>JAXCHB010000172.1:0-4800000 GCA_036926305.1 Uropetala carovei | reverse complement strand
CGCGTAAGTCGAAACCAAACACCATTTAGCGAGTGGAAGAGCGGAGATAGCGGATGCGCGCAATGCGAGATGCTTTATCCGCTTAGCGTCATAAGAAGCCGATGCAGCGCGTTTTTCGCTCGCCTCTATCGTAAGATTTCGGATCTAAGCCGCGCGTTTTGGCAGGTGGGTGTGGCGAGGAGGCAGGCGCTCGGAATGGGGACGCGAAGTGAGGATCCCGATCCGCCGCCGCGCTCCGGCCCCTCCGGACGACCTTGACCCGAATCGGGGGAACTGGACCGAGATGAATAGTTCTCTCGCTTCTCACCAGGTGTCTCTAAAGGCGCGTGGCACCCATTAAAAAAAACAGCTCCGGAGACAGAGAAGGGAATGAGGTTGGAGGAAGAAGATACAGCATCAAGGAGGGAGGGCGAGGCGAGGAAAAGCGGTCGAATGGAGGGAGGCTGAGAGGAGTAGGGTGACCTCCTTCCCTTCACGTGGAATCTTGTCGGGCCTAAACAAAACCTCCGACCATACTTCGGGAATCGAACCGCGGACCCGGTTGCCTACATTTAAGGGCTCCCAAAGAACCGTTAAGCGATGATTAATTGGACGTGGTCCTCGGTTCCGTTCCGTCTTGCCCCGATTCCGACGGCCTTTCGTCCTCCTCGTGGGGGCGGCTACGACGCCGTCAACGGCGAAGAGGAGAACTGGCGTTTCGATCGGACGCGGCGGTCTCGGGAGTCGACGCGAGAACGGAATTTATTTCCCTGTCGTGCGATCACACGGAGGCGTGGTCTGATTGTGAGAGGGAGGAAATAGGGGGGAAATGGAAGGGTAGGGAGGTGTGGGAGGACCGTCTGCGATCGACGTCGATGCGGCCTCGGGTAGAGACCCCCAAGTTTCGTTTCGCCATGGAAACGAGCGTGCATCGCTCGAATCGCGCTCTCCGAGGGCGAAGTCGAACCCCGACGAATTCAAAGAATCACACCGGACTTTTCAATTTAATTTCGAATTTCAGAGCTTAGAAGTTAAAAAAGGAAATGAAGGAAGTCAATATATGCAAATATTTTTAAATTACTACCGTAAAATTTTTAATTTGATTCCGTGGTAATAGTTTTTATGTATAAGCCCATGTTGACTTGAATTTTAATTTTTCTCATATTTAGTTTCCGGATTCAAATGCGTTTATTGCATCGTAAAATAGTAAATAAAATGTCTTTATTGACCATTTCATTTGGTACAATTTATGGAAATTCGATGAAATTATTACAAGTTTTATTGATGTTAACAATTAAATATTATGACAATTTATTTAGGGTGGTATATTAGTACGTATTTCAACACTACTAGGGAAGGGTTTCCAAAGTGAACGTGAAATCGAAGAAGCTTACAATTAGAGGATATGTCGAGAAAATTGTTGCTAGGACTACAGAAATACCTATGTATTCAAAGAGATTTTGAAAATATCCTGCCAATGATTTAAATAAATAAGCTCTCAAGAAATGCATAAAATAAAAAATTATCGTATGTGTCTTCCATAGCCTTAACAAGGTTATACTTATTTTTCTCTCGATTTTTTATTCTTAGTTGCCCATTCTTTTATTTGTTTTTAGATATAAGCTGAGCTCAAGACAAAGTACTTAAAAAATTAAGTCTTTATCTTAAGGTATCTCCAATAGCCATAGCAAATAACATTGTTATGACTATTGGAGATAACTAAGATAAGTAATGATTCTTTTCCTTTATATCCCCCCTCTAACTGTTTACTGATTATGTTTTTAATTTGCCTAGTAACCAAGAATACTGGATAACGAGATTAGTAATAAACATATTAGCAACAATAAAAAGAGAACGCTAAAATGGATACTGTCCCATTATGACCCCGCAAATTATCAAGTCGCTAGGGTCACAATTAACATTTGAGGGATCTACTTTTTATTTGTAGATCGAATTAGGTTGGATTGGTTTCTACCAAGATATCTGTAGTCTACAGAGGAATGATATCTCGCTTGACTGTTGCGCCGCAAATGGAGAGGATATTGGCGAGCCTTCGGCTCGCTTTGTTTTTAATTTAGTTGTCTCCGGGCGCTACCGTGCCCTTCACCTCGCTGGAACCAAACTATCCCTCCCCGTTGTCCGGTGATCGGGTTTGTAAATGTCGCGACGGGCCGATCAGTCATGGGTTAGCAAGCTTTAAATTAACTCAATGAAGCCATTGTTGTTGTGTCATGGTAACAGGAAGGAATAAATAAACCCCTTTAACAACTATAACATAATCAGTAAACAATTAGAGGGAGGGATATAAAGGAAAAGTAATTAATTTTAAAAATACGGAAAGCCACAAAATATAAATTTTGAGAGAACAATTTTATCGTAAAAATACTGGTTTAATGGAAGGCCAGACAGGAAATTATGAGGTAAAAGAAAAATGTTAATTGTGAGATATAGTACCCGTTTCTGAAAACTTTGAAGGAAAAGAAATGATAGGTCAATAAATACGATGAAGATTACAAATTAAATTGCACTCAGGCACCACGTGGAGAAAGTGAACGGACTCAAAAACTCGTATCCTGGTGTGTTTAGAATAGAAAATTACGACATTTTAGGGGATAATGTGCTCAATGCATACCTAAATGCCGTACATACAGCCGAGCACGTTTCGTAAAATCGAATATTTAAAAGAAATGATATACCTGTACGTAAGGGATATAGCGCTTTAAAGTTATTTTCTTTGACGTAAATAATCCATTTTCTTACTATTTAAAGGTACTGCATGGACACGTAGGAAAATTAAACGTACTAGCTGAACCCGCGCAATGTTTGCGCGGTATATTTTCAATTGATTTATAAAATATTAAGAAGTATGTAAAATAAGTTGATCTCAATAATTCATATTTAACTCTAATAACGCTTTTCTCCGGTATAGGATTTTAATGTGTTTGGCTCCCAATGTAAAATTCGCGGATTCGAATCTCGCTGAGGGCACGTGTGTGTGTATTGACAATTTATTATGCGAAGTCAGGCAGAAATCTGCATTTTAAAAGTCCCAACCTAAGAAAATATTGCCGCTCAGAAACAAGACTGGTCTGATACGATAGTTCTGTGGTAGAATATACGCCCGAAGAGTGGATGAACCAGGTTCGTATTCCCGGTCATAGCAGATTTTTTCTCCTGTTTCTTCATTTCCCTACACAGTAATTGATCGCGAACTTTTATGTTTTTCTTTTTATTGAAATATATGTCCTTTTTATATAACAATCAATGCAACCGTTTATGTAGATTATCAATGAAGAGAAGATAACCATGTAATGTGTTTAAAAAAACGTATGTCCCTATTCTCATTTAATTTTAAATTTATGCGTGAGCCTATTTGCGTTAATAAGCATTACAGAAGTATAATATAATGGATCTACTTACAAAAGGATAAGATTCCAGCATTCAAACGATGAAAGGAAGATTCAACTGCTTTGATTAAATCGTTAGAAACGCTTCATATACGCAGTTAACTGAATAATTATTTGTAAATATTTATGTTGCTACGCATCACTAATTTCGATGCTTGAACAAAAATGCGAAGCGAATAACACTTTTCTTTCACCTATTTCAAGGTTTAATTGGCATTAATTGAATCGTAGGCAACAATGACGGTCGCCTTGGCAACGCCCAGAAAGAGTACGAAATATCCGTAAAAATTCGAAAAAAATTGCGTATTTCTGAAAATCTCGACCGTGTAACATGTAAAAATCGCAAGAATAAGATAGTATAGAGTTTAAGCCGTCGAATAAAGTAAAAACGAAGAAATTCGGTCCATATTTACGTGTTTTAATGAATGAAGGAAAAAAACCTTGCACTCTGAAAAATCGAAAAATATTGGAGCATATACGTAATTGTCTCCTGCATTCGAACCCGAAACTTTATGAAAATGAGAATAGTTTTCTAGGGACCTCCTAGCTTGTAGAAACAAAACGCAGTTAACCACATACCTCTACGACGAACGGCTTTCGAGATAGAGGGGGGGACGGACGAACGGACACTTCCAAAATTATATATAGGATTTTTGTGACATTGTTTATGTTAGCAACAATGATGAAGTAACCATGCAAGAAATTTCAACTCGAATTCAGACATTCTTGTTTGATTTTCTTGATAACGGCTACTCCAACGATAAAATATATAGGAAAAGAAATACTCTATTTTACAAGTTCTAAAAGTTTTATTTGACAAACTATTTTGATATGACTGATATTTTACGATGTATGACGGAAAATTCATTTCTTATCACCAGTAAAGTGGTACCCCTGATTGGTTTACGGAATTCATTTATGTGACTTTATTATTTTCTTTGACTGTAAGTCCTTAATATCAAATTTCATGAAGATCCGTTCAGTAGAAGCCGAGAACGAACATACGGACGGACAGACCGACGCTAATAGGCGCTCACGCTGGAAGCGAAACGCGCCTAAAAAGAGGTAATCGAGCCTACCATTTACAACATCAGAAATAAAAGAAGCGACGAAAATTTTAGACAACGTAAGTTTGCATCCGATTTTGCCAATACGATAGTTAGAACTATGTATACATTTTACTTACGCAACTAATGGGAAGTGAAAAACCGTGGGTCCAGAAAATGAATATTCTTGCGTGATAAAATTGTTAGAGCTATGTCAATCCATAGCAACATCGAGAGAGAGAGAGAGAGGAGTAAAAGGTTTTGGGATCTTGGCAGATTTTCCAGTTTTTTATTTAATACCTCACGTTTTAAAATTTTCAGAGATTTTAAACATTGACACAAGGATTATCTTATGTTTAAAAAGTTTCCTTAAATGATATGTCTCACAATCAGTAGGTTAGAATATGTGAGAATCACCCTACTGAAATTGACGTCACGTCCTTTATTGTCTCTTACTTACGTGTACGACATTTACATTTCCTCTGAGATGCGACTTTTTGCATACGTATGACACCAATAACTATACAGTAGTCACTTGCTCAGCGATACGTTCCTGGAAGAGGTCGCGTTGGACAAAACCGTGTTGCGCAAATTCCATTCCTTATGGAAAAAATTGTGTTCATATAGACTGCAAGCTTTCTCACGCCATGTGCAAATGTAGAATACCGTGCGCGCTCTATTAAGGACCGCATGTAATTAAATTATTGAGTAAATATGTGTGGAATTTATTTCACCACGTATAATCATATCCGTGTAGGAGAAACCCGCGTTGGACAAGGGTTCACTGTACGTATATGAATAAAGATCGAAAAGGATTGCGAATTTTTTTAGGACAGTAACAAAAAAAAATAGCGGAGTGGATTTGGACAAACAAAGAGAACAATGACGTAAACATAACACGAAAAATAAAATATCCTTGAGCCATGGAGAAATGATTGATAAATGATTATACTTGGAGGATCATCTAGCAAAGAGTCTAATGTTATGATATACATTGAGCGTATCGGGAAGATGTTTATAAAATTTCACCCGATGAATTTTCTAAAAAAATTAAAAAACAGCGATGGAGTTAGAGTAAAAAATCAACATTTAAGGCTGTTTTAAAATACGCTATTAAATTAACGAAGTGTTGCGAAAATTATGAAATAAAGAAAATAAAGAAGAGTCAAGAGGACAGCTGTGAGATATATTTATTGGTTGGATTCAAGGGAAAAGAGCGTCATGGAAATGATAAGATTAAGGGGTCGGGAAACACCAAGACCCGTAAGCAGATTAGAATGCGGATCTCAGACAAGTACATAATAAAATTGGGATAAATAAAATTAGGATAAAACAAACTTTATCGGAAAAAATTAAAGTTACGTCACAGAAAACATATATTGCGAAATAGTCATTTAATAACGGGGAAATCAGGGAATGGGTTATGCTGCCTGAAAAACTTTTCACACCGTTACCTAAAAACGCTGTTTTAAAAAAGTTATATTGTTTATAAATAGTTATAGTCTAGTACAAAATGACAGAGTTGGAGGAAGTAAAACTCCATGTTTGGTGGCACTGACCCAACACGGATAATCTGAAGAATTGATTTCTAGGGCAAAATTTTGAAACTATATATAAAATAGCGTAAAAAAATTATCTATGCAAAAAGCAAGTAACATGCTCGAATATAGACGAAATCTATGGAGAACCGTTTCTTAGTTTATTCAATATAAGGACACTTGTACCATAAAAATGATATGCAAGGCTTCCCGGTTTCCCCGGATTTGTCCCGGTTTTCAGAATTTTGTCCCGGTGTCCCGATTTTTTTTCGGAACGCATCAACGTCCCGGTTTTTTTTCTTATAATAGTGATGGTATATGCAGTAGTTTTTTGTTCCCGTTTATACGAAATTATTTTGAAAACCAAACTCGATATTCCAAATACTATTTTATAAAAAGCATTTGCATTTAAGTGCTGGAAAATCAAAGACTCACGGTATTTCACTAACAGCTGATCCTAAGACAATACGAATTTTATTATCCATGATTTTCAGTTCACTCAAGTTATATAAGAAACTAAAATATTCACTGTGGTTTTTAAGACGCTGAAACCTCTTCTTTATCGAAGCAATTGTTTGATTCAACAAAAGATTTAAAAAATTACTCGGAAATAATCTTGGGGATTACGAAAACTTGCATCAACTGAAGCTTTTATATTCACGAATGGACTTTGCAACAATTTACTTACTCCATTTATCTTAAATAGAATGTCCTGCCAAACTGTTGAGAAAAGGCAAAAACAATGTCTTTTATAAATTACGCGGGAAAATTAATATCAATTTACTAGATGTTGGATGTTCGGCGCATATTTTGCATAACGTTATGCAGTCTGGAGCTGAGAGATTATCTTGTGATGTAGAAATGGTCGTGGTAAAAATACTGTCATATATTTCAGCTTATGCAGTACGTACCGAGCGACTGATAAATATTTGTTCTCTATTATATTTGAAGTATGAAAAGTTATTGACCCATTCAAAAATTCGCGGGTTAAGTTTATACAATGCGGTTGATAGAGTATTAAAAATGTTCGAAGCACTGAAAGCATATTTCTTTTCAGAAGAAAAGTCCCCAAAATGTGTTGTGAAATTTTTTGAATCACAAGTAACAAGTGACATTGTTTATGTTAGCAACAATGATGAAGTAACCATGCAAGAAATTTCAACTCGAATTCAGACATTCTTGTTTGATTTTCTTGATAACGGCTACTCCAACGATAAAATATATAGGAAAAGAAATACTCTATTTTACAATGCTTAATATTCTTGGTTTATTTATTAAACAAATTCTAAAAATTGAATGTTCGCAAAATTACGTAATAGAGACAATGAATTACGTGCATGAAACAATTGGCATGCTTACATTACGCATTAACGAAAAATTTGTTCCTTTGAGTGCCCTCAGAGTTTTATCTGATAATACTATTCAGAAGGATGAAATAGAATAATTAAAAGAGGAAATATTTGACATGTACATAACAACTTGTGACTATCTAAAAAAAAATGGGTTGAACCCTTACTGAAGTTGAAGTATATGGAATGGATGCTATTAAAAAGTTCCCCAGTTTGGGAAGAAGTGCAAAGTATGTTTAAAAATGTTATTGACATGGGCTTTCAAGTTGACGAAAGTTTATTATTTAATCAATTTTCATTGCTTAAAAATTTGATTTCAAAAGAGATGAAAGAAAGGAATGATGAGTGGCTTAATATATCTTGCTACGGCCGGTGGTCATATTTTTTTTCAGAATTCGAATTTCTAGAACAGATCTCAGAAATGGAGAAACTATGTAACTTTCTGTTTGCCATTCCGGCACACAATGGAAGTGTGGAAAGAATATTTTCACAAATAAACATTCATTGGTCTGATGAACGAAACCGCTTCGATATAAAAACCATCAATTCTATAATGATGTGTAAATTCAACTTTAATATGACCTGTATACGTTTTTATGGCATGATTAAAAATGATGAAAATTTGATCAAGGCAGGCAGAAGTACTTTAAAATATGATTGAAAACACAATTTTTACCTAATATGTTTTATTGTAATACTGCTTAATTAATCACGAAATATGTAATTTAATTGTTGTAGTTTATATATTCTTTTGTAAACATGTTTATTTGATTTTTAGAATGTTCAAGAAAAAAAATCAAAATATCCATTGTCTCGGTTTTTCCCTTTCAAAACTTGTTTCGTCCCGGTTTTTACCAAAAGCATCTGGTCACCCTATGCAAAGATAATATAATGTAGCCCATTGTATATATCACTAGGGTGTTGTTGATGAAGTAACGATAAATAAATAAATAAACTCACATAGTGGACACAAAATTGGTGCATAGAGAAGGCGGCTCTGAATAAAACTTATCAGAGAAAATTCTAACTTGCCACAGAAAACCTGTTCGCCCGATTAATACACCTTCCGTTTAAACCGCACTCGGGTAATCGCAGTTTTAATGAGCATGAATGCGAGTTAGGATGATACACAGGGAGAAAAACGTGAGAACTATGGGCGCTACGGTAGCCATGAAGGCCTATTCCGGACCTAGAAAACTATAAATATATTAATACTGGTAATGGAAAAATATAAATAACTTATTTGTTATATTATATGGATATTTTAAAGGTAAAGCATCGCAAGCGATGGTTGTCTCACGGATTTTTGGCGAAATTGCGACGGTTTATGATAAATAAACGGTCCCTTAAATGTTGACGCAATACTAAAGGCGAAGGCGACTCGATATTCATGAAACGTTCCAATCACTTCGAGCTTCGATAAATCGAACCTTTTTTCCTCCCCTTAAGTTCGAGTCATCGGGATTCAATTGCGTACGTGTGTGTTTGCGCGTACGTGTGTTTTTGTAGAGAAAAAAACAGTTATATTTCATCTGACTTTACATTTTGCATAGTATCGTTCTAGATTAATTATCTGTCACCAATAGCAGCAAGAATCGAGTTCTCTCTTCTTATCCCTGTTTCCACCTCACTTCATCAATAAGAGCAATAATTTGTGTCCGCTTTGGAAAAAACTCGCTAAAGTGCAAATTCACAATTTCCTTGTCTAAATATAAAAAATAATATCTGGGTAAATCATTTTTATCGCGAAAACTTCGATCCTTTAAGTTTCAAGGTGCGTCGCGGCAAAGATTCGATTTGGAAAGTGCGTCCGTGGTCCTGTTGGGTCGGAATTAGTGTGTGAGAGAAATTCTGGAGAGTAGAATGAGTTTTTGCTAGAGAACCAACCTAGAAGAAACTCTTTGTCGCCTTCGAAAGTTAGATAAACGTGACCGCGATCACGCTGCTTATTGTTTGCTATCTGTCGAATGCTCAGCCGCTGCGCTCTCTCCAACTGTGACATAATTACAGCGTAGTATACAGTTTAACTATAATGACTAGAAAAAAGTGTTATATTGTGCCTCCATTGATATCCATCAAGTTTTTTTTAATTCCTTCAATTATACGTATTTTTCTTTTATTTGTGCGTGTGTTGCGCGCACATAACATATTCTACAAAAAATACACTGCTTATAACGAGTATTTCTCCATGGTGGCAATTTTAATTAACTCTCAATCTATGGAAAATGTAGGAAAGATTAGTCTTAGCGAGGTATGTCTCACTTATAACATTCTTCTATGATTAACGCAGTTCTGGCATAATGCAAATTTCCGACGTTATTATCAGTGCTGTAGTTGTAAAAAAAGCCGAGGATATACTGTATATAAAAGTAAAACTTTGAGGGAGGGTTCTTACTAGGGATTCTGATTCCTGGCACTTTTTCGTTTCCCGGGACTCGAGACACTACTTAGAAGAATTCCTGGGAATTCCCGGGGCTCGAGAATTTTAATGACTTTTCAAATTTAATCAATCAAGAGGCTTAGTCTGTAACATATCTATCGCTATCGCAAACTCAGAATTGCTATCGATCGATCGAGCGCATTGTCATTAATCGCTATCTTCATTTCGATCGCTAATGTCTTATATACTACCTCAACTGTCATTATGTCGATTTTGGTAAAAAAAAATAGCGATAGCGATCAATCGACAGTTGCTTAGAGACTCGACGTCCTGACAGCATTTCTAATAATTTTATTAAAACTAGTACGGCAGCCCCGGATCTCCGATCCTCAACGCGATTTAAATAAACTGAAGGTTTAGTGAAATAATTTTTATTGAATAATTAATGAAATAAATGAAATGCAAATAACCTAAATAGTTCGGCCCTAGCTTAGATCTTCTTTGTTCCCTATTCATTTGACGTGTTTCCCTATTTCTTTGTCTTTCTTGTAACCCCCGCTCCTCATCTACACGGGCAATCCTATGAGCTTCCGCATCTCTTTCCCTCTCTTTCCTACAATACTCTTCGTTTGATCTCTGGCTCCTCCTCCTTTATCTGGCAGCTGTAGCTGGGCTAATAGCTCTACCTTACCTTAATTCCAGTGATCATCGTTGCACCCTTATAGACGAACTCACAAACAATTGCTTTACTTCAAGTGTCTATCAACGACTGCTTTTAACTTCTTACAGGACCTACTATAAAGGCGACGTCAATGCAACTGTTTATTTAGATTATCAATGACGAGAAGATAACATTATAATATGTTTACAAAGTAACTTGCGTCCCTATTCTCATCTAATTTTTAGTTGATGCGTGAGCCTATTTGCGTTAATAAAGATTACAGATGTGTAATATGATGGTTCTACTTACGAAAAGGTAAGATTTCAGCGTTAAAACGATGAAACAAAACAAAAAGCAAATTAATTGCACAATTTAAAATAAAACAATACGCTGGGAGCTTGTTTGTTATACACAAGTTATTGACACAGCTAGTAACGCTTCCCATATGCAGTCAACAGAATAATTATCCGTAAATATTTACGTTGCTATGCTTCATTAATTTCGATGCCCAAACAACAGTTCGAAGCGAATAACCTTTTTCTTTCGTCTATTTGAAGGTTTAATTGGCATTAAATGAATCGGAGGCAACAATGAGAGTCTCCTTGGCAACGCCCGGAAAGAGTACGAAAAATCCGCCAAATTTCGAAAACGAATGCGTATTTCTGAAAACTTCGACCTTATAACGTGTAAACATCGCAAGAATAAGATAGTATAGAGTCGAATAAAGCAAAAAAGAAGAAAATCGGTCCATATTTACGTGTTTTAATGAATTTAATTTTAAATTTATGCGTGGATGTATAATATAATGGTTCTACTTACAAAGAGATAAGATTCCAGCATTCAAACGATGATAGGAAGATTCATCTGCTTTGATTAAATCGTTATAAACGCTTCCCATACGCAGTCAACTGAATAATTATCCGTAAATATTTATGTTGCTATGTATAAATGTTGACATTGCTACAGTAATAATCTAGATGCTTAAACAAAGTGCGAAGCGAATAGCGCTATTCTTTCACATATATGAAGGTATAATTGGCATTAATTGAATCGGAGGCAATAATGACGGTCGCCTTGACAACTTCCGGAAAGAGGACGAAATATCCGTAAAATTTCGAAAACAATTGCGTATTTCGAATGATTCAACCGTGTAGCACGAGAACATCATAAGAATAAGATAGTATAGAGTTTTAGCCGTCGGATAAAGCAAAAACGAAGAAAATCACTCCATATTTACGTGTTTTAATGAATAAAGGAAAAAATACCTTGCACGCTGAAAAATCGAAAATCCCGTGTAAACTTATGGAAAAATATAATTGTATCCTGGATTCGAACCCGGGACACTTTAGAAAACAAAAATATTTTTCCAGGGACCTCATAGCTAGTAGAAACAAAACGCCGTTTACCGCATACCTTTACGACGAACGATTCTCGGGAAATACGCCGATATAAATTGTATGTACACAAATGTCTACAGACGTAAACGTAAAATTAATATATCTTCTCCTTATATAATTCGCTTAAACCGACCGGCGCCGTGGCTTTATTTGGTGCATGTGTACTTGAAGTTTGTGTGTGTGTTGACGCTGTAACTCCAAAACCAATATACCTAGAAAGCTGAAACTTGGGATACTTACTAAGAATACCCTGAGGGTGTGCACCTCGGGCTTATTTTTTTTATTTTTGGCTTCGAGCAGCACCAGGAGACAATTATATTTTTCCATAAGTTTACACGAGATTTTCGATTTTTCGGAGTGCAAGGTTTCTTTCCTTCGTTAACTAAAATAAGTAAATATCGACCGATTTTCTTTATTTTTACTTTATTCGACGGCTAAAACTCTATACTATCTTATTCTTGTAATGTTTACATGTTACACGCTCGAAATGTTCAAAAATATGCATTTGTTTTCGAAATTTTGCGAATTTTTCGTACTCTTTCCGGGCGTTGCCAAGGAGTCCTTCATTGTTGTCTCCGATTCAATTAGTGCCAACTAAACATTCAAATTGACGAAGAAAAAGCGTTGTTCGCTTCGAACTTTTGTTTAAGCATCGAAATTAATGACGCATAGCAACATAAATCAAGGCATTTCATCATTAATTTTATGCTGACGCAAATAGGCTCACGCATACCTTTAAAATTAAATTTATCTATTTATCAAAAATCCAAAATAAGTCACATAAAAAAATCAAAATACAAAAATGAAAATTAAAAAAAAGGCAGCAAGCAGAAGGGAAACATCTTGCAACGTTTCCGCAAACAAAGGAAACGCTAGGCCCGGTGTATTACGACCAAAACGGGCTTTTCTACTTGTAGTTAGATAAAACTACTGCATAGGTACATAAAATTATTTTTTATTTTGGATATTATTTTCTTTACCAACAAAAACTGGTTGGCTGGAAGAAATTACCTTTAGGTAATAACCCCGCCAGCTGTACAAATACCAACTTAGTAAATAAAAGTGTTGGAAAAAACAACAATCTACCGGGATCGCCCTATTTCACTAGGTATTGCCTGTGACAGAGTGGCGACTAATTATCGAGGCGTTAAAATTAATACTATTAGATATAAATTAACCAATTTGAAAAAAGTCTCGAGTGAATATTTCCCGGGACTCGAGACAGGAAAAAAACAGCTTTTTTCCCGGGAATTCTCGAACCATAATCACTAGTTCTTACCCAGTTATTTTTAGAGAATATTAAAAGACTGTAATGTTACGATGCTAGGAGGAAACCTATGAGCTGTTTTTTTCAATCGACCTGTATAATTTTTCATAAGGCGTGGGTGTGCGCTATTTGTTCGAAAGAAGCAGAGGGTATACGACTTATACCACCATGTACCCTTCGCTAGAGCACTGGTTATTATCCGTCTGCTCCGGATCAAAAAGGCACCAATAGATCTCATACCTTCACGTGCAAGGTTTCGTCGTCTAAGACAGTGTTTTTCAAAGTATGTGTCGCGACCCAATAGTGGGTCGTAAGGCTCATATGGAAAATGTGAGCACTCAAAGTATAACAAGCTGAAATATATCGAAAATGTCTGGGAAAGAAATGTACCCATTGTATAAATGCCAGTCTTTTAGTGTGTACTGACTTTTATTGTGATTTAATTAAAACTCAGGTCAGAATATTCTTCCTTCCTGTTGCTTTCCCTTCTACTGGGTCGCGAGGCAAAAATATCACCGATAAAAGAGAGGAAGAAACTCGATTCATCTCTTCAGAGATCTTGAATGTTAGTGTTTGTGGGATACAAACACTAACTTGTTCCATTTGTGGCATTCGTAATTCATTTGCTCATAATAAATTCAAACCTCGTCCTATCTTACTCGTATCGCGAGCCGCCGTCGGCGAAAATGTTTTCGCATGAGGGAGCGGCGTGAAGGAGCTGGCGAATGACTCATATGTAGGCACTTAGTACTTTTCCTATCTTTTTTCCGTCTGCCCGTTTATGATAAAACGAGATAAGCGGCGAAATCTAATCTCGGTATAAGCGACACACCCTCAAAGGAGCGCCTCGAGAAGCTCTAAGTAAGAGTCAAGGCGCCGAAGATTTTGTACTGTGACGTCAGGGAAAACAGAAAAGTGAGTTCGGACGATGATACAACAGTGATTGGGTCGGAGAAAAGCCTGTTACGTCAGGTATGGGAAGGAAAACGGGGGAAGAATGGGAAGAGGAGAGGGGGAGGAGGGAATGGGAGCAGAGGGAGGGAGGGCAGTGTGAGGGCGGAGGGAAGGGAGAGAGAGAGTTGGAGGTCGAGGAAATTGAACGAGAGGGAGAGTGGGCGAAAGGAATGACGTGACATGCATTACTCCTCATTAGACTAGAAATACTTATAGGGATTTAATTTCAAACGAATGGGATGGAAATGAACCATTTGCACGGTTCCGGAAACAACTACTTTAAGGAAACGAGTCTAGCGAAACGCCTCCTCTTTGAAGGAGTCAGCGAGAAGTTACGAGAAAGCCGACGGTGGATGTTTGGAATTCTCGTTTCTGCTGCAGTAAATGCAGTTGCGGATGATTGAACAACGAGCGTAAATTTACTAACATAACGCGCGGAACAGATGATGACGATTCCAATTACACCATTACTACACAGTGGAGAGATCATGAGTTGAAGTTGGGTGTCCGTCAACACCTAAAACGCAACACCCTCGACGGTATCGCGTAGACAAGCACATCAGAGTTGGGAGAGGTGCGTCGCGGAGGGGTCGGGTGGAGAAGGTAGGGTGACTGCTAGAGTTGGCGAGCATTTCGGACGGCGCGACTTAATACGTGACGAGTCCGATAGGATGTGTCAATATAACGCTATATAACATACACGCAACGATCAAAATATGGGGAAATGAACAAGTCATCCATAATAAAATGAATAAAGTACACAAGACGGCTATGAACACGTTTACGGATTCAGTAAAGAATAAACAATACAGAATTTAATCTATGCCATATTCTAATTCGCTGGAATCCATCTGTCACGATATTTTCGGGCAATTTAAGATGGAATTAAAGGATGAAAGAAAATACGCGAACACGTTATGGTAAATATGACAATATCGAAAAAGAGGCCATAGATTCCAAAAACGTTACAACAGTAGAGCTTAATTTAATGGGATGAAAGAAAGCTGGTGAGAGATAGACGGAGTGAGAAAAAGGGGAGAGAGGGAGGAAGACGACATGAGAATAATGGAAAGTGTAAGGAATGGTAAACAGGGGAAGAGGAGGAACGGAGAGAGAGCGGTGGGGGAGGAAGAGAGGAGTGGAGGCAGGCATTCGTCTCAGAGATAGCTTGGTATCGCAGTGTGTCTATATTTTAAGATAATCAATCGGTTGCGCTTGCAGTAGATTTCAGTATAGCTGTTGTAGATGCAGGGTGAAAATTATAGGGGACCCAATATCGAACCTTGGGTAACATCTCTCCCGATTCAAACCCATTTTGAAGAGGAATAAACAGAGAACAATGTCTGATATTGGCCTTTTTTTAACAACAATTCAGAGGAGTCGAAAAATGAGAAATTCAGTTTTCTCAGGTGAGAGGGGGGGGAGCGGTTTTGTAAGGTTTGGGAACTGCTGGATATACAGAGTAGTCTTGTAAATTGATCATATTTACTTGCATAATTTCCTCCAGAAAGAATGCAGTTATAGTTAGAATAGCGAATTATTCACAAAATTTCATCCATTATCAACGCAAAGGGTGATAGGGAAATTACGGGAATCATTTTCACTTTCTCATATACGAAGTATATTGAGCAAGTATTGTTATCTCGAAAAAATTCGACCTCGAGATTTTTACGGAAATATACGTTTTAGGTGTACCTGAGTCCGAAAAAGTGGTTTTCGCAATGCTGTCTGTCTGTTTCTGGGTCTGTCTGTTACTGGCTCTGGAGCCTAAACGGTAGAGCGAAAATCTATGAAACCTCCTACTTAGGCATTTTATCATACTGAGCAGAGCATATGAAGAAATGGTTGACATTGCTCAATAATTAAGGGAAGTTTATTCTACGCATTTTTAAAAACAATTTGATTTTCTCAAAAACGGTTCTAATGATTTTGATAAAATTTCGTACAGTTACTTGAATTTACGTCTTCAATAATACTAAATAGTTCGTATTTCTCAAAAAATGAATATAAGGCTTTTATTCTAGGCAACTTGAACAATAATTCGATTTTCTCAAAAACGGCTATAACGATTTTGATCAAACTTCGTGCAGTTACTTGAGTATACGTCTGAAATAGTACTACATATTTCATTTTTCTCAATGAATGAATGTAAGGCTAGTTTATTCTTGGGCAACTTTAAGAAAAATGGGATTTTCTAAAAACCGGCTGATACGATTTTAATTTTCTAAAGATAAATTAACGACGCATTAGTATATGAGAAAGTTTGTTCAGTGTATGTTGTACCGATTTTTGAAAATGGTGATGTCACTTTTTAAGCTAGTATATATTTCAGAGCAAACATTCAATTTATTAATTTATAAGTTGGTGTACAGAACTTATTTTTTACTTATTGCTGCGCGTGCATATATGCGCCCGATAAAGTAAATACGGGGAAATTTTCCAGGAAAAAACTTTATTTCCACTACGAAAATATGCGGAGGAGATTGCGCAAGTAAATACGATAATCGTTAAATAAACTCGTTCCTCGAGGGGATGGGAGAAGAGGAGAGGAGGAGGAGGAAGGGGAAAAGAGGAGGGGGAGGAGGAGAGGGTGATGTTTCCGGGAGAGGACGGAGAGAAAGAGAAAGAGGGAGATATTGCGGATTTTCGCGGCGGTCTCATTCACGTTCTTCGAACGGCGATCGGAGTTTACGTCCATTCTCTGTGTCGGATTTTTCCATCGATGACGGGTCTTAAATTTCGGGAGCCAATCAATTACCCGTCGGCAACCGAGATATCCGTTACCGTTAGGCACCGGTTTTTTTTTCTCATACATAATCAGCGAAGCCATTAAATAGTTCGTTGTGCTCTGGATTAACATATACTTTTTCTTTGTGCCTTCGACATTGTATATAACCGGTAACCTTAGCCTCCGCTTAAATAATCGCAGGCATTGTCTCCATTCACCCCCGCCCCCTCCGCAAGTTATTCATTCAATTCCAATTTGTAGCGCCATTTTCCCTATTTATCACAGCACAGATTTTTCCTAAAACCTGCCTGAAGGCAGAATTACAATTTATGTTTTCTTAAACATTTGTTTTGTTTAATCCCATAAAAATTTATTTGGTGGATTTAACATATGATGTCTCTCTTCAAATGAATCCTCTCTACGATAGCTTATTTGTCGGGAGAATGGCCAAAATTAGAGAGTAAGGGATTTTTAGGAGACAGAGAGAGAGAGAGTAAGGGGGATAGAAAGTGAGACAGAAATAGTTCGCGAAGAGAGAGATATGTAGTAAGAAAGAAACAGACAGACAAACAAACAAACGACTTTATTAAGGGCGAAACTGAGACAATTACATTTAAGAGGGGTTGTTAAGAGAGAGGATAAGAGAGGTTCTTTTCGCTCTCTCGTTCTTTCGGGATGAAGCTAAATCGTACTCGATAATAATGAATGAGATTTGGCGAAGATCAAATCAATTTTTATATGCGCATTCAACAGCGTATACTCGTAAAGGAATCCCATCGAGGACAGTTAGAGCTTTATAGTTGCACTCTCAGAAACTTCCATTTCTTCCGGACGTATCACAATTGTGCTATCTGGAGAGCAGGCAGTTTTTTCGATTGCTGTAATTATTTCCGATTAATTTTTTTTAACGATGAATCTATGATTTCACTGCTTGCAAAAATGCTTCTTTAGCTACATATCAACCCTGAAACGGCTTCTTATGCGCAGCTAGCACTTGACTCTCCCGGAAGGACACACTTTTGGCCACCTTTGATTTACTGGTAAATATAGATTTTTGGACGGCAAGTTGAGATTTCGATGAATTCGTCTTGCGCAGGCCGCTTTTACTTAGAAAGTCGCTCATATATTCCTTGTAAACAGTTTTGAAATACTTCTCAACTCTTCCTCTCATCGGAAGGAAGGAAGAACTTATATCGACTGGCTAATCAAACACGCTCTCTTTGAATTTACCGTCGTAAGCAGATCGACTTCCTC
Organism: Uropetala carovei; assembly: GCA_036926305.1. Taxonomy (NCBI): domain Eukaryota; kingdom Metazoa; phylum Arthropoda; class Insecta; order Odonata; family Petaluridae; genus Uropetala; species Uropetala carovei. The sequence continues at coordinate 4,782,040 of JAXCHB010000172.1, read as the reverse complement.
GCGCTATTTTTTTTTAAAAATAGACGCGATTTCGTTTTCGTCCATTTAATGGTCCGGAACTTCAAATCATCATAAATGGAAAATTTTATTGGAAAAATACGTTTTGAATCATTTTTACGCGAAATACTTTAATTTTAGACATTTATTTAGGATAACCTTCAAGTTAATTACCTACATATAACATTTGATTTCCAATCGTGGAATGAATCCAATGCGCTGTTGTCAAGCTTGGTAAGGCCAGCACAACTATTTGTTTGCTGCAACGAATTTATGATGAGCGAATTGAAAAGTACTCTTTTCTAGAATAATGTTTACGCTATAAAATGATGAATTATCACTCAAATATGCTCAGGTTTAAAACACAATAAACAAGTAAGGAATGCATATAGCTTGATAAACAAAAAAATACGGCTTCAGGAAATATAACACAAATAGTTCGCAATGCGATCCTTATAAATCTGCCGTCAACGTCTGAATTAATCTTCATTCTGCCGCGGCACCAATCTATCTGTTTTTTGTTTATATCTTACCGACCCGAATGCGCCTTTCCGGCTGTGCAGAATTAAAATTCCAATTGCGCATTAAGGATATTTTTTACTGATGAAAAATTTATTATGACTTTAAAATTATCATTTTTGATGAAAAATGATTTATCTCTAATAACTGTCTATATTTCCATATATTTGAAGTGTGAGAGATTTATAAGAGCTTTTTGCCAGAATATTGGTTTGGTATTTCAAACATTTAACAACTAACCGTGCTTTAGGAATTAAATTTGAATTTTAAGTTTTATTAATATTTCTGAGTATTCGCGGTCATCTTTCCGCCATCTTAATCCACCAGCTTTAGCTTTCCCGTAATCTCACGTAACACTGATAACGCTAACTATCTATACAAATATTATGCCTTGCCCAATCGGGTCTAATATAAAAAGTGCACAAAAAGCGAAGACAATGGCCGTGACGCTCATAAAAGTACAAAAGATGGAAAAGTATACAGACTATTTGGCAAACTAATATAACGTTAGAGATTTTTAGACCAGAGTTTCTCAAACAGAGGTCCGCAAAAAATTCAAGGGGGGCCGCGACACCTGCAGAAAAAATACTTATGTGTTCATTTAGAGAAATGACAAATAATTAATTACTAATAATTTAAAAGGAATCTAATACCGCGGAAAAATTACTCAGTTGTCAGGTCTTTCAAAGCACATAACAATTGCTTCCAATCCTCAGTGTGTTGTCGTTTTCAGATGTTCGAGTGAGTAAGGGTCCGCAGGTTGTAAAATATTGAAACCCCCTGATCTAGACCGAATACGATAGTTTACCACGCGTAAAAAAATTGAATAATTTTGACAAATATGAATATTTTGTACAAATGCTTTTCAGTATTTTGTGCCATATCCAGACGAAGTATTAGCGCTCAATAAATTACACAGTGTGTGAAAACGACGGCGATCAGTGCAAGATATACTGTACAGTCTATATTACCCTGTGACGTTTGATCCATGGTTTGAAATTCATCTTGCAACTGGAACAAATACATCACTTTGAAAGTTAATAGTGGATTGCACGTAACAGTGATAAGCCAAAAATATTTACTAAAAATAAACCTACCGCAAAGAATGAAACCTATTTTTTAACAAGTACACTCTCGTACAATTTTACATAGCTGAACAATTTTATACTGGTTCGTATATCTTATTTATGCTAGAATGCCCGTTGCAGCTAAACTCTCCATTATTTTGAAGTTAACATTTTCTAATTGTAAGTAGTAGTAGTGGAAGAAAAGCAGAGCGTTTTAACAAACTTCCCGAATAGGTAGAAGATTGAAATTTAGCAAGGATGCTTGAGTAACATATTTTTAGGTAATGACGAAAATAAATCTCCAAAAAAGTCCTGGGTTCGACTCCAAGGAAGACATTTCCATTTTCCGTAAGGTAACATGTAAAAATCCATTTTTTGGCGTGCAGACTTTTATTGTTTTGGAAATTAAAATTAGAAGGAATTAACCTACGATCTTCGGATCTGAACTATTTTGAAGAAAAAATTACAAAGTTTCTTATTCTGTTCATCTTTTTCTGCATACAATTCGAAATCGCTCATGTTATACGTTTAATTAACATATTTTGTGGAAATATTGCCATTTTAACGGAATGTTGCCTTGGCTACCAATTACATTGTTAGACCTCTATATCATATTGTTAATTCAATCCTTATGGGTATAAACGTGCTTTGAATGCTTTTAATACGAGAGGGGGGGGGGAGAGAGCGAGAGGGAGGAGCGAGAGGGAGGGGGAGAGAGGGAAGTAGAGGGAGAAATGAGGAGGGGGACGGAGAGAGAGGGTTTAAGATGGGGAGGGGGGGAGAGGGCAAGAGAGGCAACTATTTTAAGTTTAACTAAAGATAGCCCGTCAACAACAGAATATTCACTAGAAATGTTGTATATGGCAAAATATTTCATATTATATAAAAGTGTGATATTAATTACTTTAAATGAAAATAATAATAATCTATCTATCTATCTATAATTCTTCCGTTGATATTTCAACGGGAATTACACTAGTATATAATAATATGCCTACCTGAGGCAAATTTAGATCGCCAGCAACTATTGTTGTTTTACTAACATAAGTTCCCTTCCCTGACCAGTTATCTCTTTTAACTGATGTAGCACTTCGAGATCGTCTCCTGGAGGTCTGTAGACAGCAATAAAATTAAGTAAAAGATTTTTTAGTGTATACACACTTTTACTTAAAACTGCACTCAAAGGTAGAAAATAATTTTTTTCTGGGCAAAAAATATTATTAAAAAATTTGTATGCTTCTTAAAAGTGGGTGGCATTAATATGAGTATATGTAAAGTAAGTGGCCAAAAATAAGAAGTAATTTATGAGGAAGATGAAATATAAGTATTAGAAGAGGAAAAAAGCCGCCCACTTTTAAAAAGCATACAAATTTTTGAATAATAAAATTTTTTGTCCAGGAGAAAATTATTTTCTACCCTTTTCTCGCTGTTTCTTCGTTTCTACCATGTACCTATTGGATTTAGATTAGTTTAACGGAAATATGTTTTGAATATGAATTTAATGTCTATATTTTATAAGGGATGTATGTTTGGTTTTTAATAAAAAATTAAGAAAATTACTTGAATAACTCGATAAAAAAATAACCTTAGAGGGCTAAAATTCCCGGAGATTAAAAATGGTCGAGGTATAGAGCGTTAAAGAGAGACAACCAGAAATAGGATTTTAGAAATATAGATAAAAAATATAAATAACATGAAGACTGCGTTCGATTTATTTGCATTAAATTCATATCTTCGGTCACTACGATCTTCGAGCCTTTATTTAAGTGCATATGCACGGAAATTACCGAGGACAACAATACCGGTAACCATGGAATCTTATTATTGAAATGTTAAAAAATGTACAAAAACTCGAGTATAAATTCCAAATATGAGCGAATTCGAATGAGACTGGGTATTCGACGGTAAGAATAAGAATCCTCATTCATTTAGGCGTGTTTTAGCGCAAATTTTGTATCGATAACTTAATTTTAAGATATTTTAAAGAGTAAAAGAATGAAAGCCTTCAAACCAAAAAGGTGGTTTTTACGTGTTAACTTATGGGAAACGACCAGTGGCGTAGGGACCATGGTTCTGATGGTTCGGTGGAACCAGGGCCCGGAGCTCGGGGGGCCCGGGTTTCCGCATGACAAGTCTTTGACCCGCACAATTTCCTCAATTGAAAGCTCTGGCGATAAGTTTTATGCCTGGCAATGCAAGAGAGAAGAGGAAAGGGCCCTCGGTCTAAGCCTTGAGGACACCACGTTCTCTCGGCATAAATGTATTTATATAGAATATCATCCCCAAAATGGCAAGTAAAGGTCTAAATTCCCACAATATGCGTTTGAAGGATCCATTGCGGTCTCCAAAGTCACGCGTGTATGAAAGAAAACAGCACGCTTGTTTTATTGCATCTTTCCTCTACCCTCAAACGGATCCACGCGCCATGGGTCGTTTTTACGATACCCCAGCCGACACCTAAAAACAAGGCAGATGTCTTTTTTGTCTTTCGCACTTAAGATCTGCTGGCTGACCTCTTCCAATATCCGAAAAAAAGGGGTTTCTAGAATGCACGTGTCTAACGGCATCGTTTGCCTTATTCCAGAGGTCTTTACATCTTAATATCCAACCCGCTCACTTTCTTTCGGCTTGTTGTAGAAGCAGCATCGATTTGTCTTTCGTATCTATACTTATTTCGTGTGATCTAGAAGAACTCTTACTTTTGATTTTTCGAATTGAAAATGTCTTCTCATGCCATAATTAGGAAACAGCGCAGCACTTTGAATTCAAAAGGTAAGACATTTTTTAAATAGCATTAGCTAATTTAATTTCAATGAAGAGGTTTCACAAAAAATCCGCGATAAATTTTCATGAGATTAACCAATTTTTTATGCTACTTTTATAATTCTTATTCTTTCTAAAGTATGAATTTTGCTTACTTCCCATCAGTTTAACTAGCAAGTAAGCGTGCAGAGCTGATCACATTCTTTCGGCATGTTTTCAAATCAACATCGTTTTGTCTTTCGTCTCTGTTCTTATTTCCTGTGATCTAGAGGAACTCTTACTTTTGATTTGTGGAATTGAAAGTATCTTCTCCGCCTATGATTAGGATAACCACAACGTTCTGAATTCGAAAGGTAAGACATAACTTTATGTATATTATTCGCTAATTACAGTAAAAAGGAATCTCGCACGAAATCCGCTTCAAATTCTCGTTTAATTTTTTAATTTTTTAACTTACTTGGGAACATTTTTATTGATTGCTTGAACAAATTTATATTATGTTTTAGCTTAAAATTAATGTTTATCATAATGGAATTATAGATTGTCCTTGAGAGAATCAACAACCTGCGTTTGTGAATGCTGTCGGCGGGCGTACACAAGCATGCGCGACTGTGAAAATTTATTGATATATTGGTATTTTTAATTTAAAAATTAATAATCATATCCCTTAAATGTACAAACATAAAAGTGGAGCAGCTAAGCGAAAGAAGAAGAAGGAGTTGTACGTCATTAATGCAAAATATTCAAAAATTACCGGATTTATTAATTCTTCAGTTTTCTCAACTAAACAATCCAACGCCAATATTTCTAATCAATGCCATAATAGTATTATTTGTGCTGATGTTTTTAATAGAACTTCGTTATCCTCTGTCAACTCAAGTGACCATAGTGAAGCTGGTATAGGGAATATTTCTGAAAATAAAATAATAGACAAATTTAAAGTACCTAGTAGAACAGGAGCACGTAAATGAAACCATTAATGTTAGTAACTTAACAAATTTAGGCTCTGAATATCCCTCAGATAAAAGTAATTTTAGTGAAATACTTTCCTCTGCAGATAAAACATTAATAATTAACCTGGGCTCTTGTAGACCGAACGGGCCATTCCCTAAAAATAATACTGGCCTGGTTTTTCTTGCACGTATTATGAAGTAACATCTAAAGCAGGTGTAAAAATGCTGAAAACATGGCTTTGTTTTTCTCCTAAACTTAGTAAATGCTATTGTCAGCCATGCTGGCTATTTTCAAGTGCTAAAGACAAAATGTCGCTTGGTTTTGATGATTGGTTCCATCTGAGCAGAGCAATTAATAGTCACGAACTTTCCAAAGCACACATTGAAGCGTGCCAAATTTACAGGCAATGGGAGCTCCATGGAACTATAGATGAAGTAAATGAAGCAGAAATACGTCGTCAGTTAAATTATTGCGACGTCATAGGGAGGATGATGAGGAATTAAACAAAGTGAATTTTCTTGCTGTAATTGATCTTTTAGCTAAATATGACCCTGTATTAGAAGAGCTGCTAGCAAAGCCTAACGGAAGCGTTACCTATCTGAGTCCAACAATTCCAAATGAAATAATTATTTCACTAGCTGAAACTATTAATTCCGAGATTCTTGTAGAATTAAAAGAAACGCCATTTTTCTCAGTAATAATGGACACTACGCAAGATATTTCCATAATTGACCAACTGAGCACGGTCTATCGTTACATAAATATAACTAGGGACAAAAATGGTGTACCTACAGATCTAAAAATTTGCGAGTCATTTCTGGGTTTTGAAATAGTCGAAAGCCAAAAAGCTTTAGCTTTGCAGGAACAAATTTGCAATGGAATAAAAGAAAAGGGGATAACCCTAGATAAATAAGGGGGCAAGGATACGATGGTGCGGCCACAATGAGTGGTGTTTATTCAGGAGTGAAAGCTTGTATAAAAATGGCAATATATTTTATTTATAAAACACCGATATATTAATAAATTGATATAAATATAATTGTTCAATATTAAAAATAAGATTACACATATATATATTGGATTAGAGGGGGCCCCGTAAAGAATTCTCGAACCAGGGCCTGGCTTCACCTTGCTACGCCACTGGAAACGACATTCATCCTCTGGAGTAGAACCCGTGAACCTTCTCGAAATTTTTTAGTCATAACGTAAAGATTCATCAACACTAAAATCCTGAGAAATTTCAGGCTTCTAAGTTTATTTCTAATCCAGTTATTCACAAAATTAGAGCGTTACGCATCATGATGACCATTACGATTTTATAATATAGAGAGATATTCAATATAATAATTTAGGAATGTTGTTTACTTTGGTTGCTATGAAAATAATTTCCCTCGCCTTCCTTCTCTCCCCCTCTCTTTCGTATTAAAAGCATTCATAGCAGGTTTACACCCATAAGGATTGAAATAACAATATGATATCGATGTCTAACAATGGAATTGGTAGGCAAAGCAACATCCCGTTAAAATGGCAAGATTTCCTCAAACTGTATGAATTAAACGTTTAAATTGAGCGATTTTGAACTGTGGGCGGAAAAATATGAAGAGAATAAGAAACTTTATAATGTTTTATTCAAAATGGTTCATATCCGAAGAATGTAGGTCAATTATTTATAATTTTAATCTAAAAAAAAATGAAAGCCTGCACGTCGAAAAGCCGATTTTTACGTGTTGCCTTATGGAAAACTTAAATTTCTTCCTTGGAGTCGAACCCAGGACTTTTTTCGAGATTTTTTTTTCATCACCTTAAAATATGTGAATCGAGCATTCCTGCCAAATTTAGAGTTCCTATCTCGATTATTTCTAGAGTTCTTTGCAATTTTATAGCGAGCGTTGATGTGTGACAAATAAATAAATAAACAACTAAATAAATATGACAGGAAGTTAAGTAAAAGTGTGTAATAATATCAGTATTCCCACCATTTCTAGCGCTTAATTCTACCCCTATCAATTCATGAATTACATCCGCTAGTTTCAACCTGCTATGTAGATATATATTATAAAATTATTTGGAAATATTTCACTGTTATGTGAACCAACTATGTAATTTTATTATTGCCTTTCCCCTAAATGCCAAATTTCATGAAAATCCGTTTGGTAGATGCCGACAACGAACGTGCGTACGGACAGACGGACGGATAGATCGAAGCTAATAGGTCTCACTTTGAAAAGGAAACACCACTGAAAAAGATAGAAAGAGCGAAATGAAAAACACACGGAAAAGAACTATAGACGTTCTTACGAAAATGGTTCGATAGAGCTGCTTATTTTTGCTTAAATCGGTTTTGAAGAAGATTGTTTTGATGAGCAACGATCTCTCCCTAGCTTTATGTGATCTGTGATGTAATGATTAAAACATTTTACCGGATAGAGGGCAACATACGCCAAAAAATAGCGAGAGCATGAAAATATGACTTATACGTAGTTTTGGAGAAAAAATTCGAGGGAGTCCCGAGAATTGTTTACACGCAAATTCCGTAAACGAAAGAGAAATTTTCCATTTCTGAAACTTTTGAGAAAATAAGAACAAAACGGTAATAAACATCGGAACAGACGCCGTGAGCGTGTATACGCTTTCTTCCTGGCAACTCTCTCTCCTCCCCAAAATAAAGTCGTTTGTCTGTCTGTCTCCCATTTAAAATAAATACACCGCTTAAAAGCGTCGGACTTGTTTCCATGGTATCAGAATTTATGATTGATAAAAATCTGGAAATACCTACTCCCGTTTTTTATAGAATTCGTATATTAAGAATTGTTGAAATAATTCGGCCTGGGTTTGGGTTATCTCTTAGAGAGAAATACACATAGTTATTTGGCCCTACAACCACAACTGCAATCTTAATTCTAACCAATTGAACAAAGCAATAGTAATGGCGACGCAATGTATTTTCTGTGGAAATTTTTTAATAAAAAATCAATTACTTCATAGCTATTCCACATTTCAAGGTTTTCAGATTTTTCTGATGCTTTCACGTTTATATCTACATATCTGACAAGTTTCAAATTCTCTCATTCCGGATTTACCACTTCCACTCTGGTGTGACGCACACACGCATTTACACTATAAGATTAATATATAGAATAAACGCAGAAAACAGGTATAACGTGTTTAAATTAAATAAATAAGTAAGCCATCGTATTGTCGTTGCTACGCTACAAACAAATGTTTCATAGAAGTGCACTAGCTCCTCCGCTTTGCGTGTGAAGCCGGGGATTTACGGTAATTTCGGTACAATAATTTAACTATGCAGCCTAAAGACCGATTCAGTATAAACACTTAAGAGACGGTTCGGTTCTTTTCGGTTATATCTCCCCTCTAATTATTTACTAATTATGTTATAGTTGTCAACGAGATTAGTAAATAATCAATCAAATAATGATTATGACGAGAAGAAGCCAAAGGCTACTGTCACACACTTCGAAGATCATTACGAGGATTCTTAATAAAAGACTAGAGAAAAAGTCCGAAGAAATGCTAGGGGAAGATCAATTCGGCTTCAGAAAAGGACGAAGAACCAAGGATGCTATCGGTGTAGTGAGAATCATATCAGAAAGGGCAATAGAGTACAGCCAAGATTGCTGCATATGTTTCGTCTAATGGCAGAAGGCCTTTGATAGAGTAAATTGGGTACTGCTGATGAGGATATTAAAGGATATAGGTGTAGACTGGAAAGACAGGAGATTGATCAGGAATCTATATGTGAATCAAGTTGTAAAGGTCAGGTTGGAGAATGCGGACGCCAGCGGAGTACATATCGGTAGAGGAGTAAGACAGGGCTGCTGTCTATTGCCGATTCTATTCAATATATATGGAGAGAGGCTAATGCAGGAAGCGTTAGAAGGCATGGGAGATTTCAAAATCGGAGGAAGGATTATAAGAACAGTGAAATAGGCGGATGATCAAGTACTTCTAGCAAGAAAGGAAAAGGAACTCTAGAAAATGATAAATAGACTAGTGATAACAGGTAGAAAATACGGTATGAAAATTAATACAGAAAAATCCAAGGTTATGCGAATATCAAGTAAAGAAGAAGAAAATTTGAACATAAGTATTGGAGGAAAGCCAGTAGAACAAGTTTCAGATTATAAATACCTTGGAAGCATCATAACGAGAGAAGCAAAATGTACCGATGAAATCAGGACTAGTATAAAAGAAGCAAAAGCCACTTTCAGAAGAAAGAAACTCCTAATAACGGGAAATATAAAGCAGGAAATCCGCAAGAGGTTGATAAAATGCTATGTATGGAGTATAGCTTTGTATGGGGCAGAAACATGGACACTAAGGAAAAATGATATAAAATACTTGGAAAGCTTCGAAATGTGGACATGCAGAAGAATGCTGAAGATAAAATGAGGAAGTACTACGAAGAATAGGAGAGAAGCGAGCGATTATACAGATTATCAGAAAGAGGAAGGCGAACTGGATTGGGCATTACCTGAGGAGAGAGTGCATGATTAAAGAAGTGCTAGAAGGAAAACTGTATGGAAAAAGAGAAAGAGGTAGGAAAAGGTTTCAGCTGGTAGACGACTTGAAAGGGAAATGGAACTATCAAGACATGAAGAAAACTGCGGAGAACCAAGTTTAACCATGAATAATCACGGACCTGTCAACGGACAGACTATCTATGATGATTATATATATATATATATACCTATGAGCTATTTGGTATTATTGAAGACGTAAACTCAAGTAACTATGAAATTTGATCAAAATCGTTAGATCCGTTTTCGAGAAAATCAAATTATTGTTAAAAATGCGCAGAATAAACTTCCCTTAATTATTGAACAATGTCAACCATTTCTTCATAACCTCTGCTCAGTATGATAAAATGCCTAAGTATGAGATTTCATTCATTTTCGCTCTACCATTTAGGCTGTAGAGCCAGTAACAGACAGACGGCATTGCGAAAACCACTTTTTCGGATTCAGCGACATCTAAAACGTATATTTCCGTAAAAACATCGAGGTCGAATTTTTTCGCGATAACAATACTTTCTCAATATACTTCGTATATGAGAAAGTAAAAAAAGCGGGAGGGGCAAAGAACAATAAAAAGCAAGAATCACGGCTCGTATTGGCTCTGTCATTAGCATTGAATGCAGAGTTCTCGTAATGACAAAAAACGATAAACGGTAGACAATAGTGGCACACGTGACGTATATTTAGATTGCCATAATAAGGTTAGCGTCCGATTGCGTGACTGTACGACCCTAAAAGGATTATTACGGACAACTGCGAAGGAAATGGCGATTAGCTAAGAGAAGAATGACGCCGACCGATTGCATCAAGCGGCGTTGCAACGAAAAATTAATAGATGCATTACGCCAGACGCAGAAAAAATCTTCTTTTCCATTGGCGGTTTTCATTACCGATCCGAATGATTCAGGACCTTGAAAAATTCTTCGTCGCATCGTCAAAACAGTTTTGAATAGAAAATTTATGCCCGCTTGCATTTCGTTAACGGAAAATAATGTGTCGCGCTAGCTCCTGGAAGATATAAAAGCGATGTATCTCCTATTGGGAGGTTTGCCACGGAGTCTGCGTCCAACACTCGACCGACATAATGCAAGCACAAGGAGGCTGGAAACAAAGTTTTTTCGAATGTCCACGTGTAATTTTAAGCTTGCGATTACTCAACGCTTTCCGCCGTTATATTAAGAGCAGAGAGCACAAAAATAATACGAGTTGCGTGTAATGGTTTTGTAAATACTCTGAAGACGGTCTGAAAGAAATGAACCTAGATCGCTCGGTCTAGCCCGTGGTACATATGAGCCAGCAAGTTGAGCGGCTGCCCAGGAAGCCGTAATCTAGGAGGGCCCTTTTACGGCGAAATGTCTATACATTAATGGCAATAAGGTTAAAGTTAGAAGGAAATATATAGCTGAAAAGGTGGACTCTCTTTGGCATTCCTTCGTTTATTTTCTGATATTATATTTAAGGAGAAGTAAATAAAACCTACTTGAAAATATCTTCACAAAATTATGTGACACTGTAATGTAATGGGGCGCATTAATACCTCTCGTGTCGCGAGAAGAAATTGCCGGAAGCCATACTTGCATTTATTTGGACTCTTTGTCGGTTATCTCACCCACGTTTGGTAAACCAAGAAATGGGACGATTGTTTCTTAAGCGTGAAAAACTAACTACATCACACAAGAGTGCCAAATAAATGCAATCAAAAACAATATTGCCCGACGTCGATAATTTTCCGTTATGGCTTCCGATCAGAGAAGTGTCAGATTCCTCGAAAGTAACGGATTCCAGAACCGAAATCGTCGTGATTTGCGCAGAGACGTCACGCGATCCTCAGGTGATGCGGGAATCCAAGTGAACGATACGCACGATGGCCTATCGGTGTTGGGATTCACAACTGGGCCTAAATATCGATGGTTGTTTTGCTATGAACTGCCTGCATTAGTAAGAACTTGATTCGTTATCTTTACGAAACCGAGTTAAGCGTAAAAATGGAGGAGTGATACCGGTTATCGCTTTAGTCGGCTTTCATAGCAATAACTTAAAACGTAAAAATCGCCTGAAACCACGCTCCTGGCCTCGAACCAAATATGTACTTCGTTAGCCGCACGAATGGTGAATCGAATAGTTTCCCTTCATCGGACTCCCGATGGCGTCGCTCCACATTCTCTCGCGACCTCGGTCCAGGGTCTGCGCCGTTTCGCCTTCCTCCCAGGGGAGGATCGCGCGTCTCCGGGGCATGAAACCACGCGTTCGCCCGCGGTCGGATTCTATCGTTACGTGAGGAATAACGAATGAAATGGTGAGGTGGTTCCACAGCCTGCAGCGCCGCGATTCCCATTGCTCTCCACCGCCACTCCTATTCCATGCCTTCTTATGAATTACATTCTAGACCAATGATGGCGAACCTTCTGTTGCCCGCGTGCCAATATTACTGAAATTGTCCAATATTTTCCGCCTCGCGTGCCATGAAAAAGTTATTGATTTTTTTTGTGTGCCAACTTAATTAAATTCGTGATCAAGGCAAAATAGATTGAAGTTTGTAAAGATACAACTAATGTTTTCAATAGCTAACTAAATAGCACAAATGTTTTTGCGGGACTAAATCAGTACGATATACGCTTTGATTGGTTTTCGCCATTCGTTGTCGTGCCAACAAAAATCGTCTTGCGTACCACTTATGGCACGCGTGCCATAGGTTCGCCATCACTGTTCTAGACGAAACGGGTACCGAACACGCGATCAGCCATCATAAGGAACCTTTTATACTGCTGTGATTCCACCGTGGAAGAGGAGACGCTAAGGATATCGGAACGACGGCGACACGCGAAGAGATAGTAATTTGTGATGTGCAAGAATTGAACTGTAGTAAATGTCCTGTTATCGGAAGGGCGAAATATTCTCAGCGGCCGATAGAATGCTTAAGCGTCGAAGAAATATTTATACTCTTAAAAAACGGACGAAATTCGCCACGAGATTTGAAATTACCCATTAAATACAGTAAAACTCGTTTATTACGTATTTGAGGGGACCGACTCATTGCTTCGTTATAAGCGTGACTTCGTTATATACGAGAAACATGGTTTTTTTGCCTATATATCCCATATAACACGCAGACACATACAGTAAAAGTTGTGATATCCGGCTATTTAGAACCGGCCACCCTTAGATACTGGCAATTACACAAATACAATTCATTTTGTATTTCTTTCTCTTTTTTTATGAATTTTTATATGAATTGTATTTGTTTATTACTACAACTTCCAATATATGTATATATTACGTATTTACTCCGTATACTTCTGGGACCCCGAGTAAGCATGGCGTTTTTGTTTACGTAATTTGCATTGTCTAGACGTTTTGGTGTACTTCTACAATTTCCAGTTTTATCACTTTTTATGATAAAAAAATTACCCATCCGTTGAATATGGCATCAAAATAAATAGCTAAAAGCAAGGGACAATAGAGAAAAAGTTGTTTTAACGCTAACACAAAAGCTGGAGCTGATCAAACGAATGGAAAAAGGAGAAAGTAGAGCACACACAGCAAAAGAATTCAACATCGGATATTCCACGCTCCACGATATCAAGGCTCATAAGGGTAAATTAATAAAATTTGTGTCATCTTCTGGGACGAATAAATCAATTAAGAAACATCATACGCTTCATAAGCCAACAATGGAGGAACTCGATAAAATATGATATTATATGACTCGTTTTTACAGAAACGTTCAGAAGGATTAAATAATTTCGTCCTTTTATAATAGAGTAAATAAAGATAAATAAGAAAGATATAATCCAATAAATTCAATTTTGGGAACAGGTTCACTGTCGTACTCCCCAAACTTCCCGGACGCCCTAAACTTTTCAATAGTCTTTTGTTTTGCATGTAAGCGTAGCAACGTATTAAATAAGAAGAGGTAAATAGTATCTAGATCTAACTACGTGTGGAAGAATTAAAATGGAAAATGCAAACCACAGTTATGTTTGGGGAGTACGATAGTGAACCTAAGCCCAATTTTGTTTGGTTATTGCTAAATTTGCGATGTCAAAATCGAAAAACGCTCCCCTAACCGGCTATTTCTCCTGATCGGCTATCCACAATCCCGAAGATAGACGGATAACACAGATTTTACTGTATTTGCAGTCAGTAGACTTCAATGCCGTACTTACATATGCAAAGAGATGCTTATCAACTTCGCTGCATGTGAAATGTTCGATTGCTAACACATACGATTTTTTAAATGGCCAATTAATATTATTATTATGGTCATTAATTTACATAAAAATTTCACATTTTTAATATCAATGTCAAAATAAAGGGAGCGTGGAAATTCGTATGGAAGGGGTAGAGGGAGGAAGGGGACCTCTACCAATAAGTGCGCGGTCAACGGGCGGAAACTATTCATTTCTTATCGCTCCCCTCGCCAAAATTCGTTATATATGGGGCATTTTTCGCCATGGGACCAAACATTTGTTCGTTACAGCCGAGAATTCGTAAAATGTGTGTTAGTTACATCCAAGAAATTTAACCAATGCCCTTATGGAGAAGTCCAAGGGACCGAGACATTTCTTCGTTATAGCCGGGATTTCGTTTTAGGCGTGATCGTTATAAACGAGTTTTACTGTATTGCATTGCTAGGTCTCGCGGAAGGATTTGTCTAATAGCACCCAATCCTCCCATTCAAAGGCCCTCTCTCCATCCTCTCATAGTCCTACTTTTCATAAACTGTCCGACAATTTACTTATAACAAGTGAGGAAAGAATTGCAGAGCAAATTAAATAAGGCGGCTTTATTAAGAACACTAAAATAACGAAACATTTCACTGCAGACCAACATATCTGGAAAATATTAACGAAAAACACTTGGTTAAATTCCACAATTTTTTATTTCGCTGAATAATTAGCATCATCAGGTGAGAAAGGTGCTTCGAACTTTAACGGATTTTTCGTACTCTTTCCGGGCGTTGCCAAGGCGACCGTCATTGTTGCCTCCGATTCAATTACTATCAATTATACCTTCAAATAGGTGAAAGAATAGCGTTATTCGCTTCGCACTTTTGTTTAACATAAGCATCGAAATTAATGAGGCATAGCAACGTAAATATTTACGGATAATTATTTTGTTGACTGCGTATGGGAAGCGTTTTTTGTTTTGTTACATCGTTTGAATGCTGGAATCTTACCTTTTTGTAAGTAGAACCATCACATTACACATCTGTAATCCTTAGTAACGCAAATAGGCTCACGCATCAATTAAAAATTAGATGAGATTAGGGACGCACGTTACTTTGTAAACACATTATATGGTTATCTTCTCTTCATTGATAATATAAATAAACGGTTCCATTGACGTCGCCTTTATAGTATGTCCTGTAAGAAGTTAAAAGCAGTCGTTGATAGACATTTGAAGTAAAGCAATTGTTTGTGAGTTCGTCTATAAGGGTGCAACGATAATCATTGGAACTAAGGTAAGGTAGAGCTATTAGCCCAGCTACAGCTGCCAGAGAAAGAGGAGTCAGAAATCAAACGAAGAGTATTGTAGGAAAGAGAGGGAAAGAGATGCGGAAGCTCATAGGATTGCCCGTGAAGATGAGGAGCGGGGGTTACAAGAAAGACAAAGAAATAGGGAAACACGTCTATTGAATAGGGAACAAAGAAGATCTAACCTAGGGCCGAACTATTTAGATTATTTGAATTTCATTAATTATTCAATCAAAATTATTTCACTAAACTTTCAGTTTATTTAAATCGCGTTGAGGATCGGAGATCCGGGGCTGCCCTACTAGTTTGTCTTATTAAAGTGTGTTTAGGTCAAAATTATTTTAAATTCAATGACAAATTTTATAGACAGATGGCGGGACTGGCCATGGGCTCGCCCCTTTCTCCCCTGCTAGCCGATATTTTAATGGACAATTTAGAAAATGCTCTTTTTAAGTCTAACCACACATTGATTAAAGTTTCCTTATTATGGTGTAGCTATGTGGGCGATATTTTATGTATTTGGTCCGGTTCAGACGAACAGTTGCATGACTTCCTTGATCTTATCAATTTCCTCCATAAATCCATATTTTTCACAATAGAAATAGAAAACAATGGTTTTCTTAACTTTCTTGATGTAACCATATCCCTCAAAAACAAAAAGCCTGTTTTTTCAATATACCGGAAACCTTCCTACACAGACCAGGTTATCCCGAACCATTCCTCTCATCATCATTCTCATAAACACGCCCCTTTCCACTCCATGGTACACCGTCTAGTAAACATTCCACTCTCCCCTTCCAATTTCACAAAAGAACTAAACGCCATCAAGCAAATAGCGGTCAACAATGGTTATAATACTAAATTAATTGATCACTTGCTCTCCATTAAAATTAAACGAATTGCAGCTCAGAAAATTATTGCCATCTCCCCGGAAATTAATAATAAGATTTCACGTTGGTGAAAAATCTCGTTCCTTGGCAATTTGACATATAAACTGGCAAAATTGTTTCCTGAATACGATCTCAGACCCGCCTTCTACACCCCCATCAACTTCGCGTAAATATTTGTTAGTGTTAAAGATCCTATTGACAAAGTCTCGAAGAAGGGGGTGTACGAACTGAAGTGCAGTGACTGTGAGGCCCGCTATATCGACCAAACTGGTAGAAGTGTGGGAGTAAGCTGAACGAACATAAACGGTGCTTTGCATTGAAAAATCCATCGTCACATTTTGCCAAGCATCTTATGGAGGACGGACACAACAATGATTTCATCCCGAAAGTGCTCCATGTAGAAAGGAAGAGGTTAAGGTTGGACGCTTTGGAGCAATTGTAAATTTTGAGTGAAAAAGTTTACTTACTAAAGAGTTTCTTTTTCAAAATCCCTCCCCCTTATTGTGTGTACCCACATTGACTCATTTGTAAACTCTTTGTAAATACCGTGTCTTTGTTCGTCTTTCACTTATAACTCGCTTCCTTCGCCACGTTTGGTTGCTCTATTACATAGTTCATAACGGTTACCACCAATTACCCCATGTTTGTTTTTCCCCCTTCCTTTGCTTTCCTCCCCTCCGTCAACCTAGTATATATAAACGATATTTTGAGCACTTTTCTTCCTTGATGATGCTAATTAAACATTTTTGGAGACTACGGCGAGATGGATATTTAAAAATTAAGAACTCCTTAACCGTACAAAGTAAGATTATTTAGAGACGACACAGACGGTAAAATTAAACGGTAATGAAAGAAATATAGAGGAACAAACAAAAAAAAATCAATTTACACTTACAGGTTTACGGGAAAAACTCCTTGCTGGTTATTTAGCGAAACCGGTCGTGAAATAAAAAATCGGTACAACGTGCATTGTAAAAACTTTCCCATATACTAATGCGTCGTTTACTTATCTTTAGAAAATGAAAATCGTATTAGCCTGTTTTTAGAAAATCCAATTTTTGTTCAAGTTGCCCAAGAATAAACTAGCCTTATATTCATTCATTGAGAAAAATGAAATACGTAGTATTATTGTAGATGTATACTCAAGTGACTGTACGAAATTGGACCAAAATCGTTAGAGCCGTTTTTGAGAAAATCGGATTGTTGTTAAATATGCGTAGAATAAACTACTCTTAATTATTGATCAATGTCAACCATTTCTACATATACTCTGCTCAGTTTCATAAAATGCATAAGTACGAGATTTCATTCATTTTCGCTCTACCGTCTAGCTCCAGAGCCAGTAACAGTCAGACAGACAGATGGCATTGCGAAAACCACTTTTTCGGATTCAGCGAAACCTAAAACGTATATTTCCGTAAAATATCGGTCGAATTTTTTCGCGATAACAATACTTTCTCGATACTTCGTATGAGAAAGTAAAAATCGGTACAACATACATTGTACAAACTTTCTCATATACGTACTAATGCGTCATTTAGTTAACTTTAGAAAATGAAAATCGTATCAGTCGGTTTTTAGAAAATCCAATTTTTGTTCATGTTGCCCAAGAATCAACTAGCCTTATATTCATTCATTGATAAAAATGAAATATGTAGTATTATTTCAGACGCATACTCAAGTAACTCTACGAAATTTGATCAAAGTCGTTCTAGCCGTTTTTGAGAAAATCAAATTATTGTTAAAGTTGCCTAGAATAAACTAGCCTTATATTCATTTTCTGAGAAATACGAACTATATAGTATTATGGAAGACGTAAACTCAAGTAACTGTACGAAATTTGATCAAAATCGTTATAGCCGTTTTTGAGAAAATCAAATTGTTGTTAAAAATGCGTAGAATAAACTTCTCTTAATTATTGAGGAAAGTCAACCATTTCTTCACATGCTCTGCTCAGTATGATAAAATGCCTAAGTACGAGGTTTTATACATTTTCGATCTACCGTTTAGGCTCCAGAGCCAGTAACACACAGACGTCATTGCGAAAACCACTTTTACGGACTCAGCAACACCTAAAACGTATATTTCCGTAAAAATGTCGAGGTCGAATTTTTTCTCGATAACAATACTTTCTCAATATACTTCGTACTTATATGAAAGTAAGGAAATTTGGATAAGGATGGCAGGAAGCCTACATGCCAGTAATAGCGTTCCGCTAGCTTAAGAAGTGTTCGGTTTGTACTTCATTCCATTTCATACACTGTCGGTAATTGACTTCTAGATTGGGCAAAATAGTTTCATATTTTCTAGAAATTTAACAACCGGCTCGCGCGAGCCAGCGGGAGCCGGCTTCAGCTCATCACTGGTTTTACAGTCATGTCATACAAGAAGAGCACAATGTAATATATATGTGGTAGTATGGAGTATAGATGAGTGATAGTCTTTCGGCGCGGCTGAACATGTTTTCTTCACGGCATAAAAGAGTAACTTGAAATGTACTGGGAAATTCGGGATATTCACTGAAGCCTTTTTACTTTCTCATACGAAGTATCGAGAAAGTATTGTTTTCGCGAAAAAATGCGACCTCGAGATTCTTACGGAAATACACGTTTTAGGTGTCGCTGAATCCGAAAAAGTGGTTTTCGCAATGCCGTCTGTTACTGGCTCTGGAGCCTAGACGGTAGAACGAAAATGAATACAATTTTAGATGCTTAATGACACATCTGTAATACTAATTATTTTATGTAAATTTTTAAGAAAATGTCACAGGTTTTCAGCAATTTCATGTTTTAATCTAAATAAATATTTTTTTGCTTTTTTGTATATTTTTAAAATTCTATTTTAACAATAAATATAGTTTTAAGAAAAATTATAATTCTACAAACTGTTAATTGTACATTTTATTTTATCAAACCTGTCTAATAAAAACCTTATTTCCTTTAGTAATAAACTTTATGGGTAACGCCATGACGGTGTTTAGGGGGACTGCGGTATTGAAAAAGTAATATGGGCAGCCAAATCACATCCCGGCCACACCTGGAAAATCTCACGCTCCGGCCCTGTTCTTAAATTGTTTAATTGTTTGAAGTAGCTCAAGCCGAATCCTAGTACAACCTTATTAAGGTAGGTATACAAATTGTAAATGACTATTAAAATTTATTTTAATATAATAGCAACATAGGTAACTAGGTTTATTTTTAATATGATTATTTAAAAGGAAACAATTCAATTCGGAAATGAAGCTCAGGATTAAATATTTCACTTTAATTAAAAATAAAAATTGATTTATTTGTAATAATTTATAATTATGAATTTTCAGTATTAAATAAGAATAAAAACAAATAGAAACATTCACGGTGTTTCAATATTCAATCACCATTTTTAAACAAACGAAAGCTTCGAAATTGCGCTGTGAGAGATTCTGCGCAAAAAATCCACGATTGGCCAATTGTTTCCCTAAAACGTTTATTCCGAAAAACAGAATTCTTATTTTATTCAGCAGGGCGTGGTTCACATCTAAAAATCAGTTCCATTTTGTGCGCCGACATAATTTTTTCCTTCGTCACCCTCTAGCCCTTCGACCCATCTAAAACACAGTGCGTATTGAAGTTCGCGTTTCTCCGGCCGATTAAGAGACTTACTGCCCGCGAACACACATGCACTCGACACGAAAAAGTAACACGTATGCAGTAACGCTCTACGTCTCTAAAAATCTATTCGGTGGCCATCGTCATTAGGCTTCGTGCTATTGGGAAGTGAGGATCGGATAAAGAGGAAGCGAAGAGGCGGTCCAGTGTGTATGTTCATTAATTAGTGTCTGTTTTTCTGTTTGTGTGAAAGAGTATTTCGTAAGCGAGGAGTTGGCAAGTTCGAGAGACCAAGTTCCTGGAGAGGATTTCCCTCTAAATCCGACTGCCTTTCTTTTTCAGTTTCCCCATTTTTCGAGAGAATCCCCTCCGAATTTTCCATTTTTTTACGCCAAATGGTGGTTTTCTTTAAATATCAC
Organism: Uropetala carovei; assembly: GCA_036926305.1. Classification (NCBI taxonomy): domain Eukaryota; kingdom Metazoa; phylum Arthropoda; class Insecta; order Odonata; family Petaluridae; genus Uropetala; species Uropetala carovei. Next base: position 4,761,832 of record JAXCHB010000172.1, on the reverse strand, counting down.
CCTATGCTCTTTCTTCCTTCCTTACATGATCGCTTCTTTCCTAGCATTCTCCTTTCTCTGGATTCCTTTCAAAACATCACTTCCTCTAAAAATTTCGCCCACCCATTTCTCTTTCGCTCTAATTATACCTCTCTTCTTTCACTGCACTTAAAACTTCCTCGTTTGTTTTCCTCTCGTCCAAACCAATTTCCTCCAGTCTACGCCATAACCACACTTCAGAGGCCTCTAATCTTTTAACGTCTTCTTTATACATATATTCCACGTCTCACTCCCACATTAATAATACGTATACGTAGACAGGGGCGGATTAAGGGTTTCGTAGGCCCCAGGCACTGTGGATATATATATATATACAGGGCTGCTGTCTATCGCCGATTCTATTCAATATATATGGAGAGAGACTAATGCAGGAAGCGTTAGAAGGCACAGGAGATTTCAAAATCGGAGGAAGGATTATAAGAACAGTGAAATACGCGGATGATCAAGTACCTCTAGCAATAAAGGAAAAGGAACTCCAGAAAATGATAAATAGACTAGTGATAACAGGTAGAAAATACGGTATGGAAATTAATACAGAAAAATCCAAGGTTATGCGAATATCAAGTAAAGAAGAAGAAAATTTGAAAATAAGTATTGGAGGAAAGCCAGTAGAACAAGTTTCAGATTATAAATACCTTGGAAGCATCATAACGAGAGAAGCAAAATGTACCGATGAAATCAGGACTAGTATAAAAGAAGCAAAAGCCACTTTCAGAAGAAAGAAACTCCTAATAACGGGAAATATAAAGCAGGAAATCCGCAAGAGGTTGATAAAATGCTATGTATGGAGTATAGCTTTGTATGGGGCAGAAACATGGACACTAAGGAAAAATGATATAAAATACTTGGAAAGCTTCGAAATGTGGACATGCAGAAGAATGCTGAAGATAAAATGGACAGATAGGGTGAAAAATGAGGAAGTACTACGAAGAATAGGAGAGAAGCGAGCGATTATACAGATTATCAGAAAGAGGAAGGCGAACTGGATTGGGCATTACCTGAGGAGAGAGTGCATGATTAAAGAAGTGCTAGAAAGAAAACTGTATGGAAAAAGAGAAAGAGGTAGGAAAAGGTTTCAGCTGGTAGACGACTTGAAAGGGAAAGGGAACTATCAAGACACGAAGAAAACTGCGGAGAACCAAGTTTAACCATGAATAATCACGGACCTGTCAACGGACAGACTACCTATGATGATGATGATATATTTGTATAGTTATATAGACAATCCCGTCGTATCTGCAGGAATATAAAATTTACAGAAGATGGAAAGTTACTTTTATTATAGATACTAGTAGAATTGCTCGTTGAATTTCGACGGATTTAGTGAATCTAAAATTTCGACGGTGTAACATGTAAGCATCGCAAGAATAAGATAGGACACAGTTATAACCGCCGAATAAAGCAAAAATGAAGAAAACCGATCTGCATTTACCTATTTAGATGAAAGAAGAAAATCTTGCACTGTGAAAAATCGAAAATTACGTGTAAACCCCCTCCCCCTCCCTTCCACCCTCTCCTTCCCTTCCCTCCCCCCCTCCCTCCTTCCCCCTCTCTCCCTTTCCCCCCCTCTCCTCCCCCTCGCTCCCTCCCCTTCACTCCCTCTCCCCCTCCCCCACACTCAGCTAAAATCCGAACAAATAAAAATCGAATGAGAATTAAATTTCATGAGTTTACAAATAGATGTAATAAACTAACAAATATATCATTTGATCAAAATATGATTATCGTATCAATTTTAGTACTCTTTAAAAAGCTATTGAACTCGTTATTTAAAAATTATTCATGTTTTATTAACCTGCTGTACATAATGAATAGTTTATTATGATGCAATTATGAGACTCTTAAATCGTTATCCTGATCAAATAATTCCTTACCATGAGTTATTCTAAACTATCCCAATACAAAAAACATTCCGTTTTCAAATTAAACAAAATTTGTTTGGTTAAAAAGGAAAGAGACAATAATACCGGTGGCCATGGTAGTCGTAATAAAAATTGCAATATTTAACATAAATTTGTGTTTTTAATGATTAATACGAGAAATTTCGAATTTCCAGCGAAAAAAGACGAACAGAATAAGAAACCTTATAGATTTTTCTTTACTATAGTACAAATACGAAGTTCACAGGTCAATTATTTCTGATTCAATTTGGCAAAAAATAAACCCCTGCACGTAATTTTTTTATTTTTACGTGCTATCTTGTGGGAAATAAAAAATTATCTCCTGCGGTCGAACCCGGGTCTTTTTCCGAGATTTTTTTTTGCCTAAATCCTTCTCAGGGATGACATAAAAGCATGTGCAAAGTTTAAAAGTTTTTTGGACTTTGTATTCTTGAGTTATTAAGGTACAAACATGTAAACATACAAACATTCTCCTTTACATATATGATTTTAGGAATTTATAAAAATAACTAAAATAATTTACCGATACACTATTATTTTTCGTAGGCCCTAGGCACAGTGCCTATTGTGCCTAAGCCATAATCCGGCCATGCGTCTCACAGTGCAATTTTAATTTTGGGGCCCTCAGATCTTCATGGAAAAGGGTCTCCTGATGTTCGGTTCGAAGCGAGATGTTCCACACGTTTTTATTTAAATCGCGTTAAAATATCCGCCGATTCGAAAATCTCCGATTCACGATCCGAGGCGTCTGCTTCAACTAACGGTGCTCGTGCACGGGTTCGCGTATCGATCTGGGGTGAAGCGCAGGGGCAACACGCAGCCATCCCCCTCAAAGCGCTCGCCCCCTAAAGCCATAACCCCATAAAGCCCTCGCCCAGTTTCGCTGCGCAGAATGTCTCGCACGTGAAACCCGCTCTGTAATTTACATCTCCAGAAAGGAGTTCGACCGACGTCTAATATTGTCCACGCGCCCACGCCTCCTCCTCCTCTTCCATAGCAAATCCTCTCTCTCTCTCTTCCCACCTCTCTCTCCCTCTCTAGTCTCTTTTCTCCTTCTAGACTCTCCTTCCATGTCCTTCCCCAACCTCCCACGCTCTCTCATCAGTCTTTCCACGCGTGATCACTTCCTAACTCAATTCTTCCCCTCTCTTTCGAGTTTTCAGTACCTCATCATGTTATCCTATATGGTTTTAATCATAGCGATCGCTGGATAGTAGAATCAAAGTCCTGTCTCCAAGCGGACTGGTGAAGTTAAGAAGACATTGTGTTTGGGAGGGAGAGAGAGAGGGAGAGTGGAAGATAGTTCAGGAGGGTAAGGGAAATGAGAGTGAAATGAGGGCGACACTGATAACTTCTTCCAACCGACCTGAAGAGAGGATCGCTCGTATGACACTGCGGCTGTCGCTGCGATTGCGCCTCTCATTGGTCGGATTTTTATTACGACGGAAGAGTTGTGGATTCTAATTCGTCGGAACTCGATTTATTTTAACGATTTTGTGGAAAACGAAAAGAATTTTTATATTTTATTCCGCGGCAGTCTCAATTCCGGATATCGACCCTAGTTCGCCATATTGCGTGGCAGCGCGACCTACTTGGGAAGCTAAATTTACAATGCGTCTTCCGAAATATTATCGACTCTTTAAAGCGCGGTTCGCGAATTTTAAATTTTCTACGTGAGCGACCTCCATAGAAAAAGCAACATGATCTATTCTTTAGAAAAAAATTGAATTTTCTTCCGAAATGAATCTGAAATGAGAGCATAAATTGTAAATTTCCAGGTAATTGTTCGATCGATCAGATTTATTATATGAAACCAACTGTCGAATAAATCCCTGCATTGATGAACGAAGATGGAAATAAACATATAGAAGAGATATATTATTATTTAAACCTAAACAGATACTAAATAGTCACAAGGATTCCATTAGCGAAATTCACACAGCTTATGAATCCTTGCGTTACCTTTCGCTGTTTTCAATTGAAAATCTATAATATCATCCTGACAATTTTAGAAAATTTAAAAAAATACGCATCGTTAACGAAGAAAACGACGATTTATCATATACAAAACCTACTATTTATGTCTTCCTTACCATTATCTAATTTATTGCAAATGGAGATAAAGGTAAATACAATCCCACACGCCCAGCAATGATTACTAATCAGGTATAGATAACAGGCGTGGCATAACGGATCTATCATGTCTTAAAACTATATCTTGGAACATACGATTTCGTCAATTTCGCCTGAGATAACAGTATTAATGATTTTTTTATGGACGTTGTGCGCGTCGGTCTAGTGAGACTGTCAATCTTCGTTCCCTCGAGATCTTTCCTTGATCCGAAGGACCCACGGTGGGTGAAATCGAAGCTGCATTTAAACAAAGACGACATCACGCACGCGTAAAATAGCTTGCGCAATTTGCTAGTGATGCCAAGAATGAACACGTCGGTAATTAGAAGAGAGGCCGCTAGGGACTAGGAGCTGAAGGAAATCTATTCAAACAGGATGGAATCGCTCTTAAAGTCACTTATAAAGGACTCATTTACCTTGGGTCGCTTCGAGGTGGTTTTATTCAGGGATCTTGAAATAACCCCTCTTAAAACGTCTCGAATTGTTAATAACGGCTATTATAGCTTAAGATATAAGCGTAGCAGAGATTTTCAGGGACTTAAGTTGGCAGAGAAAGTAGTGTTTAAGAATGTCGTACAAGCGGGTACTAATGGAAAAATTTATAAGGTCCGAATACGCTTGCCATAATAAGCTGCGTACCATGATTTTTACTGCGGGTGCTATTGAACGTAGGAATACATCAAAGTTTACATGCAGTTACGTAGAAATAATTATTTGAATCAACAGATTTTTCAAGATCCGATAAGACGGGCTAATAGCGATTTATGTGATGAAGATATCGTATTTACTCGCCTTATTGTCCCACTTTTTCACGCGATTTTTCTTACACTGAGTCAAGGGTGGAGCAAATACGCGGTTTTTCTATTAAAATAAGAAAATAGTCTTTCAGAATGAAGTATATGGATAGCGCAATTTAAAACGTTTACTGGTATTTTGTACACGCAGAAGCTGGTTTATAAGAACACATTTTATTTTATCGAAAATCGACGTCTTCAAGTGGGTCACGCAGCATAAAATGATAACTAACGTATTAAAGAGTGGTAAAGTGGTGAATTTAATGTACCTTCTGCGTGGTAAGAACGAGGTTATGGTTTTTAATTGGTGTAAAATGGGATACAAACTATACGTTTTGGCGTATTCACAGTCAAAAGGGACATCTTTCCAAAGTAAAAACAAAAAATAAATAAACTTTTGTTACCTCCTCCTCATATAATTCGGATGGGGCAATTATGCGAGTAAATACGGGATGTAACGAGAAGATCACTGTCATACGCTTTTGATTACTTTCGGAGTACCTAATAATTTTTATACAAATAAACTTGAACTATCTCCAGGTATATCTGAGAACCGAGCCTTATGGTTTATTTTGCAAGATGCAATTAACGCGTTTAGAAATCAATGTTTCTGTCATGTCAATGCGAATTGTTACCTCTAGTTTCAATCACTGGCTGACCTTGGCATACACGATGAACACGGAAAGAAAGACATGGGAAGTCATTTCTATTAGCAACTGTCACAGGATTTCCTCTTTGATGAAAGATTTAAAAAATCCGAAATAAAAGCACATTCACAGGTCCCATTTTATTTTAAAATATATTTTGTGAGAGAGTAAAAGAACCTCGGAATGATTTTTTTAAAAAAATACTATATGTACTGACGTAGATTTTCAAGAACGTGATATGCCACATTTACATATGCTTGAAAATTTTTACGAAGAGTGCAAAATAAAAAAACGGTACAATATACATCGCACAAACTTCCTCATAAACTACGTATGCATCTGATCATACTACAATATTTCCTGAACGGAAATTTCTACTGCTAAAAAAGAACAAATCCGCGGAAAATATCTTCTGCACGTACATGTTACTAATAAACCGGTTCCCTCATGTATGTGAAAATAAAACTTGATAAATAGTTATACCATACATAAATATCAAGTAATTATGCGGATTGGCGAAGGCGCATAAGCGCTGAAGCATTATTGCTGGACGAAGATTGTCGATAGGATTGGGTGGTAACCGGGCTTAAAAATCGATATAGTATACTAGCGTAATGCCCGTTGAAATATAAACGGTAGAATTATAAACAGATAGATTATTAATATTTGCACGTAAAATAATTAATAGCACACTTTTACATATGAAATATTTCATCATATACAATATTTCTAGTGAATATTCTGTTGTCGTTTAGTAAATGCCTTTGGTTTTTATTTTCGGTTATAAAATTCCGGTATTCTTCTCCCACCTTGTTCTCGTCAATGCTACATATAATTGCCGATGTGCAAAGACAGGGAAATAATTATACGTATATATAACGTAGGAAAAATAATTAAATTTCGTGCACTTATGTTATAATTGTTTTAAAATTGTACTCTGTACTAACGAAGAAAGAAAGCTTACTCGAATCCTCAACAATGTTCTCCGTCGTTATGTAAATAAAACTCTTTAAAAGATTTAAATTAAATATGGCTTATATAGTATTATTTATAACTCCAAGTTCTATAAGTGAGGAAATTTCAATCAAAATCATTACAGTCCTTTTTGAATAAATCGAAAATTTGAGAAAATCAACAAGAATGAATTACTCCTTATTGTTGCGCTATATCGTTCATCTCTTCGAAGTTTCCCATCTGGATAATTTTATGTCTAAATACGAAAAATATTTCGTTGAATCGTTTAGATTCTACAGACGCACACAGACAGACGGACAGATAAACGGCAAGGCGAAAAACACTTTTTTGCACCTAAAATGTGTATTTCCGTCAAAATCTTGAGGCCGATTACAATATTTTCTCTATGTACTACCTTTTAAAAATAAAATCATAATTAAAAAATATTTCTTAAAAATAACTTTTATATTTTGCACTAAAGAGTAAAAAATAAATTTTTATTTACTAAAAATTTTGATTTACTAAACATTGTGATTTGCTAAAAATTTTAATTGACTAGAATTGATTTAGAACCTTTGTAAAAGTTAAATATATGGCTTTTAATCTTTTTAAACTTTTAAAACGCCATATAACTTTTAAAAAGGTTCTAAATCAAGTCTAGTAAATTAAAATTTTTAGGTAGATCAAAATATTTAGTAAATCAAAACTTATTTTTTACTTTTTAGTACAAAATACGCTATTTTTTAAAAGTTTATTTTATTTTTGACTTTTTAGTCTCAAGAAATAAAATGTTTTCTTAAACAGTTAATAATGTAGAAACTTTATTATTCTTAAACTGCATAACTTCTTTTCCATTTTTACATATTTTAATAAATAATAACATTTAATATATCATTTAAAGTTTCATATTAATAAAATAGTAAACTTTTTAAAGGTACACGCATGCATATCCATTTCGCTTTAAGTTGATCAACATTCTATAAAAAACAACTATTTAATTTAAAGACCTTTTAGGAAGTAATTTAAATACCAAGTATTTTTTTAAATATTTACAAAAACATTCACTACTTAACATCTGTCATTGCAAAATTTGAAAATTGTTTTAAAATAATCTGTTAGTTTTCAATTGACTAATACTATAAAATAAAAAATTTCAAACTATTAAAAATTAAGATGGATACCAAATGCTTAAAAATTATCCTACTAAACTCAACTTGATTTATACTAATTGGAAACTTTAATTTGCCTTTTCTAGAATTATTAATTATCAATTTGTAAAAGTAGTTGGTGAACAAGCAATTTCAAACTCTATGCAAAAGCTTTTTTGATTTAAATACGCATGAATATTATAAATGTTTGATGCCTCCAATCCTGTTTATTATTCCCTACGAATTTAAATCCCTTCCGAGAGAATCTTCGGCCTTTAAATGTGCATTTTAAGTTACTCACCGCCGATAAAGATTAATAACCCATGCAATACTAATAAAAAATTATTAATAATCCCAGAAGTACTTTTATGCTGCATTCTACTATTTTAGACGTGCTTGAGTGTCGCTGGCGAACCAAGATTGCAAAGTTATAAATTCATTTTTTTAATACACATGCTGTGCAATACTGTCTTGTGTCCTTCATAAACACTATCAAGTGATTTAGTTCTTCGTTGTTTGAGTAGTTTTGTATAAATTTAGCATTTACTTTGTGGTATGGGATGCATTAGCCACAGAATGTCCTAAATCCATCGTCATCCAGCAAATCGGAGATGGAATAACAAAATATATATATAATAGTGTATTTGCTTTAAAAATGGCCCTAAATTAATTTACCTTAATTAAATTTTGATATGTATTATGTACTCACGCATATAAGTTAAATTTCCATCCTTTCACCCTTGTTATTTAATTTGTCGAGTTTTGTATACGAATTGAGAATTTTACGATCGCCTAAAATTCGAGGGAGTAACATCATGCAGTGAGTTTAAATACCCGAAATTTTCAAAGACGAAAAATTTTCAAATCCGCTCCCTGCGTCCTAAGAGCAGAAACAGCTCGATCGATGACCACGGCGATCGACGCAGCCCTTCCCATCCTCCCGCCTTCCCCTCCGCTCACGCGTTTTAAAAGGCCCGCGGATGATTTATTAGCAATGCACATACACGAGGATTCGACATTCGAAATATCGGCTCTGAAAAGCGCCGCCGCCCAGCCGTCGCGTGTTTCCCTTCCCCTATCTCACAATCGCGTTCTTAGCTGACTAATTGTAAGTCTCCCCTACCGAGCTCTCTTCGCATCCGCAGGCTGGCAGAAGCCCCAGTCTGTTCATTGCCCTTCGAACGCCCCCTCCTCCTCCTGCCCCTCCCCACCTCCGCCCCTTCCGCCTCCTCCGTCCCATCCCACTCGCCAGACATCAGGCGAACTCTCGCCGACCAATAAGGAGGCCGAATTCAGGGGTGGAGTGATCCCTACAGAGCTTCCCATTGGCTCTTATTTTCCACAAGAGTTACCTCTCTCTTTCTCTCTCACTCGGTCACCTCGCTCCGCCGCGCGAGAATCGAGCAATACCCCTCCCCCCTTTCCACCCTTTTTGCTAACCCCTTTTCCCCCCTCTCTCCCCTCCCCCTTGAAGGACGCGTCCCCTACCACGACCCCTTTTCTCGCTTTAATCGTCCTCTTTCTCCCTCAATTCGCACTTCAGAGTCCGCATTTTTCGCGAGCTCTCGCCCCCAATATTGAAAAGGGACGCGCGTGTCGCACGGGCACTCGTATGTGAAGCAAAACAAAGAGAGACTCATTATTTCAGGATTTAGTTTTATCGATAGAGCGCCGATTTGACGCTATATGATATTTATACATGTATTATTAAAGCTACAGGAGAATCTGAAGACATTACCGAGAACATTAAAAAGGAGAGGAAAACGGAAGTTTGTTTTGCACCCCCTGCCTTTCACCAATCGCGTCGACGTAGATAAAGCTCGCCATAAACCCATTCCCTCTTCCTACACGTGGAGAACTTAACGAGGCCGAATTTGGTTCGAGATTGCGGACGAATAGAGTTTTAAATAAAAAAGATCTTGGGACAGATGGCGTGACGACAAATTGCCGCTGTTCTTTGTAGCGCGCGTGGGGAGTGATGCATGATGGGAATCATACGAGGGAAAGGAACGGGAAAAGGAGTGAACGGATTCGCGAACAGAAAAAAAAGAAAGATGGAGTTTGGCATATCTCATGGAGTGTATCTTAAAAAGCATCTGGCTGTTAAATTCCGCTTAATTTTTGGTGGAAAACATTGCGGTCTCATTAACACAATTTCAGCACCAGTTCGGAATTTCGCGCATTTCTTGAAGTCCCTCGTGTGTGTACGGAAATATGTAGCTCGGTCAATGCGAGAAATTGAAAATGAACGATAATGAAGCCGAATGCCGCCAGACAAATTAAATTTTTTATTTGTAACCAAGAAACAATTTAGGATTATGTAGTATAAACATATTTTGTTTAAGAGTTCTTTCTCACCACGATTACAATTTTTTTCATTCACAATGTCAATATCCTGTTGTGGTTAGGTTCCTGCGGAGAAAATGTTTGCAAATGAATGAAACATACTGTATCGTAGGAAATTTTTGTAATTTTTAATTTATCAAATGATCATTTAGGTGCAGCAAACTATCCAAGTAAATGTAATAATATTCTTAAACTACGACTACACTTGGTAACAAATCCTGAAGGTCGTTTATTCAAGGAACAGCTTGTCCATTGTTTGTTCTCAGGGAAAGTTGTTCAAATGATTTTGAAGGCTTACGACTTCTAATGCCAGCTCATTGAAAACAGCGTCTCCTTGATAAAAAATAACGACTTTTACATAGGAATATGTTAATTCGACTTTCGAAACCTCGTATATTGAGTCATTTGATAAGAAACAGAAACGAGCGTTCGTATCGTTTATTGTGGTGACATGCATTTCCTGACTTTTTTTTTGCGAACTATTCGTTATGTTCTCGCAGGAGATCCTTTTAACGATTCATCTTTCGTGCCACATAAAAAAGTGGCATTTTCGCGTGCATTCCGATCGCAGGCGCAGAGCGATCGCGATCGACGCTACGGGAGAGTGACACTCTCCGAGAACCACTCCGTTGGAAAATCGACACGCTTCGATCGCGCGCGCTCTTCCGCGCTATTTGGAACGACTAACCATGTGAGAGCGCGCGCAAATGAGAATACCGCGCTATTTCTCGCGGGACTTTAAGTGGCGCGTGGCGTTTTAGAAATCTCAAAAAGGTTTGGTGCGACGGTTTTGTAGCGGCAATATGTTACTCTCGCTTATGCTAACGCATCCGCGCACGCATTTGTTATTGAAGACGCACACGGGAATTCCTTTGTTCTCATGTTAAAAAAATAGGAATAAGTTTATCAAATGGAACGCAATGGTTTTAATAATCCCCGTTCAAATAATCGTGTTTTACGAAATTGTGTTTTCATCTGTGAGTTGTACGAGCATACCTAAAAACCAAAACATGGGGAGAATTTTTTCTAAAGATGCTAAAAGAATTATCGCTCTTACTACAGTTATAATGTAGACTTTTGATTCTTTCGAGAAAATTCTGCGTTGTCAAGGAATATAGGAAATAACAAAATAAATATTTCCTGTCGTATGTATATGATATTTTAGTTAATATCTGGATAATATAGACACCCGTTTTAATTTTGTTTATTTAAAGTTCTAAATAAAATATTCGACGGAGATGCATCTAGGTCCACCCCTCAACAAAGAATGTCCTCAACAAAGAATGCCAGAAATAAAATTTGAAGTTTCAATTACTAACTCTTGTGACAGATTTTCAATAAAATTGTTATCTAGAATTTATTAATCATTCACTTGCTCAACAGAATATCATATATTACATTATAAATACAAAACTCAACTATCATACAATAAACAATTCCGACTAAATATTCTTAGCAACTTTAGACACAAATATTCATACGTTTAGGGATGAAAACCTCTTGACAAGTCTATTGAATAATAATAATTCTTCAAGTAATAAATTAAATATAGGCTTTGTACTCTTTGACAGATATGAAGAGAGAGAGAGCTTCGGTTAGGCCTGCTCAAATCGGTTAATGATGATCAAAATGGGCAAGATAATTAAAATTGGTCGGCATCGAAAGCTTCAAAAAATTGCTTTTTTTATAGGTTTCAACACCGGTTTATTGGTTAATTTTTAACCAGTTTTGCATTATCTGGAAAACTGAATTAAAACTCTTTGTAAGGCAAACGACAAACGATCTCAATCTATCACGGAACCTCATAAACATTTCATCAGCACTCCGCGTAACAGTTTGATAACCCCCCCGTCCATGGAGTTCTTTTTTTCAAATCGGCACAACCGGTTTTTAAGCAGCGTTAGGGATATCCTCGCCTTTCTCTACCGAAATATTTTCACGAACAATCACCCGTCGTCTGAATGAATTCCGAACGTTTGACGAAAAAAAAAACCACGAGAGACTCAAATTAGCGAATGGAGGGTAAGAAGACATGACTGGATTGCTTGATGGATATGATCACATTGGCAGTTGCTAAATCCCTTAAACATCGGCAATTTGGGCAAAAGAGCACCTCTGAGTGCGCAAGGAATTCTAGATCGTATCCGTAGGAACAGGAAGCGAACATAACACCAAACCAAACAAATATGGAAAGCAGAGATAAGGAAGTTTTATCGTCGTGAAGTAGAAAGGCCATGGAGAGAAGCGAGTTGAAACCGATGACGTATTTAATGACGTCGATGGAATAATACCGAGTTTTTCTCTCTCTCCCACTTATCGGTGATGGTCACACAAGTGATCCGAACTATAAACAATAAACTGCATCTCGGAACTGTTTTGATAAAAATTGCATCCTTAGCGGTCTTCCTGGTGAAACTGAGGACCCTTATCTTTCCAAGCGTTGAGATTAGAAAGGAAACAATGCCTCGAGGGAAATTATCTTTCGCTACCCATCTGATGTCAGCTGTGTTTTTGCTCCACAAAAAGCCATATTCCCCTTGCAACTTTGGTTGCCAGAATTCCGTACAGTGATTCTTGTATAAATATTTTGGTCTTGCGAAACTTACATTTTCCTTCGAATCGAATCCTGAAATATTCTTACGAATGAGGCATTGCATAATGAATTCAGTAGAGATTATCAGCCTTTAAAAAACAAGAAAAAGATTAATCTAATAAATAAAAGAGGATGTCTGTCTGTCTGTCTGTGGCAGCGATAACTCCTCAGAGAATAAAGTTAGGAACTTGAAATTTTGATAGCAGCTTCAGGTTGATCATGGGAGTTGCATTGCCGAATATAATTCAAATCGGCCTAAGGAGTCGTGACCCCGGAGGTCACGGATCGGTCGGTCAAAATTTCAGTTTCTTGAGGATATCTCAACAAATATTGGACCGATTTTGATGAATCCTACACCAATATCAATGTTTTGATGATATACATTTTCTAGCTGAAAATGGACAAAATCAGTCCACTGGGTCGAAAGGTCTTAATGTAATGGCCTGTACAAATATCTCACAATGTCAGCAACGAATTGAAATAGGTTTAAAAATATAAATTTTTCATCAGTTATTTCTGTAAAACACAATTTTTGCATTTATGGCATTATTGAAGTATAGAAATTTACTAACATTCCATAGTTTACGTAAAAATTGTTGAATTGTTGTTTAAATTGTTGTTCATTTCATTGAAATATTTGTTGTTTTTAATTGAAGTATCTTCTAATCTAACATATAAAGGAGAATGTTTGTAAGTTTGTTCGCTTTGAATGCTTTTAATACGAGATAGGGAAGGAGAGAGATGGATGGTAACGGAGGTGGGAGATGGAGAGAGGTAATTAGAGGAAAGGGGTGGAGAGAGGGAGGGGGAGGGTGGGAGGGGGAGATGGGAGGGAGAGAGAGGGAGAGAAGGGAAGGAGAGGGTGGAAGGGAGGGGGAGAGAGTTTATACGTTATTTTCCTAAGATTTTCTTCCTTCATTCATCGAAATAGGAAAATGCGGAGCGGTTTTCTTCATTTTTGCTTTATTCGACGGGTATAACTGTGTACTATCTTATTCTTGCGATGCTTACATGTTACACGGTCGAAGTTTTAGATTCACTAAATCCGTTGAAATTCAACTACTGGAAGAAAATTGTAACGTTCGCGGGCGCCATATTAATGTATGCATACGAATGGTGAGGTGAAGAAAAACGGAGGATATAATATTCCAACAAAAAACAACTGCTTTCATACACACACACGATATTCATTAGGCGCCGATTTTTTCAGCGGAATTTAGCAGAGTGATCTCGAATCACTGAAATTTTTTATGTTATAAATTTTTAAAATTGCTGCAGACGCCTTTTCGCAGGCGCTTTGGTGCTCGCTCACAGATGGCCGCCGATCACTGATTTACCGAGTGTATGCTCAAAGGAAATTAAGTCTCAATCTAATGGCAAGCTTAGAATTTATATAAAATTGCGGTAAATCTTCCGGAGAACAAAAGATGGGATACATTTGGACACCACGGAGATGAATTGTGGAACTAATAATCCGTTCTTTTACATAGTAGAGTCTTTGTTTAAATCAATGTTTTAAAGTTCATTTTGGAGATACAGTGACATTTTTCGTCAAAATTCATTCACCTACTGAATTATAGTTCTATTAACAGAAGTTTGTGCATTGAATAACGCTTTGTTTTGGGTGTGTCCGGCGTTATCTTTCAAATACGACGACGGTTCCAATAAAACGACGGGAAACAGACAAATTCGTCGAAAACGAATTCGTTGATAGCAAATTCGTCGAAATCAAATTTATCGAAAGCAAATTCGTCGAACGATCAATTCATCGAAGGTCAAGTTCGTTGAAAATGACGATTTCGTCGAAAATCAGTTTATTAAATGAATACTTTCAAATTTATTTTAGTTTTAAGAGATGAAGCGGGAAATATATTCTGAACGTCGCTGCTTTACATCATTTCTTCAGCTAAGCTTTCTAAAACGAAACTCAGAATAATATAAATACAGGAATAATGAAAATAGAAGCTTGCAGATATGTGCACCTGGCCATAGAAATTTGCGCATCCTTTCTCTCGAAAGATCGCTAGTATGTGTTCGTTCCACTGTAAATGTGCAAATTCTTTGAAAATAGCACTACAATTATTACAATTTTACAAGTTAGTTTATACATTTTTCTAGTTTTATTCTAATAATAGTTTATATATTTCTGTTTATTTGTTATTTATCAGTCTTTGGTTGTTTTATCTCATTTTTGTGTTCTCATAGAAAACCATTATGGTTTTTATATATTTCACTTTTGTTAATATTTTCTGTTATTGTGCTTTTATTGTAACTGTTTTATGTAAACATTTTTACAATGTATGATACTTTGTACAATGTTCTAGATTTTATGCATTACTACATTTTTATCACTCCTGCATGATTATTTTTCATTATTCTTGTATTTATTTTATGCTTTTTATAAAGTTCAATTAATAAAAAAGCGTATTAAAACAGACATATAACAGTATTATGAGTTTCTTTAAAGCAATTAATTTCTCTTAAAACAATTTTACGAGAGTATAAAAAAACAATGAATATCAACTTATTAAAAGCGAATAATTACATAGTAGTTATGTATTTAATTTTCTATAAATGTACCGAATGTATTGCAAGGGTTGTTTCCCTTGAAACTCCTATGAATGAATAATATAAATGTTAAAATTGCCATTCGCCATATGATAAATTCATTTTCACAAATTTTACAAACCTCACCATGTAATGACTGCAACTGACATTAAAAACTACTAAGTAAGTATTCTGAAGCGTTAGAATAAATCTCAAGCTATTTCCCTCCATTAAAAGTGAATTGTATTAATCAGCCAGAAAGAAAATCATTTTCATCAGCATTTCTTCTTTAAAATAATTAAAAATTATTTATTGGTTGAAGCTTTTGCGGGTGCTTGTCATGCTGAGGTTATATATATTTTTCGGGTTATCCCGCGTAAATTTTTGCGTTAAACGCCGTTTCTTCTCCTTTGCCGGAGACTTCTTCAGGGTGATCTGGCCGAGTGTCCTCATGTAGACTTTATATGTATATACTACGGTAGCACGTCTAAAAAGGGTAAATTTCCCGTCTTTCTCTATTTCCATAGTGAATTTGATGTTTTTGGTGTCTTGTGTTTAAAAAGTCAAAAAACTCTTTTTAGACGTGCTTATTACCAGGAATGAAGACGAGAGCCTGGGACACACCGTGTTCCGGAAAACTACGAATAAGATCAGCTTCC
This sequence comes from Uropetala carovei, assembly GCA_036926305.1. Lineage (NCBI taxonomy): Eukaryota > Metazoa > Arthropoda > Insecta > Odonata > Petaluridae > Uropetala > Uropetala carovei. The sequence continues at coordinate 4,746,071 of JAXCHB010000172.1, read as the reverse complement.
TACACGCAAACTCCCGCCATCATCCGAGGCAAATCAACGCCGTGATGGAAACAATGATCCATCGCTCCATCACATTAAGCGACTCCAACCACCTTCAACCAGAATTAAAACAATTAAAAAGGTTTTTACAAGCCAACAAATATCAAGAACCCCATACAAATCGGGCGATCATGAGGAAATTAAAGGCAAAACGAGAAGATGAGAGGGAAAGAGAGAAAGAAAAAAGGGCATATCTCCCCTCCGTCAAGGGAACAACGGACAAATTGGAACACGTATTAAAGAAATATAACATTACGACAATTTTTCAGTCCGTCAACCAAATTAAGAAGGCATTAAAAACCACTAAACATAGGACGCCACTACAGGTGAAGGGGGTGTAGAGGATGACATGCAGGACTTGCTATCAAGTTTATATAGGGGAAACAGGTAAAACGATCAAAACACGAGAAGAAGAACACAAAAGAACTATTCGACTAAAACATACCGACAAATCAGCAGTAGAAGAACACGCCGCCGGGAGACATGAAATAGATTTCGAAAACATAGGAATTGTCGCGAAAGAAAAACTTCACGGAAAACGAGTAATACGGGAAGCATTAGAAATAAAAAAAGCACTGAAAGAATTTCAACAGAGACAGTGGCTATAAGTTGAGCAACACTTGGGCCCCAGTTATAGTAAACAACATGATAAGACGAATGCCACAACAAAACTCACCCCACCACCTATAAACCACCCACCCCTCCTCTGCTACCGTAGTAGAGTTGAAACTCTTTAGACCGGCATTCTGTGGTCCGGCAACTCCCGTGGTCCAGCACGTTTTGAATCTGCCGCCATTAGTTTGCGGATCGGTCACCAGGGCGGCGCTGTTAGCAGTGCCAAGGCCGCAGGTTTGTTTACATCTGCAGCCGTGTGTTTTGATTATACACTCCTGTTTTCGCTTATATTCTGCCTGTATTTTAGCCCTTCATTATGTCTTCCAAGAGACCAAGAGTTTTGGAAGGTGGTGCTAGTGCTAATAAGCGTAAGCATAAATCATTATCTATGCTTGAAAAGGTGGAATTACTGAAAAAATTAGATAAAGAAACTTCGGTAAGGGTTTTGTGTGAGTTCTATGGCATTGGCTCATCAACAGTTTATGACTTAAAGAAACAAAAGGAACAGATTTTTAAGTTTTTTTGCTGAGAATGAAAGTCAGAAAAGTTTAGTGTCGGAAAACTTTGAAAGGTGGAATGAGCATGGACTTAGACAGTGCACTTATAAAGTGGTTTAAACCTAGACTATGACTGTGAATATTTGCCGGGATGGTTACACAAGTTTAAAGGCAGGCATGGTATTTCACTACATAGTGTGTGCGGTGAAAAGCGAAGTGCTGACACGGAAGCTGCGGCAAAGTTTGTGGATGAATTTCCACAGGTAGTGGCAACGGAAAAGTTATCTCCAGAACAGGTGTACAACGCCGATGAGACCGCCCTGTATTGACTTTTCAGTTTTAAGCTTTATATTACAGATACATGAAACAATAAAAACCTTTTCTGACAGCATTAATGATTGTATTATTTCCTGTTTTAAGCTTTATTCTACCTTTTATGACATAGCAATAAGTATGTAGAGTGATCTGGCAAGCCTAGGGGTTAGGCATATGTTTACATAGGGGGTTCTTAGGGGGCAAATTCTGTGGTCCGGCACTTGTCAGGTCCCAAGGGTGCCGGACTAAAGAGTTTCAACCTATATATATAAAGTCTACATGATGACACCCGGCCAGATCACCCTGAAGAAGTCTCCGGCAAAGGAGAAGAAACGTTGGCGTTTAACGCAAAAATTTACGCGGGATAACCCGAAAAGCATATATAACCTCAGCATTAAAAATGATTTTCGACGAACTCGTAACATTCGATAAACTTGGCCTTCGATGAATTGATCGTTCGACAAATTTGCTTTCTTCGAATTCATCTACAACCACAATGAAGAACGGGATTTACGATCTATTGTTCGCTGTCTACAATGTCCATCAACTTTGATTTTTAATACCTCTAAAAGATAGACTATTTTTGGCGCATGCTCTTATTGAGCAGTATTAAAAATTTTTATTGTGGAATCTGGTAATCTACCGCTTCCTGTTACAGGCGGCATACTTTTCGTATCCGATCTTATATCTGATTTGTATGCAATATTTTGTTAAATTTTTCAATTGGTTGGGATATTTTTTATTATACGCATGATCACCATGATGGTTTGTATGAGATTTACAGCCGCAGCGGTTCCATTTTATTAAACAATGTAAAATATCTACCGGTAGGACGTGCTACAAACTTCCAACAATGAGTTATATTTCGTTTGAACTCCAAATTGGAGGTTTTTAAAAAATGTTTTGGCCTTTTACGACAACTATTTTTGCATTAATTCTTCAAGAGTTATTTTTATGATTATATATTCTCCTGTAACTAACATAAGTGATTAGATTTTAATATCTAGTAGGTTGTGGCACATTTTAATTTTATCAGATTTGATTCAGCCGAGCGGGGTTGGTATCAGCGCGCAGCGTGGCGACTCATAGGCGAACGCATCGAAAACAAGTCGCTATAGTGCCGATGCGAAAACGTATATAACTGTTGTAAAACGCTACTTCCAAAACAGTGCTGCACGAGGCCAGGAGCCGCTACCCCTCTCTGATCTGATCTGATGAATATACAAAAATTAACGCGAAGAATTTTTTAAAAAATTTTATCTCTAAAATTTCAATTAAAGCACTCGATCATTATTTATACACTCGCAAGTTAATGAATGACCCGAAGCACCGATTCGGTCAGTACCGATCGTTCTTTTAATGTTCGAATCGAATCAAATCTTCCATCCCGTTTCGAAATCGAATTGAATTTCGAATTTTCGCATGATTCATATAACATGCGTATGTATGTACGCACGGCGTAACACATCGAGACAGTATTATTACTTGGAAAAGTTAGATCAGAATGCGGTAGGAAGGGTCCTTCCGGTCATCTTGCTTATGGGCCTACCGAAGTAGACTCTCCGATTTGGGAGGCCCCCTGTTCATTGTATGAGGGTCGGTGACTCCTATAAATGCCAATCGCGCTTTCGCGAAATGGGTCAGGGAACGTTCTCCACACGCCCTAAGGCTCTAGAAACGCCGTTCGTAAAACGATAGGCGATTTCCATCGCATCTCATGGAGTTACTGGTAGACTTAACGTATTCTATTTATTCTACGTCGACGTTTACAACAACCCACAGAAACCTGTCCTTTAAGGCAACGGTTGTCAGCCTTTTGCACATTTTTTTCACCATGATAAAAAACCTAACCCCATCTTTTCCAAGAAGTGCATTTTAGTATTATATTAATAATTAAGGGAGATTTTTAAGGGCCTTAAATACTGCGATAATTTTGTTGAAAAAAAAATTACATTAATTATTTTAGAAATTTCGCGTCCCAACGGTTCAGAAACACCGCTCTAAGGCGTTTTAGAAGAGCGTTTCTATAAAAAATTTTACGTCGCGTTCATGATCGAGGGCACAAAAATCGCTCTTTCCCTTTCTCGATTTCGCGAACTCCGTTTCATTAATTTTAACGAACGACCTCATAACCGCACGCATCCGAAACATCCACGGCGATCGCATCGTTGTTTGCGAACGGAATCCATAGACACGTGAAATTTTCCGTAAAAATGGCGATCCACGTTATATCGTCGGAGGAATGGCGTCCCGGCGCCACGCCGCGACCCTTCCCCCCCCCCCTTTCCTCTTGGCCACACTAAACTAATGCATACGAAGTCACTTGGCTTCCCCAAGTTATCGAAAATGATACACGCTAGACCTGATTTTAGCCCTTTACGCCCCATATATGTATTCCGTAATATGGACGTCCGAAGTGATCGTCCCTTTCATTACTTTTGCTTCTACCGTAATTCGGTGAAAGACAGCTTGGACGATCGTGGAGTGAAATTGATGTATTGATGTGAGATAAAATATGTTCAAAAATAGTACGATCGCTTTAATAATTTATCAAAATATATACTTGTACTCAGGGCCACCGAGAGGGCGGGGATACCGGGTCAAAATCCCCGGGGCCCGGGCCTCTGAGGTTCCCGGTATTAGGATCGGTTATATGGTTTTCCTATCGCAATACGCGGGTGCAAGGCACGTCGGCAACCGATGCAAAAGGGCGGCGTTTTCTCCCTTTCCCATTTCTCAGATTTGGATTTGGGTTTTCCCAGCTCAACTCACTGCTTTTCTATCACCCCTTAGCACCATGAAACTTCTCCCCCACTACTCTCATTTTTCTCCCATTCGGGAAATGCCGTCTTTGGACCCGGATTCCGGACCCACAATCACTCGGAGTGTCGCCGTACGGTCATTTCTAAAGAACAATATTGTTTACTCCCGATTTTTTGGGGATATGGTAGCTTTTCTTTCTTTATTGACCATATTTTATGATGTTGAACTTGGAATATTTAAGTACACTTAATATGGCATATAAGGCTGACACGACGATAATTTCCATCGAATTAAACTTTACTAAAAGCGCATAAATATATGACTTACTTCCTGTCTACTATTCTGTAAATTATAGTAAATGTGACAACCATTTACCCGGAAATAAATGGGAAACTAAATTTTATTCAACAAGAGTGAAATGACGGAAACTTATGTGCGTGAGTGCATAAGCCTCATCACAAATCACATATATCATTTAAATTTCCATTATTTCAAGACTGTCTTGATGGCTTAGTTGGTTAAAGCATCTATCTGGCACGTAAGAGACACATGTTCGATTCCGGGTCAAGTTCATAATTTTTCTTCTTCTCTGTCTTCATATTTGTAAATTTTATTCGTTGAATCGTGCCATTACGGAATCGTGACCATTCAATAACAAACTTTATGTTATGCTATTATAATATACAACCAAATTTATACGTAAATATTATGAAGGAAAAAGTTGCCATGTTGGTAAAAAATCAGGAGGAAAAATGCCTGGAACGAAAACACGGAACGATGATTCTTCCACATGAATGGGAAACTCTCCTTCGGAGGATGGATTTTCGGTATGTTTGTTTGTTAAAATACAATACTTATGGAGATCGGTATTCTTTCATACTAACAATAAGATGTAATTCGTATTTTTGGACTCTGTTGCAGGGCAAGATAGGCAGCCTCTTAAAAATGTCACGGGGGACCTCACAATGCAAAGTGTAGGAAATTCCGATTCAAATGTGGTCGTCCGTTATGACAAGCACCAATTTTCTTTTACGCGTTGCTTTTTTGGTACTAAAATACATTAGGTGCTGATTTGGAAAATCAAATTTAAAAACCATGACGTAATTTCGCAAAAAATTTAGTGATGAAAAATCTACACTTATCGAGGGAAATTAATTTTCGTCGAATATTTTAATTTTACAAATTCGTTGTTTATCGACATTAATCGAATCATTCCAAGTCTAATTATGATATGATACATATAGCACCAACATATATTTCTGTAATTTTGATAAAAAATTTTAATGGGATGGAATTTGACAATTTCTGTTTATACTGTTTATACTCGTAATACTGCGAGCCAAGACCGTAGAGAAGGGGGGAGGGGGAGTTCGCTACCCTTGGTCTGCCGTGGGGTCCGGTTCCCTTTTTTTAACTTAAAACAGAGAAAAAGGTGCCCTGCGAGGGTATTTGCCCCAGGGCCCGCGCTGGCTCTTGGCGGCCCTGCTTGTACTAATGGAGTTAAGTTTCGGAAGAAACATTTAGCCTCATTTGTGTTATATCCGGACCGCCTTAGTCTTTACAATTATCTGTTTGGCTCAGCTACAATTTGAGATCGAGGACCACGCCTCGCCGTTGCTGCGCATGTCTTTCGAGCCGTAAAAAAAATCACCATCTTGGAATTAATGTGAAAATTTTGCAATTCAGATCCGTCGAGGCACTAGAACAGTGTTTTTCAACCGGTGTTCCGCGGAACACTGGTGTTCTGATAGCATTGCCTAAGTGTTCCGCGAAATATTTCACCGAAAATAATTTTTCTATAAATTTAGATTTTTTTTATGAATTTAAAAATAAAAAGTATTTCTAATTTGCTCTCACACCAAACTCCATATATCACAGAAGCAGAAAGTACTTCCATTATATGTATAAAATAAAGGTTATATGCAAGTATATATAAATGCATATGGGTGTTCCGCCAATTTTTTTCCATTCCAAAGTGTTCCGCCACTCATAAAAGGTTGAAAACACTGCATTAGATTAGGGTGACCAGATGCTTTTGGTAACAACCGGGACGAAACAAGTTTTGAAAGGGAAAAACCGAGACATTTCCTTAAAAAACCGGGACAATGGGTATTTTGAATTTTTTTGTTGAATATTCTAAAAATCAAATAAACATGTTTACAAAAGAATATATAAACTACAACAATTAAATTACATATTTCGTGATTAATTAAGCAGTATTATAATAAAACATATTAGGTGAAAATGGTGTTTTCAACATATTTTAAAGTACTTCTGCCTGCCTTGATCAAATTTTCATCATTTTTAATCATGTCATAAAAACTTTTACAGGTCATATTAAGTTGAATTTACACATCATTATGGAATTGATGGTTTTATATCGAAGCGGTTTCGTTCATCAGACCAATGAATGTCTATTTGTGAAAATATTCTTTCCACACTTCCATTGTGTGCCGGAATGGCAAACAGAAAGTTACATAGTTTCTCCATTTCTGAGATCTGTTCTAGAAATTCGAATTCTGGAAAAAAATATGACCACCGGCCGTAGCAAGATATATTAAGCCACTCATCATTCCTTTCTTTCATCTCTTTTGAAATCAAATTTTTAAGCAATGAAAACTGATTAAATAATAAACTTTCGTCAACTTGAAAGCCCATGTCAATAACATTTTTAGATACTTTTCACTTCTTTCCAAACTGGGGAACTTTTTAATAGTATCCATTCCATATACTTCAATTACAGTAAGGGTTCAACCCATTTTTTTTAGATAGTCACAGGTTGTTATGTACATGTCAAATATTTCCTCTTTAAATGATTCTATTTCATCCTTCTGAATGGTATTATCAGATAAAACTCTGAGGGCACTCAAAGGAAGAAATTTTTCGTTAATGCGTAATGTAAGCATGCCAATCGTTTCATGCACGTAATTCATTGCCTCTATTAGGTAATTTTGCGAACATTCAATTTTTAGAATTTGTTTAATAAAAAAACCAATAATATTAAGCATTGTATGCTTCATTTACTGGTGATTCAAAAAATTTCACAATACATTTTGGGGACTTTTCTTCTGAAAAGAAATATGCTTTCAGTGCTTCGAACATTTTTAATACTCTGTCAACCGCATTGTATAAACTTAACCAGCGAATTTTTTAATGGGTCAATAACTTTTCATACTTCAAATATAATAGAGAACAAACATTTCTCAGTCGCTCGGTACGTACTGCATAAGCTGAAATATATGACAGTATTTTTACCACGACCATTTCTACATCACAAGATAATCTCTCAGCTCCAGACTGCATAACTTTATGCAAAATATGCGCCGAACATCCAATATCTAGTAAATTGAGATTAATTTTCTCGCGTAATTTATTGTTTTTGCCTTTTCTCAACAGTTTGGCAGGACATTCTATTTAAGATAAATGGAGTAAGTAAATTGTTGCAAATTCCATTCGTGAATAATAAATTCTCTTGAGCAGATTAAGCAATATTTCGGAGCTTGTAGGTCAGAAATAGGGTTAAATAAATAAATTATAGATGCTCGAGAACTGGCAACAGAACTAGAGGCTGTATCAAAATTTATGCAAGACACCGAAATTCTGCTACGAAGAAAGAAGCCCAATTTTGAATCTGCACAGGCTGATGCAAGTTTTCATAATCCCCAAGATTATATCCGAGTATTTTTTTTATTTTGTGTTGGATCAAACAACTGCTTCGATAAAGAAGAGGTTTCAGTGACTCAAAAACCACATTGACTGTTTCAGTTTCTTATATAACTTGAGTGAACTGAAAATCATGGATAAGAAAATTCGTATTTTCTTAGAATGAGCTGTTAGTGAAATACCGTGAGTCTTTGATTCTCCAGCACTTAAATGCAAATGCTTTTTGTAAAATAGTATTTGGAATATCGAGTTTGGTTTTCAAAATAATTTCGTATGAACGTGGATAAAAAAAAATACTGCATATACCATCACTATTACAAGAAAAAAAAACTGGGACATTGATGCGTCCCGAAAAAAAATCGGGACACCGGGACAAAATTCTGAAAACCGGGACAAATCCGGGGAAACCGGGAAGCCTGGTCACCTTACATTAGAAGAACAGTAAGAACTTCTCGTTGGAACCAAGCTGAAGCGCTTTCAGAGGAAAGGAATCCGCAAAATGACTCGCAATATGAAGATGCAATAGCATTCGCAGCTGGTCGACCTCCTAATTACAAGGCGATTGCGTACGAAGCTCGCCATTTTCATTCAAACATATCTGCGAGACCTTGATCGGATTTCCAAATGAACGCCGATTCCAGAGTTCCCCGTCGCTTCGTCAACAGAAAAGAACGCAACGCGGTAGCATGTATAATATATGCGCTAATCTTGAGACGTAATATTTCTTCATTTTATTTATTTTGAATCACTTCATAAACGGCGATGTCGTGACCAATTACATAGAGCACATAAAAAACTAACAATAAGAGAATCACATACCTCAGCAAGACTCGAACCTGTAACCGTGGTATTGGACACGCTAGAGAGCCATTCATTTGAAACAAGTAGGAATGGTGTCCTTGAAAGGTATTTCGCAAACATAGCCCGAAATATATATATATATATATATATACACTATTGCACGATGCGACATCCGAACATATTCTGGTTTTATCTGGCAAAAAGAGGAAAAGCGTCGTTCTAGGGAGAGGGGTTGGGTGTAATCTGAGGACCTCGCCCTGGGAATCCACGCTCAACTTCAAAAGTTGTCGCTAGGTGGACCATTCCGTCGGGTTTTCCCATAATCGGGAGATCGATCGTGTAATTAATTATTACTATCGGCTATTGACAAGTTTTTCGTTTGTATTTTTTTCGCTGAATCATCATTGTCCTTTTCAAGACGGAGTAAACAATTTTAGAAATGAAATACGGATTGGAAAGAGAATGAAACCCGTCAGGATTTTGGTTCCGACACTCGTTTCACGGGAGATAACGTCGGAGAGATAAGTCGGTGCGAGCGACGCCAATGAGCCATTGACCGATTCGTGCATTGCGATTCGACTAAATGCAAGGCGATAAGTCATGGGTGGGCAAACTTTTTACGAAGCGGGCCACATTAGCAGTTCTGGGTGGTTAGGCAGGCCACATCAGGTCTCGCATAGGAAGTTATTTGAGAGAGTGCGAAGGGCTCTATTAGTGAAAATCAATTATTAATAAATTTTGGTAAATTAACTTCGCTATACTATAAGGTTTTTTGGCCATTATTTAAGCACCAAATGTGAAATTTAATATTTGGCATTTCACGGTTCTCTTTTATAAAGGCATCGCGGGCCGCATAAAATGCTCTCGCGAGCTGATGTGGCTCGCGGGCCGTAGCTTGCCCACCCATGCGTTAAGTGCAACCGACACACGAGACGTATTTGGAGGATGTCACTAAGCAAAAGTTTTACTTTGTTGCCATGCAGCGACCGATTATTTTTCTAAAACGTGAAATATGAATTTCTGTTTCGGGAACGGCGCATAGAATGGACCTCGTGGACCAATTGTCCCTCAGGGATGTAACTATTGGAGGGCTTGGGGGGCCCTGGTCCATCTTACAGTTTCTCGATCCCCTCCAGTCTCCCATTTCTGAATATAATATTTAAAATTTATTAATAAATATAAATATAGTATTGTCTGTTTTTGCTGTTGACACAAAATTACCTTTCATTTGTACGACTAATGCAATAAAAATGAGTTAAAACATAGTTTTCATATTATTACTTTCATCAAATTTCTTTTTATTTTATATTATAACTTAATTATTTAAAAACGTTTTCTCCCGGCATCTTTAACAGTCAGCTTTGGCATTCCGCGTGGGAAACAATGTCATGTGCAATGAGAAACGCGGGAAAAATGTTTTATTTTCTGCTGATATTGACGTAAGGAACGAAGAAATTTGCTGGTGTTTCCAAATGAACCTCTACGTTATTTTCGTACGGAAGAAACCAATCGATGGACTGTTCGAATTCGAACGCTGACTTCATCATCCGGCAACGAAAATTATGCTTAAAATAGATAGTCAAACGAATAAAAAAATTTACTCAAGCTTAAGCCAGCACGTAGTTAAATATCTCCGAAATGTGTAAGAAGCGTCTATATATTACACATATATATAGGAGGATACAAAATTATGAGGCACTTCCAGATGTGCTAGAACCTATAAATTTGGTAGGATTATTGGTTTTTGGTGAAAACGGAAAGAAAAAATCCAAAACTTTCGAAATTCCAATTTTGAGGGGCTATTTTGGCCCCCTTTTGCCCCATTTTTGGCCCATAAGAAAACACGTAAATTGGTGTAGAGGTTTTTATATTTGCATTTTAAAATTATTTACCTTCAAGATACGAACTCGAGACTTAAACTATCGGATAGGATATAAATTGTAGTTTCTTATTTTTGAAGACAGAATTAAAATCCGAGTAGAATTAGCGTTAATTTATAGTTTTTATCGGAAAATAATTTTATGGTTTAGATAACACCATTTACTCTTATATTTAAAGCTCAAAAAATGATAGACTGGTTATATAAAATTCAATTTGTCATCTAAGAAGAGACATTGTCCCAGATCATTCATGGCCAAACGATGATTATGGAGCGACAAGCATCCCGTTCTCGGACAAAAAGTCACCATTGGTCATTTATTTTATAAACATTATTTCAATTTTGAAAAACTAGATATATATATATATATATATATAATTTTCAGAAATTGAAAAATATAAGTGCCAGTCAATAAACAATGTTTTTGTTGCGTACCAACCAGAATCGTTTAGCGTGCCATAGGTTTCCTATTCCTGGACTAGGGTATCGCGCCTAAAGCCGCAAGAGAGTTAAAGTGTTACAAGAGTCATTTGATTAGTGCGATAGAGGAAAAAAATGTACAGATTGCGCGTGAAAGGTCCCAACACAACAAAGCGGCCATATATCCTAAATGATAACGAAGATTGACGCAAAAGATAATGGGTGGAAACCAGTCTTAACTGGCGGATACCAGTGAAAAAGTAATCGTTTCTTATTTGATGATTTTGTTCTTTGATCGGCATCTACTTGAGAAACCCACCCACTTTATGATAAACAATACAAAAAACTCACTAAGGATTTGATAGCATGTTTTCCTTCATAAAATTTCTCCACGTTTTCAGAAATCTCGAGTTGTTGGCCACGCAAAACATAGAGTTCATCGCCCCTCCTAAGTAACCTTCTGGCCTAATTATTTTTACAATTTTAAATGGATCATTGTAATTTTCCACTAAAAATTTTATAAATGAAACCTAAATATGACGTCAAGCGTCGTTTTATTAATAAAATTTTAGTGGAAAATTAGTATCTCATTTTAAAACAGTATGGATATATTCCATAAATTTACGCAAGGAACAGTTGATCTAAGTATTATTCTCTAGCCTTAGGAACCCAACAGACGTTTGTCTTTCACGTTCCTCTAAATCAGGGGTTCTTGACCTTTTGTGAGCCCCGCACCCCCACAGCGATCCATGGTAATCCCCCACCCCACCATAATTTTTTCAATGGTTATTAATTTGTTTTTTTTTATTTTAACGAATTATTAAATCAAATATAATTATTACAAACTATATTTTAAACTCAACCTTTCCTCAATTAAAGACACAATAAGATTGTAATACAGGTGAGGCGACGATTAGGCATTTTATTACAGTGAAGTCCTATTCAAAAATTTCATAATAGTTTTCAAGATTGTTTCTTTTTAAACAATTTTTAATGCCGTATTCATCTTGAACTTCATAATAACCTCTCTGTAGCGGATTATCTCAGCCTTCTCACGAAAAGTAGGACCGAGAGAATGACTTTGTTATAAACGTAATTAAAGACGGAAAAATACAGCGACAGTATGTCTGGGCACGGCAGTTTAAATCGCTTTGTAAACAGACCTCGAATAGTGATTACGGTTTGTTATTTCAAGGAAACGAATGTTCTTCAGCATCTCGCTATATATCTAATAAGAAACGTGGACGCATTAATACACACACTAGGACGGCAGCTGGTTAGTATGGGTGGTTCAAAATGTTATCCATAAAAATAAATAAGTCAAATTGCAAGATGTTCCCACCGCTCACCCTGGACCCACTTCCCGCACCCCCTGGGCCATCTTCCCGCACCACCTGGGGGTGCGAGCACCCCCGGTTAAGAACCCCTGCTCTGAATGATGTGCCCAATATGTCTATCAACGAGGTCAATGACTTCCTAGGGACTGTTTACATTTGGGGAAAAAGAATGAATCAAATAAACGAAGCTGCCATTCTTTTTTTTTTTAAGTCGAGTCAGTTCTCCTTCAACCTCACGATGAAGGGCGACAAATCGCCAACCCTAATGCGACCGATTCGCTCACTGCGAATGCGAGCATCCTCGGAAAGATCAAGTGACAAAAAGGGTAAGAAAACCTTACTTTTTCGTTGAATCTATGGTCTGATATTATTTGCCGCTACACTTCAAAAAAATGATAAATACAAATTGTTACGTAAATTAGTGAAATATAATTTGCAGATTTATGAAACGAATCGAGATAATGTATTATGTTCGTAGCGATATGAATATCACGAAGTGACAGGATAGTAAGGTATATAGGGGCTTGATACGGCCCTAGTGGAAATTCGGTATCATGTGAACTGAAATGGCTGCCTGTATATAGGCAATCGCCAGTAGAGAGTCATTTATACGGACCTAATAAAAAAAAACAATTTGAACACGTGATAAGTTTCGTCGTACATAACCCTCATGAGTAATCTCACATGATTTCTGCCGAATATTTCATCACTAGCAAAGCCTTTCCTCGAGAATTTTATCTTTCCACTCCTGGCATCTACACACGCACACACATGCCACAACAGACATAATCGCAATTCCCCTCTCCATCCATATCCTCCTCCAGACTTATATCTTCCCTGCAAACTTCCTCAAAGTAGGCTCCGAGAATTTCACTCCATCTCTCATCTTTGCATTCTTCCAATACCTTTTTTACGCATCCATTTAAACCTCTTATAAAGCCCATTATTTCTTTTTCTTCTTATGTGACATATCAGCTGCTATTTTAACGCAATCTCGCCGCCAGCGTTTTCGCACTGTCTCTCCGTCGAGAGGGAACCTATTTTTATCTACGTTAAACCAAGGGTTTTCTGTAAAGTGACATCACTTCTAAGATCGTGAGAGCATGCCATATGTATTTTAAAAAGCGAATTTCCTCAACCGGTGGTCCGCTCCACGAGACGCGGAAAAAACCTTCAAACGAAGTCGGGTCATTTAGGGAAAGCCGCTAAACTTTTCCAGGAAACCTTAATAAGAATAGTCTTTTCGAGATACATCCCAAAGTCTGCTCGTAATGATCAGGTAACTACAGCGGAGGGTTACGTAATTAGATACGATTATATTGCTCGGATAAAATTATTAACAAATGCCATTCGAAATCCGCAGATATTTAAAACGAGTGACAATGCAGTCATCACATAGCTAGAGGTTCAGAAATCGGCGTTTTTCCAGATTGTGGGCATTTTTCACGCTAATTTTACATGGAATCGGATTCTTTCTTCGACAAAAATAAACTATTTTCTTCCATGAGTAAGAGCGCCCGGCTCCCGAGATATAACCAATTTTGAAAATCAAATCAAAATTCTCAATGATCGGAGTCAAGGGTGGATATATATAATTATTTCCATTGCGATACAAGGGTGGCATTGCTTAAATTGAAGCATCACGCTCGCGAATTTCACAAGTAGTTGGTTTATTATTTTAAGATTTAAATGGAGACAAAAATCAAACTAGAGATGGGGCAAGAATGAAAACCGATGAGAGATAATTTAGCCAGTGTATTTTTGTTATAATCACGTCATAACTGATATCTTTAGACGTCTATTATTGCGCATCACGGGATGGTACTAATACTGCGACGTAGTACTGTTTGGCTAAATGACACCGCAATTTATTTAAAGACGGTTCTAGACGACATCGATTATTTGAACTTGCACTTTTAAAACTAGTTTAATCGTGGGTCAAGAGGACGCTGCCAAATCTAAAATTTGTAAGCTGAATTCCCCTTACATGAATATGGCTCACAATCAGTAATGGTGTATCGTATGAAATCAATAATTTTTACTTTTTCAAGATTTGTTCTTCGCATTAGGAGAAGAGTCTGGACGGAAATTGGCACCAACATCACTTTATAGCACAGCGCGTTACCTCCTTTATAGCCTCAAGAATGTCCACTCGCCAAGATATCATGGCGAAGAAAATCAGATAAAATCGGATTTGTTTGGAAATCTCATCTCAAAGAAATTTTAATTCGCTGCAAGGAATCAAAGTGGTGCGTTTTAATTTAATCGTGAATGCAAATCAAGCGACTGATATCATTAAAGGACAGGAAGAACTTTGGTTATAAATAGCGCTCTCTCTCCTCTTGGCGAGTTGGCCATTGTACTCCGTTAACAGCAGCACCATGACATCTCGAGTGCTACAAAGGGTGCCTTAAAATACCCTTCCGAGGTCATCGTTTGTCGTGATCCATTTGAATAATTAATTTCTATTGTGTATGAATTATGGATTAAATTATGTCCGTGCTGTGTTTACGTTTCTGGTAACAATAATTTGAATAAGGCACTGACTGGTCAATGCGATTATCGCAATTTTATTTATCAACTGCCTCACATATTACGACATATTCCTGAATGGAATTTAAGTGAACACACAGCGAATCATGGTGAAAATGAAGCCAAATTCGGATTTCTCGCCATGCTGACATTTTATATTTACATTAAATTTAAATTTCCCAAAATAAAATGCTGTCGATGCGTCAGAAGAGAAAAACGCTCCAAAATTATCCTCAACTCCCATGTAAAACGAACGATTTATGCCATGTATATTCGCCAACTTCAATGTGAGCGTTAATCGGATTTGAGAAAACGAGTTGATTCTTGTAAAACATTCTATTAACAAAAGAAATCAGTTACGCAATAAATATGTAAATTTAAAACCTCCCACTCTATCTCGAAATGCAAATCGAATTTATCGAGCGCACGAAAAAAAGAATCACGCAGATCTTCATAAAATGACGTTTCCGCTTGGACCACATAAACGATCACTGACGCCGTATGAATGTATTCTGAACATCCTAAAATCATTCATGATAAAATAAGGAGTGACCGTGACCCGTCTTTCAAATATCCATCAGCAAATCTTAGCGTATGATTCATTCTGATTCATCCAACTTTTTCTTTTATTAATTTAATTGAATTTTTAACTAAAATATCCTGCTTTGAATTTCCTTTTCTCCCGAATCCAATGTAAGAACTTCTTTATTCTTTAATAAATGAACCTATTACTTTCTTCCGCATCTCCGTTGCTCTAATTCATAGATCCTTAACCTTTTATGATTCACCGCCCACTTTTACTATTTGAAATGTTTACCACCCATTTCTGTATCAACTCAACAAAAAAACTAAAACCCTATAACACGAACCTGTGGGCGCTATCGTTCACGTTGAAGACCACCGCTCTAATTGTTTCACAATCCATGTATCCTTTAAGATTGACACAAATCATAACGTAACATTTAGAGGTTGGGAAAAACGTGTTCGCATTTCGGCTGAAAATCAGCCGTAATTAGTGGATATTCACCGATGGTAGATCCTAGAAAATGCAGAGTTTAGAATATACGTGAATTGCCGCTGATGACGGCTGCATTGTTTCCGAAATTCGTCTATGGTTTTACCAATTTTTTATTGCTAAAACGTTTTTCAGTTTGATTTCAGCCATACAGTAAGCTCCACCGTTCTCTCTTTAACTAGCTCTGATATTGTCTTTGTTTTTTTTTTTAGATCACATCTTTCTTTTGCATTTGATAAAAATTGTTGAAACTATCCTGTCTGCACAAATCCAATCCTCCAATTCTTATTCTAGTGGCGATCAGAACTCAACAAGTTTCCTTCGTGCTCTCTTTTTATAGGTACATCTAAATAACTTATGTTATTTTTTTACAAAGGACGAATTTGTCACTTCAAATATTTATAAATTATCTATCCTTTAAACAGTATAAACATTGAAAGTTTTTCCAAGCACTGGCGTACCCCATAAATCGGCCAACGATAATATTTGGGCTGTAATAACAGCCCAAATATTATCGTTGGCACAAAAAATGACTGCAACATTAGAAAGAAGATTTGTGCTATAGACACGCTCAAATCATAAAAGTAGGATAGAAGCGAATGTATTTACATTATGACAAATGTAACAAATGCGTAGGCCTCCTGACCACGAGGCAGAGAGAGGAGAGGTAAAGTTACTCTGCAAAAATTAAAGTAGGAGTATTAGGTAGAAAGAAAATGATTTCTACCATTCAACCGTGAGTCACTGTGTAGATTTGGATTGAGAATAGGTTGTCAAATAAAATAAATTTTAATAATAATAAATTTTGCAGATCACGTTATATACCTCAAATGTACTAGATAGATACATTTACATCTTTATTATGGAGACTCGGAGGTGATGTTTTTTATCACTGTCAGGAATAGATTATCAAGCCAAATCGAAATTTTTCGTTATGTTTATCCAGATAATTTTGAAAAGATAGTTTTTTGTTCTTTTTACCTTCCCTACGACTCATATGCCTACAACAGGGTCAGCAACCTACGGCCTACGAAAGTAGAGCTACATGAAAAATCCATGAATTTTAACAAACAACTTTAAATTTCTAAATTAAAGTCATAGAGCTAAAATATTTTCTAGCAAAGTTTTAAAGTTTGACTTTACTTTCGCTTATATGTTGCATCAGAATCCCTGGATAACATTTGTTGTAAGTAATTATCCGGCGCGCCGAAGAATTCGCAATTTTCAATGCGTCCGGCTGAAGTATTAACTACGAATGCCTCCCACAATGTGGAGAAGGTTGTCGACCGCTGTTCAATAGCATCAAAGAGCTCATTATAGCATTGCAAACATATACCAGTAAGAAGGTCGGTCCTGTAATCATCCTTGAAGGAGATTTCAACCTTCCATTTGTTGGTTGCGAATTCGTAACTTACCTTATGAGTCAAGGATAGGAAAGCTTGTCAGGAATTAATTGAATCGTTTAAGCATAGCTCACTTGAAGAAATCACTTCAGAATTTACAAAACGTTTCGATAGCAATGGAAATATAAATATCGTCGACTTGCTAACTACGACCTCACTTTAAATGATTAGTGATTTTCAGAGTCTATTTAAGTAGATAGGTGGATTGCATAACGCCCCATGCAAGAATTAACTAGTATAGTCCACATGTTCGACAAATCTGTTCTATCTCCTATATATTTATGAAAGTTTGTTTGTTTATTTGTGCATCTATACATTTCCACACCGTTAAAGCTACAGTAATCAAACTTTCAACAGATACTTTCTTCACAAATAGGAAGGCCGTAGGCTACTTTTTAATCCTAAATGTTTTAAATTAATTGTACAAAAAGCAAAATAACTTTGTATGCTAATGCTAAATATTTTAACACTAGAGATGGGTCAGAAAGAACGGCACAGTTCTTTTCGAACTGTTCTGATGCCTAAACTGTTCAATAAAATAACTGCTCTCATAAACTTCCTGTTCTCAAAGAACATGTAACTCTACATCTTATACACAGTGAGAAAGGTGGGAAACGACTACTTCCTTATCCGTAATTAGACGGCGGGGACTGATTAAACTACGCGTATTTTCCCAAGTCCTACCATCGATTTGAATCAAATTTGGTACGATTGTGGAGGGCTCCCAGAAATAATTCATACGTGGTTTTTGTTTCTCTCTGCCCGTTTTATTCAAAACGGTGGCCGAGTGAATTTTAAATATCATGTATCATCAACAATTCCGATCGGATTTGAACCAAATTTCCCCGAGCAACGCCGGGTATTTCTGCTAGTAATATTATATTTCTAAAAAAATACATTTCTTCTTTTACTCTGATTAAGTTTTCGTTCCATTATTAAAATTCTTCGTTTATTTGAAAAAGCGATCAAGAATTAGTAGTTTAACGCGGAGTTAAAGTTTTACCGCTTGAATCATGCGTGCGTCAAGGTTTTCCGAAAAGGCTACGTTCCCATCCCATGTATGCGGTGCGGGGGATGACCTAAACCATGGCCGTCTCCATGAAATCGTCGAACGAAGAACTAATGATTGACTCTAGTAATACACATCTCGTTTATTTAATTATTTTTTTTGTCTCTATGGGGGTCCTAGATGATTAACTTTTTTGGATTGTGTCATGAATTCAAAAACACCTTCCTTTACTAATTTCTAGACGCGCCACTAAGTACAATAGTTCCTATTGACCAGAAGTAGTACCACTATTACGGAGAACCAGGTGAAGGTCTACGGCATTTTTGCGATTTTCTTATTATCTTGGATTGTAAGTCCTTAATATCAAAATTCATGAAAATCTGTCCGGTAGAAGCCGAGAACTAACATGCGGACGGACGGTCGGACAGACGGACGGACAGACCGACGATAATAGGCGCTCACGCTGGAAGCGAAACGCGCCTAAAAGTGTATAAAAAGTGCTTACGCTGGAAGCGAACCGCGCCTAAAAATGTATAAAAAGTACAATTTATATGTTTATTATGAAAAATAAATATAAGAGGATAGTTAATTAAGATGATTACGAAGAATGATAATAAGAAAAAAAAACTGTTTTGAAACATCTGCGTGACACTGCTTCGATGCGCTGACGAGATACCACCGACTCGAGTAATGCAAAACTCAAACATCAAATGCGTCAACATATGCGAAAAAGAAGAGCTCCTTAGCAAGAACAGTCGAGAAAAGCCCTCTCCATGACAATCCAGTTAAGAAAACGTACAGTGATTGACGGGAAAACATTTTAAAAGTATTTACAAGACAGCAAGGGCCGAAAGACAATGAAAAAAGTCCCTAAAAAATACAACTGTTTCCATGCAAAAACATTTTGAATGGCAAGGTCGTACAAGGGCGCACAGGAATATCGCGATAAAGTAAAACATAACTCAGCTGCTTACGTCATGAAGGCAACACTTACCTTGAGCCAATTGATAGCGATATCAATAACGAGGATTTACAATGCGCAGCTTGTCGAATAACGGGGCGCGATAGGAATTTTGTGAAAACAGGACGAAAAATTTTTGTATTACTTATAAAACGACTCCGGAGAATTTTATTGTAACGACCGCAAAATTCGAGGAGATAACTCTTCAGAACCGGAACTTAGAGGCTAGGGCGGAAGTGGCGCTTTGAGTGACACCCTTCTAGATGCGAAACTATGAAATCCTTAACTCGAGAAATGGTTCATTGCCGAAATTGGGAACCTTTACCACGCGTGCCGACTCTAAACTGGACCAAAATTGAAACGTCAAAGGACGTTTCTGCACGACCTCTAAAACAAGTGTGAACGGGTTTGCAGCACATCGGAGAATCAGAGTCGTACACAACGCCGAATAAGCGTTACAAGGAAAAGAGAGTCGTCACAGATTATGACGTCATAAGCTCGACATTAGATTTTATTCGCAGCTCGGAACTGATGAAAATACTCGAGCGCATTGCGTTTTTGACTAAGAAATGCTTTTAAATGAAAGTAAAGTAATGTTTACAAAATTTACCCCGGGACTTAGAAAACTAAGCGCAGTGATCCGAAAAATGTAAGCCTTGATACTCTTTCGCAGAGAATAGGGCGAAATTGGGACTGTTAACAGAAAGAAAAAATTATATCTTTTGAGCTTCGCCTTCACTTCCTAAAAATTACTATGTAATGTATTGCCGCTCACGTGTATAAATATCTATCGAAAACCTTTTAGCCATTACCGATGAAGATGGCGAAACTTTCTCTGGCGACGACAATTGTTTCCAACGAAACCTTTTGAACCGTTCGTCCATGCGACACATGGGCGGCAATACAATACATAATAATTTTTAGGAAGTGAAGGCGAAGATGATGGTAATCGGAATAAATTCGCAGATTTGTTCAAACGCAAAATATCGAGAGAAAAGCAGTCGGTGTGAAGTTTTCGTAAAGTTATAGAAAAGAAAAAATAAAATCGGGTAGGTGAAAAGAAACTTTCGAGCTCAGGATATGCATGGCGCTTCACAAGCCGGGACGAAAACCACTACATCTCCTGTGAGATACCGGTTATTCGTAATAGGCTTTAAAGGAACCCCAAAGTATAAAGTTCATTTTCTGTCTAAACTATTAACCGTCTACGTCCCAAAAGGGGGATGATTCGTAAATCTCGTCTCGACTAATATCCATTTAACAAGTTTCATCAAAATCTGAGATTCCAATAAGTGGCCCTCCCCTTGTAAGCTTTCTAACAATAACATTTGAATGTCATTTCCACTCTAAATGACACTGTTTGCCCTCTTGTTTGTAATTTTCGACATTTTTTTCTGGTTCCATCACTAAAATAGAAATAAATCCCGAATGCATGTGTAAATTGAATACGTTAAAAGCATTTTTTTCACATTGTCATATTTACGATATAATAAAGGACCTAAGGGGAAAGAAATAAAAATGAGAAAGTACTACGAAGAACAGAAGAGAAGCGAGCGATTATACAGACTATCAGAAAGAGGAAGGCGAACTGGATTGGGCATTACCTGAGGAAAGAGTGCATGATTAAAGAAGTGCTAGAAGGAAAACTGGATGGAAAAAGCTATCAAGACATGAAGAAAACTGCGGAAAATAGGAGGATATGGAGAACCAAGTTTAACCTAGAATAATCACGGACCTGTCAACGGACAGACTACCTATGATGATGAAAGGACCTAAATGGTTCAATCAGAAATTTAGGAGAGCCTTCAAAAGCCAAAGAAATATTAATATCCAGTACATTATTGTATCGCCTACAGTGGCGGATCCAATGGGAGGGCGCCCTTGGATATAGAGCCGTTGCCCTCCAACGAATGACCCCTTATAGTAACCCATTCTGCGCAAAATCCCTTGGTTCTGCGCCGCAGATTGGGTCCATAGGGGGAAGGGGAAAGAAATATTCTGACAGCGGTAGGGATTTTCGGAATAAAAAGGTCGTCGGCAGCGGCGGAATAAAGAGGGACCTTCCTCCTTCTCCCTGAGAAGTTTATGGATCCACCTTCGATCGCCTAACATTGAGAATTAGGAAAGAGAAATGATATGATGCGAATGGATGAGAAATATAGGAAGGGAAATCACGCGCAATGCGCTTTGCGAATAAACAAAGTAAAACCATTTCGCCACTGCGGACTGTATCCGGAATTAATGAGGGTATAGAGGGAGCCAAATTGTTCAATGATGTTTCAGAAAGCATACGCAATGCATCACAACGAATATAAAGGCTTCGTACCAAAGGACAGAGCGATTCGATGAGTGACGTAATACTTACACGGGAAACTACCAACGACCAAGCGAGAAAAACATTTAAGAAATCATAAACCAATTATTAAAAAATTAGACCTTAAAAATGACACCATTATATAGCATGCGTAGGCGTGGCTCTCAAAGACTGGCGATTCTATATTCTATTACATTTGCGAATCCTAAAAATTCCAAGTCATTCTGTTTTATTATACTCTGAGATTGTAAAGTAATTTGCTATCATGAAATAAATCTCGTTTGATATAATATCGAATAGTAGCAATTAAGATGCATTTTGTAACGACCTTGTGGGAAAGGTCGAATCTCTAGTTTTGTTACATCATTTATTAATTTACTATGATTGTGTTGAGAATATTTTGACTGCAGGGTAGTCGAAATTAGATCTTAGGTCAGGGATTTCCAATAGTTTCAAGGTGACGGAAACGGCAATTTTATAGAACACTAGCAGAAGTGCCCGTTTAATTTCAACGGATTTGGTGAAACTAAAACTTCGATCGTGCAACATGTAAACGTCACAAGGATAAGATAGTACACAGTTTTAATCGTCGAATAAAGCAAAAATGAAGAAAACTGGTCCGCATTTACCTATTTAGACGAATTAAGGAAGAAAATCTTGCACTGTGAAAAATCGAAAATTACGTGTAAAATTAGGGGAAAATAATTATTGATCTAAGCTCTCCCTCCCCCCAAATTTTTGTCGTCATGTAGCCTACGTTACCCGCAGGATAAAATTATATACCTATGCGAAGTTTCGTGACGATATCTTCAAAACGAAAACTGTAAGTAAAATCAGCAAGAACACAATAATCAACAGAAGATGGATGAACAAAGGAACAAACGAAATTAATTAATTTAACGAAAGACAAAAAAGTAAATAGAGAACGTTTAAGAATCAAAGAGTGAATATTATCCTCCGACTATTACCTCGATTCTCTCATCAATGAGTTCTGTTTGGTTCTGTTCATTTCTGTTACAAGAAAATTGTTTATATCAACAATACTTTGGAAACAATGAAACGATTTATCCAATCAAAATTTGTGGAAAATCTACGTTTAATTATTTAAGTTATTTATTTTTAAAACCAGTTTGCTTTGGAGAACTCTACGCCATAGAAAACTATCACTAAAAACGTTTATTAGTAATAATTACAATTAAAATCAACAAATATTTTGTTGCTATGTAAACAAAGCAAAATCGCACGCAGAAATTGAGAAACGATATTACGTTAAAAATTTCCCCATATAAATGCATTGGACTTTCAACTTCGGCGACAATGGGAGTTGTCATTGTAGCTTATAATTGGTGTTGTCATAAAACTGATAAAATGGCGTATTTTTCTGATTCTAAAAGCATTTTTAAGCTAATTCGATCAGGATTCTGATTCTATCTTCAATAAAAATGAACTTTGTTCTTTCCTGCATAGAACCATCCAGGTCTCAAGTTCGTATCATGTTTATAAGTAATTTTAAAATTCAAGTGAAAAATAAGCTGCACTCATATCTATGTTATTCAAATGGAGAAAATGAAAAAAGAAAATATTTTTTAAAATTATAAAGGTCAATCAAATCTATATAAAAACCTGACTACACCACTTAACTCATTATTCCGGTTAAAATACCTTCCTCTTGTTTTTACGTGCTGTAGTTGCTGAGCAATAAAAAAACATACATACAAACACTTTTCTTTACAGATGTCTACTATAGACAGACTATAGTTGAAGTAATGCACATTCTCACAGACTGATCGGAAAATCGCGGGGCTCGGTGTAAAACTGTCCGTCCGAGTCCTCTTACGATTCTAAAAATTTTAATAGAAAGTTTTAATATATAAAGCGACTTTTCCTCTCGTAAGATTGTTTAATATTTTTATTTTTATAATGCACAATAAATATTTTTCAGAATGCGTGGCACCGTGCAGTCTTACCGCCGTCAAGCCCTGATACACGTTATATGTTTCTAATTTCTGTGAAGCATTATTTTAGCTCAAATTTTAGAGATATATATTTTTTCTTATAGTTTTAAAAAATGAAATATTTATTAAATTAAATAATTTTCCGATGTGAATGCACGACGCGCGGGGCTAAATGCAGTTGCACCTATGGAACTTGCCTCAAGATAGCCCTGCTCACTATACATAAGTATGAGAAAACGGAAAATTGAATTAAATAAAAATAAATCAACGTCGCGTTTATTACTAATACGATTTAATATTGCAAATAAAATTCATGGAGCTCGCGAGAGCGACTTTTAATCACCCCACCTAGGATTGCCACCTAATGATGGGGTTATTCCGGGAGATTTCCACCTTAGGAGGAGTCAATTCCAGGAGATTTTTCTTGGCCAAGAAAGAACTAATCTGAGCAATAAAACTTTATTTATTTATTAGTAAACATATAACGAGGATTCGACCTGAATTTTGTTGTGTTAATACTGTACATCGGCTTGCCAGAATATAAATTGACTTCGCTTATGATCACCGAAACGAGAGAACTGCACAAACTAGAGTTGCCACATCAGGAATTGCACATTCTTGGAAATATCCACTGTGTCTACTCTCTTGGCATATCCAAAATAAAAATTAGTCAATGGAAGCTAAACGGAATACTTACTGCATAATCTTTTATTTACTCTAAAACGTATACTGACTCGATTTATAACACTGGAACGAGGAGTCCAACCTTTTGCTATGATGTCTCACGTAAAGCTGCTTTCTAGTGGCCACACCCGCTGTGAAAAAGAACAATGTATTCACAGGTACAGCTAGGTTAATGGCATTTTCTGTAAGGTCTGTATAAACAGGATATTCCCAAGCCAACCTGTCGTCTGTCGCGAGATAAAACGCGACTTTAATTTACAAAAATTTTAAAATAATAATCAAGCTGAAAAATTCCGCTGCATTGGTGGTACACACATAAAAGTGGCTAGTCATGATAAAGATTAAAAAGAAACTTCTCTTTATCATTGATTAAGAAGGATCAAGGGATAAAATAAATAAATGTTTGTTGGTAGGTTTAAATCCGGCACCCCCGTTGAGAGGCACCTGAGTGACCGTCGGTACGCTGTGTAAAAGTATACATTCAACGTTATGTTTTCATTAATTTCAATCAAATCTAATGGATAGACCAAAATTTCTATACTCTAAATACGTAAATCGAGGAGACTCCCGGAATTCCGGGAGAGGTGGTGGGGTCCCCACCTTATAACACATGGGGAAGGTCAAGGTTGGGAACCCATCAAATTTATATCAGTTAATTCCAACCCGATATAAAAGATTCAATCGATTTTAAGACCCTGCGATCAATATTTATTGGGCTACCGGTATCGATTCTACATGAACGAGTTGAAATCGGAAACACTACTTTGTAGTCAAAAGTCGCATCGCTCGATCAATAAATATCGTCGACATCGCAAATAATTTCAAACTTATCAACAACCTTTCCTATAGAATTTTTTTATTAATATCGTCAATATTACCTTCACTGGTGGGTAATGCTGTGTTCTATTATGTCCGTAATTATGGATTGCGTAAACGCGATACTTGATAACGTTTTGTTTTTTTATGCCAATAAGGAACTGGAAAAAATTTCTCCGAGAAAAATCACAACCAACTCATATCATCCACATTAAACTTCGACACTGGTCATGGGGAATTCCAGTTCACGTCGCTTCATTTAAAGAAATGAGCCAGTAACGCTATACCCACAAGGCCAAATAGGCAACTGCCTACGGGCGCCGCATTTTAAGGGGCGCGGGGGCCCCAAATTTCAAAAAACAGGTGCTTAATTTTTAAAGTTTATGGCAAAAAGTATGAGCTTGAGAGGGCGAAAAAATTGACTCTGCCTACGCGCGCACGTCTTAAAGCGCCTCTGATAAGAGCTCATATTATATTTCAGCGTATGAAAATGATTCCAATTAATTTGAAATCGACTATTTTGAACCTAGAACTTCCATTATCGTCTAATCCGTTAAACCATAAGCAAAATTTATTTTAACTTTGAAGAAAGTTCTTGGAAGTTAGAAAACGACAATATTCCTTAACAAAGGGAACTTTATGCCACAATCACATATTTGAAAGCTGGTTATGGCGATAGATCCATAAATAAAAGATGCGATTTCGCACGATAATATTTTTAATAATATAAATAAATGCTGGCCAATGCAACAAGAAAAACTCATCTCAGTGGAATGGAGTTTTTTCGAAGACCTTGGAAAACTTACCAATTGGGATATAGTAAAACGTTCAAAGGTCGTTAAATATTTTTAAATTTATTACACAAATAAATCTTTGAAAAATGTGTAGCCCGTATACAAGTAATTAACAATGGTAAATCAACTACACAAAATATATATATATATATACAGGAATGAACTTCCAAGAGAATAATGACTACTTCTCGAGCATGTAAATAAAATTAAAAATATTAATTTGGAGTAGACATTAAATAAACCTTTAGCCACCACTTCGCTTCCGGAAAAAATAAAGACTTTGGTCCTCCGATCGATCCAACAAGAGACTTTCCGGTATCCTCCGCCAGCCAAATGCAAAACATCCATTACTCCCTCGAAATAGAGAGCGACCCTTGAATACGGTTGCCACACCAACCGTTAATTTCAACGAGCGAAATAAAGTAATAACGTCGATCGCGAGAAGCAAATTGATCTACCAGACAATACGGTAGCCAGTATCGTCTTTCGACTCTTCCTTATTAATAAACTTTACAAATACAAAAGCTATTCAGACATCCATATACTGGAACAGTAGTAATTTTACAGAATGTCCTCACGCGAAATCACGTTATTGCAATCAATTTCAAAGGTATCACCAAAATTTATCTCGGATATGCAAACCATTACAGAATGAAGGCTCTTTTTTTTACGGTTCCAATTTATCCTTCGACGCCCGTCATACAAGTATTCTCCAGCGTCAGGTTTTCCTGAGAAAGAACATCGTTTTTCGAAAGACAATTTTTCTCTTTTCAGCGACACACACTAGACAAAACCCGCTCGCCAGCGCCCCGCCATCCATCAACGGCTCCGGGCGTCCCTCGAGATACCCTTTTTCATCGTCTCATTCCTCCGATTACACCATCGTCACGCCACTTCGGGTCACGCAGGGGGCGCACGGGACGACCCCACAGAGGTCGTTTTGTGCGAGGCGAGGGGCACGCCCCTCTCGTTTCGCCGCCGCCCCCTTTCCCGTACCAACGTCCGTCTACATCCCGCGCCGGCGTCTCGCCGCCGAGAACCCTCGGGACGACCACTCATACCGCTCCCCCTACGTCGTTCTGATAACGCGTTGTCAGATATGTGGCGGCGTCAGTCATCTGCTCCAGACAACGGCGGAGACCCCTTAGGTGCCTCCTGAAGGCCTCGGCCATCCTTCGGTGTCTCGCCTCGCCTCCCTCTTCCTCCTCGCCTCCGGTGCCCTCCACTCCAGAGTCTTCGTTTCCTGCTTCCGAATCCGTGTCCGAAGCGACCGAGCATGAGGACACGGTGGACGTAGCGCTGGCGCACGACGCCACCGACGTGCTCGAGGGTCGACGGACGTGCCCCTTTGTGGAGGCAGCGGGGGCAGAGGAGACGGGAGCTCCGGGTCGCGCAACCCCTTCACCTTCTTCCACGGCCTCGGCCGCGTCAGAACCCCACAGGAGTTCCTCGCGTACCGCGTTCACCATGGAGTAGATGGCATACAGGTCGCTGCCGGCGAGGTGCTCCGCAAAAGCGTGGGTGCGGTGACGATGGCGTGGACCGGAGTTATTCTTGAGGGACGGTTCGGTTCCTTCGCTAAGTTTCATGTCCATGAGCCGACAGGGCACAAGGATCGTATCGTCCATCTCGTTGACAGCACGAACGAAACATTTCATCGTGTTGAGGATGCTTTGGTTTGAGAATTCGTTCTCGTCCCTGCGGGCGATTCCACGGATACAGTTCCTGTAGAGAGAAACGTGCAAATTTGGACGATTGAAAAATAAGCGATTTTACTGATTATAATACCATGTTGATTTAAATAGAAATTTATCAAAAAATTGCACCGATTCCGTTCAAACGTAACGTCACTAGGGTTTTCCAAAATTATGATAAACAAGTCGGGAATAAATGAACTTCCGAGAGAACACTGACTTTCTCGAGCATATAAATGAAAAGCAAAAATGTCAATTTGCTGATGACATTAAAATGCAACAGCACTTCCTTCAAACCTTTCGACACAATAAATGATGGCAAGTTCTACAATCGATCCAACACATACAACAATCACTAAGTGAATTCATAATACCAATTTGTCGATTACCGAAGGATATTTATGAAATAATGTAACAACTGTCAATACAACCTTAAAAAGATTTTACAGAACAATAAACGGATAAGTATTCAGATTCATAAGAAGAAATTTTTGTTTACGTGGCATATTTGATATTTTCAGCGTCATCCATGCCGAAAATACAAGAATCAACTACCCGCCCTCTTGAGAAAGAAAAAGTGTGTCGCGATCATTCCACCGCCCGGAAATGGTTCCTAGTAAGCACAAGGAACTAACGCAATCGATTTCCTGGAAAGGTACAGCGGGTTGGATTCAACAAAGATTTTTAAGGAAAATTGTATACCGAACAATTTCTACCCATCTAAGCAAAGCAACTTATTTTCAAGAAATCATCGACAAATTTGTGACCATTAACAGAATAATTCTTAAGTAATTTCTTAGTCATATATAATATGACAAAAATCAACAAATATCATAAGACTAACAAACTATTATTCATGGACACCAAAATATCAACAGATTATAAAATCGGTGGAAATATTCAAATTATGTTTCACTGCAAATTCGTAGGCAAAATTTGAACTTGATGTATATATTTTCTAACGTAACTTACCTATTGCTATCCATAGTAGAAGTAATACTGTCACTGAACATGGTGAAATCACAAGTGAGCATCCCAGTCCTGTCCCACTTTCACAGCCACACACCACCTACCTCACTCTACGTGCAGGAAGAACTAGAATGTCACACCATGGCATCAGTCGGCCGTTTATATGAGTGTTCTGGAGTGTTCCCCTCTTGATTGGGGCTCGTGAGTAGATGACTCCGAAGTCCGACCTTGCGCATTAACGGGTCTTAGCGCAGCGCTCGACAGGAAAACAAAAATTAAACTGCTACCAAAGGCTGCTCAAAAAAACCCTTTTCCAATGAACAATAAAATTTTTTATTAAGACGCGGAAAAGGAGAGAATAAGGACACTTTACATTCTCAAATAAAGTAACAATTAAACGAGTCCCAACGAGTTTCAGAAAATCATACCACCTCTACGAATGTTGATTGGTTAACCACCTCATTGTAAAAATGCTTGCCGCGATTTCAAGGGTAAATTTCGAGCATTACATTTACAATTCTAAAGATGGCGTTTCACATATATTTTTGGATTCTTTTCTCTTCATCATGAATCCTTCATACCTATTTAATTTTGAAAGAAATGTAATATGAAAAATATTTTATTTGTATATTTAAATGTTTTTGGGAATGAACGGTGTTGGTGAATAGAGAAAGAGCTGCATTAAATATTTCGTAATAAATTGACTTTAAAAAAATATTATCATAATTATATTTAATGTGAACACGTTAAATGAATCATCGATATGCGTGGGTTGAAAGGGTAAAGTACCGAAGTGAGAAATTCGAGCGGATCACGTACCCAAGAAGTGCACTTGGATCATACGATGAGTGATCTAACGTAATTATGCTGCAATCCCTAAATGCAGTCTATCGCAATTATTTTCCACGGTATATTTAAATAGAAAAAGTCCATATAATAATCGTTTGATTTTTTAATTTTACATTTATTTGGTCCAAAGATAGTTTTTGTTACTTCGGTTAGAATTTCTGTAAAAACTTCGAAAAGGAATCTTTGATGAGAATGAGATAACGTCCAAAGATAGTTTTTGTTACTTCGGTTAGAATTTCTGTAAAAACTTCGAAAAGGAATCTTTGATGAGAATGAGATAACGTATGAAACAGAATGCTATTATACACACAACTGGATATATATATATATATATAGAGAGAGAGAGAGAGAGAGAGAGAGAGAGAGAGACAGAGAGAGAGACAGAGTTGTCTCTCTCTTGTGCTGACGAAGGGATCATCCCGAAAGCTCCAATAACTTCTACAGATGTGTCTCTCCAACACCCCAGCGGCTCTTCTTCCTGTAAGTGTTCACTGGGTTTCCTTCAACACCTAGTTGCCCTAAATATCCTCATTTACCTTTCCTCTTCCGCAAGTATATACGTGTGTGCGTGTGTGTATGTATGTATATGTATATATATATATATATATATATATATATATATATTTATTTATTTAAAAAATATACAGCGGTTCCTGCTTATTTCTTGTCATTTTTTTTACATTATATTATCTCACATGCTTTAAAAAATAATTATAATTTGATTAGATAATTTAATGCTATGTTTGGTTTATTCTGCTCTGCTGTATTCCACGGAGAGAGTAAATATATCATTACATACACACTACAATTTAAATTACAATGATGAAAACGGGTACGTAAAGAAAAACAAATATTTTTTATTTTTGGTGAAGACGTTAGGAACAATTAAGATAGTGAAATGGTGAATATATATTTTTGCCTTTTTTGAGAAATAGTTCCAAAAACAGCTCGGTAGATGTATATCTTAATTTAATTGTTCAGAATGGAAATGGAAATGAAGAATACTTCGCTAGATGAGGTTTTAGTAAGGTTTTCTCCATCAATTAATAACGTAGGCTACTTCACTCGACGACGAAGACAAATTCAATAGTCGCCAACGATTTAGTAAACTATAAAACAGGCATCATCAGCGGAAATTGATCGTTCTCAGAATCAACGATCGCTGAATCAATTCCGAAAATGGCTTTTCTGCCAAAATCTTCAACAGTGGCTGGTAGAGTTACCTCTGTCATCAATCGGATTCCACCCACGATGTTAGTTACATATGATTCATTTTGGAAACGATCGATTCGGTATCGCTATTACACGAGCATACCAATATTCGTGTCAGTGCGATCCTTAAGATCAGGCCTGTGCAACCCGCGGCCCATTCCGAGTTTTTTTGCGGTCCACAAACTTCTTATGGTTTTCCACACAAAAGTGGCCCATTTCTTACAAATCTTCTATTTTCGGTGGGCGTGGATGCAAGCACAGCACCAACACTATTGCAGATGGAGATAGTTGATATGCAATGCAATACTGAATAAAAATTCATTTTTGAAAAGAAGAATATAGTTCACTTTTACAACAGATACGTTGAAGAATCAAAATTCTCAAACTTGAGAAATCATGCTGCAAAAATATTTAATGCTTTTGGGAATACTTCGCTTGGTGAACCAATTTTTTCTAAAATGAATTTCGCGAAGAATAAATCTCGTGGCTCCTTGGAAGATATTAAATTAGAAAATCAGTTGAGAATTTCTACCACAAAAATTGTAGTAAACTTTGATAAATTAAGTCAGTGCAAAGAAAAACAAGTTTCCCATTGAATAAATTTTGTTGTCATGAAAATTCAAGTTTTTAAAAATTTTCTCTTGCTGCCCGCCCAAAATATTTGTTCTCAAAATTGGCCCACTGAGTAATTTGGGTTGCTCGGGCCTGCTTAAGGTCATAACATTTACAGCCAACCTTGCCAACCACTGACTCGTTTACTAGGACCAAAATGGTTCCGGTACAGAAGAAGAGTTCTTGAAATCGTAATGTCGGATTGCGTAAGGGCAATAAAGCTACTGCTCTCCGTTTCCGAGACCTCGCATAGCCTCCGATTCGGTGTTTAGTAGAAGATAAACAGATAAATTAATAGAAACACGTCTTTATTTGGGTGAGATGGAGACAAGACAGTATCTGATCGTATCGGAAGGAGGGGCTTTATTCCCATCGGTCATCAGCCCTCCACAAAGCATCGGAAATGAAGCGAATGAGGTTCTCAGAGAGGCAGGCGGCGATCTCGAGAGGGTCGGGAGGTCGACTCCTCCCACGCCCCTCGCGATTGTCGCGGAAGCAACTCGGGGGCGAAAGGTGTGGCCTCCGGAGAGAATACAATGGCCCGCAGGAAACGAATTCCGCGGGGGTGCGACGCCCCATTCGGTGGCGGCCTCCTATTCGAGGCAGGGCGAAAGGGGCCACACACTCCAAGCCCCTCGCCGACCGTCGGAAGGCGGTCCGAGGGGCGGTTCTCCGCCCCCGCGCGTGGGAGGAGGGGACGAGTGCGGCACGAGCGACGCTCTGCATCTTCCCCTCGAACACGCTAGTATCACGCGCGTCTTCGCATGGCAACGCTTCTCTCCTCGTTCCTTAATTAAACTCGCTTCGCGTACGTGTATAGTTGCGAAAGGTCGCAGAATACAGAAAAATGAACCGATGATAAGGTCTGTCACAACGGCGATATGGAGAGGAGGCAAAAAGAAAGAAGAGACTCCCTTTATTACCTAAGCACCGGTTAAAAAAGAAAACAGAACATTCTCAAGTGCGGTTTTTTATTCAAATTATATATAGAGTGGAGTTGCCAGGAAACCGTTTCCTTGACTAAACGACCGTTTTTCGACTGAAATGGCAGAAATCGAACTGGAATTTATAAATGGTAACATCTGCATCCTCAAAACTCGCGTTTTTTTTACAATTACGTTTAACTTCGTACTAGGAATTACTAATTAATCACAAACGTTATGCTATCGTATTTTGGTCTAATAAATGCGTTTTATTTGCTCAATTGGCAAAAATAAATTCACCAATGTAGAGATTAAAACATTGGATAACTGAATCGAAATTGAATGGTTTACTAACCGAGGCTTTGGAACTAATTTAATAGGTATTTTAAAGTAAAATTTAATAAACTAAATGTTTTTTTGCCTCTCAGAATGGTGGAGTAAATGCAAACAGCACCCCTTTGAATCATATGTGCTGTTATGGCAATAGGAAACCCAACTTTTTTTCTAGCAGAGGGCCCTGTACTTTCCACTACATCACTGATATCTTAAAGCCTCAGATAGTTTTGGAAGAACCAATCCATGTAACCTTACAACATTGGGTGTATCTTCCAAAATGACCAGAATTCGATTCAGTACCACTGACATGAATGAAAACACATTGAAATTAATAGTATATGTTTGGCTATCAAACATTTTGGAAGAAGAATGACTATCATGAAGAAATAAAGGAGGTTTGAGAGGACAGAATGATTTCAAGTGCCTAATGTAACCTATAATCACAGGTTTTAGGGAAAACTACAAATGATTATGATCAAGCCAAATAATAATGCATTTCACATTTCAGTTGAAAACAAAGGATTTTGATATGCTTCAAATTTTTGTTACAGGTTAATTGCCATATTAGCCAATAATAAGACTGTTACTTTTTGTTATATGAAAAATCTATACTAGCCTCATAATCACGGGTTAAGTTATCTTATATACAATCCTGTTTGCTTACAAAGCAGAAGCTACCAGCTGATAAAGGAGAGATTCAACAAATTTTCTAACATGAAAATGTTCCATTGCTTTTTAATTGTTTTTATTTACTTTGAAAATTAAAAAAATCTTATCAGGTATTTTGCTCAATTTATGAACGTCATTTTTAAAGGATTCTATTGATGAATAGCCACCGATTGTTCTTCTAATATTGCTTGTTTATTAGCAGAATGTGTTATATTTTGTTATAAAGTAGTTGCAAATACATTTTCATAAATTAATTTTTGTTGTTACTTTTTGCTTGAGATGTCCCAGCAAATGATATTAGGCAATTATTAAAGTTTACGTTGAGCCCTACCAAATATTTAAAAAGTGAAATATTTATTAGAGTAATAAAAAATGAGTTAATTCTTGTTTAGAAAAAATTACTTAAAATAAAATTATCTTCTGCAAAC
The DNA here is from genome assembly GCA_036926305.1 of Uropetala carovei. Taxonomy (NCBI): domain Eukaryota; kingdom Metazoa; phylum Arthropoda; class Insecta; order Odonata; family Petaluridae; genus Uropetala; species Uropetala carovei. The sequence goes on along the minus strand of JAXCHB010000172.1, from coordinate 4,712,567 downwards.
AGAGCTTCTTGCTTTCATTTGTGCAGAATTCCTTCTTAGATTATTAATATCCAGCTATTGTGCTTCTTTAGTCTCAGTTGAAATTACAGCCAATCCATTTAACTTTTTTTGGCTCATTTTTTAATAGAGATATTGATTTATCAGTTTTAATTTAGAGTAACTTCTTTAACTGATTACCACTATTATTGGGATGGTTAATAAATTCTAAGGGCAACGTAAGCATTCAGATAGTTCAATTAACTGACTATCACATATATATTGGAGTACTTTTTCTGGTATGGAGTTTTCACCAATTCTAGAAGCTAAATATTCTAATTCCATACAAAGTTCTGATTCAGAAATATCTTGTTGAACACCATTTGTTAATTCTTCTTCTAATTTAGTACGATGCAACACTAATGCTGATGAATCAATCTCAATTTGTGAATATCAAAAAGAAAATTGAATGACTCCAGATATTTCTTCAACTCTGACTGGGAGAAGCAATATTTCTTCGTACTTATATATAAAAGGCAAGTCTGTGTGCTTATTGTGTTCTGGGAGTGTGGCATTACAAAAGAAAAGTAATATTGAAAGACATTTTTTGAGCATTCATAAAAATGTCAACAATGAGTTTCCTGTTAATTCAGCAATTCGAAAGAAAAAAATCAGAAGAATTAAAATGTAATTTATCCTCAGAAGCTCTTTTCATTAAGCCTTCTGTAGAGTCTAAAAACATAACAATTGCATCATTCAAAATTGCTCATGTGCTAGCCAAACGAAAATAAACCATTCCAAGATGGCGAAATGGTCAAAGAAGCAATGCTATCTGCAGCTGAATCACTATTTGATGGGTTTAAGAATAAAAGTGAAATAACGACATCCATCAGCAAAATTCGCCTTTCAAGCACAACTACTGTATCTGCCTGAATAGAAGCCGACCCCGGATTTAAGCCGACCCCCCAAATATTTCCAGTTTTTTGGCAAAAATGTAAATTTTGTAGATTTTATGCTGAAGCATGCCAGGCACTCATGCACATCTTAGAATACATTATTCGAGATCAAAGAAATGTGTGGGAAATGGTTTAGTTGTTGACATTTTGAAATATTGCTTCAATTAATAATTTTGCGTTGCTGAATAATGTTCCACATTCAGTGACAATAATTTCATTCAACTTCATTTTCACAAAAGGTCAAATATAGTAACTGCGATCTCGCCAAAATATTTTTTCGTCTAAGTCTATTTCCAATGAAATTAGCATATACATTGCCTTAAGAAATTGCATTTTTATAATTATACACGTTCCATGTAAAGTTTTACCGAAATTCAAACAGTTGAGCATTCAAAGCCGTCAATGCATTTTGCATAATCGTCGATTTACGCAAGCGATCTCGCCAAGATATTTTTATATATATTCATCGTAGGTCAAATATTTACTTTACCAAAAATATAGTACTATCATTTGAACGCGAAGGCAATGAGAGACTTCAAGATTTAACCATAACCCAAATTTTCCTCGGACTCGCATTTAAGCCGAGATGTGATTTTTCATGATAGATTTTAACAAAAAACATCGGCTTGTATTCGGGCAGATACGGTATTTCGAGGAGAATAGAAAACATTGCCAGGAATTTAGAATCGCTGTTAATTCAGGATTTAGAATGATGTGAATTATTTTCACTGCAATTAGATTTATCCACAGATATTACGGATACTGATCAGTTGGCATTTTTTTTTATAAAAATTGCTTTTGACAATTTCACCGTAAAGGAAAAATTCCTAAAAATACTCCTGAATGGGCGGATGAGGGGAGAATATATTTTTGGTGTTTTCAAGGATTATACTCTGAAAAATAATATCCCTCTCCAAAAGTTGGTGCCCATTGTCACTGATGGAGCTGCCTCAATGGTTGGATGCAACAAAGGTTTTCTCACCTTGTGTCGTAAGAATTCTTTACCAAAGCTCTTATTGTATTATTGCATTATTCATCAAGATGTACTGTGTGCAAAAGTCATGAAATTTCAATATGTAATTACTACTATAACAAAAATTATTAATTCAGTCAGATCATCAGCTACAAGTCATCATTTATTTAAATCATTTTTAAATGATGAAGAAGCTGTTTACGGGGATGTCTTGTTGCATATGGATGTGAGGTGGCTCAGCAGAGGAAAAGTTCTCTAAAGTTTCCTTGGCCTCATAAGTGAGATTAAGGAATTCTTAGGGTCAAAAAATTAAATGTATCCTGAACTAGAGAATAACCTTTGGTTACTAGATCTTGCTTTTTTGAGTGATATAACTGAAAAATTGAATATGCTAAATTTATATTTACAGGGTAAAAATCGTAAGCTTGTTCAAATGATTAGTACAGTGAATACATTTAAATGTAAACTAAATTTATGAAAAACTCAAACCGCTAGAAATTCATTGGTGTATTTCCCCAATTTGAAATTAATAGTAGAAAATATAAAAGAGAAATTTGATCCTATTCCTTTCGTTTATCATATTGAAGATATCCTGCAAGAATTTAAGAATAGATTTGGTGAGTTCTGTGCTTTGGAGCCAGTTGTTACGTTATTGTTGAATCCATTTATGTCTGTTAATGTCACCGAGCTTGTTCTCTCTATCAGATCAAGATTTCAAAGTGTAAAAATTGAAGAGCTTGAGTTAGAAATCATTGCCTTCCGTAATAATATATCCTTGAAAGCTTATTTTAATGAGGAAAACTTTTGGAATCTCATTGATAAAGTTAAATATCCAGTGTTACGAAGTACTGCTCTAAAAATTTACTCTTGCTTTGGATTAACATAACTATGCAAAACACTGTTTTCTACTGCGAATCATATTAAACCTAAGCTTCGATCAGGTTTGACCGATGTCCATCTTGACGATTGCCTATGAGCAGCTTGTTCAAATTACATTGCTGATTACGACCAGCTGGCCGAAGAAGTACAAAATCAAGTTTCATATTAAAAAATTTCAAGATTCTCCTCCTTTATTGTTAATAAATTTTGTATGAAAATCAAAATATTTGTTTGATAATAAACAAGGAATCAAACGTATTTATTAATGTAGCTTTATTTTTCTGTGTATCCCCAATTGGTGCCCACGATTCTTCTCTGAATTTGTAAATGCACCCTCAAGGCTGAAAAGGTTGCAGACCCCTGATTTAGAGTTATTATTGGAACTAGCCACAAACATTTCCTTGCAACACAGCTGAATGTAGGGGGGGCTTTTCTGCAAAGAATCTTATTGCAACGGATTTACTTTAAAAATTATTGGTAGAAAACATCAGCAGTTTGCTGACGATTAAAATAAATAGGCCACCTTTGGAGGAATTTATTCTGGCCAGGTATCCTGTATCGTGGAAAAATTCACACAGGTTAGCTAAAGACAACCAATCAAGAAAAAAGAGCATTAAAAGTGAAGAGAAGTTGATTCCTTTACAGGAATTGTGGAAAAATTTTTAGGTAAATACAGTTATAATTTTCTTTTTAGGCACATTTCGCTTCCAGCATGAGCACCTATTAGCGTCAGTTTGTCCATCCGTCCTCATGTTTGTTCTCAGCTTCTACCAAATGGATTTTCATGAAATTTTATATTAAGGACTTACAGTCAAAGAAAATAAGAAAATCACATAAATGAATCACATCACAAAGGGTACCACTTTACTGGTGACAAAAATGAACTTTTGTCATATCACATAAAGTATTGGTCATATCAAAATACTTTTCAAATAAAAATTGTAGAACTGATAAATTAGAGTATTTCCTTTCCTATACATTTTTATTGTAGGAGTAGCTATCATCAAGAAAATCATACAAGAAAGTCTTAATTTAAGTTGAACTTTCTTTCATGGTTACTTCATCATTGTTGCTAACATAAAAAATCTCACAAAAATACGTTTTATTTTCATACGCGATCATGCAGTACTTTTAAATAGAAAGAAAATGGATTATTTATAATGAAGAAAAGAACTTTAAAATGCTATTTCCCCTAGGCACACATCTATCATTTCTTTCAAGTACTCCATTGCATGAAATGTGCCCATTTGTGATATGCTGTACACTTTCCTAACTTGTTTTATTGAATCAAGAATAAAAAAATATTCTTATTGTAAAAATTGTATTTACAATGCCAACTGGAATAAATTTTGTTTTTCTATTCTACCACCCCTTTTGAACGTTTTCAATGAGTTTTTATAAATTTACAATTTTAATATCCATGGAATACCAAAATTTCCTGATCCATAAGACAAGGATAAATGTTTCTTCAAGCATATGCCAACTTTTTTTGATAGGACTACATATCTGGTCTGAGAGTAATTAAATCAGAAAGTTGTGGGACCTTTTAGTGCAGTATTTCTTATCCTTTTTAGAGTAATGGCACCCTTAAGTAGATTTTCAGAATTTGGCAGAATCCCCATTAGTGGCAATCATGGGTTTTTTATTATTATATTTTAGGTAAGAAATCAAGTATTTAGAATTATTTACTCTACTAGTCCTTAACATCTACTAGTTCTTTTAGATAATTACATTTACAGTGGGTCATCATTATTCACGAGGGTTGCATACCAGAAAATGCCCACAAATACCGAAACAGCGAATACGGAGGAATTTTTTCCCATAAAAATACTGTATACGCCTGAATATAACCCTCAGAAAAGAGGGGGTCGCCTTATGTTTGAGTCCTTACAAAGTGTCTCATATTATGGGGAGCTCTCTCAACAAAGTCTCTCATATTACGGGATGCTCTCTCAATCACTTTATTTTGAACAACAAAGTAGTCTAATCAAACTTTTTAGATACTTCGTCCATAACATTAATGTGTTTTGACCATTGTACAAATCCAAGAGATGTCTATTCTCTTTCACACTATTTAATAGAAAGTTTAGTCGGTAATCCGTCAGTGTTACACAAACTTCCCAAATCCAAAGAGTAGTCCGCGTTTCCACCTACAATAAGTCCAACATATGAAAATTTCTCTTCTTGAAATCCTTTTTGACGGTAAGTAGGTAATATCGATGTTATACTTTTTTAAATTCTCTAGTGATGACGAAGACACTGATGTCGAAGATGCGTGTGAAAGGTTTGAATAAAATTGTCACTTAATGAGTTTTGGTTTTTTAAATAAAGTATGTTATTGATAAAAAAATTTTTAATATAATAAAAAGTTTATATATTGAAACCAGCCAAAAAACTTTCTTTTGGATTTTCTCATTAGGAAAATGGGGGGTCGCCTTATATTTGGGCATATACGGTACATTATATAAGGGCAGGTTACACTCTGATTCACTATAAAATCACTCATGTAGCAAAAAAAAGGGGAATTTTCTCTCATAAGATTTCATGTAATAATGTTTGTCATTGCCACTGTACCCTTTGACATCCAAGCTAAGAAAAACTTCCATTTACGGGCATATCAGTCATGAAATGGTTAATATGCAGGGCAGTACATACACTGAACATTGCCTAATCTTAATATAAATGAAAATAACTATATAAATATGAATGGAAAAAGCACACACACATAACCCACACACAAATAACTCACATGCACACACACAAATAATACACATGCAGGTACATACAAAAAACACAAACACAGATACTGTGGGATAAAACTCACGAGAAACTCGGATACAATGCTCATGGCACAATTCCAAAATAATGCAAGAGATGCTGGTGTGTAATAACCAGAGGGCAGATTTTGCCCTAAATGCCTTTTCTTTTCCCATGCTCAGAAGTTTAGGCTTATGCTATATAAGTCCATTTTAGGTCATTATGATGACAATATGCTAATTTTGTAGTGCCTATAATTGCCTTTTTCATTGGTTAGTGCCTATTTCATGGATAAGAGCCTATAAATGCACTTTTGACCGATATTTCTCTGCTTTCAGAGAAAACACATTTTAAGAACGTATCGATTTAACTGCTAATAGCGGACATGCAGTTATCTAAGAAATAAACATTGCATTAGAAGGCTTTTAGAGTTTGTCTTTCGTAAATGTATGCCATGTCAACAGTACAATTTTGTATGCGGACAAGATTTATCGAGCTGTGGTAAAGGCATTCCAAACCGGCCAAATTCAATCGGAATTTATTTCGTCCTGTGATCACGTATCGAATAGCTCAACGAATTTGCAGCAACAATGTTGCATCAAATGCAGTAATGTCACCCCTTAGTGGAATCGATAGGAACAAAAAATCTGGAGCAAGTCCCCGGTGCAGATGGTCAAGCAGTTTTTGCTAAATTGCAGCGGGTATTCCAGCAAAACCCTGGGTGGAAAGCGATATCAGAGGTTGCAGATGTTTTAGAAGGGAGCAATACGGTCACAAATGAAGGCAAAATAAGTACAAGTGAACTTGGCTCCCCAAAAGTTTGCCCAGTTACTTCCTGTGAAGTTGAAAGAAGTTTTTCCCATTATAAGAACATTTTAACTGACAAAAGAACAAAGTTCTGTATCGAAAACCTGGAAAAATATTTGGTAATTAATTGTAACATAAATCCCAACTGTGACTGATTAGCAAAATGGAAATAAAACGATACTTTCACTGCCTATTTTGGTGCCTATTGTAGCTTATTTTGCCTTCTTAAGTACCTATTTTTCCTATTTTAGTGCCTATTTGCCTGCCTTTTTAAAAGGTTTTTAGTGCCTATGGATCCGCCCTTTAGTAATAACACACAGAAGAAGGTAAGATGGTGTGTTAGCCCACTTCCTTACTCTAGTTATTACCATGGCTGGATTATGGCCTAGGCACCATAGGCACTGTGCCTAGGGCCTACAAAAAGTAATGGTGTATCGGTAAATTATTTTGGTTATTTTTATAAATTGCTTAAATATCTATAATAAAGGTAATTTTCCATCTTCTGTAAATTTTATAATTGTGCAGATACGACAGGATTGTCTATATAACCATACAAATATATATATATATATATCTATAGTGCCTAGGACCTACGAAAAACCCTTAATCCACCCATGGATACAACAAATAAAAAATGTAAAAAATAATTACCAACATAGTATATTCATTATCAATAGCAAAAATAAACAAAATAGGCCTGAAAATAAAATAAAATGAGTTTAATGAGGCCATCACTGTTGAAAAAGTAGCATGCGTGTCAACTTCTTACTCTGCCATGGCAAGTAGTCCGAGTGACGAATAAGCGAATCGAAAAACTATGTATTCTGAAACATTGTTCCAATATACATGAATGATAAATAAGCGTAAGGACAAATACAGAGTCTGCGAATACCAGAGACCCACTGTGTTTGATACATAATTCAATGGATAGTTAAACTTGACAGAAAGACGATAAACTTGGGCAAACAGAAAAAATTTTGCAATACCCCTCAGATAATCTTGCAACACCACAGGATGCTGTATTACTTTGGTTGAGAAACATTAGCACTTTGGCCTGGCCATGACCTCATCCCCTGCACCATTGTAGTTATGCTATTAGGTTTAGAATATTAAAGGCAATGGGCTGATGCAAAAAATCTTATATGAGTTTGAATATAATAGATGAAATAATGCAAGTATGCATTGAAAGATCTTATTTTGCTCAAATAAAAAGTAGTTATCTGCATTACTACAATTGCTCATATTTAAGCAATTGAATGATCCAATAAAGATAAACAAAGTGAAAAAACTTTCACATGAAATTTCTTTGAATATGTAGTTTTATTCCATGCATTTTAGGCTATTATGTAAACTTAGGATCTCAAATCAGGCCAATCAGAAGTACCTTTAATGTTGGAGGTTCTGAGGTTCAAGTCCATGAATAAATCTTATATTTGACATCATTGGGTCATAGGGCTAATGTGGTATCACACCGAGTATCAACTAATTCTCTTCTATGAATTAATACCTTGACAGATTTGAAGAATTGAGAGTTCCATAGACCTTTACAGCTGCACTGGGCAGAGCATCTGCTCCAATAGGGACACCCATGGCATTTGTCAATGGATTAAGAGTAGTTCCTGCAACATTCATTCTTCAGAGAGGTGGCTACAAAAGAAATTCAGATCCAGAAGGTCAGCCTACTGAGGTGATGGAATCATGTTAAAAACAGCATTGAGGAGGGCAATGGGGAACCAACTCAATCGTGTTCCCAAGCAATCATGGGTAACAGTGAAATATAAAGTGACCTGCATTGTCTTTGGGGATTCACTATATGCCCCTCAAGCTGAAAAGTTGGGTCATCACTGACCCATATCAACATCTATTATATATTTTGAAGAGTTTGTGTTCGTGCAAAATAAAGTCATACTTCCCAATTGCCTGTAGATACCAAATTTAACATAAACAATGTGCTACTTTTGACAACAAAATATGCTGGGTGAAAGATTTAGATTGTTTTGTACACGGACAACTTTATGTAGCAACATCCAGAGTGGGTTAGGTATTTTGGAGCCCAAGGCAAAGAACGTGAATTGTGTTCCTAGCCCAAATTCTGTATTTTATGATATGTAAAAATAATAATTATAATTAGTCTGTCTGTCATTGCGAATCTCACTTTATCACATCATTTCAATACATTTTATGGTTGTAAATATATATATATATGTTTATATAAAATACATACACAATCTTGGCGCCCCCTAGAATAATGCATGGGGCAATAGCCCCGCTTGCCCCACCCTCATCCAGGCCCTGGATTGAGAAATGGGATAAATGTTTATTTTAGTATAAGACCGAAAAACCACAAACATTGTTAACCAACAACAGTTAATTTTCTTCACTAATTAAGAACTTCTGATTCAAATTTAATATGTATAGTAATTAGTCAATAAAATGAATAATGTTTGCAAATGAAACAAATTTAAAACTGTTCTTTTACTTCCCATTTACAAGCACATTAATAACAAATTCTTTTACATCTATTTATATTCATGAACTTTCCTATATTTGTAATCTACACTAAATGACTTTGCCTGGTCAATGACGAGCCCCACCGGCTAATAAAATAATTATTTTTGTTTTTCATCAGAAAAAAGTCATGACTATGTTGTGTTTGTTTTACGTTTGGACACCTCTTAAGATGTCTTAAACAAATGTTGCATGATGGTTTCTGAGATCAAAGAGCAGATTTTTGTCTGTTTGGATTAGAGCTCTGCACGAGCCTGATTTTCTAGGCCCGGCACATACAAATTTCAACCCGGCCTGGCCTGTACAATGTCAAACAAACTGTAGGCCTGACCCCAGTCTGTGAGACATTACAGAGGACCAATGTGACTAGCGTGATTTTTAAAGTCCGGCCCAATTAATTTCTGTGCAGGACTCTAGTTGGATACTATGGAGTCATTTTGATTCAATATTGCAGACTGGACCATACAAAACTACAGTGATTTTAAATAATCTCTGCAGGATTATAGATGCCATAGTTTACCCACCAGTATTAGAATAAAATTACATAAATTCATTTTCATCACGAGGCTAAAAAATTAAACTAACCATTTATTATATATATATGTATATGTATGTGTGTGTGTGTGTGTGTATTTAGGGCAACTAGGCATTGAAGGAAACCCAGTGAACACTTACCGGAAGTAGAGTCGCTGGGGTGTTGGAGAGACACATTTGTAGAGGTTAGAGCTTTCGGGATGATCCCTTCGTCAGCACAAGAGAGAGTTGTGTCTCTCTTGTGCTGACAAAGGGATCATCCCGAAAGCTGTAACCTCTACAAATGTCTCTCTCCAACACCCTAGCTGCTCTACTTCCGGTAAGTGTTCACTGGGTTTCCTTCAACACCTAGTTGCCCTAAATATCCTTACTTACCTTTCCTCTTCCGTAGTATTTATGTGTGTGTGTGTGTGTGCGTGCGTGGGTGCGTGCGTGCGTGGGTGCGTGCGTGCGTGCGTGGGTGCGTGCGTGGGTGCGTGTGTGGGTGCGTACGTGGGTGCGTGTGTGGGCGCATGGGCGCATCGGTTCGTGCGTGTGTGGGTGCGTGCATGTGTGTGTACCAGTATTTTTTTGTTTCTTAGAGTTCCCGAGCAATGCCAGGTACTTTCAGCTAGTAAATTTATATTCCCTTCCCAACAGAGTAAGAAAATAAGAAAACTATGTTTTCTTATTTTATTATATACATACACAGCTTTCCACTTCCTAAGAGTAGTTCAGCACTCCCTTGATAGCAAACACAAAGCAACAGATCTTTTCTATTATTTTACAAAAACTTTCAAAATAGTCTATAACAACAAAATATTGAGAAAAACTTGAATCACTAGGTATCACAGGAAATGCACTTTCTCACTAATAGATGCAGCAAGAAATTTTTTCTTATAATCATGAAAACAAACTCCCCTTTCTATCTACCAGACTTCCATAAATGGATTTCCTAAAGGGAAAGATGTCTCCTCCATATTCTGTATTAAAAACTTAAGCCAATCTTAACAGACAAGTACGTTTGCAGATGATATCTCTCAACTTATGAAACCTTCAAAAATTGGTGAACAGAATACTAGCACAGAAATGTCAACAAATAAAATTTAAAGCAGTATTCCTTTTAAACAAATCAAAAGCAATTTCTCTACATTTCTACATCATGCAATTGAAACAGGCCTCTTCTTCTACCACTCCACAATATTTCTTTGTCTGTTTACCTCTGATATACTAGGTTGTGTGTAAAAAACCTTTTCCATAAGAGCCACTTTTTCAAATTATGTATAACATGCAAGATTCAAAGAGACACAATCACTGGTGGATTCACAGGGAGGGGGGTTATTGTCTTCCACTCTTAGTCTGGCCTTTATTTTAATTGTTGTGCTTATCTCTATAAAATGCACCATTCCTATAATAATGCATCTAAATTTTTATTAAAATAATTTACAAAGACAATTTCATTCCAGGTGGTATTGAATTTTTTATCAAGTTGTTGTCAGGAGATGCATGAAGTCCTCAAAGAACTGCATGCAGCTAAAGAGCTGCAGTTTGCCAACCCCATTGATGCCCAAACTTGCCAGTTATAACTTTACTCATGTATAAGCAGGCCACATTGGTCTTTTAATGCACTCATGTAAATAATCAAAACACTTTCTCTTTTATAAAACACAGGATAAATAATACTAATGTACAGTATAGAACCTTTTATCCGGCAAGCTTGGGATATGGGGAAAGCCAGTTATCTGGAATTTCCAGTTATCTGGAATATACTTATAAATAATGCTCGGAAAGAGCTAGAACTCACTGGAACGGTGTTCTGGTCCATCTCATGTGTCGATAATATCGTTCTGTCTCGTCAAACATTTAGTAATACCATTTTGTTAACTTCATTTAATAAACATAATATAAAAAATTTTCTTGACTTTTCTTCATCGTAGTACATAAGGAATAAATCAAAATTTAACTCGATTGTAAATGTTCTATCGGTTATTTTGCATTCACTGCTTTCAGTTGCACTACTAGAATGAGCATTCCATTTTGTAATACTTTCTGTTTTGAACACTATTATAATACATACCTGTACTCAGTGATGAGCTGAAGCTGGCTCACACGAACCGGTTGTTAATTTTTTTAGAAAATATGAAAATTTATTGATTTTGTCCTTTCATGTACATTTTACCCTATCTGACATTCAATTACCAACAGTGTATGAAATGGAATATATTACAAACAGGACACTTGTTAAGCTAGCATAACAGTATTACTAACCTAGAGCAATCTGGTGCCCCTGACATGTAGCCCTCCCCTGCCATCCTTATCCAATTTTCCTTACAAACTTTTTTTTTTTAGAGAACCAGTTCTTAATTTTATTCCAGTTCATCACTGCCTTTACTGTACAGTAATAGTAATACTACAGTAATCGGCAGGGTAGGCTTTATGGCGGTGTGAACGGTGCAACTACACCGGTCCCCGCAATTAAAGAGACCCCGCACTCTCTAAAAAATATTTGTCGTACTTATAAGTTACACGCCTTTTAAAGAAAATCTGAAAAAACATCGAAGTGTCATAGCAATACAATAAAATTTACTATTAAAAATGTTTGACACGTACACTTTACACCGGGCCTGAGATTTTTCTAGCCGGCTCATGTACTCCGTAATCAGGTACTTTCCAATATAAATTCCTTGTTCTCTTCCAAATTGCATGTTCACTTGTTCACCGGAGCACACCCAAATTACTAGCGAAGCTTTAAATTTAAATTTCTTTCTCCTAGTAAATTTTAGAAAAATGCATTATTTTTTAAAAAATCAGGTTAACTGAATTTCCAGATAACTGGAATCCAGATAAAAGGTTCTATACTGTAATTTATTTATCAAATGAAATTTTTAACAATTTATTTGGAGATGTTAATAAATCTGCTTTTTGCATTCTTGGTTACTTCATAGAAATTAAGATCATTTTAAAAAATAAACTAAAAAATATCTAAACTACATCCCTTAGCTTTGAATTTAAAAAAATATAAATAAAAGTAAAAATCTGATGTGGCCTACACATGACTTTCGCTATACATATCAATGAATATGATTGCTCTCGACATCAGCGTCATCAGGAATAATTATCAGCAATTACACTTGTGAATAATTTAAAAACATTTTCAATAGTCTTTATTAAAAAAAATAAGTAAAGAAAATTGTTAGCTGTTTCTGTGGATAACAAAATATCGATATGCAGTTAAAATTACCTTTGGCAGCATAAGCAACACTTTCAACAATTAGAACATTTTAATAGTAACTGAAACGATACTAAGTGATGCATTTAACATAGATTTAGAAAAATTAAAATATCTCTTAAACTATTGGCTTTCCAAAAAAATGTTTCAAACAAAACTTGTAGAAAATTACATTTTCTACAACTTTAATAATGACATATATTTACGTAAATTGAATTTTAATGGAAATATTTGGAAAAAAATGAAAAACGACAAGACTAAACATCTACTTCCGGTTGACCTACATTGTCCAAAAACTAAACAGCTCTTGTCCTTATGATGAAAATATTATATTTGAAATTTGGTACAAATACTTTTTGAGTTAGAGCACTCACAAAATTCCTATCACATACACATCATCAAGAAAATAGTCAGGGTACCTCAGAATGTGTATTTCTGTTGAAATCTCAATACAGGCAGTCCTCGACTTATGATGAAATTGGTTCCTGAAAGATGCATTGTAAGTCGAAGCGTAGTAAGTCGAAGTACATTTTCCAATAAGAGCAATGTAAAAAATTTGAGTTACATTCCCTTCCTAGCTGCTACATAATCTATTATTATAGAATAACTCTCGATATTGTATGGGTTTTTCAGCACACTCCAAGAAGATGTCCAGGTTAGTTTGCACAGCCGCCTTTTTCTTTTCCTTGTAAATTTCCCTGTAGCAACTGAACATGTTGGTTATTCCTCGATTTACAGAAGCACTGCGCTCATGGTTTGGATCATTCTCTTGAAACATGGCCATTGCACTTTCCAAATGTTTGAATTCGTCACTTAACAATTTTGTTGTCAACATTTTGGGAGGAGGTGTTTCTTTGCCAGATTGCACTTCTAAGTCTCGATTAACCCTTTCATTTTCCAATTGGATAAGATCTTCGTTCGACAGTTCCTCAGAATGCGATGCCAATAACTCATCAACATCCTCTTTTGAAACATCTAGATCTAGTTTTAAACTCATTTGTACAACATTTTCAATCATTTCTCCAACGGTTTTCGTAAAGTCATGGGCACAATTTTCTCCACACTCCATTTAAATTGGATCCTTTCACCTCACTCCAGGATTCACCAATGTTTTTCACTGCCTGATAGATATTATAACCCTTCCAAAACTCTTTAAGTGTTTTCCCACCATTTACATTAGTTGCCTTGATAGCCTGGGCAAATGTTTGCCTAAGGTAGTATGCCTTGAAAGAAGCATTAATCCCCTGGTCCATCGATTGGAGCAATGATGTTGTGTTGGGGGGCAGTTAGACGAATTTAATGTTTGGATGCATTTCATCAAGGTGAAATGGGTGGCCAGGTGCATTGTCGAGGATTAACAATGCTTTAAATGAAAGATTATTATCATGGCAATACTTTTTGACAGTTGGAACAAAATGATGGCTAAACCAGCCCTCAAAAATTACCCAATTACGGTTAGATTTCCAAATGACCGGAAGAGATCCCTTTGAATGACCCTTGAAAGCCCTAGCGTTTTGAGAATGATACACAAGCAAGTGTTTGAGTTTACAATCACCTGCAGCATTCGAACCAAGTAAAAGATTGAGCCTATCCTTAGAAGCTTTATGACCTGGCATTGATTTCTCTTCTTTTGCAATGTAGGTTCTAGTTGGTATTTTTTTTCCAATAGAGCCCAGTTTCATCAACGTTGAAAACTTGACGGTCACAATAACCACCTTCCTCGATAATCTGACCTAATTCCTTTGGAAAATTACAAGTCGCCTCTTCATTTGCGCTAGCAGTTTCACCAGTCACCTTGATATTATGTAAATTGGCTCTTACTTTATATTTAGCAAACCAACCCCTACTTGCATTATAAGATTCGGTATTAGAATTATCCCCTTTATTTTACAGGTTATGACACTGAAAAGGATTCAAACCATTGCTGCTAAGAAAAGGGTCTCGTCATTAAAGCAGAAGAAGTTGACTGATTTCCTCTAACTTGATTTCGTATTGTATTTGATTCTTCCACTTTGATTACTCACATATTATTTTATTCATATGCATAACTCTTAAATTACATTTATGTATTTCATGAGAACTACTATGTTTATCAGTAATTACGGGATTTTTAATTGACTGTAATAATTTGTGTATAAAAAGTTAAAAATCATTAAATTTTCAATTAGAAGTATGTTCATACAGTTTTATTTTGGTTGTACATATGTATCACCAGAAACCGATTATCCGAACAAATCGATCATCCGAACCCCCTTGGTCCCAATCAGTTCTGATAATCGAGTCTCTACTGTATGTATAAATATTTAATTTTGTTATGGGGGCATTTTAGTTATTTGCCTTGGGGCCCCAAAACTGAAACTACGCCTCTGACTTCTTATACAAATGAAATCAAACTTTCACTTGAATTAAAGTAGAAATTTACAGAGTGAATAAATTTAATTAATATATTATATTACATATATACATACATCAGCAAACCTTTTCCTAAATAAAAAATATGTATTAAAGGATAAAATAATCCACTTCAGCATTCTCAGAAAACATTTTCCTGAAAAATGTTTTAGAAAATTTAAAAGTTAATAAATACGACCCTTTTCAAAAAATTTCTCATACAATCGTAGTCCATCAAATGTGAGTGCTCCTATAATTTTTTTTTACAAAAAATCATCGCTTTTGTTACGATTTGCAAGGCTTATTTTGTTTCGACCCGCACTGACTCATTGAATTACGCTTTATTTTGTGTACGAATACAGGAGAATTTTCGTTAGCATTTTAAAATTTATCGCAATCAAGGCGAGTCAGAATTTGATTATATGGGCATATAAGAAAGAAACTATTCTTCCAGATAGTAAATGGTAATCGAATCCGACTTACTTGAAACGAACTCCAAAGAAAAACTCCAATTTTTAAGCTCAATTACGATGAAAATTTTGAGCTACTATAGCTTTCCGTCCAATTGCATTTTCCCGCCTTCTATCGACGATTGTACAACGCAGCGAAAATCGATATATCAATAGTCAGCGACATCAACAACGGAATTTGAAAGTTAAATTGTTTTTTATGATATATTAAAGAAAACATAAGGTATAAAATGATTAAGAAGCGTTATATAATTTAAAGCATTTTATAATTTATACCTAGATAATTATTTTTTGACTACTATTACTCTTCGACATCTTTCGATATGTTGAGATATTGTTTAGATATCGACGATATCGAGTATTTCCACGGGTTCGATAGTATCAAGTATATGTTTAAAGGGATATTTGCGTTCGTTGTTGATATGTGTTTATAATTTAATGTATCTGTTTTTCTGAGTGCCATTTGTTTTGCTTCGTTTATTAGATTACTCAATGGGTTTCACTACTGTTCTATGTAGAACCAGCTGCACTTGCAATGCGTTTTATACATCCAAGGGATGGGGTAGTTCCAATTACCGGGTATTTGCACCTTCCATAATTTCTGTAAGAAATAATAATAACTTGTCTGCTCTTAACATATTTGATAGAAAAACCAAGCTGCTTCAGAGAGAAAGAGCTGCACGAATGCCTGATGTTCATTTATATGATTATATCAAAGAAGAAATAGGCTGTCGTCTAGCTGATAGAATCAAAGATATTAAAAGAAATTTTAATCGTGCTGTTGATTTAGGGTGTGGTAGAGGTTTCGTTTCAAAGAACATTATACCCGAGTCAGTAAAAGAACTTATTTGCTCTGAAATGTCCCCCAAGTGGTTAGATCAGGCCAAGGCAAATGAAGGAGTTAATATGAGTAAGATGGTATTAGACGAAGAATGCCTCAACTTTGAAGATGACTCTATTGACCTAATTACTAGTAATTTAAGCTTACATTGGGTGAATGATTTACCCGGTACTTTCCAAAGAATAATAAAGTGTCTGATTAAAGATGGAGTGTTTATGGCTTCAGTGTTCGGTGGGGAGACCCTTTATGAATTACGGTCGTCATTGCAGCTGGCTGATTTGGAAAGACGTGGAGGTATAGCTCCACACGTTTCCCCATTGATCGATGTAAGGGACATTGGTGGTCTACTCAATCGTGCAGGTTTCACAATGCTTACAGTAGACACTGATGAAATGGTGATTGGGTATCCAAGCATGTTTGAGTTAATGTGGGATCTGAAAGGTATGGGGGAAAGTAATGCAGCATTCAATAGGCCTTTGCATTTGGGTCGTAATGTGGCGATGGCAGCTGCCTCTATTTACAAAGCATTATATGGGCGTGAAGATGGATCTATTCCAGCAACTTTCCAGGTACAGCCAAAAACTTTAAAAATGCAATATCTGTGTGTACTAGTATTGAAGTGTAAAAATCATATAAATTCTAATTTTATTTAAGTTGGTGTAAATTTGCTTTTACATGTCATACTTATTTTCAGATTTTCTATTTTATTGGATGGAAACCAGATCCATCTCAGCCAAAACCATTGCAGAGAGGGACAGGCCAGATATCGTTGAAAGACTTACATCGTCTTGATGAGATTGTTAAATATAAAGATGAGATTTCATTGGATGAAGAGAATAAAAAGTGATTTCACGTAGTCACAAATAGGTACTAATTAAAAGTATTCTTTTAAATATTTCTTCAAGTTAATTTGTTGAGAAATTAATTTAAGGCATTTTAATGAAAAATGCATATAAAATTAATAATAATCACACACAAAATTATAGGTATCTAATCCCATGTTTTTTGGGAGATCCAAGCACATCTTAGGCAAACTAAGTTCAGATAATTTATGATATTTCTGAGGGAAAACTGGACTATTGATGTGTTGCTAATAATATACCGTGGAAATTATGTTTCCAGATTACTCAGCATAATTTTTTGTTGGTCTTCACACCATGTATGTAATAATCTCTATCAGGTCAGTCACGTGAGGCAGCTGCCTCTGGCAGTACGGTTGTCATCTGTTCGGTTTTCACCTGAACCGTTTGGTGTTCAGTACCAATGCTCTGTTGAACAGTAAGGTAATTTGGAAAATTTCTCAGTGTTTGGTATCCATACTTACCTGAACGCTATGTGTTCAGTTATTCAAATAAAATAATTTTATTAAGACAATTTACTGTGACAATATCTCACTTTCTCCTAACAATGCCTCGTGAGGGAGAGAAGATAAATCGGACATATCCACCTTCCGTTCCTCACTGTTAGGGTCTCCATCATTTTAAAATTTCTTTCTCAGAAAACAGTCACCGAGGGAAATGGGGAAGCACTCCCTCATAGTAGGCAGCAATAAAGAACTGTGCTTATACGATTTATTGCCTTTTTTTGTCAAATCTCCTTTTAAAATTATTACTATTTCGATAATTTTATTGAATAGTCACAAAAAGATGTATGAAGAATCTTCTAAGTAGTATTATTAATCCAGGTAAGCAATTTTATTTACACTTCAATTTTGTTCATAGTTTTTTAGAAATTTTACTAGAATGTTTGGAAATCAGGTCAAAAAAAGTTGGCAAACCTATCTTGCAGCCCTTTTCAAGGACAGCATTGTATATGTTACCATTGATTTATACTCTGTTCAATGAGAGAATACCAATTCTCGCACAGCTGCTGGGCCTCAAGTTGAAACACGTGTTGACTTGAGTCAGGCCATACAGGTGGACGAAGTAGGGGTAGCCGTGGCTTAGAGTGTATATCCAATGGTGGTGTATTGTGGGATAGGTGGTGGGGGAGCCAGACCGATTTTGGTATTTTGTGCATGGTAACCTCTCATTTAACAGAGTATACATCCTGGTGTCATAAACTGGGGTGGCATTTTATCTTTTGGCAGGGGCGGATTTGGCTGGGGGGCTACCTGAGTGGTTGCTGCCTCGGCCAGGAGTTGTTGCTTTTTTGTATTCTAAAGTAGTGTTTTTCAAACTATGGGCTGTGCCCCCCTATGGGAGCTGCAACATTATTTTAGTTGTTAGGTGAAATTTCCAAAATATAAAATATTCACGAATAGTAAAATTTCAGCAGGAAATTTTAGGTAATACGATGTGTTAAGAATTATTATCAGTTATATAAAATAAAGGAATTTGTATTAAAGTTTATTATTTTTACTATTTTCAATTGAAAGGGTGTTGCATAACATTCAAGGGGGCTGTGACAGTGGAAAGTTTGCGAATCGCTGTTCTAAAGCTGTTTCAGCTATGCACGTGTACGTATGTGTAAAAGGGTGAGTGGGTGCCAAGTATGTTCCAGGGCCATGTACCTATGTGTTGGTCTCTTCCACTTGTCTTATTGTTAGATTTACCCTCTCCTCGGTTTTCCCCAACAGGCATTCTCACCCTCCTCCCATTTGCAGTCACAAGAAAGTCCCAGGAGGATAAGGGATATTCCTCCTACCTGCAGTTCTTCATTTCCACGTGCGTTCATTCATTCATAATAAACAAAAAAAGGGAAATGTAGCCTTACACCAACCCAACCCCCCAACCCTTGTCTTAAAACATGCACGAAATCAAACTGAGTTCACAGACAAGGCTTCTTATATCTCTAGGATCCATGAGAAAAGCATAGATTGACATGATGGAGCCAATCAAGGTCAGCTGTGTGAGTAAAAAAGCCCAGAACTTCCCCAAATGTTTATTCTTTCAGTGAAATCAATAAAATAACTCATCCTATGCAGATATTTGGAATGGCACCAGAATTCACCAATGATGTCAACACTATCTTCACTAGTTCCAGAAATGAATGCATATGAAGCCAAATCTCATAGTTCCTTAAGTTCCCATTTGTTCTTTTGGCCTTACTTTTTAATGAGAACTTGAGTTTCCTTTCCTCTGATAAAGGTTAATGATTTCTGAATAGCGTAAATCTTTTTTGCATTCAATCACTGTCTGTGCCAGTACGTATCCTAATGTTAAGAGTAATCTCTTAACCATTACATCTGGGTTGACTTTATAACATGTTATGGTCTCTGGAGCAATAAATGTTATGTGTTTTTATCATCAATTATAATTCATGTATAATTTTATGGCAGTAGGACTCTCATAATCAAAAATACTGGACTATTCTTGTTATAAGTGTATTGCACTTAGTAGGGAATTAAATTTTGAAGTAGGTTTATTGTAAGAAAAAGCAGCTGTAATATTAATTTACCTGGGTCAGGTCAGTAGATAGGGACCAGACCAAGAGTATCTCACGAAGGCATATAGAAAAGTGTCTGCTTGCAGTGGACCACCCTATTAAAGTGACTGGCTGAAATTAAAAATGCTATTAAGGCTATGGGAAAACACTTGAACTCAGGGCCAGATTGGGCTGCCGGGACACCGGGCAAAGTCCCAGTGAGCCGAAGCTGCTCCTGGGCCGAGGCTGCCTGAGTGGTTGCTGCCTCGGCCAGGAGCTGTTGCTTTTCCGTATTATAAAGTAGTTTCTCACAATAGGGGGCCGCAACATTATTTTAGTTGTTAGGTGGGCCGATATCAGAGTATTTGCCCGGGCTGATTTTTGCTCCCAATCCACCCCTGCTTGAACTATATTCCAACTATGGCTCAACAACTTCACAGAAATTCAGGACCTGTATAATGTGCCATAGTGCAGCTGCTGCATTCAGCAGTGATGAAACAAATCATCTTGGTTATTCCAAAAATCCCAACATAAGCTATATAAAGAACTTTAAGAGATGACATAGCCCCTAAACAAAACTTGTTAACCTTTTAAGGTCAGTGATTTACGTTGAAAAAAGGCAAGGTCAATGAAGATTTTATTTATTCAAAGAGCATTAATATTTTTGGATCACTGTGTATCAGAGCCCTGCATTGGGTGGCCGAACCTGAACCCACGGCCAATCAGCGTCAGGATTTTAAAATTTCGGGTCACCCGAAAAATATATAAGAAAAAAAATTTTTGATTGACATGCACAATACCTTGGATTTGCATTAATTACATCTCAAATTTAGGGACCATTGACTTCTTTCATTCATTTTATGACCTGTCAAATATGTCGGGTCCGGGTGGCCAGTCGGGTTCGGGTACAGGGAAAAATGTTTTTTCCCAAATCCAGTTGGCGCCACAACCCAACCATCTTTTTGAAATCCTGACATGCGACAGCAGCACCATAACAATTATGTTTTGTGTGAAAGTTATTACGGGTGCTTGAAATGGAACCTAACCCCGAGACCTGGTTTGCAAGCTAAATAGACCACTTGCAGCGCCACAGTCAGGGAGGATATATTGCACTTTAGCCACCAATTTTCCTTCGCGCACAACAAAAGAGTAGCAAAAAACCCAGTGTCGTATGCACTTGGGAAAAACTCAAAAAAGGCTGGGAGCCCTTGAACCAGAGGTATATGGATATAAGCAACTTTTGCCAATGTATAATGCAGGGGTGGCCAAACTGCGGATCGCGAGTCACATGCGGCTCTTTTAAATTTACATTCAATGTTTTTCTCCACAGAATACAGTGATGTAATGCCACTTGAGATGCTTTTGGGACACCTAACATATCTGAATTGCCTCGGATACAGGTTATGTACTGTTTGCAAATTTTTGAGCACAGAATGTGTCGTGCAGCTCTTGAACTTTCGAAGATCATCGTATGTGGTAATTAAGTTTGGCTACCCCTGGTATAATGCATTGACTTTTATCTGTCAGAATAACTTGTATTCTTTTTGTATTTTAAATTATTTAACTTTTATTATAAGACATGATTACTGGTTGTGTTAAATAGATTATTATTATTTTGGAAAAAATGTATGCCCATTCATTACGTGCATAACTTGGGGGGTGCAGGCCCCCACAGTGCGTGGGGCCCCCAAAATATTTGGGGCCCTGCAAAAATACTTAGAATTTTTCCCGTAATCTGCCATAAGGTAATCGAAGTAGTAATATCCTTATGGGAATGAAAGATTTCATCGCTCGAAATGAAGATGAAAATACCCATCTCAAGTGTTTGGAGTTGTTCTGTCCTATCCTTATAATGTTAGAATTATAAAAGTCTCAATGTATTTTTGGAATTAAAACAAAAAATATTGATAAAAATCAAAACAGTATAATAATTTCATATATCATATTTTTATATAAATGGGGGACACAAAAACTTGACTTGCCTGGGAGCCCCAAAACTGTAGTTACGGCCCTGCCATTCATCCTTGTGTAGTGATTTCTCTGACTTACAGGAAAGTTTTTACTTAGAGAATAATAAAAACATTTTTGCATTTGAAATAATTAAACCTCTTCACTCGGTATAAATATATATATTGTAACAACACAAAACTTAAATAAACGTGAGACAACACCCATGAAACTTAGCATTAATATTGTAACATATAGTGATCATTAATTAGGATAATTTAAACAGTATCATGAATAATAACTTAAGAGGATCAAAGGTTAAATCACATAATTTGGAAATTATAAATGAATCACTGACAGTAACAATGTGTGATAGATAACAAAAATTCAATAATTATATATGCTGCAGAAGACTCAGTGTCACAGATGGTGTTAACGATGATTAAGCTTTTCTTAGTGGCACTATAACTTTACCTTTCCAAAGAGGAATAAATAACCATCATCAATAAATTGTGGAATTCAGCAACTTTCAAAAGAATTGTTCAACACTTCATCCAATATAATTAAGAGCATCTTAATAATAACTAAAAATTTCTTTCATACAACTGTATCACTATGAAATCAGCATTATGAGACAGTATCGGTATAACACCACAATCAAACCAATGGTATAAAAATAACCTTAAAAATGTATGTAAAATATGGCTATTATAACACAATAAAATAGAAATTATAAAAACCTCTATCAAGAGTAACCCATCACATCCAGAATTAATGAATGCTGAAAATAACATTGCCACCCTTAAATATTTAGGAAATGAAGTATTTGCTATGTTCCTTGGCCATTATAAACAAACATTCTGAAAACTGTCAGGTATTTTTTTCTTGATATGTTATAACTCCCTTCTCAATCAAATCTGGAACTTCTACTGCTAGCCATGGGCCAAGCTAAAAACAAGTCATAAAAAAGCAAATTAGTAATTATACTGCTCAACAAATATTAAAATTATGATATTTCAGTTAAGAACACTTTTGTTCATCAATGATAATTAGCACTACTTATGAGGTAATAATGCTGTGCAACCCCAAAAAGTGGATAAGAATACCTTCATAAATCGATGTTAATATCATAAAAATAAGATTGACCCTGAATGGGAAAAGTCCAGGGATATGCTGCCAAATATATAACAACATAAATGAGCCCACACAATGAGAATGACTGAAGAGCATACTGCACCAACAACGTAATTATGTGAAATATGGAATTTTTAAGCTTGAAAATAAGTATCATTATGCCGGCCTTGGTAGAGGGGCAGCTAGCATGTCTAGCTCCCAATGCTAGGGTCACAGGTTTGAATCCTGCTGAGGGCATGGTTGTATGTGCTCATTATTGTTATTACGCTCATTCTAAAAGGCTGTAAGCACTGTTTATGAGCTTGTAAAAATAAATAAACATTCACATAAAAAGTGACCAACGGAACACAGGAATTAATGAAAACATTTGCTCACTGCCAAGATCTAGGGTTGCCAGACAAGAGCAAATTCAAACTGCCAAAGTAAGGTAATACTGCATCTATCAAGCAATTATCACTCCTGGATTAACGGAGAAAAAAATTAACATTTAAAGTAATATCTTGGCAGAAATGTTGGTTCCTTACTATAGGAATTTGAATACATATTCTAACCCATGCAGGAGGACATTTAAATCTGAGCTTAATGAGTTAATAGCCACCTTCAAGGAATGCTATACCTGAAAAACATTTGCCCAGCTGTTTTAAGAAACAGCAAAGAGTCGGCAATTTAAGAATTCTGGTAAAATTTCAACACTATGAGGAGAGCTCCTTCAGCATGACATATGCTTGCTTAATAAATAATTTATGGTGAGAAATGCTTGGGAATTATATTTAAAACTTACTCCAAGTGCCATCGCCTGAGCTATACCAAATTTTGGAACGTTACGAGCCCAGAGTGGTTTAAAATGATCAGTTAAACATATTTTTCCACCACGATACATCTTTGCCGTTTTTCCATCAAGTTCTGGAAGCGCTATCTCAGGAGCAGCTGTAGGATATGTCACTGGAACCTAAATATCAACTGTTTCTTTATTCTGTCATTTAATCTCACAAAACGTTTTCGCCAAAATGCTACTTACATCAAATTCAACATCAAATTCGTATTTCAGCAAATTGTGAATAAACCAACATTTTCCAAACCATCTCGTACCCTCTTTATTTGATTCCAACCTAAACCAATCATTGTCACATGACTTGTTGTTCTGAACATACTGGAAAAAATAAATGTAATGAAATATAGTGTGTAATCTACGATATAATAACATATGGAACTTAACATCAATATCCTTACCTTAATTAAAGCTTGATATTCTTCTTTAAGCCTTTGCACCCATAACTCTTTATCTCTAGGACCTGCTCTTGTTTTAAGTAGCGGAATACTACTTAAAGTTTTCCTTGTTGATTCATCAACCATCACGATGGTCAAAGTATCATCTGCTGAAGTTTTTCGTCTATCCTTGCCACATGGAGGTAACTCTCTTGTTTTCAATAATTTAGTTAGTTTTAGTTTCAACCGCAAGATCAGCCCTGTGCATCTTACTCTTGTGGGAAATAGGTTCAAGTTACGACTACATTTGTTCATAGATGGCACCACCGTCGCACCAAGCGCGCGCGTTTAAAATATCAGGTTATTTATTCCTCGTAAAATGCTTAATATATATTATCGCAAAATTTTAAATAGAAATATAAAATTGAAAAAACAACAAAATTATTGTACGTTATTGATATTGCTTTATTTAAGCTTCGTTAGATGTACACATAACAAGTAAATGCCGTATTTTAAGTGAGAAACAATTCTGTAGCATTTCAGCTGAGATTGCAAACAGGTTTTTGCAAACATCACAAATTATTTGCGATATACACTCAGAAAGATGGCACAGTTACATTACAAAGTAGTACCAGATGAAAACAAACAGTTGCCAAATCTCAATTCAAACATTAGCAATTCAACAGAGATCACACATGGATTATAACCTACAGATACAAAGTCACAAAGTTCTTTCAAGGTTTCTGTTCTGGCCGTGAATACAGAAAAACGATTATAAATTGTAACCAAATTTGATTCAATATCAATTAGCCAGGAATCCCTTGCATGCTGAACACAATTATGTAAGATATACGGGCAGGGCATTTTATTCCAAGTAATTCCCCAACTTCCGCAGACAAGAGTACATAAACATTGCTCTGTCCATTTCCATCAACATAACCAAAATTGGAGTTGCAGTTATCCCCTCCAAATGCGATACACTCTTCTGGCCAATCATATGTTTTTAAAACAAGGTGACTTATAGTCCCCTCTGATTCATTTTAAACATTTCAATTCAACTAGCTTGTGTGAGTCCTTAAACATGACGATCAAAATACTGTACGAGTATTCGAAAAATTTTTCGTGATAAATTATTGCTACCATCAGTGGAGATCCTGATGTACATATTCAAGTTTAATTTTTATTAAAGGTAGAGAATGTGGAGCTAATACCTTGTCAACTATTGCTTATGTCTTAGCTGTGGCTGGTGAAATTTTAGTAGACATCTTTGAATCCGCAAATAATCTTATTTGTGCAAATCACTGATCGATAACTCAAAGTGATGTCAAACTGAATGAAAGCCTAAAGTTACAAGCAGAAACAATTTCAGCCTACTTTCTATTTTTAGTAATAGCATCATTTGTAATTTTTCCTCATGTAGTGCCAGAATTACTGTTTCTCATATGCTTGGCTGAATTTAAATGCTACTCCAAACCTAATTTTCCCTTTTCCACTACATATATTGATTTTACAAGTATTGCTTTTGTCACCATCTTTGTGAATCGGTGTAATGTAAGCAATTTTAAAGAGGTCAGAAAAAACGCCACTGCTAAAAGATTTTAAAATAGTATAAACAGTGGGTAAACCAGTGATTGACTGCACTTTTTAAATAAAAAAGGGAGAGAGTTCATCTGGGCCAGTACACTTTGTAACATTTGTAGACAATAATTTCCATAGTACATCCTCAGTTGAAACTGTCATTTTGCCAAAGGAAAACGTGTAATTTATGTCAAAGGCAGGCTTTGTGTCAGGTATCACAGTACTGTGGACCTTAGAAAAGTTCCTTACAAAGAGGTTTGAAATATCGTGGTCATTATTTGCAACATGTTCTTCATAATAATACATTATGCTTGGTATTCTATCCAATTTTTGATGATTTTTAACATGTCTCCAGAAATACTTTAAGTTATAGGGAATATTTGTTTCCATGTTATTTATATTGTTTTTGCAACATGAACCAGAATGTTTTTTGCATTCACCTCGGATTTTAGAAAAATTATGATAATCATCATTACTCCCAGTAATTTTGAAAATTTTATGGTAATGTTTCTTGAGTTTGATACATTCCTTTAATTCAACACTAAACCATTTAGGATAAGATGATGTTTTGATTGTTAAGGTAGGAGTACACAGTTCTATAGCTTCATAAAGAATAGAGTAGAAAATTGATAGAGCATTATTAATCTCCAAATTGCACAATATTCCTAGCCAGTTTAAAGTATCTAAGTAGTTAGTCAATGTAGTATAATGACAGTTTCTATAATCATAAATAGTAAATTGATAATTGTTATAATCTAGTTCTTTGGCCAACTTTACACTGTAATGAATATCAAGGTGATGATTAACACATTTTTAAATAGGATATGGATCCTTTTCGGAAGTTACTTGCCCTGAATTAGAAAAAGCTAGATCTAATAGTAAATTGTACAAATAGTACTCATCTGCTTAAGACCCAGTAATGTAAAACTTTCATTTATAATTCTTGCTTGAGTGGTGAAAGACATGCTATCACAGTCAGTGTTCCAACAGGGATCAAGTAAATTGTAGTCCCCAGTACAATAATATCAAAAAATTGTTATTATTCACAATATCTTCAACCACTTCACAATGAGATAAGTACTTATCAATGGCAGAGGCTGGGGGGATATACACTGCCCCAATTAAAACCTTTGCCTCTTGACTACAAATGTTTACAAAAATGTTCTACATTAATAATTTGGCTTATAACCTTTACAGATTGCAATTTTGTTTTAATAGCAATTAAAACCCCACCACTACGAACTTTATTAGAAGTAATTACACTGCGATCATGTCTATAAATGTCTAAATGAGGTAAGTCCAATTCAGAGTTATGTCTTCACTGAGCCTAGTCTCAGTGAGTACGATAACGTCATAGTCAGCGGTAGAAATAGCTAGTTTAAGTTGCTCTAATTTTGTCCTTAATCCCCTTACGTTCTGATAATAGATTGAAAGCGTTGTTAAGGACATAAGTCTTTTGACACTTTTTGCTTTTTTACTATGTTAGGAGTGACAATACTACTTGATATGCTACTCCTTTACATTCAAAGGAGGAATAGTGGCCTTATGTTTTTATATAAATTGTTAAATAACCATATTAAAAGCCCAGAATTACTTAATTTAATAAACCTCAGAGTGCCTTTAATGTATACAAGGTTAGATATGACTTTTCATATACCATATATGGACAAATTATATGTGCATTTTACCTTTGTATACTATGATGAGAGACTACAACCTTATAAGTCATAAAGTTGATATATTCAATGAATCACTGCAATCATTTAAAACTAAGCTGCAATGCCTAACTTAAATGTGGTAGAAATTTATGCCAACTTATGTCTATTTTAATTCAGGTAAATTTTTATTAAGTACCATGAATCTGATATAATTTTACTTTATGCCTTAGAATATTTATTTATTTATCATTTTTAAAGTTTACCCAACAAAATAATTACAGGATAAACTGGTTTACATTTTAATAAATACACTTGATTCTAAGTATCTTGATATCAAGATGGCAAATTATATATGTAACGAAAAAGCAATACAAAAGCATATACATTCACAAGCATAAAATATTCATTATTCAATACAATGATATATATATATTACCATACACGACCTATGAACTATTTATAAATAAGGCAAGTAACAATGGTAGTTATACAGTTGTAGTTATGTATTACCAATAACAACGAATGAAATATATTTATAAAAGAAGTGAGGCAGATAACAATCATATATTCCTTCATTTTCAAGATATGTACATAATTTCAAACAATGGTGAAATTATAAATTCATACATATCTTTTATTGAGTACCCCAATAAAGCCGATAATTATGTTATATACTCAGACTTTCTGATAAAAATGTCTAGATTAGAGAAGTACTTATTATAACTAGCACATATCCTCGTTAATGTTGAGTTCATACAAAGGTTTGTACGATATTGTTATATTGTCAGATGGATTTTGAGTATAATTTTTATAGGATTTGTGATTTTTATGTGCGATAGTATAATTTTTCTTACTCTTGTGCTTTAATGGTTTATATTGTATTAGAACGCACGTTTAAATATTTTGGCTTATTTTTAATACATTTCTGATTGTATTTTTAGGAAAAGGCCTTGTCCCGTAAATAGAGTATTATTATTATCAGTGTAAAATTCATAATAGAGAGGAGTTTACCTTTATAAAATATACGATAATATTACAATAATAAAATTTTATAAATTTCTATAAATTGATGCAAAGGATGATTCGAATATACTTATGTGACAGGCATTAGCTGTAATAATGGGAGATACAAATGGAGAAAGACGGTCGGACAATTGTAAAATTAGATAAAGGATTTGTTGGAAATTGACGCACGAATGCTTTTTTTGAAAATATATTACGTGAGTTTTTGGATTTCAAATAGGAAATGAGGTGGAAGTTTACCGTGAAGAAGGAATCACCCGAGTTTTTTATGGTTCTTAAGAAGGCTAATTCACTTACTAAATAGAGTATCTTAGTTAGGACAATTACAAGTGTATTTTTCTACTTGTTCCGGACATCTGTGTTTGTAAATCAGTAGGTTCCTACGGTAGGTACCTACATTTCAAATTTATACGAATATTTTATCGGTATCAATTGAATATACCACAGGTTTCCAAAGTACATGGATAAGATAAAAACCTGAAAGTATTTTCCGGAGTATAATTGCAATTCTTATAATTACACTCGTGAATAGTTTTTAATAACTAATAATTGTTTCCGCATAATTTGTAAATGCCGCCGAAACTACCCATGTAATTGTTTATGAAGACGTCCTACAGAAAAATAAATGTTACAAAAAAACGCATACGTATTTGGACCAAAAATTCGTTATTAATTAATTAATTACATTGTCGGTTATTAAGCAATCTGAAAATATATTTTAATGCCTTATTTTTACCCCTCTCCATGACGAATCCAAATTTAGGTTTGCAAAGCAAAAGTTTAATGCCAATAAATTTGATTTACTGCAAGTAATTTATAACATTTAAGCAAATTTTATCGATGCTACAATAAGTTATAATTGTGTTCCTACTAAAATGAGAAATCAAGATATAAAAAGGAATTGTTTATTTTTTGTGGTTTTTTTGTCGAAATTGTAAATATCCAGGTTTATAAGGGGAAATGTTGGTTAACCTGCGCGCCTGCGCGTTACTTCGTAGAAATCTTAAAATGGCTGACGGGGTTGTCTGTTATGTGCGTAATACTGTTCGAAATTTATTTTGTTTCCATCAGACCTTTTTAGAAGGAAAAAACTAGACCTTTTTAATGTATTCGAAATTTAATGTTGATAGTTATGATCGTGATATATGTTTGGCCGTGTGTTCTTCGAAAACTGGTCCACGTGATAATCATTTTGACAGCAGAGTTTTAATACTTTTGGTTATTTTATGTGTTTACACCAGAACTTTTTACAAGTAAAAAACTAATCCTTTTTATTGTATTCGAAATTTAATGTCGATAGTTTTGATCTTGACAAAATTTTGGCCGTTTATTCTTCGAAAACAGTGGTGCATGTGACGCATTTTGACAGC
Organism: Uropetala carovei; assembly: GCA_036926305.1. Classification (NCBI taxonomy): domain Eukaryota; kingdom Metazoa; phylum Arthropoda; class Insecta; order Odonata; family Petaluridae; genus Uropetala; species Uropetala carovei. The sequence continues at coordinate 4,682,985 of JAXCHB010000172.1, read as the reverse complement.
AGTTTTTAATTATGTACTTTTAGTTTGATTTGTGTACGTTTTAAGACACTTTAAGCGAAGTGAAGTATTATCTAAAGTTTTTTATAGTTTCAATGTGTGTAATCTTCACATTGCTTACTGGACATTAATTAACTTCTCTTAATAGTACTATTTCTTATTTTATAATACAATGATATGTGAATTTGTATATGTAATTATTCAGTATGCCCTGCTTTGCCACTTAATTGTAATTTATGGTGATGTTTTGATGTATTATTGTTTTTCGTTAGTCCACTCGTGCTGTTATATTGTTTTACTTTGTATTTTCTTTTGTGATTGAGTTTGTCTTATTGATTTGCCATGTAACTTTGATCTTCTGGAAAATAAATGTACTGTTATTATTGTGTGATACAGCTGTCCTGGTCAATCTCCTCGAGGATTTATATCTACAAAGGTAAGGAAATCTTAAATAACTTCTCTGTTCATCTTTGATTTATAGTTGAAATATCTTTACCGTATATATATGTATATAGGAAATGTTATATTTATCATATTTATGTATAATGGAGTAATTATTTTTATAAATTAGTCCTTATGTATAACATTTTGTTACTGCATAACATGTTTAATGAGTGATTTTATCGTTGTAAAGTATCATTTTCTGTGAAGAGTTGGTAAAATTTTTTGCAAGGACGGATTTGTTTATGGGCAAATATAGCCAAGATATGGCGTTACACTCTTAACGTAGGATTAATTAAGGGTTTGTTATCAATATATATTGTGTTTTGAACGTAAAAATTATAGTTTACCTCATAAAATGAGAATCTGTGTTTTTAAAAACGTATGAATAATACATTATTAGCCGGTTTCCATTACTTTATAAACTTCAAATCAAAAGTTATTGTTAAGGTTTTGTAGAATTTTTATCCTTTGGGTGCGAGATTTCTGAGTTGGTTCTGTCGTTGTTTCAGATGCGAGCCTCCGAAGAATGAAGTCTGAAAACGCAGCCAGCATGGTAGATCTTCCACAGGCCAGCTCTGCTTTGCGATGTCAAGAAAGAAGATGGGTGAGTGTGATTGATTTTGCATTTCAAATTAGAACTAATGAGCTTCCCGCTTTAAATATATATTTCATGTCCTGGCATGTGCAGAAACTACATTAGTCTTACGTATTTTTACACATAGGGGTATTTTCTCTCTACGGCAGTTTTAATATATCTGGAAGCTGCGGAAGTGCTCTTCTCGTACCAGCATCTGTTATGCTTTTCTCAGTTATTAAAAAACAAAGCTCTACGATATTGACATTCTTTATTAATTTTTCCTAAATGTGAATCATCTCGTCGAGTAGCTAATCCGTTTCCTATTGCTGAGTTTAAATTTGTGTCGTTTCTTCGTCTTCCGCCGTTGGCTGCATCGATTCTGTTTTGGCTTCTTCTTATATTACTCCCTTCTTCAGTTTGTTCGTTTCTTCTTTGTTACCTGATTTCGTTTATGGTCTCTCTCGCTGTTTGCCTTTGCTCATCTGTCCGTATTTTATCTTCTCACTCTTTCTCTTCTACGTCGTTCTTCTTTATCTTCTTCTGTCTCTATAATATTTATTTATTTATTCATTTAGTCACATGGTGGCTGGATGTGCCAGGTGGCGACAAGTAACATAAAATGACACAATAAAGTACGTTTGAATCAGATTTACATTAAAATTTTCGAAAGAATCAATTTAGATTCACGTCATTGGTACATAAGTAAAAATTACACAGATTCAAAGGCCTCGTTATCTTCTTCTTTCTTCCATTTGATGAATTAATGGGCTATTATTGCCTTAAACTTTAATTAAAAGTTATATTTGTAGTAATTAAAATGCTGATAGTAACAACAACCTGGGAAATTGCAATTGATAGTGCTTTACCGTCAGAGGTAATAATGAGTAAAAGCGTTGTTATGTAAACTAAACAAACAAAATTATAAGTTCTATTTGATGAATTAACGGAGTACTAGCTGTACCCACACAGTGTTTTCACTGTTTTTTCAATTAATTTATAAAAAATTAAGAATTGTGTAGAATAAGTTGATCTCAATATTTCACGTTTAACTCAATAATTCGCATTTAACTCTGATAATGCATTTCCCCAGTATAGGTAAGGTTAGCGGGTAGAAATCTCGCTGAGGGCGAGGCTGTGTGTGCATATTGACAATTAATTATGCAAAGTCAGTAAGAAATCTGTATTTTAAAAGTCAAATTAGAGAGGAAATTAATGCTACACAGTAATTGATTGCAAACTTTTATGTTTTTAATTTTCTTTGTTTCTTTTTATTGAAGTATACGTCCTTTTTTTCATATATCAATCAATGCAACCGTTTATTTAGATTAACAATGAAGAGAAGATAAGTTTCGGCGAGTTCTAGGTTATCAATCTAAAAGAAATGTTTTCATGCTGCTCCTGAATAAACGTAGCCCGTCGCCTAACATTCTTTGTCATTTAGATTATCTACGAAGGTGACATAACCATATAACTTTCAATTTGTTAAAAAATAATGTACGTCCCTATTCTCATCTGATTTTAAATTTACGCATGAGACAATTTGCCTTAATAAGCATTATAGATGTTTAATAGTTTTACTTACTGAAAAAGTAAGATTCCAGCATCCGAATGATTTTAAATAAGATCAATTGCTTTGATTAAATTGCTAGAAATGCTTCCCATACACAGTTATTAACTGGATAATTATCCGTAAATATTTGTGTTGCTATCTATAAAGTTTGACATTGCTACAGCATTAATTTCGATGCTTAAAGTGTGAAGCGAATAACACTATTCTTTCACTTATTTGAAGGTTTAATTGGCACTAATTGAATTGGAGGCAATGCCAGGAATCTTTCTCTCTCGGTCACAGTGCAATCATCATTCATTTGTCTGCTTCATTCAAAACTGGCATCGAAACTTTTTAATTTTTTTGTACCATTTGGCGACAAATGAGGGTTGATCAAAACAACGATTATCAATGGTGATGTTTATAGAGGTCCAACTGTATTTCAAATGTTTATATAAACTCAGATAGCGCTTGCAATTGGGAGCTTTTAGAATAACAAAAGATTGTTTCATTTTTAACTCTTTTTAAGTACTAAGTTAAGATTCCATTATAAGCACCTGTTGGCATAGGTTTGTGAAAGTTTGAAAGGATTGAAAATATACGTTGGATTCGTTATAACTATTTTAATTTTTATTATTCCAGAGCTTGCGATTATATACTTGATACGTTTTCGTGTATGGTATATTCCAAAACGTGGTATTGTACACAGTCCGACATCGCATTCTTTACATACGTACAGTGAAGCCTCGATATATTGGACTAAAAGGAGGGGAAGGCCTGTCTGTTATATCCGAAACATCCGAAGGAAACGTATGTGTTGCCTTAAATTGTTAAAATGCGCATGTTATGAAAGACAGTGTTTTACTCTGCTATATATTTATACAAATTGTTAAGAGCGCATGAAATAATAGCACAGAGTTTTCTAATTAATTTAGGAAAATAGGAATCGTATTAATTTTTATATTTTACTAGTAAAAGGTGCTTGCAGTGTGCTAGCAGGAGCATACTTTTATAAGAACATAATTAAGAATGAAATAAATTATAGTGACCATAAGAAAAATTGATTTTCCCTTGCGTTCTTATTTGAAACGGAATTATTCTTAGGAATGGAACTTGGGATACTTTTTCGAGATTTTAGATTTTTCCGGACCCTGGTGGAAATTGGCAGAAAGTAACAATGAATACAAAGAATGTTTTAAGACAAACAAACCCCACAAGTAATGCAAGTCAGTCAATTTCAACCAGTCACAAAGGTCAAACGGAGGAACAATTAATTTTTGCGGATTTGCTACACCAATAAATTATACATTGTATCTACCATATATACTCGTGTATAACGCGCTGTTTGAAGACCAAATTTTCAGGTCATAAAGTAGGGTGCACGTTATACACAGGTAACACTTCTCTGCACTTAAAATGGGAACCTACCTCGCACCAGATTCACGCTTTTTGGGTTAATTAATGGGAAAAGCACAATAATTATTGATACTCCAGGTTATACATACATAATTATATGTATAGAACACCTAATTACTTCTATACATTTATAATTCCATCCTCTCTAATTATTCCGCATTTCACTAGCTCATCAGCTGATTGCTGTAATTTTTGCAAAATCACAAGATAGTCTTCCCGCAAAACACACATCAAAAACAAAAAAAACATAGAATAAGCAAATTGAAATAATTTTATTTAGTAAATGATTCTAGTGTCTACGATTGACAACGTAAGTAATTTAAAACCCATAGAATCTCGTGTGTGAACTTAATCATACCTGTCGCGTTTCCTGTTTCCAGATTTGTTTGTTAAATTTTTACGTTATTCCTTCTCTTAAACAGTTTTAGAATGAGATAGGAAAGAGAGAACCAACGTCCACTTTAAATCAAAACTAATTTATAGATCCCTTTTTGTCTGATTTAAAAGGATTGGCAACAGTGGCGCTGCAGTTTTCTACACGGCATCACTTTGCCCAACTTACCATGTGAGGTTGCTGCCATCTCAACTCAGTCGCTTTAATTATTGACGATGTCTCTCTTAGACATAATATGGAGCTTATTGAACGTAATACACTTATGGACAAGTCCAAACGTTTTAAAATTCATATACCTCCCAAAAATCAAGGATGTGTGTCATACACGTGGTATCAGAAAAAGTCGGGATTTTTTGGAATAAAGTACGAGTGCGCATTATACACGGCAGTTATACACTGGGACGCATCATACACGAGTATATACAGTAATTATATACATTATAATATGTATATATATATCCATATATTGCGATGTATAAGTCGACCTTGAATTTTCAACTTGAAAATACTAGATTAGGTATATGTTCGCAGTATAAGTCGACCCCCTTTGTTTCACTTAAAAATACTTCTCATGAAATCGTTGCCAGGCAAAATCAAGGTCCTGTACGATCCAAGTTTTAACAAGATACAGAAATAAACATAGTAATAAAAAAATATAGGAATATTTTTTCGAGTCCGTGCTATTCTTCTTGAGCCTTCCATTTGACAGGTGTTTTAATTTCAACCAATAAGAAACTGCTATTCTCAGAGAGCTTGACCAACTAAATAATGGTTCCTATGATTTGATTGATGTCGGCTGTTAATGATGCTATCAAAATTAACTGCACCTAGTTATCGCAATCAATATCTACGGTGGTGAAATTCAATAAAGTATCGCATGTTGGCAGGCGTGAGGATGGTTCTGATAATTACATTATTCCCCTTTTCAAAAAAGGAAATGTTTTTCCCGCATATTTTTTGATTATTTTTTTTGTCTTCTTTCATGTACTTTTTTGTACTTGATTTATTTGCATATTCCACATATAATTATAACTTGCAATTAGTATGGTTAATTCCGATCGAAGTGTACCTCTTCTATCTCACTTACTTCTACAGCATTACAATACTTTGGATGATACAATTAAAAAAACAAGGTAATTGTCCGTAATAAACATTTCATAAATGTCGTATTAAAGAATTGATATTTTAATAAACAATCAAGTAATGATTATAACATTCTAAATTTTATTATTTATTTATAATTATAATATCATAATTATATGTGGAAGGTGCAAATAAATTAAGTACAAAAAGGTACGTGAAAAAGACAAAAAAAATAATCACAAAAAATTGAGGAAAAAAACAAAAATACAAAAAAGACATAATAATAATACAATTTTACTAGTTAAAATATATGTACAGACCACTTCTGAAAGAAAAAAATGCTGGCTGCTGGGAGCGAACCCCAGCCCATCCGATACTAGACATTCATTCTACCCATTCAGCTATCGCTGCTTCTGTTTGTAACCTTAAGGTTAATGGTATATGTTGCATCCGTGCTTACACCTGAATTTAAATTGTTAAGATCTTTTAAACAAGGGCCCATTGGCAAAAACGCAGAGAGATATAGGTGATGTTTTAGTTCTAGTTTCACCTCCTAAAAGGGTATTACGAATTTCAATATTAATGTTATGGCCTCCCCTTGTTGGTAAATATCGATGTTATTCATCTGTAATTTAAGGTTCACAATTTTATATTTGTCGTATAAGTCGACTTTAAGTTTTAGGAAAATTTTTTTAAGCTTCAAAGGTCGACTTATACGCCGTGATATACGTTAGTTATAATGTTGCGATGTATTCATTAGGCCTTCCAAATAACGCACATGTGATAGGTCCGCATGAGACACAATGTAGTAGTGGCGTCATTTAACTGTTTTGCATCGCCGGACATTCTGTCCGTTATATCCTAAGTACGTTCCATCAAGGTCCAGTATGCAGAGGGTTCAATGTACTGTGGATTTCTTCCTTTTCATTGGCTTCGTGGTACTTTTGTTTCGGATGATACACTTCCTCATGGCTAATCTCATCACAATTTACCGAAAGAAGTGAATAATATCAGTCAGTCTCTCTTTTACAGTAAGCACCGCCTCGAAATATTCCAATTCATTTGCATCGGAATCAAACCATTATCAGTTTTGTCTTTTCATTGGGAATCAGTGGTCTAATGAAGTTTATTCTAATGAGTACTTGAAGTTGTTTTATTTATTTAACTAGTTTATAATTTTTACTTTGCAAAAGCCATAAATAATGACTTGAAACGCTTACAGAATGCAAGTACCTTCTACTTGTATATTGAACAAATAAGTAACATATCATTCTTGTCATTAAAGACAATTTTTAGTAATGTATGTGTATCTGTAAATGTAATTACATGCAAGGTTATTTGTCAGGTGCGTTTCGCTTCCAGCATAAGCGCCTATTAGTATTAGTCTCCATCTGGTCTGTCCGCATGTTCGTTATCTGCTTCTACCAAGCAGATTTTCATGAAATTTGATATTAAGGACTTACGGTCAAAGATAATAAGAAAATCACATAAATGAGTCACGTAAGCCAATCAGGGGTACCACTTTACTGGTGATAAAATATGAACTTTCCCTCATATCTCGTAAAGTATCGGTCATATCAAAATATTTATCAAGTAAAACTTGTGCAACTAATAAAGCAGGCTATTTCTTTTCCTCTACATTTTTATCGTAGGAGTCGCCGTTTGCGAGAAAATCGAACAAGAGTCGTAATTTGAGTTGAACTTTGAAATTTTCTAGCATGGTTACTTCTTCATTGTTGCTAACGTAAACAATCTCACGGAAATATGTTTAATTTCCTTACATATGCATGTAATATTTTTAAATGGGAAGAAAATGGATTATTTATGATGAAGAAAAGAACTTTATAATGCTATTTCCCTTCCAAACACGTAAATAATTTCTTTCAAATACTCCAATGCACAAAACGCACCCATTTGTGTTACGTTGTACACTTTCCTAACTTGTTTATATCTTAAAATCTCATTATAAATATTAGTGTTATTTTAAACTCTTGTACTAATTTTTAAACGAAGTAATCAACTGATATTTTATAATTATACAGTTTGCGTAAGCACAACATTAAATTACCATAACTTTAATGTATGTTAACAACAAATTGTTGACAGCATATTTGTAGTGATTCTGAGATAAATACAGAGTTCATAAAATTATTTCTAACGAAGAATGTAAATTAAACTACAAAATATCCTTCTAAGATTTAGTCACATTAAACGTTTATTAGGAAAATTACACTGTAATCGTTTTTGTGCATCAAATCTTGGAGTAATTATTGGAATTTATTTTACAATGCTACACAAACATCTTTATATAGTTCTCTGGTGAATAAATTAAATTAAAATGGTATTGCAAAGTTCTTTGCTTATAAATAACTAGCAAATTTACCCAGCGTTGCTCAGGTTATGTTTTAAATCATCGTGACTTCAAATTATGGCAATAATTATGAACAAAAAATTATATCTATGCTTGAATTAAGTTTTATTTGGGAAATTTTTTCATATTTTAATTGATATAAATGAAAGAGTTGGAAAATATTTTGAGGATTCGTAATTAAAATTGACAATCAACGCAGTCGATTCATTTTGTGAGGTGATGCTTTTTGCCAGGTGGAGTTCGTTCTCTAAGCTTCCGGTAGAGAACGTGCATGTAGAGTACAGGTAGTTCCGCCTAATGTAGCAATTGAAAATTACTAGAAGTTACCTTACGCCTCAGTGATCGGAGGTAATATGTAGAGTGGAGGGGAACGAATTCCATTAGAATAGAGGGGCATTGAAGGTGAGCGCGCTTCCTAGAAGGGAAATCCCCTTGCACGCAGAGTAGAGAGGTGACTTCTTAAGTCAGTTACCATACGGTAGCTTTGCTTTACGCATGGACAGTTATATGCGGGATGCTCAGGAGTTCAAAATAAACATTCTTTAAAAATTCAGATAATACCAGGTTCCTAGAAAGGAGCGTCTGTCTCACACAACATTGTACGAGGGTTTCCCAGAAAGTAATGCACCACATGTTTTGAAATTACGCATATTTAACGAATATGTGACAGATTTTGACTTTTATCGATAAGTTTCCTGGACAACGAATGTCATTTTTGAGGCTCGAGATTCATATTATTGCCTCGCGAGAGATAAGGGGGGGAACAGCAGAGGGAGGGAGGGGGATAAGGCATTGTCAAGTGCAATTTGTAACGTTTTAACAAAAGTATTGTCCACTTATTGTAACAAAGTATTATTCACTTGACATAAATTTATTTTAACAAAACTCTTTGCTTAGAGAATCGTTCTAAGAGTCGGAGCATTGAATTTCTGTGTGATTTTAATTCTCTTTTCTACTGTTTTTGTTTTTCGTTGCATTAATTCTTTTTGTTTGTTCATCTGTTGTTTGTCGTTTTGTATTAACCAAACCACATCCAACACAGTGTAATGTGAGCAAATAAAGTAAGTGGTAAATGTTTTCACTTGTATAAATTGTGTAGTATCGAAAGTAAGATTGCGTAACCCGGCCGCTGTATGGGTTTGTTGTCTAACTAAGTAGGATGTTATGAAGGTTGGCGTTGTAATAGTGTCTCATCGCACCGTCAAATGTCATGGATGTCTGTGTTGACCAGCATCATAGCTAATCCTAATATACAATAAACTTTGAAGCTTCTTTGTTTATTGTAAAAAATTCTGTCAACATTTCAAATTTGAAATGCAGGCATCTCTAGTGGAATTGTAAAATGTTATATTCCCCTATATTATTATTATTATAGCACTGACTATAATTAACCAATTGACCAAACCTTTTATACATTCATCAAGTTAAGATGTTAATAATAATTGTACCAAATTTTAGTTATTCGTGTCTTATAGTTTATGGCATGCATAATGAGACACGCAAACAAACTTTTGCAAATATATATAGATTGTGGGAAGCTCATTCAGTTCTATTTGGTATAATAATTATAGGATATTTATTTTGTTTCTCAATTTTGTAGTTATTCTTTTGATTCTCAGGTTGGTCTCTATGTAAATATTAACGTTGTCTCTTGTTGGTTGAGTTATATTTTAGATTACTTAACAATTTCATGGCTGTTGTTTAAAATATCTTCATTAAGTTATCGTAACGATAATTTCGGTAAACTCCATATGAGATTTTGACTTATTCTAACATAAGCGTTACTGAAAAGGAATTCTTTAAATTTATTAACATAAATAACTCAATTGTATACAAATATTTAATGAAATACTTTAGTTTTTCGTGCACTCAATACTTTCATAAATTACAATCTGAAAATTCTTCAAATATAAGTTTTTAAATAAATGTTTTGTAATGATAATGTATTGCTACTTACAATTTGCACATTTATAATGTTAAAAAATATAATTATTGATAAATTTTTAATGATTTGATTTGCTGATTTTCCTTTTAAATTTGACAAATTGGCCATGAAAGTGTTAAGCTATCGATAAGGAGCACTGTGATTTGTTAACGATAGTGAGTTGAGTCACGCAATGCAATTACTACTTAAATTTAAAGTAAATTAACCTCAAGTCGTTAAATTTTACGCACTTACTGTACATTACCTGGAAATATAAGACAAACTTTGAGAATATGCTATATTTTTTCATAAATAGGGTGTTTGCTTTGATTAAATCAGTTATATTTTGCATAATAGCTTTGAATCTGAACTTTACATTAGAACAAATATGTTTTTGATGTTGTAAATATAATCTCACCTTGATTAATCAGTTATATTTTTAAATGCAAGATAATTTTTAAAGACAAAATGTATTTAGTTCAATCTTTGCTGTTATAAAAATTAAATTGCTATCGGAAGTAAATCTTTGTTTATATTATGCTATTAATCTTTTTCAAAAAACAGTAATACGTCTAATTGAGGTAATATAATTTGTGCATTTATACAATAATTAATTTGGCAAATATAAAGGTTTAATTTTATTAACATTTGAAATAGGTATGACATGAAATTTTAATATTGCATTTTTGAAGTTTATTTCTGACTTGGAATAGTTTATAAAAATGTTATCCTGGCATTTAAGTAATTCCAATTAAGCATTGCTTTGCGAGATTCATTATTTTTTCGTCATTTATGCAAACATTGCTCCCGTTTGGAATCAGTTGCGTGCATTCAATTTTACGTATTTCTTGACCAATAAGAGACATTGTTAATTGTAATTAAGGTCATTGATAATGTGAAATGTTTCTTTTTTAAGTGTTTCCAGAACAAGTACTTTGAAAGATTGCTTGCCTCAGATAAAAATAGCTGCGACAGAGTAGTGAAAAAATTAATACATGCATTTCGACTTCAGAGCAGTTGTCGTCAGTGGCATTTCGCCACTGATGATGGCTGTTCTGTAGTCTAAATGCTTGTATTAATTTTTCCACAGCTCAGTCGCAGTTATTTTTATCAGAGGCAAGTAACTTCTTCAAGTGCTTGTTCAATAATTTATTTCAGCTGCAAAATGTGTTTGATGGTTTATTTTTTCATGTTATATATGTATTTATGTCAGCTGTTGAACAACAGTTGAAAATATTGTGTTATATGTAATATGTCAGTTGTTGAATAGTTGAAATGCAGATAAATTGTCATAATGTTGAATAATTTGTTCAATAATCAGCAAAATTTGGCTGAATTGGTGGTCAAAAATGTCATTTTTAGGTTAAAATTGTGCTAAATTTAGCAAAAATATACCTAAAAAAACCCCTTAACTCCAACGATACCTAAAAGAGGCTCCGAGAAAAAGAAATTATTCCTATCTAAAAGGAGTCAACAGGTTTTGATCATAATAAAGTCTTTATTGCAATTAAAATGTACAGTGTATATATACAAGTTCAATAAAAATTTTACAATCTGAAATAATACATTTTGTCTACTTATTTTATCCTGCACCTGAAAATAAAAATTATACTGGACTTAAAAGAATTTTTGACTTGAGTAAAAAAATTGATTTGTTTACAATTTGTACTTAGAAAAACTTTTGAAAAAGTCCCAATTCCAGAAATCTTTCAAGTCTAAGAGTTAAAAACTATTGTCCAATTTGTAAAGTAATTTGTTTACAATCTGGACAATAATTTTCAACGCTAGACTTGAAAGATTTCTGAAATTAGAACTTGAAAAAAATTAATTTGTTTACATTTTGGACTTAGAATAATATCTGACTTAAGAAATTTCTGGACTTAAAAAGATCTGAATATTAGCACAAATCAAAATTGCCATTTAAAAATATTCATGAACTGCAGAAAATTTTTTAAATATAACAAGCACTAGAATAAAAGTTGGACATTTTTACAAAGTACTTTGGCAAGGATAATATTTCTTTAGTCATTTCTATTGGTGAGAAAGTAGAGAGGAAAAATAGCATGGCTTAGAAAAAAATATGAAATGAGAGACGATAAATATATACCCAAAAGCGCTGCTAATTCTGGTTTGTTCAGATTTAAAAAAAATGGCAATAATTATACAGAATGGAAAAGCAATAGCTTATATACATTTAGACAAAAGAATTTGCAATTGTTCTGAATAATATATAAATAACACAACACTTTGGAAACGTATTTACAAATAACATCTAGCAAATTGGATATTGACGGAAATATTAAAAGAACTTTTTTCTGGACATTGACTTTAATTAAGAATAAAATAACCTGCACAATTTTTCTTAATTAAGAAATTTAACTCTCCACAAAGTTAAATCTTTTTCTAAATATCGTCTAGAACCAAGAACAATTAAACTACCATTTCCGATGCATGGCTTAATAATTGGAGAATATAAACTTTTCACAATGAAAATACTTTACATAGTCTGGATTTTCAATCAAAACTCTCAAAACTAACTGAAATTTCATTTGCATTTTCTCTCTTTATCTGATTTTGATAACTTGAATAATGAACTGAATTTGTATTGCCTCAGAATTTTTTCTGCCTTGAATAAACAACAATAAAAACCCCAAAGAATATTTTCTGAATTAATTCAAGCAGATCCTACATCTCCAAATTTCTTTAAATTATTAAATTAAATCTGGAATTATTTAACCACGACAAACCCTCTTGGTAAAATATTAAATGTAGAACACCAAAAATCCCGATACAAATAATCTTTTTTAATGGCTGCTCCTATTTTAAGATTAAATTTAATTAATTACTTTCCAACATCCAATTTGCGGAACGATATTCACATGACAAGTCTGCAAACATGAGCAAATACAGTGCTGTCTCAGAAGTCAATACGAAAACTTGGCATTTTATAAGTTTTCTAAAGTTTTTAAATTCAACATCTTCGGAAATTCGTAAATAACTTGTTACTACATTTGATTCTTATTAACGGAAGTGAATTTAACAAAAATTTAAAATTTATAGAAGTACGCTAATAAACCTTTACAAACAAAATGGAATATTCTTTATAAAATCAAATTAAAGAAAGTTTTCAGAGTTCAAACTGAAAACCAACACCTTCTATATTTTTGTAAATTTATAATAAAAAATTAAATGCATTTTATAAAAAAGTTGAGTTATCAGAAAGTTTTTAAGTTCAAACAGAAAATTGATGCCCTACATTCTCAGAAATAAAATACTCTTACGGACGATATCAGATAAAACTTTTTTTTCAGACGTAGCACTATATCTTCCATTTACTTACTTTTAGTGTAAGTTGATTAAACAATATTTTTAAAAGAAATCAAATTCTTGGGGAATCGTTTAATCCTATCGTAAATTTCTGCTCATTCTGAATGACAGGAGAAAAACCTCCTAAAAATTGGAATTCTTATTGTATTGTATTTATTTTCATTGGTTGTGAGCATAAAGCTATAATAATGCCAAATTTGAAGCGTTTAGCTCATCTGAAAGGGACTTATAATTTACAATCTCTCCTACATCCTCCGTAAGATGCAGCTACATATTATACAAAATATTTATCGCCTGACATATTGAACAAACCAGAATATAGCAACATATAGGTATAAAAACCTTCTCTCATCCCATATGTATAGCCTCCAGCTCAGATTCCTCTATACTCTCGCACCCAGGTGTATCAATTGTCGTCTCAGCAAAGCAGTACTCTTCGATTCATGGTTCCTCGACGCCTCAAACCATCGCATTTTCACTCAGCATCAACTGTGAATGCCTACAATGAAGAGGAAAAATGGTTGTGGTGAATTCAATAAAGAAATATTAACTAAAAAATCTAAATATAAAAGATTAATTTGCTTAAACAACATGAAAGAGCACATTCACTTATCAAGGTCTATTTAGAATCTTAAAATTTTAAATTCTTTACGAGTTTATTCAAATTATTATGTGAAAGATTCGTTTGACAATTAGTTTTAAAATTTTAACCTTCCATAAGGTGTAGTGCTTAGCGTGTCAGCTTCCCATTACAAAGCTGCGGGGTGCGATCCCCGCAAATGGAGGTTTTTTTCACAAAAAAATTAATTACTTAATTAATAATAAAAAACTATCATTGGTGTCTGGCAGTAGGCAGCAGTACTGTCGGTACGGTATAGAGATGAAAACAAATGATGTTGGTTGGGTATATATTCAATAGAACAGTAGGCATGATTTGATCGGCTACAGTACTGCGATGTGGAAAGCAAGAGGGAAACTACCACATTACATTTCCCTAATAATGATTATATTATATAATATTTCGGAGGTAAAATAGTCCCCCAATCAGATCTCCGGGCATGGACTGCCTTGAGGAAAGCAACTGTCGAAGGTAACTTATGCAAAGATACTTGGAATTTAAAAACCACGAGGAAGGCAGAAAAGCTAGAGAACCTGAAAAATGAAATAGGATTGACGTCATAGGGCTGAGCGAAGTCAGATGGGAAGGAGAAGGGCAGATCCGCTCGGAAGAATTCACGGTAGTTTACACCGGAGGAAATAGTGAGGCAAGGGGAGTAGCTCTGGTACTTAAAAGATATGATGAATAGCGTGACAAAAATAACAGCAACGAACGATAGGTTGATGGCAATAAAGCTAAAAGTTGTCCCAGTTAACATGTTGATAATCCAGGTATATATGCCAACAACCGCTATTGAAGAAGAATAAATCAGGGAGATGTATGAGCAAAAGAATGACATTTATGAAGTAGAACTGCACAATAATGGGAGATTGGAACAACACAGTTGGAAAAGCCCAGGAGATAAAATGAGATGCCAAATAGATTACATCCTAGTAAAACAAAGATTCAGGAACAGCATAAAAAATACTAAGACATTACCAGGAGCAAACATTGATTCAGATCACATCCTTCTAATACTCGATGTAACCACAAAGCTGAAACAAATAAGGAAAACGAAAAGAGAAAGACAGACTTGGGACCTAAAAAAACTGAAAGAAAGGCAGAATGCTTTCAGCGTGAAGTCGGAAGGTCGCCTTAGAAATTTGGAAAACATACCAGAGACCGTGAATACAGAATGGGAAGAAATTAAAGCCAGCATCAAAGACACCTTGAATAAAGAGATTGGGAAACAAGAGAAGAAAATCAGAAACCCATGGATCACTAAGGAAATGCTGGAGATAATGGATGAGAGAAAAAAATGGAAAAAAATGTTAACAGTGAAGAAGGTAGAGCCAACTATAGATGCACAAACAATGAGTCGAGAAGGGTAACAGATAAAGCTAGGGAAATTTGAATAAAAGGAAAATGTGAGGAAATACAACTGAGGAGTTAGGACGGTATGATATGATGTATGCTAGGGCACTGGAGTTAGAAGATTAGAAGTCTAATGGGATTTGTGGTAAAGCAATTATGAATGCAGATGGAAAAATAGTCGCAGAACCAAAGGATGTAGCACAGGTATGAGAAGTATACATTAAGGAACTATACAGCAAGCAGGCAGGATCAGCACAAATAGAACGGAAGAAGAGGATAACATTGAAGAAGACAAACTTGGGAACAAGTAATATGGAAAGCGAAGTACAAAAGGCAATTCTGGAACTGGATAAAGGGAAAGCTACAGGCAGCGATGGAATACAGGCAGAGGTACTTAAAGTCATGGGATCGGAAGGACTAAAAGTGATTACGAAACTAATTAACAAGCTTTACAACTCGGGAAAGAGGCCTCAGGATTTCTTAGATGTGACAATGATCCCTCTAAAGAAGAAGCCAAAGGCAATGCAGTGTAAGGACTACAGAACGATATCCCTACTGTCACACACTTCGAAGATCATCACGAGGATTCTTAATAAAAGACTAGAGAAAAATGCCGAAGAAATGCTAGGGGAAGATCAATTCGGCTTCAGAAAAGGACGAGGAACCAGAGATGCTATCGGTGTAGTGAGAATCATATCAGAAAGGGCAATAGAATACAGTCAAGATTGCTGTGTATGTTTCCTCGACTGGCAGAAGGCCTTTGATAAGAGTAAATTGGGTACTGCTGATGAGGATATTAAAGGATATAGGTGTAGACTGGAAAGACAGGAGACTGATCGGGAATCTATACATAAATCAACTGGTAAAAGTCAGGTTGGAGAATGCGGATACCAGCGGAGTACATATCGGTAGAGAAGTAAGACAGGGCTGCTGTCTATCGCCGATTCTATTCAATATATATGGAGAGAGGCTAATGCAGGAACCGTTAGAAGGCATGGGAGATTTCTAAATCAGAGGAAGGATTATAAGAACAGTGAAATACGAGGACGATCAAGTACTCCAGAAAATGATAAATAGACTAGTGATAACAGGTAGGAAATATGGAAATTAATACAGAGGTTTAACTACTGACAAGTATTAAATATTATCTGTTAATAATTTCAAGTAGTAACAGCAATATTCATTTTAATTTATGCTATAAAATCAACTAAATTGATCAATTAACTTTATAAAAATCATTCCATGTACTCTTAATTGGAAATTATCGACAAATCACAGCATTTATTATAATGTCTATATCTATAATACAACCTAAAACCATTGTCATATTGGATAAAATTACAGTTTGTTTTTACCTTTAAAAACGATCAAAGAACATGAATTCAGAATTGAATTTTAAGCCAAAGAATAGTAAGAAAATATTTCTAATCTTCCTAAAGCTTGCATTGTGACAAGACTGCACTTAAAGAGGTAAAAACTGACATTATCGCTTCTGACTTGATCTCACTTCTTTATTCATTGTCTTTAATACTTTGTAAATAACAGGCTAATAAGATAAAAATCGTTATGTTAATGCTATGAAATATGTTTCACATTTTAAAAAGCATTGGACCTCTTGTCGCACACCAGTTCCACCAAAAATAAAATCCTCTGTCATAGTAATAAATGGCATAACACATGACATACACCCCGCAAACATCAGCCTTCTATCTCTTACAGTTAAATTTCTGTTTTGATTTGATTGATTGAACATTTATAAAATAAAATGCACTAAAATAGTATTTGAATAAATTTTCTACAATTTTTTGATGCTCAACTGATGATTAGCCAACCACCGATGGAAATAAGCATAATAAAAACCAACTGTCACGATAAACTTCCATTAGCATAGCAACTTTTCAAAAATTTGCATGTATTCCAAGAATTCGACTAACTTTGACTAAGAAATCCCTTTCCTCAAAATATTTCATTGATTGCTTTAGCAATTTCCATATAGATAGCCTTTTCCAAGCAAAATATTTTAATTACTTTCCTCAAAATGTCTCCATAATTTCAACATTAGTTTACACCTCACCAAAGAGTTAAAAGTCAATGAACATTTCATGTTACACTGTCACTACAAAGTAATAATTTTGTTTCTATGAAATCATCTCGTGTTTATAGAGCATACTTAATTGATTTATGCTGAAATGGATGTCAGTAGATTGAAAAGTAAAATTTCCCAGGTACAAAGTATTTCATAAAATATGCCAAAAATTGAAGCATTGATAACACTTATGTTAACGATAATTAACAAACCTTTCAAAGTCGAAATTATAAAATCAATTTTATTCTCTCAATGAAATATTCACTTAAAATAAATTGAGATTTATCACTTTCCAATGTAAGCTTAAGTTACTACACTTTCACCATTAATAGATGGAAAAATTAGTACAATAAGTACTGCACATATATAGACGCAATTAAAACACATGCGTGGTTACACGACTAAATTTATCCTATCTATTCAGTAAAATACGTCGATAATTCTCACTGGAAACTTCAAGTAACAGCCAATACAAATGCAATTGGCAAACTACTTAAAAGATTGTACTCACCGTTAATATGTATTTCTTGATATCACACAAGGGAACATGACAGCTGTTCTGTGACGTCTTCTGCAAACATTCCTCTGAAACAAGAGAATGAAATCTTAAAATATGTACCTACTGTATTTTAATTCTGAATATTATTTCTGATAACCTGATTACATTATGTAGTGTCTCTCGTGCTAAATCACTCCGATAATATTCGAAAATATTGTATTGTAACTCAAATTCCAAGATTTGTAAAATATAAGACTTATATTCCTTAAGTTGCTAAGTTAAGCTTAATACTTATTTCAAAACCATGACACTAGTATGTATTGATTACGTAATTAATATCATTTCAATAAACGAAATACAGCATTGCTTTGAATGAATTTCTCGATAATGGTTGCCAAAATCAAATACAGCTGCACACGGAGAATTCTGTCTGAAAACTGAATAATTAGGAGAAAACCTTATCAATATATTTTCAGTTGCGCATTAAAATATTATTATTTTATCAAACATACGCTTTAACGAGATTAAAATACACGAAAATGAGATGGATTACCTCAGAAACTCATATCAAACTCCCACCGTTGGCCAATCTGATCATAGGCTAACACCGTATACATATATCATTTCTAAAAATCAAAGTTGATAGAAAACGAACCTTTACCTTCAAACTATACGCTTACACAACCACTCGACAAATTAATAACCATATTCATGTCTCAACTTGACTCAGTTCACCCAAAATACACGTGATTAACTTTCACCAAGGAAAATAATTGCATAGATCCACATATATCTTATGTAAAGGTCTCTCCTAATTAATGTAAAGATTATGCCGACATAAAATTCAGTGAAGAGATCAACCATTTCGTTTAATTAAGAAATAATTTCACAAAAGCTATGAACTAAGGATCAGAAGAAATAATGACCTTGAGACAAAATTGAACGGTAATATTAATGCGATGATGCTACCCCGATGCGGCGTTCCGACAATTAAATTTTCGCTTAATTCTAACTAAAGCATTTAAAACCGACAATCAATCACAGTAACACGAGGTCGACGTAAATCTCTTGCGAATTACGAACGGAAAGTTACTTACCCGTTCACGACCCTACTCTTCCTGGACGTATAATTACCCATCCCCTGCCCCACTTTCATTTTGAAGCGCACCCAGTGACACCTATCAACAAAGATGAGCGTAACTTGAAACTCTGAAAACCGTGGAGTTGCCAGGGGCTGCGCAAGATGGACCCTGCCTTGTTATAGCTACTGTAGAGAGGTAAAAATTATTTTGACAACTCAGCTTAAGGTAGAACAAATAATGTGGCTAACTTTTAATGAGTCCAAATCATAACACGAATATTTGTTATCTAGAATACTAAAAAAATTGAAAGTTATACAAAGAAACTTATTTTCGCTTAGATTTGTTACTGTCTCCAGCACGGAATAGTTTTCTGCCATATCTTATAAGACTAAAATGAGTAAATCATAACACGTATATTTGTTTCTCTAGAATACTAAAAAAATTGAAAATTATACAAAGAAACTTATTTTCGCTTGTATGTACTTATTATTGTATCTCCAGCACGGAATAGTTTTATGCCACATTTTTATACCAACCTATGAAATTTATACAAAAGGTTAACTTTATAATTAATTAGAAAATATTTATACACTCATATTTACAACTCTAATTTATATCCAATGAAATGAATATGATAAAAAAAACCACATCCAAATAATAATTGTATATATTTGTCATAGAAAATACTCTACATAAGATATTTATTTCAAAATGTAAAATTTAAACACGTAAAAACTATCCATCATATTATGAAATATATTTCTATGAGGAAAAATTTCATTTTAAGTAAGCAACGCATTTTGTCACAAAGTAAATTAACGTTGTACTTAACAATGTAACTTTTAAAAGTGATAAAATAGGTACGATAATAGTTCCTACAGGTAGTACAAAAATCAAACCATTAAAAAAAAGCGATGTGCGCTACAGAACGATATTTATGCAAATAAAATTGGAAAATATACTGTTCGTGAACCAGTGCAAGTTTTCGAACAACTGAAAAAGTTAATCGGTGCGAAATCGTCAAATCAGTACATAAATGAATTTGTCATCATTGCATACAGATGGGATTGTTTTTGGAAATTACTTACACCAGAAAAATCAAGTAAAAGTAAATAATAATCATATTGATTAATTCCTCAAATGCAATAGTTTTAATAAGCATTAGGTGGCATCCATAAATTACGTCACGCAAAAAATTTAATCCTTTAGCCCCTCCCCCATCATCGCATATTGTCACAAATATGTAGACCCCCTAAAAAATTGTCACTTTTTTCGTCCCCCTTTTCATTTAAGGAAATACTGAATTTAGTTGTTATTCGCAAAGCATTAATTTATATTTTTATTTTATTTTACTGCGTTACTTATAAAATATGCTCATTTTTCTTTTTTAATTACGTTTCTTTTAATTATTTGTCTAACCAAATACGTCACGGTATCAGGAAAACCCTTTCACTCCCCTCCCTCGTCACGATCCGTCACAAAATTATCAGTCCCTCCAGAACGTGACGTAATTTTTGGCTACTCCCTTATTTCTGTCTGAAATAAACTTTATCAGGGACGCCCTCTCATGTAGGTAAAGTTAATCATCTCCTATAAGAAAACGCTTGATGTCTTTGTCGGTGTCTGGCCGGACGGTCTCATCAGTTAGTTATGCAAACTGGCTGGTAGATGGCAGCACTTGCCAGAACAATTAGTGCTGCCCCTACTCTATAACTAATTGCGGCCGCACCTATATTCATTTACGTAAATTGGATGGATGGTACTTATGCATTAACGGGGAGCCCAACATAAAAACCGAACAAATACCATTTAAATAATGTTTTAATTTTGATGAACATTAAAAGAAACCAATTAACATTTAAATGATTTGTTATAGATAACAATTGAAAAATCAATCACATTTTAATTTCTGGTGGCAACTACAATATAAACAAAGCGAGCCAAAGGCTCGCCAATATCCTCTCTGACCCTCTGCATTTGCGGCGCAACAGTCAAGCGAGATATAATTCCTTTGTAGACAACAGATATCTTGATAGAAATCAATCGGTACTTACGTATTAAGTTGGGCTCCCCGTTAATACGTAAGTACCGGATAGATAAATGCGGTAAATTACGTATTTTAAAACATGGTAATGTTTGAAATAATTCGACGATGTTTTAACGTGCCTTCGTTGTCTTATCGAAGTCTTCCTGCATATTAAAGGCAGTTGCTTGCGCTGTGCCTTCGCATTATCTGAATAGAACCGATATTATGAAAATATTTTTTTTCGTGCTGTTTATTTTTAATTCGCGTCAATCCAATTATAGGGTAACCAACCAAACAACGATTACATTGTTATATAAATAAATAAGGTATATGCGCTGATTGCGTGTGATTGCGTGTTGAGATTGTTCTTAACTGCTGTTTAGTGGAATTGAACGATTGATTGTGATTACTTACTAGATATAGCTTTTCACGTGGACAGCCATAACTAGAAAACGTGACAAACATAATTGGAAATTTTGGGTTAAGGATAAAGATAATCAAGGGCAATTGCTGTTAAACGAAAGAGTATTTACAAGGAACGTAGTTAAAAGAGAGCTACTGAATAGCTAAAATAATATTATTGAGGTATAAGACTGTTTTCCTATTAATTTTTTAAAACCATTCCTTTGTTTTCATTTTGTAGCCTTTCCAATCTTATTCAAATATTATAATTTTATCATTTGTTTGCTGGTTTTATTTTTATGTTGTTTGTTTTCAAAGGCCGTTTCAAACGGGTTCATTCGTCTAGTAAAACATATAAAAGACAGTGTCCCTTTGTCATGTAATGCTTTTTGAAGCTTAATATCTCGCAAACCATAATCGAATTTGATGAAATTTTCAGGATATCATTATGACAATAACAAAACGTTTTAATGTATCGGTAATATTAAAAAAGCCTTATTCTGTCCCTATGTCATTTTGTCACTCCCTCTGCCACGCTCTGAAACCAAGAAATATACTTGGAAAGAGGGGACTAGGGTCAGCTTTTGAAGCGCAATAGATACTTGCGGCGAGGGTTCCGAACCTTCGCTCGGATCGAAGGCAACCCTCTCAGCAGGAGGTATGAATGCAGGTCAAATAAGACTGCCTCAATTGTATTTCAGAATAATCGATCATCCCCGTCATTTTTGACGGGCAATTATACTAGTATTTTATATAAAACGTTAGGGTATTTATTATGACTAATACTTCGGAATCAAATTTTTAGACATGATTCGTTTAATCTAATGTTTTGGAACTTAATAGCACTAATACTAATGACACCACAAAATTATCGTAATAATTTTAAAAGTCGTATTTAACCGAAGCAAAAGTGGAATATCTTGCCATCTCTTAGTGGATAAATAAACTAAAAAGTTTATTTATTGACTATGAGAAAGAAAACATAGTATGTAGATGGATGCATGGATTTTGTCAAACTCAAATATAAAGAAAAACAAGTGGTAGCAGCACAGAAATCTATAATTGGAGTTTCATCAGCTCTTTATCGTTTACGGTTTCGTCACAATTTCAATTTAAGCAAGTGCACAGACAAATGCCAAAGTGAAACTATGAGCACATTAAAAAAATTGCGCTGAATATATTAGTGGAGTCGTAAAAAATTTTGAGCTGTGTCACTAACAATAAGTGTAAGTGTAGTACTGAGTATGTCATTACAATCAGTCAGTTCATGAGCCACATTATGGATTTAGAAATGCGACGGTCGATCTATTGCATACGGGGGGATTTTATGTTGCGCCCCAATTATTTAAAAAAATGTTGCACGCGGAAAGCTGTTTCTCTCCAAAAGTAATTTAATATTTTCCTCTAAGTTAAAACCAGATTTGGAATACAAATATATATATATAAATACTACGGAAGAGGAAAGGTAAGTAAGGATATTTAGGGCAACTAGGTGTTGAAGGAAACCCAGTGAACACTTACCGGAAGTAGAGCCGCTGGGGTGTTGGAGAGACACATTTGTAGAGGTTAGAGCTTTCGGGACGAAGGGATCATCCCGAAAGCTCTAACCTCTACAAATGTGTCTCTCCAACACCCCAGCGGCTCTACTTCCGGTAAGTGTTCACTGGGTTTCCTTCAACACCTAGTTGCCCTAAATATATATATATATATATACACACACACACACTGAAATTTCAGAAAAAATCCAGATTCAAAATTAAGGGGGCAAAATGGAACTTGTTTCTTATTTTGAAAATTTTCCATTATAAGATTTATACGTTTATTTATTATCAGTCCACTGGGAAACCGAAGTTTCCATTTTTCGTCTACGTGTAAAACTAGGCTACTCATCCTCCGAATGAGGAAAGAAAAATAAATAACGGTAAATTTAAAAATGTATGGCAGCCGCCAAGAATTGTATGAGTACCTTATTAATCAAAAAGATGTCATGTAGTTCGAATTAGTTTCCAATACAGCAGATGGCACTGCATTCGACGAAAGTTACATTTTATATAGGCAGTCAGTCTCCCAATCAGTTAGTCTTGGTCAGTCTGTTATCTGGAATTCGTGGTAATCTGTCATATGTGGTCATATGACAGGGTGTCGGGCAGGAATATAGTTTGTTGGAGGTGGTAAAAGGGTTCACCGACTTTTTAATTCTCTCAAGCACTGTAAATTTGCCGCACAAGATTAATTTTAAAACAACAGAAGAATACAATGGGTGCTCATGTGTCTAGAACTGATTTTGAGTGGTCATATACCGAAGAACCTCACGCTAGCCGAAGGAAGGAAATTTTAGGTTAGTCTAAATATATGGTTTCAAGTCTAGTAACATTTACTGTGACGTTCGTCGGTTGAACGTAAAAACATATGACCCAAAGAATTGTTTTATTTTTGAATGCTTCTGTTGTGAACATGTCCAGAAAGGGCGACATTATGAACGCTCCAACGCTTGCTACTATATAAAATTAGCGGCGATTCATGTATGTTGAATTATATTTTGTACTTAGGGATGCAGGATAACAAAGATGTTTATAATATGAGCTTTACTTAACTATATATACAGCTAATTTGTGTGCTTTAAAAAATCTAAATCTTAATTAAGGAAACGCCCATTGCCTAATAACCGGTATAAAGGAGTTTAACCTCTTGCTTTGAGCATTGAGTTATTTCACTTTTGATCAATTCCATATGATATTTTTATAAATTTTAGATTGCAACAGTCGATTTAATTCTCATACGACTTTATTTATTAGAAGTAATAATCGGGTATTCTTTACCCGTGGTCATTATTGGTTTACGTGTTCGAACTCGCTTTGTTCATTAGCTCAGAAATTACCAATTAGTGTTCTGTTGCGAAAGGAAGACCGATAAAGAGCACCTGTAGCTGTCAGGTGTGATTTCTCACTCCCTCGTTACGCTGTGGGACGTATGGCTAGAATAACGAAATCTCTTTGAAATATATTGTTTGTAAGTGTTTAATACAGTTAGGAGTTTTTTCTTATTTTTCATTATAGCTAAATACCCTCAGATCAAGCAGCTATTCGGTTATGATCCCAACTTCAAATGGGTGGTTTTCGGAATGATGCTTATGCAGTTCACATCATGGTTTTTCCTGTGGGATAAATCTTGGCCTGTTATTCTGCTGTTCGCGTATTGTTTTGGTGGAGTAATCAATCATTCCTTAATGTTGGGTAAGTGAACGTTTGTTATAACGTTGGCACAAATTAAAAATCGTGTTATTAAAAAAAATATTTTGAAGATTTTATTTTCATTTATGTTTTCATGAAGTTCGCAAGCTTCTGTCACGAATTTAAATATTTCAAGAAGCGTTGTTTTTACTGTCTTGTAACTTTTAAAATGCTACATATTTGAATTTGTAATGTTACTTACTTTAACGCTGTTATTTGTTGCTATTTTTTACCAGCTATTCACGAAATATCACACAACCTTGCATTTGGCCACTCTCGGCCCCTGGCTAATCGGCTCCTTGGAATATTTGTCAATCTACCCATTTGTCTTCCTTTTGCTGTGAGCTTCAAGGGCTATCATATTGAACACCATAGGGTAAGGTATTACTTTTGTTACCCCCTCTAAACTTGTAATTTTATGACTTCATTGACTTTTATTGAACAGCAGTGATAATTGATGCATTTAATTACTACTGTGCTTAATTGTAGGACTATGAAACTAGAATTTGCTCCAATTATATCTTAATTTAATTTTGAATTGTCGATTATTACTTGACTTCAAACTCGCATTTGGATACTTAAAAAATTCTCATTATTTTAAATAGTATTTCGCTTCATGTTTTAATGCTTAAATCTCTGTATTTTCAGTATCAAGGAGATGAAAAATTGGATACAGATATCCCCACATATTTGGAGGCCAAATTATTTTGCACAACATTTGGGAAATTTATATGGGTCATGTTGCAACCTTTATTTTATGTATTCAGGCCTGTGATAACCTATCCAAAATCTCCAACTCTATGGGAATTGATTAATGTAGTCATACAGATGACCTTCAATACTTTTGTTGTCAAGTACTTTGGTAAGCAGTTGGTGTGTTGCTTGTGTGGTTCTGTTTTATGAGCATTAACGTTCTATTTTTCTTGGAATGATGCTGCAACATAAATATAGACAACATATATACTAGGGTGACCATATTTCCACGAGGCTAAAACGGGACATTTCCTGTAATTCTCAAGAAAAAACGGGACACAATTTTTGTGTGACTCTTTAAAACGGAAGTTTGGTTTATTTCGATCAATGCATCATTTACAAGAATTTGAACATTTATGTACGTAGACAGTAAAAACAAACTCATTAACAAAAAAATTTAGATAATGATGTGTGGCGTAAAAAGAATGAAATGAACTTATTGAACACAGTCAATTATATTATATTATTAGCAACTACGAATGTAAGTAGGATTACCAACAATATTGCTTGACCTGCAGACTGCAGACCTAGGCCCTATGGATCTCTATCCGATGTCAGGGTATAATTTCTCCGGGTCAGCGACTTTTTCTGGACTTCTTCTAAAGAAGTAAAATACAATATAAAATATTGGAAAAAAAATTCATTCTCTCAATTCCAACACATTGATGTAATATTTCTGCCGACGTAAATTTTAATTCAATGAAAAGTGTCGTTCAAAAGCATTGTTCCAAGTGGGTTAAAATAGAAATTTAGCCTATTAATTCTAAAAATATTGGTGGATGAACAAATTCATTTACTTTTTAAATATTTAACTCAGTTTATTTACCTTTGCATAGTTTTGTTTGCAATTAATTTGCAGTCGATGTTGATTCTGAAGCTGGTATGAGTGTTGATGATTCATTCTCTTGTGGAGACATTTTGTACTTTGCGGCCGAAGATATTTCTTGCAGTAATTTGGGATTGTTTAAAAGGAAATTGTAAAAGTCGCACGAAAGTTCCCGAAAACGAGTTTTCGTCTCTATCACTGCTTTGATGTTTTCAACGAGGAAACTATTCTTTTCATATGTCCACAAAGAATTTGTAATAGAAAACTTTGATAGCCATCTAGTTTTCACAGTTTCTAGAATCTGCTTATACTCACAAAAATTCTTTAATTCTTCCACTCATACGTCAGAACATTTACAACAGTTGATTCACATTTTGTTTGACCACATGAGAATTTTTGTTCGTGCAGTCTTTTTATCACTGATGAGGTACAGTTCATAGACTGAAAGGAATGGTTGTGTTTGGTTGGGTGGAAAGCAAACAAACCTTCTTTGGCTGCAATGTGTTTGCACTCTTCTGTCATTGTTTGCTTGGTAAAATATAAGATTACCTTTTGGCTGCAACTCTTACTGCTTACCGCAATCAAATGCTTTTTTTCTTGTTATGCTGTAGCGTACCTGAACGACATCCGTGTTCTATAGAAAACACCGATTTGCAAAAGGTATACAACACTTTTCCCATTTGTGTATCTTCCTTTAAAAAAGGGAATTCAGTTTTTGACCTTTCAGTAAAAACACGTTTCCTTTTCGGCATTTTCTGGGGTTTTATTTACTTTTCTGAATCCAGCAGCGCATGTATAACCATTTACGTTCTTTCAAAACCACGTGTTCGAAGCAACAAAATAAACTGAAACTAGCTGCTGTTGTGCGTTACCAACATACAAAAATGGATGTATTCTGTTGCACTCCCAACATAAAATAAATGAAAAAGCTACCAGTCTGAATTTGTTTTTAGGCTTAATTTTGTAACTTTGTATGTGAATTGGCACTTCCGCAAAAAACAGGACAATTGGCGTCCCGTTTTAACTTTACGGGACACCTAAATAAATAACGGGACGATCCCATTATAAACGGGATGTACGGTCACCCTAATATATACACGTGGTACTGTCCATCAGACACACTTGATGAGAGCATATGTACATTATTGTCAATCCCTAGCTTTTAGCCATAGAGAAAGATGAAATCCATTCTTATTGAATTACTAATTTCTTTGTGATAAGTTATGAAGTATTGTCAGTATTTGTATTTCCTCAGTCTAGGTCTTCTACCTATTCTGTCACATTTTCATTTATCTCTTCTTAATGCCTTTATTCAAATTCCCTCTTTAACTCCTACTCTCATAAATGTTCCCATTTTAATTTAGTTTAATAATTTAGTTAAATTTTGCTTAATCTTAAGCGAATGTGAGTTAGTCAAGATTGAAGAAGGTAGTAGCATTTACAATTTAGAGAATAAAATTAGATGCGATCAAGTTAAATGTTTAAGCATGCATTGTCACAAAAATATAGACCAGTAATATTTTGTTATCTTCTCTGCTAGCTTCCTTCGTTTTTGCAGTGAACAGGAGTCAAAAGTTAATATGCACATATTATTTGAAAAATTATTGCCCATAATTAATTCAAAATTTAAGAGAATAAACAGAAGTGCCAACTTTAAGAATTTGTAGAGGTTGTGAAGTAGTTCACAACATCATGTACCACTGATGATACACATGCTCAACATATAGTGGGCATCATGTTCCTCTGGTAGTATATGATGGGTTTTCAACCTTTTTTTACTTGTGTACCCCTTAGAGCATTATTTAATGATCATGTATCCCAAGTACATTTAAAGTGATAATGAAATTAATGACACTTGTATTAAGATAACTCATGTTTATAATCTTAAAATTCAGTTTTGGCATATTTTTCTGTTTTATGACATTGTCACATTGCAACTTTTGATTCTGATGTCATGCACGAAAGATAAAGTAAGAAGAAAAATATTATAATGTTTAACACTTTCACATATCTCTTCAAAACTCTTGACGTACTCCTAGAGGTACACGTACCACCTGTTGAAAACCCCTGGTATATGACACATGACATGCATTTTTAGAAACAATATTGAATCTTTGAAAGATGACAAGGTGGTGATATTGATCATGTGGTTACAGAAAGGCATTTTCTGAAGCAATTACGACTGGTGGTTCACCAAAATTATAAAGCAAACCAATAAAAAAATTCTTAATCGGATAATTTATGGATTTTTTCTTTAAATCATAATAACTGATGTTTTCTACTGGCATTTAATAAAATTTTTGTAAATGTTGCTAAACTAAAAATTTCATTCAACTTAATTATTCCATTCTCATTTAGTGGACCGTATGTCACTCCATACTATATGCCTCTCCCATTGGGCACACAATGCAAACATTTTATTTCATTGCTAGTCATGGGTGTTATAACACGTATATAGGACAGCAAGCTGATAATGAGATCTCTTCAAAATAGTTACAATATTATTAGATTAAAGCAAATTTACAGTCCTCGGGATTGCTAAAATGCTTTTCATAATGAATGTGTCAAGAAAACAACTAAGGCATCCAAAGTAGGTGGGGATGATTGCATCTACCCCTGTCTTTTGATTAAGCTCAAATTTTAATAAATTACCACATAGTAGTATTTTTAGTTTTTCAACTTAAGTTTTTCAAATATAGCATTAGCAAATTTGCATCTCAAATGATGCAACAGCTCAGAAAGCACTTTGTTTATTTAACTTTTAAGTTGCAATATTCTCATGATGTTCTTTATAATTTTGTTAACAGGTTGGAAGATCTTAATATATAATGTTGTGGGCGCTCTGATGGCAATGGGATTGCATCCTGTGGCTGGGCACTTCATTTCTGAACATTATATGTTCAAAAAAGGTTTTGAAACTTATTCTTATTATGGCCCCCTCAACTTCATCACTTTTAATGTTGGTTACCACAATGAGCATCATGATTTTCCAGCTGTTCCTGGATCAAGGCTACCAGAGGTATTTTTTCACTGCAAAGATATTTATTAATTGGTATAATTTAATTAATTGCGATAAAGGAAGAAGTATAGATAAATGCAAAATGTGGATAAGCCAGTAATGTTATATTAAACAAACAGGCCCCAAAACTATAGGGTAACCAGTCACTAGATCTCATATGTTTCTTGAATTTTCCTGGTTCTTGGTGCAATGTTCTAGTGTCCTGAAAACAGTTTTCTTTGTCCTGGATTTTATCTATTATTAACTATTTATCTTTTTTATCATGTACAGTAAACTCCCGATTTAAGAACACAATGCATTCCTGAAAAGTAGTTCATAAACTGAAAGTTTGTAAATCGGGAGAGATTTTCCCATTAATGCAATGTTAAAATCGTGGGATGTGTTCAGAAACCAGTTTTTCCTCCTACATGTGCAATAAAAAGGAGAACAACAAATTATAATAGATTTTAAACAAATTCATTTTAATCATAACTTATTCATTCGATGAATTTGGCGTCTTCCACATTAAGTGGAGATTTTGCAGTAGACCTCTTATGGGTGTGAAGGCAGATTAGGTGGCGTGATGATGTTGGAAGAAGGTGCACAACTTTCAACAACATTTATATCAGAAGAGTGGTGCTGTAAAGGAATGAAAAACACATCCAAGGAAGTCTGATGCGAACACTTTTGTTTGTTCATTTATTTCTTCATATTGGGACTGTCATTTTGAGGTTGCAAGTCAACTTTGTTTAGTAAAAAATCTTGTTTGTAACACCAAATGTTCGTAAATTGAAAGTTTACTGTTCTATCTATTTGGCCTTTGTTTGATCATAATACAGTAATAATGTTACCTTTATATTGTGTTACAGCATACTGTTTCATTTATACTCCAATAGTAGAAGTAATACCGTAAAAACCCATGTATAGGATGCAGGGAAGTTTTCAATGTCAAATTTAGAGAATTTTCTATGTTCCTGTGTATAGGATGCAGGAAGGTTTTTTTTTGTAAAAATCTAGTAATCAATAAATCACCATGAAAAATTCTTATTCATTCTATTGGATGATTTCCATCGAATATACTTTTTACTCGGTATGAGCTGACAAGTGAATTTACCGAATGATTTGTGATATGAGATGTAAAAAATGTATGTCCTTCATGTTTTAATATGCATGTTAACACCAATGTCAAAACTACATACTTTAGGATGTAGTAAAACACTTTGGCAAGCAACATAGAAGAAGATAAAATGAAGAAAATTTTCGTGACTCCTATAATTGAAATTAAAAACTCTGTAAAAATGTCTACAATTGCTTGTGAAACTTACAGTGGAAATACAATGCCTCTATGGCTGATGGGACAAAACAGCCGCAGTATGTCGTTTTTAAAAGAAAAACAATGCCAAAAGGTGAATTTCCACATGGCATCATAGTCCAAGTGCAACAGCAAGGTTGGTTTGATGAAAACATCACCAGTGACTGGATCAAGTCTATTTGGAAAAGAAGGTCTGGTGGAATGCATCAAAGATCTCTCTTGGTCATAGACACAATCCAATGCCACACACATCCTGAAGTAAAAAAGAAACTTCTTGAAATTAAGACAGATTTGGTGATTATCCCAGAAGGAATGACATTGATCCTGCAGCCTATAGACGTTGTTGTTAATAAGCCATTTAAATTGGCAATGAAGAAGAAGTGGGTTGGATGGTGAATATGCGTATGCCATTCACCATCCAGTTGACCCATTCGTAAAGTAGATATCACAACGATCTGTCAGTGGATCGGGGAAGCACGGAATGACCTCCCCTCAAAAATGATAATTAAGGAATTCAAAAATGTTGCATAAGTAATGCTTTAGATGGAACTGAAGACAACTTATTATGGGAGGATGATGAAAACAATGCCACGATGACTGCAACATTAGAATCGGACGAAACTGAAACTTTAGAAACAGATGAAGATAACAACCAGTTTCATATTACCAAAGACAACTCAGCTGATGATGAATTTCCTGGATTTTAGGAAAATTCGTAAAAGTTAAAATTTTTTTTTGAAGATTTTTTTTAATGGACAGATTTGCATGATTTTTAAATTTTAGTTATCAGGTGTTTCATTTTCATTGAAGACTCTGCACAGAAAGAACGAAAAATGTTTAGTACCCATGTACAAGGATGAGTCGACTAATGACCAGGGATTTCTTGGATATACAATTTTTGTTTGTAAAAGTGGAATCTGTTTTCATATATAAAAGTTCAATTTTAATATAAAAACTTTGATGGTTATTAAATATAAGTATGTAGCTGTTTAATTTTCATTTTTTAACGAACATTTTGTAGAGAAAAAACATCAAATATTACGTACCTGTGTATAAACTAGCGCTGTCAATTTTTTTCGATTTTTTTCGAAAATCGGTAACTCGACCGTCGAAAATCGAAAAATCTGTAAGTCAAAGTCGAAAACCGAAAAATCGAAATCGATTTTTACCGAAAAGTCGAAATCGATTTTTTTTACCGAAATGTCGAAATCGATTTTTTTTACCGAAAAGCCGAAATCGATTTTTTTTACCGAAAAGTCGAAATCGATTTTTTTTACCGAAAAGTCGAAATCGATTTTTTTTACCGAAAAGTCGAAATCGATTTTTTTACTGAAATGTTGAAATAGATTTCTACTGAATTATTGAAGTCGGTCTTCTGGATGTCTACATCGATTTTCTCAAAAAAGCCTACAGTATGTGATCGTGGAACGAAGTGACACCGCATCGTGTCCGTTGTGTATGGTAACCCGATGTGCTACGGATCTGAAATTTGGAATGTAGGTAGAACTCCGGGTGAAACAAGTTCGAAAAATAAAATTCTGAAATTCATACTCCAGAACAGACATATAATGTAATGGTGAAGGCTCACTTATAAATACTGCTCCTACTATTTTATTTTATTTGGAGTAAGATTAAGTAATGATTAAGTTATAATTAAGTAAAATTAAGTAATGTATATGTATGATTGTAGCAGTAAATGTAAATCATCTTCTGTGTTTTTCATCCTATTATGAAAATATTACTGCTGGAGTCGAAATCGATTTTTTTTACCGAGGAGTCGAAATCGATTTTTTTTACTGAACTGGGGAAGTCAGTCTTTTGGATGTCTATGTCGTTTTTCTCGATTTAAAATGATTAAAAAACACTATTTTTTTTCGATTTATAATAATTAAAAAACATACTATTATGGAAATCATTCGATTATGGCAATCTCTACACAAAGGATGCATCGAGGTTTGCATTTCTTCCATTTTCCTTTCTTTCATTTTCCTTTCTTTCATTTTCTCATTCCACAAAAACAATCAAGGCGGTGTGACGCTGATACCCCACTGCCCTTTGGTCTGACAAATACCATTATAAATAAAAAATAAAGGATAATTAAAGCGGACAATTGCAGATGAACCCGTGGATATTCAAGGCTATTTCGGACCTTACCGTTTCCCAGCAGGCGACGTTTTCATCTTGGCGGTGAAATAAGAAACGGCAAATTCTTCTAGGATTTGAAAAGGAAGCACTTTACAGTAATCCTTGTTCGTAAGCTGCATTTTATGATTACAGCAGTAATATTTTCATAATAGGATAAAAAACACAGAAGATGATTTACATTTACTGCTACAATCATACATATACATTACTTAATTTTACTTAATTATAACTTAATCATTACTTAATCTTACTCCAAATAAAATAAAATAGTAGGAGCAGTATTTATAAGTGAGCCTTCACCATTACATTATATGTCTGTTCTGGAGTATGAATTTCAGAATTTTATTTTTCGAACTTGTTTCACCCGGAGTTCTACCTACATTCCAAATTTCAGATCCGTAGCACATCGGGTTACCATAGACAACGGACACGATGCGGTGTCACTTCGTTCCGCGATCACATACTGTAGGCTTTTTTGAGAAAATCGATGTAGACATCCAGAAGACTGACTTCAATAATTCAGTAGAAATCTATTTCAACATTTCAGTAAAAAAATCGATCTCGACTTTTCGGTAAAAAAAATAGTTTTCGAATTTTCGGTAAAAAAATCGATTTCGGCTTTTCGGTAAAAAAAAATCGATTTCGACATTTCGGTAAAAAAAAATCGATTTTGACTTTTCGGTAAAAATCGATTTCGATTTTTCGGTTTTCGACTTTTAAAACGGCGGTCGAAAATCGGTAAGTAGAATCGGTTTTCGAAAATCGATTATTGACAGCCCTAGTATAAACCATCCTACTTCTTAGCTTCAATAATTTGGAAAAAAGTGCATCCTATACACAGGTTTTTACGGTAGATTTTGAGTCAATACCAGATTGCACAGTAGTTTTTTTAAATTATCGTATTACATTGATTGTAAGCTGACCTTCTCAATTTTCACAAGGGCATGCGAGGAAAATTCCATGTTGGGTGTTTTCTGGGATTTTCACAAAAAAAATACCGAAAAGTATTTTTTTCAATTTGTAATCAACTAAAATTACAATACAAATTACGTTATATTCAAGCATTCAATATAATTTTTACTAAAATGTAATTTGTTCCGATTATGTCCCAGATTTTTAATCTCGCAACAAAAATATCCCGGTTTCTCTCTCTGTCTTCTCCAACATCTCACATTAAACTCATCAATCCTGTAGCACCATTGTGCAGAAAGATTTGATGTTTCTTCTGCATATGTTATCACTTTTCTCTTAAAGTTTGCAAAATAATGCTTTCCTTCCCTTATGGGATTACAGGCGACTCCCAAGTCTCGTTGGGGATGCGTTCCTGAAAACGTATTCGAATGTCGAATATTCGAGTGTTAAACGCCGTTTTTCCATATACTTGCATGTTATAATCGGGGGATACGTTACCGCATCTCGGGAAAAAGTCTTCCCTCACGTTCCATAAAGATAAAATAACATTACTAATATGTTAATACAACAATATTAAATTATGAATAAATTATATAATAAATATTTTAAATGTATAACTTATTTTTTGCACTAAAAAGGAAAAATAAATTTGTGTTTCGAACTTCAAAGATATGCAATATGCTTTACAGACAGCCTGGTCTGGATCTCACGAGTCGTTTGTTACAAATGACTTGCGCGAGCTTGATAACATACATGCGTACATCTATCTATACATACAACTATTTATCGCAGTAAAATTAATATAAAAGTTATTATAAAAGCACAAAATAACAAGAATAAAGAAACAATAAAATTACAAATATTTTTATACCTTAATTCTTTTTCAACTGTGCTTACTGGACTTGGTTTATTAATTGAGAAGTTGGAAGATTTTAGTTGGAAGAAGAGGAGCTATTGGGTGGGGAACTGTTTATTGTTGTTATCAAATTACGTGAATTTATCACACGTTCTAGAATTTTCTCCTTCTGTTTTACATAAGTGCTAATAGTTGAAGGACAGATTCCCAACGATCGTGCGATTTCAGCTTGGCTTTCACCTTTCTCAATACGCTTTAAAATTTCTAATTTCAATTCATAACTATGAATCTTATGCCCTCTTTTATTTGATTCCCTTACATTATCACTATTACATTTCCTTTTAGATGCCATGTCAAGTGATAAATTTATAAATAAATCAATAAAATAAATAAATTTAAATAAAAGTACAGAAAAAAGTGAAATCAGCACAAATTCGAACAATTAGAGCAGATATAACTACGTCGACACCAAAACTAAACCTCGCGTTTAGTCAGAACCAATTACTAAGCGAAGTTTATTCCGCGTATATTATCGATCGGTGGGATCGAAATCTCGAATTAATCGAGACTCGAGAGTCGCCTGTATTAGAAAAACTGAAAAACTCGCCGAAGTAAATGACAAAAATTTACCCTTGCAAAAGCATGAGGAAATGAGGGTTGGCTCGGGGAATCCTAGGATTATGTGCATGCGCATATTAGAGATGGAATGGGGAATCCCAAAATTATGCGCATAGTAGAGATGGCTCGGGAGTGAATTTATCGAAACATTTATTTCTTCCTATTCAATTAATGTGCTTCTTTTTACATGCATTTAAAGTAGATTGTTTCCTTTATATTAATACACTTATATCTAGAGTTATAATGCAACTACAGGCACTAATGCATTGATTACTTTACTTTTTCATTCATTGATTTTTAAGACCCGATTCTAAGCTGAGTGGCAATTTTTAAGGAGGTAAAAAGTAAAAAAAGGTCGATTAAATATGGTAACTTGTCTGCTATATTTCTATATATGAATGTTTTTATCCTTCCTATGATTTAACATTATAATACAGGTCAAGCACCCTTTATCCGCAAATCCGAAATCCAAAATTTTTTGTGTCAATGCCAAAGTGTACGGAAAATGGTCTGCTCTCAAAAAGATGCTATGCTCAAAGGAATTTCGCTATAATGCTGCTACCGCTGGATAAGTGCAAAAATACATCAACATAGGACTTGTAATAACTAATAAATAAAATAATGAAATCTAATCTATCTTACTCACTAATCCTGTTTAAATTATTAAATCACAGTACAATTAAATCTTAGAAATTTTCGCCACGTCGCTGAACATAAGAAATATATGCTAGACGAAATGAAGTCTCTGAATTCTCTAAATCTAGCGACAAAATAGCTAAATTGTCTTCCCTGGGTCTGACATGCTCAGATAATTCTTTGTTGACGAAATTAAGTTGCAATGTAACCTGTCATCTGACACTGCCAACTGCTGCCCGCACTGCGCTCCTGCATCATCGCGGTTTGTTGTCGTTGGTTCCCAATGTTACATTATACGTAAGACGTTTGTGGTTATTATTACTGTCGTGTTTGTGATAGTGAACATGTCAAAAAGACCATCAGATACCCTTACGAGCAGTATGAAAACAAAAAGGAAGCACAATTCTTTATCAATTGCAAAGAAAGTTGAGTTGTTACAAAAACTTGATAGTGGTGCATCTGTGAAGCGATTAAGTGAGGACTATGGCATTGGTATCACCACCGTGTATGATTTAATAAAACAAAAAGATCAGTTATTGAAATTTTTTAGCGACAGTGAATCTCAAAAGTTAATGAACAACAGAAAAACAATGCATAGGTCAAAAAATGACGACCTTGATCGTGTGTTGTTGGAGTGGATCCGTCAGCGGAGGAGTGAAGGAATTCCACTGACAGGCAAAATGATCATGAAACAAGCCAAAATCTACCACGAAGAACTAAATCTTGAAAGAGCATGTGAGTACACAGCAGGCTGTTACATAAATTTAAGATACGTCACGGAATAAAGTTATTGAAAATTTGTGGTGAAAAGGTATCCGCAGACTGCAAGGCTGCTGAGAATTTTATTGATCAATTCAAAAAGCTAATTTCAAACCATAACCTTAAATCTGAGCAGATATATAATGCCGACGAAACAAGTCTGTTTTGGCAGTACGTCCCTCGGAAGACAACAACGGCTGATGAAAGGTTTGAAGGATAGTAAAGATAGATTAACTATTCTTGGTTGTGCCAATGCAGCCTGAACAAATAAATGTAACTTGGCTGTAATTGGGAAGAGCAGACATCCTAAGTGTTTCAATGGTATTCGCACATTACCTGTTCATTTCTATTCCAATAAGAGGGCTTGGGCAAACAGGGACATGTTTACAAATTGGTTTCACAATCATTTTGTACCGGAGGCACGTGATCATTGCCGGACTTGATGATGACTGTAAAATCATATTGCTCATTGATAATTGCTCGGCTCATCCCCCAGTTGAATTGTTTGAGAAAATGAATGTGTTTGCTGTTTACTTTCCTCCCAGTGTTACATCATTAATACAACCCTTAGACCAAGGCATTCTTCATTCCCTGAAGTGTAAATATAAAGACTTTCTTTTTAACTGTATGATTAGTGCCGTAAATAGGGGCAAGAGAGTGGACGATTTCCGTAAAGAGTTTACAGTCAAGGACGCCATCTACTTGGTTGAAAAAAACATCTTGAAAAATGGTTGGCATAACCTTTGGCCTGAAACATTGTTTGTTGAGGATGATTACTCTGGAGAGCTGTTTCTAGGATTTCGTGTCACCAAGGAAAAGCAAATGGTAACCCAACTACTTGAGTATGCAAAGCATACGTCTTCAGAATGTGTAAATACACTTGAGGCGGAGGATATCGAGGAAGTACTTGATGCTGACAACGATGCACCTGTTGTTCACTCACTGACAGATACAGAAATTGCAGAAATGGTTTCACAGCAAGACACACTTGCAAAAACAGTGATGATGACGATGAAACAGTGGAAACGGTCGAAAAAGTCCCCATAGATGAAGTTGTGACAATGTGTGACAAATTAATAAATGCACTCGAGCAACATGAGTTTATAAGCGAGCAAGAGATCATGTCTGTGTATAAAATCAAAGATAAACTTTTGAAGGAAAAACCTAAACAAATGAGGCAGATGCGGCTGGATGAATTGTTTAAGAAGGCCTCACAACAAAGTCTCTTCAAGATCCATATCCTAGCCCATCTTCACACCCAGACATCTTGGATTTAAAAAAATAATTCTCGGTATGTAGAAACTCCATATTCGTTTCATATACATTTCTTGAGATAAATTAGTAATAATTTACATGTTTATGACATGCAGATGACACGTAGGAAGGAGATCTGTATAGAAACAAGGGTGCAAGTATCAATATTAAGGAAAGAAGGCTATTGTTGGATAAGTCTGTGGAGGTGGACAGGTTTGAAATTGGTGGCACGCGACTGCTGCACTAGCATGCGGCGGAAATACCCCAACAGCTGTGCAATCCGAGAAATCGCCAAGGCCGGTCGTCTTGTACTAGTATTTTCGGATGGTATTGTAGCATTTAATAATAAAACATGTTCGACAATTGTTCATTTGTATTCAAGCTGATAAAAGGTAGCATGAGTGGTGTAGTGCTCATAAAATAACATACAGGATACACTTATTCAAGGACACTATGCATGCCATCTTAATGTGTAATATCTAAAAACCAAAATTTTCCTAATTCAAAAATTCCATCTTTCCGGAGGATTTCAGATAAAGGGTGCTCGACCTGTATTACACTAGTGTAGCTTAGACCAGCTTCCATTTATAATCAAATAATATAATTTATTAATAGGTTGCACTTAATTTAGATTTATACAAAGTTTAATGAGAATAATGAATATAATTGACCCAGAAAAATGTTTGCAGCATTTGGATGATGATAAAAATGAGAATATTTTACTCTCTTAGTGTGTCATGAACTAGACGAAGTTTTTGCTCAATCACCTAAATTGCCTATGCTATGAAACAGATGTACTTGCTTAACTTCCCTATCTTTGTCTCATTTTATCATCATTTTAAAATGCATTGGATTGACTACTTTGGAAGTATTTTGTGCTGTTGCCTTATAACACTTTTTCTTACTCCTCAGTGAAAACCTACAAGCCTAATGTTGTCAGTAGCTCTGTTTGATTCTATACATTCATTTGAAAATTTCCTTAAAAGTTTGTTGAATTTTCCACATTTTGCACACACATTAAAGAACAAATGTAGGAAGACGTGCATTCCCTATCTGTATTGAATGCCTTTCTTCCTAGTGAAGATACTGATTTAAAATTGAAAGTAGAAAATGCATTTTGTGGCAGAAATGCATTGTAATAGCTTGTAATTAAGGATTTATCTACAACTTTTAAGCATGATTATACAATGTTAAACTTAAGGTCAATTAAAATATGTTTATTGAATGTGTAAATGTATCATGTTAAGCTTAACTCTCCATTTTTTAAAATTAGGTTAAGAGAATTGCTGCAGAGTATTATGATAATTTGCCTCAGCATACATCATGGACCAGTGTTTTGTATGACTTTATCATGGATCCAGATATAGGACCTTATGCACGTATCAAAAGGAAACATAAAGGTCTCGATTCTTAAGTTTATGATGCTGTGATAAGGAAGAGGGGAGAGGGAGAAGAAATCAAACTTGACATAATGCAAGAGATCCACCAAAAGGCATTCATTGTGATATGTTTAAGATGATTAGGTCATTTTCTTATCCATTCTTGTGTAATTCCTTTTGGGATTCTGTTTTAATGGCCAGTGAATTTTCATAGCTTCTGTATTATATCATCCATGTTATATTTAATGAGTCATAAATGTGCTTCCTATTACATTATGCAAGTTGTTAATTCTTATGTTTCACTTAAAATACTTGATAATTTTAAAATGCCCTTATGTACAGCATTTTGCAAACTTATTTTCTAAACAGGATGTTTTATGAGCTGCTTATGAGTTTGCAGTATTATTTT
Organism: Uropetala carovei; assembly: GCA_036926305.1. Taxonomy (NCBI): domain Eukaryota; kingdom Metazoa; phylum Arthropoda; class Insecta; order Odonata; family Petaluridae; genus Uropetala; species Uropetala carovei. Next base: position 4,643,749 of record JAXCHB010000172.1, on the reverse strand, counting down.
AATGTAGCATAATAATTTGCAAATAATGATTGTGCCGAGTCAAACTGTGCCAGGATGTATAATCAAAATTTCTACTGTTAAATAAAATTTACAAAAGATTTTTGATAAAATAAATTTGTTCCAATATTATTAAATTGTAATAAATGGGCATGTACAAACCTTGTCAAGCAAAACACAACCTTTGCCATTCATTCACTTAACGTCATCCTCACTCCAGATCACTTTGACATTATTGTAAAATGATGATAATTTAATGTCCAGCAGTATTTTCTGACTAGCACGAGGATGAGCACAATTACTGCTTTCAAAAAGAGAAATCTGCAGGATGGGAATGTTCTGGGCTGGGGCTGGTGCTCCCAGAACTCTCTTCTTCCTTTATCTTGAGAACATGCTGTTTGCCCTCACTACTTCCAGGCAGGAAGATACTCCCTCCAGCCTCTATACTCACGTCTGCTTCCTTCTTCGGCTGTATCATGCCAGGCTTTGTTTCAGGAGCCACTGTGCTCTTGCTGCCTCCCGCTGCCTTGCCTCCTCCCTTACCCTTTTCTGCTCCTTTCCCCTTCTCACCTTTCTCTTTTGACCCCCCACCGTGCTTGTGCTCATGACGGTGTTTGTGCTTGTGACGATGCTTCTTCTTATCCTTTTTCTTCTTTTTAGCCTTTACAGTATAAAGAGAACAACTTCGGTGAAGTGAAATACCTTGAAACAACAGTGGGCATTTAAATCCATACGATAAAGGTTAATTCAATGACAATTTTTGAAACAATTAAAAAAGATGATACATACTTGATATCACAAAACGTTACCAAGTGAAAGCTTTAACAATGCTTCATGTACGTACCGTTTATCATGTTATATTTTAAGTAAATTATTTTTTCTGCATGTAATTTGTCAGCTGATCTATGATAGTCATGTGGGCATTTGGGAATACTTTCTTGGTTTTTCTGATTATTATGAGAGTTAAATGTGATATTAGAGTATTCACATTTTCCCATGTATATTTTGCTAGTAGTACATTAAGTAGTGTAATATTGGTCAAAATTTGAATATTTCTACTTCAAACCAAAAGCCAGGTCTTCATTTGTAAGTCATTGTAAACGAAGTTGCAAATAATTTAGACCTCTTGTAAAAATGAAATACAGTATTAATGCATTTTACTATGCCATGAATGGGAGAGGGCTCAATCAAACAGTATTATGCTAAAACACTACGCACAGAAGTTGGTACATATACATGAAAACATTACTTATCCAACCAAACTAGTAGTTTGTGCATGATCATACTTAAGCTGAGATTGAATGAATTAATAAAATATCTTAAAGTAACACACAAATAACATCTTGGTGTCTGTAGAGATCTTTAAATAAATCTGATAATTTGTTGAGTTGTGACTCTAAAAAAATTAGAAGAAAGCTTAGATATAATGACAGTTTGTTTTGTCTGAAGTGTTTGTTGCCCGAAACGTGTTATAAAATGCTAAAATGAAAGATGGTAGACTAAATATATGACCTAACTAAAAGCCATATAACTATTAGAGCAGGGCAATTTTAGGTAAATCTTTTTCTACACAAATTTCCTCATAGATTTACATATAAAGTATTTTAAAATTGACTATTAAATAGTTCTGCAAACATTAAGAAAAGAAATGTCATCTGACAAGTCTTGAAAATACAGCACTAATGAGGATGACAGCAATATGGAAATGATAGTGTGACAGCACAAGAGAAATATAAACTCTAGAGAAGCTTCAAATATGCATTTTATTTACCTTAGATGTCAAGTCCTTTCCATGACTTTTGTGTGAGGAGTTTCCTTTGGTTGCCACAGATTTGGGAGATGTATCCTTGTTAGGATTTATGGTTGGAGGGGTGTTTCCCACAGGACCTTGGAGCATGACCACCTCACGTTTGAACATTCCAGGCTCGAAACCTACAGGAGCCTTGACTTCTCCTGATTGGCCACTTGAGATACCAGGGAGGGAGGCTGAATTGTCTGAGAAATACTCTTGTTTTACCTGGACCTTTAAAGCATTCAAAAATATGTTATACTTATTTCATGACCAAATGACATCTTTTATGCGATGCAAGACTGGAGGTAGCAATAGAGAATTAACTTTTTATATAAAGTAGTATATAAATGAATGTAAAATGTCTTGTCTACAACTTTCATTTAACAGCGACATATTAAGCTATTAGTAAGAGAGAAAAATATATTTTACATGTAATTTTTCTGCACAAGGTATTATTCACACCCAATCATAATTTTCTTCACTTCCAACACTAAAGAAGTCATCAAGTACTCCATCTCCTGTCTTCCACATAATGTGATTTTCAGATCCATCCATGCTGTTTGATACATAGCACTTCTTAAACCCAAGAACAAGTGATCCTGATGAGATGACGTCCCATTCAACTTTTATCAGCTTTCCTAGTGAAACCTCAGATGATTTTTTATTTACCCTGGTGACAACCATTCTCCATAAAGCTGACGTAGGGGTCTGAACAGTTTGTTGAATGCCATATCAAGAATATGCAATGGAGATACAGTAAATTCTCGATTATCCAGCCTAATGGATGTAAGAGGTAGCATAAATAATCGAAAAATACGGATAATATGAAATTGATTTATTTAAAAATATGTGCTTCAATTCTCTTGAACAAAAAGGCTAGAAAACAAGCGACTGCATCGCCGGCCGTGAAGAAACAACTGATTGACCAAAGTCGCATGCTGCTTCCTGTGATATTGTCATGAAACTCAATAACACTAAAAAAAGCAATATATTTACTTAGGAGGAAGTACAAATAAGAGAAAAACATAATGCAAAAATATTTATTTCAAAATATGTGCTTAAATTCTCATTAAAATGGTAACAAAAAGGTTATAAAACAAGGCTTTTATAATGGTTCATTCAAAAAGTTTGTAAATTTAGTTTGTTTTGAGGACTTCTTTAAACTTTCTTTTATGATTGATCGTATTTTCCTGGCTGCTATGACATCACAGTAATCAAAATCATTTTGTCCCATATAATTTAACAAAGTTTTGCATATACTGTATCGCTGTTTGAATCGAGTAAACCACCCAGATGAAGCATTAAAGTTTCCTGCTAGCCCTAGTGATTCATGGAAATACCTCACTTGCTGTGCACACATGGGACTGGAGACAGGAGTTCCATCAGATCGCTTTTGATTAAACCACAGAAGCAAGGCTGCATCTAATTTCTCGTAGGTTGTTTTTTCCATACTCTTACATTTTGAGGGACCAGCACCACTGTCAGAAACTGCAGTGAACTCCATCGACTTAGTTTTGTTTTTCCTTGTATATCACGAATGGTTTGTATGCCAATACCATATTCACCTGCCAATTTATTCACATATTCTCCTTTTTCAAGTCTCACTATTAATTCTAGTTTTTTTGTAATAGGAAGAACAATTTTCTTGCATTTTCCTGCCATTTTAACAAGGGGTGGGATAAAAGTTTATCACTACAAGAACCATAGCACAATGAGCTGCACACAAGGTGAAACAACAATAGGAGAATCTATAATCCGATCACCCTTACTGTCTTATGTTTGTAGCTTGCTGGTGAAAGTGACTGTACCGCCACAAAGAAACAACTGGATTGACTAAAGTCGCATGCTGATTCCCGTGATATTGTCATGAAACTTGCTAACATTAAAAAAGCAATATATGTATTTATAAACATCATTTTTGCGCATAATAAAATCTTTAGACATTAATATAATGGGATTATGAAAATGTTGTTGTCTCACAGTGCTGAATTTCTTTGCAATTAGAGTATTAATAAAATTTTGAGGCATAAGGAGAGAGGCAGCACGGATAATTGAGAGTTTACTGTATATATCAGTATGAGCATAAGAGTTGCATTGAGAAATTCACGATTTCATATGTTCTGTCCTAGAAAATCTAGCACTAGAATTCTTCATTTCTTCAAGAGAGCTCCCAGCCATTTGTCCCAAACTTCATTGAGACACTTCATCATCAATCCACTGCTCATCAAATCCTTTTTATTGCACTTAAAGATTATGCCATGTGGAAGTTTCTCCTTGGGCATACTCTACCTCTTCTAGGTGCCAATTTGCTCTATGTATCAGCAGTTTTCATTAACCTTTCTTGTTGGCATATAAAAAACAATGCTGTTTTGGTTGAATTTCTTGATTGGCATATGCTTTTGCCATGGCATAATCTTTTGGATGGATCCATCACAAAACAGCAAATAACAACAATATTGGAATTCCACTTTTCATTAACAACCTTAAGGCTCAGGTTACACTTTAAGTTTGCTAATGAAAAGTAGAAATCCAACATCGTCTGTTTTTTTGTCAAGTCATACTATGGCGATATTGTTAATTTTTCAGTATAATCCGTGAAGTCTTTGTGCCAGTGTTGTTCTTTGAAGTCATTTTGTCTTATGAACCAGGTGATCCACTCAACTTTTACGTTGAAATTCTGTTTTGGTATCTTAAATGACATTATTACTTTCAAGGCCTTAATCCCCATAGTCTCTTGCATAATTTTCAGTTGGTTGTTACATTTTTCACCTACAAACACCATCACCTTCACTTCTAATTCTTTGTAAATACCTTCTTTTGGCTCACAAAATGCTTTTCACATAGAACAACAATTTTCATAATATTTAATCTATGTAGGTTGCACCACATTACTCAACATTATACAATGTGGCATATTCAATTTTCAAGTTCAATTTATACATTATAATAGGATGGAATTGAAGTTAATGCCATCCACCTTGACTTGTGCAGAGTAATACCTTCTTATCTATATTGTTTTTTTCTCCTAAGATAAGAAAAAACCTAGTCTTATAATCAGGTAAACATAGTATATCAAAGGTTTGCATAACAAACTTGATTGTATTACCTTAAATTCATGTTATCATGATCTGCAGTGGAATGTTTAGCAATGAGAAAATACTCACAGGCATTGGACTTTGAATGGCAGGAGGGCCAGCAACGCCATCCCCAATCTCAATTCCTCTTGTGGCAGCCTCTTCTTTAACTATGATTCCCGACTCAACGGTTGCCACCCCAGAATTTGACTCCTAAATAGATGATTAATAATAATATTTAATATTATAATATTAATAATATAATAAATAATAGTTAATGTCTACTTCTGCAAAAAGATTTTCTCATTTAAAACTCTCTTTGTTGTAAATTCATGGAAGCTTAGTGAGTTATTCTGCAAGATTAAAAAATATCACACTTTCAACTTGACTTTTTGCAAATGATTTCTTGCCAATGATTTCAAATGAGGATATAGAGCAGGGGTGGCCAACCTTTTTCTGTAAGGTGCCACATATTATGCTGAAAAGGTGTCGCATGCCACCTAATATTTTTGCATTAGTGGTAGTCTATATGGCAGGGGCAACATGGAGGGAAGAAGCCATTGTACTTGTTTCGAAGATGGACTTGTCTATGGCCCTTTTGGCTATGGGTTGGAAGTTTTTTAAGATCATTAATACTATCAAAAATGAATACGATATACTAAACCAAGATTTCCGGCAAAAGTGAAATTAAAAGTTTATCAACTACTTTCGAAACATATGAACTAATAACATACTAAATGTACAATTTTAATTGGTTAATAATATAAATTAATAAAATGTCATTATTACTGCGACTCTACTCCTCCGTTTTCATGTTGTTAAGCTATGCACACACTATGCAAATAATGGCGAATGAACAACAGCGAACGAAAGAATTCATTTGGTTTGTACAGTCAAACGAATGCTTATGAATGCATGCGTTCGCCTTTGCTAGGGTTTGCTAGCCAAGCGATAAATCAAGAGAATTTGGTGGAATGTTTAATGTCTCTTTCTTCTAGTTTTTTTCCTAAGTAGTTCACTTAACACTATGAATGATGCACTTGCAATAATAATTTATTCATCAGGCATTGTAATTACAATTTAAAAAAAGAAAATGAAACACACAATTGAGTTATTGTCCTCGCCAAACAGGAAGACGGGTGACCTTGAGCTCTCGTGTTGTGCAGTAGCAAGTACTTGTGACGTCAGGTCACGAGAACCAATCAGCTTCAGTCTGATTTGAGCTGTGCTAGCAGAAGGATCTCCCACGTGCTTTTCATTTCCATTAGTATATTTTTTATTATTGAGTTTGTTAAGATTTTTGTTGTTGTTAAGTGTTTATAATAAGGCTGCAGAAGCATCTAGGCATCAGGTTGTTACACAAGCAGGCTAGGAAGCTAGTGTTTCGAGTTTATAAGTATTTCAAGAATGAAGTAGATGCTGGGGAGACCTATTGAAGACGTTGCCAAATTTCAAGAATGTACTCAAGCCACAACCGGAGTTGCAGTGAGAACCATCCAACGAATTATTAATGAAGCAAGGAAATCCATGGATGCTGTAGGAAGCATTAATCTGAGATCTCTGGTGAAACATCGTCAATCCAGAAAACCCATGACTGATTTAGATAATTTTAATAAAGATGTTCTTCAAAGGAAGATATTCGAAATGTACGACAGAGGAGAATATCCTACAGCCATGAAATTACTGTGTGACATGAAGGAATCAACAGGATATTCAGGAAGTACATGATCAATATATAAAATTTTGAAGCAGCTTGGGTTCAAATATATGAAAAGGTAATGATGGGAGAAAATTTTTGATGGAAAGAAGTGACATTGCTGCAGCAAGAGTGAAATTTTTAAGACAGATGCACGAGATTAGGAGACAAAATGGTTCCATAGTATATTATATTGACGAAACTTGGGTAAATCAAAATCACGCAAGAAAATATTGCTGGAAGAAGAGTGATGGGCTTGGTGGCATGAAGACCCCAATCGGCAAAGGAGGAAGATTGATAATATGCCATGCCGGCTCAGGCATTACAGGCTTCATTCCACAGAGCAAATTGGTGTTTTGCTCAAAAGGGAATAGTTCAGAATATCACAGTGAAATGAATGAGGAAACATTTTAAAAAGTGGTTTATTGATGATTTCCTACCATATTTAGCACCTGGCTCTGTTATCTTTATGGACAACGCTACATACCATTCCGTTGTTATTGATAAAGCTCCCACCACCCAGACCAGAAAAGCTGATATCATAGCTTGGTTGGAAGCACATGATATCCAACACAATGTTAAGAACACCCGAGTGAAGTTACTAGAGGCTGCAAAACAAAGTGAGCATTATAAGAGAAAACGGTATGAATTGGATGAACTGGCTCAACAACATGGCCACAAAGTCATGCATCTTCCACCTTATCACTGCCAGTATAACCCAATTGAACTTATTTGGGCACAAGTCAAGGGGCATGTGGCAGCTTCCTGGGTCTTAAGAAAGTACATAAACATTAGTCAAATTTTTAAACATTTAAGAATTTATTACGGCCGAACGAATAAAAATTTTCAAATTTCTATATTCCCGTTTTCATTATTTGGCAAATTTTACCTCTTGAAAAAATTTCAGCTTCATAGCGCATTTAGAAGTACCTAAACCATGAAATGTTAGTAAAATTGTTTATAATTTTTTACGGCCAAGAAAATAAACATTGCTGCAATTTTGCAATTATTCCTCTGATTATTTTTTTCTATTCACCTGTGTATTAAATTTCAGCTCTCCAACTATTACAGTTTGGGCCAGACATTAGTATCCTATATATATCCTATATCGTATATCCTCCTCTGTAAGAAGAGTGCTTATAGAATGATAGGAGTGGGGCAGTTATTTTTAAATGTTTAGACAACTACCTGGAAAGCAAGAGAAGTCCAACTCAGTCTTGAAAACAGTGACTAGTTTTTGTACACAATTTTTTTATAATACGTTCTCATTTCATGAGATTAAAGTAGCCGCACGCACATAAAACAATCAGTCTGTTGTCAAAGAACAACATTGTATAACCTAGAATGTTAACGTTGACATCTTTCAATTTATTTCTATACATTTTATTTTATTTTTTCAAAATCGGGAGGTGTGTCACTGACAAGAGCTTCACGTGCCACAGGTTGGCCACCCCTGATGTAGAGGTAAGCGACTGGCAGTCCATATCAGCTGGTAAAAATGTTCCAAGATTTTCAAATTAAGTATTCAGAGAAAATATTTTAATGCATGAATTTACACAACGCTATTTACATTAGCAAAAACATCAATGCAGCATACTAAAAATGCGAAGTAGAATGAAGTTTATTCATCGTATAAATTACCATATCACCTAAGTATACAAAAACAAATTACTGTATTAACCATTAAAGAACACCAGTGGCAAAAATACTTGTGTGATTTAACACAACCAATAGAAAGAATTATCAAATGGGTATAAGAATCCACTGTTAACTTGTAACTAATGTCAAAATTGTTTTATGAAATTACCAGTAGCAATTACAGTAACAAAGTGGCCTTCCTTATTCTTTACCGTTTTTTGTAACAACCCGTTAAGGACTGAATTAATTTGGGTAACTTTCTTGTTTTTTTATTAAACAATATGATAGACAAATATACTTAAAGATTACATCAAGAAGAAATGTATTTTATAAATGTTACATTTAAAATCAAATCGAGATTTTATCATGATACCACAAAATACATTTAAAAACATTATTATGATCTTAATAAGTTGTTTTTATCATTATCATATGGTAATGCTAGTCCCTCACAGGTTAAGTATGTACCATTAGTTTTGTAAAACAATTATGGTACTGGCTTAGAAGTTTTTTCTTTGCTTTTCTCCTATTCATGGAATTCTATGAAGCATCAGCTCATCATATTATTAACAATTACAGTTAGCAACTCCTATGATAGAAGGACATGTACAAGAGATTAAAATATTGCAACTTACTTTGACTCTAACTTTTGCTGCATTAAGACCAGTGCCATCATCTCCAACGTCAACTATTTCTACTGTTACAAGACCCAGACGGTCATCATCAGTGAGGACCTCTGGTTGCGGTTGTGGTGAGATTACTCCGCCAGGCACCTTGCGTCTGTTTGCATCACAGATTTCTGTCACGCATGGCTTTACCTATAGATAAAGATGCAGTCATTCATTCAGGATGAATATATTTTCTTGAACATAAACAGGTTTTCCCAATTATATGTGTAATAATAGTAGTTGGAATTAAATAATAGACATCAACTACAGAAATATGATTGATAGTCTGTGATTACATTTTGGTAGGAAGCCTGTAAATGTAAAAATGTTTTAAAATAATTAATGCCATGATTATTAAAAATGTAGAAAGGTTTGTTATGATTTACATAACTACTTGTTGAATGGATGAGCATGAAGAGTACCATAGCAAGAAAGGGACGACAAGGATGATTGCCTTGGGTACTGAAGTTAAGGGGTAGCAACAAGTCGTGAGTATATATTTTTTATAAATATTTTGAAAATATTGCTACTGAATTGAATTTATGCTAACAAATACAATTAGCATCAAATTAAATGGTTCTGATAATCTTATGTCATTTGGCATCACCTTTAAAATTTTAAATGTGCATGCAGTAATGCATTTTTGTGATCATATCAAGAATCTATTATTCCCTTTCTTCTGTTAGAGCTGCTTTTCTATACTCTAGGGCAGAGCTGGCGAACCTTTTTGAGATCGCATGCCCAAATTGTCGATAATTTTCGGAGAAATTCTTTCAGGTGCCCATGGGAATTTTGAGCAGCAAAATAGTGTCTTGAAGTCTTTCTTCATCATTATTAATTATTATTATATATAATTATTATTATATAATATAATTATTATTATATATTATAATTATTATATATCATTACTGTTACTAGTGTATAGCCCGTCAAAAATGACGGGAGTAAAGATTCGATCGTTCAAGCTATTTATGGAGATCAAATTGGCATCAGAAATATAAATTGTATTGAAAGTCATTTCCCTCACCTTCATTCCCCCTATCCCACTCTCTCCTTTCCCTCTCCCTTCCTCTACCTCCATCTCCTTCCCCCTCCCCCTCCCTTTGTCCCCTCTCTCTCATATTAAAAGCAATCAAAGCATGTTTACATCCATAAGGATTGAAATAACAATATGATATTGAGATCTAACAATGGAATTGGTAGGCAAGGCAATATCCCATTAAAATGGCTAGATTTCCTCAAACTGTGTGAATTAAATGTTTAAATTGAGCGATTTTGAACTGTAGGCAGAAAAAAGATGAAAAGAATAAGAAACTTTATAATGTTTTCTTCAAAATGGTTTATATCCTAAGACTGTATGTCAATTCTTTCTAATTTTAATCTAAAAAAGAATGAGTCTGTACGTCAAAATGTCCATTTTTACGTGTTACCTTATGGGAAATGGAAATTATCCCCTCGAGTTCGATACATTTTGTTATTATATCATAATGCTATCCGGAAAATGTCATCAAACTCGGCTCAATCAATGAGACTTTTATTGTTGTCACTTTTTTCTGAAAGAGGCCAGATTTTTCTCTCATGTAGTCCAAAAATAATATGTACTAGGGGCTCTACCCCTGGCCACTCTGCGCCGCCATCCCTAGTTTCTGAATTGCACAAGAGTAAAGTAATTTAAATAATCTATTTAACAATTTGAATGATCAACAAAAAACTTCGCTATAAACAATATTTCTGATAACAGAATCTTCATTTTCATCTTTGGCTCCAGTTATTTGGATTTTAATTCCTTGGCATAATTTTGACCTTGACAAAGCTACGTGTTGACCATGACCAAAGATGGGCTTATTTTGGACTATGCATAAGCCTACTTTTCAAAACTTTGTTGATTGTCATAGCAAACGACAGACATACAGGAAACTGAGTTCTAGACAGAATAAAAGGAAGTTTGGTATCATCTTTTGTGGAAAGTTTAATGCACGGTATAGTGACAATTTTTCCTCTGTGATCTCCTGTCAAAACTTCACAGAAGAGTATATGTCTGTCTATCATCAGGACAATCAGTCGAGTATCATTACAAAGTCCATCCTTGATACATACATTCTAAAGCAACATGACTACTGCTCCCACTTTCAGCTTTAGGTTTTGCAGTGGAAATCCAGACGGATTTAAAGTGGCCAGATACTCCGGCTGATATTGGATTATAACATCGTCATTCCCATCACCATCTGCTGACATAGCTGTATCATAGCCATAGCAAATTATCTCCTGTGCCTGTAGTTTGTGTAGGGCCCTTTCATTAAGAGATCGTACCTCATTGTTCCAAAGAGCGAAAGAACACTTGAACGAAGATCATATTCGTATAACTGTTCACTGAATATAGCATCGAGGATATCTAGATCAGGAGGGCATAACATTTCATTCGGTTCATTAAAGTTTCCCATTTTTCAATCGCCTATATTGAGCAACCACTGTGCAAACTTAACTTGATCGGGATTGGTTGTCATCTTCTGATGTAAACGAAAGCGTTTGAATAGAGTCCATAGCATTAACCGGGTTATCACTTGGTCAATGATCTGATTTCTTCCTGCCTTTTACACTACTGGTAAAACCTGCCGGAAATCCCCTTCCAGCAACATATACCATATTTACTCGCATATAAGCTGCACTATTTTTCCTTAATTTTTATTCGAAAAATTAGGGTACGGCTTATGCGTGAATACAAAGGAAAAACATTCTTAAAGTGAGATATTCGCACATTACAATCACAATTTCCATGTTTACGTCACTTTCGAATAGAAGTTGTAAGACATATACAGTAATCCCTCGCCATTCATGAATTTACTCTTCACGATATTAAATTTGCATATCCGTGACTTTCGTTTTGAGTACCTGTTTTTTCATTCACAAGGCAGAAATTTGCATATCTGCAAATGATCGCTTAAGTACTGCTCACTCTGCGACATTTTTTTAAAAACTTTTTTCTTTCTCAATGTCTCGTAGTCACCACAGTAGTGTATACGGCACTTATATAAGTATATTATGATAAAAAATTTCCAATGCTATAATGACTTGTACTAAATATATCTTGAAACTTTAGTTCATAAATAATGTATAAAATCCTAACAATAACTTCAAAAATGAGAATTACAAATCATTACATGCATTAAAAGACTGAATAAACAAAAATTAGAATGAATCATTATTATTACTGTTTACATTCATGTTTTCCACATAATGCAACGGCACACTCAGTGTGCCACATGACCAGTTGCATGAAATTTTTTGATGCGCATGCACTGAAATATGCAGTAGAGAAATTTTCGATTATTTCTTTATGCATAGTTTTCCTTTGTTTACAATGGCTGCATAATCTTACTCATTTAAAGCAGGCAGGGAAAAGAAGAGGTAACTCACAAACCTCTTGTGTATGCACCCAGCGAAAGTCAGCTGAGAAAACCAAAAATCGAAATTTTCGTAACTTCAATTATTCTGCACCATAACTTTTCAACTGGACAGCAAATAAGAAAATTTCTGGAGCCTCCGACTGTATACCTTTTTGAGTTCAAAATGCAGCTTATATCGAGGGAAGTTTTTTTTCTATTTTTAATGTTAAAAAACCCTGGGTGCGGCTTATATGCGGTGGCGGCTTATATCCAAGTAAATACGGTACTTCCCTCCAAACGACAGCCCTGACCTCAGTATATCATGTAAGGTTGTGTATCATAGAAGCCTCATCTCATATAAAGAGATCTATGGCTATCAGAAACTGTTTGTCAGTCTTACTAAGACGTACTGACTTTGCATTTTCAATGTGTAAAGGAAGACCAAAAGTTTTATGCGCTGTTCGACCAGCCGAAAGAAGTATAGCTGCTATTCCTGTCCAGGCAATAGATGCTATCTTTTTTAATGAGTGCTTTTGTAGATGGTATACACACTTGTACAAAAAAGTCTTGCCCGTTCCTCCAGGACTGTCAATAAAAAATAGTCGTTGATGGCACTGAGAATCAGCAAGAGCTCCTGAAATTTCGTTCAAAATTGCCGCTTGATCAGCATTCAAAGACGCTTTCATTTCTTCACTGATCAAAAGATATTCGTCCAGTGTGATATAATCACAGTCTTCAGGCACAAAGGTCTCCAAACCATTAATATTAAAGTCTGCAAGAGTTCGACCTTCAGATCGCAATCTATTTTCAATTTTGTTTAAGGCTTTTTCTTCGGTGATTCCTTCACATATGTGGGACTTGTACTTGGTCCACAATTCCTCGGCACTGTATACCTCACTCATGATGAGCAGGTACACAAAGAATTTTTGTATAGCTGAAGACATCATGGTACCACATGCAACATTCATAATCCCATCCAGATCACAGGAATCAGTTGCAAAACCTTCGCCAAAGCCATTTCTTTAAAAGTAGGATATACGGTACCTTCGTGTGTTCTGACATCTTCGTAACTCGTGGCTCCCTTGGAATCTTTCAGAAAAATATTTAGGCAAAATTTCTCTGTATCTCTTGGTAATAAATTAGAATCCTGAAGAAGATAGGAGTGAAATACTGTGACAGAAGAGTGATACATGGTTTGTACGAGGACCAAACGGTTGTGGTAAGATGTGAGGAAAGCCAAAAAGAAGCAAGGAGGCTCACTTTCACCACTATTGTTCAACATATATAATGAGGAAGCTCTGAACAAGCTCAGAGAGAGTAAACAAATAGGTGTTACGATCCAAGGTCAAAAGGGAGACATGCTGCATTTCATGAATGATATAGCTGTAATAGCAGAGACACCGAAGGAATTAGAGATGTTTTAAAATGAAATGGAGATGATACTTGCTGACTACTATGATAAGAAGATAAATAAAGGCAAGACAAAGGTGATGGTTTGTGGAAAAAGAGAGACAGGCAACCTACAGATAAATCTGAGAGAACAACAATTGAAAGAAATAGATGAATTCTGCTATCTAGGAAGCAGGATAACAAGCAATAACAGGAGCAAGATGGACATAGCTAGTCAGATCATGCAAGCGAAGGAGATGTTTTACAAGAAAAGGCAGCTAATGACATCGAGCAAAATAAGTTTGGAAATCAGGAACAGATTTATATAGTCCTATATATGGAGCATTTCATTCTATGGTTGTGAGACTTGGACAATAGGAACACGAGAGAAGAAAAGATTGGAAGCCATGGAAACTTGGTGTTATAGAAGGATGTTGATGATTAGCTGGGTGGATAAGGTGACAAACGAAGAAGTTTTCAGAAGGTCGCAAGAAAGCAGGAGTCTATGGAAGGCCATTAAATGCAGAAGAGAGTTTGGTTGGATACACTCTGAGACATGAAGGACTTTTGAAGGATATAATCAAAGGAAGAGTAGCAGGAAGAAATGCAAGAGGACGACGCCCCAGATTAGGATACATAGAACAATTATAAAGCACGTGGGATGTAGGACATATGAGGAGATGAAAAGGCTAGCCCAGGACAGGGTTGAGTGGAAAGCTGCTACAAAGCAATCTACGGACTGATTACCTATGATGATGATGAATAAATTTTCATACTTAATTATACATACAGACAGACCTCGTCTTTCGCAGGGGTTACGTTCCTGAAAGACGAAATTGCAAAAGATGTAATTAAGGCAATGGGAAATACAGGGTTTGGTTCCCTTCCCAGCAAGAACAGATCATTTGTCCTCTGTATTGGTGACTGCAGAAAATATAGAAAGAGACGGAAAAATGAACTTCAATGAAAGAGAGATTTAAGCAAGATAAAAGAACACAAAAAAAGTATCAGAAAATAAAATCTTATTTAAGTTTCATAGTAGAATCGAGAAAAAAAATGAACTGAGGTTGTCTAATTTGCAGGAGCTAATTTCCAAATACCGCATACCTCGTCATTCTTGGGGTGTTACATTCCTGAAAAACTCCACGAAACTCCACCAATAATAAATGATGCATAAAACGCAAAGCTGAAGCATTTGAACTATGTCAAACTTGAGCAAATATCCTAATGATCCTGAATAGGAAGGGCCAAGATTTGAGGAATGAGTCTTTCCCCTCAGGACTTCCCTGTCATCAAAAAGAAAGAAAGCTGCTGAACGGTGATGTGGAGTTCTTCATTCTAAGAGAGTTCGTAAGGTAGAGGTTTTACTGTACTTACAAATTTCTGTTTGTGTGATGTAAATACCTAAGATTTCTTTGTTCCCCATAAGTTGGGTGATGGCCATGGTCATATGGCATGTTGGTTACTGAACGTCAGATTGGTGGTTCGATCCCAGCGATGTTTTCCCATGATTTTTTAACTCCAAGTGTTTGAGTCTTACACATGAGAATAGCAAAATTATGGTATAGAGAGTTGTGCTAACATTCAGCCATTTTATGGGAAAACAGATGTGATTTTATACATTTACATTGTTCTATAATGGCTGTCTTCCAAAGAGGTTCAAAAGCAGTTTAATCTGGAAATTAGGTATATATTAGTTTCAAGTGCATTTGGTATGTTATTGAATTATAATGTTATGTAATATGCATAATTTTACTCATTGGAGAGCTTGATGATAAAGTAATTTATGTCAAAAAGAAAGTATCCAGCATAACATATCATACATGTTTATGATTGGATTGCAGATATGATGGTGTTGATTCCAAAAAAGTTCCAGGAAAAAGGCAAAGAAGCATTAAAAAGGGGCCACAACAGCCATATATTGAGTGTTTTTTAATTGTTGGTAACAATATTTAATTGATTAAAATGTTTTACAGCCTATTATACTGCTCTTTTGCAATAAACACACATATTCATCCTTTCGACAATATATTTTATTTTGTAAGGAGGAAACCTAACCCCAGCCTTCTCTGTGAACCATGAACTCCTTTTTCACATTAACAATTGGTATCAACATTTATTGCATTCTTATTGTTAGTATTTTCCAGGAACATAGTCCCCATAAATAGAGAGGCTATGATGTATAAAAAATATTGACAGTACTAACTGAGAATTATGACCCAAATGTGCTCTTTTGAAGTATCTTTTAATATTTAACCCCTTTATGTTTCTACCAAAACTGGTTCAGGAAGAAATGGCAACTTACAATGCATGCAATCATTAATTATACTTGGCTGATAACCACACGAGTAGCATTACCTCTCTCTCAAATTTTGCAGGGCTAGCCTTCCTCTTATGAGATCCCAATGGAGATGACAATCCACCTGCATATGAGGCTGAGCCAAGGTCATCAATTGCCTCCGAGGGTGAGCTTGGAGGAAGCCCAAGAGGCATGCTGGAGATGCAATGGGGTCTTTTCATTCCATAGAATGCATGGTAAAGGTCAACGACATCACATCGAATCCGTGAATCAAAGGAGAGTCCGAAGCTGAAGGGCAAAAAATTCATTCATATAAATTCAATCTCTTAGATTTATCAACTGCTCATTCAAAGAATGATAGTTTTATGTTCTAACAACTATGTCTCAAAGTACATCTTAAGAAAAATAATGACATGGTAGTACTTTCATCTATAACATAGGATCAAATAGGAGTTTTTAGAAATTTCAAGCAATATTTATAATTAAAACATCACATTTGATAGAAAATTTAATTAATGGGCCATTTTATATCTTAGTTAACATCTATTGATGGTATTTTAGGCATAACTTGCATACTGAAGAGAAACTACAGTATGGGCAAACCTCAACAAATAAAAAGTATCATGAATGCTCTAATGACAGCTGTAGGCTCACTTCATGAGATCCCAAAGTTTGGTGGCAGTATTCTCGGTGTCAAGAGGGTGTTTGATTTTTCCCTTATTTGATCCTTGGCCAGCATGGATGAATGGAGGGTACTTGTCCACCAGCAGTCTCATCAACCTGTTGAATAATACAGAATTATAATGAGTATTCAAACTATTAATTGGCGTCTTATTGTACCTATAGATATGACTGTTTTTTTTAAAAAAACGTTTTGTAAATAGTTTTTTATTTTTCACATTTTAGTATACATTTTGTATGTGGCTTTGTAAATGCATGACATGTGAGGAGGTATCAACAAGTTTTGAGATTAATTTGTTTTTAAAAATACTGTGGGGAGTGGAGTCTTGTGGCTGACGTAGCAACACTGTAATGTATTGATGACGTCATACACAAATCACCATCACATGTATCTACAATCACTCTTTCGTTACTGGCAAAACTGTTTCCTAAATACGATCTCAGACCTGCCTTCTACAGCCCCATCAACTTAGCAAAAATATTTGTTAGGGTTAAAGATCCTATTGACAAAGTCTCGAAGAAGGGGGTGTACGAACTGAAGTGAGGTGAGTGTGAGGCCCGCTATATCGGCCAAACTGGTAGAAGTGTGGGAGTAAGGTGCAACGAACATAAACAGTGCTTTGCATTGAAAAATCCATTGTCACATTTTGCCAAGCATCTTATGGAGGATGGACACAATATCCCGAAAGTGCTCCATGTGGAAACGAAGAGGTTAAGGTTGGACGCTCTGGAGCAATTGTAAATTTTGAGTAAAAAAGTGTACTTACTGAAGAGTTTCTTTTTCAGAATACCTCCACCTTATTGTGTGTACCCAAATTGACTCAGTTGTAAACACTTTGTAAATACTTTGTCTTTGTTCATCCTCTTCCACTTATCACTCGCTTCCTTCGCCACTAACTGGCGGGCCGGGCTGGGGTTGGGGAAATTTTGTTCGAGCAAAGATCGAAGATAGGCTGGAAAGCATGAGCTCCTAACTTGCACTGTTGTTGTATCACCCATGCCTAAGGTAACCAGACGTCCTGCTTTAGGCAGGACAGTCCCATTTTAGGCATGACAGTCCCGTTTTTTGACAATCTGTCCCGCTGCCCACTCCGATCCAGAAATGTCCCGCTTTCTAGCAGCCACGAAAGAAAAGTGGGAATTTTACAACAATCGCTATCGATGATTGTTTCGTTAAACCGTCGTCGATGCTTCAGAGCTACTGACATTCTATTGCCTCTAATGCAACATTGTACCTAGCATGTAACGCAAATTAATTCTGTAACTCACCTCACCGTCTCAATGATATTGGCGCATTTTTAGTGGTTGATCGTGTTACAATGTAAACCAGATATATCATTCGTCATTCCTCTAGTGATTACTTTTAGCGCGATTGCATGCAGTACGAATGATGTGCTATGTTATCAGTAGCGGAATCACCCTCTTATCGTAAGCTTGGGGTAAATCAAAATACATAGTGTGCCGGAAATTGACGTGGTTCAGTGGTATATTATTTTGTGAATTTTCAGTATCGGAATCGCACTCCTACTGTAAGCTCAGCTTTGAAAGAATAAACAGTGTGCTCTCATGTAACTTTTCGGTGAGTAATTATTTTATGATTATATAAGGCCTGGTAATACTTTGAAAATTATAAATATTTTTTAAATTAAGTTCTATCCCTTTTATCCATAGAAATGGCAAAAAATTCTGACAGGAAGAGAACTTGCAAATTCAATGAATTTTTGGCAAAGGAGTTTCCTTTTCTGAAAAGAACTAAATTAGAAGATACTATTCATTGTGATAAATGCAACGGTGAGTTTTCTGTCGCTCATGGTGGCAGATATGATATTACAAAACATTTAGCAACGGAAAAACAAAAAAGAGCTTTAGGTATTGCCACTTCCTGCTCTAACTTGAAAGATTTCTTCCAAAAACCTAATTTCGCAGAAAAGGAAAGACAATTAGCAATAGCAGAAGGACTATTTTCATTCCATGTAATTAATCACAATCAAAGCTTTCGGTCAATGGACTGTACATCAAAAATCATCCAAACATTGTTTGAAAAAAGTTTTCATGTGCCAGAACAAAAACCGAGGCAATCATTTGTAATGTCTTCTCTCCGTTTTCTTATTTGAAGTTGGAAAAAGAACTAAAGAGTGCCGCATTTATCTCATTATATTGTGATACATCTAATCATAATGATTTAAAACTATTTACAACACTTGTTCGATTTTTGACCCAAATGTTGGCGTCAAAATAAGAATTCTTGATTTCATTTCATTGCCAGGCGAAAATTTGCAAATAATTTCTGACTCACTAAAGACAATTTTAGAAAAATATAACCTAAAAGAAAAATTAATCGCATATTGTGCTGACAACACCAATACAAATTTTGGTGGTATATATAGGAAAGGAACTAACACTTTTGCTAAACTTAATGAATATTTGAAACAAAATATAATTGGAGTCGGCTGTGGGGCACATATAATTCACAATGCGGTCCAAAATGCTGCTGATTTGTTACCAATTTATATTGAAAATATTATTGTTAAAATTTATTCTTATTTCTATATATATATATATATACGGTACGAGTTAAAACTTTAAAGGAGTTTTGTGAATCAGCAAAAGTTGAGTACCATAAATTGCTTGGGTATAGTAAGACTAGATGGCTAGCCTTGTTGCCTGCAGTTGAGAGAATTTTAAAGCTATTTAAACAACTGAAATTATTTTTTCTGTCTCAGGTCAAATGTCCCATAGTCTTAGAAGCATTTTTTAAGAACGATCTTGCAGAGATATGGCTACAGTTTATAGACTGTCAAGCTTCTTTATTTCATTCTGCAGTTAAATGCATAGAAGGAAACAAAATAACGATGACAGAAGTGTCTGAACAGATAGCTAGCTGCCATAAAATTTAAAATTCGTGAGATTTGAAAATGGTTTCATACCTCTTATGATTAAAAGTGATATTAGTAAGCTGGAAGAAGAAGGACTGATTAAAAAATCCTTTTTTACTGGACATGTTCAGGATTTTTATAAGAACTGCTTGGATTATTTAGAACAGTGGTCCTCCCAGTTTACTACAATTGGTGCATTCAATTGGATCATTTTGAATGACATTCAGAATTCCCTGGCTCATATTTGTTCACACTTTTCAACAAATGATATTTGTGAGAGTGAGTTATTTGATGAATTTTCATACGTAAAAAGATATGCTGACGAAGAAAAAATTAACTCTTGGGCTCAGAGCGGTGCTACACCTGAACAGAAATGGGTTGATGTATTTGCATATTTTAAATCAGAAAGTATTCCTTTCAAAAACATTTTGCTACTTGTAGAGTACGGGTTGTCTTTACCTGGAACAAATGCACCTTCAGAATGTCTCTTTTCTCTGATGAACAATCTCTGGACTTCAGAAAAGTCCCAAATGAAAACTGAAACTGTCAAGGGTATTTTGAGTGTAAAATATAATATTACAAATTCATGTGAGGAATTTCATAAAATATTAAGTGAAAATCTAGACCTTTTGAAAAAAATTCATTCCAGTGAAAAATATTTATCAAATTGAAAACTTTCTTTTTTGTGCTCTGTTTTAATTAAAATATTGGTTGTCTTTTTACTTATACTATTTTGTTATGTATGTACACTATCGGAAAACTGATACCTTAATCCCATGCTTTTTTTCGAGTTCCCCTGAAAGCTTTGAGGAACTAATCTTGGGATCTTCAGAAACTAAGTTCTCCAAAAATACCAAATGAACTGGCAAAAGTAAATTCCTTCGCCCGGAGGTCCTTGGACAAACGACAGTCTTCCGCATCATGTAATTTTGTATAGCGCGGCCTACAGTTGATTTCGTGATTGGTAAAGTCTGGGCCATTTTTCGGATTGATTTACCCGATTCATAAAGCCCAACTATTTTTCCCTTTTCAAAGTCGCTGAGCAGTCTATTAGGGGTCATTAGTAGCTAACAAATTGTTCATATTTATATTTAATTTTTGGAAGGAATTTCAAAATTTTAACAAGTGTCCCACTTTTTTCCCGATTTCAAAAAATGTATGTGCTATTTTAATGAAAAATAAAATAAAATATTACATAAATCATAAATTAAAATATCATTTAAGAAGCAAAAAAATATTTAAAAATTTTCTGTTAAATAAGTTTTGTGTTTTATTTCTGAATTTGTTAATTTTTTTAAGTGTCCCACTTTTTTCCGATAGTGTACATCTATGTCTATGTAAAAAGTTTATAGCTTTTATATTGTAACTCCTTTTTGTCTGTGTACCTGTTTTTTGAAATATATATTGAGGTTACTGTGTCATAATCTATCTTTGAAAGTATATTACCGGTCTGTCGCAATCTCGACGTTTGACTCCTCTGTCTTTTTTTTTAATTTCCATTTTTGAGCTTTTTATTCTGCAGAAATTCAGCGTTCCACTAATTTGACGTAAATAAGAAGGGAAAGCATGCAGAAGTCTGTCATCACTCCCACAATTTATCGTAGGGAACAGCTGATCAATAAGCAGATGCCGTAAATTGTCCACACTCCAGGGACTAACAATTTGTCCCGCTTTGACTGATCTGAAGTCTGTATATTACTACGGTGTACTACTTTGTAACTAACCGGCCTGTCGAAATCGCGACGTTTTGACTCCGCTGTTCTTCGTTTTATATTTCATTTTTTGAGATTTTTATTCCGCGTTCCACTAATTTGATGGAAATAAGAAGTGAAAGCATGTAGAAGATGGCAAGAGTGTTCAACCCCTCAATCTATCAGAGGAAACAGCTGACAATGACCGAACGCCATAAAATTGCCTACACTCCAGGGGCTAACAGGGTCGTCCCTCTTTGAAAACGACGAACTCTTGTATGAAGTCGTAAATTGCCTAACTGCAGGGGCTAAAATAGTTTGTCCCGCTTTCGCTAATCTTATATCTAGTCATTTTACCCATGCCCCTTTTACTTAGTCAGTTTGGAGGCAATTCTAAGAGAAATATGGAACCATGGTGGATACCCTTGTTAGTGGGTGTGCGGGGGAAATTTTTCGGCTGATTTGTCTTCCCAGTTTTCCCCATAGGCAGCTTACCAGTACTTTTATAGATACAAATGAACAGACGGGTAAGTGCCCCTACAGCGTTGGCAACCCAGTTGGCCGCCTGGTTTACCATTACCTTGGGCTGGATAAAATCATCCTGCAGCCTGGAAAAATAATGCCGTGGGCTGCCAGTTGGACAGCCCTAGTTTAGAAGAAAAAATTCGAGAATGTCCCGCCCATGTTATCCAATTGGGGGAATCAAACATCTCTGGAATCGAACTTGGGTTGTTACATTGCATAGTGATTTCACACAAGAGTCTTTATCTGTGGCACTCATTAAAATTGAGAGTGGCTAACATATGTACATGCAGCCATTCTCGCGTTATTAGACATTATTTGTGGTGTCCTAAAACCTACCTACCTGCATATATACCTAACTATATATATCATGGTAAGTTAATATAAAAGTTGTTAATAATGAGTAATAAAACAAGAGGGGACAAAGAAAAAGACATAAAGGAGGCATGGCCTATTTTAACATGCAGCTCGAAAAAGTTTGTGCAGTTCTGAAAGTCCAATATGAAATTGTAAAATTAATTTTGTGCAGTTGTTAATTCAAACATTATTACTTATACAGTAAAATACGTATTTGAGGGAACCGACTCATTGCTTCGTTATAAGCGTGACTACATTATATACGAGAAACATGGTTTTTGGCCTATACATCCCATATAACACGTATACACATACAGTAAAAGCTGTGCTATCTGGCTATTTAGAACCGGCCACCCTTAGAAACTGGCAACTACACAAATACAATTCATTTTGTATTTCTTTTTCTTTTTTTATGAATTTTTGTGTGAATAGTATATGTGTAATACCACAACTTCCACTTTAAAATTTCTTAAAATACAAGATGTATATATTACGTATTTACTCCGTATACTTCTGTGGCTGCCGAGTAAGAATGGCGTTTTTGGTTACGTAAGCCATTTGCATTGTCTAGATGTTTTGGTGTACTTCTACAATTACCAGTTTTATCGCTTTTTATTATTTAAAAAATTGCCCATCCATTGAATATGGCATTAAAATAAATACCTAAAAGCAAGAAACAGGAGCTGATCAAACGAATTGAAAGAGGAAAAAAAGAGCAGCCATAGCAAAAGAATTCAACATCGGATCTTCCACGCTCTACGATATCAAGGCTCATAAGGGTAAATTAATGAAATTTGTGTCATCTTCTGAGACGAGTAAATCAATTAATAAACATCATATGCTTCATAAGCCAAAAATGGAGGAACTGGATAAAATATTATATGACTGGTTTTCACAGAAATGTTCAGAAGAATTAAATAATTTCGTCCTTTTCTAATAGAGTAAATAAAGATAAATAAGAAAGATATAATCCAATAAATTCAATTTTGGGAACAGGTTCTCTGCCGTAATGCCCAAACTTCCCGGACGCAATAAACTTTTCAATAGTCTTTTTGTTTTGCATGTAAGCGTAGCAACGTATTAAATAAGAATGGGTAAATAGTGTCTATATCTAACTACGTGTGGAAGAATTAAAATGGAAAATGCAAACCCCATGCATAGTTATGTTTGGGGTGCACGATAGTGAACCTAAGCCCAATTTTGTTTGGTTAGTGCTAAATTTGCGATGTCAAAATCGAAAAACGCTCCCCTATACGAATATTTCTCCTAATCAGCTTTCCACAATCCCCAAGATAGCCGGATAACACAGCTTTAACTGTATTTGCAGTGAGTCGACTTCAATGCCGTACTTACATATGCAAAGAGATGCTATTACATACGATTTTTTAAATTAATATTATTATTATGGTCATTAATTTACATAAACATTTCACATTTTTAATATCAATTTCAAAACAAAGGGAGCGTGGAAATTCGTATGGAAGGGGTAGATGGAGGAAGGGGACCTCTACGAACAATTGCGCGGTAAACAGGCGGAAACTATTCATTACTTATCGCTCTGCTCGCCAAAATTCGTTATATATGGTGCATTTTTTTCCACGGGACCAAACATTTGTTCGTTATAGCCGAGAATTCGTAAAATGCGTGTTCGTTACATCCGAGAAATTTAACCAATGCCCTTATGGAGAAGTTCAAGGGACCGAGACATTTCTTCGTTATAGCCGAGATTTCGTTTTAGGCGTGATCGTTATAAACGAGTTTTACTGTATTACAATTGACAGCCACAAAAAATAATCTACATTTAACTAACTTTCTGTTGCATTTGATTACTTTCTCTCAATGTCATTTTTTAGTTGTATACATATAAACATAAAAATATCAACTAAAATTTGACAATTTTAGAATAAAATGATTGCATATGTGCCTAAAATTCATTCTAAGAGGTGATGCCCACCTTTCAAAATCAAATTTGTCAGCGGTTCATTTTTTAAGCCAGCTCGCTGTGCTCGCCAAGAGTGGAGCCATAACAAATTTTTTTGTATGGCTCTAAAATTTCCTTAAAATAGGTCCTGGAGGCTGGGAGAAAAGAGATTCATCTAAAACAACTCTTGATAGGCTAGTCACACATGAAGAAAAATATTTTTTGTAAAAAAAAGCATACCTGTGCCTTAGTGGAGGCTCTGGATCATGCACTGCCATGTCTAAAAGAAAATCTAAATCTTCCTGAGATCCTTCAACTCTGGTAAAGTCTGCTAAGGCTTCCAATGCTGCCATGCGAACATCTACAAGAGGAAAATTAGATGATGATTTAACTGCTTAAAAACTATTCTCCTGATGAAGACAATATACATTCACATGTTCGAGGGCAGTCAATGATTGTCGTATGATTCTAGAAACGCACATGCATATTTATATTTTCCAATAGATTTTGAAACTTTTATAAAGACATATATATATATGCTAATGCTTTATGCATAATTATCAATAATTATAAGATATGACTGCTATAGCTGTCTTGTCCCTAAACAGTGCATACATTACGATGGCTATAGCCATCTTGTTCGCGAACGTGTTAATGACAACCGAAAATTTTACTTTTTCCTCCAATCATGACCTTTTAGCCAGAAAATAAATGGGAACTGTTTGAGCAAATGTGCCCAAATGATCCAGCATGTTACAATGTTAACTATTAATGTAATTTTCCATACATAATACACATTTTTTTCCATTAAAAATTGACAAAAAGTAAGGATACGTGGGCACCAAAGATAGCTAAAAAGAACTGATTAGTAGAGGAATAAATGGGCAAGCAAATAATTTATCGTTTATAACTAATTCATAATCTCCTTATGATATGACACAACAGGCATTTTGAATTGGTAAATGTAAATGCTTCTTTCAACCAGCCCAACCAAACGATTTTTTGATACCCTTCTTCTAGCCAACACAACCCAACAATTTTTTGATACGCTATGTTCATAGAGTCAGAGACATGAACGCAAACTACAGTAAGCATATGCTATGCAATGAGCAAAGGTACAGAGGCTTTACCTTCTCCTCTAATCCCTCTCAATCGTGGCTGATTTAAAATGGAAGGGAAGATTTTACTTACGAAATTGGTATGGTTTCAGTATTCAAATTGGACTGCTTTGTCCAATACTTTTACTTATATAATAGTCATTTAAGTTGCTGCCACCACTGCGCACTGAGTCTCAGAGCCCTATTCAAACTACCCGCAGGACCTCCTTCCGCCCCGCGCGTTACCTTCCCCCCCACTTTCCCTCAAGCGTGGCTGATTTAAAATGGAACATAAGATTTTACTTGCGAAATGGTTATGATTTCAGTATTCAAATTGAACTGCTTTGGCCAATACTTTTACTTATATAATAATCATTTAAGTCGCTGCCGTCGCCGCTCACTGAGGCTTGGATCCCTACTCCAGGTATCTGCAGGCTCTTCTTGTGCTCCGTGCATTACCTTACACTCCACTTCCACTCCAGCGTGGTTGAGTGAAAGTGGAGGGGTAGCTTCGCTTTGAGTTGTGACTCACATGACCTTCCCTTAATTAATATATACATTGATAATAATTAAGTAGTTATTTACTATAAAACCACTGAATATTTTCAATAATCAATATGAAAAAACTATAGGCTCTGCCCCTACATGCATTGACCCCATGCCTCATTCTGTGAAGCGAATTCGCCTGCTGCCCGTGCTCACTCCCTGAACTTTCTCTTGTCAAGCATATATTTAAGGTAGAAAATTATATCAAACCTCATTTTTAGGCTTTCTCTTAGTAGATGATACATTTCATATCACATTCCTTTCTTTAACAATTAAGGGTTTGCTTCTGGGACCCAGGGCTGGTGCCAGAGGTGAGGCGACCGCCTCAGGTGGCACATAGCTTGAGGCAACATTTTCAGGCGCATATTGAGACAAAAATCAACCGCCATTGCAGCTTTGCGAAAAAGGGTGCCTATGGACAAAGGCAACCATGGACAGATTAAGGTATATTCCTGTGTAGCTATTCTTTTCTTTTCCTGCACACCAGCGTGCGCGGCAGCTTTCTTTTGCAATATTTTCTTAACAGCGCACATACGAAGATTTGGGTACGTTTTTAATATGCAGCTAAGCGAGTTGTTTATTCCACTACAGTACTATAGCACTATACCCATTTTCTACTCTTATGAAGCTTGACCATGGCGCAGTGAATAGCCAATCAGAGCGTTTTCCCCTTCCACCACCATTTGAAGTTTTCGAGAGGCGCGGGAAAGTAGTACACACTTGCCAGATATCCGCTCTTGAAGAAAGTCGCATGCGAATGCTAAGGCGTACACACGGTAGATCTGGCAACACAGTCGAGCTCGGAGCGATGTGAACAGCACGATGGCGAGAGACCGACTGACTTTCTCCCCTCCCCATTGACAGTTTCTCGAGCTTTCATTGGCTGCAGCAGTAAGCATACAACTAGGATTTTCAAGGTCAAGCTTCATAAGAGTAGAAAACAGGTATAGCAATGACTGCATTCAGCTGATCTCAGCGCCGCTGACAGCAGTTGGGCTTAACCTGGCTGAACGTCAATGATTGCGATAAGCTCACCATGTGCAGGCATTGATGCAGACTGGATAATTTAGGTCTGTTAGATCAAATGCCTTGCGTTAATATTTTGTGGAAGTCCTAGTACTCCCTGTTGCTATAATAATAAATAATCGGTGTAACTAGTGTAAATTTTGTGCAAAAAATATGTTTCTATTCTATTTTATTTATTTAATTTTCTTCATTATATCATTTATTATTAGCATCAATATTACTCCAAAATATTAAAAATGGATGGAGTTAGATACCAGGTTGGAGATTGGCAAGACCATTGATAGAGAACATCAACGAATCTCACAACTCGAACAAAAACATTGACAAGATATTTTAAAGAGAATTATACATAGCTGTTATTCAATTATGTGCCTCACAACTGTTGGCATTTAGGGGAAATTCAGATAAATTGTTTGACCATAAAAACAGTAATTTTTTAAAAATCATGGTGTTATTAGCAAAGTTTGATCCTGTTACAAGTGAGCATTTAAGAAGTGCCTAAAAAATCCTCACAGTGTCCATTATATGAGCAAAGACATTCAAAATAATCTTATTTATCTGCTAGGACAAAAAGTGCGTAATACTATTGTTGCTAGAATTAAGGAAGCAAAATATTACAGCAAAATATTAGATTGCACTCCGGACATTAGCAGGATTGAGCAAATGTCATTTGTAGTTCGCATTGTGACCAAAGAACAGCAGCCAGAATATTCTCCTAAAGAATATTTTATTAAATTTCTGCCTGCTGAATTAACCACTGGAACTGGATTGCCCGAATTAATATTGCAAGAGCTGGACACATTGGGCATCAAAATTGAAAACATGCGCGAACAGGGTTATGACAACGAGGCAAATATGAAAGGTACCCATTCCGGCATCCAAAGACGGATTTTAAATCAAAATCCTAAAGCCTTTTTTGTACCTTGCTCGTGTCATTCGTTTAACCTTGTGGTTAATGATGCAGCAGCAAAATCTGGAGAAATTGTTAATTTTTTTTACTTTAGTTCAAGAGATATTTGTATTTTCCTCAAGTTCGACAAAAAGATGGACTGTACTAAAAAAGTATATAACATCCTTGACTTTAAGAAGTGTTAGTACTACGCGGTGGGAAAGTCATGTAGATGCTCCTAAGCCATTAAGGTACCAATTGGGAGAAATATATGATGCACTGGTGGAAATTTCTTTGGATGTGCAGAGAGACAGCGATTCCAAAAACAAAAGCAATTCGTTGGCGGATAAAATTTATAGCTTTAAATTTGCTTTCAGTGTTGTTGTTTGTACACAGCACAAACATGGTAAAATCAGAATGCATTAAAATTTTAAAAAGCAATAACTCATTTTTGGAAGAATACCATACTAATGGTTTCCAACAAATGCTCTACTCAGCCAAAGAAATTGCTCTGACAATGGAAATAACAGCAGAATTTGAACTTGCGCCTCCGATTAGAATTTGACGTAAAAACAGACAATTTGAGTATGAGGGAAGAGATACACCAATCGTAGATCCTTTTAAAAAAATTGAAGTCAAGTTTTTTAATTATGTAATAGATGTTTGCATCAATTATATCAAGGAAAGATTTTCCCAACACACAACCAACCAACCAACAAATTTTTGTATGACATTCCATTGTTTATCCATACAGATTCAGATGTCATTTTTTTTTAAATGTCAAGATTTGCATATAGCATTGACAGATGATATAGAACACTTAAATTTGTACAATGAACTTTTAATTATTAGAAGTGTTTTAAATAGTGAGATGACACCATTAAATGTTTTAAATTAGATAAGAATAATTCTGTAGAAAAATTTCCAAATATCTTTACATCACTCAGAATTCTGCTAACTCTTCCTGTGATCGTTGCCAGCGGAGGATGATCTTTTTCGAAATTGAAATTAATTAAAAACTATTTACGTTCTACAATGGCATAGGGAAGGTTGACAGAAATAGCAATATTATCCATCGAACATGACATTTCAATCAATTTAAATTTCAAAGATGTTATAGATGATTTTGGTAAAGAAAAAGCACGCAAAGTACAGTTAAGTTAATTTTTATTGTTTTTAATTATATTGGTATTTAAAGAAAAGTTTAATTTAATTTTGTTTGTATAATAAAACTTAAATTTAGTATTTTAATTTATGTCATTTCGTTGCTGTATATCCACAATGTTTCCTTGCTCTGCCCGTACCTCCTGTTACTGTACAAAATGGCGGCATAAAATGTGCTCGCCTCAGGCGGCAATTTTTTATGCGCCGGCCCTGCTGGGACCTTTAACATGAAATATACTAATGCAAATATTCCCAAACAGTTAGTCACAACAGAATTTTTCAACAGATGAAGGAAAAAATTTAGCATGACTGGACAGCAAGTTTGATATTTCTGAGGGAGAAATGGCTTACTTATTTTACAGGCCATCCATAGATAGATTCTTCCACATGATGACCTCATTCATATCATGTGTTAATTTTAAGGATATCCTAGCATAAAAAAGTTGAAATGTATTTATTGAAGAACGTATCTTAATTTCAGTATATACCTATTTATTCACTCCAAGGCCTCTGGTCCTTGGTGTCTCAATAATCACTTGCTTGCTCCCTTTTACTTCTGCTAGTAATTTTGCATATCTCATTCTAATGTCCTCGCCTGGTCAGGTTTTCATGGCTGACTGCCTGAAGACACTGAATGTATTGTATGAAAAGCTCATCCCTCCTCACTGCATCACCCTCCAGACCCTCATCACTCTTCCAAAAACGGTTGTGTATGCAATCCTCATACCTCCAGCCCCTCCCCCTCTTCCTCACCATAAATACCCCAATTTGAGAATTAAGAATTAAACTAGCTTGATAGCTTAGTTGGTTAGAGCACCTACCTTGCAAGTGTTCGATTCCTGGTCAGGTTTAGAATTTTTCTCCTTCTCCAAATTCACATTCGTGATTAGTCTTATGCACTCATACATAAAAGCTACATTTTCTTACATTCCATCTTGTTTTTTATAAAGTGTTTGAGAATTGAGGAATAATTCTGTTTGTAGAAGTTCCTTTTCATATTTATAAATTACTCTTTACGGATTTTAAGCTTTGTTTTACTCATAAACATGAATAGCCAAAAAGGATTAGAAAAAATACAACAATTTCTCATAAATACCAATATATTGGCCAAATGCTGCATATGAACGGAATAATGGAGGATTTGATGGGAGCAGTCCAAATTTCTGCATCTGACGAAGGGCTTGAAGGCATGCCACAGTGACAGTATAACGATAGCAGGGCAGTAGCTTCTCAAGGTTCAAGCACCTCACAATTTCTTCCAGAATGAGACGCATATCAGGAGAGAGAGATTCAGCAGTCAAAGGAGATCTACAAAAACAGAACATCAATATGATTTTATTTATTTAGATTCAAAGGTACTTTTAACATGAAAGCTACAGAACTTACCCTAAAGGATTCACCACACTGATGACTGGTGTCAAAGTGGCAGCAAGTGCCTGGACGAGGGCAGCACGGTAATAGTTATCAGAATAGCGATTTTTTCTATTGTCATTGTATTTAAACAGATCCAATAAGAATCTCACAACTTCAGGAGGGCATATCCCATGAGCATTTCGAAGGCCTGCCATTGCCACTGGAACAGTCTAGAATAGAAATTCTGCCTTAAAAAAACTCAATAGAATTTTAGATCAGTGATCACCAACTGTTTGACATGTCAAGGAACTTTTGATAATAAAGGGAAGTAAGCACCAACAAAAATGCATTTATTAAGGGTTTTGTAAGCTTGCGTAAATACTGTGACATTTGGCATGATATTTAGTCTACCATAATGATACAAATTAAGGAAATATAGCAATAACTACAGTATAACAAATAGGTAGTCTATATTTAGAAAATTCTAACATTGGATCTTCTAAGGCAGTGGCGCCCAACCTTTTCTACATGGAGGGCCACACTGATGGTTGTGAATCCTTCAGTGGGCCACACTGGATGTTGTAAATTCTTCTGCAAGCCAGATTAGTTTAAATCAGAAGTTATCTATATATTCTGAGGTGGCATTTAAAGGAAAATCAAGTATAAATAGGGCTTTTATGGTAAAAATTCCACTATTTAGTTTTATTATAAAGATTTTCATAAAAATGTATGAATTTGTGTGTTAAATTTTTCGGGTTGCCTTTTCATCATGACTTTGCAGGCTGCACAAAAACTCTTCATGGGCCACATCCTACCCGCAGATCGTAGGTTGGCACCACTGTCCTAAGGCTTAGGAGTTACCATATTAATACTCATACATTTCCTGATAATACAAAAATTTTCCTAAAGGCACCTGAAAACCCTTTTGGGTGCAACTTGGCACCTATGGGTATACAGTTGGCAACCCCTGTTTTAGATTATATGAAATTGAACAACACATGTGGAATGGCAGTAATTAAATTATAATAAACTGTGACAAATGAAATGATGGAGCTGGTTTAGAATAGGTGACGTACCACTAGCACCGTAACTGGCAAGAAAATGAACTACACAGCACTTGAATCATAGACGTTCTTTACACATAGCAGTTTTCAAATGACTGAGTTACCACACAATTGCTTAGCTTCGGCACCCTAACTGGAACCATATCTCCCTCCCTGTCCTGAAGATACGGTGCCCGAAGCAGAGCAAAGGGTTGATAGTTGGGCAACAGTTGGGGGGTATGGAGATCGAGTCATGCTGGGCGCCTTCGGTGCCCTGACTGGATTCATATCTCCCTCTTTATGCCAGTGGAGTAGCGCAACACTGCAGAAAGAGATCCTTACTACGTAGTTTTAATTCCGAACAATAGGTGCACCACAGGTACGTCACCTATACTAAACTTTAGCCGAAATGATTTTACTGAGGGAACAGCTGCAGCTGAAGGAGAAATAGTAATAGAGAGAGAGACTCCAAAGAATTCAATGGGAATAATGCAGTAGAGAGTACAAATGATAATAAAAAGTTCAAAGAAATGTCAGCAGTAATGACATATGAATAAATGAAAGTTTTAATTGGTAGATATTTCTTCAAGTGGAGTAATTAGGAGATAAGCTATACCAAAAAAAAGTTGAAGAAAAATAATTATGATTTTATCTCACCTTTTGCAGAAAATAATGGTGCAAATTGGTGAAATTATTTTGACGCACAATGTGGGGACATGAATGAGATCCAAAAAGTTTCCGAAATATAGCCAGCATAGCAGGTGGTCCAGTCCAAGTGCTGACCATGGCATTAGCCACCTAATTAAAGGCATTAACAGAAATTTTAGTTCCAAACATAAAACATAATCAGAATTTATTTAATGAAAAAATAATGAATGTCTGAAATATATCATGCTAGTAAAACTGATGTAACAATAACTGTTAAAAATTAATAAAAATAAAAGTTTGTTCAAAAATTATTTATCTAAATTTTATAATTAAAAGATCTTGCCTTTCATTTTAAATAACAAGGCATTCCTATCATACCAAGTGGCAGAATATGCATTTACAAATTTCTTAATTTAGAAGTTACCACAGACTATAGCTACTCAAAAACAGGAAGTCATTCCTGAAACACTAACTAACCTGAGTGAGACAATGAGCAGCCTTGCAGCGAACGAGGTAGAATGTCTTTTCATTCTCTATCATGTCAGTTAAGGCAAGACGTGACGCAGGCGTTGGATGTGAACGTAGAGCCTCAACAGCCTCTAACTGAGCAACCACATCTCTTTCATGACGCAATTGAAATTGCCACTGAAAGTCAGGTTGTTCTACACTTGCCCACCGGAGGAGAGTCATGTCTGGGTCCACTCGAACCCACAAAACAGGTGAATCCGCACTATATTATCAAATATATGCTTATATAAACATCCTTATGAATTTAAAAATAAACTCTAAAGCAGAGATAACAAATATAAGTTAGAAATATATACAGCATTAAAGATTTTAAATTATATTATATCAACTTCAAATCAAACCCAGTTCTTCTACTTGCCAGCCAGGTGCTTTAATACTTAGCAAACAAAGATTTATCAGACATAAAGAAATAAGATTGCAGCACTGCCTTGTACTTACTCCATGGCTGAGAGATCCATGTCTACTTCTTCTCCTGTGCATAGAGGGATCTTTTTCTTCTTGTTGCGTCGGCTCTTGGAATGACAAGTGATATCAGCCCTCGCAACAGTGCCTTCTATCTGAATATCAGACAAATAAAAAAGATTAGAAAAGAAGACATCATGGAAATTATACTACACTACTTTTTGCAATAACCTAAAGAGCATTTTTCACAAATAACTGATAATTTTATCACGTTTGTAGAACTTGGGCACCAAAATGAATGATCACATAATCTACCGTATATACCCACACATGACGCACTTTTTTCCCTAAAAATTTTGGCTAAAAAGCAGGGTGCGTCTTATATGAGGGTATATATTACCAGGGTATTTATTATAATGGACCGACATTATAAAATGTCATCGATTTTACGTCTACTCAATATTGGTATGATATTAAATGTTCTGAGGGTATTTTCATGCATTTTCTCAGTAATAACTTGAACATAAAACGTAAATTAATGGACAAAAACACCAAATTTATTAAATAATTATACTTGATGTACAATACAAGATATTTCAAATAAAGTAAAAATAATAAAGAACATTATTAAACATCGCAAAATCCAAGAAATTCTTGATCACTGCCTCATTCATCAGAATCATCTTCCGCAGAAGATAGCGTTACGTTTTCCATGGCGTAATTCCACATTATAATTTCCTCACAATTACATTTACGTTGGTGACTAAAGCACGAATAACGGAGTTGGATATATCAAATAACGGCACCAGTCGACCTCCACCGATGGGTCCAACTCCAGTTAAACTGCAACTATGTATTCTGTTTTGACTGATATTTAAAACTGTTGCCTTCACACTGGGAAACCGTTAAACTATGTAACAGCTCTTTCCTTAAATGTTGAATTTTTATAACGGACTTGAGTGAAGTGCTGTCTTACTTATTGTTAGTACGAACTGAAATATGTATATTTTCATTAATTTACTTATCTCAATGATATTAACAATATAACAAATAATTTGGCCATTGAATGATAAGCATGTGACAGAAATTGAATTCTAGAAACATATGTGTGCTATGTGCAGGTACATAAAAAAATCGCAGAATATGGTGCCAAAAGCCTCTCTGTGCATTACACGCGGGTGCATTTTATATGTGGGTATATACGGCACTGCATCCCCTTAATTGGCAAATGCAGGAAGACTGCTTCAATCCTCTCTCATAGTTGAATTTTTTCTTTCCTCTATTTTTTTTTCAAAATGCTCATGCATATCATCTGAACCTACAGAACACTTATAATTAACTATTAATATCAACAATATCATTGGTTCAAGATTATAAATCTACAGTTAACAACAAATAATTTAAAAATTACCTGAAGAGTATGACGAAATGTACCATCAAGCTCTTGAAGTGTAACTAAAAGAGGGCCCACATATTTTCGGACACCTTTGATAGAACTGCTTGAAACACCAACTTCAGAGGAAGAAATGCCTTCCTGCCTCACTTCTACTTCCACAGTGTTCCTTAAATTAACAAGTTCAGAAAAAATTAGCCAACAGGTATTATCACAATAACTTATTTCCATTCTGCATTAATTTATAACAATACAATCTACTTCTTCCATCACAGGAATTATAACAAATCACATAAAATGTTTCTCCTCGCAGTATTTATTCTTTAATGTTGAGTATATGTACTACCCACAATTTAAGCTAAAGTTTGTAGAATTCACTATTATTGATGACTAGCCGAAGTACCCGTTGAATTTCAACAGATTTAGTGAATCTAAAACTTAGACTGTGTAACATGTAAACATTGCAAGAATAAGGTAGTACACAGTTTTAACCGTCGAATGAAGAAAATCTTGCAATGTGAACAATTGAAAGTTAAGTGTAAAGTTACGAGATAATAATTATTGAATTAAGCATCCCTCCCTCCAATTTTGTTATCGTCTTATAGCCTATGTTACCCACAGGGTAAAATTATATACCTAAGCAAAGTTTCGTGACAATATCTTCAAAGGTGTGGAAATCACAATTTGTGGAAAATCTACATCTAATTATTTAAGTTACTTACATAGTTTTAAACACAGTCTGCTTTGGAGAACTCTACGCCAAATGAAAATATCATCAAAAACCATTTATTAGTAACTAGCAAAAATGCCTGGCATTGCTTGGATTGATATGGTATTTAGCATTTTCCATTTTTACAAACCTATAAAAATATCTTTTTTCATGATTAAATGCTACATTTTATGCAAAATCTATTTTGATGTAATTCTGTCTTTAAAAATATAAAGTTGATACTTTCAGAATAATGAGTGTTTTTATCTCGAGTTCATATCTTTATTTAAAGTAATTTAAATTAGCAAATCTTGCATGTCAAGCAATTGATTTTTACATTTTAATCTTATGGAAAAATGTCAATCTCCTATATTGGCATCACTGACTAATCCCAGTTGACCAAACCTTGATGGTACACTAAGTAAAGATGTAAGTGAGAACCGTACCAAATTTGGTTGTCCTAGGTCTTACAGTTTGGTCATGCATAACGATTATGGAAAAATGTTAATTTTCTATATTGGCAGCACTGACTTATCCCGGTTTACCAAACCTTAACAATCCACTAAGTTACCGTACTAAATTTGTTTGTTCTAGGTCTTATAGATTGGCCGTGCTTAATGATTATGGAAAAATAATAATATCCTCTATATTGGCAGCACTGACTATTCCTAGTTGACCAACCCTTAACAATTCACTAAGTTAAGACATAAGTAAGAACTGTACTAAATTTGTTTGTTCTAGGTTATATAGTTTGGGCATCATAATGATTATGGAAAAATGTTAATCCCCTATATTGGCAGCACTGACTGATCCCAGCTCACCAAACCTTGAAGAAAACCTGGCTCGAAGTATAAACTTCCTTCATTTAAATTTGGTGGCTCTATTTTTAGCCATTCTCGGGTTTTAAGTGGACATATAAACAGACAGACCAAAACTTTATATCTTATTACCGTATTTTCTGGTCTATTACGCACACGTTATCTATACAAAAAATATAAAAATCAGGAAAAAACATCGTGCACGTTATACAAAGGAAAATAAAATTTTATTGAAATATGTATATGCATATTAACTTTTACGACTTTTACCTTTACTTTTTTACGACTTATAATTTAAACTGCAAAGTATATGATTTTTGCTTTCGCGTATTTTCTTTTTCCATGGTAAATTTTTTCAAAAGGCACTTGTTTCAAATAGATTTTTTGTCTGCACGTTATCTATACATTTATACCAGGTTTGAAGAAAATCACTTGTGAGTTATATATAAGGTGCGCGTTATAGACCAGAAAATACGGTACATATTAAAATTTATGAAGGTTTTCATTAGCCACCGAGAATTCGGTAACAAATTTCACTGCAGTAGGGCTTGCAATGCCAGGGGATCACAGAAAGAAGCATTTCAAGAGGATGCCTCAAATCCAATTAGCAACAATCCTATTTTACAGCAACAATTCCATCATAACGGTAAATTTTCACCTAAAAAACGTTAAATTTTTGTGTTCATACTAATTTATGGACAGATTCGGCAGATATTTAAAAAATGGCAGCAAGAAAATGAATTTTTATTCTTTTAAGCATTCTTTCATTGAAGTCCCAATTTCGTATGATGATTCTAAGTAATTTTAAAATGCAAATGAACAACATGCTGCACTCATTCCTGGTGCGAAGTTTCAATTATTTAGTTTTTATGAGTTTATTTATTATTTTGACTTCCTCCCTTTCCAAGATAAAAATAAAAAAATAAGCCAGAGGTGCACACCCTCAGGGTGCTCTTAGTATGTATGCGAAGTTTCAAGTCTCTAGGTCTTATGGTCTTGGAGGTATGCAGGAAACACACACAAACATTGACATTTATTGTTATAGATAAAGGGATATAAAAACCAAGTATCCTTCTACAATAATTTTATTTAATAGAAGTGATTCTGCTACAGTAATGGTTTCTTTAGGTAAAAAATGTTAAATCAACATCTATTTATATAGGAAATAAGAGACGGAAAGGAGAGAGAGGGGAAGAGGGAATGTGAAATTTTCAGCTAGGTAAATCAAATAAAATTATGGTTAAAATAGGGCAATCGAATGCAAAGGAAATTGAATGAAGCACATTACAAAGCCACAAAACAGAATCACCTAAATGGGCTTTTGAGTAAAGATAATAAAGAGGGATGGTTTTGGGAAACAACTCATTAAAAGAATTTTTTATATCAAAATTAAGATTTTATAATGGTTCCAAATAATCCATCTATAACCTTTGGTTTCAAAATGGTATAACACAAGATTTAAAAAATTGTTATGATTGTTTTCCAGTAAATTTAAAATGGATGATTCCTATTAAAAAATGGAAGAAGTTTTAAGAAGAAGATCAGGAAACACAAACGGTACAAACTTACCTCTTCCTGTTGAATACAAAACTGAGGTGAAATCGAGCATGGCCTCCGGTGCGGACCCACTGATCCACAAAACCAGACATATCTTTTCCAGTGACAGTAAATATGGCACGGGTGAATGCATTGGTGCTGATTAACATATGTTGGGACCATGCACCTGCAGCTGAACTGGTCTGGTGCTCAGATGCATTGCCTTTGCTAATAGATGAAGGCAGAGATGATGAACTTGATGATTTGTTGGCAGCATTGGCTGCAGCAGTGGCCAAAGAAAGTTGCTTATTGAAAACCTTTGGTGAAAAAAGAACACAAAATAAACCAAAACTGAAAAGCATTTTCACGTCAATCATCCTTTTATGTTATCACATAGTATAGACCAGTACAGAACACGTCTTATTACCCTCAGTTCCAAGAAACTTTTCAGGGTATAGGGATAATATGCTAGCACATTTAATAAATTCATAGAATTGTTCATCTTTACAGTACTTGCATTTAACTTGTGGGGACGTGAGGAGTGGGGCATAAGAAATCCTAAGGAAACTCAGTCGACATTGGTATCAATCAACTAAGAATTTTATAACAATAACAAATATGCAGCAAAAAATATTAAAATGGAGGGTACATAAATTTTTAAAAACAACAATATAAATTTAATAAATGATGACAATACTAAATTTTGTTGCACTCATATTTGCAAATAAAAGTTAATTGCAAGTACTCTTTTAAAAAAACTGAAAAACTCGCCAAATAAGTTACAAAAATTAACACTTGTAAAGGCATGAGGAAATGATGGTTGGCTCAGGGAACCCTAGGATTACGCGCATGCACATACTAGAGATGGCTTGGGGACGAATTTATCGAAACATTTATTTATTTCTATTCATTTATTACGATCATTTTTACATACATTTAAAGTAGATTGTTTACTTATGTGTATATTAATACACATATCTAGAGTTATAATGTAACTACAGGCACTAATGCATTGATTACTTTACTTTCTTGTTCACTGATTTTTAAGGCCCGATTCTAAGCCAAGTGGCAATTTTAAGGAGGTAAAAAAGTAAAAAGGTGAGCTTACAATCGATTAAATATGGTAAATACTGTATATACTCGTGTATAACGTGTCCTCGTGTATAATGTGCTCCTGTACTTTTTGCCAAGAAATCCAGACTTTTTATTATACCCCGTGTATAACGCGCACCCTTGATTTTAGTGGGGCATAAGCAATGCCGTAACTAGGGCAGGGCAAGCGGGACATCTGCCCTGGGTGTAACTAAGCAAGGGGTGCAAAAAATCGAAATAATAACTAAATAAACTACAGATTTCTTGAAGGGGTAGAAGGGTGCATAAGTAGCAGTTTGCCCCAGGCGCTAAAACATCTAGCTATGGGGCTGGGCATAAGAACAAAATTTTAGAATTATATCATCATGTTAAGTATTAACTAGAGTACCGTAAATAAATATGTTAAAGTATTAAATTAGCGTCAGTTAATTTTAAACCGCTAGGACTTGCCCATAAATATTATGTTCAATCAACTCCACATTACATCTTAGAAAGACATCATCAATAATGAAAACAAAGGAGTTGAGATGGCAGCAACTTCATACAGTAAGCTGGCCAAGCTGATGCCACATAGAAAATCGCAGCGCCACGGTTACCAATCCTTTTTAAATCAGACAAAAAAGAATCTATAAAATAGAAAGTTTTGATTTACAGTGGATTTTGGTTCTCTCTTTCCTATCTCATTCTAAAACTGTGTAATAGAAAGAATAATGTGTAAGTTTAACAATCAAATCTGGAAAGAGAAAACGTGACAGTTAAAATGAAGTGCATACATGTCATTCTATGGGTTTTAAATTACTTACATTGTTAATTGTACAGGCGTCCCTCGCTATTTGTCTCCCGATTTTCGTCTTTTCGCTTATTCATCCATAACCAATTATAACCAAACCCTCATTCATTGATCCATTCCCTTGCTTATTCATTCATTGAAATAGCTGGGAACTACGGTTACTCATCAAATGATGATATGCTAAGGATTTATTGTTCTAAGCAGTATAAACTTATAAACTTAAGATCGAGAAATGAAAATATAATGTAGGATGTCTGTCTTCCCCTTGTGACTGTGGCTAACAGCAAATTAAAACACACCACTGAGATGATTTCATCATCATATGGAGTTTAGGAGGAGTTTTGGGTGATCTGTTTTAGTATTCATTTAACCGCTGACTCCACTGGTCTCAGCTACTCGGCCTCGCACCATGTTGTTGTTCATTCTTCCTCAGTTTGCGTTTCCGTTCAATTTTATATTGTTGAGTGCAAATTTGAGCTCTGTGTTTGTGATTAAATCAATCAATTACGTGGCAGCTGCATTTGTAGTTGTGTTTACATCGCACCATTGCAGGTCTCATAGAATACTCCCATGGGCCTGATGTGGCCCGAGGGCCGTAGGTTCCTAAAGATTGTTTATAGTACCAATAACTCCATAAAATAAGGTAATATCAATATTTTGGTCTGCTTTTTGGGTTTTCAGGAATGAATTATACATTTACTAGCTGAATTTCCTGTTGAATTTCAACGGTTTTGGTGAAGCTACTACAGCATAACATACAAACTCTTTAAAATATACTGTAGATACTTTTTAAATTACAATTAGCTTTTCTTAACAATTGATCATATTTGCTTGTAAAAATCCATTTCTGAGCCTATTGCATTCAAATATAACGATGATTTTATTTTCTATCATATTACTTTCACCAAATCCAGCTTCATTTCTTGTGTAATTATGCCTCGCTGAAATATTTACTTTTATGTCTTGTAAGGAAGAAACCCGTGAAAAAGCAACGTACAGTTGTCCATGATTGAACACTGACTGGTAAATGTACACCAGATACGTGAGCTTATTTATGTTAATAAACATTATAATGTACAATATAACGAATTTACTTACAAAAAAGTAGGATTCCAGTATTCAATAGACAAAAGAAGGTTCAATTACTTTCATCAGTCGTTATAAACGTTTCCTGAATAATATTCAGTATCTATTTACGTTGCTATCCATAAACATCGATCGTTTTGTTGCTTAAACAAAAGTTCGAATCAAATAATGCTAAACTTTCATCTATTTGTAAGCTTCATTGAAGCTAACTGAATTGGAGGTAACAATGACGGCCGCCTTGGCAATGCCCGGAAAGAGTACGAAACAAATAGCGTATTTCTGAAAACTTCAACCATGTAACATGTAAACATTGCAGGAATAAGATATTATAGAGTTTTATTAGTCGAATAAAGCAAAAACAAAAAAAATCGGTCCATATTTATGTATTTTTATGCTTGAAGGAAAAATACCTTGCAAGTCAAGAAATGGATTCATACGTGTTATCTTATGGAAAAATGTTAATCCTCTATATTGGCAGCACTGATTAATCCTGGTTGACCAAACCGTG
Source organism: Uropetala carovei (assembly GCA_036926305.1). Lineage (NCBI taxonomy): Eukaryota > Metazoa > Arthropoda > Insecta > Odonata > Petaluridae > Uropetala > Uropetala carovei. The sequence goes on along the minus strand of JAXCHB010000172.1, from coordinate 4,603,137 downwards.
ACCATTCACTAAGTTAGGATGTAAGGAAGAATCGTACCAAATTTGGTTATTCTAGCTTTTATCGTTTAGGAGGAGTTCCATGAACAAACACACAAACCAACAAACACACCCTTCAAAATATATTATAGTAGATAACATTGCATCTAAGGGAAAATATCCCTCGATATTCATCTTTTAGTTTATCGTCCAGTTTCTGCGGAACCAATTAAGGACGAATAACGAGGGATGCCTGTAGTTACTAGAATCATTAACTAAATAAAATTATTTTAGTTTGCTTATTCTATGTTTTTTGTTTCTGATTCGTGTTTTGCGTAAAGTCTACCTAGCAATTTTGCAAAGACTACATCAATCAGCTGATAAACTAGTGAAATGCGGAATATTTGGAGAGGATGGAATTATAACTGTGTAGAAGTAATTAAGTGTTCTATATGTATAAGCTGGATTATTGATAATTATTGTGGTTTTCCCCTTAATTCACCCAAAAAGCGAGAATCTGGTGCAAGGTAGGTTCACTTTAATTTCTGATTTTAAGTACCCATGTATAACATGCACCCCTTCTTTATGACCTGAAAATTTTGTCTTCAAACCATGCGTTATACATGAATATATACAGTACATATTATCTGATACTTTTAAAGGGCAAATTTAAAAGTGGCGTGTTTCAGTTGTTAGTTTTACTATAAGTGCATAAGTAAACTGAGATTACGCTGAAATTGTCAGGATTCGGAAACTAAAATACCTAGCAATATCCATTTCATTATAGCCTCAGAAATTTTGAAAGAATATGATATTTACACACATAACTTTAGAATCAGAATTAAGATAGAATTTAAGGTACAGACTATCATAAAATAAAGTGCATGTGTATCTTAAATGTTTTTATTATTTTATTATTATAAGTAAATGTTTAAATAACATTGAATGCAGTTCACTTGTTTATTTTCATATCTACTATGCTACAAAATTTAATATTGTGAAGAGAATGACTCGGATTAGCTTAACGATTACGTAACCCCCGCAATCCGGAAACTTCCTTCATCCGGCTCCAGTCAATTCCTGAGATTGCCATATTAGAGAGGTTTGATTGTATTCACAATTTCAGTCTTTTTAAATTTCTTTGTGTCTGAAACAAACAGATACCTCAATAAATTCCCAAATGCCCTTCAAATTTAGCTCTCCTGACATTATTTGTTCTAACGTGAAGAACCACTACCTTTTCCTCTGCAAATGCCAAACTCCTCACGCTGCCTCTTAAACATTTCACCATTAAAGTTCAATATCAAATCTCTGATAACCCTCATCTGCAGTTTCACTTTCTCTTTCAGCTTAACACAATCAAAAACATTACATTACATAAACGCTATTTACTTAAGCAGGATAAAAAGTTTGTCTAATATCTATACCAAATTAAATTCCTATAATCAAACCTGAAGTAAAAGTTCCTGTCCAATGCGGTGCTCTAGCATCCTCATCACAAGGTGAGCCTTCTTTCGCAGGACATCCAAGTAGCGAGGAGACGCAGTCTGAAGGCTTACAATTGGGAAATGGAATGGAGAGGTTGCACCTGGGGCAGCAAGGCCGGGAGCAATTAGACCTTGACCGAGAGCCAAACCATTGCCATGAGAGGAGTTCAGAATTGATGATATGCCTGGTGTACTTAGCCCAACATTTCCAGTAATTGAGGAGATAGCTGAAAAGAGAAGTTCAAATGTAAATGTCTTAAATTTTAACCTCTGTATTAAATAAAACTTCCATAAATGTTTAGCAAATGAGACTTTAAATCTAAACTGCAAGGAACTGGAGTTTGTAGTAGAAAAAGCTATAATATATATGTTTGAACTTTATATTATTTTTGTAACATATGTATATGATACAAATGATTAAACTCTTTGAAAATAAAAAAATGAGGTGAAGCTGCAAAATCGATAGATTTATATTAAATTTCTAATACTCAAAGGTTCACTCAGTGCTAAAGTCCAGCAAACCAGTGAAATGTTCTGCTTAGCCAAGAATTCATTAATTACATTGTCACATAAAGGAGCACTTTATTGTGATTCAAGTCTGTAACTAATGCAAGTGGCGAACGGTCATTTTCAGTATTAAAAAGAGTCAAAAACTATTTACAAAATAAGTTAATGCAAAATAAATTGTCCGATTTGTCATCATCGAGTGTGAGGCAACCAGCTTCATAAATTATGAGGATATCATTGATACCTTTGCTAAATCAAAAGCCAGGAAAAAATTGTGTTAACTTGGTATAGTGTCTGGTGTTATCAAAAATGATTGTATTCAAATAATTTAATCTTATAATTTTTATTTATCTGTATTTTTTTAAATGAATGTTTGTGATAATTCTTATGTTCCTATGCAATAATGTGATTGTTTTTGGTGCAGGCAATGCATTTTTTATATTTTTAGAAGTCAATAACCTATTGTTATGTATTTAAACAATTTAATCATATAATTTATATTTATCTGTATTTCTTTTATTAATTTTTGTGGCAATTCTGTTCCTATGTTTTTGTACAAAACGTTCTTATTTAATGATGTGATTGTTTCTGGTAGGAACTCAAAGGTATTACCTAACGTAGGTATTTTTTATATTTTCAGAAATCATAAAACTATTATTTTATTAAACTCATACATAGTATGGACTTTATATAATATTTTCATAATGATAAGAATAACCGAGTTTTCTTCAATTTGGAAGATTTCTATTTGTTAATTTTTATAATTATTTATATTTAGTATGCGTGTATTTTTAAATAAATTATCACAAAAATTACTTTGGTAATACAAAAAACTTTTAATATCGTACCTTAGAAATAAAAAGATGAGGGAGGCCTCAAAATAATTTTGCGCCACAGGCCTCAAAATGCATAAGTATGGCACTGCTGACAATGATGGTGTTAAATTTGGTGTATTTAAAAAAATTATAAAAGTTATAATAAAAGGATTCTACAGGATATTTTGACGTTAGAAACACCACATGAAAATGCATTGGTTGTAGCCATGATGTATATCAGGACCCTTCAACTGGCACTCGTGGGTCCCCTTCATGGCATTTTTTGGTGCCCACTAAAAACATAACTATTGCACTGTTCAAAATTGCTTGTGTTAGCCAAACGAAAAAGGCCATTCCAAGACGGTGAAATTGTCAAAGAAGCAATGTTATCTGCAGCTGAATCGCTATTTGATGGATTTAAGAATAAAAGTGAAATAACAACCTCCATCAGCAAAAATCCCTTTTCAAGCACAACTATTTCGAGAAGAGTAGAAAACATTGCCAGGAATTTATAATCGCTGTTAATTCAGGATTTAGAAGGATGCACATTTTTTTTCACTGCAATTAGATTTATCCACGGATGTTACGGATATCGACCAGTTGGCAATTTTTATACAAATGGATTTTGACAATTTCACCGTAAAGAAAAAATTCCTAAAAACACTCCCTCTTCAAGAGCGGACAAGGGGAGAAGATATTTTCAGTGTTTTCAAGGATTATACTCAGAAAAATAATATTCCTCTCCAAAAGCTGGTGGCCATTACAACTGATGGAGCTGCCTCAATGGATGGATGTAACAAAGGTTTTCTTGCCTTGTGCTGTAAGGAGAATTCTTTGCCAAAGTTATTATCATATCATTGCATCATTCATCAAGAGGCACTGAGTGCAAAAGTCTTGAAATTTCAACATGTAATTACTACAGTAACAAAAATTATTAATTCAAACAGACCATCGGCTACAAGTCATCGTTTATTTACATCATTTTTAAATGGTGAAGAAGCTGTTTACGGGGGTATCTTGTTCCATACAGATGTGAGGTGGCTCAGTAGAGGTAAAGTCCACCAATGTTTTCTTGGTCTCATAAGTGAGATTAAGGAATTCTTAGGGTCAAAAAATTAAATGTACCATGAACTAGAGAATAACCTTTGGTTACTAGATTTTGCTTTTTTGACCGATGTACTAGAAAAATTGAATATGCTAAATTTAGATTTACAGGGTAAAAATCGTAAGCTTATTCAAATGATTAGTACAGTGAATACATTTAAATGTAAACTGAATTTATGGAAAACTGATATAGCTAGAAATTCATTGGTGTATTTCCCCAATGCTAAATTTAGATTTACAGGGTAAAAATCATAAACTACTTTACATGGAGCAATTTGTTCCGACCAACCAAGCAAGGTTTAGTTTTGGTGTAGACATAGTTATATCTGCTCTAATTGTTTGAATTTTTGCTGATTTCACTCTTTTTTCTGTTAATCTTTTATTTAAATTTATTTATAAATTTATCACTTAGCATGGCATCTAAAAGGAAATGTAATAGTGATAATGTAAGTGAATCAAATAAAAGAGTGCATAAGACTCATAGTTATGAATTAAAATTATAAATTTTAAAGTGTTGAGAAAGGTGAAAGCCAGAAAGCCAGGGGAGACTTTTTCCTGAGATACGGGAACGTATCCTCCGATTATAACATGCAAGTATATGGAAAAACGGTGTTTGACATTCGACAATTCGAGATTCGACCACGTTTTCAGGAACGCATCCCCGTCGAATCTCGAGAGTCGCCTGTACTTAGAATTACAAATTGATAACAAATGAATGTTCAATGAATCAACAATGTTATCTTATTCTGATTTTTCAGGCTAGAAGTTCAAACTGCTTACAGAATAAAGGACCAAATATGTCATTCCACTCACCTGGTGAGAAGGAAGATGGGTGGGCATTACTTGAATTGGCACCAACTCCAAGGGCAGCACTACCCAAATTAGAGCCAGTGTTTGCAGCAGAACTCGATGGATTAACACCACTTGTTGCAGTGGTGTTGCTAGATGCATTTGCAGCAGTTGGAGGAGGGGCAGGTGCTTGGCTTGGATCTAACACAATTCCTCCAAACTCTTCTTCATACTTCACCACTTCCTGTAATTCCTGTAACCAAATTAAGATATGAAAATCTTTTTAAATGTAGAATTGTATTAAAATTTTTCCCCAAAAATTCAGCATATTTCAATTCAACTACTTTATACGCAGGTTAGGAAAAATCCTATTTTCAACTTTCCTTAATTCTACAAACAAATTGGTAAGAAAATAAGCAACGTTTTAGTACTTTGTAGAATGATGAGCAGATGCATTGTACACAATTTTGTTGGAGAATGAAACTTATTTAGGTAGAATATTTCCTTTTGCATTTTCCTCCATATATTGGAAATCCACCATGTAATAGCTTCCCTGGTGATTTACATTAATTGCTTTCATATGTAGATATATTTTCATGCATTGCAATCTTTTCCATAGTCAATGCATGAAAATCAGTTATGTTCCTTAGAATAAACATTTAAAAATTGGTAAGAACTGATTTAAAAATCACAGAATTAAACATATAACCAAATAGTAAATTATATTGTAGCTGAATTTATTGAATTTTGAAATAAGTTATTCCAAAAATGTAACAGTCTCAAGCAGGGCTTTGGAGCTGAGGTCTTGAAGCTTGCCTCTGGCTCCGGCTCTGGACAATTTCCTAGCTCCGGCTCCAGCCAAACTTTTATTTCAACTAATAATATTTCATTTTAATAAGACTATATATTTTAACAGTTTTCAGGTTTATTCATGATAAAATATTAAATAGAATCCAGATTTTTAAATCAAATCTCAGCTTTGTTTCTTTATTTTCATTATTTACAAAACACATACAGGAAATATGAATCGGATTAAGTATTACCTGCAAATATAAAATTACTAAAATTCTGTCAGTGGTAAGATTAAACAGAAATACTTTGAATATGATTATTTTATTTGGATGCCTCTTACAATTAGCAAAAATCAATGAACTGAAAATTTATAACACTTAATTCATACGTAGGAAGAGGATAGCTTCCAGAATATAATTTTTCTTTCATGATCTGAGGTCACTACAAATTAACTTTAGGGCTAACAACAATCGCTCACCACTGGCATGTGAACAGGACAACTTGATACAACCTTGCAGGCCTCCTGTATATGATTAGGGTACATTTCAATTCCCTCAAAAACAGATTTTACTCGTAATCGCTGCAATTCTTTAATGGCCTTGCAGTCATCTTCAAAATTTTGTTAAAAATTTCCTCTTTATGACTTTAGCACTAAATTTATATGACATCTTCTTTCCTTCTGGTAAAGCTCTCTTTCAGAATCATTCTCCTCACTACTGCTGTTTGGAATCTGACTACAGGTTGTTACACTTCTGTATGCTCTCTTGATATTTCAGCCATTTCTAAGGCATTTTCTATATCCTGTATCAAAATTAGTTGTGCAACAGCTTCCAAACTCTCTTTTGCAGGTACAAGCTGCTCAGGAGTAAACAAAATGCGGTACCAGGCATAAGCATAAATCACAGCTAGGAAAATATCATTTTCAAGCAACTTTTCTTCCCTTTTCTGCATTTATTTTTTTTATATCTGGTGCAATTCTTCCTTGGTTCTTCCCTTAATGCTTCCTTCAGTTTGTACCATTATTTTAAAACCTCACCAGGAGTCGTATTACTTCTTTGAAGTCTGATGGTGACATCATTTGGCTTTCTCAGAATTTCACTAAGGTGCTCAATCTCTTCCCACATTTCAAGAGATAGAAAAAACACAGGACCTATTGCTGGAACTTGCTCACAGAATGGGTGCAAAAAAAGAAGTCACTCAATCACACAAAATATTGAGCCCCACCAAGTTTTATTATCCAAAATTGGAACGACTTTGTATTACTTCTTTGCTAGATAAATCATACTTGGCACTCTGAGTTTCTTCACAACAGCTTGAATTTTCCCAAGAATTGTGCAGTGTAGTTCTGCTTCAACCCATCATAAATTGCCAACTGTAATGTGTAGATAACACAGTGCATGAGTCTAATGTTAGATGACTGCTGCTGAAGCCATTGTGGGAGAACATGATGAGGATTTGCTTCCCAAGTTGCTGAGTTTCCTACTTATCTCACAAACTCAACTAGAAGCACATCTTCCATATCAGGCTCTTCCTCCTCTTCGAAAAAAATCATCTTTATTCTCATCATCTTTATTCAGAAGTGCAACTGCATGAGTCATATAGTCATCTTTCATGGCGATCAACTTGTTAAAGAAATGCAGGAGAAAAACGTCTCAATCTGAGCAGAATAAAAAATTGGAAGTCGGAGCCGGGAAAATTTTACAACATTTTAGAGCTCCAGCTCCAGCAAAAAAAGCTGCTCCAGGCAGCTTTGCTCCAGCTCTGGCTTCAAAGCCCTGGTCTCAAGTGCTCAACACTAGAGAATTCAATGACTTCTGCATTTCCATATGTCTCAGCCATTGTTTATTAAATATCTGCCTCACTTCTATAATATGTTAATATCAATCCTGAACTAAATGAGGTTAAAACACTCTTTGAATTATTAAAATAAATTAAATATCAATATCTTACTGAGTGGATCCAAGCCCGGTACTGGTTGTTTCCAAAGCATCGTTTTGCATATAGGGATGCAAGATAAGTTGCAGCCCCTTGTGTGAGCCATGTATCAGACCTTGAAGAAGGAAAAAATACTACCAACTAATATAAATATTTATGACATATACTAAATCAAATTTAAAGAAATGTCATCAATAGCTAAGGAGCATTGACCTGACTTATGAAAATAAATCGTCTGATTTGATTTCATTGGGTTGTGGAAATAGTAACAACTGTAACCAGGTTAAGCTTATAAATTAACATTATCTCTAGCAATAAAACATTGTTTTAATTGGATATTTATGGAGATAATTCATAAAACCTCCCCTATTGAGTAACTTTTGAATTTGACCTTGCAGCCAGTGCTCAAGGTCAGTTATTCATTAACAGATCAAGTGAATTAACAGTTTTACCATGGCTATCATAGATCTCTAGAAGTACATTTAATGGATGAACAAAATGTGTTCTTCAATTTAAAGCGATGATCATGATCAAACCTATGAAAGATGAGATGAGCACAGTGAACAAGATGCATTTCTTTGTCACAAAAATGTAGCCTAAATCATGCATGCTGTCTTATACAATGAAGGTTTAAATGCCAATGATATTTAACTTAAAATTTAGATACAGTGAAACCTTGACCTATCATTCTTGAAGGGATTGAGAGAAAAAGACGATGAATGCGAGAAAATGATGAACGTGGGAAGTCATTAAGTTCTTTTTGGAAATACGAACTGTACAAAATGAACGATATATCCAGGAAAACGATGCATGCAGGACCGATAGATCGAGGTTTCAACATAAACATTTCAAATTCTCGCAACACTGTTTTTGGTATTGAGGAAGGTTTTCTATACATTACATACAACTGTGTTCATTCTGTAGAATTCTTGCTGTTATTATTTATAATAATAAAGTGTTTTGGTGAATTATTTGTAATTGATCAGTAACATATTCATTTTGCAAGATACAAAGGACAACATTATCAAAAATCTCAGAATGTCTAGCTTTTTACTCAAACATGCTACACATGGAAAGCAAAGAAAAATCACAATGACTTTTGAACCAAAAGAAACATTAGCAAAATGTTTCTCAAAATAGAATTATCAGAAAATTGGACTAAACTGTGATGATGCCTTGATAACATCATGCTACAGCATTTTTCTCGCAGGCTCTTGCCATTGCCATAGAGATTGCCTGCAAAATCTGACATTTGTAACTCCATCATTATTAACAAAAATAATATTTATTTTCCTTTTTTTTTTCAATAAAGAGGAGGTCGAAAATTCCAAAAATATACATGAACATTACGAAATACTGCTTTTGGAATCTACTTTTGCAGTTCTTTCTTAATTAGTTTATTTGTTGTGGTGATTATGTAATGTTTTTATACATCACATCCTGTGCATCAAATCACCTAGTCATTTAATGAATTCCAAGTTTAATGATTATCTCACATTGTTGGATTTTTTGTTTTTTTCTTCAAGCATATAAGTTGCATCCTTGTTCTGGAGATGAAAAATTTGGAGAATTATGTGGCTTATATGCATATTGTCAAAATAAAAAAGATTTACTTGGTAATTCCATAAAAATTTTGAAATTTTTGTGGAATTACCAAGTAAATCCTTTTTATTTTGACAATACGAAGAAATTCCATCAAGTTACGCATATAAATACAACATTTTCAAAGTTATTAAAGTAATAATGCTTTTCAACCAATAATTAACTAATTTTATGTTGTTCTTTAGCCACTGATGAATCTTGTCCTTGTCCAAACATAAAATATGGTAAATGATGAACTTTCATAAGTATTAATGGGATATAAACTTACCAACTCTGTCGAGAAATAAAGCACCCTATAAACTGTTCAGCAACTCCTTGAGCCATTGCAGATCTCGTTTCATATGTCTGATCAATTATGCTGCTAGGATGCAAGAGGTCAGTGCTGGGAAAATAAAATTAGTCATGATTGAGTGAGAACAACATAAAAATATACAAAACTGATGCAATAAAATAGTGCAGGGGTCAGCAACCTATGGACCCTGAGTTAAATACAGCTCTTTAAGGATTCCTATGCAGCTCCATAACACAACTCATTCTTCTGAATAATGTGTTTGAAAGAAAATATTATACCATGACCTTCCTGATTGAAATTGTATGCATATTAGTAACATAATATATCTTTATGTGTATAGTGCATTTGACAAGTGTAACCAAGCCATAACTCGTGTGCTCCAGATTGAAGACAAACCAGAAGGGGGTATATATACATAAAAATGTGACAAAATGTTTGTAAATCTTGCAAAAGATATACATTCCATTGTATGTTGGCATGAAATTTAGCGAAAAACAAGCAATATTAAATATGAAATAATGTTTTAAACATATACTGTCTCATTCACATGTACTGTGGCTATTCTTAGATTGTGTTTTATACTGAATTTTTAAAAAATGGTTCTTCTTGTAAATTCAGTTGCTGACCCCTGGCCTTGTAAATAATATAATTATATCACATAAAAATATATTTTCCTGATACAGTGAAACCTGTGAAGTTGGCCACCCCTGTAAATCGGCCACCTGCCATAGTTGGTCACATTTTTATGGAACCGGCAAAAATCATATTAATTTACACATGGCCAACTCTCTTTAACCTGGCCACTTTTCTATCTTGTATCTTGTCCACATTCATACATTTTGTGCTATGCTTTTTTATATATTCCAACCTTTCTATGTTAGCCACACAGAATCAGTTTGTACAAATGGAAATCCTCCACCCATTTACCTCGTCTACCTGCTGAATACCCTTCTGGGATTAAGCTATATTCACATGTGAGCTAAGCAGATGAAGCAGAGCGGACAGGTTCAGCATGGACTCATTCTCATGCACACCTGTTTTCGGTGTCATGGGGCAAAGTAGCATGCCTGGATGTCTCCAGGTTAGGTCATTAGTGGCAATGACAATCATCTACCCCAAACTCTGGAAGGACCCTTCCTGCAGGTATGTCTATACTATAGGGAAGAAACTTTTTTGTTGTTACAATTTCCCTAAATATTACTTCTGCATCACTTATTCCTAAATGTATCGATTCAGAGCATCTTAGGAATAGGGTTCTAAGTTAATGTTTTTGCATGAGAACTGTAAACTTTGTGTTAGGCTTTCAAACTTTCTTAATATTAGACCTAGAACACCCCTCAAAAGATGCTCTGAGTCCATATATTTAGGAGTATGTGATTCAGAAGAAATATTTAGGGAAATTTCAACAATAAAAAAGTTTCTCCCCTATGGTTTAAACATTTCTGTGGTCATTATGTCTCCTGAGGCAGAGGACAGAGGAAGTGTCCCTCATGAGCTCGCCATTTATGGCCTAGAGTCAAGATAATTCTGGTTTCTGATTGGTCAAGAAACAATGACAACACTTTCGGCATAGGCATTGTCTGTTCTGGCTACATGTGGCTATAGACCTAATTTGCAATCAATAGTTCTTAGGCAGGTATCTCTAAAAGGAAGGGGAGACATACCATCTCGTGTGTCTGTGGTCATATCACATCTACAGATCTTTCTCCAAGCAAAAGTGAATATCAGGCCTTCGTTTTTTCAAGTGAATAGTGAAAAGTGCCATATGACCGAAATTAAAGCATGTTAATTAATAAAATCGTACTATGGGTTCAAAACAGAAAGTTAAATGAGTTAAACATCGAGCATAGAAAAGAAGTTTTGCACTTGCTAGACAAAGGTGTTAGTCAGTAAAAAATTGCTGTACAGTTTGGTGTGGCTACATCAACAGTTGGAAACATTAACAAAAACAGGATGTGATTCTGAAGGCTTGGGAGGAGAACTGCAGTAACGAAAATTACGCAAAACAGACAATGAAGCTGTCAATATTCTCACTCTACAATTTTTTCAGAAATGTCACACAGTGAACATTGCTGTTACTGGACCAATGCTTCAGACAAAAGCCAAAGAAATTGCAGATAAAAAATTTTCAAGTAAGTAATGGGTGGTTGGAATCGCTTAGGACAAGGCACAACATAAATTTCCGATTTATTTCTGGTGAAGTAGCAGCAGTGGACATGGAAGCAGCAGAAGAGTGGAAGTCAAAAGTATTAAATGTGTTGAGTGAATATCCTCAAGAAAATCAGTTCAATTTATAGAAAACAGGATTGTTTTATCAACAGATACCCAGAAAAAGCCTTGTTCAGAAAGGGGAAAAATGTAAAGGCTGGAATCTTTTCAAAGAAAGATTAAGTATACTTTTGTGCTGTAGTACCACTGGTGAAAAATTAAAACTTTTAGTGGTTGGTAATGCTGTATTCAAAGAACATGTGGACACTAAACATCTCCGTTACCTGGTGCTCCAACAAAAAGGCATGATGACCACAGCAATATTTGAAGAATGGCTGATTTGAACCATATGATGAAGAAAGAATAATGGAAAATCCTGTTGCTTGTTGATAATGCTACCAGTCATCGTAGAACAAAGTTAATGAGCAATGCAATGGTGAAATTCCTTCTACTGAATCTGACCCCTGAAGTTCAACCTCTAGATCAGGGGATTATATGAGCTGTAAAAGCACGTTATCATGTAAAGATGATACAATATCTTGTAACAATCGCAGAAGCTAGCAGAACAAAGTCTGATTACAACAAATCAATATCAATGCTATATGTAATTCGATGGTTAAGCAGTGCCTGGGAGGAAATTTCACGAGAAACCAATGTGAAGTGCTTCCGATGAGCAGGTTTTCATTACCAAAAGAAAGAAAATGAAGAATGTGAGGAAGATATGGGTCTAGCCAAGGTAATATCTTCTCTTCCCTTGGGCATTCAGGAGAGATGGAAAGCACTGATGCTGACCTTATTATCCATGAAGAAATGCCCATCACACCAGAAGACATTTTTGAAAAAATTTTTCAAGAAATGGAAGAGGAACTTTTAAACCAAGAGTTGTGTTGTGAAAATGATGACAGTGATGATGGTAATGACATAGTGAGTGATGAACATGTTAGGCCACCTCTTATCCACAGGTATGCTCTACAGTGTGTATCACAATTAATTAAGTACTCTTCTGCCCGCCAACCTCAACTCATGGGTGATCTTTTTTGCTTGTACAATAATATTGAAACACAGTGGATTGCAGCTAAGATGTTAACAAGGCAGACGAAAATCAATGAATATTATGCTGTAAATGAAGGACCTTGATATTGGTGAGTTTCAGTTCAGACGATTTTATACCTATCATACTGTATCTGACAATCCGCTAAATGGTAGGTTCTTTTGTTACTCAATTTATCATGCTGTGTTTTGTTTTTGATTAAATATTAAAATTCATAAGTTGAAGTATATGTTTATTTACTTCAGAATTAATAATTTGATATTAAGTCCAAGTTACCGGGTCACAAACAAAATAATGTTCTTCAAAAACCTTAACATGAAGGAAGAGGTAACACATTACAATAGTTAAAGTACTTATTTCAGCATGTAGACAAAAAAATTCAATTTTTGGCACTATAGTCTGTAACTTGGCCACCTATATAAGTTGACCGGGTTTATATAGAACCACGGGTGGCCAACATAGACAGGTTACACTGTATTTATATCTCCTTATTAGCAGAATTTTCATTTAAAATAGCTCTACTTTAAGAAAATATCTTAAGGTTTACCTCAGAATGCTCATGGTGGCATATGAGGTCACTTGCACAGGAGCATGGTTTACAAACACCTGCTTGTAGCAAGAGTAAGGGAAGCGTGATGCAAGTGTCTCTTCATAGAACTGAAATGCATGATGCAGATGAGCAGCTGAAGTACGGAGAAGTGGTAGCAAGCGAGGTAAACAGAAGTGCGTCACCTCGTGCATTTCTCCATCCACAAGTATCTCAAAAGGCCTAAACAAATAGCAAATAAAAAGTATTAGTTTATAGCCCAATAATTAAAAATAGCACAATATTTTATGTGTATAAAAATATTCATGAATTTATCCTTAAAAACAAAATCATGAGAAATTTGTCTGCTAATGTTTTTCAGGAAGTAAAAAACTATTTATTTAGCATTACTTATATTACAATTTACAAGCAAAATACATACCCACAGATTATTTGAATTAAAAAATTAACAAAAGTTATCGTATCATTTCATTAGGCATTCATAAGAAAAATGATCATTCTCAGGCACTGCTGAAATAGCAATAATCAACCTTCAACTTTTCCAATCTGTACCACTCACATTAGCAACCTAAAGTTTGCATTTATATTACACTGGAAAAGTCTCCTGTTTATAATTTCTCTGTGGAGCAATTTAAGTGTATAGTCAGAAATTTAGACATTCTTTATATTATCCTTCTTTAAGATTTCCTCAGTAAAGATGTTTGTGATTTATCATGCCTCAAAATTGCATGGATGGAAGAAATTAAACGATATGCAAACTTGAAAATTTACAAAATCACTTATCCACATTATTAATTAAATTGATTATTTTAAATTTAAAGAGATAAATAATTCTGTTAAGTAAAATGTAAACATTTAAAATGTCATGATACAAATGAACTCCAACTATGTATTTTCCATGAAATAAAAAATATATCCTGTTTAATTTATTTTCTGAATGACTTGACAAAATATTTTTCAGTCCTACTTTCTTAATTTCTGCACCATAATGTCATTGCTCAAATATTTTGATCAAAAATCTTGTTTAGAGAGAGTGAACGGAGAGTAGCATGGGAGAGCTGCACGGTAACATGATACTTGTCATCACTGGACTGGACTAGTTATTTTTATAAATCATATGGCTTATGCATTATTATTTATGATAATAATTGCTATAAATGGATGAATTTTAATCATTATTGTAAGGGCCATTTTTGCTAAAATCAACATTTTATGAAAATTAATAAGAATAAACTACCTTCCACTCTTGAGAGATATGTGCATAAAGAGAGAGAAGGAGAGAGAGATTAAAAGTAAAAACCACTTCTTAAGTATAAAAACGTATCAGCAGTTGAAACCTTGTCCACATACCCAACAGCCAAAGCAATATGTGGAGCAGAGGCTGGAGTTGTGAGTCTGTAGTAGAAAGTTCTGCGGCGCATATCCGGAGCATAAACTGTCTCAATTAGATCACCACAAGAGACAGCAGTCATGCCTTCATCCACTGTGAACTCAAGTTGCCATGGACAGCACTGAGAAAATGAGTCTATACACGGAAACCATAGCCGAGATGAATTGGCATGGCCCCAGGTGAACATATGGGCTCCTCTCTGAAACATACAGACAATATTAATATTATTTCATGTTACATCACATTATAGGTGACTCCCAAGATTCGACAGTTCGAGATTCGACAAATTCGAGATTTCGACACAGCTGATCGAATTGGGAACTAGTTTACGCGAAGTAATTTTTGCCCGACCAACCAAGCGAGGTTTAGTTTCAGTGTAGACATAATTATTTCTGCTCTAATTGTTTGAATTTGTGCTGATTTCACTCTTTTGTCTGTTAATCTTTTATTTAAATTTATTTATTTAATTGATTTATTTAACTGATTTATTTATAAATTTATCAGTTGACATGATATCTAAAAGGAAATGTAATAGTGATAATGCAAGTGAATCAAATAAAAGAGTGCATAAGACTCATAGTTATGAATTGAAATTAGAAATTTTAAAGCATGTTGAGAAAGGTGAAAGCCATACTGAAATTGCACAATCATTGGGAATATGTTGTTCAACAGTCCTAGGCGCGGTGTTGTGACTCCTAAAATCGAAAAACCTTTAAAACTTTGGGTAGATGATCAGTGTCAGAAACACATTGCTATTAGTGAGACCATGATTAGAGCAAAGACTAAGGATCTCTATGATGATTTGAAGGAAAGGGTAGATGAAATTTCTGTTGATGAGCCTCCATTTAGTGCAAGTCATGGCTGGTTTGACAGATTTAAGAGAAGGGCAGGTTTGCATAACCTTAAATTAACTGGCAAGGCTGCAAGTTATTTTGTGCTTTTTAATAACTTTTATATTAATTTCGCTGCAATATATAGTTGTAAGTATAGATATATTTATGCAGGGATGTGCTGCAGATGACCCGGTCTGGCTGCATACCTATACATACAACTATATATCGCAGTGAAATCAATAACTTAAGGCAGCATCAGTATTTGCACTTGCAGCCTCGCCAGTTAATTTAAGACTATGCAAACCTGCACTTCTATTAAATCTGTCAAACCAGCCATGACTTGCACTAAATGGAGGCTCATCAACAGACATTTCATCCATCCTTTCCTTCATGTCATCATACAGATCCTTAGCCTTTGTTCTAATCATGGTCTCACTAATAGGAATGTGTTTCTGACATTGATCATCTACCCAAAGTTTTCAAAGTTTTTCCATTTTAGGAATCACAACACAGCGCCTAGGACTGTTTATTGTTGTTATCAAATTACCTCAATTTATCACATTCTAGAATTTTCTCCTTGTTTCACTTAAGTGCTAATAGTTGAACGAGACATCCCCCAATGATCGTGCGATTTCAGTACGCTTTAAAATTTTTAATTTCAATTCATAACTATGAGTCTTATGCACTCTTTTATTTGATTTACTTGCATTATCATTATTACATTTTCTTTTAGATGCAATGTCCAGTGATAAACTCATAAATAAATATATAAATTTAAATAAAAGAATTACAGAAAAAAGGAGTGAAATAGGCACAAATTCAAACAATTACAGCAGGAATGATGATGCCATGTCAAGTGATAAATTTATAAATAAAATAAATAAATTTAAATAAAAGATTAACAGAAAAAACGAGTGAAATCAGCAAAAATTCAAACAATAAGAGCAAAAATAACGATCCCTAGACTGAAACTAAACCTTGCATTATTGGGGGGGCTGAAAATTACTTTGCGTCAGAGCCATGCCAAGGCGTGTGCAGCGTGTGCACAGCACACGGGCGCCGGCTTGGAGGGGCAAGGATACTCTTGAGTTTATGTAAACATTTTATTGAAAGGCCAAACCTGTCACAAAGCCTTTGTGACAGGCTTGACCAACCTTTGCACCTTCACATCCAACTTATGGCCCTAACCATCATAATATTAATATGAAAGAGCAGGTTGGCTATCTTTGCACTTTGGGATTTAATGGGGAAACACCCATGACTGCAAAACTAGTCAGCGAATCAGTAGTATTCAGTAAAGAATTGAATGTGGAAGCACGATAGTGCATCTTGGTGGTGGATGGTGCAGATTGTTTCCTCCGTGTTAATAGAGTTTCATATATTTTTTATGAAAGTTTTGTATTTTGTGTTATACCATAATGAATTTAATAGGAGAAAAGTCTAGAAGGGGGGAATATATCACGGTTAAAAAACTGGTGTGAAAGGTGGAGTATGGGAAAGATTTGAAGTGCTTCATAAGAAAGAAATGAACAAAGATGTGGATGTAGTCCAACGTATAAAGTGCAAGTCTCTCTTCAGATATCGTGGAGTGAAAAATGGGAATTCACACTTAAGTCGGCATGTGTGCAAATTTGGAGTACAGTATTTATTTTTTATTTTAACCACTTATTTAATTGGACACACACACATGCACACACACAATATTTTTCATATTTTTAACTTTATTAAGGACATCCTAACATGTTCATTGTGCTCAATTTTGGATTTTAATGAATTAATGTACATTGATACTTCGGACTGGAACATATTTATATATCGCAAGTTTATTGTGATTGGAGGACGAACTTTTTCAAAAATTAAATTGATACACAATTATCTACGTTCCTCCATGTCGCAAGATAGGATGTCGAATTTATCGACACTCTCAATAGAACATCAAATATTGAACGATATAGATATACATTCAATAGTTGAAAATTTTACTTCTGCAAAAGCAAGAAAGGTTCATTTTCTATAAATTTTTGTGTATACCAATAATCATTGTATACTGTATTATTTTTTATAATACCATTGTAATTTCTTGTGTAGGGTAACTAATTTATTTAATAAATAATTTTAAAATGTATTTCGTTTATTATTTTCATTTTTCGTAAAAAACAAACAATTATCTTATGCACGCAAAGAAATACCATTTATATCAAATTGATAAAGAAATTGCTACAAATTTGAAATTATATTGGGGGTGCCGAAATTATGTTGCACACAGGCGCCAGAACACCACGGCACGGCCCTGCTTCGCGTAAACTAGTTCCTAATTCTACCGACTGATCAGCTGGGTCGAATAAGCAGGCTTCGACCGGTCGAATTCTCGAGTTGGTCGAATCTCGAATGGTCGAATCTCGGGAGTCGCCTGTACATGGGAAAATCAATTTTCATTTTGCAATCCACTTTTCGTGTGGTCAACATAGTTTATTTCATTTCTGTTCTAATATAAATATGTTCCCGCTTGTTAACTGCATGCACCTTTTACTAGTAAAATATAAAAATGAATATGTAATTCATACTATTCATATTTTTGTAAATTAATTAGAAAAACTCTGGCAATTATTGCACACACTCTAACAATTTGTATAAATATATAGCAGAGTAAAAATATTATCTTTCATAACGTGCACATTTTAGCAATTTAAGTCAACATGCGTTTCCTTTGGATGTTTTGGATATAACGGACAAGCCTCCATCCCTTTAGTCCAATATATCGAGGATCCACTGTATATGTGTAATGAATATGATGTTGGATTGCATACAACACGATGTTTTGGAATATACCAGAACTGCCACCAATTTTTTTTCTAAATCCTGTTACTGACATCAAAACATCCTGTAAAATCCTGTAATATGTAATATCTAGGTTTTTTGATGCAAAATGTACAAATGTATGACTTCAATATTTTCAGCATCTGCATCACATATTTTAAGTAAAATTATTCATAACTGTTTATACATAGTACTGTAACTTCAATTTAAACATTTTTTTATCCTGCACTACGAATCAACTGTATTGAAATAGAAAGTTTTAAAACATTTATTCAACTTTTAAATATACAGTAAATAGTACAAATGCATTGAAAGCAATAACCAGGCCTAGTTTACAGGACAGGCTTTAGGAAATCTGTTAAATAAAATAGTTTTCACTTTTAATGATATCAATACAATGGCTCAACAAAACTAGACAAAATTAAAAAATTTCTAAGCATCGTAATCAACAATTAGAAAATGTTATCATATCAACTGAAACAAGTGACGTATTTAACATAAATTTAGACAAAAAATCAAAATATCTCTTAAACTATCAGTTTCATGAAAAAATGTTTCAAACAAAATTTGTAGAAAATTAGTCTAAAACTTAATAATAGCAAATATTTACGTAAATTTAGTTTTAAAGGAGATATTCAGAAAAAAGGGAAAATGACAAGAATAAACCTCCACTTCCGGTTGAGATATTTCAGCCAAAATCTTTTCAGATCTTCATTTGCTAATAAAAAATCTTAAGTTTTGTACTGATCTGATTATTAGTTTTTGAGTTAGAGTGCCCACAAAATTTTGTCACACAGACATCATCGCAAAAATAATCAAAATGTACTCAGGAGACCTCAAAACGTGTATTTCCGTTGAAATCTTGAAATAAATTTTTTTCACGAACACAATACAGGCGACTCCCGAGATTCGACCATTCGAGATTCGTCCAACTCGAGAATTCGACCGGTCGAATCGACCCAGCTGATCCAACGGTCGAATTAGAAACTAGTTTACACGAAGTAATTTTTGGTCCGCCCGACCATGAGAGGTTTAGTTTCAGTATAGACATCGCTATTTCCACTCTAATTGTTTGAATTTGTGCTGATTCTACATTCAACTGTTCAAGATTCAACCACGTTTTCAGGAACGCATCCCTGTCGAATCTCGGGAGTCGCCTGTACTTTCTCTTATACTACATATGCAGAAAGTAAAAAGTATAAGTACATATGCCGTAGGTTGCCGATCCAGTTCAACAGGTAGTTTTTGCATTCAATCACAATAAGTAGAGAGTTTTTACGCTTCACCCAAAGTATATTAAGATACCTACGTACTTAAGGATCATTCAAATGTATATTTTTTACAGGATTCGTATAGAAATAACAATCACTGAATTTCTTATTATTCTATGTCTCTCAGATAACTTCTGAATTTTTCCTTATAAATATCTGTGAATCATAGAAATGTCTGTTTTTCGTTAAAAAATATGCATGAAAATGGCAGCCCTGGAATATTGATGTTTACAGAGACTCTCTGTAAACTTATTCATAAAAACTCATCATTCTCTATCATTCATGCGAATACATTGTGCTGGATTGTTATTACGTAATTCCTTTTTTTTCAGAAGAGGTACTTCTGTGAAATATGCCATTTTCTGATTTTTTATGGCTTAATGAAGTTACGTCTTACGCCCTACCAGGCGAAATTTTTTTCTAAAATTTTTTAGTTTTTAGTTACCTTTTCCAGGAATGCAGCCCTGGTGTAAATCAAGGATTTACTGTATATTGTGTATTTTTGTTTTTTGTGGAGTGCTGAGTCGAGAGATTTTTGGAACCGATTATATTGTACAACATGGGTTCTTATGGGAATTGTTGATTCGTTTAACGTTGTTTTGTTCAATGTCATGAATTTCAAAAATGAATTAACGATGTTAACTGAGGAGACACTGTATATGATCCCTGGTTTTAAAAAGAAAAATTTTGGAAAAAAAGTTGTGTGAGGTATCCAGATTTGAATGAAAAATGATATGAAATAATATGAATAGGAAAAAACTTACTTGAACAAGTGATCCTTCACCAGAGGGGACAACAAAGTGGAGACCTCCCTTTGGTTGCTCTAGTGAAAATTCAACAGCAATCCTAAGAGGCCTTCCTTCTGTGACCAAGTGCAAAGCCTCTGCTGGAATATCAATCACTAATTCACCACCAGGATAACCTCCAGATGCTCGTCCTCCTTTACCTAATGGAAGGAAATTCTTTAAGTGCACATATTAAAATTACAGGGTCAAAATTAACAAAGTTCATTAAAAGTAAACAAGTTAGGAAAGTGTACATCGTATCACAAATGGGAGCGTTTCGTGCGATGGAGTATTTGAAAGAACTGATATACATGTATGTAAGGGAAATAGCATTTTAAAGTTCTTTTATTTGTCATAAATAATCCATTTCCTTCCTATTTAAAAATATTGCATGCACATGTATGGAAATTAAATGTATTTTTGTGAGATTGTTTATGTTAGCAACAATGATGAAGTAACCATGCAAGAAAATTTTCAAGTTCAACTGGAATTAAGACATTCTTGTTTGATTTCCTTGATAACAGTGACTCCTATGATAAAAATGTACAGGAAAAAAATACTCTACTAGTTCTACAAGTTTTAACTGAAAAATATTTTGATATGACCAATAGTTTATGAGATATGATGGAAAGTTCATTTTTTGTCAACAGTAAAGTGCTACCCCTGATTGGTTTATGTAATTCATTTACATGACTTTCTTATTGTCTTTGACTGTGTCCTTAATATCAAATTTCATGAAAATCAGTTCAGTAGAAGCTGAGAACGAACATGAAGACAGACAGACACACAGATGGATGGGTAGACCGATGCTAATAGGCACTTATGCTGGAAGCAAAATGCACCTAAAAATCAACCATCCAAAACTGATACTGACGCACCAAAAAGTATAATTGATAGGCTAATTTGTGGTCAGGAGCACCAATCTCAGAAACTTCTAATAGGAATTATATGCAAATGCATGTCAGGAAATCTGGTAATTTCAGGACAAAGGAGATTCACAGCCAATAAGGATATTTGTACCAATACTTTAGAAATTTCTGCAGGAATTTGAATTTTATTAGGATAAACTTAAAAAGGCTGTGTAGAATTTTGCAAAAGAATAAGGAAGAGCATATTTGAAGGAAGTTTTTACTATGTATGTATGTAGATAAATATCACAAACCATGACCAAATAATCACTATCATTTAAGGAAACCAGCAGTCTTGGGCATAATTTCAAACCCTTATCTAACGTGTGAGCTGCATCGCATTTCACCTTGAGAGTTAAGATATTACGATTTATTGATAATCGTCACAACTCTACACCGTTGAAGTCATTATCAAATACAAAAATTTTCTAATTTAATCATTTAAGTGTGTAAAAAAAAATGGCATTTACAATACAAAAATCAACCATTTATTCAAACATTTCCTTCACAGATAATTTTGTTGTTAAATTGCAAGAACAGGATTTCTCAAACTTACAAAAGCTGTGAAGACAGAGTAACAATAACATAAACAACCTTGCATTAGATATACAGAAGAAATGTTCTAATCCTGAGATTTACTTTGGAGAGAAAATAAATTAAAGCTTTTAAATGTATAAAATTTCATTGATAATTTTAAAAAAACTATATAGAAACATAACTAAAAAAGCAACTAAAGAAGAAACTTTCCAAGATGATAGTGCCTTTTATTCAAATTATGGTCAACATATAGGAAATATCAAGGGACAAAAAATTGCTTATGTTTGAAAAACTAAAAGTAATCTTACACTTGTATAAGATGAAATAATTTTGAGTAGAGCAATACACATGAAGGTGCCTCACAATAAAAATCTGATTTTTCCAATGTCAAAAAAGATCCAAAGAAAACTGAAATGTGCCATTTACATGGGGAAAGTATTTCATGGCTAAGATAGGATTTATTAGCATTGGTTTGAATATTTTTTTTTCACTAAAAAGGAAGTTTTCTTATGAGGGACACAGCTTGTATTCAGGTAAATACAGTAATTAATTCATTCACAATAGTTAATTTCTGTTTTTCCAAAAGAATTCATTACACATTTCTATGAGACACCGTGAAAATTTACCCTGCCATGTATTTCATTTTGACATTATAGTACCTGATCCTACAGTGGCACCCATTCCACAGCAATCAGGGTCAACCTGGAGGGCTGCTGCAAGGTGTCGTGGTGAGAAATGGTCCAATGATAGCCTTAAAAGGAATTTTAGGCATTAATTTCATAATTGCATTTTATAGGAAGGCTGGTTTTTATTTAATGCTATTTAAAAGAAGCTCAATAAACATTAGAAATTCATTTAATTCAAATTATTTTACACACTACTCTGAAATTTACTGTAAAATGAATTATCAAGTTCATCTTATAGTGAAATTCAATTGATCATCAAGACAACTAAAGTAGCAAGCATTTCAGCTACAAAGTAGCTCTCTTCTGTGGTAATTCACCAATCATTCATTCTATTATCTTGATCATCAACTGACATGAATGTATTCATATGTAAAGAAAGTCATGCTGTTTTATAAACTGTTATCATTGGACAAACAACTGAATTGGTTATTTTGAAACTGAAAAATAACTGCCCTCTTGTGCTTCAAGTAGTCCCCTAATAAACTAATTTTATAATTTAAGCACTATAAAAGTTGACTCGTTCTGACAAGAAAGCATTGATGCCAATTTTAAGTTCATAGCTCATATTAAGATATATGCCAGGAAAATCTTTGTAGCCAGGCTTTCGCTCTCAGTGATCTGCAGTAGAAACTTCAGGAGCAGTGCCTTTCGGCAGCCTGATATGTGGCACGAGACATCGAACTTCAAAATTTAAGAAATGTATTAAATTAAAACTTCCAAGATATCTTCAAAACCTTTAATGCTTATACTCATTCAAAAAACCCTCCACAGTTGGCAAACAGGAGAACATTACTCTTACTGCCAGCAAGTTTCTTGCCATTATCCAATGAACTTAAACTGTAATGCAAAATCTAGAATATAATGGGTTTAAGAGCACATTGATGAGGAGAAGGGGAGAGCAATAAGGGCATCCAAGTGGAGAATATGATAGGTTGATATCTGCCAATGATGGAAGGGTGAATGCGAGAAGAATATAAAATGGGGTGAGGACTAGGAAAGCCATTTAATGTGAGTTTCAGACTCCAGGTTTAGATGAATAAATATGCAATTCCAAAAATTGTTTATGTTGCACTTACAAACTCTAACAGTAGTGACAAGTGGATGCTCTTTAGCTAAACATTTCTCCATTTTAAAAAGCTACCATATTTAGAATTTATCTCATCAATACATATACAGGATACAGTAAAGATTCCTCTCTCATTCAACAAGCTGAAACTTTGTATTTGACATTTAATGCAATAATCTATCATTCTGATGCATATAATCACCAAAAAAATGAGCTGCTGAACTTCTTCAATCCCCCCATGATGACAGAAACAAGACAGAAGACAGGTTATTATTAGCCCTTCTGATATCATGCCTCAACATAGTACCTGTCCGCGCTCTGTGTTAAAAGCTAAGTAAATGTTATGCAAACCCATCTATGCACTCGGGCACTCAATGAAAGGATTAAGAAAAAATTTGGGCTCCTCTCCCCTATGGAGTCTTGTTGGCTCCCATCCCACCTATTATCTTAAGGGTAATTTTTACATTTATCTCTGTTTTTGTTATTTATCTTGCTTGTTTACCTCTTTTTTGTAATATTTTCAAGTACAGAATTTGTATTTTGATTCTAAACTTTTTTTAATTCAATAAATATCGTACACTCATTACCATTGACATCAAAGAGAGAAAATGCTCAGGAAATTTAACCCGTGCAGTTAATATAGGTGACCAGTACAATACAGGTTTTAGGAGATTAAGCTTAGTGATTAAATTGTGACTCTAGTCTAATAACTGAATGTGATTCGACTGGCTGTAATTGACTTATTTCAAATATTAAAATTCGTAATCCATAAGAATAACTGTTTCCTTATCAGCATAGTTCACATTTTGCATTAATATATTTTTTCCATAGTGGGTAAATAACTTGCAGTTTCAAATATGGAAATAATGGTCAAAACCCTACAGACAATTAATTTTTGCATTGCTAAAGACATGGCAACATCTCACTTTTTTAGATTCAAAAATGAAAATAACCTAAACTCATACTGGTACAAATCAAATTAATGGTTTTGGAGTGAAAACTCTTCCTGCGCCCTTGGAGTTGGGTGAATATATTTTTACGTTATAATCCCACTAAATATGGTGGTATATTAGCTTAAAATTAATAATTGTGACTGCCAGTCATTATTGAGTCAGCATTTTCAACCAACAACAACATTCTGATTAGTTTACTTACTCTTTGTTGTCACCCTGGCAAACATCAAGAAAGGGATCAAAATACTGAAATGGACACTCATAGCAGTCGTTCAAGCACACACGATAGATTTTACATTGCTTGGAATTAAGAGGTATACTTCTGATCCCATCTCTCAGGGGAACGATTGTAAGTTCCACATAACCCTATTTGGACAAGAGGAAAAAAGCGTGAGGTAAAATTATAGATCATTTTCGACTTCAAATATATTGACAAGCATAAAAAAACTTACAATTATGCTCTGTCGCATGAAGTTTATTCCGGTTAGACTGAGAATCTGGTGAACTGTGCAGATAGAAAAATTATAATTAACAAAATTGATTCAAGATTTAAGAATTATAAAATAAAAATTTCTCATGATTTAAACTAAAATGTCACTTATAATTTAAAAGGCCTGGATAGACCAGAAATCTTCTCTCCTTTTTTCATAGCTGTGTATGTTTCTGATTTTCTTCTTATAAAATGTAATTATTACTATCACCAAAATTAATTTCAAGTCTAAAAATCATCTTTATGCACATCTGACACCGTTTTGACGTCAATTCTCATAGAAATAGACATATACCATTTAAAACACACAAACAATGCGCGTACACATATTCCTCTTTTCATATAGAAAACAAAAAACTATTACGAATCTTCTTTGTTTTCTCGATATCATCGAATGTGGATGCGATTGTTTCGTGTCGATTGGCGGGGATACCATCCGGATGAATTTGACCGAATACTTTTATAGAAATATAACTAGAAACTTTATTGACACATAAACAATTACAACTGAACAGAACAAGCCTGTCTGTAAATTGTCATCTCTTAAATACACAATAATACAAACAAGCAATGAAATACGGTATGTGCAAGGAAATGCAATAGAATGGTGAGATCAATACCAAAAATATTAACGCTCAAAATGGATTTACAATGGACTTTTTGGTTTTTTTCGTTTCTTACTTGTACCTATCATGTATAGGGTATCATTCTTAAAAGAGTGATAAAATTTGCTTAAGGAAATGTTTTAACTCGGCTCAGTACATTTCTGTTAATCCAACATTTCTCTCTGAATTTAATGAGTAATTTATTATATATTTTTATTCCTATATAATAGGGGCTACTTTCTAAGAGACAGTCTGTGTTGGGAAAAGTTTAATTTGTTTTTATTTTTATATTTGTGGTCATGTTTTAGATTTGAAAAAAAATTCATTGTTTCCATAGAGTATACGTTCATAGATGTAGATGAAAGGAAAATGAGTATATTATAGTTCTTAAACTTTGGCTTACAGGATTTTTCCCTGTATATGTCATTATACTGTTTTAAAATTTTTTAAATGTTTTCCCAGTTTTGTGCATTTTCACAAAATTATGTAATATTTTAAAATTGAATGACAGTAGCCACAATAAACAATTAATTGTGGATATATGATTAATTTTTTTTCCATTTCATATTTTCATCAACATATACTCCTAGTAGCCTAGTTAAGGGATCAATGATAAAATTATGTTTGTTCATGACAGTTAATTTCATCCCATTTACAGTAAACTATTCTTCCAGTATACCTAAAGTATGCACTAAGTTTTTACCCAGTTCTTCAACAGTTTTTGCTTTTAATACTGATGTTAGTATAGCCTGCATGTAATGTCTGCTGTAGCATTGTAGGGAGCATCATTTATTTACAAATTAAATAAAAAATTGTCCAAGGACCAATCCCTATGGTAAACTCATTGCCCAATCATTCTAACCAGAATAAAACATTTTACTTCACTGTAAATTAATGTTTTTTGTTTTGGCCAGATATGTAAGATTTGAACCATAAGAAATTATTATTTGATCACCATAATATTCTAATTTAGTAGGTAACTTGTGATAAAATACACAGTAAAAAGCTTTGGATGTCACATACTAATCCATTGAATATAAAATATTATTTACCAGGTCTGCTAAGACTGTTTCAGTGGAGTATTTTTTAAAATCTTTGCTTTCAGACTATAGTTGATTGTTTTATAAGTACACGGATAAATTCGTATGTGCAGCAATTTCAAATGTTTTTGAATAACTAGATGAAAGGTAAATGGGTCAGTTGTTGCTTAGCAGCTCAAGTTGCCCTCCTTTTTGTAATGGCTTGACTATTGAGTACTTTAGCCTCTGAGGAAAAATACCCATATGAAAAGATTGATTTATTACCTTACTAAGTGGGTCACATATGTAGTCTTTTACTTCTTGAATGATATGCGATGGTATCTCATGCCATCCACTAGACTTCTTATTTTTTAAACAGGAAATAAAACTATAGTGCGTTTCCCGAAGTCGTACGGGTCAGATTCGCAGTATTCCGTCCGCATTCGGGTTATTTCGTTTAGGCTACGACCCAATGTTGCCACATTTCGAATTTCGCTCATTTCAACAGCAGCTGTGGACGAGTGAAGTTCTGAGAGCAATCGTGTCAACAGCGCTCGTCAAGAATTTTTGAAAGGCGTGGGAAATTTAAGACCTCTTATTGGCTGACACTTTCTCTCCCTCACCCTACAAGTCTAACCGTAGACACGCCTCACCCGTACAATCTCTGGAAACGCAGTTTAATGACTTCAGCTTTAGATACTGTGTTTAGGAAGAATTACTTTTCTTTAATGGCATGGACTGATGTGTACCTCTTTGACTATATTTAAAATGTTGATCTTAAAAGACTAAGCAGCGATGCTAGGATCTGTTATGTAGCTTCCATTCAACAAAATCACTTTAGCTTGAATATTCTTTTTTGTTTCCATACCTTACTTACTTTTTACTATAGTCCACGTTGCCTTACTTTTGTTGTTTGAATTAAAGGTTAATTATTATTAGCCATTTTTTTGCTTTTTCGATGGCCTTTCTCCACAAACTGGATTACTAAAGGCATAATTAAATCATGCAAACAGAAAAGTTTATTGCATTTTGAAGCAAATCAAATGCAAAACATCTCAATTATTACCCACCACAGAAAATATCAGAAAACAATGACCAGGCTATCAAAAAGGCAAAACAAATGGCTAATAATAATAGTCCTATAAATGGAAATTAATATAAATACTTCTTTGGCAGATGAAATCTACAGAACTATTTATGTAGTAAAATTAATTCTAGTCACGAGGGACGTAACTACAGTTTTGGGGCTCCCACACGTCAAGTTTTTGGTTCTCCTTATATAAAAATGTATGAAATTATTATACCATTTTGATTTTTATCGATATTTTACTTTTTAATTCCAAAAATACATTGAGACTTCTATAATTCTAACATTATAAGGATAGGACAAAACAACTCCAAACACTTGAGATGGGTATTTTTGTCTTCATTTCGAGCGATGAAATCTTTCATTTCCATAAGGATATTACTGCAGTACTTGGAATACCTTACGGCAGATTACGGGAAAAATTCCAAGTATTTTTGTGGAGCCCCAAATATCTGGGGGCCCCATGCACTGTGTGTGGCTGTGCCCCTCAAGTTACACACCTGCTAGTCACATCAACATGAGAACCATTTTTTTCAAGGTTTGTCTTCTTGTTTATTTAACAAAGCAATAATATTTGACTTCTTAATGCGTATGACTCATTGCGATTTAAATGCAACCCATCTCTTCCTAAACAAGAATCATTAATATATTTGTTTTAAAAAAATACCACTTTTAAAGCTTTATATGTACACCTTATTACATTTTTGATGAGAAAACAATTTATGTCTCTTCTATATACAATAGCATTTACGTCAATACCTGCTCCAGAGATTTTTTTGTGGTTCATCACATCCTCTGGGCAGTTGGCTCCCTTCAAATTATTTATCCCCACATGGAGAAAATTTGTGCCTGCATATAGAGGTAAGAATTTGTGGTAAATTGGCAATGTTATAATCTAGAGGTTGTGATGAGGATGATTTCCCATGGTCTAAAAGGGTCTGTGGCTTGAATGTGATAATAACTACAGAAATGTGTCCAACAGTGGTCTGGGATTATATTCTATCATGCAGAGGAGTTGGAAACAACTGGGTGTACAACTTGTCACATTAGCCTCACTCATATGAGATTAATTTATGTATAATCCTATCATCTCAATTCTTCCTTTCATGTTGACTAAGATATTCATAATTACCAGTTTTCATAGTCCTCATGGTGCTTTGAGCTTAATTTTTTTATTTGATGTATGATGTGCAGCATATTTGCTACCAAAAGCATGGATAGATCATGTTTGAATATACATATATATTAAAACTTATGGAAGAGGAAAGGTAAATGAGGATATTTAGGGCAACTAGGTGTTGAAGGAAACTCAGTGAGCACTTACCGGAAGGAGAGCGCTGGGGTGTTAGAGAGACACATTTGTAGAAGTTATTAAGAGCTTTCGGGATGATCCCTTCATTAGCACAAGAGAGACACAACTGATTTGGTAATGACACTGGGATGAAGGTGTGGGAGGGACGGGAGCATGGGAAGGTCAGGGATTGGAGGATGCAGAGGGGGAAGGGGAAAGAGAGGGTGGAAAGAAGGAAATATTAACGGAGGTATTTCTTGTATGTACATATGTGGATGTTCACTGAGGAAGAAAATATAAACATTTTATTCAGGGAGACTTTGTTCATATGGCTCCAAGTTCCTTATGTGAGATGAAAGTTACATAGGTAAGGTTAAAAGCCACGTAAGATTTAAAAAAGTTTTAAATCAAGTTTAGTAAATCAAAATTTATTTTTTACGTTTTAGTATACAGTTTTATTTTTAAATTTGTTTAAACCCTCATTCCAAAAATGTGAAGCTGCTATAAAATTAAATGAAAATAACCATAAAGATTACAGAAAGAATAATAAACACAGCACAACCAAACTTCAAACAAATTGCATTTATATAATATAATACACAAAACTTAATTACTAATGTCTGGAAGTCACTGGTTCAGTAGGCCTCACTCTCAAAACAACAGGCACACTTGTGCAAGGCAGCACAGCCAACTCAGTTGCTACAGCTGTGACAAGTTCTGGAGGAGTTACATCGTAGCTAAGATTTAAAAGGGAGAGGCATGGTAGAGTCCTCCATCCTGAAAGAGGGCCATCTTCACCACCAAGAAGCTGGGCCAGCCCATCAGGCTCACCTAATAACACAAAGCATTATTTTTAAAAACAATTTAAACAACCTAGGAACGATCATATCTAACTCTTGAAACATAGGTGCCTGATAATCTATAGATATCTATAAAGTGTTTCTATGTATGTATGTTATTTTATAACTCAGCAACTACAGCACATAGAACCAAGAGGAAGGTGTCATTTTAACCGGAATAGAGAGTTAAGTGGTGTAGTCAGGTTTTTATACCAGTTTGATTAACCATTCAAATTTTAACAAATATTCTTTTTTTATTTTTTCCATTTGAATAACATAGGGATGAGTGCAGCTTATTTTTCATTTGAATTTTAAAATTACTTAGAAACATGGTATAAACTTGGCAGTGCTCAAAATGGAAAATGTTAAGAAACGGAATGCTTGCATTAGTAGTGGAACAAAAATTTGTATGAAACGGAACGCTTATTATAAGGGATGGCATTTTTAATGTCTGACGAAACAGAACAGTATCATCAGTGCATTTGACGAGTAGGAGCGGCATTCTGGCTTATTCCGAGCACTGGAACTTGGATGGTTCTATGAAGGAAAGAACAAAGTTTATTTATATTGAAGATAGAATCCGAATCCTGATCGAATTAGCATAAAGATGAGTTTAGAATCAGAAAAATATGTGATTTTATCAGTTTTATAACAATACCAATTATAAGCTACCATGACAACTCCCACTGTCACCGAAGTTGAGAGTCCAATGCATTTATATGTGAAAATTTTTCATGTAAAATAATTTTTCAATTTCTGTGTGCAAATTTTCTTTGTTTATATGGAAACCAAATATTTGTTGATTTTAACTGAAATATTACTAATAAACGGTTCTGAATGATATTTTCGTGTGGCATAGAGTTCTCCAAAGCAAACTGTTTTTAAAACTACGTAACTTAAATAATTTGATGTAAACTGTCCACAAATTGTGATTTTCAAACATTTGAAGATAATATCATGAAACTTTGCATAGGTATATAATCTTACCAGCAGATAATGTAGGTTATATGATGATAAAAAATTTTGGGGAAAGGGGTGCTTAATTATTTTCCCATAGGTTTACACATAATTTTCGATTTTTCAGAGTGCAAAATTTTCTTCTTTCATTCATATAAATAGGTAATTGTGAACCAGTTTTCTTCATTTTTGCTTTATTCGACAGTTAAAACTGTGTACTATATTATTCTTGCGATGTTTACATGTTACATTGTCGAAGTTTTAGATTCACTAAATCCGTTGAAATTCAACGGGCACTTCCGCTAGTATACAATAAATAAATAAACAGTAAAAACAATTGCATGGGACAACTTAAAATTAAGCATATGCAATGAATTTCTGAACATCAATGAAAAATTATTATTGATATTCATAAATACCGTAAATACCTGCGTATAACGCGCTTTTTTCCCGATATTTTGGGGCTGAAAAGCAGGGTGCATGTTATACGAGGGTACATATTTATCAAGATATTTTAAAAAATTAACTGCTCAGATAAAGATAAGAAAGGTGGATTTAATATGCGTACTGGCCATAATAAGCACGTTAAGTTAAATCGAATTTGATTATATATATCTTTAATCTACGTGAATAAATATGGCATGATTGAGGTCCCGCACTTAAAGAGGCCCCATGCTCTCTAAGAAATATTTATCGTACTTATATAAAGTAGACACATTTATGAAAAAATATCGATGTGTCACAGTGAGAGATGTTGCTTTAGTTATTATAATTTACTATTAAAAATTTTTACACGGAAGAAAATAAATTACTAAAAATCAGAACATTATTTGCACAACAAAAAGTAAAATAATGTCATCTCCAATAATAACAAATGATAGCATAAAACCATCCAACTTAAAGTGCCATTTTAATAGCAAAGATAAAGAATTACATGGAAAACCTGTAGAATTCTTCTAAAATAGGCGTAAGGACATCCAAAAGTCCCAGAAAAAAATGCGCAGTGTTACAGGAGGTGAAAATGTCAAAGCATTGGAAGCCTCATATAGTGTGTCGTACTTAATAGCAATGTCCGGAGCTGCTGAAGTAATTGACGAGACACTAGTAAAACCTGCGGCCAAAGTGATGGTTGGAGATGAAGCAAGCAAAGCGATTGATAGGGTTCACCTCTCAAATAACACTTCATCATAGAATGACAGATTTGGCCGAAAACGTAAATCAGCAATTATTGTTACGAGTACGACAGAGTCGCTACTATGCACTGCAAGTTGATGAATCCACCGATATTGTGAATTCATCTAATCTCTTGCTCTTCATCATATATGAGCTGAATGGGGAAGTCCATGATGATTTTTTTGTCCTGCCAACCTTTACCGACACGTACAACCAGGGAAGACATTTTTAAAGTTATTGATGACTTCATCAAAAACAGTCACTTGGATTGGAGTCGATGTGCTATGATAAGCACGGATGGCGCCAGAGCCATGATCGGTTCAAAGAAAGCAGTTGTTGCACGTATTCAAGCCATTGCACCAGAAGCAAAGTCAACCCATTGTTGTATACTCAGGAAAGCACTCGCCACCCAGGACATGCATCAGATCTAAAGCAAGTACTTGATGAAGCTGTTAAAATTATCAATTTTGTCAAGAGCAGGCCACTGAATGCCCAACTTTTTTCTCAGCTTTGCAAAGAGATGGGCAGTGACTACACACAGCTCCTATTTCACAGGGAAGTACATTGGCTTTCGTGTGGAAAAGTCCTCACTTGCCTGTTAGCTGCGAGAAGAACTTCAAGTTTTTTTGGATGAAACCTTCAGCCTGCGAGACCGTATGCATGACTGGAACCGGCTATGTAAATTAGCATACCTTGCAGATATCGTTGCTCATTTGAACAGCCTCAACCTATCCTTGTAAGGCAATCTCATATCCATATTTCACGTTCAAGGCAAATCGCAAAACTGACGTTGTGGAGTAGTGAATGCCTTAACTGTGGAAAATTCGATTCCTTTTCATCCCTTAACAGATCAACTCAGCTAAAGAACTCGACACTGATGCATTGCAAACATTGAAGGAGCACTTGGAAAGCTTGAAAAAAGGTCTTCGTGAGTACTTCCCTGAACCGGATGGCAGCTTTGAGTGGATAAGGAACCCTTTCCTTGTCAGTGTCCAAAAATTGCCAAATAACTTTTCAAATTCAGAAGAAGAACAGCTTCTGGAGATCGCCTCAGATGGCTTCATCAAAATTGCGTTTGAGCAAAAGGCATTGAATTGTAGAATTTTTTGAAAAAAGTTTTAAATATGGTTAGCAATAATTTCAATACCAAGAGGTGGTACACCAATAAGGCTGAAGTCCCGAAGGTGGTACGCGAATGTTGTAAGTTTGGGAAACTGCATTAGATAAAGGTTCTTAAAATAAAGTTTTAAATAAAAGTTTAAAGCAAACATACTACTCACCCATTTCATTATAAACAAAGGAGTCTGATTGAACTCGTTCACAGAATTTGTGAGTTTCACAAGCAACTAAAACAGGGACATTGTGTGCACTGGCCAACAGCGCCACTTGGGACACTCCAACCCTAGACATAACATATCCATTGGAGAGGAGAGCATGTGCACCAAGCAACACTTTGTTCACCTGAAATAAAATAAAGGAGAGATGCTTTGAATAAAATCAAAATCAAAGAGCACAGAATATATTCTTAAAAGAAAACATACCAAGTAGATGATGGGAATGTGACAAAG
The DNA here is from genome assembly GCA_036926305.1 of Uropetala carovei. Lineage (NCBI taxonomy): Eukaryota > Metazoa > Arthropoda > Insecta > Odonata > Petaluridae > Uropetala > Uropetala carovei. The sequence continues at coordinate 4,569,757 of JAXCHB010000172.1, read as the reverse complement.
AAACAGAAACTCTGGCATGATCAGGAGTCAAAACATTGAACTTCAGCTTCCTAGAAGAATACAGTAACATTAAACTACTATGACAAAATGATATACAGGTGATGCCTGAGATTCAGCTGTTCGACATTCGACAAACTCGACAATTTGACCGTTATACAATATAACCTCAACTAGACTTGAATGGTCGAAGCTCGCCTATTCAACCTACATATAATTACATAAGTTTCTGTGATTCCGTTAGAAGAAAATTGAATTTTTCATGAAACAAAAAGGAATACTTTTAGGATGTACCGTATTTTCCGTCGTATAATACGCACCAGTGCATTAGATTCACCCTGATTTCAGAAGGGAGTTTTTTGGCAAAAAGCTATTTTTGTGCATATTCTCATACATGTATTTTCTATTTACTTTACCACAATTACTGAATAAAAAAATAATTTCTCATTCACCTTGCAGATATGTCTTGTTGTTTTCGTCACTCACAATTGGGGTAGAATGTTTAACAATACTCTAAATTTTCTTTCAAGGTTTCAGATGTATTTTTTGGCTACAGTCTGATATTAAATATGATAACGCTACGTCTTTTGCAGTGATGTCAACATTAGAATTTTGACTTATTGGCTAACTTAATGTATTACTGTGTGCATTTCGAGCATTATTATATGTGTAGTCGATATATAAAAAGGCAAAGTTATTCAAAGCATCAGTTTTTATGCAATCAACACATTTTCAGGTTCACAAAGTTTCCATTTAAGGGAATCTGTAAATGAAAAGACATGCAAGACCACATACCAAGAGTGGTGTCGAAATCTCCGGGATCCCTTGGTATTTTATGTAACTGTATTCACTGTGCTCCCTTATCTTTAGTTATTAATTATTTAATGTATTGTAATAATTTATATTTGTTTTTAGTAACACCAAACTATAATAAATATCTTTTAGGGTTCTACTGGGGGTTGAATCAGATTGTATTTTCCTTAGTAATACTTGACTTTAGCCGCATTAGATGCAGGGTGAATTTTGGACTTAACTTTTTGAAAAGAATCCTGCCCTATACAATGGAAAATACGGTACTTATAAAAGTGTCTACCAATGAATTTTCAGTGAGGCTACTTCTAATGTTTGGGTTATGTCCATCAGCTAACTCCACAGCTTTACCTGCTATAGTCGGTCCATCATCGGAAGTCTGATGGCCTCGAAAACTGGGCGTACACGAGTTAGCAGCAGCCAATAGGAGACTGTTTGTTTGGGAAGGTAGTGGGGAGGAAACCAGTCTCACTCCTGCTCTCGAAGAGATCGCATCGGACTGCGTTGCCATTTCTACCGCCGTTTCCTTGCTGTGGAATTCTAAGTTATTTATTTAGAAACTGCGTAGTATATAAGCTGAGCAAGAGCTGGCAGCGCGCACCGACATCTGCTCTCCCGCACGAAAGTTGAGAGGGGCGATGGAAGGGGAAACGTTCGTGATTGGCTACTTGCTCTAAGTAGGCCAAGAGACTTCCGAAGGGGGATCGACTATAGCAGACCAACAATTTATCTCTAGCGTCTCTGCTTATTAGATTTCTTTTGCTGTCAGAGCATCTTTCTAGTTTACAAATAGAAGGACTAATGAAATCTTTGGGGAGTACCCTTTGCCTTCAGTTCAGGATTTAGAGTCGCATACTCTCTCTAAGCCAATTTTTTCTAAGAACTTTTGTGAGTTTTATTTCTTCAAATTTGTCTAAAAGAAATTGAAAGAAATTTTACGAAGAGAAAAACTTGTTTCAAAAAGTAATTTCGAGCAAAAGAGAAATTCATGATAGTTTATTTTCATCATTTGTGCTCACATCAACCAGTGCAGCAGGTGTCACTTCAGTTCATGATGTCTGGTTTTCCCTTATTACTTTTTCTAAGAAAAAAATATTATTGGAGCTAAGGGTTAAAACTATTTTATCCATTCCCCTCTTCTTCCAACAAAAATTTTACAACTTTTCAATTAATAAACCAAGTCCCATAAGCACAGTTGAAAAAGATTTCAGATATGAAAATATTTTTATTCAAGTCATTTTTCTTTAGTCTTAAATTATTTTATGCTTTTTAATGATTTTATATTGATTTCTTAGCATGCTAGTAATGTTATTTTAACTTTATGTAATATGAGATGGAACTCAATAATTTTCTTCTGAGATGCTACAATGCATCTCCCAATAATAACATGTACTTCTATGGGAAAACAGCGCTCGGCATTCGACTGTTCGAGATTTGACTGTTTTCAGGAACGCATCCCTGTCGAATTTTGGACATCGCCTGTACTATAAAGTCTTTCAAAGCTTTGTAAATACATATAACTTGTGTACTGATGATTTGTTAAAGATGGCTTCATAGAGGAATTTGAAGGGTTATTTGAAATAAAACAAACCACATGATTTTACAACTTTGTACTATTTCTACAAATGGAAAATTTGTGGAATAGTACAAAGTTTATAAAATTGTTCACAATTCATATTATTTCAAATTACACCCAATCCCTTACAATCAGGTTTGACCAGATATTTTCCTCTTCGATGAATTACCATATATCACGGCGTATAAGTCGATCTCAATTTTTCTGCTTGAAAATACATGATTAGGCATACGTTCGCTACATAAGTCGACCCCCATTGTTTTACTTAAAAATACTTCTCATGAAATTTTTTTCAGACAAAATCAATATCCTGTACATTTCAGGTTTTAAAAAAACAATAATAAAAATATATAAATATTGTTTTGAGTCTGTGCTATTCTTCTTGAGCCTTCCATGTGACATGTTTTAATTTCAACCAGTAAGAAACAGTAAAAAATAATGAGAAAAAAACTCCGGAGACAGTAAGTATGTATGTAGTATAGAGAAATTTTGGACACGTATTTTGGCCCAAAATTTCTCTATACATACTTACTGGCTCAAGAGTTTTTTCTACATTAATTCTAGCCAGTGGAAGTTCACATTTTCTTATCATTAAGAAACTGTTATTCTCTGAGAGCTTGATCCACACATTCCACAATGCAAAAATTTATCATGGAAACAACCAAATATATTTTTATTGGCAATATAGAGCTTTGGATTCTTAAAATAAGAACAGTGAAGCTCCTGCATAACATATCTGCAGGAGAACAATGCCAGATTAATCAGACCACAATTGTGCCAGGAATGAATGATTAGAGAGGCCATATGGAAACTCTAGATACTGTGTGGGAGGATGGTCTGTGAAAAATTGTACACCATAGCTCCTGAGTTCCTTAATCCAGTCTTGTGGGACTTATTTTTGTAAATTGCAGGTTTTCTCTAAATTAAGGTAATAATACAAAAAATGCTGGTTTTATAACAGCAGTTGTTCAACAAGTATAAAATAGCTCTACTTGTAAATTACCTATGGAGAATAAGGGCATGCTTATTTTAAATTATGTGCCTTTTGTGTTACAATTAGTTTTCTTTTGTCAGCTATCAACTAAAACTACCACACATTTCAGAAATGTGAACACAATAGAAGATTTCAAATGAGCCCTAAAGATAAATGTAAAAATAGAACACAACAAACTATTTTCTCGAGAACTGCATTTATAAAATGCTGTCCTTGGAAGGCTACAAGAAAATATAAACCAGAAAGAGAGTATGATATTTTAGGAAGTAATGAGAAAAACATCAATGTCAAGTTACAAAACATAAAAATCCTAAATCTGTAAACCTTCACTGCATGTGGGGCATAGGTTCTAAAAATCACCACAAACCACAATCTAAAAATGGAGTTTATACTTTAGATTACATTAGGGCATGATTGTGAAAACTTAGTGACTTAATTCACAAATGTTATCAAAAAGAAACTAAAGATGAAAAGGAATATTAATGAATCAATTAAGCAACAAGTGCCACATTTAAAAGTCAACTGCAATTGTGTATGACTTTCCTGTGATAGTTATTGATTATAGTGTTCACCATTCCATTGTATTTCAGGGGTATGATCAAAGCAGGGCTTCATATAGGCATCAGAAATTAATTTCACTGATTCGAGGATGTTTAACCGAGAAATGTAACATAAATGAAAGCAATCATTCAGATAAGACTATATTATATACAATAACTTCCAATATGATTGATCAAATTCTTATGATGATTTACTTATTACTTTGATATTCACTGCTGAGTGGATGTGATAATGAAATTTATTAACGCAATTCATTTATCAGAAAATTGTCCTGTATTAGAAAATACATACAAAGAAAAATAACTGGGTTGAAGAGGAGTGAAAATTAATTACCTGTCTCATAACAGAGCTGGCAGCTGAGAGAAGTACATATGAGCATGGAATGCCCATGGCCACAAGACACCTCAGCATCTCTCTCCCTTCCCTCCATGGCCGTCCATCCACAACCACAACTTTGAACTTTGTATTTGCTCTCTTTGCTCCAATCAATATTTGCTGCAGCAGGTATGAACTTGAAAATTGCAATCATAACCTCTTAGTTATATTATAGTTATTATAGTAAGTTTGAAACTATGCTAAAACTAGTGCGTCTGTTAAAAACTTTAGAGTTAGGATAATTATACTTCAGTTAGCTGGTTCATTTTAATAATTTTGCAGAAGCTATAGAAAATTGCATCATACATTCTTTCCTATGTATCCTTCCACCATTTTTACCTTCAACTGAAGTATGTCAACTGTACAAATTGTTGCAAAGAAAGAAAAACCCAAACTTGAATTGGAATTTCTGAAATTTCACCAAATTATGTATAGGTGAACCTTAATTCATTAACCACAATGTAAGCTCAACAATATGTACTGTATATACCTACATATAAAATATAGCACGCAGGGAGGTTTTTGGCATCATATTCTGCGATTTTTCTATGTACCCGCTCATAGCGTGCATATGTTTCTAGAATTCAATTTCTGTCACATGCTTATCATTCAATGGCAAAATTATTTGTTATATTGTCAATATCATTGAGATAAGTAAATTAATGAAAATATATGTACTTCAGTTCATACTAACAATAAGAAAGCACTTCACTCAAGTAGGTTATAAAAATCTGCCATTTAAGAAAAGAGCTGTTACATAGTTTAGCAGTTTCCCAGTGTGAAGGCAACAGTTTTAAATATCAGTCAAAACAGAATACATAGTTGCAGTTCAACTGCACTTCGGACCCATCGGTGGAGGTCAACTGGCACCGTTATTTGATATAGCCAACTCCGTTATTCGTGCTTTAGTCACCAACGTAAATGTAATAGCAAGGAAACTATAATGCGGAATTACGCCATGGAAAACGTAACGCAAAAGATGATTCTGATGAATGAGGCAGTGATCAAGAATTTCTTGGATTTTGTGATGCTTAATAATGTTATTTATTATTATTACTTTATTTGAAATATCTTGTATTGTATATCAAGTATAATTATTTAATAAATTTGACATTTTTGTTCATTAATTTACATTTTTCGTTCAAGTTATTACCGAGAAAGCGCATAAGAATACACTCAGAACGTTTAATAACATCCCAAGATCAAGTGGACGTAAAATCGGTGACATTTTCTAAAGTAGGTCCATTATAATAAGTACCCTGGTAAATATATACCCTTGTATAAGACACACCCTACTTTTTAGCTGAAATTTTCAGGGAAAAAAGTGCATTTTATACGTGGGTATATACGTATTCAGTAAACACAGCAGGGAATTACAATATTTTTCAATTAAAATAAAAATTTCAAAATAGTTCTCAGAAAATCTGTGTTGACACTTAAAAAATTGTTTTGATTTTTGCCTTTACTAGTGTTCTTTATGCTGTGTTGCAACAACATGCTTTGTTTTAAAATTGAAATTACAATTTTCTATTGATTTTCCAATTTTATAGTGGCATGACTATTATGCTGAATAACATTTCAAAGATTGTTTGTAGTGTTAACCTACAGCTTGACCTGTGTTTTAAAGACATTTTTCCAAAATTAAAACAGCTTTTGAAATCATGTTTCTCATTGTGTGAATATGCATGGAAGTGATGCATCATCTAAATGACAGTTTAAGGAAAATTTAATTTTATCTTTGATACACAAATTAAAAGTCAATCAATAAACGTTACAATACCCACCATCCATATGTCAGTATCACATCACCATCTTTTATTTTATCTCTCAGAGTATCACAAACAGCTTGCTCTGCAACTTCAATCTTTTCCCAGATGTATGAATCAAGGCCTTCAATGAGGTTATGTTTTGCTTCTTCATCTGGCAGTACCTTCTTAGATTTGCTGTCTAAAACATAGAATACACACCACTGTATACATTCTTATGTATTGCACTATATGTCACCTATGTTATAAGACAACCCTCACTTACTGCTCCCCTCTATTTCACTATAATGCTCTCAGTTTTGTACGGAATTGCTGCAGAGCAGTACTATCTATACAATGCTAGATGGTATTGGTATAACTCTTATCACAATTTAAATTACCATTGGTAGCGCTGGTATCACTATCAACAATTACAAAATGTTATCATGCAATGGATGAAAGGCTGTCACAGTGATGTTCAATGTACTGAACATAAATTCAGATGGATAATCAAAACATCTCTGAAACAATCCATTTTCTGAAAAAATATTTTAAACAAGACTTGGAAAATTATAGCCTACAACCCTAAAGAAGATATTTGACAAAAATGGAAAAATTACAAGAATATATCAGTTCTATTCAGATCTTGATTTTTTAAGAAAAATTTTAAATATGAAGTTTTGTGATTTGATAAGTAGTTTTTGAATTGGTACACACAAAATTCCTATCACACACACGGACATAGAGAAAATACTGAAAACATATTCAGAGGACCTAAAAACGTATTTCCACTAAAATCTCGAATTCAATTTTTATCACAAAAACATTTACTTTCTCCATACTGCATGTGGAAAAAGTAAAAACAAAGATATTTTTACAGGGAACTGTTGTTTTGAAAATTCTGTTGGTTTCTATACTTTAGAGAACATAATTTTATTGCCACTCTATCTTGCAGATATCTGTGATGAACTACATCACCACTGTCACTTTTTGGTTTCATACACATCAGATTTTAATCTCATTTTTCTTTATCTCCATTAGAATGGTCGCCCCAGTCATCTGTAACTAACGTTATTATCACTTAATCAACAAGAACAGGGGCAGTGTCAGATGCAAACTATTCCTAAACACTTTTATACTCAAGTTCCTCAAATTTAAGATTTTTGAAAGCATCATCAAACAATTAAATCATAACTTCACTAAATGATTATACTTCCCTACCACCCACCACTGTGGTAAACTGCTGTATCATGTGGAGATATACTAGAAAATCGTAACATGTGGCATTGAAAATGGTCCAGAAAAACAAGAGATCTGGATTACTAGAGCCCAAATAAACAAGGTTGTGTATTCATTTCTCTTTAGCAATATTTCTTGGTATGAAAAATTCATACTTTAAGATAAGGATAGTTAAATTAACATGACCATTTATAAAAACCAAACTGAAGCTCCAAATTCATACCTGACGAACATAGCTGTAGAGGCTGTAGTTGGGTCAGTTGCCACTTAAGGAATCGTGTGGCATTTGAGACAGAAACAGCATGTGGTCGCTGACTCTCCAGATAAGTAAGACTTGGAGCAAGGAGGCGTGCTTCCAAATCACGTCCTAATTCCTTTTGTGGTGGTGTCTGGTAGTCCTGAATTGCTTTCTTAATTGCCTTTTAGAGAGACAGGTTTTGTTGTCAGTTCACAGTCTCAAATTCCTCCAAAATTATATCACTGTTTCATTGTTTATCAACTTCATTAAAGTACTATTTTTTATCAATATGATGCAATGTTACAGGAAATGACTCATGATCACCAGTTTTTGATAAAAGATATGACCTCATCAACCCATCAGTCTGCAGCATCCCCATTTGAGAGCAACTACTTATGTGCTTTTGATTATAGCCTGAATTTTTCAATTACACTCAATAACTGTCAAGTATTCATGAAAAAAATTAAATTCATAATTTATTTTTTACTCGAAATGCGCATTAATTTGACATGTAGTCATAAATCTTTTTATGACAATTTTTTGCCATAGAAATTAAAAATTTTCATGGAGAGATGTGTAAAAATTATCATAAACTCATGCAATATTCAAATTTTAAATTTAGGAAAAATTCATTTTGGAGTTAATGTATTCTGTGTTTTAACATTCTATGTATAAATATAATATCTCATTATTCTGAGCTTTACTCTGCCTCACATAAAGGCCTTGTGAAGTGTGTGGTTATATCTTCTTTCCAGTGTGCCCTCTTTCTTCATTGACTGAGATGAAATAACTCAAGGATGGTGATTTATTACTTTCTGGCATGATTCTGAGCTATGATGATACTTCTGTAAATACTTGATAGAATCCAGTCCTACTTTAATTTTTTGTTGAAAACTATCCACAGACTGAATAGGCTTCCAACCTCTGTATAAATTCTGAATGTCAATTTCAGACGCATACTAAATAATTTACAGGGTTAAGTTAAGAAATGCTCGCAATATTAATTAAAATTGTAATTTGTTCCAAAGAGAACCAGTTTTCTGAACCCAAGTACACATTCTTGAAAAATAAATGTTTCAATACTACCCAACTATTACACCTTATTCTTCTAAAAGCTAATTAAACAACATTATTAATACAATTATTGATGTGAATTTAAAATATTTTCTTGACATCTAAAGGATTTTTATTAACTTATTAAGTACAGCGGTGAATTTAAAATAATTTTTTGTTTTCACTACGACTCTTTGGAGCCAAATAAGTTACTACTATCAATCCATTATTCAATGATGATAGCTCAACAAGTTATTTGAACTGAAGATGTTTTGTCTCTCCTGGAGTTATCTCTCAATGTCATTCTATCAGTAACTACATTACACATGTGGTGATTACAATAATTATACAACATCAAATGCTTGCAACATAATGTATATAATTACATACCTGTACAAATGCAATGCAACGAGCATTGGAGCCAGAAATTATGCGATCGGTGAATCTAGTGCCGAGCTGAACAATTGCTGGATGAATCAACTGGGTATCTTGCAATGTATTCTCACTCCACTTTTTGGATCTACTATCCTCCCAACCCAATCTACTCAATAGCTTGGCTCCTTGCTCTCTTCTCATCATTTTGCCTTTATTCAACACTTCTTTCACTTCAGTCACTTTATTATAATCCACAGGAACTTTAGAAATATTAGTTGAATCTATAGTTTTTGCTTTGATTTGTATAGGACTGGATAAATTAGCAGAAGCTGCTGCTGCCTTTGCAGCTCGCTGTGCCTCTTGCTTGGCTCTCCGTTCAGCTCGAAGCTCTGCTTTGCTCTTTGTGCTTACATTCAATTCAGTATTTTGGATAGGTTTTGTTGCCAAATCAGCTTCAGTATTAACTACAGTGTTGTCTTCTTCAGCCTCATCCTCCACTGCTTCATGTTCCCCATGTGGAATACAAACAGCTGCTTCATTAATTTCTTTCACATTGGGAGGAATTACCTTCTTTTGCTTCTTTGCCATTTTTTCTGCCTTTCTGGCCTCTCTTTCAGCTTTCACTTGCTCTTTTGACTTCTCTAAGTCTTCTTTTTCTACTTTTTCACATACCATTGGACTTACTTTCCAATTCAGATTATCTGTGACCATTACAGAATCTACCTCATCATTTTTACCTTTAAGCAAATCACTTTTACTAGCTGAACCTAAATCTGGACTTTGCTTTTCAGTCTTTCCTTTGCCATCTTTTTTTACTTTTTCACATACTGTTGGAGTTGCTTTCCAATTCAGATTATCTGTGACCATTACAGAATCTACCTCATCATTTTTACCTTTAAGCAAATCACTTTTACTAGCTGAACCTAAATCTGGACTTTGCTTTTCAGTATTTCCTTTGCCATCTTTTTCTACTTTTTCACATACTGTTGGAGTTACTTTCCGATTCAGATTATCTGTGACCATTACAGAATCTACCTCATCATTTTTACCTTTAAGCAAATCACTTTTACTAGCTGAACCTAAATCTGGACTTTGCTTTTCAGTCTTTCCTTTGCCATCTTTTTTTACTTTTTCACATACTGTTGGAGTTGCTTTCCAATTCAGATTATCTGTGACCATTACAGAATCTACCTCATCATTTTTACCTTTAAGCAAATCACTTTTACTAGCTGAACCTAAATCTGGACTTTGCTTTTCAGTCTTTTCTTTGCCATCTTTTTCTACTTTTTCACATACTGTTGGAGTTACTTTCCAATTCAGATTATCTGTGACCATTACATAATCTACCTCATCATTTTTACCTTTAACCAAATCACTTTTACTAGCTGGACTTTGCTTTTCAGTCTTTCCTCTGCCATCTTTTTCTACTTTTTCACATACTGTTGGAGTTGCTTTCCAATTCAGATTATCTGTGACCATTACATAATCTACCTCATCATTTTTACCTTTAACCAAATCACTTTTACTAGCTGAACCTAAATCTGGACTTTGCTTTTCAGTATTTCCTTTGCCATCTTTTTCTACTTTTTCACATACTTTTGAAGGTACTTTTTGATTCAGATTATCTGTGACCATTAGAGAACTTACCTTATCTTTTTTATTTTTACATGAATCATTTTTATTTGCTGAACCTGAGCCTTGTTTTTCAGCTTCTTCTTTGCCTTTTTCACATACTTTTGAAGTTACTTTCTGATTGAGATTATCTGTGACCATTCCTGAAACTACCTTATTTTTACACGAATCATTTTTATTTGTTGAACTTGAGCCTTGACTTTGGTTTTCAGGCTTTACTTCTGTTTTTTTCATTTCACTTTCAGCAGATTCAACAACTACAGCCTTTATAATGTTCTCAGTAACAACTGGAAGACAATCAAAAGTTACACTACAATTGCTTTCAGATGTATTAGAATTAATATTGGTTTGCTGGAAGACCAAAGAAGGTTTGCTTTGTTTTTCACTAGAATCAACTTCTGAATTACTTGGTATTGTAGGAATATCTTCTGATTTTCCAATCTTTCTCTTCAACTCAAAGGCCCCAGAACTTTCATTTACATCACAACCCTCTATGTAATCAATGAGTTCTTCTAAGTTCCCACACGCTTTTCTCTTCTTATATTTCTTTTCTTTAGTTATTTGGTTCAACTTCTGATCAACAGTTGCATCTGTTTTTACTTTTATATTCTCTTCCTTGCAAAAATCTTTTTTCTCTGCATCAATACAACTATTTTGACAGGTTTTGCAATTTTTTTCAATTACAATAGACTTTTCTAAATTATTCCTTGATGAAGGAAGCACACTTTCACAATCTCTACATGTAAATTTGTTTGGGCGGGTCAAACAATCTCTTCCAGAAACACAGTTTTCTTGTGAACAGACGTGGTGTAAATTGTGCAGCACGCCAGTCTTAGAAGCAAATGTGAATGGTGGGCCTTCTTTAATCTCATTATTTTCTTTTAACTCATTACCAAGTGCTGCACAAAGCAAAGCTTTTTTTCTATTGCGCCTTCGCTTTGAGCGAGAAATATTTGACGGTTTCTCAGTTTCAAGTAATTTTTCTTCATGTGTGTCAATGTCTTCATTTATATTATTTGACAGCTTCTTCAACTTTTTTGTATTAATCCCCTGAGAACCAAATTGAGGTGGGATGGGCTCATTTGTGTCTTTAGAGGATAACACTGTCACTGTATTTTCGGTTGCTACTTTCTTATTTGCTTCACTTTGTTTATCCTGAGTTTGAATGGAATATTCTTCCTTCTCTAAAACAACTTCAGAAATTTGTTTCCGAAGTGAAGCTGCCTCTTTCCTTCTCTGCCTTCTTCTGTAGGATTTGCTTAAAGATTTTGGCTGAGATGATTCCTGTGAAATTATAAATATATATAATATAAATGTAGTGACAAGGATATCACAGTTTACAATCTGAATTATGAACAAGCAGCCAGTAATGCACCACAATAATCTTTAGATTCAATCTAACAGAAGCTTGCTTTCAATCTCAATACACTACTTTATGCAAATAAGTAATGTAGAAACACTTCATCATCATGCAGGATGATTATCAGTGGCAATGTTATCAAAGGCACAGATATTAAGATGGTTATAAAGAAATTTACACTACATTTTAATAATTAAGGAACATCATACCTATCCACAAACAAAATAAAAATACTTCAAGACGAAGGACCTCGAAAACTACTTCCAAGCAATATTTTCAAAGCTGACACAAGCTGCAGAAAGTAATGTCGTCTAATGTAACAAACATAACGCACTCTGTCATGCAGGATAATCTACTGCATTATTACAATCGAAGAAATAACATGTTAATAAACAATTTCCTTGAGCGCACAATAAGAACAAAAATACCGAATGTGAAACTTTTTTCTATATAAAAAAAGAACTTTAATTTAATAATATCCACAAACCAATTTAGTTACATACTGTAAGATACTGTATGCTGAAAATGAGTAAACCACCCCGCTTGATAAAATTTAGCTTTTTATGTTAGAACATTCATTAGGTTACTTCTGTTATTTCTGTCTTAAATTCTTGAATCATGAAAGGCATTCACAGCAAATAAATAAAGGACTACTACACTGAAGCACATAGGAATAAAAAATAACCCAGAATATACCTGTTCAGTTTCCATGTCTCGAATGTTCACCACCACCTATTATAGAAAGTCTAGCTCATTTTATGATAAAATTAGAATAATTTTTATATAGCAATAACATACACTTCAAAATCTATTTCTTCGACTCAACCATACGGTTAACAATACGTAGATAATTCAGATTGGGAGAAATGAGTACTAATGTATGAATAGTAAAGATTATTCGTATATTAACACATTATGTAATAATTACGAAGGAAAATGCATACCTATGATGAAATAAATATTGCTGATTGACTAAAGGATCTTCTTTTGGAAACTTGTTCAACTTCAAATCAAATTTCTCATCATTATATTTCAATGATTTCGATTGTCAGAGAGATGTCTGCGAAGTTGCCTATGATACGCCACATGTGAAATATCGATAATATTAGTAATACCAACACCGAAATTTTATACAATATAAAGGATAAATTAGGACCAATATAACAATTTACATAAATGGAAACAATTAGTTAACTAATAATATATAATAAGAAAATTGAATCATGAAAGAAATAAAATCTAAACTTATACCGGCAATGGTTATTTTTTTACGAACTCAGCATCTAAGCCAGTGTTTCCCGACCTAGGTGCCGTGAAGTGTTCTGGAGGGTGCCTCAAAAAATATTGTTTTCCCATTTCTAGCCTTATTTTGCATCGTCGGCTTTCAAAAATGCAAACCAGACTTAAGTCGACCTTCATTTCATTGCAAAGGTACTTCCAAATGAAAGGATATATGGAGATTAGGGTTAGGGGTTCAACTTCACCACGATTATTATTGACGGAGGATAGGGAGGGGTGCCGCCAAATTCTGAAGTCACTTAAGGGTGCCGCGACTCTAAAAGGTTGGGAAACACTGTCTTGGATAATAAAAGTGACTAAACTTCATGATTACCGTTGACTTGGATCACAAAACCACATTCATGAAAAATATCAAGAATTTGAAGAGTAGTTGATCATATTAATGGCGTCTCTTTTTGTAATGACTGAAAAAATACTAGTTTTACTGTTATCAGAGAAATATGTAATGATAAGCTTCAACTACGTAGTTGATTCGATTATTTTATATTAATTTATATTGCAATCCATATTAACCTATTATAGGTCCTTGGCTAAATGTTTAGTTTTTTCGCTGAATACGTACGCTAATATCTTTTATATGTAGTCCAGATGTATTTTTTAAAGGGTATTGATATAATATCATTCATTTCAGGAAAATTTTTTGAGCTGGTCAGCAAGACTGGATTAAAGAACTGGGATCCTGGCATACATTTTTTCGAAGACACCCCTCCATCACCACCGCACAAAATGTCTGGATCCTCCGTTTGGCCCCTCTAATCTCAGGGTACTGGTACAACTGTAACCCAGTTATCGAGCATTGCTGGTCAGGCAAAACAAAAGGTATTTGCTCACTCAACTAAATCTTTGTTTATACTCATGTATGTTGACCTCTGATGAAATATCTTAAAAGTGGATAGTGTAAAAGTATTTAGCCATAATTTATATTCATTAATTAGGGTCAACATATTCTCTGATGGAGAAAAGCTGGGGCATTGTGTTTTTTACCTTTTGATTCTTTATTGATAGGTAATTAAGTAATCAGATTTTTTCCATTTTTAGATTATAGTATCTTAATTCCGTCTGTATTACTGTGTCATACATTTTTGAGTAAAAAACTGAAATCTAGAAAAAACTTTAATTGGTAAAACTTATTTTTATAAACCAATCAGATATGCTTGAAGTTACTTGTAGAAACTGATCATGAAGGTGTTCATTCAAAAAATTAACACAATTAATGGCAATAAAAAATATGCGATGAGCAGCTAAAGACGTTAACAATGTCCTGAGAGTGAACTGATGTAAGGAATCTGCTTCAAAACTTATGCTAAAATAAGAAAATATGACCTACTATATATACAGTAAAATCTCATGAATTTGATCATTAAAAATCTGGAATTTGCAAAAATACCAGTCCCATTGAACATTTAAAAAAATCCCAACTCCAGAAATTATCCCATAAGTCTGGCACTTCATCACTTGCCATTTTTTGCGTTTTATGAGCTTTGGGCTACAGCTATTTTATCAAGCATTATTCATTAAAATGTTTACGTTTGTAGCAATTACTTGTGTTTTTGGTAATTTAATTGGTACTTTGTTCAAATTTATCTTGAGATGGCTTTTAAAAACCAAAATACCTCCTCGAGTAATGGTTTGAAACGTAAACATAAAGCTGTCACAAATAAGTTTAAATTATTATGGTAGCTTGAAAAAGGAGCTTCAGTGAACAGACATCATGAAGAATATGACATGCTGCCTATGATTGCGGCCCTCAAAATACCATATTTTTCGGCCTCTGAGACACACCCCGATTTTTAGGAGATTTCTCAGGAAAAAATCTGATGGGGCCAACACATGACTTTCTCCGTATTTGGGGTATAGATATTTAAATTATTATGAATAGAATAATAAGGCAAAATTATTATTTCATATCGTAAAAGAACAGTCGTCCTTATTGCCGTAAATTATGTTTTGAATATGTTTACAGAATTCACCGCTACATGGTGGCGAGGCTGTATACTGGAAATTACAAATAAGTTCAATATCTCTGAAATGGATGGTTCTATGAAAATTTGTTTCAAACAATACTTGGAAGAAATATTATTTTCTACAACTTTGGTACTCACGAAGATTACGAATAACGACGTTTTTAAGGAGATATTTGATGGAAACCGAAAAAACCGATTATTTATAATTATATATACACATTATGTATATACAAGTTCAATATTGGTACAAGTAATGATTAGAATATAGTAATGCATTTAAATATCAATAAGTTGCAGGATTACTCCTTAATTAGTCTCAGAGAGAGATATCATTTTTAATACTACATGAAATTAAAGCAGAATACAAATACTTAAAAATATTCACACATATCACAGTCACAGCTGGTATATACCTTGATAAGTGAAGAAAGGAGACAAAATACAAGTTTTAATGGTATGAAATCATACAATTCATAAGTTCAAGAAAGGAGAGTCAAAAGGCTTGAAATTTAAAGCTTGAAATACGAAGAGCTTCAACAAAAATTTCATCTTCTACTATCAAATACAACCAAATACATTAATTATTATACATTATTATAATATAATTACAATCGCCAAAATTAATTATGCATAGCTAAATTATTAACATGGTGATTGTTAAAATATATAGTGTTGGAATTACTTATTTTATAGTGCATTTCATGAAAACCTGATGTCTATACATATACATGCCAAAGGTTGATCAAAACGGTTGCACAAGTCAGATTTAAGTTTTAGCAGCACCCATTTTTTGTTAAGAGATCACCTTTTGTGACAAACATACATAATCCTAAAATCAGGCATGGATGATTAACTAGTTATCTGTAATATAATCTAGACACCATCATCTCACTGCATGACACTTATGCATTGGTTCAAATTCCTCCAATCACATTTAAACTTAATGAATAATCACTGTGTTATTATTAAAGTAGTTTATAAAGAAGCAAAATCATTAAATGTTTAAATTATATTATAGTGTCTTTGATTATACTAGCTAACAGAGAAATACAAAATGAAACACAGTAGAAGTATTGTTGTTAAATTCTTTAATAGAACTGCTGAGAATGTTGAAGTATGATATATTGTTATACATGCCTCAGCTCTGCCTATTTAAATACAAATTTGAAGTTTTTCTTAAGGAGGTTTTATACCAAGTGATCTGATTTGACGGCAACTGAAGCTGCCAACAAATCACTGCCACCAATGTATTTATATCAAAGCAACTGATTTTTGATGGTGATATGATATTTATTTTTCCCTAGTATCAAACATGTCCTAAAGCGAAGAGGATATACTCCTTAACTGCACATTAGCATGGCAGCGTCGCCGTAGTAAGCAGAATGATAGGAGATTTAGTATTCACCCACTTAATATTTTTAATTTGCCACATAGCTCTTTTATATTAAATTTGTATGAATTAAATACACCTTAAACTTACCAAACATTTGTCAGGTTTTGAATGGTCAATTTGGGACCAATATATGAAACACATACACGCCATCATACAACGAAAAATGTTAAACAAAACAGAAAAACCACGCAGGAAATTTAATTCACTAAACAACGGACCACAAAGGGGCAGACAACAGGCTACTCAACCACACAACCAGAACATTATTAACCTTTCCGTAAAAACGTTTTCCCATGCAGAAACGTCTTTATTGGGAAAAGGTTTGAACTATACCCTTCCATATAAAAAGCCGCCAACAGAAGAGTTAGTCGCAGACATTGAGTCGGCTATTCAATCATTACCCGTAAACACAAAAAACATAATTAGAAACACTACCTTTGCACAAATTAAAGAGAATCTCTCCCAAAACTTTTTAGAAAAACGGCACATTTTTCAGGACTATAACACCGTTAAAACACTTAATAACAAAGGTTGTTTTTATTTAAATTCAGACAAAGGCAACTCAGTAGTTATTTTGGAAAAACAACAATATTATGATAAAGTTGAACAAATGCTAGAAGAGGGACCTTACACAAAAACCACTAAGTTTTCTTTAAACAAAATGATTACAGATACAAAAAACACCCTTAAAACTTGTACTTCTGTGATTACCAAAAAACTTCGGTTTCAATTAAACATCTCCAATCCCACTATTCCAAGGATGTATTGCCTTCCCAAAATACATAAGAAAGACATTCCCCTTAGACCTATTGTTTCTGCTATAAATTCCCCAACATATAAAATATCCATTTGGCTAAATAAACAATACAAATCATGGCCCCTTATTCAGAACTCAAACATTAAGAACAACATTCAATTTATTAATTTAATTAAAGATTTAAACCTTAATGACCACGAGATTTTAGTCTATTTTGATGTTGTTTCCCTTTTTCCCAATGTTCCTTTAGAAGAAACTATGAAATTTTTAGAAACATGGCTCAAGGAACAAGACCTTCCCCAAGTAACAGTCAGGGATTACATACACCTGACTCGCCTTTGCATGAAACAGAACTTTTTTAAAGTTAACAATCATATTTACCAACAAACCCATGGCACAACCATGGGTAACCCCCTTTCCCCATTTTTAGCAAATCTTTTTATGACATATTTTGAACAACAATGTAAAGACACCTTCTCCTACTTTCCAAATACTTGGTTTAGATATGTTGATGATATTTTTACCGTTTTTGACACATCTAAAGACAACATTTCCAAGTTTTTGGAAAATTTAAACAAACAATATGGAACCATTAAATTTACATATGAGAAAGAAAAAGACAACTGCCTGCCCTTTCTTGATTTACTAGTTACCGGACTAGATAATAAACTTAAATTCAACATATATAGAAAACCTACACACAGACATTTACATACCTTTTAAGTCACACCACCACATTTCACATAAGTTAGCAGCTTTTCATTCCATGATACATAGACTCCTACATATACCACTTTCCAAAACAGATTTTCAAAAAGAACTGATTCACATTAAAAATGTGGCTACACTTAATGGCTATGACACAAACATAATTTATAATATATTACGAAAACATAATTATACACTTTTTCTTAAAACACCCACGACTCTCACTAATATTTCTGCAGCCAAATTAAAATACATGAAAATTCCGTTTTCCCCAGGGACAACAAGCAAACTATGCAAAATATTTTCCAAACACGGTTTTGTAACTGTACAAGTTAACCGAAATAAACTTATCAACCTCCTCCACAATCCAAAAGACACCATTCCTTTTTTACAGAAATCAGGTATTTATAAAATTTCATGCGAGGGTTGTGACAAAATTTATATCGGGCAGACAAAACGAAAACTGGAAACTCGTTTTAAGGAACATTTGTCACATTTTAAATTCGGGAGGTTTGTTAATTCCAGTGTAGCATCTCACATACAGGAATACAATCATCCCATTACAACTTATCACTTTTGAAATCTGTACACAACGATTTTAAACTGGATGCCTACGAAAGTATGCTCATCGCTAAATACAAAGGAACTGTTATGAATCGCGATTTTGGCCCTCTCCCCCACTCCCCTCTTTATAGTCTAATGGTCCCCCCTCTCCTTTTACTCTCACATAAACACTTCTCCATCAACACTTTTAAACCACACACCAGACCTTCATTCAACATCTTTCTCTGATGATGGCCACTTCGCGTCCGAAATACGTATCAGTGTTTTGTGAATATTTAGAGTCTCCCTGTTTTGCGAGAGTGTGCGTATAAATGTTTTTTAAAAACTTGTTTTCTTTAGGAGTGAATGTGTACTAGGTTTCCTGCTTTTTTTTTGTTTGAGTGCGTGTTTGAATGATTGTTCTCCTGAAGGAAAAAGTTTTTTTTCCTTTGGGGAAGGATATGTATGCATGAACGGGTGACACCAGGCTACCTGCGAGGATTTTTTTTCTCCCGAAAAACCTGTAAATGTTACTTTTGTTTTTCTTTTTATTGATTCCTTTCTTACCAGTTTTTTTAAACCACAAACAATTTCTGTTTTATTATTTTTTTAATATATATATTTTTTAAATTTTTTAAAAGCCCTATTTTATTGTTTATTTTGTCTCTAAATATTCTCACTTTGTACGGTTAAGGAGTATTTATGTTTTAATTTAATTAATTCATCTCGCCGTAATCTCCAACCTTTTTTATTATTTTTATTAAATTTGTATGGTTTTTTAAAAAAAAGTAAAATGTTAAAGAAAACATTTTTAATAATAAAGAAGAAACCTGCTAGTATATTCATAATAGTAATACCTATTTTGTTTAATTACGGTGTTGAAAGTTTCAGAGTACACATGAATTAAATTTTTACAATTTTTTCACTTAGGAAATATCATGTCTATGCAGCCGTCATCTAGGTGGCTTTCGGAAAAGAAAATTTTTAGTATGCAAAATTTTACAAGCATAGATTATTAGGATAAAGTTCAGGCTTTAAAAGTGTCTTTGCTTTCCTTACAGCGTAAGCGGTAGCGAAATTATACACACTGGAAGTTTACGTGACTATATTTTTGAAGGTGATAATAGGCGACTGGCAGGTGACTAGAATCATGGGTGATTGGCAGGAAAAGTCACTCAGTGACTAAAGTTGGAGTCGCTTCCAAGTTGCGTCACCATCACATTTCCGTCAACTTGGTATAAATGGCTCCATTTAAATGAATGTGTTGTCCAAGAGCAACTGAAGTTACCTTAAAATCACAATCACATCATCATCACCAATCACCTTGATATAAAACCTCTCTTAGAGAATTGAACCTCTTTTGTATGAATTCCTAAATCAGATGACTGTCTTAGAACATATCCTTATCTCATTCTTTCATTTCAATATTTATGATTCACTGCATTGATTGTTTCATGAAAGTTGAATTTTAATCTATGAAACTAGCCTTACAATGTTAAATCAAGCTTAAGAAAAAGACCAAAACATTCAAATGAAACCGACAAACAATGAACTAAAACACTGGCAAATCAAGTTGTAAGAAAATGAGCAAGGTATGTTGATGGCATAAACTAACATAATACAAAATGCTTATCAAATGCTTAATTGGAATATTCAAATGTAACAAATTACAAATGCTGCACTTTCTGGATGATTTGAACGTTCATAATTCTCCTGTAAAATTGTAGTTAATTTCCAAAAAGAATAACAATACATCTAAATTCAAATCCTAAAGTTACTATTTAACAATGGCTAGAATTGAGGCACAAAAATGGCACTGGGACAGGCATGCCTAAGTTCTCAATGGTATCTATTTTCCAAATAAGCCAGTCTCGTATGCATTGAATACTAGCTGGAACTTATATTACCATTCTTCTATGATGCTTTTGTTCATAATAATGGGATTTTAGGCAAGCCCATTTGAAAAAGATGCTTTTGAATCAATGCAACATCTTTTGACTAAACATCGGTCAGTATGGAGGCATTTTTAAATTAGATCACAAGAAATGAATTGCAAACCATGTAAACTGCATAAAGAAAGGGTTAACTGCACATTTAATTCATTAAATATTACTTTAATATATACCCTTTCTTTTCAACTAGTTCAAAATTTACCTATAAGCAAGTCAAACTCGTAGTAATATTCCTTATAAAAAGACTGGCTTCTAAATGGATTTTTGAAGCCACCACACTGTCCTTGGATAACAATATTTAAAGATATTATTTTATCGTAGTTTTTATATCTCAATGTGTTTTGTTTGACTCTAGTTTCAACAAACCTGCCCTACTAACCATTAAGGCTGATAGCTGGGTCCCTGAGGAAGGAATTATTATGAATAAACATATTTGGAATAAGATTATTACCTGCATGCCATTCAAATTTTAGTCCTCACTAAATGTGGCACTCTTAAGCTAACAAAATTTATAAAAGCCTGAAAATTTCTTCACCTCCAGTGCAGCTTTCCTTTCCTCCTCTGCTGTTGACAGATTCTGAAAAAATAATCAAAATACATAATTAAAATTGACAGCCATACTAACTTATTGCTAGCATAAAAGCAAGGAATACTAAATTAATTTATATTGAACAGGAAAAACATATGCTGTAGTCATGTTTATCGAATTTATTATGTCTGAATAATCGCGTTACTGTTTCAATACAATTAAAAATTGTTGTTTTATTATATTCTGAACCATCTCCTGAGAACCTTTTGCAAAACACTGTTTGATACATAAATAATTAAAAATAAGCCTCGAATATATATGCATAACATTTTTCAGTCTAGGTGTACAGTTATAATTTTCAAATCTCAGTAATAACCATCCCAACCTACTTCAAGTCTCAGTGGTAAATTTAATGCAAGTCAATATTCAAACCAGTGCTTGAAATGAGCCGGAATGCCTCTCTGGCTGGTCATATGAACCGATGATACCCTTCCGTTTCATCAGACATTTATAAATGCTGTTCCTTATAAAAAGCGTTCCGTTTTGTAAAAATTTCCGTTCCACTACCAATACAAGCGTTCCATTGTGTAACACTTTCCATTTCAAGCACTGATTCAAACAGCCTTGGCCCTCTGAAACATTAAAACAATAGGTCATTTTATTTCCAAACTATTCTTTTATCAGAGTTTCCCAACTTAAATTTTCTACTATCAAGGAAATCCATTCAAATGTTAATTGGCTGAGAATAAGAACTTCCTCTTGATTGAAAAGTGTAGTTGACATAGCTAAATTATTTATCTTAATCAGATAATTTGATGGAGCAATGCTAAAACCACATGGATTTTAAAATTAACTTTTTCATGGGACTCCATAGTGATACTCAAATTCAAGAACAAACACTAAAAAAAATACTTGCCTCTAGTATCACCAATAGCCACAGTAAGGTTACAAAAAACATGCATTTAAGCTACAAAAAATCCATCTTCAGTGGTAATACACCATCGGTTAATTTAGCCGAAATGTAAGTTTTTTTTATAACCTTGTTGGGGATACTGGAAATACCTGAGATAAGTATTTTTTCACCCTTTCAATGCTGAGCTGAATGTTTTGGCAGTATGTGCCATTTTGAAAACCACTCTCTTAAAGTCAGGAGTTTTCGCTATTCTCTGTAAAAGCACACTGCTATAATATGATGCAAAACTAATTTGCTGAGGTGCGACTAAGCAAGTGACAAATCATTTTGTCAATAGCACTTGTTCTTGAATTTTTTTCTGCCGCAAGACAAGCTCAATAATTTTGTTGAATTAGTGATAGCCAGAAGCAAAATACTTTTTGAGAATACAAATGACTAAACTTTACCAATACATTTATAGCTATGGTTTGATTCTTTGTTAACTACCATAACGATTTAAAAGCTCAGCTCTCAGAATCCATTTTCCAGTTAACACTAACTTTTGTTATAATTCTTTGTTTTATTGAATTAATGAGCTTTAAATGATTTTTGTTGACAATGTATTGAATGTCGTAAAATCATCAGCATTACTGAGGAATTAATAAAAATAAAATACTCTATGCTAATTCAAATTTTAAAAAATATTATGAAAAACATACTCTTACCTTGGTGCGGAAGAATCTCGATCAATATGGAAGGCACAAACTCGTAAGAAAGACAACTCTATGGACATCAAGATGGAAATATCCCATTAAATTGATTTTGTTTCTATCTTCTTTACTCTTCTGGTAATTTTTGCAAATTAAGATTATCTTGTTTACATTGGAATACAGGATATCTTAAGGTGACCGAGTTCTGTAAATAAAATGGAGTACTACATATTTACTTTTTATTAAAAAAAGGAAGGATAAATTTGATGAGCAATATACTTACAAATATATGGTTTACTCCATATTTATTTTAATATAATGATTATAAATGGGTCCATGTACTACAACAGGCTTAAGGCATTTGTATTGCTCATTTTATAAAATACTGTATGCTTACAAGAAGAAATGAATGCCATTTGGATTGACAGACGTTCGGAAATACATCGTAATTTACAACATAATGTGTAGCATTAAATATACTTCACCTTTCCGTGAGCGATTTCCATTTTAAAAATTTCACCCACTGACCACAAATTTTCCTCTTGGGGCTAATGAAGTAAAATTAATACAGAATAATTACGATGATTAAACCATCCGCATACCGCTACACCGTCAAATACAACGTAAGTTTCCTATTTCTGCCTGTATTAGCGCTGTAATCAGTAAAAGAATATCGGAATGCGTACACAATTTGTATGAAAAATTTGATGTCAATTTTGTTTTAGGATATTTTTTTTATCTGAAAACTAATAATAAATTTACGCTACTGTTATTTTGTGGGATTTATTGAAACGGAAGAAGAAACTGCTGAAGGAATGTAGGAAAAAGAGAAGGATTGAAAAGTATCACGTACGAAAGCAGAAAGTATGAAAGGAGAGAACGCGGTAGGTGTATAGACAGCGAGAGAAAACGCTCGAGAATTAATACGCTGCGAAAGAAGGAATCCTGCTGAGGGCACGGTTGCTCATTTTCTTGGCAAAATAATTATGTTAAACATGCGTTTGGATGCATTTTTCTATGAAATAAGTTAATCTTAATTCGAGTTATTAAAAAAAAAGTTCAACTCAATATGATTGGAAGTTTGGAAATTTAAGTTTTCTAACTTACTCCATTCGAAACAAAATGACTAGCTTATGTGTCAATTTAAATATATCCAAAAGAAATAATTTTATGACTTAACTATGATTATATTATAATATAAAAAGTTTTTTCTGTTGCATGTTAACCTCAATTGTCTTGCGTGCAATAGGTTTGCTAACCCATTCAGGACGGATTTTATTTTTCCAAAGTATAGCACAGTAATAGATAGCGGAAAAATATCGGGTAATCATGAAGTTTAGCCACTTTTATTATGAAGGGGTTATATTCGGTTGTTAATTTTTGAAGCAATTTTAGAACCAGTTTTTAAAAATTTCTACAGAAAAACCGAGTCCGCTCGATCCATTATTCGAACCCGATGGATGTTTGGTTTCATAAGAATTATTTCCCAGTGTTGAATTTCGTTAAAGAAATATAATATTACAATTGAATAAAATATAATCCAGAACATTAAAATATCACATAAATTAATCGCATATAGCAAAAAGAGTTACCTAATTTTGAAAATGATTTACAAATTTAGTATATGAATTTATCTTGATCCTTTTTATACGCGTCTTAATACTGTCGGCTTCCTCTGACACTCATAGACGACACCTGCAAAGATGTCGGCTTTCCTTTGTAATCTTCAAGTATGCCGATAATTTCAAGATATAATAAAAATACGCAATTTAAATTATCGAGAAAAATTTCGGCAGTGTATTAATATTTTAGAGCCTTTTGCTCTGTGACATATAATAGCACAATAATTAGCTAAATGGATTTTTTCTAGCGACAAATTAAATATGTGGTCTAAATTAATCGTGTTGAATTCATTTTAATTTCTTGGTGTAGAAAAGATGATTTATTGAAAAAAGATAAAAAGCGTATATTTTTACTTTATTTGTTTTATTAGTTCAATTACGTGAAGTAGTCGCAACTAAACATTTTTCATTGTTAAGGCGTTGAAATGTGTATTCCTTTCGATTCCTAATAAATATTTATGCTAACTCGGAATTTAATTAATTTAATCGTGAATGGAAAAATAAACATCGTTCTTTTTGACGTCCGTATGTTAAACTCCGGAGTTCGTGTCTCGATTCTAACTAATTTTGAAATGAAAAGAATTATATCTGACACTCATTCACGTGTTACCGCAATGGGGAAAGTAAGCGCTACTGAATTCAAAACCATTATCTTGAGGGAAAATATCCGATCTAGGAGAGAACCGTAAACCCTTCTCTAAGGGGGGGAGGGAGAGGAAAAAGAAACTTCACCCCCTTCTCTACTATCACTGTTGTCATATCGCTTGACAGTTCGTTCGAGACTAGTAGTTCACTGAAATTCCGGTGGAGAGTTCGTAAAGTGGTACGTTTTTTTTACCACCACTGTACAATGGTATAAAGAAAAAAATATTAATTATGAGCTCAATGGTTAGTTAATGAAGATGAATGGAGGTTTCTCCATTCATTTTCGTACAATGGTATTCTTATTAATTGATCAGGGGATGGAAGATTAGAATCGGCATAACAGTGATACAGTTGATGATCTGCATTTGAAGCATTCAAAAACATACAACTCTATAACAAAATAGAAAGATTTTAATGATACATCACTTAAGATATAAATAGATAAATTATGCAAGTGCAGTTTGACCTGCCTTGAAACATACAAATAAATGGCTTGTGTCTATTTCATCTTTTCCTCGAATAATTGCTCTCTCATTAGACTCTCAGTAAAACCTCATCACTATGAATTATAAACCCTTCTTTGAGAGTTTCGATCAAATCATAATAATAATCCTTAGTAATGGTAGTCCACTGAAAGTATAATGAGTGAACAGGTATTCAAGGGAAACATGGCCCCTTAAATTGAACACAAGCCATACAAACATCTGAATCACCAGAATCACCACATGCGCTTTTAGCACGTCGGTAGGATCGAACTCGGACAGAAAATAGTGCCGCTGGTTCGAACAGGTACACCAAAGTCTACTTTTCTCCTCACAAAAAATTCGATTAAAGCTCTAAATCAGGGTTCACAAACTCTAATTGCATGATCACCAAATTGAAAATTTCCATACTCTGCACGAGTCAATCACGAGTCTAAATGTTGTGTCGAGAGTTAAACACATCACTGAGAATATTTTATTGCATTTCCGAAACACAGACACATTTATAGCGTTTCGTATTCGTATATCGCTCCCTGATCGTCCCGTCCACGATGTCTGCCATCAACTTCAGGCACCATCAAAGCAATTTAACTGGCGCGATCCTCATGTCTGAGAACCCTGCTTCAAAGTAACCGTTCTCTTCAATTTCCCGCAATCACAGTCCTCGGTCACGACGAGAGACCTCAATATCCTCGCCGCTGTCACTCGTTCCTGCCTCCTCTCTACCCCCCTCGCCTCCGTCCTTGGCCGCTACGTCCCCAGAAGGGCCGCTTCCACTCTCGGCCTTGCCCCCATTCCCCTTCCTGTCGACTCCGGGGTGGTGGAGCACGTAACGACTAAGCCAAAGGTAAACGATCCCAACGACAGCACAGGTGCCTGAGAACACCTGGAAGGTGGTCCTGGTGCCGACGGCTCCCATCATCAAACCACCCACCAAACTGCCGATTCCTCTACCTGGGGGGTTCAAAAGAGACCGACGTTATTGCAAGCTCTCGACTATTTCTTATCAATAACATGCAAATTCCGCGAGTGTTTTAAACGGACGTGTCTCATCCTTTATTAGTCATTCATGGTCAGATAGACGAGGAATTATTCTGCAGCGATAAAACTTCGCTGTCCATTGAATTCAACGTAAAACACATTAGACACATAAAAAGACATGAACAGTGCCACGGTTTAAATCAAGGAAATACTTTAGTTCAGTTGAGAAGATCGACCTCGCCATCCTTCACAATTAATTAACTAGAGGACGATTCGACAATGCTCTCATCCCCCTTCCCCCATTCCTCATTACACTCCTAATCTAAATCCCAATGTCCGCCCCACTTTCTCTCATTTCCTTCACCTTCTGCTCATTAGACAAAGGAACATCACAATTTTTTTTCTATGACAAAAGTTACCGCTCGTCAGTATTATCTATATTTCAAAATATGTACATTGTCGCCTTCTCGAGTAATGTCTCTATCCTCACCGTACAACGAAATTGCCAGATCGAAAGTTAGGTAACACGGCGGAGGCATTAGAAACAGCGGAATTCGGGTGACATTTCAGTGTTGAGATACCTAGCTTAGCTGTTCTCATTATTTATTCGCATGGCGAAATGTCCCACGTGCCACAATCGAAGCACTCACCCACTCCGTAGTAAAGCCCCCCAAGGAGGCCCTGAAGGCTAGAATCCGTGGAAGTGGATGATCTGGATGCTACAGCGGTTACCGCGGCGGTGGTTGCCAAAGACGACGTCACGCCTTCCATCGCCTCGAACACGAGGCACAGCCACGGGTTCTTCAGCAGGGAGTAGCCTAAGGGAAAAGCAGGAATTTATTATTCAGGAAGAAGTTTTATTTATTTATTTACTTGAAGAACCCAAAAACAGCACTATGGCCTTTACATTGGGTTTTCAATAATAACAGTATAGCAACATAAAAACAACATACAATATATCCAACAATACGATACAGAACACATGAAATATAAAAATAAGTTAGGAAAGTGTACAACGTATCACAAATGGGCGCTTTTCGTGCAATGGAGTATTAGAAAGAAATTATATACCTGTATGTAAGGGAAATTGCGTTTTAAAGTTCTTTTCTTCATCATAAATAATCCATTTTCTTCCTATTTAAAAATAGTGAATGCGCACGTAAGTAAATTAAACGTTTGTTTGTGAGATTGTTTATGTTAGCAAAAATGAAGAAGTAACCATGTAAGAAATTTTCTAAGTTCAACTCGATTTAAGATATTTTTGTTTGATTTTCTCGATAACGGCTACTTCTACGATAAAAATGTATAGGAAAGGAAATACTCTTCTTTACTAGTTCTACAACTTTTATTTGAAAAATATTTTGGTATGAGCAATACTTTACGAGATATGACGAAAATTTAATTTTTTGTCACCAGTAAAGTGGTACCCCTGATTGGCATACGTGATTCATTTTAGCGATTTTATTATTATATTTGATTGCAAGTCCTTAATATAAAATTTCATGAAAATCCGTTCTGTAGAAGCCGAGAACGAACATACGGACGGACGGACAGACCGACGATAATAGGCGCTCACGCAGGAAGCGAAACGCGCCTAGAAAGAAAGAATCACAGTTACAGAAACGTACATACTATTCAAAGACGACGGAGAAATTAAAGGAAAGAATATTTTTATCACATTTAAAATAACGGGATTACAAAAGCGTTTGGATCAGTGAGTATCATTACATAAAATCTCTATGGGTTGAAAATTCAAACTTAGAACCTTTTGGTGCATTGCACCAGTGGCATGACAATAGGGTGGCCAAAGTTTCAGGAATTGAAACTTCGGTTTTTTATCCCCAGATAAACTTACATTTACACTATTAACTTTCAATCCGCCAAAAAGCGCAGGGCAGAGAGTAGCCATACTTACATTACAATTAGCCTATCTTACCAATAGAGCCTTTCGGCTCTAGCAATTATTTCTACGCATTTTCTTGCGCACACTGTTTTACCTCTACGCACCTTAACTCCAGCAGGGACAACGAACACTCCAATGAATTTGGGACTAATACATTTTTTAAGTGTGTCCACTATTGCCTTACACACATCCTGGTCTACCATCTCAAACCTCTTCAAAGCTATACAACGTTAGTTTCTCAACTATGGTCTCTCTTAAGAAATCGAGATGCTCTCCGCTGGACCATTTCGAGGCCCCTAGTTAAAGACCTCCTCGATGGGATCAGGCCGAGTTATATAGCTAGCGATCGTACATGATTAGAAATTTGTATGAAATTTAGGAAATGAACGTGAGTGAAAACAATTTCATAAACACAGGAGACAGCGTATTCATAGAAATCGATTACATCGATTTTTAAACATCTTCGTTTGGAGGTTTTCGCAGCGTTTGATGATGTGGGTTGATGCTTTCGGGAGGCACTGCGTGGACGGCATTACTGCTCTCGATGTTTCGCCTTCGATGCGGAAGGCTTCCTCAGTCAATAGAGATAGGAGACTCCAGCATATATAAGACGACGCAGGACTGCCCCTGCACTTCACTCCTGAAGAAGCCTTCCGCATCGAAGGCGAAACGTCGAGAGCAGTAATGCCGTCCACGCAGTGCCTCCCGAAAGCATCAACCCAGATTTTTAAACATGATGGAACTGAAGAAGAAGAAGAAAGCAAGACTGCGATAAAGAATGAACGGATACGTTTGTTCGTGGCGAGTGGAACAATAATTAATTTTCCTCGTCCAATACCTATTCAATGTTTAAATGGGTGTTATTTTAGAAAGGGAAGAAACTGAAGTATATCGGTCCCAAGATTATTCTAATTTATCTGTATTATAATCTGAAACGAATGTGATGTAATCAGAAGAGGAGTATTTTTGTTCGACTAGTGAAAAAATGAGAGATGTCCATCCTTGATGATAATAATCATCATGAGTTTTGAAACGTACAAAAGCAAAAAAATGCACAAATATAGGATGAAAATGAAAATTTGAGCAAATCCGTGGAATTTGGATTGGATTTCGAAAATATGAGAAAATGTCAAAAGGAAACGCACTCGCTACCGAAAAAATAGTTTTTTTATATTCAAGGTTTTGAATTATTTTAGAATTCGTTCAAAGTATTATAATATTTAAGTTTTTACCACTTTTGAATTTTTATTAATGGAAGAAATAAAATTTTAATAAATTTATGAAGACTTATTCGTGTTTTAAACTCTATAATTATATACGTATATTAATCCATTCACTACAACGATGAATATAATAATGCTGTACAAATCTTTTAATGGATATTCTAAAACAGGGGTCACCAAACTTTTTACTTAAAGGGCCACATAAGGCTTCATGTACTACTCTACGGGCCACATACCACCTTTCAAATATCTGATCGGGCCGTGTGAAAATTTTCGGGGATTTTTTTGATTCTGTAATATGTCATACGCCTATATTAAAGTATTTTGCATCTAGGCACTCGGAAAATATCGTTTCGATATAAAAATTATTTCTAATGAAAACTCCTAAAGGTAAATACACAAAACTTATAGAAATTGATGGGGTAAGGCGGCAAGGATGAAATCACGGCGCGGGCCGGATGTGGCCCGCGGGCTGTAGTTTGGAGACCTCTGCTCTAAAATATTTAGTTCTCTCGGTAAAATTGAACGCAGGACTGGTTTCCGGAGTGTGGAAGATTCCCAAAACTACTGCCCATGGGCCTTACCTCATCAATTTATTTAAGACATGCATTGTGAAATATAAGTGACATTTTTCGTGTAAGTGGGTTCAGTATACTTTTAATATAGGCGTATGGCAAAAAATTATCAAAAGTAGCTCTTTGAAATTTACAGTCATGGGAAAGGTCGTATATTGCCCGCGCAGTAGTATATAAAACCTCATGTGGCCCTTTTAGTTAAAGGTTTGGTGAATGAAGTTTATCTTGATAGCCTCTATATAACGATATTTTGCTTTGAAGCAGAGCAGTTGCGCATCATTTGGGAATGTATTTTTATTCTTCACGCTGCGTTAGGAAAGTATCTTCGAAATTTCAAAACTTGCGAAATGTGGTGCCGTGGCGTAGTGGAGAGCGCGTTGGCCTGCTACGCTGAGATATTGAAAACCTGCTTAAGTTGCATTTTTTCAATAGATCTTACGGCCCCCTATTTCCGTGCTTAGAGAAGAGCACGCGAATCAACGCTTCATCCTTCGGAAGGGACACAAAGTCGTTGGTTCTCCTTGGTGCTTTTCGAAAATAGTAGGGTAATGCCGGTACTGGGTTTCTCTTCTTATTAGTTTTGTGATTTAAGCTGACGAGCCTACTAGCGCTAGAGTCGTGTGAAGTCACAAAGTTACACAAATCACGAACTTTGACATCACTCATTATAAGAAAGCGATTGAGGTAAATTATTTATGTTCGTTTTTACCATTGAATGTTATTCATTTTCGCCTTAAAAGAATAAAACAAGAAATTTTTCAGATTATTTGTTCGTTATAAAAGATTTTGGTGTCATTTACTTTTCATTACTATAACTTTACATATCATGTACGTAGTAATCTCATTCCATAAGCTGGAGTAGATTGATTTTAAATATAAAGTTAATAGCTTAACACATTTTTTAAATGAAGCTCAACCTTGAAAACCTCCTATCAAAGCGAAATTATTACGTAAATAATATGTAAAGCAACAGTAATGAAAAGAATATGACAACAAAGTCTTTTATAGCGAAAAATAATCTGAGAATTTTCTTGTTTTATTCTTTTAAGGCCGCCTATTTTATAAAGCAAAAAGATTTTATTTTTGATTTTTTTAAATTCTTACTTGTTCGGAATTCAAGTCAATTTTCAAGCCAAATGATTTACAAGTTCCGTCGGCAGCAAAAATAAACTACGTACATTAAACGCTTATAATTTTAATTCCCCAAATAGTAATTTGATTTCAACTAATTTTAAAATGCAAATGAAAAACTATCCAACACTCATTCACGTGTTAATCACTAGGAGAAAATGAACCATCCTGAACTCGAACCAGTGACCATATAGACGATGACCCGTCTATAACCGTCAAGAGACCGCGCCGAGTATATGGAAAAATATTTCTAAAAAGTTGTCTTGAATTATTCGCACTCACTCCTACAATCATTCACACACACATTAGGCATTTATGAAAGAGTAGTCGAAAAATTATAGGATAAATAAAATTAATGACATTTCATTCAAGTAGGATATCATCACCGATAAATGTCCTCGAATCGAACTGTGAATATCAATCGCCGAGGCCTCTTTCAAGGATCGAGTCGTTTAATTTGTTGATATGGATGTCTCACCCAGCAGACGTATGGAGTACACAATGAAGGATATGGCTATGACGGCGTGATGTCCGATACGGGCTGTTATGGGGCCGGCGAGGGCAAGGAGGGGCAAGCCAGCGGCACCACCTACGGTCACCGTGAGACCCATGAGCGTCCTAGAGGCACCAAGGTCTTGGAGCAACCAGAAGAGGAAGCCCTCTAGGAATCCCCAAGCAGCACCTTAAACAAGGGATAAATATTTAAGGATAGTTTCTCATCCGATACGACATTTAATATTTTAAAATGATTATATTATAATGATTATTCTGCAAGATGAGAATAGTCTATAGATGGGATTACCATACCTATATTAAAATAAATCTCTGTTTGCCATTTTAACGCATAAAAAGACTAGTAGTAACTGCCGGTACTGGCAATTATTTCCAAGTATTTTCATTTAAAAAGTGAAAAGTCGTTAAAATCCATCCTTATACAAATATTTTTATTCATGCCGGAAGTACATATAAATCATATTTCCTATTGTTGAGGATGAGACATTACGAATTCAAAACTGAGAGATGGATGAAAGGAAGATATGAGAGAGAATGAAAGAATGGAGGTGGATTTTCGCGATGTGTACTCACCCAGAGCAAGAGACGCTCCTAGAATTGCCAAAAGTTCCAAATTGCGCAGAGCTTGCACCATGTCCTTAACTATGTGTTCAGCCGGTGCCTTGAATTCTAAATCGATGGTCAAAACTAGAAGACCGCTGACCAGCTTTAATCCGGCGTAGAGGTAGAAGGCGGGCCTGCCGGAGAAAATTAATAGAGGCCGCTCAAATGGAGGTGTCAAACGAAGAGCCTCCGACGCACGCCTGCGTTCGCGTGCATAAATAGATTCGCACAAACATGAACGTTTTAGGGAAATGAATTTATTTTTTTTCAACCGTACCTATTTTAGTCGATTTCCTAATCGTTGCCTAAGCATAATGATTATTGTTACTTCCAAAAATACGGTTCTTCTAGTGGAAAAATAAGGGTAATTTAGTAAAAGCATTTCCCGCCACGGTTGGTTGAAGCGCCTCATTTAGTCGGCGCTTTGCACCTAAGTTGTTCTGAGGCGAAAAAACGGCATTTTGATTTATTTTTATTGTAAATTTAGGATATTTAAGATAATAAATAATTTAGCTACTTCAGCAAAGTTGAAGACTAAATATAACATATGTAAACAGGCCAAAATCACGTACCTATTAAAACTAATTTCCTATTTTTAACGGATGCCGTCAAATAACACCATGCTTTGTATTGTGATAGCCAGGGATCGTCTAATAGAATTGCCGACTTTTATTCCCATGTAGCTAAAAAAAAAAATAACAGCGACACCAGCTTGGTGTTCAGCGTGAGTTGGCCTAGATTCTTCGGAACCTTTTTCGACTCGTATTATATTCGTAGAATTCTTTTCGCGCTTCATCCCTACCTGCTGATCGACTAATCACGCACTTTAAACAGAGGAAAGGAAAATCGCGGGTCCCGGTGCAAAGTTTGCGCACGGGGTCTCATAGGCGTCAACAATTTTAATAGTAAATTTTGATAACTAAGCAATCTCTTTCACTATGAGACCGATATTTTTTCAGGTTTTTTAAAAAATGCGTGTACTTTATATGAACGACAAATACTTTTTAAGAGAGTGTGGGGCCTCTTAAATTGCGGGGCCAGATGCAGTCGCACCGTTCACACCGCCATCAAGCCGGCTCTGACTTTAAATACTTGTTCTTGATATCACTACCGACATACTAAAGATGCTTTACGCAATATATCATCAAATTTAGGCCTTTTAAGAAATATAACTAAACAAAAGATACCTCATTTCTGATCGAAGGTGGGTTATAGAAACACCTTTAATTGGAGGATACGGTTCGTCCAACAAAATATAT
The DNA here is from genome assembly GCA_036926305.1 of Uropetala carovei. Lineage (NCBI taxonomy): Eukaryota > Metazoa > Arthropoda > Insecta > Odonata > Petaluridae > Uropetala > Uropetala carovei. The sequence continues at coordinate 4,536,118 of JAXCHB010000172.1, read as the reverse complement.
TTAAAACCTACCGAGAAATTGAAAATTTATGGCGATGATTTTAGCTTTTCCAATAGCGTCTTATTTTCTATGACATAAATAAGATGAATTTTAAGAGTTCTTTTGAAACGGAACTCCAACTAATTAATAGCTCCTTATTAGTGTGATCGAGTAAAAACCTCGAGCACCCAGCGATGCCATATGGCAGGAAAGGGTTGGAGGGACTTGAAAAATAACAAGTTTAATACAGAAGCTAGTTTTTCAAAAGAGCCAGAATAACATAATGTAAAATCAATTTATGAATCATGTTTGTGGAAGTTCAGGTGTATGAAATCGTTATAATCGAAATGGAAATATACTTGCACTTTTGGAAAACTAGGTTCTGTATTCCACTCGTCCTCGTCCCACTTGATCTTTTGTCCCCTATTCTCTTTTGGGACACGCTTTTTTGTCGTATGATCGCTTGGGCTACGTAATGTGAAGGACAAAGAGAATAATGACATTTCCGCGGGGCGGTAAGGGGACGAGGGCACTCTGTCTGCTCCCACCTGAAGTCGGTTGCGCCCCCGGGGGCGGATGAGGCCGTGTCGAGGAGCAGTCCCGATAGCGGCGAAGCGAGCATCCCGCCAAGAGCGGCGTACATTCTCTGCAGACCGTAGTCGGCGCCGTGTCTTCTCAGCAGCGCGATGACAGCGCCCTCGAACATGGCGAAAGCAGTGCCGCCGACGGCCCCTATCGGAGAGCAAAGTCCAGAGGGAAGGCGAGTGAAGGCGGCCCCTGGCCCCGCTGTCTCGCTCTGTGGGGGTGGAAGGGTGTGGAGGAAAGCTCTCGATAGGCGGGGCCACTGCCCCTAAAGAGACGCAGGGCGAGATAGGGTGTGGAGGAGGGAGCCCTTTGCCGTTAAAACTTGACCAAACGGACAACCTCGTGAACTAGTCCGTTTCAAATTGTCTGGGACAATGAAATCTTGTAATCCAGGGATTTCAAACCTGGCGCTTGCGAGCACCGCTGTTCATAGGAAATCTGTCGGTGCTCTTCTGCCATGAATAAAATCGCGCTCGTGAACATCATGGATCTGATTTATTCTCAATATATTAACTCACATTCGTAATAATTTATACGTTGGGTTAATTTAATGTAAAAATATCTCTGATTTTTCAAAAAATATAGTGGTTTCTGCTTCATATTATAGAAAATTAATTGGTGTTCATTACAGGGAAAATGTTGGGATCTCCTATATGTAGCCTACTATTTTGAGGATTAGAAGTAGTGAAGAAAGACGGTTAATTTAGTTTGTTTGAACTTAAAGTGGTACATAAATATTGTATTTGAAAACTGAAACTGAAAACTCAAAATAATGAAGTAGGGAGAGAAATTTCGGAAGTAACGGCTTTTATGTTGGCAACAATTTATAAATGAGTAAACCATCTCATTTAAATTTCTTCAAGAGGAGAGATGCATTATATTTGACGCACCTGGTAATTTTGCGCCAGGCAGAGGACCCATTCACAATGTATATTATATAACCTCGTGCATTAAATTTATGTTAGGAGGAGAAGATTTTTCAGAATAACTCCAGGAAAGGTAGTAGAAGCAAAAAACATTTAAAGAAAGGAAAAAATTCTAATTAGTAATATTTGTTAATTAATAATAAATTTAAAATTTGAATGAGTTGTAGAAATATTTCTCGAGTTATTGCTTATAACAGGAAATAACGTTTTAGAGTACGACTTCGATAAATAAAACAGCCAACATTGGTCATTCCTGGAATTTTAATACGTACCGAAAAATGCAAAATTGAATATTTTTGTTTTTTCAAACGTCTCCGGTTTTCGGATAGACGGATTTTCGAATTCCGGCCTGTACAGTATTGCCATGTAGCAGAGAGAGTGAGAAAAGTGTGATTGAGGATTCAGTCAGGGGTTTAGACGTTAGCTAATTTTCTACAGAGAAACAAAAGCGAAATCTAAAGATTTTCATGGATATCGGATACATTTTTTTATTACTACTCTCAGTTAGGGAAGCGGTTTAGGGAAGCCATTACAGTGCGGTTATTTAGTTATCGCTGGCATTTGCAGACCATGAGATGGAGGGCATCTATAATATACTGACGCTTCTGATATAGGAGGAGGAGAATGAAGAGGAATCAAATTATGAGGCACTTCCAGATGAGCTAGAAACTTGAAATTTGCGATGTAGGTAGGTCTAGTGGCAAAACCGACGAAAAAAAAATCAAAAATTACACAAATGATAATTTTTTTGTCCTTAAAAAATCCCAAAATTTAAACAAATATTTAATTGTTTAGGTATTTCTAAATGTGCCACAATGTTGAATTTTTCTAACGGTAGAATTCGTTAAACAACTAAAACGGGATTATAGAAAATTAAATATATTTATTTATTTGGCAGTTAAAAATGCATAGAATTTAACCAAATATACAAATGTTTATGCGCTTTCGGTCGAGCTAGGGAGCTGAAATTTTTTATAAAGTTAGAGACGTGTTCCAGCGGCAATTAACAACGAAAATTACAATGAAGTTTATTATTGTAGCAGTTAAAAATTCCTAAAGTTTAAACAATGAAATCAATACAAATGGATTTCTAGAGGTGCTATATAATTAAAATTTGGCAGAAATGTGTGGAATTTGTAACAAACATTGGAAAAAATATAAAATTCTTAAAATTGCAATTTGTAGTGGCTGTTTTTTTTTTTGCACATTATTGACCCATACCATACGAGGGTAAAAATTACGACGCAATTCCAAATGATCTAGAGCAGAGGTCTCAAACTCACATTGCTGTGCGGGCCGCACGACGGCTCTCTGACGATCCGCGGGCCGCATTCATTACTTTCCCAGTTTTCACACCTTTTCGTATTCTTTGTATTATATTCACTCTCCCTTTCCACAAGAGTGGAATCGCTCTATTACGCGTCTTACACGCAGTCATTACAAAAATGCTAGATTTGGCGTCGAGGGTTAAGTCCTTCTGATACGCAAGAAACTCTCTGGCAGTGGGATTAGCATTCTTCAGTAACCCAACCGTGCAGGCTGGTATATATTGGAATGATTTAATACACTTCTTAGATTATTTAGAAATATTTGCGTGAAATATTTTGTAAGAAATAGATTCGAGTTCGGGTCGCGTAGTATAATGTAAATTGCTTCGCGGTCCGCACAAATGCATCGCGCGGGCCTCATGCGGGCCGCGAGTTTGAGACGCCTGATCTAGAGACTTCAAATTTGGCACGATTATAGGTTTTCAATCACAGTCAATGAGAAAAATCCGACATCGTTAAAATTCCAATTTTTATGGGTTGTTTTTGCCAAATCATTGAAATTAGGCTGAAATGCTTGTAGAATGCAAGCACCGTCTACTAGCATATAGAACAGAGACATCTTAATCAAGACATCCGGAAGCGAATCATCGTAAGAACTGAACTTGAAAGTATCTCAGCAAATAAATTTCTAAAATGAAACTTCCGCTGTAACTATAACACTTCCTCATTTCTCACATTATTTATTTAAAACTGAACCGATACTGGATTCGAACCCACGAACCTAGAGTTGGGAAGATAAGCGTCCTTCTGTCAAGGAGGGCATTTAATTTTCCGCTTTCTTATCAATTCACATATTTCTAAACTTTCCAAGCATTTCAAATCATTTTATCGATATTGCAATTCGACTCTTCATAAATGGCTTTTAAACAAATTATTCCTTTTCTCTTTATTTATTTTACTTATTTAAATAAGTTACTACTCCAAAGAATGATTAATACGTTCACGTTCAGTTCGAAAAAAACAAGCTCTTCTACAAAAGATCTGCACGCTCGCACGCAGACACCGTTTTGATAACGTACAGTGTAACACTTAGAAATCTAAAAGTAGACGAAAAACCTAAAGATGTGGCATGCAGTTAAGCTTTCATCATTGTATCGGTTATATCAGTCGTTAATTTAACATATCGTTTAATATAAGTATAGAAATGCTTATATCACTCAATTTAACGTATCTCTCTATATTTATCTACTCTCGCATAGAGGCAGGAGGGGAGGAGGGAGATGATGCGCAGTCAGAGGCGAGGCTCGAGGATTCTCGCGAACAACTCCTGAACGGCAAAGGAGGAAAATACAACGGGATGAGAAGGGAGTTCATTATAAATGCAGTGTAGCGCCAAGTCAGTGAGCGGCTGAAGTGTTATTTATATCAGACCAAGAATACGGATGATAAATTGTTTTCCGATTTGTTGCAGTGAAATTCTGTTATAAGGAAAAAATTTCGTTGTACTAAAATTCGTTCCAATTCGCATTGCTCAACATAATATCTAAACACCGAACATTTCTTTAGATAAAACTTGATTTTTTTCATAAAGATTGTTATTTACGTCTTATTTGAAGTGAAAATGAATTTTAAATTACCAATAAATAGGTATATTGATAAAACGTCAAAACGCGTACTCCTAAAAGCGGGGATTTGATAGGTACTGTTACTCCGAGATGAGCGATGTCTTTCAAGTATTAGGGTTTTTGTTAAATGATCTTAAAAAGGGTTTTAATTGTAGGGAAATGAAGCTGTAATGGTTAACGAACACGAGGAGGAGAGGAGCGTGGTTCGAAAGTCGCGACACGAAAGGACATGACCGTGCTCATACTTTTCCGCACTCACCTATCAACACGCGAATAGCCAGGTACGACCAGAAGGTCAACTGCGGGTTGTCGACCACGAAGTCCTCAGCCCTTCCTCCTGGACACGCGTTCTCCCGCGCCGACGACACGAGACAGGCCGGGCGACACGGCTGCAGACGGGGCGCACCGCCGGAGATCCAGACGGACGCGGGTTCGAGAAACTTTTCTCTCCTGCCCTCCATTGTCCCCTCCCTCTCCCCCACCCCCTCCCTCCCACCCACCCCATCTTTCCCTCCCGTCACCTCCTGCCCTCCCGCCGATTCCTTCTCCCCCGCCACCTCCTCTTCCCCTACCCCCTCTTCCCCTACCCCCTCTTCCCCTACCCCCTCTTGCCCCTCCGCCCCTTCCCGCCCTCCTCCCACCTCCGACGCTGCTTCCACTTTCACGGAAGCGAGGCCCCCATCCGCCGAGAGCACCGCCACCCGCAGGGCCTCGATGCGAGGGTGCGAGGAGGGCCCCGGGGGCTTACTAAGTCTGCACCGAGGGTTGCAGGAGAGGCCCACAGAGAGGTCGTCCGGGAGGAACACGCGCGCACCCCGCAAAGGAATGACAGTAGCACGTTCGGAGACATTGAGGGGCGGGGGCGGTGGGTCCCGGGGCGGGGGATCCACGGGGCAGATGTGACCGCAGCTGGAGACGGCAAACGGCAGAGGGTGTGTGGAGGCGTTGAGGGAGCAAGCATGTCCGGGGACGGATGAGAGGGTCAGTGAGTGACCTGTAGAAAGGAATCGAGGTCACGGAGGCCTTCATCGACTTTCGTTTCTCGAAAGTTCAATGTCAGCTCCGTTATTTATTACGCGTCACAAATTAAGACGTAGATGCTGGCGATAGACTCGCCGAAAATGTTGGTTTGAGAATGTTAATACGTAAATCCCCCCAACTCAACTTTTCCACTGAAAACTTCTTTTTGGTGAATTAATGTAACCAATTTTAATTTATTCTTAAAACTTGGCAATAATTCAAATAATTCTTTCTCGGAATATCATTACTTAGATTAAAATAAATTAAATAAAAAACCTTTTTAGTTTATACAACTTTAATATTAAAGGCACTAAAAACCTAAAAATAAATTAAATTTTGACATGGGGTGAGTGTCATTTGTTGTAATAGATTCTCAAATTTCCATATTAATGACATATCTAGTGTTAGGATACTAATTAACGAGATCTTAATGCATCTTAATATAAAAGTTGTGTGGCTAATCAGCCGATCATAAATCTACAGGAATGTCTGACGTTTGGGATGTTGATGTTTGTTATTACGTTTTCCATTCTTTAGTATTTCATTTCTTGATCCATCAGATCAGCTTTGCAAAAGCCACACAACTTTTATATTGTGATGCGTTCAAATTTCGTTAATTAGTATCCTAACACTAGATAAGTTATTAATAGGGAAATTTGAGAATCTATCACAACAGATGACACTCATCCCATGTCAAAATTTAATTTATTTTAAGGTTTTTAGTGACTTTCATATAAAAGTTGAATAAACTAAAAAGGTTTTTTATTTAATTTTATTGTAGGATTTTAGTGCCTTTAATATAAAAGTTGTATAATGTAAAAAATTAATTTTTATTTTATTTATTTTTAGGTTTTCAGTCTTACTAAAACACAATTCATTGTGTTTTTTATTTCCATTTCAGTTCCTCCAAATCCTAATTCAACTTCTTTATAATGTGTAATCATATTTAAAGGATCAGTTTTGTTAATGTGACCATTAGATAGTATTAGATACAAAAATCGTGTAATTTTTGTGAGATAATGTTGAAATATCGTTCAATATCATCAAATGAAGACTTTTACACAGGCGAAAAGCAGCTTCACATGCAGATACTTGTCTTTGATTTAGAATAAGGGAGAAAGAGGGGGGGAGGGGGAGTAAGATAGGGAGGGAGTGAGAGAGAGAGAGGAATGAGGGAGGGATGGAGGAAGTGAGAATTTAACCTAACAATATATCAATTATAGTTTAATTTCCTCTCTCTCTCCTTCCTTCCCTTTCCCTCCCTCCCACCCTCTCCCTCCTTTCCTCTCTCTCTCTCTCGTATTAAAGCATTTAAAGGACGCCTTTTCTTACGCTTAGGAAGACAATAATGTAAGCCCGAGGTTTAACAATGTCATGGTCGTCAAGACAACATCCCCCTAAAAAGCCGATTCTCCTCCGAAATATATGAATTAAACGTATAATTTGAGCTATTTCGAAGTGAATGCGGAAATCGACGATAAGAATAAGAAACTCGATTCATCTTTTAATAAAAAACAGTCCAGGTCCGAAGATCTTAGGTCAATTTATTCCTATTTAAATTTGCAAAAGAATAGAAGCGTGCACTTCGAAAAACTGCTTTTTACGTGTTATCTTATGTGAAATGGAAATTATCCTCTGGAGTCGAACCCGGGTCTTTTTTATAATATTTTCGAATTTTTACGCTGGGGGTATACCATAAACTACAAACAATCAAAATTTCATATTCCTAGCTCATATGGAAGTGCCCAAAATGTATTAGTTATTGAGATTTGAAACACGGCATATGTACATACAGGTCAAGTTATAATAAAAGTTGTGTAATACTATTGCGCGCTCTGTTTGATCGCCTCCAGAATTTGTTGAGACATTTTTGGCAGACTGTCCGCCACAGGCCATTTAATAGCAAGACCTCGTTCAGCGATTCTCCAAGTTTGTCGATGGCTGTTGTGATATTTAAATTAAATCCAAAGGCACCTTATTGCTAGATCGCTTTCGCTCACTTTTTCGTTGGTTTAATAATAAATCTTAACGGTATCTATAACATCTTAATCCAACGGTTGAAAATGTAAGTCGTGAGGGAAAAATTAACTGAACATGCTCACAGAATTCACCATGGTAACAAGATGACCTAGATCAGTAGCTCCCGAAACTTTTAGGCTCGAGGGCCAAATAACCAATTTATGCTGTAACCGCGGTCTTAATGGCCCACGTCCGGGCCACACCCAGTAGAAAAATAATTTATGGGAATGAAAAAGTTTAGTTGCGGGTCATTGTTTTATTATTTGTTTTATATTTATGTATCCATTGTAGGAATTTAGGGGTCAAGAAAAATATTCGTTTTACAATTTTCTATTTACATTTTCTGTTAAATTGTGCCCTATAATTGTTAAATTCATGGCGGACTGGATTTGGCCCGCGAGCCTTATTTTGGGCACCGCCGACATAAGGCACGGCTCAGCAGCCGAATTAATAAGAACCACTTTTTTAATTCAACAGATCAGATAAATGAGGCAATGCTTTCGAAAAAGTAATTTCGTATTTTGGAACGCTCTTATAAAGAAAGGTGTACTTTTGGACATTTGGGTCGCGCGTCAACGTGTTTCAGGCACACTATCCGATAGAAATCGTTGGTTTAGGAAGGCAGACCACTGACCTAGGACAATGCCATCATCTCCAGTCGTTTATTAGTCAACTACATCGTCTTAACCGCATTGGGTCGCTAGGTTTCCGAGTTGGACCGGATTTTCCAGTTTTTCGTACGTTTGTCGCATCAAAAATGAAAGTCAAGACTCACATCACATGTATGACCTTGTGTCCGGTTTTTGCAGACCAGCCATCTGGAAAACCTAGAGCAGGGCATGAATGAAAAATCAAACCTTTCTTAAAACATTTCGAAGTTTACCGAATATTATTTGTTCAACGCACTTTCGTCTATTTATAAGCTTCATTGAAGCTAATTGAATCGGAGGTAACAATGACGGCCGCCTTGGCAACTCCCGGAAAGAGTACGAAAAATCCATAAAATTTCGAAACAAATAGCGTATTCTGAAAACTTCGACCGTGTAACATGTAAACTTCGCAGGGATAAGATAGTATAGAGTTTTATTCGTCGAATAAAGCAAAAACGAAAAAAAATCGGTCCATATTTACGTATTTTAATGCTAGAAGGAAGAATACCTTGCAAGTTAAGAAATGGATTCATACGTGTTACCTTATGGGAAAATGTTAATTCCCTATATTGGTGGCACTGATTAATCCCGGTTGACCAAACCTTGACCATTCACAAAGTTAGGATGTAAGGAAGAATCGTACTAAATTTGGTTATTCTAGCTTTTATCGTTTAGGAGGAGTTCCATGAACAAACACGCAAACCAACAAATACACAAACACAAGCTTCAAAATATATTATAGTAGAAGTAGATAAGCAAAAATGGTCTCACGCACTTTAATAACATTAAACTTATGTATACCATTTAAAATAAAAAAATAAAACATGAAATATCTGCGTAAAACCAAAGTAAATATTACACCCAAAATTTTTTAAGCTTTCCATAGAAACGCCTCCTTTATGAGTAATTTAGGCTTAAGGTTTATGCCCAATAGTTCGGATCAGATCAGATCGCATCAGGCGTATGTCCACGCATTAATCTGATCGAAACGGAAGAGAATAAATAAATGCCTATGTATCTATGTAACACATAATTTAAACTTTATCCTCCGAATTTAATTTGAGGTATTGCGATAATTTTTTATCCTGAAAAAAAAACGCGAATATCATGAACTATTGGTGATAAAATGCTCAAATAAAAATCATATTTTATTAAATATACTGAAGAATGACTTGGTTTTGTGTTATAGAGGGAAAAACACGTCGAAAAAACGTACTGACATACAAAGCTGTTTCAAATAAAAAAATGCAAATAACAATATTAAACTTTTGGCGGCACGGTTCCAACTCACTCCCACAGCTAGCGAAACCTCGGTGTATATAGCTCTCTCACGAGGCTCTGTTCTTTATCTCCTTGAGATATGAGATGGGGACCGAGGGCCGAGCCCCAAGACTTGTGAGAGATAAGCTTTCTCAAATGATTCTTGAGGCTTGAGGTCTCCTCTCTGGACATCCTTCAACTTTCTGCACTTTTGCCTCGACCTCCCGTGAATTCATGCTTCTGATCCTCTTCCAAAACCTCGATTCCAGGTCAAATATGGCAACTATAAGCGGTCTCGAAACTAAGCTTGCCAGATATTGACCGTTCGGCAGCGAGCGAATACATTTTATGGAACATATATCTTCCATTTGGCGTTTAAAGGTTAATAGAGCAGAGTATATGCACACGAAGGTAATTTCTTCAGCAGCTTAACAAATACCGTAAACCAGTGGTTCTCAACCGGGGGTCCACGGGGGGTCCAGGGGGTCCACGAGTTGATTTTGGTACCTTATATATTAAAAAGATACATGATTTTCCTTAAGATTCATTACGACCGTTTAGAGTGGTCGGATAATGTTTGGAAATGTCTTAAAAGAAAGGTCTCATAGCATATATTACATTCTTTATAAGTAAGATCTCGGCTCCTATCCAATGGATTTTAGAAGTTTTGAGTAGATGGCCGGAAACGAGATGAATAAATGAAAAATATTCAAGAGTAAAAATCTCATTAGCTTTCTATGTCATTTTAGTGTGTGCGTGTTTTTAAAAGAGTAGAAACCGTAGGTACTATTTGCTCTAGACTGAATTTGCGACCCAATCTTGTAGAAATATTATTTTCCAAGACTATTATATTTCATGGAAAGATCAGGTCTGTGCTCCAACCAAGACAATTGTCATTCTCGTTATTGATAAAAACAACAAGATATTACTCACGTTCAAGGAATGGAAGCAAATCAGCTGTGAGTACAGTCACGAGTGCTGAGAGAAACGGAATATCAATATTGGTTACCCCCTAAGTTAGATATTCTACGATACTTTTCGCTTATGGCATCTTATTAGTTATGAAAGGTTTTAATAAAAATTTAAATTTTGGTTCATTTTAATATTCATATTTCAATGTAAAAAAACTTAAGCTTTTACTCTATTCAACTTTTAATGGGAAGGGGGTCCGCGGCTCCAGAGAAGTTGATGTAGTCGATCCGCGGCTCCAGAAAGGTTGAGAACCATTGCCGTAAACTAACGTGGATTGACGCGATTTTGCAAACGTGACAGAGATGATGCGGATTATTGGATGGATTTGTAAGCCGTTCTACCCAAGAGATTGTACAGAGGATCAGCCTATTATTATAAAAGAAACAAACGCGCAACTCACTAAATTGTGTGGCTCTACGAAGAAATCTTGCACTCAATAGGATTTGCAGAAACAATTTCGAAAACAATTCTTCGAAAAATACAACCCAACACCAACACCACCCAACTAAACTAAATAATTGCCAACACGTTCGAACGGGCTAAAAACTTTTGTGATTCTTTAAGTGATACTGACCATAACATTAGTCATTAAATGAAGTAAATTATATTTTAACAATTTCAAAACTCTCTCTCTCTCAGACACGTATTTATTTATACCATGGATCGGTGAGGTTATCTTTATTCATTCATTCGTTATTTCTTAGATTTGCTGTGTGCGCGTGGGTGTGTCCATGACTGTGTGTGCGTGTGTTTATGCCTCATTTTTTCCTACACACACAAACAGACACGTGAACTTCTTTGGGGGCAAACCCTACCTCCTCCGCTTCCCCAAAGGTCCGTAGGTTCTCCATTATCCTCCAGCATCATGAGCACTTTGGGAGGCAGCAGAGGGCGATGTCTGGCGGCGGGGACGAGTAGGAGCAGCAGAGAGACTCCGCCCCCGATGGCCGACAGCACCGATAGCTGCAACTGCGCAGAGAAAGAGAGAAAGATCAGGGGATGACGCCCTATCGCCCCTCGAGTCATGGTGGAGGGGTTTAATGGCCGGGGGAGGAGAGGCGGCTGATATGGATCTGGTTTTTCGTAACCTTGTCGCGAATATTGGAGATGCCTGAGATAAGAACTTTGTTATTTTTTATATTTTTAAGTGCTTATTCTTGATCTTTTTTCACTTATAAGACGAGATCGAATACGTAGTTTTATATAAAGTTGTAGGAAATTTCCAATGGGTGTGAATTCAAGCATTTAAGAAGAGTGGAGAATTATTTGGGAGTTATTTCTAAATGGATGTGAACCAAAATACATATTCGAGGCTCGTGAGGCTGGATTTTTTTTCAGTTTATTACAAGATAGAACATTCGCTGTGAAAGATGAATTCTGCCATTCAGGAAAGAAGAATAGAGAGAGTTTTACTATCCTATTATGTTCCACTTCATATGAGGGTGAAAATTTGGAAATTCCTTATAAGAGACCAATTATAAAACTTAGATTCTTCAAAAATATAAACATTCGTTTTGTTACTTGATCGAGGCACTGCTATTTCATGTGAAGGCATCAAATTACGAAATGTGAAGATAGATAATCGTTTTTATTATCAGGGCGAAATTGAGATCATAAGGTCCTCTCTTCCATTTAACTCTAGTTTATTCTCCACTGAATTCCACTAAACAATTATAACCAATGAACAATAGGATAATGTCTCTAGTTAAGCGAATACATAGACATCAGCCAGCGTTCTACATAATAAGGATTATGGGCTCATGAATTGACCTATCAAAGGTTAAATGGAAAATTCCGCAGGTTATGCCAAGACTGTTTATCTTGGGACTCGGTTAAAATGACTACAATCTCTAACGTTTTTCAAAGGCAGGGTGTACCAATCTGGTTCAAGAAAATGAAGCTGAAGATGATGGACATTATGGTGAATGGGCTGAAATGAGTGTAAAAAAATCAGGCTCGGGCATCATTTGTTGATTTTTTTACATCTGATGATGCTCTGATTAGATCTTCTCAATAGAGGCATTTAAGGAAAAAGTGGAGATTTAAAGAAAAATAAGTTGGAATAGAAAAAGAGGAGAATGCAGAAGGTGAAGAGTAAGCTTCTTAACGTGCTATTGTATTTTTTATTATAAATAAACATACCTATGTTGCTATGATGATGCAATAATTACCGGTTGACGCCTTAGTTTTACGATCATAAACTTATATATTTTTCCTGAAACTCAACTCTTAAATGCATGATTTTTTAGAGCCAGACCATGGAAGAAATAATAGGAAGTGCAGCTTCGATCTTTTCCCGAATACCTATAGATGTCTCTGATGGTTGCGCCTGCAGCGATCCTATCGGTCAATATGAGTCTAAAAATACCCCTTCCACACTCATTATTCAAACCATGGAAGAAATAATTAATTAATAATAATTAATAACAATAATAATTAATTATTCTTCCATGATTCAAACCAATTCGTTGGAAATCGTGCGCGAAAGTGGTGGGGTTTTTCAGCGTCGTGTCATGGAAGATTGTTATTCTTCCATTGTCGTGTTTTTCTAATTTTTGAAATGGTACGGAATGCTTATTGTGCAGCATATTGGTGCAACAATTTTAACGGTTGCAGGGTAGATAAGAAGATTTAGTTTTTCTGATTTCCGAAGGATATTTCGAAGTGAGCTTAAAGAAGAGATACCGCATAAAACGGAATGCTTGTGTTAAGTTGAGAATTACGTATGTTTTTGTTATTAGTCTTGATGCCTATTTCTGCTTTATAATTTAGGGCAAAAGAATGGGCAAAATTTTGCCTGAGGGAGGATTTAATGTCTGCGGATATCAACTGTATGAAGAAATATCATTTTACAGATGATGATTTCCGCAGCAGATTCCCTCGGCCTCTCCTAAAAGCGTTCCTACTGTATTTGAAGGTATGAAAACAAGTTTGAGTATTATACATGGTATACAGTGAAACTTCGATTTTATTATATACCGGTTTTTCGAATTTCGTTAACTTAATCCTATCCTATTCTAATTGTAGATGAACCGAGGGAATCTGAGGCTGTTTTACATTCTCCCAAAGCTCACTCAACACCAAATCATCTTGGTAAGTTTTAGAAAATTTTAGCATTTATGAAATATATAATTTTTAATTATGTGCAGCTGAAGTGAGTTGTTTTCCATGCTTGCCAAGATAATCATTTTCACTTGTTGTTTTTCTTCCAATTGTAGGTAATGAGTGCATATTCACTCCTAGAAGAAGGAATGGCAGGAGTCATCCCACACCAAGGACCTTGTCAAGGATGGTGATTTATAGGAGCAACATCTCACGTCTTAGGTCCCAATTATTTTGACAAAAAATTTTAATAATGGCAAAAGTGCAAGTAAGGAACTGCAAAATGTGATTAGAGTATCACTGAAATATATGTCAGAACAAAGTTACAAGTTGTTCGTGACCCAACTAAAGTATGTATTTCTATCCGGAAAGGAATGTTGTATTTTTATAAATGTTGTATTGTTATTCTTCACGTGAGCTCCTCAGGGACAAACAAAGACAAAGTGTAATTGTAGTCTTTATCCTCTCCACACTAACTACTAACGTGCTTAGAATATACTTACATATATTTCAGTGCAAACAAGGATTCATTTTGTTTTTGAAAGTTTTTTTACTGTAATTTAAATTGTATTGAAGAAATATAGATCCGGTGATTGATCCACCTATATCTACCTTATTAATTTATACTGGCCACTAGCCTTTACGAACGAGTCGCCAGAACAAATATTATTGTTATTTATATGTATTTCGATCCGGAAAAGAATGTTGTGTTTTTATAAATGTTGTATTGTTATTCTTTACGTGAGTAAATAAAAAATCTTGCACCCATTTGTTTTGTTTTAATTTAAGTCCTAAACTAATGTTAAATACGTCATCTAGCTTCTTAATTCAAATGTACCGACAATACCTGGTCTGCCGCTTGAGTTTAAATTAGGCGCGCTTCAGTTCGTATTGACCGCTAGATCGCTCTGCCGTCAACGTATTACCATTGTCCTTATGGGAGCTACGCTTCCTATTATTCTTCCATGGCCAGACCTCATTCAAACTCGTGTAGGTGAGACGCGATGTTTCGCAAATATTTATTTTTCTCGACAAAATTATTGCAATGTTAAGTGTTCTTCAAATTTTCAAGTAGTGATTAATAAAATACTAAAATGCATTTAAAGTAAAAATCCACTTTTTGAAGAAGGTACAGTTTTAATTTTATCACGCGGTTACCTGGTTTTCTGACAAAATGGTTGGTGGGATATTTTTGTTTTGAAATTGCTTTCGTTCTGATGTCCGTAAAAAATAAATAAATGGAGTAAGCAGAGGAATGCTTGGTAGGATGAGGTACGTTGGGGACTTCGAGGCTCTCCTGAAAACTACGCTATCCTCTGACAACTCAGACTCCGAAAATCAACAGGAATACCGTGGAAGCTGTACATTTGCCCACCATCTGGCTTTAAAGCCTAATTCACACATGCAAGACGATAATACATAGAAATAAATAATGTTTCGCCGTCACAACCCAGATGAATCCGCGAGCTCTCTTGGTGATACACGATGACCTTGGTCCTCCAAATATCCTTTAAGGTCAACCGAGAGGAGGCATTGCATTTCATTTTGAAAAGTTTCGAGGACACGGGACATGATATTTCGTAAGACTGAGAAATTCTCCAGCCAAGCAGCTTATGGAAAAAGAAAAGGATAACAATGTTTGACGTTATATAATGTGATTTCATTAGTAATGAAGGACAGTGATGGCGTGCCTTGATGCGATTCCAGTGATAAGGAGACTTTGCTGTGGCTCTGAAAAAAGATACAATTTGTTTCACGAGACTAATTTGAGAAGGAAATAACCATCGGATGAGCTAAAAATTGGGCACTTGGTTGTCAACATTCGAAATTGACATTTTTTGTATTGACCTTCGCTACGCCGATAATATCGCCGGACGAGCAATTTGAGTTTCGTCGTCTACCTCAAACCTAACAGGCGAAAAAATTATTTGCATTTCGTATTACTCGTTTGATAGAATTGTCCCCTTTAATGTGAGTGTGAAAACTTCGCCGACGTCGTTAGCCCCGACTTTCAATTGGATTTGATGCGCAAGTACCTTGCAATCCGGAGCCGCATCACTGACAATGAGACGTAACAAGAAGAAGAACGAATATCTAAAAAAAAATCGATGTGGGTGAGCTTAAATTTTCGTTGCCAGGTTTGCGCTTTCGCCGTCAAGTTGTAACCTTCTCGGCGCACGTTTTCATTTGTCGAAATGTGGAAGCGACCTAAAATCGCTCTCCGTCCTCGAATCGTGGGACCTCTTTTCGAAGAGGACTTTGGTCCGTGAACTAAATGATAGTCTCGGATGCAAATCCACCTGATCGCATTCGGCGTAAGCAATGTTCACGTGTAACCTTTGGAGGATTTCGGCCGAGGTCTCGTCCTCAAATGCATGGGAAATGGTCCCCTGCGCGTGACTGCCATTCCCGATATGAGCATCCTATGAGACCTCGTCCGCGCAAAAAAAATTGGCTAAAGAGAGACCAACTGACAATGAGTGAGCAATTAAAATGGCGCACCGTAAATAATTCTATTTATATATCTATCAAATTTGATTGACCTCTGCTGTTAGGTCAACATTTTGCTAGATATTTAGTTGCTGTATCATTCGCTTCGCACAAGCCGCAATTCATTCCTAAATTTTCAATTTCGAATAGTCTGCGAGATCTCAAAGCGAATTCTGGGTTCCATGGCGTTTCAGATCAAGACGGAGAATATTCTCCATCAATTAATGAAACTCTGCTGTGAATAATTTGTTTTGATGCATGTAGAGGTACATTCATAAGACGCTCATTCGAATTTCAAAGCGTGTAGAAATTTATTTGGAGTAATTATAGCCGCAACCATGCTGCAGAGGCGGACTGGCGGACGAAAACTTTAATTTGCTGGTACAATTGACAAAGTTATCCGATTTTGGAAGGTACCAATTTTGTGAGAGGAATGGAGTGATAATTAAAGGGAGGAAAGGAGATGGACAAGACGGGAGATGAGTGGGAGGAGAGGAAGAGATGAAAGAGGCAGACAGGAGAGGTAGAGAGTGAAGAGAAAGCAGAAAGGAGGGGTTGGAGGAAGATAGTGAGAGGATACAGAGGGTAGAAAAGAGAGAGAAATGTAGTGACTTAAAGAGTTGGGGAGAAAGAGAGCAACGGATTGAGATTGGAGTGGTGGGACGAATCAAGGGAGGGGAGGGGAGGGGAAGAGCGGAATGAAGTAGGAGGGGAGGGAGACAGTAGATGTGGGAGGGAGGAGAGGTGAGGGATATAAGAGGGGTATGGGGGAGGAATGGAAAGAGGAGAGAAAGGAGGAAGAGAGGGGAATGGAGAATTGAATTGAATAGCCTCTTTATTGAGGCGAAATTGAGACTAATAAGGCAGTATCCTCTTCAACCAAAAGAGGGGAATGGAATGGAGGAAGAGAGAGAGAGGTGGAAGAGAACGGTTGAGTGGAGCATGAAATGAGCGGATGGAAGAAAGAAGAGTGAGGGAGAGGATAAGAGCGGGAGAGAGTGGGAGATTTACAGGCGACGCTATACGATAGGAAACGTGAGTACAATCAGATGAAGAAAGGGATGAATCCGAGTGTTAAGGATTAAACGTGACCTTGGATGTTGAGAAAGAACATGATAGAAAATGTACTTATATAATCAATGCAATTTTTTTCTTATCGGTATTATCTTTCTTGTATTATGCTCTTAGTCGATATCTTGTGTTTCATCGTAGCCCTCTTTCCTGTCCATTAGCGCGAACAGTTGGACCTAATGTGCAGGGGTGATCAACCTGTCCAATTTACCCCTTTGCGTACGTCTCCTTTATTCATCACATGCATTATATTCCTTTCGCACTGAAATTGGTTAGAATGGAAAACTTCTCTCCGAAGCTATTGGCTGAGTACAGATAGAGCATTCATAGATACCGAAACCATATAGGCAGCTTCTTTAAAGACACTAGGAGCGGCCCGAGGTATTTCGGCACCACCGGGCGAGAATAAATTTCAACGCATAACTCAAATAATTTTAAACAGAAATTTGAGCTTCAAGTTTGTGTATTAATCTTTAAAAATGAAACATTGGCAACAAATAAATTGACGGAAATCCCTTAATAATCTGTCTTTTAAAGGATATATATTGCTTGCCAATATATATATATGGAAGACATTCTCAATGACATCCCTGTCTCTTGACGAACAGGGAGAAGATAAGAGTGAGAGGTGGAAAATCCCCATACTCTTGATTAACTAAAGGCTAGAATCCGGGATGTCATTGAGAATATATCCCAGGAACTGCTGCAGTCTGTATCTGGAATCATAGTGCGGAGAACTCGTTTGGCGGTCTTTTTCACGACTTCATTTAAGATTATTTTAAATAAGGATTTTTTGGTATCGTTGAAGCTCAACTGTGGAAATATTTACATTTATACCCCGAGATATAGATATTTTTCATGGTTCGTTCTCTTATAAAAAAATCAGTCTGTATTATTGGATTCGAGGTTCACTTGTCTAACGCTTTAAAAGAAATCTAATTTATAATGATAGGATCGAAAGCAACTAATTAAGAGTGAAATTTCACATTTAGGGGCAGAGTTCAAAATCAATTGCGCCCAATCCATTTCTATGTAAATTAAAAGAATTTTACCTCGAAACGGCATCGATGTCCGTACCTTTAGAAAAGTACGACTAAACGATTTTTTAATGATTTAAAACAAATCGTCATCCCCAAATAACGATTCAAGTGATGAATTAATCTTTCCCTTAATATTCCACCGAATTTCGATTCTTCCGTTGTGCCAAAGTCGCACGCAGTGGTAATTTATTATTTTTTTAAACAAGAGTTTCATTTCGCCGCGTTCAAGGTCACGGATAATGTCTACCTTGTTTCGCACAGAGCATTCTTCGTTTGATACCAGGCATCTTGCGATCAGGGCAGTTACTAAGGTAAGGCGAACCGGGCGACTGCCCGGGGCTCTGCGCGTTCGAGTGCTCCTCGCTTCGACATCACCGCAAAGGAAGTTCGAATTGGTGGTGTTGATGTGGCCTCGCAACTCGCTAGGGAAGGCCTAGCTTACTATAATACGAGGTCTTCGCGAAACTTTTAATGAGAAACACATTAGAAAAATATCTGTGGAATTAAAGCTAGATCCATGGCTACTACTAGAGTGACGGTTTGACAGACTATCACATTGGATGACAAGGTTGAAGGTAGAAAGTGGCGGGAAATTGGTGAGAAAACGTGTTCATGTACTAGGAGGTTGTATTTATGGGTAAAGGATTATCCGAAATAACTACATCGATTTAGTTTTCACATGGACCACTTGTGCGAAATAGCAACACGCTATCGTAAAATTTCTGCTGTGTTTATGTGAAAATGACTAGAATTGTTGCTGTAACAATTTTAAAATTTGACTTATACCCGTCATTCCGCTCTATTCGTTCTAGTCACGATTTATTTTCGGTGTTTTTTATTTAATTATATTTTTATTTTTAATTAGTACCTGGTGATTGAAAACAGCAAACCACACATCAAACTCCCAATATAAAGGTATTGAAATATATCCTTACTAAATTTCAAATGTTGCCAGCATTTTTAATAATAAACACAGAGAAGCTTGAAAGTTTATTGAATATTATTTTTTTAAATTTCATATCTACAATATTAAGTACTTAGCGTAAATGCCTGTCAATATGACGGGAAAGAAAATTATATTGCCGTATAAATTAATACAATATTTATTAAAATCTAATACATGGTTTTAATTTATTTATAGAGTCGAAAAACCTTAAAAGCTCTATCTTTCAAAATTTATCATAGAGCTTATTTTCTTTCTTAATTCACGTAATAGTTTTGATAATTGAAATATCATAGACGCAGTGAGTGCCAAAGTAATGAGCTAATGTGAAACTACTCGTTTTGCATCGATACGTTCATGTTGTGTATTTCAAATTCCAATGTAAACGTGGCTGCTACTCTGCTGTTAACAGAACTTAATCCCCTAGTTTCTTGTTTATAGAAAAGAAATCAGCCATTTCGACGTTGAACTATTTTAAATTAATGGAAAATAACTGTTTACCATTTTCAGTTAACCTTGGCAGGTTTTTTAAAATTTAAATTAAAATTTTGTTTTTTTACGTATTTCAGGGGGTTCACTTAAATTCGAAATCGACTTCGATTCATTATACTAATTATTTTTTCTTCTTATTTACAAATCCATCCATCCTTTAGAGCTTAACCCACTCCCCAGTTTTACTGTTAAAATTTGAAGGATATAAAGGCGGAAATTATGCGAGTAAATTCGGTGTATCATGCTATGAATTTCTAACGATATATGTATTTAAGCAGCCGTGTTTAAAGCGCGTCTGAGAGAAGGGGTACCGCGAGTGGCCTTTGTGGGCATTCCGCGAGTTAAATTGATCTCTCTCTTGTGGCGACGTTCACTCACCCTGAAGTTCCCTATGCGATCGGCCACCATTCCGGCAAGTGGCGGCATTAGGATGGCCACGACCGGCGTGACTGCGTTCATGGCCGCCGCTTCCTCTACTCCGATGCCCAGCTCCTTCATGTGGATGGTCAGGAAGGGGTAGAGCACGAACAGGGCTGACGGGACGAAACAAAATACAATCAAACCTCTAATGCAGCCGTTCCCAACATTTATGCATCCGCGACCCATTATTAAGACAGCCGATCTTGTCGCGATCCCATTACATATTTCTTTCTGTCTTCCAATAGATATAAATTGTTACATTAATTTCAAAACACTATAAACGTTATAAAATTGACTATACTGTAATCCTGAATGATTCGTAAAGCACATTTTGTAAGAATCTGATAATGTCAGCAAAATACTAAATAGCCTTAATCTGATTTTGATTCCAAAATCTCTTTATTTTCCTAATAATTTACATTTAGAAGAGCTCATTACATCTCATTTTACATGTATTTTAAAAAAATAGGTTTTTTACCCTTGGGTATTCTACCATTATTCTGGATTTACATTTTATCATTTTTGCATATTTATCTTAATGATACACTTTTTCACATGAGATCTATTTGTCTTGACTACATTACAGAAATGAATTTTAATGTTCTATTCACGATGAGTATCATAGAAACTAAGAAAATAAAATATTTTTACTGTCCTATAGGACATCCCTCCGATTTGTCGACCCCCCAGGGGGTCGCGGCCCACAGATTGGGAACCTCTAATGCAAAGTCCCGAAGCGATATAAGCGTACACGGGCACTTCCAAAGGAGAGGTGAATCGAAACACATCAAAATACAGTGAGATCGTTTATGGAGGCAACTCATTAATCCAAATAAAAGATTTGAGTAGACCTGATCCACATTTTAGATACGAAATAGACTTTCCCGGAAGAAATTCATAAATCACCTCTTGTGCAAAAGTTTATTTTTGAATTAACGGTCAGAGAATTTTTGCAGAGGGAACCATTAATAACTGAAATCTGCCTCTTCCGAGTTCCACAGTGAGTGACAAACACAAAGGCGAGATACAGAAGACATGTGAGACTCCAGTTAGGCAGTGGGTGAAACACATATGCCTTGTGTTTCCACGAATCTCTTCCTCAAGAAAGGAGGAAATACGTAGCCTATGGAAAACGCGAATAAATCATAAGACTTTCGTGTCAGCAACGATGCCAAGCCTAAAGATATATATTTAGAAAAAATCTTGTGTGTCCAGCACATGACTTTCTCCTTACAGAGTAATGAATGTGATTGAATAGTGCTTACAGGTTAAAATTAATAGACGAGGCCGAGACTTCGTGGAATTCCATCAAAAAAGGATGGGAAGTATTATTAATGCGTATAACGGCACAAATTGTTACTTCGAAAATTGTTTTTCAAACATGTGGAATCTGTAGAAGTAACAATAAATGTTTGCTGTTATACGCATTATTCGTAATAACAATACTTCCCATCCTTTCTGCTTAGAAGATGCTCTTGACAACATCGTCCTCAAGGACAACTATCGGCAGTTACACTCGTGGATAATTTTTAAACACTTCACAATGAAATGTTTTTTTACATTGAAAAAAGTAAGTAGACAAAACTGTTATTTTTTTATGTAGATGAAATATTAATGCGCATCCCACTACTAATGTCAAATTATTACTAAAAATATTCGCAATTAAAATTACCGTTGGCGGCGCCAAGAAATTTTTTTTACAAAAATATGACGTAAATACGTCATTTTTTCGCTAGATTGTATTGGGATAATTCTGATCGCGATTAAAATTATCTTTGACAGCGCTGGCCCCGCTATCAACATACCTTTAAAAATTCCTTTTCATTGCCACCATCCGCATACAATGCAGTAAGAGTTAACTGTTTTTAATTATACACTTTTTCCTGCCATTCTAAGAATTATCCAAAAAAAAACAAGAAACTGTACAGTACGATTAAAGAGTACGACTTGGATGTCAATTCATAATAAACTGATATAATAACATGATAGTGAGATCAAAATAAATTAGAGGCCAGTCTAAACTTTGAGAAATGAAACGATATCTTAGGTGGCGCTCACCCCAATCAGCGGCTGGAAGACACATGATATATCCATTTTTACGTTTTTCTTTTAGGAACATGAAAAATATGTATTATATTTACTATTAAAGCTCATTATTAGTCGTATTCAATTGGTTTGCAGAGCTATAGTAATCCGCGTAACAGTTTTTTTCAAGGTAACGAATTTTAATTTTCTCAATTTTACATTTTTTTAAATCGCTTTTTTCAAAAACTTAAATTTGAAGTTTTCACTCTCTGCGTGTACACATACAAAAAGAAACTTCGAAAAATGCCCCCTCTACACTTCCAGTGTCCCGTGAACCAGTGCTCTCCAACCGGTGTGCCGCGGCACATTAGTGTGCCGCGAGCAAGGCACTAGTGTGCCGCACAATCTGAGGATATTTAATTTTCACAAAATCTTCTGGAACAAACAAATTCGCATACATATTATCATCTAATGAATTTATCCTGAAACTACGAGAGGAATTGATAGACCTTAGCAAGGACCATACAACTTAAAATTGTATGCTACCTTCAGATATATTTTGGATAAAAGCTAAAGAAGAATATCTTTCAATATCTGACGTTCCAAATTCAACAACGTATTTACCATTAACAGTCCACATTAAAAATATTAAAAGAGCATGATTAAAGAACCTAGATGAAGAAGTTCTTTCTATTAGTGAGCCAAATATAAAGCGTCTTTGTACCAAATAGGTAAGCCTAAATTTTGATTTGAATTACGTATGTACTTAATTCACAATAAAATTACACGATTATTTGAATATTACTTTACCATTCATAACAATCTAATACAATTGCGACTTTTACTTGTTTTATGCTAGTTTTCTCTTTTAAAATGTGTATTTACGCAGTGAAATTAAATAGGTGCGGTTTGGTGTGTCGCGATGTTTTTAACCATGCATGAAGGAATGCCGTGGAGCAAAAAAGGTTGGGGAGCACTGCCGTGACCTCTTAATTCGTGATAGCTACGCTACCTTTTGGCACACAATTCGCCAAAGTCAAACTAGAAAGCGGAGAGCAAAGACCAGCAAAGACCTGGAGCTAGATGCTCTCTCTGTATTTACGCGCTTTCTCTCTCAGAGAGCAATTCTACTGGACGAGCCATAGTTATGCGTGTTACGAAATTTTTTTCATGTGCCAGATTAAAGTTAGGACACCAAATCCAAATTTCCCAACCGGCGAAGGACAGAAAAAAATAATGAAAATTTCGCATGGTGACGGTGGATGGCCCACCTGAAATTCAAGTTCACATCCTCTGAGAATGAGAAAAAGATTCTTTTCCATGAGAAATAGCTTTTCAACTCAATTATGACACGATGTGTCGTGCTCTTTCTCCTCAAAACTTCAAAGAATGAAATGAAACCTTAATGGCAGAAAAACATGATATTTATTATGAGAAAAATGGATCGAATCTAAGTTTTCAAACGTAATCAGTTCTTGGTATTAATTAATTGTTTTCCGTTAATGCCAAGTAAGTATTATTATCGGTGAAGAGGCAGTGGCGGATTTCCTTATAGGCCTAGAGCGGCAAATTTTAGGGGCGGAAATTTTTGAGAAAAAATAATACAATTATGATAATAATAAATATAAAAACCAACGATTTTTTATTAATAAAGAAAGTATCTATAGATATTTTAAAAACAGATGAACGTATTGCAGCAAAGTACCTATTATGTATGTAGATGAAGATGACGCAGTGGCGTAGCTATCGCCAGGGCGAAGCCGGAGGACCCTCGCTTTAGAGGAGCCCGTGTTTCAGAATGGCTAGCGAAAGATTGAATGTTGTGATCGAAATGTTGACACTGATAGCATAAATATGTTTAAATGTTTATATCTATAATAAAACTATAATAATTAAAAATTTCATAATTAATAAACAAAATTACGCAAAATTATAAATACGCCCCTGTGAACAAGTATAAGCTATGCCGGACTAACCGGTACGCAGTTGCGCCAGAGCTCCGAGATTAGTGTGTCCACACATTGTGTGGCTTGTGGTAGGGGGGAAAGGCTATGCGAAAAAAAGCCAGGGCCCCCGAGGTCCTTAATTCGGCCTTTGATTTAAAGTGCGATCTGAACTGAAGTTGCCTTTCAATAGCGATCAAAAGTGTTAATATTTATTCTTCCTATTAACACTTGTGAAGTCGATTTGTGATCGAATATTAAATAAAAAGACATTAATAGAGTTGGAATGTATGGCTTATTAATAATCCCCATTTATAAAATCGAAGCACATTTGGAGTATAGAATAAAGTTCTTCCAGCTACCAGCGTGCTTTTTGTTTGTCCGAAGGACAACTCTCGATGCTGAATCTATTTTTTTAATGAATGAGTTTAAGTAAGAGCGCATCGAAGTGTAGAGGCGATCTCCATCCGTAGTGGAAGAAGAGATTGATGTATCGAGAATAAGAAACGATGTGAGGACTAGGAAAGCTTGTTACATGGAATGCGGCCCGCGGATTTGGTGGAGAGCATTCATTCGGCCCGCGCGGGTACCGATGTGAGTTCAAGACCCCTAGGATAAGGGATATTTAAAGGAAATTTAATAAATCAACAAAAGGATAAGCTAAGAATGAGATAAACGCGATAGAAAATTATTTTAGAATGACTGGTAGTATGCTAAATTCCCCAATTAGGAAAGTGCATAGCATACAGGCGTTACCAACACATACAAACATGAGTGTAACATCGATGCCTATCAAATTAATTGGCTTTGCATGTAAAAACACGTCAATTGATATTATTAAGCATCCTGGCCTGCGAATGGAGTTGGTCGCCGATTGGATAAACACGCAGTCACCGAGCACGAAACCTGCAAGCGAAGATTACCGCGTGTCCGAATACTCACTCGAAGACTGCACGAAGAAAAGCAATTTTATAGGCATGAGGTGCTTCTGGCGAAGGTCGTCCAACATCCTCCGAAAAAAGCGTCCGACCATCGACCCTCCGGCCGACTTCTTGTCCTTCTCCGTCGCCAACATCTGCATCAAATAAAACAAAAGAATTAGACTCCTTTAATCCTCATTGTTTCCGTCACACACTTCTCCAAATAGCTCCAGTTATATACTAATTTTATTATTATCGGAGCGTCTGCCTCCTTCCTCACCACACGCGCCACTGAGTTGAAATAACTGTAACGGAACACCTTATTCCTCTAATTCCTCCGGAGATGTTGGCGCCAGACTGTCGGACTAACGAATGTAACTCGATTTCTTAACATATATTAATCGGCACTGTTACATTTACCTCAAATGACATAACATTTTATTTCCTTGATAATAAGAGAACGTAAGAAGGGAATCGATCGGATCACCAACAAATATTTTTAGAAGAAAACTGTTAAGTTACGGACGAGATATCATTCCAGCATTCACTTCCATGAATTTTTCTTGAAAAGTACAAGTTAATTTATTCAATTCTCCTTAAGTATTAGCCATAATTAAAGAATAAAAGGAATGCCATTAAGACACCAGCTGTTCCGCGATATAAATGATTTCAGAAAACCGAAAAAACTTATTGATCATCAATAATTATTTTAAACTTTACTATATTTCCATAAAACGGAGTAAAATGAGAAGGATAGAGCTGAGTTTACATCAGACAGACAGCTACGTTTACGTAGTACCTACTTCATACGCAATTCACATCGTTTTCGCATCGTTACAAAACCATTGTTTTAAAGAATTTTATCTTTAAGAATCGGTGGTTCTAAGCAAGTGGAACTTTTTACAAGGAATTCGAAATAAAATAAGCTTTATGGTTAATTTTGTAAGTTTACCTTTGGAAAGAACTTTTTTTAATTAAAGCGATCGATACAAAAATCTCGTCTTATTTTCCGGAAAAAATTGGTATTTTAAAGTCTCAATCTCTGTCAGTCGACAATTTATGAGAGAATACACAAACACCACTTAAAATCAGGGAATCTTAGTCTTAGGGGATCTTAGTCAGTAGGCTCTATATTTTCTTCTAGTTTGAACTTCTTAATCTGTAGTTCAATCCCATCTTATACGGCCACATGTTCGTTTAACACTCCATTCGCGTCGCTGGATTACTAAATCTAATATATAAAAATGAATGTATGTGTGTGTGTGTATCATAATTTTAAAACTCGAAAACTACAGATCGTAGAAGCAAGAGAAAAGTATCATTTTAACCGGAATAACGAGTACGGTTGTATAGTAAAGTTTTTATATCGATTTGATTGACCTGTCTAATTTAAAAAATATTTATTTTTTCATTTTCTCCATTTGAATAATATAGGGACGAGTGCAGCTTATTTTTCATTTGAATTTTAAAATTACTTAGAAACATGGTACGAACTTGAGACTTAAATGGTTCTACGAAGAAAATAACAAAGTTTATTTTTATTGAAAACAGAAACCGAATCCTGATTGATTTAGCATAAAAATGCATTTAGAATCAATAAAATACGTGATTTTATCAATTTTATTGCAATACCCATTATAAGCTATCATGACAACTCCCATTGTCGCCGAAATTGAGAGTTCAATGCATTTATAGGGGCAAAATTTTAACGTAATATCGTTTGTCAATTTCTGTGTACGATTTCAATTTGTTTACATGGAAACCAAATATTTGTTGTTTTTAATTGAATTATCTTCTAATCTAACATATAAAGGAGAATGTTTGTAAGTTTATTCGTTTTGAATGCTTTTAATACGAGATAGGGAAGGAGAGAGATGGATGGTAACGGAGGGGGGAGATGGAGAGAGGGAATTACAGGGAAGGGGTGGAGAGAAGGAAGGGGAGGGTGGGAGATGGAGGGGGAGGGGGAGATGGGAGGGGGAGATGGGAGGGGGAGATGGGAGGGAGAGAAGGGAAGGAGAGGGTGGAAGGGAGGGGGAGAGAGTTTATACGTTATTTTCCTAAGATTTTCTTCCTTCATTCATCTAAATAGGAAAATGCGGAGCGGTTTTCTTCATTTTTGCTTTATTCGACGGGTATAATTGTGTACTATCTTATTCTTGCGATGCTTACATGTTATACGGTCGAAGTTTTAGATTCATTAAAACCGTTGAAATTCAACGGGCACTCCTGCTAGTAAATTATATGTTTGAATTACATGGGCTTTAATAATGCACAAACTGTGAAATTTCGAGGCCACAGAAAAAATATTTAAAAATTAAGAAAAAAGATACAAAAAAATTCATACTCAGGGTTATGCGAAAATCCGCCACAGAGAACAAGTATTTTTTTTAACACGGTGAAGCCGGAAGCTCACGTGTGTCCAAGGTTGCACTTGGCTCGCGTGCACATGCATGCAAAACTAAAGAAAAACATGCAACCACGCGTACCTACACACGCACCATCCCAAAAAATAGCTCGAAAAAAAAACAAAAATCTAAATTTTAACAACTAAGTTTCCATGATCAATAGGAAGAATTGGATGGAGGATATTCCATTGAGAAGCGTCAAAAGTGAGACGAAGAATCGGTCGCGAATCGTTGTTTGTTTTTATATGCGCACAATGTTTTCTTCTATGTCTAGTTCTTGAGTGTTTTGATTTAAAAAAATATTTTGTGATTTTACGTTTTATGAGCTTAAAGTTACACAATTTATGGCCGTTATCAATTTCCAATCCATTAAAATGAACTACTACTTAACTTCAGGTGAAGAAAGTTGAATCCTAGTTCGTAGTGAATCTATAGGTATCTATAAAGAAAAGTGTTTGTATGTATGCATGTTTTTTATAGCTCAGAAACTACAGCAAGTAGAAACAAGAGGAAGGTGTCATTTTAATCGGAATAAAGAGTTAAGTGATGTAGTCAGGTTTTTATACCGATTTGACTGTCCTTTCTAATTTTTTAAATATTTTCTTTTTTCATTTTCTCCATTTGAATAACATAGGGATGAGTGTAGCTTATTTTTCATTTGAAAAGTGAAATTACTTAGAAACATGGTACGAACTTGAGATTTAGATGTTCTATGAAGGAAAGAAAAAAGTTTATTTTTATTGAAGACATAATGCGAATCCTGATCCAATTAGCGTAAAAATGCGTTTAGAATCAGAAAAATACGTGATTTTATTAGTTTTATGATTATACCAATAGTATAATCTACCATGACAACTCCCATTGTCGCCGAAGTTGAGTGTCCAATGCATTTAAATGGGAACATTTTTAACGTAGCATCTTTTTTCAATTTCTGCGTGCGATTTTGCTTTGTTTACATGACAACCAATATTTATTGATTTTAATTGAAATATTATTAATAAACTGTTTTTAATGATAATTTCGTGTGGCGTAGAGTTCTCCAAAGTAAGCTGTTTTTAAAACTACGTAAATAACTTAAATAATTAGATGTAGATTTTCCACAAATTGTAATTGGATAAATCGTTTCATTGTTTCCAAAGTATTGTTGATATAAATAATTTTCTCGTAACGCTCGTAACAGAACTCATTGATGAGAGAATGGAGAGAATCGAGCTAATAGTCGGAGTAAAATATTCACTCAGTGATTCTTAAACGTTCTCTATTTACTTTTTTGTCTCCCGTTAAATTAATTAATTTCGTTTGTTTCTGTGTTCATCCTTTTTCTGTTGATTATTGTGTTCTTGCTGGTTTTACTTACAGTTTACGTTTTGAAGATATCGTCACGAAACTTCGCGTAGGTATATAATTTTACACTGCGGGTAACATAGGCTATATGGCGATAAAAAATTTGGGAGGAGGGAGAGCTTAATTCTATAATTATTTTCCCATAAATTGACACGTAATTTCCGATTTTTCACAGTGCAAGATTTTCTTCCTTCACTCATCTAAATAGGTAAATGTGAGGCGGTTTTCTTCGTTTTTGCTTTATTCGACGGTTAAAACTGTGTATTATCTTATTACTGCGATGTTTACATATTACACGTTCGAAGTTTTAGATTCACTAAATCCGTCGAAATTCAACGGGCTGTTCTGCTAGTATTTTAATAAAGTGGAAACTGATAGCTTTGACAAGTAGATGGAATGCAGAGTAAGGATGGATATACTCTATTGCGAAAAAATTATTTTGAAGGACTTTTTTCAAAAGTACATTTGCCACCGCTGTGTTAATTGTTCTACATAGTTCTCTCGAAGATTGAACCATTTGTTCCGTAGACTTAACCAATAAATTTCAGCAAATTACGAAAAGGACAGCCCTCGTATAATTACTTCGCGATCACGTAGATTATTAACTGAAAATATTACTTTAAACGTTGAATATTGTTGGGATCCATAAATGTGTGCAGCTTGTTCGATTTTTCTAAAGTATTATTCGAATTGTTTTAGGTTTCTGTGGCTTTGTATATAATGTAAACTTTTTGACAGGCTGCTTCAGTTTCGTATATTCTGAGTTTCTCTCTAATATTACTTTCTCATATATTTTGTTAATGGGATTCATGAGAAATTCTTGTTGACAGAAAATAATGTATGGAGAGCACGAACATGAAGTTTCAAAATGCGCGTGTCTCATTTTTCGTAAGTAACTTCTGGATAGAGTTATCAACAGATTATTTCAAAAGGTGGATGGAAATGAATGGGTGGCCTGAAAGCCGAAGTAAATTGTCAAATACAGTGTCAATGTAAAAAGTTCTAATGAAACTCTTTACGTTATTTGAAGTTTCGAGACTAATAATATCTCAAATGTCAATAATGAAATTGTTGATTTGCAGTGAATCTCTAATTTTGAAAATTCATTTCAATCCCTGGCTCGATATAAAAAAAGAATAAACGTATTATACAAAATATGGAGTTATTTGGAAGCGATATTGTCAATAGCTTTACCACTTGAACTATAGCATTGTTTCGTGATACGAATTCTAATAGTGTCCAGAAAAGCAATTCAAAGCGTCCTCGTTGGCAAAAGAAGGCGTTCCACCTCTCATTGTCAGTAAAAGATCTCCCTTCAACACAGATCTGACGAAAGGAATAGCTTGAGAGTAACCATAGCAATTTTATTTTCATTGCTAGCCTGAAATATGCCAAAGGCGTAAGTGCTCGATATTTAAATGGCTATATAGGACACTTTATGAGAAATTATTGCGATTTACTACTATAAAATTAAGTCTAAACGACAGAGATATTTATATTGTATAGACAAATGCTATAAGGTCGTTAAGTTCCGATGATTAAAGCGTACACCATGATTGGAGTAGCTGTGACGAAAAATGGCATAATTAAATTATTGGATAGCGGAACGATTGTCTCACGCAAACAAAGTCGACTGAACTCAAGTAAAGAAGCGATGCAGTTAATACCAGCATGCCAATTACAGCATTCTTTGGATCGATATGAAATCTGCCAAAGAGGAATACGGTATAGTTCTGCAGATGAATAAAAAATTAATAAGTACATATATGACAGTGTTTTCCGTGAATATAGAAATGATAGAACTCTATAAAGAAGTTTTTCTAGTTGCCATACTGATCCTGGAAACGTCTAATTTTAGTGGCCGTAAACAATCAGCGAACGCTCCTCTAGATATAAATTAATCTCTCAGGCGGGAATGCTTCTCACTGTCTCGAGCACAAATTTTCTGTTAAAAAGTCGCCGTTAGTTCTAGAAAGATGTCACGAAGGCGAATGACTGATTCACGCGCTAAATCAAAGTGAGAAACGAAACATTCCTGGAATATAAACTGCGATATTTTTCCGAGTTCTTGTGACTTTTATAGGTCACGATATATTCTCACCTGCGTGTTTAAAAATTTTTTAAAGCGTATTTATATGTCTTCTCCGCAAGAACAGCCTTCCAGGAAAATCTTTATAGCCCTCCTCGTCCGTCAAAATCACGACTCGCTAAAAATGTCGGATAACACATACCGAGGTGTTGCGTAACATCCCAAACATTCGAAGTATGGTAAATACCAACGTCCTTTAGCGAAATTAAAGGGAAACCCAGTCAAAAACGCCTAATCACGACTATATTGGAAAGGTTTCACTCTCATGCTAACGTTGGCTATACCCGCTCAAAAGTCGTTCGATGGCTAATTTCGTTCGCAATCCATTAAATACTGTGTAGTTTGTGAACCAAATGATGGGCCACTCGCGTCATAACTGATAATTTATGTTTCTCATTCTGTATATGAGAAACTATTGCGATCGCGAAAAGTTCAACTACGAGATTATAGCGGATTTCCACGCTACAGGAGCCTTTGAGTTCAGAATAGTGATTTTCGCAATGCATTGTCTCTTGGTAACCTTCGCAAAAAGGTCCTTGAGTCTTAAGGTTTTCACTACTCCAACGACATTTAGTTATGGTATAACTCGGAATCAAAAACTTGTTGAGATTCGTAATATGGGGCACTTTCACAAAATGTCGATTTGTTTAAAAATCTCTCAAACGATTTAGAGTAAAATTCATCTAGAGTTTGATATCGTAAAATATTTCCTATATCATACGTCACCAAAAATAACTGTATAGTATCCAGTGAAATAATAATACATCGGGCTTTGCGCTGTTTTTGCGCCTAAAGCTGCCCTTCCCTTTCTCCAAACTTCCCTCACCGCCCCCTCCACCCTATCCCGCCCAAAGACCGAATCATTGGGTGACCACATAACCGGGAAAATGCTTTTTTGTGAGTAAATATGTATGAACGCTTCTAGTGGCCCCGGAGGGATATTTCGCCAGCAACGCAAGAGGTATATGAAAAAATCTCATACAAACTTTCCAAATACAATGCTTATTTTATTGTAAGCGATAAAAGAATTTACTTCATATATACGCTGCAAAGTATAGTCGATTTAAAAATTGTTTCAAAAAGCTAAATTTATTAACGAATTTTCTGTCGAAAAAAAATGCCTGCTAACTTTTAGCAAATAAACATGCTATATAACTTTGCTTTAACTGCTTTTTAATTATTTTTTCCTGATTGATACTTTATTGAGCTCATTATCAGAAAATATCACATTAAGATGTTAAAAAGAATAAGGAATTTATCGTTTCTGAAGAATGAATACGTGTCACCAAAATTTTAAAAGATACATATTGCTAAATGTTATACCATGCAAAATATTAACGATGTTATGCTACGCTATATTACACTATGCTAATCTTTTCCTTACAGCAAAACTGTTTTCTTTCAATTTACACGAAATATTGTTACTGAGAAGTATTTTCCATTTTTGGTGTTCTGATCTTCACGCATCACAAATAACATAATATGGCACATAACACACCCCAAGATCATTCTATTTATACAATTTTGGAAGCAATGTGGGTAATATATGTACTGTTATAAAAATAATATGGCATATAACACATTCTTTTATAAAATAATATGGCATATAACACATCCCAAGATCGTTCTATTTATACAATTTTGGAAGCAATATGGGTAATATACTCTTATAAAAATTTGTTGCCAGCGTCCGTAGTAAAACCTTCCGTCGAGGTTGACTAGATATTGCAAGAACTGAGACAGAAGCGTAGAATTAGGAAATTATTTCTTATTGGATAAAAATGACTAAGCAAACCTCTTCGTTTATGACCTATGAGCTATCTACAATGAAACGGTACCATATTTGTTGAGTCCTAGATGAATTATTGGAAATAACAAATAATTCTGCACAAACCTTTATATCAGGCATGTCAAACTCGAAGAAGCATCAGGGCCGCATTGAAGCGACGGATGTTATAGAATTAGGATTAGGGTTGTTTAATAAGGGTCAGGATTGGCAAAATAGACTTTACCTAGAAGATTGGTCACCTTTTTTTACTATTAAAAACAATGATTTAGAAACCGCGTTCTATTGTATCTCAATAACTAAGAAAAAATCTTGTGTCCTTTTCACAAAAATAAAGTATTTATATAAAATCTTGAACGATTTAGTTGAGAGAAAAATTAGCGTTCGGGCAGCAGTAAGACAGAGAAAGGGCCGCATGAGGTCCCCGGGCCGCCTGTTTGACATGCCTGCTTAATATCAAGTCGCCTGATATTTTTCATATGCATATCAAACGACCACATACATTAGTTCCACGATGTTCGGAGGGTTGCGTTTACGGAAATCACCGCAGATTTGAAAACAAAGAGCTTATGGAAAAGGGGGAAGTGCACCACTTCTACGTAGGTTTAAGCGCATGACTGATAAGAACAAACATACAAAAGCGCAATTCATTTTTCCGTTGTGAAAGATAAAAATATATGATAGGGCAGTTAATTTGGGTAATTATAAGGAATGACGATAAAGAGCGGAAAAACTACGTAGAAATACTCGCGTGAAGCTGTTTCGGCGAGCCGAAGAAATACGATTGGTTCTTGGAGTACAAAACTCAAATACACTATATCCTACCGGTGACCTATCTACAAATTGGCAAAGGGGGGTTTTAAATTTATATTTCAATATCAAAGAAATTCATCAAGGACACACACAGAAAAAATTAAAAGTGAAAGATGGAGATATACGTGGAACGCATTCCTACAGTAAGCTGTTAGTTCTTCTTCGCTCGCCCATTTCCTGGAAACGGCCGAGGAATACGGAGTCGTCCTCTCCGCCCGCACCGCGTAAATAGAAACGTACCTCTAGTCTGCTTAGAAAACACGTACACGAACGCATAATTCAATAGGTAAACGTGTGATTGCACGTTAAAAATAACTAATTCTTGATCGCTGCTTTGAATGAATGAACGGAAAGTTAATCAAGGAAAGAAATTTTGGCTCATGGGGGGTGGGAGGAATTTAACCCCTAAACCCCCATCCCCCTCCTGGATACGCCGCCACTGTATACAGTATATTAAAAGATGTGAACAAAAGAAAAATCCCCGAGTCAGAACTGGAGAAAAGCTCTGTCCAAGACAACCCTATTTAGGACACATTCAGGCGATATATGAAATAACGTTTCTTCAGTTTTTACTTGAAAGCGGGACAGAATAAACGTAAGCGGAAATAAAAATAAAACCAATTTCTCAAAAAACTATGATCGTTTTCACGAAAAAAACATACGAAGAGGCAAGGGTGTAAACACATGAATGTTGTGAGAAATTAATACAAAACTACAACTTAACTATTGACCTTACGATGCCGCTGGTTAAATCCGCAAATAGTTTACATGTCGTGAATGTTAAATCAGTGTACACAGGAAAGCCTCGCGAATAATCAAAATCGTAAATGCTGAATGTTTTATGCATATTCGCCTGCACTCAAAGGGTTAATATGTAACAACAACTTCATATATGTGATAATCTAACTTTATATCTGGTTGTACCATGCGTGAATACTAAATATAATGCAGACTAGAGGAAGCGTTAACTCTTTAGTACGGCAGGTATTCAGAAGCTTTACCGTGTGAACTAGAAACAGATAACAAAAGGTTTGTGCAGCGTACGCTTTATTTAGTACGCAAACAATTTTTTTCCAAACACGTTTACATTTTATTTTTTAGAATCCAATCTAATTAGGTGTCGCGAACAGGCCTCCGTCCTAAGTCTAAAGAACTCGGTCGAATCATCTCAGAAACTAGTCTAGACATCCAGAAACACATCAATTTCAAACCAAGGAAATTACAGTCGTCGTGCAAACTGCTTTCTAAATGCAATACGTTTCTGCAGAAAGAAATCTCATTTTACTGATAAATAGAAGCATTGAAATTGGTTTCATTTTTATTGGGAACTATAACCTTCTTACAATGAAACAGGTGAAAGAGAGAGAGAGAGACTTCAATGCTCGGCGACAACAGCGGAATTTATTACGTAACGTCCACTCAACAGAAACCATCGCGTTTCCATTCTCTACGTTTTTATTGTTATTTGACTACCTCGTCGCGGAAAAGCCAATCTCCCGTTTCCTCTCTTCCCCTTAGCATATAAACCTCCTATCTCTCTCACACCCTCCACCTCCCTTCATTTCTTCCTCCCTCTCTGCCCTGCCTACCCCCTTTCACGCCCCACCCCCTCCATTTCCCTGCATCAGAGGCTCTCAGCCTGCGATCCTCACACCACAGGTGGTCCGCGGACTTGGCTGCAGGCGGTTAGCAATGATGATTAAAAAAGAAACATTTAAAAAGGAGAAGCGATAGCGGTGGTTTTCTGTTTTCGCGGCCTAATTGGACTGGTAACTGAAAAGAGATAAATTTCGACTTTGGTGATGTGATTGAAGACGGTCCGTGGTTATTATTCTTATCTGGTTGATGGACCGCGAATGCGAAATGATTGGGAATCCCTTCCCTACGTTTTCCCTTCATCTTCTCTCCCTTTCGACCTCTGAGCAACTCATTCTTCGTTCTACGTTCGCCGCATACCACACCTGCTTGCTCTGAACCCATTTGGAAACATGCTATTGCCTATTTCGGGGGCATGACCGATTCGGATGTGTAACTCTCGGAAACCTCCAGTTTGTCGAGAGTGGTGAGATGCAGCACGTGGCAATCGTTTCGCGAGGGCATGTTACGAGATCATATGATGGCGGTGAGAGGGACCGATGGCTGTTGGGCCGAAAGGAATGGTTCGCGGACAGGTTGAGGGGCGTGTTTCGGTAAGTTTGACTCGCTGCGAGGTGTTTTGAAAGAATTACAATTCGAAGGAGAAAGTGCATCGCTGATTCGTTGTGGAACGCGCGTGCCATATTGCGCGAGAGAACGCACGATCGAATAGGTATTCGTTTTCCACCGACGTGAAGCCGCTAATGCTTTCTTTCTCGAAAATAAATAAAAGTTCAGCAGACGTCGCCGGTGTGGACGTAGATTCGATGATCGCAAAACTGACGCTCATGAACGACAACTCGGTTAAGCAATATCGGAGACCATTAAACTAAGTGTTTCGGAATAAAGGAAGAGGTTATGTAAGACACAAATCGAATGCAATACGAAAGAGTTGTCGCTTACCTTTAGACCGATTGGTTCGAAGAGCCCGATACGACTGGAGCGGCGAAGGTCCCGCTGCGCGAATGAATGTCAGCCAGCGAAGAGCATCGGGGCGGGAGCTAGGAAGGTGAGGTGCGCGGAGGGGACGAAAAGGTGGGGGAGGGTGATCCCTTGGTGAAGGGGGGAGACAGCCTGCCGCAGTCCGCGAGCCGCTACACAGACTCTTTCCACTCACCCTTCCTCGGAATTTGGTGTTTTTTATAATTCTTTCCATGGGTCCAAGAAATAATTAATGCGTTGTCATGGTGCGGTGTGAAATGATAGACTACACCATTTCCCAACATCGTGAAGTTTAAAATGAGGTGAAATAATTACATCCATCGAATATTAGGGCAGCCTCTCTTGATTTTTAGGGCGCGTTTCGTTTCCATAGTGAGCACCTGTTAGTTTCGCTCTGTTCATCCGTCCGTAGACGTGTTCGTTCACGGATTCTACTGAAAGGATTTTCACGAAATTTTATACTTAGGGCGTAAGGGCAAATAAAATAAGAAAATGACATAATGGTTCACATAAGCCAGCCAGGGGTGTCACTTGACGAAACAAAAAAACGAATTTTCCCTCATATCTCGTAAAATATTTGTTATGACGAAAAAGCCTTCAAATAAAATCCGTGGAACTAGCCAAATAAAGTATTTTTGTCATAAACATTTTTAACGTTGGAGTACTCGTTAGCTATCAATAAAATCAAACAATAATGTCGTAATTCGCTTTGAACTAAGAAAAATCCATACATAGATATTTGTTTTCAACGAAAACGGCCTTCGTTGTAACTGCTGTAAATAAGATATGTTATAATTACACAAATACGTTTTATTTCATTGGATGTGTATTTTGCATTTTGTAAACAGAATAAAATGCGTTATCTACGAGGAATAAAAGAACGTAAACGTAAATATTACAATTACTTAACTCGAGTGATGTACGTTTTAAATAATTTTCGATTATTTGATTAATCACAACTGGTTAGAAAATAAATCTGTAAATAAAAATACAATATTTCCTGGCCTCATTTCTGATATAACGTTTAGGAGTATTTAGTCATTATACTAAAATTACGTAAATAGGTTTATTAATGCACCAACTTAGGGTAGGGAGGACATTTTTAGTAGACAGAGAGACATAATCGGGTCATGGTGTTTTTCTTTTTTATGGTGGGCGTTCGTTCAAAGTATATCATTTAGTTTAAATACTCCATCCCACGAAATGCGCCTATCTGTGATACACTGTACAATTTTCTTAACCTGTTTCTCTTCCCCCACTAATATCCTTTTTCCAAATCGTTCTTCCACCGTAGAAAGATAAATAGACCATATGATATTGTCGTTTAATTTCTACAATATGATTTACTAAGAATTTAGCAATATTACCCTCGGTTTATAAATTGTAAACATTGAAATGTATACTTTCTTACTGTTATGAAATGTATACTTTCTTACTATTATGATGATATAGCAAATGCAGCAATTCGATGCTCCAAACAAGTTACCATTGTATTTTACTATAAAATCATCCAACAAAAATAAAACATTTGGTATGAAATTGTTATACCTTTCATTTTGTATTGCAATGCATTTGCTGAAGCTCTAGTATCATGTTTTGCATTAATTCCTTCAAATCTTGATTTCAAACAATATGAGGTTACACAATAGAATTAATATTTTCAAATCCTCAATGGCCTGCTGAGGGCTACGGCAGGGAAATCTGCCTCCATAGTCAACAAGTGACAATATAAAAGTTAATTTTCATAAACAACTTTTATATTAATAATGCCTATATATGCATTTTCCATATAATATAATTTAATGCCCGTAATATCGTTAAATCGGCAACAATTACGTTTTCCTTGGCGATGAAAGTTTTCACATAAAAAACGTACAAATTTTTATGTATAAAACAAACTTTTTATATCAAATAGACGTTTATTTAAAAATAAACAGCGGAAAAACTAATTTCCATTAATTTAGGCATTCTTTGGTTCAAGTCCCAAGGACGTATGATTACTTATTCTCTATAATAAAAACGTTGTTCTGTAAGAAACGCAAGATGGCCGACAGCAAAATTTAATTAGACCACTTGAAAATATTTGGCTTGTGTCGACTAACTGGGACCACAACAAAAATTGACCGCGACACAGACCCCTCGATCGTCATTAACTCGGGTTAGAGGCCCATCCCCAAATTCGAGCTCAGGGAGCACTAGCCGACCACGTCTTTTGCAATAAAATTTAAACTATTTTATGTTGTTAACTTAGTGCGATTGTGACTCAAGCATCATATTTGATTGAATGCGCTGATCAAGAGCGTCTTTTTAATGAAATTCTACGACAAATAATAAGATATTTACGCTCACATCTAATCTTGACGCCCAGGACGGGATTGTATTGAAAGCAGTTATTTGCGAGAAGATACGGACGGTTTAACGCTTGGTTGCTACATGGTGTTAGATGGGAGAAAAGGAAAACCGCTCATAACTAAAAAACTTTTCAACCTTTTTCGATAAAACTTTCAGGAATCACTTGACTATTCAACTTGTCAATTTAAACTGATCGCCGTGTACATAGTAGTCCTGGGTTTGACTCTAGGAGCATATCTTTTCTCCATTTGAATAACATGGGCAGAGCTGAAACGAAGCGAGAGGGCCTTTATTCTTTAGCATTTTAAAATATCTTAAAAAAGAGATATCGACGCGGTATTTCCACAGTTATGCCGAAACAAGTATGGAAATGAATTTCCATATCGTAGAAATTCAAATCTCATTCGAAAAAAGCCAAAAATTAGGTTTAATTACTATTTTTTCTTGATTTTTACGCATTTATTCAATTCGTCGTGATAAAATTGTGGTAAAGTCGTGTTATAGCATTATTTTATATGTCCATGACTATTATTACTTTCTGGAACATTCGATTATGTGGATTGTATATTAATTTTGTACGTTTTAATGCACATAAAATTTGGTGTCATTAATTTTTATTTTATTTTAACGTAATACTTAATTCACGCCTACCCGTCTTATTTGACGGGCAATTACACTAGTAATAAAATAAAATGCAAATCAAGAATAGGTAAGCTGCACCAATGTATGTTACATACACGTTATTCAAATGGAGGGATGAAACGGCCCTGGAATTATACTCGGGCCGTTATATCATACGGACATTACCCGAAAGTCTCTTTGAATACGTAAGAATGATTAAAAGAGGTTAAGATGTTTTCGAGTAATATTTATATATACATAAATACGCAAATTTGTTTTGAACGCGAAAATTCAACGTTTCCTTGAGGTGAAAAAAATTTGGCGTTCACAGCGGCCGCCAATTGGGGAGGGAGAGGGAGGCAGAGAGGGAGAGGGAGGCAGAGAGGGAGGGAGAGGGGGGAGAGGGAGAGGGGGAGAGAGAGAGAGGAAAATGTTTTTTATTACGCTCACCAAAAAAATATTCATGTCAACCGATGTAGACAAATAACCTAATTGCACGTTTGGCAAATTTCTATCTCCGAAACCATAAATTTTATTTATGCGCTCTCGCTAACTTTTTGTGGCAAGTGTTGTACTTTCTTCGAAAAATTTTCTAACCGATGCCTCACAGTTCATGTACGAGCAGGTGGGAGGAAAACACTAATTCATGATTGTTGCCCAAGAAAATAAACTTCGTAGCAACAGATGTTATAATACATGAACTTTCCCGCCGTATTTATAATGGATAAAATGAACACTCTTGGATTGAACAAACGCACTTCTGAAGGGAATTTAAAAAACGTGAACATAGAGACACGGCAGCTTTTGTGTAAACGAATAGACCCCTGAAATGCGTTCCGAGCAATTGAGATTATGACTAAAACTAGTGTAATGCCCGTTGAAATATCAACGGAAGAATTATAGATAGATTATTATTATTTTCATTTAAAATAATTAATGTCCCACTTTCATATATGAAATATTCTGTCATATACAACATATCTAGTGAATATTTTGTTGTTGACGGGCTATCTTTAGTTAAACTTAAAATAGTTGCCTCTCTTTCCCTCCCATTCCCACCCCCTTTCACACCCTCTCTCCCTCTCTCACCCTCTATCTCCCTCCCCCTCTCTTTCTGCCTCCCCCCTCTACTTCCCTCTCTCCCCCTCCCTCTCGCTCCCCCCTCTACCTCTCCCCCCCCCCTCTCGTATTATAAGCATACAAAGTACGCTTATACACCCATAAGGATTGATACAACAATAAGATTTTGAGGTCTAACAATATAATTGGTAGCCAAGGCAACATTACGTTAAAATGGCAATATTTCCACAAAATATGTGAATTAAACGTATAACATGAGCGATTTATAATTGTATGCGGAAAAAGATGAACAGAATAAGAAACTTTGTAATTTTTTCTTCAAAATGGTTCAGATCTGAAGATCGTAGGTTAATTCCTTCTAATTTTAATTTCCAAAACAATAAAAGCCTGCACATCAAAAAATGGATTTTTACATGTTACCTTACGGAAAATGGAAATGTCTTCCTTGGAGTCGAACCCAGGACTTTTTTGGAGATTTATTTTCATCATTACCTTAAAATATGTTAATCAAGCATCCTTGCCAAATTTCAATCTTCTACGTATTCGGTAAGTTTATTAAAACGCTCTATATCGGCCATCGTGAAAGCGTGACCAACCAACAGACCTGGGCTATTATAATATTAAATTCTGTGGACTTATGGAGAGCAATATTTCAGTTGCTCGGCGTCGATACATTTTCACTTTAAAAATGACGTTCAATTTTCGTGTTCAAAACAAATATGTGGAAATTCTCTATTCCCAGCTAGGAGGGGCGGGGCCGTAGAGAATTGGAGAATCCTTGCTTTTCTCATGGCCAACTTTATGTTTTGTATTCAAGAGTTGGAACTGGAGGGAATCTCTGTCTTTGTCCATAATGTGAAAACAGAAATGGAGTACATAAGTCAACTTTGCAATAACAAAATAATTATGTAATAATAAAAAAGAAAAAGCATCTCCACTAAAATTGCACTACAATGCAAACGATGTATCCCTAACCGAAGTAACACTAAAACCTCAAGTTACATGTATACGAGAAAGAAAGGAAACAACTCCTTGAGCATTTTGCGACACCCAAACAGATGGCTCACACGAAAACATGGATCAAGTGCCTCAGTTTGTCGTACATGAATATTAAATACACCCGGGCAACACCGGGTACTTAAGCTTCAATGTGTGTGTGTGCCTGCGTCTATATGGGTTTCTATTATAGAAGAGGTAAGGTAAATAGGCACATCAACGGCAACTATGTGTTTAGGAAAGGAAGTCCAGTGAACACCAATCGAAGAGCCGCTGAGGTGTCGGAGGGACACATTTACACACGTAGAGTGGAGCCTTCCCTTTGGCACCACAAGAGATAGACAACTTTGTTGCCTACCACACCAGACAAAGAAGGGAAGAGGGAAACCTCGTGGCGGCATTAGCCTATGTTAAGAAGGGCACCATGGGTGCTGCCTAACGTTTCTTCTGATGCATAACTACGTATATGTACGAGGGGCGCTCTCAATAAAACCGGAATTTGTGCTGTAAAACTAAAGAAAACAGTTGTTTGGAACAATAATATTTATTCATTTATTTGTGGACATTATCTCCTTGAACGTCAATATATTTCTGACATCTCAGCGCATGTATTTGTATTCCAGCAAAATAAAAGGATTTGTCATTGCGCTTTAATCAATTTGGGAAACATTTTTGCTTTCTCATATACGAAGTATATTGAGAAAGAATTGTAATCGCAATAGAAATCGATCTCGAGATTTTGATGGAAATATACGTTTTAGGTGTACCCGAGTCCGAAAAAGTGGTTTTCGCAATGCCGTCTGTCTGTCTGTTCGCAGCTCTAGAGCCTAAACCAGTGTTTCCCAACCTTTTTAGAGTCGCGGCACCCTTAAGTGACTTTTCAGAATTTGGCGGCACCCCTACCTATCCACCGTCAGTAATAATCGTGGTGAAGTTGAACCCCTATCCACAATCTCCATATCTTCTTTCATTTCTAAGTGCCTTTGCCACGAAATGAAGGTCGACTTAACTCTGGTTTGCATTTTTGAAAGCCGACGATGCAAAATGAGGGTAAAAATGGGAAAACAATATATTTTTTGCGGCACCCTTCAGAACACATCACGGCACCCAGGTTGGGAAACACTGCGCTAAACAGTAGAGCGAAAATGAATGAAATCTCGTACGTAGGCATTTTATCATACAGAATAGAAGCTATGAAGAAATGGTTGACATCAGGGCCGGCCTTACGCCAATTGTACCTATTGGACCCAATCGGGCCCCGCGGCTAAGGGGGCCCCGCAATGGTGTAGGGACTCCTAACTATCTATTGGTGATGATTCTTTATAGGTTTATTCGTAGTCCCATCCATACCCAAGTGGTCTCATGAGAGGCCATCTGATGCTCTCAGAATGCAGGAAATGCGTTGGCGGCCTGGGATCCACCCCGGATCCCCACCCCCTGGCTCGGCCTTTTAGGGCTCGTTGCTTCGGTCCTTTGGGCCTCGCTCCCAAATCTTTTTTTTCAAAATACACCTTTTAGGTATAGGAGCCCCACCAAAAGTTTTCTAATTGGGCCTCGCAATTTCTAGAGCCGGCCCTGGTTGACACTGCACAATAATTAAGGGCAGTTTATTCTAGGCAATTTTAACAACAATTTGATTTTCTCAAAAACGGCTACA
The DNA here is from genome assembly GCA_036926305.1 of Uropetala carovei. NCBI lineage: Eukaryota > Metazoa > Arthropoda > Insecta > Odonata > Petaluridae > Uropetala > Uropetala carovei. The sequence goes on along the minus strand of JAXCHB010000172.1, from coordinate 4,493,645 downwards.
ACGATTTTGATCAAATTTCGTACAATTACTTGAATTTACGTCTTCAATAATACTGCATAGTTCATATTTCTCAAAAAATAAATATAAGGCTAGTTTATTCTTGGGAAATTTAATAACAATTGTATTTTCCAAAAAACTGCTCATACCATTTTCATCAAATTTTGTATAGTTATTTAAGTTGATATTTTTACTGATTTTACATAGTTCATATTTTTCATAAGATAACTAAACGACGCATTAGTATATGAGAAAGTTTGTGCAATGTATGTATATTGTACCGATTTTTAAAGCTCATTTTCCTCTAGAAATTGTTTGACTCCTAGATGCTTTTTCTATGGTCGAAGCTAATAGAAATCGAAAGGCGCTGAATAAGGACTATAACAAAAGCGCCCTTTACACGTATAGTTTTAACCGCGCGCCAGGGATGAAAGGAAAGAGCGAGGGATTGACGAGAATCTAAACCGTGGGTTTTGAATGCCGCGCAAGAGTGAGTGGTCAAAATAGTTGCGCGCGCGCATCCCTCCGATCTTTCGCGGCACTCAAAAGTGTGTGTCAGCTATTTTGAACCACGTTCTTACTCGTGGGGGAGTGAGAGGAAACTTAATCGCACGCAGTGTGTGTAAACGTAACGCCGCGCTCTTTCTCGCACGATTGCTTGGCGCGTGGAGTTTCGACATGCTGAAAAGTTTTTGCGAGATGATGAGACGATTCCGGTGGAAGACGCTCTTGTCTCGTTAGTGCCACCGCACACATCCCGTAAAATACGTGGAGCGAAGGAGAAATCGTGCCCGAATCATCGCTTTTGTTGCAGTTAGCATGTTGAACAAAAAACGGAGGAGGAGAGTGTGGGTAAAAGTGTACAGACAACGCTTTGGGCACTTTTCATTAATTGCCGAATTGCGACAAAACTATCCTGACGACTACAGAAACTATTTGCACATGAATAGTGGGTTATTCGATGATTTATTACTGAAGGTTAGTAGCAAAATAAGTAGAAGAGACACTAATGCGGAAGAGCATAAGCGCAGAGGAACGACTTGCAGCGACATTACGATTCCTGGCGACCGGACGATCATACGAAGATTTAAAGTTTACTAGATTTTCGTACCCGGCTTCGCCCGGGTGCATTTCGGACTGCAAATAGTTATACTTTTTCCCGCTTAGAAGACAGCTTGAGAAAATGATACATACTAAAACTTCTCCTCTCCTTTCTGTAAACTACATTAGGAGTCTTGAAATAAAGTGGAAAGAACACGAAACGAACCAATACTACACCTACAAAAACCACCATGAAAAAAGAAATGAACTAAACGCTAACCAATACCCGGTAGAAAATGATGTAAACCGACAAATAAATAATCGTGGAACATAAATTAAGAGTACAACCAAAGAATATAAGTTCAATGTAAAAACCACCAAGAAAAAAGAAATGAATTAAACTGTAACCAATAGCCGGCATAAAAGGTGTAAACCGACAAATAGGTAATCAAGGAACAAAAATAAAGAGCACAACCAAAGAATATAAACATAGACTACAAAATGAACAACTAAGAACGAAAACAAACAAAGAACAAAAAATGGACACGAAACGAAAGCAAATGAAAACAACAAACTAACCAAAACCAACCAACGAATAATCTCCTAAAGCTCAATGTATCTGATGATGGCGACTGACGCTTTCTATTCAGTTGCTAAATAAACAACCAACAATCACAAAATAGCATATCGTAGTGATGAGTAAATATTGATTACGCGGAATTTGAGTTTGTATGTCAACATAATAACAGGAGAAACTAAATAAGAATACCTATTATTACTCTAAATAGATATAAAATTATTGATCTTAATTGTGTTTTCCATCGTAATTAATTGAATAATAGATTGAGATATTCGAACGAATCGATTTTAAATAATGTAGTAAAATGTTTTGCTTTTCTAACGTAATTTATTACGTGAGTGTATCGGTAGTGTTTACATTTTACCCATGGAACCCCAGACACGAATTCTTAATCTTAGTTCAGAAGACATAATAAAGTTCAACAAAAGTATTATTCAAATAAAATCTTTCGAAATTCACTGCGTTACGTGTTCAAAATATTAATCTAATTTAGTTCTCGTAATAAAATAACAATTACTCAAGAGTGAACCTTATTTCCAATTGATAAAACTCTCTTTTAATTCAAAACGATATTATATATTACAAAAAAGTATCTAATTATTATTGAAACGCAAAATGGATGAGCATAGGAAAAAACTTGCATGTTAGCATGAAATGCTCAATTCAGTTTTTATTGATAAACTGATAAAACAAAACACAAAAACTTTAACGTAGTAATTTAATCATATATCTTCAGTAATTTTCACTTAAACAAAATATGAAATAAAATAAGACAAAAGGCATATAAAAACAATTTAACTTATATCCAAACATACCTATAATGCGAATGACACCATTACAGAAAAAGAAACAGTTCACTAATGTTTATTCGCAGAATTAACCTGTGTATAGAAGACCATAGATAATGAAAGAAAAACATACAATCAAATCAGAAGATATTAAATGAGTATTTCATCAACTATTCTACGTTTACGACATGTTTATAGTTCAAATGTAATTTGTTTACATCGGTTGCTAAGTATATCCAAATGCTGAGCAATAATGAAAAATAAGATTTTCCCTTCAATTCGTCTTATTTGATCTGTAAGCCCCTCTTTTAAAAAATTATTCCAAAAGAGGAGATAATTTACCACAAAAAAGTCTGCGAGAGCATATGTCTGCGATATATATGTAAGGAGTTAAAAATTCGAGAAATTTACGAAAAAATTTTAAATGGAAATCCCATATAAACGAAAATATTTTATTATAATTAAATAGTACACCGAATCGGTTTAAAAACCTTACTACACCACCGTACACATGATAACGGTTAATATGACACCTTCCTCTTTTTTCTGCGTGTTGTAGTTTCTGAGCCTTAGCAGAACATACATACATACATACATACATACATACAAACACCTTACTTTATAGATATGTATAGAATACAGGAATGTCAACTGCATATTTGAGCATTCTAATTCCAGAGACACTGTAGGGAGTAGCGCTGAGTGAACGATTGCGCGCCGAACTGAGTGTCAGGGGATAACACGTTCAGGCTTGCACGCGCTCCTAACCGCAAGTGTTGCCACACGCTTTCCTCCGACTCCGGCTTAACATTAGACATGCACTCTTTCCCGCACGATTGACCGCCAGTGTTGCCACGCGCTTTCCTCTGACTCCGGCTTATCATTAGACATGCACTTTCCCGCACGATTGAATACGCTCCAGCCAATCCCGCGGTTAAAACTGTACATGTAAAGTGCGCTATAGGAGAAGCAAACATTCCCAACCCATAACGACCAATTGGCAGGACCAATCAGAGGGGGGGCCAGGAGGACCATTTGGTCCAGGCCTTGAGCTCAAGGGGGGCCAAGTTCAGAGACTTATTTTTTGGCAGGTATGACGTCTCAATAAATGGAACAAGAAGGCTTTAGTCAGACCCTCCTTCGGATCAGAATTAATTTTTCAATTTTTTTAGCTAAATTTATCAGGAATTTAAAATAGTATTTTTGGTAGTTTGGCCTCTGGGTAAAAAGTCTACGTCAGTGTTTCTCAACTACCGGTCTGTGCACCAGTACCGGTCCACGGTCGATTGTTTGCTGGTCCGTGAAACTTTGGTGAGAGTTTAAAGAAAAATTTAAATTCTTTTATATCGCTACGAATCTTAGGTCCCGTGGATACTGAAGACATCACGAGTATTATTTGTGAACATCTAGAAACACTTTCTCGAACATTCGATGTCTATTACCCACCAGAATTTTGATTACTTATTTTATTAAAATTTCTGTTTAAATATGAAATGAAATACGTTTTGTGGGTACTGCATATATGTCTTTGATGTTTGGTGTCTAATGATTTCCAAATCGAAATTAATTCCATGAAATGAAAGTTGGGTATATATATTATTTCTTTTTCATTTTCTTTTTTTAATAAATGTACACACAGAGATCTGTTGATTTATATAATTGTATACATGTCACCCCTGGCTGAAAGTGGCACCTCATTACAAGCCTTTGGCTTATGAGGACCATGTTGTTTTAATATTTTATATATTTACTATATTCAAATTAATACTTTTTTTATTACCATATTGTAATGTATTTCATTATTGTACTTTTTATTACTTTTATTACAGTATTGTAATTTCATTATTGTAATTTTTTTATCACTTATTACTGTACTGTAATTATGTCTATATAAATAAATAAATAAATATATATATATATATATTATCCTGGGTCATTGACATTTCTGATTTATCGACCCGTCTGTAGTGAACCAAAGCAAGAGGCTAGCAAATATTGAAGAGGAAAAACTAATTGAACTATCTTCACATTTAGGATTAAAATCAGCCTTTAACTCGATGAGTGTGACTAAATTTAGGATAAATGTCAAAGCTGTATATCCAGCATTGTATGAAAATGCAATAAAGTTTTTATTGCCATTTTAAAAAATACTGTGCGAAACTGCCCTTTTTCAGCCATAACTGCCATAAAGACAAAAGAGAGAAATCGGCTTGTTATTATCCGTGCACTATGTTTAGCAGTTACCTCTCTTAGCTTAAGAAACAGAAAAAATAGTTAGTGAAAAGGAGCAGCAGCAATCTCATTGATTACCTGAAAGAATTACGACTTTATTTTAAAAATTGAATTGTAATTAAAGTATTTTATTCTTATAGATTGTATGTTGTAATGAAATTTCATTGAAGAAAATAATAAAAGAGAATTTTTAATTGAAAGTAGTTTGCTAAATTTTACTGGTCCTTGGTGGGATGTTCATAAAATTTACCGGTCCGTGACAGATTTTCGGTTAAGAACCACTTGTCTACGTGAATGACACCGTTACAGTCCATAAAACAGATGCAATAACTTTCCCAGCAGAAGGAATCACCTTGAACTTTTTCGGTGATGGTGACTAGTGCCTCCATTCCATGCTTGAGCGCTTAGTCTCATTGTCAGATATATGTTAATGAACCCACGTTTCATCACAGGTTTGATGTGCAAGCTTAAAAAACGGCCCACATTCTGTGGAGGCTGGATTGCCCCTGACTGTGTCAGTGGTTAGGAATAAGGCATGAAGGCAGAGGGTGCTAAGAATCTCCGGAGATTAAACACTCATTGCCACTCTTTCTCATCCTTACCCAATTCCTTTAGCCTAAATTGTCAGGGCTTTGTCCAGCGAAGACAAACTTCAAGGGCTTCAAGGAGAACTGAAGAAAATCAAGTGGGATATTTTAGTGCTAAGTGAAGTAAGGAGAAAAGAGAAGGCCTTCTGGAACTGAAGAATGAACGTATTTCTTTATTACAGGGGAAATGATAAAGGAAAAACAGGAGTTGGATTCATTGTCAACAAAAAATTGAAAAGCAACATCATGGAAATAGGAGGTTCATCTGAGCAAATAGAAAGACTAGTGCTTCAAATAAATAAGAGGTATCAACTCTAAATAGCTCAAGTCTACAAGTCAACTTCAACATACTCAGATGAGGAAGATTACTACCAATAAATTGGAAAACTGCATGACAAATGAAGCTGCTATCTAAAAGTGGTCATTGCTGATTACAATGCAAAGATAGGAGGAGCAAAAGGACGATGACAGCATATTTAGAAAATGAGGCTATGAGAATGAGAAGATTGACTATTAGACTTTGCTGAATGTACCAGCCTCAACGTCAGGGATTCTCAACCTTTTATCTTCATTAGGAGGAGGAGGAGGTGGTTCCAACCATAAAATTTAATAATTTAATAATCGAATTCTGAGAAATGAAATTGAAAATGGTAGAGGCAAAAAAATTATCAGAGGAATCAGAGGATATTACTGTTAAAAGGATTTTATTCCGTCCAAAAGATGTGAAGGATTTCATAATGAAAGAGTTAAACGAATTCATATCATCGGAAACGAACTTTTTTTCAAGATTTAAAATTCCAACCGATTTTTTGGAGGCAGACGTCGATGCATGGGAAGCAAGAGATGATTATCAGAAAGGAATCCGAATCTTGACAAAATTATCGGTAGTAGGTAAATGATGTGGCAGAAAGGGGAATTAAGTTAATACAGGAGTACAATAATATTTTAACAAAAGACGAAAGTCAAAAGCAATATGTTATTGTTAATGATTATCGAAAAAAATATCCAGATTGTAAAAAAGAAACGCTATTACAAAAATAAGTGTGTAATTTAATTTTGTATGTGTATTTTAAAAAATGATTTTGTTATTCTGTTAATCGTAATGGGTCCAGTGATGTATTTCTAATATATAATGTGTAAAAATTTTACTATAATAATAACATTATTTGCAGCATTTTTCCTTTATTCTTTTTGGGTCTATGTCCTATCTCTAGTATGGTTTTTTACTTTCTCTACATTCAAATGCGATTATCTCAAAAACGGTTGGGCGCATGAAAAATGTTTAAATACCAAAATTGTGGGAAATTTAATGCTCTATCAACATCATCTCACCAAAATTTCGATAAGGACTTACCATTTTTGAGATATTACCTGAAATACGTTAAAAAATTGATACATCCAGAAAAATCTTTAACATTGGGACCTTTGTGGCACCTGTTAATATTCTCCGATCGGGCTAAAAATTTTTGTAGTTCATTATTTTAGGAAATGGAACCATTCTAGGGGGTGAGACCAAAAAAATTCGAAAGTCGAAAATTAAGGGCCACCATTATATATATATATATATATATATCTCGCTAAGATTTTTAATTCCTGTCTGAGAAAGAAAAAGATACCAGAAACATGGAACCATGCATTTATTACCCTTCTGCACAAGAAAGGTTCCAAAGAAGACTTGAATAACTACAGACCGATCAGCCTACTTCCAAAAGTCTACAAAATATTCACCAAAATACTCACTATGTGCCTTCAAAACCATCTTGATTCTGCCCAACCCAGAGAGCAAGCTGGATTTTGCAGTGGGTATAGCATGATGGACCACATCCAAGTCATGAGAGAGGTAATCAGTCGGACTAACGAGTATGAATTACCTCTATGTATGTGCTTTATCGACTACGAGAAAGCATTCGACTCCGTCTGAACTTCGTCGGTGTTACATGTACTAAAGAAACAAGGAGTAGAAGAAACGTACATAACCTTGATCAAGAATATCTACGAAAATGCGACAACATCTGTCCAGTTGCATGAAGAGATGAGTGTCTTTAAGGCCGAAAAGGGAGTGAGACAAGGAGATACTATGTCCTCTAAGTTATTTACAGCAGCTCTAGAGGAAGTATTCAAAACCCAACCCAACCCATCCAGCAAACTTAGAAAAAATATATCGTTGAAGTTGCAAAAGCTTGGGCTGCAAGCAGTAGCACACCCAGAAATTTACTTTTGGGGGGGGAGGGAGGGAGGGGGGGGGGGGGGGAGGGAAACCTCACACTTCATTGTTATTCTTTGTTTTTAATTTCTATCATTTTAGCTGTGTAATAGAACATATTAATTAATAAACATATAAATTCTAATTTGTACCTGATCGATCCTCAATATTCTCAACAGAATATTTAAAAGAAATTCAATTTTTCTGCTGTCTTGGGAGAAAATGTCTAGTTTTCCACTGGTTGCAAGTCAGGCAGAGAAAAATGAGTCCTCGAGTGATGACACATTGGAGGAAGAAGAAAAGCCAACTCAACGATCCCCTCGAAAGGTTCATCCGTTCAGTATATCTGGTAGTCTGAGAAAGCATAACCTGGAGAAGATATTGGGCAAAGAGAAAAATAAATATCCTTTAAGAATGTGTTGATTGTGTGCATTAAAAAATTGAGGAACAAAATGAGGTACATCTGCTCTTTCTACAAGGTTCCGCTGCATAAATCATAAATGAGAATGCTTTATGTGCTATCACACAACAGAAAAATACTAAAATCATTGGTGAGTAAAACATTTCAAATTTATTTCAAAAATGTTAAAAATAAACGAAGTTATGAATTTTTAAATGAAATTGTGTTAATTTGAAAAGAAATCATTTAAATGCCTAGTCCTATGTGGGTAGGTTGGATTTAAATGCCCCATCGTCAATGTGTTAAAATGTACATATTTAACATATTTGTTTCTGACATCTTGATAAAACCCACTTTATAGAAAAACCTGTACTTTTCTGATGACATCATGCTGTTCACAGGAAGCCCAGAGGAGCTTTGTAGAAGAACTGAAGAGCTGGTGCAGGCAAGCCGAAAAGGTGGACTTAAAATTAATCTAGATAAAATAATGGTCATAAACAATTCCATCACAAATCCTGAGAAGATATACCGTATCTGCCCGAATAGAAGCCGACCTCGGATTTAAGCTGACCCCCCAAAAATTTCCACAATTTTTTGGCAAAAACGTAAATTTCGTAGATTTTATGCTGAAGTGTGCCGGACATTCATGCACATCTTAGAATATATTATTCGAGATCGAAGAAATGTGCGGGAAATTGTTTAGTTGTTGGCATTTTGATATATTACTCCAATTAATAATTTTGCGTAGTTGAATAACGTTCCACATTAAGTGACAATAATTTCATTCATCTTCATTTTCACAAAAGGTCAAATATAGTAACAACGATCTCGTCAAGAAATTTTTCATCCAAGTCTATTTCCAATGAAATTAGCATTTACATTGCCTTAAGAAATTGCATTTTTATAATTATACACGTTCCATGTAAAGTTTTACCGAAATTCAAACAGTTGAGCGTTCAGAGCCGTCAACGCATTTTGCGTAACCGTCAATTTACGCAAGCGATCTCGCTAAGATATTTATATATATATTCATCGTAGGTCAAATATTTACTTTACGAAAAATATAGTACTAACATTTGAATGCGAAGGCAATGAGAGACTTCAAGATTTAACCATAACCCAAATTTTCCTCGGACTCTCATTTAAGCCGAGGGGTGATTTTTTCATGATAGATTTTGACTAAAAACATCAGCTTGTATTCGGGCAGATACGATATATATAAACAGAGCAGAACTTGAAGAAGTAACAATCTACATTTACTTGGGTCAACACATCACTATCGATGGAACACTTCTTGGAGAAATCAACAGTAGAGTGAAGATGGTATGGAGTGCTTTTGGCAGGAATGCAACATCTTCAAATAAAACACACTAGTCTTTCTAAAAGGAGACCAGTGTTTTCTGCCTGTTCTGACATATGGATGTGAAACATGGACCATGAATGCCTATTGGCAGATGTCCTTAGAAATATGCCATCTGAAACAGTTGTCTCTCAAACTTACCTCAGACCACACCTCTGTACCTGTTTTAGTACTTGAATAAGAATCGACTTGGAAATCCATGCAGCCTGGTACAGAATGTCCTATTCAAAAATTTTAATAAATAATGCAACCTCTCTCACTATGCAGTGTTTGATATTTTTCCCAATTTTGTAAAAATGTATTTACTTTATAAGTACAACAAATATTTTTGAGAGAGTGCTGGGCCCAGTGCAGTTATACCATTGGCAGTGCTATCAAGCTTGACATGAATCAATGCAACAGTTTTGCAAATGCTTTAAAGATGATGTAAATGCTTACATGAAAAATATAAGCTTTTAGATTATAATATATTACCTATGTCAGCATAACATAAACCTATCAATGAAAACAATGTATTTTACAACATGTCTATCCAGTTTAATTTCCTAAGTGAATTTTACCAATTTTCTAAAATGGAATTACTTATTTAGAAAATGGCAGAGATGAAATTTTCAAATATGTAGCAAGTATGACTCAGTTTCAACAAAAATAATTACCTAGTCATAAAAAAATTATGATGAAGACTTCATTACAAAGATTTTTAAGCAGAGGAAATCTGAATGCTTTATTTAACATGTTTTAAATAAGGCGCATAGTAAGTAGATACATTGTCAGTTATGATGTATTACATAGGCAGGTTTTAGAAAAAGACCAAAGTTACCTTTCTTACAAATCGCATGGTTTTTATATAAAACTTTTACTGAAAGAAATTAATGTTCATATCTGATTATACAGTTGTAGCTACTTCTATTACTAAAACCAGTCCTTTCAGGAAAATGATCATATCAGGGTTTTTTACCTCAAAATTCCATTATAACAGGAAAATATTAACAATTTCATATAAGATTTACTATCCAAATTGGTTTTCTATATCAATTTCATATTATGAACATAGACACTGCTTTACACTTGATGCTATACATACACAGATAAAGTAGAATTTATTGTTTATTTTCAAACAAATTTAATGTATTTAAAGTAGCTTGAAAGTTTACCTCATATTTGCTTTATATTTTAACAATATCATGGATACAATAATATTATTCTAGCTTCTTTCACATTAAATCTCATTTCAGGTCAATTGTGAAATAAGTTCAGTCTTGAAATTTTGGTGTAATATGACTAGTCAGAAGTATGTGTCACTAGGAATATTCCTCTTTCCCAACAACACTTCTGCTCTTTAATTGCAAAAATATAAAATTTTTGATTAAAACTCTAAATCCATAACAATAAATAGTTGTAAAATACTTCCCTTAACAGTAATAAATAATGTTATCTTCAAACATGTTAAAAACATTACAAATGCATAATACAAATGGAAATATTTAAAAACTCCAAAGCTCATAAACTGTTTGCTTTGTCCACAAATGCAGTCATACTGAATGGGTGTGTGAATAACTGCAAACATCAAATGCATCTTGTCATAATGCAATTAACTTGGAATTAAGTGCCACAAAAACCAATCACCATTATTGGTACAAAAGTGATCCATTGTTATTAATATTATTTACATTGCTAGATGTTAATTACGGTCACGATTTCCCTCATTTTTTTAAAATCTATAGTTGCAATTCATTGTCTACTGCATAAACAATCTATCCAATCAATAGCAAAGTGTTATCTAATAACAATTGTATAACACTACCAAAATTGTTAATAGCTTCAATTTGAAATGCATTGATAACAATTATCACTCTCGTGATTAACATTCACCATAAGAAGGCCTCCAAATGAAGCATTTTGGTATAGTAGATAACAATTACTCGAGGAAGCCCTGATGTTCTAAAAAATCTTTACATCAAATGGCAGTAATTGACATAAATGTGGAGTGAAGATAGATTACACTGTTTCACCAAATTATTTATTGATAACACTGCAGTATTTTAAACACTTCAAATGCTATTGAGATAAAATGAAATTCAAGGATTTACCTTTGAAACAGACAATATATATTCATTCCTCATTTTCAAACCCTTGTCAAGAAAAATTAATAGTAGGATATAATAATATAAATGTATCTTGAATGAAATCCCTATTGCAGTAAATAGTCAATTTCGAAATTTGGTACAATTAGAATCAGTGAAAGTCACTCTGCAAGACAATGCTCCTTAAGAAGTAATCCCAGAGTTCATTTGAATAAAGCCTTCTTAAAAATGAAATACAAGCACATTAAAAATAAATCACTAACATTGGATATATTTTAATGAAAACTGATTAAACTCTTGTAGCAAAACCAACAGATGCTTTCCTTTCACATCAAGGAAAAGACATCATTCAACAAACAAAATACAACTTTAAGAAACAACAATTATGACAACAAATACAATAAGTATACTGTAAATTTGGATAAGAAGAGCAGATTAAATAACTGGCCATTAATCACTAAGGATAAGTGTGCTAAGACAAGATTTGGAAACAAAACTTTACAGAAGAGCCAAACCGAAATGGTCAAGTTGAAAAATAAATCTGATATCTAGTCGAAAAATTTTTCTAGCAAACCTTGTCATCATATACCTATGTTCTTAATCCATACAAAGTTTTTATTTTTTAATGGCAGGAGAAAGAAGTTTTGAACGACCACCAGATTTTCAATCACCTTCAAATGGGTTTCATGAAAACCACTCTATAAAGGGTGAGAAACCGTTTAACAGGAGAGGATTCATTGGTAAGAAAGGAGACTTTTTAAACAAACAGAAAAATTAACACCAGCTACATTTAGCATCACTTTACTTTCTGAGAGGAGTTGTAAAGTGAGCTTTACACAGGAAGGAAGAGCTTTAAATCCAAGCACTTGGGCATTACCATTACAAAATGTCTAGCAATCAACAAAGACTCCAAAATGTATCATTCTGAAGAATGTTTGAACACCTGAGAAAAGTACTCTCTCCTCACAACTGCATATTGTAGCTATACCTCTCACAAAAAGCATTGCTGATGGCACTCGTCCTGAGCAATACATACACACATTTCCAATGTGCAGAAGGATGGCAGGAACAGGGAAGAGTGGCAACAATGGGCTAGCAACCACATTGCTCATATCTCTCCTTCATCTGCAATTCACCCTTGTCCTGAGAAATGACAGCCAAAGGGAGCCAGCTAGCAAGGTGCACAAGGTGCATCTTTCACCGGAGGGCACCAGCAATGACTGGTGGTAGTGCCTCGGCAGATTCTCCTCCCAAAGAGGATCGGGAATTGCGTGCTGCTGCTCCAGAGAGCAACTCCAGGTAGGCTGAGGGGGCCCAGCCTTCATGACGGCATCCTATGATGTGGAAACATTAACAAATCTGGGGAATGTATATGTACTGTGAATGACTTCAATTTATACATTACATCTGCATTAAAGTTAAATGAGAATCTTCAAACATCCTTCCATCAATAAGAATTCAATGCAGAGATGATCAGTATAGGTTTTCATCATCTTTTTGCTCTTGTAATGGATACTTTATGCTCTTCTGTCCTTCAGAGCTTCATCATTTCTTGGTAACACATAATCCTCTTCAAATTGTCTATCAGTTAAAACCTTTCCCTTCCTATTTTCCTTAAATTTTCCAACAATTGAATCTTTAACTAACTTCAAACTTTCTTATAAATTTTTACTAGGGCATTTTACTTGGCAGTAGAACTACCTAGCATTTAAGGCATACACCATCTTTTAAGACTATGCAAATGGTTTAAGCAACAAAAACTACATAAATGGACATAGCCATATAAAATACGGTTGTATCAACAATTCATTCGATCTTTTTTAATGACAAATACATGTATTCTTTTTCACAATGAAAAATATTAATGTCCAATTTATCCATTAACACCATTTTAATTCAAGAATCTGTGCAAATTAACAGGAGCCTCCTTACCAAGGATGCGGACGTACCACCAACCAGCACAGCCCACCTTCAGGAGCTGCACCACATCTCCTTCCCTCATGGACACCTCAGAACCACCAACGGCACAGTAGTCTGCAAGTGCCGTGTATCGCTGTGAGACGACTCCCTTGACAAGGACGGCAGATTGGAAAATATTCTTGGTCAACATACAATATGATTTGCTAAATAAATTTCAGATAAAATAAGTTATGAGGGTACTTGAAAAAAAAGACTTTTGAAAGTTTCCGTTTTTAAATCTAAATCTACAAGCATTGTATTTTAAATTTCAAAAATTTTACTGATGAGTTAGCAAGGAATTGATGTAACCATACTTCATTAAAAAGGGATATTTGCTTTTTTGTAAATGATAGCAAAAAATGATCTTAAATCAATATTCTCTGAAATACAAAAAATAAGTAAAAATAAGACATGAAACAAAAGAGAATATTAACTGAATAGTTTGGGTCTAAAAATATGAGAGAATTGTAGGCAGACATTTACCATTAGGAAAGTGTTTGGCTGCTTAAACAGCATAATATTTTGAATTATAACTCGGAATATTCGGTCACTTACAACATTTATATAATCCATCAATTCAATTTCTCATAATCTTTCATTTTTCTTGAACTTTGAGTGAGTTACACAATTTTCTTCGGTGCTGAAAAACATTGTAGTATATCCTGAGTAATCTATAACTGTATAAGAAAAAAGAAAATTGTAAATATGTAAGTTTGTAGTAAAATACCTTGTGAACTCAAAACAAAGAATAATGCTGTTTTGAACCAAATAAAAAAATTCAATGAATGTCAAAGTTGAATTTAATATGCAGGATGAGTTAATAGAATGAGTAAAATATGAAAGTTAAAAATAGACCTTTGTGTGCATTGTAACAATGAGTTAAAAACTAAAGCAATAAAAAAACTTGAAATTAACAATGGATTTGCAAAATAATAGAGGAGCAATTATACTGATTATATCATGCAACATATTTGAGACAGAGGCAATCTCAAGAAAAAATAAAAAAGATCAGTATGATATCAAAATATCTAACTGAATAATGAAACTACAATATTAAAATTAAAGCTGCACTATTTTACCTTTTCCTTCAATATTACTAAAAAGGTTTATCATCAAAGGGCAGAAGATCAAAATTGAGAATCCAGTTTGAGACAAAAATGAAAATTAACACATAAAGGACACAATTATAGAATAAGGCAAAAAAATTCAATATTCATATAAGATAACATGCACTATGTAAAATATATTAACCAGCCTACAGCACAGGTCACAAATAAAGGAAAATACCTGCAGAGGGAGGCAAAAAATCTTCACAAAAAATACATCTCTGGATGGCACCCTGATGTTTGCTGAGATTTGACAACAATGATCTAATATAATACATAGTAGACAAATTTTAACAGTTGAATAAAGTTTTATTTCAGAAAAATGTAACCTATTATCCTGAAATATAACGGAGAACTTCAGATGCATGGATTGAATGAAATGTTGATAAAGTATATTTATTAAAATAAATATGGCCAAAATAATCTTAGAAAAAGAAAAATGGTAATCTTTCACGTATCACTATATCCAACCTGAATAAATGTCTGGGACTTCAAAAAAACAAAATTGACAGAATTTACATGACTTAATTTTGCATCAGAGCCAAGACTAGGTATTTTGGCGCTCGGGCGATGTACATGAATTGCACCCCTAGCCCAAACGCTGTATTTTATGATGTAAAAAAAATAATAAATATAATTAAATGGTTATTCGCTATTGATAAAAATATCTTGCCTTCATTGGAGCAAAAATTTCATTTTCGTTTATAATCAAAGCATTAATTTATTTAAAATCTGGGTATGTTTGGATTAGATAATTTTTGGATTAACTGAGTTTTACAAAATACATAAAGAGGGGGGGAGGGGGGGGACTGCTTACATAGACTCGTTGCCTGGCAATGTCTTGGACCAGTGGGAAATGCCCACATAACGCTCTAATAAGGCGGTGGAGGGGTAATGTGACGTCACGTTTACTCGTGCCTCGTTTTCTAACGTTGAGTGTCACAACTGTGCTACCGTCTTAGCATAAAGTTGTGTAATATAGTGCAGGGCTTTTCCCATTGTTTTAAATTACTGTCGCTGTTTTGCCCATCTTGTGGAAATGTCCAAAAAGCATAAGCACAGTTCGTGTTCGTTAAAAGATAAGTTGGAATTGCTCAAATGCATTGACAAAGGCAAAAGTGTGACCAAACTAGCCTTAGAGTTTGGTGTCGGAAAAGCAACCATCAGTGACTGGAAAAAGAATAGTACTAAAATTGAACAATTCTGTGCCACTATTAGTGTTGAATCTCTTAGCAATCGTCACACATCGTGTCATCATTCAACAAAGTTGATGATGCGTTGTTTTTGTGATTTACACAGGAAAGAGAATGAAGAACTCCCCTAAGTGGACCTCTCATTCAAGAGAAAGCTCTCCAGCTGAACACTCTACTTGAAGATTATTCTAACTTTACGCTATTAATGGGTGGTTGGATCGCTGGAAAAAAAGACATGGAGTGTGCCAACTGACGATATTGGGGAAAGCTTGTCCTCGAATCATACTGCAGCAGACGAGTACAAATTATAATTTAAAAATTTGGTTAGCTCTTTATACTTAACGCCAGATCAAATCTGTAATTGTGATGAGACCACGTTAAATTTTAAAATGCTCCCGTCTAAGAGTCTGACATCTCAAAAAGAACAATGTGCCCCTGGTTTCAAAGTAAGCAAGGAATGTCTAAGGTTAGGGCCACACAAGGTTTTTTCATGACGACGGCGAACGTGAAGAAACGACCGGTGCAACTAGATGCCTAGCGGCGGCCACACGAGGCGTTCGGAAACGATCGTTGAAAAACTCAAGTGCCAGATGGAGCCGGTAATAAAACAACCGACAGTAGCATTGCACGTGCATACATTGCATACTTTTTCCCTATTTTCAACTCTGCGACCACGACAGAGGGGCGTCAGGAAAACACTCCATGTGGCCACCCTCGAACGTTATCGCCACGCTTTCAAAACGTGCCCTGACCCATCCGTCCGGCGCACCGTGGCATTCGACCTTGAGAATGTGTCCCTCCCTCTCTGGTCAGGCAGTAAGGTAACAAAAGACCTATTTTGTGGTGTTATCTTGATGCCAGTCTTCGTCGCGAAAAAATGCCCATGTGGCCTTAGCCTAACTGTGCTAGCATGTTCCAATGTAACTGGCACATATAAGTTGCCACTCATGGTTATAGGAAAATCTGCGAAACCTAGAGCATTTAAGGACCTCAATCTGAACACCCTTCCTGTTTATTATAGGAACCAAACCAAAAGTTCCATGGACTCTGAGTTGCTCAAGGAGTGGTTTGACCTACAATTTGTGCCTGCCGTGAAAAAATATTCTAAAAGTAAAGGCCTACCTCCAAAAGCATTATTGCTCATTGATAATGCTCCATCCCATTCACAGGATTCAGAACTTGTCTGTGGTGATCTAAAGGCTAATTTCTTGCCTCCAAATGTTGGTGCAACTAATGGTCCAGGGAGTGTTGCAAAATCTGAAATGTCACTACAGGAAAAAGCTTTTGTGATCTCTTATCGAGGGTGAAGAAGAAAATTTCACGATGATGGAGAAACTGAAAAAGATCACAATAAAGGACGTGATTTATTGGGTGGCTGAATCTTGGGACAATGTGAAATATGATACTATCAAAAAGTCATGGAAAAAACTGTTGCCAAATATCATGGATGATGTTCAAGATGGGAAAGCACTCGATGAAACTGGTGACATTCTGCAGATGATGAAACAACTTCCGGGTTGTGAAGAAGTTGAAGACGTCGACATTCGACAGTGGATATCAGCTGATGATTGTGACATTGGACATCAAATGTACACCGATAATGACATCGTGTCCCTTGTAATGTCGGAGAAAAGTGGTCAAGATGACTTGAATGAAAGTGATTCAGACGAAGCTACTATGGAAGTAACCTCATACACTGAGGGATTGGAAGCATTGGAATGCACTCTGCTGTACGTAGAACAGCACAGTAAAGCCACGCCTACAGATGTGATTTTTATGAAGCACTGGCGGGACATTGCAGCCTCTTCTCATCGTTCAACACTTTATCAGAAGAAAATAACAGATTTTGTAAAATAGGACTAATTTATAAATGTGTAAGTTATAGTATTCTGTCGATTTTCGTCTGAATAAATAAAACTTTTTCTTATGACTATTTTTTTATATCCTGTTCATATTGCCCGTTGCAGCAAATCTCACTTTACCACTTCATTTCAATAAATTTTATGGATGTAAAAAAAAAAAATATATATATATATACATATACACACACATAATCACAATTTTTTGCCCCTAGAATGGTGTGCCCGGAACAAGGGCCCCATTCGCCCACCCTCATCCTGACCCTGTTTTGCATCTGAAATCACTGGAATAAGTCCTAATTGTGTAAACTAACCATAGCACTCAACAATGCAATTTTGTAGGCTAATACAACAATAAAAACAACTTTGAAATCAATGCATTATTGAACTCCAAAAGAAAAAGATAAAACAATCTTTAGAGATAATGATGAATTCCTCATTTAATTACCATAAATGTCTTAATGAGTGAGGTGTTACTACCACCTAATAAAACTACTAAGGATGCATTACTTCTTTAGTTCTGCTACAAAATTATCCCCATATGTTTTTGGCTGGAATCTATATCCTATGCACCTGTATTAAAACCATTTTTAATGTTGTGTATGAATGTAAATAAATTTTTCTAAAATATTAAACATGATGTGAATAGGGACAAAGACTATTTATCATAAACAAAATATTTTAAAAACTAAATTAATAAAAACCTTCCATAATTTAGTAAACAGCAAGATTAAACAATTCATCTATAATCAACTAATTCAGAAAAAATTTTGAGGAATGGAATCTCTTTGAACACAATAAATTCTTTCGTGTTAAAAAAGTCAAAGAATTAGTTATGATAAGATGAGATAAAAATAATACTAACTTCAAAAAAAATGTTCAAAGGAGGATGAAAATTTATTTTGTTGTAGGCAACAGCTCGAATGTTAGAGGAAAATCGCTGACCTCAGAAGACTCAGGGAATGGGTCCTCGTCATCTTCACTGTTGCTACAATCAGAGCTCCACCAACCACTCTCATCCTCGCCTTCACCCTCAGTGAGCTTCCTAGTACGACGTTCACCATCACAGCTAAGAAGGCGTACCTGATATGAGAAAAACTTACAACTAATAATTTCAATTCATAAAAAATATAACAAGCTAAAGTCACTATACATTATTATATTTATGTAACAAAATAATTATACTTAAGATTAAAGAATAAGATGATACTTTCCATACAAGTCTACCCACTTCCTTTCCTTAAACCATTACCTGTCACATTGGTTTAATGTTGAATGATTGAATAATACATTCAGTAAACATATTTCAATATTATCAAACATAGACTGGATATTTTCAAACCAAATGAATCAACAATTTTGGAAGTGTTCTAGGTCAGGGATTTTCAAACTTTTTCTCTCTGTGCCCCAATAATAAAAAATGTGTTTCATCAGCCTATCAAAATTACAACTTATAAAATATTATTAAATAAGAATTTCTAATGATGTACTTTAAACAGTATGATTTAATAACCTTTAAATCCCATTAGTTGATTATTTATGCAACAATTTAGCCTAAATTTTGAATCAAAATATCTGGGATCGACCCTCCCTTGAGGCCCTTATTGAACGTTTTGTGGCCCTGGTCTAGGTAATATGTCCAGCACCCAAAAGCTTATTATAGGAAGCAGCTATCCTTAAAACCACAAACTGCTATGAAAAACAATAGTTATATAGCTCAACAATATGCTACTGGAGGCATTATAGGTGAATACACCACTGTCGTATAATGGAATCTGGTTATAGCTCTTTTCAAACAAAATTTCACTAAAAAATAAAGCAAGTTCAAATGGATGGGAAACAGAACACCCACCTGACGAGTTACATCACCCTCCATTTCTGGATCTTCTTCAGAGGGATGTTGCTCCCAAGAAAAGGTGTGGCGCAGAGGCCTGTATTAACAAAAAAATCTACATATAGTTCAAATTTCACACGAAAAAGAACAAATTATTAGTGATTTTTTTCATGTTTTTTTATAATCCAGATTCTTAATAATTTGAGCTGGTAAATATTACATCTTATTAACATTTGTAGTTAAATAAGAAAAGAAAACTTTTTAGTATTTCAGATAATTTTTTCATGCTTAAAAATTGTAAATGAAAAAAATGATTTTGTGAATCTAAGTAACCTTCATTTGTAATCTTTGTGGAGAGATTTTGATTGGACTGAGGAAGCTCAATAAAAGTGCAAAAAATAAGAACTTTCATTAAAAATGAACAATTAATTTAGAGACTAAATTTTCTATTTTAGTCATAATGGTCTCAGTGATATTATGACATGGTTTAATAATATGTTAAACTCATTTATCTTAAATATATCTGCAGCAATTTGAATATTCTTTAAATCTGAATAAGAATAATGTTTCCTATTCTGCATCATTCTACTATGAAATTCTACCATAAATATTTCATTGAAACCTCACATACAAATTACATTAATCAATTATAAATATAAAAAAGCTGAAGCTTATGTGAAAAAAGTATGCACAATAAATATTAATCCAATGAAAACATTATATAACTATCCAGCAATCCTTACATGGGTAATATCAATGACATAGGCAATGCAATTTTCCAAATGATTGCATATTAACATTAGGCCAAATTTTCATTATTTTTCTGTATTGGTTAATTAATACTGTGTTAATACTAACATGTGGCCAAAGTGGTCAATTTGACCGCTAGTGATATTTCTTGTGTTGTCATGTTTGCAGATGTGCACCTAATGACCTGCAATTTTATGACTTTTCATAAATAAAGGTTCTTTACCTTTACATAATCACTTTTAGACTCTTACAACTTTAGCACTAGACTTATAACAAAAAATATCTAGAACAGCCAGAGCGGTTATTTTGACTGGTAATATGAATATAATATAAAACAGACAAATCTGGTTTTAATACTTGGTTTGTAGTTGGTGTCAAATTGAAATACATCATAAATGATTTTCCATATCTCAGAAAAGATTAATCACGACTGGTTAATGAAAACTTTTCTGAAAATATTGCACTTTGCCTGCTTCAACCCTTTTTGGATCAAGTTAAGAACATAAAAACATAATTTTTTCACGTCTCTAAAGTTGTCCAAAAAACTAAAAGAAAGAAGTACAAGTATACTGGGTACAATTAATCGAGCTAGAAGGGAAGTTCCAGCATTAGCAAAGAGTGCACGCACTAAGCTCTACAGCACAAGTGTCTGCAAAAGCAGTGATGACTTTTATCATGGTAGAGTGAAGAAAAACGTCATCATCATGCGCGCATTGCATCCATCTGTAGACAGAGGGAAGGACAGGAAGAAACTTCCATAAACAGTAGTTTTATAACTCTACTAAATGTGTTGATGTTTTATACCAGGGGTTGGCAACCTATAGCCCGCGGGCCTCGTGTGGCCCCTGAGAGTGTTTTATGCGGCCCGCGAAGCCATGCTGAATAAGTGATTGGTATAATTTAACACAGTCAATTCCATATTTTTTTGGTGAAACTATGCTCTCAAAACCTTTTCTGGTGGAGTTTTAACGCTATTAAACTAATTTTAATTTATTTTTACTAATATGAGACTGCAAAATCTCTAGGTAACTTCTGATTTAAACCCCCATATGCCCCTCCGAAGCTCTCGCGATTTCCAATGTGGCCATCTGAAGCATTCACAACTAATGTGGCCTGCCATATAGAAAAGGTTGCTGACCTCTGTTTTAGACCAAATTCACAATTTTGCGTCTCTACACAGTGAAAGCAGCATCACAGCGTTGGCCAGTGCATGCTTTCCATAATATATTAGATCAGGCAGCAATGAATGCCTATGTGTTATTCAGAGAAATAACAGGGAAAAGAGTCAAAAGAAGGGATTTCATCCTTCAGGTGGCTGAAGAGCTAAGAGAGATTTATATGAATCAGACTAACAGATCCAACCTTTCAGCAGCAGCTCCTCAGGGTGATGGCGATGTAAGATATGATGGGAATTTCAGAGGCCAAAGTGACAGTGAAAGAGGAAAAGATAATCAAGGTGTAATGGAAACAAAACAATGCATGTTGGCATGTTATGTAAAAATGTATAGTTTGTTGAAAATGCATATGAAAAATTGTAACGCAGTGTTTTTGCATGGACTACTCCGAATCTAAAAAGTTAAAAATAATGACAAAACTAGGTTTGTATTGTGTATTTATGTAATTCTAAATTCATTAGAAGTGATATGTTAATTTGAGAATATTCCGCTGCTTATATCGTTGCTGATTGTATGAGCAGTCATTTTGACTGGTGTGACCGTTTTAGGGGGGTATGAGTCTCTGGCCATTCTAGTGTTAACCCTTTGAGCCACCAGTCAGTTTTTTAGAATAATATTACTTCTATTTTTTATTCTGTAATTTTTTTACTACAGAATAACTTGACATAGTAAGAATTTCGAAATTCACTGTGCCATCATGAAACAAAAAAAACGGGATATGGTTTCATCATAAATAGCGCTTCAGTTATAAAGCACATTGATGTTTTGCTGGTTCCATGATGAAACCATGTTGACTCAAAAGAGTTAAATGTAGAATGATGGATGTTAATACTCTCAAGACTAGACAGAATTTTCAAAGCTGTGAAGCAGTAAAGAACTGTTTCTGAATCAGAAAGCTTAATGTTTTTTATACTTCACCTAGGAAATGAAGGAAATTACACAAAGTGTGACTATGTAAATTTTGGAACCTGCTTACTCCAGAAATAAACTACAATTCTCAATAATTAATATGTAATAAAGGAAAGAATAAGTAACTGACCTCTGGTCACCTTCTGCAAAGTTGCCCTCTATAACACCATCTTTGGACCCCACAGAGGGATTTGCACCAATCGGCTGAATACCGGAATGCCTGCGCATACTTTCACCACGCAAGAAATGAAGTTGGGAGAGCAGAAGTCGCTTCAGAGCACGTACCCATGCATCCTTTTGAACCCGTGACGTGGCCTGAATCACATACACCTCCCTCCGTCCTTCAACCCACACTTCAAACTTGCGTTCATCGGCTCCACCTCCCTTCCAACCACGGACACTCTCGGTTAATCCTATACGAGACATCTGGAACATAAAAGAGACTAATAAATACAATAACCCCAAAGATTTTTTAAAGCCCATTGCATCATTATAAAATGAACAACTCATATGTAAGGTTAAAAAGATACATTTCACAATTGATGCTTTCATCAATTTACTGTAACAGATTGCACATACACAAAAACTTCATTAATCTCTCAGCATATGAAACTGGTGCCTAAATAATCTGTAAAAGGTGAAACTCTCTAAAGCTTGGTACCAGAGGCATTCCAGGCTATGGAATTTTGTTAATCACTGGTGGTTAGTATATAACAACTGTAGTGATACTTTTCACACTACCTAAGCCACAATTTTATGGTTTTAACTCAAGAATATGAGCAAATACCATTCCTTGGATTTCAAATTTGGTGTGGTTCAGGGGGCTTGAGTGTTCTGTAGACATTGATGGTTAAAAATGATGTTTCACATTAATAAAGGAAATTAGTGCTAATAGTTAATCATGATTAATAATATATATATATATATATATATATATATATATATATATACAGGGTGTCCCATGACGCGAGGTCGATACTTCACCTACGTGAAGAAGAAGAAGAAAAGCAAGTTTGCTGTTTTACAATGTTTATTCAAGCAATTACTTGTACAATAATTGCTCAAAGTGGCCACCATCTTCTCTTATGCAGATTCTTGCTCTCTTTAAAAGAGAACTTGTTGCTGTGAGAAGCATAATGCCATCCATTTTGATCTGCCTTGCAGCATCGTTGATGCGGTCTGACAGTTCTTCTACAGTTTGCACTTTCGTTTCATAAACAAGGCTTTTCATATGGCCCCATAAGTAATAATATAAAGGGGTCAAATCTGGCGACTTTGGCAGCCAAGCTTGTGGCCCTCCCTGGCCGATCCTGCAACTTTCAAACCGTTGGTTTAAGAATAATCTTTACACATCTTGCAAAGTGTGCCGGTGTACCATCATGCCGAAACCAAATACCTTGTCTAACCTCAAGAGGCAAATCTTCCAGAAGTTCTGGTAGGTGGTATTCAAGGAAGTTTAGGTATCTCTCTGCAGTTAAACGATGTTCCAACACGAGCGGTCCAATAAGTCTATCGTCAATAATCCCGCACCAAACGTTTACAGAAAATCTGTGTAGAAAATGAGTTTCATTTCAATTCTCCAAGACCCATGAATGGGAATTTCTACAGTTTGTTATTCCATCCCTAGTGAACATCACCTCGTCGGTAAACAAAATTCGTGTAATCAGCTGATCATTTTGAATGATCCTGTTGCAGAATTCCATACATGGAGGATAATCTTCAGGCTGAAGAGCTTGCACATCCTGATGGTGAACCGTGAAGGTTAAGAGCTCTCCATACACTCATTCGTGGAATGTGGGTCCGTTCAGATATTCTACGAACACTGGTGGTTGGACTATTGATCACCATCTCGAGTATGACCTATTCCTCATCCACTGTTTGCTAAATGGGAAGCTCAATATTTGGCTTTGGAAATGCACTTTTTTCTCGTAAATACCTGTGCACGCATGAAAACACTCGCCAATCAGGTGTTCGCCGATTTGGGAATCACCTCTCGTATTCTCGGACAGCTGCTGCAGCATTCCCATTGCAGAATTCATAAACAAAATAAATGTTGGCATACTCTTCATTAGTTTACATGGACATTTTGAAAAACAACAACAATCACCATGAGTCACACTAGTGAACTAGCTATTATCGAATGACCTTGTGTTGACCTGTGTGCTCAGCATTGTTGCCAATGGTTGCTTTTCTTCTTTCTAGCTACTATCGCACGACCTTGTGTTGACCTGTGTTCTCAGCAGTGTTGCCAATGGTTGCTATTTTTCTTATTTCCATCAACAACTTCAAATGTCTATTACTCCTTTATTATTGGGAATAGGCAAAATGATTACTCTTTATTTTCAACTTGTAATGACTTCCCCTAAACGTAGGTGAAGTATCGACCTCACGTCGTGGGATGCCCTGTGTGTGTATATATATACCGTATCTGCCCGAATACAAGCCGATGTTTTTTGTCAAAATCTATCATAAACAAGTAATGGGTATTAAAATAAATTTTTATAAATAACTTTTATATTTTAACATTTATTATATTCGTTACTTCAAATTTGGTGAAATTACCTGCATAAGTTACCTTTTACTGGTGGAGGCGGTGTTATATTCAATTAATCTGGATATCAAGGCTGAAGACATTTCTTGTCGTATACAAATCAATGAAGCGCAACACGAGAAATATCAAAGGTAAGTAATTGGTACTATTACACAATCATTATGGGTGTAAACGTGCTTTGATTGCTTTTAATACGAGAGAGAGAGGGAGGGAGGGGACAAAGGGAGGGAGAGTGAGAGAGGGAAATGACTTTCAATACAATTAATGTTTCTGATGCCAATTTGATATCCATAAATAGCTTGAACAATCGAATCTTTACTCCCGTTGATATTTCAATGGGCATTATGCTAGTAAGGTTTTAAAGGAGAAATATAAAACTCTGATTCCCATTAAAAGCTTACCCATATGAAAGCATTAAGCCTGTTGCCTAGGTAGCTGATTGTTGGACCAAGAAAAATTAGCACTTTTTTCCGATAAAAACTATAAATTTACGCTAATTCTACTCGGATTGAAATTCTGTCTTCAAAAATAAGAAACCACAATTTATATCCTATCCGATAGTTTAAGTCTTGAGTTCGTATCTTGACGGGAAATAATTTTTAAGTGCAAATATAAAAACCTCTACACCAATTTACATGTTTTCTTATGGGCCAAAAATGGGACAAAAAGGGGCCAAAATAGCGCCTCAAATTGGGAATTTCTAAAGTTTCGGATTTTTTCCTTTGGCTGTGACCAAAAACGTATAATCCTACAAAATTTCAAGTTTCTAGCACATCTGGAAGTGCCTCAATTTTCTATCTTGCCAAAGTGGTTACAAACCTATATATACCGTATTCACCTGAATCTAAGACGACCTTTTTCTCCAAATTGTCAGCTGTAAATATCAAGAGTCGTCTTACATTCGAATACGAAGTATATTTAAGCATTTAATCAATGGTTTTTACAACAAATGGTATATTAGAGTAAACAATTCACAACAGCAAATTCAAGTACGTACATAAACAAGTGAAATAAACAAATAGTAATAACAATAAGAAAAACATGACGGGAATAATAATTATTTAGACTAATAATCATCGTCGATGATCATAACACAGACGACGTACTTTCATCTTGCACGTAATGGCAACCGCAAGGTAAAAACAAATGAGAGCGGAAATCATTGGGATTCCCCTTTCAAACGACGCACCGCGATTCACTAAGTGTGACAGTAATTTTGAGTTGTGCATTCTTGATTTAAATGCACAACCCTTAAGTTAAAATGACAGATCATGTTGAAGTACGTGGTACGAGTGTAAAGGGAAAGTTAACAAAAGGAATTAGACGGAGCTATGATGCAAATTTTAAGCTGATCGTGATAAATTACACCGAAAAAACTAATAACTGTGATGCGAGTAGAAAGTTCGGTGTATCTGAGGCAAACGTGCGTAGATGGAAACTCTCAAAACAGGAACTAGAAAAAGCCAAAGCCACAAGGAAGTCGTTCAGTGGTCCAAAATTAGGCCGATTTCATGGCATAGAAGAAGTAGTAAAGTTTGTGCGCACCATGAGGAAGAAAGGTAAGGCTGTTTCGACTGAAAGTATTATACTTAAAGCTCATGAAATTGCTAGAGGACTTAATATATCATTGCAAGAATTCAAGGCCAGCAGAAGTTGGTGCGTGAGAATGATGCGACGAAATAATTTTTCTTTACGGCGACGAACTTCACTGTGTCAGAAACTGCCAGAAGACTATGTTGAAAAACTTCTCGCTTACCAGAAATACGCAATTGGACTTAGAAAAAGCAATAATTACCTTTTGAGCCAAATAGGAAATGCCGATGAAACTCCGGTTTTCTTCGACATGCCATCTAATTATACTGTGAACGAAAAAGGTGCGAAGTCCGTCCTAATTAAAACTACAGGCAACGAAAAAATGCGAGTCACGGTAATGTTGGCGGTTTTAACAGATGGGACTAAATTACCACCACATGTGATTCTAAAGCGGAAAACAATGCCTAAGGAACATTTGTCAAGTGGAATAATAGTTAGGTGTCCAGAAAAGGGGTGGATGACTAAAGAACTAATGAGAGATTGGTTACATGAGGTGTGGAATAGACGGCCAGGAGCTTTACTAAAACAAAGAGCAATGCTTTCATTGGATGCATTCAAAGGACACTTATCTCCTGAAATTAAAAACATAATAAGTGCGATGAATACTGATCTTATTGTAATACCTGGAGGAATGACATCACAACTTCAAGTTTTAGATGTTGCTGTCAATAAGTGTTTTAAAAATAATTTAAAGGTTTTGTATTCTGAGTGGTTACAGAGTGGAACTCACACTTTAACACCAAAAGGAAATCTTAAGAAACCTGAAGTTGCAATGCTCTGCCAATGGATCAAGGCATTGTGGCAACAAATAAATGCAAAAGTAATAGTGAAAGGATTTAAGAAATGCTGCTTATCTAATGAAGATGGGAGTGAGGATGATGTTTTGTGGGAGACTGATGATGAAGTTGAGAGTGATAAAGATAGTGAGCATGAGGAAAATAGTGAAAGTTGCATAGACAGTGATGATGACTAACACAATAAAATGATTTTATGCAGCACTTGGATTGAAATGTTTTTTTGTTGTCCTGAAATGAGTATACTTTATTTTTAGTTATCTTAAAATGAATGCTACCATTTAATTTGTTTGAAAACCTGAATGGTTCTATTTGTGATGTGATCTTATGATTTTAAAATGTTAAAAGACAATGACACTCAAGAAAAGTATAAGAGAAAATAAATATTTCACAATATTTATAATTTTTGTAGTAATGAAGGTCAATTTGAGCTTTTTTCTGTTTTGGAATCATCAAAATGGGGGGTCGTCTTAGATTCAGGGTCGTCTTGGATTCGGGTGAATACGGTATATATCGAGTGAGGTTAATATAAAAGTTATTAAAAAATCACCCCTCGGCTTAAATGCGAGTCCGAGGAAAATTTGGGTTATGGTTAAATCTCGAAGTCTCTCATTGCCTTCGCGTTCAAATGATAGTGCCATATTTTTCGTAAAGTAAATATTTGACCTACGATGAATATATATAAAAATATCTGGGCGAGATTGCTTGCATAAATTCACGATTACGCAAAATGCGTTGACAGCTTTGAATGCTCAACTGTTTGAATTTCAGTAAAACTTTAGATGGAATGTGTATAATTATAAAAATGCACTTTCTTAAGGCAATA
Organism: Uropetala carovei; assembly: GCA_036926305.1. Taxonomy (NCBI): domain Eukaryota; kingdom Metazoa; phylum Arthropoda; class Insecta; order Odonata; family Petaluridae; genus Uropetala; species Uropetala carovei. Next base: position 4,465,824 of record JAXCHB010000172.1, on the reverse strand, counting down.
TATACACTAATTTCATTGAAAATAGATTTGGATGAAAAAATATCTTGGCGAGAACGTTTGCGTAAATTGACGATTAATAAATGCGCAAAACGCAAAGCTTAAGTGCTTGAACAATGTCAAACCTGAGCAAATAACCCAATGATCCTGAATCGGAAGGGTCAAGACTTGAGGGTTGAGTCTTTTCCCTCGGGACTTCCCTGACGTAATAAAGAAAGAAGGCTCCTGAATGGTGATGCCAGCTTATATTCTGCAACTTTTTACGTGCGTAGGGACACAAAAGTGTGGGAGGATTGCATCCCAAAAATATTTAATAGTATATATGACACAGACAAGTGTCTTCTATATATACTTTTAAAAAATAGACACACGTACCTATCTATTTTTTTAAATTACGTAAATATTTTTACATATCAGAATAACGTAACAGCATTTTTCAGGCCTGACTATGAAAGAAAACATGAGGAAAACGCGATTCCTTCCATATATAGAAAATTTCGCGCAGCCTTTTCCGTGATTTTTTCCGGGAAAGAGCGAAACATAAGACCGCGAAAGACAAAACTGGTCGCAAATGCGGAACAGCGAAAGATTGAAACATGCGAAAGATAAAGCTGCGAAAGATAAAGCTGCGAAAGACGAGGTCTGCCTGTATATATATATGTGTGTGCACATGTGCGCTTGCATGCGTGTGTGTGCGTGTATGTACAGTAAAACTCGTTTATAACGATCACGCCTAAAACGAAATCTCGGCTATAACGAAGAAATGTCTCAGTCCCTTGGACTTCTCCATAAGGGCATTGGTTAAATTTCTCAGATGTAACGAACACGCATTTTATGAATTCTCGGCTGTAACGAACAAATGTTTGGTCCCATGGCAAAAAATGCCCCATATATAACGAATTTTGGCGAGCAGAGCGATAAGTAATGAATAGCTTCCGCCCGTTTACCGCGCACTTGTTCGTAGAGGTCCCCTTCCTCCATCTACCCCTTCCATACGAATTTCCACGCTCCCTTTGTTTTGAAATTGATATTAAAAATGTGAAATGTTTATGTAAATTAATGACCATAATAATAATATTAATTGACCATTTAAAAAATCGTATGTAATAGCAATCGAACATTTTACATGCCGCGAAGTTGATAGGCATCTCTTTGCATATGTAAGTACGGTATTGAAGTCGACTCACTGCAAATACAGTAAAAGCTGTGTTATCCAGCTACCTTGGGGATTGTGGAAAGCCGATTTGGAGAAACAGCCGCTTAGGGGAGCGATTTTCGATTTTGACATCGCAAATTTAGCAATAACCAAACAAAATTGGGCTTAGGTTCACTATCCTACTCCCCAAACATAACTATGCATGGGGTTTGCATTTTCCATTTTAATTCTTCCACACGTAGTTAGATATAGACACTATTTACCCATTCTTGTTTAATACGTTGCTATGCTTACATGCAAAACAAAAAGACTATTGGAAAGTTTATGGCGTCCGGGAAGTTTCGGCATTACGGCAGTGAACCTGTTCCCAAAATTGAATTTATTGGATTATATCTTTCTTATTTATCTTTATTTACTCTATTAGAAAAGGACGAAATTATTTAATTCTTCTGAACATTTCTGTGAAAACCAGTCATATAATATTTTATCCAGTTCCTCCATTTTTGTCTTATGAAGCGCATGATGTTTATTAATTGATTTACTCGTCTCACAATCAGAAGATGACACAAATTTCATTAATTTAGCCTTTTGAGCCTTGATATCGTAGAGCGTGGAAGGTCCGATGTTGAATTCTTTTGCTATGGCTGCTTTATTTTTTCCTTTTTCAATTCGTTTGATCAGCTCCAGCGTTTGTGTTAGAGTTAAAACAATCTTTTCTCTCCTGTTCCTTGCTTTTAGGTATTTATTTTGATGCCATATTCAATCGATGAGTAATTTTTTAAATAATATAAAGCGATAAATCTGGAAATTGTAGAAGTACACCAAAACATCTAGACAATGCAAATGGCTTACGTAAACAAAAACGCCATGCTTACTCGGCAGTCACAGAAGTATACAGAGTAAATACGTAATATATACATCTTATATTTTAAGAAACTTTAAAGTGGAAGTTGTGGTATTACACAAATACAATTCACATAAAAATTCATAAAAAAAAAGAAAAAGAGATACAGAATGAATTGTATTTGTGTAATTGCCGGTATCTAAGGCTTGCCGGTTCTAAATAGCCGGATAGCACAGCTTTTACTGTATGTGTATACGTGTTATATGGGATGTATAGACCAAAAACCATGTTTCTCGTATATAACGTAGTCACGCTTATAACGAAGCAATGAGTCGGTCCCCTCAAATACGTATTAAACGAGTTTTACTGTATGTATAGGTAAATATATATATATATATATTATATTATATATTATATACAGTGTGGGACCCTGTATCTGGGATGCTTGGGACCTGAGGGTTGCGGATAAGGGGTTTTTCCAGAATTTTGGTAGCCAGGCCTAAACCTTTGTCTAGACATTTTAGTAACTCCACTTTATCCTTAATATTTAGAGATACATGCTTCCATTTGGCAGTCTTGCCACCCAGAGGTTTTTCTGCAGGCCTTTTTGACATAATGACTACGGGTATATGTGAACAGGGCTAAAAAAAAGCACTAAAAATGTGAGCAAAAATCATGAGAATACAAGCCTTCACCATCCACTGGTTATAAAACAGTCGCACATCAGTGGTGCCACCAACAAACACAAATTACTTGGCACGCATTTTAAATATTACACTTTGTCGGTTTCCAGTTTTTGGAACGTTCCAGATACTGGGTAGCCGGATACAGGTTCCCATACTGTGTATATATATACACACACACGCACGCACGCACGTGCACACGCGCACACTATTTTGAAATGAATATTTGAGAAAGTTGCTATGTCTGAAAAAGACTAAATCTGTCCAGATAAAATCATATACCATATTTAATCGATTGTAAACCGACCTTTATTTACCTCCTTGAAAATTGTCACTCAGCTTCAAATCGGGCCTTAAAAATCCGAGCCTTCTCTAGTACACACATACCTAATTTTGTGATTCCCCAAGCCATCTCTAGTATGCACGTGCACGTATTCATAGAATTTCCTCATGCCTTTGCAAGAGTAAATTTTTATCATTTACTTTGGCAAGTTTTTCAGTTTTTTTCTTAAAAATGGGACAAACGCATTATTCCGTGGACTTTAAGAGAAAAGTGATAGCATATGAGGAAGAAACATCAAATCTTGCTGCACAATGGCGCTACGGGATTGATAAGTCGAATGTGAGACATTGGAGAAGACAAAGAGAGAAACCGGGATATTTTTGTTGCGAGATTACAAATCTGGGACATAACTGGGATAAATTACATTTTAGTAAAAATTGTATTGAATGCTTGAATATAACATAATTTGTTGTCATAATTTTAGATGATACCTTTTTTATTTAATTACGAACTGAAAACACCAGGAAATTAATACTTTTCAGTATTTTTTTGTGACAAATCTGTACACCCAACATGGAATTTTCCTTGCATGCCCTTGTGAAAAGTGGGGGTCGGCTTACAATTGGTTAGATACAGTATACCCTTTCCCACAAAAGTAAAATCAATCAACATACCTCAAGATGCCTTTTGAATTGATAGGTTGGTTCATCCTTGGGCCCTCTTCGTCCTCCACCTACCTTCTTGCAGAACAAAAGGGATCTTTCGTAGAGGAAGAGGTAACGCCTCATTGGCTTGAGGCGGAGATCCCTCAGACGATCCCTCTTGCGCCTTGCCCCACCCTCTGCCCATACTGCAAACTCACCCTGAAGAAGCAACTCTCCTTGCTCTGAAAGACTACCCTGCAAAATGAAGAAAAGTTTCTTATTCATGTGTCAGGCACAATTTCAGATACATCTTACTAATATTCTGAATTTCAGACACAGAAGTTGATCTGATTCCATATAACATTTACATATAAATAAGACAAATGTGATTCCACTTTAAAATGACCTACCAACTTTTTGACTACCCATCCATATTTCATCTATATTTTATAAAGTTGGTTCAATAATTATAGAATTTGAAACTCAACCACATGCTGGGAAATAATGATGACTTTCCTTGAAACCAATATAGTCCTTTGGTTTTACATTTCCACAAAGACAAGAGGACACTGCTGAGCATCCTATAGTGAACTATATAGTGAAGTCAGAAATAGGAAAAAAGGTGGACTATCCTAAAAGAAGTGGTTATGTCACAGTATGACAATGATCATCTCCGTGTTGCCAAAGTAATGCTGGAATATATACAAGATTTAAATATATGAGATCCTACCAAAGAAGAGATATGATGCAGTATGTTCAAAAAATGAAAAAAAGACTTAAGTTTATCAAAATTTCTATATTTTCAAATTTTAAGAAGTTTCTATAATTTTCAGAAAATTAAAATATACATAATCAGAATCTGAACAACATTTTCTGTCATTACACTTCATAAAAGTATTTAAATGACAGCCTCAAAATAATGATGCAGAACTTGGTGAACGAGTAGGATTGGAAGAGAGCTGAGCAATTGACATCATAAGTCATGATGTCACATCATCATGAGGTTACTGATACAAACAAAAGTTTCACCAATGAATTTTTCCTTTATGATTGTGTGAACATTTCAGTTTTAAACAATTTCAACAATGGGAAACCAACTTACGACATTAACATTTGTTATATGTTTGGAGTGTTGCTATTCAAATTAATCCGATTTCTTGAAAATAGCCAGTGCTCAAATCTGGTTGGAATGCAAGACAGCGCCATTCCACTTGATACAAAATGAAACCCACAGAATTCCCACTATTAAAAAATCAGATAAGAAAGTTCCAGTTACCAGCATTCCCAATTTATTCATGATTGTTCCATGGCCTCTTTGCATTGTATTCATTTCTAAATCTTTTCATTTTAACAAATTTCACTTTATCAACTTATATATTTCTATTGTATTAATTTTGTATTGTACATGCACGTGTGTTATGAACAAAAATTTTAAAAATCATGACTAAAAAGTAAAAAATAAAAAAATAAATTTAAAAAATATTTTTTATTCTATCAACTTTCATAAATTTCAGTGCACTAAAATGCAAAAACCTAGCCCATTCAAGTAAATAGTTAACAATTTCCATGTAAAAGTAGAGTGGCTCTTCAGCTAAACATAAATGTGCAGTGAAGTTTTACACAAAACATTGATATAATATGAGCCACCCAATTTTTAGATGAAAATTATAACTCTTTACTTTAAAAGGCTTTTTTGTCAACTTTTATATTAATTTCAAAAGTAGTATATACATATGTGTGTGTGTGTATATACAGGTGAGCCCCACTTAACGCAGATTCGTTATAACGTGGATTTTATTTCAAATTAAAATTTTTTTAAAAATATAGATATCATGTGCGCAGTACGACCTCAGTCTAATATCTTATAATTTTTTTTAAATTTTGCACTAATCAAATTTCATAAAGTATCCTAAACATTGTGATATTTCAGCAGTGTTGCATAATATTGCATCGTCTAGTGGCCAATTTCACTCTTTTCCCTGTAAATTTCACGGGTCTATCACGAAAAATTTATCTTCTAAGGCAGAAAACATTTATAGAAACATGATTCATGCTTCATGTTTCTTTAGCATCATTGGATCATAAAGAATGTTTTTCATGATTTCTATTTTTAAAATCTATAATTTTTGGCAATTATTTTATTACAATGTTAATTTACCGTATTAACATGTCATTATAAATAATAATAAAACAATAACGCTACACATAAAAAAATTATATAATTTTAATCTACATATGAAAAAACATGCGGTACGCGAGGAGGGATCTTAATGTTTGAATGCATATAATGTATAATAATATATAACCAGCGATGAGCTGGAAAAGAATTAAGAACCAACTCTCTAAAAAAAAGGGGGGTTAGGAAATTTGGATAATGGTGGAAAGAGGCCTATATGCCAGGGGCACCATATTGCTCTAGTTTAGTAATACCGTTCCGCTAGATTAACAAGTGTTCGGTTTGTAATATATTCCATTTCATACACTGTCGGTCCTTCACTATCAGATAGGGCAAAATGTACTTTAAAGGACAAAATCAATGAATTTTCATATTTTCTAAAAATTTAACAACCGGCTTGCAAATTCTGAGAAACATTTACAACAGGCTCAGCTCATCGCTGTATATAATGATATATAAATTGCAGAAAACCCAACACGCACTACTATGGGTCTGATCTATAAGCGGAGCTGCAAGAGCATCGTCGATCAGTGCATGACTTTGTTGGAGAAGCACAATGACTTCGCACAAGTGAGTGCCGTGAAGCGGGGCTGCGACAGACTATTTGAATGCTACCGACAAGTTTTACGTAATAAGCGAAAAAAAGATAATCAGTCGACCCTGGACTCTTTTTTAATAAAACTTCGTAGGTGTTCTGAGAAATATTTTGAAATTATGTATGTCTACCGCTAAAAAGATTTTTTGTCTTACTGTTTACTATGTAATTTTATAGTTTGTTTAATAAATTATGTTCTAAAAGTCCGGTAGAAATGTGTTTTATATTGAATGTGGGTCCAAAAATACCATTTGGGAAGTTATTTTCCTCTGGGTGCCTAAAGGTTATGGTGCCCTGGTGAACGCGGAGACCTCAGGAACGCATCCCCCGCGTTAAGCGGGACTCACCTGTACATATTTTCAACCCCTTCAATAGCAGAAAAATCTTGGAAGTTTCAGGATTCTAACGACCTTTCTTTGGATTCATAGGCAAATACCTTATCCATTGGGCTAACAATGTCATAGGCATTTGTGCTGATTCTTATTCATTTAAATTGCTTACGTGAAAATGAATCTTTAATAGAGATTCAGCTTTTACCTTTCTTTGTTTCCTAAATAAGTTTTAGATCAATTTCAACAATTATGCTGGATACTTTTGTGAATTTAAAACTTAAATATCATTTAATTACTAATATAATAATGTGATCAAATTCACAACAGTGCTCAACAATGGAATTCTAATTTATTGATTTTAAATTAGTTTTCCATTGGTGAGCTTTAGCATTTAACTCTCATATACCTGCTACAAGTTTCCATTCTGTTAGAGAGAAAAGTTGTGTGTGCTAAGATAAATGTTTTTAATATACTTTTATCCATTCCTCTTACTGTTTGCTTATACATCTCTTCCACTTCCGTTTGATATCTCTTTCAGTCTATTATAATATGTTATTTAATACTTATTTATATATATCCTAATTAGATTGGAATTATTTCCTTATCATACATTTTTCTATATGAAGACAAATTATAAAAATAAATTGATGGTGATAACTGCAGAATTTTGTTTAACAGTGTGATTTCAGAATAAAAGCTATTTCTGTAAAAATTCATTTCAGCAGAAAAATTTCATGATGCATGTAAACTGCCATAACTCTAACCTTTAAGTGAAAGAACAAAGTTATAGAAATAAATTTCTTATTGAAACTGAACACAGTGAAGCTCTACTCACCCAAAATCCAGTTATAGATATTTGGTGCATGCTGTCATTGACGCATTTGAGCACTGCTAACATACAATCAAGTGCCTCTCGAATCTCAGAATGCCCCTTATGCTGACCAGGTGTCTCTCCTTCTTCTGCATCTGAATTACTCTCTGCAGTGTGGCGCAACAGATCCTTCAGAATAAAATTTATTTATCTATAAAAAATGATGGGATTCCTTTGAAAAATAAAAAAATAATACACTGTTGTCTATAAGCCAGAATAGTTGATTATTTTCAAATGAGTCAATCAGTAACAAAAACTAATTTTTTGCCACTAATTTATGAACAATGTAATTCAACAATGAGTTAAAATATGATTGCATGAGAATAAATATTTGCAAGAAAAAGGAAGAACAGCTAATGAAGTGTGATACGCATATTTCTTGTCTTGTTTCCACATTCTTGTCTCATTATTCCATTTCTCACTATTTTTACATGCTAAATATTTTTAAATTCTGAAATTTGCATTTCCATAGTTTTCCTTAACTGAAAATAATAATAATTTTTTATTTTGTGCGTGACCATACAATCAATATTGCAGGTATAGGAGTCATGGGAAGGGAACATAATAACATGAGATGAGCTCAATAATTCTCTCTGGAATTTTCCAATGATAAATCATAAATTTTTAATTCTGCAATATGCCAATCACAGTGCTTTAAATTTTCTTTAGATGCTTTAATTTCTGTTCACCTTCCAACTGCCAAACAATAAACAATAAATTTGAAATAGCAAGTTATTGAGAAAGTCCCATACATCATATCCCACAGTTGAGAAGATAACTCCTGTTAGGAAAAATAGTTAAATAAGGCAGATACTCCATTCATCTACAAAGCAGTCATCCTTAGCTGTAAATCACTAGCTGGTGCATCTCATAAGTGCATTGCTGTGAAAAATAAATGCTTTGACAAAAAATTTGACATGTCCAGCATATGATTTTCCCCATACAGAGTAATGAATACAGTCATGCCTCGTTTAGCGCAAAGGATACGTTCCGAACGGTCTTTGCGCTAACCAAATTTGCTCTAAACAAACCGATTATAACATGTCCTACTTAGTAGTGATCAGTTCACAAAATTGCAAGGTTCGCTAATGTTACTTTTTTATTTATTTAATATTAATTATCATTAAAAATCAATATTAATACAATTTTAAATCTTTCGCAGCCGTGCTCGCATTTATGCATAGATCGTTAGGTTCTGCGAGTTGTCATTTTCATCACTGCAGCGTTCAAATCTACGCATAAATTACTTATTGTATGTATGTGGGGGGGTATTCACCATTTTCAATAATTGCTTGAAATTCGTCAGGAAACTTTATAGCTGCATCTTTTTCAGCGCTTGCTGATTCACCTGTAAAACGAACGCTATGTATATTTGCACGGCGTTTAAAATTTTGAAACCAACCGGAACTGGCATGAAAAGTTTCTGAAGAATCTCCACTCTTTTCTTGCTTTACACATTCAAAAAGGGAAAGTGCTTGACTAAGGGGCATGTGTTCATTAGGACACTTAGAATCAATCCACAATGCTAGCAGTTGCTACATTTTTTCAAGCATATTACTAACAATAAGTGATTGTGTGAGTTTCTTCGCAGTTACTGAACTTTTTATTTGTCTTTATTTAACAAAATTCTATGAATTGTAGAATTTGTGAAGTTAAACTTACATGCAATATTGCTCTGACATACCTATTAAACAAAACACCGCAAATATGTCATTGGAACTGATTACGTGAAAGCAGCGTTCCATTATTTTTTTAAGCAAACAAAAGCCAGCAATAATGTGCACCATGTATTTTCATTTTGCAGTACGTACCATGCATATAGTATGTATTTTATTAAAAAATAAATAAAAATTTATATCACGGGATTTCAATTGCGCTAAACAAACATGCGCTAAACGAGGCATGACTGTACAATTGTAATACTAATGAAAAGTTGCTCTTTATACCAAAGTCCTCTAGAATAATTATAGACAATTACACTCATGAATAATTTTTAAACACTGACTAATTTTCACAGTGAAAAATGGTTGAATCACTTTTCACATTGAAAAAAAAATCTGATGTGGCCAACACATGACTTTCTCCATATTTGGGGTATAGATATTTAAATTATTATGAATAGCATTATAAGGCAAAATTATTATTTCATATCATAAAAGAATACAGTCGTCCTTATTGCCATAAATTATATTTTGAATATGTTTACAGAATTCACCGCTACATGGTGGCACTGTATACTGGAAATTTACGAATAAATTCATTATCTACTACATGGAAGGTCCTACAAAAATGTTTCAAACAAAACTTGGAGGAAATATTATTCTCTACAACATTGGTCCTCACGAAGATTACCAAAAACGATGTTTTTAAGTAGATATTTGACAGAAACAGAAAAAACCAATTATTTATAAATAATTCCTACACAATAACTGCTATGGAAAATTGTTTCAAATTAAAGTTGTAGAAAATTACATTCTCTATAAACTTTGTATTGAACTGTATAATGATGTTTTAACGGAGATATTTTGACAAAACCGAAACAGGTTTCGAATAAACCTCGACTTCCGGTTAACCAGTATTGTCCAAAAACTAACCAGCTCTTTGTGCTCATGCCAAAGTGTTATATATGAAATTTGGTAATGATATGGCAAGTTCTTTTCGAGTTACAGCGCCCACAATCACATACACACACAGACATCATTCCAAAAATGGTCTAAACGTGTTCTAAGGATCAAAATATCTAATAAACTATCGGTTTTTCGAAAAATTCCTATCACATACACACAGACAACATCAAGAAAATAGTCAAAACATTTTCTAGGGACCTCAAAATTTGTATTTCCGTTGAAATCTCGAATTCGATTTTTTTCATGAATACAATACTTTATACTACATATATGGAAAAAGTAACAATAAGTAAACAAATGTGTTATCTGTTGCTATGGATAACAAAATATCGATGCACAAAATTACCCTTAGCAGCATAGGCATCTTTATCAAAAAAAATACAAAATTTTATCATAGCAACAGACGTGACATACTTTACTAATTCAGATGGATAATCAAAATGTCTCTTAAACAATCCATTTTATGAAAAAATGTTTTAAACAAAACTTGGATAAAATTGTTGTATACTTAAATAATAACAAATATTTACATAAATTAAGTCATAAAGGAAAAATAACAAGAATAAACCTTAATTCCAGTTTACCAATTTCAGCCAAAATCTTTTCAGACCTTGAATTACAAATAAAAATTTTATACAAAGTTTTGCGCTAGTGTAAAGCAGGGGTTTTCAAACTTTTTTCTCCGAGGCCCAATATTAATAATAGAAAATATGTTATTCGGCCCACAAAAATTCTATCTCATAAAATATTGTAAGTAATTATTTCTAGAATGTATGTTAAACCTAAAAGGTGCACTTTAATAAACTTTAACTCCCATTAGTTGATTATGATCAACATGGCATCAATTTAGCCCCAATTTTGCATCAAAATATCTTGGATAGACCCTTCATTGAGGCTCTTATTGAACGTTTTGCAGCGCACCATTGGGCAGTGGCCCATATCTTAAAAAACCCTGGTATAGCGCACCCACAAAATTTCTTTCACATAATTCACACACACACAAAGTCATCATCAAGAAAACAGTGAAAACAAACTCAGGGGACCTTAATAGGTGTATTACCATCGAAATCTCGAAATCAATTTTTTTCATGAATACTTGTTCCTATAGTGCCAATATGAATAGTTGAAAAACACAGTGCTTTATGCAACAACCATCTAACTCACCTTTAGAAGCAGCTGATATTTGGTGATCCTTTGAACAGGCTTAAGAAGGTATGCTCCAAGGGGCAGCCGGTGTCCAAGACGACGTCTACATTCTACAAAGAAAGGATTCTGTTCTCCCACAGCATGGCGCAGTGACTCTGAACGTGGAATATTCTGACAGTAATGACTGTAAAGGCGATGGAATGCCTCTCTCTGTGCAGAAGAAAACAAGTCTAAATATAATAATTATATTTTGTTTTCACCAGAGCTGGGAAAGTTCAGGTTTCGGTACAAGGAATGGTTCCAAAATGGTTCCAGTTCCTGGATCCGGAATGGAAAAATTTTATCGGAACTGGAACCTAACCAGAACAATGATGTGAAAATTTTGGTTCCGGAACGGTTCCAGAATGGTTCCCATAAAAATGAATAAATTATTATTAATATTTTTACATTTTTTAAATGTAAAACTTAGACTATTTGATTTCTATTATTGCATTTTTTATACAAAATTGAAAATGTGTACTTCTCTGATTATTCATCTTCCTTGATAAATTGGATGAAGTGTTTGAACCTGGGTATCCAACCATCTACATTTGGTTTCCATATTTTGCGTAATAGATTCTGGTAAAAAGCTGTTCAAAGATTAAATAAAGCAGAAACAAACAGCTAACATTGAATTATCTACTCAAATACTTTACAATCAGTTTGATCATCTTTCTTTGCATAGTTATAAAAAATATTCTCTAAAGTGTCAGGATACAATGACATTATGGGGTAGAAAGATAAGTCGATTCCTGATGTTTTAATACCATCTGTAATTGAGAGAAAGAAACTCATTTGAAGAACAGTATTCAGAAGGTGAATGTGTTATGTAATTGATCAAAGATGTTTTTTTAAGATGATGATTCAAGAAAAGCTTTATGAATTTGAAGAGGAAAATATAAATCTAATGTGCTGATTCTATCGATAAGATAAAACTATATCATAATCATCTGCCAAATAAAATTATCTCATACAATATTTAGATTTATCTCATAAATTAAAAAGAACCAAAAAGGTCACACATAAATCATTTTATAAACTACAAGCTTGGGCAGAGGTAGGCAATTTTTATCTAGCATCATGGTGGCCAAATGTCCAAAGCCGACCTTGAATTTAAATAATGCACGGTGTAAATAATTAGCTAATTCATGTTCTAAGGATTATTTCTCATCCCCTTGAAGAGATGACAATATAAATATTATTTATAAAAATTTATTTTTAACCGTTAGCACACCCATTGTAGAGTATTTGATGTAAACATGTCAAAATTTCTGCTATGAGCACCAGTTAAACTATCAAATTGGTATTTAAAACTAATTGTTCTTTTGTAATTATTCATACTGCATCTCAATTTTCAGGCATGCATTAGCCATGCAATTCTGAGATGCCTCTATAATCATTCAATATAATTAAATACTGAATATCAATTTTCATCAAAAGTTACTTACATCAAGAATGTATTTTAAAATCACTAGCCTGTAGTATTTTAATTCAGTAAAGTGATAAATTGGAATGGAAAATTCCAGGTTCTATTATCAGATATCTCAGAAATTTTCTCAGATTTACTCCTACCCTTCATTCAGGCCACTTTATATTTAGTGCTTTTTTCATACCAAGGACAATTTTGTCCAATGCAATAGAAATTCTCATTTTAGCAAGGTTTTCATTTCTATTATAAATAGCTGCTTCTTACACATTGGTGACATAAGAGAATACAGGCACTCCCCGAATTACATAAGCCTTGCCTTACGTAAACCAGCCTTTATGTAAGCGGCCCCATAAATCACTAAAAATTTTTTTTGTTTCGCAGATAGTTTACGTTAGTGGTTTGTGTAAGCGAGCAGGAACGACATACATGTGAGGAGGAAGAATGCAAGGTGTGGGTTGTAATGTGGTGTTCTCAGTGTGTTCTACCACTCATGTACATACATTTATTTCTTAAAGTGTGTTTCGCTTTTGCGCAAATAACATGTTTTCTCCATTCTATACTGATGTTAGCTACTGCATTTACATGCCTCTATTTTAACCAATTACTTGTACTGTACTGATGCAGTAAAATATACTTTAAATGCATAACATTGGTGGTAATTTTCAACTTTGCAAATTTTGGATTATGGAACGAGTGCCAGAACGCATTCCTTATGTAACACTGGGGGTGTCTGTATAGAATATAAAACTTAAGGTACTTCCAAATGGGTTACAGATCTAACATTTTCCATGATGAAAGGTCATTGAGAACAACAAATGGAAATATTCTGAAATGAAAATGAAAAATTTTCTTGTTTAGGGAAGTTATTCCATCCCCATTGTTTCATTCCTAATGTCGATTAGCAGATTTGCAATAAGGCCAAAGTAGCCAGTGGCCTACAGGCTGTGGGGTTTTTGGGGGCGGCAGGATTTCGGGGTGGCGGGATTTTGGGGTGGTCAGATTTGTATATTCATTCACCAAGCTGCAAAACCGTCAATATAGTATACTAGTAGATGGTGCTTGCATTCTGCAAGCATTTCATCCTACCCTACCTACCCTAAAAAATATAATTTTATCGATGGTGGATTTTAACCATTGGTTGTGACTGAAAACCTATAATCGCTCCAAATTTGAAGACTCTTGGACATCTGGAAGTGCATCATAATTTGTATCCTTGTATGGGGTAATAATGGGGCTAAAGAGGTCCAAAAACAGAAATTTTTACAATATCCATTTTTTCCTATTGGTTGTGACAAAAAACCTATAATCCTGCCAAATTTCAAGTGTCTAGCTCATCTGGAAGTGCCTCATAATTTTTATCCACAAATGGGGCAATATTGGGGCAAAACAGCCCTTAAAAATTAGAAATTTTACAATTTGAGATTTTTTCCCTCAGCTGTGACAAAAAATCTATAATACTGTACTGCCAAATTTCAAGTTTCCAGCTCATGTGGAAGTACCTAATAATTTGTATCCTCCTATATCCTATGTCAGAAGTGTCAATATATCTCCTATATATTTATAAAAGTTTGGTTGTTTGTTTGTTTATTTGTGCATCTATACATTTCCACACCGTTAAAGCTAGAGTAATCAAACTTTCAAAAGATACTTTCTTCACAAATAGGAAGGTTGTAGGCTACTTTTTAATCCCAAATGTTTTATATTAATAGTACAAAAAGCAAAATAACTTTGTATGCTAATGGCAACGAGTGAACGAGTTACAATCGCAAGAATATTCCTCCCGGGAAATTTCCTAAACCGTTTTTAAAACACTACCAACCTGAAATACCAACTAATGAACACTAATGTTTTCTATAGAAATCTATTTAAATTCTTTGTTAATATGAAGACATATACAAAGAATCGCAGCCTTGTTAAGTTTATTATATATTCTGTTATATAAAAATGTCTGCACTTTTCAAAAATGAAACGAAAACTCAGTCGACATTGTGTCATTTTGGTTTTGGCACGATGGCGCTACTGTTTATACATCATATTACATCATGCAAAAATGTGAATCAGATGTCAGAGGTTGTCTGCTACTTACACAGTACAGTAAAATATCAAAAATTCCAACTAATGAGGAGTATTCTAAATAAACGAATTGTCCACATATTGGAACACACTAATATATTATACGTCGTAGGCCATAAAAACGAGTAGCAGATAATTGTCAGGCTGAATCCGAGATATGTGAATTCTATTGGCAACAACTCAATGTATTATGCTTTTATTTAGTGTTTTCAGCTTTCTTCTATTATGTCATTATCATTTTTCGTTTTATCAAAAAAAAATATGCAGTATTCAGCTATTCAGTCATCCAAAGACTGAGACCGAAGCCGAATAGCAGATTTTGGCCGAATACCGAGGCCGAAGCCGAGCTTCGGTGCATCACTACTATTTAACGAAAACTTCGATATTTTGCATCTTTCATAATTTGGTACCTTTCATAATTAGGTGTCATTCATATTTTGGCACCTCTCATAATTTGGCGCTGTAGGCTGTTGTCTATGTTGCTTGTGCGTAAATATGGCACTGGTGGCAACCCTAGCTGAGCTGTTAGTGCTCTCTGTTTCAGTGATTATTAAGCCGAGTCAATTTCTATTCTGACAAGCTTTCAGAAAGTAAAAACAGAAAAATGACAAGAATAAACCTCCACTTCTGGTTGACCTATATTGTCCAAAAACTAATCAACTCTTGCCACTATTATGAAAATATCATATTTGAGATTTGGTAGTGAAATGACAAATATTTTTTAAGTTAGAGTGCCCACAAGATTCCTATCATATACACAGACTCACACATACACACAGACTTCGAGAAAATAGTCAAAACATCTTCTAGGGACCTCAAAACGTGTCTTTCCATTGAAATCTCAAAAATCGATTTTTTTCATGAAAACAATACTTTCTCTATACTACGTATATGGAGAAAGTAAAAACATTAACTACCATGGCATCAGGTATAATGCTTTTAAATGGGAATTAATAATCTATCTTACGGTAGTATTTATACATTCAGTAGGAATTAACAGACTGCATTATACTGCCATTGATATGTTGCCAGGTTTCACAAAAAAATTACAGTAATTGTAAAGTCACAATGTTAGGCAGATCCATGACATACAAGGGAAAAGGGATGTCAAGGCTTCTGCACCATATTAAGTTTAAGGTTTTGTTTGTACTTACCCGCTGTACAAAGCACAACCCCACAAGTTCTACAGTTGAAATACAGTTTTCAAGGTCCTTTAAAAATACTTCTGAGTGGAAGCGATGGAGATCCTCCAAATTACCAAACAACACATCTGACTTCCCAAAAAGAGCAGAAGGTACTAGAGGCTGTAATTCCGCTGATAACATCTCATCCTTATATCCCTGTTAAGCAAATAAAGAAAATCACTTTAAAAAGGTAATGAAATACACTAAATACACTATTGCTTGAAAAATGTTAAACTGATTAGATATCTACAATATTTTTTAATTCTGGCTCATAAAAAAGGTTGATGCAGATGATTCACTCTATTACATCACAACTTTGGCAGAAAAATATATATTTTTATGTAGCCAAAAATCATTTTTTCAAATTAAAAACCTAAAACGGAATGTTTCTTCATTGTCATGACTGATAATGAAAATTAATATTGGACAATGGTCTACTGCAGGGTTGCCATTTTCACGGATTTTTTAAATGAAAAACAGACATTTCCGTGATTCACGGATATTTGTAAGGAAAAATTCTGTAGTTATCTGAGATTTTCGCTTAAAAAATACGTCGACTACTAAGAAATTCCGAGTTTATTAATATTTATATATGAATAATATGAATACATTCGATGAAGTTGTTCCGTAAGTACATACGCATCGTAATATACTTTGGGTGAAACGCAAAAACTAGAACTTATTGTGAGACTGAATGCAAAAACTAGCTGTTGAACTGGATCGGCAACCTATGGCATATTTATATAGTAAAACCTAACGCGAATTCACAAGATGTGATTTCGCTAAGACGCGGTTTGATAAGTCTAGTTATAAGAAAGGGAAGGATATTACTACATTTTATTATCCTCCAGCTACATACATTTTTAATAAACTGTGATACTTTATGGCCGATTTTGTTACTGTTTTGGTTACTTGAAGCTACAACATACTTACTTTTTATAATTAGAGAAACTAAGTCATAAGGAACAGTTTCAGGTAACGCGATCTTCACAATTTTGTATGTAACTGTGATGTTGCGATTTCAAAATTCTGCAGTTTTTCTATTCTATTTATGATAAATTCAGAAATTTTTTGTTTCATGTTACGCACGGTATTACTGTATTTACTCGAGTAATGCCCGCATGCGTATAATGCACACAACCCCATTTTTACAGCTACATATTCGGAAAAAATGGAATTCTGTAATGCTCGCACATCCAAAGTTTCAATTTTGATATTTTACTGCAATATCGGTTGAATAATCTATCTGAAGCAAAACCGCGAAATCAGTAGAAATTTTTTTCAACTATTATATTGATATCATTAAAAGTGAAAATTATTTTAACAGATTTCCTAATCTAAAGCCTGTTCTGTAAACTAGACTTGTGGCTACTTCTTGTTTTCAATGCATTTGTGCTATTTACTGTATATTTAAAACTTGAATACATTTTTTAAAACTTTCTATGCCAATACAGTTGATTTGTAATGCAGGGTAAATTTCATAAAAAGCACGATTACATTTAAGTTACAGGGCTATGCATAAACAGTTGTAAATCATTTTACATAAAATATGCAATGCAGGTGCTATAAATATTGAAAGCATAAATTTGTACACTTTGCATAAAAAAACATGATATTACATATTACAGGATTTTACAGGATATTTTGATGTTGGTAACAGGATTTAGAAAAAAAATTGGTGGCAGCTATGGTCTACTGCATTTGTATTAAAAACTTATCATTATGACATAGATAACATTACGTTTAATATATATGCTTACCTTTAAAATTGAAGCTAACTCTGTAACATAAATTCTCTCAGTATCAAGCAACTCAGCTAAAATTCTGACACACTTTCGAGCAGCAACATTTGATCCACAACCATCTGAAGAAGTGGCAGTTGATGAGAGGGGAGGAGAAGGTTCCTCAACTACTGAAGAATCAGGACAATTGCCAGCATCAGTTTCACCAAACCTCACTGCCATACCATCTACTTTCTCTTCATTTCCATCCTAAAATAAATATTGAAATCAGATTGAACACTCCAGCTACACATATATTTCATAGCATTAATCCCTTAATGAGCAGATGCCTACATTCTTTTAGAATATAAGTATAACTTTTTAAATGAATCTTTTTACCCAATTGGTGGATTCAATTGAAATTTTTGATGACTTTTATAAAATTGTCTCAGTGCAAAAATCTCCTATGCTACTGGTACAAGTAATTTGATTTTGCATTATGGCAAATGTCTCAGTGGCCAAGGAGACTATGTGGAAAAGTAGTTTATTAATGCTCTATTAAGAAGCATGAGAAATAATGCAATGAATAATGCAATGAATAATGCAAATGAAAGATCCCTTTAATACCTATTCTAAATGTTATACAGTGTATGCAGTGTTAAATAAGTTCACAACAGCATATGGGCATCTCCAATTTATCAATATCGGTTTGAAAAAAATATATTGTCAGTCTTTGAAATTCTTCTTACCTCAATCTTAAAAACCCTTTTTTTGCCTTCATCTCAGCTAATTTCAGAGAAATTCAGCAATCATGCAAAGGTCGTTCAATGGAAAATAGCAACAGACCATGTAATCTTTCCTGACTCATCATACTATACCAATAGTTTTTAATTATTTTTGGCTTCAAAAAAGATCACTCTGGAAGACTCCCTTTCTGAAACAAGTATTCCCCTGGGCTATAAAGTTGTCATAAGTGTGAAATAAAATATATTTTATTTGTAGATCTCTTTTAAGAAGTAAAAATCTTAATTGTAAAAGGAAAAAAGCGGCAATTGATGGAGAAGAAAATAAACAAATCAGATGCCTGCAATGCAACAGTGGCATCAGCTATCCTTTAAAAGTTAAAGCTGATAAACTAGAAGTGGACACCATCATTGCATAAACTCTGTCCAACACTAGCAATTAATTGGAAATTCATTCTGAAAAAACTGAAATCACCAAAAAAATCTTTATTTTTTCTACATTCTGAAAAAATTGTGGGCCTCAAGAGACCTCACAGACCCATGTTATATAGCCACCCTTGCCGCCCTATTGTTACACCACTGTTTATTCCAGTAATAAGCTTAATTTTAGTGTGGTATTATGAGGGCAAAATTTTATAGTGCTGAAGAACTTCAGCAGAATTTCAATGAGCAATTTACTATACAAAGAATAAATCTTATATAATTGTCTTTTCAAAGGAAAATACTCTATGTGACATCATATTAATATAACTGAAGGAAGAAGATTTGTTTTCCAATGAGGAATTTGTCCACTCAACTAATTGCTTATTATAGGATATCACTGCCTTTTTTAGGAAACTATTGGAATTATCTATTTTTTTTAAATAATTGTTACACATGGTACTCTTTACTTCATCCAATTCTACTCTGAGCTATAAAATGGGGAAAGGTATGAAGTTTACCTTTGAAGAGACACTCAGTCGTTGTTCCTTGTTCCCATGAAGGAGGTTCTCATCATTCCATGCTGGAGTTGCAGGTTGCTGAAGTGGGACTCCAGGTTCAGGGGTGACTGTCTGCACTGGACGTGGAGGAGGTTTCTCAGACAGCCTTCGAAGGCTGATCCTTCGCTTCTCACACATAAGGTGAACATCCTCAATTCGTTGCACTACCTATAGAGCGTATGATAAAATTGTTAGGTTTTGCCATTATTAAAGAATTACACTCTTCAATCATTTGAAATTAAATTTTACAGAATTTAATTATAAATTCATACCATTATCAATCAAAATCCTACATTTATATTTGTAAAATTACACAACAATATTTATGTATTTATAAAGATCTTTCTCATTCTTGCATTTAAAATATGGGAGAAATAACAAAGAAACAACACTGCTATATTGTTAATATTGATTTAACAGCCAGAATAGTATGCCACTGATAATATCATTCCTTCAAAAATGACTAGAAACTACATAAAAAATCGGTATAACATACATTGTAGAAACTTTCTCATATACTAATGTGTAGTTTAGTTATCTTTAGAAAATGAAAATCGTATGAGCCTGTTTTTAGGAAATTCAATTTTTGTTAAAGCTGCCCAAGAATAAACTAGCCTTATATTCATTCATTGAGAAAAATGAAATACGTAGTATTATTGTAGATGTAAACATAAGTAACTGTACGAAATTTGATCAAAATCGTTAGAGCCGTTTTTGAGAAAATCAAATTGTTAAAAATGCGTAGAATAAACTACTCTTAATTATTGAGCAATGTCAACCATTTCTACGTATACTCTGCTCAGTTTGATAAAATGCCTAAGTACGAGATTTCATTCACTTTCGCTCTACCGTCTAGGCTCCAGAGCAGTAACAGACAGACAGACAGATGGCATTGCAAAAACCACTTTTTCGGATTCAGCAACACCTAAAACGTATATTTCCGTAAAAATCTCGAGGTCGAATTTTTTCGCGATAACAATACTTTCTCGATACTTCGTATGAGAAAGTAAAAATGAAATGAAAGCACAAGAATGCTTCACACTACTGAAAGCAACACACCTTGCCTTTCATTAGTGTTTCCAATGGGTATAATTTTCACAGTAATCAATGATGGCATCAATTACACCAATGCATATCATAGAAATATAATGCAATAGGGCTTTGTGAAGACAAGAAATTTACTTCAATAAATGCAGAAAAAGCGACAACTAAAGAAAGGTTAAAATGAAGAAAATAATACACAACTCTTATGGATTTTTTATGGAAATGCAAAATTTTTCAAAGTGCAAGTAACATTTATAGCATGCGCATAGGACATTACTATGTAAAAATAAGTTCGCAAGCTGCCTTTCGTGTGAGGTTATATGAAAATCTAATACCTTAGACACAAAAAATAAGAGAAAATATAAATAAGTAAATACTGGTGATAGTATACACACACAGACACCATATTTGCTCGTGTAAACCGCGCACCTTTTTTCCCAAAATGCTGGTGAAAAAAAGGGGGTGCGCATCTTACACGAATTCTTTTATTTGCCGTGCACCTTTTTTACCAAAATGTCATGTCGGTAAACAAATATACGTTAAGCTAGCACCCATGCCGCATCTATTATTCTATTTCTAAATTTCGGTGTATTTAGTCATTTTCATTCATTGTATAAAAATTTTAAATGAGTTTTAAGTTTATTAACGGGTGCTCCCCAAACTCGACGAAGTCTTCTGCTGCAATTGTCACGGAGGCCACGGCGCATGCGTGACCAGTTTGTATTGGTGGGGGTTGGTGGGGGTGTTGAGCTCACAGAAGACGACGCCTACCATGTTCAGATACGGGATGCTTCCTTTATTCTCTGATACGTCTATGAAAGTCATGGCCACCATGGTGATTAATGAATGATCACTGATCATAATTTTAGTTCGCCAAAAAATGACGACCGCTACGGTAGGGATCAGTGACGATATGGCTGGAAAATTACCTATAGCAGAATGATCGGTGATCGCTCCCGGAGCGATTTCTGCCGAACGTGACCAATATGATGACAAAAACAGTTAAGTGTTTAACAAGAGGACTATCGAGGAGATTTCTGCTAGTACCGATATAAAGAGATTACCCAATAAATTCGTCATGTAGGAGTGTGAAGATGCTTAACTTGAGTGTAGCATTTTTGAGAAATAGGAATTGGTGATTTAAAAAACCCTTTTTCGGCTCAAATAAATTTTTTCCCCTAGTGCAGGCCCAAAAACCAGGGTGTGCAGGATACACGGGGCGCGACTTACACGAGCAAATATGGTATTTGGTTTACGGAAATATAATTCTCTACAGAGACTGAGGTATTATACAAGCAAGTTTGTGGGACTCACACACTTGCACATAAAAAGAATATCAAATATTACACCAGTACTTATTATCATCCTAAATGTACATTTTGACATCCATCATTTCAACCTCGGTAGGAGAAATTAGGGAATTAGACAACAAAAATTATATTAGAGACGCATAAAGTATTACAAGCCATGAATTGGCACATACCTAGTCTTATCTAAATCCTTAAATTTATAATCATGACTAATGTTAAGATTCATTTATCAACATTGGTGAAGAGAGAGAAAGAGGAAACTTAGGCACTACAATAATCCAATGACAAGTTTCCAAAATAAAATTTATAAAGGTACTGAAATCAAACGACGTCACTCTTACACTAGTACCAACCCTGTTATTCCGGTTCATGTTTCACAATTAACAATTAATCTTACCTGCTGCACGAGCGCTTTTGTTTCAGGAGTTACAACATCTGAAAACAACCCCCAGACTGAATTTTTGTCATTATCAGTCAAACTAACAGATGTCTTTTTAGGAACAACTTTTCTTTCATAAGAATCAAGGAAAGACTCTAAATCAGCCAAAGTTTGCTCAGCAAACTCAGGAGAAGAGCATTTCTCAATTCTCATTGAAGCAAGTAAGTGAACTCCCTGTGAACACCACTCATTTGCCTAGAATTGAAAAAATAAAGATTCAAAATGAATTTCATTATTATTTAAGCATATGCACATTCAATATTTGCTTCCACTGTTTACAACACAGTAAATCATATATAAAACTCACTAAATGATAACTAAATCACAAATTCTGGATAATACAGTATAAATTCTAGCTTGTATAGAAGAGAATATTAATACTCCTATGGAGGCAGATAGGTTAAGGGACTATCAGTTAATGACCGTGGCTAGTATAATTGTAAGTGAAAATGTGATCATAGAAAAATAAATAACAAGGAGAAATGCTGTGTTTCTGAAAGTACATTGGACTCAGATGAATTTAAAGTTTAAAACAGTTTCAGAAGTCGTTTAACTGAAGTTGACGTCAATGAGTTGCAAAATACTAATTGATATGATGGGCCTGAAGATTTCTATGAAGATTGGAAAATTGTGCATAAATAAAAGATTGTAAAAGTTTCAAAGAATAGTACATAATCTAACAAATATATTCTAAAAATTTGACCAAATTATGTAAAATATTTTTGCAGTTATTGTCAGATACATTAACTGCTAAACCAATGATATATTTGTCATGAAAAATAAGCTTAAATAAGGGGAAATGGGGTATTTAAATTGGAAAAGGAGAGAGTTAAGTAGAAATCTCAACATATTTCCATCAGAGAGATGAAAGGGTAAAATCATGTCGAAGTATATACTTTTGAAAGAACAACAAGGCATGAGTATATGGAATTGAAGATGAGGTTGAGATGGAATAGAGGCAGTGAAGGAAACAGATCAAGTAATGGGAAGAGAGAGTTTTAGGATGCAGAGGAGAGAATTTATTATATTTAATGATATTTGGAAAATGAATTTTGTAAGCTCTAGTACTATTAACCCTTTAACAGACGTAAATTTTTAATTTTTACCAAAAGTTGAATTTCAATTGATATTGTGCATTAAAAAAATGATAAAAGCAGTGATTACTTCTTCAGTTAAAATATTATGGTATTTTCAACGCAATACAGCAAAAACTCCATGAGAAAACATAATCTGGAAAAGGCGCTGGCAAATCAAACTAAAGACAACAAATGAAGCAGAGCCTGTATGTGATACAAGCAAATCAATACAATGAAATGTATGTCTCAGATAAGGATCAAAAATTTTTTTCACTAAAAAAATGTTTTAAATATGAAGACAGGACAAAACACTAACATTCTCCACCCTTTCTTGCAATTCCAAGCATTTTCTCAGCAGTCGCAGCCTCCTCTCCAAACGCTCAGACACCTCTGATGCCATACGCTCCAGCTCCACACACTTAGGTGCAATAGAGTCATGTGCATAATGATTTCCAGCCACTAATGCTTCTCCAGTAGCACACACTTCTCCAGCCCTATCCAGCTGCACCTAAATTACAGAAATATTTCTTGAACAACATAGAAACAGCTTAAATTGAAATTATTTCTCATCATCAATTAGCTATAAAAAGAGAACAAATATTTCAAGTTTGTTTTTATCACACAAAAATAATAAATAATATCCAATTTTGATTTCTCAAATATAATTTATGAAATATGTTTTTAAAATAGATGTAATTGTAAATCAAGTACATATAAAACTTCTCGCTATGAAGAGCCCATTTATACAAAGCATTTAAG
Source organism: Uropetala carovei (assembly GCA_036926305.1). Lineage (NCBI taxonomy): Eukaryota > Metazoa > Arthropoda > Insecta > Odonata > Petaluridae > Uropetala > Uropetala carovei. Next base: position 4,441,673 of record JAXCHB010000172.1, on the reverse strand, counting down.
AGTTGCTTTTTTACATTATAAACGTTCATTATATATTTTCAGAAGTTTGTTTATCTGTCTGTTAATCTAAAAACTCAAAAACAGAAAGGTAGGATGACCAAATGTCCTGTTTTCACCATGACAGTCCCATTTTTTAGCCATTTCCCAATTGTCCAATTGTTTTGGTCAAAAAAGCCATTTTGTCCCATATGAAGCCTACCATAATTAAAATTTAGATTTTCTGATAGAATAACTGATCTTGCTATTAGAAATGTAGGATTCTTGGAAATATGAAGATTATCAAACAACAAATGTTAACTATAGTTGTAACTGGGAGATTAGGAAATCTCAGGGTCATTGATAAATTTCAGGTATCCTCATATAATATCCTGCCTGGGTTTTCCACAAACTTATTCCCTTCTGAGTTTCGCCTTGCCCTAGTCTAACATGTTCCAAGTTGTAAGGGAAGTTTGCATTTGCTTTTTTTCGCTATAGAGCATGATAGTGACAGATCCAACATTTAAAAAATAATACGAAAAATTTTTTCTAGAGAATGATGCACAGAATGATCAAAATTTACCACTAGTATGATATTAAATAGAAACAAAACATTTTTTAAATGTGGTAATATCATAAATAGGATAAATGAGAACATGGAAGTAAAAATTATACAAATAGAATGAGCAAACTGACCGTTATGCCTCCTTCAAGGAGTGATGCCTCTCGCAGCAGGGCTTCCACTCTTACCACAGACTCCCCTATTTCTGTTGTCTCTGCCAGTTGACGTGCAGCAACATCAAGGCTAGCCTGAAAAATAATTTATATGAATTTTTCAAAGTAACCTAAAATACAATTAGTATTCTTTAAAAGGCTTCTAATGGGACATTTGGATATTAATTTTGCCTTCAACCAGTCAAGATAATAGTTCAATATAATTTTAACCTCCACAATATAAGAAGAGATTTAAATGCTGTGAATACAGCAGGTAGAGGAGAGGTTTCTGTTATACTATATTTATTCTATTTCTTTACAGCCGCTTAGTGTTTTGGCTAATATTAGGTATCAGTTTTATCGTGTGCCTACTTACACTTCTATACCTCCCAAACAAATGCAGCTTGAGTCTTGAGGGTAGCCTTAAGACATTTGTCCATTTTTCTGATAATTTTTTTTTAAAGTGAACACTGATGTTATCCTGAAATCGATTGTAATGCCTCCAGCTTCCAAAGTACAAAATAACTTTCAGGTCTTTCTTTGTATATATCTTCTGAGGATAATTAATGAATAACAGTTGGTTTATTTAGGAATTAGGTACAGATCTACTTGAATTTTTTTATACTACCATTTTTGCTTTTTTACCCAATAGAATAGGTTGAGATTTCCAGCAAAAGAACCATTAATCCTCTCCCACATTTTTATACCTCTGTTAGCTCAGAGAAATTTCAATCATATGTACTAAAATTGTTTGTATAATATTCCAGTACATTTGCACATTTTACATTATGTGAAAATGGTGTAAAGGCAATTTATTCACAGTAAATTTATTTCATGAAATGTTTCTGGATTCTAATTGAGAAGAGTTGTCTTAGGTTTTTAGTAAAACTAATTGATAGTGTAACAAAGAAAGAAAATAAGTATGTAAAATTTCATCATTTCATGAAATTATATAGTACAGGTTTTACCTTAACTAAGCAATATAAGGTACACAGTACTTGAAAAATTATATACCTGAAGTTCACGGAAGTCATACTCAAATTTTCGAAGTTCCAGGCACTGCCTTAACCTTGTTGAATGAATGCTCCAGAAGTCATCAAAGGTCCTCTCTGTCTCCTCAAGTTGAACTAACAATCTAATTGTCACAAACAGAGAATAGATTTTGTGCATTGAAATGTTTCAGTTCTAAGAACTACTTCAATAGTTTCAGCAATACCAAAAATTTAATAGAATATTAAAACATTTTACAAAAATACTTTTAAAATAAAAAACTTTTTAAAAGCATCAACCCCATTCCATTTTTAAAAATGAAAAAAATGTTTAAGAGGAAAACTGAGTGATCAAGGAAAAATTCTGATTGCTATTTTCGGGTCATATAATATTTTCATTTCTTAACAAAACATTTGTGAAAATCATTTATACACACAATAAAATAATAATTCAAATTTTTGAAAAAATATTTCATGTGATCAATTTATGATAAGTTAATTGATATCATTGCCACTAAATATTGAATTATTGCTTCATGAATTAACTCCTAACATACCAACTTTGCTGGTTTATAATACACTTTTTTCTTGACAAAAATCATATCTTTTAGCCTGAAAGTTGTTGTTGTTCTGAATAGATTTTCATCTGAAAATGATTATGCATAGAGCATATAAAAATAATATGATGAAATGAAAAAGTCAATCATTTGTAGAAATCCATTAAAAAGAGGAAAATAAAATGAAAAACTCTTAAGCCAGAACAAAAATTGTTTTATACAACCAGTGATATGTATTCCAGTTAGAAAATTATCAACATAATGGTAAATGAAGAAGATGGTCACTTTGTAACCAAGACACATAAATAGTTTTATAAAATTATTTTTCCATCATCATCTCAGCATTTATAAGTACCGTATCTGCCTGAATACAAGCCGATGCTTCTTTTTAAAACCTCTCATGAAAAAATCACTCCTTGGCTTAAATGCGAGTCCGAGGAAAATTAGGGGGATGGTTAAATCTCGTAGTCTCTCATGATAGTACTATATTTTTCGTAAAGTAAATATTTGACCTACAATGAATGTTAATGAATAAATAATAATGGCTAGAATATTGAATTTAGCATTACCTGTGCTTTGTTACTGTTTAAGGCTGGGTTTTTCACATTATTTGAGTGGTCACATGATTTGCAGACGATTACGCAAAATGCATTGACAGCTTTGGATGCTCAACTGTTTGAATATCGGTAAATACAGAGAGATATGCTCTGAAGGTATGAGCAACGGCTTGAACCACAAAAGCAGCTGATAATGAACAGTAAAACTTTAAATGGAAAGTGTATAACTATAAGAATGCAATTTCTTAAGGCAATGTAAATATAAATGTCATTGGAAATAGACTTGGATGAAAAATTATCTTGGAGAGGGCATACTTCAGCATAAAATCTACGAAATTTACATTTTTGCCAAAAAATGGTGGAAATTATTGGGGGGTCGGCTTTAATCCAGGGTCGGCTTCTATTCGGGCAGATACGGTATAACATAAAAATTTTCACTCTTGTGCATAAATATTGCACTTGGGTATACAGACTGCATTGCCCATCGGTGATTCTCCATATTGGGCGTACAATTACATATTTGTAAATTCTTCCATAATGAGTATTTTATCATTAACATATATCTTATGGCTATTGGTGATACCCTTCTTTTGCTTGGATTCCAGTTATAAGGAAGGCTTGATATTTTTTTAATACAGTAACCTAAAGTGAGTTTTAAGCTAAATTCAAATATGAATTTTTGAGGAGAAAATTCTGAAATTGGGCAGGAATCAAACCCGGTCTCCCACTTTCCAGGTAGGTACTTTAACCAACTAACCTGATCAAGCCAATCTAATTCTCCATTCTCAAATTGGGATATTTACTGTAAATACTTAAAGAATCTACCCATAAAGTGGGACATATAGGCTTGATTCATAGTCAATCAAAATTTTTCTCCTAAAAAATTCACATTTGTGTTTAGTCTTATACACTCATGCATATAAACTATATTTCCCAACATTCTATCTTGCTACTGAAATTTATACAATGAATAATCTGTTTTGAATAATTTAGTTTACTGCATTGTCAATTTTATTCCATAAATAAAGTCATCCTCAATATCTACATGGATTGAAATATTTCTTTCAGAATTCTGTTTTAAAATCTTAGTGCATCTTGGCCTGGAGCCTGTATTTTCAATTGAGGCATGCATACTCCTAAGGGTATATCAAGAGTTTTGAAGGGGTACGTGAATGTGTTAAGGATTATAATTTTTCTTCTTTCTTCATCTTTCGTGCGTGACCTCTTAATCAAAAGTTTTGACAACTAAGAATAATGTTGTAAAACAAAAACAATGCCAAAACTTTGAATTTTAATGTTACAAACATGAGTTATCTATCATAATACAAGTGTTATTCATTTCATTATTCCTTTAAAATGCATGACTACTAAAGAATCTCTAGGGCAGGGGTCGGCAACCTTTCACAAGTGAAATGCCAAATTAACGTAATTGTATGGTCTCGCGTGCCACTAATAAATTTCAAATTAATTAAATGATAATTTTTATTATTTGATCACCCCCGGTTTATTTAAAGGACCACATTGTAAATGGTATGCACTTGTACCTATCGATCTGAATTTCCGTATATTTTGTTTATTAGTCACAAGGAAAAAACTGGAGATGGCAGGCACATGAAATGTGTGAGAGTAATTCTACAGAATTGACTTTTGAGATTAATAATTACTCTTACCATAAAATATAACACTAGTTCACTAAATTTCCAAGAATCTTTTATTATACTACATACTTGTAATAAATGTATGCTACGATTTTTTTATCTTCTTTATCATTTCTTTTTCTGCATGCCATTCAAAATCACCTCGTGTGCCACTTCTGGCATGCGTGCCATAGGTTGCCGACCCCTGCTCTAGGGTATGGGGCTATTAAAAAAATGTTCTAATGGGTAAGTCAGCAAAAAAGCCTAGAGCCTAGAGCAGGGGTGCCCAAACTTTTTCATATCATGGGCTACTTTCATCCTGGTAATTGTCTTGCGGGCTACTTATTTTTTCAATATATAAAAAGGAATTTTAAGAATGAATAAGAAAACAAATTTACCGCAAAATGCATTTTTTATACATTATACATCAAACAACATTATACAACTGATTAATTTAATCGTGATTTGTGCGATTATGGGCATGTTTACACTGCATATCTTCAGCTAGTGAATGGTAATTGGGCATGTCACTAGAAACAGAGAGAAATAAACGGTCCTCGAGATGTTCATTAGTGACAGGATTTCTAGATTTTGATTTAATTAAGTTCATTTTATAAAATAGAACTCCTTACTCAGGATAATAAGCTTGATGCCTGGATGGGTGCGTGGGCGACACAGACCCTCCCAAAGGGCGACCGGTCGCCCATGGGAGACGTAATGGACAATCCTGGCCTAGAGCATTTTAAAGGTTCTCATATTTGGTAAACACTAAATAATTAAGTACATTAAATTATCATTTTTAATTTTTTCAGATTTCATAAAATATACTGGGATAGTAGTCAACCAAAAACTATCTTTTAAAAGAGCTTGCCAGCATTTCATAAGCACATTTTTTATTGTCTTTAATTTCATTTCATTTAACATGATATTTTAAAAAATATTCTAAAAATACAAAAAATAATAAACTTAAGCCCGCAATGGTAGATTATGGTAGAAATATGAAAATATTTTGATGATTGGTTATATGCTCCTTTATCAAAAACATTTAAGTTTTAATTTAAGCAATCAGATCCCATTATTTGTCAGTGATTTGGTGTTAAACTCATCACATAACATTCTGACATTCATTTCATATTTTTCTACCTAAGTTAAAGTTTGACTCAAACTTAATTGTTCTGCCATTTGTTAATTGTAAGTTGTAGCATCAATAGATTTGTCTAACCTTTCTACAGCAGTAACATTTAGCAACCGATCAGGGCAGGTCCGGTAAGCATCCAGACCAGTTTCTTCTGGCAAAGCATCTTCTGATTTATCTGGAAAGTTAGTAGAGGAGTTGGGAAGAAGAGTGCAGCCCCTCAGCTGAGTCAGTAGAGTCTCCCCATGACGTGCTGCTCCAAGAATTTCATCTTTTAAGACACGATACTCACGACCCTACAGAGAATGTTTCAGGTGTAATCAGGTGACAGGAAACAGAGCAAGGTAGAAAGGAGAAACACCATCATATTTAAACTAAAAAAAATTTAATGGCTACCTTTCAATTCATTCATTAAGACAGATTTGAAACAAGATTTTCCAATTTGCACATTACCTGCATCTCTAACAACTCCTCTGTGGAGTCCACATTGTTAGGAAATGCTGTCTCTTGAAGACGGCGGGTAAAGTCATCCAAATTTGTTGAGACTTCATGTGTGTTATTTGAGAATTTTTCCAGTGCCTGTAAAAAGACATAACACACTGTCAAAATCAAAAACAACATAGGCGCAAAAAACACGCAACTCATATGGGAAGACAGGTCAAATAATATTAGTAAAAATTAATGTATCACACAATGAAATAACACAAAAGAAATAATCAAGTTAGTTGAATTTCATAATTTTGTGGTAACATTCAGATATAGATAATCTAACAGTTTTCTAAGAGATCTCTAACATTTGAAAATATGTATATTTTTCATTACTTTTTGCAATTTATTTTTTATCAATAAAATTAGTTTATTATATAAATATCTCTGACATAGTTATTTATCTAATTGTATTGCATGGCATTTAACCACAATGATTTAATTTTTTAAAGAGAAAATAGTCTCATGCTGCAGGACTTGATATAGGGATGTTTAGTATGTTTCACTCACAATACTATGCTCTCAGGTTCAAATTCTGATGTGGCTGTGATTGTATGTAATCATTTTGTTGTTGATATGCTCATTGTACAAAAAATTACGAGGGTGTTTATGAGGTAATTACAAAATACAAATAAAAGAAAATAATATGACAATGTATATACAGTAAATTCCGGCGTATAAGTCAACCTTTGAAGCCTAAAAATTTTCCTAAAACTTAAGGTCGACTTATAAGCCAAACATAAAATGTGAACCATAAATTACAGATGAATAACATCGATATTTACAAAGACCATTGATCTTTTGGTGGAGATGATTGCTATTTTGAATCAGCTGTTCCAGTGTTTACATTTTATGACATTTATTTTAGAAGATTTATAATAATTAATTTTAATACTGTATTTACTCATGTAATCCGCATCCTCATGTACCCCACACACACCTATTTTTGGACCAGTTCGAAGAGAAAAATTAATTCATGCTTTAATAAGTTGACGTCTATGGCAGCGGAAAATTAGAAAAAAATCGAAGAAGAGTGGGGATTCCCTGTGTGTTCTCTCCATGGTTTCCTCTAAGTTGCACAACTGTGCGGCCACACAGCAGTTTTTGAAGTGCCACGCACTAAATTTTTTAAGCGTGCACTATTGTGTGTATCTTAGAATATATCAGAACAGGGCCACGTCAACCCCGGTGCACATCTGCACATTATCATCATGTAGGTGCACATAGCAATATTCATTCTGCCCATGAAAAGAATTAGAGGGAACTATGATTCTCTCCCGGGTTAAAAGAGCATCAGCAGCTCACGATGAATTCGGCGAATACAGATACCAGATGCCAACTTATTCCGGCAAAAAGTGTAGGCAGAAACTGATAGTAAATTTCTAATGACAGAATTGCTTTTTTAGAGTAACAATAATAAACTTAAAACTCAATTAAAAGGTATAGATTTAATATTATAAAAATATTACGTCATCTCAATGCTGAAGATGCACCAATGGCAGTATAAACCATGCATTTAAACCCTAAACGTTTCTTGGTCGTCTAGATACATGTAAACTTTGTAGAATGTTTTGCCTTTTGTGAGTATAAATGTAGATGCAAACATGCTGCAGTAAATTTACTATCGAAACTTGCAATTTTTAAAACTTGGTCAGAAATCTTCATACATGAGGCGATATCTTTTTTTACCGATATTTTGGGGGAAAATGTGCACGGGGTACACATTTGCAATATTTTATTGAATTTCACCACCACAGAGATCGATCGCGATTACTAGGTATAGTTCATTTCGATAGTACCATTAGCTGTTGACATCAGTCGAATTACAGGAAACTTTATTTAGTGGGTCAAGCTCTCCGAAAATAAGTTTCTTATTGATTGAAATTAAAACATCTGCCACATGGAATGCTCAAGAAGAATAGCACGGACTCTAAACAATATTTATATATATTTTTATTATTGTTTATTTCTGTTTTGTTAAAACTTGGTTTGTACATGACTTTGATTTTGTCAGAAAACAAATTCATGAGAAGTATTTTTAAGTGAAAAAGTGGCGGTCGACTTATACAGCAAACATATGCAGAATCATCTATTTTTATTCAAAAAAGCAGGAGTCGACTTATACACAGGAATATATGGTATTTCTAATTCTGAACATAATTTCTATTCTGACTTGGGTAACACTGACAAGCTTTCTTTGAACCTTTTTCTGGGAAATATTCAACCCTGTTGGAAGTCATACAAACATGCATGTAAGCAGGATCTTATAGATAATTATGAATATAATAAGTTGAGAATCCATCAACAATGTAGCCACTGTCATTCTCTTCTCACTTTCCACTTGGTTTCCTCACACTTTTCATATCAATAACTGCTCCAACATACCTTTCTTAGTATTCATCCTGTCCTCTTTCCCATCATTTTTTTCTCTATAATATTTTAAATAAATCTTTTATTTCAAAAGATGCCTTATCCTTCTCTTTTTAATTCTTTAGTCTACTATATTCCCATCAGTATCAGTCTTTACTCCAATTTTCTGCCTCCTCTTTCTCCAGCAATTAAATATCAAATGCATCAGTTAGGATTTACCTCGTATTTTTGGTAATCTCCACATTTCACATTGGCACCATTTGATACTCCAAATGGACGTTTTGATCAAACTAACCCTTGTTTTTGGGCTAATTTAACTGCTCATTTAGTTTATTTCCTGGTACATGGCTTTTTTATCAATTGCAATAATGTTTTTAATTTCTTTATAGGAACTTACATTCACCTCACATAATTATATTACCTAAATATTTGAGTTATAGAACCTGCTCTATTACTGATATCAGTGTCTCACAGACAAACATGTGATGAAGTTACATTTTAAATAATCAACTAAGGCATTTTCCTAAGTTGGAAGAGTTATATGTAAAATAATGCCAATGCCCATAGGAAACACATATCTATCTATAGTTCACCCTGCAAGCCACCGCAATGGTGTGTGGCAGGGGTGCAATAGCACCAAGGTAAAGCGCATAATAATGTATAGTATCACTCTACGTCGGCTGATTTCCTTTCGTAACTTCTGTTCTGCTCAGCTATCGTTCTAGGGAAAAACGAGCCTTTATACCTCTCAGTCCTACAGGCTATCTCTCTTATTTTACGAGGATGGTCCGTTCTACCAATATAAGTTGGCGCTCTTATTATTTCTTCGACATCGCTGGAGAATATATGCGTTCTAAATCTTTCGAGAAGTTTTAACCTAGAGCGTGATCGGCGCTCGGCTAGTGATTCCCATCCTAAGTCCTGTATCAAGGCTGTAACACTATTGTTTCTATCGTAACAATTTTTGACGAATCTAGCGGCTTTTCGCTGCACTCTTTCTAACTCTGAGATTGATCCTTTCACGTACGGATCCCATATGCTCGACGCGTACTCTAGTAGCGGTCTTACTAACGAGAAGTAACATGTCTCTTTGACTTTTTCCTCACTTTTACCTACTATGCGTTTGATGAATCCTAGTTTCTGTTTAGCCTTCCCGCATATATTTCGTATGTGCATATCCCACGAGAGGTTGCTTGTTAAAGTAACGCCTAAGTATTTGACGGAATCGGCTAGTTTTAGCTGGACGCCTTCAACAGTGTAATTCGTCGTGTCAATGTTTTTGTTTTCCCAGAATCTCATAAAGGAACACTTTCCTAAGTTCAATTCTAACTGCCACTCTTTACACCACTCGAGAATTGCATTTAAGTCGTCAGAAAGTAATAATTGATCATTAGGACTGTTAATCTCTCTGTAAACTACTGTATCATCCACGAATAACTTGATTTTACTTTTAATAACCTTATCTAAGTCGTTTATGTATAAAAGGAATAGTAGGGGGCCGATTACACTTCCCTGTGGAACGCCTGAGGCTACGCTGACTGAATCACATGTGGTTCGCTCCACTCCCCACAGAACATTAACTTCAACTTCATACTTTCACCTCAACATGACTATGAAAGATGACCTCCAGGTCCAAGATAAAGACTTGAACCCCTCAAGAAAGATTTTCAGAAAATCTTTAATCTCTCCCGTCATCTACCAATAAGGTGACTTGTAGGGTATCATGTAGATGTAGAAGAATGGATTCCTTCGAGTTGGGACTTATGGCTGTAATATCAATGCATGGTGATGATCCAAAGTGCATATTAGCCTCATTTGAATCCTAATTGTTAAAATTCTAATGTGGATTAAATGAGAAGATGAAATCTTTCAAAGGACGTCTCACCATTGGAAACAAAACTGGATGTCCTCTTTGGCTAACTGGATGACCTCAATCAACATGGTAGACAGGACTGACTACTCATCCATGACTTTTAAGAAGAGAAGAAAATTCCTACCAAAGTTGCTGATATCTCCCTCAGGAGTAAACTCCACATTGTAGTACATCCTAACATGATCTCATGTGCTCACCATCTTCAAACCAGGAATCCAGATTCCAGCAAACTATGACCATTAATGGTCCATTTTAGAGACCTCTTAGACCTTTTTGCAGTGTGGAAACAGAAAAAGATCCTCAAGATGAATAATTTTCTACTTACCAAGCCTCTTACTCCAATGTGAGTGAGGCTACTCAGTGATGCCAAAGGTTTATTTAAGGTGAAAGTTTGGTATCAGGATAAAATTGTTATTCTTAAATGCAATAAAAAACATTATAGCACCAAGCAAAGTGATCTTGCTAAACTTAATATCTAATTTTTCTCTCAAATGGTCATTATTAAGTGGACCTATGGGTAACTTAGTTCCAACCGCTATTTGTGTTTCCATTTTTTATGTTTTTTAAATAGACAGAAAATTTATTTGTTGTTTTCTCTCACAGGAATAATAACCTTACCCTATCCTGATTTTTGCCTTAGTCTCCTGTATGAGTGCTTTCATCATTGCATTTTATAATTCTTTTTTTACCTTATTTTATACTTTTCTTTTGTGAAATCATTATTTTAATATCTAATTTCTTCATTATTTTGTATATTAATTGGTGAATAGTTCTCTCTTTAAGCTGATTTATATAATACCTCATGTCATTTGTAAACACTTGTAAGCAATGTATTCATCCAAATCACGTGGGAAAGCAGATACATAGCTTGTTGGGAATACCAACCAGAAATGCAGAGTTCCTTTCATTTCAGCATTATGCCAACCCTTCCCCTCCCAAGGTGTCACAAGGAACCATCCAACTAGAATCTTTAACTCTATGGGAGATTTATTCAGTAACGTCTACAAACCTTTTTGGCATTGTCGTAATGTTTTTCACATAAATTCACAAAACCTCATCACACATATAGATGAACTTTGTTAGAAACAAAGTACACTGCATACTCATATCAGAAACATGGCTAAAACCTGGCCTCTCCTCATCCCTACTGGAAATTTCATTATACCTAAACAATTGTAATTTGCTTGGAAAATTAGAGTAATAAAAAGGTGACATTTTATAACCTATTTCCAAAATTTATCTGCATCTATTAAAATTCTTAACAGGTAATTTCATAAATACTTACCACTCGTTGTTCAATCCATTCCTCATGATTGTATGGTATGCAGCCTTCCAAGTCTTTTGTAAGTTGGTTCTTTTCTATGTACTCATGAAGTTCTTCAACACAATCACAAACTACAACCTTTAAAAACAAAAACAGTTTACAATATGTATTTAGATGGTGGTGTATAACTAAATCACTAAATTATACAAATAACATGTGACAAAAATATTTAAATTCAATACTTTGTTAAAAAGCAGACTTTGGTAGTGAATATGACATTCCCAATGGGTCAATGACATAAGTATGAAGATTACAGAATAAAAATGCCAACATGACTTATGTTCATCTCCCTCAGGAGATTTAAAATGAAATTTCCATATTTGTTTCCTTTGCTGTGGCAGCCATTCAACTAATATACCTCATATATGTCATTTTCATTTTGTATGTCAAGTCCAACTATTAAACTAGAAAATTTCTGATGCCATTATCAAAAAAAAAGAAAATTGTGCATTCCCTCCAAGAAATTTATTATAATATTTATGAAAGTTTGTTTGTTTATTTGTGCACCTGTACCAGTGGTTCCCAAACTCAGGTCGCGACCCAAATCAGGGTCGTGGGGGGTCTGATGTAGGGTCACGAGAGGGTTTTATGGAGGACTCGATAATTATGAAAAAAAATCAAAATTTGTATCTAAATTCAAACAGAATGATCAAGAAAATGTAATTATTGAATCTGTGTTTATTAATTTTAAACATACTGGAGCAATTAACTTTTAAATAACTAATGAACACCCTTTATTATTGTACGGTACAACGTAGTTGTACTTAAAGCCATAGTACTTCTAATGTTCATTCCACGTTGCAGTAATATTGAGGCGGGGAGTCAATTCCACTGTAGTGAAAAGAGAGGAGAATTCTAGGCATGGCTGTACGTGTAGTAGTGGCAGCGAAGCCTCCCCCCTCTCCTTCTGGTAGTTCACATTTTTCTCGCATGGGCAGTTAGCTCATTTGGCTGCATTACAGTCGACTCTAGTGTAACGTGCGTTATCAATAAAAGTGGGTTTGTTTTGATAATCAGTGTGTTTTGAGTATATGTGAGTTTACATATATATTTTGTCTTGGTAAGTTTTGGTAACTTAAAATGGCTAAATGCAGTTTACCGTACAAATCTGATTTCTTAAAGTTTGGATTCACAGAACTTAAAGATCGAAATGGAATGGGTCGACCTCAATGTTGCAGTGTTTACAAGTCTTGACTAATGAATCCATGAAAGAAAACAAGATGAAGTGTCATCTGACTACAGTTCATCCTAATTTGGTTGATAAGCCATTGACGATTTGGAAAGAGAAAGAATCAAACGTAAAGCGTATAAGACTTGATGCCCCATCTTGCTCTGCCACTGTGTCACTTTCTAAAACAACAAAGGCATCTTTTGAAGTTGCTTGGAAGATCGCCAGATGCAAAAAGGCTCATGATATTGGTGAAAAGCTTGTAAACCAGCTGCCATTGCTATGGCTCGGACAGTATGTGGAGAAGAGATCGCTAAACAATTGGAAATGGTTGCCCTGTCAGCCAACATAGTAAAACGGAGAATAGACATGATGTCAGAAGATATTCTTAACCAACTTATTTTTGGACTTAAGAAGGCTGGGAAATTTTCTTTGCAAATCGACAAATCTGTGGATGTTGAAAATAAGCCTCAGTTAATGGCTTTCATCAGATATAAATCGTGTGACGACATTGTGGAAGAATTTCTGTTCTGTGAATCTTTGAGCACCACAACAACAGGCTCAGACGTATTTGAGTTAGTCTCAAAATTCTTTTCAAAACACAATCTTCAGTGGACAAATTGTGTGGGACTGTGTGTCGATGGTGCCTCTGCCATGATGGGAAGCTGAGTTGGATTTTGCAGACATGTGAAGGATGCCAATCCACAAGTAGTTATTATACACTGTCTTTTGCACCGAAAAAATCTCGCAACCAATGCCATACAGGTTGATCTCAGTGTAGTGTTACAGGATGCTGTTGACATTGTGAACTTTATAAAGCCTAGGGCGCTAAATTCATGCTTGTTTCGAGCTTTGTGTGATGAAATGGGATCTGAGCATCAGAATTTGTTGTACTTTTCAGATATTCATTGACTTTCACATGGAAAAATGCTTTCTTGTTTGATGACACTTCGTGTGGAGGTCCACATTTTTTTGAACGAAAAAGAACATTTATTAGCAGAAAGGTTTACTGATGAAACCTGGCTTGCAAAACTCGCATTCCTAAGTTATATATTCCAGCATATTAATGAGCTGAACATTGACATGCAAGGTAGGAACCACACTCTAGTAGATATTGGCAAAAAAGTCATCTTTTAAGTGCAAACTTGTTTTATGGTGGGACAAAATTTCAAAACGGAAAATGGCTTTGTTTCCCTTTATGAATGAGTTTTTAGAAGATGCCAGTAAAGTTTCTCTGGATGACTTGAAACCTGTTTGTGACGAATATTTGGAAAAACTGCACAAAGAGTTTGATCGGTATATACCACAAAATGTAGAGTTTGAAAAGTACAACTGGGTAAGAAATCCATTTAACATTGATGTGATGACAACTAGGGATGACATTGATGGCTTCCTGGAAGAGCTTATTGATCTTCAAAATGATCAGCTCATGAAAGAAAAGTCTGCACAAGTTCCACTGATAAAATTTTGGACAGAGCTTACAAATAAACCGATTTTGGTCAGAAAGTCGGAAAAAGAACTGCTTCCATTTCCCACAACATATATTTGTGATACTGGATTTTAAAGCATGGCAATAATCAAGTCGAAATCTAGGAATCGATTGGATCCTCAGCATGATCTCCAGTGAACATAGTGCCTGACTTCACGGAGCTTGCTGCAAAATTACAGCACCAAGGAAGCCATTGATTTCTGACATTATTGTTCTGTTCATTTTATGTGACGTTCCATATGTTCAGTATTTCACAAGTTTTTAAATAGAAGCAAATGATTTGTCAAACCAGCACATGTATGAGTTATTTAAATAAAGATTTGTTTTGTGTATTTAATATTGTCCCAGAAAATATTGGATTTGACAAGTAACATTAAAAATTTAATATTTTTTAAATAAGTGGCAATGTTATGTATTGTTCAAAAGGCATTAGTATTAGTTCATTTATAGTAAATATCACTGGCTATTGCCGTTTTCATGGTAGGGTCGCGGGTCACATACCATTTGCTACTTTAGGGTCACACACATAAAAGGTTGGGAACCACTGATCAATACATTTCCACACCATTAAAGCTAGAGTAATCAAATTTTCAACAGATACTTTCTTCACAAATAGGAAGGCCGTAGGCTACTTTTTAATCCCAAATGTTTTATATTACAGTAAAACCTCCATATATCGAAATGGAAGGGACCAGATTTTTAGGCATTTTGATGAATGGGGGTTCACTATAAAGAGGTTTACCATAAGACCTTCATATTATCATTCATAAACGCACAAACTGGTAATGAAAAGTCCTATTATCTTCTTAACTACTATATTAGTATATTTATATATACACAACATAGATTTAATATATTTATAATATAAATATAAACCTAAATTTAAAAAAAATGAATATGTACTCTTCCTATTGTTTACTGGAAAAATCTGGTAATTTCAGTCTGTATCATCTTTTTCTTAAATTCATTGGATACAACATTTTCTATTTTATTTAGTAGCAAGAGATTATCACCACTGCAATCCTCCATATTCATAACAAATCTTTCTAGCCCACTCAAGGCCTCTTGCACTTCACTCTTTTTTGGAGTTGGAATTATTTCCATACCCCAACTGTTGCCCAACTATCAACCATTATTATGTTTGCTCTGCTTCGGGCACCGTTTCTCCGGGATGAGGAGGGAATATGGTTCCAGTCAGGGTGCCTAAGGTGCCCAACACAACTCAATCTCCATACCCCGACTGTTGCCTAACTATCAACCCTTATTATGCTTGCTCTGCTTCGGGCACCGTTTCTCCAGAACGGGGAGGGAGATATGGTTCCATTCAGGGTGCTGAAGCTAAGCAATTGTGTGGTAACTCAGTCATTTGAAAACTGCTATGTGTAAAGAACGTCTATGATTCAAGTTCTATGTAGTTCATTTTCTTGTCAGTTATGGCGCTAGTGGTATGTCACCTATTCTAAACCAGCTCTTTATTTAGTACTGTATATCACGGCGTATAAGTCGACACTGCGTATAAGTGAACCTCAAATTTTCCGCTTGAAAATACATGATTAGGCATCACTCTCATCATCTGTGTAAATGATGTCGCCATGAATGTCCTCTTCATCCTCCCTATTCACCTCGGTGCAATCATCATTGTATATAATGTCTTCAGGACCATCTGTGATATTTGTGAGATAATACTTTGAAAAGGCATGTATATATTGTAAACTCTCTCGCTCATATCTTGCTTGTCAGCAAGGTGAGAACAGCTAATAGACAAGTGAAAAATTACAGTGATCGCTTTACAAAAAATGAGGTACATATTACACATGGTGATAATATAATTTTCATATTTCACTCGTGAAAACATGGGTGTGTATTATAATCGGAAAATTACTGTATTAAAATTAAAAACTTTAAATCTTCTAAAATAATTGTCATTAAATGTAAACAACGGAGCAGCTGATTCAAAATGACGATCACCTACACTGAAAGATCCAACTGTCTTCGTAAATATCGATGCTATTCATCTGTAAGTTAAGGTTCACATTTTTTATTCAGTGTATAAGTCGACTTCACATTTTTATTCAGTGTATAAGTCGGCCTTAAGTTTAAGAAAAAATTTTCTGAGCTTCACTGAGCATTTCAGCAAAAAAGCAGTCTTTGCCGATTATGACAACTGTTATGCATGTGAATCTAGTTTTCTCAAGATTTTTATGACTTTTGGAGAAACATAGTTTTTCAATTTCTTCTTATAGCTACTGGTAAAACATATGGATTGATAAATAATTAGTTACAAATTACCATAATAAATGTAACTTTTAAATTCAGTTACTATTTTTACCTCTGTTAAAGCAGCATTAGCACTACTTATAAAAGCTATAACTCAGGGTAATAAACATTTAAGTATTATTTTTTAAATATTGCCAATATATATATATATATATATGTTGACAATTGCATAACCAAAAAAAATCCTTTGCCACTCATATTAAATGAAAGTCTCAACTCATTTTGCTATCTCACTTGTGTTTAGATTATTTGCTGAATACATATATTCAATGAAATATATATTTTGTGAATTTAATTAATAACATCATACTTTTCTAAATTTCTTAAAAGAAATAAAGGAGTAACTTCTATCCTATTCTATATTCATTTCCTGTTTATAACTGCCAAAAGCCTAATATAAATACTTGCCTTAAATCTGAATTCTTCTCTGAAAAGCTTGCTGCTAACTTCAGATATTGCTTTTTGAAGAAAGCCAGAAGGTCTCAGAACATAAGCTACATGGATGATACCAGGGAAGTAGCCCTAGACACACCAAACCCAGGAATTAAAATTTTTCATCCAATTTCCTTTCGCAAATATGAACAAAAATTACACATTTGCTCTTACCGAAAGCTTAAGCAAAACCGTCTTTACAGAATTCCATTTATCATTTCTCCTGTCTATCACCAATACAAATCCAACATCTGCCTCATCTAATCTGTAAAATAAATACATTTTTAACCTTTATGATCTCTATAATCGATTCATAAAATCATTTACTTCATATTAAACTCACGAAGGTACAGAGGTGAGGTAAAGAATTAACTTCTGATATCCTTCATCAGCAAGACTGCAAAAATTTCCCAAGTCAGGGAATGTAATGATTGGTCGACCATCTCTTGACTTGCCACCTAAATAAAGTGCTTAAGTTATTAGATTATAATCACATACCACATCTCAAAAAGTTCGAACCTTTACAAGTAGTTCAAATAAAATAACATTCCAATACTATTAGGCATACCAGAAATAATGGCAAACTGTCCGCGAAGCAGGTCGGCCACATCAGCCACTGTGAGGACATTATCAATATCATCCATTGTATCGTCTGAAAAGCACAAACATTTAGTTACACATATAAAAAAGAGAAGGATTTTTGTAGAAAATTTAGCATGAATATTACTGGAATACAATTTCATTCTAATGGAAATTAACTACCTGCATAAATTAAGAAGATAATCTGAAAAATAAATAGCAATGTTCATTATTTCTATTTACACTTTGTTAGATCTAGTTTTAACACAAATATTTCATGGTTATAATAGAAATATGTTATCACTAATTTCTGTTAACTATTATTGCTAAATTTTGTGGTTCATGTGAATGTTTGCTGAACATTTTTGATAATTTTAAACTGCAACCCTAAACAGCGTCTATCTGTATTCCATTTTCTAAAATAAAGTAAAACCCATAGTATTGGATTTGTTATAATATTACTGGCAACATTATGGTCCTAGGCATTTGCTCATACTATTTTCAAACTGGCTGATTCCAAGTTGAGGTAAAATCATAATACAGAATCATAATTATATTTGCTATTTTAGATCAGAATTATAAAATGGAACTGTGTAATATTTAAAAATACATGCTGACTTGTTACACTACTAATATGTATACAGCCATATCATGAATACACTCAAAATCAAAATTTAAAGTATAGTAGAAAATATTTATAGGTAAATAAAAATGTTAGCTGGAGTAATAGGGTGGGAGGTGGTAACAAAAAAGCTGTAATAAGGTTAAGAATGGAGAGTTTAGGTAGGTAGAATAAAATGAGAAGATCCTGTTCACTAGGAGGAGAGAATGGATGAAAAGTGGATTTAGTACAGTGCATCCTTTCGGAGGAGGAAGGCAAAACAAGTCAACAATTATATTACCATCTCCAGAAAAGACAGTTTAAAAATTTTTAATTGCTCACATGAATTAACTAGCAAACCTTTCTCTGCACACTGCAACATCAGGTGATTGAGACATTGTGAGTTTATAGTTTTTTATAAAAAAATGCATTCTTTAAGGTGGTCTTCTCTTAGTCTCTGCAACACCTTCAGCAGACACAACATAATTAAATATTAGTGGAGGGTATTCCGGCAAATGGAATATACAACTTCATTTTATAATAATATTTAAATTATAACAGTAACTAGCAGAAAATATAATTAAGAAACTCTCAGATGAATTAATCACACTCAATAAATAATAATAACCCTAAATTCAATACAAGATTACTTTTTTATAGTAATACTTCAATTCGTATTATGGTTGTTTTACACTCATAACTGTACAAACCAAACTAGAGAAAACAAAATCTGAATCAAAGACTAATATTGAAATTACAAAATTCTACCCATAAATCCAAATAAAATAAAACAAAGTGATTAATGGACTAAATGATGCAAGAACTGACTGGAAAATAATCCCAAAAATATTTTCTTGTAATTATGGAATTTTCTCCATTGATAGGTAGCATGATGCTTCCTACACCACTGTACCAGCCACATACAATATTTAAAATGACTGAAAATACCATGTGTATATTTCAAATGTTGAGAATTTTTAGATTGTGTGATGTGCTATGTACTAGGATA
Organism: Uropetala carovei; assembly: GCA_036926305.1. Taxonomy (NCBI): domain Eukaryota; kingdom Metazoa; phylum Arthropoda; class Insecta; order Odonata; family Petaluridae; genus Uropetala; species Uropetala carovei. Next base: position 4,422,500 of record JAXCHB010000172.1, on the reverse strand, counting down.
GAAAATTGCATCTAAGTACTAAAAAAATGTCGTTTATATTTCATTTGTGATACCTAATGACGGTACCTGCTGGAAAATACACGGATATACGTCTTAATTAAGTTGATAGGGTAAGGCGGGCTGAATTAAATTACAGTGGATATGATACATGTAAGTCATAGTTTGTGGGCCCCCGTTATAGACAACCAAGCAGTTATTAAAGCAGCTCAAATGAAGTTAAAATATCCAAGTTGATCATGTTATCTAACATATTCCACTGGTAAAAAGTTGCTCTTTTCGAATTTAAAAGATTATCTGGCTCATTTGGTAGTTAACAGTATTTTTTGATAACCAAACAAACAAGTATGTATCCGCATTATACGATAATTTCTATTGAATATGAAAATATTGATTAAGTATCATCATACAAAATAAAATACCTTAAGTTAAATATCAGCGCGGAGTAAGGCACAAAATTGCAAACACCGAATAAAAATTCAAAAACCCACTAATAAAAACAATTGAACATCGATATAGGCTACCAACCTTACATGGAAGGTCACAGCCTTGAATGACCTACAGCACGTCCTTTGGTTGCCACGCAATCCAATTTTACCCATTATATGTAACCTGTTTTTTAATTGTAAGCCACCATATCCAATTATAAGGTAATTTGCTATTCAACACTGATTGTCATCACCTTAACAGTACGTTACTTGCCCAAAACCAATATCAGTACTCATTCATTGAAATACTATAAATTTATGATAAGATACATCCGCCATGGCGATAACTCGTATGACACAGGTGCTACCAACACAACGGAGATGTACATTCTTAGTCGATTAGACATTAGGTGTGACCATGGTGTGACGTCGACTCTGCTCTGGCGTTATACCAGGGGTTACTGGTCTGATTCCAAGTAAAAGTCTTGTTAAAACATTTTAGTGTGGCTCGTAGTTTTCTTCTATTACAGCTTTTTGATAGTTTTAGAAGGCTGTTCATTACTATAAATATCTTTATTATTATTTATTTATTTTACACATTTGCTTTTATTTCTTCAATAGTTGCCGTGCTATTTAAATGTCTTCTAAGAACTGGTCATTCGTTCCCAATTCTTATATTTTACTTTTTCTTAAGTTCTCTGTCATGGTAATATAATCGTGAGAAATTACTGCACTAGAGGCGCAATAAGGCTAAGAAAGAAATAATAAAAAATGTAACCAAGCTAATATCTAAAAATAGCAGATTAATGACAATAAAGCTGAAAACTTCTGTGGACAAGTTAGTAATGCAAGTATATGTGCTGTTATCAACTCATAGGAAGGAGTAAACACATGAGTCAATGAACGAAATTTACAAAGTGGAAGGAAATTAATCCTATGACAATGGGATATTGGTACACCAATGATGGCAAAGAGAAAGAAGATGTTGTTGGTAAATAAGAACTTAATGAAAAGAAGTATTGGAGGAAAAATCCAGCATTCATGCCAAATTTTCTTTTGCTCAACTATTATCGGCATATAATTTACGATTTATATTTAAATTACTCATTAGCATTGTCCTCCCAATTCTAAGCTCACGAAAAGCATCGACCTTCGAAGCTCCTAGCTCCAAACGCACATTGCATGCACAAAATAAAACAGAATGCCATATCAGAATGTAAAGGTAAGTCTTGAAAGGATTGTGGAGAAAGAAACTTCGTATCATGAAGGTTTTACGCATTTCACGTCGCATAGGTATTTATCAAATAGAATGGTATAAATTTCTAAGGAAAGAGATAGTGAGACGGTAGCAAAGATGGAGCAGATTTGGCACGAAAGCAGGACGTCCGCCCACAGGCCGCCGTACCAACGGAAGCGATTCAACCTCAAACGCTATGTCCGGAATACGAGAAATGGGTCGTCAAAAACAAGCAAAACGTACCCGGGAAATAAAGTTGTTTACGCAGGAACTGTGAGAGCATGCAGTTAAGCTCGTGTATGCAATCAAACAAGGAAAATAGAAAAAGAGAGATGGAGCGGTTTGTTTACCGATTGCCCGCGTACCGGAGTCGGAGAGCGTGGCCATCGGTCTGCGGCGCGGCGCGTCCTCCTGCGCGAACCGCCCCACGGGCACCACCACGCCGCTTCGGCTCCTCCTCAGCCTCGGACCGCCTCTGCCTCCCTCGCGGCTACCGCGTCTCAGAGGCACCTCGAAGCGGGACGCGTCTTCCGGTGGTGTGGACGGAAGGGATGTCGCTGCGGAAGATCGTACGCACCATGCGAATGCTTTCGAGAGATGGGCGGGAGGGGGGCAGAGTAGAGGTGGTAGTGTGGGGGGGCCGAGGGGGGGATCGGCGGGCGCGCGGGGCGTCACCTGCACTGTGTCCTCTGCCCTCCATGGCTTTGGCGGCACTCCTCTTGAAGTGTTCCAGGAAGGAGTCGATCTGGTCCTCGATGTTATGGGCAGACACCCCCGGAGCTGCTACCGATCGGCGACCGACGGCATCCATTTGCGCCTCTCGGCAGATCGATAGCGCATTCCCCGGGCGACTACAGCGCCACAATCGATCGTGCGGTCGAGGACAGATAGAAAGAGTGCTCTCGCCTCGGGGGGCGCGCGCGCGCGACTCGGCACAGTCACCTCGAAACGCACAGGTCGAAGAGCCGTCCAATCGAATGCTAGGCGAAGAGCGACCTTTGCAAGGCCGCAAACTACGCGAGGCGCAAACGCGAAACAATTGCGAATGAGAGGAAGTGTGGCTCGAATGCGTCCGGTCGAAGCAGACGAACTGTTGGTGAAATTTCAATGGCACGAGCAAACGGCACAAAGTGCTTCGGATGAACGAGGAGTTGCACGGCGAGTGGAGATTTTCCCCCAACTGCCCTTTCCGCTTTCGTCCATCTTGCTATAGGAACGCATTGCGGCATTCTTCAAACGTGTACGACTGATTGGTGTGAAGATTTAACACGCCAAAAACGAATTATTTTTGGAATCGAAGATATAGCTTCCATTAAATAAACACGACCCAATTTCGTCGCATTCCTGTATCGCTGAGTAGTCTCAGCAAGAACTTTCAGCGATATCACCTAAAGTCACGTTATAAACAATGATATTTCTCATCTTCGTATCCATGAAATGTTTCAAAATAAAGTCCAGACCACTTTTCCTAGAGCAATAAAGAAAACCGCAGAATAGAGACGCCAATAAAAATTAATGCGCTCGGTATTTCATTCAAAACAAAATCCTTTCTAAATATAAGTTCAATATTAAAGTACCTATACTTCAACAGAACGCAAATATGTAAATTTTCTAATAAAAGCACAAAGCTGAATATCATACAGATTAAAAAGAGCTATCTATATATTATAGATAAATCCCTCACTTTCGCCCAAAATCACCGCGAAATTCAAATGCGCGAAACGCAAAAAGCGAACGGCAAATGTAAGCATTATGGGAAAAGCGTGGTTCGGTTTCTGCAACTGCGAGTTTGAAACGATGTAAAATAAAAACGTAGAATATAACAGAGAAAAAATATAATATTAAATATACCATACAAAAAATATGAAAAATGAATAATAAAGATATATTAAATGATTATGACAAAGACAAGATAAAAGTCTAAGACAGGGGCCGCATCCGGCCCGGTAGAGCATTTTATGTGATCCGCGAAGCTTTAGTGTATACATATATGGTCTGCGATATTTATTATAGACAATTTTGTACATTTTAAGAACTACTGCTGTCATAATACATATCCTGGAGAAGTTTCAACGGTAAAAATGGTTAAAACTTTATTTTCATATTTAAAATCTCTTGAGTAAGTTCCTATGTAAACTCTCATCCGGCCCGCCAAGGTATTTGTGACTCATAATCCGGCCCGCCAAAGCCCTCACATGCATGAATGCGACCCACCACGTAAAAAGGTTGAACGCCACTGGTGAGAAAAAATGTCGTTTGAGAGCACTAAGTTCTGTCCGGTTTAAAATTTTGAATAAGCGAAATTCTATGGGCGAACTGTAAAATTAGTCACAAAATGAGTTAGAAGAAACTGGACAAAGATACAATAGAAATTTATTTCCCTTATACCCGGTTAATATGACGAAATACGAAGCATTTTACATCAATTGCGTGTTGTTTTTGCGTTTTACTCGTTGATGCTCGATAGTAATTAACGGCTATTGTGCTTTTAGTCGACTATGAAGGAGATAAGCAAAAATTTAAACGCATCTCCTTGTTATCCACATTGATAGGAGATACTCACGCTCTCTTGATTAGAAGTTCAATAATATGAAGCCGCTCCTAGTGCCGTAATTTTTACGCATCCAATATAATACGCACCTCGGTTTTCTCGAGTGAAATGTAGAAATTGTTTTATCACCACGTATAATACGCATCTAAAATTTTATAGTAATATGATTAATGCAGCTTTTCACCGTAATATTTAGCAACGGAGGGGAAATAAATTATTAGCCGTTGTGGCTTTGAGAGCATATCTTTTTACGTCTCATAAACTATTCGAGTACAGTGATACAGAATAAGAATTTGCAGATATTTGTGATTATGACTACTAACTTCTAATATAAATTTCATTAAATTTCCTAAAGTTTACTGATTTTACTGTATACATGTAGTAAATAAAAAAATCGGTACTTTCCTGTTTACGGGAATACCTTAAAAAATAAACATGTATTGTTATGATTGTTTGAGAGGATATAACATTGAAAGGATATATTGAGGTATTGTTGGATTTACGACATTTTATTTTTAAAACAACATTAACAGAAACTGATTGGCTGGTCTCGACATTTACAAACCCAATCTTCGGACAGCGGGGAGCGAGGCATTTTTTTTTGAGAGGATATAACATTGAAAGGATATATTGACGAGCCTTCGGCTCGCTTTTTTTTTAATGGGTAGTCGTCTCCGGGCGCTACCGCGCCCTTCACCTCGCCCGGAACCAAAGAAACCCTCCCCGTTGTCCGGAGATTGTGTTTGTAAACGTCGAGACCGGCCAATCAGTTTCTTGTCCGGTGATTGGGTTTGTAAATGTCGAGACAGGCCAATCAGTTTCTGTTAATGTTGTACGTAAGTATGGCATGGGGACAGGGGCGGATTCAGAAACTTCTCAAAGGGGGGGGGGGGGGGGGGGGGCGATCGCCCCTCCACCTATCGAATCCGCCCCTGCCAACCGCCCTATATTTTGAAAATCTCTACCCCTATCAGAATCCTTCTTTCCCTTGCTATACAGACCTAATCTGCGGCGTATAATTGAGGATTTTTGCGCGGAAAGAATTTAAGAAATCACCCAGTGGAGTGCAATGGGGTTATCCAAGGAGGGGGCGATCGCCCCTCCCTTGGATCCGCCGCTGCATGGGGATAATACGTAAGTACCAGGTCCTACGAAGGGTCCCGGAGGTATTCCCGTTAACAGGAAAGTACCAAAAAATCTATTAAATTTATCTTCTTCTTCATTGAACTTAGACCACTGAAAGTACAATATTATTATTATTATTATTGTCTTGAAACCAAAATTAAAAAAGAAATTCCATTCGCACGCAAAAATACCAGCAACTATGAGCGACAATGTTTCGGGAAATAACTGTTATTGGATGGCTGAAAAAATTGCGTTTGTTTCCATGAATAATACGAATCTTAATTTTTTTCAATTTTTCGCGAAAAAATAGCGTATCATACAGGGAAAATTACGGTACCTGTTTCCGTGAAAAGGAGAAATAGGGCAGAGGAAACGGTTTGTGCACATCGCGTACACTTAATTAGTGTGTTGCAGAGAGCTCGCTGTACGAAAAAAATTGTCGAATCCTTCGTCATTAGAGTAGCCAAATTCCTAGGTAGTAAAACCGGAGGATAAAGTGTTCTGATTGTGAGATAGAAAAACCTGGCCAATATAAAACAGAAACAACGCAAAATGCACATATCCCAGCGTTTAACATAAAGTGAACAGTTTTCTACGGTATTTCCACCTTCAATAGTGAACTCTAAGCGAAAAATATTCTATTATCGTTCAAATATTAATCGAATAGATTAAATAAACACAAAGAATCAAACCTCTGCACATATCTTGGGCAAATACAGTTTTAAAACCTCCAACACCAACCAAAATATTCCTCGAAAACGAATTGACCTTATGGGAATTATTCGAATTCATTCATTAAATCTCACAAACAGAATGCGACCGGCTTTTATTACAATAGAGACAAAATATGTAAAATTTTCTCCACGTCCTGCAGTGAGAATATGCGCTTCTTTAACTGTATGCGTGTTTCTTTTATAAAAAGATATTAAATATGAATACGGTTTGTCCTGCTCATGCTACTCCACGCACGCGCGCGCGCGCATACACACACTCATGCCTCAAACCAAGGTTTCCTTCCTTCTTATTTCTAAACCTTGGTCTCACATTCAGTTTCGTCGCGATTTTATTGCCGTTTATCGATCAAATCTTTCTCCCCTTCTCCGCGAAACCACAAAAGCCCCCTTTCTCTTTCTCGTTTTCCTCTCACACCGACTAACCATCATTCTGTCGTCCCTATTATCAGTCTCCGTGCTAGATGATAAAGAAATCCGTTCGTTCCTGAAATAAAATCCTTCGCTCTTAACAGAAGTTTTTCCTCTCTTTTTTTGGCCGTCGATAAGGACTTCCAAAAAGTTGCGGTTCACTCAGCTATATTTGATTGACGATGTATTGCTCACGCTTCACTTCCATCGACCCAAAAAAAATCGAGATTCTGAAATCCAAAAACCATGGCTTCGATAAAACAAACAAAAAAACATCTAAACAAGTTAGGAAAGTGTACAACGTATCACAAATGGGCGCGTTTCGTGCAATGGAGTATTAGAAAGAAATTATATATGTATCTGTACGTAAGGGAAATTGCGTTTGAATGTTCTTTTCTTCATCATAAATAATCCATTTTCTTCCTATTTTAAAATATAGCATGCGCACGTAAGTAAATTAAACGTTTGTTTGTGAGATTGTTTATGTTAGCAACAATGAAGAAGTAACCAAGCAAGAAAATTTCTAAGTTCAACTCGATTTAAGACGTTTTTGTTTGATTTTCTCAATAACGGCTACTTCTACGATAAAAATGTATAGGAAAGGAAATACTCATCTTTACTAGTTCGACAACGTTTATTTGAAAAAATTTTTAATATGAGCAATACTTTACGAGATATGACGAAAATTTCATTTTTGTCACCAGTAAAGTGGTACCTCTGATTGGCGTACGAGATTCATTTTTACGATTTTCTGATTATATTTGATTGTAAGTCCTTAATATCAAATTTCATGAAAATCCGTAATGTAGAAGCCGAGAACGAACATGCGGAGGGACGGACAGACCTACCGACGATAATAGGCGCTCACGCTTTAAGCGAAACGCGCCTAAAAAATGGCGTGATCGCTGGCGGTAAAGTAAGAATAATGATATATTGCACATGCGTCACTTCCGTGGGTTCCGCGACTCGGACACATGTTCAACGCCCATAGCGGAATCTGATTCGATGTCGAGCCAGATCATCAAACCAGAAACGTTGAATCATTCGAGCAAAAAATCTGATCTGTCCAGCACATGACGTTCTCCACACAGAGTAATGAATATAATTGCTCTCGACATCAACATCCTCAAGAATATTTATCGTCAATTACACTTGTGAATAATTTTTAAATACATACTGAATAATTTTCACTTTGAAAAATACTTTAAATCACTTGTCACATTAAACAAGTTAGGAAAGTGTACAACGTATCACAAATGGGCGCATTTCGTGCAATGGAGTATTAGAAAGAAATTATATGTACCTGCACGTAAGGGAAACTGCGTTTTAAAGTTCTTTTCTTCATCATAAATAATCCATTTTCTTCCTATTTAAAAATTTTCCATGCACACGTAAGTAAATTGAACGTTTGTTTGTGAGATTGTTTATGGGTACCGTCCTGTTATACCCCCACAAATAAACTGTCCCATAAAAACATTATCGCTAAGGAAATGTTAAATAAATAAGAATCATAGTAACGTGAAGATGAACTTCCAAGCATCGATACTTAGATATCAGACCTGATTGGCCGGTCTCGAAATTTACAAACCCAATCACCGGACAACGGGGAGGGATACTTTGGTTCCGCGCGAGGCGAAGGGAGCGGTAGCGCCCGGAGACGACTACCCATTAAAACAAAGCGAGCCGAAGGCTCGTAAATATGTCCTTCCATTTGCAGCGCAACAGTCAAGAGGATATATTGACGAGCCTTAGGCTCGCTTTGTTTTAATGGGTAGTCGTCTCCGGGAGCTACCGCGCCCTTCGCCTCGCCCGGAACCAAAGTATTCCTCCCCGTTGTCTGGTGATTGAGTTTGTAAATGTCGAGACCGGCCAATCAGGTCTGATATTAACTCGATCTACAAATAAAACGTAGTTCCCTCAATTGTTAATCGTGACCCTAGCAACGTGTTAATGTTTTTATGGGACAGTTTATTTGTGGGGGTATAACAGGACAGTACCTGTTTATGTTAGCAACAATGAAGAAGTAACCAAGCAAGAAAATTTCTAAGTTCAACTCGATTTAAGACGTTTTTGTTTGATTTTCTCAATAACGGCTACTTCTACGATAAAAATGTGTGGGAAAGAAAATACCCTTCTCTACTAGTTCTACAACTTTTATTTGAAAAATATTTTGATATGAGCAATACTTTACGAGATATGACAAAAATTTAATTTTTTGTCACCAGTAAAGTGGTACCCCTGATTGGCTTACGTGATTCATCGTAGCGATTTCTTATTATATTTTATTATAAGTCCTTAATATCAAATTTCATGAAAATCTGTTCGGCAGAAGCCGAGAACCAACATACGGACGGACGGACAGACCGACGATAATACGCACCCACGCTGGAAGCAAAACGCGCCTAAAAACAATAAGTAAACAAAATTATATATATTGCTATGGATAAAATATCGATGCACTATTTAAATTATCCTTGGCAGCGTATGCATCGCTATCAACAATTATAAAATGTTATCAAAGCAACGGAAACAATGGTATCACTTAGCGATGTAGTTAACATAAATTCAGACGAATAATCGAAATGTCTCTTAAAATCCATTTTATGAAAAAAGTTTCAAATAAAACTTGTAGAAAATTACATTGTCAACAACTTTTATAAAGAATAATATTTATATATATTAATATCTAAATTCGATTTTTTCACGATTGCAATACTTTCTTCTATACCATGTATGGAGAAAGTAATAAGATATTCTTTTAGAGAGCAATCCCTTGTCTTAATGATCATTCCTAGGTATTTAACGTGCTTACACGCTCTCGTTACTGCCGATCCTCTCTTTGCCGTCCTCATTTTTCCGAAAGTCCTCATTTTTGGCATTCAATCGTCGCGAAGGAATTCTAAAAAAAATTTAATTTTTTTTGGAATTTTTTGGCATTGATCAGATCCAGATACGGACATACCTCGCTTAGCACGACCGTTTTAAACGGATTCGTTATAGCTCAAAGCAGGCTCGCACCTACCAGGTGTTCAGAAAACGTAGGTGTCCGACAATTAAGGCGGCCTAACCATATAATCGCATATATATACATATATGCAGAGCCGCAGTGAGGGCGGGGCAAACGGGGCAAGTGCCCAGGGCGCAGCTTCGTAAGGGGGCGCCAAATAGAAGTCTTACTAGCTGAACCCGCGAAAAATTTGCGCGTTTAATTTTAAATTGATTCATAAAAAATAATAAGTTTGTAAAATAAGTTGATTTAATAATTCATATTGTACTCTAGCAATGAATTTGCACAGTATAGGATACTTAGATATTTGACTCCCAATGTAAGTTTTGCGTGTTAGAATCTCACTGATGGAAAGGCAGTGTGCGCATATTAAAAAAAAGTTATCCGTAGGTAATCAGAAATCTGTATTTTATAAGTTATGGTAGAGAGTAAATTGATGCGGCACAGTAATTAAATTGAAACGATTAGTGATCGGAAGATTCTTACGCGACAGGCATAAACTGTAGTGATGTGAAATGAGGAAACAGAAGAATAGAAGTGCTAAGACCGGGAGTCAAACTGGGTCTTAACACCTCAAAGAAAGCAAATATTGGGAAAAGAAAGATGTGAACTTTCTGTAATTTACAGGAAATGTCATCCACTTAATCAATCACAAAACATAACTCTTGTAAAAGCGACGACACAAAAAATAATTATTTATCCACTAAAGCCAGGTGAAAGTATTAAAAAAGTAAGCGCTGAAACAATTGATTGTAGAATAATGCGGAGTATAAATTTACCGGGGTTTAGGAAGATTCCTCTTCACCAAAGCCTTCGTAATGAAATGGCAGTCTTACGCGTATTTCCGCTGACAGGGTGATTCTTGGTCGCTTCAGTCACGAAAACAAAAACATTTGGTATTTCCAAAAGGTTGAATACTCAGATACAGTATTTTAAAAAAATAGATATGCTTTTCTACCACAATCGACGATAAACGCGTCCTAGTCACAGAAAATAATCTTACTGAATGTTCTCGAGTTATCTTAATGAATTCATCCATTGTTATATTTATAACAATAAAACTTTAATTAAAGCAAAAATGTAGCGTATAATGATTTTACTAACTTAAGGATTCCATTTTTACGTCAATATGAACGTTTAATCGATGGTAATAGAATCAGAGGCAACAATTAAGGTCGACTTGACAACGTCCCGAAGGAGAACAAAAAATCGGAAAAATTTCGAAAACAATTGTGTATTTCCGAAACTTTCGACCGCGTAGGGTATAAACACTGGAAGAATAAGATAATTTAGAGTTTTAGCCGTCGAATAAACCAAAAACGGAGAAAATCGGTCCATATTTACGTATTTTAACGGATGAAGGAAAAAAACCTTGCACTCTGAAAACTCGAAAATCCCGTGTAAACTTATGGGAACATATAATTATCTCCTGGAATCGAACCCGGGACTTTAGGAAATTGAGAATAGTTTTCTAGGGACCTCCTGGCCTGTAGAAACAAAACGCAGTTTACTGCAAATCTCTACGGCAAACGGTTTTCGAGATAAGAGGGGGGGAGGGACGGAGGGACGGACGGACGGACACTTCAGAAATTATATATAGGATTATACACTTGATAAAATGTGGTTACAATTTTGTTTTTTCGATCTCTTCGAAACTTATAACGGTTCAGCTGAAGGGCCATGACTGTACCAAATCATAGGTGAACGTGTGCAAACTTAATTGGCGGCTTTTAGGCTGCCTCTACTCTTTACGCTCTGAATGTAATATCTTTCATTTACTCTCGTCCCCAAAAATGTGTGCGCCCTGTCGCATTGCATTAGCCGAGCAGATTTTTTGCCCAAGTTGTCGATAAAAAAAGTAATTATTGAGGAGTGCTTTATTGATTTTATTCCTGTGAAATCGAAAAAGAGAGAAGAAATCACGTCAGAAATAATCCAAAAGTTGGAACAGGATGGACTAGATTTACAAAATATGAGAGCTCAATCGTATGAAAATGCTCCTAATATGACCGGTAAATTATACGGTTGCAAACATAACCTTCTTGCACGTTTCATACCACGTACAGAGCATTCGCTTAATTTAGCTTGTTATGATTCCACTGAAAAAACTAAACGCCAAATTATGGAATTTTTTGCAAAGGTATAGAAACTGTTCCGTTATTTCCCTGGTTCCACATCGAGATGGTTGTACTAATAGAAGTCCTAAAGGTGACGTTGGAAAAACATGGCACAACACAATGGTCATCAAGAGAAAATTCTGTGAATTCATTGGGGTTACAATTGAAGGAATTTTATACGGTGGTAATAAATTAAAGAATGAAGATAAATTCAGGGATGCTGAAAGTTTGCTAAAATAGATATTTATATTTTTCTAGTTATTTTGGGACGATTGTCTCCAGAAGATCAACCACCTCACTAAATCTCTTCAGGGTGCCGATGTAACTGTGGATACAGCCGTTGACATGATCTGCGATTTGGTACCAGACATAAAAAGTTAAACGTCAAGACTGGAAGAGTATATGGAATAGGCAAAGAAATTTTTCGATGAAAAAGGAAAACCTGATGTGCTCTCGAAAATAAGAAAAAGAAAAAGGAAATTTCATGACACGATTGAAACTGAAGCACCCTTAATACCAGAAACAACAGAAAAGTTTAAGTTGTGCTTTATACAGTACTAGCTGAAAGTACCCGGCGATGCCCGGGTTGTGCCCGACGTCTTTTGCGAATAAAATTATGTATTATATGGTAATACAATCATTTCTCCCTTTGCGCACCTCAAAACGTGTATTTCCGTTGAAATCTCGATTTCGAATTTTTTCATGAAAACAATACTTTCTCTACACTACATATATTGGAGAAAGTAAAAACTAATTCTGAGATATCTCTGACACCTATGAATTGGGCCGGGAGGGTCCATGGAGGTCCGGAGAGAACGTGAGCATACGTGAGAGTAATAGAATTTCGAGTTTAACAATGTAATCGGTTGGCAAGGCAACTTCATGTTAAAAACGCAAAATTTTGTCAAAATATGATATTAACACGTTAAATTCGAAAGATTTAGATTCGAAAGCGATAAAAGACGACAAGAATAAGAAACTGCATTTATTTTTCTTTAATAGAGTCCAAGTCCGAAAATCGTAGGTCAAATTGCGAATTTTAATAAGCAAAATAAAATAAGGTTGCAGGTCGAAATATCGATTTTTAGGCGCGTTTCGCTTACAGCGTGAGCGCCTATTATCGTCGGTCTGTCCTTCCGTCTATCCGTCCGTCCGTCCGCATGTTCGTTCTCGGCTTCTACAGAACGGATTTTCATGAAATTTGATATTAAGGACTTATAATAAAATATAATAAGAAATCACTACGATGAACACGTAAGCCAATCAGGGGTACCACTTTACTGGTGACAAAAAATTAAATTTTCGTCATATCTCGTAAAGTATTGCTCATATCAAAATATTTTTCAAATAAAAGTTGTAGAACTAGTAGAGAGGGTACTTCCTTTCCTTTACATTTTTATCGTAGGAGTAGCCGTTATCGATAAAATCAAATGAGAATGTCTTAATTCGAGTTTAACTTATTAGAAAATTTTTTGCATGGTTACTTCGGTACTTCTTTACATGGGTACCCCCCTACTATAAAATGATCATGTTTCTAGGGTAAATGTTTACAGTAAATAGTAACATAGTAAATAGCAACGGAATTAACCCATAGAATAATGGATGAGTTACAACAGTCAAGAAGATATAACATTGAAAGGATATATTGACGAGCCTTCGGCTCGCTTTGTTTTAATGGGTACCGCTACCGCGCCCTTCGCCTCGCCCGGAACCAAAGTATCCCTCCCCGTTGTCCGGTGATTGGGTTTGTAAATGTCGAGACCAGCCAATCAGATATAGATATTGTCCTAATTTTGTTTACATTTTATAGTAGGGGGGTAAGAAGTGCCGTTACTTCTTCATTGTTGCTAACATAATCTCACAAACAAACGTTTAATTTTCTTACGTGTGCATGGACTATTTTTAAATAGGAAGAAAATGGATTATTTATGATGAAGAAAAGAATTTTAAAATGCAATTTCCCTTACGTACAGGTACATATAATTTCTTTCTAATACTCCATTGCACGAAACGCGCCCATTTGTGATACGTTGTACACTTTCCTAACTTGTTTAAAGTGTTGTGAACTCCATTTAGGGCCAGGATGTGGTAAGCCCAAACTATAAAAGAAACCTCCAGTACGACACCGTTTTTATCACTCGATCGATGCTTATTCATTATTTCTAAAGAAATACGACTTTTCGAATTAAACTTCCTCGCTGATTAATTTAGGATTTCATTCATACAGGATATATTTACACTTTTATCTTAATATAATGAAGTTTTTAGTTTTTCTTACCATTGGAAAAATATTTATTATGCTAAGTTGGAGAGAAAATGCGAAGACGCCTTCTTCAATATGTCTTCATCTTCCATGGATACAAAGCCATAAACTTCAATGCAACAGGATTAAATATAATTACAGCTATGTATAAAGTTATTAGTATTGATAAACATTACTATAAATATTTAGTGTTTTTAGTCGTTTAATTTTTTTAAAGATTACCACTGTATTTTTATTAATTAATATTACACTTTAGTTTTCGCGTTCATGGAACCTATCATCATTTACAATGTATTTATGGGCCCGTTATGCGCGAAATTCTCAGAAGCCTATCTATTGCGCAAAGCGAGGGATGGCTGAATTGTACGCGTACGAGTATTGCGTTTTCAAATACTTGTTATAAACTTTCTCGGTTTAAAGGACGTCCTCATTTTACATCGCAGAATATGATAGCCCTTTCCTAGGCGTATCCGATAGAAGCTTTAAATCAATTTTAATTAAACCCTTTGTAGCCTGATTATTTTTCTTCTCATAAATATTCACTTAAATTTGTTTTAGTTATTTGGTTTTGCTTTCTTTTAATGGAAAAACAGGATAATACATGATTAAATCGAGATGAGGTAATATATACATATCGTAAGGGATAATATCATTATGTTTTAATATCACATTTCGGAAACAAAAGAAATAGGAAAAATATTTTGTGGGACTTTAACGTCCCGGCAGGACATAAAGGGTTAAATTCACATTTCTGCGAATAGGGTACAGGTATTATCTGGACGGAACCCCGACACTCAGGTCCAGCTCATTGGGACAAATCACTTATAAAGTGCATTGACACATTTTCCTTTGGCATTAGGATAGTCAGCTATCGGTCTCTGATCGATTTAAATTTCTGTTTCGCTCAAATTTCACGTCAAATCCGACTCTTTTATTCTTTTAGAATACGGGGGAAGTCAGTGATTCGATGGATGAGAGCGCCTCTCTGGACCACGCCCAGGGGAGGGCGCAAGAGTGGCGTGAGATAAACCACCGAAGATACCCTTATAGGATACCTTTGTTTCATTAAAAGAGAAATAAGGAAATCGAATAGAAGTTGCCCTCTTACCATGTATTATGTCCTCTGGTTCGACCTTCAGGTCACCTCTCAGTTACCCGGAGCGACTGCAACAATGGATTGGTGATGTTCCACGTGACTTCGCGCAGCGTGTGCATCCGTTGGAATCCCGGGCTCGTTTTGGGTAAGGCAGACATGTCCTATTCTGATTCGCTCCGTCGGAATCATGCTCGTCTTTCTCCAATGGCCTTCTGCCGCAGTTTCCTGCATTCAGCACCGCCACCTCTCGGCCGGATCATGTGATAGGAACGCCCTATCTGCTCGTTCGGCCGTTTAGGAAGCTTCTTCTCCTTCATTTGCCACTCTTCTGCCTCATGCTCGTAGTCGGAAGACGCGGGTGCGATGTATGAGCTGTCGTAAGAAAGGGCAAGGTGATTCGGGTTCGAAGATAGTCGTGTTCGACACCTAGAGACAGCGGCGGAAAAAGAAAACCACGGGCTCTGTGACAAAAGCAATTGATAAGTCGCCTTTAGCTACGATGACGACCGTAATGATTTAATCAGAACTGTTCTGATATTGATGGCTTTGTACTGATAACTTGTATTTTCAAAATATTTTTGTCCTCGATTAATCGCCATTATGATAAGCATGTTCACGATATGGAGTTTATGATTCTCGAGGGGCCTGGCTACTAAGTACAGCTAACCGGGGTCTGGGCTGCCCCAGTCTAGTTCTGCCACTGCCGGTAAATATGCAATATTATCAAAGTTGTAGAAAGTGTAACACCAACAAAAACCCGCATATAAAAAAGCATGTATACTTACACACATGCTCATTCACCCACCTATCCACATACACACATGTACGCAGTCACGCCAACGCACACACATGTGCACTCACTCTCCCACAAACACTCGATTGAATAAGTATGTGAGTGCTCACATACTTATTCAATCGAGCATGTAAGACGCCATATAACTTTTACAAAAGTTCTAAATAAATTTTAGTAAATCAACATTGTTGAGCAAGAAGGAATTTATTCCAATAAAATTGTTGTAAATTTTGTTCCTCCTTACCAGCCGAACTCACGATCGATAAATAACTAAAAATTTATTTTTTCCTTTTTAGTGCGTAATATAAAGTTATTTTGGTACTTTTCTATTAACGGGGACCCCAAATTCTCTACGCTTATTGTTAATGTTTTGTAGTTATTTACAAATACTACGACTTAAATAAGGTCATTTATTATATCTCGTTTGACTGTTGCTAACCCATGACTGACTGGCCGGTTTCTACATTTACAAACCCAATCTCCGGACAACGTGGAGGGTTTCTTTGGTTCCGGGCAAGGCGAAGAGCGCGGCAGCGCCCGGAGACGACTACCCATTACAACAAAGCGAGCCGAAGGCTCGTCGATATATCCTCTCAATTTGCGGCACAAAAGTCAAGAGGATATAACATTGAAAGGATATACGGACGAGCCTTCGGCTCGCTTTGTTGTAATGGGTAGTCGTCTCCGGGCGCTACCGCGCCCTTCGCCTCGCCCGGAACCAAAGAAACCCTCCACGTTGTCCGGAGATCGGGTTTGTAAATGTAGAGACCGGCCAATCAGTCATGGGTTAGCAACAGTACCTTTCTTTAATAATTTAATATTGTTTAAATGATTTTAATTTGGTAGAAAAGTACGGTTATTTTTTTTAAACCTTTTTTAAATAATTTATTAAGACGGCTTT
This sequence comes from Uropetala carovei, assembly GCA_036926305.1. NCBI lineage: Eukaryota > Metazoa > Arthropoda > Insecta > Odonata > Petaluridae > Uropetala > Uropetala carovei. Next base: position 4,405,843 of record JAXCHB010000172.1, on the reverse strand, counting down.
CGTTTCACTGCTCAACCTGCTTCGGCTCCTCAGTGGAGATACTGTTGCGTTGAAACTGCGCTTGTCAAACTCAGCCTCAATTATGATATGCGGCGTTTGGTCGGGGGTTCGTGAATGTCTTCGCCTGTTGCATAGATGGGAAGCTTGTGTTTGTCCCACGGCATGGGCTTGGTGGCGGCGATGTCACGAAGAGTAGCTGTTTTCTTCGAAGGGTTTCTTGGTTCTTCTTTCTATTTTTTTTAATTCTCAGCTTCAGCAGCTCTTTCCTTACTTGTATGTAATTTTTCCGAGTTTCTGTTCCATACAAAGCGATACTCCATATTTAAGATTTTATCAATTTTTATTCATGTTTTACTTTATATTTCCCGTTGGTATAAGTTTATTTCTTCTTTTCTTTAGCTATTCCAGTCATTATTTCATCGATGCATTTTCCATCTCGCGTAATGATGCTTCCTAAGTGTTTACGGCAGTGGTTCTCAACCTTTTTAGGCGCGTTTCGCCTCTAGAGTGAGCGCCTATTGTCGTCGGTCTGTCCGTCTGCATGTTCGTTCTCGGCTTCTACAGAACGGATTTTCATGAAAATTGATATTAAGGACTTACAATCAAAGATAATAAGAAAATCAAAAAAATGAATCACGTAAGTCAATCCGGGGTACGACTTTACTGGTGACAAAAAATGAACTTTCCATCATATCTCGTGAAGTATTGGCCATATCAAAATATTTTTCAAATAAAACTTGTATAACTAGTATAGAAGAGTATTTCATTTCCTATACATTTTTATCGTAGAAGTAGCGGTTATCGAGAAAATCAAACAAAAACGTCTTAAATCGAGTTGAACTTAGAAATTTTCTTCCATGGTTACTTCTTCATTTTTGCTAACATAAACAATCTCACAAACAAACGTTTAATTTACTTACGTGTGCATGAAATATTTTAAAATAGGAAGAAAATGGATTATTTATGACGAACAAAAGAACTTTAAAACGCTATTTCCCTTACCTACTGATATATCATTTCTTTCTAATACTCCATTGCTCGAAACGCGCCCATTTGTGATACGCTGTACGTACACTCCTAACTTGTTTTGTCTGCGTCACCTCTTTTCATCATGCGTAACCCCATTTAGTTCCATTACCTTCAAGTCACCTTTAGAGATAAATTGGGCTTTCCTTACTATATAAAGATAAAATTGTGGCATTTAAATAAGTACGTCTTTATTCTTCTGGTTTCATTTATTTTTAAAAGCCAGAATATGATACACCGTGAATTTATCAAATATTCGCGTCACCTCTCCATAATCCTCGCATCACCCGGCTGAGAACCACTGGTTTACGATCTGAAACTTTTAGATACTACATCATCACTATACTTTACTCTTTTTATAGTCCTTCCTCCAATCCTGAAATCTCCTGTGCCTTCTGGTGATTCTTGCATTACCTTTTCTCCATCTATGTTAAATAGGACCGACGATAGGCAACATCCGTCTTACTCCTCTGCCGATATTCATTCTGCTGGCATCAGCTTTCCGATAGTCTACAAAACATACGCAGTAATCTTATTGTTAGACACATTCTATGGCCTGATAAGAGGACGTTCCCGGTTAGACACCCGCGTACCAAGATTATGAATACTATACATTATTCCGATAACATCCATGGTTCCTTGTCCTTTCTGCAACCCAATTGAACCTGTTCTAGCATTTCTCCGATAATATTTTAAAACCTTTATTACAAATTCTTTGATGAATTTGGTGTTATAGTTAGCGTCTAATGATCGTAAATAACAGCTTAGATTCTCCTACAGCGTTGATATTCGTATCTCGCTCCCATATAATCGATCTCGTGTGCTATAACTTTGCTATCGTGCCTTTCCCAGATGACATGGGAGTATAATATGTTCCACGGAATCATGAAATTTATTCCCGTGGGCTATCGGGTTAAGAAGAACCACTCGCTCCCTCTCGCCAACCCCTCTTTGCTCGCAGTCACTTCGTTCCTACCATGTATTGGATTTGGATAAGTATAACGGAAATATGTTTTGAAAATAATTTAATTAAATGTATTTGATACGGAATGTTTAGTTTTCAATAACAAAGACCACAAAGACGAACCTAAATTGAAGAATAAACAATTACGAACAAAGAAAGAACAATAAATAACAGTAGGTATAAGGTATCAAAAACGAAGAACGAACAAAATGAGCAGAGAAAAAGTGAGAGATGATACGGGAAGAATTAACAGCGAAAACCAACAAAAGAGCCATAAAGACGAACTGGAAATGAAGAATAAAAATATAAATTATGTAATGAAAACCATCAAGACACTAAACATGTACGTTCCTTCATATTTCTAGGTGTGACACATTATGGTAGCTTTCAGTCCACTTTAAAGAGCAAATCCTTTCTTGCAGAAATCAGCCAAGCAATTGACAATGAATTAATCCAAAAAATAGAATAAAATGGATAGCAACGATGTAAACAAATTTTGTCATGTCTTTCAAAATATCGCCCCTGCTCGCTATGCTCACCAACCCCCGTTTCGCTCGATATAGAGAGATTATCATTTTACAATGAATATGTATCCAAAAGTACTTTACTCAAAATTTATTGTGTAATTACTCCCTTTCTTACTTTTCCTTGCCCGTAGCACTCTCAAATGCCGACTTTGACGTAAGATCTTTGAAAAGCCAACATATAGATGTCCATGATTGTACACTGGCTCTAGTAAATGTAAACCAGTTGCGTGGGCCAATTTGCATTAATAAACATTAAAAATGTAGAATATAATCATTTTACCTACAAAACAGGTGATTCCAGTGCCCATATGATGAAAGAAGATTCAACTGCTTTGGTCAATCGTCTTAAATGCTTCCCACATACAATTTCCTAAATAAATATCAGTAACTATTTACGTGGCTATATATATAAAGATCAGAGACCTAGGCGATATGGTGCCTAAGGCAAAATTTTAAGAAACACTCTCGTGATGTAGGATATAATTTTTTCTGCATTTTAATAAAGAATAATAGCATTTTTATTGCTTATAAATTAACATTTGAGTATTAAAATAATACTTATGGAAAAATGAACTTTTGGCACTTTTTTTGGGAATGTTTGGCGCCTTTTGCAAATGCCATCTTCGCCATACCCTAGTTACAGAACTGATCATGATAACCGTTCTTACAACGATATATCTGATGCTTACACAAGTTCAAAGCGAATAACCCCATTCTTTTTTCTACTTGAAGGCTTCATTTACGCTAACTGAATCGAAAGCAACAATGAGGGTCGCTTTGGAAGCACCTGGAAAGTACGAAAAATCCACAAAATGTCGAAAAAGGGTGCCTATTTCTGAAAATTTTGTCCATGTAACATAGCAAGAATAAGATAGATTTAATCGTCAAATAAAGTAAAAACGAAGCAAATCGGTCCATATTAAGTATATTGATGAATGAATGAAAAAATCCTTACACTTTGAATAATCGAAAATCCCGCGTAAACTCATAGGAAGATATATATCATTTCCTGGAGTCAAACCCAGGACCTTTCCAGGATATTTTATTTTTCCATGCCATAATTCGTATAATCAACGTTAGGAAAATACATTTTCATTCTTTTAGGTGCTCTTTGGTTCAAGTCCCGAGTTTTTACTATGATTCTAAGTAATTTAAAAATGCAAACAAAAAATACAGATGATGATGACCACTACGTTTTTATAATACCAGCAGACTGTGCTTGCATTCTGCACGCGTTTCAGCCTACTTTCAATTATAATAAAAACATTCAAATTAAATATTTAATGGTCAGATTTTTCCCTTATTACTGAAATCCTATAATCTGGCCAAATTTCAACTCTCTAGCTCATTTCAAAGTGCCTAATAATATTATCCTCGTATGGGGCAAACCAGTCCCTAAAAATTTGAATTTTTATAACATTTTTTCCATCAGTTTTGTCAAAAAAATCTAGTCTTGCTAAATTTCAATTCTCTAGCTCATCTTTGCCTCATAATTTTTATCCCTGTACGGCGCAAAAATGTGGCAAAACAGCCCCGAAAAATTAAAATTCTTATATCGGATTTTATCCATCGGTATTAACAGAAAACCTCTAATCGTGTAAAATTTCAAGTCTGTAGCTCATTTGGAACTGCCTCATAATTTTTGTCCTCGTATGGGTCAATAATGGGGCAAAACGCCCAAAAATGAGGATTAATAAAATATCCGATTTCATCTATTGATTGTAGTTTAATAAGAATGACATTATACTAATACAAGACTTTGTTCCATTATAGGTTTACCCTTATGAAGTACCAGTGGAATTGCCTGTTCAATTTCAACGGCTTTAGTGAATCTACAATTTCAACCATGAAGCAAGTACACATTGCAAGAATAAGATACTACAAAGTTTTAATCATTGAATGAAGCAAAACTGAAGAAAACCAGTCCACATTTACTTTTTTCGATAAATGAAATAAGAAAATCTTGAACTGTGAAAAATTGAAAATGTGAAAACTTATAGGAAAATAATTATTGAATTGATCACCCCCTCCCCTCAATTCTTTATCGTATTATAGCTGACGCTACCTGCAGGATTTCTTTATTCCGGCTAAAATGACACCTTCCTCTTGTTTCTATGTGATGTAGTTGCCGAGTTATAGAATAACATATGCACAAACACTTTGCTTTATAGATAGTATCTATAGAAGAATATAGATTACCTCGTTGGCACAGCAGTCGATTGATGGGACCCAGAAAAATTACTTTTTTCTGATAAATACTATAAATTTACACTAATTCTACATGGATTTGAAATCAGTCTTAAAAATAAGAAAGTACCATTTCTATACTTTCCGATAGTTCAAGTCCTGAGCCAGATCCTTGGAAAATAATTTCAAAAAGTAAATATAATCACCTCTACACTTACTTATATATAAGAAGAAAATCTAGCACTGTGAAAAATTGAAAATGTGTAAACGTATAGGAAAATAATTATTGAATTAAGCACCTCCTCTTCACATATTTTATTATCTTACTGCTTATGTTACCTGAGGGATCTCTTTATTCCGGTTAAAACGAAACCTTCCCCTTGTTTCTGTGATGTAGTTGCCGAGTTACAGGATAACATATATACAAACATTTTGCTTTATAGATAGTATCAATAGAAACTATAGATTGAGCCCATTGCCACAGCAGTCGATTGCTGGGACGCAGAAAAATTACTATTTTCTGATAAATACTATAAATTTACACTAATTCTACAAGGATTTGAAATCAGTCTTCAAAAATAACAAAGTACCTTTTCTATACTTTCCGATAGTTCAAGTCCTAAGACAGTTCCTTGGAAAATAATTTTAAAAAGCAAATATAAACACCTCTACACTGACTTATATGGATGAATGAAAGCAGAAAATCTTGCACTGTGAAAAATTGAAAATGTGTAAACTTATAGGTAAATAATTATTGAATTAAGGACCCCCTCTCCACATTTTTTATTATATTTTACATTATATTAAATAATTATTGAATTAAGGACCCCCTCCCCACATTTTTTATCGTCTTATAGCCTATGTTACATGTAGCATCTCTTTATTCCGGTTAAAATGACACCTTCCTCTTTTTTCTATGTTAAGTAATTGCCGAGTTATAGAATAACATACATAAAAAAATTTGCTTTATAGATAGTATCTATAGAAGACTATAGATTGAGCTTGTTCCCACAGAAGTCTATTGTTGGGACACAGAAAAATTACTTTTTTATGATAAATACACTAATTTCTACATGGATTGGAAATCAGTTTTAAAAAATAATGAAGTACGTCTATTTCTTCTGATAGTTCAATTCCTGAGCCAGATCCTTGGAAAAAAATTTTAAAAAGCAAATATAAACACCTCTACACTTACTTATATAGATGAATGAAAGAAGAAAATGTTGCACTGTGAAAATTTGAAAATGTGTACACTTATAGGAAAATAATTATTGAATTAAGCACCTCCTCTCCACATTTTTATCATCTTATAGCCTATGTTAAGTTCAGGATCTCATTATTCCAGTTAAAATGACACCTTCCTCTTGTTTCTATGTGACATAGTTGCCGAGTTATAGAATAACATACATACAAACACTCTATTTATAGATAGTACCTATAGAAGACAATAGATTGAGCTCGTTGCCACAGCAGTCGATTGCTGGCACCCAAAAAAATTACTTTTTTCTGATAAATACTATAAATTTACACTAATTCTACATGGATTTGAAACAAGTCTTCAAAAAGAGGAAAGTAATATTCCTATACTTTCCAATAGTTCAAGTCTTGATCTAGAATCTTGGAAAATAATTTTGAAAAGCAAATATAAACACCTCTATACTTATATAGATGAATGAAAGAAGAAAATCTTACACTGTGAAAAATTGAAAATGCATAAACTTTTAGGAAAATAATTGTTGAATTAAGCATCCCCTCCCCACATTTATTATCGTCTTATAGGCTATGTTATTTGCAGGATCTGTTTATTCCAGTTAAAATGACACTTTCCTCTTTTTTCTTTGTTAAGTAATTGCCAAATTATAGAACAACATACATAAAAAAACATTGGTTTTAGATAGTATCGAAAGAAGACTATGGATTGAGCGAGTTGCCAGAGCAGTCGATTGTTGTGACCCAGAAAAATTACGTTTTTCGGATAAATACTATAAACACCTCTACACTTACTTCTTTAGATGTTTGAAAGAAGAAAACCTTGCGCTGTGAAAAATTGAAAATGTGTACACTTATAGGAAAATATTTATTGAATTAAGCATCTCTACCCACATTTTTTATTGTCTTATAGGCTATGTTACTTGCAGGAACTGTTTATTCCGGTTAAAATGACACCTTCCTCTTTATTCTATGTTAAGTAATTGCCGAATTATAGAACAACATACATAATAAACTTTGCTTTTTAGATAGTATCTACAGAAGACTCTAGATTGAGCCTGTTGCCACAGCAGTCGATTCTTGTGACCCAGAAAAATTACTTTTTTCGGATAAATACTATAAATTTACAGTAATTTAACATGGATTTCAAAGCTGTCTTCAAAAATAAGAAAGTACCATCTCTATACTTTCCGATAGTTCATCTCCACAGCCAGAATCTTGGGAAATATTTTTAAAAAGCAAATATAAACCCCTCTAGACTAACTTATATAGATGAATGAAAGAAGAAAATCATGATCTGTGAAAAATTGAAAATGTGTATACTAATAGGAAAATAATTATTGAATTAGGCACCACCTCTCCACATTTTTTATTATATTACAGCCTACGTTACCAGCAGGATCTCTTTATTCCGGTTAAAATAACACCTTCCTCTTGTTCCTATGTGATGTAATTGCCGATTTACAGCATAACATATATACAAACGCTTTGCTTTATAGATTGTATCAATAGAAACTATAGATTACACCTGTTGCCACAGCAGTCGCTTGTTGGGACCCAGAAAAATTACATTTTTCTGATAAATACTATTAATTTACACTAATTCTACATGGATTTGAAATCAGTCTTCAAAAAGAGGAAAGTACCATTCCTATACTTTCCGATAGTTCAAGTCTTGATCTAGAATCTTGGAAAATAATTTTGAAAAGCAAATAAAAACACCTCTACACTTACTTATATAGATGAATGAAAGAATAAATTTCGTACAATGTGAAAAATTGAAAATGTCTAAACTTTTGGTAAATAATTATTGCATTAAGCATCTCCTCCCCACATTTTTTATCGTCTTATAGGCTATGTTACTTGCAGGATCTCTTTATTCCGGTTAAAATGACACTTTCCTCTTTTTTCTATGTTAAGTAATTGCCGAATTATAGAACAACATACATAAAAAAACTTTGCTTTTTAGATAGTATCTATAGAAGACTATAGATTGAGCCCGTTGCGACAGCAGTTGAATCTTGTCACCCAGAAAATTTTTTTTTTCGAATAAATACTATAAATTTACACTATTTCTATATGGATTTGAAATCAGTCTCAAATAAAGAAAGTACAATTTCTCTACTTTCGGATAGTTCAAGTTTTGAGCTAGAATCTTGGAAAATAATTTTTAAAAGCAAATATAAACACCTCTACACTTACTTATTTCGATGAATGAAAGAAGAAAATCTTGCGCTGTGAAAAATTGAAAATTTGCAAACTTATAGGAAAATAATTATTGAATAAAGCACCTCCTCTCCAATTTTTCATCGTCTTATGGTGTATGTTACCTGCAAGATCGCTTTATTCCGGTTAAAATGACACCTTTCTCTTGTTTCTATGTGATGTAGTTGCCGAGTTATAGAATGGCATACATGCAAACACTTTGCTTTATAGATAGTATCTATAGAAGCCTATAGATTGTGCTCCATGCCACATCAGTTTATTGTTCGCACCCAAAAAAATTACCTTTTCTGATAAATACTATAAATTAACACTAAATCGACACGGATTTGAAATCAGTTTTCAAAAATAAGAACGTACCATTTCTATACTTTCCGATAGCCAGATCTTTGGAAAATAGTTTTATAAAGCGAATATAAACACCTCTATGTTTACTGATATAGATGAATGAAAGAAGAAAACCTGGCACTGTAAAAAATTGAAAATATGTAAACTTATAGGATAATAATTTTTGAATAAAGACCCCTCCCCACATTTTTTATCGTCTTATAGAGTATGTCACCTGCAGGATCTCCTTATTGTGGTTAAAAGGCCCCCTTCCTTTTGTTTCTATGTGATGTAGTTGCCGTGTTATAGAATAACGTACATACAAACACTTTGCTTTATAGATAGTATCTATAGAAGACCATAGATTGAGATCGTTGCCACAGCAGTCGATTGTTAGGACACAGAAAAATTGCTTTTTTATGATAAATAATATAAATTTACAGTAATTCTAAATGGATTTGAAATCAGTCTTCAAAAATAAGAAAGTACCATTTCTATACTTTCCAATAGTTCAAGTCCTGAGCTAGAATCATGGAAAATAATTTAAAAAGCTTATATATAAACCTCTACACTTACTTATTTAGTTGAATGAAAGAAGAATATCTTGCACAGTAAAAATTGAAAATATGTAAACTTATAGGAAAGCTATTATTGAATTAAGCACCTTCTCACCACATTTTTTATCATCTTATAGCCTATGTTACCTGCAGGATCTCTTTATTCCGGTTTAAATGACACCTTCCTCTTGTTTGTATGTGATGTAGGTGGCGAGTTACAGAATAACATACATACAAACACTATGACTTATAGATAGTAACAATAGAAGACTATAGATTGAGCTCGTTGCCACAGCAGTCGATTGTTGGGACCTAGAAAAATTAATTTTTCATGATAAATACTGTAAATTTACACTAATTCTACACGGATTTGAAATTAGTCTGCAAAAATACGAAAGTACCATTTCTATACTTTCCGATAGAGTAAGTCCTGTGCCAGAATCTTGGAAAATATTTTTAAAAAGCAAATATAAACCCCTCTATACTAACTTATTTTGATGAATGGAAGAAAAAATGTTGAGCTGTAAAAAATTGAAAATGTGTAAACTTACAGGAAAATAATTATTTAATTAAGCACCTCCTCTCCACATTTTTATCGTCTTATACCCTATGTTAAGTGCAGGATCTCATTATTCCGGTTAAAATGACACCTTCCACTTGTTCCCATATGATGTAGTTGCCGAGTTATAGAAAAACAAAAATACAATCACTTTGCTTTATAGACAGTATCTATAGAAGACTATAGATTGAGCTCGTTTCCACAGCAGTCGATTTATAGGACCCCGATAAATTACCTTTTTCTGATAAATACTATAAATATACACTAATTCTACATGGATTTGAAATCAGCCTTCAAAAATAAGAATTTACCATTTCTATGCTTTGTGATAGTTCAGCTCCTTAGCCAGAATGTTGTAAAATAATTTTAAAAAGCAAATATAAACACCTCTACGCTTACTTATTTAGATGAAAGAAAGAGGAAAATCTTGCACTGTGAAAAACTGAAAATGTGTAAACTTATAGGAAAATAATTATTGAAATAAGCACCCCCTCCCCTTACTTTTCATCATCTTATAGTCTATGTTACCTGCAGGATCTCTTTATTCCGGTTAATATGATACCTTCCTCTTGTTTCTATGTGATGTAGTTGTAGAGTTATAGAATAACATACATACAAACACTTTGCTTTATAGATACCGTATCTGCCCGAATACAAACCGATGCTTTTTGTGAAACTCTATCATTAAAAAAATCATCCCTAGGCTTAAATGCGAGTCCGAGGAAAATTTGGGTGATGATTAAATATTGAAGTCTCCCCTTGCCTGTGCGTTCAAATGATAGAACTATATTTTTCGTACAGTAAATATTTGATCTACGATGAATATATATAAAAATATCTTGGTGGGATCGTTTGCTTGAATTAACGGTTATGCAAAATGCGTTGACGGCTTTGTATGCTCACTGTTTGAATTTCGGGAATACTTGACATGGAACGTGCATAATTATAAAAATGCAATTTCTTAAGGCAATATACATTCTAATTTTAATGGAAATAGACATGGATGAAAAATTATCTTCGCTAGATCTCTTGCGTAAATTGACGATTACGCACAATGCGTTGACGGCTTTGAACGCTCAGCTGTTTGAATTTCGGTAAAACTTGACATGGAACATGTATAAATATAAAAATGCAGTTTCTTAAGGCAATGTATATGTTAATTTCTTTGGAAATAGACATGGATGAAAGAAATCCTGGCGAGATCGCTTGCATAAATTGACGGTTACACAAAATGCGTTGGTGGCATTGAATGCCGAACTGTTTGAATTTTGGTGAAACTTGACATGGAATGTGTAAAATTATAAAAATGCATTTTATTAAGGAAATGCATATGCTGATTTCATTGGAAATAGACTTGGATGAAGAAATACCTTGGTGAGATCGCTGTTACTATATTTGACCTATTGTGAAAATGAAGATGAATAAAATTATTGCCACTGAATGTGGAACATTATCAGCAATGGAAAATTATTAATTGGAGTAATATTTCAATATGTCAACAACTAAACCATTTCCCACACATTTCTTCGATCTCGAATAATATAATCTAAGATGTGCATGAATGCCCGGCACACCTCAGCATAAAATTTACGTTTTAGCAAAAAAATTGTGGTAATTTTTGGGGCGTCGGCTTAAATCCGGCATCGGCTTCTACTCGGGCAGATATGGTAGTATCTATAGAAGACTATAGATTGAGCTCGTTGCCACAGCAAACGATTGTTGAGACCCAGAAAAATTACTTTTTTCTGATAAATACTATAAATTTACACTAATTCTTCATGGATTTGAAATCAGTCTTTAAAAATAAGAAAGTACCATTTCCATGCTTTCCGATAGTTCAAGTTTTGAGCCAGAATCTTGGAAAATAGTTTTAAAAAGAACTATAAAGACCTCTACACTTACTTATTTCGATGAATGAAAGAAGAAAAGCTTGGACTGTGAAAAATTGAAAATGTGTAATCTTATAGGAAAATAACTATTGAATTAAGCACCCATCCCCTCATTTTTTATAGTCTTATAGCCTATGTTACCTGCAGGATCTTTTTATTCTGGTTAAAATGCCACCTTCCTCTTGTTTCTATGTGATGTAGTAGCAGAGTTACAGAATAACATAGATTCAAACGCTTTGCTTTATAGATAGTATCTATAAAAGACTATAGATTGAGCTCGTTGCCACAGCAGTCGACTGTTGGGACCCAGAAAATTTGCTGTTTCCTGTTAAAAACTATGAATTTACATTAATTCTACATGGATTTGAAATCAGTCTTCAAAAATAAGAAAGTACCATTTCTATACTTTCCGATAGTTCAAGTCCTGAGCTAGAATCTTGGAAAATAATTTTAAAAAGCAAATATAAACCCCTCTACACTGATTTACGTTCTTTTCTTATGGGGCCAAAACAGTACCTCAAAATTATAATTTCTATAATTTCAGATTTTTTCCTTCGGTTGTGACCAAAAACCTTGTCCTGCCCAGGGCTGCAGAGGCAGTGTGTGGCCTGTGGAAAATATCGATGCTGGGCCCCATTTCTCTATTTGAAGTTAAAAAAGGCAGCAAACTCTTCCTTCTCTACAGTCTTGGCACACAGTATTACACGTAAGCAGAAATTGTCAAATTCCATTACATTACAAAATTTATCAAAATCATATATGTATATGTTGGTACTATATGTATCTTATCATAATTAGACATGGTATGATTCGATTAATGTTGGTAAACACATGGTTTTACAAATTAACACCTATTACATTTTAGTACCAAAAAGCAACACGTAAAAGAGAATCGGTATTCATCATAACAGACGACCACATTTGAGTCGGAATTTCCTACACTTTGCATTAAAAGTTCCTCCGTGACATTTTTAAGAAACTGCATATTTCATGCAGTAACAGAGTCCACAAGTGTGATTACAAAAGAGTAAATCTTAGGATAAATGAGTACCGAACTCTAGATGTCTCTATAGTACTTTCACTAATAAATTCTCATGAAATTTAAATTTCTAGGAGCCATACCGATAATCCATCTTTCGAAGGGGAGTTTCCCATTCTCTTGAACTGATGTCAAAGAAGCATCATTCCGTCCTTGTTTTCTAGGCTTTTTTCTAGATTCCTCCTGATTTTTTGCCAACAAGGAACTTTTTTCTTCATAATATTTACATAAGAATTTGGTTGTCTATTATAGTACTAGGCCATGGTGGAGGGGTGGTTAGCTTGTCTTCCTCTTAATCATAAGGCCACGCATTCAAATCCAGCTTTGGGCATGGATGTTTGTCTTTGTAGCTGTTAAAAGCTCTTTGTAAAAGGCCATAGATGTGCTGTTTATGAGCTATTGAAAATAACTAAATGAACAATAACATAATGTTAAGTTTTTATTGAATGATCGTGATTTTGCAAGGGTATGATTCAACGAATAAAATATAGTTTTCCATTCATTTCCGGGTTAATGGTTATGACATTTACTATATTTACAGAACAGCAGATGAGGTGTCTTATTTATTCATTTTTAGTAAAGTTTAATTTGCTGGAATTCTTCATCGTGTCAGCCTTATATGCGATATTAAGTGTACTTAAATATTCCAAGCTAAACATTATAAAATATGGCCAAGAAAGAAAGAAAAGCTACCATATCTCTAAAAACAATTAGGAGTAAACAATACTGTTTTGAAGAACTGACCGTGCGACGACACTCCGAGTGCTTGGGGGCCCAGGCCCAAAGACGGCATTCCCTGGAGAGAAAAATGAGAGTAGCAGGGAGAAGTTTCAGGGTGCTAAGGGGTAATAAAAAAGCAGTGGGTGGAGCTAGGAAATCCCTAATCGAGATTCGAGAAAAGGAAATGGGAAAGGGAGAAAACACCACCCGTTGGTATCGGTTGCATCTGTGTATTGCGATAGGAAAATCTTATGACTGATCCTAATACTGGGCCCCAGGGATTTTGCCCCGGTATCCCTGCCCCCTCAGTGGCCCTGATCCTGCCAAATTTCAAGTTTTTAGCACATCAGGAAGTGCCTCATAATTTGTATCCTCCTACATCCTATGTATGAAGCGTCTATATATTATAGATGTAAATAAAGATATACACATTAGAATTTCTATAAGTCAAACCTCAAGGGAAACAAAAAATATTTGACTTAAAGAAAATTCAAATTATAGAAGAAAAATAACATGAAAAATTTTGTCCTGTACAATTAATTCACTTCAAGCTATGGAAATTTCAAGTTGTAGAAATATGACTGTATATGCAAATATTGAACAGCTTACCTGATAGTTCTGCAACCAACAAATTCCAGAAATGAACATTGAGAAATAGTTCTAGGAAATACTGTATTATTCATATTCCAATCACCATAGCATTCTGCGATCTGAATGAACTCTGAGATTCAAGGGAAATAGTTCTAAATGATATGCATGCATATTCAAGCAGGCCCATCGAAAGTCTGCATTATCATCATTTTCACTTCTAGACAGAGCCGACCTTAGGGGCAGGCGAAGCAGGTGGTCACCTGTGGTGCCAAATTTCAAGGGGTGCCGAAGAAACCCCCGTACGGGATATAGGTATAACCTTCAAGGGGATGCCAAAAAACTACTTCGCCCGGTATCACATTTGTCTTAAAGCTGGCTCTGCTTCTAGGCCTAAGATTTTGTAAACAACAGCATATTTCTAAAGCCTTGGCCTCTTGATAGAGACTTTCCTGTTTCATGACACAGAATTTCTATGAATTGACAAAATCATCAGGGATTTAAAAGGATCATAATCCAGTGGTCATATGCAGACCTAAATATGGACCCCGGTCTTATTTTAAAATTAAATTTTACTGGCATTTACAGCATCTGCCCGAATAGAAGCCGACCCTGAATTTAAGCTGACCCCCAAAAATTTCCACAATTTTTTGGCAAAAACAAATTTCGTAGATTTTATGCTGAAGTGTGCCGGGCATTCATGCACGTCTTAGAATACATTATTCGAGATTGAAGAAATGTGTGGGAAATGGTTTAGCTGTTGACATATTGAAATATTACTCCAATTAATAATTTTCCATTGCTGAATAATGTTCCACATTCAGTGACAATAATTTCATTCATCTTCATTTTCACAAACGGTCAAATATAGTAATAACTATCTTGACAGGATAATTTTCCATTCAAGTCTATTTCCAATGAAATTAGCATATACATTTCCTTAAGAAACTGCATTTTTATAATTTTACACATTCCATGTAGTTTTACCAAAATTCTAACAGTTGGGCGATCAAAACCGCCAATGCATTTTGCGTAATTCTGCACAAATGTGCAACCCGGCGCCCTTTGCATCCTGAAGGAAGGCAATGTGCCGCCACTCTGCTGGAAGCTAGCAGTAATTAAAGAAGTTCACCCAGGCGCCGACGGATTAGTGCGAGTGGCAACTATCGGCACTCCTTCCGGGACTTTTAAGAGACCAATTATGAAGTTATGCCCACTACCGGTGGCACCAAAATTATAATTATTTTGTTTTTTATAGAATTTTTGTATGTCATTGTTAGAAATAGAGATTGTAATTCTTTTTCAGCAGCCGGTATGTTCAGGATGTGAGTTACTTTGTATGTGAGTTGCTTTTATGAGAGTTACATTCTATGTGAGTTGATTGTATGTGAGTTACAATGTATGTGAGAGTTGCGCCAGTGAATTACTTTGTGGTGAAAGGGAATGTGACCAGTTGGTTGCCTTTGTGAAAGAGTTGAGTTCATACATGATCGCTCTCACGACGAGACGTGTCCTTCGGTGAGCTCCACACTCCAACTGCACTGGAAGTGTTTATCCTTTAAACAGTGCAATTCAAACACTAACTGCCAACGTGCTTAGATACGCAGTACTACTGAGGATTCATTTAAGTGTTCAGTTTTTTTGGAAGTCTGTTTTTCACCCCTTGTGTAGAAGAAATATAAATCTGGAGATTGTTCTACCTATGCATTTTAACCTTATTAAATTATACAGTCCACTTGAATTTACCACAACGAGTCATCGTCGGAACAGGTGGCAAATGTTTTTCTAAGTGAATTTTGGTCGAACTTTTATGCAAAATAATGGGAAGGATGAAACTTACATATATATATATAATAGTGGCTTATGTGCAAGTAAAAACAGTAAAACAACATTAAACATTAAATCAACAATAAAAAAATTACAATGAAATTTAAAGAGAAAAATTTTAAAAACTAATATACTCATTTTATTTTCTGGATCTGCTGTAGAAGGTAGAGCTTTTAGAGTGGAGTGGCCAAAAGGCATTTGAGGGGTTAATGACTAAAGAATGGTGTTTCAAAGGATGGAGCTACCCTCAAGGTTTTTGAGTTAACCCACTCTAAAGTTTTCTGATGCTTCCAGCTTTATAAATTGACATTTCTTTCAAATAAAGGTTATATGAATTTGAGGTTATATTGATAGCATTTTTAAGAGAATATTTTTGTTATAAAAAATGCACCCTCTTCTTCATTTTAGGTGATTCCTCTATTTTTGTCAAAAGAAAAAGAGGTAATTATTAACTTGAATAAATTGGTAACATCTCCTAAATAAATTTGCCCAAGGTCAGTTGAACTGACCACTAATTTAAGAAATATGATTCAATTTTACTTGCATGATAGCAATCTTTCACTGCTAATATGATTTTGCATAACAAACTTACATATTACTTAAAATTGTCAGTTGGCCAAAAGGCCTTGAAAGCACCATCTTTCTAGAAAAATAAGCTCATCTTCAACAATAAAATCAACCACATAGAAATTATACAAAGAAAAACTGTTCTTGTCAATAAATTTCCTAACTCATGCCTTATTTCCATCACAGTCAATCACCCAACATAATAAGAAAACAAAAATGGATATTAGATGTGAGTGATGTTTGGTCTAGAGCTGAAGAGAGCCTCATTTGGTTCTTCCATTTCCTCACATGATCAAGAAGTACAAGTTACTGAGAGGGGTTCATCCCTCTGGACACTGACACTGTTTGCAATCCTCCATCTCCTCTTGGAATTCTTCAATTTGAAGAGTCATCTCAAAGAAGTCATAGCACTGCCTAATCTCTTGTGATGCAGTAGCCAGCACTGCCTGCGGACTCACATTTGGCCCTGAAGGCAAAAATAATTTTGACACATTCTTTAAAAATTTCTAAATATACTGAATTAAAGTTGACTATGGTTCATTAGCTCACACTGCTCTATGATAAGAGAATCATCTCCAAAAAGCTCATGGCTCTGAACAAAAGCTTTGTAAATCCCTTAATTTATTTATTTATTCAAAAATTTACGGGCAAATTGCCCTTGAATCATACAATAAAATATAGTACTATTAAGATACGTCAAATAAATTTTACATGACATCAAGGAATGAACATAATTAACTAGTTCATATGAAAATAACCCTAATAAGTGTGACTTTAGTGACTTGAGATACCCCTTCAAATTTTGCACCACAGAGTCCAAAAAAATCATTAATAATAAAGTGACCAGATATTTTTTTACCGAAAGGGAGGACAAATCCCAATTTTTTACACAAAAAGGAAGGACAAAGGAAGGACACATTTCATTATCAAAAAACTGTTTATATGCTTTATTTCACATTTAAAAAAATAAAATAAGGGTTTTTATGTGAGGGGATGCTATATTAAGAGAACTTTAGTGCTTTTGGGAAAAATTGTGCTTTGTAATACTTGAACACCCACCAACTGCAATACCAAATACTGCTGACCACATACAACATTTAATGACAGTAGCATCATTTCCAACAGGTCTTAAATGTAGAAATTTCTTAGCTAACGTTACATTTAATTGCCATTTTCTTTTCTTCACTGAAGACATTTCACTGGGTATTACAACAAAGATTTAAAAATCAATATAATAAAATGGAATACTGCATTGTAAATTCAAATGAGAAAATTATATTTACTATAATAATGATGTAAACGAAGCTATTCAAATTTCACTCAGGCAGGACACAGTATATAACTATTTTTTCACAATTTACTGATAGGGGAAAAACAAAACAAAAGCAATAGGAAGCTGTAAGTTTAACTAGCATGCACAGAAACAAAAACCTACTAAAATACTGAACTCGACTGCACTGCCGATAACGACTAAATCGACTTTGTTTTATGAAAGAAATATTTTGAGGAGTAGGATGGAATATGGAATACATTGTATGCAGTTTAAACCAGAAACCAAACAAATATAATCAAGGAGAAAATAAAACATATATTATTAATAGCCAACTGTAACCATGAACATGTTGAAAGTATAAAAAATGTATTTTTAAAAACCAACTTTTATTTATCTTAGCACACACAACTTTTCTTTCAAACAGAACAAACTTTTACTAGGAATATGAGAGTTAAACTCAAATGCTCAACAATGGAAAACTAATTTAAGATCAATAAATTAGATTTCCATTGTTGAGCACTGTTGTGAATTCAAATCACTTATTATTAGATTAGTAATTAAATGATATTTAAGTTTTAAATTCACATAAGTATCCAGCATAATTGTTGAAATTGATCTAAAACCTATTTAGGAAACAAAGAAACGTAAAAGCTGAATCTCTATCGAAGGGGTTGAAAACATAAATATATATATACATACACACACACACACAGTAAAACCTGTGAAAGGCGAAATCTGCATAAGGTGGAAACCTGCCAAAGCCGGCAATCTATAAATCGTACTGCATAATGATACTGTTTTTCATAGGAATGACCCTCTGTAAGGCGGAACCTGCGAGACGCAGACTGAAAGCATTTTTTCTTGTAATGTTTGTGTTGATCAGTATAATTTGAACCTGTGAAAGGCAGAAAGAAAAATCTCTTCCTTAAAGACAGGTTTTTGGATCTTCTGGTTGGGGTCTCGGTTTGTTTACCATTCTCCACACCTCGTGTGGTGGTACACTTCTTTTGTTTTAAAGGCCCTTTATCCCATATGGTAAGCTTGGGAAAACCAGGGATAATGGGTTTCAGCAGGAGGGAGCGAAGTGTAACTCAATGCCCCTCTAGATCGTGTCCTTTCTTATCTACTGACATCCGAAAACTCAGAAAATCTTCGATGCTTTTGTATCTCCATAAAACTGCCCATAGAGAAATGTAACAAGTTGGAAAAGTGTACAACGTATCACAAATGGGCACGTTTCGTGTAATGGAGTATTAGAAAGAAATTATATACGTGTACGTAAGGGAAATTGCGTTTTAAAGTTCTTTTCTTCATCATAAATAAACCATTTTCTTCCTATTTTAAAATAGTGAATGTGCACGTAAGTAAATTAAATGTTTGTTTGTGAGATTGTTTATGTTAGCAACAATGAAGAAGTAACCATGCAAAAAATTTTCTAACAAGTTCAACTCGAATTAAGACATTCTCATTTGATTTTCTCGATAACGGCTACTCCTACGATAAAAATGTATAGGAAAGGAAATACGCTTCTCTACTAGTTCTACAACTTTTATTTGAAAAATATTTTGATATGAGCAATACTTTACGAGATATGATGAAAATTTAATTTTTTGTCACCAGTAAAGTGGTACCCTTGATTGGCTTACGTGATTCATCGTAGCGATTTATTATTATATTTTATTATAAGTCCTTAATATCAAATTTCATGAAAATCCGTTCTGTAGAAGCCGAGAACGAACATGCGGACGGACGGACAGAAAATTTATTGACGAGGAAAACCAACCGCTATGTATGCTACAAATAATTCTTCAAAACTGCACATCAATATATTAAAAATATTAACCATTAAAAAATAAAAATATATAGCGTTATTAAGAAATAAGCATTTAAAATGAGGAAACTGAAAATGTGCAAAAAAATTAAAAATAATTTCGGAACAAGGACTCAAACAACAGATCTTGACATTTACAGCCAAGTGCGTTACCCGCTATGCCAGCGCCGCTTCTTACAAGATCCGTTACCGTGTATAGTAGTTAAGCAGTGACTAGGGAAATAATAACTTGTTTTTATTAATAAAATAAAAACGGCTGGGTATTGGCCCTGATATGTATATATTTTCGTTAATCGGACGTCATGGACATTATCTCTATGAAGTTTCAGCCAAATCGGTTGGGGGTCAGTAGTGCCTTCCCCTTGTAAGATGAAAGAGAGGAAGCAGCATGACAGCTGCAAGGATTGAAGAGGCTGTGGAAATATCTAGTGTGGCCAAAGACAAAGTCTTAGGTCTAGAAATGGCTATGTAGACAGCTGATAGGCCTACCTGTGAATAACTGCATAGGTTTACGAACTATGTCTCTTGAATATCTTAATTTATTCAGAATATATTACTCTTGTTATCTGGGTATAAATAATGGAATACTTCATAGAACCATTAGTGTACTTTGCTTTTCAAATTTTAATAAATTGATTCCTTTATGCAAATACTTCAGTTAATGAGGAAGAGGAACCATGAAGTATTTTTAGAATGATTCTTAACACAGAAAAAACATACTTATTGCAAGGTGAGCAGAGAGAGCTGTCTTATCCAGGCTCAGGGCCCAAATCCTTAGATTGTGCACACGCACTACACCTTCTATGTTAAGAAATGTAGAAAGGACCTTGCTGAAGTCAACTCCCTTAGGCATGCCTATAAGGAAAATATAAGAAATAATAAAATGAACTAATATTGTCTTGGAATAATGAAATATGTCAAATCAGCATTTCAAACTCACATTATGACTGAAATCAAATTAAAACAATATTATTTCAACAGCAGTAAAGAGATTAGGAAAATTAGAACATTTTGGCTACAAAGGAGACATCAGTGTTGGTTCACATTCTAAAATGTCTAAATTATCTTTTAGAATTTACAATTGATGAAACACCACTGATGATAGCACCTTTGCTGCAAAAATGCATATCTGGTTTTTCCAATCTTTTAGTTAATATATGAGAAATAGTTTGCCAACCAAAATATTAATTTAAAGACCCACTACTTTCAGAAGCTTTCACTTAAAATTATTCTACCAAATGTCCATGTTGTAAACTTCAAATTATTTATTATTTTTAACTCCTTTTTCTTGTACACATTTATTGATTTGTGCAGCATAATATCTTACTTTGAGAAAATGGCATATGATGATACATACTTGCATCTTATTCAATAACAGGCTTTTTTGATACAATTTTCCTGTGTTTTCATAAATGTATGCATTACATAAATAAAGTCATGTGTACACTATAAAAAAAACAAAAAGCAATAACTGCATGATTAAAAATTAATTTTAAATTAATTATAAGCAGTATATATGTCATTAATTCCTTTTCATGTTTATTTCAAGATTTAAATAGTATGTCCACAGATTTTCGCCAGAGCTTGAAAACTTCAAACATGAGTTACTTCCACTTAAATGTGTCAACATTTTACTGGAAATTAAATATATTAAACAGAGGATATACTAAAATTTCCCCATGATCAATTAAGATACACAATATCAGGCAGCAATATAAAAGATAAATGGCTAAATAATTTCTTGCTATTCTTCTAGAGAAGACTAGAATAATTCTGAGTAAACACTGGTAGGAAAAATGAAAGACCCGCAAAAGGCTAAAGACATGATATTGGAAGTCACCTCAAAAGAAGAAGAGAGATATGAAAAAGTGATATGATCATACCTTCCATTAAAACCATAAGAGCATCCCTTAGGATAGCAAATGTTGTCAGCAGTACTAACACAGAAAACAGGAATGTGCAGATAGGGTCCACAATGCTCCAAGAAGGCTGAAAACAAGTGGTATTTAATGAGTCTCATTTACATATACATTTTACATTCTGGAAGAAACTCTAACATATCAATTTAAAACAGGTTAGGAAAGTGTAAAGCATATCACAAATGAGAGCGTTTCATGCAATGGTGTACTTGAAAGAAATGCATAAATGTACCTAAGGGAAATAGCATTTTAAAGTTCTTTTCTTCATCATAAATAATCCATTTTCTTCCTATTTAAAAATAGTGCATGCACACATAAGTAAATTAAACGTTTGTTTGTGAGATTGTTTATGTTAGCAACAATGAAGAAGTAACCATGAAAGAAAATTTCTAAGTTCAACTCGAATTAAGACATTCTTGTTTGATTTTCTCGATAACGGCTTATCCTACAATAAAAATGTATAGGAAATAAAATACTCTTCTTTATTAGTTCTATAACTTTTATTTGAAAGATATTTTGATATGACCAATACTTACGAGATATGATGGAAAGTTCATTTTTTTGTCACCAGTAAAGTGGTACCCCTGATTAGCTTACGTGATTCATTTAGATATTCTTATTATCTTTGACTGTAAGTCCTTAATATCAAATTTCATGAAAATCCATCTGGCAGAAGCTGAGAACAAACATGAGGACGGACGGACAAAATGTGTCTATAAACATGAAATTAAGTATTTTAGTTTGTCCGTAAATGTTCATCAATAGATTGTTTGTTTTTTCTATTATGTTACAGATATGCATCACAGTAATTCATTGCTTAATTTATCTATCATAAAAAAATCTCTAAACCCTTTAAATTTGTCAAGTAATTAATGAAAATACATGTTTTGAGCTAAATTAACCTCCTCACATATAACACGAAATAGAAATTACTGAAAAAGTTCTGCTATATTAATGGGAATAAAATTTAATTTAAAAAATCAACCATGTGATGGAATAATTGCATCATAATGCTTTGAATTTTTAATGGCAATCTAATGAGAAAAATAATAAAAATAATTTTTGGTATGCTCCTATCATGCACTGCATCTTTTAGTTCTATATTCAAAAAGGCCTCTCTTGACTCCTTTTATGTGCATTTCACTTTCAGCATGAGTGCTTATTACCTTCGATCTGTCCATCTATACATATGTTCGATCTCAGCTTTTACTGTACATATTTTCATTAAATTTGGTATTAAGGATTTATGGGCTAAGGCAATAAGAAAGTGATATAAATGATTCACATAAACAAATCAGTGACGCTACTTTAAAAGTACAACAGAGAATTATCGAGTTCCCCTTATGGATGAAAAAATTTATGAAAAAGCACTATTAAAAAGTTTTCATCTCAGCTATCTCCAATCACTACAAGGTTATGAAAATGATTTTTCATAACCTTGTTATGGCTATTGAAGATACCTGAGATAAATACAGGCAGCCCCTCACTATAGTACACTTCACTCAGTGTTGTCTTGTTATAGCCCTCTTGCTAACTCCTGTAACATCGACATATATTTTGGCCATATGCTTATATTATACTAGTATCATAAGCAGCTTAAAGTATTTTCAATTAGAACTGAATATTTTTCAAAATATCTGGTGAGGCAAGTTTATAACATTCTCTACATGCAGTAGGCATAATTAGTCATTATAGGTAAATTACAAGTACATATACAAGTATTAAGTGTCTCTAAACAATCCTTGTACAAAAAATGTCCCTCCTATAACTTTTTAGATGCAATTTCAATTACAACTAATCCAAAATTGCTATTTTGTTGATATCAAGATAACAGGTCTTAATTATCTGATGTTGCTACGACAAGTCACTTTCATTTGCTTTACTTTCCATATATGCTACTCAAACAGCTTATGAGCTTCTCCATTTACTTTTGCTAGCTTTTTGGTTTGTTACGACTTGACTGACAAAGATGCCCTTGCATGCTTAGTTTACAAACTAGCATGAATGAGATTTTCTGCATTAGAGTCATACTGAGGCACATTAAGAATATATTACATAGACATACATGCAAACATGCTGTAGTGGCAGATTAGAATGTGGACAGATCCGGCTGCAGCAAACCCCTGACTATAAATGTTTATCCTGTATTAATTAAAGTGAGCCAAATGTGTGAAATTACATGTGCTAAATTTGAAAATTATTAATATTGAGGATAGGTTGGAAGTATGCACCAAATATATTTACAATAACTCTCATGAGAAAAATTTCATTGCTTCTGGCAGTTTCAGTTAGTGCTGTTATTTTTTAGGAATCAATTAAGGCGGCTAAGCAAGGAGTGCCTGTACTTTTTAAAGTGTTTGTTCCTGCACTTTACTAGCAACAATCAAAGTATCCTCTGTCATATCTCATAAAATATTAGTCGTAGCATACTCTTCTAATAAAATTTGTAGAACCAGTTAAATAGAATATTTCTTGCCCAATATGTTTTTATTGAAGGAATAGCAGTTTGAGAAAATCCAACAAGACTATTGCAAAATGATGTAAAAGTTATATAAAATTGAGGGGAAATTTACAACTTTTACTTCAATTTGCAGTACAACTACTTAACTCCAGTGTAGCATGTTTTAAAAAGTTTTCAATTGTTTCATTAATTGCAATAGATTAGAATATAAATTTGTAAATATATAAAAAATTAATATTTCCTCTGCATCTTTTTTGCTACATCGCTTTGCATTTTTAGTCATTATACTAAAACTACACAAATACATTTATTAAAACATCAACTTAGGAGAGGGAAGAAATTTTTAGTAGACACAGAGACATAATCAGGTCGTAATGTTTCGCTGTTTTATGGTTTTATGGTTTAGTTACTCCATCACATGAAACATGTTTGTGTTACACTGTATGATTTCCTAACTTGTTTTCCTTTTCTTCACCTTGCTTCACCTAATGGGGACAAGGAAGGATACTTATCAGCATGACTATGTTAATAAAACTAGAGAAAGCCCGTTCCATGAACGGATGCAAATACATAAATTTAAAATAAAAACTGAATATGTTACACTGAATGATGGTCAAAATGCAATATATCCCCCCTCCCTGATGGTAGCTCCACTAAAGACAACTTTGGGAACTGCGTAGTCCAGCTTATATATTGCACTTTGTTTTTTTAAATAGTGAGTGAAATGAAATGGAATTCTTAAACTAAATATACTATTTTTGCTGGATCTGATATTTATTAATTACTTAGATTTAATAACTTTCACGCAAGCCCATAACGGAACTGCCTGTGGTGATATTTACCCACCTGATTACCAGCCAATGGTGAGGGATAGCTTCGTTTCAAAGAGGCGAAGGGTGCGATAGCACCTGGAGATGGCTATACCCGATATAAAAGGCGTTATAATCTTTAAAAAAGCAAGCCAATGGCTCACCAATATTCTCAGTTATAAGGTAAATAAGAACATTCACTTAGTAACTCCAGAGAAGGATGTTTATTTTGCAGTAATACTGTAGCACGTAGTTCATATTCTGACAAATTGATGCTGCGATCGACATTAACCCGTAACGGTTGTTCCAAAATTCTAATCGCCATGAAAATCCAGCCAAGAGATGGATCAATGACATTAGTTGTGATTTATATATGTTCATTTTTCACTTTCCCAAATATTAATTATGCAAAGTGCAATATATCTCCCCATGACTGTGGCGCTGCAAACGGCAACGGCCACGACCAGTATATTAAGCATGACTATGCAGTTCCCAAAGTTGCCATTAGTGGAACTACTATCAGGGGAGGATATATTGCACTTCCTCCCTGAATGATATTTAATTTACTTATTCCCTTTTATTTTTTTTCATTTTTCCTTCATTTAATTTACACTAGAGAATGCCCATTCCATGAATGGATGCAAATACATAAATCTATTCATTATAACGTCTCCTAAAACGTTCAGAATTAATCCTAATGATATCTCTTTGTTCTTCTACAGACAATGCTGCATGATGTCTACATTTCAACTTTCGTTCTGTAGACATATTAGGTTTCTAGAACAATAATAATAATTAATTAATTAATTTTGTTTCTGTCTTATTTGTATTCAGTATATTAAGCCAAATCTAAACATACAGTTGAATCTCTAACTATAATGATATTTTGTTTAGTCACATAGATTTTTCATATTATTTATAATTTATATTGTATTTTTATAAAGCCTTTCCATCATAAAACACTAAAAGGGATGAAGTGTGCACATTTTTTATTATTGTAATATTATCTTATATTTCATATAATATATATATTTCATATTACGAATTTTTCACTACTGTAACTTGATCACAAAGAAAATTGAAGTACCTAAAGTAATTTAGTAATCTAATTAAAAAAATACTTAAATGTCATGCATTTACCAAAAAATGTACCAAAAAGATAAATGAAAATTTCACGTTAAGTAAAACAGGTAACTTAAAAAAGATAAACGAAAACATATATCATAGCTATTAGATTTGAAACATGAACGAAGACGATAAATGTTCACAATATTTGTTAAAGTTGTAATACAAATTTACTGATCTAACAAAAAAGAAATTCGTATACTTTGAAATTATTTTAATATCATCCATTGGAATTAGGTAAACAGATAACGTAACCGAGGTAAACAGTTTGTATTCCTTTCTCAATATTTGTTAAAGTTGTAATATTAATTTACTAATTACCTACATTTTCTAAGTTAAAATCCTCTTATGTTATGAATTTTACTAATGTAACTTCATCACAAAGAGAATTGAAGTACCTAAAGTAATTTAGTAATCTAATGTCAAATATTACCGTATATACTTGTGTATAATGCACAGTTTGAAGACAAAATTTTCAGGTCATAAAGTAGGGGTGCATGTTATACATGAATGACACTTCTGTACACTTAAAATCAGAAAATGAAGTGAACCTATCTCACACCAGATTCTTGCTTTTTGGTGAATTAAGGGGAAAACCACATATATTATTGATAATACAGGTTAAACATATTAATTATACATATAGGACACCTAAATACTTCTATACAGTTATAATTCAATCCTCTCCAAATATTCTGCATTTCACTAGCTCATCAGCTGATTGCTGTAATTTTTGCAAAATCGCCAAATAGACTTCCTGCAAAACATGCATCGAAAACAAAGAAACATGGAATAAGAAATTGAAATAATTTTATTTAGTTAATGATTCTATTATTAGTGCTCGAAATGGAAAATGTTACAAAGTGGAACTCTTGTATTGGAAATCGAACGGAAATTTTTACAAAATGGAATGCTGTTATAAGGGACGATATTTCAAAATGTCTGACGAAATGGAACGGTATAATCGGCACATGTGATGAGCCAGCGTGGTGTTCCGGGGTGTTTCAGCTCATTTTGAGCACTGTTTAGTATGTACAATTAACAATGTAAGTAATTTAAAACCTGTAGAATGATGTGTATGAACTTAATCTTACATGTCGCATTTCCTGTTTCCAGATCTGTTTGTTACATTTTCGCATTATTTATTCTATTAAACAGTTTTAGTCTGATTTAAAAGGATTGGCAACAGTGGCACTGCAGTTTTCTAAGTAGCATCAGTTTGACCAACTTACTGTATGAAGTTTCTGCCATCTCAACTCAATTGCTTTCAATATTGATGATGTTTCTCTAAGACGTAATGTGGTGCTTATTGAACGTAATACTTATGGACAAATCCAAATGTTTTAAAATTTTTAAAATCCAAGGAATTTGGCTGAACTTGGTGGTAATTAATACAGTGTTTCCTCAGTTTAACGTCGCCTTGATTAACATTGATTCACGTTAACATCCTTCAAAAATTAATACTTATATTCTAATTAACGTCGTTGATGATTTCAGTTGTCGCCCTGACTCATCACTGAAATGATGCATGAAAATGCATCTGTTGCACAAGTTGCAGTTAATCACCTTATTTGAGTGGGAAAAGTATTTTGGATTGACACATTTTTATTAAATTTGCTATAATTGCATGATGATATTTTGTTGAAATGCATCCAAAGAGTTGTGGTAGTAATGGTAGTATGTCAGCAGTGAAAAAATTGTGCAAGACAATTACTTTGCAGCAAAAACTTAATATTGTTACGCACCATGAATGAGGTGAAACAGCTACAGACATAGGCACAGTTTTGGAGTTACCAACTATGACGGTAAGGACAATTCTGAAGGACTTGGACAAAATTAAAGAATTTGGAATAACAACCCCCAATTTTATTTTTGTTTTCAGGTGTGGCTCGACGAAGTGAATAAACTAAACCTGTAGTTAAATAAAAGCTAAATACATGTTTTATTTACCTCTATTACAGTAGATTTTTTGATAATTATCCAGTAACTGCTGCAAGAAATAATTTGTTTGTTGCATTTTTTTCTAATGCTGTCAACTCATCAACTTGTGTCCACAGACTCTATAAACTTATTCATAAAAACTCATCGTTCTCTGTCATTCATGCAAATGCATTATGCTGCATTGGTATTACATAGTTTCTTATTTTTCAGAAGAGGTACTTCAGTGAAATGCTTCCTTTTCTGATTTTGGATGGCTTAAAATGAAGCTACGTCTTACAACCTACCAGGCATATTTTTTCTAAAATTTTAGTTTTTAGTCACATTTTCTGGGAATGCAGCCCGTGTAAATCGGGGATTTACTGTACATTGTCTTTTTGTTTTTCGAGGGGTGATGAGTCAGAGGTTTTGGAACTGATTATATTGTACAACATAGTTTCATATGGGAATTTTAGATTCGTTTAACGCTGTTTCGTTTGTCATGAATTTCAAGAATGAATTAATAATGTAAATCGAGAACACACCGTACTCATATTTCCGAAGAAAATAACAACTTAAATTCCACAATAAAAAATTGGGGAATTTAACAATTATTTTCTTCAGAAATTTTAAAATTCTTAACTAGCAATAATTTAATGCTTTAAGGTATTTATTTACGGTACTCTAGTTAATACTTAACATTACAATACAATTTTGTTCTTATATTCCACAAAAATCAAGGGTGCGTGTTACACACGGGGTATGAGAAAAAGTTGGGATTTTTTGGCAAAAAGTGCAGGTGCATGTTATACATGAGGGTGCATTGTACACGAGTATATATGGTAAATGTCCTATACTTACTATACATCTCGAAAGAACTAATGAAAATTTCGTGTTAAGGAAAACTGACAAACTAAAAAAGATAAACAAAAATAGATATACCATATTTGACCGAATATAGCCCCCCTGTTTTTGGCCAAAAGTGAATTGCAAAAGTTGAGGGGGGAGGCTATATTCGGGTACATAAAAATTAGGTGGGTACAAACAAGTGTGCAAAGCTTCAATAACGATGAATTTCATTCGAGTCAGTAAGTGTTTCTATCCATTGTAAGACTAAACTACTTGGGTTGCGAATATTTATTTGCAAGGCTGATTGACGTCACCATATAGGAAGGATTTTTCAATTACCTGGTCGCTCTCATTATCGTCAAATTGCAAGTTTTACCGTATTTGCTCGTCTAAGCCGCGCCCCTGTGTATCCTGTGCACCCCGGTTTTTGGGCCAGCTCTAGGGAAAAAAATTTAAGCCGAAAAGGGGTTTTTTTAAATCACCAATTCCTATTTCTCAAAAATGCTACGCTGAAGTTAACCATCTTCACACTCCTAATTGACGAATTTATTGGGTGATCTCTTTATATCGGTACTAGCAGAAATATCCTCAGTAGTCCTCTTTTGTTAAACACTTAACTGTTTTTGTCATCATATTGGTCATGTTCGGCAGAAATCGCTCCGCTAGCGATCATTCTGCTGTAGGTAATTTTCCAGCCATATGGTCACTGATCCCTACCGTAGAGGTCGTCATTTTTTGGCGAACTAAAATTATGATCAGTGATGATTCAGTGATCACCACGGTGGCTATGACTTTCATAGACGTATCACAGAATAAAGGAATCATGCCATATCTGAACATGGTAGGCGTCGTCTGCCGTGAGAACAAAACCCCCACCAACCCAAGCTGGTCGCGCATGCGCTGTGGCCTCCATGACGCTTGCAGCAGAAAGCCGTCGAGTTTAAACTTAAAACTCATTTAAAATTTTTATACAATGAATGAAAATGACTAAATACACCGAAATTTAGAAATAGAATAACAGATGCGGCATGGGTGCTAGCTTAACGTATAATTGTTTACCGACACGTCATTTTGGGAAAAAAGGTGAGCGGCAAATAAAAGAATTCGTGTAAGACACGCACCACCTTCTTTTCACAGGCGTTTTGGGAAAAAAGGTGCGCAGCTTACACGAGCAAATACAGTAATACCAATAAAATTAACCTTACTCGAGAATGGACTAATTGCCTGGCTAAGCTCGAATTGTTAATTACACAAATGAAAGATAGATTAGCACTGGGCATCGAAATATGAGCAAAGTGCGAATTTATATTGCTGCATAAATTAGTATGTTATTTCGACTTGCTAATATTGCTGCATTAATTAGTATGTTATTTCGACTTTTTAAAGTTTATTTTCTCCCTAAAAATGTATTTTTGTTC
Organism: Uropetala carovei; assembly: GCA_036926305.1. Lineage (NCBI taxonomy): Eukaryota > Metazoa > Arthropoda > Insecta > Odonata > Petaluridae > Uropetala > Uropetala carovei. Next base: position 4,376,032 of record JAXCHB010000172.1, on the reverse strand, counting down.
ATTTCCTTGTCAAATCTCTCTTTCGTTAGTACCTATACTCTCTGAATTCTGAGGTACAAATCTGAAAACCTTAAAATTCCAATTAGCATGGCGTTTTATCACTCGCTAATTGGTACCTACTCTTTTATTAAATGAGTGCAAGTTTGATATTTCTTCAAATTATACAGCATGTTTCATGACATTAAAGTCCAAAAATGATCATGTCCTTTCAGGGTATTAAAATATTTTCTAGATTTGTGTGAGAAAAAATGGGTAGGGGGGCTATATTCGGAGGGGGGTTATATTCGGTCAAATACGGTATCATAGCTTTTACATTTTAAAAATGTTTGAAGAGAATAAATATTTGCTGAAGTTGTAATGTTAATTTACTAATTTAACGAAAACAATAAATTTTGTATACTTACTTTGAATTTATTTTAAAATTCTCCGTTCACATTAGATAAATACGTAACAAATGTAAACAGCAACGTAACCAAGGTATACAGTTTATCCTGATCTCTGATTAGCTGGCTAGTCAACCAATAAAAATGCTCCAGAATGTGACAGAGGCTGGGCAAATTATTAATAGACTAGGCGAATGAGCCCGTTTAAAACGGCCTTTGAAAACAAACAATATAAAAATAAAACCAACAAACAAATGATAAAATTATAATATTTGAATAAGATTGGAAAGGGCTGCAAATGAAAACAAAGGAATACTTTTAAAAAATTACGAGAAAAACAGTCTTATAACTCAATAATATTATTTTAGCTATTCAGTTGCTCTCTTATAACGACGTTCCTTGTAAATACTCTTTCGTTTAACAGAAATTGCCCTTGATTATCTTTATCCTTAACCCAAAATTTCAAATGATGTGTGTCACGTGTTCTAGTTATGGCTACATACAGCTGTCCATATGAGAAGCAATATTTAATAAGTAATCACAATCAATCGTTCAATTCCACTAAACAGCAGTTAAGAACAATCTCAATACACACGCAATCAGCGCATATACCTCATTTATTTAGATAACAATGTAATCGTTGTTTGGTTGGTTACCCTATAATTGGATTGACGCGAATTAAAAATAAACAGCACGAAAAAAATTATTTTCATAATATCTGTTATATTCAGATAACGCGAAGGCACAGCGCAAGCAACTGCCTTTAATATGCAGAAAGACTTCAATAAGACAACGAAGGCACGTTAAAACATCGTCGAATTATTTCAAACATTAGCATGTTTTAAAAGACGTAATTTACCGCATTTATCCATCCGCTACTTACGTATTAACTGGGAGCTCAACTTAATATGTAAGTACCGAATGATTTCTACCAAGATATCTCGCTTGACTGTTGCGCCGTAAATAGAGAGGATATTGGCGAGCATTCGGGTCGCTTTCTTTTTATTTTAGTTGTCGTCTCTGGGCGCTACCACGGCCTTCGCCTCGCTGGAACCAAACTTTCCCTCCCCGTTGTCCGGTGATAGGGTTTGTAAATGTCGCAACAGGCCGATCAGTCGAGATGCTTTTGATAGCATTTTAGAAGAAATTGCTAAATATTGGCCACCAGAAATTAAAATGTGATTGTATTTTCTATTGTTATCTATAACAAAGCGATCAATCAATACGCTTTTGATACCATTTTAGAAGAAATTACTAAATATTGGCCACCAGAAATTAAACTGTGATTGTTTTTTTATTGTTATCCATAACAAATCATTTAAATGTTAACTGGTTTCTTTTAATGTTCTTAAAAATTAAAACATGCTTTAAATGGTATTTGTTTCATATATATATTTTTAAGTTGGGCTCCCCGTTAATATGTACCTACGTAAGTACCATCCATCCAATTTACGTAAATGAATATAGGTGCGACCGCAAGTAGTTATAGAAAGTGGCAGGAGGGGCAGCACTAATTGTACTGGCAAGTGCTGCCATCTACCTGCCAGTTTGCATTACTAACTGATGAGACCGTCCGGCCAGACACCGACAAAGACATCAAGCGTTTTCTTATAGTAGATGATGATGATCTCTTTCCAGCATAATGCCAATCCCAAAATGCAATAATGGCAGTTTAGCAAGATTCTGGTTTTTGCTGGACTTGATATGTACCTCATTCATATAACAGTTTTTCAAGCATTTCACATATCGCAGAATTCAACAATATTAATACTTACACATTTAGGAACATTCTTAGATAAGGTGTCTGGGAACTTTCTGTTCAGTCTCTTTCTTTTAAAGAATAATAAAATGCAAAAGTGATAATGACAGCATCTTTACAATAGTCTAATAGAAACCTAATGGCCCTCTTTGATCTTTCTATTATCTTCTTTATTCTAAATAACAATATATCAATTGGATATGCTAAGATAGACCTCATTGCCTCAGCAGATTGAAAGTTATCTCTAGTTTAGCAGAACCTCATCTGAAACCTTAAATTCACTTCATACTTGATTAGCATACAAATTTTCTATGATGAAATGGTTTCAATACAAATAGAGCAACTTTTATAAATCACCAAAACACTCACCTTGAAGTATATAATCAGAGCAGCCACAAGGACACCAACACTCTGGATAAAGTCACCAACCACATGAATGAAAGCTGCTCGAACATTAATATTTGACGCATGTTGGATGGAATCATTGCCATGAGAATGAGCCTCTGAGCCTGCATGAGAGTGACTTCCGCCTCCAAGGTGGGAGTGGCTATGCTGGTGAAGGGTGAGTCCCATCCTGGATATGATATCAAAGCACACAAAACAAAGTTTATATAACAAAAGAAGAGATCCAAAACAATAAATGTGTAATTAAGAGTCATACCTTAGATTTTATAACCAAATATTCAAACTGCACAACTGTAGACTTTACTCAAATTTTGCATCAGCATTTCCTGATGCATCCTTTTATGGATAGAATTGAATTCTTTTGATTTTATTCTCCAAATATCTACAATTCACCCTATAATATTTCTTCAAAGTGGATAAAAGCTGAAATCTATGAATGTGTGGGTAACATTATATTACAGCATTGTAATTAGTTAATCCACTGCAGTAACTGACATGCATATTCAATTGGATCTTTAAGTGATTAAAATATGTGGCTCAAGTTTGGACTTAAAATGTTTATTTAAAAAATATTACCTTCCTTCTCCATACGATATTTCTCTCAAATGGAGCTTCTTCATAATTATTTTTCAACAGAACAGCGGTTTACTTTGGTGTCGATAAAGTATACCACCTGGCAGGGGCAGTCAGTGACCTATTGAGTAAAGCAAGCAGTGGGACAGATTTGCTTTATGAAGTGAAGCGTTACTAAATGCCCACTTTACAAGCCAAGACCTCGCCTCTTCATTCATGTATCTCATTCTGAAATATGCTATAGGTATAACAAAAACAATTGGTGCAATGTGCACATCGCATAAAACCTATAATGTTGCATGCATAAAGGAAAATCAATGAGGATTCTTATTCTTATTGTCGAATATTGTCTTCGCTTTGAAATCGCTCGAATTTTGCTTAAGAATTCAATATTTCTTAAAAATATATCGATTTTGAAACGTTTCCTTGACGACCGACAGCATTGTCGTTCTCAGGATTTTCATTGTTGTCTCGCATTTCATCGGTCTAGGCGTGCTGCTGGAAATTTACGAATAAATTGATTATCTGCTAAAAGAAAGGTCCTACGAAAATTTATTTCAAACAAACCTTGATTGAAATATTATTTTCTACAACTTTGATCCTTACAAAGATTACGAATAAGGATATGTATAAGGAGAATAATTGAACGGAAACTGAAAAACCCGATTATTCATAAATAATTCCTAAACAATAACTGCTATGGAAAATTGTTTCAAATAAAAGTTATAGAAAATTTTATTGCCTACAACTTTTATATATAACTGTATATACCAAAATTATGTTTTAACGGAGATAACGTGGAAAAACCGAATCGGGTTTCGGATAAACCTCGACTTCCGGTTAACCGGTATAACCCAAAAACTAATCAGTTCTTTGTGATCATATTGAAGTATTATATATGAAATTTGGTTATGATGTAATGAGTATTTTTCGAGTTAGAGCACCCACCATCACAATCACGTGATGCTTTAATTTTTTTTAATAGTGTGTTGTAACTCTCCCCCCTCATGGACTCGGGAGCTATAAATGTGGAATAGTTATTTATTTACCACCCCCTTTCGATTCCACATATTCACATTGCCCAATTTTAGTGACACCAAGTGAGGTTCCCTTGTGAGGGTGATTGTGCTGTTGTGTACCAATGCAGATGGCAGTACAAAGCTTCACCCCCTAGTAATAAGCAGATCTTCTTGACCAAGATGTTTTAAAGGAGTAACCACTCTCCCTTGTGTGTATGAATCAAACAAAACAGCTTGGCTTACTGCTAAAATTTTTCACTCATGGATTCTAAAATTGCATAGAAGAATGCTCATGCAGAAAAGGAAAATTCTGATGATCCTGGATCACTGTGCTGCACATTCTATTAGGGTGCTGAAGTTGTCAAATATTATATTGCTCTTTCTGCCTCTAAACACCACAAGTTTGTTAATTGAACTGATTTTCATTCTTTCAGAATTAAGTTGTTTTTCTTTTATTTTTATATTCATGAATATATTAATTTTATGTTAAAACATGAGTAAAATGGCAAATTAAAGTTTAATTAGAGTAAATTATGAAACCAAATTAGAAAGCTGATTTTATCATGTTCATTTCACAAACCTCGTTATTACAAAGTGAAGTTTGTATTAACGAGGTTTTCCTGTATTTAAAAGCCGGTATTTTGTTTCAAGATAGTATGTGTAAATGAAAATAATTAACGCTATGTTGTTAAAGAATTGTCTAACAATAAATACATATTAATTTTTGAGATTCCATCTATTTGCGATTCCATCCATTCGCGATTTCGTCCTTTTGAGATTGTGGGTTTTAATTAGGATTTTAAAGTATAATAATTTAAACTATTTTAAGTTGCATGTATTTTAAACTAGCTTTTTCTTTTATAATCATCATTACTGTATTATTATTGATTAGTAATATTATATTTTTTTCTGTTACTCGTTTTCTTTACAAGATTTATGGAAATTTTTTTTTGTAACTTTGGGGTTTTATTTCATATAACGACACCCAGGACAAAAATTTCTTTCTGCAACTTTGAAACTTCTTAAATCGGGGTCTACTTGTATTTATTATTTATTTTTATAAAGGATAAATAGAAAGAAATGTCTATTTACATAAAAGGCAAATATCCACAACTAGCTTGTAATATTATACAGAATTTATTTTCCACAAAGAATAAAATACTAATTGATTCTCCATCTCCATAAAAGTTTGTGTAAATACCAGAAATAAGTATTAAGTAAAAGGTAACAAAACGGGCTCTGATTATGGCTTGGTGCAACAGAACACAAAACAACATTAATGTTCAATATCACAGTTTAACACTAGGGGTACCGGGGTCAGCCGCCTGCCTGCAAGTACCGGGTACCGTCAATTGATGGGTGGAGGAATTTCTCGCTTTTGATGCCTATTTTTAATATAAATGTGTTGGTTTTCAATAAATAAGATGTATTTTTATGAGTTTCATCCATTTGAGTCGTCTTACCACATTAGGGCCTATTTTTTGGGCAGAGAAGGTACAATGCAAGTAAAACGGAGAGTTTACAAGTAAAAGAAACAAATTTATTTTTCTCGTGGCAAAGTGCACATGAGACCCATTCAGAATGATAAAATTACAATGTTCTTGCTTTCATCACATGTTCTGAGATATTATTTGCTTAGATAACATCCAAATACGCAAATAAAACACGCTTTCCCCCTCCCACCCAGAAGAGTTCCCCTTGATACTTCCTTGCTCTAGCTTTGCATAAAAAAGCCAAATTATGCACTACCCGTTCACATGAGCACTATTCCAACTGAAGTTTCGTATCGCATATCTACTATATTATATTTTGAAGTGAGTGTTAATGTATTTGTGTTTGTTCATGGAACTCCTCCTAAACGGTAAAATAACCAAATTTGGTACGATTCTTCCTTACATCCTAACTTAGTGAATGGTCAAGGTTTGGTCAACCAGGATAAATCAGTGCTGCCAATATAGGGAATTAACATTTTTCCATAAGATAACACGTATGAATCTGTTTCTTGACTTACAAGGTATTCTTCTTTCAAGCATTAAAATACGTAAATATGGACCGATTTTTATCATTTTTGCTTTATTCGACGAATAAAACTCTATACTATCTTATTCCTGTGAAGTTTACATGTTATACGGTCAAAGTTTTCAGAAATACGATATTTGATTCGAAATTTTGTGGATTTTTCGTACTCTTTCCGGGCGTTGCCAAGGCGGCCGTCATTGATACCTTCAATTCAGTTAGCTTCAATAAAGCTTACAAATAGACGAAAGTTTGGCATTATTCGCTTCGCACTTTTGTTTAAGCAACGAAACGACCGATATTTATGGATAGCAACGTAAATAGATACTGATTATTATTCAGGAAGCGTTTATTGATGAAAGTAATTGAACCTTCTTTCGTCTATTGAATATTAGAATCTTACATTTTTTGTAAGTAAAATCATCATATTGTACATTATAATGTTTATTAACGTAAATAGGCTCACGTATCTGGTGTACATTTACCAGTCAGTGTTCAATCATGGACAACTGTACGTTGCTTTTTCACGGGTTTCTTGCTTAGAAGACATAAATGTAAACATTTCATAGGCATAATTACACAAGAAATGAAGCTGGACTTGGTGAAAGAGATATATATGATAGGAAATACAATTATCGTTATATTTGAATGCAATACGTTCGGAAACGGATTCTTACAAACAAATATGATTAATTGTTAAGAAAAGCTAATTGTAATTAAAAAAGTATATACGATATAGGTATTTTAAAGAGTTTGTATGTTGTGCTGTAGTAGCTTCACTAAATCCGTTGAAATTCAACGGGAAATTCTGCTAGTATGAAATAAAACCATTTGAAAAGACACCTTTATTACTCATAATAACGCGAGATACGTCATTTTTAGAGTCAAATACGATTTCTTTTGCATACCAAAATACGTTATGGAACATTGACAGACAGTGAACAATGTTCAAGCGTCCAAATTCCTCCATAAAAATGCAAAAAGGGTAGAAAAATAGCCTGGGTAGGCTATTTCAATTGACGGGTCATGGTACTAGTAGGTAAAAGATCCTATTATGAAGAATCTAAAGCAGAGAAAAATTACAACACAGCGCAAAAAGAACATTAGCCTAAAATATTAAAAGTCAGAAAATTTAAGAAATCTACGATCAGTCATACAAGAGTTGCAGCGCTGCGAAAACCGTTAATTGACGGCACCCGGTACTCCTAGTGTTAAATGCTTATTAATGCATTTTACCGAATCACCTTTAGGTTTTTTCTAGAAAAGCAATAAATTTAGATTTTTCAAAAATAAAATCAAAAGACAATTTAAAAAAATATCAATATATTAAAATAAAACAAATTTCAAACAACATTGTCACCATCTACCAATAAAAAAAGTTCTAAAAAATGGAACAGCAAAATTCATCACTCAAAGTAGATTTAATGATATGAATTTGTATGAGCTTCAGAGGAGAAATTGACAAAAGCAAGTATCTTGTGCCTATGACATGACTATTACTATTAATACTCACACCAAATTCACAGCAACACCTACAGCTGAAGTAATTAACATCACCATGGCATTAATCTCAAAGTCTTTCTTAATCACCCTTTCCACAGCCAAGTAAACAAGGACACCAGTGACAACCCAAATCAGCAACACTGAAGTCAGGGCACCAATAACCTCTGTCGATACAAACAAATGGAAATGAAAAGTGAAGGAATGGACTAGCAATTGAAGGGTGAATAAATAAGCTAGATGAAGAATGAGTCTCTAATGGAAGAATGGTTGATTGAAGATGGTAAGATCAGAAAGGCATTGATGGTGCATTATCAATAAGAGTATCATGGAACAATTAGATCTGCAGGAAACGTAAGACCAAAAATAAAAAGCTACAAGAGGCACTGTGAATAAAAATTCAATCTAAAAAATGTAACTGCATTCTACTTTGAATTATACAAATGCAGTTAATATTGCTAAGGTTTTAGCATTTCACTATGACAGTTCTAAGTAAACAATATTATCATTCAGGTATGACATCCAGTGGAAATTTGATTGCATCAAAGAGATACCTCCCTAATCCGGAAAACTTGGGACCTGACAGAAGCCAGATTAGGGAATTTGTCAGATTACGGGATGTATCTAATCCTACAGTTAAGCCTAGTTCATCTATTCATGATATTACATGTTGTAATATAGTAAATATTAAATTAAATGCACAGAATGATAGTTAAACATAAGCTACAATAATAAGGTAATAAACAAAACTGTTAGGATACTTGGTGCATTTTATTTTATGGTAAATTGGTGCAAATAGTGTGTTTTCAAAATTCTGGAAGTTCATATAAAATGGATATTGTCGAAGATAACTGAGAAGATCAGCATTTTGTCAGCATATCTGTGTCAGAATTACAATTCAGTGTAAACTCAGTTTCTCCAGTTTATTTACGCAATGATACCATAAACGACTGAAAAACGTCACTGTTAAAGCTGCTCATCAAAATAAAGATAGCAAAACTGCTTCTTTATAAGTGCGAATTGCACAAGAAATTTTTAAGTATGGCAATTACACATATACGTGCTTTCCACTACAAAATCGATAGGTTGTCTCCTTCCTTATTCCCTTCTTTGTGCAAACAACACACTTCCTTTGTCTGAGTCTTCTCTTGCCTGAAGAGGGGTTCTCTTCTGGGAAGTGACACCCTGTTAGCAGTGTTGCTGCTCTCCTTTCTTTAATTTTGCAGATATCCCTTTCCAGTTCAACTTTACTGAGCCAACAGCATCAGTATGCCTATCAACACTTTTGGGATAAGTACAGATTAAATCTGTCATTATTATCCACAAAATGCAGAAATTGCGATAGAAGAGAAATTCTTTCCTCAAACAATATCCAATAAAAATGGAGTTGCTAAAAGATATTTATGAGTGAAATACATCTTTATATTTGGTTTAGAAATGATGCCCATTAGAAGACACATTCTCAACAGAACTCTTTATTTCTTTAGGAGAGGTGGGATACCACTTCGAAAACCTAGACTTACAAAAGGAAAATGTTTTCTCTTTCTCCAAATACCAGCTTGCATACCGATTAGTCTCTTAAACAATTAGTTTTATAAAACTATATAAAAACTTTCAAAGTACTCTAGCGAGATATCACTTAAAATTTTAAGGTTCACAGCACTTTCACATTCACAATCAAAAGGAGAAACTAAATTTGCACTATCGATATCATTCCAATGAAAAACACGGGCAGTCAGTTCATTTCGATTTTCTAATCTCTCACAACTAACATCCTCATCTTCAATTTTAATTTCTGAAGTTAACAAATATCCTTCTGAAGTCTCACTCACTAAAGAAATAATACTTTTCATCATTAGCAAATAAATTCAGCACTTCTGCATCAGTAAGTGTCTTACTTGTTGATGCCATGGTCAGACTGAACAATAACTACCCTCTTGAAAAAAATCATGTAGCAAGAGAGAGAGATAATATTCATTTAGGAATGTTTCCTGACTCATGACATTTATGTGAATACATCATTTGCTACTGTGACTCAAAGAACAAAGGAGATAGCAGCTGTAACAGAAGATGCTGCGTTGGATGACATATGTCGTCGTACATGCTTGAGAGGTTAATCCAAAATAATTTAACTCAATCGTTTTAACTTACAAGGGGAGGCTCACCTCTTCGGGTGACGGATTTCCTTAAAAATTGGTAGGTAGGTAGCCCTCAACTCCACAACCATGAATAACCCCCCTTTTGGGCATATATATCCTGAAAGTTAGCAACAAAATGGATTTATAATTTTCGATTTCGTGGTTAACAAGGTATATATCTATTTTGCAGCAGCGATTGTTGTTGTAGCGGTGGTCCAGTGGTAACTTGGTGACTTGCCGTTACGAAGGTCATGGGTTCGATCCCAAGGCGAGTGCTACTTTTTTTCTGACTTATTATGGTGTGATTTTTTTGTTTATTTTTTCAGCGCCTATTATCGTCGGTCGGTCCGTCCGTCCGCATGTTCGTTCTCGGCTTCTACCGAACGGATTTTTATGAAATTGATATTAAGGACTTTCAATCAAATATAATAAGAAAATCGCAAAAATGAATCACGTACGCCAATCAGGGGTACCACTTTACTAGAGACAAAAAATTAAATTTTCGTCATATCTCGTAAACTATTGTTCATATCAAAATATTTTTCAAATAAATTGTAGAACTGGTAAAGTAGAGTATTTCCTTTTCTATATATTTTCATCGTAGGAGTAGCCGTTATCGAGAAAATCAAACAAGAAAGTCTTATATGGAGTTGAACTTAGAAAATTTCTTGCATGGTTACTTCATTGTTGCTAACATAAACAATCTCCCAAACAAACGTTTAATTTCCTTACGTGTGCATGTAATACTATTAAATAGGAAGAAAATGGATTATTTATGATGAAGAAAAGGACTTTAAAACGCTATTTCCCTTACGTACAGGTATATAATTGCTTTCTAATACTCCATTGCATGAAACGCGCCCCATTTGTGATACGTTGTACGCTTTCCTAACTTGTTTATAAATGCTGATGTTTTATAAATTTTTAATCCACTTGTGCATAATTTCGTTTTTTTGTTTTTTGCGCCTTTTTTCGAATTTATTTTTTCCTTCTTTTTTTTGTTTTCATTTTATCCTCTACCGTTTTAATAATACCATTTATTCCGTAGCATTTTCTTCTTTGCAATGACTTGGTTGGAATGAATCATAAAAACAATGGAAACAACTTTCTTTTACAACGAGAGCACCTCGCAAAGCACTGCTCTCCACAGAAGCACTTACTCTTCATCACCTCTTCAGGAAATACAACTTGGTTGACGTTGCATAAAATGTCCCTGATTTTGGTTAGCCGTGATGCATACCACGCGTACCGAATCATTGGTTTAAAAATATGCGAAGACAATTGGTGGTGAATCAAGGAATGTTATGATTCATTCTGAATCTTTTCACTCATGCCAGGAAAAATGCACACAAGCACGTATGAATTATACTTGGATAACGTTTTTTTCCATTGTTTTTATGATTCATTCCACCCAAGTCATTGCAAAGAAGAAAATGCTATGGAATAAATGGTATTGTTAAAACGGTAGAGGATAAAATGAAAACAAAAAAAGAAGGAAAAAATAAATTCGAAAAAAGGCGCAAAAAACAAAAAAACGAAATTATGCACAAGTGGATTAAAAATTTATAAAACAACAGCATTTATAAAAAAAGGCGCTGAAAAAATAAACAAAAAAATCACACCATAATAAGTCAGAAAAAAAGTAGCACTCGCCTTGGGATCGAACCCACGACCTTCGTAACGGCAAGTCACCAAGTTACCACTGGACCACCGCTACAACAACAATCGCTGCCGCAAAATAGGTATATACCTTGTTAACCACGAAATCGAAAATTATAAATCCATTTTGTTGCTAACTTTCAGGATATATATGCCCAAAAGGGGGGTTATTCGTGGTTGTGGAGTTGAGGGCTACCTACCTACCAATTTTTAAGGAAATCCGTCACCCGAAGTGGTGAGCCTCCCCTTGTTAGATCGCTTTACTATTTATGAGCTATGCACAAAATCATCTGTTAGGGCTAAGTTCATTCTGTAGGAGAACTTTTTCCTAGTCTCTCTAGTTATTCTATCTTACAGAACAGAAATGTCCCCTTTCAAAGCAACCAGCCTATTACTAATAAATATCCTAAATTAGCATGAAGACATTGCAAAATATTACCTTCTATGAGACATATTAAGAGCCTAAAAACTATAGGTTAGGACCAGCAATCATACCTACAAGTCCTTCTCTGATTTTGGTATTCTTATTTTGTTATTTATGATATGTAGTTTCATTTTTTTATTTTTGATTTGTCAATAAATTTTCATCAAATAAATTTAAAATGAATGAAAAGGTATTTTTCAAATCTTGTGAATTTATTTTTCCTTTTACTAGCATTAATCAGCTGCAGAAAGGATATTCTTCACTAAATCCCAGAACTAAAGCAGCAAGAGATTTTAGGAGTAAATGAAGGAGTAAGGAAGGAAAATATTCAACACAGATACCATGGCAGGAATACTCTTGGACATCATTTGAATTTATAACCAAGTTATTTAGTCATAGCAGCTGCGGAACTTGGTATAAGCAGGCAAAGCATTGCTTAGGGCTCCCCAAATAGTATATGAAAAAATACTATTTTCTTTCACTTATTTCAATAAAATAATTAATAATCTAACAAAATTAAGGCACCAGATAGTAAAAAAATCTTAATTAGTTTTAAAACAACTTTTATAAACAATAACAATTTAAAGTATTAAAATGTACTATGACCAACTACCGTATTTACCCAAACATAAGAGGATGTTTTTTTCTAATTTTAATGCCTGAAAAACCTTGAGTCGTCTTATATTCATGTAGTATGAAATAACTTTGCTTAAATCAATCGTATGTCATAAAAGTGGATGACATTTGTTTTGATGCCTGCAGATGTAATTCTATTCTATCACAACGGAAATCTGATATTTCATGCACTAAAATGTAGCATAGTGTATTGAAAGCTAATTAGAATAGTCCTTGTTGAAAGCGAAAACATTCATTTTGACGCCAGCAAATGTCACTCTATCCTACTATAGGTGCATGAATAATGATGCTGGGTTTCTATAATGGTTTATTTAACAACAAATAACAATAAAAACAATAACAGAAACAGGAGAGGGAAACGCAGGGTACACTAGAAAGCTTATGCTCGCACGTGGATGACTTGGCATCACTGGTTCCCTTCTGCGCTGCCAGGAGTCAGGTCGCGCAGCAGGAATAACAATCTCTGCATTTGGTCGCTCGGAGGTCAAGGTATGTGCCGAGAAACAAACTCGTGATGCCGGCAATTTTAATAATTGTAATTATGACTTGAATGCAAAAATTGTAATAATTGAACATACTGCCAAGATATGCACCAAGAAACAATCTCATTGCACCGGCAATTTTAATCATTATAATTATGACTTGAATGCAAATATTATAATAATTTAATATAATCAGATAGTAAATTTGTCAAAATTAGTGGTTTAAATATTTTATCTTAAATACTGAGTTCAAAAAAAGGGGGTCGTCTTATATTCAGAGTCATCTTCTATTCAGATAAATACGGTATGACTGAGTAGTACACATGATTCTCATTGCTCTCCTGGAACAAAAGTATGAGCACACCAGTGCTATCCATAGCACCCAAAGTGTTATGACTCTTTTGGATAAACTGAGGAACCACCCAAATATTTTTGCTTTAAGTTCCGCCACTGAGTCATAGTTAAAGTTTTCAGAGTAAGGCAATGTTTCTCTACCTCACTCATATAGGATTTAGTCTACTTAAAAAATTGTCATAAGTTAAAAAAATGCAACTAAAAAAAAGGCAAAATTTAAAAAAAAAGTTTAGATCAAGAGATCACAGCAGACAAATTTTCAGAGTAATTGTGCAGTTAAATAGTTAACCAACATGGAAAGAATTTTGCCACAAAGAAAAGGATAAAAACTAAACTGGGACTTAAGTACGAGGCTTCACAGCATTAAAATGTTGAATAACACAAAATCATATTTTTACAGAAAACCGTTTTAACATTTTTACAAACTGAATGTAACTGATAGGGAAGTGCTGAAAAAAGTTTATGTGGTGTGCTTGATACTGTAACAACTCTATTTCAGTTTGATAAATCAAATCCTAATTATCTGAAGAAGAAAATAACCTATCTGTATTGATTATAAAATAAAATTTGTGAAAAGTTTTTCCTGTTGAAGCACGTCTCTTCAGCACCTGATCCTTAAAGCTTCAAAGCAATCTGAAAGTCTCGAAGCTGACCATTTATGTCATTTCCATAAAATCATGCCTGTGAGCTTTTCAGGTAAATTTAAAATAAAACTCTTAATGGTAAATTGAAGATTTTTGTTTTCCAGAATGAATTTTAACCTGATCCATTCTGCTAAAATGGAATTTTGCTTATGGCCTTCCAGGGGAATATCATGTGATGTATGTACAACAGAAAACATTGTTCCTACATTGGAGTGGAGCCTGCAGAGGTGGGAGGACAATTCCACCTCTTCAATTTTAAAGCATTACCATAATTTGTCAAGCAAAATGTTGAATGGTTAGCTTATGAACAAATTTAATGCTTAGAAATTGTCTGGTGTAAAGACATTAATCATGATGATGGATTTCTCAAAAATTAATTTGACAAATTTCATGCTCAAATTGAATTAGACAAACAATTTTTCTTGAGTTGATTCCAAAGATATGAGTCTTCTGCACATGCATACTGTACAATAAAGGTTAATTTGGAGTACTACAAAAAGAAAGAATTTTTAAAAAACATGCTAAAAGAAATACCTAGGCTTGTAGTTACTGTTGACAACGTACTTGCAGCAGAAATAATATTTTTGCAATATTAGCAATTGTTAAAGTTATTTTTACAGTATTTTTTTCTATTTTGTGTATTTTTTATGCAGTAGTAACTTATTTATGCATTTTTCATTGCCAATTGATACCATAATAGTGTAAATTTGAAGTGATCTACTTTCTGGTAGCCTTCCATGGAACAAAATTCCAAAATGCAGTTCCTCCACATTTTGCTAATTTTGAATTTTATTTTGTTATCATAGACATGATAACCATGCTCTAGAGGCCAATAAAAGAGCAAATGCAGAACAGCCTTTAAAGTCACAAATCTGCTTAATTAAATTAGAAAACTCGTAAGTGTTGACAAAAGGCTTAATGTTATCATCGTAACTACAACACATCGAGTTTGATATATGTGGCACTCCAGAACATAATGATCCATATCTTACAATAAAAAGTGACAAATTTTTTAACAAAATGTTGCCTGTAGTAAATTTACACCCAATCTGTATAACTCATCACCATAGGCCAGTCTGAGAAAGCGGCGAGCTGGGTGGCTGTCCAGGGCACTAAAATCTTGGAGGAACTCCTCCTACAATCTAGCTATATTTACCTTACAATTATGTAAATGTTTGCACACAATTTATGGCAGGGAGAAGGCTGGAAACTCAATGGCATTCCTTTAATTAATTAAATGTCAATAACTTTTAAGGAGCAAGAAATAAATTTACATGCACATTTAAAATTTCTTCCTAATGATATACAGTGGAACCTCGATCTCTCATTCCCGTATGCTTCGTTTTCCCGGATATATGATTCATTTTCCTAAGTCCCGACAAATGCTCATAGTGAACAATGTTAAATAATTCATTGTTCCTCGAATTATCGTCTTCCCGTATCTATCGTTAATATTTCTCGGTCCCTACCCAAACTTTACCTCGACTGATCGATGACTAACTTTTTTTTTTTAAAGAGACGAAATGGATTTTCAGGAAGGGTCTCAGAAACTATTTTTTTCTGTTGGCACAGCAGGTTACTTCCACACCTTCCCGCCACTACCATCATTAACGAAAATGAACTAGATGCATATGAAAGCATTTACATTCACAAAAACAAAAACAACATAATGAGTAATGACCCCTGTCCCTTCCCTTACTCTCCTTTATTACAATGAATCACTTATTATGAAACTTATTATGAGACCGGACTTTTCTTCAGTTGTTTACCGGACAGAACCTTTGTTTAAAGGGTCAATCCTATCATGGTGGCAAAAGAGAGGATAACAGTGTTGTTGTGTTCCAATAGTGATGGCAGCGATAAATAAGAGCCGATTGTGATTGGAAAATCAGTAAAGCCGCGATGCTTTAAAAATGCACAAACCTTGCCGGTTCAATATTATGCCATAAAAATGCTTGGATGACTGCAGAAATTTTTATAAAATTCGTAAAATTGGTAAGACACTGTGATGGGTGCTCAGCATCGAAAAATAGTTTTGTTTGTGGATAATTGTGCCGCTCGTCTGAAAGACACATCATTCCTCAAGAACATTACGGTTATATTTTATCCTCCGAATTGCACTAGCGTTCTGCAACCTCTTGATATGGGTCATTAAGTGTTTCAAGCAATTCAATCGAAAGCAGCTTGTGCAAAGAGCTGTGTGTCTTATGGACTCGGAGGAAGGAATTAATCCAGCAACGATAAAAATAAACGTTCTGTAAGCCATGCATTACGTTCTTGCAGCATGGCGGCAGGTTACCGAAACCTCGATAGCAAAATGTTTCCGAAAGTGCAGCTATGGGGATGAAAGTAATAATGATGAAGTTTCGCAATTCATAGCAGAAGAAGAGATAGACTCTTTCCAAAGTGATTGGAGATGAGTTACCACAGGGGACAAAGTGGATTTTGACAGCTATGCACTTTGTGACAGTAAGCTGGCTACCTGTGGTATCGAGAGTATAGAAGATTTGTGTGATGACAACGAGGGGAGGAGTGATGAAGAGGATGACGGAATCGACGAAGAGCCTGAGTCTGATCCTATTCCGACATTTTCCGAAGCGCAAGATGCGTTAGAAAAATTAAAAACTTTTTTCTACGCCAATACTATTGAAGATAGTGAAAAGTACAAACTGTTAAGTGTAGAAGAATCCTATATATAATTTTGGAAGTGTCCGTCCGTCCCCCCCTGTATCTCAGAAGCCATTCGTCGTAGAGATACGAGGTAAACTGCGTTTTGTTTCTACAAGACAGGAGGTCCCTAGAAAACTATTCTCATTTTCATAAAGTCCCGGGTTCGAATCCAGGAGACAATTATATGTTCCCATAAGTTTACACGGGATTTTCGAGTTTTCAGAGTGTAAGGTTTTTTTCCTTCATTCGTTAAAATATGTAAATATGGACCGATTTTCTTCGTTTTTACTTTATTCGACGGCTAAAACTCTATACTATCTTATTCTTGCAATGTTTACATGTTACACAGTCGAGATTTTCAGAAATACACAACTGTTTTCGTATTTTTATGGATATTTCGTACTCTTTCCGGGCGTTGCCAAGGCGACCGTCATTGTTGCTTCCGATTCAATTAATACCAATTAAACCATCAAATAGGTGAAATAAAAGCGTTATTCGCTTTGCACTTTTGTTTACGCATCGAAATTAATAATGCATAGCAACATAAATATTTACGGATAATTATTCTGTTGACTTCGTATGGGAAGCGTTTCTAATGATTTAATCAAAGCAGTAGAATCTTCCCAATCTTCCTTTCATCGTTTGAATGCTAGAATCCTATCTCTTTATAAGTAGAACCATTATATTATACATCTATAATGTTTATTAACGCAAATAGACTCATGCATAAATTTAAAATTAAATGAGAATAGGGACATACGTTATTTTTTAACACATTACATGGTTATCTTCTCTTCATTGATACTAAAATTAACTGGTTGCATTGATTCTTATATAAAAAACAAAGGACATATTATTCAATAATAATAAACAAATAAAATTATAAACATAAATGAGCGTGATCAATTACTGTGTAGCATTAATATCCTCTCTAATATGACTTAAAATGCATATTTCTGACCGACTTATGGGTTATTCTCCCAAATGGATGTGGAAAAGAGACGGAAGACTTATCACACAAGCTCTTAAACAGAGCTAGAAAGGTATGCTCTATTTTTGCCACCAATCTCACGGGTGTAAACCGGACAGCGGTATGGAGCAGAGCCCCTTTACTTAAAGAAACCTCTAGAGGAAGGAATGGAATTGAACTATATGATCATACGACTTGAATGCATAGTCCGATAATATTAGTTACTAAAAAGAATACTTCAAACTTTAGTATACATATAAAAGTAAATATTTACAGATAATTATTCAGTTAACTGCATATGGGAAGCATTTCTAACGATTTATTCAAAGCTGGTGAATCTTCATTTCATCGTTTGAATGCTGGAATCTTACATTTTAGTACGTAGAACCATTATATTATACATCTATAATGCTTATTAACGCAAATAGTCTCACGCATAAATTTAAAATTAGATGAGAATAGGGACATAAGTTATTTTTTTGACACATTACATGGTTATCTTCTCTTCATTGAGATAATGGAAGTGGAAAAATATGCCTCTGTGGAGTTGTATTATCCATTATTTACATTCCTCTATAAATTGATCTTACCATTTCAATTACCCTTTTATTTTCCACTTGAACTCCAGTATTACATGCATTAAATGTTTAACTTGAACTATTTCGAACTGTAGGCGGAAAATGATGAACAGAATAAGAAACTTTATAATGTTTTATTCAAAATGTTTCATAACCGAAGATTGTAGGTCAATACTTTATTATTTTTATCTCAAAAGGAATGAAAGCCTGCAGATCGAGAATTTGATTTTTATGTGTTATTTTATGGGAAATAGAAAAGTTCATAATAAATTACTGCGAAGCATTAATTTCCTCTCTAATCGGAAATTTAAAATATAGATTTCTAATCGACTTCGCATAATAAATTGTCAATACGCAAACGCAGCCGTGCCCTCAGCGAGATTCGAACCGGCAAACCTTACCAATACCCAGAAAATACATTAGTATAGTTAAATGTGAATTATTGAGATTAACTTTTTTTACACACTCCTTACTTTTTGATAAATTAATTGAAAAAACCTCGAAAATATTGCGCGGGTTCAGCTAGTCCTTATTTAATTTAAAACGCAAAGCTTCAAGAAAACAGTTAAACATCACTGATTACTTTATGAATAAATAAAGCATTTTTACGGTAAACATGATTTTAATGCTTCTTTTTATTTTACTGTTATTATTATTCTTCTCTTTATTTGTTTTAATGCTTATTTTTAGGTAATGCTTTTAGTAGATCTAAGTAAGGTTTTCGTACTTGTATTTCTAAATCGACTTCTTATTTCCCGCTTTCATCGTTTTCTCGCATTCATCGCTTTTTTTCCTCGGTCCCTTCAAAAACGATAGATTGAGGTTCCACTGTACTGAAGAATGACACAGTGGGTTCATGCCTGGGACTTTGAAAAACCTCTGGCCACTCCTGCCAGGTAGGCTGTACAAGGATTATTCTACTTTAGCTCACACAATATTAGGCTACAACTTAAGTGTGTGACATGCAATTTCTGAGCTCAAGTTTTACTTATTAATTGGACAAAGTTTCATCCAATGGTACCTGTGTGTACCTTGATGTAATAATCTTTACTCACATGGGTTATTTCCTATGCCAATATAAGCCAAATCTTGATTTTTCAGGTACTAAAATAAAAAAAACTCAAATTCAGGTAAATACAACATATCTACTTTGGTAGAGGCCATAGATTTATTTGATAATTGAGTCAATCTTTTGGACTGAACTAATATATAATATATGGCCAATTTGGTGATACTTTTTTTAATTCATTTTAGATTTGATAAAATATCGCAAAACATTTATACAGTTGTCAAATAGCTGGGTCTAAGAAAGTGATCAGATTACAGATATCACAAAAAATAGAAATAGCTAAACATGAGCAAGAACAAATCATAAAAATCTTTCAAAGTACGTTCTTTCTCAGCAAAGAGCTCACCTGCTCTGTACCAGCCAAAACTCATGGTTCGAGATGGAGGGCGAGCAGCCACCCAGAGTGAGAAGAGGGAAATCATGAAGGAGGCAAAATCGGTGAGGAGGTGGGCAGCATCAGTGGCAATGGCCAGGCTTCCTGACAGAACACCACCTACAGACAGTAAAAGGTTTAAATATAGCATTTAGTATGCTGGGCAAGTGGGGCTGCACTAAATAGTGAAGGTTAATTTAATTCATTATAGTAGTTTAGTTTATTTATAACATTTCATTTTATTCAAATGCAATTAATAAAGTCTTTGATATGGTTAACATTTTTTATGAAATATAACAAAAAGTTCATTTTTTGCTCATAGAAAGGTGGCACTCCTGATTGGGTTATGTGCACCATTTACTCTTCTTACATTAGAAGAGTCACTTATCATACACACAATGGATAAACAGTAAGTGAAAGGGTTACAAATATTTAGTACTAATTAAGGAACCTAACAGAAAAACACTGCCTGTTTGGTACATCAAATTCACTAACAAGGGGAGTCCACGACATTCATATCGCCGATTTTCTTCAAATTTGCACGGTTGGTAGCAGGCTATGAATAATGGAAGTATGTGAAGTAAGAAAATGCAACTCTTTCTCGTTCTCAAGAAAAACGATCTTAAAATGTTAAAAAATTCGTATGGCTTGATAATAACAATACATAGATATCATCTTACACAACGTGTCTACGGTAGACTAGTTGCTAATGAGTCAAACCACAGTCGCAGACGTTATACATCTGCCATGGTTCGAACCCCATTTATTGCAATTTTTTTCGAGGTATTTTTCCTTTTCACTTTCTCATATGAAGTATCGAGAAAGTATTGTTTTCGCAAAAAAATTCGACCTCGAGATTTTTACGGAAATACACGTTTTAGGTGTCGCTGAATCCGAAAAAGTGATTTTCGCAATGCCGTCTGTCTGTCTGTTACTGGCTCTGGTACCTTGACGGTAGAACGAAAATGAATGAAATCTCGTACTTCGACATTTTATCATACTGAGCAGAGTATACGTAGAAATGGTTGACACTGATCAATAATTAAGAGTAGTTTATTCTACGCTTTTTTAACAACAATCCAATTATCTCGAAAACGGCTCTAATGATTTTGATCAAATTTCGTACAGTTACTTGAGTTAATGTCTTCAATAATGCTGTATAGTTCATATTTCTCAAAAAATTGATATAAGGCTAGTTTATTCTACGCAACTTTAACAATAATTCGATTTTCTCAATAATGGCTATAACCATTTTGATCAAATTTCATACAGTTACTTGAGTATACATCTACAATAATACTACATATTTTATTTTTCTCAATGAATGAATATAAGGCTAGTTTATTCTTGGGCAACTTTAAAAAAAATCGGATTTTTTAAAAACAGGCTCATACAATTGTCATTTTCTAAAGATAACTAAACGACGCATTAGTATATGAGAAAGTCTGTACAATGTATGTTGTACCGATTTTTTTTCATTAAATTCACTCTGATTTTTCAAAAGAACATTAACCATTTTAATTATTGCCTTTTTCGGAAATTAAATTAAAATGTATTTTCTTCCATCACTCAACGTCAAGCTATTTAATATTCGGGATATTTAATAATTAAATGTAAAGTTTATTTTGTTTGTTTCTATGGAACGAAAGGTTAACAACATTGTTAAATCAATCAATCATATAATCACAAAGGAAATTAGTAGTATTAGATTATGACTGCTGTTACCATGGCGAAACTTTATCCGACGTATGACTTAAAAGACTACAAAAACAAGGGCATCACGTTTGAAGAGCAAGCAAGACTTGATACAGTAGGAGGAGGACATGAAAAGAGGAGGTACCAAGCAAGACAAATTCAAAATGATAAATTCTTCGACGTACCGAAGGTTTATAGAAGCAAGAATAAATTACGAACAGGTGACGACTAGAACTTTGCAGCAGTGCAGCTTCCCCTCTTCAATCAAATGATTTTCGCTTCACCACCAGTCATTCATGGGTTGCAAAATTTAAGAATCAAAGGCACATTAGGTAAAGGAAAATTACAAGATATATTAGTGAGAAGGATGCGGCAACATTAGAACAAACTCTTGAAAGCGCAGACAAATTTAGGACACAGACAAGCAAGCTCATGATAAATTTTGATGCCAATTACATCATCAATACTGACCAAACTGGCTGCCAGTATCAATCTACAAATGACAGATCTCTTGCGCACAGAGGCTTCAAATCAGTGTTGGTGGAAAAACGTAGCCTGAACTAAATAACCCATTCTTATACTGCCCAATATTCAATTAGTTTATCGAGGAAGTAACAACCAAAAGTCTTCTTGTGTCTTCAAGAACCCACAGGAAAATTTGGCCACATCGTTCAGAAAAATGAAGATTATCAAAATGTCGTAGTGACCTGCTCCAATTCTGGAAAAGTAACCACAAGAATTTACATTACATTTCTAGAGAGTGTGCTTAAACCATTTGTCGGAGATAAGCATTTTATGCTGCTGGTAAATTCATGGGGAGGACAAAGAAATACATCATTGTATGACGATGTATTTGTCAATAGCAACGGTGATGCCTCATGCTCATTGAAAGCGATACTTCCAAAATATACGACTATATGTCAGCCATGCAACATTTATTTCTACCGGCAAGTTAAGAATTTCATCAAACGTCTGCAGAAGTGCTCACTGCTGCTGGAGGAACAACGGGATATAGCATCACAGGAAGACGCGATTAAAATTCATGCGCTCATCCATCACCAAATGAGTATGCCGATTTTTTATGACATTATTAAATATGCTTGGTATGCCTCAAAATTGAGTGATGGAAGAAAATACTTTTTAAACGTAAATGATGTCTGCTTCCCCTTAAAACTTCAAAAAAATCGCTGCCATCGCGGGAAATGCGCATTTGCAGTTTGCTCGTGGTGTCGGCAATGTTTCTGTTTTGCCTGCTTTTACGACAGGTATCATCCAAAGAGCTGTTCCTCTTCACGTTAAACCTGGTCCACTACCATTTCCCAATCTCAAACCTTTATCCTATCAATTCCCCTCCTATATACGTATAACCCAAATCATAGCCGCACCTATGTTTTCCTGCATTTTCCTCACTCCTGAATACCATTCCTACCCCAACCCATTATGATGGCCACATAAATTAGTTGTAGTCTGTTTTAATTATTGCCTCTTTCCGTAATTACTTCCGAAAAAGGCAATAATTAAAACGGTTAATGTTCTCTTGAAAAATCAGAGTGAATTTAATAAAAAAAAGGAAAAATACCTTGAAAAAAATTGCAATAAATGGGGTTCGAACCACGGCAGATGTATAACGTCTGCGACTGTGGTTTGACTCATTAGCAACTAGTCTACCGTAGACACGTTGTGTAAGATGATATCTATGTATTGTTATTATCAAGCCATACGAATTTTTTAACATTTTAAGATCGTTTTTCTTGAGAACGAGAAAGAGTTGCATTTTCTTACTTCACATACTTCCATTATTCATAGCCTGCTACCAACCGTGCAAATTTGAAGAAAATCGGCGATATGAATGTCATGGACTCCCCTTGTAAGATAAAATAAAAATCAGAGATAATCAGCAAGATAAATAAATGACTTAAAGACATACAAAATTTACATGGTTACTGGATATACCTTATATTTTATGAGGAACTGACAAAAGGTTGAATACAGAATTATGGAATCATTGATATAAAATTAAAATAAAGAAAATTTTGAAAGCTATGGTAACCTGAAGCTTTTCCAAATAAAGACTGGCATAAGTGTAACGGATTACATTATTAAATACTCAGCAGTCACAACAAAAATATGTTACAAATGTTACAATGTTGAACATAAAAATGATGCAGTGCCAATTTGAGGATATTGCTGTGTTGTATTTCTACATCACAGGCAATGAAATAAAAATTTAAATTACTTCATCGGCAAAACCCTATTTTCAAATGAATCAAATTGCAAAATGCCACAGTTCACGCAAAAGTGATACATCACAATGAGTAAAACACTTACCTATAATTTCTCCAATCATGAAAATAACACACAAAATGCTGGCCAAAATTAATTGGCGTCTTGCTTTAACATCCACAGTATTTTTGCGTTCTTGATGGCAGTGTTCCAAGACTATAACATGCAAGATAAATATAGACTTTATTTACTTGATATACCACATAAACAATGAGAAGTAAATAAGGCTTAATATTATTAAATTTGCTATAATAAGTACTCTTTTACTTCAAATAAATCCTGTATTGAATGGAATACAAAGACTTTTGCATAGCATGCTATTAAAAAAAACGTACGAGTAACTATTCCATTTAAAAAATAATTTTACTTCTTTAATTCTACTCAGGATTGCAATTACCCTGCATCATACTCAAAATGTCTTACATTAGAAGAGTCACTTATCATACACACAATGGATAAACAGTATGTGAAGGGGTTACAAATATTTAGTACTAATTAAGGAATCCAACAGAAAAACACAGCCTGTTTGGTACATCAAATTCACTAAGATAAAATAAAAATCAGACAACAACATTTAAATGTATGGAACCTTTTTTAGGAAATACTTCTTCATTTAACACCTAAAATATGGAATGAGGTATTTTAGTCACAACTCGTTTTTCTAACATAACTTCTCAGCCTAATTTTTAATTGCTTTCCTCTCTTAGGTAGCTGACTTTTTAGGTGTGTTTCGCTTCCAGCATGAGCACCTATTATCGTCGGTCTGTCTGTCCGTCCACATGTTCGTTCTTGGCTTCTACCGAAGGGATTTTCATGAAATTCGATATTAAGGACTTACAGTCAAAGACAATAAGAATATCGCATAAATGAATCACGTAAGCCAATCAGGGGTGCCACTTTACTGGTGACAAAAAATTAGCTTTCCATCATATCTCGTAAAGTATTGGCCATATCAAAGTATTTTTCAAATAAAACTTGTATAACTAGTACAGAAGAGTATTTCTTTTCCTAAACATTTTTATTGTAGGAGTAGCCGTTATCAAGAAAATCAAACAAGAATGTCTTAATTCGAGTTGAACTTAAAAAATTTCTTTCATGGTTACTTCTTCATTGTTGCTAACATAAACAATATCACAAACAAACGTTTAATTTCATTAAGTGTGCATGCAATATTTTAAAATAAGAAGAAAATGGATTATTTATGACAAAGAAAAGAACTTTAAAATGCTATGATGCAAGTTCATTTTGATGGTGATGATACTGAACATGGTCCATACAGTAAGAAGTATACTTCTGAAATAATTGTATTCTTAACTCACAAGGAAGAAGATAAATGAAAGTGGAATTGCACATCATAAGAGCTAAACTTTTAAAAATAATTTGAATTTTCATCTGATTGATTGACTTGACCGTTTATTTGCAGGATTAGGCCAACGTGGGCCTTTCTTCCCCTAACCTCAGATCATGTTATAATATTTATAATATTAATTCAAAACTAATTAAGTACAATTAAAATAAAACAGCAATAATTTCCTCTAATTATTTTATAAAGGATGTGTCATGGGAAAAACTATTTTATGTATTTATTATCATAGATTAAAATAAAAATTCTTTTCAATCAGCCTCTACTGTTTGTATTGTAAATATATACTATAAAACAAAACTTTGAATACACTGAAATTAACTTATGAATAGAAAATATAATTATGGGGTATCTAAGTTACACCACTCAATAGTTCACGTTACAAAATATACTTCTGTATTTAAGGGTTACAATAGATCTAAAAAAAATTGGTTTGAAATCACATATCTATTTCCCCTAAGCTCAGGGAAGGAAAATTGCACCTCAGAAACCAAGCCCCCAGAAAAGCATTCACTTCACACCAAAATGTCTTCCATACCTCCCGCATTCTCCAAATTGGGAATGGTTACTTCCTCGTCAACACCATCAATTTTCTCCCGGGATTCCAATATCTCTCTACCACCTGACACAACACAACATCCCCCTGGCTTCCCATGAACACAGAAAATAAGGCGCTGGACATTTTGTCCAGAGGACTCTGGTGTACAACCAGAGTTTGATAGACCCCCATATCTCTGGTTAGTTCCACTGCGGTTCCTTCACAAAGAAAAGTAAAATGTATCAAACAAAAATGTTAACAAATTGGGTGAATTCTGTCCTCAACAACTATTTTTTTAATTGATAAAGAAATACATTGGATAATGACTTAATGATATAAAAAATATCTCCAACTAAATACATTAATTGTCAGTTAAGAAGTTTATTGGTTTTATGTTTTATACCAGAACTTGGCTTGCATAAAATATGAAAATGTACTCAAATCTCTTCTGTTAATGTCATATTTTTCAGTGAGTTCTTAAGTTCAAATTATTATTCCTTTTCTGGCTAATGCACACTCTTAATTTTGCTCGATTTAGAGTTTAAATGTAAATTATGTTAAAACCTAATAAACACACACGGTGAACTTCTTAGATGAAAAAGTTTCTCTAAAATACCCTGCTACTGCTAAGAACGAAAGGATCATTACATACATGGCGCTAAAATATCAACTACACTCATTATAAATGAACAAAACTACTACTCCATAGGTAAACAACTTTTAACCGATTCTAAGAATGAACTCATTCAATAATGTACCTTACCAAACAAACTGATAGGAATATACGTTTAAATTGTCACGACTTACAAGGGATAATTTTCACTAATTACATGATCCATTGTATCTCAAAGATTCACTCACTCAGTCATCCACTCGTCTCTTTCAATATAATATTGACTTTTTAAATAAAGTGCGGCTGATATGCGGAGCTGTTGCACACAACACTAATGCTAAGATTTCGTCAAGGAAATGAGGCTAAATGAGGAGCTTGTGCACTCAACACTAATGTAACCAAAATCCCGATAGAAGCAGAAATTCCACTTAACCGCAGCGTACTACAGATTAGGAAATGCACCGTTGTGTCAATGCTCTCTCAACATAGTCGTAACAACTTTTTTGGGAATCTACCGATTCAATTACAGGGAACAAGAGACGAAAATATCTAGGCATATTTCAATAGTAATATTACTAATCAAAATAAAAATCGCAATGACTTTAAATGGCAGTTCAAGATTTTTTGCCACAAATTCCATGGAAAGATAGCAGTGACACATGTAGGGTACACAAGATGCAGGTTTTCTTTTATTGAAGAGGAAGATGAATTGAAATTCTTTCATTGAATAAACTATCTCCTGATGTTTCAAGGAAACCAACTGCGCTTTCAAGATTGAAAGTGACGCAAGTTTTTATCAAAATAAATACTTAAATACGATAAGATATAGACATACCTTTCAGATATCAACATTAACAAAAAGCAAATAAAGGGTTCACATTCCAATTGCGATGTTGCCAAAATAACATAGAAGATGTAACATAAGAATAACTTACCCTGATTCCTCGTAAGAATTAGAAGTGTATTCGGCTAAAGATTCAGATACACTAGACCTTGTTCTTCGTGTATTATTAATTAGTTTTTCCATATCTCCCTCCCCTCCATCGAACATTGCTTCATTATTCCTATTCAAAAAGCTGTCACAAAACGATACACTATATGTTATGTATTTTGAGGGAGAACCAAATCCCTGCGATACATCCGCCGAATTTTCTGCCATGTCAACCGATGTATATGCATAAAATGAAATGGATATCTACTTATAAAAATAAACTTTTGACATATCGCTTACGCCAAACAAAACTTTAGAACGTTCCCCGTTACCGCGATAACACATGCAGAGTCCTATTGGAATGCTAAAACAGCACGAAAAAATGAATACAGATAGCCGCCATATTTTTTTGGCAAACACTATTTTATAACAAATATTTTAACAGTCAACAATACCTAAAGGAAAGTAAGTGTTGAGCTCATCATATCAATTTTATTCATAAGGATGAAAGTTGTAAAAATTCTAATGTAGTAAAATGATTCAACCAAGTAATTAAAACATTCCCAATTTTAAAATCTCAAATGTTTTCGGAGATAAATTTTTAATTAAAAATACCTGCAAAGTATCAAATAAATGGAGCTTTAAAGCCGTGCATTTAATTTAGTTTGCATATACGGAGTTGCGTTTTATTTGATAAAATTAAAAAGTTTGGAATTCGAGTTAAATTTCCTTCGAAATTTAACTTTAACGCAAAATAAGTGTACTGACTGTTTTAAATTCTTAAGTAACACTTAATTCGCGATTCACAAACACCACATCGTGTGAAAAATAGGCTTGACAGATTATCCCGCATTTCCCAGTATATGTCAAGTTACTCTTTTATGCCGCATTTCGGAATAAAAGACGTTCAACCGCGCGCCGAAAGATTTTCACGCATCTATCGAACCGCAAACTAACTTTCCCAGAGAGATCAAACTCCAGAGGCGTAGCGTAGATGTTGTGAACCGGAGCAATGCACCGGGGCCCCCAGCCAAAGGGGGTCTTCAAACTCCCCTGGTATATCTTTCATGATAAAATTAATGATAGGGGTCCCAAAATAGAATTTTGCACGCGGACCTAATAAGAGTTTGCTAAGCCACTGTCAAATTCATAAGTTATTTATTATAGAACTGCATTATGAAGACTTTAACGAAAAATTACCGTTACATTATGACGCACTCTAATTACTAGGAGTAGTAATCCAAGGGAAATATCAGAGCTGCAAACCACTTCAAAATTTGGAGTGGTTCGGTTCTAAATTTTTGGAAGTGGTTCGGTTCATGGTTCGGTTCAGACGAAATTTTTGACAAGTGGTTCGGTTCGGTTTAACTAAATTAATCATTTGAAATACTATTCAGAAATAATTTTTCCAATATAAACATTACAAATTCAGTATCAATCTATAAGTAAATCAATCAGCAGTCATTATTTCAAATGAAAGAATTTATTTAAAGAAAGGAAAAATTTATATTTTAAATATATTGCAATCCCATCATCATCTTCATTTATTTATATTTAAAACATGGTATTTTTTATCCTAACATGATTATTATGTTCATTGTTGTTTACATAACAATTAAAAATTCTCTGAATGGATTCACTCAAATTCATTTACCAACATACACAATCATACATAATCAGAAAGAAAATGCGCCTCTAGCTTAAACCACTTTTGAGATTATCCCTGGATGGACGGACAAACCGAAAACATAAAAGTGTTTTAAAGAAATCATTAAAAATCAAAGAAAATTAGTTCTTCAGGCATTTTATTTCTTTTTCTTACCTGTAATACACATCATTTAGAGGAAAAAAGATTTATAACAAGGGCCTTACCACCCGTCTCCCAATATTTAACCTTTTTAGTTCTACCACCTGCACTTGCCTTTATTTTTCTTATTCCTGCACACATACCATTGCCGCATTGATAATTTCCTCCCTCCTCTCTCTGTCTTCCACAAGACCTTTCTTTTTAGTCCTTCCCATCTTCCCCCCCCCCCCCCCCCCCCCCCCCCGCAGTAACCCTCTGAGATAGGTTCCTCCTTTCCCTCCCCTCCATTCCTTTACCTCTTACAAACTAGTCTCCCTCCCCCGTCTCTACCCATTTCTCTGTATATACTTTCTATTCTCACAATAACTGCACCTGACGATAGCATTGTAACGTCGAAACCCAGGTCGTAAGAGAAATAAAAACAATGGAAGTTACAAAGCGTTATTCCTTTGGTTCATTTATAACAAATATAAAAAATGTTCGCTATATTTATCAAGGGTCTAAGAAAATTTTTTCCGTAAGCCCTTATTAAGATTTCCTTGATTGAATGATAGATTTAATTATTGAAGTAGACAGTTTCTTGCTTTCCAATGGCGATGATGCACGGCGTCTCAATTTTTCCAACTTTCAATAATAAATTTATGTAAATAAAATATTTTAATTAGTTAATTGGTCAAATAATATGGAATAAAATATTACTCTGAATGAATTTATGATATGTAAAACTCTAATAAATTCGATTATTAATTCTTATTATTATATAGTAAATTCAAAAAGACACTTTTAGCTCAATTCCAAACATATTACATATTGCTAAGTTTTTTCTTTTGCCACCTTAGAAAAATAATCAAAAAGTCAATTTGATAGTAAAATTACATTCCAAGAATAATTTAAAATTAATCGACAGTTCAGGGCAGATTATTCAATATACGAAGTGTGGACACTTATGGTTCAAAACAAACCATTATAAAATGTAGAGTGACCCTCTTTAAATAACACTAACATGTTAATGGATATTATTTGTCTCTTAAATAAAGTTTACTAAAATATTATTAAAAATACACACTTTAGGTAATTCAAGGAATTCTGCAGGAAATGAATGCCTCCGATCCAAGGGATCCACCGAAGTCCTCATCTGTTTTTGCTGGAATATAAACCACCAAGTAATGGAAATACCTATCATAGAAGAACACCACACGAGAGTTGGAAAAAGAATGATGTCGTCGAATGCTCAAGCCGTTGAGAGCAACAATTTGAATTTTTCTGAAGAAAAAGATATGAGGTGTTCTAAGAAAGACACAACGGGGCATATTTTCTCAGGTCTGCTAATTACAATGCTGAAGGGGATGATGGTGATGGTAAGGGCATGGATTTTTCTTTCAGCACGAAAGCGGATTACGGCTCCTTTCTAGGTCATTGTGAAACGACCATTTTGCCTGCGTTCATTCTGTTGGTTGGTTTCTGCCTACAGTGGTTGACACGGATATTGTCGCAGTTGGTGTCCCCATAACCCTCACCATAAATGTCGTCTTTGGATAACAATAGTAGCAGAGAGGAAAGAGATGGGCACTATTTCCTTTGAAGCAAACCCGCTGGTTTTTACAATGGAAATTCCTGGTCTTTTCCTAGGTCCGTACTTTGTGGATTGAAATCGAACTGAAACCGAACCACTTTTGGAAAAAATTACGGTTCGGTTTTCAGTTCATTGAAAAATTAATCAGTGGTTTCGGTTCGGTTCGCGGTTCAGCAAAATGACTGCAGTTCGGTTCGGTTTGCAGCTCTGGGAAATATTGATTTCTCCCAGTCGGGAGATATTTCAGTTTGTAAGTGGAAGTACAGAGGAACCAAATCCGCTTGTGTAATAAGTTCCATGCACAATCCTGAGAAAAAATCTCAAGTTTACAGGACTGATAATAAAGGAGAAAAAATTCTTGTGGAATGTCCAACTTCCGCGGCAGATTATAATAAGTATGTACATGGGTGGAGTTAATCAATTCAATCAACTCCTTGCAGCATACTCTGTATCTTGGAAGAGTAGAAAATGGTGGATGAAGATTTTTTATTATATTTTCGATGCAGCAATCGTAAATAGTTACATAATATACAAAAACACATTTCAACGAATTCACCCAAAATTCACCCACCTCGAGTACAGATCACAGCTTGCAATGGCATTGATTGGATCGTTTACAAGTAGGAAGAAATTAGAACCTTCACCTACAGTTTTTGGAAAAGCAAAAAAAAAGAAACCCAAGGGCCAAGGGGACTTCTTTACCAAATCAAACCACATTGTCCAATGTTGGAGAACACAATGCCATATAAAGGACAACATAGAAGGTGTGCATATTGTAGCATACAAAAAGAGCCAAAAGGATAACAAATTATTCGTGACAAATATGATGTTGCTCTATGTTTAGAGTGTTTCATACCTTTTCATAAGGATTAGATATTAATATACATGTAGGCTTAAGTTAGCGATATAAAATTATTATTTCCATTTTAAATGTTTTCCCATCTGTAATTTTATGTAATAGTGAAAATAATTTTTTTTAATGTTAAAATTACGAAGTAGTATATAAGGATTATTATGTAAATATAGAATATAGTCATAAAACAAATTATTTATGAATTTTAAATTAGAAAATAAATATTTTGGAAAATGTGTTAAAATTAAATCAATAAAAATACATTTTAAAATTGTATATTTGTTGAACTTTATAATAAAAACATTGAAAAATTAATGTAATTTTCTCCCTCACCCTTACTAATTTCATTGATTTCAGAAGAAAATAATGTATATCTGATTTCATGTGGTACAAATACATGCCACAGTTACTTTAAGTACAATGAGGGGTTCAAGGTTCCCTAAAATATTGTGGTCCAAATATGTGCCACATATTTTTATCAAATTGCCAAAAGACAAAATTTTTTACCATTGCAATTTTTACTTTTATATGTTAATTAGAGCGTATATCTCCTATATATTTATGAAAGTTTGTTTGTTTATTTGTGCATCCATACATTTCCACACTGTTAAAGCTACAGTAATCAAACTTTCAACAGATACTTTTTCACAAATAGGAAGGTCGTAGGCTACTTTTTAATCCTAAATGTTTTATATTAATTGTACAAAAAGCAAAATAACTTTGTATGCTAATGGCAATGAGTGAATGCTAGATATGGGTCAGAAAGAATGCAACAGTTCTTTTCGAACTGTTCTGATGCCTAAACTGTTCAATAAAATAACTGTTCTCATAAACTTCCTGTTCTCGAAGAACAGGTAACTCTACATCTTATACACAGTGAGAAAGGAGGGAAGCGATTACTTCCTTATCCGTAATTGGATGGTGGGGACTGATTAAACTACGCATATTTTCCCAAGTCCTAATATTGATTTGAATCAAATATGGTATGATTGTGGAGGGCTCCCAGAAATAATTCATACTTGGTTTTTGTTTCTCTCTGCCCGTTTTATACAAAACGGCGGCCGAGTGAATTCTTAAATACCATGTATCATCTAGAATTCCAATCAGATTTGAACCACATGTCCCCGGGCAACGCCGGGTATTTCTGCTAGTTATTCATATATTTCACCAAAAAAATTTTATAATTATTTTGGGGTCTTGCCCTGTAAAGGGTTAATGCAGCCCACCTAAGCAACCACAATGACTAATGGAGCCCGTCTCCTCCAAAGCTTCCCCACCCCTGCAGTACGACCATGGTATGACCTCGACGGAATGGGACGGTTCATCGCTGGACGTTTCTTAGCCAGTATGTATATACAGTAAAACCTGCGTGAGGCAGAAGGGACCAGTCAGTTTTTCCATCTTTCACAGGTTTTCCACCTTAGACAACTTAAAATATTTTATGCACCTTTTTCTTTTTGGTTGATTTTAATGAGAAAATTGTAAAACTTCCATGGCAACGAGCTCAATCCTTTTATAGGGGTAAGCTTTTAATGGGAATCAGAGGCTTATATTATAATGCCATTAATATTAAACCACAACCAATGAAAGAAATCCAACGTTGATACGATCCCCATTTTTTGGGATTGTTCTGCTCCAATATTACCCCATACGAGGACAAAAATTATGAGGTAGTTCCATATGAGCTACAGACTTTAAATTTGGCACGATGAGAGGTTTTTGGTTATAACCGATGGATAAATCCGATATCATTTGAATTCCAATTTTTTGGGGCTATTTTGCCCCGTACAAGGATAAAAATTATGAGGCACTTTCACATGAGCTAGACTTGAAATTTGGCAAAACTAAAAGTTTTCAATCACAATGTATGGAGAAAATCCGATATTATAAAACTCAGTTTTTAAGGGGCTGTTTTGCCCCATTATTGCCCTATACGAGGTTTAAAATTATAAGGCATTTCCAGATGAGCTAGAGACTTGAAATTTGGCAAGGCTGTATATGTTTGGTCACAAATGATGAAAGAAACACGATATTATAAAATTTTCCACTTTTAGGGGCTGTTGTGCCCCATTTTTTCTCTAGTTCTAACATAAACGATGCCAGCTAGCCATCCGCCGAAGCTCCTTATATGGCTCAGCGGGCAGCTTCCGGGAAACCAAAGCTCATGGGTTCCAGGGGAATTATGGTTGCAAAGGTCAAACATAAAGTAATTGATTGAAGGACACCACCTGGAAAACGGAAAACCTCACCATGCCCAGACATTGGTAGGATTGATTTGGTGGGTGGTGGAGCTGGCTTAATCACGATGCTCAGTATGCATAGAGACTGCGAAACCACAGCCTATCGATCCTTTAGGCTTGGAGTTTCCAGCAAGAGGTGTCAGAAAAGTTACCACAGTGATAACTGGCTTGTGGCGTCCAAGCATTCATATATAACACTTTAACATGAGTACAAAGAACTGATTAGTTTTTGGACAATAACGGTTAACCGGAAGTCGAGGTTTATTCGAAACCCGATTCGGTTTTTGCGATATTTCTCCGTTAAAACATCATTATTGTATATAAAATTCTATACAAATGTTACAGAGAATGTAATTTCCTACAAATTTCATTTGAAATAATTTTCCATGGCAGTCAAATATCTCCTTAAAAACGATGTTATTGGTAATCTTCGTGAGGACCAAAGTTGTAGAGAATAATATTTCTTCCAGGTTTTGTTTGAAACAAATTTTCGTAGAACCATCCATTTCGGAGATATTTTGCTTTTTCTTAATATCCAGTATACAGCGCCACCACCATGTAGCGGTGAATTCTGTAAACATATTCAAAATATACGTAATTGACGGCAATAAGGACGACTGTATTCTTTTACGATACGAAATGATAATTTTGCCTCATAATGCTATTCATAATAATTTAAATATCTATACCCCAAATATGGAGAAAGTCATGTGTTGGCCACAACAGATTTTATCAAGGCTGTGGAGATAAAAGAGTGGACATAAAGGCAGCAGACATAAAGACTGTGGACATATCATCTGTGGATCCTCATAACTTTTGCAGACGATGCTGTTTCGGTTATGAGATAACGGACGGTTTCAGGTGCTTAGGACCGAAGGAAAAAAATACTTGCAGAGACGGTGCGACTGCACCGGGCCCCGCGGTTCCTATAAAAAACATTTGTCGTACTTATAAGGGTACATGCATTTAAATAAAATCTGAAAAATATCGATGTGTCATAGTGAGAGAGATTGCTTTAGTTATTGAAAGTTACTATTAAAAATTTTTGACGCGTAAGAGGCCCGACGCGCACACTTTACATCGGACCCCGCAATTTTCCTAGCCTGCTCTGAACACTGGATTTTCGTCTGGTGATTGGTCCACTTCCCATAACACGATACTGCTTTACCATAAAGAGATTTTAAATTGAATTGAATTGACAGCTAACTCAGTTTGAGATTTTGTCTTCGTGGTGATGGAAGTCGATTCTCTTGTTAGCGATCAACGATAATAATTATTTCATCTACATAACATTTTCATTATTGTGAAGGTCGACTTACAAACATTTGAGCGGGTCCAAAAAACGAAGAACATTTTAAATTTTGGCGAATTTCTCTTTTGAAACTACGGTATACTTTCACTTATAGTGGGGCCCGGAAAACATTTAGCCCGGGGACCCGCGCATGTTTAGCTACGCCACTGCTAACGACTATCCCTTTATTTGACTCCCCGTTTCAATAAATTAAGTATCGCCTCGCAAAAAAATTAAATTTCTTTCGTGACTTTTAAATGAGATATTTAATATTCTGAGATTATATATATATCATCATCATCATCAGCCTTTTTCAGTCCACTGACGGACGAAGGCCTCCCCCAGACTCTTCCAGTTTTCCCTGTCAACTGCCTCCCTCCTCCAAGTTTGCCCCAAGAACTTAACAAGCTCTCTGTCCCACCTGTCTTTCGGTCTTCTTTTTGGTCTCTTGATGTTTCTTTGGATCCATTCGATGACACTGGACGTCCAACGCTGGTCATTTCTTCTAGCAATGTGGCCCGCCCACTGCCATTTTAACACCTTCACTCTTCTAATCACGTCACAGACTCCCGTCTTCTTTCTTACCCAGTCGTTCCTCTTGCGGTCTCTTCGGGTGATCCCTAACATGCATCTCTCCATACCCCTCTGTGTTGTTTGCAGGCTCTGTATCATTCTGGCATTCATGGTCCATGTTTCACAACCATATGTCAGAACAGGCAGAACACATTGGTCATATAGTCTCCTTTTTAGGAAGACTGGAATATTTGATTTAAAGATGTTCGCATTCTTGCCAAAAGCACTCCATGCCATCTTCACTCTCCGGTTGATTTCTCCAAGAAGCGAACCATCAGTAGTGATGAGTTGACCTAAGTAAACATAGCTGGTTACTTCTCCAAGTTCTGCTCCGTTGATATGTATCTTCTCAGAATTTGTGAAGGAGTTGTACATAACCTTTGTTTTATTAAGATTCATCTTAAGTCCAGCTTCTCGGCTTGCTTGCTCAAGCTCTTCAGTTCTTCTAAGGAGCTCTTCTGCACTCCCTGCGAACAGTATGATATCATCTGCAAAGCGCAGGTGACTCAGATATTCTCCATTTACCTTTATGCCTTTTTCCTCCCAGTCTAGCCTTTTGAATACTTCCTCTAGAGCTGCTGTAAATAACTTAGGGGACATAGTATCTCCTTGTCTCACTCCCTTTTCGGCCTTAAAGGCACTCGTCTCTTCATGCAGCTGGACAGATTTTGTCGCATTTTCGTAGATATTCTTGATCAAGGTTATGTACGTTTCTTCTACTCCTTGTTTCTTTAGTGCACGTAACACCGACGAAGTTCGGACAGAGTCGAATGCTTTCTCGTAGTCGATAAAGCACATACATAGAGGTAATTCATACTCGTTAGTCCGACTGATTACCTCTCTCACGACTTGGATGTGGTCCATCGTGCTATACCCACTGCGAAATCCAGCTTCCTCTCTGGGTTGAGCAGCATCAAGATGGTTTTGAAGGCGCATAGTGAGTATATTGGTGAATATTTTGTAGACTGTTGGGAGTAGGCTGATCGGTCTGTAGTTATTCAAGTCTTCTTTGGAACCTTTCTTGTGCAGAAGGATAATACATGCGTGGTTCCATGTTTCTGGTATCTTTTTCTTCCTCAGACAGGAATTAAAAATCTTAGCGAGAATTGTTTCCGTATGATTACCCATTGCTTTGAATACTTCCGCTGTGATACCATCCATTCCAGATGCTTTTCCATTCTTCATACTTCTGATTGCGTGTCCCACCTCTTCCGGAAGGATACCTGGGACCTCTTCGGTGGGCATGTTTGCATCATCATTTACTTCATCATTTCCTAGAGGATCCTCATACAGCTTGGTGTAAAATTCTTGTACCCGTTTCAGGATCAGTTTCCTACAATGGGTTATGGAGCCGTCCTGTAGCATCAAGGTCATCAGCTGTCTCTTTCCGATCGAGAGATGTTGCTTCATTTTCTTGTAACTTCTATTGTTTTCTATGGCTTTCTCGATTAGCTCATAATTATATTTTTTCACATCTTCCTTGATGCACTTCCTTATAGTTTTGTTTAGTTCTGCAAAATGGATCATTTCTTTAGGATCATTAGTAATTAACATTTTCCTTCTTTTTTCCATCAGCAGTCTTGTTTTTTCAGTCAACTTTTTCTCTGGCTTTGTTTTAACTGTTCCTCCTATTTCTTCAGCAGTTTCCTTGAGTATCTTTATAAATTGGGATTCAACTTCTTGGTCTTCCAGTGCACTGAATCGATTTTTCAGTTGGAGCTGAAATTCTTCTTTTCGTTCTTTTAGCACCTGCGTGTTGATAATAGACTTAGGCTTCTTTAAAAGTCTGTCTTTCTAACTTTGAGTTGAATTTTATTCTGCATCTTACCAAGCGATGGTCGCTTCCAGTTTTAAACTGGTTGAGGACGGAACAGTCTTCAGCCAATTGCTTCTTATTGACTAGTATGTAGTCAATTTCGTTTTTGGTACCATTGGGTCCTTTCCAGGTCCATTTTCTATTGGGATTCTTTTTGAAGAAAGTGTTCATTATATATAGACTAGTACATTCAGCAAAGTCTACAAGGCGGTCCCCTCGTTCATTTCTGTCTCCATAGCCCCATTTTCCAACTGCGCTGTCGTCTTCCTTTTGTTCTCCTACCTTGGCATTGAAATCACCCATGACCACTTTTAGATGGCAGCTTCCTTTGTCGTGCAGTTCTCCAACTTCTTGGTAGAAATCTTCCACTTCCTCATCCGAGTATGATGACGTTGGCGCATAAACTTGGACTATTTGAAGTTGATATCTTTTATTTATTTGAAGCACTAGTCTAGCTGCCCGCTCGGATGAACTTTCCATTTCCACGATATTATTCTTCAATTTTTTGTTGATGATGAATCCAACACCTCCTGTTCTTCCTGTGTCAGTTCCCCTGTAATAAAAAATATGTCCACTCTTCAACTCCAATACGCCTTCACCTTTTCTTCTCACCTCACTAAGTCCTAAAATGTCCCACTTGATCTTCTCCAGTTGTTCTTGGAGCTCTTGAAGTTTATCTTCACTGGACAAAGTCCGGCAGTTAAAGGTAGTTAGGTTGAGGTTAAAGGAATTGGGTAAGGATGAGAAAGAGTGGCAGTGGGCGTTTAACCTCCGGGGATTCTTAGCACCCTCTGCCTTCCTGCCTTGTTCCTGACCACCGCCACGGTCAGAGGCAATCCAGCCTCCGGAGAATGAGGGCCGTTTTTTATGGGTGTACATGTCATGGGGGGATTGCGGGCCTTAAAACACCACGCTGGCCCAGAGCGGGTTGGTGAGTACCTCTTTCACTTTGGCCGGAGATATTGCAGAAAGACTTCACAGCATGGTTGAACCTACCGGTGTCCGAGGACACCACTGTTCTTCGCCCTTTAGCCTCCGTTTACACCCTTCCGCCGACTTTGAGGCAGTGAACTGAGGCAGTTGGAAGGGTATATATATATATATATATATATATACATAAAAACATTTTTTCGGGGCCCCTTGCTTCAAGGGCCCTTGGCGCGCGTCATGTGCGAGCAACGTCTAGTGTCCAATCCTTTCTCGAAAGAACTGCACGGGGGTGAGTAAATCAGTCATTCTCTATTGAGCCAAAGTTTCATTTCCCATTAAGCTTCCCTATCCATAACGGCCTTTCCTAAATCACGTGACTTTTCGCGTAACTATGTGCCAAAAGCTTTCAGTATGATTATACACTAACGCTTTCTATTTATAGTGAACGCATTCAAATCTTTAGTTTCGAAATGGTTTAGCGGGACATTTGTAAGTCGTGCGGGACGCGGGACAATTCTTTGTTGTGCGGGACCGTCCCGAGCATTGCGGGACGTCTGGCATCCCTGTGTGTGACCCCCTTTAAATGCGCCACTGAATGCAATCGTATTATCGTCGCTATGAAAAAATGGGAATATAATGGGAGTCCAATGCTTATAAATAGGAAGCAAATATCCTTGCTGTGCTTAATTTCGTTTTTGTTATGTTGACATATCAACAAGTGTTTATTTTTTGGAAGTTTTTTTAGCCGATAATATTTATTGAATTCATTTCACCAAAGCCTACTTTCTGGAAAACTAAACATGTGGCTTAAATCAACTTTTAATATAATAAAAGTACATATATGGAGTTATAAAGGTATAATAAACATTTATTTTGTAAGATTTGTTAAATGTTATCAATGTGACATATTTTTAACAGTACCTATTATTTAATAGCTCCCCTTCATTTGGGGTTGAGCTTTGTTGCCAATGCGGGATTTTAGGTGAATGATATGATACGAAAAAAATTATCGTTACATTTGAATGCGATACGCCTGGAAACGGATTGTTTGCAAACAAATTTGGTTAATTTTTAAGAAAATCTAAGTGAAAAAGTATATTTTATCCGTGATTTTCGATTTTTCGTTGACTAACAATAAATCCGTTGTAATTCAATGGGCACTTACACTAGTGTATAATATAAGATTCACCCTATTCATATGTAATTTACGTCTCCAAATTAGCTTGGGTTGCCAAATATGCTCTCTTTTTCAAAGAATACCTTGTTTATGTTGAGTGTAGAAGAGGCAATATCAGGATTCAAGGTTAATGCTAACACTGGATAATCATTTCAGATCATAAGGATGATTCAATTTTTTAATAAAATATTTATTGGGTTACTTTTCCTTTTCTTGGATCGAAATTTGAGGGATCTTTTTAACTCCATTATAGAATATTGCTGTGACACAAAAGAATCAGCAGTCTCTACACTCTCAGAAGAATTTGTTATAATAGGTTGATATGAAGTTTGTTCATTTACATTTACATCAATACCCTGCAAGCCGCCAGAGCGTTTGGCAGGGGGTGTCACAACACCAAGTGAACTCTAACTAATTCCTCTGTTTGACTGTCTTATCGCGTCTGGGAAAAAGGATCTGTAGTATTTCTCTGTTCAAGCGATTGTTTCGACATATTTTCTCCTGCACTCTGATCTAACATTACGTTCACTAACACCGATGGGGACGACTATTCCGCGTACGTCTTCAACGAATTCGGAGCTTTCGAATTTTTCAGTTTCCTTTTGTATTCAATTCTTCTACTCTTCAACGTCTGCCATTTTGGATCCCTCAATATACACTCGCATCATACCGATATTCTCCTTTTACGAATCTAGCCGCTCTACGCTGAACCATTTCGAGCTCCCTAGTTAGGCACTCCTCGAA
This sequence comes from Uropetala carovei, assembly GCA_036926305.1. NCBI lineage: Eukaryota > Metazoa > Arthropoda > Insecta > Odonata > Petaluridae > Uropetala > Uropetala carovei. Next base: position 4,335,953 of record JAXCHB010000172.1, on the reverse strand, counting down.
AGGGTCCCAGACGGCGCAACAGTATTCCACTACGGGTCGGATTAGAGAAAAGTATGCGATTTCCTTCACATTCGAGGGGCAATCCCGGTCTTCGATCGGTATTCAGGAAGACCTCCCCCCACCCAGGGTGAACCACTAGGTCATCAGGTTGGACCGTACACTCAGAAGCCCCAGAAACAGCTGCCCAGGAGCCATTAGGAGCTGACAGGCAGCAGACTCCCTCTTCAGGACCAGAGGAGTCTTACCAAGAACCTATAATTTCGATTTCGAGGGGCAACCCCGCAGGACTCTAGAGGAAAGCCCTTGAACTCTGTTCGCCGATGCTATAACGGTTTTGGTATGCTCTCTACTAGACAAATTGCTACTGAGGGTTACTCCTAGGTATTTGTAACTATTGACGTATTTTAGCTTTAATTCAGATATTTGGTATGGGTAACGGTTGAAATTCATGGAGCGGGTAAAATTCATTGCGGCGCATTTCTCTATATTCAGGTCGAGTTGCCAATCTTTACACCATTTCGTAATAGCCTTAAGGTCCCTTTCTCCTGGTCGTGTATTGTGTTGATTCAAAGAAGGAAAAGTCTCCCTGACTTCTGCAAGCAGATTATTATAATTCCTCTTTTAGAAACGAATATTACCTACTCCCGATTACCTTTATGCCTTGAATTCTTTCTATACATCTATATAAAATCGCTATCGTATGCTAACTCCTCCCACACTATTTACCATCTCCGCCAAACTTGGTTTGGTGACTCCTACGGTCCTCAGAAGTAAAATAAAGGGTTTTTATTTCCCCCAATTTCATAACAAAGACATTTGTATTTTTCCTCTATTCAGGAGTGCTTTGCGCCATCTGTTGGCGAGTTTAACGTTCCTTAGTTCCTTTATACTCTTTGGCGCTCACGATTGTTCTGTTATTCATTTCGAACTGAAGGGCAACAAGGCAATAATTTTCCTCCGAATTATCAGGGTTCAAGTCCAGGTGCAATTTTTTCTTCGTTTACTGGATTTGAATTTGAAGCAGTCTTGGGAAATTCTCGCATTTTAATCTCTAAATAAATAAAGACCCAGAGTAGGTAATGTTTTTTTTACTGCGCTCACCAAAAATGTATTCGTTTAAGCCGATGTAGCAAAATATATAGTAACATATTTGTCACTTTCTTGAATGTCTATCTCCGAAACCACAAGTTGTAATTATATGCTCTCGCTGATTTTTTTGTGGCAAATATATTATCTCTGAATACATTTCCATATCGGCCCTTCACAGATCACATTAGAGCTTGTCATACATAAAGTGTATTGGATTTACCTGGGCAACGCTGGGTCCTTCAGCTAGTTTATTATGTATTTTTAAAGGTTTGGTTGTTTGTACCGCTATAACTCAATAACTACAGAACGGAGGAACGAAAGGAAGGTTTTTTAACCTCAATAAAAATAATAGCGAAGCGGTATGGTTTTAAAACACATTTCATTGACATTTTTAATTTAAAAAATATTTTCTTTTTTATTTTTCTCCATTTAAATAACACGGGAAATGGTGTATCATATTTTTTTGCATTTAAATTGTTTAAAATTATCGTACGAATTCGAGACTAGCACCCAAGAACGGAGAAAAGTATGAAGCTTCATTTTCTTAGGGCCAAATGTCAAATACGGATCGATATTTTCCAAAGTGAAACTTTTAACCACAAAATTTTTATTTTCTTAACAGAAAAAATTTCGCTCACGTAACAAGACAGTAATGAAATCCAACATGCATAAAGAAGGAGGATACGGTTGTTTTGAATCTAAACACACAATAAATAACAAGAGTGAAATGATGGAAGTTTAAATTATATGCGTGAGTGCATAATACTGATCAAAAATGAAAAGACTGAGAAGGAGAAAAATTCTGAACTTGACCGTTCAAGTTCAGAATTTTTCTCCTTCTCAATCTTTACACAATAAATGGCGTGAAATGCTGTACTATCTTGAGTTTCGAATACTAAAAGACAAATTAAACCAGAATTATAATTAATATTAATATTTATGTCGCCGTTGTAAACTTAAATTGAAACGTAACATTGATGTGCAGTAGGACAGAGTGTTTTATAGGGTATACCGTGAACTCGTCGCAGTCAATTCGTCGCAAGACAAACTCAATTTCCGCTAAAGGTTTCTTTTGCAATGACTATTAAAAAGACCCAATATCAATCGCTAAAAATTGTCGGATCCACTTATGCGCACACTGCTTTTCTAGTAATCACTTTTACGTAGCACATTCAAGATTAAGTAACCGAAATAATTAAGAAATTTTTCACCAAGTAGCAAGACTGTCAACATGCAATATCAGGAAGTTTTGTAAAAGGCTTTTCAGTATGTTTTTTAAAATTATGAAGGTCGAAGAAGATAAAATGATGACTTCGAAATCGCGAGAGATCATTATTACCTAAGAAGGCTTTTCAAGAAATTAATCATAAATAACCGGGCAAAGAACGGGTTTTTTGCTAATATTTTCATTTATGTTCCAAGTGACCTAATTATATTGGCTTTCCCATCCATTCACCCATATCCTTCACTTGCTGGTTTGTTTACATGGGCGGTGTATATCTCAGTCAACCTGTACTTCTCCGAGATTGTAGTGTCTAACTTTTATCTAACATTTCGTTTACACTGACGTCCCTCTTAAAATTACCGAACGCGAATCGAACTTTTGTTTTCTACACTATCTCAGAAGCTTTTTATCTGTTATACCCGATGAGAATCCCAAACCATTGCCCCATATTCCAATATTGGCCTGATTAGTGATATATCCCTTCTTATTAGGTGTAATCATTCCTTATACACTCATTATGCAACATAAAGCTTTGTAAGCATTTGCTACTACATTCTCTATCTGAGGTTCCCACTGTGTCCCGTGTTAGTGTTACTCTTAAGAACTTACGTTCCCTATCTTCAATTAAATTTTGACCGCCTAAGACACATACTATTAACTTTTACTATTTCATTCGCGTATTTGTTTGATTCCATTTTTATAAGTCCAAGTTAAGGCTACATGAACGACTTCGCGTCCGCACTGCACTTCATACGCATTAAATGCGTTTTATACTCGCATCCACAACGATGATAACGATCTCATCCGACCTGCAACATTAGTTGAAGATATTCCAGTCGGATCAATTAGACGGTGGTTAATGCTGAGGTTATGTTTTCGAACGATTTCAAACGCTTATTACATAATCATAAATGTAAGCCATTAAATTTAGTGATTATTAAGATGAGACAATAAAATGGAATCACTTGTTTGAATTGTTGCTTAGAAGAAATAAAATTTGGACTTCCCTAATTTATAAAAAAAACCGATTTGAAATAACGGTAAATTTTACATAAATATATGTTATAGCTCATCAGTGTTTCTTCCAAGAATTTAATCTACCTTTCATAAAGCAATGGGTTATTGTATATAAAACAATTTTATGCAACTTTTCTGGTTAATTTGAGTAATGGTTGGAAAACGCAACGACAGCAGGTAATGGCTTGACAAAACGGGTTGCTTTACGTTGAACCATTTCAAGGTTAGGGGGAAATGTGCGCTTTCCTTCACATTCGGAGGGCACCTGCTTAGAATTGTTTTAGAAAATCTCTTTATTCGCCGGTGCTACGATGTTTACGCTTGACATATTACGCCAAGTTATGGCTAAACATTAGCGATGGCTACGAAATGTTAAATTTAAGCCCAAATTTTCAAAAATACGACGGACAGCATTCTTTGAACGTGTGAAACTCGTGGCACTACATTTATCGAGCTGTCAACCTTATTTAATATCCCTTCCTAATTGCGTGAAGGTCCTTTTATGGTGTTGTCTGGTCGCTTACTGATTTGATATCTCCGTACACTAAGGTATCATCCGCGAATCTTACTTTTTCAGTTATCGGTACTAGTGATGAAAGCGAATATAAAATTTACTGATAAATTAAATGACTACTCTTGTAAATTCTCTATTCTAAATAGCTCTACTGAATAATGAAACATCTTGAATAAGGAAGTTTTTTAAAAAAATCGTTTGATCAAAAGTTAGTCTGACCAGGTATTAAAAATATGATAAAATGATTGAGTACATAGTCCTCTCTCCCTCCCGTTGTATGTTTTCTATAGTAATTGCACTAGTTTTGATTATATGGATGGGTAGTGATAGTACTTATGCTTGGCAGCATGTTGGGCCCCTGAGTCCCTACGATAGACGTGAAGATGTATCCCTAAATTCGAATGTTCAAAACCTTAAATTTTTTTTCTGAATGCCTCCAAAATTGTAAATATCCGTGTAATATTTGGTTTAAACTTACACATATCTAAACTACATAAATAAATTAAACATACGAATTAATAAATGATATAGTTCCTTCTGTTTGATGTTAAAGATGATCAATTCAACGAAATGACGTAATTGAATGCTCAGCCTATGATAAAATCAACAGAGGAAGCCTTTACTTGGTGAAACTCCATCATAAATAAAATGAGAAGGATAACTTAGTAAAAGTTCCACTTTTATTAAAAGAAGAAGCGACCGGTTTCGACTAATATCTAGTCATCTTTTAATTAAAGTGGAACTTTTACTAAGTTATCTTACTCATTTTATTCAGCCTATGATATCGCCAATTTCAGAAGTGCTGAGTGTTTGTGCGTGTGGGTGGCAACTATATATCTCAGGAAACCCAATGGGCACTTACCGTTTGGAGAACCGCTAAGGGAGTCAGAGAGACACATGGAAAAACGGATGGTGGAAGCTTTTAGGGCAAGACCCTTCTTCCGTCACGGAGAGAAAACAGCTACCAGCCGTATCTTATTTTACATTTCCTCTTCCTCAACTATATACACATATACGAGTACATATATATAACTATAACCGATTAGGCGCACTTTTTCCGAAATATATGTGGCCAAAAACTGACCTGCGTCTTATTGGCTAAAGGTTTCCAGGTATAACGGTCGTAAAGTCCACGCAAGAATCGATTAGGTCCAACGAGTGTCGCCGCTAGAAGGAGAAACGACGGCCTTTGCTCGTGGTTGGTTGCACAACGCTAAATTCCACTCTTGACACAAATGATTCACATAGATTTTGAAAATATCGCATATAAGTGATAGGATATGCCTAAGGTTCCAATATTTCATGACCCCTTAATAAAAGGAAAATAGAGGAACCCCTGACATCAAAATTGTTTCATAAAACTGACGATATATATTTTTATTACAGAATACCTACCTTCAAGGAATATGATTGACCCCTTTCGCAATGGTTCAGGATTTATAATCGTGACATAAAACACTTTCGCGCTTGTTATATCAAATGTAAACTTTTCGCCTCTTATGTGCGTCCTGCATTGCTCGCTCCTTGCTTCTCCGCAATAGGGGTTTAAGTATCACATTAATTGATCTCTCGTTAGTTCTTGTATAGTTATCAATATAGCAGTGTTTAAAGATAAAGTAAATTGTGATTCCTATGGTTACTTGCAATGAGGAATGGAGAAACCTCCTTGTAACTATAAAAATTAATAAAAAGGGATTTCCCCTAAACCGGCGTGTATTTTTTATTAATTTATATGGTTATAAGGAGGTTTCTCTATTTTTTATAGTATTGTGTCGTTTGAGTTCAACACGTCCAGTTCTACTATAAAGAACTTCGTAATTTGTTAATACATAGCTAATGAAATTGATGATGTTAAGCGTAGATTTGTGGAACGACTCCATAGTTAAACAATAAAAAATAAACAACGTCTTGATCCACATAGACCTAGGATTCGTTCAAGGTAACATTACCTAATGTTACCTCGTAACGAAACCTAGGTCGGATTATTTTATTCATTAATAAACAATCGGCTTACGGCACGAGGCCATTACAGATGATCGAATAACAGTATATAAATAAAATAACAGATAATAAAGAATATTAACAACAAAACAATCTTACAACTACAAAGACAATAACAGTGAAATAATAAGAAATTAAAATTCTTTATGTGGATCAAGACATTGATTATTTTTTAATGTTTTTCGGCAAAGTAGTTTTTGTTTTCGTAAACAACGCAAGTGTAAATGCAGTGATTTTCCGAAAATCCTTTCTCTAATTTGCCAAGTGTCTGTCCGTCTGCCCCCATTTTTATCTCGAGAACCGTTCGTCGTAGGGATATGCGGCAAACGGTGTTTTGTTTCTACTAGCTGCGAGGTCCCTGGAAAACTATTTTAATTTTCCCGGGTTCGAATCTTAGGAATCATTTATATTTTCCATCAGATAACAGGTAAAACACGACTTTTCGGCGTACAAGCTTTCATTCATTTGCTCATATGAATTCGAAATATTGGAATACGTGCTTCGGACCTGGTACGTTTTAAAGAAAAATAATCAAGGATTCTTAATCTTATCGTCTTTTTCGTTTACGATTCGAAATTTGAAGTTGAAATCACATAATTTGCAGTAAATCTTCCATTTTAACGCTAAATACCTTGACGACGGACATTGTCGTGCTCGAAGTCCTATTGTTGTAAAACGGTATAGTATAGCTTACAAGCGTAAAATTAACGTGTTTTATAAGCCGTTTAAATGAACAGAGGGTAAGGGGAAAAGGAGAGAGAAGGAGGGAGGGAGGAAAGGAGAGAGGGAAAAGGCTAGAGGGGAAAAGAGAGAGGTAGAAAGGAAAGAGGGGAAAGGGGAGAGACAAAGGAGGAGGGGGAGGGGGAGAGAGAGGGCTAGAGAAAGAGGGAGGGGAGGGAGATTTTTCAATAATGCAAGAATATAGTAAAAGACGTTTTTAATAGAATAGTTTTCTATTGGGATATCATTTGCACCATTAATTGGTTCACATTATTATTAATAAACTAGGTAATAGCCCGTCAATATGACGGACCGAAATAATATATCAAATATATGGAGATTTCAAAAGATAATTTTTATTCTGTTCAATAATGCGTTTTCAGTTGTCTTTCTTTGACAAATCGCAAGATTTCCCCAAATTATTTGAATAAACGTTTAACATTAGTGATTTCGGAATGTAGGCGGAAAGAAACTTTATAATTTTTTCTTCAAAATCCGAAAATTGTGGGTTAATTCTTTTTAATTTTAATCTAAAAAAGAATGAAAGCCTGCACGTCGAAAAGTCGATTTTTACGTGTTATTTTTATGGGAAATGAAAATATCTTCCTTGGAGTCGAACACAGGACTTTTTTTGAGATTTTTTCCGCCATCACCTTAAAAGATGTTAATTGAGCATTCCTGCCAAATTTGGAGTTTATATCTCGATTCTTTCGAATCCTGCCCAGGGTATGACAAAATGGATATTATTAATCGAATTATTACTAGCGAGTGGGTGTAGCGTTACATCAGACAAACCAACCAACAGATCGCGGAAACTATATAGTATAGAATTCATTGAAAAAAATCCTACGGAAGGTTTTTTCCGGGTTTCCCTTCCGCCAGAAGGTAAATGCCAGACAAATGCCACCCCCGGAAGAAACAAAATGAAATGGTACTACCACATGGTTGAACAAGAATATATTATCTTGCAACCTGAACCGACACTGAAGAGGCCATCTGCCTATAACAGGGCTTTCTCGGTGAGACCCATGTATAAATAAAAACAAAATGTAACTCCTCTGTAAAAAATGAAATGTACGTGTGGGTCTACCAGTAAATAAAAACCTTTCCAATTCAATTTAAAAAATCCACGCAAACATTGCGCGGTAACAGCCAATCGTTTTAAAATCCATATGTGTCTCGTCGATACATGTACACATGCAAACACGCTACAACAATTAGTCGCCTTATGAGAGCATTAATTTTTCAGATGCCTGATTTTCATATCTGATTGTGAGCCAATAACGCTTTCATCATCTGCTGCAGCCGCCTCTCACTCGCCCGTGCGGTGGGGATGTGAGGGTTGTCTTGCACTATTTCGTCACGATATGTTTGGAGCAAATACCAATCGCCCGAGGTCCGAATCGGGCGAGGCGCATGCCGTCCGCCATCGCCTCCACCTCACCCTTTTCTTCCCATATAGGTGATACTGACGAAAAACAAAGCTTACGTAGCAACCGACAGAGAATTATGAAGCGGCATTTTAATTAAATGGGTTAACATAGAGGTCCGAATTCGGTTGCTTGACTCATGATCACACTATAGGCAACTCTCTCTCGACGAAAGAAAAGCGTTCGTGAAAAACTGTTGGAGAAAAATCACAGTTTTCACAATTTGTTAAATGCTGGGACGCATTATATCCGTAAAATAATTCAGTGGTTCAATTCATGTTGATAAGTATTTTGATTTTGTGTCACAAAAATAAACGCAATTTCCCAGTTTCGCCTTGAGCAGAGAAAGCAAACCGACTCTGATGAGCTTTGTTTATCCGGCTTTGTATACTGACGGTAAGCAATAGTAGGCTGGATTAAATGAATGATAATTTAACAACTTCAAAAAACATAATTTCAGAAAAAGATGGAACAGATGCACAAAATAAAGATAAAACTTTTTTAAATGTCTCATTATCAACCAAATAACTTACACTTATTTTTAAGTGTAACTAAAAGTCTCTTATTTTCGTTTCCGTTTATACTTGAGGGAGGAGAGAAACTTCTGGAGTAGGATCCGCGCTGTCAATATGACTAGAGAAAACGCTTCAAGAGCTATCCATAGTAAGCTCAAAAACATTGAGACCGGACTGAGCATCGTTGACCTATTTAGGAAGATTCCACTTCGTGTAACGACATTATACAAACGAAACCAAACTATCAAAATCGTATACATGTATATAAAGAGTTTGATTTAAATTGTAGATTTCCCTTCTTTTTTTAGCAATGGAAACTTCGTTGCGCATGATCAAATATATTTTTCCCTTAGCAAATATGTATTCAAATTTCGTTAGTTCGCGAGCCAAAATACGACAATACGTGACTTATAGAAGACATTTTAAACTTGTCATCATTAAGGCGTAAAAATTCACGTTTTCTATTTTAAACTAGTTTTGAATATAATTAGGAACTGATTCGTATTTAAATATTTGCCGGAAAAATTCTTTCTGTTTGACGCCTATGCGTTTTAGTTCCGAATTCGTTCCCGAATACAGGATAACACTGTTATGATAACCTATTTTAAAATGCAAAAAGACTCGTACAAAGGAGCAAAGGAAATATTCTTCAAGTCGAATCCGTGCTTTTAATATAGATGATGACCTTCCCAAAACGAATCGAGCTGGGTAAATCGATTCAGACGGATAGTTCGTTGTTTGTTTATAATATTCACTCAGATATAGTAATTAGTTGTATCTAATAGCATAAAAAGCTAGCAAAAGTCAATTGCACAATTGGGATACAAAACCAGCCATCATCAGTGCTGATCCAATTATAGTATATTATAAATGTTATTTTTATTATTTTATCTAGTGATGTACCGGATACCCGGCCATATTTTCAGAACCCGGAAATTATCCTGACCCGGTTCCGGATACTGGGTCCCTCATGAGCAAAAAAGGATAACAATAAAAACAAATTAAATGGAACTTAATGTTTTACTTTTACTTTTTAGCCTGCAAGAAAAATTCAGAGAAACGATATTTTAATTATAATAAACTTTTAAAAACAGATTACTCTAACAAAAGTTAAACTGAACTATGAAATAACATTTTACATAATATGCATAATTATACTTAACGAACGGTTAACAGTACCAGCTTGTAAAATTTTATAAACTTTATAAAATCTTCTTAAGTAAATAATAAAATAAAAATGAAGTCAAAATTTTAATAATTAAATTTCAACAATGGGAGATTATGATGAATAAACAATAGTTTTTCCGCATTTCGCGGAAGGAGTTTATTCCTCCGCTCTTCGTATATGATTCCCGCCTCGCTAAACATCCTTTCACTGGGTATGCTGCTTGGAGGTGATGACAAGTAATATCTGGCCAATTTTGACAGTTCAGGAAAGATAGCTAGCTGCATTTTTTGCCCACCAAGTTAAAGGATTTTCTTTATGAGGGATATTAGGACATTTAAGAAAATTTTCAAATTGAAATGAATGAAATTCTTCTTGTTTGCTTTCATTTTCAAGCCCACACATCTTGAATTTTATCGTCATCATTTTTTTCTTCTTTTTCTGTAGGTTCTCGTGGTTCATTATCATATTTTTCTTTATTTTCAAATATTGGAGACAGATTTTTCATTTCTTCTGTAATCCAATTTTTATCAATAACACGTATATTGGGTTTTAAAAATGAAAGTTTGTAACGTGGATCCAAAACGGTGGCATCACATACAATTGCTTAATTCCACATTATGAAATCTAGCTTGCAAGGATTTTAGCAGTTTTATTTTCATAGTTGCGGTGCCTTTGTCGTTTTGTTCTTTGTTGAGAAAGCTAACGTTGTGTTGTAGGTTTATATTGTACTATTCCTATAGCATGAGCTGTCAGTACGCACGTCCATCGTTTGAACCAAATTGGTTCAACCTACCCGGCCGGGTATCCGGGTAATTTTTCTTTGATTCCCCGGGTACCCGATATCTTTTAGTACCCGGTACATCATTAATTTTATCACGTTCAACTTCTAGATTATTCCTGCCGTTTTTTAACACACTGTTTTTCGTCAGAAACTTTCGCTTCCAAATAAAGAGAAAAGTGAAGGATATCGTAGAAATGTCTAGAACATCCCTTATCTTATTGCGTCCAATCTGTTGCAACAAGTATTAAGGAACTATATCTACATCTACATGATACCATGCAAATCACCAGACTGGTGGGTGGCAGGGGATGCAGCACACCAAAACCTACCTAATAACGTCCCTCGTGGGAATCACTCTCCTGTTATGATCCCGTATGGTCCTTGGGAAAAACTAGCTCTGATATCGCTCGGTCCTACAGTCGATCTCTGGTATTTTATTCTCGTGATCGTGCCTGCCCATGTACGTAGGTGCCTCTAATATTCCTGAGACCTCCTCTAAGAGAACTTCCGACCTAAATTTCTCCAGACGCCTTAACCTAGCGCTAATTCTGCGATCCTCTAGCGATATCCAATTCAACTCCTTCAAGAGTGATGTGACGCTTCATTTTCGCTCATATTTTTGCTTAACGAATGTGGCTGCTCTGCGTTGGATTCTTTCTAACTCAAGTATCTGTCCCTTTTATATAATACATTCTGCTAGTTTTCCCGTCTTACCTTCTCGGTTATCACAATTATTAAAAACTAGCGTAAATTCCTCGAACTGGACTGAAATTTAAGGTGACCAATATAACTTGTCTTCCTTATCAAATTCCGTGAAAAATGTCTGCATCCAAAGGGCGAAAGCGCTCTTGTTGCGACACGCACCTGGCAATGTTTCAAACACATTTTCTTCGAACGCGCTTTCATAAAGAATACGATTTAAACATTTTACAAAAACGTGAAAGATTTTGAATTTTTTCATATTTTAGAAAAAGTTTCATGACGAAAACTTAAACGGGCAAAATACGAAGATAATAAATTATTCAACTACACGAGGATAACATTCAGGTTTCTAAAACACGTCATTTATAATTTTCAGGACAGTCATGATTATGAGGTAACGTTTTTTAGCTAAAAGCTTAAATAATGACTTGGATTTTTAGTCAAACTATTTTTAATGCATTTTAATAAATGATTTTTTTGTTGACAAATATTTTTCTTTTATTCAATTTTTCTTTGTATTTATTTTAGAAGGGGTCAATATAAGCTTAATGGGCAGTGTCAATAAGCGGAAGAATTTCCTTTTAGGGTAGGGTGAAGAATTAGTTAGCATTGACGGGGACGAATTGCTAACGTTAACGAACCTCTCATATAATAGCGAAATACTTTATTTTGGGGTATTTTTATTTAAAGATTCATCAAGCTAATGTAATCTTTTCTTCAATTCATCAATGAAACAATAAATCCTGTAGATGAGAATCCGACGAGTCAAAAACGAGCAGGAAGAGAAATAAATTGAAAAAATGGAACATGAAACATTCCACCCTCTTTCGCCTCTCGTTCAGTTGACATGGATTTGATCGACATTCAGTTTCACTGCAGCGATTCGGTTGAAAATTAACCGGTTGATCTGGGACCCGTTCGCAAGCTTACCCCACACTAAACATTACTCGGATAAAAATGGCCAATTAATATATCGCATTAAAGAACAATTTTCGATCACCTGTATCATGGCCTTCTTTTCTCCTCGACGGCGCGCAAAGAAACACGTTTATGACGAACACCTTTAGGCGTCACCCCGACACCTTGATTGATTGTGAGTTACGACCTCGGACAAAATCTAAACTAAATTTGGAAAAAATGTAAACGATTGATTATTTATTGTTATTCGTAATACATAAACATATTTAAAAGCTTCGCGAAACACCTTAATGAGTCCAACTTATCATATTCGTCATTACACACCTTTACCTTCTGTGACAAAATAAATAAAATAACTTGTTATTATTATTGTTATTAACTTTTGCTCTTTGTTTAACTAAGTCACTTTTCATATCCGCCTCGTGTGTACATTTTCGGAATCAGGGAACCTTTCTCAATGAATAATTGCAATTAAGAGTGCTGCTTCTACTCCAAATGAATCCGTTCCCTCCTTCATACAAATACTCATTCGACACTGCTTACATTTTATAAACGCAAAAATTTCCTAAGTGAAACCCGGAACTCGAAGACTAAACCGCAAACACGGAGGTTTTGGTTCCAACCCGACGAAGTTGCGTCCATAATCTTTTATTAATATTTATAAGTGCGACGATACACGTTAAATAGAATCTCTCGTTAGCAAAAACTAAAAGTGTGCGAAAAGCTCGAAGGTTGAGCGGTGTCTGGGCAAGGGCGACGAGGGGGTGGGAATATGGGAAATAACGGACAACAAAGCGATTTCGGATGACAACAGTTCTTTGTCAAGGATTCCGCGTGGCGCCTACTCTCTTCGAAACGAATGTGGAGGTCGCATTGGGAAATGGACGTAAAATATGTCAGAAAATGGGGACAGGCGTCGAAGGCATGTGCATGTCTACTCCTCTGCCCAATGCAGAGACGGAACTGAGTACACAACGAGAAAGTTGAGAGAGAAATTCTTAAATGGCGATTAGAAATAGATGGTGATAAAAAAACGTTTCGAATTTGGAATAGAAAAGTAAACACACTCACGTTCCGACATTGTTTTTTCTTTCGAATATTATGAATCGAGTTATTCTGGTAAATGCGATTTATTTATGCAGATTAAAACGTTGTTATATATCCAGCTTGAACCCGGTGCCATGGGACAAAACGACGAGCTAGCACATAATAAAGTACAACCTCGAAACGTTAACTGCAATTACGACGTTGAATCGTGGAACACTTGGAGTAAATAAAGATGACATAAACGTGTGATCGGAGGCGGTGTCCAAGTAATAAAATACGACAGGGTCGTAGATGAGCGAAACGAGATTTTCATGAAATAAATGACGACGTGGAATGTGTCGGCCTCGCGTAGAGGACGAAGGATATAGTGGTCGAGAATATTCCGGAAGGAAACGAAAAGAAGATCGTGTCTGTCAAAACCGGGCGAGGCGTTTGAGTTATGAGGGAGAGGGAGTTGACACGTGAAATCAACCGAGGAAGGTAAGCTTGGAAACGTGTTTAGAGATAGCAGCGAAGAGGGGAAACATAAAGGAAAGGAATGGTCCGAATGGTGGAAAGTTTGCCATTTGTATTTGCGCGAACCCAAACTTGAATATGCCTCGAGGAGTGCCCCGAATATTTTTGGGAAAGGGTCAAAACACGGATGAGAACATTTCAGTTACGATGGTTCCGGTAAAGAGCGTTGCAATTTGAGATGTGGCGTAGATGCAAGAGCAACAAACTCGCAGATGGTTTTTAAAAAAACATAAGAAATAATTCGGAACGAACGTTTTTGCTCATCTTTCGATAATGTCACGCTCCAACTCTTCATTTACCGATCCTTTGAATCCCAATCCTTCCTGAATTATTACCGAATTATGCTTTAAAATTCTTGTTTTTTACATTTAATTTTACACTGATTTTGATCGAATTGGGGGATGAGGTTTGAGCGCGTACATTAATCGCTCAGGAACCAATCTCACGGAAATCGAATGTGCTCTGACTCACGGTTTTCCAACGAATTTAGCGAGAGGACCTTAATGATTCTTTCTAAGAATTCTCGCGTGAACGTAATAACGATCGTTTGCGGATTTGTGAACTTGAATCGAAGGCTGACGCACATTCTGGTCCCCTCGAATATTTATTTTGTCGGTTGCAACGACGCGGAAGCCAAGATCTGCGCAGATGCATTCCATAGCTTCTGGAAAGGCGGCGAGAGATGGAGAGAGAGAGAGAGGGAGCGAGATAGAGAGAGAGAGAGAGAGAAAAAACGAATGCATATGAACTTATTAAAGTAATAAGGGAAAAAATCGATAAATTTATAAACTAAATATCTGAGCTGTGCGTCTTCGATTGCGCCAGTTATCTTTTTCAATTATAATTTTAATTACCGCGATAAATTTTCAGATTATTCTTACTTCGTCTAACATGAGGGGCAACGGCGGTAGAAATGCTGACCAACGACGATCGAAGTTCTCATTCCCACGATTCGAAACGACAATTTACTATTCAAAGGAGTCGTAAAAGAACCTTATGGCGACGACAAAAATGTTTTCGGTCAACACGACGCGCATTTTTCGACGTAGTATTTCCAAACGACGAATGATGAGTCCAGCAGCCATAAAACGGTCGGGCGAACAAGATTCGCATATCGACCTCGTCCATCCGATACAAGGATGAATTCTATGATTGATTTAATTAATATTTTTTTTCAAATTGCGCATCTTTCCGAGCAAATAGTCTCTGCTTAAAATGAGATTCTAGGGAAATAAGAAACATATGGTGAGCGACAACGGCACCTCGTGGTGGTATCCGCCTTGACAGTTCGCCCCAAGTCTTTTTACGTGAGAGAGCGCGGTTCGAGAGATGAAAAATGGGAAGGGTACGCTCTGAAGGGTTGAGCCAAAGGGGAGCCGATAACGAATGTGTCGCTTCGCGGGAAGAAAGGGGAGGGTGTGCGTGCGAGTGGTCACGTCCACTATTCCAGCGACTAGAGGGTGGAGAGAGAGAAAAAATGGGTGGGAGGAAGGGAGAGGAGGATGCAGGAGGGGGCGGCGAGGAAAAGGTAATAAAAGGCAGGGTGGACGGTCGGAGGGGGGAGGGTACAGGGAGGGAGAGGGTACGGGGAGGGAATAAGGGGAGGGAGAGGGTAAAGAGAGGGAGAGGGTATAATGAGGGAGATGGCAAGGGGAGGAAGAGGGTAAAGGACGAGAGAATGAAAGAGGATGGAGAGGGAAAGAGGAGGGAGAGAGTAAAGGGAGGGAGACATTTCCTGAAACCGTTAACCTCCCCTGCCCTCAGATGCATACACGTTAGGGACTCATTTTTTTCCCAGTTACATTTCCACGCAAGCTCTTGCGTTCCAAATGCTAACTGCAGCTGGATTTCCCCTCATCCGTCATACTCTCTCTATCTCGTCTGCATCTAATCCTCCCTCCTTCCCTCTCCCTTTCACTCAATCTCAATCTCTTTTTCCCTTTCTCCCTCCCTCGTTCTAATAAAGAAGCTTCTCTAGTTATCTATCCATCCCTCCCCCCCTCTCTCTCACCTCCTTCTCTCTCTCCCTCCCTCTACCTCCTTTTTCTCGCTCTAATTCCTTCCATCTCTCCCTCCATCCCTTTCCCACCTTCCCTTCCTTCTCTCTCTCTCCAACTCTCTTTCCCTCCCTACTTCCACCCTACTTCCCTGCAACAACCACCCGACCGCCTGTTGTTTTCATCCATTCGGGCGAACTCGCCGATTCCACAGATGTCTCGGTTTGACCCGCGAGACTCCTTATGCAAGGCGTGTTTTCACCGATAAAAATGATTAATTTTAACTGCTGTAGTAACGATCTTATTGTCACTCGTAAGAATATATGGGCGCATGAGTTAAAGACCGCGATCGCCTTCTCCCCCTCCCCCACACCTCTTTCCCCTCACCTCCTCCCTCCTTCGCCCCCTGTCCCTCACCTCTTCCTGGCACCTTCTGCCCCACACCCTTTCCTCTTCGTCGAATCTGGGGAAAGCCTCCGACGAAACTAACCGTCCGGAGAAAAGGAAGCCGTTAGGAATCGGAGCCACGTGCTGAGAAGCAGGTCCACCGCGGGAGAGGCCCTCCACGAATGCATCTCTCTCTGTTGCAAGCAGCCGTTCGGGGAATATTATGTAGAGATGGACCTATTTATGTATCCCGACTTTTACATAGAATGGGCGAGAATTGGAAGCGTACCTATTTCTTGTTTGGAGACAGATTCGAAATAAATCGATTTCGGTGCGCCATCCTCTAGGGTTGTTTATGCATCCCTATAAACACGCACGAATATACCCCTATATGTAGCAACATTTTGCGCCATAGAAATTCTGGACAAACCTTCATAATGTAAATGCCTCCATTGAAGCCACCGACCACGTCTGAAAATGCACACCCTGGCATCACTTACGTAGGATAATTTTCCAAATAATTCAGTACGGAAATTTAAATTCCATTGTAGATCCTCAAAAAAATCCTTTCCTCTTCTATACAATTTACAGGAACAGGTAAAAAAGAAAATCAAGCTCTTGTACAGTGTTTACAGCCATAATTCTCGCTCCATAATTTTTATATATCAATCTTGACGTAATCTTAGCACACGTTTTTTCCATATAAAAGACAGTTTCAACGACAACTATTGGAGAAGAAATTCTGAGGAAGAGAAACGTGGCAACAGGCTTGTAGATCAGTGATATACAAAGTCCGATTTCAATGTGCGCTATAACACGGTTTCAAAAAAATCTTTTTTCTTTTTACATTTGGAGATTAGGAAAGGTTGGGAGCGATTCCATAAAATGTAGTAAACGCTCGCAATTAGTAACAGCTTAAACACAGAAGTTTTGGTTTCACGGCGAAAAAGTGTTTTCTTTGTTCATCTTGCATTTTTACTGAGCATACTGTTTTCTAAGTGAGCAGAATGTTACTATATTTTAGATGAAATAAATGTTTAGAATTTGATTTCGTGTTACCTATACAAAGTATCCCAAATCCATATAGTTTTTCCGATCAATTGCGTAAAGGTTCTGTAATGTCGAAGAGAAAATCCCGCTCCTGGTCGACCCTGTCATAATCCCCACAGCTAGTATATTTGGTCGCAAATTCAGAGAAAAAAGTAAGAGGATTACGCTAGTAAATACGGTAACCACGTCCATTGTAATTCATCTCATAATGTGTTGCAAAGAATCCATTCTTCGTGCTCAATTTCGCCATCGTTCAGATTTTTAAAAAATGCGTGCTGCACTATAAAGTTCCTCTGGATAAATAAGAGCTCCTATGCAGGCCGATTAAAGGGTTAATGAGGCAAATAAATTGCCCTAAACGGTACAGACAGCATTCAATGGAGTTATATCAAATATAGTTGCTTTTGGTCATAGCTGTCAATGGCAGATCCAGGGGGTAGAGGCGATGCCCCCATTTCCCTCCATCAATGTTTTCTTAATCGACTTACAAGCAAAATTCCTCGATTCTGCGTCGCAGATTAGTTCCGTAAGGCAAGGGAAAGAACGATTCTGGGAGCGGTAGGATTTTTCAGTATAGAGCAGGGATGGGCAAACTTTTCGGCATGACGGGCCGCGTCGGTGTTCGCGAATTCTTCAGCGGACCGCATTGAAAGGTGCCAATGCTTTGGCGGGCCAGATTAGAGTTTAAATGGGAAATTGCTTAGATTCTTAGGCATCCTACATAAGTGAAAACAATCGCAAACAAGGATTTTATGGCTAAATTTTCAAAACAAAAGGTTTTATTATAATAATTTTACCAAAGGTAATATGAAATTGTGTTAAATTTTACGGATCGCTTTTTCACCAAAACTTCGCGGGCCGCACGGAATGCTCTCGAGGGCCGCATATGGCCCGCGGGCCGTGGTTTGCCCACCCCTGGTATAGAGGGTCGTAGGCAGTGTCCGATTCAAGAGGTGGAAGGGGCGATCGCCCCCTCCACGCCATGGAAAGTTCCTGGAACCGCCCCATGGAATCCTGACGTGGAAGAAAGTATACCGAGGGAACTCCCGGGCAATTCCCACGCTGAAGATTTGTTCGGAGATTTTTTTTGGGGCTGAGCGAGGGTGGGGGTGAGTATGGGCGGAGGTCACGATAAGTCGGAGCTTGACTGCAATCATAATGTTTTATTTTGGGAACTCCCCGTTAACACGAGATCAATTAATGTCGCGGGAAAAATTAATGAGTTTTCTTAGCGCGTTAGAAAAATTGAAATTTCAGAATAAGAATATTAATAAAATGGATAAAATACAAGTTATATCCTATTACTTCGGAATAAAGAATAAAATGTTTTATTTAGCAGCTTAAGTTGAGGAGCTTGGGAAAGTGATTGGTTCAAACATGATTTGTTTCAATTTGGTCGTAATTTTATTTCCTGCCCTTCGATGCCCTTTGATTGGTTGTGGCGTCATATATTGGCAAATGTAAATATTTGCGATGAGGGGAGACACTCATACGCTTCCGTTAAAAGCACAGACAGTAAATAGTGTGGGTGTACACAGGATATCTCTATGGCCAGGTCAATACTTACATCAAAATTCTTATCTATCCAGAAATAAAGAAATGAACATCTCTCCTGTCTAAAGTACGAATTCTATTTCAGCGAATAAAATGAAAATATTTTTATTAATGATAAACTTCTACTTAAAATCAATCTGTACAACTGTATGCAGGGCCGGCCAAAGGGGGGGTTCCGCGGATGCCTAGCATCCGGGCCCCCAGTTTGTGGGGGGCCCCAAATTTAAAAAAGTAACGATTTTTTACTTTAGGCGCGAAAAAAAGTATTACCTGTAATACGTATAGCGGCATATGCATAAACAAAGGAGCGATGCAAATTTCCAATTGTCATAATTGTCTGTAACATCATTTCAAGTACACGTTTAGTAGTATCTAGTACAAGGATGGCAAATACGTGGCACGTGTGCCAAACTTGGCAAGTCAAAAAATTTTATCGGCACACGGAAAAACACAGACCGTCGTTTTGGAATCCGTCTTCCACTACAAGATGCGCTCTTACACACATTCAGTACAAATCATCTCAAATGTGTGCCTCAAATTAGTTGTTTCTTAGAATGCCAAAGGGAAACCCTTGTTGAGCAAGCGATACAGTAGTATCACAGTATGCATACGATTTTGCTGGACTGAACAGCGTCTCATTGACAGTGAAGAATTTCGCGTGCGAGGTAGAAGTAGCAGTTAAGAAAGTAAGTACTTTTAGATTAATTCCGTATGAATAGATTCTTTTCGTCGTTATTACTTGTATTGGTGATATTACTATTGTTTCCGAAGTAAAAATACAATATTAATTGGATTATTATTATCTTTTAGAATGAATGGCCCGAATGAATTTTATTGGCATCCGATTTGGCTCACAATGTTATATGTATTTTACACCTCTGACCTAGTATGTACAATAGCAAATTTCGCGTTCCTGCGAATTTAACTTGTTGGAAATAATATGTTACTTAACGTAGGTAAGATTAAAAGGTATAATTACACCGTTCAGCATTTTAAAACGTTTTGCTTGGAATAGAACAATATTAATATTTTAATCTATAAATAATTTTAAAATATAATTTAAAAAGGTGCGTATTCCCAATTCAGTCTATATTTAAATAAATTAGAATATTAATTATTTTAAATATTATGTTGAAAGGTGAAAAATGCCAAGAAAATATTTGTCTGGAAGCCAAAAGCGTAAAATGTCTTTTCCATTATGATACTTTATTTGTTAACAATTACTTATCCTATGTGCAGGGGGAGGGGGGGGCCCACGTGCAAATTTGCATCCGGGCCCCCTTAGATAGATGGCCGGCCCTGACTGTATGAGGGGAATAATTTTAATTTAACTTAAGAAATTATGGGGAGAAACGTTAATAAAGAACATTTCACAAAGTTAGAAATAAATTGCACGATGTAAGACACTTCTGTACTCATAACGACTTAGTGAAATCTAAACGATAATTAATGACTTTTTTTTAGCAAAGTGAGTATATTTCAATTATATCGTGTAATTAAGACGATAGAAGTTAAAAATATTTAAAAAACATTAATTTTAACTCTTGCGGTTTTTATGACGCAACAATAAGAAGTACCATTCACGTTAAGGGATAATTGTTGCATAGCATCCAATCTGTAGTTATACTTGTAGTTTTCCAGCGAATTTAATAAAAGTATAAGAAAAAGGGGAGAAAAATACAAGGGGTTAACATAAGTATTGAAGCGTTCTGCCGGTGGTGGGGAGAATGCGCGCGCAGTAGCTATGCGCCGGAGGGGTGGTGGAATATAATGCGATATATAGGTCGCTTCTTCCTTAGGTCAATTGGATCCCTGTGAGCCACCATGTGTGTACGTTCGCAGCCGTTTGAGAAACACGACGTTGGCAGGGTATTCGCTGTTGGAAAGCCGAGGCGGTTGAGTCTTCAAGACACCGGAGTTTTGGTCCACGACAAATCCATTTCCTCGAAGGAAACATGCTCCAAGCCGCCGGTGCATGCCTCTCGCTTCGGACAGCTATTGCTGTAAGTACTCTAACGTGGACTTTCCTTCTGAACGCTTAACATTAGTGCATTTCGCTGCAAGGAGCTATTATTCGTGATTTTTGAAATTTGTATTTACACTTAGTAAATGTTTGGAAGAAGTTGCAAGCTCTTTTTCAGGAATTTTAATGAAACGTCACATCTGTTGAGTCGTTCATTTTTAAACAAACTTATTAGTTGCATCTCATATGGTAACACAGGTAAAAATATCCTGACTAGAGAAACATTGTAAACTTAAGTTTTCGAGCGGCGTAATGTATTCAAGTAATAAACTATGTGTCTACTTATTACGTCTCATGTAGTTGCAAGGCAGGTAATTGTTGCGTTGAAGCAATCCGCGTCGAGGTTTACTTTCCCAATCAGAATTTTTTAAGTGTAAAACTGCAGTGCTCGCCGTTATGATGCAAAATTAATAATCCTTAGCGAATTTCGGAAAATCTGTGATTTATTAAATTTGTAACATTTATCTCATTCGGGTTTTTTTATTAATCACATCAGTGTAGAGTTTTTCTATTTTAATTGTTGGCAACATGAAAGGCCGTCTGCGGGTTTTTAAGTAACCCATGTTTTAATATATTTAAGTAACATTTTTCTGAGATTTTAAATGTGTGCGCGTGTATAAAACCAAAGACTTCCTTTTACTTATATTTTATGCATAAATATTTCATTATCAAATTAAAAGGCTTCACATCAAAATGGAATGCGTTGACCTGTACTTTTAAAAAACATTAAGAATTCCTTTAAAACTTGCTGAATACCTCATTCTTTATTTGTAGGTATCCCATCGGTTACCACTCCTCCAAATTTTTAATCCTCAGTATGAAATACTTTCATTTCTAATTATTAGTGCGAAATTATTGGATTCAGTCTGTGAAATCTCTGTGTTATCAGTCCATACCAGTAAAATACAAGTCTACTTCGTAGGAGTAAAGTTTGAAAAAATTAAAACATTTTTTGTTGATTCTTCATTCAAAGTTATTTGGTTTAGTAACTTACATTAGGTTCTGCATGACTGATTGTGAGTCGATAATAAAATGAACAATTGCTAAATTACCACAGAGGCTCCTAGTTTTCTGCTTAAATACAATTTGTTTCCTCAAATATTTTATGATACCATCGATTGGATTACATGCTTTATGAGAGCTTCATTCAAAGTATTTTTGTTGTTTTGTTGCTACTTTATCACTTTTTATACATAATATTAACTAGGGAGGAAAAATAGGTAATCTTATCCAGTAACAAGATCACCTTTTTCCTCTCTAGCTTAGGTTTTTTGTGTTTACATTTTCTTTGATCTATGGGTATTGGGTATAGGAAACCCTAAGCTTACTCGAAGGATAGATGGTTGTTGACAAATATAACAGCCTTTAAAACCCATGCATTGTAAGAGTATTAATGGTATCATTTTTATGTTCAAAAGATGAATGATTATGTATTAAAATCAAGATTATTGATTTGGAGTGGCTACTGTCAACTTTAGCCTGGTGAAAATGGGCTGTGGACATCAGCTAATAAAATCTGCATATATTAAGAATACAATTATTATTATGCAGTCTTCCCAATAAAATATCTTGGTGACCCAAGCCGAGTTGTTTTAGAAAGTTTCAATTGCAAATTAGGCATTTTTCTTTGAAATTTTTTGTACCTGTTACAGAGCTAAGACCCTTAAGATGACAATATAAAAGGTGTATTAAATTTTAAATTTGTTTGCCAAAATTGAGTTATTGGGTTGAGTTTAGAAGTTCTCAGGTTTGCACCACAAAATTTTTCAAGGTATAGGTCTTAAATGTATGATACTCAAGTGTTTGTAGATATTTAATTGAACTTTAATTTTTATTAGGTATAATTGATTAAAAATGTAATAAAATGACCAAATTCTTAAATATTGAGCCAAGAAGACCCTTTTTTTATTGAATTAAACCATTTATCTGACTCTCCAACTAACCCTGTTCTTTGTAATGAGTGAAACTAAATCTATCATTCTAGGGTGATTCGAGAAACAACCCAACCCAGCCACATTGTTGTCCTGGCAGCTGTTATTGTTCTGTCTGCAGTTTTTTTTCCTACAAAAGCTGATGCATCGCATGAAACAAAAGTCCGACAATTTTTGTTACTACTGCATCTGACTGCGTTCTCTATTCAATTTGGCTCTCAAATATGGATGACCTTTGTCTCAGGTAAGAAATAATGTTTCAAAATGAAGTAATTATGGTAAATTCTATTCATAGAAATTCACAATTCATTCAGTTAACCTTTTAAAAGAGAATGCCCTTACTGTTATATTGTTTTATTAACGGTTATAAATCTAATAAATGAGGCAATCATAACCTCAAAGTTAGCAGTTACTTCAGTTGTTGCACAACTTTTAGAAATCATTTTTTCTTTTTAGTATAAACAAATATTTATTTTGTGTGCAATTGTAATCAAAATTTGTTACCTGTACTGTATGCCACACAGGACTCTCCTTGTACTTCACGATGCCACGTCACATTTTTGGAGAAATTCAAAAGGTTCTCTTCCCCCTCTACTTCACCTTGACCTGCATCCTCAGCCTCATCACTCTGATCACTTATCCCCAACTGCATTCAATTGAAGATAATGAAGGACAAACTCAGGTAAGCTACTAATAACTTCAAGGGATTAACTGGAAACAACATTACAATGAAATCAATTTTAATTTAATAGAGAATTATTGAGCTTGCCTTATGACTTAAAACAAATTCAAGAATAAGCACTTAAGTGTAAAAAATTTTCAATTCAAAGTGCTTATCTTTTTAATTTGAAATAGGTTTTAATGTCAATATAAACGTAGTTGCTTGTCTGTGGAAGGATAATATACCTGACAAAGATTTATTTGAAAAGGGCTTGAAAGGTATCAAAAGGAATCTCCAGGGGTTTGGAGCATTGTCAGTTGAACATACAGAAATAAAGATCATGAAAATTTGAGATGTTATGCAATATTTTCACAGCTTCATAATTATTAACACAGTAAATACCTATTCTGCTGTTCATATCATTGGAACAAAATTTTTAATTTCATTAAATCAACAATAAATTTTTCCTCCAATGGTTGAGCTAAATGGAATAGTTGCTTGCTGGTTTAGGAAACATTTTTTTTGCGGGGGGTCAAACTAACTCATGAGTGGATTTTATTATGTTGTAATCATATTGGAGACCATTATTGCAGAAGCCTTGTATAATCGTGCTACAATCTGTGGTACATTTCCTATGAACATTACTATTATACATTTCGTGATTCCTGTAAATGAAGCTACATTATTTAGGGAGAGGAGGATCATTTGCTTACAATTTATAAGCAACAGAGATATAGTTTCTGTGATTGCTTATTATTTTGTAACCATAGTGGAGAACTTTATATTTTTTTTTTATCAAATACTGAAGACTTTTATATGTTTCAGGTGATTGTCATGTGTTTGTGCTTTGGGGTTCAGCTCCTCACGAGGCTCTATCTCTGCCCTCCTCTGGTCAGATTCATGGAAATCAAGCACAAGATGGAGAAGATGGCCTCACCAACTGCCATTTCTAAGTGCCCTCGCTATGTGTACTACAGTGTTTCTTTCCGCCGTGCTCACACAGCTGCAACCATGTGCAATATATTCTCCATGGCCTGTACCACTTTTCATCTCCACCATTTGGCCCAGCAGCTTTGTATATGATAGTATCATTAGCAGAGAAATAAATGGTTAGATCTGTAAATTTGCATACCTATTGGACTCGATGTGTTAAAGTTGGTAACTGTGTTAATGGTCCTTTAAAGGAAAGAATGCTTGTGGTCTCACATGGCTGTGCTAAAAGCAGTCTGGATGAAGTTGACATGCTGTTGATGCATTAACAGAGTGAAGTGCTTCTTCTGGAGATATACATCTTATGAAAACATAAAATTCACCCCATTAGTGCTCATCGATTTCCTAATCCTTTGGAGAACCTAAAGAAAACCAAAGATTAAGGCCATGCACCATGCATTGATTTATATTAGCATCTTATAATTGCATTTCATTAAATAATTACATAGTATTGTTTGATTCATTAATTTCATGCTAAATTATTTTTGTCATCTATATTCATAATAAAAGTGTGAGGAATAATTTTCACTTCATATTATGCTAATAAAAGTTATTATGAAAAGATAATAGCACAATGCATTGTACTGTAATAACTCTTATCTAGTCACACTTTGCTCCCAGTATATGAAACTCAATTTCGGTTTATATTTGGTCTTCATCTTGTATTTATATAATTAAAAAAATCTTCATTAATCAATTAATCTGGGTTTAATTTCATATTTCTGCAACAAAATGTAGGACTTAGTCATCCTGTTCCCATTCTTGTAATTTTCTGAAAAAATACAGCTAAAATTTAGAATAATATTTTGATTGTTTTGTAAAAATAATATGGCTTAAATGAAAATATCTAATTTACCAAAAGCCAGGACTGTAAGGAGTATTGTCTCAATGCCATAGAGATGCATTATCGACATTTTATGATGTCATGTAATAAGTGACCTCAGTGAGTTGCTAAGCAGCTCTTAAAGGCATCCTAAAAAGTAAGATATGCTATATATTATTACTATAAAAATTACCTGGCATTACTCAGAATTGTTATAAATTGTTCTGACTGCAAATTAAGACAATTATTATAAATGAAAAATTATTTAAGTTTGAAAAATTTTTTTTAGGAATTTTTTTTCATATTTTAATTTTAAAAATCTAGTGTTGCAAAATATTTTGAGGATTCTTAATTAAAATAAATATTGAATGCGGTTGATTCATTTGACAATGCTTGATAGTAGATAATGTTCTTAGTTTTCCCTTCTGTTGCGAGTACATATAAATTAAAAGCATTGCTCTCGATGATATGGTATTTAGCATTTTCCATTGTTACAAACTTATAAAAATATCTTTTTTCATGATTAAAAACTAAATTTCACACTAAATTGGCTTAGATTAAAAAAAATTGCAATGAAAATAGGTTCCAACCACTTAACCCACTTTGGATTTCTTCTCAAAAAGGGAACTAGAAAAATAAAATTTTTTATCAGAAAGTTATGTCAAAAAATGAAGATGGGACATGATGCTTGCCTCTGTTTTATAACTACATTAGGGCCTTTGATAAGATGGATAATCATAAACTCATAGAATCCCTTGATAAGTATAATCTAGATAGGAAAGACACACAAATCTTTAGAAAGTTTGTGTTGGTATCAAAAGGCAAACATTAGAATCAGAAATGTGATAAAGATTATTGCAAAACTCAGGAATACCCATTATCTCCAAGGTTATTTACTATCTATGTGGAATAAATAATTAAGAATAGTAATAAATAAGATGTTGATTCAAAGTAAATAGTGACAGCATAGAATATGCCAAAAATCTAGTGTTAGTAGCATCAATGGAAGAGCAATTGTAGACTGACAGGAAAGATAAATGAGTAAGGGATATTAAGAAATATGTATAAATGCAAAGAAAAGAAGATTAATGAAACTATATTGATTCAGTAGAAATGGAAAAATAAATATAAAAATAAACGGCAAGCTGAAGTGTACAAATACTTCGTTGTCCTAAAACCAGAGAGCAGAATAATGAAAACGAAATAACTAAGAATTCAGCAGACCATAGCTGCATTCAACAAATTTAGCAGCACCACATGCTGTAGGAAAATGAAGCTTAATTTAAAAATGAGGCTTCCAAAGTGTTTCATTTGGTCAAATTTATGGGTAAGAGGCTTGGATGCTGTAGAAAGTTAGAAAAGAAAATTGGAGCCTTTAAATACTGCTGTTACAGAAGAATGACTAGAATATCAACGAAGGATAATTAATTTGTGAGACTTTTTTGTTGTTGAAATTAAATCGAAGAATTTCTTCGAGACATACAAATTACGTTAATACAAACTACATAATTTCACTCAAACGAAGCAACATTAATGTATAGTGAATTGTAGTTATAATAGTAATTAATTAAATATGGTTAAAATTGTTAATTTCTTCGTCGTAGATAGACCATCTCCTGTTACTTGCTAAACGCTTTTTTTTGCACAGAAAGAAATTAAAAATAGCCTGTAGGAATCCTCAGTAGCGGTAACTTTGGTTCCTTCCTAGCGTACATTTTATCTTTGAATTTGCAGAGACGGCGAATAGTAATGTTCTAAGACAGTCATCTGATTTAGAAATCCATACAAAATAGGTTAAATTCTGAAACAAATCAAATTTCTTTTTAAAGAGGCAGAGCTGGTGAATACATAACATATAACAGGATATATAATTGAATATATAAAAGGTCACATATCAGAACATATAGCAGGATATGTAACAGAATAATAGAATATATCGTAGTTAGACTTTATGGCGGTTAGTTATATTCGTTCTATGAACAGAAATTTGTTTGTTACAACAAAACTTCTACAATGTGCCAATTTGTATTTATATAAAATTTAGTTAAATCGGAGTTACTTCAACTGAAACCTGAATGTTCAACTAATTTCTATAATATACACATGTTTTCCTTTCTTTATAAATGACGCTTACAGTAAAGCCAGTAAAACGAAGGCTCACGAAACTCAAATGTGATTGGTGGAATTTGAAACTGTTTGAAACAATCGAAACAATGGATGAGCGTCATGCAATGAGACGAGAGAGTATACATCATGGAGCCTACATAGAGGAGATCCCACTTCAGCTCCAAAGGGGGCGTATTTTGTTGCCAATTTAGTCGCAGCGTATTAGTTCCAGCTTGGCGGCGCAGTTGTTCTTAGGTTTGCTACAAATTGGGTAGTTTACACGTGGTCTTACGGGTAATCGTTGTATCTATTTCGTTTGTGTGAAATTTTCTCCATCTGCGGTGGAATATTTTATTACAAAATGATGCAAGATTCAAAGTGTTGCTTTGTGCCTGGCTGTTCGACAGGTTATAGCAAAACAGTACGAGTGAACAAGATTTTGGGAGTGAAGAACACAAGTGTTTTCAAGGCAAGGGTAAGTACACATTAGTCAGTAAATATAAATTTATTTAATGTAGAAAGGATATTAATTGAATTGATATTGTCATATTGAAATCGTTTGCTTTCAGGATGAAGCTCAGCTTCAGAAATGGAGGAGGATTATACCCCGCAAAGATCAAGTTTTCAGCGCAACGGACGCAAAGGCATAAATAGAATAGATAACATGTCTGGAGGAGGCTTGAATGCACGGCATTTCTGCTAAGTTTTTTAAATGTATATGTATCTACTTTAATTGCATTAATTTATATTATATGCGCTTAGTTTTCACTATAGTTTTTAATGTTCTGAATAGATATTTTTAGTAATCATCTTTCTTTCTTTTCAGGAGCTGGGCAAATGGGATATTGATCAACTTTATTTGCACTTATTTATTTTATGTTATTGTTCATCATTGAATTGGTTTTTTAAGTAATTCTCTTCCTTTATTTTCAGCTGCTGGTTAATTGTGTACCTTAGTTTGGTTAGCTACCTTCTATTTTCCTTCGCAGGTTTTTTAACCCCCCTTCCTTTGTGGGTTTTTCCTGCAACTGTGGGTTTTTCTAGAGAATCCTTAAGGTTCTATAGCTTTTTCCCACACACAATCTTTATTAAATAAACTGTTTTAATACAAACATAAAATGCCATTGTGTTCTTATTTCATATTCCCGTTTTACTTTTACTATAAAATATCTCATTGGATTACCAAAACAAATATGACGTTCCTATTTAATGTGACAATATGACTGCATAGCATTTCGAAATGTCAAATTTCTGACAAAATACCTTATGGACATGTTACGAAATTTAACTAATCGTCAGCTTAAGAAAAAAATGCATCAATATATTACATGACGGTGTAATACTTATTTCGTCTCGAATATTTGCCTGTATTTTGTAATAATATTGTCATTTCGTATTATAATAAAATACTGAATGTCGCACATATATTTACCATAAGTAAAATTAGATATACTGATTATATTTTTGGATATTGCTATGTACACGTGGAGCCGAACCGAAGTAAAAGGCAGATTTCCAGATATCGTGGATATTGAAAAAGTCCAAATTTTACCTCCACCTATCTATCCTCTATACAGTGAATTCCATAGTCGACCAAAGCCATAATAAATTTATCGAATATGGATTAAGCGAAATACTGAACATCAGAACAACCATTCCGTCCTGTAATTATACCCTGAAAGAGGTTTTTTCAGGCGGAATTCCAATCAATTGATCCGCTACGTAATTCATGTAACATACTCGGTACTTAGTAAAAACAAATAGTTTATATTGATAGATTGATTTACAAACCTAAATTACCAATGCCATCTTACGTAACAAACTATTATCGCAAATAGAAACACGAAAATTACATTGTATCATACCTACGCCCCACAACTTCAGCAAACCTACCGCTCGCAGCGCTGCGTGTGGCAACTTTGGCAACTAAAACTTGAGCGACCAAACTGGCAACAGTTACGGACCCGGAGTGGAGTCTCCTCTATGTAGGCTCCATGGTATACATTATAGGCGGCATAAATAAGTACGATAGAAATGGACTGAAATGAAATCATGAGAATCTCACAAAAGAGTTGACCAAAAAAGGTTACCTTAAAAATACGTAGATTATTTTTTATGGCATTGAGCTATATAATTGGATAGATTTTAATCAAGATTCATGCAGTCACTTTTGAGAAAATTTTAATATTTATTGAAAATCAAAAATAATAAACTTCTCTAGTAACTTTTATCTATATCTAATATATAAAATAGACTTAGTAGTCGTCATCGTCAGTGGGAAATCGGAACTCTGTAATGCTATTTTTAACAATCTTTCCGAGTAGCTAGAAGATTGACATTTGGTAGGAATGTTCGGTTCTTAAAGTAGAAATTTACGAAAAAAATTTTCCAAAATCGACCCGGGATCGATTCCCGAGAATGATTTCTATTCCTCATAAGATAACTTGGAAAAATCGATATTTCGACCTGCACCCCTATTTTATTTTGCTTATTAAAATTTGCATATTTAACCTACGATTTTCGGACTTGGACTGTATTAAAGAAAAATAAATCCAGTTTCTTATTCTTATCGTCTTTTATCGCTTTCGAATCTAAATCTTTCGAATTTAACGTGTTAATATCATATTTTGACAAAATTTTGCGTTTTTAACGTGAAGTTACTTTGCCGACCGATTACATTGTTAAACTCGAAATTCTATTACTCTCACGTATGCTCACGTACTCTCCGGACCTCCATGGACCCTCCCGGCCCAATTCATATGTATCAGAGACATCTCAGAATTAGTTTTTACTTTCTCCAATATATGTAGTATGGTAGTATGTATAGAGAAAGTATTGTTTTCGTGAAAAAATTCGAAATCGAGATTTCAACGGAAATACACGTTTACAAGCATGCTTTGAAATAAATATTAAAACATTTTTCTAATTAATAATGCCTTTATCCTTTGGAAAAAATGCGCAAAAGGTGAAATGATTGTATTACCATATAATACATAATTTTATTCGCCAAAGACGTCTGGCATAACCCGGGCATCGCCGGGTACTTTCAGCTAGTAAGTTATATATCTCCGAAATGGTTCTACGAAAATGTTTCAAACAAAACTTGGAAGAAATATTATTCTCTACAGCTTTGGTCCTCACAAAGATTACCAATAACGACGTTTTTAAGTAGATATTTGACGGAAACCGAAAAAACCGATTATTCATAAATAATTCCTAAACAATAACTGCTATTGAAAATTGTTTCAAGTGAAAACTGTAGGAAATTACATTCTCTATAACGCTTGTATAGAATTGTATATACAATAATGACGTTTTAACGGAGAAATATCGCAAAAACCGAATCGGTTTCGAATAAACCTTGACTTCCAGTTAACCGGTACCTATTGTCCAAAAACTAATCAGTTCTTTATGCTCATGCTAAAGTGTCATATATGAAGTTTGGTATTAATATGACAAGTACTTTTTGAGTTAGAGCGCCCACAATCACATACATCCATCTATCCACACATACATCATTCCGAAAATAGTCTAAACGTGTTCTAGGGACCTCAAAACGTATATTTCCGTTGCAATCTCGAAGTAGATTTTTTTCATGATCACAGTACTTTCCCTACACTAAGTATGGTGAAAGTAAAAACAATCGAAAATGGAATGTATACTTCAGCTATTTGCCGAAAGAAAATATCCTAGGTCACATATAAAACTGAATTTTTAGACCTAAGTTACTGGAAATTTTAGACCATTTTCATTCATTGACTTCTAGTTTTATTTGCAAAGATTTCACATTTCTGGACCTTTTAATAGCATTGTAACTAGCAATGCATTTTGGGGCCATTTTTATCTCTTAGGCTTTAGTAAGCTAAAAATATTTAAGAAATATGTGACAAATGAATTGACAGTTGTACTACGGCAATCCACAAAGGAACATTTTAGTTTGATTCTTAGATTTGAGGGCAAAATTCTAAATAGTATATAATATATATATAATAATATATAATATTTTTTCACTCTAACACCATTGCCTAAATGTCCGGAGAACAGCCGCAGCGCATCATTTCAATAGGTGAGGTGAGTTAATGTTTATGTCACAAAATTAAACGTGCATTACATAGTATGCTGCCTAATGCGATAGTATGTCTGGATACAGTATTGGCAGGCAGCAATCTTTCTCTTTGTTACAGCACAATCTTCATTTTTCTCATTTGTCAGCTTCATTCAAATGGCGATGGGATTTTTCTTTTTTACCACTTGGTGCCAAATGATGGTTGATCGAAACAATGATTATCGATAGCAATAGATATCGAGGTCCTACTGTATATCACTCTTCGATGTATTAAAAACAGTGACAGGGAATCAACGATCCCTCCCTAATTAACTCTTTTTTCACCATATCT
This sequence comes from Uropetala carovei, assembly GCA_036926305.1. NCBI lineage: Eukaryota > Metazoa > Arthropoda > Insecta > Odonata > Petaluridae > Uropetala > Uropetala carovei. The sequence continues at coordinate 4,304,391 of JAXCHB010000172.1, read as the reverse complement.
CTTGATATTGGTTTTCAGCTTACATTAGGTCCAGAGAACAACATTGTTTCATACACTCATTTGAAATAGATAAATTAGGAAAATGGCAGCAAAGAGACTTACAAAATCAAGGATGCCTGAGAGAAATAAAAAGCTCTCAGAATATGAAAAATACATATAATAAAGTGGGATATTGTTCATTTAGAATGAAATGACAGGAAAAAGCTATTATTAAATGAATACAGAAAGCTGACCATAACAACACCATATAACAAAACAAAAAGCATAGCTATATCATTTAGTGTCTGAAATGTTTTAAATCAAGATGTTATGCGCCATCAATGTTGCATGAAAAATACAAGTCAATGTGTTCAAAATATCATAAATACATTCCTTAAAATAAAAACTTACGCAGATGGGAAAAACACTGACCCGGTATCCATTCTATATAAGCATATTTTAATCTCCCTCACCAAGATATTTTCTCTAAATCAAATGTGGCTGTAATTTGGATATCATAAATTTCATGAGACAACATATTATACCAACGGTGAGCAACCTACAGCCCACATGTGGCTTTTAAAAGTGCTTTATACTGCCCGTGAAGTTAACATTAAAAAGAAATCATATATTCAAATTACAAAAATAAAACACTGGATATTGAAATGTTAACTCTAAAAACCTAATATAGACTTGCTTTAACTAATGCCAGATTTAAAATACGAGGTGCTATCAAAAAGTTCCCTGACTGGCCACGTGGAGCGCTAACCGGGCGTAGTACGGACTTGGGCCGCTAGTTAGCTCTAAAGAGCTTCATTGTGAAGCAGTGTGCTGAGTGTCACATTGATACACGCATTTTTTTTTCACGAGCATTTTTGTGCGTTAGTGTTAGTGGTGTTCTGCGATTTTTGCGAGAAGAGAAATTGCAGACTTGAAGGAGCAGCACTGGGATGACTGCTGTTTGGTTTCTGGGTCATAGCCATAAACCCAGCTTTCACCACCAGTGATGACCTTGGAAAGGAAGTTTCGGTCGTTTCTGACCTGTTCCTGGAGGTCCCTGCACACAGTGAGCCGGTGTTGCCGCTGATCCTGGGTCAGCAAGCGGGCCACGAATTTGGTAACGATCCACCTCATTTTGAGTTCCTCCGCGAGAATGCATTGGCATGTACCGAACGATAGGCCAACGATGCTGCAATGTTGTTAATCGTTCACCGATGGTCCTCGTGGATGGCCCGACGCACTTTTTCAACATTTCCTTCGGTTCTGCTGGTTGAGGGCTAACCAGAACGTTGAGAATCCTCAACCGACGTTTGAACCGCAAGGACCACTCAAAAGTCTGGGTTCTGCCCATGGCGTCATCACCAAATGCTTGTTTAAGCATTTCGTCAGTCTCCGATGCAGTTTTGCGGAGTTTGAAGTAAAACTTGATGCACGTGCACTGCTCCTTCAAGTCTGCAATTTCTCTTCTCGCAAAAATCACAGAACACCGCTAACACTAACGCGGAAAAACGCTCGTGAAAAAAACGGTTGCATGTACCAATGTGACACTCGGCACACTGCTTCACAATGAAGCTCTTTAACGCTAACTAGCGGCCCAAGTCCATACTACGTTCAGTTAGTGCTCCATGCAGCCAGTCCGGGTACTTTTTGATAGCACCTCATATAATCTGGCCCACAGAAGTACTGACAACTTGTAATGTGGTCCACCAAAGGTTGCCCAAGTAAATAAGGTAAAGAAGTTTTTGGATTTCTGTTATAGCTACATAGGATAAGCTATTGATAGACGATTTTTGCAGTAGCTGAAACTGAATTAATGACAATTATTTCTTTTAAGAGAAGAATATAAATGAAGAAGATACATTTTAAGGTTTCTTCAACATAAGATTTCATAATTTAACTGCCTATTGTCTTTCTCTACTTTTATTTAAATTTTTGCATTCAGATAGAACATAAGCCTCTCTTTTAACTGCAGTTCAGAAACTTTTTGCCACTTCTGACTCATAAGAAAAGATTTTTGAGAAAACTGGGAGATGGTATTAAAACGCCATATTACTCGCAATGATATTTAATTTTCTCTTCCATCCCTATTAACACTAAATAATAACAATAGCCTTTGGATATTATCATCAAATGAACAAAAAAATCATTTTCATTTAAATTATCATGAAATTGACAAAAATAAACTTTAAACTAAAGAAGACATTGTATCATGTAAATCTTTATTCTCTGAAAAATCCCTCTCTTGTATTCCTACATAAATAGCAATTATGGTGTTCAATACGAATTTAGCTTATTACTTATGAATAAATACGTTCAAGTCAAACAACTCAACCTTTATTCATCAATAACACTAACATAAGATTACCATCCATCAATCAATCTCAAACAACATGGCCAGACTAAACACCTCTTTCCAAAAAGGTGACTATATTCTGTTTTCCTGCATTAAGCAACCACCTTCACTCCTCAGCCAATGCAATCAAATCAAGAATCAAAACACACTAATCTCAAAGAGGGAAGATATTTAATTACAAAATTCATTTTTAATGGGTCAGTATTTTACAGCAGAAATGTAGGAAGGGATTTACATTGGGAAGTGGGAAAAAACTGGAGCAGAGATATATGGAGTCTTAAGGAATGTTGGTGAATAATGGGAAATAACATAGTTCTGAAGAAACAAAAAAGGATGATTAGTGAAGGGCACAGCAGAAGAGGCAAGGTCACCATCACCTTTGACCAATCACTAATAAGCCAGCATATATTTATGAGGCAAAGCTTTGTTCCTCACGGAAAAAATCCCATAGGCAGCGAGTGCCAATGTCAACACGCTTAAATCCATTGGCAATGCCCACTCGGGGGAAGCTATTTGTCCGGATTTTGAAAAATCTGTCAATCATCTTTCTTGGTAGTTGCCATGGAAGTTTCCATGGCTGAATGGGTGAGGGTGTCCCTCATCCCACCAATTGTGGACAGATATGGCAACAGACTGCTTCAGCTCAAATCCATTGGATTGGCATCATGGGAACGAGGATGCAGACCATGCCGCAGGTGCCTCTGCGTAGATGGCGTGGGACCGGATGTTGAGGAGTCTCTCTGGATCGACTCGAAAATTCCCTGCAAGTCGGAAGAGCCCCTGATCTGCGCCACAAACTCCACAAGGTGAGGGCTCTTGTCTGCAAAGCAATTGAGTCAGTGAGTGATAATTTTTAATGACCATCTCCTTCGAGTTTTATTTTTGGGCTAAGTAACTTGGCTAATAAGTAATAAATACAATAAGGTCCTAAACCTAAGTAACAAGAAGGGCCAATTTTCCATGAAGGTTATCAAACTGGGTAGATGTATCACTCCAAGATATTATGGGATTTGTGGCATTAGAGCAGAGGTTCTCAACGTGATGCCCACTGAGCATTTCTTCTGCACACATGAAGAGGAGCATAATCCCTTATCCAGTGATGCAAGTCTTGAAAATTTCATTACAAATATTTTTGTTTTCAATGCTGCCAAAAACGTTGATAATGCTGTAGCAAATGACAGCAATATCACATTTGTTTCATGAAAATAACTGTTACTATCAGAACAGTGCCCAGATATACTGTTGCCTGTGACGAGATATGACCCATTTCTTTCCATCCAACTTTCTCAACTTAAGCTTCTTTCTCTCCTCTGGTAGAAAAAAAGTATTAATATCAGCTTCTTTTCACAGAATTTAATTATTTTAAGAATTAATCAATAATATTAGTTGTTAAATATTTTAAATTATATAACTAATTGCATCATTTCACGTGATTTCTAACAATTTTTTATGCTTGTGCCTGCCTCCATATCCCAGAATTTGTTAAGTGCCCAACAGAGGTAAAAGGTTGAGAACCACTGCATTAGAGATAGGCATGGATTTGATTCACAAGGCAACTTTGTAATCTTATTTCCAGGATCCTTACTGGCTTACCCAAACATCCAGTTTTGGAACGGTATTCACAAAAAACCAATACCAGCTAATTCGTTTGTTTGTACATTTTGCAGACAACGAAAATGCAGTCTAAAAGACACACATTACAAAATAAACCCCATTTTGGATGCTGTGAAGGACTTATATTTAAAAGTGTATGATAGCTTCAGGGAAATATGTATAACCGAGACAATGTTAAAATTCAAAGGACGAATTCTTTTCAAACAATATCTACCGACAAAACCATCCTCAAAATGAGGCATAAAAATATGGTCTCTGTGTGATTCACATACAGGTTTTCTCCTTAGGTTGAACATTTACACAGGAAAAGATCTCCTCACAAATATTGATGAGGATGGGCTGGGATCTAGAGTTCTTCGTCATTTCTCAGGGGATTTGAAAACAAAGGCCATATTATCTACATGGACAATTATTATTTGAGTGTGCCACTGTTTGACATTTTGAAGGAAAATAAAATAGGTGCTTGTGGCACAGTGCATGCAAATCAGAAAGGGCTACCTGTGGAAATAGCAACAAATAAAATGAAATGTGGTGGGACACCAAAAGTTTGGCTAAATAGAGAGAAAGACATGCTAGCTTGCACAAGCCAGGACACCAGTAAAGTTAATATGTTGTCTACTGTATGGAACACTGGTGTGACTGATGTTGATGTGCAATCAAAAAAGGGGAAAAGAACAGTAAAAAAGCCAAAAATTCAGGTAATGTACAACAAATATATGGGTGGAGTAGATAAATTTAATCAACTATGCTCAACTTATCCCTTTGATAGAAAGTAAAGAAAATGGTATCAAGCAATTTGGCATTTCATAATTGAAGTGGCATTGGTAAATGGATGCATTGTTTTTAACTTGCAAAATCCAGGGACAAAAATGACTCAGAGAAAATTCAGAGAATGTGTAATAGATGGAATGTTGGAAGACTATACGATGAAGGCTCCAATGAAACGCGACCGCCAAACATCCTCGCCTATGCTACCACGTTTGAAGACAAGAAGCACCAACCAAACTGTTGTGTATGTAACATTCTGCCCTCCCACTGCTCTAAAAAGGGAAAAGAACTGCAAAATAAAGCAAACAACTTACTTTTGCCCAGTGTCCTCAAAATCCAGCTCTGTGTATAATTCCCTGCTTTGAGGTTTATCATACTCAGAAAAATTACAGATGCATTTGCATTTGTAAAGAAGTGTAAATCTATAAATATTAAGTATTTTTCATGTAAAAAACATTTTGTTGTATTTATAACTAAAATGATTTATTTTTACTTATTAAAAGCCATGAAAAATTGTGTCAAGCCTTTGAAAGTTGTTATATTCTTGTAATGTGTAAGTTTATGAATAAAGTAGGTACAATTCAATACCTCGAGAAACAATTATATGTGAATATAGTGTAATTATCCTGGAAATTGAATTTTTTATTTTGTTATTTTCTAAAAATATATAAACTATATTTTGACAAATTTCATACTTTTTATTATTTTTCATGATTTTAAGCTGCATTAAAGCATTTTAAATGGCATTTTAATATGTGCTAGGATAAAATATACAATAAAAAATTAAAATTGACAGCATAAGTCTATTTTCATTTTTACCTGAATAATCGACAATTTTAGAAGACCCCCCAAAATTTAAATATGCAGCCAAAGGGTTAAACAATTTTTGTATTTACTCTTACTTTCTCCCAAATTTCCATCAGAATCTGGAAAAATCTAAAATCTCATAAAAGTATCCTAAGTTTGATTCTTAAAGATAATTCTGTTTCAAATAAGAATACATGGAAAAATAAATTTCCATTCTGCAAGCCATTTTTCTTTTGGCGACTATAATTTATTTCATTTTTATTTATGTTCTAATATAAATATGTTCCTATTTGCAAACTGTAAGTCCCTTTTATTAGTAAAATATAAAAATGAATACATATCACACAAGATTCATATTTTTCAAAAATTAATTATAAAAATCTGCGCAATTATTGCACATGCTATAACAATTTGTATAAATATATAGCAGAGTAAAACATTACCTTACTTACCGTGCTCATTTTAGCAATGTAAGTCAACATACATTTCCTGCTGATGTTTTGGGTATAACGGACAGACCTTCCCCCTCTTTAGTCTGATATATCGAGGGTCCACTGTATTTTAACTTTCTTATCTATAAACATTTGCTCAGAATCTTAATTTGAAATTTTTGAAGGCACCCCTTACTGCCAAGTAATTTCTCCAAAAATATTTTTTAGCAGCATAATAAATGACACCATAGATCACATACACCCTGCAAATTTCAGTCTTCTATCTCTTACCGTTTACTTGTTATTTTAATTTAATCAACTGCATAGATGAATAGACAGAGCAAAAACATAAGCATGTTTATAAAATAAAATGCACTAAAAATTGGTTAACATCATTAGTTTCCCTTATAGATATAATGTATCCTCAGTTGTTCTTCTCTCATATCATTAAGAAATTTCGTCCAACCTTTTGCACTCACATGTTGAGTGTGACTCAACAGCAGTTTGCAAATGTAACTCGGTACGTGCAAGGCCAGCCAAAGGGAGGATGTGGCAGATGCAAGGCATCTGTGCCCTCAATAATGAGGGCCCCAGAAGTTCTCAGTTATGTATTTAAGTTTCATGTGTAAATTTTGCAAAAACTTTTACTAAAAATCACTTGAAAACTGATTTCCAATAAAGATATAGTTGGTAAAAGTTATAATATTAAACTGTGGCTTCATAAATTGTTTGTTATTACTATAAATATTAATATTGTGGGGCTCCCATGGATATTCACATCTGGGACTCCTTCAGTGCTTGGCCGACTCTGAGTATGTGTTTTGGGGAGAGAAAGGCATGGGATTTGTTATTATTTTTGCGGTCTGCTTACAATTGCATTTTCTTATGCCTCAGGAGCTACCTACCTGTAAACCATTTGACTTATCAGTAGACCCTACAGACAAATAGGTAAATAATAGTGGAAAGAAAAAAATCTTAGTACAAAGTGTTAAGGAATCAAATGACTAAAGGCTTTTATATCTTATACAACCACTATTCACTAAATTAATATACTAAATGTCATATAAATACAGATGTTGTTGACCAAATTTTCCATTAAAACAAAACTTACATAAAATAAGGTAGTTCTGATAGATTATTTGTTGCCATTAATTTGAGGGTCAGAAACTGCTGAAGTAAACACAAAATGATGAAATATTACTTTACCTGCATCAGGAATGGTTAGCAAAGCTGCTACCGCTCTCATGGCAGAACGCTTCAGTTCATCCTGTTTCTCATATTCCTGCTTCACAGAATTGGCTTTAACCTTCATTGTGCATGTGCTGCGTAATGGATCAACTAAACGCTCAAGACCTGTTAATAACAAATAAATTTTTTAAAAAGGCACAACAATACTGGAATTTGATGAGGCAAAAATGTTCATATTTTATGGATTAATCACAATTACATTAATGTCTCATGCACATGGACTTAATATGATGGTAAACAAATCCAATATAGTTCAGTACAGGGAAATGGTAAACTTACTGAAACTTATAATTACTATACCATCAAGTTTGAACTCAAATCAGCAAATGGCAATGTGTCTCAACTGCTTGTTGACTGAATCACTTGTGAGCTACTTTGAATAACTTTGTACACTTTTTTCCCTGTACTAATTTTGTTTCCTTAAGGTAAACAATGCTAATGATTAAATATTGTAAGATGTAAAGTAAAGCATTCAAGTTTATATGCAAAGAAGCATATAGCTAATTAAAAATTACAAAGAGATTTCAAGAAAAAATTCTGATCTTGACTAGGAATAGAACATGGGTATTCTGCTTGCCAAGGAGAGGCTTTATCAATTAAGAAATCAAGCAGACTGATTCTCTATTCTTAAATTAGGAGATTTATAGTGAGTTATACCAAAACAAGTTCATTGAGATTACCTCGTATCATAAAATTGAACGTTTTACTAAAACATCATCCCTCAAGCTAAATTCCATAGATGTGGAGTGCAATAACAGTGTGATATGAAGTCTCAACCAAACTTGAACATTACACATCCAAAAAAGAAAACCCAATACAGTCCACTCCCTCAAATCCAGCATTCAGAAAATTGCTTCACCAGAAAACTGGCAATTTTTTTACATTTGAAATCATCGTGGTAATAATCTGGGAAGATTACCAGAAAATCAAAAAGTTTTCATCTTACGATTTCATTGTTTTGCACTCCAGATTCCATGCTCAACTGATGCCGTTTCCAGTACTGATTATAAATCATTAACGAATTTTCTTTCGTATGCTTAGGATACAAGAAAAAAATCATAGCAGATGCAATATACGTTGCATAGTATCTTTTAAAAATCTACAAAGAGAAGTGTCCATCCATCTACACCTGTACATTCAAACTTCGAAAATCCTGTGATTTGCTCCTTATCAACATCAAACAGCATGCTTGGCACCTCACCTCATCTTCTCCCATAAACATCTACCAGCAATCTCTAATTATCTCACTTTGAGAGCAGAAATAGTAAACTAGTTTGGTAAGCAATAAGAAATACTTTATTTTTTATTTCATTGCATGAGCAAAACTCATAATATCCCTAGAATGTCAGAACTACTATGCACATTCCTACTTTGCCTAATGGAAAAACAGACCATATACATATTTGCATTTTTAAGAAAAATACCTAGACCAAAAAACCAGGAAATCTGGAAATGTTTTGGCCCAGAGCGTCCCAGATTTGTAAGAGTGCAATGTACAAACAAACATCATTACTAGTTCTTTTAACAAGTAGGGAGGTCAATTCAAGAGTTTGGGTGAGACAGTCAAACCACAAAGCTACTTACGTTGCAGTACAGGTGAGGGGCACAGTTGTGCAAGGCGAGCAACCATCAGATAGGTGAGCATTTTGATGTCATAGTGATCTCGGAGACCTCCTTCAACATGGTTCAGAAATTCAAATATGTCTAGTCGATCAAGGCATGAGTCTAGTAGTGTGTACATACATTCAAAAGCCGCTTTGCGCACATCCAAGCCATCGTCTACTGTGTGCTTGAAGGGTCCCATCTCCACCTCCCGTATCAACTCCCTCTGAAAAATTGAAACAATCAATGAAAATATTTCCACATTCAGCAATGAAAAAGTTTCTCGAGTTAGAATTGGTTACTTACTTCAAAATTAATTTTATTTCTAGCAAAGTAATCTTCATGTGGTAAGAAAAAATCTTCAAATGGAAAACTCTTATCTGGATGATTTTCCTTTAACCCATTAGAGCAAGAATTTAATTTCATATGTACTAGACTTATATAGTTATTTATAACTTCATTTGGACTCTTTTCAATGTCTGATTACATGTGTAGATGATAATCTCTAAACATGAAGGTAATTTTTGGATACACTAATATGTTTGCATTGACAAAATAAGAGTTTCATCACAAAGAGGAAAATACGGTAAAACCTCTATCTTACGAACCCCTATACAGTGAAGACTTTTGGATAATGAACAATTGCCAGTGATCCTGCCAAACTTGTATATAAAATACCTAGCTACGACCTCTCTACTATGAACTCCGGTACTATGAAAACTTCCGAACAACGAAGGAAAAAATTGCCACTTTTACTCGTATTTACCTCTTTTCAACGAAAATTCACTCACAAAATATTTTTTTTTCAGTTACATACGCACGGAAAATGATTAAAATTACAGTGCACCAAATAGCGTCAAGCTTTCAACAAGCCAATCATAGCACTTATTCTAGAATGATGACGTATTTCCTATTTGCGAGCCTGTTCAGACCCAACTCAGGAACCACTGCAAATGCTTTTGAAAACAAATACATTTTATCTTACCAATTCAGCACTCAAGAGTTAAACATTGTAGGAACATAGTTGATGTCACGCCGTAAATACTTTAAGATGTGTCAAATTGGTGCGGTACTGCTGAAATGACACTCGGCAAGAAACAGTCACTGAATGTGTCTCTCAGTGACCTAAAAATATTTTTTTCCTTTTTTCAGTTTTGTTGTAAATTACTAGATTTGAATTATCAATAAAGGGTGTAGCCTTATATTCGTGCCAATATGGTAGTTTGTATGTTTGCTGCAGTGCTGTGCTGTGCATTTTCCAATGGCATTTTAATTAGCGCGATACTTGTGATCCTAGTTTTGGGATTTTTGTGATTTTTGAAGTGGTGTTAGCCGGGTTTCCAGCCGGGTGGTGTGGAATAATGCTTCCGACGTTTCCGCAACTCTCTCTGTTGCCATCTTCTCCTTGAAGATGGCAGCAGAGAGAGTTGCCGAAACGTCGGAAGCATTATTCCACACCACCCGGCTGGAAACCCAAGAAAACTTTCTCCATATCATTCGCCGGGAAAGACTCAAATCTTTTCTGGTGTTAGCCTTTAACCATGTCTGAGAAAAGGAGTTTTTTAAATGTTTATTATTGATTTATTAAAGATTTTATGTGACTTGGATTGCAATTTTCTGAGTATTTTGGTGAAAATAGGGTATCTGGCCCACCACCATTATTAACATTGTTTGTAAGGGAAAAATGATTTTGTTATTCAATGATTCGTTATCCAATGCTTGAGGAACACGTTGTCAGATAACCGAGGACTGCCAGTATAGTACATAAGTGGGTCAAATGAAAACAGCAAAAGCAAATAACATATTGTAAATATGACTTTAATTTAAAATATTTTAAATAAGTAAGATATTTTTTGCTTTAGTTGGTACCACCAAGTGTAACTGTCATTTGGTTACCCAGAAGACAATTTAAAGAATGATTCTTCAAAATGAATACATAACAGGAAAGTTGAGAGCAGTCATCAGTCAAACCTAGTGAAATACATCTTAGAATGACTAACATGTACGGTGAGAAATGTGTCTCTCATAAGAAAGTATGAATGGGTTGGAAAGTTAAAAATTGTATCAATTTTGAAGATGCTGCTTGAACTGACCCGGCTAACTGCTTAATAATGCCTAACAATATACCTGCCTCTGAAAGGCTCATTCAAGAAACTGTTCAGATCAAATTGAATGAATGGAGGCAAGGATCTCAATAGGAGCATTGGATCTGTTAATCACATTGTCCACGAAGAGCTGGGATTCAATAAAGAGTGTGAAATAAAGTGTACATCATTGCCTTAGAGTTGAGCTGAAATAACAAAAGGTTGATCTATGCTCTGCACAACTGACTCAATATGATGACAAAGGAGATCATTTCCTGGGCCAATGCCTGGAGATGAACCATGGGTGCATAACTTCCAGGGTGAAAGCAAACCAGTAGGGAGTACCATCATCACAGCTCACAAAAGCTTAAGATTATCAGACCAATACCAACTGTAAGGAAAGTGATGCCAACCATATTTTGGAATGAAATGGGGTTATTTTGGAGAGTTACATAAAGACAGGAACAAATGTCAACAGTGTTCTGTACTACAAAGGTATGTATGTACGTTTACATACATACCTGGACAACAGCCGAAAAAATTAAAGATATGCATTTTGAAGAGGTACCAGGTCCCCCTTAACACGTTCAATGCTGAATGTCACTGGGATTTTTTTGTCGGTGGCTAAATTTTTTTTGCATATTTTGTTCAGAGATGACCTAATTATTACGATAATTACACAAAAAGTTCAGAAAAAATATTCTAATATTGTTTAATTTTGTTTTTAATTGATGGCCGCTCTAGCAGTCTTGCGCCACCGGCTTGTCCTACAGAGTTATGCAAACCCGCATCACTTCATGAATTTGACGCTATAGTTCACGTAATAGTGTTTTTCAGCGAGGTTGAGTACCGCTTATATGCTTTATACCGCTTTAAACCAAAATGTAACATTCCAAGGTGTACTTTTTACTTTATTGTTGTTGTAAGAATAATTTCCGTTTTTATTATCATTAGGAGATTTATATATAGTGCTGTTTTGCCTCATATACAAATGAATGACATGTATGTTTTTATTATCTTTAGGACATTTTTATATCGTATTGTTTTTCTTCATATACACATGATTGACATATAAGGATTGAAATAGGCGTTGTTTTGAGAATTTGAAAGGAATAGAGAAGGTACAAAAAAGGCTCTAATTCCGAAGTGGTGAGAGAGGGAACTGGGACCTCCTAGGCAGTATGAGCACGCCGCTGTTTTCCTTGAGAATTGAAGTGTCCGCTTCTATAAAGGTCCCGAGAAGCCATATATGTATACTATACTTTTCCTCCTACCATTGGCTCTTGCTTCTTCTTTATAAAGGGGCATTGGGAAAAAAGGCTTCATAAAGTATTTTATGGGTGGTTAGAGGCTAAGTTGAGAAAGCGGCGGTACATCTGTTCGTGAGAAAGGCGGTAAAGGTGGTGACATGCTGGATTTGAGATATTTGTATTTCTTGCCACTTCTGCTACGCACGCGACCACATTTATTACACTACATGCAAATCTTAGGTCGACCCTAATTTACCCAGCTTCACATCCTTCGTTCGAGAGGTGACCCTATCCTCGAACCTCTACCAACTCGGGGCGAGTGATTTTACTACCGAAGCACAGTTTAGCAATTGAAACTCAAAATTTGCATTTTTGCAATATTGAGGAAAATGTGATGCATAATTTCAATTGAATTAACGCACTGATCTAGAATTCCTTTTAAATGACACTGTAGCGTAAATACTAAGGAAGTTAGAACATAAAGCTAATTTGTTTCAGCATGCATTCCGGTGTTTAGATAAAAAAAAACCTCGCTACTTGTCCCTTGTCATTCATGTATGCACGTGAAAACCTCTTTATAAATGATAAGTAAAATATAAATTGCCAAATAATATGAGTCTTATCACGTAATATTATTAATCAATGTTATGCAATAGATATGAAATTGTTATGAATGAAATCAACATTTTCACGGAACTAAAAACTTTCATTTATTTAATATCCGTAAATATAAAATATAAAAATGCAAAGAAAATAACATATATACAATTGCAGATATACAATTACAGAGAGAAAGTACATCATATACATATATCTATACCTACAATTACAAATTATATACACTTTATACATCACTGTTGTGGAATTCAATGAAACAGTGGTCCAAGCATAACCCTGGTTTTTCGGGGCAACCAGGGCAGAAGAAACCAGAGTTTTTTCTGATGCCCTTTTTTGTACGATTTTTGCACTTTCTGTAAAGTTTTTTATTCTTCTCACTAGAAGGAACCATCATGGGGAAATGTTCTACATTAATCATTTTTTCTTCCATCACTTGGTGAATTGTTGGAGCCCTTTCACATTCCCCAATCAAATTGTCAATCACAACCAACCGAAAATCATAAAAATGAACTTTTGTATTATACATGTTGAATAAAATGTAGCTATTCAAAAGTAGCATTTGTAACATATGGATCCCTATTTTTTATACCACCTTAGCATCTTCCTCTTGCAGGGGTAGAAAGCTATCATCTGGTCGAACTGATCAATTCCACCCATTGACTTATTATATTCAGCGATCGCAAGAGGCTTAATTTTTTCCTCCCTCTCTTCCTAACTACCTCTACCATCTTTCCATCAAATTCGGATGATACTACAATTACGTCCCGTCTGTCTCTCCATTTTAACACACAGACGCCATCCTCGCTAAAAATTTCGCTGCATTCTCCTTTCTTCAATTTTTGTTTTATTATATCCATGGGATTGTTTTCTCTATTAGTCCTAAGAGTTTCTGTTGAATACGTCTTATTTTCTAACAGAAATCTAGTCATATTTGGAATATTATAGAAATTATCCATAAAAACAGAATGCCCTTTGTTGAGTTTTCCCTCCATCAAATTTTTCACAACTTTTTCAGTATGGCTCATTCCTGCAATATCGTCGTCTTTTGCCCCTGAATAAACAATGCACCTCTGCACCAAACCATTTGGTTCAGTCAACATATAAAATTTTACCCCATATTTATGGCGTTTCCCTTTAATATATTGCCTAAATAGCAATCTCCTTCACCAAAGAACCATCAATTCGTCGATGGACAATCGCTTCCCCGGGTAATAAATATTTTCAATCGTTTTATGAAAAAAATTGAGCAAGGGCCTAATTTTATATAGCCTGTCATTAGGTACCGTATCACCTTCGCTCGGGTTTCTGGAGAAATGCATTGCTCGCAAAATGAGCATAAATCTATCTCTACTCATAAAATTTTAGAAACACTTTAATTCAAAAAGCCGAGACCCTTTTTCCAATAGTCCTCAAGACGAGTACATTTTATAGTTCCCATATGGAATAAAAGCCCCAGGAAACGTTTAAATTCGGGAATGCTCAAATCTTTCCATCTTGTAATACGAGCTTCAGGGGAACTCACCGAGCGAACCATCTCTTGTGCATAAATATTTGTTTCTTGAACAATAAACTCAAACATTTCTTCCATGGCTAACAAACTAAAGAATTCTCTTGGATTATTACCCGGATGGCCTGGGTTCGCAGTAAAGGGAATTTCATCCCTAGTGGGTTTACTACGACTCCAGAGAATTGCTTTAGGAGCAGACGGTTTAGCAGAGGATGCCTCCGTACCTGAAGACGGCGGAATATCAATTTCTTCCTCATCGGGATTATCATCCTCTGATTCTCCAACATCGAGGTCTGTCTCGGAATGAAGACCCACTTCCTCTTCATCTGATGACAACTCGGCCAAAAATGAATCAATTTCATCTTCTTCGGTATAAAGTCTTCTGCTATGAGAAGACATGGAAGCTTTCGAAGTCCCAGGTTCTTGTCCATCATCTATAAAAGATAAATAAGATACATAATCATGCAATGAGAAACTTAATGAACTCGTATAATCTGAATTCTATAATCCAAATCTCTAAACTAGGAAAATGTAATTGAATTATGAAAAAACAACATAAAAACAAAATATTTATTTAGTGATTAAAAAGTAAATTTACTAAAAAAACAAAAATCCGAGTGATAAAAATACAAGTTCTGCTGTATATAATTAGGCATAAATGGTGGTTAAAATATGATGTAAGATAAATATTTATTCTTACCTTGAGAACTGGAGATCACTTTCTGTTTCTTAGACTGATCCGCCTCATGCGACATACTTCCGTCTTCTCTTTCATCTCCACTACCTAAAAATTTCAACAAGTAAATATTACAAAATTTGAAAAAATCGATCACTTGATACTCCAATTATAATATGTCAAATATATAATATCTTACCTTTAGCTTTTTCGACACTTTGACGTTTTCTAGAAGAAGCAACAGATTTCCGTTTTTTGTCCATTCCACACAATTAAAAAACATAAACTGTACAAAAAACTGTAAAAATATAAAAATACGAACTTTGCTTTTGTGAAAAAATCCACTGAAAAGCAAAAAAATATTTGCCGCACAAAAAAAACGGTATCTAGGAACGAACACTACACACAGCAAGGTTGGACTCCAACTGATGGCGAGAAATGGTATTGGGAGTCACAGGCTACGCCTGCATCCCACCCCAAGTCATAAAACATGGGTAGAAAGAGGACTGCTCGAGCAGGCGTGAGCGCACAGATGGGAGTCACACGAACCACTCGAGCAGCCGTCAGCATTGAACGTGTTAATCTACTGATTTTGCTCCATATGATTTTTATTACCCAAGAAAGCATTAAGTGGAAAGAATTTCATTCTGACAGCAAGGTTCAATCAGTGATGAATGAGTAACACAGAAGGCAACCAAAGAAATTTTACTCACAATCAGACGGAATCCAGGCATTAGTTTCATAATGGAAGAAGAGTACTGACAGGAAAGAATTATTTAAAAAAAGTAAGGAGGTTCTTTTACCTAGGTTTTAATAAATAATTTTTTAGCTAATTTTTGCCGTTCTAATTTGAATCACCTTCATATTTAATCTGGTATGGATTTCAGATAATCATGTGAATACTCACCCTGACTTTGGTTTCAGCATAAAGACGAGGAAGCACTGTGTCCAAGAGATCACGAACAAGGGAAGGCTTATTATGAGCTGCCGAATTAAAAGCAACAAGAGCCACCCTTCGAACATTTGGGTCAGGGTCCTCAAGGGCTCCCAAGAATCTGCCCATACCCCCTGCTCTGAGGAGAGCATCTATAGGCTGGGGCTAAATGAGTGAAAAGAAAAAAATATTTTTCACGTTCTATCATTATCACAGCATATCATTATCACAGCAATCAATTTGGATACCTCAAAAGAAGAACCCTTCTTGATAACTTTGAAGCAAAAATTAAATATTCTTCACAACAAACATTCATATTAAAACATCTACCTGATCTGAAATGGTAAATTTCACAGCTGTAACAACAGTTGTTCTCATCAGAGGAGATTCCGATGAGAGTGACTCCTGAAGACGTGGGAGGAGAGCAGCAGGGTCAACCAGGGTCAATCTACCAAGGCACTCGGCAACAACATTTCTTGTGCCCTCTTCAGAACACTCGCAGTGATGGAACAATTGCTCCCAGATTGCAGGCACCCATGCCTGCAATGCCCCACCGCCTCCTCCACTCCCACTTTGGCTTCCAATTATCTGCAAATCAATTTAATTTTACATGATTAGAAACTGTTTTAATCTAACCCAAGAAAAAATTAATAAAAGCAAATATCTATAGCTCCACCATCAATAATATTATCCCCTTCCATTTGTTGCTATGATGATGTAATATTTTATATATGTCGCATGCTGGATAATGAATCATGAAAGCACTTAGCAGGAAAATTTAATGATTATCTCACATTTTAGACTTTACCAATTTTTCCCCCTCTAATATAAGCCGCAGCTATGGAGAGTTTGGTGATTTTATTACACACAATATCTAACTTGCATGAACATACACACGTTTAACTGAAAGGAAGACATGTTTAAAAAAATAATTTTAAGGAGTCAGCATAAATGGATGCTCTTCAATTCTAACATGAAATAAAATCACTAAATGGGCTAGTGGTTATGTAACTAATTCAAGACAATTAGTATACGTAAACCCTTATCACTTGTGGGGAATATGTTCCAGTAAAGCACTCAAAATGTCTTGTCATATGATTAGAGAACAGTTTCCATTGCTGTATGACTAAACTAATTATAAAAAATGCGTCAAATTATAATGCAACAAATTCTCATATTAAAGATAATATTCATAAAACTTAAATTAGGGATGGCAAATACCGTATATACTGGAGTATAGGTCAAGTTTTTAAGACCAAATTTTTAGCAAAAAACTCGGGGTCAACTTATACACGAGTAATATTTGTGTTAGGTTAAAACTCATGACATTATTTGCCCTACCGTTGTTAAAATGTGATGGAATTGAAACTATTGTTGTATTTAAACTGCAATGATAACTATAGAATATTTAAATATTGATGTATATGAAAGAATAAAGTTACTATATAATTCGATGATCCTAAGTTGAGCTCTTGATGCTTCACAGGTAATTAAGCAATTTTCGTTAATGCAACGTTCGGCAATGCGACGGCAGCAGGACAAAGAATGACAGCAAGACAGAGGTGCAATATGTAAACTCTGTAATATGTAAACAAAGAAACACTTCGTCTGGGGAAGGCATCTCACTACTTCGCTGCTACTTGACACCACGAGATAATTTGATATTCGAAGAATTATAGAGACCCAACAAATAGTCTTTTTTGGATTCTTTACATGGAACTAAATGGATTAAAACGTACTGAATAAAAAAATTTCGTTTTACTACACTTGAAAAACTGGGGTCGACTTATAAACAAGATATTCAAAAAAACAAAGTTTATATTAAAAAATTTGCAATCGACCTATACACGAATATATACAGTACATGGCACTTTGGATTTTACTTGGCTTGTATTTTGTATAAAATATGAAGTTTATAAGAGGAGTAAACTGGTGTTATGCAAAAAAATCTGATTCACATTACTTTCTTGGAATGCAACAAAAATAATTTTCCATCCCTGACAAATCAACATTATAAATATTTTACTTGATAATAACAAATAACCATAAAAATTCTGCTGATACAGAGTAAAGATAACCAGCATGGAAATAAACATTTTCATTATAAAGGTTTAATAGCATTCCAAATGACTAGAGTCAGTGTGAATCACAATTTCTATAGAATAGACCTTGGTTAACTTTAGAGTTAGTTTTCGCTGCTGAATTTCAGTCTGAATCAACCAGACAAAAAAAATATTGCAACTACGAGGAATAAAACAAAAGGCATGAACTATGGTTAAAATGCAAACTTAAAATTGATGGTAGCCATGGCCAGTGTTTGTTAAGAATGCTTAACTGCAAAAAAAAAGCAATTTTGCTTAGTGAGAAATTAATTTTATTAAGTAAGATTTTAAGTAAAATTTCATGTATCCAGTACAAATCTGACACAGTACAGTGAAACCTCTCTAAATGGACACCTCCGTAAAGCGGACACCTCTTTTGTGGACACTTACTCTAGGGTCCCGGCCAGAAGCATTAGAAATTACACTGTAAGCAACCTCTCCAAAACGGACACCCTCCAATATGGATGCAGACACTTTGAAAGGCATCCCTTTTGTATTTTCAACCTCCCTATAAAGGACACTCAGAGCTGGCACAAAACAATGTATGCACATATTACATCCATTGTATTACTTGGGAAACAACGTACATATTATGAATTAGACAGCAACAATATTGCCGCGAAAAAAAATGCCAGTACGGCTGTAGCCTAATTGCCACGATCATTCATTGCTATCATTGTCTTCAGTGAGGAAAGTGATTACCGTCTCCGAATTGGGATTAGCATTTTGGATATTTTGCATAATATGTGCAAGTAAGTATTTTTAATATAGGTAATATTTTATCATAAAGACAATACAAATATAACTGTACTAGCATAAGTGCCCGTTGAATTTCAACGGGTTTAATGAATCTAAATTTTCGTCAATGCAACATGTAAAAATCGCAAGAATAAAATTGTGCACTGTTTTAACCATCGAATATTTCTATATTATAAGTCTGTTTTAATTAATTAACTAAAATCTCACAGAAATTCCTTGTGAATAAAATAGTACCTTTCTTTCTACTAAAATAGCCATTGTCATTAGTTTTAAAGGTACTTTCCTGTTAATGGGAATATCTCAAAAAATAATCACGTACTGTTGTGA
This sequence comes from Uropetala carovei, assembly GCA_036926305.1. NCBI lineage: Eukaryota > Metazoa > Arthropoda > Insecta > Odonata > Petaluridae > Uropetala > Uropetala carovei. Next base: position 4,285,332 of record JAXCHB010000172.1, on the reverse strand, counting down.
TATTTTGTTAGTTAACAATGTGTAATAAATCTCGTTAAGATAGTTACGTTGATCCCTTAATGATGAATTTGTGGAGCTTGCCGAGGAATGAAGAAGAAGCTGTATCTTTGCTTCAAGACCATGGTATTTTATCTAAAGGGCGAATGTGCAAGAAGGATCATATTATGAAACTTTACTTCTGCTACAGAATATTTTGGAAATGCAATGTGAAAGCCTGTCAGCAGAAGAATTCATGTGGCAATAACATAACAAAGAAATCAACATATTTCCAGCTATTTTAAATGCCACAAAGACATATTGACCTCCTATTAACATACATTTAGATTGTATTAGTAATTATGTTGCCTTTATTAATAAATAACTTTCAAAAAAGTGTGATTTTTAAGTAATTCCCCCGTTGTTACGCATTGTTAACAAACAAATTCGTCGTAACATATCACAACAATACATGTTTATTGTTTGAGGTATTCCCGTTAACAGGAAAGTACCGTTTTAAATTGATTATAGCATTAGGATTTCAATTTCATTAAATAAGCAGAATTCCGGTAACAAAAAAACTGTACAATCTTCAATTGCCTCTGATAATACTTTAAATAGATTTTGGAATATAATGTACCTCAATATCGTTTATCGTCCGCTCAGCACTCTTGCCTTCTCAGTTTCCGAAACAACAACTTTCAATAGTTTTAAATTGATTTTTGCTTTGAAATATACTTGAGTCAATTTGGTACAACTTCCACTTTACATACTGTAAATTCCAAAGTAACTCCTTTTATAATAGGAAATGCTAGCCTAAAATTAATTCATTCTGTAAAGTGAATAAATAAAGTTCTTTCTTTAAACTATAACAGCAACTTATTAGATTTAAATGGATTATAAGCCTTAGAACTTACTCTGTATTAAATAAGCACCAAAATTCCTTTTATAAAAACAAATCAATTCATTAAATGATCCACTGTTGTTTCTTCGAAATTCTCCTGTTAACAGTTTTACATGTCCTTTTAATTTTAATTGAATTTTAATTTATATTCGTTTCCAAACTTCGGCCATTGTTACGAAATTAATTGGAGGAATAACGATATAAATTCGTAAGCACGTATGCTTTACAAAGAATTTCATTTAAGAATGCTTTTTATTTCCAATTTTTCTAAAATGACACTGTTGATACTTAAAATTTTTTATATTTACGTTAATATACTTATTTTCCACAAAACACGCCAATCTCTCCCCTTCCTTCCTCTCTCTCTCTCTCACGTATTGAAGCACTCAAGGCACACTTATTCCCAGAAGGATGTATACAATAATAGTAATTTGAGGTGTAACAATGATAATGGTCGACATAGCAACATCACGTTAAAATGGCGAGATTTCCACAAAATATGCAAATTAAACGTTTAACATGGAATATTTCGATCTGTGGGTGAAAAAAGACGAAAGGAATAAGAAACTTTATAACTTTTTCTTCATAATGGTTCAAATCTGAAGGTCGTTTGTTAATTTCTTCTAATTTTAATTTTCCAAATGAATAAAAGTCTGCTCGTCAAAAAACCGCATTTTACATGTTAAGTAATGGGAAATGGAAATGCCTCTCTTGGAGACGAACCAAGGAATTTTTTCGAGATTTAAATTTGTCATTCTCTGAAGAAGTGTTAATCAAGCATCCCTACCAAATTTCGAGTTTCTATCATTATTATTTCTCGAGTTATTAGCATTTGCATAGCGTGACCAACCAACCAACGGATGACGGCTATTATTATATAAAATTATCATGTAGCTCATTCGGTATTATCGTGTAACTTCTCGCGTATTTTTCTCCAAGACATTAATATTACTTTCTCACATACAAAGTATATTGAGAAAGTACTGTAATAGTGACAAAATTTGATCTCGAGATTTTTATGGAAATATGCCGTCTGTCTGTCTGTGGGTGTCTTTTCATGGCTCTAAGAGCAGCGCTTCTCAACCTTTTTTGCTCCACGGCACACCTTCATGCATGCTTAAGAACATCGCGGCACACAAAACCACCCCTAATTAATTTCACTGTGTAAATACTCATTTTTAAAGATAAAAACCAGCGTAACAAGTAAAAGTCGCAGTTATATTAGATTGTTACAATTGGTATAGCAACAATTGTATCATTTTATTGTACATTAAATACATAGATAATTTAAAAATTAAATATCTTCGGAGCGTGCAGCACACCGGTTGAGAACCACTGCTCTAGAGCATAAACAGTAGAGCGAAAATGAATGAAACTTCGTATTTAGGCATTTTATCATACAGAATAAAAACTATGACGAAATGGTTGACATTGCACAATAATTAAGGGCAGTTTATTCTAGGCAAATTTAACAACAATTCGATTATCTCAAAAATGGCTCCAACAATTTTGATCAAATTTCGTACAGTTACTTGAGTTTACGTCTTCAATAATACCTAATACTTCATATTTCTCAAAATATGAATATAAGGCTAGTTTATTCTAGGCAACTTTAACAATAGTTTTTCTCAAAAACGGCTAACGATTTTGATCAAATTTCGTACTTTTACTAGAGTTTGTTTGCAATAATACTACATTGTTCATATTTCTCAATAAATGAATATAAGGCTAGTTTATTCTTGGGCAACTTTAACAACAATTGGATATTCTAAAAAACAGTTCATACGATTTTCATCAAATTTCATAGAGTTATTTAAGTTGATGTTTATAACGATTCTACATAGTTCATATTTTCCAAAAGATAACTAAACGACGCATTAGTATATGAGAAAGTTTGTACAATGTATGTTGTACTGATTTTTACTTTCTCATACGAAGTATCAAGCAAGTATTGTTTTTGCAATAAAATTCGACCTCGAGATTTTTACGGAAGTATACGTTTTAGGTGTCGCTGAATCCGAAAAAGTGGTTTTTGCAATGCCGTCTGTTTGTCTGTTACTGGCTCTGGAGCCTAGACGGTAGAGCGAAAATGAAAGAAATCTCGTACTTAGGTATTTTATCATACTGAGCAGAGTATACTTAGAAATGGTTGACATTGCTCAATAATTAAGAGTAGTTTATTCTACGCATTTTTAACAACAATCCGATTTTCTCAAAAACGGCTCTAATGATTTTGATCAGATTTCGTACAGTTACTAAAGTTTATGTCTTCAATAACACTGTATAGTTCATATTTCTCAAAAAATGAATATAAGGCTAGTTTATTCTATGCAACTTTAACAATAATTCGATTTTCTCAAAAACGGCTCTAACCATTTTGATCAAATTTCGTACAGTTATTTGAGTTTACGTCTTCAATAATACTGTATAGTTCATATTTCTCAAAAAAATTAATATAAGGCTAGTTCATTCTAGGCAACTTTAACAATAATTCGATTTTCTCATTTTGATCAAATCTTGCAGTTACTTGAGTATACATCTACAATAATACTACGTATTTCATTTTTCTTAATGAATGAATATAAGGCTAGTTTATTCTTGGGCAACTTGAACAAAAATTTTTATTTTCTAAAAACAGGCTCATATGATTTTCATTTTCTAAAGATAACTAAACGACGCATTAGTACGTATATGAGAAAGTTCGTACAATGTATGTTGTACCGTTTTTTTCTGAGGAAAAAGTGTGCTGTTCTTGGAACAGAACTGTTATGTGTCAACATTGATCAACGTGTGTCAAAAATGAACTACGCGCTATGGTATTACCGCAAAATAAACAACCTACTCTATAGTAACTAAGTTAATGTTTTTATTTAACTAGTAACCAAGGATATTGGTGAGCCTTTGGTTCACTTTGTTTTTGGATTATGATGCCTTTTATATCGGGTGTAACTGTCTCCAGGCACTATCGCGCCCTTTGCCTCTCTGGAACGAAGCTATCCCTCCACATTGTCCAGTGATCGGGAGGGTAAAATTCACCACAGACAGATCCGTCGTGGTCTTGCAAGCTTTCGTTTTGTGTGGAAGTTATTAAATGTAAGTAAATAACAAATAGCAGATCCAACAAAAATAATATATTTAGATTAAGAACTCAAATTAATTTCACGCACTATTTCGACAGATGTTAATAGGGTAAAAAACATTCTTGATGGAACTCCTTCTTCTCCTAAACATCTCACCTCTTTTATTTTTGGAACCATGCCTCTTTCAAAAAGTTTTCCTTGATATTTTTTTAACAACATCTTTAATAGGTGCCATTTTAAACGGGTTATGTGCTTATATTTAAACATTTGAAAGTCGTTCCTTAGGAATAATTTGGGTATATTGATGTACTTCGTCACTCTCCAACTTGACACTACGATTGATGTTGACCCATAACATTTCTAAGCCCTGGTCTTATAGTTTATCTTGAGTTTAGTGAATTCCTTTTACAGCTTTTCCAATTTTACAATTTTTCATGTTTCAGAACCTTTTAACCATTGACTACGTCTCCAAATCAGTTAAATTTAAAAGAATAAGTGGAAGTGATGGAGTTTTACAGGAAAGAAAAGTGCAGAGTCGGTAAATTGGCTGAACATTTCAAAATAAGTAAAACATTAGCAGCACTCATCATAAAAATCAAGAGGCCTTGTTAAAACTGGCAGGGAAACGGGAATGGAAAACAATATCATAAGTTTTGTAATGGTAAAGGTAGTTTAGTGGATAAATTGACTTTTGAGTGGTTTTGTCAGGTGCGAGTCCAAAAAAATTCCAATCTCGGGCCTATGATACAAACAAAAGCTTTGAAAATAACTGCGGAAGTCGATGCAATTGATTTTATAGCCTCAAATGGCTGGTTGGATAAATTCCGTGGATAGCACAATACTTCCTTCAAAGCAATTTGCGAGGAGTCTGCAGACGTAAATTTGGAAACTGTTTCTGAGTGGAAAAATAAGTTGCCATCAATATGTGAATCATACTATGCAGAAAACATTTTGAATGCAGATGAAACAGGTTTGTTTTTCGGTACAATCCCAGAAAAACCACTGTATCTTAAAGGAGAAACGTACAGGGGGTAAAGTGGCAAAGGAACGTTTGACTATACTTTTGTGTATAAGTTTGACTGGTACTCATGAAATATCCCTTGTTATTGGCAAATCAATGAAGCCAAGGTGTTTTAAAGGTACAGACCCAGACAAATTAAATGTCATATGGAAGTCAAACGGTAAATTTTGGATGGCTAGAGATATTATAATGGAATGGTTGACCCAGTTAGAAAAAAATGATTCACCAGAATATAAAAGTTTATCGATAATGCAGCATGTCACCCCAAGATTAAATTACAATATACTGAAACAGTGTTTCCCTCCCCCAATATAACATCTATTGCTCAACCACTAGACCAAGGGATAATACAAAATCTCAAGGTGAAATACCGACAGTTGGTGTGCTTAAACACCTGATATCGAAAATGAATTGTGAAAATTATAGTAGTAGGACAAAACTTTGCAAAAGTAGTGACGTACTAAAGGCGATAACATGGATTAGCACAGCATGGAATGAAATGACCTTCTCTACAATTAAAAACTGCTTCTGCAAAGCAGGATTTAATTGCAACCTAGACCAATGTGGTGGTGATAATGAACATGTAGCTGATGCATCCATACTTAATGGTTTGCTACAGACATTGGGGAATTCTTCACTAAGCACCGAGGAATAAGTTTTTGTGCACTCCAATGCAGCAATAGAAGGTAGGAACATTGAGGTTCTGGACATTGTTAATGAATTTGTGAATAATGAAGAGCATGTGGATAAAGATGAAAACAAAGACGAAAAGACTGAAGATCAATGTGACTCCAAATTAAAGAAACATAGAGATGCATTAGATTACTTTAATTTAAAAGGCTTCTATCTAAGCAAAAATGATTAGCTTGGACTGAAACTGGTGACTTAATTATACACAGTGAAAATGAAATCTTCCAAGCAAATCACTTTATTTTCATTTTTTAATAAAACTAATCATTATGTATGTTTATATGTAAAGCAAATGCACAATATTCAATAATAATATGTGTATGTAACAAATTGCAATTATGTATACTTAATTCATTGATTTTCCTTTGTTTTTATTTGTTATATGTATTACATGCTTATATATATATTTGTACATTTTATACAAAGTATTAGATTTATTGTCTCTTTTATATTGTATTGATTATATTGCACTTATTAAATGTATTTTTACTGTGCATATTCAATTTGTACGCTTTTTACATTTACGATATTCAAACCTCGGACATCGACCTTTCCAAAAGGGACACCTATATATAGCAGGCACTTTCTTCTGTCCAACTGGTATCCGCTTATAGAGGTTTCACTGTAGTAGGAATTGCTGACCAAAACTTGGAAGTCTCAGAAAAAAAACTAGGAGGGATGGTCACCTATGTCAACTGATCTAGCCATTTCTATGCATAAATGGCATTGCCTTACACCATGTATGAGCAACTTTACTCATAGTGAGCCACATTTCTGGTTGCAAATACTGCAGTAAGCAGCATGTGGACCAATGATTGCATACCTCTGCCTTACTCATCTTTGGGTGATATGTGAGATGATCAAACATTGCTAAATAAAAACTGGTAAGATGGTTTGAAATCTAGAAAACCTGGAAACCAACACTACTGTGGTTATGAATGGATATTGAATAAAAGAGTGAGAGACTATACAAAAAGTTTCACCTTTGACTTTGTATATATTTACAATTTAAGTTTTTTTCGTTTCTTTCAAGGAATCAAATATTTAAAGATGAGCTGTCATCATAATCATCCATCCCCTATTTTAATTTGTAGTAATGATACAAAGTAAAAATTTCCAAGAAAGAAACAATATTTACAAAGTAGCATAGAAATTAAATAGATAAATTTTACATAACATCAACAAACCTCTTTTAGGGAATGCAGTAAGAGGTACTGCCTTCTTGGGGTAGTTTCAATCTGGTGCAAGACGAATGGCAAAAACTGAGATAGGTTGCCCACAGCTATTCCACCAAGAGCATGTGATGCAGCAGACCTCACCTCTTCAGAAGGAGGTGAGAATGAATCCAGTATGGCTCGCCCAAGGTCTGGAACTCCACTCAAGTCCCTAAAGAAAAGTTTAATTTGTATAGTCATATCTCATTTAATGCATGTTTGTTTAGCACAATGTCAATGTAATGCAACTGGCATCATGGGACATTTTTTATTTTTTGATAGAATTAAAGAATAAAATAAATATCGTACTATGCTGAAAAATTAAAATACTGTGTGCAATGTACATTTTTACATACTGTATTTACCTGAACATAAGACAACCCCATTTTTTAAACTCACAAGGGAAGGCCCTCATGACCGGGAAACAAATTTCTTTAAACTTGGTAGGCATATAGTACTCTTCACCAGGATCAAGGATCACACTGCACCTTTTGGGGATAACTGTAACTGACTTATAGTTTAAACAATAAATGGATTCATTTTAATTTACTTTAAGTACGCTACAGTAGGCATTCTTGCCAAGCCCATGCATAGGTCAAGCTTGTAAAGTGCCTGTGTTGTATACCATAGGTCAGTGGTTTGAACCCTCTTTAAATCACTTTTTTTAGTTTATTTCTTGTTAACACTTTCAGCTCGAATAGTATTTTCCGAGAATTTTTGAAATCCGAGGATTTTTTTTCTGTCATATTCCTTCTTAATAGTCTACTTATCCTAGTCGAATGCAAATTATTTTTTTTGTTCAAAATTTTGCCGAAATTCGCACTTTTTCTTTTGTTTTTTGAACATTGCCTTCACCTCTTTTGGACCCTCCTATCATTTCTTTTTTCACAGTGTTTTGGAAAATGTGAATCTATTGATATTATAGAGGGTCTCCATAATACGGACTAATTCTGCTGAGTAGTTTCCTTGGCAAGGGTGTCTAAGATGGACGATCATTATTCGTAAAAGGTCATTTTATTATAACAGAATTTTTTGTACAGGAGAATTTATTAACATCACCGTAATCAAAAATTAAAGAAAATATTAAAAGCTTTTATCAACAAAAAAGGGAATATTAAAACAACGTAGTAAAAATTAGGAAAATACGGAGATATAAAACACCTCGACAGAAACGCCTATTACAAAATGCCGCTGTTACAAAATATAAAAACTCGGACCGAGAACCGACACAGCACATGAAAGGCAGGTCTCAAATGTGACTGCTGTGAAGGTTCAAGGGTTATACCTGCAGAAACGGGAGGGTACAAGAGTTTGAAAGCCGAAGTGGAACTGCGTAGTTGCCCGTCATCTATTGAGAATGCTCGGATCTCTGCAAAGTCCGAGCGCCATCTACTGATGGTGCTTGGCTTCAATGTGTTAAGGTGAAAATGGTTTTACTCATTCTTACTTTTCGATTATTTTTTGGATCTTGTTTTTACCTTTGTTTTTTTCCTTTTTTGTCATATTTCTGTTAGCATTTAAAATTTCCCTTTTACTTTTCCCGTTGCCTTTTTTGATTAAATATATAATTCACCCTCAAAGATGCTCGGTTGGTGTGTATATATACAGTATTTAATCAATTGTAAGTCGACCTAGTTTTACCTTTTTACCATCTCAGAAATTGCCACTCGGCTTAGAATCTGTGTAAAAAAAGTAGTCAATGAATTTATGTCCGTAGTTACATTATAACGCGAGATATAAGTGTATTAAAGTTGAAGTAAACTATCTACTTTAAATGTATGCAAAAAAGAATCAAAATGACCAAACACCTACGAAGAAATAAATTACGTAAATAATACGTGGCATGTCAAAGTTGTAAAAAAATGCAGTGAAAGCGCTCGTATACTTAAGAAGCTACATATGTACACAATGTTTCATTTTACTCGTGAATCGAAACATTTGCCTTTCCTACCCCCCTCCTCTCCCACCTCTACCTATCTTGTTTCAGTGTCTCTAGAATGCGCGTACTGGGATTCCCCGAGCGAACCATTACATCCTTATGCCTTAGCAGTATAGCAGCCAACTTGGGAGAATAATTTAAGAATGAAAGTGAAAGGGAATGCACAGGTGATACTAACGTATGTTATGTAATACGGTGTCCGTATTTGATTGATGAGAAATGGCTATTTTTTTACGAGGATAAGATCCCGGGGGATAACGATGTCAAATTACTCTTTTAGTAGTTGTTATAAGTGAATAAAATGTATTTTATGTCACCATAATTTTAGTTAATACTCTTTATTTAATTACGAACTGAAAATCTAAGGTGTTCATACTTGTTGGTATTTTGAAATAAATGATCCCAGCTGTCTAAGCACTTTAAAATCAAAATTTTTCCTTGTGTCGGCTTAGAATCGATTAAATACGGTAACAGAAAAATCAGAAACAATAAATGTGAGACCGAGAACATCATATTTAAAAGAAATCCATTGCATGGCTGCCAAATGGTAAAGTAACAACAAGATAAAAACATAATTAAGCTAAAATTAAGAATGAGTAAGTCCATTTTAACTTTAAAAAGAAATAAACTAAAAAAGTGACATCAAAAGGGCTCAGAACCACTGACCTATGGTATAGAACTCTGACATTTTACGCTCATGACCACCACTCTGACTAGATAAGAACGCATACTGTAGTGTACTTAAATAAAATAATAAATTAAAATAAATAAACCTATTTATTGTTTAAACTATAAGTCAGTTACACCCAAAAGGGGGTGAACTTTCATCCTGGTGTAGAGTACTACGTGCCTACCAAGTTTCAAAGAAATCTATTTCCCCATCGTGAGACCCTTCCCTTGTCAGTATTTAAGAAAAAATATTTAAACCAGTAATTTTGACAAATTTAATATCTGATTATGTTCAACTGTTGCAATTTTTGCATTCAAGCCATAATTACAATTATTAAAATTGCCGGCACGACGAGATTGTTTCTCGGCTCATAACTTGGCCGCCAAGCAACTGTGCACAGAGATCTTTTTTCCTGCTGTGGGACCTGGTTCCCGGCAGTGCGGAAGGGAACCAGTAATGCCGAGTCATCCACATGCAAGCATGAGCTTTCTAGCATACCTTGCATTTCCCTCTTCTGTTTCTGTTATCATTGTTATTGTTGTTTGTTGTTAACTAAACCATTATAGAAACCAAGCATCATTATTCATACACCCACAGTAGGATAATGAATGAATGTTTTTGCTTTCAACAAGGTCTGTTTTAATTAATTTTCGCTACACTATGCTACATTGTACAGCATTTAGTATCAGGTTTATAAACCCCAACTTTCCATTGTGATAGGACAGAATCACATCTGCAGGCATCAAAATGAATGTCATCTACTTTTAAGACATACGACTGATTTATGAGAAGTCATTCCATATTACTCAAATATAAGACGACTCAAGATTTTTCATGAGCTAAAATTGGAAAAAACTTCGTCTTATATTCGGATAAATACGGTATTATTTTTCTTCCTGATGATGGTTCATACAATTTGTAAATCATTATATGATCAATAAATATGAATTAAATTGAATGTTTTTATTTACTTTTGCACTAGCCAACCTCCATCCAAAGGCCTCAGCTTCGACATCAATTCAATTGTCATGGCCAAAGTTATTTTGCATCATTTCTAGTGTAAAATAAATGTTTAATTTAAATAAATCTTGGCTGAAAAAAAAACAAAACTGAATGAAGGCAATAATCTTAAATTTGCAAGGAAAAGCATAAATCTTAAGGAAAAGTTTAAAGTGATTCAGTGTTTTGGAAAAGTGGATGTCAGTGATATTGCACGTATGTTTAGCTTCACAATTTCTACAATTTGTGCAACTCTGTTAAATAAAAAGTTCTACTGAATGAACCACACTGTGAAGAAACTTAGCAATTTGTTAGAAAAAACTGAGAAATTGCTATTGTTGTGAATTGATACAAAAAAGTTCCTATGAACACATGCCATTTAGTCAAGCAGTCATTTACAATAATGCCCTTCCTCTACTTCAATATATGAATGTAAAATGGTTGCCCCTGATAAATAGTGCAAACACACAAGTGACATACATTGATTAACATGCTAGATAAACCAAGTTAAAATACTTGCTTGATATCACAAGAAAGATATTTATTAGTCATTTGGTACTCAGAATTTGGAGAAAACCTCTTTTATTGACGACACTTTTTGGTGAACCAAATTTTTGTGAAATTATAGCTCTGTCCATATCAAGAAAAGAAACAAGTATAGAATAACTATAAAATAATTAAATCTAACTAAAACTCACAGATGGCGACCTATTTCCCCAATAGCAAGCAAGGCAAAGACATATTCAGCATCAGAACGTCCAGATGAGACAGATGAAGCTGCAGCCTGGGATGATGGAGGAGGCATTCCTACACAATCTGCTGTGCCCTTCCTTACATCAGCCAAAAACCTCTCCACCACCCCAAGTGCTTCCTCTTGAGTCCAAGTAACCGTAAGAGCAGCAACACACTTGGCCAAAGAGTGATAGGCCTATGGAAATGCATTTCAAATAAAATTAGGGCTTACGCCAATATTTGTAAATTTTAGCTATGTAAAAAAATGGCCAATTTATTAATTAGTAGCATGTTTGTGGAAATTTAGTTTGAAACTTTTTAATGTTAAATAATGTATAAAAATGTTCTATAAGTGATACAGATCATGGTTATGCACATCCTCTAATAGAGAGTAATTTTTTTTAATACGAAAAATTAAAGAAAATTACTTTGCCACTTTAAAGAATAATTATTTAATTAGGACTAGAGTCTAAAACTTAAATAATTTTCTCTTAAAAACTAAGTAATGTGTCCATATATAAATGTAAGACAACTTTCAAAATTAGTGTTTTACATAAATACTGTATTTAATCGATTGTAAGCCGACCACTTTTTACTTTTTTACTTCCTTAAAAATCGCCACTTGGCTTAGAATTGGGCCTTAAAAATCAATGAATGAAAAAGTAAAGCAATCAATGCATTAGTGCTGCAGTTACATTATAACTCTAGATATGTGAATTAATGTACAGTAAATTCCCAGTTATCTGGAATGCCTGGGGAATTGGGTTTTCCAGTTAAGTGAATATTTCGGTTGTTTGAGAGTTTTTTTGGATTAGGCTTCAATAAAGCATTTGGATACCAAAATAAGGAACAGATGCAAATTGTAAATTCATCTTGGAATTGCTAATCTGTAGACTAGATACTTGACTCTACTGTTCTTAAATAATTCCTTGACATTCAAGGAAGTAATGAAACTCAAATACATATACAAGTATTCAACACGTTTAATTGCAATATTTTAATATTGTGCTAGCATCCAGCATAAAAAAGGAAATAGAAGTAACTACCATGCTTATCACTTGGGGCAGGAGAGGATAGTATCCCAGCACTGAAATATCAGTGCTCTGTCCCTAATTGGTTAATGTAAATACATATCATATACCAGGTACTTAGATAATACATTATGAGTATATTCAACTGTTTTGTAGGACTTTACATGGAACAAAACTTTACATTATTATTGGCAATTTCAGTTAAGGAATTAAACTACAAAGAAATAAAAAAAATCCAAATAGCCTTGGCTACTACAGTGAATCAAAAAGGTATTGACACTGACTGAAAGACTTTAGATGTTCTGCTACAGCAATGCCTGTGGCAAATTAAAGCTGTAAAGATAAGCTGAGGCTGACCTGACGATGTACCACAGGAAGGGTTCCACGAGAAGGATGCGATGTTTGTGCTCCAGTATTTCCTCGGTGAACTAGAGATACTAGCATACCAAGCAAGTCAGCATGACCCAAACCAGGCAGTTTAGCCACCACAAGAGCCTTAAAGAACCCAAGCATTGAGTCAAGGGCAGCACCTGAGAAGAGATGGCAATGTTTGATACTGTAACAAGAGAGCCACCAGATGACCTTGGCGACTTATGCAGCTGCACCTGTGGCAGTTACCTGCTTCCTGGTAAATTAGAACTCATTAACTATGGCCTGCCAAGGTCACTCTGGGGTTTCAAATAGTTTGATTAAATTGCCCTTTTCTTTGAAATTAATTAACCATATCAAAGATTAAATACCATGAATTGATAAATGTATTAGTCTACTCACCTTGGAGAAGTGGAGACCTGACAAGATGAAGCACCTCTGGCAAAATGGCATGTGATGGTCCAATGAGGGCTGTGGGAAGGAGAGTAGCTATGGAAGTTAGAAGTGTAAGCGTCAGCTGGGCCACATGGAGGTCTGCTTCACTAATCAGAGGCGGCAATTCCGAAGTCACCTAATAAGTCACAATAAGTTAATGCTACGAGTCACACTTCTTATGATTTATGATCAAATATGTTAGATTTTATAATTGCATGCTGTGATTCTATGATTTTGCTTAGATACATATAATTTATCAGTTTGGTTATTAGAGACATTTTTATCAATTAAATGCACTTATAAGGAGAAAAAATGAATACAGTAGAACCTCATAAACCGGGCAACCTCAGGGCCTGGCATTTGCCGGGTTTTGAAAATTTATTTAAAAAGTCCTTAAGTAATTTACATTTTTGGTAACTGATTATATAATTCAAATAATGAATAACAATTAAAAGGGAACCCATTATCAATAATGCTATTACTTATACATGCACTAAAACAAGGAATTATATAAGAGCCATTAAAAAGTAAATAACGAACGTGAAATAAAGCGTATATCTAATACGCATTTACAACATTATTTTCATCACACATTATTCTAAGAATTTTTTTAAAACAGATCAGGCAAACTAACTTTCTTCATGCATTTTGATTTTTCCTTCATAAGTTTATCCTGTATTTGATACAAACACGTAATCTCTTGAAAAAGCAATGCAAGAGCGTTGTTCTAAAGCAGATATTGTATCTGTGACCAACTGTATACAGCGATCTTTTGAAAGTTTGCCCTTAACTATCTCTTGATCATTGTCACTTTCATTTCTTCATCTTTTTTATGCTCAGGTTTCAAAAACATGTCCACTATTACACATCAGCTGAAGTACGACAGGAGCATCATTGTCGATATCAACCCAGTTTTCAACGTCAGCTTCTACCACTCTTATTGCTATTGTGAAAAATTTTTGCTTGCTGCATTAGGTCTGAAATAGGTACACCTTCATTTCTTCGCTGACGAAACCAGTCAAACAATACCTTATCAACAATATTTACCAGGGACGTGTAGTGTTTTGCAGCTACACATAGCTTTAGGTGTATCACTCTCTGCATAAAATTTCAATATTTCAGGTTTTTTTTTCTTTTACACAGTGGAACTACCAATGACATATTCTTCGCGAAGTCTTTTCACTGAAGTACCTTTTTCAAGTTTTCTTAATAATTCCACTTTTTTCCAATTGTGAGAATTCTGTTTATGTTTCGTAACACCACTTATGGATGTCTTCTTTTTTTTTGAAGCCATGTTAAAATAAAATTTAACAAAAGCACTAATTACATTGCCAAAAAAAAATTGCTATCGCCACAAATCTAAACATGTGGTTCTAATGAGGTAAATGAAACAATGAAAATAGATAAATGTACATCATTTAAAGTAATTTCTAGAGTATTAGGATTTTTTACATATAACTTTCAAAAAAGTGCCGTTTTTGAATGCTGGGTTTATGAGGTTCTACTGTAATTGCAAAATTTTCACTTTTAAATTAAACAATGGATGTTATTTTTAATTTACCATATTTTCTTATGTATAAGATGCACCCCTTAACCCTCGGTTGGTTGTGTTATGCATTGCCACATCATTGGTTGCGGGTGAGTGAGCACTGCGCTCACCACGCGACCAATGGTGGGTTAAAAGAAGTTCACTTTCCAGTGTTTCAAGTTGTGTGTACTGCATAGAAAACCTCCCTCAATTTGAATTGTGCATACATCTGAATTTTAAGTTAAATATCTTATCAACATTTCAACTTTCATTGTATAAGACACGGCATGATTTCAGGATACATTTTTGCTACAAAAAAGTGCATTTTAAACCCTGGAAAATATAGTGTTTATTTCATAACAAGGCCCAAAGTAAATTAATAATTTAGAAGGAAAGCTATACTAACACTAATAATAAATTAAAAAACAGCCTGAAAAAGAACAAGAATTTCCCCTTAAAGTGAATCCTATCAATTGTGCACAAATGCAATACAGAAGAGACATGAAAAGAACTCACCTCATTCAAGAGTTCGTTGTTGAGAGCAGAGCCATAATTCTTGACTAGGGTGTCCAACAGAGTGAGTGTGCTTAGCTTCAGTGCTCTTTGGTTCTTGCGAAGAAAAGAACCCAAAATGGGAACTGCTTCAGCCTTTATTAAGAAAAAATGAATAGGAAATGAATTAAATTTTAAAGTCACTGTGTTTGCTAGCCATAGCCATTTGCTTTCATCCCTAAAACTTTCAGGTAGGATCAAGTAGGATTGATTTCTTGTGCCTGAAAATAAATCATCATCAATTGGCTATTTCAAAAATGGATCATTCAAAATGGTGTAATATACTGTATTTACCTGCATAAAAGATGACTTTTTTCTTCCGATTTTAGCGTATGTAAAATCTTGAGTTGTCTTATTTCGAGTAGTATGGAATAACTTTGCATAAATCAGTTGTATGTCTTAAAAGTGGATGACATTCGTTTTGATGCCTGCGGATGTAATTCTATCCTATCAAAATGGAAATCTGGGGTTTAGAAACCTGATACTAAATGCTGCACAATGTAGCATAGTGTAACGAAAACTAATTAGAACAGACTTTGTTGAAAGCGAAAACATTCATTCATTATTCTACTGTGGGTCTCATGACCGGGAAATGGATATCTTTGAAACTTGGTAGGCACGTAGTACTCTACACCAGGATCAAGGTTCATCCCATTTTGGGCATAACTGGCTTAGTTTAAACAATAAATAGGTTTATTTATTTTAATTTATTATTTTATTTAAGTACACTACAGTACGTGTTCTCATCTAGCCGGAATGGTGATCATAACAGAAATGGGAGAGGGAAATGCAAGATACGCTAGAAAGTTCATGCTCGCATGTTGATGGCTCAGTGTCACTGGTTCCCTTCCACGTTGCTGGGAGCCAGGTCCCGCAGCAAGAAAAACAATCTCTCCGTGTGACCGTGTGGATGCAAAAATTGTAATAATTGAATATAATCAGATATTAAATTTGTCAAAATTACTGGTTTAAATGTGTTTTCTTAAATACTGAGTTTAAAAAAGGGGGTCTTATATTCAGAGTTGTCTTATACTCGGGTAAATACGGTAGCTGTTTGAATTCAATAAACGATTAACTCTTGCAGCCATAATCTGTTATGCTAAATCTTATGTGCATTTCTGGCACACAACGAACACCCTTGGCAGAAATTCACCAAATGTAGATTTAAAAAATCTAATTTATTTCAGAATCAATGATTAGTCACCAAGGGTGGTTATCAGTAGCTGAAATGTGCACCTGGTTTAGTCTGCCATAAACAGCTATCTAGACTATACAGATAGTTCTAAAGCTCCCAAAAATAAATTTAATTTAAAGGAACCACAGATTTTGAAATAATATAAATAATAGCTGGTATGTACAACCACTATAGATAGATAAAAACTGAGTACAATGCAAAGACTTACAAGTATGGGAGCCAGATCAATGTGTAGAGGAGATCCAGCTACTTTGGTGAGGGCCTTAACAGTCGTGAGGCGTGTGATTTCATTACGTAAGCGATCCAGGAAAATAGGTAAACAGGTGTGCAGTTCTCCCTAAAAAATTTAATATAATTATGCATATAGCAATGAGATTTAACACAAGAAAAAGAAATTTAAAATAACTCACCTGCAAATAGTCACCAAGACTGCAGATTATCTGACCCATGCATGATATGGCACGTTCTTTAACCTCTTGGTCAATGTCAGCAGCTCTCAACCGAACCAGGGTGCAACGATACAGTTCAGCAGTGAATGGAGTGAAGTCAAAACCACTCGGTTCATCTGGTCAACAACAATTTGATACAAAATTAAATGGAAACTGCTTACAAAAGATTGCATAAGATATGTCACTATTTATATACTTTTACCTTCTGCATCTTGACATTATTTTATTGCTAAAAAAGTAAATGAATCACCTTTTTAACTGCATGTAATTCCCATACAGCTTATCATCCATTTAATGTAATAAAAGCTATTAACCCTTTTAGTGCCAGCCGGCCGATCTATCGGCTCTTGCTGCATGTGCGAAGAATGCCACGGGCTGATCTATCGGCCGCGCTTGTTTACGATGACTTTGTATTTTCTTTCCGGGTGGGATTACTCTTTTAGTCACTTGGTTGACATCTGGTAAGCTTTTCCTGCCACAATGTATTAAATCTCATATGGATAGCTTGTCTTTCGATTTTATATCTACTGAGAGGACTACGGCCGTTTTCGCGTCAGTAGCTTGACGTGTTTTATATGGCACATCGCATTAGTGGTTGTTATCGTTAATTTTTGACGACTTATCTGCAGTTTTTGGACTTCAAAAGGCAGTGTGTTTATCTATTGTTATCTCAGGTACTCCAAAATTTTTTTCGTAAATTTATTCTTAAAAATATTCATCGTACCATTATATCAGTCTTGAAATATTTTCACTTGAAAATTCAAAATTCCGTACAATGCTTAGTATTCTGTATATATTCTTTATATGCAATTATTCTAAATTATATTCTGTCAATGCGCATATGATTTATCAGGATGTTTGAATATTATCGTTTTTATTTGAAATCTTTTACTAAGGAAAATTTTCCATTCTACCCTTCGATAATGTCGAGGAATTTGAAAACTAAGAACGTCGAAGAGTTATTGATTGAGTCTGATGGAAGTAATGGTGAATCAGATATGACCGATGAAGAGGTTTTTTCATCTAACAGTGACGACTCAATTGGATGTCTTCCTCGACCCCCTGCTTCATGGGTACGAATTTTATCATCATCCGAGAGAGCCGAGTCTCAAGAGTCAGATACAGGTGAGGGCAAAGTTAATTCGGATGAAAGTAATTGGCATAAGGTGTTCGAGAACAGTGATAATCCACCTCCATCTCCTCTTGTGTGCCAAGAAGCGTACGGACCAAAACACACACCCCCTCTTACTGCAGCGCCGATCAGCTATATTTACCTGACCTCTTTTTTGAACAAATTGATAAAGGAAACAAATGACTATGTTAAACTTTTTCTTTCGACGCATAAAAATCTATCCCCGAGTTCTCGTGCGCAGAATTGAGTAAACAGCAGACGGCAATAAGACACTGAAATAATTATCAGGAAAAAATAAAAGGACTGTTGCGTTTGCAGCAAAAGAGGTGGAAATAAACCAGGGAAGCGAAAAAGGGCTCGTACTGTGTGTATAAACTGTGAGAAGGGTCTTCATGGTCAGTGTTTCCCAGAACACAAGTGTAATGGCTAACATGGGTGCGCGCGAGATGTGTGCCAGTATACATTTTCAAGTGTAAATGATGAACATCTAATACAAAAAATATAAAAAATTGGATTTAGCTTCATAACTAATATGTGTAACTAATGTTAAGAAATTAATTGCTCAAAAAAATTTGTGACACATGATTTGTATGATCGAGTTGCAAAACTTTTAAATTTTTTATAACAAATTCTCAGAATAAACATTTTACATGATTTTACAAGATGTAAAAAATACATTTTTTATTTATTTTCTATATTCTACATATATGCAAATGGTTGATTTAAAAAATTGGCTTCCAAATATCTATAATAACTCTGGGAAAAATAATTTACTGAACGAGTGCATTTTCCTCAAATTTGGCTTGGCATTCTTCGACAACCCCATGATATTTGGGCTGGCACTAAAAGGGTTAAAAGAGATTTGTTAAACAGGTATGTCACTATATCTAAATCATAAGATATTAATCCAAGCGGTAGTAAAATTATATTCTAATCTTATTCCTATAGCAATGTTTCAACATCTTTATGCATTCAAGGGAAACCCACAAGAACAGAAAATTAACTCAGACCATAATATATTATAGTTCTGTATCTTAAGTCTATTATCAGCAAGGCTGTTGCATGGAAATTTGCCATTAAAATTTTTTTTAATTTATAAGATCTAGGAGGCTTTACTCTTAAACAATTAACTAGAGCAGTGGTTCGCTAACAAAGTATCACAGGAGAGCAGGGTGCAGCAGCTGATTTTTAGAGGTGCTGTGAAAAACTTAGATTTAGATGTATTAATGGACTGTGTATCATAGGGATAATTACGTAAGTTTATGTAAAAGTTTTGGATTGATACCACTCAGCTGTTGTCGCTATACAGCAGATATGTTATTTTTTAAAAAGTTTTGGTTGGTTCTGTTCAATCTTCATTTTTATTATCCCAATTAAATATCTGTGTACCTCTTAGGAGGACGCGTTATACGTTATTGTTTCGTCCGCTGAGATGTAAAAACAACTTACCGTATTTAATCGATTGTAAGCCGACCTTTTTTTACCTTTTTACCATCTCAGAAATCGCCACTCGGCTTAGAAACGGGGGCAAAAAAAGTAGTCAATGAATTTATGTCTGTAGTTACATTATAATGCGAGATCTTTAAATATATACAAAAAAAGAATCAAACTGATTGAACACCTACGAAGAAATAAATTATGTAAATAATACATGGTGCGTCAAAGTCGTAAAAGAACGCAGCGATAGCAATCATATGCGTAAGGAGCTAACACTGAAACATGACAGGTAGAGGAGGGAGGGCAGGGGAGGGCAAATGCTTCAATTCACGAGTAAAATGAAACATTGTGTTAGCTCCTTATGCATACGAACGCTATCGCTGCGTTCTTTATGACTTTGACGCACCACGTATTATTTACATTATTTATTCCCGGGGTATTATTATATTAAGATTCTGCGAGGTCAAATTACTTTTTTTGTAGAAGTTGTTATGAATAAGTGAATAAAATATATTTTATGTCACTGTAATTTTAGTTAATACTTTAACCCTCTCACGTCCTGCTGGCATTAAAAGTCCAGAGAAATTCAAGATGGCCACCAAATGGGAAACATTAAATAAAACAATTATATATTAATCTCCAAAAATATATACCATAGAACCTCATAAATCCGGCACCCTCGGGACCTAGCGAGAGCTGGATTTTAGAAAATTCCGGTTTTTTGAAAATGTTGCACATTGCCTAAGTATCCAGGGGCAAATCGGCCTATTGCGGGATAAAACAAAAGAAAGCTTTTTGTAATCTATATAATGTATTTCAAAATTTAATCAGAAATCACGCCAGAATATTTTAAAATATGAAATACATACTCAAAATGTATGTAAATAAACATGCAAAATATTAAATAAATCATAATAGATGCCTTGCCCTCTTGCCACCCTTGGCTACGCCACTGCACCTTCATACCATATCACGGCCTATACATAAAAAAAATAAAATACATAACATTAAATCCAAAATTTACGCCAAAACTTATAAAAGAAAGAATCATTAACAAGTGGACGAATTTGGAATAAGGTCATAGCAAATTTAATGCACACTTACCAATTTACACGTCTCGTTTCTACTCTCAATGGCTAGACGATAAGGTCGAGACAGCGTCTTTAGTTGCGGGAATGCAAGTTTCATTTCATTTCAGTGTTGGAAGCTTTCTGAAGGTTTTTCTGCGAAATTGTCTTGAACATATCATACAGATTGCTTCATACATTGTGATCTTTCCTTAATAAGTTTATCTTTATTTAGGTACAAATTCATCATATCCTGTGATTCGATGCATGACCGCTGCTCTAAAGCCGATATTGTATCAGTGACTAATTCTATGCAACGGTCTATTGAAGGTTTGTTTGCAGCTGCATTGTCATCATCGTCACTTTCACTTTTTTCATAATTCTCACGTTCGGGTTCCAAAACAATTTTAACTATTTCTCCGTCAGTTAGCTGATTCACTACAGGCACTTCATAGTCGATTTCCATCCAGTTTTCAACGCCTTCTTCCAGACCCTTCGTGAAAGCGTTATTCGTCGATCCCTTAGCAAATTCCATAATTTCAGACTCATTATGTCACTAACATTGAAAACTAGAAAATCTGGTGGTGATTCATCACATTCTTCAAACATGCTTGCAGGCCACAAATTATGCCAGGCATTTTTCGGTGTTGCGGCTGTTACATCAGTCCACGCTTACAATTAGCTGGAGTCCAAATCGAGTCCTTAATGTTAAATTCCTTTTTAAATCCGTCAACACCTTGGCCTCTACTGCAAGCAACAAGCAATTTCTGCATAAATTGCTGTCTGTAATAGCATTTTAGTGAGCGTAATATTCCCAGATCCATAAGTTGAATAATAGCTGTACAATTTGGAGATAAATAAACCACACGCACGTTACCCAATACCAAAAGTGATGCATCAGGATGGGCAGGAGTTATCTAATGTCAGAATTATTTTACAATCATCACCTAGTCCCTTAGATTTACAATGAGCACATGCCTCTGGTGCAAAATAATTCAAAAACCAATCCAATATTAATTGAGAAGTTATCCATGCACGTTTATTAGCATGGTAGTTGACAGGAAAATTCTTCAAACTCTTTAAAGCAAGAGGGTATGCACTTTTACCAATTACAGTTAGCTCTAGTTTGTGCGTACCTGCTGCATTTGCGCATGCAAGAACCTTCAGCCTCTCCTTTGACTCCTTCACTCCAAATGCCATATCCTCATCCGCAGCTGCAAGTGTGCTCCGTGGAAGACATCGCCAAAATAATCCTGTCTCGTCCGCGTTATATATTTGCTCTGCAGTAAGATTTTCATCTGAAATTAACTTGGTAAACTCCTCTACAAATGTTTCGGCAGCATCCGAATCGGCACTAAGTTTTTCGCCAGACACTGCTAATTTTCGTATTCCATGGCGAAGCTTGAAGCGATGAAACCAACCTTGCGAATAATCGCAAGCTTTATTGATTTTCAAATCGTTGTGGAATTTCTTTGCTTGCTGTATTAGCAATAGGCCTGATACCGGTACACCTTCACTTCTTCTTTGTCAAAACCATTCAAACAATACTCTATTGATATCGTTGACCCTGGAAGTGTGTAATGTTTTTCGGCCTTAGAAGTGTCAGTGTCTGCATAAAATGTCAGCAACTCACTTTTTCGTTTCTTCAAGTCATACACAGTAGAAGTGCCTACGCTATATTCTTCACAAAGTCTCTTAACTGAAGCACCTTTTTCAAGTTTTCTTAATAAATCTACTTTTTGTTCAGTAGAAGGAGATTTATGTTTACGCTTCATAATACTACTGGAGGGGTTTTCAGTTTTTTTTAAGACATTCCAATATGAACTCGAGCAATATCACACTAATGAAAGACACATGCGATCGCTACGAATCTGAACGCGCGACTGTATACAAGTTATACAATGTGACTGTGGAAACTATTCCCTAACACGTACCAACATGTATTGGTCAGCTGACAATTGGACTCATTCACACATACAATGTAACTGCTGCCGTCAAATTGGTTCTATAATTCGCGAATTTTGATGCGAAGTGGTGCGTTTATCGTTCCATAATGGATTAGGCTACCAGTGGCAAAAATTTTTAAAGGTGCACTTTTCTAAAACAGCCAGATTTTTGATAATTCCGGATTTTCGAGTGCCGGATTTATGAGGCTCTACTGTATTTTGAAAAATCTCCCAAGAAGAAGAATTACTGCGAGACATATTAGATTGTTCAGGGTCCAAAAAAATAGAGAATTTCGATCGAATATTTTTAAAAAATTCTTCGTATACAAAGTTAAGAAAAATCTGCCAAATATGATCTAAATCTTGTGTTTATATGGTATACTACGTCATTTCCAAGAGAGAAGCCATCCAGTCAACGTTTTCAGAGGTAAATTTGAAAGCGTATTTTCCGGGTGGTCCCGATTAGGGAGTATAAAAATTTACGGGCATTCTCGGGCGGTCCGGTCGCGAGAGGGTTAAAATCAAATTTTTTTCTTGTGTGGCCTTGCGAAAAGTGGGGGTTGGCTTACAATCGATTAAATACGGTAATTTCTACCTCTGTTCTTTTTAGAATACAAAATGAGTTTAACTCCATATTTAGTGTAACAGATGTTGATATCATCCATGATCCTCTTTCAACCTTTAAAAAGAAATTACTCCAATATTTTAAATTATTGTAGACATTTTATTGTATGTATTGTATTTTATTGCATGAATTGTATTCATTGTATGTAATGCAGGGCTGCCGTTTTCACGGATATTTTTTAATGGAAAACAAACATTTCCGTGATTCACTGATATTTATAAGGAAAAATTCAGTAGTTATCAGAGATATTCGCGTAAAAAATACATACGTAGGCTACTAAGAAATTCAGAGATTATTAATATTTCTATACGAATAATATGAATCCTGTAAATAATATACATTCGATGAATTTGTTCCCTAAGTACATACATATCTCAGGCCCGCGCCGGGCACATTGTCCGCCCAGGTGCAAGCAGTTTATGCCGCCCCTTACGGACTTATAAAAGCACACTGACCCAGATTTTTTTCGATTTTTAGATTCAAAGTTGTATTTAATATAAGAAATAAATTGTAAAAAACACTGTGCAAAATTTCTCGTATACGAATCGTCTCGATATATTACGTAAAAGTACTTTATTTTAGAAGGCGGTCTATCACAAGTTATGCTCCGCTTGTATGCTTGTAAAAAAACAAAATTAAGAGAGAACTTGCCTCCACCCATGAATTGGCATCCCTAATATGATGACGCTCGGGTGTGATGCACCCATAGGCCGGCACGGCCCTGAATACCTATACTTGGGGTGAAGTGCAAAAACTAGATAGTTATTGTGAGACAATGTAAAAACTAGCTGATGAACTGGATCGGCAGCCTACAGCATATTTATATTTTTACTTTCTGCATACGCAGTATAACAGAAAGTACTGCATTCGTGAAAAAAAATTGAGTTCGAGATTTCAACAGAAATACACGTTTTGGTTATTTTTGCGATGATGTCTGTGTGTGAGACAAAATTTTGTGAGCGTTCTAACTCAAAAACTAATAATCAGATCAGCACAAAACTTAAGATTTTTATTAGCAAATGAAGATCTGAAAAGGTCTTGGCTGAAATATCTGAATCGGAAGTGGTTTATTCTTGTCATTTTTCGTTTTTTTCCAAATATCTCCTTTAAAACTAAATTTACGTAAATATTTTTTATTATTAAAGTTGTAGACAATATAATTTTTTACAAGATTTGTTTGACACATTTTTTTATAAAACCGATAGTTTACGAGATATTTTGATTTTTCATCTAAATTTATGTTAAATACGTCGCTTGTTTCTGTTTCTATGATAAAATTTTGTAATTGTTGATCGCAATGCGTAGAAATTTTTAAATTTCGTATAATTTTGTTGAGCCATTACATTGATATAATTAAAAGTGAAAATTATTTTATTTAACAATTTCCTAATCTAAGGCCTGTCCTTTAAACTAGGCCTATGGTTACTTTTTGTTTTTAATGCATTTGTGCTATTTACTGTATATTTAAAACTTGAATACATTTTTTTAAACTTTCTATGCTAATACATTTGATTCGTAATGCAGAATAAATTTAAAATAAGAACGCGTTTAAATTTAAGTTACAAGGCTATGCATAAACAGTTGTAAATATTAAAAGCATAAATTTGTACACTTTGCATCAAAAAACCAAGATATTACATATTACAGGATTTTACAGGATATTTTGATATCGGTAACAGGATTTAGAAAAAAAACTGGTGGCAGCCCTGATATAATGTATTTTATTGTATGTACTATATTTTATCCTAGACATCCTATTTTTTGTTGACGCAATACTCTTGTATTTGCTATTTTATATTTTTAATGTCATCTATTGTTATGTTTAATTTTTTGCACATATTTATTATATCACTTGTAATTGGGGTTTCTTTCCCTGTAAGTGATTAATGTAATAATAATAATAAAGGCAATAATTTTTTCTAATAAATTGATTATGGTGTAGTACAATCAAATGGATGTATCCAACAGTTGTATAGTAAAACCTCCATATAAGGAAATTGGCAGGACCGAAAAGAAAGGGGGGTTTTTCATTGCAAGAAGTTACGGAGGGTAGCATAAACACAGGGCAGACCAGCCTGGCCTGCATAAGTCAGGCTTAAACGTGGGTCTCATCTGATCAAGCAATACGGTGACAAACAATTGAATAAACAATTTAATGTCTTGCTGTGAATAAAAGTGCAAGATGAGACTTAGCCTTAACTCTTTGGCTGCATAAATCAGATATATCTGACTTAAATTTTTTGGGCTAGGCTGCATAAATCAGATTTACCCCAGGGCCTTCAAAAAACTTTTACCCGATGCTTCTGCATTCGGGTATCCCTCTTTACCCATGTAGCACCCTCAAAACCCTCCTGAATGCTTCTTTTTGATGGAAAGCACAACCTTTGTGTAAATAGCCCCTTTCACTCACAGCATCCTCCAGTGGCATGCCACAGGGTTGGGTAGGCAGAGATTATTTCTAGGTAAAGATATTAAGGAAAAAAGGTCGTAGTTAGGGTATGGGTGCAAATATTTGTATATTTTCAGACATAGTTTAGGTGCTTCATGGCAGAGATGGGATTTTTTTCAACACAAAATTTTTTTTTACTAACGATAGCGAATATTGCAGAATGCTTTTCCTTGAAAAATTCTCAAGATTTGTATGGTCTGTGTGATCCAAATTAGAGACCACCAAGAAGAAATGTCATTCGTGCCTAGGTAAGTCTTGAAACGAGTTTGAAAGTTCCTTTACGTGAGCACAACTCCACTGGGTGGCTTCAAACGACGTCTTATCCTGTTCCCTTCATAGAATCCATATTTTCATCACTTACTAGGTAAGTTGTAAGTTATAACAATTAAGATATTGTTGGTTTGAAATATAGAATTATTTTTGTCACTTTATAATTTGCGCTTTAGTTCGCTTCCCCGAAATCACTTTTATGGGAAAATGGCACTTGACATTCGACTGTTTTCAGGAATGCATCCCTGTCGAATCTTGGGTGTCGCCTGTAATCCTGGTGGCAAGTCGCATATTACATGTGCAAATATATTACATGTGCAAATATATTATATGTGCAAATATGTTAATGTTGTCCCTCTTCACATGTGATTCCTATAAAATCTGAACCATTAAATTCGTATATTCCATTAATTATATCTTCAAAACTTATGAAAAATGTATCAAATGTGCACAAAATAGAAAAAAGTATTACATCCAGTCACTCATGAAATACTAAGAAAATTTCACTTGCCTTACCCTATTCCCACTTTAATTGGTTATAAAGCTTAAATAATAAATGTCACATTGATACAGCGGATGCATGAGTTCGAGAAAGTAGGCAAGGCAAAGACTGCACATTGTTAACATAACAATCGGAGGAACATTGCGCTTCACAGATACTTACCTAAGGGACGAATGACACAGACCATGTAAGTTAGCACCAACAGTGCCTCAGCAGCAATCTTGTAAAATGGATCAGAGACAGCTGCGACGATAGGGGGAAGCAAGAGATGCACATATGGGTGGAATGCCTCCGCAGGGTGAGAAGTAAGCAAGCAATGAACGAAAGACAGACCATCTATCTTCATGTTACTGCTGGAATTTTTCTCCCTAGGATGAGATAAGAACTATAAATAATTTTCCTCTATACCAGCTAACATCAGCAAGCAGTCCTGCTACCTGCATAATAGAGAGAGCTAAGTATGCACCTAAAAAAATAATCCAAATTCACATTGAAAACTACCAATTAAAATGAAGTATAATATATTACTATTCACACAAATTACAATGGACTTCAAAGATAATGACTTGAAGAAATACTATAGGCATACCTCTATTATTTATTTACTTAATGCCCAATCAAATTCACCAAAACCCCAATCAGAGTTTGCAATGCAAGGTAGATATTTTACTCTCACTTAGGAAAATAAATTTCCAATGCTTTCATTAATTCTAACTGGACCAAATTCACTTGTAGGAACATTATTTTCAAGACAGGATGTAGTTTGATTTTTTAGTCCATCACCATATACACAAATGGAAAGGCAGTATTGAGTAATGAAATTTAATGTCTAAAGACATACAGTAAAACCTGTTAGAGACCCTGTACTACATGGAAAACTGCCAGATTAAAAATGACTGAAAATTCATTCTGCTGAAGCTGTTTCTCCCACTAATACATCACTTAAAGGTGGAAACTGCGAGATGCAGTTGAATATTTCTTTCTTTAAAATTAGGTATTTATCACGAAACGGTAACTGCCCTTCTATTATGCTATCTGTTTAATGTTAACGCTCCTAAAGACATTTTTATATTTGGATTTGTGCTTTTAAAAATGCTATGGTAAAACCAGCAGTTTATTGCATAGGCCACATTTAACATTTACTCATATTTACTGGTAGTTTTCCTAACAATGATAAACGAATGTTTCATTGCAGTCAAAAAGTATCCTTTTCCAGGTAATATCTGCATTTATCAAATATCCAACCCAATTATTAGAAGTATGTAAATACCTCAACAACCACACTACCTTCTCAAAAATATTTATCTAAAAATAGAAATTCAGACATTGTTCTGCATTAAAAATCTAGCACTAACCCCAGGGAATATTGGATGCCAGGTATGAGTGCAGGAACATGATCAGACAAAGCTCCTGGCAACACAGCAACCAGCTCTTTAAGAAGTGAGAAGCAGTCCTGGCGTGTTCGAATGCTCTTCTCCCTCATCTGTCGGTGAACTGCACTCACAATAGCTGGAACCTTGAATATACATTAATTAGGATAACTATTTTACACCGAACTTCAAAAAGACAAAATGCACATTTGTATAGTGAATATGTCAAATTCCTGGACCATCCACAATTTCACCATTTTGAAAGATAGCAGTTATACCGTATTTACTCGTGTAACCCACGCACTCGTGTACCCCACACACCCCTATTTTTTTGCAGGTTCGGAGGAACAAAAATTAATTTGAGCCCGAAAAAGTTTTTTTTAAGTCACCAATTCCCACTCTCTGAAACAAGTTCCACTCAAGTCAAGCATCTTCTCCCCCCTACGTAACGCAATTAATTGGGTGATCTATTTATTCTGATACTATAACCCCTTAACTGCTTTTATTGTAATATTATGCAGCTTCGCCCCCAACTCAGTTTTTGACGTAATATTACGCACCGATGCAGAGCTTCAATTACTATTTGTTCATCTATGAACGGGAACTTCCCTACGTGGATGGGGAGTTTTTTCGCATATCGTCTAGTGAGTAAATATTGTAAGGTTAGGAACAAACAAGCCCAAACACTTGAGGTGGGGATTTCCATCTTCCTTTCAAAAATGAAATGAAATCTTTCATTCGCACAAAATTTCACCACTCCAAATTCCTTAAAGTGGATGAAGGAAAAGGATCAAACTTACACCTAGCTATTCTCCAGCCGCCAAACCCTCAGTAGTCATTGAACTATAGTTATCAGTTAGTTGGCGTATTCTTTCTGCCTACTTTTTCGAGTTAATGCCTGCAGCACGAGCGTAACCTAAGCATTTGCTTGGTCACATAAATACATGTATACTTCATAGATTTCAACATCTTTTGCAAATATCAACATAGACACACAAACATATTGCAGAGAATTTACTATCGATACTCACAATTTATATAACCTGTTCAGAAATCCTCTTATAAGATGCGCACCTCCTTTTTTCACTGGCGTTTCGGGGAAAATGGTGCGCAGGGTAAATGAGTAAATATGGTATTTGAAAAAATGTATGTATACTACGCTTACACAAATAATTTGCAGTTAGAGTTTATAAAGTAGTAGTAGTGGAAGAAAAGCAACCTAGGAAATGAGGAGAATTTTGTCAGGTTGGAACACTTAATAATATGAAAGGAGAAAAAAATTGAAAATATTTTACAAAAAATTAAGAAATTCATCATTGTAGATACGAACACCTATCACTGTTTCCATATTTTTAAATATAAGCATACATTTTGTATCAGAAAAGAAGATGATTTTTAACTTTACTTTCAAAACTTTACCAACTCTTTCCTACAATATTTTTAGAACTATACATTTTCACTTACTTTCGCTTCAACAAATTAACCAATCTCACAGCATGGCATTCTGCCGTTACGTTAACCAGCATAACATGTAAACAATTTTTCAATGACAATGGCAGTAAATAACATCAATTTAATTACCAAATAATGTATGCTTGTAGTTTGACAATTGGAGAGTAAGGAGACTGACAGCATTGGAGAATGGAGAGGATTTATTATATGCCCAAGTGAGCAGCAATGCAGTTGCCCTTGATGATAAAAGAATTTCACTCCAAAAACCACAAACTTTTTATATTAAAACCGAAATTATAAACTGATTTGATTTGAAAACTTTTTGAAAATTAATGGTAGGAAAATGAATTTTCATACTTTTAGGCATAGCTTGGTTTAAGTCAGATATTGGTATGATGATTCTAAGTAACTTAAAAGTGAAATTAAAAATTATGCTGCACTGCTTCTTAATATAACTTCCATGTAATATACTCAAGAGGCTTCATACATAAGCATGCAGCTAGCTTCATGCAAAAATATATAAATAAACACAAGAAAGCAAAGATAGAAAAAATGACTGGACATAGTGAAATAATAAGAAAAATAAACCTGCTGCTGCAGCATGGAAATGGGTCCTTCTTCATGGTCCATGGAATCTGGATCCAAAGAGAGACTGACTGCAGGTCGGGTCTGTCTTAACAAGGCCATATATGCATGAAAGACGTCTGATTTAACATTCTCTTCACGTTCTGGAAATTAAAAAAAAAACACGATTCGATAATGCTGTTTAAAGAAAAAAGTATTTTCATATCTTAACCTTTAAGAGGTCATATGCAGCCTTTTAGACCACACCCTTTTCGTTCTCTTAATTTTATAACTTTATATTGAACTTTAATCCCAGGCCTTCTCACAAGGAGAGGCTACGGAGTGTAACTCTCAGATTTGATTCATCTTCTACCAGTGGAAAGCTTAGGTCAAAAAAAAATACCATTTCGGAATTAGGGGCCAACGCCTTTTAGTTTAAGAGAAATAATTAATTAAAAAGTACAAAAATGGGCCAATCTTAATAAATCCTAGTAACTTCGCTCTTAAGCTCACTAGCGACCGTAGCCTGGGGGATAACGAGTAGGACTTTCGATGCATGGTTTTGGGGTTCGAGACCAGCATTGTTCAACTTTTTTTCTTGTTTAAAATTTCATTTTTCGTGCTAGTTTTTCTCCAATTTTTTGGAAAATACTTATTCACTGCAATTTTTATTTTTTTCATGCAGGATAATTGTTTTTAATCACTAGACCACTATTTTCCCCCATTTTTCAGAAAATATTTATACACTGCTATTTGCGTACTTTATTTCCAACTTGCACCCTCAAAAATCCCATGAATTTATTATCGTAAGTTTTAATCATTTTTCCTGCGTGAAGAATATTATTGTGAGAGCTAAAGATAAAGAATATATTTGCGGATAATAATTAAGTAACCCATCTTATCAGTTATTATTGGTACAGGCATATAGCATCGGAAGGTATGATCGCGAAGAATAATTTCAGTGAGCTCCTCGCACTGGGGAAAAATAGTGGTCTAGTGATTAAAAACAATTATCCTGCATGAAAAAAATAAAAATTGCGGTGAATAAGTATTTTCCGAAAAATTGGAGAAAAACCAGCACGAAAAATGAAATTTTACACGAGAAAAAAAGTTGAACAACGCTGGTCTCGAACCCCGAGACCATGCATCGAAAGTCCTACTCGTTATCCCCCAGGCTACGGTCGCTAGCGAGCATAAGAGCTAAGTTACTAGGATTTATTCAGATTGACCCATTTTTGTATTTTTTAATTAATTATTCTCTTAAACTATATCTGTTTTCTACTCTTATGAAGCTTGACCTTGAAAATCCTAGTTGTATGCTTACTGCTGCAGCCAATGAAAGCTCGAGAGACTGTCGATGGAGAGGGGAGAAAGTCAGTCTGTCTCTCGCCATCGTGTTGTTCGCATCGCTCCAAGCTCGACTGTGTTGCCAGATCTACCGCGTTTATGCCTTAGCGTTCGCATGCGACTTTCTTCAAGAGTGGATATCTGGCAAGAGTGTACTACTTTCCCACACCTCTCGAAAACTTCAAATGGTGATGGAAGGGGAAAACGCTCTGATTGGCTATTCGCTGCGCCAAGGTCAAGCTTCATAAGACTAGAAAACGGGTATAAAAGGCGTTGGCCCCTAATTCCGAAATGGTATTTTTTTTCACAAACTTTCCACTGGTAGAAGATGAATCAAATCTGAGAGTTACACTCCGTAGCCTCTCCTTGTCAGTATCTTTCCTCTAATTCACCATCTATTGACTTATGGGTCTGGGGCAGTCTCTGTGTTTTGTTTTTATAGGGATTTTCCCTACTGCACATTGGTTTCTGTTCGCTGGTTGTGCACAGTCTAAAAGACCGAATGCTTTTGTTTACCTTTCGTGACATCAGTTGTTATCCACACTACAAAATTTGTGGGTGTTTATTTACCATACCCTCAGTAAAAACTGTATCATCCTTCAACAAAACCATCAACTGTGATTTTTATATTACATTGAAAAATCTACCTAGGAGCCTAAAAGTAAAAATTAGGCAAGTTGCACAGATTTCTGAGGAAGAAAGTCCAGCGCTGGGAAAAGATGGACCAGGGAAATGTTTTTTTTTGCCAGAAAGAAACCAGGAAGACCTGCACCTGTTGCGTGTTGTGCTGAAAATATATTTGCAGAGAGCATGCAGTTACTTCTAAGTCTGCTGTTCCAAAATTCAAGATGAGAAAGAAAGATGATGATGATTAAGTCCAATAAAATATAAGAGATCTTTATTTACATATAACGAAGCATTCTGATCCTTATAAAGCTTTTTTGAAAATGTAAATTTACTCACAGATTACATGTAGCTATATTAATTTAAAAAATATGGCATGAATGAAATTTTGTTGAAAACTAAAGAAAAATTAAATAACAATCGGTAATTTGGATATTTTGCCTGATTTTCCAAAGCGGTCAAAATGACTGTGTTTGACCTCTTATGTTACAAAATACCTCGCGACCTCTTAAGGGTTAAGAGAAATACAATATTTATTCAATGCAAGTTGCATTTTTTCCAAATTTTACATTTACAAAATGAAGGTGCAGCTTATATGTGAGGAGAAACAAAGTCTGAAATATAAGATAATCATTAAATTTCATTAGGACGGTGATAAATGCTTTCATAATTCAATATACTGTATATGACATATAAAAACATTCCATGATCACTTCCACAAGTGGAAAATGGAAAAACAATAGCT
Organism: Uropetala carovei; assembly: GCA_036926305.1. Classification (NCBI taxonomy): domain Eukaryota; kingdom Metazoa; phylum Arthropoda; class Insecta; order Odonata; family Petaluridae; genus Uropetala; species Uropetala carovei. The sequence continues at coordinate 4,253,018 of JAXCHB010000172.1, read as the reverse complement.
TCAGATTTTCTCTGCAAATGGATGAATTGTCAATAACTTTATCATCAATGACACACCAAAACTTTGATTTACATATTAAAATAATACAAGAGAAAGACTATTTATATAAACCTTTGAATCTGGCAATTAGTGCAGGGGAGATGTTGCGGTAGAAATCCGGAAGCATTTCGTGACGAGTTGAAATGACGGCCTCAAGACATTTCGCAGCAGATCTTCTAACCTGGAAGGTAATGCTAAGTATTATTTCAATATCATTTGAGAAACATTTTTTGGCAAAACTGGCCACATACGCTGCACAAAATGCAAAGAACTTTATAGAGTTTTTTATCCATTATATTAAGACATCAACAGACATTTTACCATGTAAGGAATGTTTCTATGCATGAGAACATAAGGCATGACATAAATGTCAACTTCGAAAAGGAGAAACATTGTGACCATAACTGGGAATCAAGTTATTTATACTACACAGCTCATACTTGAATGTATTTCTTATAAAATACGTCACACAAATCTTTGAAAATAATCTAAGAAATTTAAGAAGTGTATTGAAATAGTACCTTTAAAATATTTGGTTTATTGCTCATTTCCATTTATAACAACGTGTACAGTTGAGTCAGAGAGGAATGTTGGTTGTTCTTGTTGCCAGTATGTTTTTGGGTTTCCGAAGGACCAAACCTTTGATGCCCAAACTGATACAGGCGACTCCTGAGATTCGACAGGGATGCATTCCTGAAAACATGGTCGACTCTTGAATTGTCGAATGTCGAACGCCATTTTTCCATAGACTTGCATGTTATAATCGGAGGATACATTCCCGCATCTTCGCTCGTGTGAGTCGTTTGTTACAAACGACTCGCGCAATCCAGATCGGGCCATCGTCTGCACACGTCCCTGCATACTTCTATCTATACATATAACTATATATCACAGCAAAATTAATATAAAAGTTATTAAAAAGCACAACATAACTTGCAGCCTTGCCAGTTAATTTAAGGTTATGCAAACCTGCCATTCTCTTAAATCTGTCAAACCAGCCATCAAATTACGTGAATTTATCACGTTCTAGAATTTTCTCCTTCTGTTTCACATAAGTGCTAATAGTTGAACGACACTCTTTTATTTGATTCACTTGCATTATCACTATTACATTTCCTTTTAGATATCATGTCAAGTGATAAATTTATAAATAAATCAAAATAAATAAATTTAAATAAAAGATTAACAGAAAAAAGTGAAATCAGCACAAATTCAAACAATTAGAGCAGAAATAACTATGTCTACACTGAAACTAAACCTTGTGTGGTTGGTCAGGACGAAAATCACTTTGGGTAAACTAGATCTCAATTTGATTGGCTGCGTCGAAATCTCGAATATGTTGAATCTCGGGAGTCACCTGTATTTATATAATGAATGTGTTTAAGAGCACATCATAGGGTTGTGGCATTTCCCCTCTTGTAGAAGGGGAGAATGTATGTCCAAAGAGTATGAAATGGTGTGAGGACTAGGAATGTTTAGAATGTGGCCCACAGATTTGGTACAGAGCCTTAATTCAACTTGCAAACCAATTTAGTTTACTTTAACCTTTAAAACACAAAAAATTAACAAAGAGTGTAGAGCAGCATCTGCCAACTTGAGTATTTCATTGATGCTGACTGAATAATAAAATAAACTGCATACAAAACACAAACAAACACTTATTCAACACTTTTCAAAGAAATAATTCCAATGAAACATCCAAAATTTGATAGTTCTAGAAGAATAAAGTCCCCCTTAGGCAAGCAAAAGCACCCATTGGAATTCATATTTTTAGAATTTGAAAAGTTTTCAGAATAAATTCTTTCTGTAAAAAACAATTTTTATCTTCACCTTCCAGCTCATATCGTCGTCATCAGAATACTCATCATCTTCATCGTCTTCCTCTGCATCCTCCTCAGTATCCATGCGTTGACCATCACCAATTCCCTCAACTCCACTATCCTCACATTCACCATCATCATAGTTATAGTTGGGATCATACGTCACATAGCGCAGGCATAAATCTGTTATCTGAAGAATGTGAAAACACACGTAGTCAACTAGTACAAATTATGTCACTACAATAATAATTACATATTTCTTTGAAAAATAATTGATAGTGGATAACTCTAGTTACATCCCAGTAAGTTAAATTTCTTTTAAATCCAACCAAAATCAATTAAAACTTACCATAATCCATATTATTTACTTCATAGATTAATATACCATTAAGGTCAACCAATGACCAACACAAAAATTCTTTCTCATTTGTGTCCTTTGAAAGAGTCAAGGGCAGCTTTTAGACAGATCAATAATGGACACATTTCAGAAAAAGTTTGATTCTCAAAAAAACTCACACTGCGCACGTGAGGAGTAATCTCCTTTGGACAACGATGCACAAATGCCTCAAATGCTTGCAAACAGTGCTCCCTGAGTTCATCATCATCCTCTCGCGCATAGCGAGCTACAAGAGGAACAATCTTTTCAACATGTTCACCAAATCTGTGGCCAGCTTGTCGACTGAAATTACAATCAAACACCAAAAATTAAAATAAGCAATGAAACATTACTTTAGTCCAATAAATTAAAAGTGGCCACAGTTATAGGAAGAAATCATCAAGTTACACTTTCAAAAACCCTTGTTATAGAAAATTTTTGGAGCTAGAGACAATGTATCTCAAAAAGAATGAAGCTCATCCCCATAACTAGATACTTTAGAACCCAGGACAAACTACGAAATATGCACCCTCTCCCCCTTATTTTCTCTAGCTTATTTAGTTAATATTTAAATTTTTTGTGCTCCTTGTTAGTTGCACCAGGGCCTGATGTCCCCCTTGCCCCACCCTAGTTATGGCACTGCTCATCCCCATTGCTTAGATCAGTGGTTCCCAACCTCAGGTCGCAACCCAAATCAGGGTCGCGGGGGGTCTGACGTAGTCGCGAGAGGGTTTTATGGAGAACACGATAATTATGAAAAAAAATCAAAATTTGTATCTAAATTCAAAGAGAATGATCGAGAAAATGTAATTATTGGATGTTTATTAATTTTAAACATACTGGAGCAATTAACTTTTAAATAACTAATGAACACACTTTATTATTGTACGGTACAACGTAGTTGTACTTAAAGCCATAGTATTTCTAATGTTCATTCCACGTTGCAGTAATATTGAGGCGGAGAGTCAATTCCACTGTACTGAAAAGAGAGAATTCTAGGCGTGACTGTACGTGCAGTAGTGGCAGCGAAGCCTCCTCCCTCTCCTTCTGGTAGTTCACATTTTTCCCGCATGGGCAGCTAGCTCGTTTGGCTGCGTTACAGTTGACTCTAGTGTGTTGTTTACATCTACAAGTGTCACCAGGTGAAAAGTGCGTTACCAATAAAAGTATGTTTGTTTTGATAATCAGCGTGTTTCGAGTATATGTGAGTTTACATATATATTTTGTCTTGTTAAGTTTACCGTACAAATCTGATTTCTTAAAGTTTGGATTCACAGAACTTAAAGATCGAAATGGAATAGGTCGACCTCAATGTTTGCAGTGTTTACAAGTCTTGGCTAATGAATCCATGAAAGAAAACAAGTTGAAGCATCATCTGACTACAGTTCATCCTAATTTGGTTGATAAAACGTTGACGTTTTGGAAAGAGAAAGAATCAAACGTAAAGCATATGAGACTTGATGCCCCATCTTGCTCTGCCACTGTGTCACTTTCTAAAACAACAAAGGCATCTTTTGAAGTTGCTTGGAAGATCGCCAGATGCAAAAAGGCTAATGATATTGACTAAAAGCTTGTAAAGCCAGCTGCCATTGCTATGGCTCAGATAGTATGTGGAGAAGAGATCGCTAAACAACCTGTCAGACAATATAGTAAAATGGAGAATAGACATGATGTCAGAAGATATTCTTAATGAACTTATTTTTGGACTTAAGACGGCTGGGAAATTTTCTTTGCAAATCGATGAATCTGTGGATGTTGAAAATAAGCCTCCTTTAATGGCTTTCGTCAGATGTAAATCGTGTGACGACACTGTGGAAGAATTTCTGTTCTGTGAATCTTTGAGCACCACAACAACAGGCTCAGACATATTTGAGTTAGTCTCAAAATTCTTTTCAAAACACAATCTTCAGTGGACAAATTGTGTTGGACTGCGTGTCGATGGTGCCCCTGCCATGATGGGAAGCAGAGTTGGATTTTGCAGACATGTGAAGGATGCCAATCCAAAAGTAGTTATTATATACTGTCTTTTGCACGGAGAAAATTTCGCAACCAATGCCATACAGGCTGATCTCAGTGTAGTGTTACAGGATGCTGTTGACATTGTGAACTTTATAAAGTCTAGGGTGCTATATTCACGCTTGTTTCGAGTTTTGTGTGATGAAATGGGATCTGAGCATCAGAATTTGTTGTACTTTTCAGATATTCGTTGGCTTTCACGTGGAAAAATGCTTTCTCGTTTGATGACACTTCGTGTGGAGGTCCACATTTTTTTAACGAAAAACAACATTTATTAGCAGAAAGGTTTACTGACAAAACCTGGCTTGCAAAACTCGCACTCCTAAGTGATATATTCCAGCATCTTAATGAGCTGAATACGGACATGCAAGGTAGGAACTGCACTCTAGTAGATATTGGCAAAAAAGTCACATCTTTTAAGTGCAAACTTGTTTTATGGCGGGACAAATTTCAAAACAAAAAATGGCTTTGCTTCCCTTTATGAATGAGTTCTTAGAAGATGCCAATAAAGTTTCTCTGGATGACTTGAAACCTGTTTTTGACGAATATTTGGAAAAACAGCACAAAGAGTTTGATCGGTATATACCACTAAATGTAGTTTGAAAAGTAAAACTGGGTAAGAAATCCGTTTAACGTTGATGTGATGACAACTAGGGATGACATTGATGGCTTCCAGGAAGAGCTTATTGATCTTCAAAATGATCAGCTCATGAAAGAAAAGTTTGCACAAGTTCCACTGACGAAATTTTGGACAGAGCTTACAAATAAACCGATTTTGGTCAGAGAGTCAGAAAAAGGACTGCTTCCATTTCCCACAACATATATTTGTGATACTGGATTTTCCAGCATGGCAATAATCAAGTCGAAATCTAGGAATCGATTGGATCCTCAGCATGACCTCCGGTGCGCTATGTCAGTGAACATAGTGCCTGACTTCACGGAGCTTGCTGCAAAATTACAGCACCAAGGAAGCCATTGATTTCTGACATTATTGTTCTGTTCATTTTATGTGACGTTCCATATGTTCAGTATTTCACAAGTTTTTAAATAGAAGCAAATGATTTGTCAAACCAGCACATGTATGAGTTATTTAAATAAAGATTTGTTTTGTGCATGTTTTGTGTATTTAATATTGTCCCAGAAAATATTGGATTTGACAAGTAACATTAAAAATTTAATGTTTTTTTAAATAAGTGGCAATGTTATGTAGTGTTCAAGAAAAGGCATTAGTATTAGTTCATTTATAGTAAATATCACTGGCTATTGCCGTTTCCATGGTAGGGTTGCGGGTCACATACCATTTGCTACTTTAGGGTCACACACATAAAAGGTTGGGAACCGCTGGCTTAGATCATAGGTCTTCAAACTGGGTTACCCAGAACCCTTTAGGGGTTCCACGATAGATAGAGGAAGAGACTCAATATGTTCTTCCTTCTCTTATTTACAGCAGAAAACATGAGCTTCACTTGTAAAATTTATAATGTAAAATACCATACTATATGTAAATAACAATTACAGTGATTTTAAAGTTCATTTTTTTGTGATTTGGCTTACCACCTCTTAGTTAAAGGGTTCCATAAGAAAAAATATTTTAATATAAGGGTTCTATAGCTTAAAAAAGTTTGGGAACCCCTGGCTTATGTTAGATCATTCTAATAACTTCCATGGGACAACAAAATCTCCCAGAATTAAAAAGGCATATTTTTAACCATACAACTGCGATAAGTCCATAAATTCAGAACTTAATATAACACCATAAAAGTATTATCATAAAAGATTTAAAAATACACCAGTCAACTTTTCTATTTAAAATAAAAGTAATTATTTCTTGTCTATAAGAATTTTGGTTGTCTGGCAGACAAAGAATTCTTTTAGTGTATTTTTTCTCATATTATTTGTAATGCAAGAGGGAAGTAATTAGGTCTTTGTCCTACCAACATATTTTCTTTTTCTAAGTGTTATCCAAATAACAATTTTAAGTAATTCTCTAGATATCACAAATTTAGTGCATGGAAGAAAATCTTTCCATAAACATTAGGCCATAATCTTCATGTTTAATCTTAATACCCTGGTTGATTAAAAAATGTACATAGGTCAACATAATTTAAAAGAGTATGTAGCACTTTTACTTAGAAATGTTTATTAAACAAAAACAATTTTTGAAAACTCTTCCTAAAATATTGGTAAAATATAATTTTCAGCAAGGAAATTCCAAAAACGAAAATTCACACCCAACTATGATTACATTGTTTGCCATTAAAACATATTTAAATGACAGATGAAACAAAGGTGACAAATTGATTTAACAGAAATAGTTACACAAAATAAAATTAATCAAAACTAATGCCCAAAAATTATGCATATCCAAATAAACAAAAATGTGGCAATACTAACTTTCATTTTGATTAGTGACTAAGAAGCATAACAATTAATTTCAAATCTATAAGAAAAATCTTACCATATAGAGGCAATACACTGAATGTGAGTCCTAGTTGTTGAGGTCTGACTATTCTTTGAAAGTTCTTCAAGGAGAAAGTCTATTAATTTAGTGTAAATCTGATTATTGCAGGACATCACCAAATGGCTCAATGCCACTATAGTCCTGAAAATGAATAATTATGACAAATTATAAAACACACTAGATTTTTATGCTTATTTTATAGAAATATGTTTCTTTCAACAAGCCAGATACCTTTTGCGTACAGCTTGTCTTGGTGAAGAAAGCTGTGGTAAAAGAGCATCTAATATAGTTGAATGAAACGAAATAAGAAGACCCCCAAATCGTGAAAGAAGATCTGCCAAAATGTCTAGCGCCTCCAATTGTACTGAAACATCTTCCCTCTGTGAGAGAAAAATAGAGAGCATCTTTGTCAAAACAATAAATCTCAAATCTTTATTTAACCAATAGCATACCATAATCAAGCTGAAATTGATGATTTACATTTATAGCTATGGCTCTGTACTTGAGCATACTTTAATTTCTACATAAGACAGCTTTTTATTTTAATGAAATGTCATATGTTGACACACATCTCAGGTTATGCAACCAATTAATTTATAACCATTTTCTCTATACTGAAGAGGCAAATTTCATAGCTTTCCTTTGTTTATATTTGAAGATTTATTTACTGATTAAAAATGAAGTAGTTTTGATAACTTTTATCAGGTGTCTAGAGAACACAACATCACAAACTCAGCCTTAATGCAAGTAAATGCTTGAAAAAAATGTCATAACAGGATTGATAGGACCAAAATTACTAGAAATAAGTTGAGTGTTATCCATGAATTAAACATTGATTAAATTAGCACATTTTTTCTTGTTATTAAATTCAGCCTGGTTTGTAAGTAGCATCATTGTGAAAATGTCCACTCATAATTTCAGCTTTCAATCTTTTATACCTTTGGAGATAAAAAAAATTTAATGGACCCTATTAGACCTTGTATATTTCTCATAATCCAATCTAAAGGAAAACAAATGGCAGTACAAAAATCTACACTTCAAGTTTCAGTTCTCTATTGTTTACTGTTCACCACAATTTCAATTTTAAGCAAGTGTACAGACCAACACCAAAGTGAAATCATAAGTGAATTTTTTAACGTGCTAATAAATAATATTAAGTTGCATCTGGGCAGTTAAATAAAAAATGTTCACGTTTATTCCATACCAATTAAATTACATTATAATGATTTGAAGGGAAATAAACATATAACTGATAAAAGTGAAGTTAATCTACATCTACACGGCTCTTTTTCATTCAATATCGTGAAGAACTTTTTCAATCTCACTATCCAATATTCCTAACCAATGTTCTCCCTGTCTACATCAGTGACTCCTAAAGTTTTTGTTGATGCAGCACCCTTTCAAACATGAACACAATTTTGTGGTGCCCAACTAGTGTATTTAGATATAAGAACAAGTATCACAATATTTGAACATAATCATTTATTTGTACAGCCTCATCAATTATCATATGGAAGATTACAGACCTTATTGCCTGTAAGCCTTCCCAAATAATTGCTTTATTTGTTTAACATCATCTTTCATGGTAATCCTAACAATTAGCTGTGGCATCTCACCATTGCTCAGCACCAGCACCCAGTTTGGGAACACTGGTCTACTCCTTTTCTGCCTCAAATAATTACGATTTCAGATCCTTCCCATAAATCCTCTTGTTGTATTTTCCTCATTTCTTATTCAATTTAAAGTTTACAGGTTCTGTCTTTGATTGAGGCCAATGTATTTTCCCTCTCATTTCCTATCAACTCCTTCACTTCACCATAGTTATTCTGTTCTGCTACATCTCTGCAGTTTTTGTCCCTACAATGTTCTTTTCACAAAACCTCTCACCCTTGTAGTATCTCACCTAGTTCACTGTCTAATTATTGTTACATCTTTCTTCCACTTCCCACCATCTATTCTAATCTTTGATCCCTTAGAATTACAATCAGGAAGCTATTACTTTAAATATCGATTTGCAGCAAAATGTTGTTTGATTGTAATTGATGAGAGTAACTATTGTCAGCATGGTAAACATTCCCAATGAAACCACAGTAAATCCTCAACAATGTTTTGATTACTCACACTGGGTTCCTTGATACACTTACGTATATATTTGCACCATATAAACTTGATTGCTCATGCATTTAACCCATGATATCTTGTGCAAGTTGTTGCTTTCAATACATACACAGTAGAGTGGTTTTATTTTCTCAAGATATTCATGTGCATACACACCATATTTGCCCAATTATAGGGCAACCTCAAATTTTCAGAAGCCACTCAAAAGAATATTTGTTTTGGTATTTGATACGAAATTTTTATTTTAAAATACCTGATTGTTTAAGCTTAATTTACATGAATTTTCTCCAAATGTCACATTTGAGAATGCTACACTGACATCAACCAAGGGATGGTTATACAGTAGAACTCCAATTATCCGAACTGAAATCATTCAACACACCGTTGCCTACATTCCCCATATTTTTGCCCATAACAATTATTTCCGATCAGCTTGTAATTACTTTGATTATAGTTTTTCTATTTTTGTCTTACATTCAGTATATTTTGTTTTCTTTTACAATTCTTTGTGAAAAGGCAATACATTTTAATGAAAATTTTGTGGTAGTCTAGAATTTAAGGCAAGCTCTGGGTGGCTAAGGAATTTAAAATTATGACACGGTATATGTCAACTGGATATTTATGGCGAAAAGCTTTCAGCTGACTTTCACAGGGCCGATAATTTTGTAAAAATTTTAGAAGACTTCATTCAAAAAGAAAAACACGATGTGGACTCAAAAAGAAAAACATGATGTGGACTTTATCCACAATGCAGATGAAACCGGACTTAACTGGAAAACTCTGCCAAAAAAATCGCATCATGAAGAGAAATGACTGCACCCGGTTACAAAATGTCCAAAGAGAGGGTAACAATTTTGTTATGTGCTAATGGCAGTGGAAATCACAAGCTGCCTGTGCTACTCATTGGAAAATCAGCAAAACCTCGGGCATTCCAGTGTTTCCGGAATGGTATGACAAAACCTTCATTTCAGAGGTTAAAAAATCAAATGCCTGGAGACAGCAATGGAATGGTTGGAGGGACAAGAAGAGTGTGATTCAGTCCAATTGCTTTAGTTTAAGAAGAATACAAGATTTAGCTTAAAAAAAATGAAGACTTCCGCAAAACAACTATCAATCATTCAGTTCTTGTCTTAAATAAATGAAATTTTATATTCAACTGTTGCATTTTACGTACATTATATAGTTTTTGTAGACCAACAAATTAATATTATTATAATTTTTTTCATATAATGCATTGTACTATGTATTTTACAACATAAATACATGTTCTAAATACATGAACTTTGTTTACTGTACTCCAGTTTTATTGTCCAATTATCCAAATTTTTGATTATCCGAAGCACCCTTGGTCCCAATTAGATCGGATAATCGGAGTTCTACTGTATATAATTTGTATATATAGGTAGCTAAAAATATATTTACTCTCAAAAGCAATTTTGAAGCCTTGAAATACTTCAAGGAAATGAGATGCAGCTGATGAAGAAAGAGGCTTCATTGGAAATGAAAACACATACCCAAATTTGTTTGCAAATCCTCACCAACAACGTTTTATGACTCTGTGATAAATAGATGAGAGGTTTGCCCCATGATGTTTCTAAGAGAGATGGTCATGTTGACCACTGGTCAAGAGATTGACAACATTGTCTTTCACTTGGTCTTTTGTTCGTTCCTTTCCAATCAACTGTCAGTTGATGCTTTAAGCACTGAACATTAATTTACATGACTACTGATTTTTGTCTTGATGCTACACAAAATCTGGGATTTTCAAATCATTAAGAATAACTCCAGTGTAATTCTAGGAGAGGTACCTCATAGTTATTATTTGGAAGCATACAAATTTATTTTAAAATGCTAACCCTATGGAGTGTAAGGGGAAAAAGCTTGATATACCCAGCTTTTGTTGGAGGTGAGTGAGCAATGTTTAAGGACACACAATCAATAATGGCTATGCCCTCTTTAATCTGGAACCTTTAAATTCTCTTCAAATTGTAACAACCAAGACAACCTAAAACCCAAACATGCCTTGTAATGGAGCAGAGTTTCTACATATGCTAAGTAATAAATGAAAAATTATAATGTGCTATTTAGATACAATGCAAGAAGCAGTTCAGACAAAATTTTCCAACATCGATGCAATGAAAACTCTGCATTACTTCATTAAAAATGGTATGAGGAATTTAAATGGATTTATGTTTTATAAACAAAAATAAGTGTCCCTTCACATTTTAATCAATAGTTTGAATTGGAGTAAAATTAAATCTAAAATTCAAAGGAAAATCATCACTTATTCCAACATGAATCAAATGGATAACAAACACTAATGGAATAAGATCTCGATCAAAATTTTTAAAAGAATAATTTTGGTAGCCATAAATCAATCTTTCAAAGCTGAATAAAGTTCAGGAATATTAGAATGCTGATAAAAATAGTATTTAAAAAGTCTACTATTATAATAGAAACTGACATGTCTCTTACTACCACAGTGCAATTTAAAAATTTTTTAAAAATAATCACTAGATAACTGATTATGGATGCTGTCCTTGTAATTCGATTAGTAATTTTTACTTTTGTATAATTCACTAGTTATAAGAAAAAGATAATGCTCAAATTATAATATTGACACCAAGGGGTTTAACTGTGATTTTGGGGCTCCAACCTACGTAAAAAATCGTTATAAAATTATTTTTACGCAATTTTAATTGTTTATAGCTTTCTTCAACGATTCAATCCTGAAAATGAGTTATAAAATAATTTATTTTGATATGAATTTAATTTTTATTGGATTCTGAAAATTTGTTTTCATTTTGCATGCGTTTGTTTTCTTTTTAAATATGTGATAAATACTTTAATCTACTTCTGGCCATACAACTGAAAAGGTAGCTTTTATTTAACTTAATTTTTTAAACATCTTTCATTTGACAACCCAAGTACTGGCAATTTCCAGTACATCATCAAGGCTGCATATGCTTAGTTAATGATTGATGCGAGTTTGTATTTAATTGTAATTACAGTCAACAGTTTCTGGGTTTTCAATCTCCTCTTTCAAAACAGTGTTTTTAAATAGTAAGAGAAGTTCGTCCAAAAGGTCTTAGTCAATTAATTAGTTAAATATTTTTAGATTGTTGTGAATATCCTAGTTTCTTGTTAATTCAATTCAGTGAGTCTTTTAAGCACTTCTTCTGGCAAAAAGCAAGAGCCTGCACCCCCAAATGAAATCCCTGTTGAGAACTAATTTTGAATATTTGCAAGATGATGAGCAGGCGTACTCATTTCTGCAATCACTATTTATACTAATATTCACAAATGGAAATAACATTATGGACATTGATGTTAAAGTTGTGTTGAAATACATTAACAGAAACCTTATGGCAAATGTTGTTTCAAGTCTCAATAAACATGACTACATCGGAAAATTTTACTTTTCACATGCAAAAAATTATTATTTAGTACCTTAGCAATAGCGCCACTGACTCTGCCTGTGATTCTTCTACAAATGTTAGCTGCCAAAGTTCCAGATGCAAGAGGCAACTCTCCTATAACAGTTTTTAAGCCAATTGACGAAATATCTCTTAATTGTTCCCGCTCTGAAACCATGTTGGTACAAAGGGTATCTACCATTGATTCCACTTGGTATTCTTTCACTTTGTTGACCAGTGGCCCAAGGCTGAAAATGAATTATTATAGTTTACCGAGTAAAATAAAGCATTTTGAAATACAAAGTTGTCCCTTTAAACTATTACATTATAATTAAAAACGGTTCCTTAAGTGAAAATTTCCCTTAAGTGGATTGAAAAATTGATATCAAACTCCATTTTAGATAATCAATGAATTACCATTTAACAGCCAAATTCTGAACTTCTCCATTCTTGTCCTCAAGTAATCGCAACAACATTTTCACCACTTTACGTTCAGAATCATCATCTAACTTAATACTATCCTTCTGAAGCTCTGACATCAAATCATTTGTTGCCATAAATCTGAAATCCTTATCACTGGATGTCATCTGTAATTAAATATTTTTAACCTTTTAACCTTACTGTCATCAAACTTACGTTGATAATTCTTACACTCTTTTAATTGTGCAAAAGTTTTTTGTAAATGCAAAGCAATAAATGGTTAAGCAAATTAAAACTGGTAGGAAAATGCCATCAATTTCTAACCTTTTCCAGGAGATTCGCTATTTGGTATGATACGTTAGCCATGGTGAATTCTTTAATTGACGAGTTATTTGCTTCTTTTTTCCAATTTTACTCCGAAATTCTTGCCTGTAAATGGTACGTGATGCTCTACCGGCTTTACGTTACACGAGCCGCTTAGAACTAGTTACTTCACACGCATGCGTGAATATAAATAACTCAAGACTTAATAAAATTCCGTTCATGCCTTTCAAATAAATGACAGATTATTTTGTTTTAACTGCCTTCCAGATTCATGCACCTTAAACTTATCATGAGTGCATTTCCTTCCAGCAAAAGAAACAAAACTGCGCCAGAGCCGAAATTGACAGTACTTTGACTCAGTACCTAGAATAAGCTGTAGCGTGAACAAACCAGAACAAGCCAACGATGTTGGTAACACGACGCACAGCGTTACAGAAGAGGAGTGATCGGCGTGATTTAATAAACCTGCTTAGTTGAAGCATTCGTTCATAGAGGAGCTAGTTTCGTAATTCCCTATTTCAAAGAGAAATTTAATTTGTATAAATTACAAGATATTAGCGTACAAAAACAATATCTTAAAAAGAAAATAAAGTTTTTCAAAATAAAATAATCTGCTACCTTATCGATATCTTAATGAAAATCCAGAATATTTTCAAACTTAAGATACATAATTGATGATTTAAATGCTATTTTGTCGAAAAATATATTCAAGAGACATTATACTTGGATAAAGCTATTCAAATTTCATATGCTGGCCGAATTATTTCAAAATTGTGCTTTTAACAAGACAATTACAAGACTCTTGAAGCACAATTACAACATTATTGGTGGTTATGTTCTCTAGAGGATATTGGTAGTTGCGCGCACAGAAGGCACATCGTCGTGAGAGTAGAAATGGGAATGTGGATAACAATAATACAGGGAACTAGAGAGAGAGAAAAGAGAGGGGAAAGACGGGGAAAACGTATTTAATTGCTGAAATACAGTAACTAAACGGCTTGTCATACTCTCTCGTCGATTGGATATTCTCTTTGTTTGTTCTTCTTCGTTATTGCTTTTATCGTTGTTCTTCAAGAAATAATATTTTTTAATTTCCCAGAGTGGAGCTGCGGGCTCTCTACTAGTATTAATAAAATCTCCAAAATTATAAATTCTAATAAAATGTAACTATGGAATTAAATGAAAATGGCAGATAGACATATATACGACAAGCACTAATGTTCTTTCACTGATGCGCCACTAGAGGCGATGGTAGTATACATGGATGGTGCCTTTAGATAGGGATTGCAACAAATTGTAGATATGTAGATTTTTATATCGAAACTACCTTTACGATAATCGGAAGTAATCTATTATGTAGGTTTGTAATATATCAGAACTAGCTATAAAATAAAAAGTATGAAAAGAATATTCTGCTCATCCATATTTATTTTTTATTCAATAATATTTAGCATGATTGCAGAGAGCTACAAATTTGCTATATTGGTAACACTGTAAAGAATATGATTTATTTACTTTGTATAATAAATATTAAAATCGGCTTTTTGGCTAAAAAGCATTATTCGGCACCCAGTGGTACCATTTTCTCTTTCATCTAAACAAATACCAGCATGAAAGTAATATTATATACTGGTTTCAAACTAGATATATAAACGAATTTTTATTTCTTAATTCAATAAAAATTATTTTGAACTGATATGATCTTATAGCAACTTTGTAATTCAAACGTCTGTAGTTGTTCTCCAACTTTGTAATTAAGGTACATTTATTTACAAGAAATTTAATTTGAAGAGATCAGATCTTGGCGAACGCACAAATGTATGCTTACTTATCCCTTATATCAGTAATTTCCCACTTTTCAGCTCCTTCATAAACTCATTATGCGTTTCATCATCCTTTGAGAATTTGTACTAGTTTTATGAAAATTGTAAATTAAAGGGCTGTATAGAGTAGACCATACCATTGATTAAATTCGGTAAAATTGAGTCGTGTAATTCACTACTACTGAAGACTACATGAAAGTGACGCACTCTGGTGGAAAAACGTATAATAATGATTTAGCATTTGTGACCTATTTGCCTTTCGTTGCCAGTAGTGACGTTATTTTATACGGTGGGAATTCGAACTAACTGCGATTAAACAAAACATTGACACCTGCTAAGTTTTTTCAACCTTTTGCATTCAAAAGAAATATTCTGTGAAACACGGCTAGAGTTTGCGAGCCAGGTGGTATATCAGTTTAGCATACATTGCGCCTGCAGCTTTCATAGTTTAATGTTATGGTAATTGAGGCAGTTATATAAAAATTCAATATACTTTTGCCATAGTTTTCATTATCTTTTTATCTTTGTAACTATTCTTGCAGCAAGATGCCCAAATGCTGTTATTTGCGATTTTTGTTGCTTTACTTTTCCCTAAGGTTAGATAAATATCCAAGCACCAAAATGATGCTTTTTCATTTTATGTTCTGGTATGACTTGGGAATAGGGATATTTGCTAATTTTGAACATTTCTTTCTTTAAAGTCTGGCATCAACGGCGTACGGTATAACTTTTTAGTCGATTGGTATGATAATGAAGCATCTTTGGTGCGGAAATTTAATCTCTTATATTACACATCAAATGATTCTATTGAATTGGTAAGTAGTAGTCTAAAAAAAGGTATTAATTTGTGCCGTAGAATGCAAATATTAAAATCCTATATCGCTGTTTTTGTTTTCAGATCGAGATAAAAAATCGACGCACCTTCCTTAAAAGAATAAAATGTGAAGGAGTCACGTTAAAATCCATTTACTTAGGTTCCACAATTAATGTGTTTTCAAGACAAATGAAAATAGTGGATTATGGTGATTCATTTACAGAGGAACACTTTTCTTCGCAAACGGAGAAGTAATGAATACATTATACAACTTTTATATTGATACACATCTTATATAGTTGGCAAAGTAGTCAAAAGATAGGTGAAATCGTTATTTCTCTGCTCAATCTTAACTTTTACTTAGAAATTTTCCTGTACATTATCACTTTCCCTGTTATAAGTAGGTGCTGCTTATTATTATCACTGGCAGGGGCGGATCCAGAAACTTCTCAAAGGGGGGGAGGGCGATCGCCCCTGCCAACTGCCCTATATTTTGAAAATCCCTACCCCTACCAGAATCCTTCTTTCCCTTGCTATACAGACGGCGTATAATGTAGGATTTTTGCACGGAATGAATTTAAGAAAACGCCCAGTGGAGTGCAATTGGGTTATCCAAGGAGGGGGCGATCGCCCGCCCCTTGGATCTGCCGCTGATCACTGGATATTGATATCAGCCAAAGTCTGTCATTTTACTGTAGTCAGCTGCAATCTTTAAAATCTATGGTTGAAGCCTTAACTAGGTGGAACTCCATTTTAAATAAAACGAAGAGATAGCTTAGTAACAAGGTTATTATTAAAGTGGAACCTTGTTACTAAATTATGTTTTATTTGCAATCTTTAAACCTTAATCCAATATGATCTCACTAAGCAGCCACTGTATATCTATACTTGCTGAATATTTGTATATAAGTTTAGCATACTCTCAATGTCATCTCATTAAGGATGCTTTGTAGTAATTTTTCAAATTTAGAGGTAATAATTAATTAGGTATTTTATAAGTCACAGAATGAATTTCAATCTTATTTTCCAAAAAATCATTAATTTTGGCAGTAGAAGGTTAATTGTATAATCCAGAAAGGAAGGCAAAATTTAAAAGATCTGACTTTAGTTAATGTTAACTTGCAGTAAAAAGTAATATGCAATTAAAAATTAATCTAAGAAGAGTTGTTTTAGATACATTTCAGATGGTTATGTATTGAGTACTCATATTTTCCTTGTCACCCATCACTGGATTGAAACCACACTGAAAAACACTTCTGACTCACCCTTCATTACAGTCAGCTATTATCCCATGTAGATAAATGTCCAACTATCAGATGTATGCCACCTTACTATTATATTACAAACACTAGAATGGTGTGTATCGTTACATTTCCATGCATTGAGATTCTCCCATTAAATTATCATTGTTCATGTTTCATAAAACTTTGGTGGTGGTTATCTATATCTCTCTATTTTCTTAAATCTTTTAGAAGTGCAATTAGTTAAAAGTCCATTGTCTGAGATGAACAGGATAGAAAGGTGCCTCTGCTGTAAAATTACAGGCTAATGCAATATTTATTTTCAGAACATTTGCTTTGTTGAAACCAGAATCAGTGAAATACATTGGCCAAATTGTGGATGAGATATATTCAAGAGGTTTTAAAATAACAAAAGCTAGGATGTGTTTAATGAATGAAGATCAGGCTAAGGAATTTTACCAAGAACATGAGGGAAAGTCCTTTTTCTTGTAAGTATTTACAACTTTTCCTGACTTCATAACTGATTGTATGGATATGTATTGTTTTATTGACTGATAGTATTTTTATGTTTTATATAATTCTTGTTATCCTACTGGGTATCAGCCAAAATTGCTGAATTACCTCAATGATTTGATTTTACATAAGAAATCTAAGAGGAATTTCAGCTTACATCAGTTTACATTAATCTGTCCTAGCTCTTACACAATGCTCACCAAGCTTAAATAGTTTATTCTATTGCAGAAAATGTAACCTACGAGTATTTACTAAATAACTTATAAATGTAATAGTTTCATCATAACTTGGGGGAACTGCTTTGTGACAGAGAAAATAAAAGTACCTATTTTCACTTGACATTATTCTGCAACAATGCCTTGGTCATGTCAAACTTACAGTTTTTATTTTCCTTGTCATTGGCTAAACAATCTGATATACAGAGTGATCCGTTTGAAATGAGATAAAAGTAAAAAATCATAATGAAAAGTACTCCATTAATTTATTTCAAACTCTCTACTAAGGTTCTAGACACATGGGAGTTTATTTTACATCACAAGAGCTTATGACTGGCCGTTAGAGGTGCCACAGCATGCAAAACGTGTTCAGTGGTTTGCGAAGTTTCAAAGTGTTACACTTGTTCAGCATGAATACCGATGTGTGGCATGTGGCACATGCAGAAAGACAAATTCAGTATGGAAGAGTCCATTCTCAAAAAGCAAACTGTGCAGGGTTAGGGTAAATACTAACGCGTGTAAGGGAACCAGTCACATCGCCACATGCCTTCGCTGCCAACCTTCCTGCTTTGCTCTACTGCACTTTTAATTGTTTCATTATTGCCTATTCGTTATTTCTTGTTTTTATTTATTATTAAGTTTACTGGTGGAGCCCACTTTCCATGTTTTACAGTATCAAAAATATTACAATATTACATAGTAAAGATAACAAATACACATAAAATAGAATAAGTCATAGAGCACAGAATAATCAGATTAAAATTTGCAATATTACATAGTAAAGGAAAACAAATACACATAAAATAGAATAAGATAAGTCAAAGAACACAGAGTAATCAGATTAAATTTTGCATTATTACATATTTAAAAAATAAATACACGTAAAAATAGAATAAGACATAGAGCGCAGAATAATCAGATTAAAATTTACAATATTATGTAGTAAAGGAAAACAAATATGTATACATAAAATAGAATAAGATAAGTCTTAAAACACAGAGAAATCAGATTAAATTTTGCAATATTACATATTAGAAAATAAATACACATGAAATAGAATAAGTCATAGAGCACAGAACATACAGATTAAACTTCTACATATCACACTAAAGATATACATGACATTAACACAAAAAAATTGACCAAATTTTTATGAGAGGATTTTTCATTGATATCATATAATAATATTCTTTAGCATATTCCTATGTTGTGATTCAGTGTTGTAAAAAAGATCAAAGTGGGACAGATTGTCATTGTAAGATCTACACATCCTAGGTAATGGCGAGTAATATGAGTAGTTATTACCATATTTTTGGATACAGTAAGTCCCCAACTTAGACGGTTAATTCGTTCCGAAGGTGGCCGTGTAAGTTGAACACCATGTAAGTCCAACAATGCTTAAATACGATATATTTTTTGACATATACGTTCGTTTCAGTGGATAGTTAAAGCTAAAAAAGTAGTGCTTATGTGATGAGGGTTTATGGTTTGTTTATGAAGATCAGTACAGTAACGAGACACAACTTCCACTCACGGGATAACATCTAAATGGCGAAAGCGATGCTGTCAGCTGTCCGTCAACGTACAGTAATCCCTCGGTTTATGAACATAATTTGGTCCTTGAAAACTGCTCGTAAGGCGAAAACTCGTAAAACGAAAATTAATTTCCCAATACATCCCATGTTATAAATTTCATAAACAATAGTTACATCATTAAAGGTGGGATGCCGTGACGTTCTGCGCATTCGAGAAGATTCAGGAACCGACGAAAGCCGAGAATAGGTGCCGGGGAAAACGATCGGTTTGCGAGAGGAAGGAAATTGTATAAGCAAAAATTGGCCCGTAAATTGAAAATCAGGTATTAATTTCTGCATCTCGTATAAGCGAAAACTCGTAAACTGATTGCTCGTATACCGAGGGAATACTGTACTAGTAACACCATCTATTGCGTGGCAGTTGAACTAAAAATGGAGCGTGCTGATAAGTTGTCATGTATCCGTGTATCTACGGATCCATGTAACTCGGACCCGTGTAAGTCGGGGACTCACTGTATTGAAAAATAGTGTACTTCTAAAATTGTAGTTAGGAATATTGAAAGATATTTTTTCAAGAAGGTTGGAACTAATGATTTTACCATTTAGTAGTTTATGCAAAAATATTAAATCAAAATGACTTCTCCTAGTCTTAAGGGGCAATATCTTAAATTCATTCATAATAAAGGCAACGGGCACATCATAATATTGATAATTTAATTTAACACATTACATTCGAATAAATTTATTTTGTACTTTTTCAATTGCATTGATATACACAGCCTGAAAAGGTGACCAGATAATGGAGGCATATTCCAACACTGGACGGACTAATGAAAAATAAAGAATGATAAGAGTATTAATATCTTTAAAATCTTTGATTGTTCTGCATATGAATCCCAACATCTGCATTGCTTTTCTTGTAATAACATTTATAAGAGTCTCAAAAGAGAGATTTGAGGTCATGTGAACACCCAGATCTTTAACATGATGGGTACGAGCTAGAATTGAACCTGATAAATAATAATTATACAAAATCGGATCTTTTTTCTTAGTAAATGCAATAACATTGCACTTCTTTTGGTTTAAATACATCATATTAGATTCACACCAGAGAGAGAGTTTATGAAGGGTAGTCTGGAGATATTGACAGTCAACAGTAGATTCTACTGAGCTGAAAATTTTTAAGTCATCAGCAAAAAGTAAATGAGAATTGGGGCTTAATGTGAAACTTAGGTCATTTATAAAGATAGAGAAAAGAATAGGGCCAAGTAGGGAGCCTTGTGGGACACCAGAAAATGGAATAAATGGAAATGAGAAGATTGACTTTATCTTCACTCTAAGACTTTTTGTTCATTTGCTGTTAAATTATTGCTTTTTGTTCTCTTTTCCGTTATTACATATTTTTATTTGTTATCTTAGTTTTGATTGCTGTTTTGTTATCGCATATTTATTATTTGTTGTTTTCCTTTGTTATTTTCTATTTGTTATGTTGTTTGCTGTGATACCGTTCCATCAACTTTGAAGTTAGGGAATAAAAAAGTGATCCATAGTCAAGCTCGGGAAATAATTTGTAAAGTTCTAATGTTTATGAAAAAAGAAGCGGCTGAAGGGATCACTATTCCAATTAAAAGTGTTCATGAGGGGGTTATGGCGGCAACTATACTATCTTTCCCGTCTTATGGCACATGACCTTGAGTGCACTGGTGAAATGACAAGCAGTGCAGGGGGGGGGGGGGGGGGAAGCCAGTGTCTCTTCGACTGCCGTGGTGTTCACTTCGCTCTCCGCTCGACCGTGTTGCCAGATAGCTATTTTACCTCACTGAAAAAGGCTAAATAGCGACTGCAGTTTCTCGCTGTCCAAAAACTAACCGCATGCATTTCTAGTAACGCTGTTCGGTAGCTAGGGTCGTTCCGAGAGCTGCAAGTGGTGGTAGAAGGGGAAAACCCTCTCATTGGCCATTCACTCTTCCAAGGTCATGCACCATAAGATGGAAAAAATAATATAGTGTGTTATGTCACAGTTTGATCCACATTTCGAAGGAAGGAGAAGAACTGACAAAAGGCACCATAATGAAAGTCCATGGAAGACCAAACCGCAGAAAAGTCCGAAATCAACAGTGGACGATTTTGATGTCCAGCTGATTAGAAGAACTGTTCAGCAATTCCACACCCCAGAGAAGTATCCAACGCTTGGTGCCCTGCTTCCGATAATCTGAGAAAGCACAAATTTCAGAGGCCAAATCAGTTCCCTTAAGGTTCTTATGCAGAAAATTGGATCCAAGTATAATGACTAAATATGAGAACATTATGATAAGTATTTTAGAGAAAATATAGTAATTTCAAATATAACATTGATGTCATTTCCTCGCAGATGGAGAAAAACTTCAAGTAATAAGTGCATTCTTTGTTAACGCAATAATATCCGCTTGAAACGGATACAGTATTTAAGGAAAATGCAAAAATATAGAGAGGAAGGACAACCAATTGTCTTCACAGACTAAACTTATGTTCATTCAAGCCACACAGCTGTTTATCAGTGGTCGAGCAGGGATGAACGTAGCCTGAAAGCACCGATTTCCAAAGGCCAGTGCTTAATAATTGTTCATGCTGGTATATATTTGTAATTTACTTTAAATGTCATAAAAGTTTTTTACTGTCTTCAAAGTTTATATATTCGTTTTTTCTAAAAGGTGGAGACTTTGGATTTGTACCACAAGCTCTCCTCGTATTCAAATCTGGCCTTAAAATGGGAGACTGTCGTGGAGATATGAATAATGAAAATTATTTAAAATGGGTGGAAAATAAGGTTATCCCAAATTTACCATCCCATTTGGTGGTCATGATGGATAATGTGGCATATCACAATGTGGAGCTTGTTCGACTGCCTTCCAGGAATTCCAGAAAAGATCATATGAAGGCATGGCTGGATTCAAGAGGAATTCAATACTCCATGGCTGATGATAAACTAGAACTCTATGAAAAAATAAAAAATTCAAGCCTCCCAAAGAGTTTTTAGTTGATAAGTTGCTGGCCAAATGTGGGCACTTGGTGATTAGATTATCACCTTATCATCCAGAGTTAAATCCGATTGAAAATGTATGGGAAATTTAAAAAAACGGTGGCTTCCAGAAATATTACTTTTAAAATGGATGAAGTGAAAAGGTTAGTGGACGAGAAGTGCTTGGAAATTGGAGTAATGGAGTGGAAAAATATTTGTGCACAAGTGCAGAAAGTAGAGAAGGAATATATTGAAGCAGAAAATGTAATCAATCACATGAATGATGCTGAAATTATTATCAATTTAGATTCAGATTGTGAAAGTGAGGAAGATTAGTTGTTTGTATTTTAAAAGTGTTATTTGTGTATTATTTTCAGTATTTGCTGCTTTGTATGTTTGGTATAGCTAAGATATAATACAGAATAGTGGCTCAGTCACTTCCATTTTATTATATTGTATGCTTTTGATGTGGCATTGCATGCAGTGTAAATAAATGTTTACGGAAAACCAATAAATTTTCATTTTCACCTTTCAAAATTTATATATTCTCCACTTTGTAATACTTTTCAATCATGTCTTACAAGGTGGGGAATATTCACTTCACATCAGTTCCCTCCAATTCCCATGAGTTGGCAATACTACAGAGCTGCACCTTAATACGTTTCACTTCCTCTTACGCTTCCCTCTCCAGTGACAGATCCAAGGGGGGGAGGGGCACCGGGGCACGTGCCCCCCTGTCATCAGACCAGCAATTATTTAATTGAAAATTTATTAAATTATACTATACTAGCAGAATTTCCCATTGAATTTCAACGGATTTAGTGAAGCTACTACAGCACAACATACAAACTCTTTAAAATATATAGTAGATACTTTTAAACTTACAATTAGCTTTTCTTAAAAATTAATCATATTTGCTTGTAACAATCCATTTCCGAACGTATTGCATTCAAATATAATGATAATTGTATTTCCTATCATGTCACTTTCATTTCTTGCGTAATTATGCCTATGAAATGTTTACATTTGTCTTGTAAGCAAGAAACCCGTGAAAAAGCAACGTACAGTTGTCCATGATTGAATACTGACTGGTAAATGTACACCAGATACGTGAGCCTATTTATGTTAATAAACATTATAATGTAGAATACAATAATTTTACTTACAAAAACTGTAAGATTCCCGTATTCAATAGACGAAAGAAGGTTCAATTACTTTCATCAATAAATGCTTTCTGAATAATAATCAGTATCTATTTATGTTGTTATCCATAAACATCGATCGTCTCGTTGCTTAAACAAAAGTGTGAAGCAAATAACGCTAAACTCATAATGTTAATTTGAATAGTTGCGTTGTTTCAAATGATGATGTCGCAAAGGAACTTTTAAGTCTAGATATTAATAAGTCTTCTGGACCGGACGGCTTGCCACCAATATTTTTGAAACAGTGTAGCTCATCTCTCTCTGGTCCTCTCACTAAATTATTTAATGTTTCTTTAAGTGCAGGCTTATTCCATTTAGCTTGGAAAGTCAGTTATGTCATCCCTATTTATAAATCAAATGATAAATTTGACATTCGTAACTATAGGCCAGTATCAACTATTTCCACTATACCTAAAGTTTTTGAAAAACTACTACTGTATATACTCGTGTATAGTACGAGTTTTTACGACCAAATTTTTATTGAAAAAATTGGGGATCGTACTATACACGAGTAATGCATTTGAGGAATTAAAATTCATGTATCTTCACGGGCATTTTTGGTGAAGTTATACCACCCGCACGCATTCTAATGGTAGGCTTACCTTAACAGTGAGGTCCTTTATCGTTGTTATGTTGCTTCGTGAAGAGTAGAATCTTTTTCATATATACAGCTTCAAATTCACAAATACTTGATATAAGTGAAGATTTACGGGCACTTCCTTTCTTGAATTTTATGTATGTACATCTTTGTTTGTGTCTTTTTACAAGGGATGGATTGGAACGAATTGGACTAAAAGTATCGTAGACGGCATAACTTTATGGAATTTCGACATCTTGGAAAAAAGAAATTATTTTTGTAATATTCAACAGTCTTTATTGTTTCTTCAATAACACACCGATCGGTTTCCACTACAAAGTCATTCTAAAGGTGTTACGTCGGTTAGTAACACGATTAGAATGATTTTGTAGTGGGAACCGGTCGGTGTGTGATTGAAGAAACAATAAAGACTGTGGAATATTATAAAGTAATTTCTCTTTATCTGTTATCCCTACTTATTAAGTAGATGAGTGAGTGGAACCATTACGTACGTGGAACGTAATCCAGACATACTAGAATTGAAACGATTTTATTTCATCTTGTGCAATCATGATTCATATCACTTTTTATCAAATATTTTAGGAGTAAGATACTTAACTTATCCGAATTTTAGTGTACCCGCAAGAAATACTATTTACGACATTTACGGTCTATTCTATGGTGGTGTGGAAAATCAAGGTCGTTCAATATATCTTGCTAGTAACCATCGAGCTATCGAAATGAAATATATTGACCCCGGTGGAAAGCTGGAGTCATACTATAAACGAGATATATGAAAAAATCAGGTTTGTTCACCAAAAAATCGGGGGTCGTACTATACATGGAGTCGGCATATACACGAGTATATATGGTAGTTCCACACCTAACATTTCCCCTATACAACATCATTCTTACCCAACAGCATGGTTTTATGGCTGGCCGTTTAACTACTTCAAATCTTTTACTGTATCAGGATTATATTTTAAAGTCTTTTTCATTAAATCTATAAGTTGATTCAGTTTACACAGACTTCACAAAAGCCTTTGATAAAGTTGATCATTCACTTTTATTATCAAAATTACAAGCTGTCCGTGTTAATGGGAAACTTTTGACATGGATAAATAGCTGCCTTCAAAATAGGTCCCTTATAGTTAAGGTGAATTTATCTCTTTCTGATCTGTTTATCAGTACATCTGGGGTTCCACAAGGTTCTCATCATGGTCCACTTTTATTCACCAAATTTATAAATGATATATGCAAAATATTCAGTGGTGCAATTTTTGATTTTTGCTGATGACTTGAAGATTTTTAGACAAATTAATTCTTATTATGATTCATTAGTTTTGCAGGAAAATTTGGACAGATTATTTTCTTGGTCAGTGAAGAATTGTTTATTTCTTAATACCTCTAAATGTAATGTCATAAGTTTTTCACGTTCTAACTTAAAAATACATTTTGATTATAGATTAAACTCCGAGTCACTAAATAGGTTATCTGTTATCAAAGATTTGGATGTGTTGTTTGACTCTCAGTTAACTCTTAAAACACATATAAATGTAATAACAAAGGATGCACTGAAAATGTTGGGTTTTATCTTAAGAAATTGTAACTCCTTCAGAAATGTTGATGCATTGCTTTTTTTTTATACTGCCCTGGTTCGATCCAAGTTGGAGTACTCTTCAGTGATTTGGTCCCCCTTTTATCAAATTGATCGAATTAGAATCGAAAAAGTTCAACACAGATTCCTTAGATTTATAAATTTTAAATTAAAAATTAGTAAATATCAACTAAATTACAATCATTTACTGCAAATTCTCAAATTGCATTCACTTCAGACTAGAAGATCAATGACTGACTTGATGTTACTATTCAAAATTATAAATTCTAACATAAATTGTACAGATCTTCTTAGCATGTTAAAATTTCAAGTACCGCAACATATAACTAGAAATTCTAATACATTCATGATAGACTTCCATAGAAACAGCTATTCTTTGAATTTGCCTATAACAAGAATGCAGCATACAGCTAACCATATGAGTCATTGTTTAGATTTTAATGAACTTATTGGTCAATTTCGGAGAAGACTGATTAAAATGATAGTAAATAAGTATTGATATAACATAGTTGGTAATTTTTCTTGTTTTTCGTGTGGATTTTATTTTTCCTTTTTTTTGTATATTATTTTTTATTATAATTATATTTATTATATCTTTCTTATGGATTTTATTTTTTCTTATTTTTTGATATATTATTTTATACTACTATTATTATATTATTTTTGATATAATTAGTAACATCTCTAACATATTTTATTATAGTATGTAATTATTGTATTGTAGAAACATCTAAAGGATTATTAATTGTAAAATGACTAAAAAGTGTAAGAAGTGATGTTATCTTTATTGTATTTTTCAGCAAAGTTGTAATATCAGATACTATGACTATATGATACTCTTTGTACCATGGGTTTAATCTTGTTGAAATAAATAAATAAAATAAAAAACTTTCGTCTATTTGTAAGCTTCATTGAAGCTAATTGAATCGGAGGTAACAATGATGGCCGCCGTGGCAATGCCTGGAAAGTGTACGAAAAATCCACAAAATTTTGAAACAAATGCGTATTTCCAAAAACTTCGACCGTGTAACATGTAAACTTCACAGGAATAAGATAGTATAGAGTTTTATTCGTCGAATAAAGCAAAAACGAAAAAAATCGGTCCATAATTACATATTTTGATGCTTGAAGGAAGAATACCTTCAAGTCAAGAAATGGATTCATACGTGTTATCTTATGGAAAAATGTTAATCCCCTATATTGGCAGCACTAATTAATCCTGGTCGACCAAACCTTAACCATTCGCTGAGTTAGGATGTAAGGAAGAATCGTACCAAATTTGGTTATCCTAGCTTTTATTGTTTAGGAGGAGTTCCATGAACAAACACGCAAACCAACAAACACACCCTTCAAAATATATTATAGGAGATTAGTATTAATTCATAGCATTCATTCCCAATGCCCATCCACAGTATAAATGTTATTTTGACTTCTGTATGGGTAACAAAAGATTGAGCTTAACCCTTTCTGTACTGGCTTTTAAATGTATAGTTATCCCTCTTCCGTACCAAGCTGACTGAAACTCTCCGCTCACTTCGACCTGATCTGCGTCATCTTTTTGGGCTGATGAACTTCTTTGTACCGTGATGCATTAGCCTAATGTATATTTGTGGATTTTGTTATTTATTTAATTTGCAAATTGCTACTAGTAGTTATGGACAGGGCTAAAAAAATACGGTTGCCCGCTTGACACAGTGGTGAGTTGATATTACCAGCTGACAACAATCTATTTGCAATAACAATTTTTATTTGTAAAAATAGCTCTCCGCTGATCAAACCAACTATTCACAATAGGTTCAAAATAGATTCGCCTGTCACAATTGCCGTTGAAACGTCTGTGAAGTAGTTAGCTCTTTGCTGTCAAAAAAGTTTCTCGTTTTTAGGCATAATATTTTAAATCTATTTGATATATCTCTCATTGACTTAAATCTATTCTTGATTTGACTAATGACAATGTCCAATGTTACATAAAATACAGATACATTGAAATAAAACTCTACATTCTGTAATGCTTCAACTGCACATGCAATAACGTTAACTTTGCGGCACAATCTATTTTCAACAAAACGTGGTGATATGCTCCAAATCAGCTGGAATTTCTGCTGATGCTTTAGACTCCTCAAACTTTCTTCTTTATGTAACAAGCTCACTTTGTGCATTCTCTAGAAGCTCGTTGCATTTTATTAGATCTCTGCATCATCTGATTACAGCAGCTGAAAGACAGAATTGATAATTTCGAAGACTTTACTGGGAATAACTAACAGAAAAACAATTCTAAAATTTTCTAGTTTAATTTTGAGATCTTCTACTTCCTTGTGCTCATCTTTCTTTACAGATGTCAAGATTATTTTAGAGAGGCATTTCATAATGACTGCAAAAGGATATCGGAGTACTAATAAAGCATCGTGATGCTATGACCAATGCATGGAAGAGTTTTTTAAAAGTATGCTTTTGTCTGTCACTCTGTTTAAACAAAGTTAACATTTTCCAACATTTAATGCTATTGCCGAAAAAGGCATACAGCTTTTAGATGATGGCATAAAATAATTTCGTTTCCAGAACACCTTCAACTGCATCTTTAAACACAAGGTTCAAGTTATGAACTGCACGGTGAATGTAGCAAGCTCTTGGCTGATTTTCACTAATTCGTTGCTGAACACCATTATAAATTCCACTCATAGTCACAGAAAATACATAATATTGAAAATACATTGTTTCAGTAGTACTTCTTAGGTGACACAACTGGAGAATTGATACCTGGCTGTCCTCGAAGCTTTGGTTTTTCAACTGAAAAATCATATTTCTGTGCAATTCCAACACATTCTGAGAAAAAGTCATCAAATTTTGATGCATAATTTTTCATTCTACTTAATATTGAAATAAAATCATTAGCAGCTCTTATTGCTTCATTTAAGGCTATATTTCTCGATTGCAAATATCAACAGAGAATAAGGCTATAACTGAAAATATGATTTAAACAAAGCATACTGAAGGTAGTTTGAAATTTATATGGTATACTAGCCGAAAGTACCTGGCAATGCCCAGGTTATGCCAGACTATGTATATTGGAGAAAGTAAAAACTAATTCTGAGATATCTCTGATACCTATGAATTGGGCCAAGAGGGTCCATGGAGGTCCGGAGAGAATGTGAGCATACGTGAGAGTAATAGGATTTCGAGTTTAACAATGTAATCGGTTGGCAAGGCAACTTCATGTTAAAAATGCAAAATTTTGTCAAAATATGATATTAAAACGTTAAATTCAAAAGATTTAGATTCGAAAGCGATAAAAGACAATAAGAATAAGAAATTGCATTTATTTTTTCTTTAGTACAGTCCAAGTCCAAAAATCGTGGGTCAAATATGTGAATTTTAATAAGTAAAATAAAATAAGGTTGCAGGTCGAAATATCGATTTTTCCATGTTATCTTATGAGGAATGGAAATCATTCTCGAGAATCGGACCCAGGTCGATTTTGGAAATTTTTTTTTCGTAAATGGCTTCTACTTTAAGAACCGAACATTCCTACCAAATGTCAATCTTCTAGCTACTCGGAAAGTTTGTTAAAAATAACATTACAGACAGGGGCAGGGCCCAATTAGAAAACTTTTGGCAGGGCCCCTACATCTAAAAGGCGTAGTTTGAAAAAAAAGATTTGGGAGGGGCACAGCAAGCTAGGTCCAAAGGACCGAAGCAACGAGACCTAAAAGGCCGAGCCAGGGGTTGGGGATCCGGGGTGGATTCCAGGGACGCGGGGCCCGATTGGGTCCAGTAGGTTGGCACTGATTACAGAGTTCCGATTGCCCACCGATGATGACGACAAAGTCAATTTTATATTATGGTATATAAAATTTACTGTACTCTTGATGAAGCAATATTATTCGTCCAGTTTACTATTGTTTCCAATGCATCAATTACTGCATCTTCCAGCTCTAAAAACGTTGAAAATGAATTATGACATTCTATCCATCTACTGGCACATAAATTTATAAGTTTTTCTATTTTTGTTTCTGGGCAAACTTCTTTGATCGACACAATCAATGCTTGTTTTTTCGGTATCTTAAAAAAATATAAAGCTCTCCCAAAAGAGTGAAACACTGCTTAATCAGGCATACATCACAAACACTACTAATTGCTAAGGTGAGAATATGGCTTGAACAGTGGATGTAAAGTGCATTAGGAAATTTTTCATTCATATTTGCTTTAATACCATTGACAATACCACTCATAATTGGTGCGGCATCATATCCCTCACCACAAAGTTTCTTCAGATTAATTCCAAGTGATGATTAAGTACTTAACATATCATTTGCTAGCCCTTCTGCAATAACATCTGGAGCTGGTGTAAATTTTAAAACCTTTTCACACAATTTTGACTCGTTATTTTCGAACATCAAATATAGAATATACAGTGAGAGCTGCTCAATTCCTGCAATATCAGCAGTTTCTTAGGCAAGCAATGTAAAGCACAGTGTTTCATTAACTTCTACTATTTGCTCTGTTATAAAATTTCCAACTGTTTTGATAATATCGTTTTGAAATCGAGGACTAATATAGAAAGCATTTCTTGGGGTCGTTGTTAACTTTGATTTGAATTGTCAATGTATCTAGTACAAAATCTAATAAGTGATCGAAAAGTATCAGACTACGCTCTAACTGCACCTTATAGGGATTATAGAAGTGAATTTTAAAGTGGCAGAACTAATATGGAACAGTTGATTAATTTATTAACGTTTGTCTTACTTCTTAAAAGAGGGGGGTCCAGACCCCCTGAGTATGCCACTGGTGAAGGCTTATATTCTTTTTGAGATTAAAATTAGAAAGAATTAACTTACGATCTTTCGATCTGAAGCATTTTTAAGAAAAAATTATAAAGTTTCCTATTCTGTTCATCTTTTTCTGCCTACAGTTCGAAATCACTCATGTTAAACATTTAATTCTCATATTTTGCGGAAATCTTGCCATTTTAATGGGATGTTGCCTTGCCTACCAATTACAATGTTAGACTTCAAAATCCTATTGTTATTTCAATTCTTATGGGTGTAAGCGTGCTTTGAATGGTTTTAATACAAGAGAGAAAGAGGGAGGGAGAGAGGGAAGAGAAAACATTTAACTAAAACACACTTTAATTAATTCACAGCGCATAATTACACTGCTTAACTTAGGAGCAAGAATGAGAAAATCACAAATCAATGCAGACACTAACTTTTTCTATTTTGCTGACACCTTGGTAATGCTTAAATTCACCTTAATGTAACTACTGAAGTAAAAGGGCAATTAAGTCTGTAACAAGCAAAGTGTTTGCTAAGACTGAATGCAGAGATGCTAGTAGAGTTCTTGTATACTCCCAAGTCCGCTCTCATAACATTGGTCTAGATCTTTCATCGTTATATCTTTGGGAATGTTGTTTGTACAATAGACACTTATATTACGTGGCATATACATTTCCAGAAAAACAAGTGTAACATAGAAACGCTTTATGCAAATGGTTCTGCTCTACGTATAGCATTTTGTAAACTGACCAAAGGTGTTAGTCGTCTGTGTTTATTCGTTGCCGTAATTACTAACAGCCCAAACGGCTCTTCCTCAAGCGAGCAGCATTATTAATTAGTTCTGTTCATAGGAGGAAAAACAAAGGTGTCCCTTTACTCTCATATAGTTCAAGCCTCATTTCTTTCATCTCCCTCTTAACATTTCCCTTTCTTGGCCTCCTTTGCCTGTGAAGCCATTTAGCCATGGTTTGCTTTATGCCCCCTTCGACCCTGGGCCTCCCGGCCATGTGGTGGTGTCTGCTATGCTACTGTTAAAAGGTATTTCTTCGTGGAATCAAACAATGATGATGGCTGCAATATTATACTCCATGTTTAGGCTAGTTTCACTGTAGCAGCATACTGAAGTCACATTAAGTTTTCACTATAATGTAGTTAATATATCATATTTTACAGGAATTTGGTACATCACATATCTTCTGAGCCTGTGGTTGCTTTAGAGCTAATGGGTAAGGATGCCATTAAGGGGTGGCGCAGAGAAATAGGACCTACAGATGTAGAGGATGCAAAAAAGGATGCTCCCAGCTCTTTGAGGGCACTTTTCGGCATAAACAAGACTTTGAATGGCTTCCATGGATCTGATAGTTTAGAATCTGCTCAAAGGGTAAGAAAAGCTTCCAGGACAATATGTCCACTACCCTTTAGTCCATTTATTTTGCCCACTAGATTTTTGTCCTCTTAATCATACATACACAGTGTATGTTCAGTACCAAGATGTCCACTGGCATTTATTCCATATTTTTATATCCAATGCTATTATGTCTATAAATTAGAAGTTTAAGGATATATTCACTGAATCACAATTTAACAGGACTGCATGTGTAAGTGAAGGTAGGGAGAAATTAAATTTAAACCAAATCTTATTGCACATAATAAAATAAAATATTTGTTATATTTTATTAATTATAAATTTATAGGAAAATCTCTACATGAAGAAATCATTTTATCAAATTAATATTTCATGAATACATTTACAAAATGATTCTAAGTTGATGGAATCATTAAATAAAGATCTACTCTTTGGGTCTACAAAGGGTACTTCTGCATATAATTTCAAGCAATATCTTATTGATTTAAAATAAGTATAAATATCATTGTTTTGCCTAAATGTGTGCTCTCTGTCTATAATGTTTTCAATTTGCCTTGATTGGTTGTGTATGATTTTTTAATTGAATACCTAATATTCTGATGACCTCCAAGAAGTTGCTTTATTAATATTTCATTTTTCCCTTTGGTCTTTTTTTTAAATGTTCCATAAATGTCCTTATTGAGGCATGGTGCATGACTATCATTCTCTGGAAGCATGAGTGCCACCCTTCTACAGCATTGTTGGTCCATGCTGTCTATCACTTCTTCATAAACATTCTATAATTCAGAACAAAATTTAGGGGGCATAGTTCTTCTAACTCTTCCAAGTCTTCCTTGCATGTAAGTTACTTCAATATACTTGGCCAGATCTTTCACTGCAGAGTTGAGATTTTCAAGTAAGTGATCAAATAGATCATTCACACCTTCAAATGAGATGAGTGAAAATGTCATTAGCTCCAATATATCATTATTTATAATGTCTCTGTTATTGTATGCAGTTTTTAGGCTTAATGCAAGAACATGCTTCCATATGGATTGGCAAAGGTGGAAGAGGTATCCTTTCATTCCAGAATTGATAAAGACCTCTCGTACTGTATTCATTGCACCCGGTTCAAAGTTAAGTATAACCAGGTCAGGATCAAAATTACAATTCAAAACTGCATAGTGTTGTAGTAGTAGTTTAATATCATTTTATATGAAGCTTCATCTTTTCTTGTTGTTAGACAATAAACATATAGAAATACATGTCCTTGCACAACAACATGCATTCTATAGAGCTGGAAAAATATTTAAGATGTGGTTTTAAAAGTTCTATCCATATAAATCCTCCTTTTCAGCTGGTTCAATACATCATCTGTAAAAAAAAATTAAGATCCTGTTGAGGTCATATTGTCCTGAGTTGAACTTCAAGATTTGATTCCCAGATGTAATTAAAAATCCTTTTGAGGTCATTTTGGCCTGAGTTGAACTTCAAGATTTCATTTCCAGATGTAATTTTGTCACACGGATCATCAGTTACACATTCCTTAAGTGTTTGTGGTAGTAGAAACTTCATCTTATTCTGATTCCTATTCATCAACCTCAACAGATTATTTCTTTCTGGTAAAATCACCAGGACTTTTCCTTGAACTTGACATCTCCTCTCTAACTACACTTTGGGGTGGCTCATTAGGGTTCACTTCTGCATTTCTCTTAATAGCTGCAATTGTGTAAAATATCCATGGTGAACGTAGATAATGATACAATTGTTAATTTCTGCATTTGTTACTTATCTCATATTATATGTCACATTTCTTTCACATCCAGTGGGATTTGTGGCTGTATTCCATGTGACACGCACCTATTAATTTTTGTAGAAGTAATGAGATATGAAATAGCTAAAACTATGGCAACTACAACAATTAAAGGCCTACTCACACATGAACAGGACGGGCATGGGATGGGCATGAGACGGGCACGGGAAAAATGATGGTCGATTCACACATCATCGAGACAGGTCAGGGATGTTGATTCAAATATTTCTCTCAGTAGCTTGCAGACTGTGGTTGAGACAAGTGTGCTTGGAGAGTCGGTACAATGTTCAGTAACTTTAATTTGGAAGACTTAGCATTAATTGCTGTAGTATTAGATGAGAAAGAAGCATCTTTAAAAAGGAAAAGGAAGTGGGAGCATAAAGCCTGGAAAACAAGGAAGATTGAAGTGGAATATGCAACACTTTTTTGCGAACTATTGGACGATGAGAAAAAATTTTATGAATACTTCCAAATGTCACAGTACGCATTTAACGTTTTGTGTAACAAATTAGAGGCTTTACTGAAGAAGCAGGATACTTTCTGCAGGGATGCAACCACACCAAGGGAAAGATTGGCTGTTTGTTTAAGGTAAGTAAATGAAAAGTTCCTTTTCTTCTTCAGTCATTTTATTAGTGTTTGTTACTGGATTCACTAAAATTACATTATGGGAGAAATCAGTTTAGATATCAGTTAAAACAATAAGTAATTAGTTGCATTAGATACATTGGAGTTCGAAGGGATGTCAGCCTCATTAGCGGGTGAAGGTGTACTGAACTGATAGGCAGGTGAAGGTGTGCTGGACCGATAGTCAAGTGATGGGCTGTCGCTCTGATTCGAGAATGCAGGTGAATGATTTACTGTGTTTTGAGAAGCCATGATTTGGGTCATTTCAATTTCTTGTACCACAGAGAAAATGTTTGACTTTGCCAAATTAAGGTAGTATGAAGACAATGTTTTCAGAGTTGGTGCTATTCCAGCAAGAAAAGTATCTACTGGATGTATGGCGTTTTCATTTTTGGCTGTCTTCTTTTTTTTCTTCCAGAATATACGCCATTAACTTTGAAGAAGCCGTCTCCTGATGTTCAAGATTCCGTTTGATGTTCTTTTGTGGTTTCATGAACTGTCCATTATCATTTTTCTGGCTTTGACTATTGATGACTATTGACTGAATATTGCTCTCACTATTGTTTAAGGGTTGCCTATAAAAAAACGTCAAGTAATGATAGTGATGAAAATATTTTCCCAAAACTATTCTTTCCGAGTTTTTTCAAACCTCCTTTTTACAGAAACTTTTTTCCAAAAATCGTTTTTACCGAGACTTTTTTCTAAAACCCCTTTATTCCGAGAGACTATCCTAAAACTTTTTTCCAAGTATTTTTTGCAAAATAAAAACTCATTTTTTCTGAGACTCTTTCCAAATCTTCTTTTTCCCAAGACTTTTTCCCAAAACTTATTTTTTCAGAAAATTTTTTACAATACTTCATTTTTCTGAAACTTTTTTCCAAAAATCCACTTTTCTGAGACATTTTTCCTAAACACCTTTCCTAGACTTTTTCCAAAACAACTTTTTTTCATAGTGATGAAAATATTCTTATTTTTCTTTTGAAAAACAACACTTAAAGGAATGTTATTGAAATGCATTAAAATGTATGATTTATTTGTAAAAACATGTTCATTATCGAAATGCATTGAAATGTACGATTTATTGGTAAAAACATGTTCGAAAATATAAATTATTTTCGTACTGAAAAAAGTTGTATGCATTTATAACCATATATAATACACACCCTAACTTTCTGCCAACTATTTTGAGAAAAAAATGCGTATTATAATTGGAAAATTATGGTAAATCTTGGTGAAGAAGATTGCCATAAGAGTGTTTGGAATTTTATTTGTGATCAAGCAGATGAAGTAAATCCACATCTTACATTAAGTGAATGTTACTTACATTTTGTCCACCAATTTATGTATTTATTAACACAATTTGCCCTCCTACTTGAAAAAAATGATATAACTAGTAGAGAAGTACATAATATAATGGTAGAACTTTTACACAAACTAGAGTGTAGAAAGAGTGATAAGTTTTTTTATCAAAAGTAAATGAAAGTTTGCTTGAATTAAATCCAAGTGAGAGAAATAAGTTCACGGAAGAAGCCCTGATTGCCTATACCAGAGCAATAGATTATTTGAAAAAATGGTATGATTTTGAAAATTCACCCATGAAGTATTTCTCTGCACTGAACCTAAAATCTCATGTACTGGAGTATGCTAAAGTTGTCCAAGTAGTCAAAACTGCAAACACATATTACATTAAATAATGATTTGCTGCATGATGAGGTTTGTAATGTTAATCTAATCCTTCCTTCTATAAAAGATCTACAAATTCCAGTTGACAGAAAGTGGGTGCTTATTTTTAAAAAGACTGAGATGACTGAATTACCAAAGTTATTATCATTTGTCTTATCAATTCCCATTAGTAATACATATGCGGAAAATTTTTTCTATAATGTACAATACGTGCAGTGACGAGAGAAATAAAATGAGTATTGATCTCGTAAAAGCTGAATTAATGGTTAAGCTTAATTTTGCCATGTCTTGCTTAAGCCTTTCAGAATATATATTGAAAAAGAAACAGAATGATGTTCTAAAAGCAGCCTTGAGTAAGAAAAAATATGAATTGAAGAATAAAAACTCCTAATTTTATTTTAAGATTTTTTTATTATTAAAGATCTTAATGTATAAGAAACAACATTACTTTGTTAAAATTATATAAAAATGCATTTCTTTCTATACTAAAATGAGTTTTTATTATTCATTCGAGAAACCCTTGTTCTATTAATTTAAAAGATAAGAAACAGAGTATTATAATGTATATATTTTAATGTTTTTTGTTCCATTTGAATAATAGATTAATTGATTAGTTGAGATTCTGCCTCTCTACAACCATAATATTTTTCATTCACGTAACCTTTTTTATTTTAAATTGGTGATGCTCTTCCAATTTTGTTAGATAGTGATATTTAAAAAATAAATGCATGATGATTTTAAATCATATATCCCAAAATCAGGGGTGCCTTTAAAGATATTAAATATATTTATCATTAGACTTTATCTCCTCGGATTTCTTCTTGAGTCTCAAGGTGTCAAACAATCTCAGGTTCATGAAGATCTTAACATAGGCAACCCTAAACACAACCCCTGGGTTGCGATTTGTTTAAAGTAGGCAACCCTCAACACCATCTCCGGTTCATGAAGATCTAAAAGTTGGCAACCCTAGTCTGGACCTGTGATGTGTGAACACATACATTACTTTTCATTTGTTTCTTTTCCAACCAGACCCATCCCAGGTCCATCCCGTTCATGTGTGAGTAGGCCTTAAGACTTATAACAGTGATCCTTCAAAGGACATAATAGCATTGGATATGAAAATATGGATAAAAATGCTACTGGACATAAATTGAGCTCTTTCTGGATGTTAGTTTTTAACCTGAAATCAAATATTAAGTTTTCCCTTTACTGACTGCACTTTTTAATATAGCAGTGAAGTATAAGAGTTACTAAAGAATAAATCACAAAACAACAATTTAATTGAAGTTGAAAAACTAAGCAACTGCCATAACGATGACAAATTTTTGAGTATAACTCACACAACCCCCTTTTGCATTAAATTTAATTCATGATTTCATCATATGAAAGATCTTTTGACTCGCTCCTGGCTACTGCTTTATTAACCTAATATTGTTTATTTCATGTTGACCTTTATAATAGGCAAAAACTTGTTTATAAAATGAATAAAAAATATTCATGTATACTTGTGTGCTTATGTATGATTAACTTCTGCTTTCACATGGTGCCTATCAGGAACTAGAGCTTTTCTTCCCCTCAGATGCATCTAGTGGAAGGGTTCCACCCAAGACGACAGCTGCTTTTGTAAACAGCACATGCTGTGTCATAAAGCCTCATGCCATTGAGGAAGGTCAGTTGTAAAATTAAAAATTGTCTGAACTTATTCATGTTTAAATGTTAAATTTGTGTTTAATTCTTATAAACTATTTTAAATAGAATATTCAACCCATACACTATCGCTAAGATAAATAATTTTATGGATTAAAAAATTGTGCTTTTTAAAAGTATTATTAAAAATATCCATTAGTTGACAGAAATACAAGTAATGGTTATAAAAAATATTTTTTTTCTAAATAACTTTTATATTACGGTAGAACTCCGATTATCTGAACATCCAGTTATCTTAACAAAATTTATTCAATACATTGTTGCCTATCTTCCCCTTTTAACCCAAGCTGTTTTTTCAAAGTTGACTTTACTCTAAATAAGCAGTACGACTTGTCATACCTTGAAAACTAAAATCATATGTATGAATCCATGCCCCCTAAAGGAAGAATCAAACTTCTCATATAGTCAACACTACATCATAAAGTATACATGTTTAAAACTTCATAACTCAAGAAATATGAGCCTGATAGAAAATTGGCAAAACACGAATGTGGGATAATATCTGCAGACTCAATGGTGGGATTTTCCATGATCATCTCAATATTTGGAGAGAGGGTCATGGATACGTCCTGTTGAGATTTTGAGATTTATCGTAACAAAAAAGGAAGTCTTCCACAAAACAGCTATGAATCACTCAGTTCTTGTCTTAAACAAATTAAATTTTATATTCAAACATTGCATTTTATGTACATTCTTATGTATTGTTGTTGACAGCTAAATTATCTGTACATTTAAAAGGCTAGAGTACGTACGTAGTAAAGACTACCAATAATGGCACTGAGCAGATGTCGTGATCGCTTCGACTGTTTGGTGCTGCCATCTCCGTCGTATCTGAACAACTATCACGATTTTCTGTTGTTCTTCACAACGGAGGATGTCAGGAGGGGAAGAGGGAGGGAGTGGAAGGAAGCCCGTTTGAATGGGCTAATTCTGCTAGTTTTTATTTCTATTGACTAATGCATTATAAAATGTATTAAATATGCATTCAAAATATATGTATTCTTCTACTTGACACATTTTTTTACTTTTTCCAACTATCTGAATTTTTGATTGTCCAAACCACCCTTGGTCCCAATAATTGGAGTTCTGCTGTATATAAAAATTTACTTCTTATACCAATTTGGAGTTGGCACATTTTAAAAACCATTGAATAAAGCTTGCAGTCAAAATTTCTGTTTTGCTAAAATAAATATCTTCGTTCATTGTTAGGAGGTGAGTTGGCATAAGGTGTAAGTTGGCTATTTAAAAAACCTCAGATTGAATTACAAAGGTGGGAAAAGTTTTCCTGAGCATGGTTGCTTTTTAATGTTAAGTTAGAGGAAAGACGAAAACATTCTTATCTACCTTTATAGAAATATAGTGGACAATTTAATATAAAAGTTATTAAAAGAGACCAACTAATAATCTGGGGAAACGTGGCTTTGAGCAGAGAGATGCTGGATTATGCTGTCAGTTTGTTTTTGAGCCATTTATTAATCTTATCTCATAATTTTCAATAATTATTTTCAAACTTAAAGATTTAAAGATACTAGCAATCTTTAAAATTAAAATGAGTAGGACAATGTTTTTACAAGTTATTACTTGAAATATAATATTAAAATCATGCTTTCATAATTTAAAAAGCTACCATGTTTGATTAAACTGAACTTTTAAATAACTTCATCTTTATGCACAATATTGCTAGCAATCAAATTGCTAATTGGCTAATCATGATTGTATGAAAACATTTTTAGACATTTATTTTTATTAAATAATGGCTTGAAAATTCATCACCATTGGGTAATGAGTAGGGGTGTGTGAACATCATATTTTCAAGTAGAGTCGAGTTCGAGTAGAACATTATTGAAAAGTTTGAGTTATGAGTTTAGTTTATTAATAAATTAAGATATATTTAGCAATTTTTACCGAGTTTGATACAGAGTGTTAAAAAAAGTCTTTTTCTCTGTATATTTATTATTGTAAATTTTTACTGATTTTTACTAAAGAATACAAACACTAGAATTGAAAAATTAAACCGATCATCAAAGGTTGTGTTTTAAAAATACTTGCCTGAGATATACGACAGTATCTTAAGAATGGAAATTCAACAGTATGCATGCCTAACCCAATAAATATTTACAGACAGATGGATAAACTGAAAAAACAAAATAGAATACTGGATTGGAGAAAAAACAAGGTCTAAATGTTTTCATTTAAGAGTTGGCACGTCATGCAGACAGACCACAAGAAAACATGCATAACGAGACAGAATCCTAAATAGATTGGTGGAAAACACAGCCTTTATTTGCTTTTGTTTAGGAGTTAGCATATCAGTTGAGCAGACGGACAAACCAAATGCATAAGTGGATTTTAAAAAATGGATAAAAACAATTAAGCTCTTATAAAGCTCGTAATTATGAATTTAAGAAACAAAAACACCAACATTTGCTAAATATTTAACTTGTTAGAAAGGTTGATCAGAAGATCCTTATGCGACAGGCATAAGCTGTTATGATGGGAAATGAGGAAACAGGTGAAAAAATCTGCCATGACCGGGAATCGAACCCAGGTCGTCCACTTGCCGGGCAGATATTCCACCACTGAACTACCGTGGCAGACTAATTCTCCTGTTTCAGAACAGGAATATTTTCTTAGGTTGGGACCAAGCTAGCTATGCTAGTATCAATCAGCCCCAACGGATGTCCTCAAGGAGATACATCAAAGAAAACTCCTACCCTCTCAAATGGTGAGAATGCCATGATATAAATTGTTAGAAAGGTTGATCTGAAGATCCTTATGCGACAGGCATAAGCTGTTATGATGGGAAATGAGGAAACAGGTGAAAAAATCTGCCATGACCGGGAATCGAACCCAGGTCTTCCACTTCCCGGTGGATATTTTACCGCTGAACTACCATGGCAGACTAATTCTCCTTTTTCAGAACAGAAGAAAATATTCCTGTTCTGAAACAGGAGAATTAGTCTGCCACGGTAGTTCAGCGGTAGAATATCCGCCGGGCAAGTGGAAGACCTGGGTTCGATTCCCGGTCAGCAGATTTTTTCACGTTTCCTTATTTCCCAAACATTTAACAACAAAACTAAGAACATTAACTAAATAACTAAGCAAAAACAGTATTATCAATTTCAATATTAAATTTCACGTTTTATTTACAATGACCGTTTGTTGTCCGAAACCAATCAAAGCACAATGTACCTTGCTTATAACAACTGTCTCAATGGTTTTTTAGAGAACAATAAAAAAAACACATTTTCCCATTTCTCGCTCTTATATGATCTATGTACCAATAAAAATATTCAGATAGGGGATTTCATTTTCCTCAAAAAAGCGCATATTTACAATATATAGTTTAGGTGATAAGAATTTGAGAAAGTCCTGAGACTTTTCCTGTAAGCAAAAATAAAATTGCACCTGGGCCCGAACCCAGGTATTTTGGGAAAAAAAGTATGCCTTGTCCTTCATATTGAAAAGATGAACGAAATACTACCAAAATTAGGCCCATTTAGTAAATGAGTGTTCCTGATTTATTCGCAATGACTGATGGACACTATGAAAAATAATATATAGTAGACAGCAACTTTGATAGTTCTAAAATCAATAAATAGAAACAAGTTTTCCTGCTGATGTTGGTGCAATTTTTTAAAACATTTTTTGAAAGTTCAAAGTTATTTCAGATCAAACTGAGTCTGAGTCGAGTTTTAAATGAAACTTGACTGGTTTCAAACTTTCGAACAGTTCACACACCCCTAGTAATGGGCTAAAATTACCATTATTTGTAAGCTTTACAGTTATCTAATTATTATTATTATCTAATAGGTTATTGGTTATGCTTTCAGGTCTACCTGGTTCCTTCATATCGATAATTTATGTTGAGAAGGAATTCTTTCAATTAAACCTTTCTATTGTAAAATGTTTTTGTGCTCTTAATTTGCAGGAAACTTGGGCAGAATTCTAATTGCTATACAAAGTGCATCATTTCAAATTAAAGCCTTGAGAATGTTTTACCTGGAACATGCTGATGTTGAAGAGTTTTATGAGATATACAAAGGTGTTGTTCCTGAGTATAATGTAAGCAAACATTGTGGTTTTGATATTTACTAAATTTTTGAAGAAGTGTATAGTTTTCATAGCCCTTTAACTTCAGGGGATGGTGGGACAGCTGATATCAGGACCTAGTGTAGCCCTTGAAATCAAAGATACATCATCTAACAGTAAAGAGGAAATAACAAGTAGATTCCGAATCATAGCTGGGCCTTCTGACCCTGTAAGTAGCAGCTGATGCTGTTTTTAAAAAGGTTTAGATACTATTGCAATGAAGATAGTTTGGCATTTATACTAGGTGGAGTAACATGCATGTGGACAAATAATTTTTTAAAGAGTACAGTGTTATTTTTCACTAAAATGTTTTAAATAAACAGAAATGATAATCTTCATTTTTGGCCTTGAAGATATTACCAGGCTTCAGGGAATATTTTCATTATACCATGTGAAAATATGCGATGAAGTTTGAAAAAAATTATTTGGTTGTAATTTTTTTACAACTGTGAATTTTATTTGTGCATTTTTTAATAATAAATAGATCAAAAGTAAAATAAATTCACTTGTGAGTAAATTAGTTAGTTTTTAATGCATCACTAACTGTATTGCAGGACGTCGCTCGAGAACTCCGACCACATTCAATCAGAGCAAGATTTGGTCAAACTAAAGTCAAGAATGCTATTCACTGTACTGACCTTCCTGAAGATGGCTTATTGGAGGTAAAACTAGATAATAATTTTTTGATTTGTTTAATTCTGCAGTCATACTGTATCTCTTATGTTGCCATCCACTGAAAGTCATGAATACTATATATTGTCAGCCAGAGGTGGTCGGTGACCCATTGAGTAAGGCAAGCAGTGGCACAGTTTTACTTTATGAAGCGAAGCATTACAAATTAACTACTTTGTGGGCCGAAGGCTCGCTTCATCATTCATGTATCTCATTCGGAAATATGCCACAAGTATAACAAATAACAATAATTATCAGTATAGCCACTAGAGTTCCATAAACTTCTCTCAAATTCCATTGAAATGCATGGCCTACAAAACAGTTTATTTATGGTAGAACATCCAGTAATCCTGGGATAAAAATTATAAGTACTTGTGTTGAATTGATGAGTTGTACTTTCCTTAGAAGTTTCGGGAGGTCTGGTGTAGGCTTTCTTGCTTAAGCAGTATCTTTTTTAGTTGCAAAACCTTGAAAACAACTTCAGCAATAATTTTTACACATTGTTTATTATCCCTACAAATTTGTAGGATAAAAGTAAATATTGTTTAATAAAAGTAAGTACTGATGTAGCACACCAAAAATAAACACTTTATAAACCAGGTGAAGTCCATAAAACAGCTAAACAAGTATGTCTATAAAAATATGTCAAATCAAATTTCCCTATTAGATGGACACATTGCAGTATTTTCATGTCACCAGCAGTCAAAACTTCATGCGGCAGCAAGAAGCAGTTCAAATTCTGCATACCCATGTTCATATGACATTTCTGACTGGGAATGACCTCGGGAATAAGATCTTGAAATATTGACGTAACGTCACCAGATGCAATTGTTCGTTTTTTGATATTTCTCACAGTAGCATTGCGGGTTCTGTACATTAAGATATTTATTGTAAATATCTGCTGTAATGAGTCTCAAGTTGATGCAAATTTTTAATGTTGGAAACTATTGGAATTAATGATGAAGGAACCTAGATTCAGTTCAATTTGTGCTTGAAACTTGAGTTTAGCAGTTAATGGAATTTTGATTTTGAATTGAGTAATTATGTCAATAAAGCAAAAGCAGTAAATGAAAGGGAGTAAAAGAGTTTTCTTGTCACAGAAAAATGCGGCAATTGATCTATTCATTAATGCAATGGGCATTTCAGCTACCTCGTGCTATGATACACTCTATATTCTATAAATATCATTTTCAGCAAACAAATGCAGCTTATGATTTCTATTCTTTATTTTCCCTTTGAAAATGCTATATAGCAACTTTTTAAAATTAATTAGCTTATGTAGTGATATTAATGACATTAAGCTCTATAACTGAATGAATTTTAATCTAATTGTAAGCCCATGCAGAGATTTTAGAGTTAATCATCATTTGTGAAAATTGATAAGAATAATCTACCCTCCATAGTTGTGCAATATATTATATTTCAACTACTGTATATCTTTGAGTATAAGTTGAGAAATTTCTTGCTTTTTTTAGGCCGATCAAACCCTACCTTTGACTTATATTCGAGTCACAAACTAG
This sequence comes from Uropetala carovei, assembly GCA_036926305.1. NCBI lineage: Eukaryota > Metazoa > Arthropoda > Insecta > Odonata > Petaluridae > Uropetala > Uropetala carovei. Next base: position 4,209,264 of record JAXCHB010000172.1, on the reverse strand, counting down.
ATGGATATTTTTCTCGGTCAATAATTAAACGTGACTGGCGAAAAACATTTGACTGACCTTGAAGCGCATTAGAATGAAAAATTCATTCTAACTAGCGGAAAATGCGAAGACTAATGATAAAATAATACAGCATTGCTGTACTTACAAGGGAAGGCACCTAAGTGTAAGTGGCGGATCACGACCAAACTTCACAGGATGAAAGAAAATGAAAAATAATTAGACACGTATTTTCGGAAAGGCATCTAACGAGCCCGCATTTTCGATATATTTGCAATTGAAAATTGAAAAACAAGCGGCCTTCCTCTAATGCCATGACGAGCGATACCATGACAATAGATGGCGGTAGCCTAGTGATAAAGTGTCGGGCTGCGAAAATTTTGTCGTGGGTTCGATCCTCGACATCGCCGGATTTTTTCTCCTCCAATCAATGTTTTATGACTTTAGTTTTATGTAAGTTGTCCAAATTACATCAATAATTTTCTTTCCTTTTTTAAGGCCAGTATTTTAATTTTAAATCCATTCCAATGCACTTTTTACGACATACTCGGATTATATACGTACTTGATACATATATACGACATTTTCTACTCACATCCTCCTCGATATTTCCACTGTAGACATGCATAGTTTATGTACCGAATAAGGAGCACTTTATGCCATGTTCCGACGGTTTCTCGAGTCCTTTCGGTGCGTCCTGGCAGTGGGCCCTACCGGGTGGGGTCGCTTCTCACTCACTCTCCTAGGGATGGATTAGGGAACCGTAATTTATTCATATGTAATGGGTAATTTATTCATATGTAATGGTTATACTGCCATTGCCTCATTAGTTACATCAGAACACACCACGTGAAGGATGAGGATGCCTTTTGGATAGGAGTTGGCTGTATATTTCTCATCACTATCCCTTGCACTCCACGTAACCTAACTATATCGTAACACTTGTCATAAGCCATTATTAAGAACTGGCCTCAATGTCATTGACGTTGAGGAATACCTTGCGATCGTCAATTTTGCGGCGTACCAAGCGTACCGAATCATTTTTTGAAAAACTGATGCCTGCAGCTGGTGATGCACAATTGATTGAATTTTAATGGCATCATTTCTTGTCGTCAAGCCTCTTTTACCTTCTAACAGAGCGGGACAGTTTTGAATTCGGCATGCAAACTATGCATCTCTACAGTGGAAATATCGAGGAGGGTGTGCGTAGAAAATGTTGTATATATGTATCAAGTATGTATATAATCCGAGTATGTCGTAAAAAGTGCATTGGAATGGATTTAAAATTAAAATACTGGCCTGAAAAAAGGAAAGAAAATTATTGATGTAATTTGGACAACTTACATAAAACTAAAGTCATAAAACATTGATTGGAGGAGAAAAAAAATTCGTCGATGTCGAGGATCGAACCCACGACAAAATTTTCGCAGCCCAACACTTTATCACTAGGCTACCGCCATCTGTTGTTAGGGTATCACTCGTCATGGCATTAGAGGAAGGCCGCTTGTTTTTCAATTTTCAATTGCAAATATATCGAAAATGCGGGCTCGTTAGATGCCTTTCCGAAAATACGTGTCTAATTATTTTTCATTTTCTTTCATCCTGTGAAGTTTGGTCGTGATCCGCCACTTACACTTAGGTGCCTTCCCTTGTTAGTTTCAAAGGAAAACTTAAAATTTATATTTTATCTTTAAAAAACCTACCCAAATGAATGGATTGAAGAGAAGAATCAATTCAGTACTCAAACATTGGTTTTTTAAATTTTGATCAAGAATTCAAATTGTTAAACACCGTTCCATTTTTTCAATGATGACATTTCATTTTTTACTTATAATCACAGACTGAACAGAGCCTGCATTGTGAATATGATCATCAATTTTTCCTTTGTCTTTTAAAATGATTGCAATTGTTGAACGATTGAGATCATAAACATGACCAATCGAAGCAAGTGACTCACCTTTTTCTGATCTGTTTATTATGTCCATTTTAGTTTCAATCGAAAGCACTCAATGTTTTTTACCACTCTTAGCACTTTCACAAACACTACGTTTACGATTGTTTTCCATATTTCAAGTGTAATAAAAAACAATAAACACGTGCCAATATGGTTTCGAATACAAATGGCAAATGACGAGTATTGACAAGTTTACGTGTTCTTAATGTGACCGATGTTCCTAAGTGTGGGAGGGTATATTCGTAAATGAAGTGTGAGGCGCACTTCATTGGTATGTGGAATGTTCGTAAGTACGAATTGTTCGTTTCTTGAATGTTTTTAAGTAGAGCAGTGGTCTTCAACCTTTTTTGAGTCACCGTCCACTTTTACCATATGTTGTACTTTGAAATAAGTTCACCGCCCACCCAGTGGCATATTGAGGGTTTTTGGCACCCGGGGCAAAGAATAATTTTGCGCCCCCGGTAGCAAAGCGATTTATGGGGAGGGGGTGCAAATCGCACCCCCCTGCCCCCCTTCACTATGCCATTAAGCCCACCTACTGTATCAACTAAACAATCAAGTTTTAAATAAAATAAATGTTTACAAAGACAAAATTTAATTATGTTTATTAATCCCAAAACAATGTTAAAATAAGCATTTGGCATACATTTCAATGTGTACTTTGTGTTTGGTGCCTACAAACCAGGGAATCAATGTCTGGCTTAAAGTCTGTAAGGGTCATTCAAAGATCTCCTCTTTCTGTTATTTGTAAGCGGTTTCTTTTTTTGGGCAGGAGATTGTCGACTGCACTGAATCCCTTCTCGACTACATATGAAGTTGGGAAAGCTAACAAGAGCAACGATATTTTCTTCCACAAGCGTGGATACAGAGAGGGCATTTTCTTGTTCTGCCAAAGTTGTACTTGGTTGAAATTGGCTTTACACTCATCATCATGAACTAATTCTATTATCTCCTCTTGGTATTCAATATCCACATCACACACACATGTGATGGAGTCACCATCCAGGCATCCACTTTCAAGTCTATTACATCGCAAAAACGAGTCATCATATCAATTCTAATGACAGAAAGGTGATCTGCAAACTTGTCTATGTCTTCGGCTGTAAGATCATCTTTGATGTTGTGTAGTTCCGAAAACTGGTAAAATTCTTTTTGCAGGATGTTTTTTCTGAATAAATCCTATTTGTCAATGAATACCAAAATAACATTTTTGCAATCAATTAGTGTCTGTGGAAGAAAGAGTATACTTATCTCTTAATATCGCTTCTCTTTCATTTCGCTGCGTTCCCCATATAATGTATCAAATATCTGAGTGAAGGTATCCCGTTGGGGATTTTAAACCACTGGCCGCTTTTCAGCATTTATTTCCTAAATGGCACATACTAGTTAGGATTACCATATTCTGATAATAAAACCCAGACAAATTTAATTTTAAACCTAAAATGTAGTATATTTTTTTTTAAATCAAGGTCTATAGTGTTAAGATTTTGATGGGCATAACCAGAAAAAAATGGGTTTTATTTGCTAAAATCTCGGTAAATTTTAAGAAAATCCAGACGTATGGTAACCCTAATACTAGTGGGATTGTCGTTAGATGAGATTACCGAATACGGCCTCAGTGGTAATAACAGTGTTTAAAAATTTATGATTTTATATATTTGATAAAATTAAACGCTTCGCTACTTCTGCGAGAGACTCCGACCACCCTCATGGGCCTTTCGATTTTACCGCAGCTAGTATAGTATGATATTATACTATAGTTAACGACAAACGAACTGTAATAGTTTTACATAAACTAGTTGTACAGAATATGTGTGCGTATCATTAGGCTTTTTTATAGAATTTTATTTTTCAGTGTAAAAATTAGAATAGCATTTGGTGTTCTTTAACGCCCACGAAAAATCCAACAACGCCCACTGGTGGGCGCTATTGCCCACCTTGAAGACCACTGAAGTAGAGTTCACCTGTATATATATTAATTTTTTGTAAATTCAAAATTATCTTGTTTTCATTTTCTTTGCTTCAACTTATACTCTAGACTTGGATTTAGAAGCTGTTTAGGCTAAAAAGTACACTTTGCCTTATACTCGAATTGTCTTATATTCGAAGATATATGGTAATCTTTTATTTTGTGTGATACCCTATATAAATACAAGGTTTCAGCAGATTCAAACTGTTTAGCCCTTATATCCATTCACAGGCAACAGACTGAATCACAAAATCACTTTTTCTTTACTCATGGTCAAATATGCATATTCATCTAAATCTCAGTAAAATTTTCTTAAGATCACACATCTTTACCCTTTGTATATTAGAAAGTAAAAGAATGGGATTCATTGGCCTCTTATTTGGAAAAAGATGGTTATTGATTAATTTATTTTTGCCATAATATCGTGTCATTTGAAAGCATGCTGTAATGTAAAGATGTTAATGTCAAAATATTAAAAATAATTTGATTTAATTTCAGGTGGAATATTTCTTCAAAATTCTGGACTGATGATTATGTGATATATGTTCTGGAGTGCCTCAAATGCAGTTTTTTAACACCTTTGTATTTTTTAAATAAATTATAAAATCCTGGACCTTCATTTTTAGGCGTTTTGCTTCCAGCATGAGCTTTTTTGCAAAAGTGGTTCGGTTCGGTTCAAGCTCAATTTACATTTGTACCCCCGTGAGTTGTAAAGGCAAATGGTAGGTCTCTTCACCCAATACCTACACTATAGCAAGCAGTGAATTCAATTCTTACTGTGGTCATTATTTGACAATATTGAACGGCTTCCAACAAAAACAAATATCCTCTCCTATTGGAAAGCTAAGGAATTTAGCCATCCACAACTCTTTGAGGTGGCCAAAGCTCTCTTTGTAGTTCCTGCGACTCAAGTAAGTGTCGAAAGATGTTTTTCAACATAGAAATGATAGAAGGAGTTGTTTGAGATCTGAATTGTTGGAAGGCATTTTATTGTTGAAGTTAAGCAATTAGATCCCATTTTAAAAGTACAGTGTGTGTATCAAATTTTCTTCAAGTCCACTAGTTGTTCATAATAAACTTCATACCCATTCTGAATTTTTCGGAGACCATCTATCAACTTCCATAAAGAAGGTTCTGTCATACCTAATTCCGCCTGTATTCCGTGATGTGCAGTCTTTGTGTGGTTATTGGTGCGGTCTTCCATGTGAAGTACACGTAGATACACCGACCACATTTCCAAAGGAAAAATTGTTCAGCATCTTCCGTTTCCATGGTGTTTTGGGCAACCCACATAGTTATCTTCAAACCAGTCCAGAAGAGGTTGCAATTCCTCTGGAAGCTCCTCTGCTAACGCATGTATGAATTTATGCCTAAAGTTGAAGATGTTAGTAGCAAAATATATCTCCAGTCAACCAGCATTTTGTCAGAGACTAATACCATCAAATGGTGGTGCATGTCTCTTTATAAGAAAAATTTGCAGAAGAAAGTAAATGACATCTTAGAAATCTTACTTCTTATGCATTTTAAAAAGATAAACAATTCAACCTAATGTGGACTTAACTTCTCACATTGGGAAGAGGTATAGTTACAAAAGGAATTTTAGAGGGGAGAGGGAGAAAAGGGGGAGGTAAGGCATTAAGAGTAAAGTTTGAAGGGTAATGCTAATGGTCGTAAGGGTGTCCTGTAGTGCAGATACCTCTGCTTTTTTAAATCCTTGCCTGGAACCACTTCCCTATCTGACCAGTATAATTAGTGTTGCATTCATTGCAAGGTAGCTCTCAAACCCTGCTAAGGGATATCTTACTCATCTTGTCCTTGGCATTGACAATATATTATGAGCGACTGGTGGAAAGAAGGTTGCTAAGTTTTAGGAGAGATTACCAAGAAAGGGAATTTCTCCAGGTAGAAGTGGTTAGGCTGGTTTTGGAAATGCAATGCATCTAAGGTTTTTTTCTCTAAGAGGAGATTTTCCATAGATTCTAAGTTTATCTGCATCTATTATTTTTACTAGAAATGTTCAATGTTATGGAGTAAAGGTTTGTTGAGAAATATTATTATTATTTATAAATAATCTCAGGTTTTCCCGGCGAATTGCTTGTGTTAAGAGTTCTCGGGTCTTCCACTGGATGGCTTGTGTCCATACCGACGTTTCGACGGCTGCCTCTGCCATCGTCTTCATGGTGAAGTGTTGAGATTTAGAAAGTGTCAGGTATATATATTATTATTATTTATTCGAAAACTAAATTTTATTTCTCGTAAATATTTAATTTTTACCGTAGTAATGATTTTGCGAGATATATTTTTCATTAGAAGAAAGTGTTCATATACAGTATAAGCCTATCTTTTTGAAGATTTTAATAAAGAAAATCATATGAAGCAATATGACGTTAATCATTCGAGATGAAAAGTAAACATGTAACTGGCAACTTTCCTGCTGAGTGAGCTAATGCTTAAAATCAGTGGATATTTATTTGTTATAATATCAAAATTAATAGTGTAATTGATTATTTTAATGTCTCTTTAAGACAATGGGTTTAGGAATATTCTGACAAGTTGAGGGAATAACTAGCTTCATGCTTCAACGGGTGATAAATAAGATTGTAATAAGGTCAGGAAAGCTTCTACTTATATGTCAGAAAACTAACTTTTCAATTCAGGTCACAATCTTTCAAAACACTCCATTTTCTGGCATCATATTCTCCACAAACATCCTCCGTTTAGAGTGGATCTGAAAAAATTTAGTTATTTCTCTTAGGTAGTCCACAAATTCCATTATGGAAACCCATAAGCAAAGGCGTTTTAAAAAATATATATACTCTTATTTTTAATAAGATAATTTTCCACACACCATCATCATCTTACATTTATTATCTTACTCTCCCAGTTTCACCCTCTGCAACCCACCAATCTGGTGATTTGCAAAATAATATGTAGATGTACTTTAAAATTTTATTAATAAGGTTCACTAAGAAAATGTTCAAAAATCTCCCAGCTGCAAACGGTGGCGGCAAAACGTCCTAGATCCCACCCACAATGCAATGTTCTTGGCTAGAGTAATAGAGTAGCAAATGAGTTTGGTTTGTGTTGCCATTATAGATAATTGCTACAAGTTTAGTCAGGAAGCCCTGCAGCTGTGGCCTCAATTCCTAAATCAATTAAGTAATTGTTTAACCCCTCAAGTGTATGTGATGACGTCATCTTGTGTGACATCCATCCTTTATGCGTTATTTTTTCTATGAATCACAGATTTCATTAAGCTCCTTCAACAGGGAGCCTTCCCATACAAATATTGCCTCCCTTACTCTACTGAAGGACTTTTTTTTTTAAATTAAGGTTCTCCAAACATTCCAACTTTTGTCTATTTCACAGGGATCTTACTATCTATTCATTCCATTAATTTATAATTAAGACAGTCTCACAATTGAGAGAGAAGGAGTTTTCTTCTATGTATCTTTTGGAGGACATCCATTGAGGTTGGTAGATATTAGCTTGGCTAGCCTGCCCTCAACTAAGAAAACATCAACATTGTGAAAAGTGGAATTAGTCTGCTAGGATAGCTCACTGGTAGAATATCCACCTGGCACGATTCCCTGTCACAGCAGAACTTTTCTCCTGATTTTAAATTATACCCTCAGATAATATATTTACATTATCATGCTCATCAAAAAAAATCTGTGGCCAACACATGACTTTCTCCATATTTGGGTATAGATATTTAAATTATTATGAGTAGCATTATAAGGCAAAATTATTATTTCGTATCATAAAAGAATACAGTCGTCCTTATTGCCGTAAATTATATTTTGAATGTGTTTACAGAATTCACCGCTACATAGTGGCGAGGCTGAATACTGGAAATTACAAATAAGTTAAACATCTCTGAAATTGATGGTTCTACGAAAATTTGTTTCAAACAAAAGTTGGAAGAAATATTATTCTCTACAACTTTGGTCCTCACGAAGATGACCAATTACAACGTTTTTAAGGAGATATTTGATGGAAACAGAAAAAACCGATTATTTATTAATTCCTAAACAGTAACTGCTACGGAAAATTGTTTCAAATGAAAGTTGTAGGAAATTACATTCTCTACAACATTTGTATAGAATTGTATATACAATAATGATGTTTTAACGGAGAAATATCGCAAAAACCGAACTGGGTTTCGAATAAACCTCGACTTCCAGTTAACCGTTATTGTCCAAAAACTAATCAGTTCTTTGTGCTCATGTTAAAGTGTTATATATGAAGTTTGGTAACAAGATGGCAAGTACTTTTTGAGTTAGAGCATCCACAATCACATACATACACACGGACATCATTCCGAAAATAGCCTAAACGTGTTCTAGAGACCTCAAAATGTGTATTTCCATTGAAATCTCGAAGTTGATTTTTTTCGTGATCACTATACTTTCCCTATACTATGTATGGAGAAAGTAAAAATGTCCAAAGTAATGATACACTAAAGGCATTTATTTTCTATAAACTTCCAACAATGAAATGATCCATCCATGGCAGATGAAAATAACAAATTTTTCTGGGCTGGTGACCAGATATGATTATATATTAATACATTTTTTTTAGATTGTAAACGACTATGTCCATCATATGAAAACACTGTTTTGATTCTATCTGCTTCAATTCTGAACACATTCACAGTACTATTACCCGCAACAGAGAATGAATCATCATGGGGTGAAAACATAAGTTGAAGGTGACAATCATCAGATATGTCAATTGCCAGTTTTGTTTCAATCACTGGAAATTTGGAACTGCCTCTGGAGTCATATATAAAAATATTACCTTGAGATGAGACCAGTCCAAAATAATTGCTGTTGTGCTGAACAGAAAATGAATACCATACCTTGGCCAAAGACATGTCTGCTAGGCACTGGTTTGCACTGTATGATGCATATATTTTGCTGAGATGTGAGCGACAATCAAACAGTATAATTCGACCTAACTGAGACTCGCAGTAAGCGATTGAGTGATTGTCCACAAAACTTAGTCCCAATATGTCTTCAGCAGAACTTTCAGGATTTTGAGGGAGAATAACAACTTGACTTGAATCTGCATTAGCAAGGTGAATATTATGAGACGAAGAACCCAGAGCAATTTTATTTCCACAGACAGCTAACTGAGGTCTCTCCACATTGCATTTTATATCACTTACTTTCTTGATGAAATCTGTAAAATGATAGTATTTAAATAATTGCATTAGGGCTATGAGTTTGCTTTTCATTTAAACAATCCAATAAACAACAAGCTATATATAATATGTTACCCGAACTTTCACACCCCAGTTCATAAACTGAGGCTCCGTTGGAACCTTCTTCAGATAAAACAAGTTTTCTAAGCCCTCGAAGACATTTCATCTAAATGGAGGAACAAGACCTTGTAAGTGTTAATCTTGAAACACCAACATGGCAATATCATTATTTTAAACAAAATAATTCACTACCCAATGAAATTTAATTTCAAATTGCTAAAAATACTTCCAAAATTAGCACAATATTCTTTCTCTTCAAACAAAATATCTCCCCAATTCTCTGTTTGTATTGTCAATGTAAGAGATAAAATACAATGGAAGACTATTAAATTTCTTCTGAATGCATAATATTAGCATATTACTTACTTGGTAAATAGGTTTCGATGAAAAGCCTCCTGTTTTAAGCTTAAGATCGTGGGATTCAAAAGAAGAATTGGAAAACTTCTCAGGTAGTACAAACTCCTGTATTTCTTGTTGATCACTGCGAGTCTTACCACTGAAACAAATTTGGGAATCTTCTGACAAATCTAGATGATAAGCAGGAGTCTCAAAGTTGAACATCTGTAGTTGTTCAAACCTGTCCAAAAACAAATGTAGTGAAAAATAAAACTTTTAAAAATGTTATATAAAATATCCACTGAATGATTCAAGTGATAAGATACTACTTGGGTGGCAATTCAACCAATATGCTTAATCCTCAAATGTTCCTATGAGCAAAAGTATTTTCAGCACAACTACATCAATATAAATCTTAAGGCTTAATGTAATGAGTTGCACAAAATTGAAAATGAAATTAATATAAGGAATTACATCTATATTAAATAAATATAATGACAGCGAGGTAAAACTTAAAAAAGCAACAATGTATACATACAAGGAAAAACTAAAGAGAATAATATAAAAAATTAAGAACACAAACACTTTAACCAATCTATTTACCTAACCATTTAGTCAGTGAAGGCTTCAAAACAAACATGATAGCTGTTTGGTAGGATATGCTATTGCAAAAGGAGTATAATAAGTCCATTGGAAGAGATTTTCAGTGGTGGTGAATGCCAAAGAAAATTTAAAAAATTAAAATTCCAATTCTGAAATAAAAATCCCAAAAATAATAAGAGAATGGTTTAAATAAAATTATATGACCGATGACCTGAAAAATGATGGTAAGGATGAAAGCTGTGGCATTTGGTGTAATGAAAAACAAAAAATAACAATTATATGGAAGAACAATTATTGAATTGAAAAGTAAATTAAAAAGACCATGATTTGAGCAATGAAGTCAGCTGAATGGGTATTCGATAGGCGCAGTTAAAAATCAGAATTGAGAATTATTTGATTAATCCTTGGCGTGTATATTAGTAGGGTAGGATATATTGAAAAGTACTATGAACCTAAATTTTCCAGATAATTAAATGGAGAAAGGCACCGGGAGAAAACGCCAAAAATTTACGGAGTATTAGCATAATGACGCATGGAGATCGTTATGAAAAATAAACGTAACCGTAATGCCATGAGTTTAGATAAATCTCAAATAAAATAAAGGAATGGGCTATTATTAGTGAAACTGAGATGAGAATAATGGCAACAATGACGAAACAGAGAAAAATGACAAAACTTGGTCGTAGGTTTAAAAGTCTTTAAAATTATACGATTTATGAGTGTTAAAAAGCCACTAACGCACTTCAACCAAGTACATGTCCATTAGCATGGCAAAAATAATCACGAGGAATTCTAGTTTAACTGAGTATGAAGTAAAAGACAATGGAGACGTTACATTATTTACTAGAACATTGAAACACAACGGACTGAAAGAAAAGTAACTGTGTTCATAATCAATACACGCCACTAGCTAGCTCCAACTCTTCCCATCTCCCTTCGACAATTTCTTTGTTGATAAATGAAAACGATTACAGTACACAATACCTTGAGATTGAGCTGTAATACCATTCGTCGTCATCGGAGTCATCGCATAAGTCATAATACCCAGAACGAGTACCAGTTTTCACTTCATCCATTTTTATGATAGGACAACTACGCAAATTATATTAACAACTTTTCTAGGACTCGAGGAAGTTGTTCAGTTACTTAAAAGACGTGTAAAATGCAACTAAAAATAGTGTGTATAACTTTAACACTCGCGGCTTGTAAGTAACTTCTGAGTGAAAATACGATATCTCGCAAACGATGCATCGAATTAATACTAACAACCTTAAAAATTACGAATAAAAGAATTATTATTGTAATTTCTGCTGAAATGATTTTATCCACTATTTTTGCCTGTTATAGTTATTCAGAATTCAGACATCGTTAAAAAATATCTATTTTGGCTATATTCTGAAAAAAAAATCAAGCCCCTTCGGGGTAACCCAAGGAGGTTATAGGTAAATACCTATAACCTCCTTGGGGTAACCTGACTTCATGGGCCCGAGGTATTTGGCCACCCTATTGTTACTCCCGTTACTACACTGTACAGTGGTTGTCAAAAAAAACCGCACCACTTTACGAGCGCTCTACCGGAATTTCAGTGAACTACTAGTCTCGAACGAACTGTCAAGCGCTATAGCAACAGTGATAGTTGAGGCTCTTTTTCCTCTCCCTCGCCCCCTTAGAGAAAGGTTTACGGTTCTCTCCTATAATAAAACAAATAAAGTAAAAATATACACTTATTATCTTTTTTCAATAAATCACCTTTTCTACACCAAGAATCCAACCCGATATTAGAGATTAAAATGAATTCAACACGATTAATTTACACCACATATTTAATTTGTCACTAGAAAAAATCCATTTAGCTAATTATTGTGCTATTAAATGTCACAGAACAAAAGGCTCTAAAATATTGATACACCGCCGAAATTTTTCCGATAATTTAAATTGCGTATTTTTTTTATATCTTGAAATTATCGGCATACTTGAAGATTACAAAGGAAAGCCGACATCTTTGCAGGTGTCGTCTATGCGTGTCAGAGGAAGCCGACAGTATTAATACGCGTATAAAAAGGATCGAGATAAATTCGTATACTAAATTTGTAAATCATTTTCAAAATTAACTCTTTTTGCTATATGCGATTAATTTATGTGATATTTTAATGTTCTGGATTATATTTTATTCAATTGTAATATTATATTACTGTAACGAAATTCAACACTGGGATATAATTCTTATGAAACCAAACATCCATCGGGTTCGAATAATAGATCGAGCGGCCTCGGCTTTCTGTAGAAATTTTTAACAACTGGTTCTAAAATTGCTTCAAAATTTAACAACCGGTTCGCGCGAACCGGCTGCAGCTCACCACTGGATATAACCCCTTCATACTTACTTCTGCTATACTTTGGGAAAATAAAATCCGTCCTAAGTGGGATATCAAACCTATTGCACGCAAGAAAATTGAGGTTAACATGCAACAGAAAAAAACTTTTTATATTATAATATAATCATAGTTAAATCATAAAATTCTTTCTTTTGCATATATTTAAATTGACACATAAGCTAGTCATTTTGTTTCGAATGGAGTAAGTTAGAAAACTTAAATTTCCAAACCTCCAATCATATTGAGTTGAACTTCTTTTTAATAACTCGAATTAGGATTAACTTATTTCATAGAAAAATGCATCCAAACGCATGTTTAACATAATTATATTGCCAAGAAAATGAGCAACCATGCCCTCAGCAGGATTCCTTCTTTCGCAGCGTATTAATTCTCGATCGTTTTCTCTCGCTGTCTATACTCCTACCGCGTTCTCTCCTTTCATACTCTCATACTTTCTTCTTTCGTACGTGATACTTTTCAATCCTTCTTTTTTCCTACATTCCTCCAGCAGTTTCTTCTTCCGTTTCAATAAATCCCACAATATATCAGTAGCGTGGATTTATTATTACAGTTTTCAGATTTAAAAAAAATCCTAAAACAAAATTGACATCAAATTTATCATACAAATTGTGTACGCATTCCGATATTCTTCTACTGATTACAGCGCCAATACAGGCAGAAATAGGAAACTTACGTTGTATTTGACGGTGTAGCGGTATGCGGACGGTTTAATAGTAGTAATTATTCTGTATTAATTTTACTTCATTAGCCCCAAGAGGAAAATTTGTGGTCAGTGGGTGAAATTTAAAAAATGGAAATCGCTCACGGAAAGGTGAAGTATATTTAATGCTACACATTATGTTGTAAATTACGATTATTTCCGAACGTCTGTCAACGCAGATGGCATTCATTTCTTCTTGTAAGCATACGATATTTTATAAACTGAGCAATACAAATGCCTTAAGCCTGTTGTAGTACAAGGACCCATTTATAATCATTTTATTAAAATAAATATGGAGTAAACCATATATTTGTGAGTATATTGCTCATCAAATTTATCCTTCCATTTTGTTAATAAAAAGTAAATATGTACTCCATTTTATTTACAGAACTCGGTCACCTTAAGATATCCTGTATTCCGATGTAAACAAGATAATCTTAATTTGCAAAAATTATCAGAAGAGTAAAGAAGATAGAAACAAAATCAATGTAATGGGATATTTCCATCTTGATGTCCATCGAGTTACGTCTTTCTTATGAGTCTGTGCCTTCCATATTGATCGAGATTCTTCCGCACCAAGGTAAGAGTACCTATATGTTTTCATAATATTTTTTAAAATTTTAATTAGGATACAGTATTTTATTTTTATTAATTCCTCAGTAATGCTGATGATTTTACGACATTCAATACATTTTCAAAAAAATCACTTTAAGCTGATTAATTCAATAAAACAAACAATTATAACAAAAGTTAGTGTTAATTGGAAAATGGATTCTGAGAGCTGAGCTTTTAAATCGTTATGGTAGTTAACAAAGAATCAAACCATAGCTATAAATGTATTGTTAAGTTTAGTTATTTTTATTCTCAAAAAGTATTTAGCTTTTGGCTATCACTAATTCAACAAAATTATTGAGCTTGTCTTGTGGCAGGAAAAAATTCAAGAACAAGCACTTTAACCCTTTCAGTGCTATTGACAGAACGATTTGTCACTTGCTTTGTCTCACCTCGGCAAATTAGTGTTGCATCATATTATAGCAGTGTGCTTTTACAGAGAATAGCGAAAACTCCTGACTTTAAGAGAATGGTTTTCAAAATGGCACATACTGCCAAAACATTCAGCTCGGCATTGAAAGGGTGAAAAAATACTTATCTCAGGTATTTCCAGTATCCCCAACAAGGTTATAAAAAGGACAGATGTACATTTCGGCTAAATTAACCGATGGTGTATTACCACCGAAGATGGATTTTTTGTAGCTTAAATGCACGTTTTTTTTGTAACCTTACTGAGGCTATTGGTGATACTGGAGGCAAGTATTTTTTTAGTGTTTGTTCTTGAATTTGAGTATCACTATTTAAAACTTGGAGTTCAATGAAAAAGTTAATTTTAAAATCCATGTGGTTTTAGCATTGCTCTATCAAACTATCTCATTAAGATTGATAAATAATTTAGCTATGACAACTACACTTATTCTCAGCCAATTAACGTTTGAATGGATTTCCATGATAGTAGAAAATTTAAGTGGGAAACTCTGATAAAAGAATAGTTTGGAAATAAAATGACCTATTGTTGTTAGTGTTTCAGAGGGCCAAGGTTGTTTGAATCAGTGCTTGAAATGGAACATGTTACACAATGGAACGCTTGTATTGGTAGTGGAATGGAAATTTTTACAAAACGGAATGCTTTTTATAAGGGACAGCATTTCTAAATGTCTGACGAAACGGAAGTGTATCATCGGTTCGTATGACCAGCCAGAGAGGTATTCCGGCTCATTTCAAGCACTGGTTTGAATATTGATTTGCATTAAATTTACCACTGAGACATGAAGTAGGTTGGGATGGTTATTACTGAGATTTGAAAATTATAACTGTACACCTAGACTGAAAAAATGTTATGCATATATATATTCGAGGCTTATTTTTAATTATTTATGTATCAAACTGTTTTGCAAAAGGTTCTCGGGAGATGGTTCGGAATATAATAAAACAACAATTTTTAATGGTATTGAAAGAGTAATGCGATTATTCAGACATAATAAATTCGATAAACATGACTACAGCATATGTTTTTCCTGTTCACTATAAATTAATTTAGTATTCCTTGCTTTTATGGTAGCAATGAGTTAGTATGGCTGTCAATTTTAATTAATTATGTATTTTGATTATTTTTTCAGAATCTGTCAACAGCAGAGGAGGAAAGGAAAGCTGCACTGGAGGTGAAGAAATTTTCAGGTTTTTATAAATTTTGTTAGCTTAGAGTGCCACATTAAGTGGGGACTAAAATTTGAATGACATGCAGGTAATAATCTTAGTCCAAATATGTTTATCTATACATATCTATAAAGTAAGTTGTTTGTATGTATGTATGTATGTTCTGCTAAGGCTCAGAAACTACAACACGCAGAAAAAAGAGGAAGGTGTCATATTAACCGTTATCATGTGTACGGTGGTGTAGTAAGGTTTTTAAACCGATTCGGTGTACTATTTAATTATAATAAAATATTTTCGTTTATATGGGATTTCCATTTAAAATTTTTTCGTAAATTTCTCGAATTTTTAACTCCTTACATATATATCGCAGACATATGCTCTCGCAGACTTTTTTGTGGTAAATTATCTCCTCTTTTGGAATAATTTTTTAAAAGAGGGGCTTACAGATCAAATAAGACGAATTGAAGGGATAATCTTATTTTCATTATTGCTCAGCATTTGGATATACTTAGCAACCGATGTAAACAAATTACGTTTGAACTATAAACATGTCGTAAACGTAGAATAGTTGATGAAATACTCATCTAATATCTTCTGATTTGATTGTATGTTTTTCTTTCATTATCTATGGTCTTCTATGCACAGGTTAATTCTGCGAATAAACATTAGTGAACTGTTTCTTTTTCTGTAATCGTGTCATTCGCATTATAGGTATGTTTGGATATAGTTTAATTGTTTTTATATGCCTTTTGTCTTATTTTATTTCATATTTTGTTTAAGTTAAAATTACTGAAGATATATGATTAAATTACTACGTTAAAGTTTTTGTGTTTTGTTTTATCAGTTTATCAATAAAAAGTGAATTGAGCATTTCATGCTAACATGCAAGTTTTTTCCCATGCTCATCCATTTTGCGTTTCAATGATAATTAGATATTTTTTTGTAATATATAATATCGTTTTGAATTAAAAGAGTTTTATCAATTGGAAATAAGGTTCACTCTTGAATAATTGTTATTTTAATACGAGAACTAAATTAGATTAACATTTTGAACACGTAACGCAGTGAATTTCGAAAGATTTTATTTGAATAATACTTTTGTTGAACTTTATTATGTCTTCTGAAGTAAAATTAAGAATTCGTGTCTGCGGTTCCATGGGTAAAATGTAAACACTACCGATACAGTCACGTAATTAATTACGTTAGAAAAGTAAAACATTTTACTACATTATTTAAAATCGATTCGTTCGAATATCTCAATCTATTATTCAATTAATTACGATGGAAAACACAATTAAGATCAATAATTTTATATCTATTTAGAGTAATAATAGGTATTCTTATTTAGGTTCTCCTGTTATTATGTTGACATACAAACTCATATTCCGCGTAATCAATATTTACTCATCACTAAGACACGCTATTTTGTGATTGTTGGTTGTTTATTTTGCAACTGAATAGAAAGCGTCAGTCGCCATCAGCCCCTGGCAACTCAACGGTTTTCAGAGTTTCAAGTTACGCTCATCTTTGTTGATAGGTGTCACTGGGTGCGCTTCAAAATGAAAGTGGGGGAGGGGATGGGTCTGGGTGTAATTCTACGTCCAGGAAGAGTAGGGTCGTGAACGGGTAAGTAACTTTCCGTTCGTAATTCGCAAGAGATTTACGTCGACCTCGTGTTACTGTGATTGATTGTCGGTTTTAAATGCTTTAGTTAGAATTAAGCGAAAATTTAATTGTCGTTGTCGGAACGCCGCATCGGGGTAGCATCATCGCATTAATATTACCGTTCAATTTTGTCTCAAGGTCATTATTTCTTCTGATCCTTAGTTCATAGCTTTTGTAAAATTATTTCTTAATTAAACGAAATGGTTGATCTCTTCAATGAATTTTATGTCGGCATAATCTTTACATTAATTAGGAGAGACCTTTACATAAGATATATGTGGATCTATGCAATTATTTTCCTTGGTGAAAGTTAATCACGTGTATTTTGGGTGAACTGAGTCAAGTTGAGACATGAATATGGTTATTAATTTGTCGAGTGGTTGTGTAAGCGTATAGTTTGAAGGTAAAGGTTCGTTTTCTATCAACTTTGATTTTTAGAAATGATATATGTATACGGTGTTAGCCTATGATCAGATTGGCCAACGGTGGGAGGTTGATATGAGTTTCTGAGGTAATCCATCTCATTTTCGTGTATTTTAATCTCGTTAAAGCGTATGTTTGATAAAATAATAATATTTTAATGCGCAACTGAAAATATATTGATAAGGTTTTCTCCTAATTATTCAGTTTTCAGACAGAATTCTCCGTGTGCAGCTGTATTTGATTTTGGCAACCATTATCGAGAAATTCATTCAAAGCAATGCTGTATTTCGTTTATTGAAATGATATTAATTACGTAATCAATACATACTAGTGTCATGGTTTTGAAATAAGTATTAAGCTTAACTTAGCAACTTAAGGAATATAAGTCTTATATTTTACAAATCTTGGAATTTGAGTTACAATACAATATTTTCGAATATTATCGGAGTGATTTAGCACGAGAGACACTACATAATGTAATCAGGTTATCAGAAATAATATTCAGAATTAAAATACAGTAGGTACATATTTTAAGATTTCATTCTCTTGTTTCAGAGGAATGTTTGCAGAAGACGTCACAGAACAGCTGTCATGTTCCCTTGTGTGATATCAAGAAATACATATTAACGGTGAGTACAATCTTTTAAGTAGTTTGCCAATTGCATTTGTATTGGCTGTTACTTGAAGTTTCCAGTGAGAATTATCGACGTATTTTACTGAATAGATAGGATAAATTTAGTCGTGTAACCACGCATGTGTTTTAATTGCGTCTATATATGTGCAGTACTTATTGTACTAATTTTTCCATCTATTAATTAACTTAAGCTTACATTGGAAAGTGATAAATCTCAATTTATTTTAAGTGAATATTTCATTGAGAGAATAAAATTGATTTTATAATTTCGACTTTGAAAGGTTTGTTAATTATCGTTAACATAAGTGTTATCAATGCTTCAATTTTTGGCATATTTTATGAAATACTTTGTACCTGGGAAATTTTACTTTTCAATCTACTGACATCCATTTCAGCATAAATCAATTAAGTATGCTCTATAAACACGAGATGATTTCATAGAAACAAAATTATTACTTTGTAGTGACAGTGTAACGTGAAATGTTCATTGACTTTTAACTCTTTGTTGAAATTATGGAGACATTTTGAGGAAAGTAATTAAAATATTTTGCTTGGAAAAGGCTATCTATATGGAAATTGCTAAAGCAATCAATGAAATATTTTGAGGAAAGAGATTTCTTAGTCAAAGTTAGTCGAATTCTTGGAATACATGCAAATTTTTGAAAAGTTGCTATGCTAATGGAAGTTTATCGTGACAGTTGGTTTTTATTATGCTTATTTCCATCGGTGGTTGGCTAATCATCAGTTGAATATCAAAAAATTGTAGAAAATTTATTCAAATACTATTTTAGTGCATTTTATTTTATAAATGTTCAATCAATCAAATCAAAACAGAAATTTAACTGTAAGAGATAGAAGGCTGATGTTTGCGGGGTGTATGTCATGTGTTATGCCATTTATTACTATGACAGAGGATTTTATTTTTGGTGGAACTGGTGTGCGACAAGAGGTCCAATGCTTTTTAAAATGTGAAACATATTTCATAGCATTAACATAACGATTTTTATCTTATTAGCCTGTTATTTACAAAGTATTAAAGACAATGAATAAAGAAGTGAGATCAAGTCAGAAGCGATAATGTCAGTTTTTACCTCTTTAAGTGCAGTCTTGTCACAATGCAAGCTTTAGGAAGATTAGAAATATTTTCTTACTATTCTTTGGCTTAAAATTCAATTCTGAATTCATGTTCTTTGATCGTTTTTAAAGGTAAAAACAAACTGTAATTTTATCCAATATGACAATGGTTTTAGGTTGTATTATAGATATAGACATTATAATAAATGCTGTGATTTGTCGATAATTTCCAATTAAGAGTACATGGAATGATTTTTATAAAGTTAATTGATCAATTTAGTTGATTTTATAGCATAAATTAAAATGAATATTGCTGTTACTACTTGAAATTATTAACAGATAATATTTAATACTTGTCAGTAGTTAAACCTCTGTATTAATTTCCATATTTCCTACCTGTTATCACTAGTCTATTTATCATTTTCTGGAGTACTTGATCGTCCTCGTATTTCACTGTTCTTATAATCCTTCCTCTGATTTAGAAATCTCCCATGCCTTCTAACGGTTCCTGCATTAGCCTCTCTCCATATATATTGAATAGAATCGGCGATAGACGGCAGCCCTGTCTTACTTCTCTACGGATATGTACTCCGCTGGTATCCGCATTCTCCAACCTGACTTTTACCAGTTGATTTACGTATAGATTCCCGATCAGTCTCCTGTCTTTCCAGTCTACACCTATATCCTTTAATATCCTCATCAGCAGTACCCAATTTACTCTTATCAAAGGCCTTCTGCCAGTCGAGGAAACATACACAGCAATCTTGACTGTATTCTATTGCCCTTTCTGATATGATTCTCACTACACCGATAGCATCTCTGGTTCCTCGTCCTTTTCTGAAGCCGAATTGATCTTCCCCTAGCATTTCTTCGGCATTTTTCTCTAGTCTTTTATTAAGAATCCTCGTGATGATCTTCGAAGTGTGTGACAGTAGGGATATCGTTCTGTAGTCCTTACACTGCATTGCCTTTGGCTTCTTCTTTAGAGGGATCATTGTCACATCTAAGAAATCCTGAGGCCTCTTTCCCAAGTTGTAAAGCTTGTTAATTAGTTTCGTAATCACTTTTAGTCCTTCCGATCCCATGACTTTAAGTACCTCTGCCTGTATTCCATCGCTGCCTGTAGCTTTCCCTTTATCCAGTTCCAGAATTGCCTTTTGTACTTCGCTTTCCATATTACTTGTTCCCAAGTTTGTCTTCTTCAATGTTATCCTCTTCTTCCGTTCTATTTGTGCTGATCCTGCCTGCTTGCTGTATAGTTCCTTAATGTATACTTCTCATACCTGTGCTACATCCTTTGGTTCTGCGACTATTTTTCCATCTGCGTTCATAATTGCCTTACCACAAATCCCATTAGACTTCTAATCTTCTAACTCCAGTGCCCTAGCATACATCATATCATACCGTCCTAACTTCTCAGTTGTATTTCCTCACATTTTCCTTTTATTCAAATTTCCCTAGCTTTATCTGTTACCCTTCTCGACTCATTGTTTGTGCATCTATAGTTGGCTCTACCTTCTTCACTGTTAACATTTTTTTTCATTTTTTTCTCTCATCCATTATCTCCAGCATTTCCTTAGTGATCCATGGGTTTCTGATTTTCTTCTCTTGTTTCCCAATCTCTTTATTCAAGGTGTCTTTGATGCTGGCTTTAATTTCTTCCCATTCTGTATTCACGGTCTCTGGTTTGTTTTCCAAATTTCTAAGGCGACCTTCCGACTTCATGCTGAAAGCATTCTGCCTTTCTTTCAGTTTTTTTAGGTCCCAAGTCTGTCTTTCTCTTCTCGTTTTCCTTATTTGTTTCAGCTTTGTGGTTACATCGAGTATTAGAAGGATGTGATCTGAATCAATGTTTGCTCCTGGTAATGTCTTAGTATTTTTTATGCTGTTCCTGAATCTTTGTTTTACTAGGATGTAATCTATTTGGCATCTCATTTTATCTCCTGGGCTTTTCCAACTGTGTTGTTCCAATCTCCCATTATTGTGCAGTTCTACTTCATAAATGTCATTCTTTTGCTCATACATCTCCCTGATTTATTCTTCTTCAATAGCGGTTGTTGGCATATATACCTGGATTATCAACATGTTAACTGGGACAACTTTTAGCTTTATTGCCATCAACCTATCGTTCGTTGCTGTTATTTTTGTCACGCTATTCATCATATCTTTTAAGTACCAGAGCTACTCCCCTTGCCTCACTATTTCCTCCGGTGTAAACTACCGTGAATTCTTCCGAGCGGATCTGCCCTTCTCCTTCCCATCTGACTTCGCTCAGCCCTATGACGTCAATCCTATTTCATTTTTCAGGTTCTCTAGCTTTTCTGCCTTCCTCGTGGTTTTTAAATTCCAAGTATCTTTGCATAAGTTACCTTCGACAGTTGCTTTCCTCAAGGCAGTCCATGCCCGGAGATCTGATTGGGGGACTATTTTACCTCCGGAATATTATATAATATAATCATTATTAGGGAAATGTAATGTGGTAGTTTCCCTCTTGCTTTCCACATCGCAGTACTGTAGCCGATCAAATCATGCCTACTGTTCTATTGAATATATACCCAACCAACATCATTTGTTTTCATCTCTATACCGTACCGACAGTACTGCTGCCTACTGCCAGACACCAATGATAGTTTTTTATTATTAATTAAGTAATTAATTTTTTTGTGAAAAAAACCTCCATTTGCGGGGATCGCACCCCGCAGCTTTGTAATGGGAAGCTGACACGCTAAGCACTACACCTTATGGAAGGTTAAAATTTTAAAACTAATTGTCAAACGAATCTTTCACATAATAATTTGAATAAACTCGTAAAGAATTTAAAATTTTAAGATTCTAAATAGACCTTGATAAGTGAATGTGCTCTTTCATGTTGTTTAAGCAAATTAATCTTTTATATTTAGATTTTTTAGTTAATATTTCTTTATTGAATTCACCACAACCATTTTTCCTCTTCATTGTAGGCATTCACAGTTGATGCTGAGTGAAAATGCGATGGTTTGAATCGAAGAGTACTGCTTTGCTGAGACGGCAATTGATACACCTGGGTGCGAGAGTATAGAGGAATCTGAGCTGGAGGCTATACATATGGGATGAGAGAAGGTTTTTATACCTATATGTTGCTATATTCTGGTTTGTTCAATATGTCAGGCGATAAATATCTTGTATAATATGTAGCTGCATCTTACGGAGGATGTAGGAGATATTGTAAATTATAAGTCCCTTTCAGATGAGCTAAACGCTTCAAATTTGGCATTATTATAGCTTTATGCTCGCAACCAATGAAAATAAATACAATACAATAAGAATTCCAATTTTTAGGAGGTTTTTCTCCTGTCATTCAGAATGAGCAGAAATTTACGATAGGATTAAACGATTCCCCAAGAATTTGATTTCTTTTAAAAATATTGTTTAATCAACTTACACTAAAAGTAAGTAAATGGAAAATATAGTGCTACGTCTGAAAAAAAAGTTTTATCTGATATCGTCCGTAAGAGTATTTTATTTCTGAGAATGTAGGGCATCAATTTTCTGTTTGAACTTAAAAACTTTCTGATAACTCAACTTTTTTATAAAATGCATTTAATTTTTTATTATAAATTTACAAGAATATAAGGTGTTGGTTTTCAGTTTGAACTCTGAAAACTTTCTTTAATTTGATTTTATAAAGAATATTCCATTTTGTTTGTAAAGGTTTATTAGCGTACTTCTATAAATTTTAAATTTTTGTTAAATTCACTTCCGTTAATAAGAATCAAATGTAGTAACAAGTTATTTACGAATTTCCGAAGATGTTGAATTTAAAAACTTTAGAAAACTTATAAAATGCCAAGTTTTCGTATTGACTTCTGAGACAGCACTGTATTTGCTCATGTTTGCAGACTTGTCATGTGAATATCGTTCCGCAAATTGGATGTTGGAAAGTAATTAATTAAATTTAATCTTAAAATAGGAGCAGCCATTAAAAAAGGTTATTTGTATCGGGATTTTTGGTGTTCTACATTTAATATTTTACCAAGAGGGTTTGTCGTGGTTAAATAATTCCAGATTTAATTTAATAATTTAAAGAAATTTGGAGATGTAGGATCTGCTTGAATTAATTCAGAAAATATTCTTTGGGGTTTTTATTGTTGTTTATTCAAGGCAGAAAAAATTCTGAGGCAATACAAATTCAGTTCATTATTCAAGTTATCAAAATCAGATAAAGAGATAAAATGCAAATGAAATTTCAGTTAGTTTTGAGAGTTTTGATTGAAAATCCAGACTATGTAAAGTATTTTCATTGTGAAAAGTTTATATTCTCCAATTATTAAGCCATGCATCGGAAATGGTAGTTTAATTGTTCTTGATTCTAGACGATATTTAGAAAAAGATTTAACTTTGTGGAGAGTTAAATTTCTTAATTAAGAAAAATTGTGCAGGTTATTTTATTCTTAATTAAAGTCAATGTCCAGAAAAAAGTTCTTTTAATAATTCCATCAATATCCAATTTGCTAGATGTTATTTGTAAATATGTTTCCAAAGTGTTGTGTTATTTATATATTATTCAGAACAATTGCAAATTCTTTTGTCTAAATGTATATAAGCTATTGCTTTTCCATTCTGTATAATTATTGCCATTTTTTTAAATCTGAACAAACCAGAATTAGCAGCGCTTTTGGGTATATATTTATCGTCTCTCATTTCATATTTTTTTCTAAGCCATGGTATTTTTCCTCTCTACTTTCTCAC
The DNA here is from genome assembly GCA_036926305.1 of Uropetala carovei. Lineage (NCBI taxonomy): Eukaryota > Metazoa > Arthropoda > Insecta > Odonata > Petaluridae > Uropetala > Uropetala carovei. The sequence continues at coordinate 4,185,308 of JAXCHB010000172.1, read as the reverse complement.
CAATAGAAATGATTAAAGAAATATTATCCTTGCCAAAGTACTTTGTAAAAATGTCCAACTTTTATTCTAGTGCTTGTTATATTTAAAAAATTTTCTGCAGTTCATGAATATTTTTAAATGGCAATTTTGATTTGTGCTAATATTCAGATCTTTTTAAGTCCAGAAATTTTTTAAGTCAGATATTATTCTGTCCAAAATGTAAACATTAATTTTTTTCAAGTTCTAATTTCAGAAATCTTTCAAGTCTAGCGTTAAAAATTATTGTCCAGATTGTAAACAAATTACTTTACAAATTGGACAATAGTTTTTAACTGTTAGACTTGAAAGATTTCTGGAATTGGGACTTTTTCAAAAGTTTTTCTAAGTACAAATTGTAAACAAATCAATTTTTTTTCTCAAGTCAAAAATTCTTTTAAGTGCAGTATAATTTTTATTTTCAGGTGCAGGATAAAATAAGTAGACAAAATGTATTATTTCAGATTGTAAAATTTTTATTGAACTTGTATGTATACATTGTACATTGTTTTAATTGCAATAAAGACATTTTCTTATGATCAAAACCTGTTGACTCCTTTTAGATAGGAATAATTTCTTTTTCTCGGAGCCTCTTTTAGGTATCGTTGGACTTAAGGGGTTTTTTTAGGTATATTTTTGCTAAATTTAGCACAATTTTAACCTAAAAATGACATTTTTGACCACCAATTCAGCCAAATTTTGCTGATTATTGAACAAATTATTCAACATTATGACAATTTATCTGCATTTCAACTATTCAACAATTGACATATTACATATAACACAATATTTTCAACTGTTGTTCAACAGCTGACATAAATACATATATAACATGAAAAAATAAACCATCAAACACATTTTGCAGCTGAAATAAATTATTGAACAAGCACTTGAAGAAGTTACTTGCCTCTGATAAAAATAACTGCGACTGAGCTGTGGAAAAATTAATACAAGCATTTAGACTACAGAACAGCCGTCATCAGTGGCGAAATGCCACTGACGACAACTGCTCTGAAGTCGAAATGCATGTATTAATTTTTTCACTACTCTGTCGCAGCTATTTTTATCTGAGGCAAGCAATCTTTCAAAGTACTTGTTCTGGAAACACTTAAAAAAGAAACATTTCACATTATCAATGACCTTAATTACAATTAACAATGTCTCTTATTGGTCAAGAAATACGTAAAATTGAATGCACGCAACTGATTCCAAATGGGAGCAATGTTTGCATAAATGACGAAAAAATAATGAATCTCGCAAAGCAATGCTTAATTGGAATTACTTAAATGCCAGGATAACATTTTTATAAACTATTCCAAGTCAGAAATAAACTTCAAAAATGCAATATTAAAATTTCATGTCATACCTATTTCAAATGTTAATAAAATTAAACCTTTATATTTGCCAAATTAATTATTGTATAAATGCACAAATTATATTACCTCAATTAGACGTATTACTGTTTTTTGAAAAAGATTAATAGCATAATATAAACAAAGATTTACTTCTGATAGCAATTTAATTTTTATAACAGCAAAGATTGAACTAAATACATTTTGTCTTTAAAGATTATCTTGCATTTAAAAATATAACTGATTAATCAAGGTGAGATTATATTTACAACATCAAAAACATATTTGTTCTAATGTAAAGTTCAGATTCAAAGCTATTATGCAAAATATAACTGATTTAATCAAAGCAAACACCCTATTTATGAAAAAATATAGCATATTCTCAAAGTTTGTCTTATATTTCCAGGTAATGTACAGTAAGTGCGTAAAATTTAACGACTTGAGGTTAATTTACTTTAAATTTAAGTAGTAATTGCATTGCGTGACTCAACTCACTATCGTTAACAAATCACAGTGCTCCTTATCGATAGCTTAACACTTTCATGGCCAATTTGTCAAATTTAAAAGGAAAATCAGCAAATCAAATCATTAAAAATTTATCAATAATTATATTTTTTAACATTATAAATGTGCAAATTGTAAGTAGCAATACATTATCATTACAAAACATTTATTTAAAAACTTATATTTGAAGAATTTTCAGATTGTAATTTATGAAAGTATTGAGTGCACGAAAAACTAAAGTATTTCATTAAATATTTGTATACAATTGAGTTATTTATGTTAATAAATTTAAAGAATTCCTTTTCAGTAACACTTATGTTAGAATAAGTCAAAATCTCATATGGAGTTTACCAAAATTATCGTTACGATAACTTAATGAAGATATTTTAAACAACAGCCATGAAATTGTTAAGTAATCTAAAATATAACTCAACCAACAAGAGACAACGTTAATATTTACATAGAGACCAACCTGAGAATCAAAAGAATAACTACAAAATTGAGAAACAAAATAAATATCCTATAATTATTATACCAAATAGAACTGAATGAGCTTCCCACAATCTATATATATTTGCAAAAGTTTGTTTGCGTGTCTCATTATGCATGCCATAAACTATAAGACACGAATAACTAAAATTTGGTACAATTATTATTAACATCTTAACTTGATGAATGTATAAAAGGTTTGGTCAATTGGTTAATTATAGTCAGTGCACTAATAATAATAATATAGGGGAATATAACATTTTACAATTCCACTAGAGATGCCTGCATTTCAAATTTGAAATGTTGACAGAATTTTTTACAATAAACAAAGAAGCTTCAAAGTTTATTGTATATTAGGATTAGCTATGATGCTGGTCAACACAGACATCCATGACATTTGACGGTGCGATGAGACACTATTACAACGCCAACCTTCATAACAGCCTACTTAGTTAGACAACAAACCCATACAGCAGCCGGGTTACGCAATCTTACTTTCGATACTACACAATTTATACAAGTGAAAACATTTACCACTTACTTTATTTGCTCACATTACACTGTGTTGGATGTGGTTTGGTTAATACAACACGACAAACAACAGATGAACAAACAAAAAGAATTAATGCAACGAAAAACAAAAACAGTAGAAAAGAGAATTAAAATCACACAGGAATTCAATGCTCTGACTCTTAGAACGATTCTCTAAGCAAAGAGTTTTGTTAAAATAAATTTATGTCAAGTGAATAATACTTTGTTACAATAAGTGGGCAATACCTTTGTTAACACGTTACAAATTGTACTCGACAATGCCTTATCCCCCTCCCTCCCTCTGCTGTTCACCCCCTTATCCCTCGCTAGGCAATAATATGAATCTCGAGTCTCAACAATGACATTCGTTGTCCAGGAAACTTATCGATAAAAGTCAAAATCTGTCACATATTCGTTAAATGTGAGTAATTTCAAAACATGTGGTGCATTACTTTCTGGGAAACCCTTGTACAATGTTGTGTGAGACAGACGCTCCTTTCTAGGAACCTGGTATTATCTGAATTTTTAAAGAATGTTTATTTTGAACTCCTGAGCATCCCGCATATAACTGTCCATGCGTAAAGCAAAGCTACCGTATGGTAACTGACTTAAGAAGTCACCTCTCTACTCTGCGTGCAAGGGGATTTCCCTTCTAGGAAGCGCGCTCACCTTCAATGCCCCTCTATTCTAATGGAATTCGTTCCCCTCCACTCTACACATTACCTCCGATCACTGAGGCGTAAGGTAACTTCTAGTAATTTTCAATTGCTACATTAGGCGGAACTACCTGTACTCTACATGCACGTTCTCTACCGGAAGCTTAGAGAACGAACTCCACCTGGCAAAAAGCATCACCTCACAAAATGAATCGACTGCGTTGATTGTCAATTTTAATTACGAATCCTCAAAATATTTTCCAACTCTTTCATTTATATCAATTAAAATATGAAAAAATTTCCCAAATAAAACTTAATTCAAGCATAGATATAATTTTTTGTTCATAATTATTGCCATAATTTGAAGTCACGATGATTTAAAACATAACCTGAGCAACGCTGGGTAAATTTGCTAGTTATTTATAAGCAAAGAACTTTGCAATACCATTTTAATTTAATTTATTCACCAGAGAACTATATAAAGATGTTTGTGTAGCATTGTAAAATAAATTCCAATAATTACTCCAAGATTTGATGTACAAAAACGATTACAGTGTAATTTTCCTAATAAACGTTTAATGTGACTAAATCTTAGAAGGATATTTTGTAGTTTAATTTACATTCTTCGTTAGAAATAATTTTATGAACTCTGTATTTATCTCAGAATCACTACAAATATGCTGTCAACAATTTGTTGTTAACATACATTAAAGTTATGGTAATTTAATGTTGTGCTTACGCAAACTGTATAATTATAAAATATCAGTTGATTACTTCGTTTAAAAATTAGTACAAGAGTTTAAAATAACACTAATATTTATAATGAGATTTTAAGATATAAACAAGTTAGGAAAGTGTACAACGTAACACAAATGGGTGCGTTTTGTGCATTGGAGTATTTGAAAGAAATTATTTACATGTTTGGAAGGGAAATAGCATTATAAAGTTCTTTTCTTCATCATAAATAATCCATTTTCTTCCCATTTAAAAATATTACATGCATATGTAAGGAAATTAAACATTTCCGTGAGATTGTTTACGTTAGCAACAATGAAGAAGTAACCATGCTAGAAAATTTCAAAGTTCAACTCAAATTACGACTCTTGTTCGATTTTCTCGCAAACGGCGACTCCTACGATAAAAATGTAGAGGAAAAGAAATACCCTGCTTTATTAGTTGCACAAGTTTTACTTGATAAATATTTTGATATGACCGATATTTTACGAGATATGAGGGAAAGTTCATATTTTATCACCAGTAAAGTGGTACCCCTGATTGGCTTACGTGACTCATTTATGTGATTTTCTTATTATCTTTGACCGTAAGTCCTTAATATCAAATTTCATGAAAATCTGCTTGGTAGAAGCAGATAACGAACATGCGGACAGACCAGATGGAGACTAATACTAATAGGCGCTTATGCTGGAAGCGAAACGCACCTGACAAATAACCTTGCATGTAATTACATTTACAGATACACATACATTACTAAAAATTGTCTTTAATGACAAGAATGATATGTTACTTATTTGTTCAATATACAAGTAGAAGGTACTTGCATTCTGTAAGCGTTTCAAGTCATTATTTATGGCTTTTGCAAAGTAAAAATTATAAACTAGTTAAATAAATAAAACAACTTCAAGTACTCATTAGAATAAACTTCATTAGACCACTGATTCCCAATGAAAAGACAAAACTGATAATGGTTTGATTCCGATGCAAATGAATTGGAATATTTCGAGGCGGTGCTTAGTGTAAAAGAGAGACTGACTGATATTATTCACTTCTTTCGGTAAATTGTGATGAGATTAGCCATGAGGAAGTGTATCATCCGAAACAAAAGTACCACGAAGCCAATGAAAAGGAAGAAATCCACAGTACATTGAACCCTCTGCATACTGGACCTTGATGGAACGTACTTAGGATATAACGGACAGAATGTCCGGCGATGCAAAACAGTTAAATGACGCCACTACTACATTGTGTCTCATGCGGACCTATCACATGTGCGTTATTTGGAAGGCCTAATGAATACATCGCAACATTATAACTAACGTATATCACGGCGTATAAGTCGACCTTTGAAGCTTAAAAAAATTTTCCTAAAACTTAAAGTCGACTTATACGACAAATATAAAATTGTGAACCTTAAATTACAGATGAATAACATCGATATTTACCAACAAGGGGAGGCCATAACATTAATATTGAAATTCGTAATACCCTTTTAGGAGGTGAAACTAGAACTAAAACATCACCTATATCTCTCTGCGTTTTTGCCAATGGGCCCTTGTTTAAAAGATCTTAACTATTTAAATTCAGGTGTAAGCACGGATGCAACATATACCATTAACCTTAAGGTTACAAACAGAAGCAGCGATAGCTGAATGGGTAGAATGAATGTCTAGTATCGGATGGGGTTCGCTCCCAGCAGCCAGCATTTTTTTCTTTCAGAAGTGGTCTGTACATATATTTTAACTAGTAAAATTGTATTATTATTATGTCTTTTTTGTATTTTTGTTTTTTTCCTCAATTTTTTGTGATTATTTTTTTTGTCTTTTTCACGTACCTTTTTGTACTTAATTTATTTGCACCTTCCACATATAATTATGATATTATAATTATAAATAAATAATAAAATTTAGAATGTTATAATCATTACTTGATTGTTTATTAAAATATCAATTCTTTAATACGACATTTATGAAATGTTTATTACGGACAATTACCTTGTTTTTTTAATTGTATCATCCAAAGTATTGTAATGCTGTAGAAGTAAGTGAGATATAAGAGGTACACTTCGATCGGAATTAACCATACTAATTGCAAGTTATAATTATATGTGGAATATGCAAATAAATCAAGTACAAAAAAGTACATGAAAGAAGACAAAAAAAAATAATCAAAAAATATGCGGAAAAAACATTTCCTTTTTTGAAAAGGGGAATAATGTAATTATCAGAACCATCCTCACGCCTGCCAACATGCGATACTTTATTGAATTTCACCACCGTAGATATTGATTGCGATAACTAGGTGCAGTTAATTTTGATAGCATCATTAACAGCCGACATCAATCAAATCATAGGAACCATTATTTAGTTGGTCAAGCTCTCTGAGAATAGCAGTTTCTTATTGGTTGAAATTAAAACACCTGTCAAATGGAAGGCTCAAGAAGAATAGCACGGACTCGAAAAAATATTCCTATATTTTTTTATTACTATGTTTATTTCTGTATCTTGTTAAAACTTGGATCGTACAGGACCTTGATTTTGCCTGGCAACGATTTCATGAGAAGTATTTTTAAGTGAAACAAAGGGGGTCGACTTATACTGCGAACATATACCTAATCTAGTATTTTCAAGTTGAAAATTCAAGGTCGACTTATACATCGCAATATATGGATATATATATACATATTATAATGTATATAATTACTGTATATACTCGTGTATGATGCGTCCCAGTGTATAACTGCCGTGTATAATGCGCACTCGTACTTTATTCCAAAAAATCCCGACTTTTTCTGATACCACGTGTATGACACACATCCTTGATTTTTGGGAGGTATATGAATTTTAAAACGTTTGGACTTGTCCATAAGTGTATTACGTTCAATAAGCTCCATATTATGTCTAAGAGAGACATCGTCAATAATTAAAGCGACTGAGTTGAGATGGCAGCAACCTCACATGGTAAGTTGGGCAAAGTGATGCCGTGTAGAAAACTGCAGCGCCACTGTTGCCAATCCTTTTAAATCAGACAAAAAGGGATCTATAAATTAGTTTTGATTTAAAGTGGACGTTGGTTCTCTCTTTCCTATCTCATTCTAAAACTGTTTAAGAGAAGGAATAACGTAAAAATTTAACAAACAAATCTGGAAACAGGAAACGCGACAGGTATGATTAAGTTCACACACGAGATTCTATGGGTTTTAAATTACTTATGTTGTCAATCGTAGACACTAGAATCATTTACTAAATAAAATTATTTCAATTTGCTTATTCTATGTTTTTTTTGTTTTTGATGTGTGTTTTGCGGGAAGACTATCTTGTGATTTTGCAAAAATTACAGCAATCAGCTGATGAGCTAGTGAAATGCGGAATAATTAGAGAGGATGGAATTATAAATGTATAGAAGTAATTAGGTGTTCTATACATATAATTATGTATGTATAACCTGGAGTATCAATAATTATTGTGCTTTTCCCATTAATTAACCCAAAAAGCGTGAATCTGGTGCGAGGTAGGTTCCCATTTTAAGTGCAGAGAAGTGTTACCTGTGTATAACGTGCACCCTACTTTATGACCTGAAAATTTGGTCTTCAAACAGCGCGTTATACACGAGTATATATGGTAGATACAATGTATAATTTATTGGTGTAGCAAATCCGCAAAAATTAATTGTTCCTCCGTTTGACCTTTGTGACTGGTTGAAATTGACTGACTTGCATTACTTGTGGGGTTTGTTTGTCTTAAAACATTCTTTGTATTCATTGTTACTTTCTGCCAATTTCCACCAGGGTCCGGAAAAATCTAAAATCTCGAAAAAGTATCCCAAGTTCCATTCCTAAGAATAATTCCGTTTCAAATAAGAACGCAAGGGAAAATCAATTTTTCTTATGGTCACTATAATTTATTTCATTCTTAATTATGTTCTTATAAAAGTATGCTCCTGCTAGCACACTGCAAGCACCTTTTACTAGTAAAATATAAAAATTAATACGATTCCTATTTTCCTAAATTAATTAGAAAACTCTGTGCTATTATTTCATGCGCTCTTAACAATTTGTATAAATATATAGCAGAGTAAAACACTGTCTTTCATAACATGCGCATTTTAACAATTTAAGGCAACACATACGTTTCCTTCGGATGTTTCGGATATAACAGACAGGCCTTCCCCTCCTTTTAGTCCAATATATCGAGGCTTCACTGTACGTATGTAAAGAATGCGATGTCGGACTGTGTACAATACCACGTTTTGGAATATACCATACACGAAAACGTATCAAGTATATAATCGCAAGCTCTGGAATAATAAAAATTAAAATAGTTATAACGAATCCAACGTATATTTTCAATCCTTTCAAACTTTTACAAACCTATGCCAACAGGTGCTTATAATGGAATCTTAACTTAGTACTTAAAAAGAGTTAAAAATGAAACAATCTTTTGTTATTCTAAAAGCTCCCAATTGCAAGCGCTATCTGAGTTTATATAAACATTTGAAATACAGTTGGACCTCTATAAACATCACCATTGATAATCGTTGTTTTGATCAACCCTCATTTGTCGCCAAATGGTACAAAAAAATTAAAAAGTTCCGATGCCAGTTTTGAATGAAGCAGACAAATGAATGATGATTGCACTGTGACCGAGAGAGAAAGATTCCTGGCATTGCCTCCAATTCAATTAGTGCCAATTAAACCTTCAAATAAGTGAAAGAATAGTGTTATTCCCTTCACACTTTAAGCATCGAAATTAATGCTGTAGCAATGTCAAACTTTATAGATAGCAACACAAATATTTACGGATAATTATCCAGTTAATAACTGTGTATGGGAAGCATTTCTAGCAATTTAATCAAAGCAATTGATCTTATTTAAAATCATTCGGATGCTGGAATCTTACTTTTTCAGTAAGTAAAACTATTAAACATCTATAATGCTTATTAAGGCAAATTGTCTCATGCGTAAATTTAAAATCAGATGAGAATAGGGACGTACATTATTTTTTAACAAATTGAAAGTTATATGGTTATGTCACCTTCGTAGATAATCTAAATGACAAAGAATGTTAGGCGACGGGCTACGTTTATTCAGGAGCAGCATGAAAACATTTCTTTTAGATTGATAACCTAGAACTCGCCGAAACTTATCTTCTCTTCATTGTTAATCTAAATAAACGGTTGCATTGATTGATATATGAAAAAAAGGACGTATACTTCAATAAAAAGAAACAAAGAAAATTAAAAACATAAAAGTTTGCAATCAATTACTGTGTAGCATTAATTTCCTCTCTAATTTGACTTTTAAAATACAGATTTCTTACTGACTTTGCATAATTAATTGTCAATATGCACACACAGCCTCGCCCTCAGCGAGATTTCTACCCGCTAACCTTACCTATACTGGGGAAATGCATTATCAGAGTTAAATGCGAATTATTGAGTTAAACGTGAAATATTGAGATCAACTTATTCTACACAATTCTTAATTTTTTATAAATTAATTGAAAAAACAGTGAAAACACTGTGTGGGTACAGCTAGTACTCCGTTAATTCATCAAATAGAACTTATAATTTTGTTTGTTTAGTTTACATAACAACGCTTTTACTCATTATTACCTCTGACGGTAAAGCACTATCAATTGCAATTTCCCAGGTTGTTGTTACTATCAGCATTTTAATTACTACAAATATAACTTTTAATTAAAGTTTAAGGCAATAATAGCCCATTAATTCATCAAATGGAAGAAAGAAGAAGATAACGAGGCCTTTGAATCTGTGTAATTTTTACTTATGTACCAATGACGTGAATCTAAATTGATTCTTTCGAAAATTTTAATGTAAATCTGATTCAAACGTACTTTATTGTGTCATTTTATGTTACTTGTCGCCACCTGGCACATCCAGCCACCATGTGACTAAATGAATAAATAAATAAATATTATAGAGACAGAAGAAGATAAAGAAGAACGACGTAGAAGAGAAAGAGTGAGAAGATAAAATACGGACAGATGAGCAAAGGCAAACAGCGAGAGAGACCATAAACGAAATCAGGTAACAAAGAAGAAACGAACAAACTGAAGAAGGGAGTAATATAAGAAGAAGCCAAAACAGAATCGATGCAGCCAACGGCGGAAGACGAAGAAACGACACAAATTTAAACTCAGCAATAGGAAACGGATTAGCTACTCGACGAGATGATTCACATTTAGGAAAAATTAATAAAGAATGTCAATATCGTAGAGCTTTGTTTTTTAATAACTGAGAAAAGCATAACAGATGCTGGTACGAGAAGAGCACTTCCGCAGCTTCCAGATATATTAAAACTGCCGTAGAGAGAAAATACCCCTATGTGTAAAAATACGTAAGACTAATGTAGTTTCTGCACATGCCAGGACATGAAATATATATTTAAAGCGGGAAGCTCATTAGTTCTAATTTGAAATGCAAAATCAATCACACTCACCCATCTTCTTTCTTGACATCGCAAAGCAGAGCTGGCCTGTGGAAGATCTACCATGCTGGCTGCGTTTTCAGACTTCATTCTTCGGAGGCTCGCATCTGAAACAACGACAGAACCAACTCAGAAATCTCGCACCCAAAGGATAAAAATTCTACAAAACCTTAACAATAACTTTTGATTTGAAGTTTATAAAGTAATGGAAACCGGCTAATAATGTATTATTCATACGTTTTTAAAAACACAGATTCTCATTTTATGAGGTAAACTATAATTTTTACGTTCAAAACACAATATATATTGATAACAAACCCTTAATTAATCCTACGTTAAGAGTGTAACGCCATATCTTGGCTATATTTGCCCATAAACAAATCCGTCCTTGCAAAAATTTTTACCAACTCTTCACAGAAAATGATACTTTACAACGATAAAATCACTCATTAAACATGTTATGCAGTAACAAAATGTTATACATAAGGAATAATTTATAAAAATAATTACTCCATTATACATAAATATGATAAATATAACATTTCCTATATACATATATATACGGTAAAGATATTTCAACTATAAATCAAAGATGAACAGAGAAGTTATTTAAGATTTCCTTACCTTTGTAGATATAAATACTCGAGGAGATTGACCAGGACAGCTGTATCACACAATAATAACAGTACATTTATTTTCCAGAAAGAAGATCAAAGTTACATGGCAAATCAATAAGACAAACTCAATCACAAAAGAAAATACAAAGTAAAACAATATAACAGCACGAGTGGACTAACGAAAAACAATAATACATCAAAACATCACCATAAATTACAATTAAGTGGCAAAGCAGGGCATACTGAATAATTACATATACAAATTCACATATCATTGTATTATAAAATAAGAAATAGTACTATTAAGAGAAGTTAATTAATGTCCAGTAAGCAATGTGAAGATTACACACATTGAAACTATAAAAAACTTTAGATAATACTTCACTTCGCTTAAAGTGTCTTAAAACGTACACAAATCAAACTAAAAGTACATAATTAAAAACTGCTGTCAAAATGCGTCACATGCACCACTGTTTTCGAAGAATAAACGGCCAAAATTTTGTCAAGATCAAAACTATCGACATTAAATTTCGAATACAATAAAAAGGATTAGTTTTTTACTTGTAAAAAGTTCTGGTGTAAACACATAAAATAACCAAAAGTATTAAAACTCTGCTGTCAAAATGATTATCACGTGGACCAGTTTTCGAAGAACACACGGCCAAACATATATCACGATCATAACTATCAACATTAAATTTCGAATACAATAAAAAGGTCTAGTTTTTTCCTTCTAAAAAGGTCTGATGGAAACAAAATAAATTTCGAACTGTATTACGCACATAACAGACAACCCCGTCAGCCATTTTAAGATTTCTACGAAGTAACCAGAAGTAACGCGCAGGCGCGCAGGCTAACCAACATTTCCCCTTATAAACCTGGATATTTACAATTTCGACAAAAAAACCACAAAAAATAAACAATTCCTTTTTATTAGTAGGAACACAATTATAACTTATTGTAGCATCGATAAAATTTGCTTAAATGTTATAAATTACTTGCAGTAAATCAAATTTATTGGCATTAAACTTTTGCTTTGCAAACCTAAATTTGGATTCGTCATGGAGAGGGGTAAAAATAAGGCATTAAAATATATTTTCAGATTGCTTAATAACCGACAATGTAATTAATTAATTAATAACGAATTTTTGGTCCAAATACGTATGCGTTTTTTTGTAACATTTATTTTTCTGTAGGACGTCTTCATAAACAATTACATGGGTAGTTTCGGCGGCATTTACAAATTATGCGGAAACAATTATTAGTTATTAAAAACTATTCACGAGTGTAATTATAAGAATAGCAATTATACTCCGGAAAATACTTTCAGGTTTTTATCTTATCCATGTACTTTGGAAACCTGTGGTATATTCAATTGATACCGATAAAATATTCGTATAAATTTGAAATGTAGGTACCTACCGTAGGAACCTACTGATTTACAAACACAGATGTCCGGAACAGGTAGAAAAATACACTTGTAATTGTCCTAACTAAGATACTCTATTTAGTAAGTGAATTAGCCTTCATAAGAACTTAAGAACCATAAAAAACTCGGGTGATTCCTTCTTCACGGTAAACTTCCACCTCATTTCCTATTTGAAATCCAAAAACTCACGTAATATATTTTCAAAAAAAGCATTCGTGCGTCAATTTCCAACAAATCCTTTATCTAATTTTACAATTGTCCGACCGTCTTTCTCCATTTGTATCTCCCATTATTACAGCTAATGCCTGTCACATAAGTATATTCGAATCATCCTTTGCATCAATTTATAGAAATTTATAAAATTTTATTATTGTAATATTATCGTATATTTTATAAAGGTAAACTCCTCTCTATTATGAATTTTACACTGATAATAATAATACTCTATTTACGGGACAAGGCCTTTTCCTAAAAATACAATCAGAAATGTATTAAAAATAAGCCAAAATATTTAAACGTGCGTTCTAATACAATATAAACCATTAAAGCACAAGAGTAAGAAAAATTATACTATCGCACATAAAAATCACAAATCCTATAAAAATTATACTCAAAATCCATCTGACAATATAACAATATCGTACAAACCTTTGTATGAACTCAACATTAACGAGGATATGTGCTAGTAATAATAAGTACTTCTCTAATCTAGACATTTTTATCAGAAAGTCTGAGTATATAACATAATTATCGGCTTTATTGGGGTACTCAATAAAAGATATGTATGAATTTATAATTTCACCATTGTTTGAAATTATGTACATATCTTGAAAATGAAGGAATATATGATTGTTATCTGCCTCACTTCTTTTATAAATATATTTCATTCGTTGTTATTGGTAATACATAACTACAATTGTATAACTACCATTGTTACTTGCCTTATTTATAAATAGTTCATAGGTCGTGTATGGTAATATATATATATCATTGTATTGAATAATGAATATTTTATGCTTGTGAATGTATATGCTTTTGTATTGCTTTTTCGTTACATATATAATTTGCCATCTTGATATCAAGATAATTAGAATCAAGTGTATTTATTAAAATGTAAACCAGTTTATCCTGTAATTATTTTGTTGGGTAAACTTTAAAAATGATAAATAAATAAATATTCTAAGGCATAAAGTAAAATTATATCAGATTCATGGTACTTAATAAAAATTTACCTGAATTAAAATAGACATAAGTTGGCATAAATTTCTACCACATTTAAGTTAGGCATTGCAGCTTAGTTTTAAATGATTGCAGTGATTCATTGAATATATCAACTTTATGACTTATAAGGTTGTAGTCTCTCATCATAGTATACAAAGGTAAAATGCACATATAATTTGTCCATATATGGTATATGAAAAGTCATATCTAACCTTGTATACATTAAAGGCACTCTGAGGTTTATTAAATTAAGTAATTCTGGGCTTTTAATATGGTTATTTAACAATTTATATAAAAACATAAGGCCACTATTCCTCCTTTGAATGTAAAGGAGTAGCATATCAAGTAGTATTGTCACTCCTAACATAGTAAAAAAGCAAAAAGTGTCAAAAGACTTATGTCCTTAACAACGCTTTCAATCTATTATCAGAACGTAAGGGGATTAAGGACAAAATTAGAGCAACTTAAACTAGCTATTTCTACCGCTGACTATGACGTTATCGTACTCACTGAGACTAGGCTCAGTGAAGACATAACTCTGAATTGGACTTACCTCATTTAGACATTTATAGACATGATCGCAGTGTAATTACTTCTAATAAAGTTCGTAGTGGTGGGGTTTTAATTGCTATTAAAACAAAATTGCAATCTGTAAAGGTTATAAGCCAAATTATTAATGTAGAACATTTTTGTAAACATTTGTAGTCAAGAGGCAAAGGTTTTAATTGGGGCAGTGTATATCCCCCCAGCCTCTGCCATTGATAAGTACTTATCTCATTGTGAAGTGGTTGAAGATATTGTGAATAATAACAATTTTTTGATATTATTGTACTGGGGACTACAATTTACTTGATCCCTGTTGGAACACTGACTGTGATAGCATGTCTTTCACCACTCAAGCAAGAATTATAAATGAAAGTTTTACATTACTGGGTCTTAAGCAGATGAGTACTATTTGTACAATTTACTATTAGATCTAGCTTTTTCTAATTCAGGGCAAGTAACTTCCGAAAAGGATCCATATCCTATTTAAAAATGTGTTAATCATCACCTTGATATTCATTACAGTGTAAAGTTGGCCAAAGAACTAGATTATAACAATTATCAATTTACTATTTATGATTATAGAAACTGTCATTATACTACATTGACTAACTACTTAGATACTTTAAACTGGCTAGGAATATTGTGCAATTTGGAGATTAATAATGCTCTATCAATTTTCTACTCTATTCTTTATGAAGCTATAGAACTGTGTACTCCTACCTTAACAATCAAAACATCATCTTATCCTAAATGGTTTAGTGTTGAATTAAAGGAATGTATCAAACTCAAGAAACATTACCATAAAATTTTCAAAATTACTGGGAGTAATGATGATTATCATAATTTTTCTAAAATCCGAGGTGAATGCAAAAAACATTCTGGTTCATGTTGCAAAAACAATATAAATAACATGGAAACAAATATTCCCTATAACTTAAAGTATTTCTGGAGACATGTTAAAAATCATCAAAAATTGGATAGAATACCAAGCATAATGTATTATTATGAAGAACATGTTGCAAATAATGACCACGATATTTCAAACCTCTTTGTAAGGAACTTTTCTAAGGTCCACAGTACTGTGATACCTGACACAAAGCCTGCCTTTGACATAAATTACACGTTTTCCTTTGGCAAAATGACAGTTTCAACTGAGGATGTACTATGGAAATTATTGTCTACAAATGTTACAAAGTGTACTGGCCCAGATGAACTCTCTCCCTTTTTTATTTAAAAAGTGCAGTCAATCACTGGTTTACCCACTGTTTATACTATTTAAAAATCTTTTAGCAGTGGCGTTTTTTCTGACCTCTTTAAAATTGCTTACATTACACCGATTCACAAAGATGGTGACAAAAGCAATACTTGTAAAATCAATATATGTAGTGGAAAAGGGAAAATTAGGTTTGGAGTAGCATTTAAATTCAGCCAAGCATATGAGAAACAGTAATTCTGGCACTACATGAGGAAAAATTACAAATGATGCTATTACTAAAAATAGAAAGTAGGCTGAAATTGTTTCTGCTTGTAACTTTAGGCTTTCATTCAGTTTGACATCACTTTGAGTTATCGATCAGTGATTTGCACAAATAAGATTATTTGCGGATTCAAAGATGGCTACTAAAATTTCACCAGCCACAAAGCAATAGTTGACAAGGTATTAGCTCCACATTCTCTACCTTTAATAAAAATTAAACTTGAATATGTACATCAGGATCTCCACTGATGGTAGCAATAATTTATCACGAAAAATTTTCCGAATACTCGTACAGTATTTTGATCGTCATGTTTAAGGACTCACACAAGCTAGTTGAATTGAAATGTTTAAAATGAATCAGAGGGGACTATAAGTCACCTTGTTTTAAAAACATATGATTGGCCAGAAGAGTGTATCGCATTTGGAGGGGATAACTGCAAATATGTTTACATAATATTTTTTAAAATTTTAATTAGGATACAGTATTTTATTTTTATTAATTCCTCAGTAATGCTGATGATTTTACGACATTCAATACATTTTCAAAAAAATCACTTTAAGCTGATTAATTCAATAAAACAAACAATTATAACAAAAGTTAGTGTTAATTGGAAAATGTATTCTGAGAGCTGAGCTTTTAAATCGTTATGGTAGTTAACAAAGAATCAAACCATAGCTATAAATGTATTGTTAAGTTTAGTTATTTTTATTCTCAAAAAGTATTTTGCTTTTTGCTATCACTAATTCAACAAAATTATTAAGCTTGTCTTGTGGCAGAAAAAAATTCAAGAACAAGCACTTTAACCCTTTCAGTGCTATTGACAGAACGATTTGTCACTTGCTTTGTCTCACCTCGGCAAATTAGTGTTGCATCATATTATAGCAGTGTGATTTTACAGAGAATAGCGAAAACTCCTGACTTTAAGAGAATGGTTTTCAAAATGGCACATACTGCCAAAATATTCAGCTCGGCATTGAAAGGGTGAAAAAATACTTATCTCAGGTATTTCCAATATTCCCAACAAGGTTATAAAAAAACAGATGTACATTTCGGCTAAATTAACCGATTGTGTATTACCACCGAAGATGGATTTTTTGTAGCTTAAATGCACGTTTTTTTTGTAACCTTACTGAGGCTATTGGTGATACTGGAGGCAAGTATTTTTTTAGTGTTTGTTCTTGAATTTGAGTATCACTATTTAAAACTTGGAGTCCCATGAAAAAGTTAATTTTAAAATCCATGTGGTTTTAGCATTGCTTCTTCAAACTATCTCATTAAGATTGATAAATAATTTAGCTATGACAACTACACTTATTCTCAGCCAATTAACGTTAGAATGGATTTCCATGATAGTAGAAAATTTAAGTGGGAAACTCTGATAAAAGAATAGTTTGGAAATAAAATGACCTATTGTTGTTAGTGTTTCAGAGGGCCAAGGCTGTTTGAATCAGTGCTTGAAATGGAACATGTTACACAATGGAACGCTTGTATTGGTAGTGGAATGGAAATTTTTACAAAACGGAATGCTTTTTATAAGGGACAGCATTTCTAAATGTCTGACGAAACGGAAGTGTATCATCGGTTCGTATGACCAGCCAGAGAGGTATTCCGGCTCATTTCAAGCACTGGTTTGAATATTGATTTGCATTAAATTTACCACTGAGACATGAAGTAGGTTGGGATGGTTATTACTGAGATTTGAAAATTATAACTGTACACCTAGACTGAAAAAATGTTATGCATATATATATTCGAGGCTTATTTTTAATTATTTATGTATCAAACAGTGTTTTGCAAAAGGTTCTCGGGAGATGGTTCAGAATATAATAAAACAACAATTTTTAATGGTATTGAAAGAGTAATGCGATTATTCAGACATAATAAATTCGATAAACATGACTACAGCATATGTTTTTCCTGTTCACTATAAATTAATTTAGTATTCCTTGCTTTTATGGTAGCAATGAGTTAGTATGGCTGTCAATTTTAATTAATTATGTATTTTGATTATTTTTTCAGAATCTGTCAACAGCAGAGGAGGAAAGGAAAGCTGCACTGGAGGTGAAGAAATTTTCAGGTTTTTATAAATTTTGTTAGCTTAGAGTGCCACATTAAGTGGGGACTAAAATTTGAATGGCATGCAGGTAATAATCTTATACCAAATATGTTTATTCATAATAATTCCTTCCTCAGGGACCCAGCTATCAGCCTTAATGGTTGGCAGGACAGGTTTGTTGAAACTAGAGTAAAACAAAACACATTGAGATATAAAAACTACGATAAAATAATATCTTTAAATATTGTTATCCAAGGACAGTGTGGTGGCTTCAAAAATCCATTTAGAAGCCAGTCTTTTTATAAGGAATGTTACTAAGAGTTTGACTTGCTCATAGGCAAATTTTGAACTAGGTAGTTGAAAAGAAAAGAGTATATATTAAAATAATATTTAATGAATTAAATGTGCAGTTAACCCTTTCTTTATGCAGTTTACATGGTTTGCAATTCATTTATTGTGATCTAATTTAAAAATGCCTCCATACTGACCAATGTTTAGTCAAAAGATGTTGCATTGATTCAAAAGCATCTTTTTCAAATGGGCTTGCCTAAAATCCCATTATTATGAACAAAAGCATCATAGAAGAATGGTAATGTAAGCTCCAGCTAGTATTCAATGCATATGAGACTGGCTTTTTTGGAAAATAGATACCATTGAGAACTTAGGCATGCCTGTCTCAGTGCTATTTTTGTGCCTCATTGTTAAATAGTAACTTTAGGATTTGAATTTAGATCTATTGTTATTCTTTTTGGAAATTAACTACAATTTTACAGGAGAATTATGAACATTCAAATCATCCAGAAAGTGCAGCATTTGTAATTTGTTACATTTGAATATTCCAATTAAGCATTTGATAAGCATTTTGTATTATGTTAGTTTATGCCATCAACATATCTTGCTCATTTTCTTGCAACTTGATTTGCCAGTGATTTAGTTCATTGTTTGTCGGTTTCATTTGAATGTTTCGGTCTTTTTCTTAAGCTTGATTTAACATTGTAAGGCTAGTTTCATAGATTAAAATTCAACTTTCATGAAATAATCAATGCAGTGAATCATAAATATTGAAATGAAAGAATGAGATAAGGATATGTTCTAAGACAGTCATCTGATTTAGGAATTCATACAAAAGAGGTTCAATTCTCTAAGAGAGGTTTTATATCAAGGTGTTTGGTGATGTGATTGTGATTTTAAGATAACTTCAGTTGCTCTTTGACAATACATTCATTTAAATGGAGCCATTTATACCAAGTTGATGGAAATGTGATGGTGACGCAACTTGGAAGCGACTCTGCAACTCTAGTCACTGAGTGACTTTTCCTGCCAATCACCCGTGATTCTAGTCACCTATTATCACCTTCAAAAATATAGTCATGTAAACTTCCAGTGTCTGTAATTTCGCTACCGCTTATGCTGTAAGGAAAGCAACGACATTTTTAAAGCCTGAACTTTAGCCTAATAATCTATGCATGTCAAATTTTGCATACAAAATTTTTCTTTTCCGAAAGCCACCCAGATAACGGCAGCATAGACATAATATTTCCTAAGTGAAAAAATTTAATTTTTGTATGTGAACGCTGAAACTTTCAACACCGTAATTAAACAAAATAGGTATTACTATTATGAATATACTAGCAGGTTTCTTGTTTATTATTAAGAACGTTTTCTTTGATATTTTACTTTTTTTTTTCAAACCATACAAATTTAAGTAAATTTTAATAATAATATTTTAAAATGTAAGGTACAATACTTCTTTATAAGCTGTACTTTTTGTTTTTACTTTTGGGTAAAGTGACAAGTTTTCAGATCAGCTAAACCGGTACACTCACTTTTTGCCCCTGGAGTGTAGGCATTTTTAAGAAGGGTGTTTGAATACGAGTTCATATTCGTAGGACATTGGGTAAAGCTTTCCAAAAACGTATTATTAAAACAGTAATCCCTGTCTCTTTTTTCTTTGCTCATTGGCTAAAAGTGAAATTTTTTAGTTTGTTGGTTAACTCGCGACTTAATATAAAAGAGCTAGGCAGAAAATTATAAATATTAAGTGGGTGAATACTAAATCTTCTATCATTCTGCTTACTACGGCGATGCTGCCATCGTAATGTGCAGTAAAGGAGTATATCCAGCGGTGGGATTCAAATAATTTAACAACTGCTGCTGTTCGCTGCACTAATGACCGTTTTAAGTATAAAAAAACGATATACCAAAAAGTAGTTTATTATTTCATATAGTTAATACTTAAATAAGAACAATAAAAGAGGTACAGAAAATTGGATTATGTTACAAGAAAGAGTTAAAAAATATTAATGAAAAAACTTTAAATAGTATGCCTGACAAAAAAAACAATAAAACTGTTATTTAAGATATTTCCATATTGCTTCTTGATTAGCGTCCTCACGTGCGATTTTCTTCGCTTTTATCCGAGCATCATTGGCTGTGTGATTAATCCTTACCCATCTTTTCACTACAGGAGTGGGATCCCATTCCTTTAGATATATTAGAAACAGTTAGGCGACTTCTCTTCTCTGAACATATTATGTTCATCTTTGAAAAACCCCTTTCCACTTCTGCTGAACTTACAGCAAGTGTTCTGACAATATTTTTAGCTTTTTGAATACTTTCAGGAATTGCATAATTCTGGGAATTTTTTAAAACGTTTTCCACGAAATCTCGATGATCATTAATATCAAGCAGTTCCCCTCTGCATTCAATTTAAACAAATTCAAATATTAATTATATTCCTTAAATGATAACCTTTAAAGACTATCTATGACTTAAAGTTAGATTAATTCTTATAAAAGTACCGCGAGGCAGTCCAACGGGTAGGGTTCCAGTCTTCCAAAGAACATAAGTGAAATTCAGAGATAAATAAATCGCGTGCCTATATTTTCATTCACATGTTTTAGGTAATCAGATTATTGTTACTGTTCTCCATAGATCCATTACTTCGTTGGCCCATTTCTACTGCCAGAGGTCGCCATTAAAAACGAAGAGAGGGTGAGAGAGAAAAAAACAAAACATCAACGAGCGTCCTTAGGTCTGAGATTTGTTGTTGGGCACTTCTTCTACTTGCGTTATATGTTTGTTTACGGTTATGGTTCAATTGCATGGAAGTGCGGTTGAGATTAAGGGATTTGAAAAGATATTGCCGCTGTAATTTGTTGTATGAAATGAATAAATAAATATGTCAAGTACCATTTTAACAACCGGTTCGCCGAACTCAAAAAAAAATTAGGTAACGGTTCTGCCGAACCGGTGCGAACCGGCTGAATCCCACCACTGAGTATATCCTCTTCGCTTTAGGACGTTTGATACAAGGGAAAAATAAATATCATATCACCATCAAAAATCAGTTTCTTTGATATAAATACATTGGTGACAGGGCAACTTCAGTAGCCGTCAAATCAGATCACTGTCACCAATCACCTTGGTATACAACCTCCTTAAGAAAAACTTTAAATTTGTATTTAAATAGGCAGAGCTGATGCATGTATAACAATATATCATACTTCAACATTCTCAGCAGTTCTATTAACAGAATTTAACAACAATACTTCTACTATGTTTCATTTCGATTTCTCTGTTAGCTAGTTTAATCAAAGACACTATAATATGATTTAAACATTTTATGATTTTGTTTCTTTATAAGCTACTTTAATAATAACGCAGTGATTATTCATTAAGTTTAAATGTGATTGGAGGAATTTGAACCAATGCATAAGTGTCATGCAGTGAGATGATGGTGTCTAGATTATATTATAGATAACTAGTTAATCATCCATGCCTGATTTTAGGATTATGTATATGTTTGTCACAAAAGGTGATCTCTTAACAAAGAATAGGCGCTGCTAACCCAAGTCCCTTACTACCTATTTCTCATTTAATCGAGGTCTTGTCGTTCACTATGTTTCCTTGAGAACTGCAAGGGTTTACTGTATTTTGTAAAATACTACAATATGAATGTGTCAATTTAAGTTGTACTTGATCAACAGACATGCTAGGAGAAAATGCACAGAAAGACAATGAGACTTTCATGATATGAAGCCATAAGTTGAGAAATTTCTTGAGGGGTTTCATGCACACTGCAATTCCTGTATGACGTGGTTAATTTACATTTTTCATTCTGAACATTGCCATTACTTCAAATAAAGTAGTGCTGACCAAATTTACAGTTAAATACGACTTGTATTTTTATCAGGATCGATGTAGACAAAATTTATAGTAATTATTTATCTTTGGAAGTGCCAGCTGAGTTACTTTTTTATTTCCGTTGGAATTGATTGAAGAATTGTCAAAACAATAGTAAAGTAAAATGACTTGAATTTTCATGAAAATCAGGATTTGGATTAAAATTTACCATTGATGGCAAATCGATGGCATGCATGCCACTTTAGGTATGTGAGATGATTTTGTTTGGCACTCAGCAAAAATCGTTTATTTGCTGTATACTTAATATTTTTCAATTTCTGACTAAATATAAAAGATTATTTCTAGCGAGATTGCAACTATTTTGATAAATAACTGTATAATAGTAACCTTTTGCCCAGGGTTGAGAAGCTAGTTGCTCTATAATTGTAGTCTGTTCATAAATGATCTTGGGCAACGTATCTTTTTATATAACTTGAATTTTATGTAATCAATGCATTGTTTTCTGAGCTCTAGTCTGAGAAAAAATGATCATGGTTAAACCATAAAATTATTTCTTTTTGGGTGGATTCTTCCATGGCTTAGGTACCTACAGCTCAGTGTGTTTTCAGAAGGTGCTACATTTTGGAGAAGTATTTACTTCATTCCTGTTTTCTGTAAGATACAGGAGAGATATAAATGAGAAGAAAGAAAGGAGGATTTGCTTTGTGTTCAGCAATTAATTGCCGAAATAACCCCGGAATGCCGAACAACAACTACAGTTCCTTCTGTTTTCCGAAGGATCCCATTAGTTAAGTTTTACATGAGCCTAGGCTTACAAAGTAAATGTAAATGATGTCTTTTTATTTATTTTATACTCTAGGGAGCATTGGTATTTTTCGAATTGACTATACCTTCCTTTAATATGAGTACTTTCCAACTTCTGAACGTGTTTACTCATCAGGTGCAAGGATGGGTTATTCGCTCACGCCTGAAAGATCTTGAAAATAAGAGTGCGAGCTATTTGAATGTCAACTGCAGAATATGTAGTGTACATTTGAAGACAATATGTTCCTCAACTATTTAAAAAATAGACTGCTTAGCCATGCAGTGCCGACTAAATTCGACGTGCCCAATCCACCACCTCGGATAGGAAGCCAAAGAAAGCCTCCAAAAGAAAGGCTATCTGTAAATGCAGAATGTTCTTCAGAAAGCACGTTGATTGGCGATAGTCGTATATTTGTAGGTATGTATGTACGTACATGTGTATATGTAATGACTGGGTTTTTTATATACGGGTTAGCGTTGATGAATGAGATTGGTATTTATACGGCTGAATGCTCTTTTATACATAAGATATATATACACACACACAAACGCACTCATACATGTTTTTGCGAGTGTGTGTTTATTAATGTGTGTATTTGGTAATTAATAATACAATATGTGCAGTTGATTTGTACTTCCGTGTGTAAAAATCCTTTACAAATAAATCTTAGTGTAGGAGGAAGTAGGCAAATAAATTTCTGATAAGACATTAATTTTAAAACCTTAAATACCCAGTATTTTAGAAATGTCACATTGTGGCATAGCAAGTCATTCGATTCAAGTGACTTAAAACTTAATAAAAGTTTTTCACAAATAATTTGTTACAGTTTAGTCTCTTTTAACTTATGTGACTGTATAAATCTATATAAGCATTTGTCATTTATATTAATCCTATCTATTCTGTTCATAATATGTTATATTTTTAAGAACATCTGTTAGGTTGAATGTATTACTTGTATTTATTTATTTTTTCGATTTCATTTTTATTTATTTTTCTGTTTTATTTCATTTATCAATTTTAAGTAATTAATCCATTCAATCATTTATTTTTAGGCAATCTTGCTTTGAAATATCTAACAGATGCCTTTATGTCATTTTTATGTTCTTAAGAGAATTCATCTGCTTTACCGCATATGTATAACATCCATGTATGTCCTACGTTTGAGTAATTAATTATAATTGTAGCAGTTGAGATGATATCAGAATGTTTTGCTGGTTTTTCACACTCTCCTCCTTTAGTTTTTTCCTTATGAAGTGAGCTTTTTATATATTTTGTCCACTGTTTTGTACAT
Organism: Uropetala carovei; assembly: GCA_036926305.1. Lineage (NCBI taxonomy): Eukaryota > Metazoa > Arthropoda > Insecta > Odonata > Petaluridae > Uropetala > Uropetala carovei. The sequence continues at coordinate 4,160,989 of JAXCHB010000172.1, read as the reverse complement.
ATATATTTTTCTTGCTTTTCAGTATCTTTATATGTATTATATTAGCTTTTAGCTTGATAAGGGATTAGATGGAAGAGGAGACTTATTAGTCTCAATTCTGCCTCAAATACATTATTCATTTGTTCATTCACACTTCTCTTGTAATAGGGGATAATGCTACAAAAGGCACTGCTGATGAATATGGAAGTGAAAATTTGGATATTCTATCTCCACCATCTTCTTCATCTGCTGCCAACAGTATGATTGATACCATCAGTAGATTAAAGAAAATCATAAACAGGCAGAGAGTCGAGATTCACAGGCTGAAGAAATTGAACAATTTCTTGAAAGAACAGCTGCAGGATGCTCAAGCAGGAGTTACGTCACTGGAGTCCCTTTGTATAAATATTTACCAGAGAAGATGAAGGCTTTGGTCTTAATGTTTGAAAAAGGTAAAAAGAATAAAAACAAGGGTAATATAAAGGCAGTGGCTTTAGGCCTTCACTTTTTAAGTCTAAAAGCATATATGTACAGTCATTTCCAAAAGTCAAGCGACACGGCTCGGTCACGCCACACATAGGCCGGAGCTGAAAGTTCCGAGTATGTTGGTATCCATTGCTTGAGGGGAAGCAGGAGAGGGGAATGATAGGGAGGGGTGGAAGAGTGAGGAGGTGGGTTTCGAAGCCTGGGTAGACTTGCAGGGAGAAACGAACGGAATCAGAGCCGGTGAGACAAACGCCATTCAACAGTGCGAGAGCATCCAATCCAACTCGGAAAAATGGACTCTCTGAGAGGTTGCCTTCGCATGCCAAGGGTAACAAGAAAACCTCCGAGAGAAGGAGGCGTGTAAACGGTTCGAAGAGAGGGGAACATGAAGAATATTCCGCATCTAGAAAGCACTTGCGGAAAAGATGCAATATTTTCATCTTTGTGAGCGTTATTAATTCGAAAAGCTAGGCTGCACTTCACTTCGGAAAGCGTAAAAAATCATCAATGGGTCAATGGGAAAAATTATATAATACTCCATAAATTAGGATAACAAAAATGAGAGTTGTTGATTTTGTGGAGATCCTGAATGAGCATCTTCTGCCTATGTCAGACAGATAGTGCCAGATGGCGAAGACGTGGTAGTAATACAAGATAATTAATTCATCGTTAGATACGACCGGTGTAATTCGACAATTTTTTTGACCAGAACTGGATTATCAATGTTCTGCCCTGGCCAGCTCGCTTGCCGGATAGGAATCCCATTGAGAACTTATGGGGTATAATGAGTGGACGGAAGGAAAGTTGAGGACGGCAGCCGCTCTTGAAGTGAATGTTATGGAACTCTAGGGCTCAATCGGACGACGACCACAAATATGTGAAAATTTAGTACGGTTCATTAACCGTCGAATGCAAGGAGTGATCGACTCAGGCTGAGACTTCACTAAATACTAAAATAAAACACTAAATAATCTTTCATTGTTTTCATTGCCTATTAAATGCTGCTAGAATAAAATTTTTATTAGAAAATTTAAATAAAGGCAATATAAAATGTATCCACTATCTGTGAGAAAAGTGCTACATGTGATAAATTGCCATTTATTAGAGTTTTGGTAAAACTGATTGGATAAAGGATGTAAATATTTCCTAATGTTCTCCCGAAAAAGCAATTTTCGTGCTGACAATTTCTTGACGCTTGAGTGATACAGTACGGTGGAATAAAAATTTTATTCCGGCGAGCGAGCTGGCCAGGGCAGAACACTGATATTCCAGTTCTGGTGAAAAAAATTGTCGAGTTACACCGGCCGTAACTAACGACGAATTATCTTGTATTACTACCACGTCTTCGCCGTCTGGCACTATCTGTCTGACATAGGCAGAAGATGCTCATTCAGGATCTCCACTAAATCAACAGCTCTCATTTTTGTTATCCTAATTTATGGAGTATTATATAATTTTTGCCCTTGAACCATTGATGCTTTTTTACGCTTTCCGAAGTGAAGTGCAGCCTAGCATTTCGCATTAATAACGCTCACAAAGATGAAAATATTGCATCTTTTCCGAAAGTGCTTTCTAGACGCGAAATATTCATTTATGTTTCCCTATCCCATTGTAAGACATCACTGTGGACTTCGAACCGTTTACATGCCTCCTTCTCTCGGAGGTTTTCTTGTTACCCTTGGCATGCGAAGGCAACCACCGAGACAGTCCTTTTTTCCGAGTTGGAATGGATGCCCTCGCACTGTTGAATGGGTTTTGTCTCACCGGCTCTGATTCCTTTCGTTTCTTCCAGCACGCCAACCCAGGCTTCGAAACTCACCTCCTCACTCTTCCACCTCACTATCATGCCCCTCTTCTGCTACCCCTCAAGCAGTGGGTACCAACATACTCGGAACTTTCAGCTCCGGACTATGTGTGGCGTGACCGAGCCGTGTCGCTTGACTTTTGGAAATGACTGTACATGAGAACCTTTTTGCCACTTCCATCACCTAGAACAATTCGAAGAACTCTGAGCAACTTACCCGTAAATGTAGGTATTTCTGAGTGGGTTCTGACTAACTTACAATTAAAAGTAAATACTCTGTGGCGATACCATTTCATAGACCACATATGACATTGAAAGTTAAGATAGTACATTATTTGGCGGCTGGAGGTGTTACTATCTTTGGCTGTACAATTTGCAAGCTGTTCCGATATTGAGTTTCGCGACAGATCTCCCCAGTCCTCTGACGTCAATCAACATTTTTGTCCAGAAATAATGCTTCACCACCTCTCTCCGTCAATTCACATTATATGTATTTGATATTTATGTATTGTATAACTAATTATCAGGCTTGATTTTCACTCATACGGGGTCTATATATTAGTACCATTTATGTGCAGATATCATTTTCCACAGTTTTGCCCTTTTTATAGCAGTAACAGATCCATTCAGGAAAGAGCATACAGAAGCCAGATGCTTTATATATGCTAAAGTTTTAAGCAAATGCTTAAACTACGAACTCTAATTTCGTCTTTGTGGTGAATTTATCTGAGAGTTTTACTTTGAATCATATTTTAAGCAGCATTGTCGAACAACATCCTTTGAAAATTGCAAAAAATCCGTGCAATAATTGCGCGGGACTCAGCTACTTGAATTATTATTTGTAAAACTAAATATGGAAGTTATAATTTAGTATTTATCTTGTCTCCTAAAAGTCTGTGAAATTTTTCTTATATTAGAGTAGTAATCCCATCATAATTTGTTTTCTCTCACTTTTACAGCACAGTCCACTTTATGATGATCATGATTCCAGACCGTCGTCATATATTTCTGTCCATGCACTACACCACCAAGCATGCAGACAAGCAGAGGGATTGCTGTAGCTGCAGGCAATCGTCCTGGTTCTCCTGGATAACTGGAAATGTCAAAACCATCAATTGCCTACTACACCAGATTTTGTGTTCTACAAACTCGAATGACGATTGTATTCTGATTTTAGGCGGTGGATTCTAATGCCATAATCAAATGTACGCGGTTGTCACCACCGAAATTTCTCTCTGAACCTGTGATGCTATGTAAAAACAAAAATGTATTTCTGAAAAAATAAAAAATAAAACAAATATGCACTTTTTATTTAAAACATTGATGAGTAGATTGCACGTACTAGAACAAAATTCCAATGTAAAATAAGAGAATAAAACTTAACATCAAAAGAAAACTAATATATTATACTAGTAGACCAGCGGTTCTTAACCTTTTTTGGCTGCGACCAAAATTCTGGTTGCGGCGACCCATTTCCTCCAATATCTCAATTGTAATAAGTAATAAAATTAATAGGAATTTGACAAATAAATAAAAATAAGCTCTCAGGACATTAGCATTGAACGGGTTGTTAGGAGGAATGATATATATGGATATAGAAAGCAATGGAAAATCTTTGATGGTCCACTCAAATTGGTTTGGCGACCCAAATTTGGGTCGCGACCCAGGGGTTAAGAACCACTGTAGTAGACGGTGCTTCTGCAAGCATTTTTAAATTTCAGCATTTTTACAATTTCGAATTTTTCCCAATCTAATTTGTCCAAAATCACGTAACCGTGCGAAATTTAAAGTCTATAGCTCATTTAGAAGTGCCTTATAATTCTCGTATGGGGCAAAACAACCCATCAGATTTTGAATTTTTACCATATCAGATATTTTTCCTTCTGTTGTAACAAAAAACACAATTTGCCAAATTTCAATTTGTATCTAATTAAGAAGTGCCTTGTAATTTTCACACTCTATTGGGCAGAAATGGGGCGAAACCGCACCTAAAAATTTGAATTTTTCCAATTTTTTAATTTTACCTTCGGTTGCAACGAAATTACTATAATCATGCTAAATTTCAAGTCTCTAGGTCATATGGAGCTGCCTCATCTTTTCATTCTCTTATGGAGAAATACTGGGGCAGAACAGCCCCAAAAATGGGGATTATATCAATATCGAATTTCCTTCATTAGTCGTAGTTTAACATTAATGGCATTAAAATATAAGCTTCTGATTCCCATTAAAAATTACCCATATGAAAGCATTAAGCCCGTTTCCTAGGCAGCTTATTGTTGCCACCCAGAAAAATTACCATTTTTTCGATAAAAACTATAAATTTACTTTAATTCCAATCGGATTGTAATTCTGTCTTCAGAAATAAGAAACTGCGATTTATTTCCTATCCGATAGTTAAAGTCTCGAGTTCGTAACTTGATGTGAAATAATTTTAAAATGCATATATAAAAACTTCTACACCAAATTACGTGTTTTCTTATGGGTCAAAAATGGGGCAAAAAGGGGCCAAAATAGCCCCTCAAAATTGGAATTTCTCCAGTTTTGGATTTTTTCCTTCAATTGTGACCAAAAACCTATAATCCTCCCAAATTTCAAGTTTGTAGCACATCTGGAAGTGCCTCATAATTTCGTGTTATACGACAAATGAAACGCTTCCATAGAATCGAACCTAGAGAAACGAGAGAGACTGTAGTAAGGCAGCCGAGTGCACTAACAAGGAGAGAGCACTACTGATCCCCAACCGATTCAGATGATACTTCGTAGAGATAATGTTCATGAAGCCCGATCAAGGAATATATATACATGTTAGGAGCAATACCGAGCCGTTTTTAGTTTATTAATAAAAATAAGTTAATATTTCCCGAGTCACTGCGATAGTATCATACAGCAAATAAACAATTTTTGCTGAGTGCCAAACAAAATCATCTCACATACCTAAAGTGGCATGCATGCCGTACATTTTGCCATCCATGGTAAATTTTAATCCAAATCCTGATTTTCATGAAAATTCAAGTCATTTTACTTTACTATTGTTTTGACAATTCTTCAATCAATTCCAATGGAAATAAAAAAGTAACTCAGCTGGCACTTCCAAAGATAAATAATTACTATAAATTTTGTCTACATCGATCCTGATAAAAATACAAGCCGTATTTAACTGTAAATTTGGTCAGCACTACTTTATTTGAAGCAATGGTAATGTTCAGAATGAAAAATGTAAATTAACCACGTCATACAGGAATTGCAGTGTGCATGAAACCCCTCAAGAAATTTCTCAACTTATGGCTTCATATCATGAAAGTCTCATTGTCTTTCTGTGCATTTTCTCCTAGCATGTCTGTTGATCAAGTACAACTTAAATTGACACGTTCATATTGTAGTATTTTACAAAATACAGTAAACCCTTGCAGTTCTCAAGGAAACATAGTGAACGACAAGACCTCGATTAAATGAGAAATAGGTAGTAAGTGACTTGGGTTAGCAGCGCCTATTTTTTGTTAAGAGATCACATTTTGTGACAAACATACACATAATCCTAAAATCAGGCATGGATGATTAACTAGTTATCTATAATATAATCTAGACACCATCATCTCACTGCATGACACTTATGCATTGGTTCAAATTCCTCCAATCACATTTAAACTTAATGAATAATCACTGTGTTATTATTAAAGTAGCTTATAAAGAAGCAAAATCATTAAATGTTTAAATCATATTATAGTGTCTTTGATTAAACTAGCTAACAGAGAAATCGAAATGAAACATAGTAGAAGTATTGTTGTTAAATTCTGTTAATAGAACTGCTGAGAATGTTGAAGTATGATATATTGTTATACATTCATCAGCTCTGCCTATTTAAATACAAATTTAAAGTTTTTCTTAAGGAGGTTGTATACCAAGGTGATTGGTGACAGTGATCTGATTTGACGGCTACTGAAGTTGCCCTGTCACCAATGTATTTATATCAAAGAAACTGATTTTTGATGGTGATATGATATTTATTTTTCCCTAGTATCAAACATGTCCTAAAGCGAAGAGGATATACTCCTTTACTGCACATTACGATGGCAGCATCGCCGTAGTAAGCAGAATGATAGAAGATTTAGTATTCACCCACTTAATATTTTTAATTTTCCACCTAGCTCTTTTATATTAAGTCGCGAGTTAACCAACAAACTAAAAAATTTCACTTTTAGCGAATGAGCAAAGAAAAAAGAGACAGGGATTAGTTTTAATAATACGTTTTTGGAAAGCTTTACCCAATGTCCTACGAATATGAACTCGTATTCAAACACCCTTCTTAAAAATGCTTACACTCCAGGGGCAAAAAATGAGTGTACCGGTTTAGCTGATCAGAAAACTTGTCACTTTACCCAAAAGTAAAAACAAAAAGTACAGCTTATAAAGAAGTATTGGACCTTACATTTTAAAATATTATTATTAAAATTTACTTAAATTTGTATGGTTTGAAAAAAAAAAGTAAAATATCAAAGAAAACGTTCTTAATAATAAACAAGAAACCTGCTAGTATATTCATAATAGTAATACCTATTTTGTTTAATTACGGTGTTGAAAGTTTCAGCGTTCACATACAAAAATTAAATTTTTTCACTTAGGAAATATTATGTCTATGCTGCCGTTATCTGGGTGGCTTTCGGAAAAGAAAAATTTTGTATGCAAAATTTGACAAGCATAGATTATTAGGCTAAAGTTCAGGCTTTAAAAATGTCTTTGCTTTCCTTACAGCATAAGCGGTAGCGGAATTATAGACACTGGAAGTTTACGTGACTACCTATATTTTTGAAGGTGATAATAGGTGACTAGAATCACGGATCATCGGCAGGAAAAGTCATTCAGTGACTAGATTTACAGAGTCGCTTCCAAGTTGCGTCACCATCACATTTCCATCAACTTGGTATAAATGGCTCCATTTAAATGAATGTGTTGTCCAAGAGCAACTGAAGTTACCTTAAAATCACAATCACATCACCAAATACCTTGAGATAAAACCTCTCTTAGAGAATTGAACCTCTTTTGTATGAATTCCTAAATCAGATGACTGTCTTAGAACATATCCTTATCTCATTCTTTCATTTCAATATTTATGATTCACTGCATTGATTGTTTCATGAAAGTTGAATTTTAATCTATGAAACTAGCCTTACAATGTTAAATCAAGCTTAAGAAAAAGACCATAACATTCAAATGAAACCGACAAACAATGAACTAAATCACTGGCAAATCAAGTTGCAAGAAAATGAGCAAGATATGTTGATGGCATAAACTAACATAATACAAAATGCTTATCAAATGCTTAATTGGAATATTCAAATGTAACAAATTACAAATGCTGCACTTTCTGGATGATTTGAATGTTCATAATTCTCCTGTAAAATTGTAGTTAATTTCCAAAAAGAATAACAATAGATCTAAATTCAAATCCTAAAGTTACTATTTAACAATGAGGCACAAAAATAGCACTGAGACAGGCATGCCTAAGTTCTCAATGGTATCTATTTTCCAAAAAAGCCAGTCTCATATGCATTGAATACTAGCTGGAGCTTACATTACCATTCTTCTATGATGCTTTTGTTCATAATAATGGGATTTTAGGCAAGCCCATTTGAAAAAGATGCTTTTGAATCAATGCAACATCTTTTGACTAAACATTGGTCAGTATGGAGGCATTTTTAAATTAGATCACAATAAATGAATTGCAAACCATGTAAACTGCATAAAGAAAGGGTTAACTGCACATTTAATTCATTAAATATTATTTTAATATATACTCTTTTCTTTTCAACTACCTAGTTCAAAATTTGCCTATGAGCAAGTCAAACTCTTAGTAACATTCCTTATAAAAAGACTGGCTTCTAAATGGATTTTTGAAGCCACCACACTGTCCTTGGATAACAATATTTAAAGATATTATTTTATCGTAGTTTTTATATCTCAATGTGTTTTGTTTTACTCTAGTTTCAACAAACCTGTCCTGCCAACCATTAAGGCTGATAGCTGGGTCCCTGAGGAAGGAATTATTATGAATAAACATATTTGGTATAAGATTATTACCTGCATGCCATTCAAATTTTAGTCCCCACTTAATGTGGCACTCTAAGCTAACAAAATTTATAAAAACCTGAAAATTTCTTCACCTCCAGTGCAGCTTTCCTTTCCTCCTCTGCTGTTGACAGATTCTGAAAAAATAATCAAAATACATAATTAATTAAAATTGACAGCCATACTAACTCATTGCTACCATAAAAGCAAGGAATACTAAATTAATTTATAGTGAACAGGAAAAACATATGCTGTAGTCATGTTTATCGAATTTATTATGTCTGAATAATCGCATTACTGTTTCAATACCATTAAAAATTGTTGTTTCATTATATTCTGAACCATCTCCTGAGAACCTTTTGCAAAACACTGTTTGATACATAAATAATTAAAAATAAGCCTCGAATATATATATTAGAGCTGTCAATAATCGATTTTCGAAAACCTATTCTACTTACCGATTTTCGACCGCCGTTTTAAAAGTCGAAAACCGAAAAATCGAAATCGATTTTTACCGAAAAGTCGAAATCGATTTTTTTTACCGAAATGTCGAAATCGGTTTTTTTACCGAAAAGCCGAAATCGATTTTTTTTACCTAAAAGTCGAAATCGATTTTTTTTACCGAAAAGTCGAAATCGATTTTTTTACTGAAATGTTGAAATAGATTTCTACTGAACTATTGAAGTCGGTCTTCTGGATGTCTACATCGATTTTCTCAAAAAAGCCTACAGTATGTGATCGTGGAACGAAGTGACACCGCATCGTGTCCGTTGTCTATGGTAACCCGATGTGCTACGGATCTGAAATTTGGAATGTAGGTATAACTCCGGGTGAAACAAGTTCGAAAAATAAAATTCTGAAATTCATACTCCAGAACAGACATATAATGTAATGGTGACGGCTCACTTATAAATAAGGAGTCGAAATCGGTTTTTTTTAGTGAACTGGGGAAGTCAGTCTTTTGGATGTCTATGTCGTTTTTCTCGATTTAAAATGATTAAAAAACACTATTTTTTTTCGATTTATAATAATAAAAAAACATACTATTATGGAAATCATTCGATTATGGCAATCTCTACACAAAGGATGCATCGAGGTTTGCATTTCTTCCATTTTCTCATTCCACAAAAACAATCAAGGCGGTGTGACGCTGATACCCCACTGCCCTTTGGTCTGACAAATCTATACATATCTATAAAGTAAGGTGTTTGTATGTATGTATGTATGTATGTATGTATGTATGTTCTGCTAAGGCTCAGAAACTACAACAAGCAGAAAAAAGAGGAAGGTGTCATATTAACCGTTATCATGTGTACGGTGGTGTAGTAAGGTTTTTAAACCGATTCGGTGTACTATTTAATTATAATAAAATTTTTTCGTTTATATGGGATTTCCATTTTAAATTTTTTCGTAAATTTCTCGAATTTTTAACTCCTTACATATATATCGCAGACATATGCTCTCGCAGACTTTTTTGCGGTAAATTATCTCCTCTTTTGGAATAATTTTTTAAAAGAGGGGCTTACAGATCAAATAAGACGAATTGAAGGGAAAATCTTATTTTTCATTATTGCTCAGCATTTGGATATACTTAGCAACCGATGTAAACAAATTACGTTTGAACTATAAACATATCGTAAACGTAGAATAGTTGATGAAATACTCATTTAATATCTTCTGATTTGATTGTATGTTTTTCTTTCATTATCTATGGTCTTCTATACACAGGTTAATTCTGCGAATAAACATTAGTGAACTGTTTCTTTTTCTGTAATCGTGTCATTCGCATTATATGTATGTTTGGATATAAGTTAAATTGTTTTTATATGCCTTTTGTCTTATTTTATTTCATATGTTGTTTAAGTGAAAATTACTGAAGATATATGATTAAATTACTACGTTAAAGTTTTTGTGTTTTGTTTTATCAGTTTATCAATAAAAACTGAATTGAGCATTTCATGCTAACATGCAAGTTTTTTCCCATGCTGATCCATTTTGCGTTTCAATGATAATTAGATACTTTTTTGTAATATATAATATCGTTTTGAATTAAAAGAGAGTTTTATCAATTGGAAATACGGTTCACTCCTGAGTAATTGTTATTTTAATACGAGAACTAAATTAGATTAACATTTTGAACACGTAACGCAGTGAATTTCGAAAGATTTTATTTGAATAATACTTTTGTTGAACTTTATTATGTCTTCTAAACTAAAATTAAGAATTCGTGTCTGCGGTTCCATGGGTAAAATGTAAACACTACCGATACACTCACGTCATTAATTACGTTAGAAAAGTAAAACATTTTACTACATTATTTAAAATCGATTCGTTCGAATATCTCAATCTATTATTCAATTAATTACGATGGAAAACACAATTAAGATCAATAATTTTATATCTATTTAGAGTAATAATATGTATTCTTATTTAGGTTCTCCTGTTATTATGTTGACATACAAACTCATATTCCGCGTAATCAGTATTTACTCATCACTACGACACGCTATTTTGTGATTGTTGGTTGTTTATTTTGCAACTGAATAGAAAGCGTCAGTCGCCATGGTCAGATACATTGAGCTTTAGGAGATTATTCGTTGGTTGGTTTCTGTTAGTTTGTTGTTTTCATTTGCTTTCGTTTCGTGTCCATTTTTTGTGTTCTTTGTTTGTTTTCTTTGTTGTCGTTCTTAGTTGTTCATTTTGTAGTCTATGTTTATATTCTTTGGTTGTGCTCTTGATTTTTGTTCCTTGATTACCTATTTGTCGGTTTACACCTTTTATGCCGGCTATTGGTTAGAGTTTAATTCATTTCTTTTTTCTTGGTGGTTTTTACATTGAACTTATATTCTTTGGTTGTACTCTTAATTTATGTTCCACGTTTATTTATTTGTCGGTTTACATCCTTTTCTACCGGGTATTGGTAAGTGTTTAATTCATTTCTTTTTTCATGGTGGTTTTTGTAGTTTTCGTATTGGTTCGTTTCGTGTTCTTTCCACTTTATTTCAAGACTCCTAATGTAGTTTACAGAAAGGAGAGGAGAAGTTTTAGTATGTATCATTTTCTCAAGCTGTCTTCTAAGCGGGAAAAAGTTGCAGTCCGAAATGCACCCGGGCGAAGCCGGGTACGAAAAGCTAGTACCATTATAAATAAAAAATAAAGGATAATTAAAGCGGACAATTGCAGATGGACCCGTGGATATTCAAGGCTATTTCGGACCTTACCGTTTCCCAGCAGGCGACGTTTTCATCTTGGCGGTGAAATAAGAAACGGCAAATTCTTCTAGGATTTGAAAAGGAAGCACTTTACAGTAATCCTTGTTCGTAAGCTGCATTTTATGATTACAGCAGTAATATTTTCATAATAGGATGAAAAACACAGAATATGATTTACATTTACTGCTACAATCATACATATACATTACTTAATTTTACTTAATTATAACTTAATCATTACTTAATCTTACTCCAAATATAATATAATAGTAGGAGCAGTATTTATAATTGAGCCGTCACCATTACATTATATGTCTGTTCTGGAGTATGAATTTCAGAATTTTATTTTTCGAACTTGTTTCACCCGGAGTTCTACCTACATTCCAAATTTCAGATCCGTAGCACATCGGGTTACCATAGACAACGGACACGATGCGGTGTCACTTCGTTCCACGATCACATAATGTAGGCTTTTTTGAGAAAATCGATGTAGACATCCAGAAGACCGACTTCAATAGTTCAGTAGAAATCTATTTCAACATTTCAGTAAAAAAATCGATTTCGACTTTTCGGTAAAAAAATCGATTTCAACTTTTCGGTAAAAAAAATCGATTTCGGCTTTTCGGTAAAAAAACCGATTTCGACATTTCGGTAAAAAAAATCGATTTCGACTTTTCGGTAAAAATCGATTTCGATTTTTCGGTTTTCGACTTTGACTTACCGACTTTTCGATTTTCGACGGTCGAGTTACCGATTTTCGAAAAAAATCGAAAAAAATTGACAGCCCTAATATATATGCATAACATTTTTTCAGTCTCGGTGTACAGTTATAATTTTCAAATCTCAGTAATAACCATCCCAACCTACTTCACGTCTCAGTGGTAAATTTAATGTAAATCAATATTCAAACCAGTGCTTGAAATGAGCCGGAATACCTCTCTGGCTGGTCATACAAACCGATGATACACTTCCGTTTCGTCAGACATTTAGAAATGCTGTCCCTTATAAAAAGCATTCCGTTTTGTAAAAATTTCCATTCCACTACCAATACAAGCGTTCCATTGTGTAACATGTTCCATTTCAAGCACTGATTCAAACAGCCTTGGCCCTCTGAAACACTAACAACAATAGGTCATTTTATTTCCTAACTATTCTTTTATCAGAGTTTCCCACTTAAATTTTCTACTATCATGGAAATCCATTCAAACGTTAATTGGCTGAGAATAAGAGCTTCCTCTTGATTGAAAAGTGTAGTTGACATAGCTAAATTATTTATCAATCTTAATCAGATAGTTTGAAGAAGCAATGCTAAAACCACATGGATTTTAAAATTAACTTTTTCATGGAACTCCATAGTGATACTCAAATTCAAGAACAAACACTAAAAAAATACTTGCCTCCAGTATCACCAATAGCCACAGTAAGGTTACAAAAAAAACGTGCATTTAAGCTACAAAAAATCCATCTTCGGTGGTAATACACCATCGGTTAATTTAGCCGAAATGTACATCTGTTTTTTTTATAACCTTGTTGGGAATATTGGAAATACCTGAGATAAGTATTTTTTCACCCTTTCAATGCCGAGCTGAATGTTTTGGCAGTATGTGCCTTTTTGAAAACCATTCTCTTAAAGTCAGGAGTTTTCGCTATTCTCTGTAAAATCACACTGCTATAATATGATGCAACACTAATTTGCCGAGGTGAGACAAGGCAAGTGACAAATATTGTATGCTTACAAGAAGAAATGAATGCCATATGCGTTGACAGACGTTCGGAAATACATCGTAATTTACAACATAATGTGTAGCATTAAATATACTTCACCTTTCCGTGAGCGATTTCCATTTTTAAAATTTCACCCACTGACCACAAATTTTCCTCTTGGGGCTAATGAAGTAAAATTAATACAGAATAATTACTACTATTAAACCGTCCGCATACCGCTACACCGTCAAATACAACGTAAGTTTCCTATTTCTGCCTGTATTAGCGCTGTAATCAGTAGAAGAATATCGGAATGCGTACACAATTTGTATGAAAATTTGATGTCAATTTTGTTTTAGGATTTTTTTTTATTCTGAAAACTGTAATAATAAATTTACGCTACTGATATATTGTGGGATTTATTGAAACGGAAGAAGAAACTGCAGGAGGAATGCAGGAAAAAGAGAAGGAATGAAAAGTATCATGTACGAAAGAAGAAAGTATGAGAGTATGAAGGAGAGAACGCGGTAGGAGTATAGACAGCGAGAGAAAACGATCGAGAATTAATACGCTGCGAAAGAAGGAATCCTGCTGAGGCATTGTTGCTCATTATCTTGGCTATATAATTATGTTAAACATGCGTTTGGATGCATTTTTCTATGAAATAAGTTAATCTTAATTCGAGTTATTAAAAAATGTTCAACTCAATATGATTGGAAGTTTGGAAATTTAAGTTTTCTAACTTGCTCCATTCAAAACAAAATGACTAGCTTATGTGTCAATTTAAATATATGCAAAAGAAAGAATTTTATGATTTAACTATGATTATATTATAATATAAAAAGTTTTTTCTGTTGAATGTTAACCTCAATTGTCTTGCGTGCAATAGGTTTGGTTTCCCACTTAGGACAGATTTTATTTTCCCAAAGTATAGCAGGGGTAAGTATGAAGGGGTTATATCCAGTGGTGAGCTGCAGCCGGTTCGCGCGATCCGGTTGTTAAATTTTGAAGCAATTTTAGAACCAGTTGTTAAAAATTTCTACAGAAAGCCGAGACCGCTCGATCTATTATTCGAACCCGATGGATGTTTGGTTTCATAAGAATTATATCCCAGTGTTGAATTTCGTTACAGTAATATAATATTACAATTGAATAAAATATAATCCAGAACATTAAAATATCACATAAATTAATCGCATATAGCAAAAAGAGTTAATTTTGAAAATGATTTACAAATTTAGTATACGAATTTATCTCGATCCTTTTTATACGCGTCTTAATACTGTCGGCTTCCTCTGACACGCATAGACGACACCTGCAAAGATGTCGGCTTTCCTTTGTAATCTTCAAGTATGCCGATAATTTCAAGATATAATAAAAATACGCAATTTAAATTATCGGAAAAATTTCGGCGGTGTATCAATATTTTAGAGCCTTTTGCTCTGTGACATTTAATAGCACAATAATTAGCTAAATGGATTTTTTCTAGTGACTAATAAAATATGTGGTGTAAATTACTCGTGTTGAATTCATTTTAATCCCTAATATCGGGTTGGATTCTTGGTGTAGAAAAGGTGATTTATTGAAAAAAGATAAAAAGCGTATATTTTTACTTTATTTGTTTTATTAGTTCAATTACGTGAAGTAGTGGCAACTAAACATTTTTCATATGTTAAGGCGTTGAAATGTGTATTCCTTTCGATTCCTAATAAATATTTATGCTAACTCGGAATTTAATTAATTTAATCTTGAATGGAAAAATAAACACCGTTTTTTTTGACGTCCGTATGTTAAACTCCGGAGTTCGTGTCTCGATTCTAACTAATTTTGAAATGAAAAGAATTATATCTGACACTCATTCACGTGTTACCGCAATGGGGAAAGAAAGCGCTACTGAATCCAAAACCATTATCTTGAGGGAAAATATCCGATCTAGGAGAGAACCGTAAACCCTTCTCTAAGGGGGTGAGGGAGAGGAAAAAGAGCCTTCACTCCCTCCTCTACTATCACTGTTGCCATATCGCTTGACCGTTCGAGACTAGTAGTTCACTGAAATTCCGCTGGAGCGTTCGTAAAGTGGTGCGGTTTATTAACCACCACTGTACATAAAGTAAGCATACATTAGATTAAATTATTACCCATATAAAAGCATTGAACTTTTAAATGCGGCTTAAATTTTTCATTGTTAAAAACCTTAACATCACTGTTTTAGCACGTTTTCTTAAATAAAAAAAGTGTTAATGTGATCACGTTGTCTGTTCGCCTGTGGACATTCAACTTTTTCGTTTTAAGAGATATTCGGAGATTTTTTAATTAGATAAGCTATACCAATCTCGGAAATTTTCAACGATTGGATTTTCCCAGAACATATTTCATAGATATATGCCTTAAAAACAGGAAAATTCGAAATTTGAAATAGTAGGTATTACAGCCAAACTACTGAAGCTAGAGGAATGAAGTTTTCACGGATGGGAAGGTCTAGTGAGGATACATTCGGTTTCCCAAAACGTTCATGCGTATTCTAATAGGAGGCAGTATGGTCTTATTAACAAGCAATTATAATATTATAATACAATATTATAATATATATTATATAATATATATATATATATATAATATTTATAATGTAATAATGCCAAATACATATTTCACTCGGCATGTATATATAAAATAATAAATTTTGGAATTTTAGAAGTGATCATAAATTTTTGGAAGGGTCAAAAAGAGTGAAAATCAAACGGATATGTGTTTTGTGATGATTTATGGGTTAAAAAAGAAAATATGTAATCCAAAAAAACGCAGTAAAACAATACTTTTTTCTGCCTGAACGCCGTTCCGGAAGTTGCTTTCATGCAAACTATAAAGTCAAGAAACTTGTAAGAATAAAAATTTATAAATTTTGAAAACACTTCCAATTCAAAATATTTATTACTAGCAGAATTTCCCGTTGAATTTCAACGGATTTAGTGAGGCTACCACAGCACAACGTTCAAACTCTTTAAAATGCCTATATAGTAGATACTTTTTAAATTACAATTAGCTTTTCTTAACAATTAATCATATTTGCTTGTAACTCCGTTTCCGAAAGTATTGCATTCAAATATAACGATAATTGTATTTCCTATAATATATATCACTTTCGCCAAATCCAGCTTCATTTCTTTTGTAATTATGCCTATGAAATGTTTACATTTATGTCTTGTAAGCAAGAAACCCGTGAAAAAGCAACGTACAGTTGTCCATGATTGAACACTGACTGGTAAATGTACACCAGATACGTGAGCCTATTTACGTTAATAAACATTATAATGTAGAATATGATGATTTTACTTGCAAAAAATGTAAGATTCCAGTATTCAATAGACGAAAGAAGGTTCAATTACTTTCATCAATAAACGCTTCCTGAATAATAATCAGTATCTATTTACGTTGCTATCCATAAATATCGATCGTTTCGTCGCTTAAACAAAAGTTTGAAGCGAATAACGCCAAACTTTCGTCTATTTGTAAGCTTCATTGAAGCTAACTGAATCGAAGGTATCAATGACGGCCGCCTTGGCAACGCCCGGAAAGAGTACGAAAAATCCACAAAATTTCGAATAAAATAACGTATTTCTGAAAACTTCGACCGTGTAACATGTAAACTTCGCAGGAATAAGATAGTATAGAGTTTTATTCATCAAATAAAGCAAAAACGAAAAAAAATCGGTCCATATTTACATATTTTTATGCTTGAAGGAAGAATACCTTTCAAGTCAAGAAATACGTGTTATCTTATGGAAAAATGTTAATCCCCTATATTGGCAGCACTGATTCATCCCGGTTGACTGAACCTTGACCATTCACTAAGTTAGGATGTAAGGAAAAATCGTACCAAATTTGGTTATTCTAGCTTTTATCGTTTAGGAGGAGTTCCATGAACAAATACACACACAAATACACGCTTCAAAATATATTATAGTAGACAAGATTGACGTGCTTTTCACATGTGAAATTCAAACCGCCATTTACGAAATGACGTTTATGACCTGACATTTATAATATCCACCTTTTCGGCAGTAAAAAACTATCTATGCATTCCGGAAGCTTATTTTTTAGAAAAAAGCACTGAGTAAAAACATTTGTGAATTGTATGGAGGCGCCTAAGTTATTCGAACCTATCAAAAGTGGTTCAAGAGAGACGCCTTTCCACTGTCGATGACAACAGAATTCGGACTTGAATGGAAAACATCAAGCGAGGTTGCATAGATAATGGAAATATCGAAATCGAGTGTACCTACTCAACCATATGAAGAATACGAGTATGGTCAGTAAATGGGATGTTTGGGTCTCATAGCTGCTCACGAAAAATAATTTAATAGACAGTATTTTTTGTTTTTTCTTATGGAAAAGGAGCAATTTTTTGGAAAGGGTAGTGATAGGAGATGGAAAATTGGTACTTGACAGTAATTGGGAAAGAAAACGACAATGGTCAATAGGAGGAGGTCCATCATCGCACCGCAAAGTAAGTACTGCATCCAAGAAAGGCGATGCCCTGCATTTCAAGGGAATTCTCTACTATGAGATGCTCAGCTCCAATGAAATCATCAATGCAGAAAAACACTATTGCGTCCAACTCGAGAAATTTAAGCAGGCAACTTCCAGGAAATGTCCAACTCTGGCGAATAGGAAAGGGGTAGTTTTCCATCAGGACAGCGAACGACTGTCTTTGGCGATAAACACTCAGCAAAAATTAAAGAATTCGAAATGGGATTCGCTCATTACTCCCTCCTTAATCTCCTGGAAATTGCACTCTCACTTGTTCAGGTATCTTCAAAACTTTCTCTTTGGCAAGAACAACCAACTTCTCGAGAATGTCGAAACTAGCTACCTAGCTGATGGAACGAGATAACAAAATAGGAAGGACGCTATATAATTGAATAAAAATCCATTTCAAACATGAATTTTTAAACATTTTGTGTCATCGGAAAATACACGCTAACTTATACGTCGTACATTACAACGCTGCGGGTTGTCTCCTCCCCAAAGTGGGAGTAAAATATGCATGGTAAATATTTTAAGAAAACGTGTTTCCATCTTTTGCTTTAGCAAGGGTATCCTACTTGTTTTCTGATTATATACAATCTATTTTAACATTAACATCAAAGCAAAATTAATCTTCACTTACCATAAGATTTGAAGAAGGTGAAATTATTAAAGAAGCCTTTATTGAAAGCTGGTGATTCATTATTTCACGGTTGTAATAAGAGTGAAATTATAAGTTCTATCAAATACAATGCAGCACAGTAATATGTTGTAAAAAGAGTAACTCAGAAATATTTATCCACTTGCAATTTTTTTCTCCGCAAAATGACAAATCAGCTGATATAATTGGCTCTGCACAAATATGTGTTTATGTACGCATGGTCTTCGGCGATTACACTAATGAAGAGGAACTCTTAAAAATTATTCCAATGAATGGTAGAACTAGAGGATAGGATATTTATTTCGGTTTTAAGACATTCGTTACTGAAGCAAACTTGTTTCAATTAAAACTAATGGAGCGCCAGCAATGAAATCTTACATTAATGGCTCCATTGCTCTTTGCAAAAAAATCCATATTTTCTGAAATTTCAATCATACACTAAGAGGACTTGTGGGAAATTCATCAAAAATGAATAATGTCATGGGAATCGCATGAATTGTTAATGCTCTGCCGCGACACAAATTTAGGTAATTTTTAGAAGATTCCGAAAGTGGCGATTTATTATTAAACATCGAAATAGGTTGGTTAAGTAACGGACGTGTTTCAGAAAGGTTTTCTAGGCTTATAGCAGACATTAAATATAAGATGAATTAAATGTTTATTGGCTTTTACACTTGTCTTTCTTAACTGACATTACAAAGCTTGCAGAGTGAATTGAACTTCAATCCTCAAAGAAAAATAAAAATGTGTCTCATTTGATAAGCGTTGTGAACACCTTCAAAAATAATCTCACATTTAAAAAAGAAGCAAAAACCACATTTAAAGAATTTAACAAAAGCGATTCACGAGCAGAAGGGAGAGAAAGATTCATTATTTACGACATTGGAATTTTACACTGATTTTCAATTTCCAAAAGAAATTTTATGTAATCTTTCAGGATTTTAAATAACTGAAACCAATGGGATCTTTTTTTGCGTTTCCTTTAATAGAAACTAACGTTGAAGAAATCGCTCAAAAAGTATACACTCCGTTCAGTTATCGGAAAGGCCATATGTGGCCTGCATAATGGTTTGTAAAACCTAGTGTGGCTCTTTTAGTAAAACATTTGACGACCCTTGATGGCCCAGCGTGCAAACGTAATATATACTTTTTCATATGAAAGCCAACGATCATCTTGTTTTTCGTTAAGTGTTTGTGTAATGTAAATGTAGTGCTGAACTAATTTGAACAGTCGATCATGATGCAGTTTAAGTCCTCCAGTTGTGCATGAGATGGAGAGTCAGCCAAATGCTGACTGCCGACACATTTTGAGGATTAATGTGGACGATTTAGCTTAATCAATATTACATTACTCTTAAAAATTTCTTATTATTGCTTATCTCTTTTTTGTGTATTGAGTGATTCAATTTCTTAATTTCCAATTTCTCGTAAAGCATATCATCCTCTCCCGTTCCAATCATCATACGTTTCTGCACACCGAAAGGAAAGTAAAATTAAAACAGTATCAACATATCTAACATTAACTATCTAATTGAGCATATAATCTTTAGTTCAGTTATGCTATTCCATGAAAGTAACGATGAACTTAATCGAAATCGAAGTGAGAGAACACACATGCATGACTAACAAGTTGTAAGTTAAATACTCAAGAAATTGTGAAGTTAATAGACAATGGAGTAATAATACATGGAATGCCCTCGGATTTAAGACAAACTTTTGACACCATTCTTCACGCGAACATATTCCTAAAATTAAAATCCTATTCCATCTATAATAAAGATGTGAACTAGATCTCCTCATTACTATCAGATTGAATAATATTCGGAGGAGTAGTATCATACACGGTACGCGTGAATTCCAGTGTGACGAAGGGAAGTGTACTTGATCTTGGATGCTACAAATGATCCAACGACTATACTAGCGATTCGAATATCTCGATATACTAAAGATGGTAACCTATGAAGCGTAGATGAAACGGGCGGAATTACCAGCGGAAGTTCCGAGTGGTCGCCTTGAACCATCGCCTTAAAGGGGTCCCCAAAGATGGATATAAAATTTTTTCGGAAAATCAATAAAATGAAAAACTATTAATTTTCCATTGAAACACATACTACAATGTTAGATGTACGTATTAGCCAATGACAAAATTTAGAGCATCATTATCACATTTTTTAAGGGTATAAGCTTATAATAGTATTGAATGCACGGCCTAGAAAATAGTTTGGGAGTGGTTTAGAACAGGGCTCTCCAAACTATGGCCCGTGGGCCACACGTGGCCCGCGACCCCATTGAATGTGATCCTCGAGCCTGTAATAAGTCTTTGCCATTTTTTACTAGATAGAGCAATAAAGCAGAGTTGGAAAACGTTACGCGTAACGTAACGAAATAACTAAATCATTGTTGAATAACGTAACGAAAAACAACGAAATTTTCAAAATAACTGTAAGGAAAACGAAAAAAGCTTTATTCCGCTATGTATTTCATATTATCTCAATTTGTTTGTTTATTATTGTCTTGTTTTACTTCTAGGTAATTTTCATTCTAGGAATATTTTCTACTTTAAAAAATAGTTTTGCTCCATTTCTGATTTCTATTCATATTCAGTGAAGAAAAAATAAAAGTTAGATTGGACATGTCGAAAATTTTCCCGGAAAATCATAATTTACCAACTTCACTAAACCACCTTTTAATACGAAAATAACATACATTTGTACATTGTGCGCCTATAATAAAAAAAAGGTTTTTCATGTTGATATGCTGACCCTCGAGTATAACATTTATTGAGCAAGTAGCCCACTTTTAAAGAAGTTTGGAGACCCCTGGTATATAATATGACTACTGTAAAGGACCCCTAAAAATTAAAATGCTCCACTAAGAAGAAACTATAAGATAAATTTAGTAGCTCCGAATTCATGGAAGATAAACGTGACAAAGTTGCATTTACTAGTGCCACGTGGCATAGGAGTCTACAACAGTTTACAAGTAAATACATACGTTTCAGTAATCCCTGTAGTCGACAGGTGCTACGGTTCCTTCCCAATTGTGATTATGCGAGCTAATGGAGACATCTTAGTTAGGGTACGTGTGGCGGGATGGCACCCTCTGCCATACATTTCCAGCGGCATGAGGGGTAATAACAATAACAATAAAGCAGCGGCGTCGGCAATTTCGCCACAACGACTCGAATATTCCTCCGAGAGTGATCGTGACCCAGAACTTCCGAATCCACCGGGAGGTGTGAATGAAAGGGGGCGGAGGGGAGAGTAAGGGAGGGAGAGCGGGGAATCGGGGCGGAATTAATCGTAGAAGGGGCGGTGGGGCGCGAAGGGGGGAAGGGGGGGAGGGGCGGGGCGACGGCAGGAGGCGGTGCGCGATGAGGTAATGGAAGTACCGAGATCGCGAGACCGAAAAGGGGGCGTGGCTTATAAAGGGCGGAGTCAAAAGATGTCGCGCGCGAGCGATGAGACGCAGCATCCGGGGGAAAGGGGCGTGGTTTACGTGCGTGGCCGCGGTGACGCCCAAGTGTCGGTTCGCGCTTCCTTCCTCTCGTTCGGTGGCCGCCGCGGTGCACGCAAGGGGAACGGAAAGAAGGGTACTTTGCTCATTCGGGAGACCGCACTTCATCCGTGGTCAGTGCGATTCGTGCTCCGACGGAGATCGGTGCGAGAGGGTGAATTGGGGTGCAGACGGTGCAGCGAATCCTTCCGACCGGCGTCTCGAGGTGCGGCCGCCGACATGAGCTGCGAGGATGGCTCGTCCTCCTCCCACCTCCACCTTTCCCATTTGCGCCCGCACCACGTGGCGCAGCACCACCACCTTCAGGCAGCCGCCGCGGCCGCGCTCTCCGGCATGCTGCCATCGTTCGACCCCATGCACCACCCGCACCCCTCCCACCACCACCACCCGCACCACCATCCGCACCATCACCACCATCACCCAGGCCTTTACGACCCCACGGCAGTCCTCGCACCGCCTCCCCCTAAGCCACGCTTCGTGTTCAAGATGCCCCGAGTGGTTCCCGACCAGAAGGCCAAGTTCGAATCGGACGAGTTGTTCAGGAGACTCAGTCGTGAGTCGGAGGTGAGCCGCAGCCCCACGCCCCCTTCTCCACTTTCGCCCCCCCGCCCCATCCCCCCCTTTCTCACCCTCTCGACCTCCTCTCATCCCCTCTTCTCCTCCCCTTTTGTCTTCTCCTTTCTAATTTAGTAATGCTGTTTGTCCCCTTAATCTCCCCCATTCTCCATCTTTCTTATTCCTCTCTTCCATCGCCTCCCCTTCTGTAACCCTCTTAACATCTTCCAAAACTTTCCTGGGAAGTCTCAGAGGTCGTAAACTTCCCATGTCAGGCGTAAGATAATAACGTGCCATGGAGCCTCTTGGGACCTCCTTGCATCCCTATGGCCCTCTGCAATTCCTCCTCCTCACCCCACATCCATTTGCGCCAATGGCAACCCGACCTTCTCATTTGGCAACTCCGCTTCGATCCCCTTGTCCTGCTTCCATATTTTCTCGAGGCGACATTGCTTACAAATATTTCGATTTCCCACTCATCAGTCATCTATGGGCCCTCAGCCTTCTATGACCCCTCCTTCGCCATCTATTGGCCCTTCTCTGTCCTCTATGGGCTCTCCTCCGCCCTCTATGGGCATTCCTCATCAGTCCTCTATCTGCCCTCCTCCGCCCTATTTGGACCTAGGGCACTGTTATAATCGTAGGCCCCCAAGATAGATCTATAGATAAATTTATACATATGTAGATGTATTATTGTAATAAAAAGGTTTCATAAAGTAATTCAATTAAAGCAAATTATTAAGTTTGATTTAGCAGTTTTCTTTTGTCATTTTTGACTCGTCCGTGATTTTTTGGGGTCTAAAACTTTTTTGTAGGCTCTGAGCAGTGTCCCCTTTGTGTCCAATAGATAATCCAGGTCTGTTTGGGCCAACCTCCACTTTGGGCCCTCTTCCTCCTCTACCTGCTGTTCTATACTGTCTCCATCTCTTCCTCCTTCCACTCTCTTAGAATTTCAACTAGTTTCTCTCTCTCTCTCTATCAGACGTCATCTAAGACAATTAATTAAATTCTGGTGGTGCATATGCCTTTATTTGTATAAAAAACACAATTCTGTGGTCAGGAAATATTCCATATTTTGGCTAAACCGGGAAAACATCCTTTGTCTGCAAATATGGCGTGGATACCGTTTATATTTTCCAATTCCGCATCTCCACAGCTTAAGAAAGAATTCTAAAAATGTCCGTAAACCTTTAAAAAAAAAATGTCCGTTTCATCTATGGTCCCATTGGGAGCAGACGAACCAAATTGTTTGTATGAGAAACCATATATATATATATACACACACACACACATATCTATAAATCCTTTTCTATGTTATTTTGTCTTTCCATGCTTTATTTATTCACATCGCTGTATTGGAAATAAAATTATGGCTTAGGTAGGTTGTAAAGTAACAGTATATTCTTTATATGCTAAGCACCCGTAATTCAGAACACTCTATAGTCCGGAACGCTTCCTTTCCCGAGCTTTCCGGATAAAAGATGTTCAACTGTATATCCACATGTGCATGGGTGGTAACTAGATGTTTTAGGAAGCCCAGTTAACACTTTCGGACCGTTTAGAGCAATGTTTCCCAACCTTTTTAGAGTCGCGGCACTTTTCAGAAATTGGCGGCACCCCTCCCTATCCACCGTCAGTAATAATCGCGGTGAAGTTGGTCCCCTAACCCTAATCTCCATATCTCTTTTCATTTTGAAGTGCCTTTGCAACGAAATGAAGGTCGACTTAACTCTGGTTTGCATTTTTGAAAGCCGACGATGCAAAATGAGGCTAAAAATGGGAAAACAGAATATTTTTTGCGGCACCCTTCATAACACTTCACGGCACCCCAAGGTGCCACGGCACCCAGGTTGGGTTGGGTTGGTGTGGTTTAGGGAGAAGTTTGAGATATCGGAAAGATATACATTAAGAAATGTATGGTGGCCGATGAAGAGTCTTAACCAAAAAGCTTTCCAACCATACCTTTGTTCAAACAGTAAGTGATAAAAGTAAAATTTTAAACGAAGTTTAGAAATATTAACCGATTATTCAAAGTACAAATAATAACCACCTCAATAAATATTCTTAACTTATTTTAAAAATTTCTTAATGTGCAATTTTTAATTTAAACTTACAGGAAGGAATGGGGCCCATGAATACCTATATTTGCCAAGATATTGAGATGTCTTTATCCGGACATCTTGATAACTTTACCTGTAGCAAATCCGAATTCCTTACTCGGCATTTTTCATAATCAGTTTGCATTTTCGTTTTTTTGTCACTTAAAATTCTGGCGACAAATCCCAATCCTTCTTTTGCGCAATTTGCGACAATCGTCGATATCATTCGATCGTCGAAAGCAAATCTTCGTCGCGTGCCACTTAAATAGATTGTTTTTTTTTCTGATTCCTTTTCAGGTGAGGTTTACCGGTTACCGCGACCGCCCTTTGGAGGAGAGGCAAGTCCGATTCCAGAATGGCTGCCGCGAAGGTCACGCTGAAATCGTGAGTGGGAAGTTTACTCAGATTTAACGAATGATTTAGTTTTTTTTTTGCAAGTTAACCTCCGTGAGTAATTTACCGTCGCGGTCCCGATCACACTTGAGACCAAATACGGATATCTCTACAGTTTTAGAGAACACTTAACCCTATCAGGAGTCTCACTCACTTCGTTATTCGGATATGAATAGGAAAAAGTGCATCCTCCTGATCAAATGTATTCTATAACAATAAAATTAGATTCTCTTTAATGAGTGGCGCAACATCAAACTTCGTCCCCTCCCCTACAAGCTTGTTCAATGGATCCTAAAATATGTATTTGCAGTTAAATGCTTTCATTAAATTTCGAAGGATATAGTATCGTAAAATTTAACAAAATTGCGCATAATATCGTATAATTAATCTATTCCTTTTATCAACGATAAAATAAAACTTGCAATTAAATCATCTTAAATATCTTTGGCACCAGAAAATTTATAGATAATGGAATATATATAATGATTAGGGATGATGTAAAAAAAACTTGTTATAACACTCGTGTTGGAGTGGCTTGATTGGCCCGTTGACCTTGAGGGACACTAGGATCTGCTCGTGGTAGGTTCATCTATGCCAATATTATAAGAGGATCCCAGGTAGCGTCTGCACCTCAGAGACACATCTACAAAAACATAAGACCTCCGGACCAAGTGGATCTGCTTAATTAACTCATGGAACCACGTGGAAAGCTCCAATGAAAAAGAAGGCAACGGGAAACCATTTCATCTGTATTCTATTGCAGTTTTGGCTCATATTATTGAAAGAAATAAGAGAAACGACGTATAAAGGAACACGAAACGATAGAGAGACTGCATATGGCTGGGATGTGAGGCCATCTTATTTAGTTAAAACCCTTGAAATCATTCAGTACTTCGTGGAAAAGTATTAAAGAGGCATTAAAAGGTTGGAATAAGAACATGGAATGTCGTTATGATCTCTAAGAAAGGAAATTTTAAAATATCGTCATAAATGAAGAAAGGTAAGATATATTTTAAGCTAGAAGGAAGAGAGATATTCTGAATAAAAATGTCAGATTAATATATAATGGTGAAATGAGAGACAGAAGAAAATAGCATCTACTTATAAACCACAGCGTGATGTTATTGGAAACTAAGGAGAAACCATTGTAATTTTCAAGGATAATATTCAAGGATATACGTCACCGAATGACCAGACTGAGAAAGAGTTAAGCGATTTCGACGTCCAATTAGAGGAATAATAAGAGAATCAATAGGTAAAAAATAACTTGGTCGACATGAGAGATAGTAATGCTGTGGGCGCGAAAGATGGTCTCCATAAGTGCAGCTTGATCTCGATATGTATCACGAATAATTAGTGAAAAGTCACCACCCATCACTAAAAGTAAAATACCGTATTGTAGTTTGGCGTATATTCAGAAATGTTATCGAAACAATAAAGGGACTTTATGACGTTTATTCGAGGATTATCATATAATTATGACATGGATAAATAAATGATATTTGTGCCTAAATGATTGTTTAATATAAAATTAGTTAATTTTACATTAATATATTAATTAATACTATTTCATATTTACATATTTATGCCGTTTATTTTCTTCCACCTGGTCTTTGAAATATTACGTATGACTATTTTTGTAAATACATAAGCTGCGAAACGACTACAATAAACTTTCTCATTCCCCTTCTATACGTTGTTTAAAATAATAATGGAAAACAGCGTTCGGAAAACATAAACATTTTGAGATGACATCACAATTTCTTCAGTAAATTTAGTAAATTTAAATATAACCGGCCTCAGCAAACTGTACCATTCCCATTCTATACGCTGTTTAAAAATAATTATGGAAAATAGCGTAAGGAAGACGCAAAAAGGTTTAAATAGCGTTCAAAAGCTGTTAAGTGAACTTGAATGGTAACTCCCAAGCGCAAATTTTGTGACGAGACCGTTTAATCGTCCGCAGGCTTTCATCGCCACCGGCACCAACATCCAGCTGGTGTTCAATCCAGGCAATATGTACCACAGCCACCCGATCGACCCGTCTGTGGCCCGGGAGTGCGATTTCGAGAAGGAGAACGGCAAGGTGAGCTATCTTCCCCCCTCCTCCCCCTTCCCGTCACCCCTCCTTGGTGCAACGGGACGACGGAATCCGAGACTCCGCACTACGGAATGCGCTTCTTTCTTGTTTGCGTTTCCGGGACTAGCATGAGGAGACCTTTGGGCCATTTGAGAAGTATCGATCGCCCGCGAACCTGCGTCATTATAACTCCTACTTGCGACATCTTTCTCGCATAATGCTGCTGCGCTTTTTTAAACGTCTTCCTTCGTCACGCCCACCTGCGGTCGTCATCTTATACTTCACAGATCTCTCTCTCTCCCTTCCTCTTTTTCTCCTTCTCCCCTTCCCTCTCTCTCTCTCTATCTCGCTGTCTCCCTCCCTCCGCCCTGAAAATAAAGACAATTATCTATCTATCTATCCCTCTCCCTCCCTCTTTCCCTTTCTTTATCTATCTCTCCCCCTCTCTTCTTCCTCCCCTCTCTCTCCATCCCTCTCGTTCTCCCTACCTCTATCTTTCACCCTCCATCTCTCTCTCTCTCTCTCTCTCTCTCTCTCTCTCTCTCTCTCTCTCTCTCTCTCTCTCTCTCTCTCTCTCTCTCTCTCTCTCTCTCTCTCTCTCTCTCTCTCTCTCTCTCTCTCTCTCCCTCCCTCTATCTATCTCTCTCTCCCCCCTAACTCCCTCTCTTTCTCCCCGCTCCCTCTCCCTCCCTCCCTCTGTCCATCTCTCTCTCTCTCCCTAACTCCCTCCCTCTCCCCCCTCTCTTTCTCTCGAGTGCAACCTCAATATGAGGCGTGCGTTTCCCTCTGTATCCCTCGTCTTCCTCTCCTCTCTTTCGCATCCTCCATTCTGCGTTCACCGGACGGTTTTCGCTCCATTTCTTACACTCGCCTGTTCATTTACTAACATCTATAAGTTATGAATATCAGCACCTTTATTATTTTTACTATTTTTGTTAGTGTTTTGTCCGTAGACAGGTTGGTGTTTATGCGTTAAACCAAATTCTCCTACCTTGGGAGAACTCATTGTGTCTAACCATGCAATCAGTACCAGGAAAAATAAATCGGTTGTTTCCTTTTAGTTACCGCATTGTAGTGCTCTAGCCGTTAATTCATTATGACCACGTCTATACTTATTATATAGTTATCTTGATTCCAGTCATAATCGTTTGTTTTCGTCTCTATAACTTACTGAAGGTAATGTTGCCTATTGCGGCATGTGCAAGTTGAGAATGTGATGGTTGTCATCTTTTTGAAAAAAAGCACGGCATCCAATAGTCGAAATCTTGAGTATTTGTATTATTAAAAATGTTTGCTATTCGTTACGCCGCTACATGGTACATAATCACCATAAACTATAGAAAGTAATAAATGATTTACACTCATATTTTAATTGTTTCTTCGTCAGATAAACACTTTGTCACACGCGCACTTGGTTTTGACGAGCTTTAATCCTCGCCAGAGACCTTTTAGCTAACTCACGTGGTACAGCATTCCTAAAAATAAGGCCCGCGGACCGTATCTGACCCAAACAGTGATTTAATCTAATCCACTTTAACCCTTTTCATTTGCTTTAAAAGTTGCATATCCCGATCTGTCCCCGCAGGGGGTGTCATTGGAAATTATTATTAAATTTCTAACGATATTTCTCTAGTGTGTGGATGTAATATTTATTGCTTTCGAATTCCGTATTTACTGATATGATTATCGAAATGGCACTCTAATTTTTAGACGTGAAAAGCAGGAAATTTTAATCTTGACGTAACAGTTGTTTCCTCTTAAAAGACGGTTTCAACAAAAATAAGGAGGAAGAAATTCCTTAGGAAGAAGAAAATCTGAAGAAGAGAAACGTGGCAGGTCGGAAATTCACCAAGTGCGGTTTAAACGTGCGCTATTAAACGGGTTGAAAGCTGAAAATTACAATATTTTAGGTAAAAAATGCACGAAAAGTTGATTTCGCGTTGCTTAACAAAGTATCTCAACCAAGAGCGGGCCGAGGTATTTTGGCGTCCCGGAGGAGAATAAATTTCAGCGCCCTTTCGGACAATTTAAAGAAAAATTCAAACGTACATGTTGATTTATTTATTGCTACGTAAAAGGTAAAACAGTGACTACGAAAAATTGAAGGAATAACAATGGGAATTACTTATCGCCATTGACCATCTTCTTGTTCACAATCAAAATGCTACACACCCAGGTACACATTCCGTTACCTAAAACGCCATCTTCAGAATGAATTTTACGCCGAGTTGAACGGACGGCGTAATCTTGGAAATCGACTTTTTGCACATAATATATGTGAGCGCGTGTAGACGTAAACTTTACAGAAATACGTAGGAGCGAAAAAAAAGTATTGTTCGAATCATCAAAAAATTCACTCTTGATCGAAATTTTGGCTAGCGTGACTATCCTACACGACGGTAAAAAAGTACCTCACTTTATACGTGCACCGTATTTCTTCTCTCTTTCAAATATTCTGCCCTAGAGATCGAGTTCATAAGCAACTCAGCCTTAATGGCAGATAAACGGAAGGCTTCCACTGGGATAATCACGAGGGTTGCATACGGCTGCTTAAGAAGATAAGCAATAGGAAGTCTCAAGCGATAACTCTGATCTCTCCCGCCAGAGGACGTCGTCTGCTACTTCCTTCCCGACTAACAAGTTTCCTTCTCACAGACTTGAGCAATCCTCAATCTCTGTACATTGAATGGTGTGGTGAGGGCCGGCCCGAGGTACAGGAAAGGCGGGCGGATTCCCAGGGTGCCTAAACCTTGTGGGCGCTATATATATTATCGCGGCAGACCCCAATCTTAACTATAAACCGAGATACAGAACTAGTGACGTTTCGAGTAGCGTTCAACTGAATTAGAGGACTGTAAAAGCGTTCGCCACCGCGTCTTCCGGTTATTATGCCGACACACAAAGTGATGGATCCTGTCTAACTCACGCTAAACAACATATTCCGCTGCTTTGTATACATACAGTGTTGAAGGGCGACGCGCGCATGGTGATTATCCCTTCAAAGTCCATGTGGGGATCTGCCTCAGCCGCTTGCCAGAGCGGCGTCTTTCAACTTCTATTTTATATCCCTCTTTGGAGATAAACATTCTATCCTTGTTCTCTCGCATTGTTTACGTTTTACGGTCTGGTAGACCTAAAATATGAGTTTTCTTCAATAGGAACGAAGCAAGCAGCGAGTAAAAATGACGAGTCGATGTAGATTATTGGTATTTAGCGTATGTGGATTAGCGCGTTAATCCTATGAAGACCTTAAGCATGGGTGGGGAACCTCCGTCCCGCGGGCCGCATACGGCCCCCGAGAGCGTATTGTGTGGCCCGCGAAGCAGTGAAGAGAAAAAGATCCGTAAAATTTAACACATGAACTCATATTTTTTAGTCCAAATAATGATAATAAAGCATTTAATACTAAAATATTAATCCTAAATACTCTAATCTAGAATTGATTTCCACTTATAATCTCTCAGTAACTTCGATTTAAACTCTAATCAGACCCGCCAAAGCATTGGAAATTTCCAATACGGCCCCCCGAAGGGTTCACCACCACTTATGCGGCCCGCCATGTGGAAAAGGTTCCTCACCCTTGGCTTAAAGTGTCATAAATCACTCACATACGCAACACACACACAAACACACGTCAGAGACAAAGAAAACATTTAAACAAACCACTCGTGAGCATTTTAAAAATAAATGAGTCCTCATCAGTGGTAATTCAACGATCGTCCATCGCGATTTAGTTTCGTAAAGAAACAATGTGTGGCGGAATCACGCATATGACGCGTGATTATGTAATCGGGGACACGTAGATCCGCGACCCTAATACTAACCCAACTCATTATTCGTACTCTTTAATCGAACAGGTCCTTTTAAGGGTTTTCGCGTGTCTCCAGTATATTTTCATGTTGCACCAACATAAACTGATGAAATTAAAAGTCTTGTAACAAATTGAATAACTCGTATGTAAGTGATTAAAAATTTCTGTTTTACATACATCAGTATCTCTAAGAAGGCCGAAATAATTCTTCGCGATCTCTTAGCGTGAATTTAGACCCCGCAACAATTCAAGGATAAATTATGTTGTAAACACGCTGTCTTGAAGGGCTGCGCGAAAACACGTTTTTCATTCATCGATACAATTAGTCGCTTAAAGCGTTTCATAACGCCATTCATAATCGTAACAACGTAGCATTTTATTCAGAAGCCGTGTGTTAGAGTAGAATTGGGTAGAAATGTTGTCTTTAATACTTTCGCTTGCCTCTTACAATATTTAAACTTATCCCCGGTTGAATACCAGTGGCCTAAAACACCTTAGTTTCACCGCAATATAGAAAGTTGTGGCGCAACGACGCTCCCGCTGCTACTGAATCGCTGTGGGGAAGTGGGCTGGTGGAAGGGGGAAGGTTTTCTCGAAGAATGAATATCTTAACTCCAAATTTAAATAAATAAGTCACGTAGCAGACCCGAATATTTTTATGTGAATCCAAACCGGCGGAAATTATTATTCTTGCTAAAAAAAAATGCTATATGCGCTTTCGTTAAGAGCGTAAAAATCACGGAATGTTAGTCACGGAGAATAAACCAAACATGCGTCGATGAAAAATTAAAATTTTATACGTGACCCAAAAAAGGAAGCTCTTGTCTTTGACCGGTTGGCGTGAGGCAGTGGGTGCTCTCCCGTATGCCTATTTGTCTATTCATTCTAAAAATACTGCTGCTTGCTAGTGTGAGAGGGAACCGTAAAATACTCCAAAATGAAACGGTGCGTAGTAATTGGTTCGCTACGCGACAATGGATCTTCGAATAGCGGGGATATTTTAAAGCGAAGGAAATCCTTCCAAAGTGCCGCGTTCAACCCAAGATGCTGCAGGGATTTTGCCTTGCGGGCCGCCGGTGGTGACATTCGCAGCGGAAGCAGGTTTGGAGAGAAGAAGGTGCGGAGAGGGGGCTGGGGGAATGGGGAGGGTGGCCGAGAGGAGGAGGGTGCGTGGAGGGGAAGGGGGGGGGGGGTGAAGCGGAGATGGGGTGGTGGGTGGGGAGCCACGAAGAGTCACAACGAATCTTTATCGATCTAGTGACTGGAGAGAGAGAGGGAGGATGGGAGGGGGAGGGAGGGGAGAGGAAAATGCGGGGGGTGGGGAGAGAGAGAGAGAGAAGAGGGGAGAGGAGAGGCCCAAAATATCGAGGTGAGCGTGGTGGGATGGAGCAGAGGACGACGGGACTCAAAATCTGCGAAGTGCTCATGACAACCAAAATATTTCATTGCTTTAAAGTGATTTTATCGGATAAAAAACGGATTTTCTGGCAAATATGGTAGGTAATTGAATTACTACGAAAATCAAAATAAACTTCATAGTTACGACTACAGATCTATTCAAGTCCCGAGCTTGCTTCTTTTATTTTTAAAAATTTACAATTCCTTTTACTGAGGCCTATCGTTTTCTTAAATAAAAGTTGATGGTTTGTTCGCTGAGAGGAGATCGTATGCTGATCCGATTGTTGGGAAATTTAATATACAATTAAAACTACTTTTAATCCTATAATGAATCCGGATGTTAAAGATATGTTTGTATATGCACGCATACATGCACGAATACAATACAATTTGGTTATCATCGCACATGCACTATTACTATTAAGTTATTACTATTACTATAAAGTTGACAGCGTATCTCCAATAACTACTCTTTTGTGGTGATCTTTTTTTAAAACGTTCATTCCACCCGTTTTTACATGAATGCTTGGCGTTCGATGTAGTCTGAGGTTTCCGCTTGTAATTTCAAAAGTGGCCCAAAATATTGGCAAAACTGCATGCAGTCCGAACTAAAGGTGGTATGTCACAAGCGAGAAATTTTTTTCTGTCCGAAAAATCATTTTTTTTAAATTCCGATAGAACATCCACGATGTTGACACCGCAGACGATGGCATCCCGTATTTTTTTGCGCGCAAAAAGATTTATTTTCCCCGGTGAATATCGCGGATAATGTCTAATATTTCTCTCTCGGTCAGTGAGAAATTTCCCACTTTTTCCCTGTGGCATCTTACAACGAGAGTCGCTGGATACGAAAAAAGGAACGCGAACGACGAGTCCAAAGCCAGGAACGATCGAAGAAGATAAACTGGGTTTTAAGTGCGAGTTATTATTGCGCATGGAATTTCCCATAGGAAGATTTAGCTCAAATACCAGAAGGTAAAAATAACCGGGAAGTGAGCGTGCGTCGCGTGGGCTCCTTTACCGTGTCTTCGAAGGCTTCCCTTTATCCCTCTCCTTATACCTTCCTTCCTCTCTTTCTCTCTCTCTCCTCAAACACGATCCGCTTAAATGGGCGGAGTGTTACACACGCTTGTCAACGCGTGTAATTCGTTAACTTTAAAGGCTCAGTGTGAAGAAAAAAAAGGGGTTTGCGAAGGTGAAGGCATAAACAAAAGGCTAAGGGCGCGAGAATCCCTTTGGGAGCACTACGTCTATGTCACGCGGACGAATCTCTTAGTCAAACACCGGACCCTCGGCTGCAGCTCCTAGGCAGGACACGGCTGGGGCAGGAGGGGAGGGAGGAAAGGAGGGGGGAAGAGGGGAGGGGGAAGAGAAGGCACCGCTCCTTGCCTCGGCACCCGGAAAATCCCCCATAAAGTGTTGTTTTTTCCTGTGCCGCCTCCGCTAGGAACCAAAGCGATGCAAATGAGAGCCCGGATTTATAGCTCGGGGCGGGCAAGTTGTTTTTTACTCGGAAAGGGGCAGCAGGGGCGAGGAGGGGGCGGCGGCGAGGGACAAAGGGCGTGCACCCTATGATTATAAATGGAACATGTCCTTCCCTTCTCCTCCTCCTCCACTTCCTCCTCCTCCTCGCCTCTTTCCCTCTCTCTCTTAGAGAAACGCATCAACGGTCGCGCGAGGTTTGCGTCGAAAGATACGCTGATTTCAGCCCAAAGCGGTTTCGGTCGACTTTTGGGGGCGGATGAATCCTGTCCTTGCAGACCCCTGCCGACAGGCCCTTTCGCCACCTCCACTCCCCGATACACGTTGGTATAAGTAAGTTGCCATGGATTAAAAGTTATTTCCGGATGACATCGAGACGAGGTACATACTATGCAACACACGAAGTTAATTACCTATTCTATCTACATAGTGTTAGGGTATTCAAATGAATTCCAGACTCGCAATCTTCATGCATTTGCATTCTTCGTGTGTGCGGGTGTCATTTATTCCTGGACGGATAAGTGGCACCTATCATCAGGGCGAAGAAGATAACAGTATACATAGAAACCAACACGATGAAAATTTTCCGTTTTCTTCAAATCTAAAAAAATATTCTACGATTATAAAACAACTTTCCGAAATAATAGGAACGGATTTGGATGCTATTTTGTAAACTCGATCCTTTTGTATTTGTCGAGTTTGTAATCAATTTTGTCTGTTTTAAAGATGGGCTCGATGTTTTACCCATCCTGCAAATAGGGTGGGATAGGCGTGAGGAAAAATATTCCAAAGATTAATGTTTCGGTCTTTCTCAATATGCCTTAAGAAGAAAGGTGGAATATCGACGGTGTTTCCTTAATTTTTCCCCTATGCTATATTTTATCTATTTTCACCCTTTCAAAGGAGTAATACATAAAATTAACATGCAAGTTTAAAAAGGTCCTCATAAAAATAGTGTGAAGGGTGCGCAGAACACCTAGCGCCGCCCCTTCTCTGCCCCTCCCTCTCTTCTAGGCCTCCTTCTCTGCCCCCACCGCCTCCTCTTGCCCTCCTCCTCTGCCCCCACTGCTTCCTCCTGCCCTCCTCCTCTGCTCCCACCGCCTCCTCTTGCCCTTTTCCTCTGCTCCCACCTTCTCCTATTGCCCTTTTCCTCTGCCCTCACCGCCTCCTCTTCCCCTCCTCTTCTGCTCTACATCCTCCTCCTGCCCTCCTCCTCTGCCCCCACCGCCTCCTCTTGCCTTCCTCCTCTATCCTCACCGCCTCCTCGTTTCCCTTTCCTCTGCTCCCACCGCCTCCTCTTGCCCTCCTCCAGCCCGCACCAACATCTACTCTCCACGTCGACTTTCTCTTGTTCCCAGCCCTGACCGACCCTTAATCATTGCCCTTATACCCTATTCTGAGGCATTTTTTTGTCTCCTCAACCGTTCTCGTGTTACTGTTCACTTTTATCTAATCAAAGATTTCAAAGATCGGAAGGAGCAAATGCAGCTGATAAAACACAAACACGAAATTATTTGAACATGTACTTGTTTCCGCAAATTTTTCCGTGAAAACAAATGAAAAGTTTAAACAATTTTATTTCCGTGTTTTATTTGCTGAACGTGTTCTTTTCTATTGTGCTCTAAAAAGTTAGGTGAATCATATTTAAAAGATTTTGTCGCCAACATTTCGAACCACCCATTTCTCATTCTCTTCGATGCACATCAAAGGGTCCTTTGCTATGCATAAATGATTTCTCTATTATGATTTCCGTGCAACTTTGGCCGTCCCTTCCGCAGTCAGATACTTTATTTATTCGTGCGCAAGTTTTCCGTCTTCGATTCATCTGATAGATGACAGTCATTTTCCTTAATATCAGCTTTTCAATTTTATTTGATAATTTATAATTCCTTAGTCAATATTTCAACCTGAATCTTCCCAGTAGAAACAGTTACAATTTCTAATATCATCCTAAGCGTAAAAAGTTTGTCCATCTATGACTAAGAGCGGCGTTCTTCATCCTATTGTTGTCAAGGTATCCATTCGAGTATATTTTTTCAAATAATCGCATAACCCTCTGGCATATTTTTAATTTGAACTGTTGTGTAATTATGAAATAAATATGACTTGTAATAAAGATCATTCGCGTTTCACAATGTAAACAATTGGAAGATTATAGGATACCATGTCTTATTGGAAGAAAAGACTACAAAAGTTTTTAGAATCTCTATAAGCTTTTAAGTTAATAAATTAAGTTAAGATAATAAAGGTTAAAGAATTAATCAGAAAATTCAGAGACACCATAAACTCTCTAATACATTCGGGGCTCGCTATAACCCGGCGCTCTATATCGTGCAACTCGGCAAAAGGCACATTTGTATTGGGCCCCAATTTTTTATCCTTTCGGAACATATTTCAAGTATTTTACACGATGTGTTGGACATTGTTAAAAATATAAACACTCCATGATTGACGATATTCTGTTATATAATACACATGAGTCGTCTACAGAATATCATATATAATTATTTATAATATAATATTATAAATAGCCTATAACTTCTCTTCCATTCCAGCTTTTTACTCACGAATCATCATGAAGATTCTCTATTTACTTCTTCACTATCCCTGGGTTAGTTTACCTAAAAAACCCATGCTACTTTATTTTGCTTGAACCCATTCATTATGGAGGACCAGTGTGACTCGCGTGATTTTTAAAGCCCGGTCCGGGCCCGTAATTAATTCCAGTGGATCGACCCGTACCCGACCCGTGCAGGACTCTACTTCAGACATCAACTACTTGCCACGGTCGAACCTCGCATAGCATAAACGGAAAAGAGCACATTTTCAAAAAGACATTTAAGCAATACCACTGTGACGGCCACATGACTCAGAAATATCCAATTTCACCGTGTAAAACTTTTTATTGTTCAAAGGTCTATGCGGTTTAACTCGGAAAATACAAAATTTTAATTGATTGGAATTTTTAATTTTTTTAGCTGAATTGTTTTTGTTCACGTCACATTAATTGATTTGTTCGTTAATAAGTCAGCTTTCATCAGTTTATCTGCAGTTCTGCATTATTCTGACCATAGCGATTTTTTTTAAATTTTGAAAAAGGGTCTCGTCAAAACGCTGTCGTGCGATATGGACTCCGGGGACCGCGTTATAGCAGTTCCCTCGGGGATATAGAAAAACACAAATGTGTGTCTCTCGTTGTGAACGTGTTAACATTCCCTTATCAGCGTGTCGACGTCATTCTGTTGAGCTATTCCTGTTTGTCACTTCGCAACTTCCTAAGTGACGCACGTCCGTCTAACAATAAGACAGGGGTGGGGAAACTAGCCATTGCGATTGCTTAGGTGGGTCACATTAACGATGAAAATGTTTCGGCGGGCCACATTAGGGTCCATATCGGAAGTTATTTGAGAGAATGCGAAGGTATCTATCTGTGAAAATCGATAATTAATATTATTTTATCACCTAATCTTCACAAGAAAATGTTTTCCGGGCCTAATTTTAACCAAAAAATACGAAATTGTCTGTGTTACATTTCATGGTTCGCTTTCGTAATGATATCGCGGGCCGTATAAAGTGCTCCGGCGAGCCTGATGTGGCCCGCGGCCCGTAGTTTCCCCATCTCTGGTCTAAGAGAAAAGATTAAAACAATATTTTAGATTGTTCTTTATAAAAACTCAAGCGCAATAGTGCAACATAATCGTATGTTTATTTAGGTATAGTTTTATAATTAAGCAGTGGCAGATCCAAGGGAGGGGGGGCGACCCCCTCCTTGGGGTAGCAAAAGGGGAAACCGAGAGGGTTGTCATGCTGCAGGAGGTTTTTCCCAATAGGTTTCACTGTGATAATTATAACACTATTCTATCTTGTACCATGGTTTATTAATATAAAATAATTTTGACAAGGATTTAGTGTACAAATTAAAAATGTCCCCCACCCCCATGGAAAAATAGTCAATAATCGCCCCCATTGGTAAGTTTCTAGATCCGCCCTTGCATTTAGGCATTCAAATGAAAATGAGAATTATGCTTCTACGGATTTTCAGGATCCTTATTTCGTAGAAGAAAACTCCAGAAAAAAGATCAGGCTACCAATAAAAAATATATAATATATACTTTCAAATTTCTTAGGTAAAACACGTATTCAGGTGTTGCCTACATCGAAAGTGTATAACGATCGAGTGGACTTTATATGAATTGCATTTAATCTCTAGAACAGGGGTTATCAGACTTTTTGAAGCCACAGGATTTATTTTTTTCCGGAACTCTAATGAAAGAGTGGTATTTCGAGGTTTCACGGCAAGTGGTTATCAGTCTGTCACGAAACCTAACCAAGTTTCCGGCGAATCTTATGGTTTTTCAAGACCTCCGCTCTAGAATTTTCTCTTTGGATACCAATCGCGTTGCAGTTTGCTAAGAACTCCGAAAAAAGAAAAACCTTTTCCTAACTCCCTCTGCTCATTCATACCCTCTTCCTCCATTTCTCACTCCCTTCGTCTGCTCTCCATTCTTACCTCCCTATCTCTCTCTCTCTCTCCCATCCTTCCCTCCACATCCCATCCTTCCCACTCTCTCCCGACCTATTTCAACCTTCCTCCTTCACTCCCTCATCTGCCTTCTTTCTCCCCATCCCCCTACTCCCCACTTTCGGCACCCTCTCTTCTCCCTCTCCCCCCTCCCCCTTCGCGCTATCCCTCTTACAACACAACCATTTCCATCCAAACTCTCCCCTTCCACCCCCCTTCACAGAGCAGACCTCGCGACGCTTCCAGACGTCATAAAAACCCCATCCCAGTCACTATTCTCCCCCCTAGCATTACCCCCTCTGGTCTCTATCCATCCGTTTCTCTCTCTCTCCCTCTCTCCTACCCCATTGACACGCCTCGGCAACCTCCTGTCACCTCCCGACGTCATACCCCTTCCTAACAAGGACGTAGAAATTGGTTAATGGAAAGCAAAAACACAGCAGGGTTCCATTTTGCCAACCACGCCCCTTTTCGCCATCGCTTGTCCTCAGGGGTCAGAGGCTCCTCACGGGAGATAAATATGGAGTGAGAGAAAAAGTCAATGTGACAAAAGTAATAATGAAAGGGTCTAAAGTGAAAAAGCGTCCGACCGGAATGTTCGTTGTGCAACCGAGCAAAAGATGTCACCACGTCCACTTCCCCTCCTTTTTCCACTCCACCTCCTCACCCTTTGGTGGCAAACAACTTTAATTTAAACTCCCTCCACGGCCAAAGGGCAAACCCTTCCTTTCCCTCCCGTCTCTCACTCCCACCTCTCTCACTCCTTTTCTCGCGCCCTCAACTGACACTCCCTCTTTTATCACCCTCTCTCTCTCTCCCTTCAACTTTCCCTCCTCTTACGACCCCTCTCTCCCTTCCCCCCCTGCCTCCTCCCCATCAAGAGAAAGACTACCATCACTACACTTCCCTACCTTCCTCTCCCTCTTTCTCTCTTCGCCTCTTCCTCTCTCTCTCTCTCTCCATCTATCACTCCTCTACGTCCATCTCTTCCATTCATCCATTTTCCTCTCAAGAGAAAGACTACCATCGCTACCTCCTTGAGTCTCTGTCTACCTCTCCCTACCTTTCCCTCTTTCTCACTCTCTTTCTCTCCCTCTCTCTCTCTACCTCTCCCTAACTTTCCCTCTTTCTCATTCTCTTTCTCTCCCCACCTCATTTCCCCCTTCCACTCCGTTCTCTATCCTCCGCTTCCCTCCCTCCCTCTCTGCCGAATCTCAGTCTCTCCCAAATAGAGACTTTCCCTCCTCCCTCCCTCTCCCTTCCCCCCTCCCTCCCTCTCCCTCTCCCTTCCCCCCTCCCCTCGAATCCTTTTCAACATCCCTTTTTTACCTCCTTTCTTTCCAACGGCAACTGTGCTTCCTTTTCTGCCCCGTGAACGAGAGCCCCCTGCGGCCCCACGAAAAAAAAGCGGATGAGCTCCCCCCATTCCTCCCTCTCGGCCTGACTTGCCCTGCTTCACGCTGCCCCAGCCCCTTCCAGCGCCCCACAAAATCCTTTCTCGCCCCCTTTTTTTATAGCTTAATACAAATCCTTAATTGCATATAACTACACGACGTTGTAAACGACTGTGACAACCATCTTAATTGTTTCTGAGCGTCAACAGTATCGCTTTTTGCGCGGATCTAATGACGGAATTGATAGACTACGTATTTTTCATCACAAGTTTTAGATTCGCAGTTGTAAAACCAAGTGTGCACGCGAAAATAGACGACTCTTTCAAAAACACCTTATCGTTTTTTTCCACGTATAACAGTCCGCGCAGCGCTGCATAATTATGCATACCAACGAAACTTGTTTCTGCGGTCACCCCTTCAAAGCGCTGGTCCCTCTTTTAACTTAAATATAAATTTTTATTCAAAGAAATATTTTAGGGCAAAAGCTGAAAATTAGCCTTTCGAAAGTAATAAGAGGCATTCAGATTAAAGCTTTCTATTATTTTTTCCTATCAACATTTTGCGACGTGCAGTGTGTGCAGAAACAAAAGAGAAACGTACGATAAATTTCATTTTAAATTGTTTCTAGCTATACAAAGAGTAGAAAAGAAAGAGAGGGCAATGATGAAGATGCAGCTGCTTGAGGTGGTATAATTAAGCACGCGTTACTCTATGGACTGTAGCGAAGTCGCAGCCGTTTAAGAGATTCGAGTGCGGGAATCCAATAAATCCGTATATTTTGGATCTAATGCGAGTGCTCCGATTTTCAAATGGCTTTAACAAACCAGGCTCGTCTTAAGGTCTTCTAGATATTTGATGGGAAGAATTTGCATCGGAGTGATTGGTTCAATGAGTTCTTCCGAAAATATTTTCCTGCACACAACCACGTCCTAAAATTAACTTTCACATGACATTAGGCTCTATAAAGAGCCCATTTTTGTATGGTATATTAAATTGGCCCGTACGTACGTACATTTTATTAAACACTTTCATGTAGGCGTGTTTATATAGTTACTTGTGTTGATTGCCAGCAAGGATCTAGAGAATGAATGTGAGAAGGAAGAAGATAGAATGGTGAATATGAGACAAAGTGGCCTCTTGATACAACGACGTATCACTTTTCCGACGAAAATGATTCAACGGGATTTTGAGCAGAGCAGAAAGAAATTACACGATATGATGAAAAAACCCATAATTCGTAGAATTTCAGAAAATGGTGAAATAGAAAAGAAATAACTAATAATCTAAAGCATAAATCGTTTAACGATACGCATTTCAGTTTCATAATAAAGCCACCGTGAGAAAGGAAGAAAATGAACTAAACGATAGTTCATCTGGGGATTGCCATAGCATTAGGAAACAAATGCAGCGAAGAGGAATCAAACGATCCGCAGGAAAATAGATTCTCCAAGTATTAAAACATACGAATATCCTTATGCTAAGTTTAAAAAAAATCATAAGTGAATGGTAATTTGGATGAAAACCGGCATAAGTTTTGTACGTTTGAAAATACGATTTTTGAAGGAATTTAAAAATCTCCTCGTCCAAATATAAAAGGATGTCAAAGAAGTTGCGGCGAAGCATTTATCTAATCATATGCTAGCATTTCCGCTTCCGCTCTCTCTCTCTTTCTTTCTCTCTACTTCTCCCTCTCCTTCATATTCCTATGCATTCGTTCCTCCTTCCCTTCCACACACATTTACCTTCCCACACTCCCTCCCTCTACCTCCCCTCTATTCCCTCCGCTTCCCCTTCTCTCTCTCTCACTCTCTCCCCTTTTCCCCTCTTTTCTCACACTCTTCCCATTGTGGCATTCCATCGAGAACCCTTTTATATTAGGTTTTTTTATCATCTAGAAAGAGATTTTGTTTCCAGCGTGACGGATCGAAAATTGAACAAGATTCGGTCCGAGTGAAATGGAGTTTCTGTAGGTGCTGACGTCTTTAGCGTTGATTCCGATTCATTTTGCAACGCGCTCCGTGATGCTTAAACGTGGGAGCAGGATAACACGGTTCCAGCTCCCGTGATTTATGGAGTTCACGCGAAATTAAAGCCTTTGGCGGGTGTATTTAATATCTCCTGGCGAATCATACGACGCCACGCCACATGGCCGCCGCACTTATTGCACCAATTATCACGACGATTTCGTCCCGCGCAACCCTTTTCCCCATTTCTCCGCCCCATTCACCCTTCCGTCCACCCTCGCCATACAATAACCCTTTGTTAGGAACACGTTATCATGGTGCGGAACTCTCGAAGGTGATCGGGAGTCTTTTTTGACATTATTAGTCCGAAAGCGATTCCTCGTTCCCCAGTAATATATATGGAGAGCGGCGGAACATTAGGTCGAGTCCGAGTGAAAATAAAGGGAAAATACACGCTCGGGAAAAAAGTGTGGAGGACGAGGGGCAGGAAACATCCGTTGTGGGGAGGGAGGGGGTTTTGGAAGGTAGTGGGTAGGAGAAGGGAGGCAGAGGGTAGGGAGGAGGCAGTGGGTAGGGGGAGGGAGGCAGTGGATAGGGAGGGGGTAGGGAGAAGGAGGCAGTGGGTAGGGGGAGGGAGGCAGTGGATAGGGAGGGGGTAGGGAGAAGGAGGCAGTGGGTAGGACGAGGGAAGCAGTGAGTAGGGAGAGGTAGGTGCTTGGGGAAGGCAGTAGGTGGAGGCAGGGGCGGCTCGAGGAATTTTGGCGCCCCGGGCGAGATAGCACTCCAGCGCCCCTTCCGTAAATGCTTGTTGAGATATTTTCGAAGTGCATGTAAATTTATTCATCGCTACGTAAAAATAATTGATAATGAAAAAATAAAAGGGATTACATCGAGATTATAGCCCGTTCCGCGATATAAGTTGGTATCCAATATCTTAGGCGCCCCGGGCAGCCGGCCTGCTCGCCCGTACCTCGGGCCGGCCCTGGGTGGAGGAAGGGTTTAATTCGGATTGCCTCCTCTCCGGGTTTGACCCGCAGTATCCGATGCACTTTCATGGGTCCGGGTTCCATTAGGGGAATGTAGAGGTTTATAAAAATGAACCGATGTCAACTGAAGTGAACGCTCTATACCAAACACACATACACACACACACACACTCTCTCTCATCTGTATCTATCACCACGCTAATTAAAACATCCTAATTCACAAACATTGTCTATTAGATGTATTACGAACTCAGGTAATTCGTGAGACTCACAAGTCAGTCTCTCGGGTTTTAACTTTCGGATCTTGTTTCCGTTTTTTCTAAAAATCTACTAGCTACTAGCGGGACTCGATAGGGGCCGCTTCACGGAGATTCGAGATAAACATAATGCGCAGTCAGTTATTATTTACTCATTATAAATGTTATGCATTTGGAAAAAAATATAGTGGTCCTTGCTCGAAAAATGCACACACGTGTTTTGAGCGCCGATAATGGTTGGGAGAGAATTGGCAATAAAGCGAGAAGATTTAAATGCAAATGAGCGACGACATTCGCTTCAGAGAGAAAGCAAGAGGACGAAAATAATGCCGTGCTCTTAAAAGGTAACTTTGGGATCCCCTTCCATCGCTATCGTAGTGATAGCGACGGAAGGGGATCTCAAAGTTACCTTTTAAGAGCACGGCCTTCTGTGGGCTTTACAGGGGTCCATAAAAGGAAGAAATCTTTATTAACTATTTTATGAAATTAGGAAAACTGTTGTGCAATCGTTGGAATAGAACTCTTCGTAAACAACGTCCTTGACCGTATCAGAAAGAACAGTTAGAGAGACGGACCTAACGTGCAGAAGCGCAACAACGGGGATATACACGAGAAATAATTAAAATTCAGTCACCAAATTGGAGATTCTTAAGAGAGAACATCTACATAATACCCTGCAAATCACCAGATTGGTGGGTGGCAGGGGGTAAAGACGGCACAAACGCCAAGCCCAGCATTTGCGATCAAGATTTGAGTTTTCCCGTTTCGCGTCTCGGCTTCCTTTATAACGAGAAAAGGTACGCTCGTGTACCTCAACATATACGCAACTGTCGTCCAACATCCGGACAACTCTTCAGAGAGTAAGTTTATGAACGTTGTCTGGAAGCACCTTAACGCTTGAGCAGTGACGGACAGGAGAAGGAAGAGGAGGGAGATCACTCGAGTGGGGTTAATTGTAGTGCACGGAAGGGATACACGCGTCGAGTGAAGAGGAACGGAAGGGTGGAAGTGGGGGAGGGCAATC
Source organism: Uropetala carovei (assembly GCA_036926305.1). Classification (NCBI taxonomy): domain Eukaryota; kingdom Metazoa; phylum Arthropoda; class Insecta; order Odonata; family Petaluridae; genus Uropetala; species Uropetala carovei. Next base: position 4,117,075 of record JAXCHB010000172.1, on the reverse strand, counting down.
ACGCGTCATTTACGTCCATTGACTCCGAGGACGGTTAGAGTGATTTAAGTACTTCTGATACATACCATGCTCTCGACGGTAAACATTATCGTTAAATAAAAGTCTTAATTTTTTTAAATATTCGCTCTCGCGTCGGAGTCCTCAATGCCCAAACCACCCACTCCTCGTCCGCCCTCTTGACTTAACCCTCTCTTTCCTCCTCTCTCTCCCCCACAGGTGCACCTCCGATCGGGTTTCATCATGAACGGCGTTTGCGTGCGATGGCGCGGATGGATCGACCTAGACAGGCTGGACGGCGTCGGCTGCCTCGAGTATGACGAGGAAAGGGCACAGGTATGGAAAGGGGGCAGCGAAGGGGTCTGCGGGGGCGTCAGTCTCGAAAGACGGCCTCTGCGCTCAAGTGTCGCACGCAACAAAGATTGCCTTCGAATCTCTATTCTGTTCTAACGGTTCCTCATTCGCCGTGTTTCCGTTTCCTCTCCTCCTCCCATTCTCTCTCTCTCCCCCCCCCTTCCCCCTCCCCATCCCTCTGCCCCCTCCCCTTACACTCATCTCTTCTTCATATACCATCTTTACCTCCTCCTCTTCCTCTCTCCTTTCTCTTCTCGGCATCATTGCCACTCCCCACCTTTTCTTTTGAATCCTCTCATCTCCTCCCTCCCCACCTCTTTCTCCCTCCCCTCTCTCCCTCCATACCTCTCTCTCCCTCTCCACCTCTTTCCCCCTCCACACCCATCTCTCCCTCCTTTCTCCCCACCCCCTCTCCCTCCTCAACCCTTTCTTCCTCGCCTTTTCTCCCCATATTCTTTCGCAATCTCAATCGCCTCTCTTCCACTTTGCAGGTAGAAGACGCCATGCTCCGTGAGCAGTTGGACCACTACAACCAGAGGTTAAGAGAATTCGAGGAGAGGCAGAAGGCCTACAGGAGCCACCAACAGCATCACCCCAGCCACCAAAGCCACCATTTGCAGGAAAGACCAATCGAACTCTCGTTAGATGTGAGTTTTGCCATCACGGCCGTCATTACCTCGCTTCCCCCTTAGGTTTCCACGGCGTGCCTCGTTTTACGCCAAGTGTTCCACTTCGTTAAAAGGATGTCGTTAACACGATCCTGGTTTCTCTTTCCAAAAAAGCACGCGATGATAAAATCTGAATCAATCGGCGATATCGTTCTTCCCTACAATCCGATTACCTCGACGGCCTCCTCCACACCCTCTGCCCCTCCAACTCCCCCACTAATCCCTTGCCCCCTTCCTCCGCCATTCGTCCACCAAGCGCTCTAGTCTCTCGCAGAATCCGCCGTCAACTTATCGAATGAGATGCGGGGGTCGATTTCATATGCGCTCTGTTGTGACTCGAAAGGGGGAATAAGCACCTGCTTAATGATCTGTGCCCCTTATTTTGGTGGTGCGGGAGAAGGGCGGGGGAGGAGGAGGAGGGGATGGGTGACGGTGCGTGGGAGGAGGTGGGGGAGGAGAATGGGGAGAGGGGTGGTCGGGTCTCCTACGTAATGAAGTTGGCTCGCCTCGGACAGAGAGAGAGAGAGAGAGTGGGGTCGGTTTACTACATGGTTGCTCAGGGAGGGAGGAAGGGGGAAGGCATGAGAGGGGATACAGGGATCCCGTGCCAGGTGCCGCGGTTCCCTTGTACGCCATCTGGGTCTCCCGAGTTTTAATTTCGCTCCTCTTTAACCGTTTGGTAAAAAGGGACGACGTGGCCCTTGAAATTGTCATTAATTTACGACGTCATTTGAATTGAAATAAAAAATCTCGCGAAGATGAAGATTCGGAGGGAATAGAATGACGCGTATTAGCGTCAGGGACATTAAAGGCGTTGAATTGGATTTTATAGAACCTCGTCTTTCTCTCGAGATTTGATTGTGCGTCGCGTCTACGCGAATTATCGTCATCGGATGTTGCTTATTGTGACGATTAATTCCAGTTAAAATTTCCGTTACAGCAGTTGTAAGTATAATATGTAATAGCTGAAAGGTGGCATAAAATGTTTTGGACCGAGGTTTCGTATTATGAAACCTTTGTTCCCTTGAGAGAAGTTGTTTTCATTTTAAACCATTATTATTAATATGAGTTGTCAGTCAGCAACCAAAAACATCCTCCATACACCAAAATCGAAATATATATAAGATAATAAATTGCAAGAGTTCTCGCAGAATAATTTCTTGTCGCACGTGAAATTAAGGCTCCCATCCGGAATTTCCAAATTGTCTGAAAATTCAAGCTTTCGTATTTCAAGTTTCGTGGCCCAGATCGTTTCGTATCAGCAAGAACAATAATCATCATTAAGACAATAGCCTATATGCTACACTGAAAGTTATGGAAAAAATTGGGATATTTTGGGTGTTATGTCTATGGTCTATGTCCGTGCCTTTTATTACGTATCAGGATAAAAACTCAATTCAGAGGAGTAAGGGTTTTTATTTATTGCTATAAATCGTGTTTTAAAATTATGGCGTTATCATATGTAGACGTCGTTGGTTGAAATCGACGAAATTTTAAAAATAAAATCGATACTATTACAACATAGATTACCAATTCCCACTTACGAGCGTAAGACTTGTTGTCAAAGTAGTTGATATTTTTCAATGCTAAAAATGTCCCTTTTTCCGATTAAAAACAAATGTTCGTGCCAAGTTGACACCTATTTAAAATTGGTCTTAAAAAGCAATAAACCTCATTCTTTTAGCTATTGAATCGTTTATATACCGAGATTCTATCTCAATTTAACTAATTTAAAAATGCGGTTTTATAATTACCTGCACCGTTTTCCACGCTTTTCTTATAGGAGGTAGAGGTGAAACAACGAGGTCGAAAAAACTCACCTAAAAATGAAAAAATTTCAGATTTTTCCGCCGGTTGTATACAATGCACATTTCAGGTCTGTAGCCCTTCTATAAGTACCTAAACATCTATATCCTCCTATATCCTATGTAAGAAGCAGCTATTTATAATAGATAAGTAGATAAATGTAGGAAAAAATAACTACAAGGGGATTTTGAGACTTTCGAGATTTTTATCGAACATTCCCTTATTATAATGATATTTCTATGGACACGAGACAGCACGTGAAAGAGGGGAGACTGGAATACAGACGGAGGGATGTGGAGGGGTTGAGAATGAGAGGTGGAGAGGGATGTGGAGGGGGTGAGAATGAGAGGTGGAGAGGGATGTGGAGGGGGTGAGAATGAGAGGTGGAGAGGGATGGATGGAGAGACGGGAGGGGGGAGAGAGAGAGAGGAGGGGGAGGAGAGATGGGGGGAGGCCTTCGATGGGTCGAACAAATCGGTGCGAATCGATCAGACGATGATCCACTCGAGTCGGAACAGCAATTGCGTCGGTTTCTGCCTCTGACGCGTATAATAGTCAACGAAAGAATCACACGCGAGGGAATTCTCGAATCGAAGCGTTTATAATGTCTAAACGAGTCGGATAAATGTTCGAGGTTCGTTTCGCTTCGTCTCTCTTATGGTCAAGATGCGATTACGCGATGCGTATTACGCGACCGACCATTGAGACAATTGCACGGGCCAAAGTATAATGGGAAAGCTCCGAACGGCAAAAAGAATAAAGAGTGCAAAGAGAAATGGTTGAGGGAAAGAGTTATCTACACATTTGATTTAAGAGTTTATTTCCTGCTTGCAATTTCAAAAATATATAAGATCTAAAGAACAAATTAAGGACATTTCTTAATTGTTTTTATTCATATGAGCTCTCTAAGTCTCTATTGAATTCTCTGTACGATATCAGCTTGCTTTTCGAATGCCTAAGACTTTTAGAAAACTAGAACTAGGAAGGGGCGCACTTACTCTCTTGTCAGTCTTCTTGCATTATTCCGCGAATAGCTTCTTCCTCATTGTCCCCCTCCCCTTCCCATCCCTCCTCTCCTCCCTCTCTCTCTCTGTCTACACTTCCCCCTCTGTCTCCCTTATTATTTTTACGCAGTAATACCGTTCGTGTGGGAATAAGACCATATTGGGTCCCGACTGTCGACCAAATAATCGCTTGAGTATATTACTGATCCTCGTTGGGAAATCCGCGCTAAACCTCGATGCGTGTCTCCCGCGGTTTTCACGGCTTAAAGGTGACAGTGTTTGCCCAGTTGATGGCTCGCACCCTTCGTCCCTTCCTCTCCCTTCCTCCTTCTTCCTCCCTCTTCCTCCCACTCCCCGTACTTCCTCCCTCACAGCTTTCCTTCCTACTCATCGTCATATGCGCATTCCTCGCGTATCTCGAAGGGCTTGCGTGCGCACGGCACGTGTTCGCGGAGAAAATGGCGCCCGTGCTTGTTGGGGGGGAGGAACACGAGTGGCGGGCCTCACCGCGTACGGTCAGCCAGAGGCCTTTCTCCTGGCGATCGAAATGCTTTTGAAGGGGTGCGGCCACGGGAGAATATTCCTTGAGACGAAAATTGCTCCTCAAAGAAATAATAAATTTCGAAAACATACACCGCTATTATCCCTCTCCCTCCTTTCTCTTCCTTTCTTTTTCTCCCTCTCTCCCTTTCTGCTACCTTTTCCTTTCTTTTCCCTCTCACTATTTCTCGCGCACTCGCGTTGCCTATCCTCATATTCTCAGAGGTGTAGAAATAGGCGATGTACGAACAGACCCAGATCGTGAACGAAATTGCAGTTTCACAACACACCAATTTGATGCGGCGATATCGGAGAAGAAAAAGCACTCTGCGCGGATCTCTCTCTCTCTCTCTCTAGGAGGAAGGGTGAGGTGATGGAAGAGGGTGGGAGGGTGGTGGAGGATGGATGGAGGAGGATGGATTGAGGAGGATGGATGGAGGAGGATGGATGGAGGAGGAGAGATGGAGGAGAAGGGATGGAGGAGGATGGATGGAGGAGGAGAGATGGAGGAGAAGGGATGGAGGAGAAGGGGTGAGAAAATAAAGGGTGGCCGGATCGTAGGGGCATATGTAGCGAAGGGGGAGCGAGGGCGCCACGCACCAGCAGATCAGAGACACATGGTGCCGCGCCCACGTCTTCTCTCTTAAGGGATTTGTATTGCAAAAAGGGATTAAAAGGGGTGGGAGTGAGGTGGCTGGGAAGAAGGGAGTGGAATGCGGGGGAGTTTCCAAAGTGGGGAGAAAGAGGGGCCTTTTCTCCTCGAAGCGTGTTTGCCTCGGATAGAGAGAGATGCAGGAGGGAGGGCGTGGGAGGAGGGGGCGTAGAATTTGCATTTAATGCTCCCGGACGGCACGGAGGGAGAGGGGCCACGTGGACACTTGTTTTGAAGGAGTCTGCGAGTGGGAATTGTTTCATTCGATGTTTGCTCCTCGCCCCCTTATTTGCCAAGGGGCTTAAAAAAACCTTTTCTCGAAAGGGCCCTCCGCAAAACCCTCCGTCATTCGCCCCTCTTCTCTCGGTTCGTTATGGCGATGAATGCGTGGTGTAAAATTCTTTCGTGATATTGTATGGATTACGCACATGAGAGCGGTTTATATATTTGTAAATTCGCTTAACGCCTCAATAAATTTTCCCCCCAAAAATCCCACGGAAAATGGAGACTCCGGCACCATGAATGTTTTTTGGGAGTCACGAATTTGTTTCTGAGAGCCAGACGTGAATTTGATTTAAGACCAAAAAATAGGGTGAAATCGTGAATTTTGTTTTCCTAAGTGAAACTATAGAATTAATAATTGCAGTTAACTCAGAGTTTTCATAATGGTTTCACTGTCTTTGGCTTTGATATCGTAAATATTCTTTTATTTATAAAACATTAAATCTCATCGCAACGAAGTCCTGGGGTTTGCATGAATCATTTTGTGGTGAAAAATTATTTGACAGATTTTTCTTAACATTATCTCAAAAAAAATTCATTTATTCAGGTTAAATCTACAGCGCATAACTCTATATATATTTATATGTCAAGCCTCGTTATAATCCTAGAACGGCCATACGGTGAAGTTGAATCAGAGCAGTGTTGTGTATGGCATCGAAAGAGTTCTTCAAAGGAAATACGCGTTAAATTGTACGTTATTCTCTTATATTTTACTGCTTTTAATTAAAAGCTCACAAATGGTTTTTCTAAGCATGTTTTCATTCATCATATATCCAACAATTATAATGCTTACCATATATTTTATTCACGAATCATTTGCTCAATCACTGTCCAATCATTTTCGTAAACGACAGTTCTCTTTAAACCAGAAGCATGCAACTTTTTACGTGGCCGGCCGCATTCATACATTTGACTGCTTTGGCGAGCCGTATTAGAAGACGAGTGCCTCGGAGGGCAGGATTATAGTTTACATCGGAACTTACTCAAGAGATTATATGCGATCTTTAAATCGAGAATGAAGTTTTAACCATTTTTTAGCGTAAAAACTTCGCCAGGCAATGTGTTATGGCAACAATCGAACTGAAAATCTACAAAATTATCTGTAATAAATCTCACAGGCCACATCTTCACCAAAGCTTCGCGGGCCGCAAAAAATGCTCTCGCGGGCCGGATGTGACCTGCGGGTCGTAGGTTGCACGCCCATGCTTTAAACCATCAACATGCTTCCAAAAGGCGTGAAAGCAAGATTAATATGCATAGTAATTAACTCTCTTCCATTGTCGCTTTTCAGGTCGACGACGTCGGAGACATGACAACGAGGCACAGGCACTTCGGAGGACAAATGGCCGACCCGTCCGCCATCTGCATCAATCCATGACTGTGGCCAGATGGCGCCACCAGCCTACCTTAGTCGGTGCGCAGTGGGGACGGCGCCTCTCGAGAGAGATCGCGAAATCGACGTGTGTGGAGAGTAGAAGAGGGAGTTGGGAAGGGAGAGGGAAAGGAGAGGGAAGGGAAAGGAAAGAGAGAGAGAGGGAGGAGAGAATGGAGGAAGCTGTCATTTAGGAGAGCGTGTTGGAATCCCAACGGTCGGACGCATCAAAAAAATCAATGGTTCCATAGCAGCGAGCGATAACGCCGAAGTGTGTTGTATGTGTGCAGCGCTTTGACGATGGACGAGGAAGATCGGTGAACGCTACGAATCTAAAAAACAATTCGATCACGTCTCGTGAGAAACGCAGAGGCGAAGAAGGAGAGTGGTCGGTGAGAAGTTTAAGTGCTTCGATTTCAATTATAGAGATTGTGATTGATTAAAACATACGTCACAAATAAAAGTGTACCTTAAAGTTGCTCGTGTGTCGTAGAGGGATCGCATCCCATCCCACCCATGGTGAAATAATTACTTGCATATTGTCCGAAATCTGCAAGGGGTATCTTTAAAGGTGCATCCAGATATTGATAATATGGTTAGGAACTTTGTCTCGACAATTTTTCCGATTGTTGGAACATAGTCGAATTACTGAGGAGATACAGTTCGCCACATATCCAAGTGAAACGTTAGAAAACGAAAAATCCGGAGATCAGGTCACTGTATCTCAACAGTCCGCAACCCTACTCTGAACGTATAATTTCCCCATTGTTTCTTGTTTCCCACGTCCAACGTCCAACAATGTTGCCAGACAAATACACCTGCTATTCGCAAACAATCACAGGGTTTATTTGGTCAATATGCAGGGATGATATACGGAGAAGACATACAGAACTTTTATTTTGAGTATTCTGAAGGATTTGATTTATATTACGTTGATTATTTCATAAATTTGACTAATGATGCAATTTTGTGGACGAAGCACAAGAAAAGACTGTTCACAACGCATGTTTTCAATTGTATGAACCGTTGTGCACCAATTAACAAACGAATATCAGAATGACAGCCGATCAATAAAGATTAGTTGTTAATCTTATAGATGTTTAAGAAATAATTTTTGAGAATTAAGAACTATTTAAAAATGTATTTAACTTTGTTTGCCAGAAAACCTAAAAATTAATTCGGAGATTACTGAGAAGTTATAAATACATAATGTTCTTTAAGCATAAATTGTATGGCTATGGAGAATTTCTTTCCATTAGTAATGCATTAGTCAAACTAAATTCTCAAGACTGTTATTATGAAATTATATGAAATATATTTCGACCAAAAGGATACTCCTTTTTCTTAATCCTTCAATTCCTGTTTCATGGCGGTCATATATGCCAACGTGTTCAGACACGTGGGTGGTTATTATGAACACCGTGACAGGTTTTCAAATCATTTACTTTTTTAAGTTTCCATTTTGAAGAAGGCTAATCAACTCCTGGGCTATTTTGAAGCCTTGCGGAGTGATAGAAATAAACACTAAAGTACAAGTAAGTTGGAGGGGGCCACGCCCTTTAGAAGTTAAAATAGTTGTACTAACAAGAGGATTTTACGGAAGAATGGAAAAGAAATATCAATCGCCATATTTTCCTCTCTTAGAGGCTACCAGGTTGAATCTCTCACTTATCCCACCAACCAAAATTCGGGCAAAGCCCAGAGTCCAGAGAAAAGGCACGCAGCAAAACAACGCACAATGTTGACACCTCGTATTCGTCAATGACCCGGAGATTTTACAATATGACTCGGAGTTTCTTATAGGTGAAGATAGAAAAGTCTGTTTTTGCTGCATTTAAATGTTTTATACGCAATAGTTAATTAGTATTAATATTAATGCGAGTAAAGTATTTATTTATTTATTGAACTCTTTCATACTGCTTCATATATGTTGTTGGCCCGGAGAATTAACCCGGAGACTAGTCTCGAAAATCGGAGACTCCGGGTCAAACCCAAAGAGGTGGCAACCCAGTGTTTGCCACGACGTAGATACCTTGAAAATTCTGTAAATTATGTCGTGTAACATCCGCTCAAAATTCATAAATCTGTCGAGATACGAAGTTGCTCAACATATCCATGTCTTGGGGCACCTTTAAATGCAAACTTTTTGGACATTCGAAGATATTTTTACCAGACAGCAAAAGCGGATTGGGTTATCAGAATTCTGGCACGTCTCAGTGAAGCGGTGGGCCGCCGTTAGGGCTATAACAATTATTTCACCACATAGACCTACATGAATCGCGAATTCTAGTCATTTGTTACTTCTGGGAACATGTTGTTAATGAAACAGTTTTCCTTTGGTATTGGTTGAATTTTTTGAATGCTCCAATGAATGGTATGAAATGGTCCCCAAGGGTCGATATTATCACAAAATTCGCCACTGAATGAACTGAATAGAAGTTATTTAACTCTAATTTTCTACAAATCGAGTTATTTTCTCCCTTGAGGCTCGATTTGTTTAATATCGACTGTTTTTGTAGAGGTAGAGTTATTCAATAAGAACGAAGAGGAGGAGGACGTTTGAGGACAGAGAAAATATAAAATTTTAGCACTCTGAATGTTTTACTTGTTGATTTTTCCTTACCGAGTAACGATCCCTCGAAATTCTAATATATTTATGTACGTCATGGTAGCAGACTCAGAGCTTTCAAAGATATGGAATGGCTACCGCAAGTAGGATCTCCATGACAATTGTTGCAACCAATGCTTTCCCTGGGTTTTGATATCACTACGTAATAATATTGTTTATGATTTAAGCTCATTCTTTCACCACATTTACTGTTCCAAACGCTCTATTAAAATTGAAATGACTCACTATTGGTTAGTGTATGTAGTGTAGCCGTTTGATTGATATTCACAGTTGTAAATATATTCGATCTTTGTCATAAGGATAAATCGAATATTGGAATATTTGGTCATTATATCCGTTCCTCATTATTATGAGAAAGAGAAAGGACTAAATAAGAAGTGACATAGAGTGCTACAACTCCTATGTTTACGATGAATTTTCGAATTCGTAATATAGTTACTAATGGTATTTAAAGTGACATTTAATGCGTGTTCGCTTATTTCAATTACAGTTTTAAATTTGTACGTTTAGGCACGATTACAAAAATCGTTTTCGACGAATGTTGTTCCTGCAATGAAAGGATTGAAAATATGGATCGTAGAAAGCTTCGTCCACCTCGTTAAGAAAAACCCAGAATTCGTAATTCGCCTAATCGTATAAATTAATCAAATTTCCACAGCGATAAGGACAAATTCCAACTAATAAGACTTCCGTTCGATGTCCGAGTTGGTTCGAATGACTGCGGATGCGACTTACGATATGAAGATGCATAAGAGCGATTAAATCGGTGGAAGAGGAAAATGTTAATCGGAGATCGCGATGAAGCGGCACGAGGTGAATGCCGTCATTTATAGGAGAGGGAGGGAGGTGGGGAGGAGAGCGAGTAGAGAGAGAGAGCGAGAGAGGATGGAAGGGGAGGAATGTGAGGACGGGGAAGGGAGGCGGGGAGAAAGGGGAAGATAGATACAAAACAATGAAATCCCTCAAGGAAGTGGATTTTGTATGGATTGGTGTGGTATAACGTAAAATTTTGACAAGAGAGAAACCGCCCTTTTAATGTTGACTCCCGTAAGATACGAAATAAGAACTGGCGAAAGAAATGTTTTCGAATTATTAATACCACCGGTTTCGAAGATTCCACAGAAAGTGTCGCTCGATCATTCACAAGGCAGCAGTTTACCATGAATATGGCAGTAACATTGAAAACCAACGAAACCCAAAACATCCGCTAAAGTTTGATTTCTTTTGCAATTAAGAGAGCACACATCAGAAAATCGACAACACAGTCAACCTGGGGAATTATTATATCTCATTTTCTTTGATAATGTTATTTGATTTACATTTCGTGGAAGTTGTTTCACTTATTCGATGAAAATAACATTGCTCCATTTATGGTCATTTCAATAAATTCGGTACAAATAGTACAAAAAAATATTAAAAATTCCGCTATATCAATCAATAACACGACCAGGTTTCGATGTAACTACGTCATCATCAGGTGTGTGGTTACGTCGAAACCTGATCGTGTTAAAAATTAATGTAGTGGAATTTTTGCATAGTTTGTTGTATTATTTGTTCCGAATTGTGGATTTGCACAAAATCAAGGCTTCCCTAGTGGATTAAATTTCGAGAAAGCCGAACTGAAATTAGCTGTTTTAATTAAATTCGTTATTTTTTTTGCATTCAAACGATCGAATTGAGCATTATTTTCGCAATTATTATTTCGCGTTATTTACGCAATTTTCATCAAAGGAAAGTAACATTTCTACAACGAGAAGGTTTTTCTCCGATACGAGAGCGCATTTACACCGAAAAGTGCAAAGGCGAGAGGCATTCCCGGAGGCATCGCCATTGAGGAGGAAAACGAGCGACATCCGGTGGAGGTGGAGTGATGCGTGACAGAGCAGGATGAAAGGGTGAGAGGGAGGGAGGGGGAGAGAGTGAGAGGAAGGGAGAGAGAGGGAAAGGGAGACAAAAGGTGGAATCGAACACTTTCCGGGTGTTTCTCGACCCGTTTTTTAAAAAATAATTTTGCGTCACTCAAGCTATCATCGGATTTCACATTGGATTTAGAGTGGTCGTGAATTTGGTAATCACCAGACATGGGCAACCTGAAGAACCAATCGGTAAATTGATTGTTAACGGAATGCTGACGCAATTTTTTTGTTGAATTTCCATCTTTGTAAAACATAATAACCGACAATTTTGTGTTTTATGGAGATGTAAAACAAAATGGAATAAACCTATTGCGAAGACGAATATACAGTAAATGATATGCTATGTTGATATTTTTGTCTCTTATAATTGAGATAGAATCCAGAAATATGAATTGATGCTGGAAGAGCCGCGTTCAAATGAAGTTAATTATTACGCAGTGGTGTAGCTATGGCTTCCAACCTCGAAATAACCATCATGTTTATTAAAAAGAGGCATTATTTGACTAAAATGAATGGTGGGAATGGCAAAAACGACACAGATACGTTAAAAGATACCATAATTCCTCCAATCAACATCGTGTATCCACTTTGAGGAAAAATTTAGTGAAATCTCAATTGCAAATCGGCAAATTTAAAAAAAAGCTCCCAGAAGAATGATTTAAATGCATACTCATCAAAATCCTTAATGATTCTTCAGCTTCAACTTATGAGCGTTTTAATCACAATTTGACTAAAATTCACACTTCAGTTCCGTAAAGATATTCCCTCAATCTATTTTACCGATTATTCCCTTCGTTATAGTAGAATGAGTAATCTGTCGATATTTTTCATTTCACTCTTCGAATCCGCCTTTCATTAGCCGCTTGGTAAAAATAAATCTCCGCCTATATTCGAGATTTCCCAATTCGCCTTCGAAGGATTTTACGTCTGACGAATGACATTTTAGTATTTAACCCTGAAGGTCGTGGCGAAGAATAGAACGAGCGAACGCATTGCCACACATTATCGCTCCTGCGTAGCACCTCACGACATTTTACAATTACTGTGTAAAAAGGTCACAAACGCGAAAAATAAATACTGCGGCTATGCACGCGTCAGGGTTTACCGATGCAGATACATTAAGTAAACCCCGATCTAATATTATGAAGGAAAATAAAAAATTTATTAACAAGGAATGCCCACTTTCAGCAAGGTTGTTAAGTTACCACGGATATGATTTCGTTATGTACTGCCACGTAAACTGCTTCAAAATTATTAACTGAGCAAAACATATGATCGACAAAAAAACGTTAGATAAAATCAGATGAAAATTTGGGCTGAAAAGCAGCCGTCGCATCGTTGATCGTTGGTTCTTTCTGTGATGAAAGATCGTTTATCTCACCGATTGTCGTAATCTAACCATGAAATGTTGAGCTCAATACTTCTTTTTGAATGCACATATCATGTTTATCAACAAAACAAAAAACTAGAATAGTCATTGCGTAATTTCATTGGCATTAATTTCTATCCAATATTTAACAGATACAAAAAACATTTTAATGGTGATTTCATCGAACAACAAAATCACAAACCCTGGAAAACGGGATAAATCATCATATCGCATCCATCCACAGATGAATTCAAATGTTGAGATATTAGACAAACCATATTTTAATTACAGACAGGTGATTATTATCTCTAAGCGAAGCATAGAGAATGGATATGAAATTTAGAATGAAGATTTACGTGGGAGGAGGTTGTAAGAACGAGACAGTAGTTTTAATTCTTTAACTTTGGCGTAATATAAAAAAAATAGTCCGGCCTCATGGATTGGATGCGGCAGCGAAGGAGAAGTTAGGTTCTCTTCGTTCGGTTGCGTCGCTCTAGTTCCTCACAGCTAGAGCACGCGGTCGGGTGACGTTATTTAAAAAAATGACCGAGAAAGGCAGTCGGTTTTTTTTATTCATAAGATTCTTCGCAATCGTTGTTTGTCGATCGTGGCAGATGGACAAAATAAAAACTCAGACAATGGAGTCTTAAGGGAATGGTGAGAGAGAAAAGCGCTCCCGATTCTCCCCTTTTTTTCCCCCCCACCTCTCGATACCCTTTTCACGTAAAGGAATCGTCGCTTAATTTCACGGCTGCCGTTCCGCGCGATTACTGCAAATGTTATGCGATCGGCTTCGGGATCGCTAAGAAATGGCTTTTTTCCGCCCTCAAACAATCGAGAAGCGACGCGCGATGTAAAAAAAGGGGTTTTGAAGGATGGCAGTGTTTTCCATTTTGGTCCATTAACGCGTGTAATATATATATCCAGCGATCGGATCGATTTCGATTCGTTCTTTGGGTCCCCGTGCGGTCGCGCGTGCGTGTTTTTTGTGTGTGTGCGTACACACGTGCGCGTGCGCGGATCGGACCATTGCGACCAGTCATAACAATCGCCATCTCTTTCTCTCTCTCTCTCCCTTGGTCCACGTCCTTCTGACAGCGTAATTACGATTCAACCCTTCGATCACGTCGGACATAGATTCAGCTAGAAAACGAAACTGAAGGGATAGGGAGAGGGGAGGGAGAGAAGGGCGCGACAAAGGGAGGCAGGGAGAAGGACCCCAATGGGAGGAGGGGGGAGGGGTAAGCGAGGGTTAGAGGGCAAAGGAGGGCGAGGGTTAGGGGGCCGGAGGTTATGGGACGAAGAGGGAGGAAGGGGGGGGGGGCTCCGATTAAATATTTTGCAGGATTTTTTTTCCAAGTGAGAGGAATGCAAAGAAACGTAACGTCCGTTCGTTGATTGACCAAAATGACAAAACGTGGTTTGGGTGGATATATAACCTTCGTGAAAGGATGGGCGTTTAATTATTTAAAACAATTACAATTGCATTCTTACGCTTATTTTTTTGCCCGTCTCCCATCAGTGTAACACATATCACAACGCAAAAACTGGTTTGAATGATTAAGACGCCATCTCACCTTCGAGGTTACATTTAAGTGGTGGGGAAGAGACGTCAATTATCGTTGTAAAGCATTCAAATTTGTAAATGTTCGTCTTCGTGTAATAACACCTACTTTCCTCGTTTAAATCGTAAAAATTACACTTTTATTGTGAGCGTGATCGATTAGATACTTTGAGTTAATTTTCTGCTTTCTATGCAGATACCAGTTGGTGAAATTATTAAATGGATTTTTGTATTCACCGCAGAAATTTAACGTTTGAAATAGCATAAGGAAGTTTCCTGGAACTCTACTTTCTTATCGTATACTCTACTTTTTTATTATATGTTACCTGCGTCTGCGAACTATTAAACATATAATATAACAAGTGGCGATGACTTTGTTTTAAAAAATTCAGCAGTCGTGACATTAAAAAAAAAAATAATAATCGTAGAACTTAGTTTTCGTGCCTAATAATTGAAGTGATTATGCAGGGAGACAGTTCTTACGTATTTTCTCCGAAAGATTTTCTACGGGTTGAAAGCGGATTATTATTTGATTTTCAGGATGTTTTTGGACCTTCAACAGATGGATAGTGTCACCAAAATCTTAAAAGAGGATGCAAATGTTTCTACGCGCCAAGATATGGGAGAATTAATATTACACAATACGATACACGAAATGAATTTTATAGGGGAGCAGAGCATGGGGTAACCACGGACACCAAAATGAATTGACGTCCCTTGACTATGAATTTAAAGAAAAACCATATTTATATTGTTCTATAAATATACGAAAGTATGACTCACTAAGACAGCTTACTTTGACTTTTTAATTTTGTGTAGTTTCTTTGAAAAAAAAATATTAAATTCTAGGCGTCCGGTATTACCCCAGACCAATGGGGCTACGTCGGACAGTAAAAGGGGTAATACCGGACAGTGTTTATATATTGGAGGTAATAATTTTACAGTAGAATTTCCGTTTTTAAATGCTTTATTACAGTATTTTCAATGACACCTTATCATACACATCAGGTGTTCACATGAATAAACTAATATGACTGGGGTAATCCCGGACATTCGCGAACGTGTCCGCCATTAGTCTCGTGTACCGTCCGGTATTGCCCCAAAGGTCCTTACGGACTATTATATTCTACTACTAGCTAACACATCCGAGTTTTCAGTTCAATGTAATACTAAAATGTAGGCAATAAATTACACTTTCATATGATTACATATATCACAGTATAACAATAACAACTTACCTTTAATCACAGTTACAAACACGCCCTTAAAACTTCTTTAAACATACAAAGACAACTACATAGAAACGAGCACGACTTCAAGACCGTCTGATGCCGTCAGCCATTACTCCTTCACTAGATGGTGTCACGTAACGAAAATCAGGCATGCCAACCATGGCATTGAACAACAAGACTTTGTCCGGTGTTGCCCCGTGTCCGTGATTACCCCATGCTCCCCTACGGTTTGACTTTCTTCATCTTGTAGCTTTGAGTGTATTTTTTCAAGGTGCAGAGATAATATGTCGTTATATGTTCCACAGTCACTAATGAGTGTGGAAATCTTCTAAAAATCGAATAAAATAATTAGAGATGCAATTGTTTAGAGCTTTAGCTCTAAGTTCGCGGAAAATATTTCGAGAATACTATGATAGTTTGATGTTTTTTCCTAAATCTGTAATTTAAATAGGTGTGTAGTACTGATTCAATTTATATGATGAATTTCTTTGTAAAATATATCTTCTGATCGTAAGTTAACGAAGTTATTTTGATAATTGGATAAAAATTTTACTTATTCTACTAATTAACTTAGAAATTTTCCAACGGGCCGCAATCGTGGTAATCTTTAATTCACTTTCAATAGCAGGATCTCATTGACTATATTGAATCATATCCTCTATGATTATCACAGAGGTCTCAATGGTAAAATACTATTATGGTAGAATACTACTAAATATGTAGCTATAACCTTCTTCGAATAAATATCCCATTTAGATAAACATATATTCCTGATATCTAACGGAAGAATTGGGTGTAATTATATCGACAACATTGCTTTCACTCTGTTCTGGATTAGTAAGAACCTAGCACGACATTTTCACCTGGAATTTTAAAATTATTTTAAGCGCAAAACGCTAGAATGCTTACGTCTATGCGACAGAAGGTTTCAGACTGCGCGAATTATTTGTACTGACTTACCCATTCTATTATAAAGATATAATTAATTTTAAAAATTAAAGGGATTAGGAGATGCAACCCAATTATGTCAATTACGTCTTCTTCTTTTCTTGATAATATTTAATACCAATTTTCACCTAAATAAGTGCAGAGTAAATTGCGTGATTCATGCGTAAAAGTATGCGCGCGGGAAAAAGGGCGAATGGAGCGGATATCGTTTCCTTTTCTTTTTGAGAGATATAAGAGCGATTTACGCATAGCCTGCTCCCTCCCCCTTCCCCTCTTCCTCCATATCTGTTTTCCCTTTCAAATCCCTCCCTCTACCTCTCTCTCCCTCTTTCCTCACCCCTTTATTTCCATTTACTTATCCCAATCATTCTCTCTCTCTCTGCGAATGATTCTCAGATTGCTATCTCCCCTTCCCACCCGCTCTCTCTCTCATTCCCACCGCCAATGCGTGTGCGCGTGCCTTTTAAAGAGATTTGGAATGCCACGCGTTCGCCTCTTACGCAGTAATGACTTCGTTTAGCTAGGAGACTTTTCTCTCCCTGCAGGAGGCGCGCTGCACAATGATAGCGCGAGTGATTCAACGCGACGCTTCTAATAAAAGCTTTTCTCATCTGTTGTGAGCCGCGGTGAGTATTTTTGCAAACCCACGATGGAGAGGGGTTTATACGCACAAGGTTTGCAAACTTTTTTTTCCTTTATCCCGAACATATTGTAAAATTAATAGTTTTACTCGATTGAAAAATCAAGAATATACGTCGCTCATGAATATTACGATCGTATTTAAAAAAATATATATATCGTTCATTTCTTTAGGAAAATGTCAAAATTTAATTCCACATTATCCTAAAATTTCAGAGCTTTTAATCTCCGAAGCACAAATAAGTCACTAAATTTCCAGAGTGATCGAGGAACCCGCTTTGGCGAATTGTATTTTTACATAAGCAAATATTTAATTCAGAATGCCTCGAGCGCACATCGCCAGATGCCTCTCAATCCACCTATCCACTTTATTGAGTCTCGATTGAGCGAATTTCCTCTCATTAGCGGCAGCTAAAAACGATTCTTTCGTAAACGCCAAAGTAAGGATGGAGATCCGAGTGAACACTCGGCGAACATAAACTAATCCACGCTAAAAATGGTCCCAACGAGCTTGCGCGTGTAAACATCGCTCTGATCAGGTGCAACACGTTAGCTACGGATAGTTACGACTCCTGCATTCAAACCTTTTAATTTGAAATATATTTTTAAAAAAACAATTTTGAAGACAGATCTATCTCACAGTTTGTACACACATCCTCAGATCTGACCCGAACAATATAAATGGCAAACCGGAGAAATATGCGCTCGTCATTTTGAGATATCTCGTTAAAAAACATCATTCTAAAATATCTTCGCTGATTTCACATCACATTTTCATGGGCAGACTTTAGCCTCGGTCGCTAACGCGTGAAGCCGGGACGCTTCTGGTCCCAAGCACTACTCTTTTGGGCAGCGAGGCTTCGCCGTAAAGACTCACGAATCATTCCTAGTACCTTGATGATGCACGTGACGTCGCGAACGACGTCTTTCACATTTCTTTCCTCCCGGCGAATCGGGAGCCCTCTGAAGGAGAGCATCTACCGAGCAACTCTTTAATATCACCTCGTCATTCTACCCTCCGCGTATATATTTGCGTAAGAGCCGTATCCGTTGGAAAGCGTCATCGGCCGTGCACAGATTATTATGAATCCAAATGGGATGGAGAGCGAGAACAGTTGTCTGTATGCAAGCATTCACAACCCACTACAATGCAGCGCGTCCAATGTCTTTTGACCCTTAAATAAAAAGGGAAGAGGGCACCCCTCTCTATCAGAAAGAGAAGGGTCCCCCTTCCGAACGAACGCCCACCGATTGCGCCTTCCACCCTTCCTCCCCCTCCCCACCCCTCCCCCTTCTCCCCTCCTCCTTCTCCCCTCTCCCACCCCTCCCATACCCCTTCCCAAGGCTCTCTCCCTCTCTCTACTCCCCCGTGGACCAGCACGTGCCCTGGAGTTGAATGGCGGGTCGACCCCTGAGAGAGATAGAGAGGGGAGGGTGCCGGTGAGGGCAATTGACCCGCCCCCCTCTGGGAATGGGGACAGCTGTTTCCAGGCTCCCGTTCGATGAGGAGAGAGAGAGAAGGAGGGAGAGAGGGGAGTGAGGGAGGAGAGAGAGAGAGGGCGCGAGGAAGATGTGCGAATGAGACTGGGTTGGGAATGGGGAGAGGAGGGAAAGGAGTAGGAGGGAGATATAGGAGGAGGAGGAGAAGGAGGTGGGAATCCATGGGAGGAAGGGGGCGGAGGGAGGGAGGTAGAGGGATTGGGGGAGAGGGGAGGGAGAAGCGCAGGAGATGGCAGAGGGGGAGGGAGGGGGAGGGAGGGGAGGGGAAATGAGGGGGAAGGAAGAGGGATGGAGAAGGGGAAGAGGAGAAGTGAGGGAGAGAAAGAGGAGGGAAGGGAGTGGGAGAGAGAGAGAGAGAGAGAGAGAGAGAGAGAGAGAGAGAGAGAGAGAGAGAGAGAGAGAGAGAGAGAGAGAGAGAGAGAGAGGAAGAGGAGCAGGAGGTGAGAATCGAGGAAAAAAGGGGGCAGAGGAGGGAAGGGAAGGGTGTGAGTGAGAGTCAGAGGAGCAAGGGGACTGAGGAGGTGGAGGGAGGGAGAGGGGAAATGAGAGGAAGGAAAGAGAAGAGCACAAGGAAATTGCGGGGGCGTGTGAGGGGGTGGAGTGGGCGGGATGGGGGCAGCGCATAGAATGGGGAAGTTATTTCCTCTGATAGCATTTGGCCCCTTTTCTCCCCTTTCGCCTCCAGTTGCACTCTGCCATTTATATTACGTTCTTCCCCCTTTCAATCTCCTGTGAATCCCTCCCTCCCCTCATCCTCCCCCCCTCTTTGCCTCAATACCCCTTTCATTCCTTTTCTAAGCAAGTTAACCCGCTCTATATTGCCTCGCGCGCCCATTACTCAGTTATTGGATCCAATTTTCCATTTCGGATGGACTCAGATGGTCAAAACGAATGACAGCGTTTTTTTTAATTAAGGTTTTCATTTCGGTCGATCGTGATTTTTTTATCGAGCCATTCAGGAAGGTGTTGATTGCTGTTTTATATGTGTCGATTCGCAATTACGAGGAATCGCCGAAAAAAGGGGTATTTAAAAATAAGTAGTTAAAAAACGTACTTGTTATTTTGAAATGGGCAACAAAATACGCGCGCTCATATTTCTCGATCGAAACTTTCCTTGTTTTCGGTTTAGGTATTGAAAGTTTTTGTATACAAAATTAAAATGGCTGTTAAAAGTAAGCTTTTAAATGAAATTAATGACGATAATAAAGAAGTTTTACCGATACGTTTCTGGTAGCTGGATTTGCCCCTGTCTGCGACCGCTGTCTTTTACAAAAAAAATAAATAAAATCATCGCTTTCTTGAAACTGAGAACGCACTCATCGCAGCCAAATGCTTATCTGATTAAACCAAAAGTTTTGTGACAATGAGAATTATCTACATCAATTCCATCTAGAGTAAACATTTTGAAGTTGGTGGAGAAAAACTCTGAAGTAGACCGGGAATCGAACCCGGGGCTCCCACTTGCAGGATATGTGCCTTAACCAACTAATCTACCTTACTATAAAAATTTCCACAAAATTTTCCTCAGGATCAAAAGTAGAAAAGAAACGATTTATTATTCAAATAAGAGAGAGAATTCACGAGATCCCGTCATTGCATTTTATTAAGCAACAATAATTTACAAGATTTCCTCCTGTTTACATATATTAAAGTCCTCACTTTCCCCTCTCTCCCAATTCAATATCCATCTCCTTCAATGTCTCCCTCTCTCTCTCCCATCCATCCTCCCCTCTTCTAATAACTCTCACATTCCTTCCTCCCCTCTCCCCCAGATACTCCACTATCTCCCCCGATACTACTCTCGCCCCTCTCCCCTCTCGACCACTCTTTCTCATTTCAATGCAATGCGATTCCCCCCTCCCCCCCGTTCCCCCCAACCCAACTCTCGCATCTTTTTCAATGTCTCTGTCGATGACCCTAGATGATGTTTCGGAGGCACCAGCACTTTTCCAGGGATCCTTTATGCGCATATCCTTTGATGAACGGTTTCTACGACGCTGACCTGTCACTACGACTCTCTCGCAAAAAAAAACGTATCGTTAACTCGGGCAGGGCGATGATCGGCATCATCATTGAGATGTTAGGAGGAAGGGGAGGAGACATGGAGAGAAAGGGAGGATGGGTGGAGGGGAAAGAGGTGGAGTGGGAGGGAGGTAGTGGAGGTGGAGCTTTATTGACGTCCGCGTACATCACTAATCACGGGTTTCCTTCGATCTCGGATGTTCGTATGCGAGGATGAACCGGCCATAAGGGTCATGGGGTGAGGGGGGCTTCGCTCCCTAGCGGGGGAGTCCTTCCGCCCCTCCCCCCCTTTACCCCCTTCGCCCCCCTTCCGCCCCCCTCCACCCAACCCCACCCTCTCTTTGCAGATTCTCGTTTCGATGCAGAATGCCTTTGATCCTTCCGCCGCCCATTCCCTAAAACTGACCGATCGTAAACAGTGCACTGCGTTACCCAGCGGTTTCCAAACATTGCACCCCCCCCCCTTATATCATGGCCAATAGAAATTCATAAACAATACCTAGGGAGCTAGAATTGCCATTAATATAACCACTTTTTAAAAATACATGGACGCAATATATACGTCTTAGTCACTTGAAGGAAAGAATTTGACGGCTCCATATTGTAGGCACACGATTGAGAGTAAATATATATGTCAAATTTTCTCATTTTCTCCGCTTCATCTAAGGGGAGGAGGGGAGCGGTCCACGGTTTGGAAACCACTGGCGTTACCCTTTACATCATGGCGTGAAAACGATGAGCCACGGGCCTCACGAGCCCCGAAAGAGAGCATTTTAAGAGGCCGGCGAAACCACTGTGTAAGCGAACCATTAAATTTAATACGGATAATTTCATACTTGTTACCTAAATATATGACGGGAAAATCTTTTATAGTTCAATTATGGTGCTAAAAAAATAAAGCTATATTGATTTTCACCAATAGAATCCGTCACAAGTAATTTCCGATGGGAACTCTAATATGGCCAACCGAAGCACTCTTAAAATGTAAAAATACCAGAGGCTTACTATTTATGCGGTAAGGGTGTCAAGTAATGATTCTGGTTCGAGAATTCCCGGGAAAAGGCTGTTTTTTTCCTGTCTCGAGTCCCGGGAAATATTCACTCGAGACATCGAGACTCGAGACTTTTTTCAAATTGGTTAATTTATACTTAATATTATTAATTTTAACGCCTCGAGATCACAACTCGTTACATTATGATTATTATGCGTGATATTTTCGTACTTGCCCGCCCTCACACCAACCCAACCTCTCAACCCTTGCACTCTCGTCCGCCGCCGCGCGCCATCACTCTTGTTGTAATAGTGCTGTTAGTAATTCTTTTGCGAATTTCTCAGTTTATTTTCAAAATATTCATACTGCTTCCTTTCTGGTGGAAATTATATACAATAAATTGTAGCGCGCGTTCTCGAATACTTTCTCGCTTCCGTATATGAAGCCATCCCGTTCTAGCGAGGGCCGCCCCTGCGAAGATGAAGAGTGCATAGAAGATATACCTGATTTGAGATCGAATTTTAAATTTTCTCTCCATGAAACTCGCAAAATAATCAAAATATTCAGAAAAAGCTCTACACAAAATACCATCCTGCAAGGATATGTTAAGCGTGAGAGCAATACTGAGCTTAATTTCTGTTTGGATATAAAAAAAGATGGAATTCGTTGACTCCTATGATCGGGAGATTCTTAAAACTAAGAAAATGCACCAGGAAAGATTTAATAGACCTTGGCATAGGAAATAAATGGAAGGAGTCAAATATTTCTATTTTGGAAAGTCTTAGAGATTCTTATACCTTTGAAATTGCAGTAGAAGCGTTAAGTCGTAGCGATGCGGCTATCATGAAGGCAGAAATCATCATTAATTTTCGTATGAAAAAAGTCATAGAAATTGAAACCGAGCTGGGAGAAGGATTATTTCGTCGACTTGTAATAAGAACTGAAGAACGCAGAGACAAGCGTCTTGTTAGCTTAATGAAGTTTTTGCAACATCCGGATTTCATCAACAACAGGTAAGATAAAGACTTTTTTGTTGCACAAGGAACACGATTATTGCATTCACCGAGGAGCTGATGGAAAGACTGTCCAAATTCCGAAGAAACCGAACAGGCAGAATTAGTTGCCGATGTGTCAAAAATGTCGATTGAATGGGAATAGAATAACGCTATTCGTGTTCAATTGGCAGATCCTCCAAAACATAATTCGAAGACCATTAGACTCCGTAAGGAGTTTCAAGTTTTCGAAGCTAGTGGAAAACGGACGCCAATTTGAATCAACTGTACAAAACATTGCTAACTATAAAACCGACATCAACGGAGAGCGAACGTGTTTCCTCTACGGCGGGAAATTTTGTAACAAAAATCAGAAACAGGCTCTCGGAATCTTCAATCAACGCTCTGGTGTTTTTAAAAAGCGTATTTACAAGAGAAAAATAAATATTAATTGAAAAAAATGTCAAATATTGAAATATTTTATTAAGAAAACATAATATATTAAATGCTTCAGATATGTTTCAATTTATTTTTATTAAATTCTTATTGATATTTTCTTTATTTTATCGAACTACATTAAATCGATACTTTTTTCTTAGATGACAGCAAGTTAGTTTTTTACTAAACAAAATATTATAATTAGTCGCCACTCTGTCATAGCCAATGCCTAGTAGAGTAGGGCGATCCCAGTAGATTGTTTTTTTCCAACACTTTTCTTTACTAAGTTGGTATTTGTACAGCTGGCGGGCTTATTACCTAAAGGTATCGAACTACATTAAATCGATACTTTTTTCTTAGATGACAGCAAGTTAGTTTTTTACTAAACAAAATATTATAATTAGTCGCCACTCTGTCATAGCCAATGCCTAGTAGAGTGGGGCGATCCCAGTAGATTGTTTTCTTCCAACACTTTTCTTTACTAAGTTGGTATTTGTACAGCTGGCGGGCTTATTACTTAAAGGTAATTTCTTCCAGCCAACCAGTTGTTGTTGGTAAAGAAAATAATATACAAAATAAAAAATAATTTTATGTATGTACCTATGCAGTAGTTTTATTCTAATAAAATTATTAGAAATTCTGTCAGGAGGCCGAGTATCTAATTGTAAGCAATTGTCGATTGATCGCTATCGCTATTTTTTACCAAAATCGACAAAATGACAGTTGAGGTAGTCTATAAGACGTTAGCGATCGAAATGAAGATATCGATTAACGACAATGCGCTCGTTCGATCGATAGCGATTTTGAGGTTGCGATAGAGATAGATATGTTACAGACTATGCCTCTTGATTGATTAAATTTGAAAAGTCAGTAAAATTCTCGAGTCCCGGGATTTCCCGGGAATTCTTCGAAATAGAGTCCCGGGAAACGAAAAAGTGCCGGGAATCAGAATCCCTAGCGTCAACGAGGCGTTGTTGCCTTTTCTCCTTTGCTGAAGGATAGTGTTAACTTCCCTCTTCCTTAAGGAGGCTCCACCTCTACTGCATGAGTCAACAAGCCGGCAAAAGTATGGTATTATTCAACTCCCGAGAAAGCTTCTAATAAATGTGCGAGGATAATCTTTCCGATAACCATGTGACTGAAGGAAGTTATTTGCTATAATTGCTTGCTTTGGAGTAGGATAAAAAGTCTATTAATATTTTTAATGTCACGAAAAAGATTGCATTGACTAGAGACATGGCGAAGTGAAACTGTTGCCACATGTAATTTACGTGCAAAGAATAATTGAAAATATCATGTTGTTTTTCTTAGAATAGTATTCTTAATATCTGAGATATCATAAAGTACCACCTATTTCGTAAACAAAGTGAGAGATAGAGAATAATGAGGATTACATTTAAGAAATAACGACTTGGCAACGCCGCAATAACGCATTTCCGGCAACAACGCCATCCAAGACATGATTTTCACTTTGGTGTTTGGCGTGGGTGGTTCGGTTTGCGGTTGCGTTTTTAATTTTGCGATAATTATACATTTCGTTATATAATATTTATATCTACTTATTTATATATTTATACATAGATTCATATATATTTACCTATAGTTATTTATTTATATTCTTTTTGTTTTATATTCCTTTATTTAATTTATAGTCGTAGTTCTTTCTTGCTTGAAACGTGCTATAATTTTTCAAACCCTCGTGGTTTTGAAAAATTGTTTCACTTAAAAGTGATAAGGAAACCCAACCCGTTAAATAAGATTAATTATATAAACTGTTAGCGCTAAAACCATATAATAATGAGAAATGCAATTTGCGGGGGGAGAACCGACCAGTACCACAATTTCTTAATCTAAATAAGTAAATACGTACCGATCTTATTCGTTTTGTTTAATCTGACGAATAAAACAATCCCCTATTAAAACAATCATCTATCATGTTCTTGCAATATTTAGATGTTTAAGTTTTACATGCTGAGATATAATATGTAAAAATTACGTTCATTTCACCGTCAATGTAAGATAATACCTTTCTTGTTACAAAGTACAGGATTTCTTACAGGTAAATGAAGTGTACACCAAC
The DNA here is from genome assembly GCA_036926305.1 of Uropetala carovei. Taxonomy (NCBI): domain Eukaryota; kingdom Metazoa; phylum Arthropoda; class Insecta; order Odonata; family Petaluridae; genus Uropetala; species Uropetala carovei. Next base: position 4,092,080 of record JAXCHB010000172.1, on the reverse strand, counting down.
TATGCGGAAACATGTGAAGAATAAAAACATGTATGCATTTTAACGTTTTTGTTTACGAGAAATCTATTATTATTTACGAATAAAACCGTATCGGGCTAGTAACCATATTTAACGTCTAAGCAGCCGTCTGCTAGTGCTACAATGTTGCCAAGTCTAAAATTGTAAAATAGCTGACTATCCCAAAGCGGCGATTTTATTTATTGATATTATTAAATTTCTCGTAAATAAGTACGTCAAGGTATATATTTAAATATATATTTGTATTCTTCTCATGTTTGCGCATATTTGCTGTGTTTTTGGTGTATATCTCATTTACTTACGAATTTCAGTGGCGAATTTCGTGTCCAGCACGAGTAGCTCGCCTATGTCGGCTGTGTAAATTGCCTTACTTTTAAATGCATTTATTGAAAAAACGAATACGTCAACCTATGTTTTTCTCTGCAGCATGTCATAGAGCATGCCTTCTTCTATCATTACTGTGAATATGAGGAAATTGACATTATCTTGAATTTCCGGTGGAGCCTCCTTAATTACATATTGATGCAGCTTGAGATGTATTTCTATAATTTGTCACTTCAAACGAATCTGCACCTAATAACACAGGAAGTGCTGCTGTCATAACAATGTTTGTTATTTTTTGTCGGCGGGAATTTTTTAGTCTCGATTCTTTAATTTTTAATTTTCCTCCGAAGCCACGATTTTTTAAAAATTTCTACCATCGATGCAAAATGTTCATTGCCTCGTGAGATGCTTGAGGGCTCGGTAACAGAAAATGGGATGGCAGATACTGCATAAAGTGAAGCTCGAGGATTTGGTAGGTAACTAAAATTGACGGAATAATCAAATGGGTGATATAATTTGTTATTTTCGTGATGTATTTTACTCCTAGTGGTGGTGGAGAGGAAAACTTTAAAATACCGAATTTACCAATGTTTTAATTCTTTTGTATAATTTCTAAGAAAATAACAATAGGAAATAATATAATAAAAATAATATTATAAATTTTAACACCGAACCGTACAAGTGAGAACTTATTGTTAGAGAAGACTAGTAACGCTAACTAAGTGAGAAACGCTATATACGAATTTCGAGAGCAAAGCTCTCTTCATTAGTAGATGATGTTGAATGACTCTCTTTCGGTGCATTGTGTTTTCGGAGTTTCAATTTTAAAAAAGGTATTTCGTGTGATAAAATATTTTGATTGGGTGAATTATTCTCAAGAGGAGGCGGAAATTAAGAATACTGTTCTCAGTTCAAACAACATATATTTTGACGAATTATTAAGTTTTAACTATACTATAACGAAAAAAAACAATAGCATTCCGGTTGGGGGCATCGCCTGGCAGCGAAAGGTGAGGGACTCGCCTGTTATTAATTTCTCCATATACAATATAGAGAAAGTATTGTTTCGTGGAGAAAAGATCAAATTCGAGATATCAACGGAAATATATATATTTCGAGGTCCCCATGAATACGTTTTCGTTATTTTCTAGATGTGTATGTGTCTTTGTGTGGGTGGGTTTAACTAAAAAAATACTCATTAAATCGGTAAAAAAATTTATATTTAAGATTTTTATTTAAAATTGCTCTCTCTTTCGCGGAAATATGATCTGGATTGAAAACAACAAAAATTATGGGAATTTCTATGAAAACTAACTCATTCGAGATTTCGAATCGTGGATTTTATTTCAATTTGAATTCAACTAAATTCAATTTTTTTGCTGCGCTTAGATCTTAACCCAACGTTGTTGATGACCATGTCGAATTTTGCTTTGTTCGTTTTATAATCCCAATGATACATTCAAGTTACATAACTATAGCGGGTGTTTAGAATTAGAAGAGCTAGTTTCTTTGTTTCTTTTTAATGTTCCCCACTCTAATATAATGAGTTTTTATAGAACACGCGTGTGTTAAAGCAGGGGTTCCCAAGCTGGTGCTCGCGAGCGCCGTTGTGCTCTTTTGATGCCTGGTGTTGTTCTTTGACAGCTTGACTGTGCTCTTCTACGGTGCTTAGAACCAATAATTTAATTTGCTAGGTTAATTTCTTTTTAAACGTATTCAAGATCATTAAGAATAACTTTGATTTTGGTTTGATTTTATTCATGACCATTCCTATTTTTTTCATAAATATAGTGGTCCTCACTTGGTATTCTAGGATAGGGCTGTCCAACTGGCGGCCAGCGGGCCACATCCGACCCGCGGCATGATTTTATCCAGCCCGACGTAAGGGCGAGCCGGGTGGCCACCCGGGGCGCCAAAGCTCTAGGGGCGCTTACCCGAAAGTCACTCAAAACAGCACACGTTTATGAAGGAATGCTTTGATGATTCGTGGAGAAGCATAGCCCAAAACAGCAAACATTCAATTGTAGGAAAGGGTTTGAGGTTTAAACGATTACTGGGAAGGGAGCTACTGGAGATTGCACGAAGATCGCTATGTTGGCTGGAAGTCTCTTATTACACTTAGTTGACCACAGTCTGTGTGACTGTATACGGCGTAAATAGTTAGTTGTGTATTTGAATTTTAAGTGATTATTTTACTTTTAGACGATGGATTTTACGGTGATATCCAGTAATACCGTAAATTTCGCACACATAAAAAGACTGCCTTTGAACGGCAGTGATATCCGTAAAAATTCTTTTCCTTTATAAAAATTATGATTTTGATTTATTTAATAATTGTAATGTAATAACAATATTAAGACTTTGAACCTTGTATTATTTTAAGAAATTTGTTATCTTTCTTGTATTCCCTTTTAAACCCTATCCTCATTAGCATCTCTCCCCCGCGCCAACTAAAACTGTGTGCTGTTTTGGGCTGTCTAGAAATGAGCTGTTTTGGGCAGGGCATCGAACCGGAACCGAACCGAAAACCGAAACCGGAAAAAACCGTTATTTTTCCTGGAGTGAAACCGAACCGGAACCGAAAAAAAATATTTTCCTGAACCCGAACCGAAACCGAAAACCGTTATTTATTTCGTTCCATATTTTTCGGTTCGCATAAAAAGAAGGGTTTCTCCTTTTGCTTTAGTTTGAGTCTTTCTGAAAGCCTCACGTTTAGAAACCGAATAAGAAAAGGGTTGGGTTTTTCTTGAGAACACATTCTCCTCAGCCTTGGGAAGGATGTGTCTTTGTGATAATAGTATCTGTTGGCTCAATAGTGGGATTTTCCATGTGCATCTCAATACACAGACAGAGGGTCTACAATACATCCTGCTGAGATTACCTGTTAAACGAGGCTACTGGAAAGGAACTTGGGCGGTACTTTGAAGACAGCCTCTAATTGTCTTGCTACCCTCCCCCCGAGCATACCCAGTAGAGTGTGTTCCCGGCAAAAATATTTCCCGATTCTTAACTTGGATTTTCCTTAAAGTTGGAAATATGGTAATATGTAGATGTACGTAGGTTTTTTATTTGCTGCCGGGTGAAAATCACATGCTTTCGCTTAGTAATAATTTTTCGAAACGGTACTTATCATTTCAATTTCATGAAATAATGAAGTTTAACATTCTCACACTACTTAAGTGATTAAAAATATTCAGTCATCGTAAATTTGTATCATTTTAATAAACATTTCTCAGCCTTTCTCAATTTTCGGACCCTCAATTTCTGCGAGCTTCTTCCTCGTAGATATTTTATAGATTTTTTCATCCATTTAAGTAATCTCTGAATGAAAAAATTAAGCCTTGCATTTACAGTTTTTACTATAATACGAGCAGTGAACGTCATCTACTAATTGTTAATGAAAATATTTTACCGCACGATTTGTAAATAAAAATATTAATAATTCATTATTAGGCATGCCAGCTTTAGTGCATATTAGCTTCGGTCTGTCCGTCCTATCAGGATGCAATTTTTTTCCGTAGCTATTCAGCGGATTTTTATAAAATTTAGCACTAAGAACTAAGCACAGTAAATTAGAAAATGAGATGAATGCTTTGCATAATAAGTTTAGAATACTCTAACGCAGAAAACGTGCTCATTTATAATTTACTTTATATTTTCCTAATATGTTGAAATCATTTGCGGCGCATGTATGGTTTGTAAATATTCAATTCAAAATATAATCTTAAATAAATAAGATACATACTAAATATTCACATTTAAATAATTTATTTTCGTGTTTTGAGAAGGTATTTGAAATATCACTATTTTTATAGTGAAGATGTATTTGATTTAATAAGAAAACTACCTAATTAATAAATCAATTCTTGAAAGTTTCCTAAAAATATTTTAAGGTCGGAGCGAAAAAAACCGGTTCGAACCGGTTCACCGACGCTTGCCGGAGCGAAACCGGAACCGAACCGAAATATTGTGTTTTGAGTGAACCGGAACGAAAACCGGAGCGAAAAAAATTACGGTTCGATGCCCTGGTTTTGGGCCATAGTGATTTTGGGGTCGGATTAAGAAAGTGTGCTGTTTTGGGCAACCGCCGCTTACCCGTCGGTTCGTTAGAATACTGGTAAGCTGCTTAAACCCTACCAGTCATAAAATATTTTCCCCGGCATTCCTTTTCCCCCTTCCGAAGTTTTTCCACCATGTGCGAAAACGGATGGGGAAAACCGGGAAGACAGAAGCAGCCGAAAATTTTCCCACGCACACCCGCTAACAATGGTATCCGCTATGGTTCTACATTTCTCTTGGAAATGCTCCCAAACGGACTAAGTAACGGGAGCATGGACGATACAATAACGATGCACGTTGGGGGCGCATGCTTTCCGGCCTGTCTCCGATCTTCGCTTGAACAGAATTTCTCCTATCCCTCTCCCCCATTCCCAGTCCGGTCAGTGACTTTCAGCATATGTATTTGGCCCGCCACATCAAAGAAATTGGACAGCCCTATTCTATGATTCAACTCGGTGCTCGCCATTTGGAAAAGGTTGGGAACCCCTGTGTTAAAGTAATAGAGTTGTGATATGTAATCCAAGGGCAGTATTTTTTTCAACATTTGTGTGCCCCCAATGCAACAGCTAATCCCCGGAAATTTTATAATTTGCAAACTTAAGGAAACTAAACCCATAGTAGCATTCAATAGACGGAAAAATTATATAACAACACGCGAGGTTTGTTGTTTATCCCTAGTTAATTGAGTATGCGTGTAGCGTATTCGGCCCTTACGAGATAGGCCTTACGCAGGAGCTAGAAACAATTCAACGAAAAGGAACGCGTTTCGTGAAACTTAGATATGGTACACAAGTGAGTGTCACGAAACGAGCTTGGATTGGAGTCTCTGAATAAACGGCGAGAAAGGTCTAGGTGTCGGTTATTGCAGAGATTTAGATGGGAAGATTTAAATGATGAATTATCAGGCGTAATTAAGAACCCAACTTACGTAGGACGCCACGAATACACTGACAAGATTCGCGAAATTGATTGTAGGACCGATAGATACAAGAGATCCTTCTTCCCTAAGACGAAAAGCGGGCATAATAGGAGAATAATGTGATAGGTACGAGATAATCTCCCCCTGCCACTCACCAATTGCGGTGGATTGCAGGGTATTTATTCAGGTTCAGGTATGTTGTCGTAATCAGTGCCGTATGTATGTACATATATAGAAGACATTATGCTCGAGGGATTCGTGGTGCACGTCTTGCGTTTTTGCCATGAAACTTCTGATTTAGGCAATGGATGTGAGCGAGTCGTATTATCCTATCTCGTCCCATCCTATTTTTCGATGTTTCCACGAATTAATACTGCAGCAGGTTTTTGCAGCAATTTATTTCCTCCCGCCCTTCTAGTTCTTCTCAGTGGCGTAGCCAGAATTTCGTGGGCCCACGGGATAGATATTTTCAAGGGCTGAATCTCTCGCGGGACTACTCGTTTCCCGGGCGATGACTACGCCAATCGTTTTCAACAGTTCCGTCAAAAGTCGTCCTTTACGGCAGTCTCAACAAAGTACATTTTTCAGAGACTCTCCCGTAAATTGCGACGGAACGCATCGGTCGGGTCTTTCACGCCATCTTCTTTCAGAGAAAAAAAACCGAATTTTTTTGGGGAAAATCTCATGGCAACATACGACGGATCGATTAGTCGAAAAAATATTTCAGAATTCAGGAATCCCTCTAAAAGGTGCAGACGGCCGGAAATCGGATTTCTCCGTCGTTCCGCCACCGGATGAGATGAATGCGGACCCGGAGGCAAGAGTGCTGGATCCAGAGCGGCGCCGCGAATCGGAAAGCTTTTCGAGACTCTCGGAACGACGATTCGTCGCACGCCGAAAGATTTCAATTCCGTCGTCACTTCTCAGAATTTCAGAGGAACGGCGCTGACTACAATAGTATGTGGAACTCGGAACGAATGACTGCGAATAGCCTCTCATCTCGAACTTCCATGTTTTATTTTTTAAACACTTTCAAATATTTTTTTAAAAATAAGCATTTAAAAATTACTCATCTCAGATTTTTACTTAGAATCGACTAACTATTTAGATTCTATTTATAATCTACTTTCGGTGAGTTACCTCCACAAACTGCTGCGTTTTAGCCGAAATGCACATGATTTTTCATAACCTTTGTTATGGCCATTGGAGATACCATGAGATAAGTACTTTTTTAAGTGCTTGTTTTTTATTTTTTCTACTATAATCTCGATAATTCCATGTTGAATTGACATTCAAGTTGATAATCAGGTTGAAAAATCATCAACTGTTGATTTCCCGTAGTATGACAAGATGACAAGATGACAAACGATTGGAACAAGACGGTAACATACATTACGTATCGTCCAATATAATCAAAATAAATCCCACGGAAAATATTTATTTTGCGAAAAAAATGTCAATTCGGGGAACAAAACCAACGATGGGTGAGATATATTGGAGAAATGCACAAAAGATCGTGTCCACACAAACACGCCAAAAAATCTAACTCATCTTAACTTTCGCTGCGCAAATGTTTCAACAATTGATCGCATAACTCGTTAATGGAAACTAAAGTCTATTCATAAAAAAAATCGAGGAAATGAGGGCGGAAAAGATGACGCGGCGGAAGTGAGCCCCCTGGGCGGATTCGAACAACATTTGAATTTGTGAGAGCGATGGCAGTGCGATTGTGCGCGAGAAGTAGGGGGCGGTGAGCGCAGACACACACACACATACGAGCGCGCCACGTGCTCCGACCTATTGTTGAACTCCCCATTATTGCCCTCTCGGTCCCATTGTTGGGCGCAGTGATCCCGGGTTAATTGGTTGCCTTCGGTAAGAAGGCGGTGGAATAGGAGAGTGTACACGGTGAGTTCAGGGGGAGTGAGGGAGGGGAAGGGAGAGAGAGGGGGGGGGAGAGGAAGAGGAGAGATAGGGAGAGGTGGAGGAAGGCAAATGAGGGGATGTGGGGAGGGAGGGAAAGGAAGGAGTGTGTGAAGGATATATAGGAGAGGAGGGGAGGGGGGAAAGGAGAGGGCTTCGGAAAAAGCATGAAAATGACGTAGACAGATCGAGGGAGACTCGCTGTAAGCGGTGATGACAAAGAAATAAAGAATGGGAATATTCATTGATGACGGACGATAGCAGAGGAGGACGACGAATGGCCAGGACAAAATGTCCCTCGAATTTTATTAAATGACTGCGGTGATGACAATACTAATTGAATTCGATCACACGGCTTTCTGCTCACTTATTCAGCATTTCCATTTTTCCAATAATTCAGTTCTAATTTATTCTCGACTTAAACACGCGCAGTGTATTTGAATATGTTGGATCGGTATCCTCATTGCGAAATTCTCATTATTTGATTTCGTTTTACACGAGAATCAATGGCAGTAATAAATTGTGAATTGCTTATTTTAAATAAACGGTAAATTTACGGATGGGTAAAAGTAATACGCAGGAACGAATAAAATAGCCCATAGACTAGGTTTTTCAATTTTATTGTTAACGTACCTCTTACAATTAGAGCAGTGCTGAGCAACCTTTTCTAAATGGTGGGCCGCATTGGAGGTTGCGAATTCTTTTGCGCAAGTATCATCGGAAGTAAAGCGAGAAATTCTGAAGTGTTACGTAAGGGAAAATAAAAGCTAATTAAGCACCTTTAGGGTTAAATTTCAGCACACACACACACACACACCTGAAATGAACCTTTTTCCTTTCTAATTAAAGTTCAACATTTTCCCCAATAATTTGTTTTTTTAAATTGAGCATTTCCACAACTTTCCGGCGACATAATTCAAAGTTTGTCTGTTTACATCTATGTGCATTAACTGAGTTTTTAGTACATAAAATAAATAAAGAAATTTCAAATTTTGACGATTTACTTAGAAATTTGCCATAGACTGAAGCTTTGAAAAATATTCTCCTGGATTTCTGTTTAAATTTCCATATAAAAATGTTTTTCAATTTCAACTATTGCAACTATTCTTTTATAACTCTTCGTAGATGTCACTGATGGTAAAAACACATCCGCTGTCATCAAAATCACTCAAATAAATCTCTAAATCATCTTAGACACAGATTATTACGTCATCCATTACATGACGCGGCATTCAAACTGAGAAAAAATGCGCAGAAGTCTAATTAATATTGTTTAAAGAATACTTTATTTTACAGAATACCAGACACCGCGGTAATTAAGAAAAATCCCGATGAGAAGATTATAAAATTCTCAATAAATATTCGATCGAAGGACCGAAGAGTTAACATGCACACAAACCTTGAAGGCACGACTATAAACCTAAAGAAAAATAAATTATATCGTATTCATCGATTTACGAAAACTACGCGAGGTAACGATGTTTTAGAATCAGACAACGTATGTTATAAGGGAAAAGGGCAATCGGGACGACCGCTCAGTGCCTCGGGAATTGGAGTCCGCACGCTTCGACATCACCTCAAGAAAAGTATAACTTGGCCCTTAATGTTAATGGTGGTCCGCGCTGGCCGATTTTCCCCAGGTACGGAGCGTGCTGAAACAGACAGGAAAAATTACAAAAACGGAAAAAGAAATAATGTCGGAGATCCTCCAATATACGAGCGGAACGGGATAAAATTACAAATTTTGGACTCACAGTCGAGTGAAAAGCATATCCAAAGTTGTCTTCAAATGATTTTGATACTACGTAACTAGTCGGTCCGTTGCAAATTTGCTTGCAATTCGGATGTAGCGGTGGAAGAAGATAAGAAGCAGGATTTATTTTTAGAGGTAAAATTTAGTATTTAATAAATAAAAGTAAAAGAACCTTTTGTATTTTTTCTGACATTAAAATACTCTAACCATGTTATAAATCGAAATAAAAATAATTTTCCCTCTTTCTTCTCGTTCCATTTGGGTAGTCTGTCCGGTAAAAAATTACAGGTAACACCGGACATATGTATATTTTTTCGAGCGCTTTGCACCTTCGACGCCTGTGTTCGGCATTTTTGGAGAAGCTACTCTAAACCTAAAAGCCGAAGATTTTAAAGTCATTCCTGAGACTTCTAAATAAGGTGGCAATTCTAGGCATGTTGTAGTTTGGTTTGGTGAAATGTTTGAAAAAACTGTCCATTTTATTAAATGAATTAGAGTTGATTAAGAGTTCATGAAGTGTCCCCAACGAATACCTTCCTCCTTTCACCCAAGTACTGCAACCCCCTCTTCCTAACGCACGCACGCACACACACGCACACCTCACCCTGCCTATTCACCATGTAAATGAGAAGCAATTCATCTCTGATCCCTTCAATTCATGTGCACGCGCACACAATCCCGGCTTCACTCTACCGCTGCACAATCACAGTTAATATTCATTTCTTCTTAAATTAATACGTTCAACACGGCAGCGCTTGACAAACTGAGTTTAATAACCTTTTAACCCCTCACTCCTCCTCACTCCACGCTTCCCTATACTCCACCATAACAACCTCCAGCTCTCTTTCCCTCCTCAATATCTCCCTTCCTTCCTCACTCTACTTCTCAATTCTTTCTCTCCAACCATCTCTCTCTCTCTTTCTTCCTTCCTTCTCTCTCTCCTGCTTTTCAATATTTTCACATCCGATACGCTTGGGCGTGTTCGATTCAATTACAACCGATTCTGCCTTTTTCGTATCACAGACCTTCTCGCATGGCTACCGTAACCGTGGCTCTAAATCCTCATTTATAACGTACGTAGGGAGTCCTCTACCTGCGCCGCTGGATAATCCCTTCCTCCGGATAATCCCCGTTCGCCTCTCTGTGCGTGTGTTCGGGTGAGGATTATCCTTCGCGTTCGTGGAACGGAACGAATGGCGTTCTGGTCCTCCCCTTTGTGAGGAGGAGGCTATAATAAAAGTGACATCGTCTACTCCCGTTTGACGCTCCCATGATCGAAACGGATGTCAACAGTCGCTCAGTTACCACCTTTTTACAAATCTCAACTGGGATATCTTGAAAAAAAAAAGTTGTTCTCGATGGTAATATTGAAACTGTTTATTCCAACAGATTCGTGCAATCGGTTTTCGGCTATTTGATTTTTTGGAATAACACGTTTCGATCCTATAATACCAAGCCTTAACCTAAATATGAATATTTGCTGCGCCGCACAAGGGCTGCCAACTACATAATATCTGATTTACTATAGTGACAATGAAAATAAGGATAAGGAGAAAATTTTCTAGCATGAAGGAAAAAATACGCGTCATAAACATTAATAACCAATTTGTTCACATTTAAATCCGTGAATCCTTCTGCACTGGCTGTAAAATCGCTCAAGATCTCTGTAACTTGTATTATATGCGACTCTAAAATATTTGTTTCCATTTATTTCTCAAGTCATACTGTGATTATATTATGTAGGTACGCATTTTGTAAATTTTTAAAATCATTCACTATATTTTAAATGAAATTATATCTAAATTGCGAAAAATTTATTTATACAGCATATAAACGACAAAAGACTAAATATAACATCTCTTCTGCCAATTGTAAGTTTTGTGTTATACCCAATTTTTCCGGCGCAGACTCTTCCCATTATTATGTTAACTTTGCGCTGAGTTTGATTCTTATATAGGTATATGAAAATTATAGTCATAGTTAGCAATTTTTCCACAGACTGGTCTATCATTACGATATATTTTCAATCGGTTCTTTCGCATTCTCCATATTCTTCTCCAATTCCTGGATTCTCTCTTTCCCTTTCTCTTTCAAGTAATCTGTCTCCTGAAACCATTTCCTTCAAATTATTCTTTTGCTCTCAAGTCTACCATCAATCAGAAATTTATAATGTTTTTAAATACAAGGATCTTAATGATTCTATCTTACAGTTCTTTTTGTTTAAGCGTTCAACGGCGAGTTGATTAATGACAGAAATGAAGACATTGCCGACGGAATAACACAGATCCCTTATTTATTTATCGGTTATCCATTGTGCGGCTGAAACGTATTCTCTTTATGAAATTGAGTTTCAGAAAAAATCGACTGATGTTCTCAACCTAGAAGAAATACATAAAGAAGCATGTATTCCTCTACCACTGCCGTTCGTTAATATTTATCGCAGCGAGTTACAAATCTTATTTCCTCTACTTCCGTCTTTCTTGAGAACCGATTACCGATGGGAAATGTCCTACCAATGAATTTCTCTCATCGAGTCTGCTTACGGCGCCAAGTCAGAAAAGGTTCCGCAACTATAATGCCCGGTTAAGCACCTCAAATCCTGTCGAGTGCAAACATAAACATCACAACCGAGCTCTTTATCCATCATGAAAACTTTAATTTGATTCGTTAAATCATTTAATAATTAGATGTCTTATGTTCCTGAGGAGTAGATAGGCGCTGGGAATCCACCTTGCATATATAACATCCATTCTCTCATAAATGAAAAATTCTAGCGACGCTGAAATTCTTCTTCTAATGGATAAACAAATTACATTTCTCGTTACCCTCCGTTTTTTCCTATCCTTGGAAGCACCATTAATGTACATATATTTGTCGTTCTTTCGCAAATTAAATGTGGAGCGACCATAAGTAGCGTCCTAAAATTACTTAGGGATAACCCGCGTTTTCATTACGCGTGGCGTGTTATGTTACACTTTATGAATGGGACTGCATTGGATTTTGATCTTTCTGGTAGTTCGACCTCGACGGTTCTATTAGCAGAGAACGTTTCACCAACCCTCCATTCGGCTTCTTGAGGTCGACCCGAAGAAGCCACCTGAATTGGATTGCATTCTTTTCTCCCAGAAGGCATTGGAAACACGCGAGAGAACGCCCTTGAATGCCCACCTATGCTTTTCCGATACGTTCGAACGACTCGATAATTTCCTGGAAGTTTACCTGCGTTCGCCCTTTTGCTGCCTAACTCCATCCGACTGCGAATGTGCGCTGACGTAGATGGAGGAGACCTCTCATGCCGTCGGAATCCGCCCCTCCCTTCTGTATCCTTTCTCTCCCCCATCTCCTCCTCCTTCCCATCTCCCTTCCCTCCATCACCTCCTCTTCCTCCACAATCCCCTCTTCCTCCACCATCTCCATCCTTCAATCTGAACGCCGTCTGCCTTCCTTAACGTCGGTATCGATCGCGTCCCACGGAGTTGGACCCTCTTTCCTCCGTTAACCCACCTCCTAACCTCCCCCTACCTCCACCTCCCCCCTCCCTACCTCCACCCCTCCCCCCACCTCCGCCTCTCCTCCTCCCTGCCTCCATCTCTCTATCTCTCACTCTTCCCTCTCTCGGTACACCTTCAAAACTGCCGAAGACGCGAGCAAGCCCTTCTTTCGAGGAAACAAAAGGAGGATCTCCATTAATATTTTGAAGTTTCTGTGAATCTAGCTCGAGCGCTGAGAGATTTTTCGTTCTGCGCCGTCGACTGGTCTCCGCCATGTTGGATGATCTGCCTAGGCGAGTGGGACTCCTTGGTCCCCTCTCCTGGTGCGCCCGAAGATTCCCTCGGCTCTTCCGTCGGATATCACGCAGCGTGGCTCCAAGAGAATCTTTTTTTTTTTTAAATTAGGTCCCTTTTCATTTCGTGCTGGAACTCATGTAGAGAATAATATCGTTTTTTCGGAGCGTTTTCAGTCCCACACATAATGGGTTTCAGTAAATCTATTCTTTGCATTTCAATGTATTGGTGGAAAGTAGAAACATACTATAATAATTTACTGTATCTGTGTTTAACCATTTGATACTGATTGGGTTTGAGAGGATAAAAGATAAGAAGTTCATTAGCGTCTTTGTCTTAAGAAAGCTATTGATGCTCTCCGCCGACGACTTAAGGGACAAGACTTTTGGAGAAGTAAAATACGAGATCAAAAATGAAAAATCGGTGCTATACAAAGAATTTCAAAGCAACGGAATGTATGTGAAACGATATTATCTGTCGAAAAACAGTAACTCGTCGAATTCTACGAATAAATATGTCCCCTTAAAATATATAAGCTACGTTTTTTGTAGGGTAAGATTTATGAATTAAAAATCCAAACCTTTGTATTATACTAAATACAGTGTGAAGTTTAAATGTATGTAATGTGAAATAAATCCCGTTTTAGTAAATAAATAAAGTCGTATGCGGATTTTTGATTATTCTGATCGTTTATCCATCGATCCGGATAAGCGTGGCTCTACTGCATGTTAATCTACAGTAACCACACCCTTCCAAGAAGCTGATCGACGTATGGAAGGTCACGGCCATTATCTCCACGCCCTCATCTTAAGTCGGATTTTTCAACTTACTGAACCTTTTCTCTAACTCAATCTCTCTCTCTTCCGCACTTTCTCTTAAGGATCATCGAAGCTGTCACCTCCAGCATAACTGACGAAAAGTCTTCTTGTTTTCAAAAATTCAATTTATGAATACTGATATACTTACACATGTCGAAAAAGCTGAGTTAACGAGTTAGTTGAGTAATGCTCGCCGGATGTGAGGTGAATTCAGCAATAATAATTGTCGCTAATGCAATCGTCGAGGCGTAGATTTGTCGTGATTGACAAATAAGTGAAGGATATTTCCCTTGCGTTTTAAAGCAATTCTTGAGGGTGTCTTACAATTAGTGATTTGTTCGGCTGGGTTTGGGAGAAACTATTCCATTAATTCCGAACAAGCTTCCTCATTTTCACGCAACTGAACGTTCATACAGATGCTTTGCTGTCATTTAACTACGGGTATCGATTCATTAGTTGACGATTTTAATCGACAGAAACATAAAGATAACGAAAGTAACGATTAATTTTTTCACAGATCACCATTCCAAATACTATGAATTTTTTCCTCGGAACCAATTCACCGTTCCGTGACCATTTTGGGAATATCTGTCAGTACACAAAAATATCCTTCGCAGAATATTTACTGATCGCTGCAGATTTCAAAATGCTAATTCTTTTCGGAACGTGGTGGGAAAGGAAGATAACGGGAAGGAGAGGACAGGAGAGAGGAGAGGGAGGGAGGAGATGGAGAGAGGAGATGGAGGGAAGAGAAGGAGGGAGGGAGAGAGGAGGGAGGGAGAGAGGAGGGAGGGAAAGCGGAAGAGGGCGCGGGAGGAAGTGATTCGCGCCCCCTCTGGTGGTGCCATCCTTCGGGCAAACCACCTAAAGTCGCCTCGACTTCGACCGGCCGAGGTTTACCATCTTGGAATGCTTCCGGGGCTGAGGAGGAGGAGAAGACACGCTACCCGATTTGTCCATTCGTTTGGACGAATAGGGGTTTAAGTTGTAACCGGATTACTTTGTCCGCGTCGATCAAAAAAATAAATTTGACAGGCGTATTCAGGAACTCTCCTTTATTGATCTCATTCTTACTTTACGGCAAGCTCCCTCTCTCTCCTCTCGCCCCTTCTCTGCTCCTCCCTTCCCTTCTGTCGCTCCTCCCCTCTCCCTCTCCCCCTGCCCCTCCTCCCCTCTCCCTCTGCCCTCCATCTCCTGAGCGACCTCTCTCTCTCTCTTTACTCTCAGGAGCATATACAAATGAGCAAACAGACGCTTTAAAAAGTTACATCTGCTGGAAAGTCAGCAACTGTCAAATTATACCTAAATTCTCGAAATATAAGATACGATAGATAAATATTGACCCAAAAATTGAGTGCTGATCTCGTTGAATTCAGATAAGAGTCATACAATCTTAGCTCTCTGAGTAGAAGCGCACGAAGGTTATTTATCGAAAATCACATCAGTCGAGGGCGAATTTTTATATTCGCCAAACGGGGGCGTTAATTTTCGTGAACTTTTCTCGAATATATTAGCGTTAGAATCGAATAAAATCCGCAGTGGCTGGCGTATAAGTTGGCGTGCGTGTGTTTGCTCGCACATGCGTCGCCCTCTCCCACGCGCAGCCGCGTAGATCCTGTTGCGGCGGCCATTTCTGCCCCGACCGAGGGCCGCGATCGGAGGGCGAAGTGGTGGCGAGGCGGGGGGTGAAGCGGGGGCGAGGCGGGGGTGAAGCGGGGGCGAGGCGGGGGTGGCAGAGGAGAGGCGGGGGTGAGGAGAGCGTTGCCTACAACGGCGAGAACCGACATGAAGCGAGAGGCGACTTGAAGAAGGCTCCTACACGTCGGTTTACTCACGAAAAATTCACGAGATTCTTCGGTAGAAAGTCGTAAATAAATAAATCAACGTAACGTCTAGACCCGTTGCCAGAGCGACGATTTCGTCCGAGGATTTCTTAATACGTTCTCTCACGACTTGAACCGTTTATGTTTTCATTTCGGAATGGCGACATTTTTTTTAGAATGAGACCTATCATACAAGTATTATCTTTCATCCATTTATAGTTTCTATTCTATAAGTTCATTAATAATATTGATCTTAGATCCCATTCTCTTTCAAATGCGTTTCTTATCACACGTCTTTTGCGCGATTGCTTCGAAATCGCTGAATTGTGTAAGGCAGATGAATTACCACTGTTGACGTATGATTTATATCTTCAAAGATAATGTGGTTTTTCCCCAACCGTTTTATGACTACGGAAACCCTTTCGAACGTCAATTTTGTTTCACAGGCGTGAGAGGTCATTTTCGTTCTCGAAATTTAATGGCGTTGATTGGGTTGCCTACGACGCAGGATAATGTTCCATTCTTTTGCGTAAAATTATGGCGCTCATTAAAGCGACTGAAATGCTCAACTTGTGGATAATGCAATTGGTATTTAATATTTATTCACTTGCAAGTAATGCATAGATAGACGATCGGGATAGAGCTCCCAAGACGTTGAGCCCAGGACAGCCACCCGTACCTCTGGCCGGCCCTGCTCGTCGGTATGGTGAAGCTCACGATGCCAAATGTAGAATGCTACATTAGAATCCAGTTCACCTCTGCCAATAAATGCTGCAAAGGGCTCAACTCTTACGCTCTCACGCTATTTTTTGTATATTTTATATCAAGAAGCTCAAGCACTTTTTTGTGGGATTTTCGCAGAATCTTGAACACTTAATATACTATTTACTTGAAAATCTTCATTTTAATGGAAAATGTGTCGTTGTTTATAATAAGGTAGGTAGTTTTTCCAATAATTGTTTTTGCTATCATACAAAAATATAAAGAGACGCATGGGTTTATTCCGATTCAACACTGCACTGTATGAGGCTATTAGAGATTTGAAAATCGAATATGACGTTAAGAGGAACAATTACAGAGTCTACTCGTATTCTGGTGAATCATGAATAGGCTTTCGAAAACTCAAATGGGTAGGATTTAATACGGACTGCCCCTTCAGCAGTTGTCTCAAACACGAGGACGTAAAAGTAATAAAGTGGAGATGGAATGAGGAAATAGATTTATAGAAGTGGGATAAGTATGTTACTGAGATTTTTTTGCGATTTTACTGTCCATTCAGAAGAATTCAAATAAATATATATTTTACGTGTGCCATTCCTGCTTTAAAATAAAAAATTCTCCGTTCTTCCAAAATCTGCCACTTAATATTGTGGTTTTCTTTATCTTTTCTATAATTCCGCTCCTGTCCCATTAGTCTCTTTTACGAGGCACAAAAAAGGTTATTCCGAATTACGGCTCCGTTCTTAGATTATCATAACTTACACGTTTGAAATTTTCTAAATAATATGCAACAACAGAAGAAAATAATTGCCCGAGCTTAACATTATGTCGCCTCACAACGAATTTTTACGCTAAACGAAGAAGAAATATAAATACTGCGTAATCCGTTATTCGATTATAAACAGCAGTTAACTTTTACCTACGGAGAGTCATGATACAGAGCATTTAAAAGCAATGAAAAGTAAAAAATAATACTGTACGAATCAAATTATACGTGCGCTTCAAATATATGGAATATAATGTTCCGAAATCTTTCTCGGGACATTAGAAAGTAACTCTGAAAGTTTCGTCAACCTTTTCAATATTCGCTTCGGCGGGAGTAACTTATACTCTCTGAAGTGACTCTCTTGAGAGATAAAATAAAATTATCAATTAAAACAAATATTTCCCGTGTTAAAAACACAGAAAATCCTGAGCAAAAATCCGTCTCGAAATACTTTTTCGGAACAGGGGACATAGTACTTAAAACTGGTACAAAATCCCGGAAATCCGGAAAACCTGGCCTTCTTCATTGTACGTTCATTATGAAAAGAATTTGTCGTTAATAGAGGATAAGCACTGAGTGAAATTTCTTTGGATTTATAAACTTAGCTATGCGCGTTTGCGTGAAAGCAAACCTATAACTACTTAATTTACGTAAATCGGCATGGTTTAAAAATACCATACTCTGTTTAAAACATAAAATGACTGTTGCACGCATTCGATTTCGCTACGCTCTTCCTGCCTTTTTCTTAAGTGAATTTATCGAGGAAACCTGGTCGCAAACGTATTCAGACTTCCAATCTGATTTTATCACAGAAAAGAGAGAGAGAGAGATCGCCTTCACAAAAGGATAAAATGCACAAAGAGTGTCAGAAATCGTTTAGCGCCGCCCTCCACCCCCCCCTTTTCCCCCTCTTCCACTCCTGTCACTCTCTCTCTCTCTCATGGATCGAGAAAAAGAGAGTAAAATAGAGATAGAAGAAAGGAAGGAAGGGCAGCGTTTGTTTGTTTGTTGCAGTCGTTTAGACAGGCACTTCAGGGAAAGCGAGTCACAAAAAAGGGCACAGGAAAGGTCCTTTTGCAGTGGCTATTGTTGCTACGTGAGGGAGGGATGG
Organism: Uropetala carovei; assembly: GCA_036926305.1. Taxonomy (NCBI): domain Eukaryota; kingdom Metazoa; phylum Arthropoda; class Insecta; order Odonata; family Petaluridae; genus Uropetala; species Uropetala carovei. The sequence continues at coordinate 4,074,061 of JAXCHB010000172.1, read as the reverse complement.
GGGAAAGGGAAGGAAGTAGCGAACCCTAAGTAGGCCTTATAATAAAAGAGGAAGGCGACTGTGCCGCCGCCGCCGCCTCTAGGAGAGAGAGAATCGGTGGAAAGGTATAGCGGCGTAAAGATGCGATTTGAAAGGTCTCTTCGGAGGCTGAAAGGAGGAGGCTGAAGTGAGGAGGCTGCGAGAATGAATGGGCCAAAGGATGAGAAAATGGATAGAGAATGAGATAACGGCTAACATTTTGGAAAAGAGACAATGGAATGTAAACTGTGGACAAAGGGGGAAAGAAAGAGGAGGAAGATGGGATTTTGGAGGAGGAGGAAGGGTAAGGGTGAGGAGGAGATATTAATTAATAGGATTTATGAGGGGAAAATTATACTCAGTAAATATGTTGAAGGGATCGGTTCGAAAAGGAAGTTGGAAGTACGCTATGACTAACAAAGTACGCTAAGCGTCGATCCAAGCAGTGACAGTTAACACATGGATTCTCAAATGCGGAATGAGTTATAGCTCCTGGTTGCGAATGCGGGACTCGATCGAAGAAAGTGAAGAAGCAACAGAACGACGAATAGAAAGTAGATTCTGAGAAGTCTCGAACCCATAGCACTGATTATTGGATGTGACGTGACAAATTATAAGGGAATTCAGCGGGAGTAATTCGAGCCCGAGTAACAAACTGGAAATGTATTATGCAAGAAATTTCGCTAACTTTTGTCCACACTACTGTGTTTCATACCAATAAATAATATAAAAAATACAATTCAAATATGTGTGAGCATCTACTTCATTTAGTAGGTATTCGATCAATTATTTTTCGTTATCCCGGAGTACGTTGTAGCCAATTATTTCGGATGATCCGCGCTCTACTCTGTGTGTGTGTGTGTGTGTGTGTGCACGCGCGCACGCATTCGTGTGTATGAATAGCCCTACCCGTTGAAGGAGTAGGGGACCAAACTCAATGGCTAGCTTTTCTCACTCAAAAGAACTTCCATTACACCAGTTAAAATAAGATTAAAATGCGAGAGGTAGTCGTATTGGATAAATATACAATAACTATAAATCAGCTTTTTTCTTATAAAAAACAGGTTTTCTGCTGATTCCGAAGGCAATTGAACTTACTTGGCAACCAAAATAAATTCCATTCTTTCACCTTATAAACCTAACTCATCTCAATACATGTATCTCAAATCCATAATTCCCACTATAGATGTTTACTAATAGTGAATTGAGACAACAAAGGATTGGGAAAAAAAGCCTCGAAAATGACTATCTTTCGAATTTTGGATTTCTTCCGACACTTCTACATATTGACCTACCATAATGCCGCATTTCTAATCTGTAGGCATTCTATAGTAAATATATATATACAAACACATACATATATATCACATGTACGAATATATGCATATATGTATGGGATCCATTACTTATTGTTCGGTAGTGAGGGACCGGGATCAGTAGTTCGCTTGTTGAAGAGGGGCTTTAGAGAGCAGGGTGAGGAGCGCAAGGGCGTAAGGGCGAGAAGGGGATGGGGCGAGGGAGAGAAGGGGAGGGGGCGAAGGAGAGAAGGGGAGGGGGCGAGGGAGAGAAGGGGAGGAGGCGAGGGGTTAGGTGTAAGGGGAGAGGTTACCCATTAGTGAGAGTGGAAGTTCAGGATTCTATTTGGGGCTTTCGCGTCACCCTTATTTTTTCTCTCCCTTTCGCTTTAACAAAGTCGGCATTGTGCTTTATAAAGGGCAGAAGCAGAGAGAGGGGGGGGGGAGGGGCTGCCGAAGGGGGAGAAGATTTGGAGCCATGGGAATGGGAGGGGAGGAAAGGGGACGCGCACACACACACACACGCACGCCGGAAGGGCAAATGGGCACGCGATCGATATCTCCCCCTTCCTCCTCCCCCTCCCATCCTCCGACCCGTCTTTACGCCCTCAAACATGCCCCCGTCCGAGACACGAAACACTCCGCCCCCGAAAATCTCTCAGCCCGCCCCTCAAAACCTACCGTCTCATTTTCTCCTCCTTTTCCCTCCCTCCCTTTCTCTCCCTCTTTTCCCTTCCCTCCCAACGTATTATAGGCAGCACAGACTCCTAGCGATGGGCCTTCTTCGGGAGAAACCTCCTCCCACTCCATCGTTCCGTGCAGCCTTAAAGGAGCTATCCCCTCCCTCCACCTCTTCTCTCCGTCCACCTCTTCTCTCCTTCCACCTCCCTCCCTCACTCTCCCCTCCTTCACACGCCGATCCCTTACAAATTACACGCCGCTTTGAGCCGTCCGGCGTCGGAAACACGCAACCAGAGAGCGAACACATAACACGACCCACGAAGAAGAGAGGGCCTTTCCAAGTCTCGCCATTCACACGGCAAATCCTTCGCTTATCCGGCGTCTTTTTCCCCCATCGGCACGCCAACCGGATACTTTGTCTGATAAGAGGAAAATACTTGCGAATAATTTACGGAAGCGAACGAAGATGAGGAAGGAGTGTTTTTTTTTGCGAAATCGGAGGAATGGAGAGGGACGCGGAGAGGGTGGGAGCGAGAAGGGGCGTTGGAGAGGGCGGAGGAGAGAGGGGGCGGTGGGGGCGATATGGAGTGGTGGAGAGGTTGGGAGCGAGAGGGGGCGGTGGAGAGGGTGGGGGCGAAAGTGGACGGTGGGGAGGGTGGGGGCGATATGGGGTGGTGGAGAGGGTGGGAGCGAGAGGGGGCGTTGGAGAGGGTGGGGGCGAGAGGGGGCGGTGGAGAGGGTGGAGGCGATAGGGGGCGTTTGAGAGGGTGGGGGCGAAAGGGGACGGTGGGGGCGATATGGGGTGGTGGAGAGGGTGGGAGCGAGAGGGGACGGTGGGGAAGGTGGGGGCGAGACGGGACGGTGGGGAAGGTGGGGGCGAAAAGGTGCGGTGGGGAGGGTAGGGGCGAAAGGGGGAGTTTGAGAGGGTGGAGGCGATGGGGAGGGTGGGGGCGAGATGGGGCGGTGGAGAAGGTGGAGGCGAGAGAGAGGGTTGGAAAAGATGGGAGCTCGAGTGGGTGTAGGATAGAGGGGTGGAAAGACAAACGTCTTGTAGGGAGGGGTGGATGGTGAAAGAGGGGAGGGATGGAGGGGAGGAGTGGGGTGGGAGTGAGAAAGGGCGTGGAGGGAGGAGGAGGAGGCGTTGCTCGAGAAGCTATTTGGAGGCGGCGGGTGGAGTTGGGGGCGGAAGGTAATTTTGAGAAGGAGCGCAAGGTGGGGTAATGACGGAGAGGGTTAGACGTGAGAGAACGGCGGTCGAGGGGCATTATGGGAAGGAAGGAAAAGGGAAGAGAGGTTTCGGGCGGCGAGGAAAAGTTTTTGTTGCCTGGTAACACTCTAAAGTTTTATAATGAGATGAAAATATGGCATTTTTTAAAGTAATTGCCCGACTCTTGAATTGGCATATTTAAATGCAGAATAATGCAAAACAATCATGTAAACGCACTACTCGGTAGCTATTTTAAATCTTATGAAAGAATCTCTGAATTTTCAGTCGAATCTGTAGGATGAATGCTTCTCATCACTCGCTCTTGTATTTATCAGAATGCTTTCACGAGAATATCCCTCGGATCGATTTCAGCTCCCCAGAGCGTTCGAGCCACTGGAATGGTAGCTTTTAGTACGGAGGTGTGGAACCGACGGCCTGTGGGCCGCATCCGGCCGCGAGAGCATTTAATGCGGCCCGCAGAATTTTGATGATGGAGATAAGCAATGTTTACTAAGTTAATTGCAATGATGTCATAAAACCTTTATGATATAGTTTTAACGATAAATAAATTGATGTGTCCAATATATGACTTTCTCCATACATAAGTTGTCAACTAAAATCAAATAAATACGGCGATAGGAACAGTTCAACTTACACGCTTCAGCGCTTGCGACTCAGTTGTTTTGTAAATTCACCTTTGCCGTCATTACCACGTGCGCGAGCTGCCCACTAACCGTCAATTTCGAAGAAAATTTTCTCTTGAAATACTGCTCATATGAAAATTTATTTCAAACAAGAGTTGTAGAAAAAAAATAATATCTACAACTTTCATATTTGTGTATTTATATTAAATTCAGTTTTAAGCGAAATATTTAAAACTAAAATTTTATAGGAGTAAACCGCTACTTCCGGTTGACCGATTGTTATCAAAAGCTTTTCAAACCTTAAAAATATATATAAAATCACAAATATAGAATTTAATGTTGATCTGATGAAGTTTTTGAGTTAGCGTCCACAAAATTTCTGCCTCACACATACGGGCATACAGACACACGGACATCATCGATAAAACGGTCAAAACGTGTTCAGCGGACCTCAAAACGTGTATTTCCGTTGAAATCTCCAATTCAAATGTTTTCATGAAAACAATACTTTCTCTATACTACGTATATGGAGAAAGTAAAAATCGGTTTCAGTTTTAAATAGTATGTATCCTCTTGAGTAAATTCCAATAAAAACTCTTATGCGACACGTCGAACCACTCGCCACGTTGAAAGGTAGCGCACCCCCTCTTTTAGCATATAAAAATCTCACCCACCCCACGAGCACACGCGTGAGGTAATAGCACGTCCTGTGGGGCGAAGGTGCTAACACGCAAGCGGTGCGAACATGTTAAGAGGTGCCTTGGAAGTCACGTCTAATGATTGCATAATAAAATAAAAATGATTTTTTGGCAATCGTTCTCCTTTTATTCATTTTCCGTCCACGAAACATCATTCAATGCACACCCGAAACAAGATTTGATTCATTAGGTAGAACATCTTCACGTTTTATTATTTATGGTTCCATAAAATAAATAAATAACACAGAGATGCTTTACTGCGGATACTGTTATCGGTTCATTTACTTGAAACTGCAACAAAGATGGAGAATTAGACATTTCTATGACTATCGTCGTAGATTCGTTAGCATGCTAAATCATTAAAACGACTTGAAAATGGATAATGGTATGGTTGATAACATCGACCTATATTTGTCTCACTGACTGAGACGTTACTTTTTGGAAAATCTTTATGATTATAAGAATTAACAAATTCATATTATTTATTTCGTTTTATAGATTTGTACTGCTTTTCGGGCCAGCGCTAGAATACATGGCATCCTGGGCGAGATTAAATCTTATCGCTCTTATAAACTGCACTTAAAATTGGTTATAAATTATTCGAGTCCATATGCTAACTCTTGAATGCATGCTCTGCCCACCTTTCTAGCTCTTTCCACTAAAATGCTGATTGATGAATCTAGTTAACCCTCGACTTTCGTGATTTTTATCGTTCGTAGGAGTGTTTCTGTGTATTTAACATTAGCAGCTTACGAAAGGGACTATTCACAATTTTAACGCGCGCTGAAATTGTTCCTTTGTATGCGTAAATAGTTGAACTGTTTTGTTGTCTCACGAGATTCATATGTTTGCGTGTGTATTATTTTTTGCTGCTTCGGTTGTTTTACATGTGAAAACGATTATAATTATAATTTATTCGATTTTTTTCTTTTTATGTTCCTTCCGGATTGAGGTCTTTCTATCCCTGAGTCATGGTTAAAATATTTTAAGTGTTAGTTGCATGTTTATTTGTTTGTTTTGTCCTGAAAGAGGTCCATCTCATCTGATGCCTTAGGGTCCCTTCTTCCTCTCTTTTTCCGCAGCTGTTGACGTATTGGATATGTGTTAGTATTTTGTATTGCAAGAATTAGGAATATCTTGTCAGTGGATCAAAGCATCTTTAAGCGAGTGATTCGATATAATTTTCCTCTTCTTAATATCAGTCTTAATAATTATCATTATTAAATATCCTATTTAAGCAGTGGCGGATCAAGACCCTCTGGGGTCCCTAGGCACAGGCACTTTGGGGACCCTCCTCGTAGTTTGTGATGATATGAAGAAAACTATGATATACTGAAAAACGTTTTATTGAAAAATAATGTTATTTTATTTTTTCTTTTTCAAAAAACACGAAAATAAGCCTTACAAATTCACCTTCCGAATTTTTGCAGCAGCAAATTTCTGTATCAATAAACATTACAAACAATTACATTTTGCCCGTTAATTAATTTTTTGTTTAATTTTCTTTCTGCTTTCAATAATATTGCCTATAGTATAGCAGTCAACCTACGGGGCGTGGGCCCCCTAAGCTCGTGGGCCCTAGGCACAGCCTACCGTGCCTATTGGTAATCCGGCTCTGTATTTAAGACATTTATTTTTCATAACTAATACAAGAAATGCACCTTCGCCTGAATTTCTGTAGGAGTGACCCCTCTAACCTCCTTTTAGGTTTTAACATTCGCAGTGATTTGCAGGAACATTGTCCCCACGAATGTTGAGGGAATACTGTAGTGATTTTTAAATCATGCTTAGATCTTCTATAGGTTATTTTCAGTCACTTGAAACTTCACGCATGTTTTCAACGCACAAACAATCATCCCTTCACTGAAGCAACGAGGTAGGTACTGGCATAGTAAATTTTTACTGTCTCTAATGGATATATCCAATCTAGCATATAATAGCAGATGGAAGATTTGACTTTTTAATAACTTTACATCTTCGGTAACATGACGAAATAAACATTTGACATTTTGAACATCTTAATATTTACGTGTGTAACAAAATCTTTTAATTTATGAATTTATTAAAACAACACGAGAGTTCAAGAGAGAAAAGAAAGATCCTGCAGTTCCCCTAAAAAAAACAGTCTACAGTTCAAACTTTGAACTATTATCCAACGAAACCCGAGGGAAAAAATCTGCTTGTACACAAAGGTTGACAAAATTTCAGTATACTTAAGATGCCTAAGCTAATTTAATGGCGGTTTCGTTGTTATAAACTCACATTAACTTTGTGTTTTTCTAAACTGCAGGATTGTTTGCGTGTTTACTAAACCCCAAAGCAGGGATTAAGGGCTTAGGATGGCAAGACATTAGGGTCAAAGAGACCGATTTACCGCCAAGATTATGGGCAGGCAACCTACGTAGCCAGATAGGAGCGGTGAGCTCACCGTAAATAAACACCCAATGCAATGCGATGTCATGTAAAATAATTTTTATTACCTAAACTAAAAAATCTATGTTGGAATTCATAACTGATGAGAACTACATAGATTACACACTGAAATTGCTCCTCTTATTGCGGAAATGGATTAAGTCAAAATTTAAACCTTTTTCGAGCAGCGTTCAAAGTTATTCCATGAATATTTATCCAGTAAAATTAATAACTAATCTTATAGCTGAATATAACTGCCACATTTTTAATCGAGTCACGTAAACTGATAATTTCTTTCAGCCAGCACTTTAAGTAGGCCTCATTTTTTATTCGTAGACTTCAGTCTGTTCTACAATACGACTCAGCTGCACAAGACGACTCCCTAGGGAGAGGAAGAAGGAATAATAAGTGCATTGGGAATATGGCGGATTTAAACAATGTGAAAATGGCGAATAACGGAATATGTAAAACGCTTACCAATATTCTGCAGCTGAAGATCTTTGTAGGGGCACGTGTGTATCTTCCATATAGGTCTAATTAATAACGGCGTGGATTTATATATTATTGGCATCGACTCATTCACGTACACTGCGGTCATGGCCACCTTGAGCCACTAGCATTTTTTAAAATTTCCTTGGCATTTTCCCTTTTTAATAAAAAAATTGATTTCTCAAATCTGTTAACAATCAAAGTACCGCGGAATTCGCTTAAAATGGGCTCCGTAAACATATAAGCCGACCATGTTTACATCGCGTTTGTGAAGATTACAATTCTATTCCCAAGCCGGAAGTGGAGCTGTTTTACGTTATTATAAGGCGATACATTGTAGTGAAATAATTCGATGCAATAAGCCCTTATTTTTCGTAGAGGCATTTTTTGTAGCTTCCAGCATCGCCCCTCCTCCTATTGAATCCTACTCTGCCAACGACCCTATATTTTGATAATCCCTACCACTATCAGAATATTTCTTTTTCTTGCCATACAGACCTAATCTGCTGCTCAGATTCGAGGAATTTTGCGCGGAATGAATTTAAGAATGCATCCAGTTGAGGGCAATGGGATTATCCAAGGAGGGGGCGATCGCTCCCCACCCTCTGTCTCCCCGTGTATCCACCACTGCCTGAGAGTCACATATCATTACTCCCTAAATATAAACAGGAATTTAATCGAGCTATTCAAGCAATAGCTCGTTCATTATAATCCAATAATTTCCAAAAAAAAGAGTTCTCTTTATTTTTTATCGAATTCATTATTTGGTTTCGTTCTTCTGAACGACACAGTTTATTTTTTTGAAATAAATGTTAAAGTAACAGTGACTATACCTGACATTTATCCCAAACCGTGACATGCTGTATTTTATTTCATCCGAGCAAATCGAGCGAAACGGATTTCTATGAAAACGAACTTCTTGTCCGTTCGCACAGATGTAGTCCTAACTCGAAATCCGCCAGAATTTAACTCCATACGCATTCCAACACGCTCTTCATGCTTCAGCTGTTTACCACTTCATTCTCACGGTAGGAGGCGTCCTTCCAAGGCCTGCGGCCTCGGTAGCGGGGGCTCAAATAACAACGAGGGAGCTATAGGTCGAGACGGGGGTGGGCGAGGGGGTGGGGATGCTTGAGGGAGAAGGAGGCGATACGTTTTCAACCTTTTGTTAATCTTCCGGAGTCCTTTCGAACCCATTTCGAAAGATCTTTCTTCCGAGACGAGGCGCATACACTCGGGGATTGGATAGAATGAATTTAAAAGGATGTATACTATGGGTTGTGTGTGTGTGTGTGTATGTGTGTGTGCGCGTGTGTTTGTGCGTGAGAAGGAACTGAAGAGAGCCGAAGAAAAGGAAGGGAATATCGACGTCAAAAATTTAAGGATCTCAATTACGCGCTTAGGTCTCGCCTTTCTTGGGATAAGTCCACGGATAAGGGGTCAACCACCACACCACGGGTATAAGGGAGGAGGTGCTCGGGGGCGGAGAGTTAGGGTCCCAAGAATGGAGAAGGGATATTCGTGTCACAGCACAGAGGAAAAGGGAGGGTGTAGGCAGAGGGTGCTGGGGGTAGATAGAGGGTACTGAGGGGGGAGGGGGGTGATGTAGGAGGGGTTTGGTGTAGGGGGGAGGGATTGCCAATGGGAGAAGGATATAGAAGCGGATGAGAGGGAGGGAGGAGAGAAAAAAGCAGATGGGAGGAGGAGGTGGGGATGGAGAAAAGTATAATGAGGGTAGAGTATGAGGAGAAAGGGTAATAGCTATGAGAGGAAGAATAGTGATGACATGTTACAGACCTTCTTGCTTTGACCAAAGAACTCATTTCGCCCAATGCGTAAAAACGCTGTCAACCTACCAACAAAGTAAAGCGAATAATATTGCGAAAGTACCCTGAGGCATTGATGATTGCCGTCGAGCAGCAGGCAGAAATTTTTAATGTTAGCATATTGCAGCACATATTCTGCCTGAAAGATTTTTAAGCGCGCCTTCCTTATGGAAATATCCGATCCAGAGTTTTAGAGATTTTATCATTTTGAGACTCCAAAAGTTTCTTGCAAATTGTAAAATTCGGTATCGTGAACAAAATATTCATATAAAATCGTACAGTTAATTCTTTGATTTTTTTTAAGCAAATACTAGCCACTCCATTGTTCTTATTAAATAATTCGGGACTGCCTTCCTCTAATCCAGATGCTCCAAACAACTATTCATCGAATGCACTTTCGCAGCAGAATCCCGTCCTGTACTACACTTACGACCCGCTGCAATTTTAAAGAAGCAAGGAGGCCATGGTGAGAAATTCAACCATAGCGCACACCTTTTCGAATGCACTTATTTGCTCTAAAAAGAGTAATACGTGTTTGCGGATTCTAAATCCGTCGTTTTAGTGTTATTAATTTGTTAATTGTGTGAGGATGGAACGTAAAGTAAGGATATAAAGTATTTATATGATGCTGAATACGTTAATTCAATGCCTCCTAAACTTTACGCAGATTCAACCCTCCCATTACAGGGGCCACATACCGAAAAATCAACTGCAACTTGCATTGTATCGGAATGATAGAGCACGGCTCCATGAATAATATGTAAAATCCTAATTTTAGAATGCAATTTGCACCACGTTGAGCTTTTGGTAGATGACAGAAGTGGATAGACGAATTTACGCATACAAGAGAACTCACAATCTTGCCATATATACAACACAATATCAGTTTAGTTCTTGCTAGTGATAGACAAGGATGAATTTTGCCACTGTCAAAATTACATATCTAGCGAATGGCAGTAGCATGCAAACTGCAATTACTAGGTACTTCAGTGTGTGCACACTCTTAGGCATCGATTCCAGACCCCGTTCATTTACCCATTCACTTCTATGCACAGGATTATTAAGAACATCATATCAATGTTTTAAACAGTAAAAATAATCTTAACTCCAGCATAGTATTCAAATGTTTAAAATTAAATTTGGAAAACTTAAATTACAGCGTGTTCAACGATCTGTCTGTGAGGCTTACCGAAGATCTTTCGCGACCAAAACATTGGAAACCTTGGAGTCAGTCTCTTGGCATGGAGGGCTAAGGAATATCTTAAACCTTAGGAAATTTTGTATTTACGAGACACCAACTTGTAACAAGCAAAAGAAAAAGAGAAAGTAGAATAAAATCAATTTCTGGTGAACCATAATATGCCTGGTTTTGTATAAAACGTGCTGAAACGTTCGTTTGACAACACATAGGACCCTGCCCCGAAATTTTTTTTTCAAATAACCCGTAAAAAACAACACATACTAGAAAAGTGATTTGTTCCAACGGAAAAATAGGTTTTCAGCAGACATTCGATGACAGAGGTCTCAAATCACGAGCCTCATGCGGCTCAAGGACTAATATAATTTAGACAGTATTTTAAATAATCTGACCAATTTAAGGAATGTATTAATTCAACATTTCCAAGATATCCGCAGTTTATTTTTCAATCCCATTTAAAGCTGCATAGATGGGACACAGAAGTACGTTCTTAACAAGGAATGCGGCTCGCAGATTTGGTATGTCTTTATGCGACCCGCGGATTTCGCGCAGTACCATCATGTGGTCCGCTCATGATGAGTTTGACACCCCTGATCTATGACATTAATTCCTTATTTACATTTGTCCACTTTCGTTATCTTTGTTTCCGCATATCCATTAGTTATCGACTGTCGGATTACTTTTTTCGCGAGCGCTGACTCCAAAGTATGCGAATTAAGAAATTAGAAAAATTGTAGATCTTTGGACGAAAAAAATAAATAACTGCATTTATTTTCAAGGCTTGAACCGAATAAAAACACATAAACACTTTATCTGAATTAGCAAAAAATCGTGGAATCCTAATAGTGATGTAGGTATGCGGATTTATAATAAATATACCTTTGAGATGAAAAGGTTTATCTCTCAAACGGCCATTAAAAAGACAAGAATAGCAGAGGCTTTTTGACGGCAAAGCATCCATCATCAGCAGTAATTTACTATTATTAGAGTCCAAATGTAGACGAAACGCGGTTTGGTTTTCTTAAACTCTTTATAGCTATCGGAGAGAAATTGTCAATTTGATTTCAGCCAAAGAACGAACTCTATAATTCTATCTCGTATCAATTTGTGTGACATTAACGTAACTGAAGATTCAGTGTGGATTATTCCAGTAAACATCAGTCACTGATTTTTTTTAAATTACCGATTCCGCATTGGTTATCCTGTAAAAAAACTTCACTAATCGACCCACTCATTCGATGCTACACAAACTGGTAAAAGAGGAGGATTATTTTTAATATGAGCCAGAATAACGAGTTATCCGATAAAATAAATTTCGCCAGAAACTGTTCGGAGATGTTTTTATCAAGCCGAAATTTGCGGATAACATTTTCGCAGACGAAAATTCTTATTCGGCCGAGTTAAGATCGGCCTTGAGAGCGCGGGAGACGGGCTGAAAGAAGAAAGAAAGAAGCAGCCGACTGTCGGCCGAGAAAACCGGCAACACCGGCACAGAGCCGTCCGCAGATCTTTTCAAAAAAATCTATGCCGTTCATATTTGCAAGCTTAGGAAGTGCACTCCGCCTTGCACGACGGTTACAAATGCAGATGGCAGCAATGTTTCGATTCTGAAATGAATCCTTATGATCGAACGATCAAAGAAAACGATGCAGTGTAAATTTCTACATGTTACGATCCGAATAATCAGTAGCAGTTTAGACAAAGGGCTGAGAAATCTATTAGCATTAACGATTAATTGACGATTTATTCACGGCCGATAGCCATGCATTATGGTAACGTTTTCATACATATCGGGGCATATTATTTCTAATAAACGTGAAATATTTACGTATGATAGTATATCTGCATTTGGATTGAAAAATATATGAAACTTTCTGTACACCGCTTTTCTGTTAGCGAATGGTTGGCGTTATCTGAAACGGAACCATATTTCGAGAGAGAGAGAGAGAAGGCGGGAAGGCATTTGAAATGGAGAGAGCTGCCCATTCGTCTCGCCTCGGCAAGGGATCCATCTTCATTTCTCTCTTTCTCACTTCCTCTCTCCCCTTACTGTGCCTCCCTCCTCCCCTCTTTCTATCTCTCCCCCCTTCTCCTCACCCTCTATTCCCCTTCACTGTGCATCCATTCTCCCACTCTCTCTATCTCCCTCTTCCCCTACCTCTGCCTCCCATCCCCTCTTATCTCCCCTCTCCCGTCTGCTTGACCTCGTCTCTAACGCCGCCTCGCCTTATACGAAGGATGCAATCGGAAAAGCAACATTAATTCATAAAGCGTCGTCATAGACTCAGAATAAGTTTATAAAACGTTAAATTCGTTTCAAGTTATCGATGTCGCACCAGACATAAACAGATGTCTTTAGTCGAATGCGATGATTTCTTTCGATAAATCTCCTCACGTGCGCACGTGGTGGTGCTGTGGATCCACCGCCATGCCACACGCTTTCCACTCGCGACATACGTAGTTCCGATTGCGGCGCCCTTTGCGGAGGCGAGAAGCAAAAAGGATGCGAGTGCATACCATTCGGTATTTATGGCGACGACTCTTTAAACCGCCATTGCATCAATCTTCAACCTAGTTCAACTAGTGAGTGACTTGACAGTTTTGCGTAGACATGACAGGCGGTATATCGAACCAAATTAAAACCACCGAGAATTACAAATAATCGTAACTGATGAGCAATTATAAATAATAACGGTTATTTATTTACGGAAAATAAATACAACTCCATTATTTCGTGGCTTTAGTTTGGGATTCCGTAAGTACAGGGGTCTCGTATTTTTTAATTGAAATTTTTGGACACTACAGTGTTTTTATAACACACCTTCACACCCATCAACAAGGGGCAATTAAATAATCAATATGCAATATGTTGCCTAGGAGATAATTATCAGTAAAACATCTAAGATCTTTATCGTGAAAAGAAAATGGTTGTTATTATATTCCATTTTTTGCTTCTAAAAGTTCAATGAACATTATGCGCAAAATTACGGGTTTGAAATTCTTGTATTGTACAACTTTACTATCACTCACGTCAATTAAAAGGAGCTCATTTTAGTTTGGAAACACATTACCAAAGTATTTGAGAAATAATTTCCAGTAGTCGACAAACTAAAATCCTATATATATATATATATGCTATAAAGCGTTCCGCCAGGTTTTGATCAACTTATTACCTTTTCCAGCTGAGTCAGGTTTAACACGTGTTACTAACGTCGCATCTACAAACATCATCATCCAGCGCCATTTATGGCAAGCAAATTTGGTACTTACACTGTCCCAGCCTGTTATTATGAGGTTGTGATTGTGCATTCGTTATAATTCCACTATATTATTACCACATATTTTTATAATTTAATTCTTCTAATGATAATTAGCATAGATACATAAATATACTTAACTATTCCCACATTAATTCTGAAGTGATTACATTTGGATGAGGGCGATCCTGCATTCCTTGTTTGGTGATACTCATTGCGGTATTAAGCTTAAAGTCTCGTATAAAATATATAGTGGTGGTAATAACGTAAAGCTTATTTAAAATTAATGTGACACTTTGGTAAGCAACAACACATGAGACCATAGCAAGATAAGTAATTATAGGAAATGGAGATGGCAAAATGGCAGACTGCGAGATAAGTATCGAGTAGATTATAGAAAAGAATGAAAAAAACGCTTGTTTAGGAAGCGCTAAAGAACGGGAGAAGGGTTAGCAGATCAGAGGGTATATTTCAGGCAAGTGGCGAAAATAATATTTTGGAAGATATGGGATAGCAGGATACAAAAGTAAAAGGACAATTTTAAAATTAAATTGAGGCCACCAAAAGCAAATATTTCAAAATGTTCTATTACTAAAAGGGGAGACTAAGAATGGACTATATTACTGGAAGTGCATATGGGACCAACCCTCGACTAAAACTGCTAAATTTTTTAGATAATGTTTAAGCTTGCTTCAGATAGTCTCATAGATTTTAAAAGATGATTACAGACTTGGAGAAAGTAAGGGAATACTTTAAGGAGCAGAATGAGCCCCGTGGTCGCTAGGGAAGCCCTGAAAATATAAGTACATATATAATTTTTACGGTGTCATATGCAAAGTAATTACCTGCTGTATGTCTCCTTGTTTCGTATACTTATACGTCGATGTATTAAGGAAAGTGTTTCGTTATTATTCGCGTCGCTTCACATATACGTCGTTTGTAAAGAACCAAAGGCGGGGTTCGGGAAATTCCAGTTGTAATATATAAATTGTTACTATAGTTTTTAATCCCTATAGTTTTTGTCAATTCCATGTTTGTTGTTATTACTTATGTTACGTAATTTCACTGTGCTTAATTTCATTTCGTCACCCCATATGGTGTCGCAAAATGTATACGTTCTCTGTATGGGATCGAAGTATTACGGAGTAATTTCAACTTATGAACCGTCCTAGGTGTTTTACATGTTTAAATTGGCTATTGGGGATACCTAACTTCGCAAACCAACTGTTTACGGAATGCGATGAAAAGGGGCCCAAAAGCTGTCGAGGTGATAGCATTCGGTAACAATACCATCTTCCGTGCCGCAAATGTTGGTGGCCATCTCGAACATTTCATGTGACAGTATCTTCCCACAGTGTTATCGCACGACCAAATGAAAGGCAAAATGCATGCCCGTGGCTAACATTACGTCGAACATGTCTAGAGTAGGATGTAAAGAAATATTTTGTTTAGGAAGGTGAAATGTGAATTAAATGTTTAGAAAATGATATAGGAACTGATGTTTCACAAAAACATTTCATACTAGTAAAAATAGTAAATAGAAGGGCCACATGAGGTTTTATGTAGCACTTATTTTGGCACCACAGGCGAAAATACGTACATTGAGATGTATATGGTCATTTATTTATCTCTCCTTAAAAATTAAAATAATTATTAAGAAAACTGAAGGAATGCTATTGATATTCTTCCCTTTTAGCGTTGTATATAGGTAGCATACATTTATCTTCTTGCAAGAAAATTACAGATAATGGTTGAGATAGCGCCTACTAGATTATAGCACCCCGGGCCGGCTCTGACTGTGCAGGCTTAAGGACGGCACGCACTAGATCGACTCGGCTCGGAACGGAACGAACTTATCGGCAAAAATAAAAACACAGAACCAAATGGAATCCCGCGCACTCCTTCGGCACGGCCGAATCGGATCGGAGCGGCACCGGTTCGTATTGCTGGAAAGGCAAAAAGTTCCGAAGGTCCGAAGGGTAATAGTCACGTGATGTACGGGAAGGCGGCTGTGGAAGGGGAAAGTTTAAGGGGAAGTGAAACAATTGAAGGGAGTTAATTAAATTAAAACATAAATACTCCTTAACCGTACAAAGTATGTTTTAATTTAATTAATTCATCTCGCCGTAGTCTCCGACCTTCTTTAATTAATTGAAGGGAGCTCTACTACTCTACCTCCCCCCCACAGCTCTTCCACGCCGAATTCTTGTTTGTGTGCAGGTGCCATATTTCAGCTTGTCTCCCCGTCTTGACTTTCAGTTTGTCTGTAGCGTCTTTAGCTATTGCGTCAGCTAGATCACTTCGCATTCCTCTACGTTTATTTGAATTTGGATAGTTTAATTAATATAACAGTATGTCATCTTTTGACGAACAGTTAATTGAAGCAGTGCGAAACCATCATCATTTGTACGACCCAGAACACAGATATTAACACGACAGCGTGGCCAAAGACAACGCGTGGGATGAAGTAGCCGCTTAGCTGAGGCGGTAGAGAGCTGAAAGAGGCCGGACGATGAAGTGCGCGGACGTCGGGCGGTTCCGATCCGAGCCGTGCCGTTAGGTCCCGATCCGGTCCGAACAAGTGCGCGCCGTGCTTTAATACGACCTTTCCTATGACTGATCGGGTCGTGTGTAAATACAAAGAGCTACTTTTGAGATTTCTTTATTAGGTAATGTGCCATACGCCTATATAAAAAGTGTACTGCATCTACGTACTCAAAGAAGAGCGTTTAGATTTCATAAATGATTTACAATTATACATCTTGCTGCAAAATGTAATAATATGCAAGACTTAAAAAATTGACGAAGTAATGCGGGTCGTGGTTTTAAGTAGGAACTTTCGGGAAGTCATTCAAGATGACACGAATGGGATAAGAGGAAAAGGTATTTTGGGAAAATTCCATTAAAACATTGCGTACACAAAAAATACGTTTAAATTCACCCGAAACCACGATTTAATCATAACACTCGTCTTCCGGAGAATTGGATTCAATTAACTTAATTTATAATTGAATTTTAAGTACCAGTTCATGAAAGGCACTTTCACGTCTTTTACGTCTAGCATTTCAACAGTGAAGAAGAAACACTGACTAGGATTTCTAAGGCGAGATTCGAAACCCCGACTCATGGCATTTGAAGTTAGACATGCTAACCATTTGCGAAGATCGGAATGAATTTTGGGTATTTTCCTCAATCCTTCAAGGAAGAAAACAGTCCGAGTGTACCTATCACTCGTCAAGTCAAGTGATCCTTTATTATTTAATGCAAACAATTGTCGTCCGCCAACCGCTCCGGAGGAATCGCTACACATCCCTCGGTAGCAACTTCTCCGCACCCTCAAAATGGCAGCTCCTTCAAAGGGCGCAGGTGGCGCACCCTCTCACCCGGCCACTCAAAGGCTAAGGCATGCGGGAATCATAAATTCACAACACACACACACACACAAACACACAATTTTGCCTTCCAACTCAAGCGGAACCTCCGCCGATGGCTCTCTTTGAATGTGTCTGTCTGCTCAGTCGTCGCCAAAGGTCCCATCAATTTCCTACTGGGGCTAAACCTCGCCCCTAGCCCATCCCCACCCCATCTCCTCGCAGCTCCCAGAATCCCGCTTCACCTCCGAGTGGCCCCCTGCTGCGCCATGCAGGGAAAGTCCTTCCAAAGGTGGCCGGGAGGGAAATTGAGACACAAAGATGATGAGCCAATAATGCGATGACAGAGGACAAACAGAGCGGCCTACCCCCTCCCTCCCTCCCTTCCTTCCTCTCCCTCACCATCTCTTCTTCGCCAGGGCAGAGTCGAGGGCCGCATAAGCCTCCAAACATAAAGCAGAAAGAGACCTCCTTCTCCCGCGCATTACACCTTTGTTCACATTCTGAAGTGCTTTCCTTTTCTGCCCCTCGGGGGCCATTCTCGACCTCTCCTTCCTCCTCCTTCCCCTCTCCGCCTACTACTACATATTTACCCCTCCCCCTCTCCCTCCCTCCCTCGCCCATCGCCCACTTGAGCCCTCTCAACGCACTCAGCCCTCTTTTATCCGATTTTGAGTAATGCGATCCGCTTTCCAGAATGGCGCGCCGCATTTGCTATATTCTCCCTCTCTCAGCCCCAGGGCGCGGGCACTCTCTCTCTCTATATATCTCACGCGCGCGCAGACACACAACATACGCACGAACACATACAGAAAATCTCGCATTGCATTCGACAAAGCTCTCGAGATTCCTCCGAGAGAAGAATCCATCTTTAATAACAAGGGCAGCGGCTGGAAATGCAGCTGAATGCGACAAAGTGCACCACAAATGGAACATTACACATTCTTAAAGAAGACACGCGCACAAAATTTCGTTTCATTAGAGATTTATTTTAAAATATGTATAACAATTTCGAGAATTTTTCGACAAATTCTACCTTCGCTCACACAAACTGTCGCAAATAAGACTTTGAAAACAGAACGTAATGTACACAACACGGGGAACAATAGTCATTGCATTAACGAGGGCAACGAGCCTCCTCAAGCCCCCTCCAATAAGGGTTGCCTCCTCTCAAGAGGTTTGTGGACGATCGAGAGGCGGAGGAGGTCGCCCTCCGCCTCCCTCTCATGCATCTTTCTGCCTCGCGACGAGCCTCGCCCCGCGGGACCGAAGAGGCGCGCCCCTCAACCGCTGACCCACAGCTGACCGCCCACCTCCACGTCCATTTCCGCCTGCTGACTCCTGTAGGCCCTCTGGCGATCCTCAAGCTCCCTAAGCCGCTGGTTGTAATGCTCCAACTGTTCGCGAAGCATCATATCTTCCACCTGCGAAAGCAAGGGCCAGACGGCCGAATTATACATCAACCGCCGACAATAAGCTCCACAACATAATACACAATGCCACAACGAATTTAGTGAAAATCCTTTTTCCCATCGGTTGTCTGATTCGTTACTTTTCATACGCCTTTCTTTCGATCCAGTGAAAGAACAAGGAAATATAGCAAATGCCATCGATTTTGGCCAATATTTACGTAAAAATGTTGGCGAGATTGTTTACTTGCAACTTTAGATAAAAAGTTTATAGGGATAATTCTCATTCACCCTTTCACACGTGTTCTCATTAATACAGCCATCGTCTCATCGCCACCGGAGACGGAAGCTTTGTAAATTGAAATGCGCATAGATTTTAGTCAATCGCTTCAAGACAATTATCTTGACAAGCATCGCCTAGAATGGCGACCAATCGGGTGCAATTCCCTTCTCACCTGAGCCTTCTCCTCGTCGTACTCGAGGCACCCCACGCCGTCCAGTCGCTCCAGCTCCATCCATCCTCTCCAGCGAACGCACACGCCGTTCATGATGAAGCTGGATCTGAGGTGAACCTGAGGAGCGTGAGAGGCGAGAGGATTGAGAGGGTGAGAGCCATAGAGGGCGAAAACTAAATCCGAAAGCGAATTTAAGCGAAAATGGTTCTTCCTCTCTCGGCCAGTCTCGCGCATGCATGCGTATTTACTTGCAATGACCAAAGGGGAAAATAGTCAGTGATGCAATACTCACAGGATCAGCTGATAGCAAAGCCAGGCAAATATATCAACACATAACCAATCATTCTGCTGGAACATTTACGGAAATAAAAATCAGCGCCCAGATCACGTTATCACTGAATATTAGTCATGATGCATGATCATGCTTGCCAGAATTTATCCACTTTTAAATAAGATTTAGAGATGTTGTTGAGGAAGCGCCATCTAAATTTGGAGCACCGTGTAGTTAGCCGGCACAGCCTAAGTATTATTAAAGCTGTGTTGTGTGGATTTTATTTAATTTTAACAACGCCGCATTTTCCAGGCACAGCTCCTCAAGGTAAATATATTTCGGAATGCGTAGCCGCACTAGTATCTTGAAACCTCGAGAATTTATTGTAAACTTAGGGATTTTGAGGAATCATGAATGAGCATGACTGCCTCTTAATCTCCATCGCCTTGTATTTCCGCCGCCAGAAATCCAGCACCAACACATGCGGTCGTCCCAAACCCTCAGCCAAGGGCTTATGTTAGCTAAAGGAGAAAAGGGTCTTTTAAGTGTTTGAGGAACTTGTTTGGGTCAAAAAGAACTTGTCAAATTTCAGCCATTCGGCAGATTTGTATTTTTGAAGTCGTAGGTCAACACCTCTTGAGAAAATCTTAGCTTCGCCTCAGCCCACGGCAACGACGCAGTTCTTCTTCGAAGACAACGAATAGGCTCTGAAACGTATTTTGAAAAAAATCTTTTCTTATAACGACTTAGCTGAAAATGTATTCGTCAATTTATAAAATGTGGGCGAAAGATTCTCAAGATGTCTTCCTAAGGATTTTTTCCGCGACGAGCAGAGGGTTCGAATTCTTTCTTGTAGAAAGCACACGCCGTTCATCTTAGAATTATTTCACTTTGGAGGAAACGCTTATTCTTACGCAGATAATCAAACCTGACCCTTGATGAGGACACGGCATGCCCGCAAGGGAACGCGCTTCCAGGATGTTTCCCGTCAGGGTTACGCCTCCATTATTGGCTGCTACAAGTTAAAAAGAAATTTCCTTTTCCATTCATGATAATTGTTCCAGGTAAAAAAAATACCATTCTATTAGTTGGCTACATTATGACATATATCTTTTTGTACTGCGGAAACATGTCTATGTGAACTTTAACACGTCAGCGAGGGCCTTTTTCTGGCGAATGAACCTCATATTTTATTTCTCGCACGTGATACGGAACTAAGTTGCGTTAGTTGTTCACTCATCTCGAGGAAATTGTTGAAAATATTTCGTCACGCAACTTACGCGCCGAGGGAAAAGTATGAGCTTTCATTTTCTATAACACATATTTACCTATAGACCTATATTATATTCCGTTATTTTTAATTTGTAAACTCAATAAAATTATGTTAAATTCTGCTCGGAGTCGGTGGCTCTGTTTTAATTTTTCTGCTTATATAACTTCGTATTGGTTTTTCAAAAATTGTATTTTAGAAGTTCACTCTTACGCAAGTTTCTCCTCTATTAATAGCTAAAGATATGTTCTCTTCTTTCAAGAACACTTGAGGAAGAACTCGCAGAGCAGTCATCTCTTCTCACAATGCAGAATTCAGATTTCATTTTTGTGTGGACACACATTGCCTCAACAATTACCTCAATTTTTTTCGTCCATGGGCAGAATAAACTTTGCTTTTCGCGCCAATATGAAGATAATGTGCGGATGTGCGTCACATAAAAATATCCAATATTCAGGGGTGCGCAGCTTTAAAATTGTAGTGCGCGGCCGCATGCTTGCCTCTTATATTCCTTGCTGGAACTCGAAATAGAGACATAAAGCAGAAACTTCATCGTATCCCACGGCTTCAAGAATATCTACACTCAAAACAATGGCACGACAACTATGCAATAATTAAATTCGTGCATTTTACTAATAATCTCGCGATACATTTTGAAAAATATTTAAATCCATCCAATAAAATTTAAGGTAAGATTTTTTTTTATCTTCTGCACCGCAAAATCCATATTTCAATGGGTTACCTTGGAAAGGTAAGCCCATCATCATCCAAGAGATTAGGGAACTGAGAAGCGGAAATGCCTCGGGAATAGTTCAAAAGTCTCACTCGGGCGACATTCTCGCGAAGTGAAGGGTGGGCGGGAATCACACGTGGAAAAAGAGGAAAGGGGGAGGAGGTGGGAGGGTGGTGCCACGGAGGAGGGGGCGTTAACGGTTCGAGAGTGAACATCTTTATCGCGAGTGACGGATGGGTGCGCGGAGGGAAAGGAGGACGTCGAGGAAAGGACAAAAAGCACTGGGAAACAGTGTGAATGGCACTCGACAATCGATGCGGAAAGGCAAAATATTTGGCGCTGTCAAATTCTTCACGCTCTCGAAAAGCAAACACACTGCGGCTGCTGCCGGTTAAGGGATACAGCTCTCTCTCTCTCTCTCACTCTGAAAAGGGAAAACGAGGCCCTCGAAAGGCAAAGAGGGTGTGAGTGACGACTAGGGCGGAAAGAGCATGCGGGAGGGCACTCCTACGGCGGATGATGCCCTCTGACTGTATTACGACCTGATTGGGAGGATTAGAATGCGTTCTAGGTTGTGCCCAGGCGCGTAACTAGGGGGGCGCAGGCCCACGCAGGGCGTGGGGGCCCCAAGGTGTTTGTGGCCCCACGAAAATACTTGCAATTTTTCCCGTAATCTGGCCTAAGGTATTCGAAGTAGTAATATCCTATTGAGAATGAAAATTTCATCGCTCGAAATGAAGACTAAAATACCCATCTCAAGTGTTTGGAGCTGTTTTGTCCTATTCTTATAATGTTACAATTATAGAAGTCTCGCTGTATTTTTGGAATTGAAACGTAAAAAAAATCGATAAAAATCAAAACGGTATAATAATTTCATATTTTTTATATAAACGGAGGGTCCAAAAACTTAACTTGCGTGGGAGTCCCAAAACCGTAGTTAGGCCTCTGGCTGTGCCGCGAGGATTCTTTAGGATCTCGTCGAAGATTCTAATCAAGGCCCCACTCACACTTACAAATACGCTTGTTAATTAATTATTCGTATTATAAAAAGAGCTCCTTAAAACTCGGAGTCCGGAGCCCAATCAGTTACGACAGGGATAGGCAATCATGTCCAGCATGCAGCATTTATGTAGCCCAAGAAGCTATTAAGCAAAAATTGATTTGTGAAATTTAACCTTTACCATTTCATATTTTTCGATTGAATAAGGGTATGAACGTTGAATTCATAATGATAAAAAAATATTTAGACTATAATTTTGCTGTATGATGATAACCTCCAGATAACTTCGAAGTCAACTCTTGTGCGGCTCGACTAATTATTCGAAAGTTGCAATGCAAAAAAGTTTGTAGACTCCTGAGTTAGGCCAATAGTTGCCCTCGACCCAGCGAAGAGGAAATGAGCGGAAAGAGACAAATCGAGAAAAGCGAAAGCGTTCGAAAGGATTCCATTATTTTATTCATCTTTCATTCCGCTACCTGCCGTCTCTATTGCAAAAAAGACAGTTTTAAATATTACCTATATAATGAATCTATTCTAATTACTCTCGGCATCCTGAACATCGCGCATAAATCTTCCCTAAGTACTCGCTGACATTTTAAACCTCTCACTCCATCCACCTCCCTCTCACCCCCTAAACTCCCCCCCCCCCGCCCCCACCTCTTCACTCCTCATTCATCCGCACCCCTCGCAGCTGTCCAAATCCCCCCTCCTCCCCCCTCCTCCCCCCCCCTCCCCCCCTCCCCTTTCCCCTCTCTTCTCTCTCGCACACACCGAGACGCGATCCAGAATCGAATGTCTTTTGTGGCACTCCCACGATCCTCTTTTGTCTCAAACATTTCCCTCCGCCGCCGCCCACTAATTGGGAGAGGCGCCCAGAATTCACGCTGCGCAGTCCTTCCTGCATCTCCCCCCCCCTCCCCCCCCCCCCCCCCCGCGCATTCATTATTATTATTATTATTTATTATTGAAATCATACGCGGCGCTGCGAACAAAAGAACGTGAGGGAGCATAAGGGTCGAAGAGAGAGAAAGAGGCACGTCTCGCACCCTTTTAGGAGAGGTGCGTACAAAAGTGCCGGAGGCGTGCCCTTTTGTGTGAACGAGGCGGGTTGTTCGATGTCATCACCGCAGCGCTCGTATCCATGGCACAAATCCCTGACGACGGTTTTAGTCTTCGTTATATCCCGCCGTGAGAGTCTTTCCTTCGTCCTATTCATTCTCACAAAGAATGGAATGATGGGATTTCTTGCCTTTATAAGAAGTAATAAAGTCGAACGCCGAATACTCCAAATTCTATACATATTTTATTCAGCTGTGGGTGTGAGGCCTGGAGTGCAAGAGAAGATTATCTATACATATTTTAAACGGTTGAGATGGCTGACTTGGTCCAGAGAAAATTAGTTGGACAGAGGAAAACAAGGCATGAAGTTTTAAATAGATCGAGTAATAAGAGAGGAGCCTGGTCAGAGAAAAGAAAATTCGCAGAGCCAAAGTTGTACAACAGGGATATCCAACCGCGGCCCGCATGCGACCCTTTGAAGGTTCATATGCGGACCTTTAAACTGCTTGCGTGCAGTCTCTTTCAGTAGAAGAATTTATCAACCTTTCATTATTTTGTTGTTTTATTTCTGTTCTGTGATTTGAATAAGAATCTCGAGTTAACTTTTGCACCATTCATTGAACCCTTTCAAATTAAATATTAAGTGAAGTTCATCTAAGCAGATTTTCTTCATTTGAAATGCGGCCCTAGCTAATCTTCTAATTGTCCAATGCGGCCCACGAGAGGAAAGAGTTTGGGGGCCATTGTTGTAGAGGCAGTGGACTGTTGAATTAGGTCACGAAAGGAAGGATTCTAGGGACAAGTCGAAGGGGTGGAATAAATAATAGGGTTATTTTGTACATTATTAAATAAGTGAAAAGTTATAAGGAGATGAATCGAGGACATTGGATGAGACGAATCGGCTAGGGAAGGGATGCCCAACCTGCGGTCCGCGGGTCACATGCGGCCCACTAAGGCATTTTATGTGGCCCACCGCCAGTGTTTCATCATTCACAAAACAATATTTTCATTATACGTACCCACTAAGTATTACTTTTTTATCTAGCAAAACCCGTTCATATAGATTTAGCGTTAAATTAGGACCCCTTAGAAAAAAATTCTCTATCAATTCAAATAGGTTTGTATCTTATCTTTTGTGAAAGGTATATCATAGACTGAATTTTGTCATGATTTTTCAATACTTCGGTCATGGGCCACCCCTGGGTCGTGTGGTGGGTACGGATCTCGAGAGCGTTTTAGGCGTCCCACGTAACTATGATGAAAAATAGATCAGTAAAATGTAACACAAATCATATTTTTAAATTCAAATTATGATAATAAAACATTTTTTATTGTAATACGTTAATCCTAAAAAACCTAATTTGGACCTGATTTTCACTTATATGATGCCTCAGAATCTAGGTAATTTCCGATTTAACTGTAATAAATCCAGACGAAGCATTGGGAACTTTCAATGCGGCCCATTGAAAGATTTGTTACCACCTATGCGGCCCACCAAGCAGAAAAGGTTGCTCACTCCTGGGCTAGGGCGAACCAGAAACCTACTCATCTTGACCACTCGAGTTAGAAATTGATTCACGTCTATGTTGATAAACGGTTTGTGTTAAAGGATAGTTTCATTACTTCGTTCGATTTAAATGACAGCAAATACTGGCCATTTTATACGCATCTTAAAAAGGCTGCAAGCGAAAAAAATTCAGAACTACAGCGAATGCACGGTCAAAATAACAATTTATCTGCAATTGCCAAGTTGAGACCATTCCTAACTCACTTAAAAATTGGAATGGAGTGCGAAAATCATACAATTATTCTGATTTTTAGCTACAGCGAAATGGTATAAATACCGTAAAATAGCAATTAATTATTCGGGAATGAAACAACAGGTCCTATTATGGAACTATGCGCCGAAATATAGGTCGCATTAGTTGTGTAGTATTAAACTAAGTTATTCGGTGAACATTTTTGTTTCATACCTTTGTAATGGAATTTCTCAGTCTAGTGAATTAAATTATTTATTCGTTTAGAAACTAGGGTTTAGCAGAAATGGCATTGCCTTGGGCGCAGTTCGTAAAAGGTGTCAAACGACTATAGCGAAAGATGCCAATCGAAAAAACGATAGAAAACAACAGAAGCCAAAACTATATTGCCGTTTAAATAAATATTTATTTGATATCCATATATTGAATTTATTTAACCATAGTGAAATTTCTCTTTAGTACATCGCAGGAACAATAATATTCCACATTGCTTCCTTTTCATTGGACATTTCTAAAATTTTGCCTCAGGCCTCGTACCTTTCAGCCACGGTTCTGAGAAACGCTACTACTCGGGTAATAAAATAAGAGGAATGCTAAGTATTTGTGACATTTCGCTGTCCCGAAACGGAGTTGTAAACAATATAGACTCCCAGAGAATACACAATATAAAAATCTCATTTAATGTTAATGTTCCTTTAATGTAGGGATATAATTCGCCCACTAAAACGTCCTATGATGGGCGATTACCTTTACGGAACTTACTACGCTAGCCTTGTTATACCGTCTTCGTATGCATTCCTATTTCGCTCGCTTTTTATTCGATACGCGCGAAAAGGTTAATGACATCGCCGCTGCAAATCGCGAGACGTTTTTCGAGATAACGATTTGATAGAAATCCCCTTGAGGTAATATACGTTACTCCTTCCTCTACGATGGAGTTCCCCCAATTAAGCATATTCTTCTCAAGTTTTGAGCACGCAAAACCAAATTTCTTTTCAATAACTTCCATGGGAATACGCTTATGACTCGGATGAATATCAAAGTTATGAATTTAAACGATCTGCCAAGGCAGAATTATTTTTACGGGACGAAATTGGATTCCCATTAACTACGCGTTCCTTGCTAGGTAATCTTGTCAAGTGCGGGGAAAGTAAACACGGCCGCATCACGTTTCCGAACGTGCTCAGTCCTCCCCTTCGCCTCGTCGGTCCCTTCTCTCGGGACCCAGACTCAACATCCCCTCATTCTTCACGGATCGCTTGCCACCAGTTCAAGCAGTCAGCCGAGCGTAAAAGGAAATCCCTTCGAAGACAGCGGAGCAACGGTGTCGATTCCAGCCAGGTGAGTGAGTGGAGAGGGATGAGAGAGAGAGAGAGGGTGAGTGGAAGAGAGAGAGAGGAGAGAGGTGCGTGGAAGAGTGAAGAGGGAGGGTGGAGTGGAAAAGAGAGACAGAGAGAGAGAGAGAGGGGGGGTGGAGGAAGTGGGGTTGACGCGAAGGATTTGATGGGTGGTCGGTTAGGGAGGGAATGGACGGAGGCAGCAGGGTGGGAGTGTCCGAGGGGCTGCATGTTATGCGAGCACGGGAAGCGGTCCTTGGGAGCCTCCCCTCCAAACACCAACCGGACTATAGTAGACGCGGAAGGGAGGTCTCCGGCCCGGATGTATCCTGTACTGCATATGGGACGAATGGATCGAGCCAATTGAGTCTACTTTTATAAGTCGACGGCACGCCCCTTTACAAACGAATTTATAGTTTTACGTTTCCCCATAGGTCATTTGGTCTTAACGACCATTTCTTAGCGAATTCAAAAATAAGAACTTCAATGACAACAGCCGAAAAAATTATTATCTTAGGCGTATCTCCAGTTGTGAAAAACCAGATGCGATTTTGGGCTACAAAGCATCCGTCTTCAGTGGTTATTCGCCGAAAGTAGATTATTATAGGTATTGGAGAGACCTGTTTATTTTTAGCTCGTTTTCAAAAATGTAGGTACCTTTTTGCTAGCATAAACCCATTGTTAATATGTCATCTATTAGATGAATTTAAATATTATCTTAATACATGTATATTTGAACAAAACAGTTTATTTTCTTCGAAAACGAGCATTGCATATTCACCAGAGACGATTGGACGTTCATGTTTAATTTGTTTTCAGCCATAATACGAGCTCGATAATTCTTGTTTTCCTTCATCAATGGCCATCTTGTAAAGCGTATGAAATCACCATCCTTTCCCGCCGCTTGGCCGATTGCATGCTATTCTGTTATCTTCCATCAGCCTCATCGTCTCGTTTCTCTGCCTGATCATCCTCCTAATCAGCTGAATTCATACCCACATTTACTCTCTGATCTATGATCACACACCGATATTTTTTCAATTACTCTAGTTCAAGGGCCATGGCCTGAGAGAGATGAGAAGGGGCTCGGGCCACTCAGAAATTCCGAGGCAAAAAAAACATTTAGAGCATTTATTACAAAGAATTCTTACAAATAAAATAAAATTTATTTAATAAATGCTTTTTTGGCTTTATTTTTCGCAAATTCTTGTATTAAATAGAAAAATCTATTTTCCGGGCTACGTCAACGTTGGTATGGAGTCTGGACAGTCTATTTAGCCTTTCTTCGGACACTGTGGAGCGGTTATAATTTTTCATCCTCTTTAGACCGCTGAAACTCCTTCCTACCGAAGCAACTCAAGCGGGTAGACTCAAAAATATCCTTAGCGCTACAAATAGATTGGGAAACAATTCTGTTAAATTTGTTTCCGATATATTTTGCGGCAAATTGGCTGGTGTAAGTTCTAAATCGAAGTTTGTTTTGCGGATTTTTTTAATAAAAATAAGTTCATCACGCAAATCGTTTGAAATTCCTTTAGCATGTTTCTGTTGGAACGTAAGTGCTGCGGATTTTATTTCTTCAAATGTTAAATCCACAATATTACAAATAAATCCAAAAAAGTTGCAGATTTCTCACAATGATTCAAAAAGCCGTGTTAATCCAGATATTACCGAATCCACAATTACTGAAAAAACGTTACTTCTGTAATATTTCTTGGCATCAGACGATGTGGTAAAACTGCGAGTAGTTTCAAACTCGATTAAAATTTTGGAATTTGCTGCAATTAACTTTGATCTGGAAAGAATTTCATCCCATTCAGCCCGGATTTGTCTAATGTTTGTTATACGATTATCAACGTTTTTCATCTCAACGCCTAGAGTCGCATTACGAACCTCGATGAGCAAATTTGTTTGTTGTAATAAGGATAATATTTCTATCCATACTGTCAATAAGAGAATGCATTCGAATGTACCCAAATATTGCTTAGTGGACTGCAGCTCAGTACGTACATGTGGTGGAAGATTAAGCCCGAATAGTTGACAAATGCTTAGCAACTGGTTGTACTGTATAGATTCGTGCAGACCATCTTGTGTCCGATATGGTATGAATTAATTTTCTATTTTTGAGAAATGCACAATCGAGTTGTGCTAAGCATGGTTATTGTTTCCTAGTTTTGCTTTTTAATGGGTGTTAGAAAAAAGTGTTAGTAATAAAGACATACTCGTATTATAGAATAAAGTATGACTTTTCATTCTTGTTACCAGAGGCGGATTAAGGCCTTCCGGGGCCCATGGCGCTAAAAAATTCGGGGCTCTCAATATTATGGTACTCATATAACCTACACACATTTAACCTATTGCTACAAACCCTCATATTAATTTTTGATTTTTCTATGGAAATACAGATTTTCTCTTTAAGAAGGAAGAAGAATCACTAATAAATAAGATGGAATGTTTATAAAGAGTTGGCAAAATTTATAGAGAACCATACTATGCGAAATTTATTACACTACTTTAATAGAAATACGACATACAAACGAAAAAATCCACTTCATTTCATGTAGAAAATAACATTTTTCAAAAGAAGTAATAAATTTCTTAAAATATTATCCAAAATTGCCAATGCGCAACTGATAAAAATAAAGCATATAAATACAACAGGTAAAATTACTATATGAAAGATACTAGCAATTCATAAATATTTTCCTAGATTTATATTTTTTTTAAATATCTACATATTATTACGCTCGAATCTATATTATTTAAAAAATCATTCTCAATGCAAATTATAGTTAAACAATTCAGATGATTGTCACTCATTGTGTTACTCTGATAATTTCTCACACGCTTTAGGGCCGAAAATGATCTTTCCCACTAAAAATTTGAAATTGACATTGTTAATAAAATTCTTAAAATAATTTCTACATTAGAAAAAGTTGATTTCATAATGGAAACCAATGTATTCATTCCGATAATGCTCTATGATTTGTCTTCTTCTTTCGCAAATAATAAAAAGTGATCTAATTCACCTTAAAAATTTATGGCATCAATGTCACCCTTGTAATAGTCGCCAAAATCGAAAAATACTACAGATCTTTTTTCCTAGACACAATAAGACAGGCCAACAGAGGCATTAGTTCATTTGGTGCTGTGACACCCCCTACCAAACGCTTCTGGCGGCTTGCAGGGTATTCAGGTAAATGTAAATGTAATATTAGAATTGAAATTACACAAAAAACTTTTGTGGGTCCCCTACTTCACGGGGCTCCTGGCGCGCGCCATGTTCGCCCCCCCTAAATCCGCCACTACTTGTAACCATATAAATTTCTTTATCTCTTAAGGTTAAAAATTTATTTTTTAAATATTGCAACTCGGTTTCATAATAAAGTTATAGTTTTTCATAAATTTGTCCCCCCCCCCCCGGAGCTTGGGGCCCTGCTGCTCCCTTTATTATGTCCTGTCTAGGGCAGACCTATTCAGACATTATCTGTAAACCAAAATCCTTTTTTTTCCTCCCAAGTTTCCTTCCCTGTCCTCGTCTTTTACGAAAAAAGTATTCACAATAATTCAGTTCGGCTGCCAGCATTTCCATAATGCTTGCCTCACTACTACGTCATATGCTTTCTCATTTCCTTCCTTAAGCATTTCCACTTCCTGACCCTATTTCGGCACTTCCTTTTGCTAATTTCTTAAATTTTGCGTGTGACCTAACGACCACCAAATGGTTATCACAGCTTGCATACGCCGCAAGAAAACCATTCATTAAGATTTATACACCAATAATGTAACATCAAGCAGACCAAAAAATTAGCGACCCTTTCACGAGCAAAATACGTAAATACAGTAGTAGATATATGACTATATTATATTTTTCGAGTCGTAAGTATAACTTACAGGTTTATCGTTTTGAACGTAACTCCCCTATATGCAAATTTGATATTAGGCCATATATAAACTGGAAACAAATAACACTCGATAAACGAAATTAATTTCGCTGCGACGTATTTTTTGCAAAGATGCATTTTGCCTCTATCGCTACTACGTAGCATTGATATGCAAAACTGTACATTTTATGATGATAAAATGATATTTTATAATGGGTAAAGTAAACCTTTCTGCAATTAAAGTGAAAATCTGATACAAAATAAGTTTCTCGTTCTTTCATTCACATTGTGGAGCTATTGGACACGGCCAAGTCTCGTGCCACCATAATCTCTGCCTTTCCATTAGGTTAGTCACACGTAAACAATTTTCTGAAGCATTCAAGGAAAACAGTATTATGTAGCAAATACTATTTCAATTGCGAGTGTATATTTTTATTGTGCTTTGGAGCAAAGATTTTCCGGTGGAAACGTAGCGTATGTCTGTCTATATGAAAATGTGAGACATTATTTCGATATATCGCACGTAGCACTTTTCAAGAAAATATCTATTTATAATGGAGAAGGAATTCGTTATATCTTTTTAAAATATTTCCACAAACTGTGGGGGAAACAAATTAGGTTTCTTAAAGGAATTAGCACTTCCATAGATAAGGATTTTGTGACATACGTATTTTTGTGAAAGGAGGACTAATTTTTCATAGAAATGCAATAAAAGTTTGTTGCATTTCATAGATCGTATAGCTCATGGGTAGGAAACCTTTAGTACTGCATTGTGGGCCACATTGGTGACAGTGAATCATTCGGTGGGCCACATTGGAAATTGCCAATGGTTC
This sequence comes from Uropetala carovei, assembly GCA_036926305.1. Taxonomy (NCBI): domain Eukaryota; kingdom Metazoa; phylum Arthropoda; class Insecta; order Odonata; family Petaluridae; genus Uropetala; species Uropetala carovei. The sequence continues at coordinate 4,042,957 of JAXCHB010000172.1, read as the reverse complement.
GACAAACTGGATTAAAGTTAATTGTCTAGAGCAGCGTTTCCCAACCTGGGTGCCGCGGCACCCTGGGGTGCCATGAAGTGTTCTGAGGGGTTCCGCAAACATTATTCTGTTTTCCCATTTTTAGCCTCATTTTGCATCGTCGGCTTTCAAAAATCCAAACCAGAGTTAAGACGAACTTCATTTCGTCGCAAAGGCACTTCGAAATGAAAGGAGATATGGAGAAGGGGGTTATTATTAAGATGAGGAGGGGTGCCGCCAAATTCTGAAAAGTCACTTAAGGGCGCCGCAGCTATAAAAAGGTTGGGAAACACTGGTCTAGAGATTCGTAGGCACTGTATGAGTGAAAATAAATTGAAAATATGGTTTTCTAGGTTAACATTCAATAATAAAAATCAGGTTGGAATTCAATCTCACAGGTACCTCCGAGAAATGATCGAAAACAACATTAAAAAGAAGCTATTTTAGTTGAGAAATGTGTACAATTTGAACAGATTTTGGTAGACACAAAAAATCATATTTGGTAGGTAAATCAAAATGAAAATATATTAAAAACTGAGAAATACTGAAGGTGGGCCGCATAAAATTGCTTAGTGGGCCGCAGGTTGGGGAACCTTGGCATAGATGCGTCCATTTTAGGGTAAACAATCATCGACGCTTCTACCGAAATGCAAGAGCAGTATTGGGAGATAGGAAGCGAAGCCACAACGATACCATGGAATGGAGTCTACTGGGATGCGAAGAAGGGACCCGAAATCACAACGCATCAGAAGGAGGTGGGTGGCCCACGTGAATGACTCTCGTTCGAAATCGTCACGCTGAGAGGAATCTCTTTTTACCTCCTACACCAAAAGATGAGTCAATTTGACCCGGACTTTACAGTCATTAAGAAGAAATGAGCGTAGATGAAGCAGAGGACTCTACCGACAACGATAAGTGGAATTTTAGTCAACATTAAACCGGTCTACTGTAACGAAAAGAAAGCGATAAAATTGATCTTCGGTCGAGTTTTTAGGGCAGTGGAAAACCCTCGACGGCAGAGGTGGTCTCGCGTGTGATTTGGTGCGAGGGTTTCCGTGAGAGGCAACATATGGCCAAGACAACGTGAGTGGTGCTTAAAAGACGCCGGCCGGTGGAATGAAGGGTCGTGGTGTAACGAGGCGAAATTGGCCGTGACGAACACGCGAATGGCACGCCGTCGGACAAAAGACGGCGGGCGTAAAAACAAAGTGCCTCGGTAAATAGCCGGTAATTCGAGGAAAATTTAGAAAATACCTACCTTCCGTTGCAGCGGAAGTATAATTAAAACACCTTTCTCGTATTTCTTTTTCCTAACGAAAAAGTGTTTTCGAACGAACGGAAGTCATATATCGCTAACGTTGTTTTCTAAGCTATTAGACCCGGTCGTTTAAGATATTTTTCCGCCCTGGAGAAGGTCCCGTACGAGTGGCATCTTCCAAGAAAAATTTTGGAACACTTTTATCTATTATTCATGTCTAAGGGTAATCCAGCCACCCCTGCGATATTCACTGTTTGACAAAATTTACTTGCAAATTAAAATTTTGGCTCCCGAGCTCATTCGCATTCCAAACCCCTCCAGTAGCTATCATTAATAAATATTTCACATAGTTTTCATTATTTTTACACGACGGATAAAAGAGATAAATGACCTTTCTACTTGACCGTACCCGAGATATTTTGCCTCCCGCGGCAACGACCCGTTTCATAGCCTTTTCTACTTTGCAAAGTTGTTACGAAGTTTATTATTGCTTTAAATTCGTCATTATTTATTTAACTGCTTGCAAATAATGCACAGAGAAATCGTTGAGAAAACGCCCCCTTAATTCAGGCGACCCGGTAAAGCTCACGTCCAATTTTTGAGCACGTTTACCGAATAAAAAAAATCAGCCGCGTTCGAGTCTATCGAGAAATGGGAAAACCCGGGTCCATCACTCCCCTGAACGCTCAAGTCACCACATTTATAGGTTGGGAAGACTCACAGTCGAAATTATTTCCTCTTTTAGCGGTTGCCGCGTAGAACATAGCTCCGAAAGAAACAGCGCACGTCGGAAATCAGCATAGAAATGAGAACGAAACGAAGGAAGAGCGCGTAAGGAGACAGCACAGGACAGATAGGAAAGGAATAAAATTTCCAGATGGACCCGACGGAGCGGCTGCTCCGGGGCGTGCCCGCCGACACGCCTTGCGACTGCGCTCCGTGAAAAACGCGGACGGACACTATGGCGGACGGCGGAAGGGGAACCTCGTTCCGATGGGATCTCTCGTCTCCCTCTCGAAATAAGGCCTTCGAAACACGCAAAGGGAGATGCGAAAAGAGCGCCCCGGAAGGCGACTCGGGCAACGAGGCTGCGTAGACTCGCTCGACCCTAATAGTTCCGGAGAAAGCAATAAAAAAAGGGCCCACGGAGGGAAACATTTCGCCAGACAATGAGGTCTCGAGGCATCGAACCACGCCTCCTGTCCCTGAAAGGCCCTCGTCGGAGAAGTCGAGCGTTATTTCGGTTTGTAGCAGCCATCGACCCTTCGCATAGCGGCCAACACGCCCCAGCCTCCTCCTCCTCCCAATACCCCTCATTCCTCCTCATTCCTCACCCTTTCGAGGCGTCCCGTGAGGAGAAAGGACGAGCGAAACTCAGAAGAGGTCGAAGAAGGGAGAGAACCGTTTTTAGGTGAGGCGAAATCGAGAGGGAAAAGGAGGAGAAAGTGAGAGAAAGAGAGGGCGCGTGATGGAGAGAAGTATGGAGTGGAAGTCTTTAATGGGAACCAAAGAATCCGGGGAGGAACAGGGGAATATGCGAAGGGGAGAAAAAAACAACGAGGAGTAAAGTGAGGCGTAGACCACCCTCGCTGCCTCTCGAGCCATGCCTCACTAACCTTGTAGCTAAACAAAAACGAGCCCTCTCTTTCTCTCTCGCTCGACCCCTCTCGCTTTCCGCTAGACAGCGCCTAGATGCTCCCATAATTCACTTGCTCGGACGAGAGCCGCTTGCCCTTTCGGGATGCCGCGACGTCCTACCGGGACGCTTCTGCCCTCTTCCCCGCCGCCCTTCGGCCATACGCGGCTAACCGACGAACCTCTCTCTCTCTCTCTTAGTGTCCGCGAATCGATTCGCGAGTCGTTTTTCTATTCGAGCCACACGAGCAGCGCCGGCGCAGAGAAGGCGAGAGAGCCGAGCATTCCGATAAACGAAAACTTACTTCCTCGACCACAATTAAGATAGCGCACAACTTCCGTAAACTATTCACTAGCCGAATGAGTTTTCCGGTGCCAAATACCGCACCCGACTTCTCTTACGCGAGACGAAAAACTGACATTTTTGTCTCCAAACAATCCGCCGCCGGAAGTTCCAACCAGGAACGTTCTCATGGTGGACGCTTGGGCCGCGGACGTTTCGGATACCAAATTATCTTACGGCGGATGTTTCGGCTCTTGAAAATAGTACCACGTGCATCCATAATAAATTTATCGTAAACATCATAACAAGTTACCTTAACGTAAACTAATTTCGATGAAAAGTGCACCGGATGGCTATGGCGGATTTCTCTATGGGCCACTATGAAAAGACCGAACTCTAGGAGTGCCCCTCTTAAAAGTCTCATCAAAATTTCAAAATAGGTTTAAAAAATATATGCCTTCTAAGCCCGCAGTGAACACTGTGGACGTATGTGGAAGATGTCGTGGCTGTCCATCTGTCCGAATATTCCATCTCGGAAGCCAGTTGACTGTTTTTTTTATATATAACATGGAAGATCTATATCAAAATAATCGCGATGGATTCATTTGGAACCAAATAAACAATGATATTTGCCACGTGAGAGAAGACTAAATAGCATTAATATCATTAATTAAGGCATCGAAAGAGACTCGCCAAAGTCAAAGAGATTAGATCATCTAATTCGATAATTATTCTACGTATTTTTATGTTCTGCTATTGTTACGAATGATACATAGAAAATATATTTCTTTACTCATATAACTTCTAAAAATAAAAAGGAATGCTAAGAAATGTATAATTTAGAGTTCGCATTGTTTATAAATAAACAAAACAATTAACTCATTACAAAATTTAAGGAAAAAGAAAAGGTATGAGCCGCTTTATAGCCACAACTCTTTCTCACACACTATCACAGGCAAAAGAGTTCTAAATGTTTAGAAATGATGTACATTGGCCAAAACATCTTAGAGCTATGAAGTACAAAGAAAGTCACTTTTTATTGTTAAAAACTATTCGATTCGACACATACACTCGAGAAGGACGTTAACTCACAAATAAGCCGGAGCTATTTTCCGAATTAAAAATAAAATTCAACTTCGTATTAAATCACTACCCAGCGTTCCAAGTATTCAAGTCTAATTACATAAATTCCATTTATCTAACGGCGTTCTCCATCTACTCGTTTTGTCTGTCTCTCTCGCGTTTCATTTGTCGGCGCTTAAAAAAGGTAAATATCTGTTTCGTTTGAACGGTGGTTGTCAGTTTCGCAACTGTTAGAACACACCCACGCAGGGAATGACGGGAAATGGCCGGAAAGCCCCTCGTGGCATCACGTGAATGGAAGAGAGAGAGAGGAAAAATGGATCCCTAACATTTGCGCACGCGTTGAGGAGGAAGGCTAACGGATGTTTATCGAGAAACTTCCCAGCGATTGGGGAGCGGATCCCGAGTTCAATCGATTCGCGCGCACTCGCAATTACTCAAATCAAAACACCCTGTAAAAATAGCGCCATAATTCCTTTCAATTTGACGGAATCGGTGACGATTAGAACAGAAACATTCTCCACCAAACCCGATTCTGATTGTTATGGACGAGATGAACTAAAATAAAAAAATACTTGATGTAATAACTGAAAACGGAGAAAGAGCGACTTGGAGAGACGATGGTCGCTGCACTAGACGAGAGCTCAGCTGTGTGATGTGAGTTATAGCGCATCCATACTTCCATGCGCCGTTAGAACGCATTCGCTTATACTAAGGAAGATCTCCTAAGAATAGTGCGAATTTTTTAAATCCCAACGGTTTCGAGAAATGGAAGCTACGGCAGAGGCAAATGGTATAATCAATTCGTCGCGTTTTTCGTGAAAGAAGTTTTACATTAACGTCGATGCGATAGCAAAGTATTAATTTATTTCCGTCTTCGAGATGTACATATGGCTAAAAATCTACTCCACCACGGTAAGTTGGAGATTTGATCCCTCGAAAACAATAAATAATGAAAATACATCTTCCTAATATCCGGGGAAACTGGCTAATTTCTAAAAAAAAGTTGTCGCCATAATTTCCCAGAAATTTCTGGATTTTGTAAAAAAATGCGAAAATCTTTAAAGGAAACTTAATAGACATATTACACAAATCAAATTGAAGGATAACTAATATATTTCAGTAATTTGTATTCGTATTTTGTTTGATGAATTTTTGTGATAAAAAATTTAGGGAACTGAAATTAATTAAAATGGGAACTCTGACTAAAAGGCGAAGAATGCAATTAAATAAAAATAAACCCTTTTACATTTGATCCAGCTGAAAGATAAAATATAATTTTTTAGCGCAAAATTCTATAGATTCTTATAATTTTTTTTAGTTAACAGCGAGAACAACTTGTTCTTTTCTGGAATATACTTTCGGCGAATCACTTCTAAAGACGGCAGCGTTGTAGCCGAAATGCGTATTTAGTTTTTTATCACCTTGTTGGAAATACCTAAGATAAGTATTTAATTTTTTCAAGTTTTGATATTGAAGTGCTTATTCTTGAATTACTGCGAATACCACGAGGAAGAGGACTACTATATTTTGTCACGAATTATTCACGAAAATGCGAATCAAGAGCGAGTGTAACTCAAAGGATGCATGTGTTTGAACTGAATTATTCTTTTAAAAGACTTGAAACATGGAATACTCATTCGAATAAAGATAATATGGAACACGTCCAAACCTGGAGGGAATTATGATTGAAGACCCTAAAGAGGAACATTAAACATTTAAAAAATATAAATATTAACAATCAAGAGGATTAACGCCGAACCATCCGCCTGGTTGGTTCGATGATCGCTTTTTGCACCAATGCGTTTTTAAATCAGTTCGCGGTTCGGTTCTCAATATAAATAAACGATCTGATGGTTGGCTGACGGTATAGATGAACCAGAAAGGCGATTTAAATAAAAAGCAATTCGTTCTTGAACATTTACACTAATATAACTGCCCTCTCGCATATAGAAAATCGACAGTTTTACCAAATTATTTCTCATTTTTAAATAGTTTGTTAGAATCTTAAAATAAATTTTTCGAATCATTTCTGATTCGGTTCGCGTGTCGGAAAATTACAAACATCTTGTTTCGTATGTTCGATCGTTGATACATGTTATTTTGCTTATATAATCAGGATATTATTTTCTCCATCTTAACTTTTGACCTCTTATATTTCCCACCCTGGCGGAAAAATCACGCGACGTCGTTATACTCTCTATCTTTATAATAACATACTTGTTTACATGACATTCGTGTCGTTATTCATGGCCTATTTGCCGCGCTAAACACATGCATTACAAATTAGGCGCACATATAGAGTGATTAGCCTCAGGGCGTCGGGACACGGGCCTTCCCACCAGAGTGTTGCTACCATTGTTGCAGTGAATTGGAAGTGTTCGGCCGTCGGCCCCGTTACGAAGAGGGGTTAAGGGGGGAAAGCGGTCGTTTGTGCGCAGGACACGAAAAAGGGGTGGGCGGCGGTGTTTTGGGGCCGCGGAGGGCGGGACGGGAAGGCCCTTTTCACTCGGGCTGCCATTAGACACGCCTGCAAAGGAGGGAGCATCGTTTACGGCTGGATGAGTGGGGAGCTCAGTCCGGCGCAGAAGGGAAGGGGGAGGGAGGTGGTTGGGTTGGGGGGGGGGGGCGAGTGGGAAGGGGGAAGGGGACGAAGGGATGTTGAATTAGGACGGGGGGGTTGTAAAACTTAAGGCCGGCATGCTATTCGAAGGCGTCATAAAATTTCTCTAGGGTCTCTCTTTTTTTTATAATGGCGGGGGTGGCAGCCGACGAGGTCTCTGTAGTCTTCCGAAGGCAGACCGTCAGACTCTCTCTCTCACGTATGGGGATATGAAGGGGGTAGATGCCCGGAGAGAGAGGGTGAGAAAGGGAGGGAGAAAGAGAGAGGGGGAGGGGTGGGAGGGAGGAAGGAAGGGGGGGCCTCTCTCCTGCTAACGGTTTTTCTTATGGATTTCTGGTGCAGTGACTCGTGCGACGCATCGGAGCGGGAGGGAGTCAAGGGAGAGAAGGATCAGATTCCCGTCTCCAGGGGGAGGGTAAGGGGGGAGAGAGGGATTGGAGGAGAGGGACGAATAGAGATAGAGAGGGAGAGAGTGAGGGGCAGGAGATGATGTAGATGGAGAGGAGTGAAGAGAGAGTGGGGGGGGAGGGGGAAGGACCGGTGTCAACAAAAGCTGAACGTTAACGAACTATGAATGATTAATAAATACGAGTGTTCGGTCTTGTTTCCAACTCCCTATTTCCATACAGCGAAAATTGAGAGAATTCAAGAACAAATCCTCTCTTCCTTTTATTCTTCCCGGAGCCGATTTTGAACGCTGACATCTCCACGTCACTATCTCGCACGCAAATAACTTTTCACGCGGCGAAGTTTAATTCCAGAGTGCAAATAAATTCTTTCTAAAGAACCTGAAAATTCATTTAACTTTGACGCTGTCGTCTACTTGGAGAAAATGGTTTAATTTATATGGAGAAGTTTTCACTGAAGATATTCCATCAGAAAATGCTCTGTGGAGTTAAATGAAAACCTTTCAAAGGTGCAAGATAAAGAGGACGTGATGCGCGGGTGGCCATCCTGCTTCCATGGACGAGAGACACTTCCGGTGACAATTATTCGATTTCAAAAGTACAGACGAAAAAAAACGAGAAGGCGTCCCTGCGAGTGCAATGGTGGACGCATGACTTTGGGCAGTGGTACCAACCTTCCCGCGCTCCTTGTCGAAGTCGCACTCCCTGATTGCCGAGGCTCCGCCGCAATGGTGATGGTAATTGCTACTCCCCGGATTGAACACCAACTGTATATTGGTTCCCGTTGCCACGAAAGCCTGTTAAAACAAAAGTCACAATCATCAAAATGAAGAATTCCAGCCGACAGACACGCACGTGACAATGCAACGATAAATTTATTGGTTTATTCACACCGTGAAAGCGAAAAGAGGAAATCCGAATTATGAATTCAAAATACTAAGAATAAATGGAAAATTTCAACTTCGCTCACCATAACCTCGGAAATCGTTCCGCGATTCGGATTAAGAATTAATGCAACCATATGTTACTCATTGCATATTGCCTAAGTATTAATCTCAGTAATTTAATCTTAAATAATCACTGCAAGGCTTCAAGATTTTCCGAAGCCGCAGATTCTACCAGTTTGATATTCAATGCCAACAAATTGCATAAAATTGCGCTAAAGGAGCAAAGATAATAATGTAAAATTACAAGAAGGATGAGTGTCTACAAATCTAATAAATAAAACTGCCTCATGCATATGCGGGTATATCACTTGCGACGAAGAAGTATTTACTGCAGACTAATTGTGTTTATTAATTGCAGTTCATGAAGCGAAAATTGATGAGACTAATGTAGATTTCTTTATTCCTGTTCAAAAGTTGAAACTTCTCAAGTCAAACCAACATTTATGTACATTAATTTTAAAAATGCAAGCGTTCTCTTTTGGAGGAAAGAAACATTAGTAATATACAGTAGCAAAAGAGTGAGGAAGACCGTTTTTAACGACGCCTAAACCGATGGTGTAAAAAATGTCAATTTTAATTTATCCATTCAAATGGATAATCTTATTGCGTGTACTAGTGGAATCTTACAAAATTACCACATTTTAGGTAAGTGTTTAATTGTTCGTAAAGACACCAAAAATGAAACCACCGATTTATCTATATTGACGCCTTTTAGTAACACATCATGTTCAATTTCCCGAGCACATTTCAGTTATTCTCAAATAATGTAATATAAACAAATTTATTGCTCCTTGCTCGCAAAATGCAGGGGCTTAGAGTTAATTAATTACTCTTGCTTTCATGACTTTTTTCAATCCCACACTTTGAATAACTGAAAAAATTGAAAAATGTAAAATATATTGTATTAGTTAAGGGTTTTACGCTATAGTTATGGTGGTAATTTTACGCTTTCCTGCTCAAATTATTTGAAAGAAAATGAAGAAATTGTTTTATGCAATGCAGAATAACTTTTGGCAAATAATTTGAAGAAAAATTTCATTTTATGCATAAAGAGAATATTCTAAATGAATAAAACAGCTCAATGATCACAATGGAACCTAATGCAGAATTACTGAAATATTGAATGAGGAGAATGCGCGAGACGCAGTTAACATTAGAATAAAAAGTAAATTCTTTAATGATACTCCACTCCAGGATAAGAGACTATTTATGAGACTAAAACTCAAAGATGGCAGGAAAAGTACATGCATATGAATACATTGTATATGTAGATTGCCATTCCTTAATCATTTCCACCCTGGGGTGGAAAGGATTAAGGAAACGGAGGGCTACATTAGTCATACTTCAAGAACCACGTCACCGATGATGGTGTAAAAAATATGTCAATTTTAATTTATTCCATTCAAATGGATAATCTTATTGCGTGTACTACTGGAATCTTTCAAAATTACCAAATTTTAGGTAAGTGTTTAATTGTTCGTAAATACACCAAAAATGAAACTGCACCGATTTATCTATATTGACGCCTTTTAGTAACACATGTTCAATTTCCCGAGCACATTTTAGTTATTAATTAATTGATAATTTCTCAGTATGTCAAAAATATTGGTAACTGGTGCAAAGAATCAATGTAGGTATAAGTGATTTTTTTCTATCCAGAATATGGAATATCGAAATATGACATGTAAAAAAATTACCTTCCCTACATTAAAATTAAATGTAGCTTTTAAAATGTTTAGTGTAAACATGCCTCGCGTGACAACATTTTTGCGCTTAGAGCCGTGTGCATTTTATTCCAACGAAAACGAGAATTTACTAAACGACGGCTAGGATTGTCATATGTATAATGTGAGCACGAGTGGAGTCGAAGAAAAGCCCTTAATCAACGTCACCTCGTCCCACTCCCCATATCCCCTCCCCATATCCCCTCCACCAGTATCCTTAACCCCACTTTAAGCCCCGTATCTTCCTCCCCTTTACTCACGATTTCCGTGTGACCTTCTCGACAGCCGTTCTGGAACCTCACTTGCCTCTCTTCTTGCGGCCTGTCTCTGTAGCCAGTGAAGCGCACCTTCGGGGAAAAAAGTTCAAAATGAAATATTATATCAGCTTGGTTTTACATCACAACTAATTTAATTATATAGTCTATATGCCACAATAATAATACGGCACAAAATGACTTTCACCCAATGGATTTGACTCAATTTGACCGCATTATCAGCGTTCACCAATTAACTTTTTAATTTCGTCGGTTAACCGAGAAATTATGGGAAACCTCCGAGGTGGCACGCATCGGATAAAGAAACTGACCGGGGAAAAAATCCTTCGATATCAGCCTTTAAACGGGCACTTGAGCTACGAAATGAATCACCACTGAGGACGGCTGCTTTGTAGCCAAGAAGGGGAGTCTCCTTCCTTCGCGTCCATCGCGGCCTTCATATACGAAGTCTCTCCATCGAATATTGGATTTGCAACACACGGCGATGCATTTGTAAACTTTATTTATTAAACAATGGGTCGGTCATTGAACACCGACTCGAACCATCCCCACCGCCGGAGACTCCGATCCTTCGCATTAATTACGAGATAAATACGTTTCGGTTCGATCGCCTTTCTCTGAGCACATTCTCGATCTTCAACAAAGCGATGGTAAAGAATAACCGAAGTTAGCGAAACATTCTCTGCCCCCGGCAGGGTTCGAACCTTCGACCAGACTCGTTAAGCTAAGAGAGAACCATATTTTACGCGCGGTGCTGAATTCGTAGTCACGACGAATGTTTTGGCGAGCCGAATTATATCCACGCAAAGGAATTTTCCTCGAAACTTTTTCGAGAGATTATTTTCGTCATTATAAAATTTAAAATCGTTTCAAAACGATCTTTCGGCGCTAAAATTTCATCATAAAGGCTTTCTAAACACTATTTCAATTTAAAAAATTTATATATATATATATATATATATATAAATAAATTATAGCATATTGTTTTTTTTCGCCTAAGCTTCCCGTTCAGCATGAAATACTCTCGTCTGCCGTGCGCCATTACTCTAAACCGCCACAACACAAAAGCCGCGAGAAAAGGGATTTACGCGTAGAACGCTGAGATGCAATCAAAAGCGGTTTAAATCTCAGAGAGAGAGCAACGATTGGTCGATATATCTATTCCTCACGAAAAAGTATATACTCCAAATTTTCAACTGAAGTTTTTGCCGTGCAAAATTCCCAATGTTTATGAAAAACTGGATATAATTAGACATGGCATGCTAAAATAACATTAAAAATTCACTTCAGAGCCGGGACTAGGTATTTTGGCGCCCGGGGCTAAAATGGATAATCGCGCCCCTAGCCCAAACCCTGTATTCTATGACATGCAAAATATAATAATTATAATTACTGTCAGCTCGTCGCCAACAATCTCACTTTATCACGTCATTTAAAAAAAAATTATGGTTGTAAATATGTTTGCTTACATAAAATATAATACATACAGTATAAGTGCCCGTCAAAAATGACGGGGAGTGATTTGGTTTATTGGCACGGTACACATTAAATAAAAATGTATTGAGTGGGCATAAATTCGGACAATGCACATACAAAGTTGGTTAGCATTTTTAAATTATTGAATTTTTACAATTTCCTATTTTTCTCATAGGTTTTGTCCAAAAACACATAACTGTGCCAAATTTCAAGCTCATCTGAAAGTGCCTTATAATTTTTATCCTCGTAAGGAGCGACAATGGGGCGAGATAGACCCGAAATTTTTAAATTTTTAGAATTTCGGAGTTTTTCCTTGGTTGTGAGAAAAAAACGGTGCCAAATTTCAAGACTCTTAAGTCATCTTGAATGGTCTCACAATTATTATCCTCGTTTTGGGCAATAATGGGGCAAAAAAAGGTCCCAAAAATGGGGATTATATCAATGTCGCATTTCTGTCATTGGTCGTAGTTTAACATTAATGGCATTATAATATAAGCCTCTGATTCCCATTAAAAGCTTACCCCTATAAAAGCATTAAGCTCGTTGCCACAACAGCCGATTGTTGCGACCCAGAAAAATCACCACTTTTTTCCGATGAAAACTCTAAATTTACGCTAATTATATTCGGAATTCAATTCTGTCTTCAAAAATAAGAAACTACTATTTATATCCTTTCCGAGAGTTCAAGTCCCAAGTTCGAATGTTGACGGGAAATAATTTTAAAAAGCAAATATAAAAACCTCTACACCGATTTACGTATCTTCTTATGGGGCAAAAAAAGGGCAAAAAGGGGCCAAAATAACCCCTCAAAATTGGAATTTCAACAATGTTGGATTTTTTCCTTCGGTTGTGAACAAAAACCTATAATTGAGCCAAATTTCAAGTTTCTAGCTCATCTGGAAGTACCCAAGTAGTCTCATTTCTGCGTTACTATGTAAACAAAGCGTTCCTGACAGATACACAAACCTAGCCCTTTATATAAGACTAATACATATAATCATAACTTTGGCGCCTCCTAGAATGATGCGCCCGGGGCAAGAGCCCCGCTCGCGTCATCTTCGTCCCGGCCCTGATTCGCATCACTAAACCCAGTTATAATTACATATTAGTTTAGAAAATACGCTTTTTTCCCACCTTTAACACGAGTTGCACGAGAGATAAATTTGCGCTTTATTGGACCACGCAAAAGATATAAGAATCCAACAAAGATAAAGTGTCCTGCGACACAAAATCATGTGCTTGGACTGTATTTATATTTAACAATTTGAAAATTACTTATATTTACCTTTATTGACCAGGATTTAAAACCGTTATGGGTCCTTTTTATGTATTTAACATTAACTTTTAAACGAATAGATAATTCCTCGCGTTATGGACTTTATTTGAATATAAAATTGATGGAGCAGACTACAAAATATGACACTCGTATCGACGTTAGGAAAAACACACATTGGAATCTAGGAGAAAGTATTCGAATGAAAGAATTCAATGTCAGGGAATTAGCCATCCGTGAAAAACTTTGTGACAGTCATTTAAGATTTTGTTTCGTAATATTTATTTCTATGTCCCAAGACGGCATATTAATTAACTTCTGCAGCCATTGAGCCAGAACCAGATACGAGGATCTACGGGGTGGGCCAAAAAAATGTACCCGATTTAAAAATGGGATTACAAAATAACCATACATGATAAGATTGAATAATAAAGTTGATTAATCAGGAAAAAGTCAAATATTTTTTTAAATAATCCTTTTTGTCTAGGTTCAAAAAGTCTCAGATAAGCTAACAACAACAACTATAGCCAATATTGGACATGAAATCCTACAAGCATGTGTTATCAGAATGACTGAAGATATTTGGAAAATCTGTATTGATGAAAATAAATTTGAAAGATCCATCTATTGATTGGTTTTTGTTTCACATTCATATCATAGTTCATTTAATTTTTTGTTTAATTTAGAAATTGGGTACATATTTTTTGGTCCACCCTGTATAATAAAAATAGGCAATTTTCCGATTTCTGACGTAATAAAATTTGTATCTTCTTAGTTAAAGAAATCCACATACAATAAAACCTACATTTGTAAGACCAGCCCAATCAACAATTATACCACTTCAAAACACTGTTCATACACAGCAGAAATATTTATATATGTATCCCCCCAAAGCCATAATAGGAAGAACTAAACTTTTCGATTGGTGATCGCTTCATATTGGTATTAGTTCTTATTGGTATTAGTTCTTATCAATTAGGATTAATAACACTGACACTTCTTATATAACATAATAGAATATTATAAGGACGAAATATTACTTTGGAATAGAGGTAATGACATCAACAGCTGAACGAAGTAAAAACAAAGAAAATGACGAAATGTTTCCAAGCAACCATCGTCATTTGAAAGTGAAACAGAAGCAAAATTAAATGAAGCCGTTTGTTTCCACTTATCCTTCGAACTATATATTTACATATTTGAATTTAATTCAGAATAATAGAGAGTACTAAGATACATACTGAAGTAATAGAGGAGTGAAATCGATGTAAGGGGTGGCGGACGAAGGGGGCCGAAAGGGGGCGTGGAGGTGAGGGTGGGGCGGCGAATGAAGAGACCCTGGGGGTGCGAATGAGGAGGCGTGGATGGGGGGGGGGGTGGAGGAAGAGAAGACGTGGGGTTGGCGGTTGCGGGGACGTTGGGGTCTGAATAAGGAGGCGTGGAGGATGAGGCGGTGTTAAGGGGGCGAAGTGGGGCCTGGGGGGTGCGAACGAGGAGGCGTGGAGGGGGTGGCGGTTGAAGGAACTCGGGGGGTGCGAACAAGGAGGGGTGGAGGATACCGAGGATGAGAAGGAAACGAGAGGGTGGAGGAGACGTGGGAGGGTGGCTGATAAGGGTACATGGAGGCGAGAATCGAGGGGCGTGGAGGGGATGGCGGACGAGAAGGAGCCAAGACGGGGAGCACTTGATCCATACTCACTCGGCCACGTTCCCTAAGGACAAGTTTTTTTTGGTTAAATAACGCAATACACACTTGATAAAGCAATTTGCGAAAATGGAGCAAAAATAGTATAGTCCCACCTCCGACTCCCGGCTAAGCCTCCTGAACAGCTCGTCCGATTCGAACTTGGCCTTCTGGTCGGGAACCACTCGGGGCATCTTGAACAAGAAGCGTGGCTTAGGGGGAGGCGGTGCGAGGACTGCCGTGGGGTCGTAAAGGCCGGGGTGATGGTGATGATGGTGCGGATGGTGGTGCGGGTGGTGGTGATGGGAGGGGTGCGGGTGGTGCATGGGGTCGAACGATGGCAGCATGCCGGAGAGCGCGGCCGCGGCGGCCGCTGCAGCCGCCGCCGCGGAGTAATTGGGATCGTTCATCGTGTGTCGCACGCACGCACGGAGGGAGGGGGAAGTGGGGGGGGAGGAAATAGGGAGGGAGGAGAGCACCTCCTCTTGATAGTTGAACGCTCCCTTTCGATTACACTCGGAGCACCGAACCGTGGACCCTCTGCGCAGGACGACCCTCGGAGAGACGCCGGCGTTCGATCCGACAGAACGAACGATGCGTGCCACTAGAGGCGCGTGCGAAAGATCGACTGATCCCGACTGCCTCGCGCACTAGTTTCGAGGGCCGCCCCCGCCAGCATTCCCTCCGGGGGGGCCTGCCCCACTCCCTCCCTCTCGACCAATCTCCTCTCGATCCCTGCGACCACGCCCTCCGTTCCTCTCGCCGCCCCTCCTCTCGCCACGCCCCCTTCCGTCCCCCTTTCCTAGAGACCCTCTTCCCCTTTCGGCCTCTACAGCGCGGTCCTTCCCGTATGTGAGAGAGAACTCTTCGCCCGACGTTGCTCGACCTGCGCTCAGCTCCGAGTTAAATTCTCCGCGGAGTATATTTTACGACCGCGAGACACCGTTAGGTTCCTTACTGGCCGCAAAGAACGGGGTTCGTAAAAAGCAGGCACAATGGAGCGGGTGGAAAACAAAATCGGGTTTCAAGAGAGCAGTAAAGAGGGACCCGAGTGGGTCGGAATATTTCGGCGAGGTGGACGCGAGAGAAACGTTTTCTCTCGGTTATGCGGTCGGTGACCGTGGTTACTATAATCCCTTGTTGTCAGCCAACGAAGAGATCGCGGAAGATCGTTTGGGAAGCCTTGCGACGCCTCTGTCGGAGGATTGCGTCTAGAAAGGCCTTTAATGAGTATGCGAAACGAGTGACAGTATGAAGACGGGATCGCTCTCCTTCGTCTCTTATTTGCAATACGCTTTGATTAAATGGAAAACTGGTAATAACGCTCTCATTTACCTTGTCCGAAACACGATTTCTACCGTTTGCTCATTTTCACTTTTTACAGTTGGAGGAGGCAAAAATTTCCATCGTAAAAATGCATCGAAAATAAATTGTATAAATTAAAGAGTTGGGACCGCAATAGAAAAACAAATATTTCTATAGTTAACCTTCATTTAAATCTTATTGGATTTGTTTTGTTTTTAGTGAGTGCGCGAGCGCGCAGGACAAACAAAATAAGAATTGAAAACTGGTTTCAGAGTTATGTCAGTAAAGTAACGTATGCCAAAGACGAAACGTATAATAAGTAATGGCTTCTATTTATGCCTATGGTTATTTTAAACATCCAACGCGCGGAGTCGTATTCTTTCTGTAATTTCTGACGAATGCATTCTTTGCTTTATTGCAAAATTGAGAGAACCATTTTTCCATTTATATAAACGCTCAACGAAAAATTAAGTTTCTTGTGAAATAATATACACTATGTTTAGGTGTTGGGCCATTCAGCCGAATATCTTTGATGAACGACAGCAAAATGTATTTTGTGTGTTTTTATTACTAAATCGAGAGAATAAGCTTTATTTTGTTTGGAGATACCTAACGAATAACATGGCGGTCGCCAACTAGAACCTTTGCTTGGTGGCATATCCTTTGAGCATTTTTGAAATAGTCGCGTACTTACTGGCATATTTTCAAGAGATAATGAAATGAACAACACGTACTGAAATAGATAACTCACATTTATAAATGCAAAGAATAAAAATTACTACTGTTTATAAATGTAAAAATAATGTGATAGATTTGCTTTTAGAATACTTTACGAATCAGCCAAAATAATCTTGTGTGGACACCACCACCACAAAAATCCTACCAATGATCCATATCCTATTAATAAGGTTTCTTTGAAGAGATACGCGAAAACATTTAAATAATGCTTATATCTCAATTCCCCTTTGTTAGTAAAACCGTGACTACAGCGTTTCATCAGGGGTGCGCCTACCCGGGGTGCAGTGGGTGCAATGCACCCGGGCGCCAACTTGCCTGGGCGCCTTCCCATCAAAGTATTTGTATCTATATATAATTGGAATTCGACTTGGGAATGTTTCCTCCTTTGTCCGAGTGAAAAGGGAAAATTGGAGATACCAAATGACACAAAATCTTCCGGACAAAATTTTCAGATCCCTTGCGATACGCGGTCGCATGACTCAGGGTTGCTAGAACACATATCAGTGGCGACCGAAAATGGGTTCACAATAGGAGTCGCCACGATGTGGGGGCGCTACTCTGCTAATTGCTATCCCGAACCTAGCGAGGAGCTCCAGCTGAGGCGGCAATCCTTTCGTAAAGAACCATCAAACATTACCACAAATCCTTTCGCTGGAAGAATACCAGGTGCCTACCCTTTTTCTCCCACTTACCGAGTCTTGTAAATCCCAAATCTGTTTTAAATCGGTTTGGTATAGCTTTTTCGAAAACTAGCTTTCCTTACTCCTTCACGATCTCCCACCTACGTTAACGTTCATATTCGTTTCTAAATACATAGTACCAAATTCAATTACCGAAATAATTTCTCACAATGATGAGAATTATTGATTGAATCATATAAAATATCATAAAATGAAAATACGAAGTCGGGACTTTGACGTAGGAATGCATAAATAATTGAAGTTTTGTTTTCTTATTGTCAGAATAAATATCGAGTCTAATTTGGCTAGTAAATGGACAAAAATATAGGAATTTTTGATTGATCATCAAGGTAACGGGACAGAGTATTGAATTATAATCATATGTGCGGCGAGTTTTATGATTTTCCTTCAAGCAGATATTAAATGATATGTTTATATTAATAATTATGCAACTGATTTTTCAATGAATTCGTTATGGGATACATCGACAGAAATACATCAGCTTGTGTCCACTCTCTGTCTATGAAAAAAGACGTATACCACGAAATTTCACTATATAGTAGGGGGGCGCCAGAGAGATATCTTGCACCCGGGCGCGAAACACTAGGCGCGGCCCTGCTTTTCATATTCGTTTTTTGTGGCCTATTTTTTGTTTTATAACTGTATTCTTAGTCGTAACGTCAAAAATTTTTATACCGAATCATGCATGAAAGAGAAATTAAGAAGATTAATCACAATCCTTAATAATTTAAAATTATGAACATAAGGGTACCCGCACCCCCAGTTGAAAGCCCTTGGATTAAAAGACGAATACATATCCTTCATTGAAACATAAGCTCGTTCAGTATGTCAGTCTTCAAGAAGATGGATGCATGTCTCGGAAAGTGTTATTATTCACCTCTTTGCAATTGCAACCCAAATCTTATTTTACCTTTCCTCTTCCCCACACATATAATACGAGGTGGAAGCCTAGGTGCGTCCTTCGGTGAACGCAATGAGTCATGTTTCTTCAGCGTAGAGAACAAACATCTAACGTATCGCTGAGACAAATGTCTCAATCACAATGGCGATTGTGTGGAAAAATATAGCGATCATGAGGGATTATTTTTATTTTGTTATGGACGTGTACGTGGACGTAATAAATATCCTGTAACACACATTCGGATGCTAGGTACTTATTGAACAACCCTGGTATATGTAGCGACTGACGTTGTTTGCATACCTTCAGCTCTATTTAGGATCAGGATGTGCCTTCTTGGAGGCTTCTTTTTTATTGTTTTAATATATATATATATATATATATATATATATTAAATACAGCATTTACATAAGGTTAGAGGTCCAAAAAAATAAATTTACAGCACAAAAGTGGGCTGTAGTAAAAAATTAACCCTATTTTTGTTCATTTTATAGAGAAATAGTATCCGTTTGGCGCTTTATCGCTCAGCGCTCAGTTTTGGAACAAATAGTGACTGTATTTTTGCACGGAATGGGTTTAAGAGCATACACAAGGGGATAGAGGCAGAGAGGGATCCAGGCATCATCCTTGGAGGGGGATGACCCTTGGTAGAGGGGTGGTTAGCGTGTCTAGCTCCCAATGCTAGGGTCGCAGGTTCGAATCCTGTCCGAGGGCATGGTCTCGTGTTCGTCCTTGTTATTGTTGTTACTTGTTATTTACGATATTAAGTATAATTGGCCCTGTGCTGTCTCTGAATTCTTGCCAATAAATAAATAAATAAAAATTTGAAAATATCTTCAAAAGTATACAGATGTAAATATATTCTTAGAGGGAGAGTAATCACACCTTTTACTTTCCCTATGTATCCGCCCTTAGCACCAGCGGATCCAAGGCGATCGCCCCCTCCCCTTGGGTAGTTGTTGTTTCACTATTGGCGCAAATGAAAGGGAAAGTGGACCGACGCTCAACCCAAGCTCATATCTTATAAAGAAAACCAACAAAATGGAAAGGAAAAGCGGGATTTTCCGAACAGAGGGCTAAACTCCGTTCCGGATTTTCCATGCTTCTTATTCTAAGAACCACGTGCCTATGCTTCCTCGCAGTGGGGTTTAAAATTGCCGATCAGGGGCAAAAACAATGTGCTCTGTTTGTTGCACCCTGCCGCTACCCTCGACCACAACTCGGGTCGTTTTCTCGATATGATCAGCAACCACCCGCAAGGCGGCTTTTTCAAGACAAGAACCGCCAATCTCCAGCAGATCCGAAAAGAATGTATGTATGTATTTCACTAATACCGAGGGCGTGGTTCCCCTGATATATTATCACAAGTACTTGCACTCAGAAAATTTATATTTTTAGGAATTCTCTCTTTTCTTTTGTTTGCATTTCTCTCCCGATAGCTTCCTTCTCCGGGGAAATATTGTTTTAATTAATATTCTTGTTTGACATATTCATAATAATTAAAAATTAACGTGTGTCATACGTCTATTCTATATAAATATCTAACTCGATCGTTCAAATATTTTATTTACATATTTTTCGATATTATATAATTTTATTCGATGCATCATGTATTTTACTGTATTGTTTTATGTTCGATTATTTAGGATAAATGCAATACTATATTTTCCTTTGGCTTTGAGGGTTAGAAAGAGAGTGGTGTGTTTAAAATTAAACATATTATTAAGAGTGAAGATTCTATTTTCCAAATCCTGCCTACAATTCTTCCTTGTTAAGAGCATCGTTACATGACGTTAAATTATGCGACTTACGTCGAGAATGCGTCTCGTAAAGGTCTTATGGGGTAGATTTTATAATATATTTAACTCATACTGAGTTTATTTCGTCTTATTAACTCTTTCAATTTTATAAGTTGCATAAGCATAACTCCTGAAATCCCCCAACCAATGGGTTTTCGGTGTCACATCGGCTTCAAAGAGGCGGTGTACCGTATTCTCAAATTTAAAAACTGACAACACTGGTTATGGGCATAATATATTTACTTTTTAAACTATACCATTCTTTTATGTTTAATTGTTAATAATTCGCTGAAACAAGCTATTAATACAATATTATTTGACAAGGAGTTAGTGTACTTATTAAAAATCATTTGAACCTCCCTCACAACCCTCCCTCTTGGGAAACCACCAGAATCGCTCCCCCTTGGGAAGTTTCTAGATCCGCCAATGAATGGGAGAGTGAATGAGCGGAGACATGATAGGAGGTAAGGACAGAGAAAAAAGGAGATAGAGAAAAATGGAATACGGCCCGCGGATTTGATGCGATAACTTCATTCGGAGCAAGCCGATAAAAATTTGAGACCAGTGTCGTACAATATCAGAGAAGCATAGTAACATGATGAGGAAAGTGGACGAGAGAAGAGTTAAAGGAGTGGTGAGAAGCCAAAACTTGCGACTCATCGCTGTCAGTCAGGCTATGTAGTGGGTGCTTTAGAAAACTACGAAACGAAGGAATAAGATAAGTTGGAACAGGTTTTCATTGAATGACATATAATGTGTAACTTAACCGGGTTTACTTACAAGCTAGATGAGCTATAGCTTAGGACCTCGCAATTTGAGGGGCCTCAAAACACCAAGAAATGTTTTATAAATAATACAATAATATATTTACGGGGCACGTAAATCCAAAGGGTATATTCATGCTAAAAATTTCGAATAAAAAAAAACAATGGTTTAAATATTTAGTAACAAAATGTATTTATGAGAGCCTCATCTTCATAATAGCTTAGAGCTTCTCGAAGTCTTAATCAGGCACTGATTACAAGGAAATAGTAGTATCTTAATAAACGCGGCATTTTGGTGGGGGCCTACGATTTTTCTTTGAGTTACTTTCTGAAATATTTTCCTATAAGTAACGTAAATACATGAAAAAAAGGCAGTAAAGATATCCAGTTTTATTGGAGAGCCACACAAAAGCAAAAAAATTTTCCGCATATCTAAAACGAAGAAAAATATTTATAAGCTAATATAAATCGGAATTAAACATTTCCAAAAACATAAACCTTGTTACAAGATCAGGTTGTGGAGAGCTGATTGAGTAGAAAACACCTAAGGAGACAAAGTTCTGATTGAGTTATGGTCTAAAGCAGTGGCGTGGGTCATTCAATGTGCTCTGCGAAGTTTTGATGAAGATGTTATCTGTGATAATTAATACGGATAATTTTGCATATTTGAATTAACTTTGTCGCCATTAAACCTTGAGTGAATTTTTAACGTTAAAAATGAGTTAGACTTCATTCTTATTCATCCCACAATATCTATTGATTAAGTTCCAACGGAAATTCTTATCCAGCGCGCCGAAGTACTCGCGACTTCAAGTACGGACCGCCAAAGTATTCATATCTACGAATGCGGCCCGCCACGTAAAAAATGACACACCTCTGGTCTAAAATGATCTGATTCAATGGGAAAACCAAGATAGAGATTATCATTTTGCCACACACTTTCGGCGGCTTTCTGGGCAATAAAGTAATGATATTGTCTTTGGGAGAGAATTTGGCAACCGTTTTACAACACAAATGTAGGTACATTCTTCTTCTTTCCAGAATCCTAAAATTTTTGTCGTTTATATTGTTTGGTCTATATGTGATGAGATTATACACCAAAACCTTGGAGGAATTATAGCAACTAAATAAATTGAAAAAGAAACCTATAGTAATAGTCCATTCTTCAGTGAGCGGAATATTTTTTAAAATGTGGTCTGTTGCAATGAGAAACGCGATACGGAGTAAGCTTTTAAAATTAAACGAGGGATTTCAGTCAAAAATTATACTTTTGAACGACATTAGCATTCAGGTAATTAAATATTTCTAGAAGCGCTGAGCATTCTGAAAAGTTTATCCTTTATCTGCTACACCCCAGCTTCCTGTTCTCAAATTAATATACAGCCAACATTGAGGTGGTGCGCTCTGAATTTTACCACCATCTTTCGATGAAACGCTGAAACAGTTCTAAGCAGACCGAAAGACACGAAAGCGAGCATGGAAAATAACGATTACAGGCGTGTTTATGTTATGGCTAGAGGTGCCGATGCAGTGTATACGCAAGGAATCGTTGGTTGATGGAAATTACGAACGATAACCAGAAAATATCAGAAGTTACTTACGGTCTGACCTTCCTAGCGGCGTTGTAGCGCGTGGCTCTTTCATCGAATTCCACTAAGACTTTGTCATTATTATTAACTTGAAGAGAATAGTTTGTTTAACCCTTAACTGTGTCGGTTAGGTCAATCTTTCCCATGCTCACCATGAGTGATTCTGATACCCAATATCGAATTTACCATAAAGCATGGGTTGGCAGTGCCTAAAGACGCATACGATTAGGGGAGCGCATATATTTTATTTTACGCAATATTTTACATTTATTATTTGAATATAGTCAAAAATGTTTATGCGATGATTTGGAAACAATAAAAATGAGTTATAAATTTGAATGAAAAACATTATTTTATTTCACTAAAAAAGGGAAAGGGAGGATGAATCATTAAATGCCTAAAAGCGCAAGATTTGCATATCCGTAACTGCTGATACCGAACAAGGTACTGTTTATAATTTTGCTGACATTATGGCTAAATGGTTAGCTGAGAATGAAGAAGAAACTAGTGGCGTTGAACACAAGAATTTATACCTAGATTTTGTGAAAATGAATGAATCAGTTGATAAGCAAAGTTGTCAAAAAGAAAAAGGTGTTATATCTGGCCATCGCCAAAACATGAGAAAACAGAAACGTTATGTATGCAATGTAAAAAAAAGTCAACCGTAACTTTTCTTCTGATTTTTGTAAAAAAAAATGTATAAGCTGGTTGCGAAATTTATTCATAAAACTGAAGTTTTTTGTGAATTATACGTATTATTAATTCCAGACAGTAAGTCATTAAGGAACTATAATTTCAAAACATGAAAAAAAACATGAAAATTTTGAGTAACAATTTTTAAAACTATTTAAATCCAGCATTACGAAGAAAATAGCTTTAAAAAAATTTTTTATGCATATGAATTTTAATTTTGTTTCACTTATATTTTTTACTTATTAAAATGAGCATTTTTTCCTCAATAAAAATTAAGTTAAAATGTTCAAAAACCAAAAATTGCTCAGGTCAACTTGACACATGGTCACCTGTAATAGTTCACTACACACACTCATTACTTAAGGGTTAATTTCTAGGCTATGAGAACTAGCTACAGACAAACTGTCTACAATGAACTAACATATATGCTTCTTTAAAAATCAATAAATATTAAGTCTAAGCGGATTAACATAATATTTAAAAGAAAATTTCATAAATGGAAATAATACTTCCATGGGCGTCGGCAGGGGGGGGGGGGGGGGGGGGGGGGGCAAGGGACGGCAGTTGCCCCCCCTCCCTGGAAATGTGTAAAAACCTAAATATTATATTAGATACTAGCAGAAATGCCTGTTAAATTTCAACGGATTTAGTGAATCTAAAACTTCAACCGTATAACATCTAAACATCGAAAGAATAAAATAATACATAGTTGTAACCTCACGGCCACCCGTGTGCAAGTCTCTCATTTACTGCCATTTTTAGGTGATCTTTACAAAAATGAAAAAAATGCCTTATGGCTTGATAAATTTCTGTAGACAATAAATATGAAAGAATATACAGCATATTATAATATAATTGGCATTACTGTTAAAAATACTGTACTGTACATAATTAGATATTTCAATGAATGAAGGAAAAAAACTTGCACTCTGAAAAATTGAAAATTACGTGAAAAACTTATGGGAAATAATTACTGAATTACGCACCCCTTCCCCCCAAATTTTTTATCGCCATATATCTTATGTTACTCGCAGGATAAAATTATATACCTATGCGAAGTTTTGTGATGAAACCTTCAACGGTGTGGATTTCCATAGCGGATAAAAAAAAACAGAATGTCACTTTTATATACATAGTTCATATCACTTTCGCCAAATCCAGCTTCATTTATTGTGTAATTATGCCTTTCTGAAATATTCTTTTATGTCATGCAAGCAAGAACACCTGTGAACGTATATTTGTCTATGACTGAACACTGACCCTGATAAATGTACACCAGATTCCAGTATTCAATAGACGAAAAAAGGTTCAATTACTTTGTTCAATCGTTATAAACGCTTCCCACAGGCTGTTTCCTGAATAATTATCAGTGTCTACTTATGTTTCTATGTATAAAGATAAATGTCCTGATTTCTAGCAGTCACAGAAGTACAATAGGATGGGTTTATCAATTAAAGGGCACAATGTAACATAAAAAGAAAATATAAAATTAAAAAACAATATATTTTGTGTTTATCTCTCTAATTCCATAATGGATAAATGAATTTAAAATACATTAGGTAATTTTGACTCAAAACTAAATCCTTAATTTCCTTAAGTCGTTCTTAATCTCTATTTTCGACTGGGTGTGGTCCGCAAAGAGGGCGGAATTGAGCTATGTGGCCCAAGATGCTTGCAGAAATGGATCATGTGGCCCTCAGGCCAAAAAGTTTGAGCACCACTGGTGTATACAGTCATCAGTAATATCAGACCAGTAGAGCAGGTTGGCTGTCCTTACGCTTCAGGATTTAATGGGAAAACCCTCATGACTGCAGAACTAGTCAGCAAATCGGTAGCCAGGTATTCAGTAAAGAATTGCGAGTGAAGACAATAAGGTCTCTTTTGGCGGTGCCAGGAAGATGCAGTAGCAGTTAATAAGCAAGTAATCCCTTTATATATTTTCCTATTCCCTGGGCAAAAAGGAGGGGCGTATTGTTTGATTCAAACATGACTTTAACTTTGTAGCTCTGATACTTACAATTAGTCACTGTTGCACATTAGGTTTTAACTTTTTCTTTGGAAATGCCATTAGAGTTTGTTACCACTTTCTTCTTTAGCAGTACTGCATTTGGTCGTAATAGGACTCATTTCTGTGATTCCCTATGGCTTGTTCATTACCAGCTGTCAGTAGCGGAATCCTGACGTATGCTTGGTTTTTAATAAAATAGTTGGACGGGGATATTGACAAGTGCTCTCAGGTAACTTTTCAGTGATTTATTATTTAGTGATCATATAAGGTGTGGTAATAATGTAAAAATTTAAAAGCTTTTTAAAATTAAGTTCTTTCCTTTTACCTATAGGAATGGGAAAAAAATCTAACAGGAAAAGAACTTGTAAGTTCAATGATCTTATGGCGAAAGATTTTCCTTTTTTGAAAAAAACTAAAATAAAAGATACTGTTCATTGCGACGAATGTAACTTTGAGTTTTCTGTCTCCCATGGTAGCAGATATGATATCACAAAACATTTAGCAACAGAAAAGCATAAGAGAGCCTTAAGTAATGCCGCGTCCTGCTCTAACTTAAGAGGATTTTTCCGAAAAACTAATTTTGCTGAAAAGGAAAGACAATTAGCAACAGCAGGACTATTTTCATTCCATGTAATTAACCATAATTAAAGTTTTAGGTCAATGGACTGTATATACATCCAAAATCATCCAAAAACTGTTCGAAAAAAAGTTTTCATGTGCCAGAACATTCGTTGGCGTTTGTTAAAGGTGGATATTTTTTATATATTATAAACATGCAATATTTATATTGGACGTTAATCATTTCCTGAAAATTAAGGTGAATAAAAGATTAATACATGTTTGTTATTTGTGTCAAAGTATTTAGTCGATCCGAGTGGATTTTAGCCAGTGTTCGGAATTAACCAGAACGCACTGGAATGCCGCTCCATGTCGTCAAGCATGTAGAAATACCGTCCCTTATAACCAGCATTCCGTTTCGTAAAAATTTCCATTCCACTACCAATACATGCATTCCGTTTCGTAACATTTTCCATTTCAAGCACAGATTTTAACCTACTTCAAGGGAAAGGCCAATCATCAAGCACGGAAAAAAATAGACATTTAAAATATAAGTTAATTTCAAGAGGATATTCAGTATAGTGATAATATAATTCATAGTGATTCATTGGTGTGCATTTGTGGTCAGATGGGGGCCGGTTAAGTAAAATTTTCAGTTCTATGACAACTCGTCGCAGTCAATTTGTCGCAAGACAATTTGGAAAAAACTGCATCCGCCCCTGGGTAATAGGCATTTTTGTGATTTGACCCCCCCTTGCAAAATTTTCTGCCGACGCCCTTGAATACTTCCATTATTTAATTAAGGTACAGAGGAAAAGAGAAATGAAAGAGGGAAATGTATGGGGAGAAAAAATTTAAAAAATTACAACAACTTACTCAAGTTTACAGGAATTCTGGGCCAAGGACTAGTTATGTCGAACACATGCATACAGTAGCGTAGCTAGAGGTTTCGGACCCCTAGGTAAGAATCGCTGATGGGCCCCCTAAGTGGATATATTTTAGTAAAAAGATTTTTTAAATATATTTTATTGGTGTTTATTTTTCTCTGTGGTGGGAGCCCTCTTGAGAAAGAGGTGAAAATGATAATCTGATGACAATTCAACAAAGTGACGCTTAACTAATCGCCTTTCGCTCGTGGGGCCCCTTTTGTTCGAGGCTCCTTAGGCATTGCCTACTCTTGCTATATGGTAGCTATGCTACTGCATGCAGATGCGTAGAGTGGTTTGTAGGCCTTCATATGCTAAGATAGGATTAGTTGGAGAAATGACCAGGCACACACCCAGGATTTTCTCTTGGGGGGGCTCAATTCTAACAAAAAATATTCCACCAAACATTTGGACAATTTGGGGTCTCCTCAACTACAGGAAGAAGTAGAGGCTTCTCCTGAGTACCTACATATCTGGTTTATACAAACTCTTGGAGTTTAAGGCTCTTAAGCCAGAAAATTGAATGTTTTGGGAATGACTACTCTTAAAGTTGTGGAGGGGCACTGCCGTTTGCCCCACCCTGCTCCAGGGAGGTAAAATTAATAGTACAGGAAACAATTTCAATCCCGTTTAGAAAACAACCCTTTGATCATTTCTTAACAGTGCTAAGATAAAGCAGAAAAAAGCAATTATGGCACATTTGTTTGCTTGTTCAAATAATAATCAATTCTTCAATTTATTGATGTTCCTAACCTCAAAACATAATGTCAGCTTCACATTGCTTTGAAACAATTAAGGCAAAAGTTTAATTATTCACTCAGATGCAATCGAAGCCATAGTAAATGTGGTGCAACCATCATCCACCCATACAGCACAGTTTTGCTAGATGAAAATTAAACGATTCACTTTGATTCATCCACTTTGCACATATAAATAAACAGCTAATCATGTTTTGCAATTAATTTCCTTAAAATCTCTCAAAGAACAACTCCCATTCATAGTCATTATTTCCACATAAACAGTGGCAGATTCTGACTAGGGTTGCCAACCTCCGACTTTTGGACCGGAGATCTCCGGGTCATCGCCATAATCTCCAGTCTCTGTGTGAGTAGCACAAATCTCTGGTTCAATTTCGATTGCAGCGGAAAGTCATTTTTATGAATTTTTTGCGTTTTTTATAAATGATTCGAATTAAGATAGTTTGCACTTTAATTTCCATTGTATTTTGTTTTGTACAAAAAACAAATGGCGATGCTCTTACAATTCCGTTAATTAGCGATATTTAAAAAATAACGACTTTTAATTATATGTCCTAAAATCATGAGTGTTTTTAAGAATATTGAATATATTGTATTTATCATTACATTTAATTACTCTCGGGTTTCTTCTCAAGTATCCAGGTTTCAAGCAAACTCCGGTTTATGAATATCTTAGAGTAGGCAACCCGTAACACCAACTCCGGTTCATGAAGATCTAAAAGTTGGCAACCCTAATTCTGACCCTATGGGGCCCCTAGACTTTTTCAAAAAAACATGAAAATAAGCCTCACAAATTCACCTTCCGAACTTTTGAGGCAGCAAATTTGTATCAATAAAGAAAAATCTTTTTTTAACAAAATCATGTTCTACGCATTTTTGATATGAGAAAGGTTAGAAAAGGCTGTATTTCAATTCTTTACTTTTTTTAGAATAAGAGAAACTGGTATTTTTATATTTTACTTGCTAATTAATTTTTTATTAAATTTTCTTTTTGCTTTCAATAATACTGCCTATATAATAGTAATCCTATGGGGTGGGCCCCTCCTAAGCTTGGAGCCCCTAGGCACGTGCCTACTGTGCCTATTGGGTAATCCGGCACTGCACATAAATCATTTTAACATTGAAAAGATTGCATTAACTTCACAGTCAATAAGTTTTGCTACTTAAAGAGTTATTTTGGTGGAACAACCACAGTAGAAACAGAAATACATTGAAAGTGGGAACATCAGTAAGTAGACAGCCATTTAACATAGTCTCAGACTGATTCAAGACATCTCACATAATGTTGGTAGCAGGTATATTGAGAATGTAACATCAGTGAATGAAAGTTGTATTCTGAATCTAAAACCTCATATGATAGAAAATATATCTGCATTGAGGTTGTTCTTATCCTGCAGATTTTGGCTGAGGCAATTAAAATATAATTTTATATCAGCAAGAAATGCCAAGTCACATAACCACTCTTCAATCTCCAAATCCAATTCTTATTTTCCTTCCCTAACTAAAAATTCTTTGATCCCACACTTGTCACAAAAAATTGTAAGACACTGCCAGCATACTTCTGTATGATACAGACCATCACCATGTTCAGAATCAATCTCTCTCGTATATTCTAGGAACTTATAGTGGTTCAGGATTCTGCTCTGAACTAAGTTCATTGTTTAAACAACCACTGACATGATATTAACAGTCTTCATTACTTTACCAGTCTCTCTTGGCATATAATCCCTAACTAAAAATTCTTTGATCCCACACTTGTCACAAAAAATTGAAAGACACTGGCAGCATACTTCTGTATGATAAAGACCATCACCATGTTCAGACAGGGCCGGCGCGAGGGGTGAGGCGACCGTCTCAGGCAGCACATAGCTTGGGGCGGCATTTTCAGACGCATATTGAGTAAAAATCAACGGCCGTTGTGGATATTCGAAAAAGAAAAGGATGCCCATTCATTGTCATTCACCACTTCAACATCAACTTACATGATTTTGCACTCAGAGCATTTAAAAACGTAATTTGATTTTTTTTATCTCTCCATGACCTTTAGAGCTAGCCCGTGGACTCAAGATGTTTAAGTTGGAGATTCCTTTGCTTTCTGCGTATGGATCTTGGTTGGCATCTGGTTTATGTTCCTCTTAATTAAATTCTTAGCATCTAGCATGCCTTTCTTCGCTCTCTTAGTTCCCAGTCAGAATTATGGGATCACCGGACTCGGTCGTGTTAGAAGATAACTCTCCAAAAAGTGCAAGCCTACAAGTATCGTCTCATGTAGGCAGCCTGTCTTAGTGTAGTTTTATTTAATTACGGCTACACCGAACTTCTGCAGAGGGGTCCTAAGTGCATCCTTACAATTGCTTCAGCCAGTAACACTGAACCTTCTTCTTGGATTATCTTTACATCTAGGTACGTAATCGCTCATCAATATAATGGCAGTATTTTTATCAGAAAATTGGTATATATGATACAGTGGCAGATTTATGCATTCTGGGGCCCCTGGCGCTGAACAATTGGGGGCCATGCAATCTAAATATATATGCTTAAACCTCGCCAAACGAATTCCACTTTATTTGACCTCTTTAAGATTGCATGAATAAAGAAAGTACCGCACAGCAAAACAAATTTTTTTACATCGTTATTAAAGTGATACATTTAATGTATCTGAGATTATATAGAAAAACAATTTTTCGGGGTCCCTTATCACAAGGGGCCCCTGGTGAGCGTCATTTGCGACTCCCCTTAATTCCGCCACTGATATGATATCGTATTTTGTAGGAAACAGAGGAATTCTAAAATACTAATAATCATCATAGAAACACGGAATTTTATTCATAATATAGATTCAATAGGTAGTACGAATTAATTATCAAATCGAAAAAACTACCTAAGGTCCTCCATTAACCAAGATTGGTGCATTCGCAACATTCATATAATTACAGTATCGTGAACACTTAAATCTATTGAGATAGAATCATATTCAAAGAAACATGTGAACATTTCTAAACATTTCATCCGCTGGGTATACCTCTCTAAAACAAATAATGAGAAAAGTTTACCACAGGTCAACTTTTTGACGTTTCAACTAGAAATTTTTTAAAAAATGTTGGGTTTATGATGTTTTTAAAAGGCGGTTCATAATAATATAGAAGTCATAGTTACAAAATCATTATTCATAAACATTACAGAAGTCAAAAACAAAAGATTGTTACATTTTGTTCATTATAATCGGAGATATGGCGACGGGAGAGGGTTTTCTATGCAATTTGAGCGCGAGAATCTTTCCCTCGCATCTCGGCTCACTCTAGGTCAAGAGATAAACATCGTAAATATCTTTGAGGGGTTTCATTGTAAACTGACATCAGATATGTGTGGGCGATGACTCACTCCTTTTGTGCCGAGATACGATGTCTCAGAATTATATAGGGTTTTTACGCAGCCGAGTTCCATATTTCGCTAACTGCATGAAAATAAAAACGCAAAAATTAATGTATATTATATGCACTAAATTGTAGAATGGAGCTGAAAAAGTAAAGGCCAAAGGTTCCTCTTTTGAAAAGTATCAAGCTTTTATGGATTTAAGACAATTCACTGGGTCTAAAAAATATAAGTAAATAGTGATCTCCTGGACCTAGTGACTACGTATGACGGCATCCTGTGGTGAATTCCAACGGACATAGCCACTATGTATGACGGCATTGAGGGCTTAAATAACTATTACTTGGTGCAAAATTAAAGTGTATCTGGTCCAGTAATTAAATAAATTTATTACGTGCACCTCTGATTAGAATTCGACGTGAAAACAGAAAATTTGAGTACGACGGAAGAGACACACCAATCGTAAATCCCTTTAAAAAATTTGAAGTCGAGTTTTTTAATTATGTAGTTCATGTTTGCATCAATTCTATCAAGGAAAGATTTTCCCAACTAGAAACACATAACCAGTTATTTGAATTTTTGTACAACATTCCATTGTTGATCCATACAGATTCAGAGGTTATTTTTAAAAAATGTCAAAATTTGCATATAGCATTGACAGATGATATAGAACCTTTAAATTTGTACAATGAACTTTTATTATTATAAGTGTTTTAAATAGTAGTATGACTCCATTAAATGTTTTAAATTACATAGTTAAAATAATTTAGTAGAAAAATTTCCTAATATTTTTATATAACTCAGAATTCTGCTAACTCTTCCTGTGACCGTTGCCAGTGGAGAACGATCTTTTTCGAAACTGAAATTAATTAAAAACTATTTACGGTCTACGATGGCACAGGAAAGGTTGACAGAAATAGCAATATTGTCCATCAAACATGACATATCAACCAATTTAAATTTTGAAGATGTTATAGACAATTTTGCTAAAGAAAAAGCGCGCAAAGGACAGTTTCGATAAATTTTGTTTTTTAATTACCTATATTGTTATTTAAGGAGGTTTAATTTTATTTTGTTTGTACAATAAAACAAATATAATATTTTAATTTATGTGATTTCTTTGCTGAATATCCACAATGTTTCCTTGCTCTGCCTCTACCCTGTTACTGTGCAAAAGGGCAGCATAAACTTCACTTGCCTCAGGCAGCAATTTTTGATGCACCGGCCCAATGTCCAAAATCAATCTCTCTCGTATATTCTAGGAACTTATAGTGGTTCAGGATTCTGCGCTGAACTAAGTTCATTGTTTAAACAACCACTGACATGATATTAACAGTCTTCATCACTTTACCAGTCTCTCTTGGCATATAATCCAGTATTGTTTTATTTCATATTTGTGACAGAAGCTCTTTTTCAGCAGTGTGACTACACCCTTATTCTTTCCTACCATGCACAGACATCAGCAAGTTTCTAACCTGATAGCTTAAAATTTTGCATAACTTCAATTTTTTCTTTCATATTTCTTCACACAAGCAGTGCATCATATAACAAACACAAGATCCTGAGTAATCTCAAAGAAATTATTCACTCAACATACCAGCAATTGCACAGTATCCTTAATGTCACAATTCTCATCTATTGCAATAGAATAACACTCATATTCTGAGCAAACTGTTTTGAAATGTTCAGCCATATTTTTTTATATATGCTGTACGGTCATTCTTGACAAGCTTTCATCCTCTAAAATTTTCCATTATGAGGCTAATATAATCCTAATTATAAGCAGAAATTAAATCCATATTGTACCATATGCAATAAATTGCCATTAGAGATTTAATTTGTAATTTTGGCAGAAAAGGAAAGAATCAGCAGCGTTATTCCATGTATCAGCAGGTTGCATGTTGTGCACCCTTGCTATATAGTCATCTATTGTTTCTATTCTTTGAAACATGTTATAGTAATGTTCTTCTGATTCCAAAATCATAAATTTCATCTTATTCACAGAAAAAATGTCCTCACCTCTTGCTAGTTCTTTAATATTTATATAAATCCCAAATAGTTTATCTGATGGAAGTTAAGCTTGTATTCCAAATGGCAAAAAATATGCAAGCCATGTGCAGCATACATTGGAACACCAAGACTGAAATCTACCATTGACTCACATGAAATAAATCATTATTATCTGAGAAGATGCTGACATGGTAGTTTTCAGCAATGTCAGCTTCTGCATAAGGGTTTTAATAATTTTTGTAGTATGAAAGAAAACATTAAAATTATAAGAAATACACAAATTTTAATGATTCTTTACTTTCTTTAATCATTTACAATACTCTCAAGTTGATTCATCCAAACAATCATTCTTTTTTATTCCAGCACTGTCGAAATATATACAGATGGTTGCAATCTCTCTTCAGACATTAGACATATAAAACAATATACACACACAAAACACTCATCTTTTTGAGAAACACTCACACATGTACACAATATTCACTCACTTACATTTGTGAACAACACATTGGAAGGGCTTCTTTTCTCTCCAAACGGAGAATATGCACAGCCAACCCTCAGCAGCCACTGGTTACAGTGGAAACTGCCATATAAAAAAACTATCCAATCCTGGGAGTGCATCTGTAATATACGTGTGTGTCTATGTGCACACATTTACACACACACTCATGCATGCATATACACATATATACGTACATACATAATTATGTATATTCATATTTTTGTCAGTGATTATTTAAGAATGTAGGCATTATATACATGTACGTATATATTTCACATATGAAATAAAATCTTTCCTCTCTGTTCATTATATGTACAACATTGCAACTACTAGAAGACTCAGGTCCCAAAACAGTACAGTCAATTAGGAGGCAGTTAGCATCCCTAGCCAGCTACATTGCCACCTCCATCTCGGTCAAACCTAAAAACTGGGCCGTGATTTGGCTTAGGAGGCAGCTGGGGTCCACCAGTAGTGGCACAAGAACCACCCCTTCCCACTTCGGTGGGGGAACCAGGTGGAGGGGGAGGTGGGAAGGACAGCCCCACTAGTCTGGGGGAGTGCGGAGAATCAGGGAGCGGCCTGAGAGAGGGGAAGGGGGAGGAGAGAGGCCCCGCCGACCTAGAACCAGCAGCAAGCGCACTAACACGACTCTCAAGACCTCCAGGAAGCAACCCTCGTCCCAGATGACCTGCGACAGAAACAGAATAATGTTGAAACTTTAGCAATATCTATTTTTCAAACTACTAGCTATGAACTCTCACCAGAGCAGTAAACCAATTTGCTAAACCATTGTTTTAAAAAAATGTATTGATCATTAAAGAGCTGCAAGCCTCACGAGGAAAATGTGAGCACCGACACATACTGATGAAATATATTAACAAAGAGGACTGACATATGCAACGTGTATAATTATAAAAATAAGATAGGTGAATTTCTTTCATGAAGTTCTAGAATTGAAATATCAATTTTTGTTCCCAGTAAGGTGGCAGCACTGGGTGTGATATGCTTCAAATACTGTATTATCTCACCGTATTTTTCATTTTTTTCAAAGTACAAAATTTAATGACGTTCCAGAATAGGATTATGGAGATGAAATTCCAATTTATTTCTAGAATTATGGCAGCCCTGACTGAATGACAAGACCAGGATATGCCATTGTTAGCCCATATTTTAATGTAACAGACAATTGAGACTGAGTTGAAAGGTGCAGATATGCCATTTCTGTATTGGATTCTATTAATAGCAACCAATATAAAATCTTAATATCTATATCCATTTGATACAGACATGAAATAGAATTATCTTTTTATTGCTTCATCTACAAATAGATGCATTACCAAGAACATATACCGTATCTGCCCGAACAGAAGCCAACCCCGGATTTAAGCCGACCCTCCAAAAATTTCCACGATTTTTTGGTAAAAATGTAAATTTCGTAGATTTTATGCTGAAGTGTGCCGGGCATTCATGCATGGCTTAGAATACATTATACGCGATCGAAGAAAAGTGAGGCATGGTTTAGTTGTTGACATTTTGAAATATTACTCCAATTAATAATTTTGTGTTGTTGAATAATATTCCTTATTCAGTGACAATAATTTCATTCATCTTCATTTTCACAAAGGCCAATTATAGTAATAGAGATCTCGCGAAGATAATTTCTCCTCCAAGTCTATTTCCAATGAAATTAGCATTTACATTACCTTAAGAAATTGCATTTTTATAATTATACACATTCCATGTAAAGTTTTACTGTTCATTATCAGCTGAATTTTGCAGTTCAAGCCGTTGCTCATACCTTCAGAGCAGATCTCACGTAATTTACCGATATTCAAACAGTTGAGCATCAAAAGCCGTCAACACATTTTGCGTAATCGTCTGCAAATCACGTGACCACTCAAATAATGTAAAAAAAAACCAGCCTTAAACGGTAACAAAGCACAGGTAGTGCTAAATTCAATATTCTAGCTATTATTATTTATTCATTAATATTCATCGTAAGTCAAATATTTACTTTACGAAAAATATAATGGTATCATGAGACGTGCTGCCATATATGAGTGACTATGAGATTTAACCATAACCCAAATTTTCTTCAGACTCGCATTTAAGCCGAAGGATGATTTTTTCATGATAGATTTTGACAAAAAAACATCGGCTTGTATTCGGGCAGATACGATATATCACAAGAAATACTTATAGTAATACCTCAATATACAAAGTAGATGTGCTCCTGAAACTTCGTTCGTATAGTGAAACTTCCTAGGATGCATTACCAACCTTAATAACTTAAAATCTTATAACATAAACCTTTTAATAATAACTAATCACATTTTTAAAAGATTGTATTTTAAAATAGTATTATCTCATTTATTGTACATACATTGCAATCACAATAACTTAGAAGTAAAAAGTGTACATAATTTTTCACTTACAACACTGCTTTTGTGCTAATGAGATAACTTTCCGTGATTTTATGACTGCTCCAACAACATCTGCACATGGTTTTATTAGCTTTGGCATTCTGGGGTAAAATAAAATTCTTCGGTAAACGATTTTTGCAAATTAAACACTTTATCATGACGAAAAACAACACAACAGCAGAATTCACACAGTGAAGATAACGTTACGAAGATAACTTGAAAACAGTCAATATCTATGGAACGCTTGACGAAATGAATAAAACTTGAGAAGAGTAAGTGTAGTGCATTGCATTGAATATGATATGCACTGCCTAACTGAGATCATGTGTTCATTCGTTCTGAGCCAGAAGTCGATTCAATGATCTTGTACATAACATTGTAGGCATTGATTGTCATAAATACTAAGTTCGTTATAGCGAAACTTCGTATATCAAGTATTCATATATCGAGGTGTTACTGTGCTTTGTTTTGCTTCATATACTCAGAAAAAATTATTTTCCTCACATAATTTATAATTTTGGTTATTCTTTCGTTTTTAATAAAGTTAAGCTGTTTGATTGATATGACACGAGTTTGTATGTTTCCTTATCTATTTCAATATAAACTGAATACAACATTTGACCAAAATATGCCCAATTACCTTAGACAGGTGAACAAAAACCAAGTAATGCCTGTTCTGGGAGAAAATCTTTTAAAAATTAATCTAAACAAAAACAGATTTGGTGTACCGCAAATAAAAAAATGGTAAATATTACCAAAAATGCAAAAAGTTTAAGGAATTTAATTAGAGTATGATACAAGTCTTCTTTTAATACAGTACAATCAACCATAGCATTAAAGATATTAATTAAAGTTATTGAGAAGAGACATAGTAACAAGGTTACTTCAAAACGATGTATACATGTCTAATCTTTTACCAATTAATTTCACTTAATGGGATACAAGAAAGCGTAATAAATAAATAAAGAGGAATGCAAAAATAAATTAGGTGAAGGTATTGCAAATCAACTACATAGAATTATTAAAAAATAACCGATCCCATATACATCTGCCACGCTTTGATTACCATTCTAACTTTGTAGCGCCTTGTCCTTTTTGAAAATCTTAGACTGTGAAAGTATTATTTCTATTAATTCAAAGTCCTTCTCTTAATCCTGGTCAGCATATCACTCTGACACAGTATTTTATATAGTTCATTATATTTTGAGTGCCTCTGCCACATTACAGAATTTCAAAAAATTACATTGACAGATGTTAGAAAATTATGTTGTTTGGTTGATAAGGTGATGTCTTGCATCATGGATCAAGCTAAATAATAGAGGATTTGATGAATTAACAATTGAGGAAATTGCTTTCCGCTGCTAGTGGTTCAAAATTCAACGCCACATTGATCTAGGTTTGAAATTAAATTACATGAAGTTATTTGTGGCATTCTATGCATAGAAGGTGAAAGACACAAAAATATGGGCACACTTTGATGGCTGTAACAGCTGATCGAGTTTTGCATGGAGACACCAAACACCGCCAAAGTTTACACTCGTTAAGTTTTGTAATTAAAAATAGCAGAATCTCCCCTTGTGTGGTAAATAAACTGCTGGTAAGAGTGATATGTTATGAGTGTCATTCTCAGTTTTGGCCTAACAAACTGCAAAATGTCACCCTATTTTCCAAAGATAATATCATGCCAGCCTTCAAATCACTCCAAATGAATTTGGTCATGTTACGATTTAAGTGCGGGGAAATTTTTCATACCATAGCACATAGTTTTTAGTTTGGCTTATTTGTTGCCTTTCAGTATTAAATTCATCTTGAATAATAACATTTAATTTCCCATGCTCCTTGTAGGTCAGACAAAATATTATTGAGGTTACCCCTAATAGTATTCACCATGCTCAAAGATGCTCATGGGAGGAAAATAATTGCGATAAATCAAGCCAGTTGGTCAGGATTTACCCTTGATTTATACAATATTTATATGGGAAATTTGATGGGGATTTAGAAAAAGCACGTTAATTTGAAAGATACATAATTGTGAAATATGTTGTAACGAGATTTCACTGTATATACTAATGCTCAGATTTACTGGACATGATCATGAGCCCAGAAACAAATCCATTGCTCACCAGGATGTATAGGTGCAGCACGGCTTGTGGTGTGTCCCCTATCGCCCTCTGCTGCAGTCATCCGGCATTTGGGGAATGGCCGACAGCCCTGAGCACGCAACTCCGATTCCAAATGAACCACAGGATCACCCCATCGAGTGGCAGGATGATGGTGATGTCCTTGAAGTGGCGAAGGAGGAGGGTGAGAAGGGATGTGGGGGGGCGGGGGAGGTGGTGGAAGGGCTCGGGGAGCAGCCACAGGAGGAGTGGTACGTGCAGAACCGTTTCCTATATTCGATGAGGGAAGGGAGGAATGTGTGATGGGAGGAGGGGGGAGGTGAGGTGGAGGGGGCGGAGAGGGATGGTGGAGAAGGTCCCTCCTGGGGGGCAATGGAGGAGGTGGCGAGGGCTCTCTGGGAGGCAGCGTGGGTGCATCAGGAGCCTGCCTCGTCTGCAAGGTAAGAGAACAGAAGAAAATTACTCATAATGTGATAAAAATGTGCATTATGAGAGAAATAAGTCACAAAGCTAAAAAATCTGATGTGGCCAACACATGACTTTCTCCATATTTGGGGTATAGATATTTAAATTATTATGAATAGCATTGTAAGGCAAAATTACTATTTCACGTCGTAAAAGAATAGTCGTCCTTATTGCCGTAAATCATATTTTGAATGTGTTTACAGAATCACCGCTACATGGTGGTGGCGCTGTATACTGGAAATTACGAATAAGTTAAATATCTCCAAATTGGATGGTTCTACAAAAATTTGTTTCAAACAAAACTTGGAAGAAATATTATTAACTTTAATCCTCACAAAGATTACCAATAATGACGTTTTTAAGGAGATATTTGACAGAAACCGAAAAAAACCGACTATTTATAAATGATTCCTAAACAATAACTGCTACAGAAAATTGTTTCAAATGAAAGTTGTAGGAAATTACATTCTCTATAACCTTTGTATAGAATTGTATATACAATAATGATGCTTTAACAGAGAAATATCGCAAAAACTGAATTGAGTTTCAAATAAACCTTGACTTCTGGTTAACCGGTATTGTCCAAAAACTAATCAGTTTTTTGTGCTCACCCTAAAGTGTTATATATGAAATTTGGTATCGATATGGCAAGTACTTTTTGAGTTAGAGTGCCCACAATCACATACATCCACACAGACATCATTCCGAAAATAGTCTAAACGTGTTCTAGGGATCTCAAAACGTGTATTTCCATTGAAATCTCGAAGTCGATTTTTTTCGTGATCACAATACTTTCCTATACTATGTATGGAGAAAGTAAAAACATTATTAATGCAAAGTCTCACAATAAATCACACATTGCAAGACTAGCACAATAAACATGAATTATTCTCTGCTTGGTAATGGTTATCACACAAGTCAAAATACATGGTACACACAATGTAGACTTTTTTAACTTTCATTAAATTAAATACATTGAAATACAAGTCAGCACTTGGAGGTTATTGCAACCAAAAGGAATGTCTACTTTAATGCTGAGAGAACATGGGATCCATGCTACATTTTTGTAAAAACACCTTATAAATTTTTTAATCTTTAAATTTTATTTAAAAAACAATTCTGAAATAAAATGCATTATTATGATCTTAAAATATTGTTTAATGTGATAAATAAAGTAATTATCCTCCCAATTTAAGTTATTTAAACCTCAACCACTTTAAAAACATTCACTTTTCATTGCTAAATTCCAATTGATCAGTAGGATAAGCAACAGTCAAATCAATCACTACAATCAGCATTGGTTCGGATTGTTTTTCAGGAACATAAAAAGAAACCTGTACTCCTTAAAGTAAAATATTAAAATTAAGGCACTACTTAATACCAAAAGATTTTTCCATACTTAACATTATTAAATTGATGGTGCCTATAAAAACTAGCATAATAATTTTTAATATACTGTACTTACTCAAGTACAGACACTCTCCGGGTGATGTAAGCCTCAACTTACATAAGCGGCCCCATAAATTATGTACGAAAAAAATTTTGTTATCCTTACGTTAGCTGTTTTCGTAAGCGAGCGCGAACTAAATCTATGTGTGCAAAGAAAGAATGCAAGGCGTGGGTTGTAATGCGAAATCTCCGCTGTGCTTCTCAGCCAATGTTGCCATTCTAGTGAATTTTTAGCTATATCTAGCGACTTTGGGTTTGAATTGCGCCTGAAAAAAGGTCACAGCAACTACCTACTAATCTAGCAAATCAATGTAACAACCAACCTAATTCTAGCGACTGGCTATAATTGTGGCATATATCTGCACTCATATGAATCTTCTAATACTACTAATTTCCTTTGTGATTGACTTAAAAATTTTGTTAACATTTCGTTCCATAGAAACACAAAATAAAGCGGCACTTTTTGTTTACATAACGACTGAGTTTCATTGTTATAACGTGCAGTATTCATCAAAGTTTGATTTAGCTATCGTTAAGTCTAATACAGGCGACTCCCGAGATTCGACCATTCAAGATTTGACTGGTCGAATCGACCCAGCCGATCGATCGGTCGAATTACACAAAGTAATTTTTGGCCTGCCCGACCACGAGAGGTTTAGTTTCAGTCTAGACATCGTTATTTCGGCTCTAATTGTTTGAATTTGTGCTGATTCAACATTCGACGGTTCAAGATTTGACCACGTTTTCAGGAATGCATCCCCGTCGAACCTCGGGAGTCACCTGTATTTTATTTTGATTTGTTTATAATAAAAGTAGTAATATTTTGTGATAATTGCTTTGTAATCCTCACTTTAATATATCGTCTGTATTATTATGCAAAGCCAACTTTATTCAAACAGATTTCAAATCAATGTTTCTTCGATAAATTCCTTACTGAAATTTACATTTTTAAGCAAATTAAAGCATTTGAAAGATAATATTTAGGTAAGTTTGGTGTGTTACCAGTTTACAATGTTGAAATAAATTGATTTGTTTTCATTCAGATAGTTTTCAAAGAAATTATTCCGCTGATTGATTAATTAGGAAGCTCAATTTTTATGTCCATGTCTCCAAAAAATAAGCTTTATTCATTTATAGCAATGGATGGAAATGATGAGACACAAGCAGATAGAAAACGAAGATTAGCAAGAGAAAGGAGACAGTGTTGGGTTGTAAGGCAAAGTCAGGAGATGTTAAAAAGAATCAGAAGAAAGAACGCTGCATGGAATGCATTGAACTGTGAAAATGCAAGTCAGCAAGCAACCAAAGAACGACAAAGATTAAATAAAATTATTAAAAATAAATTATTGGTCTTTTGAGAGAAAGGGAGTGAGAAGGGGAGGGAAGGAGGTAGAGTAGTGGCCAGAGGGGGAGGGAATGACAGGGAAGGGTAGGAAGAGGGAGAGAGAGAGAGACAACCAACGAGAGATTTCACAACACCTTTGTTTTCAAAGAAATGTTCAATTAATTATAAAAGATTTAAAAAATGTGAAAACCACCGTTTGCATAGCACATCATTCAAATGAAAAGGAGCATCAAAACAATTTCAGTCCAGGAAGGACTTTCAAGTGCAGAAGACTATAAAAGGAAGCATTGTCCGAATTTATGCCCACTCAATACAATTTATTTAATGTGTACCGTGCCAATAAAGCAAATCACTCCGTCATTTTTGACAGGCACTTGTACTAGTACAATAATACATTACACTGTTGTTACATGTCTGAGTGGTACTGTGGTTTCTCTCCCCAATCCCTACAGTCTTTTTCTGATCATTGACACGAGTGCTTGATCTCTTAACGTGTGTTTCACTTTTGCACAAATTAACGTGTTGCCCTTGCAATCATGGCTGATAAGCATCACAATCACACACCATCAGTCTTATTTTTCTTTGTAAGCTCCATTTTCTGTTAACTATATTCTATATTGGCAGTAGCCGCTGCATTTACATGCCTCTATTTTAATTGATTACTTGTACTGTACTGATGCAGTAAATTATACGTACTTTAATTTTAAGAGATCACTTTTTCAAAATAGCTTCATGTGCTGAATAAAATGCCTTTGGAGGCTGGATCCGGCCTGTGAGCCATAGTTTCCCCACCGCTGCTGTACTTTCCATAGTAATTTTCGACTTATGCAAATTTCGAGTTATGTAATGGGTGCCGGAACACATTACTTACTTAACCCAGGGAGTGCCTGTAATTGTCTCCATTGTGTTATTACTCCACCTGAACTATAAGGAGGAAATAAAAGATTAATCTTTTTTCTGAAATGACCACTTTCATATGATAGGGAAAGCCGAATATTTGCCCCACCCTTGTTTCAGTCCAAAAAGTAGGGAAATTACAAGAGTAAATATGGTATTTCTGCTGGTTATGCATTGAGAATCACATTTACCTTACAAGGCCTGCAACCTAGAACTGGATTGTGACCTATACTTTGAAAAACACTGGTTTAATAAATATGATAACATTTATGAATATGTGCAAACATCTTTCAATAAGGCAATTCATATGCCAGCAATGGGAATATGAATTTGGCATTTAAATCCTCTATTAAGATAATAATTGGACGACGGATGAACTTGACAGATTACCTCTGACAATTAGCAGCTACATAAGATAAGACTGACTCACCTGAGGAGATCCTTCGCTCACCGAGCCTTCTCGCCGTCGAATTCTCGGAGGAAGAGGAGGAGGTGGATTTTGCCCCTGAATGAATGGTGTGGGAGAACCAGGCACGGGTGCTGCTGCAGAGCCACCACAAGGGGTTTCATGAAGGGGCTGCGAAGGAGCACTACCTGGAGGGGATGCAGGGGGAGCACCTGGTCCTGGAGAGCGGTTCCCTGAGCCTCCACTCGGCACTAACAGAAAGAGAAACTAAATCAATTCCTGGCAAGACACTCATGTGTGAAACAATAGATAAATAGGTCCTTCAGTCAAAGGAAAAGTATAAAAGAAGAGTTTATCTCTGGACTGACATACTTTGTAGCTTTAAAACATTATGGCTCAATTCTTATGTACTTGTGATAACAGCAAAAAATACTCCCTTACACGAACCTTTGGGAGAGATATAAATAAATGGCAACACTCCATGAGGAATAAGGATAAACTATTGTAAAAATCAACAAATAACTTATAAATAATATTATAATGCACATATCAAATATAAATATATTCAAATATGCTAAAACAGGCATCTCACTAATGTTTAATCATAAAAATTGCCTCAAAAATGTAATTATTATTTAAAATGTACTAAATGCATATTTTACTATTCTATATACTATTCTATAGTTACTATATTTATCTTAATATAAAACTATTTTTTCCTATTTTTACATTGGAAAAAACAAGGGTATTACCATATGTTCACGTGTACCACGCGCACTTGTGTAAGACGCGCACCCCGTTTTTTAGTATCAAGATATAGGAAAACAAGTTAGGAAAGTGTACAACGTATCACAAATGGACGTGTTTCGTGCAATGGAGTATTAGTAAGCAATTATATATCTGTATGTAAGGGAAATAGCGTTTTAAAGTTCTTTTTTTCATCATAAATAATCCATTTTCTTCATATTTAATAATATTACATGCACACGTAAGGAAATTAAACGTTTGTTTGAGAGATTGTTTATGTTAGCAACAATGAAGTAACCATGCAAGAAATTTTCTAAGTTCCACTCGAATTAAGACATTCTCATTTGATTTTCTCGATACATCTACATCTACATGATACCCTGCAAATCACCAGACTGCTGGGTGGCAGGGGGTGCAGCACACCAAAACCTACCTATTAACGTCTCTCGTGGGAATCACTCTCCTGTTATGATCTTGTATGGTCCTTGGAAAAAACGAGCTCTGATATAATTTTTGCTCATATTTTTGCTTACCGAATCTGGCTGCTCTGCGTCGGATTCTTTCTAACTCAAGTATCTGTCCCTTTTCGTATGGATCCCATATGCTGGTAGCGTATTCGACCTGAGGTCTGACCAATGATAAATAACACGTTTCTCGTACCTGTTCTGTGCTACTTCTTACTATTCTGCCTACGAAGCCCAATTTCTTATTAGCTGCGCCTACGATCCTTCGAATATGCATATTCCACGATAGATCACGACAAATGGTGACTCCTAAATATTTAACGTACTCTGCAGATTGGATATTCAATCTATCAATTCTGTACTCCGAGTCTAATTCATTGTTCTTACTCTTCCAGAAACTCAATAGGGAACATTTGCTGTGATTAACTTTGATTTTCCAATCTTGACACCATGCTGAAAGGGCGTTTAAATCTTCCTGGAGCGATTTTTGGTCATCCTGGCTCATTATCTTCTTATACAAAACGGTGTCATCTGCGAAAAGTCTTATTTTGCAGCGAACTACCGAGCAGATATCGTTTATATATATCAGGAATAGTAGTGGGCATATGACACTTCCCTGTGGAACACCTGATGCGACTTTTACCGGGTATGAAGATTTCTCATCAATAACTACTATCTGTTTTCTGTTGGAGAGGAAGTCTTACCCAACTCACGATATTAGGATTTATGCCATACTTTCCTAGTTTTGTACGGCTACTCCTACGATAAAAATGTATAGGATAGGAAATACTCTTCTTTACCAGTTCTACAACTTTTATTTGAAAAATATTTTGATATGAGCAATACTTGAAGAGAGATGACGAAAATTTAATTTTTTGTCACCAGTAAAGTGGTATCCCTGATTGGCATACGTTATTCATTTTTGCGATTTTCTTATTATATTTGATTGTAAGTCTTTAATATCAAATTTCATGAAAA
The DNA here is from genome assembly GCA_036926305.1 of Uropetala carovei. NCBI lineage: Eukaryota > Metazoa > Arthropoda > Insecta > Odonata > Petaluridae > Uropetala > Uropetala carovei. The sequence goes on along the minus strand of JAXCHB010000172.1, from coordinate 3,998,356 downwards.
TCCGTTAGGTAGAAGCCGAGAACGAACATGCGGGCGGACAGACGAACCGACCGACGATAATAGGTGCTCACGCTGTAAGCAAAACGAGCTTAAAAATTAATTTGGAAAAAAAACGCAAAAAATTACAACAACGACGGCAAAAATTAAATTTTTTTATATGAAAGTAAAAGCATTCCTTTCAGAAGCTATTTCACGAAGCAACAAATTTTCCGAGGAAATTAAATTATTTATGGCTACGTCAATTTTTAGGTTCATTTCACTTCTAGAATGAGTGACTATAATTGTCAGTCTGTCCGTCCGTCCTCATGTTCGTTCTCGGCTTCTACTGAACGGATTTTCATAAAATTTGATAATAAGGACTTACAATCAAATATAATAAGAAAAACGCAAAAATGAATCACGTATGCCAATCAGGGGTACCACTTTACTGGTGACAAAAAATTAAATTTCTGTCATATCTCGTCAAGTATTGCTCATATCAAAATATTTTTCAAATAAAAGTTGTAGAACTGGTAAAGAAGAGTATTTCCTTTCCTATACATTTTTATTGTAGGAGTAGTCGTTATCGAGAATATCAAACAAGAATGTCTTAACCGAGTTGAACTTCTTTTTGCATGGTTACTTCTTCATTGTTGCTAACATAAACAATCTCACAAACACAAACAGGCACTTACGTATTAACGGGGAGCCCAACTTAATATGTAAGTACCGATTGGTTTCTACCAAGATATCAGTAATCTAGAGAGGAATTATATCTCATTCGACTGTTGTGCTGCAAATGGAAAGGATATTGGCAAGCCTTCGGCTCACTTTGTTTTTATATCAGTTGTCGTCTCCGGGTGCTACCCTGCCCTTCGCCTCGCCCAGAACCAAACTATCCCTCCCCGTTGTCCGTCCGTTGATTGGGTTTGTTAATGTCGAGACAGGCCAATCAGTCGACAAGAAACAAAGAGGAACAGCACGCCACCATCTAGAATCATATTTAGCAGAGTTTATGTGGTTTAATTTTCTCAACAATCAATACGCTTTTGATACCATTTTAGAAGGAATTGCTAAATATTGGCCACCAGAAATTAAAATGTGATTGTTTTTTTCAATTGTTATCTATAACAAATCATTTAAATGTTAGTTTCTGTTAATGTTGTTATGAAAAATTAAAACAATTTAAATGGTATTTGTTCCGTATTTATATTTTTAAGTTGGGCTCCCTGTTAATACTTATGTACCAACAAACGTTTAATTTACTTACGTGTGCAGGCACTATTTTAAAATAGGAAGAAAATGGATTATTTATGATGAAGAAAAGAACTTTAAAACGCTATTTCCCTTATGTACAGGTATATAATTTCTTTCTAATACCCCACTGCACGAAACGTGCCCATTTGTGATACGTTGTACACTTTCCTAACTTGTTTTACACCAAAAACGGTTGACGAATAGCGAAATCAGTTGCCACTGTCCGGTCAATTTAGATATTTCCCCTGTGGTAGAAGAAATTATTTGGGGATTTAGAAATTTAAAAAATTGTGATAAATGCTGAAGAACATATAAATGAATATAAGAAAGATTTTTATATTGACTTTTAATCTTCATGACTCAAGCTATCACCCTCTCCAGTGGAACTTTCATCTTCCTCGTCGCTAGGTCATCTTAACCTATAAGTACTACCGTGGATTCTGCCTGATTCCACGCGAAATGTTACATATTTTAACTCTGTTTCATTTTAGGATCACACCCTACCACTCCCAGTACCTTCAAGTTGGTTGATCTTTAGTTTATTTGCAAAACAAGATCAGAGTGACGCAAGCCGTGCGAGTTCTAGTACGTGTCAAATTACGTGTAGAGTCAGACTGTCCCCATGTTAGTGCTTACGGTTTTTACCCTATTTCTATGAATTTGATATTCACATTCTAAAGACAACTGCTACGTATATACTTTCAACCTATAACCTACTGATGCCAGCTTTTACATATCCTGTTTTAGTGAAATCAACAAAATCAAAATTACATTGGTACTTTTTCTCTGGGATTTTATGGAGTAATCAGCACCAACTGCACCACTGTCATATTAAAAGATAATTTGTTGATATAATACAGTAGTGGCCAACCTTTTACATACTGTGCGCCAATTTTAATTTTGTTAGAACTCTGATGCGCCCAAAAAAACACCGATGTTTACCTTTTGATACATCGATGTTGCACATCGATGTTACTCTACCGATGCTTAATTTCAGCAATTATCTTGAATTTTTTCAAAGCATGGTGCGCCAATTTTTATAGACCAATGTGCCAAAATTGACACATATGCCACATGTTGGCCACCACTGATATAACACATTTCGCAAATTTGGTATAATACATCGCGTTTCAAAGGCTTTGATGGTGTACTCGTGTAAGACGCGCATCCTGTTTTTTGATGGGGATTTCAGGGAAAAAAGGTGCACGCAGTACACGTGAACATATGGTATATTATACTAGCAGAATTGCCTGTTGAATTTAAACGGAGTGAGTGAATCTAAGACCGACCGTGTAACATGTAAAAATCGTAAGAATAAGATATTAGAGAGTTTTAACCGTCGAATAAAGCAAAAATTAAGAAAACCTGTTAGCAATTACCTATTTACATGAATGAAAGAAGAAAATCTTGCAATCTAAAAAATCAAAAATTACGTGTAAACTTACGGGAAAGTAAAGAGAGTGATGAAATTTTCTCGGATTTCTAGCTGGGCTACAACGCACCTATGGCTGACATTTTGGTGAATATATCTGTCATCATCTTTTAGAATTTGTCTAATACTCCAAGATATCCTGTTTATTAGCAATGCAATATTCCAGAACGATAAATAATACGTTGTTATGTACTGTTATTGTTGTTCAAATTTTGTTTATTTAACTAATTATAATGAAAACATAAAGAAAATTAGGTACTTTTCTGTTATACCCCCCATTCGCTCAGTTTTTATTTCGCGCTTCAAACTGTCTCTGGGTTCGGCAGACTTGGGTATGCAAGCGAAATAAACATTTGATGCATAAAATAAAAACTGCGCGAGAATAAAAAGCCTTTTCATGTGATTACAATCAATTATTGAAGCTAATTCGGCACATATTTTAATTCTGCTTTCAAGAATACGCAACTCCATTCTTTTTTCTATATAACAGTTTTTGTCCCGAGTTCGTTTGTTAATTCTAAGTAATTTAAAAAAGTATTTTTGTAATGGCTTGCACAGAAACCCATGCTACTCTTATGGCCTATTGAAATTGTACATTGGGCTCAAAAATAACCCCATAAAAAAACGTTAGGTTGACCAAACCTTGACCATTCACTAAGTTAGGATATAAGCAATAAGTAATTTTAAAATGTAAAAACATGCATCTCTTCCCACGCTGTACAAATACAGGAATGAAACGCTTCTGTACTCGAACCAGATCAATTTTTAGCTTCGAGTAAAACTCGAGTATTTGAAATTCTATAACATTTAAATCTTTCTAAAACAACCCAATCATAATTTTTCCAGTTCTGGCCAGAAGCATTTCCTGCATTGCATTGCACATTTCCTCTGATGTAAACTTCTCAAATTTGCTTCACTTTTTTTCCATTCTCAAACACTGAATTCTCCTACGTTAAATTTTCTTCCAGCTTCCCGATTCCCTTTTTCTTGGGTTAGTTTCACCACTTTAATTTAAATTTAACAATTTATGATTTAATTTAGTTTTCTGTGGGCTTTTTATTTAATAACAAAGAATGGCATGTGTCACTTAAGATGAAATTGGGAAAAAAAACCTTATATCTTTATTCATTTGATAAAAGACTCAACATAACCGGAAAGACCGAAATCAGTTTATTCTGTTATTTATTTAAAGAACCTCTAATTGCCACTCTCCAGAAAAATTTGATTGCCCATTGTCTACAGGTGCGTGTTATCTACGGGAAAATACAGTAGATGCCGCTTATTATTATTATTATTACCAGTTATTTTTAACAGCCACCTGTTGTAAACAAATATGGATTCTAAAATCAAACATTATTTTAACACGAAATTTCCTCCGCATAATGTAATCATGATAAAAATTTTATCTGATCCCACGATCAGCTGAAGGCAAGAAATATGTCTCTTTGCTCATGCAACCGGAATCCTCAAGCAACTGGCTTCTTCTGCTTCTCCATTTTTTATTACTTCTAGTTGGGAATGTTACCGATAATATTGGCATTTTCGGAAATTTTTTGTTAACATCTAATTCGGAATGTTACCGCTAACACTTGCATTTTCAGCTGTCGCAATACACAATTGTGGATGTTTCTTGAACTCGGCGTTTGTGTTAAATAAAATATTTCGCACACCCTTTTAAATGCCTCCTAAAACTCCAATATGCACTAAAGGTAATAAAAGGAAACGGGTCGTGCTAAGGTTAACCCAGAATCTTGATATAATAAAACGTTTAGGGAAAAGTGAGAACTGCGATGTTTTAATGAAGAAGTTCAATCTCGGTTCTTCCACTATTTACATTAAGAAACAGAAATCACAGTTAATGAAATTCATTATGCCTTCTGAGAAAACTAGAAGAGTTGAATATTGGCGCACTCTTCATAAGCCAAAACTTGAGCAATTGGATATTAATATTTATGAATGGTTTTCTATAAAGCGCTCCGAGGGAACCCATATTTCTGGACCAATGTTGATTGAAAATGCCAAAGATTTTTATGAAAAAGTGGGGATTAGTGAACGGTGTGCATTTTCAGATGGATGGCTAACACGTTTTAAGATCAGACGTCTAGATGTTTCAGGTGATAAAAAATCGGCCGAACAAGAAGCTGCCGATAAATTTTGCAACTTTTTCTGAAACATTAGTTAAGGAATATATAACTATCCAACACGTTTAATTGCATTATTTTAATATTTACTAACTGCATTGTATGTAATGGTGTCATGATTGCGTGTCACTATTCGCTTCTCTTTTGTTTAATATCAATTTGCCTAAAGAATTTCTGCTAAGACATTGTGTTGGGTGTGGATAATTTCTCTCCTTTTCTTGGAGAAGGAAACAATGTTTTTGTCATAAAATCCTAAAAGTTGGACGAAGCTAACCCTTACCTTGCGTTGTTATTAGAACAAAACAGAGGTTAATAGCGATAGGCATAAGAGAAATTCCACAGGATGTAATGCAGTTATTAAATGTCAAAATATTGCAATTAAACGTGTTGAATACTTGTATCTTTGAGTTTCATTACTTCCTCGAAGGTCAAGGAATTATTTAAGAACAACTGAGTAAAGTACCTAGCCTACAGGTTAGCAATTCCAAGGTGAATGTACAATTCTGCATCTGTTCCTTATTTTGGTATCCAAATGCTTTATTGAAGCCTATCCAATAAAACTCTTAAGTAACCGGAATATTCACTTAACCGGAAATCCCAATTACCCGAGCATTCCAGATAACTGGAAGGTTACTGTACATACAACCATAAATATGTGAAAAGGTTAACATTAAAGATTTGTCACAAATTATAATGTCCCAGAGTGTACTAATCACAGACACTTATGGCTATTAACAATTAACAATTAAAAAGCAATCAATAGCTACAGTGATTCCCTGTAAATGACTACCAAAGTTAACATAGATGAAATTAAAATGAGAGACACTCACTTGGACCAATGAGGATGGGGGCAAAAACGCTGATGTCAGATGACGACGAGACGAGAGGGCGAGGATGAGGTGGAGGCCCTGAATTACCTCGACAAGGGGGAATAGAAGTGGTGCTTGCACCCCTCGGCCTTGACCTTTGCTCATTCTCGGGCACAGAAGGAAGCATAGAGGGTGAGTTGGTAGAGGTATGTGGTGGTGTTGTTGGGGGAGGCTGCCTTGACACAGGAGTCCTTGGCGTGGGCTGCCTCTCTCCCACCTCTTCCATCCTCTCATCTACTGCCCTGGGTGACGGCAGAAGCCGATCGCTCTGTGATGCTGGAGGCAGAGGTCCAGGATGTGGGAGACGACCAGCTAAAGAACGTGCCTTTACTCGCGGAGACTTGAGAGGCAAATCCGGCCATTTTCTGGGCTGCAAGAAATGTAACTAAATGAGAGCATTTGAGGTGGGAACATAATGCATTGAATTTGTTCCATCCTATGCTGGCTGAAAAAGTGATCATATGATTGCTTACGATTATTTACATGTCATTAATTCAATTATTTTTGGTTTCAGTTACTACTTGTAAATAAAGCTTACAAAATATAGAAATGAATGAAATCTACCAAAAATATGATCAATATTGTGTTGACTATCATGACATATTGACACACTAGCAGAAAACCTATTTTGGGCAAAACTATGATGAAAAAGAGATAAAAGAAAATAATTTGTCTAATAATCAAAATCATGAGAATAAAACTGTGGCTAGTGAAGTAGATTGATAGTAGAAAATTTTAAAATAAATTATTTTCATTTACATCACACCAAAGATTCTTTCAGAAACATCTGATACGAACTCATATTTGACCAATAATTTTAATAAACATTATTAATTTTTAAATAATTCTATACTTTACCTTTAACTCCAAAAATATTAACCTTGGGAAAATATTTTTTTAATGACTGTAGAGCAAACCTATACAACCATTTCTTGTTACGAACTTTTGTGGTTTTTGTTGTTTTTGAGAAAAGCTCAACAAAAATTTTAAATACATATCTGCATCATATGGATGCATCTCTTTCAGGGTTTCTGTAGCTTTTATTCGAGTATAAGGTGAAAACTGTCTTTCTGGGTCCTATTACTCAATTTGGAGAGCCAATTTTCTCTTATATTAACATATGAAGGGAAAATGACATACTTGGTCATGTACAGTAAGTTCTCAATTTACATCGAGGATACATTCCCTGGAAATGCAAAGTAAAGTGAAACAATGTATAACGAAACCTAATTTTCGTGACCCCACTCTCCAGCTTCAAAACACCGTAGCACCTCTAATTTAACCTCCAAATTGATAGGTTTACGAGATCTCTTCACTGAATCACTTTCTGCACGTTTTTCACCCATATTTAAGGGTTGTGTGCAAATTAATGAATTAAAAAATCGACCGTAATTATGTCGGAATGCACTCAACACTAAAAAAAATGGGCAGACCTTTGAGCTGCCTGACGGAACAAGCAATGCCAAAAGGAAGAAAAAACTCTGACTCAATACATGTCCTGATCTGTTTGGCATTACAAATTAGACAACTTTGTAGGCATCATCAGAGAAGAGATACATTGTATTTCTTCTATGATAGTGCCTCTTCTACTGAGAGAGAGAGAGGCACACATTCTGGCATGTCTGCTGACTCAAATATCATTCCCCTCTCCTTCGCATTTGCCTGCTCCTACATTCGAATCAACATTGCTTTTAGATACAATAAGATACATCCAATAACAGTGTGCTTGTGAATATCAAGACGTCCTGAAGAACTGTTTTTCTAATGAGGTAAATTTGATGTTTATATGAAATTGCGATTGAAAACAGCAACAAACAACGTTAAACCAAAATAAAGTTTGAGAGAAATGGTGGTAGAAATAATGTTACGACCTTCATGTTAAATGAGCCAATATTGTTTGAGGACAGGAGAGGCTAACTTGGCAAATACGACGTAGCCACCAGCTCTCTTTAGTCCAATAAGTCTAAAAAAAATTCTAAAACAATATCTAATGAAAAAATACACCATTCAGGGATAATTTATTTCTAATCATTCCGTCATGATGTTTTTTGTGTAATATTTTATTATAGAGAAGCCATTTAGTAACATTTGAGGATAGATTTAGCTACATTAATGAAATCGCATAGATACTCGTCACTGTAGTTAGTTACCACAGCGGCAAAGCAGCACAACATAGTGCTGCGGTGATGGTAGGAATTTTTGGCACCGACGTTATATCGAAACAACGTAAAGTGGGACAACTTAAATCGAGGACTTAATGTATATCAAATCAGGACTACCACATTATCACAATTAAAATTTTAAATTTCAACTCCTAAATCCTATTACAGATGTAATTAAAATTGGTATTTACAAATTTTTATAACTTTATGATATAATAGAGTATGCTTACTGTGCTGCTTCATCGCATCTGCCCCCTTGCAGGAAACAAGAAATTTCAACAGCAAGAAATACTTAGAGAAATGCACTTAATTTATACAATGCTTGTAGAGCACACCACCACTATTAGCTGATTTGAAAGCAAAAGTATGAACATTTTAATAACAATGTCGAGTTGAAAGTAAAGTATTTTTGTGCATGGTTTTTTCCAAGCATTAAATGGCTTCACAATGTTACAAGGGTGCAAAATATAATGCAGAAAAAGAGACTGGCAGTTGAATGTTGGCAGGCATGAAACCGCATGACCAACCTCTGATAGGTGAAAATTTTTACAATGAACATAAATTTCCCTTAGCAATGAAAACAGAGGCGCGACACTTAATTAGCACTTCACAATGAAATTTTTTTTAATATCACAGTTATAACACCATATTGCAAAAAGGTATAAAATTCAGTAAGAATCAGCTGGGAGCAAAACGTCCATCGCACGTTCTCGTGCTCGGCACATTACTCTCGAACTCTGCCCCCCTCTCCTCGAGTGCCATCGGGTGGTCGAGACGTTGCAGGTGCAGCATTGCCAGATGACACAACAGAGCACTAGAGGGCACTGCTAGATTCCCGCATTACTCAGTAAATTTTTTATTTTGAATACATAAGACCATTTTTTTAAATCTGCCTGCATGAATTCTCTTCCTTTATTTGTAATTTTTATCACCATTGGTGCTATACAGCCTTTTTAATGCAAAAGTTTCTTTGGTTAAATGAATTAAGAGCACGTGAATGCACCATGTGATAAGTAATTATGTTTCAAAAATTTAATATCACCACTATAGAAATTACTAAGACACAAATTCAAAAATTCTTTAACCCACTGAACGCTAAGGACGTCAACTGACGTCCTTCAGTGTGCTACTGGGGGACTGAGGACTTCAATTGACATCCTAGTCGCCTACCTTTTGAACAGAAAAATGGAGGTCGCCAGCCACCTCTATATGTCTCTTTCTTGCATTCCCGTCATCCGTTAAGGTTCAGGTCGAGGATGAACTTGGTGAGGCGGTTTGCAAAAGCAAAACCATTACCGAGGACGTCAATTGACATCCACTTTTATTATTACAAAAAAGACCTCTCTAATAATAAACTTCAAAATACTTCACAAAACTATTTTAGGGACTTATTGCAATAGAACAAATAGAAAAAAAATTCAGTCACCGGATTGGGATTAAAATTTATCTGCTGCCTTGAAAGGGTTAATTAAATTTTATGGAGTTTTTTGATTACTTACAAATCTTGGAGGCTGTCTGCATCCCCGAGGTTCAACCTGAAGTGATTTGCTATACAGGTAGTTTCCAATATCTGCATCTTTGACATCATCAAAAGGGCAGAGGTTCTCCAGGAAATGCTGTTTTACAAAAATAACTTTACTACAGATCTGACATTTAATCTTTTCCACAAAAAGATTATCCGCTTCCCTGACGCACCCATGTAATCTTGGGCAACAATGTCTTACCGGAAATTTGTGAAAATTAGAGTTTTTGCAATTCAGTAATATTCTGAGTATAACCCAGAAACACATCCCAACCCTAAAATGAATAAAATATGGCCGATTCACCAAAAGTTGGAAGAAAAGTTCAAAAATTTGTACACACCAGAGAGGGATATTACAATTGACGAAAGTCTTTTGTTGTATAAGAGAAGGTTGGGGTAGCATCAATTTATGCCTCTAAAAAGGGCAAAATTTGGTAAAAAAAACTTTTATTTTGTGTGAAACTAGGAGTGGATATGTGGAGTTGAGTATAATTTATGCTGGAAAAGGAACCGAAATTGGTAAAGGCTTCGATGATATGCCGATGTCCTCCCAGATGGTCATGTCATTGATGAAGCCTTTGCTTGATAAAAGATATTGCTTGACAACAGACAATTTTTATACGTCACCTGAATTAGCAGATTTGCTGGTTTCCCTGTCAGGTGATACATATGGTACCGTGAGGAAGACTCGAAGGGGAATACCAACAGCATTGAAAAATAAAAAATCGAGGAAAGGTGAAGTAGTTGCATAATGCAAAGGAACAATAATGTTGTTGTGATGGAAAGACAAAAAAGAGGTGACGTTGCTATAATCCATCCACCATAGTTAAATGAAAAGGGTGGAGAAAAGGGGAAAAACAAAAATAAAACCAATGGTTGTTGTGGATTACAACGACATGATGGGAGGAGTGGACCGCGTCGATCAGCATTTAGCCGATTACCCCATTCCGAGAAAACGGCGGAAAAAAAATTACAAAAAAATTCTTTTTCCATTTAGTAGAACTTTCCCTGTGGAATTCTTTTATTCTCTACCGAAAGACTGGTGGAACAAAAGTGCATTTGGAGTACAGACTTGACCTGATTGAACAAATGATAAGAGTCCTACCACCCAAGTGTAGTTTCTCCAAGAACGGGTAGGCCACCCACAACGCCACACCCTCGCCGCCTTACTGAGAGGCACTTCCCCGAGACAAACCCTCCGACGGAAAAGAAGACGAACCTCACGAAGCAGTGCTTTTTGTGTTGCAGCAAATCAGACGCTAGCGGGAAAAAATAAGAAAGGAAACCAGATATTATTGTCCCCAGTGTGAAGTGCCTCTTTGTGTTTCTCTCTGCTTCAGAATATACCATACCACACCAAATTTTTAAGAAAATGTTGTCAAATGTATTTGTAAAGTGTATTTGTAAAATGTATTTGTTTAATATAATTTTTTCCAAAAATTAACATTTTATTTCAATAAATAAGTGAAATTACCTAAAACTAATGAAAAATAAATTAAAATAAAATGATAAATATAAGTTTTAGAGAAGAAATGGTTACGTTTCTTTTTTTAACTACTTGAAAGTATTAAAAAAATAAATAAAAAAATGTGTTTTTTAGACCTAGTACTGAAAAAACAAGTTAGGAAAGTGTACATCGTATCACAAATGGGCGTGTTTCATGCAATGGAGTATTAGAAAGTAATTACATATCTGTACGTAAGGGAAATTGCGTTTTAAAGTTCTTTTCTTCGTCATAAATAATCCATTTTCTTCCTTTTTAAAAATATTGCATGCACACTTAATGAAATTAAACGTTTGTTTGTGAGATTGTTTATGTTAGCAACAACAAAGAAGTAACCATACAAGAAATTTCTAAGTTCAACTCGATTTATGACTTTCTTGTTCGATTTTATGGATAATGGCTACATAAAAATTTATAGGAAAAGAAATACTCTAATTTATTAGTTCTACAAGTTTTACTTGAAAAATATTTTGATATGAGCAATACTTGAAGAGAGATGACGAAAATTTAATTTTTTGTCACCAGTAAAGTGGTATCCCTGATTGGCGTACGTAATTCATTTTTGCGATTTTCTTATTATATTTTATTGTAAGTCTTTAATATCAAATTTCATGAAAATCCGTTTGGTAGAAGCCGAGAACGAACATGCGGGCGGACAGACGAACCGACCGACGATAATAGGCTCTCATGCTCTAAGCGAAATGCACCTAAAAACTCGTCAGGGAAGCGGTTAACCTGATAATTGCATCTTTACCATTCAATAAGTGCAAAAATATTATGACACTCAACAGCACAAAAGTTTTCCCTTTCATTTATTTTTAACAAGGTATTTGATCATTCACTAAAAAAGTGTTGCAAAAATAAGAGAATTGTGAGGAAACATTAAGAAATGGGAATAAACCTCACAAATAATATTTCAATAGTTCATTACTATGCTTTTCATCTAGTTATAAAATCGTTTTCAACAGTTATTTATCAATAGCTCATAAACATAATTTCATGACCTTTTACAATGAGCTTGATAACAATAACAGAGGCAAGCACGTCTCTGCCCAAAGCCAATAAATTCTCAAAGGAACATCTTTGAATATAGTGAAAAGTAGTGGAAAATGGCCTGATTATAATGAAAAAGATATAAATAATAATTATTACTCGTATTCTAGGCTCCGTTGAGAGGCAGTATGGTTGGTTCTGGTATTGCTGGATCTCGCCTGTAATTTCTGCAACTTTTCTCCTCTTGCTGAAGTTTATCAATTCTGGTGCATTGGGCAAATAGTCAGGGTTTCCTTCTTCTATATGCAATATGTTGGTAAGGTACATGCCTGAAAAAATATTACAGACAATTTACAAACCATGAAAGAAGTTTAAGAATCACTCTTCGTCCTTTATTAAAAGGAGGCCTACTTTCATTATATAAATCCCATTTCTGTCTAATTAGTAATGCTTCTCAAATTATATAATAGGATTATATTCAAGAATATCTTCATCTAAAGAAATCTAAAAAATGAACTCAGAATACAGTAAAAAAAGTGTCTAAAAATTCAATGGGGAATAAATGATTTTTTGAAGTATTAACCTGGATCTCCAAAACTAGTATAATACCATGTAAAGATGCAAAAAATGTCAACTGAAAACTGTGAGTACAAAAATGCAGTAATTTTTTAAGGCAATTATGATTCCACTTGTACAATTAGCATTTTTTTCAACTCTTAAAATTTTTTTTGCAAAACCTTGACACGTATTCAAATTTTATCGTAAATAAAAGTATATCATGTTCCTTAAGACATGCAAATATCCTAGTCCTGAATTCTTGGGAGGAATCTATGGCCCTGGTTAATTATCTCCCAGACACATTCAATTCCTTTGATTTTTAACAACTCTATTTACTGTAGTTATGGGTACTATAAACACAATCTCTCAGATTCTGAAGAATCTTTAAGTTCACAATGAATCAAAAACAAATTTTTGAACAATAGTTGACAAAAAAAGTGGTGGAATTTCTGCAAAATTGCAGAATAGTTCCGAGTATTCATGCAGCTACATTTTGACAAAGAAATATGATGATGATGCTTCAGAAAAATTAGGTGAAGATGACACTTACCAAAGAAAGGGACACAAGGTGGATTGATAGAGCGCAGTTTCTCTTGGTATTTCCTGAAGTGATCATTGTTGAGCTCTCTTGCCTCTTCTAGTGCTCTGTCCAGGCGAGCTGATATTGCCTGGTTAAAAGATATCAAGTTTACAAGCTAGTCAAACATGGGCAGTGCAGTCACTTATTGCTGTAGAAATTTTAAAAGTTTATAATTTGTATGTCTTATAATTGAAAATTACTGAATATCAAATGGTAGGAGTGCAATGAAGTATACAAGGCATGCAACAACTTTTTTGTTGATTCAATATGGAAGAAAGTATTCCTTAAGTAAGTGAAAAAGGTGAGGCTCTCTCTCAAAATGAAGAAGTTTCACCGTAATATAAGGCACTATCATAATGGGAACTGATGACATAACATAAATTAAAATGGAAACTAATTTTATATGAGCAGAGCTGAAGAATTCAGTGATCTTCTATGTGAATATAAGAAGAAATTTATTTTTCAATGAGAGAATTAAAGAGATCATGATGCACTTTGAATTGGAAAAGTAAGAGCTATGCATTAGGTAGTTATACTATCATATTTACCAGAATATAAGACACGTTTCTTTAAAATTTTAGTGCCTGCAAAATCTTGAGTTGTCTTATATTCGCATAGTATGAAATAACTTCGCATTAATCAATCATATGTCGTAAAAGTAGATGACAGTCATTTTGATGCCTGCGGATGTAATTCTATCCTATCACAATGGAAAGCTGGGGTTTAGAAAACTGATACTTCCTGCACTACAATGTAGCATTGTGTAGCAAAAGCTAAATAGAACAGTCCTTATCGAAAGCAAAAACATTCATTTAGGTGCCAGCAAATGTCATTCTATCCTATGTGGGTGCATGAATAATGACAATGGTTTTTTATAATGGTTTATTTAACAACAAATAATAACAATGATAACAAACAGGAGAAGTAAAAGCAGAGTATGTTATAAAGCTCAAGCTCGTGCATGGATGACTCAGCATCACTGGTTCCCTTCTGCACTGTATAATTAACAAAATAATTATGAAAACAAAAACCAACCTACCTGAAATGTAAATTTGAGTCTGAATACAGATGCAGAGCCCATAGCACTCACAACTGCAAGGACACCATTGAAATTGTTTAGTTCTTGAAGCACCATCATCACCTCTATGCTCCGTGAAACCACAGCTACTCTCTCTTCAAAGTTTTCAGCCTCAACTATAGTCTTTTCCAACCACCGAGTAAACTGGAAAAAAAATTTTCATGCAAAACATTACAGAAATGCACATTTGGTCAATACTGCAGCAGAGCAATTAAATATATCATGTAACTCCTCTTATCATTTCATGTGTCACAAAATTTATTTGAAAGAGAGACCTGTAATTTGAAGTAATAGAGAAAGTGATGTTTCATTTAATATAAAGGGAGGAGTAGGATAGGTAAAACAAATAATTTCTCAATATCATATAAACAAGTAAAATATTTATCTTCCGAGTGATTTTTCCAAAATATTTTAAATTTATAAATGATAAAATAAATAACATTATAATTTTTCCTCAAGAAAAAAATAAAAATGGCATTGTAATTAAGTAACCTTATGCCAGTTAAAACGAATAAAAATTAAAAAATAATTACCGGAGACGGCTAAGAAAATCATGGGGCTCAGTGCAAAGTATGTGGGCGTATTTTTAATAGTAAATTATAATAACTAAAGCAATCTCTCTCACTATGACACATCGATATTTTTTCAAAAATGCGTGTACTTTATAAGTATGGCAAATATTTCTTAAAGAGCGCTGGGCCTATTTATGTGTGGGGCCCCGTGCAGTCTCATATACGTAATATACTGAGAAAGTCCTTATTGTAATCGCGAAAAAATTCGACCTCCAGAGTTTGATGGAAATATACGTTTTAGATGAACAGTGGGTCCCCATTATCCAAGAGGGTTACGTACCAGAAAATTGTCGTGAATACCGAAACAGCGAATACCGGGGAATTTTTCCCGATAAAAATCTCCACCGCTATATTTTATTAAGTCTGTCTGTTCCTTTACGCATGCCCACATTTCTCAGCCAATTCCAACCAAATTTGGCACGATTGTAGGGGATACCAAGGGGAAGGTCGCCCCCATCGCCCCCCTCCCCTGAATCCACCACTGCACAGATGGTAAGATGATGTGTTAGTACACTTCCTTGCGCTAGTCAAAACGAATAAAAATGTAAAAAATAATTACCGGAGATGGCTAGGAAAATCGCAGGGCACGATGCAAAGTGTGTGCTCGTCAAAAATTTTTAATAGTAAATGATAATAACTGAAGCAATCCCTCTCACTATTATGCCGATATTTTTTTCAAAAATGCGTGTACTTTATAAGTATGAAAAATATTTCTTAGTGAGCGCCGGGTCTATTTAGGTGCGGGGCCCAGTGCAGTTGCACCGTTCACACCTTAATCAAGCCAGCTCTGATAATTACCAGTATAGTATATTCATTAACAATAGCAATGAATAAACAAAATAGGCCATAAAAGAAAATAATACGTTTAATGAGGCAGTCAATGATGAACAAGTAGCGTGTGTGTCGACTTCTTACTCTGCCACAGCAAGTAGTCCGAGTGACGAATAAGCAAATCGAACAACAGCAGATACCGAAACATTGTTCCATAATACATGAATGATGAATAAGTGAAATGACAAATACTGAATCCGCAAATACCGGGGACCCGCTGTATTCATAAAATCATTCAGGGAGTTGCTTTCAATTTGGAAATAATTTGATTTCTCTTCTCTCTGTAGTTTCTCTATTTCTTAAAAGTGTGCATGGGAAGGTAAGGTAGTATGTCTAAATTTTCAAGAATGCTGGTTAAAACATCAGTTTACACATTCATAGATCATTTTGCAAAACTTAAATCTAAAAATTACATAACTTCGCAACAAACAGCAGATATGATAAAGTATAAAACACACAATCCAAAAAAACTGATTTGTTCAAAACCTTTTTTATTCAAGACTTACCTATGTACATACATAATCTACATCATCATTAAAGAGACTTGAAAATAAATCAATGATTACAAATATAACTTGTTTAACTTGAAACATTATCTAATGGTTCACTACTACTGATGAATAAAAGGATTTACTTCACTTACATTTGTTGTGTGTTTAATCATTTTCAGGAGGTTTGGGGACGACAGTTCCTTATCCCTTTTGGTCCAAACACTACCAACCAGCTCAGAAGGTTTCACAGCACGATACAACTCAAACTCCAACAAAGTTAACTGGCGAGCAATCTCAACAGGGTGAAGCTGCAAGTAAATTAATACGGCATCAAATCCATTTGTAATGAAGGAAAAATAAATTACTTCCATATTAATCCAACAAATATAGTCAGTTTCTAATTAAAATTCTGTATTTTTTACAAACCAAATACATATTCCAGAAAATTTTCAAAAAGAAGTACATAACAAGGTTATGGCTATTGGAGACACCTAATACAAGTACTTTATTTATCAATTTTAGATACTTAAGCACCTATTCTGGGATTTGTTTTCAACCATAAGATGAGGTTCGTAATTCTATGATACCATGTTTCTCAACCAGTGTGACACAAAGGTCATCTAGGTGGAACATGAAGTTTTGAAAATAATTATTATAAAAATGTTTCTTAATAAAATTATTGTAATGCTTAATTTCCTTAACATTTTCCATTAAAGGTTGATATTTAAATGTATTTAAAGTAAACATCCACTCCTTTGAAAAGGTGAGATTTTAAAATAAAATCCAAGGAATTTGGCTTAACTTTGTGGTAAGTGATACTCATATTTCAGAGGAAAAGAATAACTATGTTAAAAAAATACGGAAGTTAACATAGTTATTCTTTTCCTCTGAAAGATGAATTTTCTTTTTATTATGGTGGGGGACAGATTTTTTGACATAATGTTAGGTGGGACATAAGATACAAAAGGTTGAGAACCTCTGCTCTACTAGATTAAATAATACTTTCATCTCTCAGCAAGATTTAAAAGATATTTCCTAAGAAATAGAAGAGCAAATTATAAAATCCAAAATATAGTAATTTAACATTATTAAATTTATTACTGGCTTAAAAATTCATTTATTATTCACAATTCTCTAGAGGTGGTTTAGAGACGATTCATTTTAAAAAATTGGCTAGTAAAGATAATCGCAAAAAATTTGAGTGTGCAAGCATAGAAAATATGAACATGAGACAAGTATCACTTGTAAATGGCCATGTAAGTGCCATTCAGACAGATAACTTCAGGATAAATTACATGCATGTTAATTACCGTGAGTATTGTCCACTCCTCTTCAGGACATTTGAGATGCCACTCAATTGAAGGTGGTGAACGGTCAAATGCAAAAGTTATTTCTCTCTGCATCTCCAATGGATCTGACTGTAAAGGTTGAAAACAAACTTTGAATTCCAAATTTAAAGAATTATGAATGTACTTTGTTCTTCTGTTAGTTTAATAATTATTGACTGTGCCACACAAGCCCTGAATTAGATAAATGAAGCATCAAAGAATGGGGTATAGAGTGAAAATCTAAATGAAGGGATCACCAAATTACTAACTGTAAAATATCAGGATATGCCTAGGCTACAAATTACCTTCATCAATAGAAACGTACCCAGCTTGGTATTTGAAAAAATAGACGGAAATAAAATTGAAAAAGAAGTTCGCAGATGGTGGGATTTGAACCACCAACCTTATGTTTCACAATACTAACGCCTTAGCGACCGCATCCACGGCGCTCTATGAAATGTCCGAGTTAAATACCGGTATACGTTTTACGTGCAAATCTATTTTGCCCCTTTATTCTCGAACTTGGGCCTATGGGGAAGAAAGCCGGGACACGTGTCCGCTTATTTTGTCTCTAGTTTCACCTCAAGAAGTTTCAACCGGATCCTTGACATCGACTTGACAACGTCCCCTTGTGAGTTTAAAAAAAGGGGGGGGGGAGGTCATCTTATATTCTGAGTTTCTTATATTTGGATAAATAAACAGAATAAATGGCTCAGTATCACTTTCCATTTAATTTTTCAATCTGTAAGACCATTCCATAAAATATTTGAGATTCTGATAAGAAATAAGGGATTTGACTTACATTCAGAGGCACATTTCATGCAATTACATAAGAATACAGGAATGATACAGAATGAACTGTTGTTGCTTTGCATAGAATTACAATTAGACTTCACAAAAATAGATTTTCTAACAATTTTCTATGATGTCGTAGACTGCTATCACATTTATAAAGAAAATATCACCAGAAACGTACTTACCTTCCTTTGCACTATTTTCAGAACGGAATCCACCCACTTGCGCATCGACTTGCCAGTGACCGTGTCCAGAAACTCGTGGAGTTTTTTCAAAAGTTGTGGGTCACGTTCAAAGTCATAGAAATGATGATCAACCCAATGACGTAACACATTGAGTACCCTTGGAGAGAAAAAAATAAACACAAATTGAAGCAAAACAAAAAATAAATTTAGGATCTCTATCAAAATATAGCTTTCTGATCATGAATGCATGTTTATATCATGAATAGGTATAAATTTCTACGTTTTTTACACATTTTTAATTTCTCAATGTTCTGACTATAATATCACAAGCTTTTTTCAATATTGATAATTAGTTCAACTGGTCCCTATCCCCATATTTCCCATAGACTTATGGTATCCTATGACACGATTTCCTATTACATGATGTTTTCTAGGAACATATCCCTTGCATTACAGGAGGGAAGACTGTATGCCAAAATCAACAGATTGGAGCAAAAGTTATTTTTCTAATGGCATACCAATATTTCTAAATTGCTGTTTTAATTAAAATTTTTTGTAGCACTCCTAAAAATCAACTGTGGCATCCAAGCAAGGCATGGCACCTAGTTTGGAAAAACTGATATAAAAATAGGGTTTGATACCTACACCTGTAAGAACAAGACCGCAGCGCAAATTTTTTTACTGCAATAGGTGAGTGAAAGAAATTGTACATAAGAGATTTTAAATATTGAAAGGTTTCTACACATTTCTTACTGTGTAAGCTGTATTTTGGTACCTGAATTGAACAGGTTGGCAGTACTCCTTCCTGTAGCGCTTCCAGTCCTCCCTCTGAGAATTTTTTAGTGTCTTATCAGAGTCTCCATCTTTATCATCATACACTTGTGATGGGTCTGGAATGTTGAACCTCTCTATCAATAGATCCAAAAGTTCCTGAAATAACAACAAAGTCATAAGAATAAGTAAATATTTGTTCTGGGATTAGGAAGGTCATACCATTGAATTTTTTCAAACATTCATATTATTTTACTACAAAGTGCAATTTAATCATCTAACTAATTATTATTCACCATGCCAATTTCAGAGTGCCCATTATTTTGATGCTTATATAAAGAATGCAGGCAAATTTTATTAATATCAGAAATAATAATCAATATTTTGTATAATAGCATAAATCACCTGCACAGAAAGACAACTATACAACAAAATCTTCCAAGAAGTGACATCTTAACTCACCTGGGGTGAACAAAAGCTTCTGTATGTGGTCAAGAATGTCCTGACAAACATTGGGTCTGCATATATATGGTATGTTAATCTTTCAACTAATTTATACAATGATGCCCCCTACAAAGAAAAATGGAAATAAAAGTTACAGCAAGTTTCATATAATTTTTACAAGCTTTTAAAATTATTTGTACAAATGGATCATTAAATAAATAAGAGCATTTTCCAAACAAATTATTCAAACAGTGTACATATATATACCGTATTTACTCAGATATAAGCCACCACTGCATCTAACAATAAGCCATACCCAGGGTTTTTCAACATTGAAAAAAGAAAAAACTTCCCTCGATATAAGCTGCATTTTGAACTCAACATATGTCCACAAAAACCCATACCGCTTCATAAAATGCATGATCCAACCACGAGATGCTCAAAAATCATTACGAGGAATGCACAATCTTTTCGCGATTTCTAATGCTTTTATCTTAATAACTTCACTTGTTACTGGAAGCCCATCTTCACGTTCTTGGGCCCTCGGAAGAATTTCTTTGTTGATTTTTTTAAAAAAGTTTGTAACGCATTGTCCTCCATCTCCTGATGCATCTTTCATCCACTCCGTATTGCCTCTTGGTTTCCATACAATTCAGAATATTGTATAACTTTTTTTCTAAAGATGCTATATATGTATTGGGTTCTGCTGTTTATACTTTTGGGATGCTGATTAAACGTTATTACATTTTAATATACTTTAAATCACTGTAATATAGAAACTTCCCTCAACTCAATGAAACTCGTGTAAAAAGCTACTTAAAACATTAACCGCACAATGTGTTTGTAGCTTTCGTCTCATCCACGAAAATTGTAGTCTCATCAATTATTGAGCACTGGTGTCACAGATGGATTTGGCTGAGTTAAATCTAACCAACTGCAAACCAGGTGTTCATTTTAGGTGCTCTTTATCTCGAGATTACTTTGTAAGCTAGGAAGAATAATCAGCCAAGGCAGCCACTTTGAGTGTTACAAAAAGATACCGTGTATTGAAAATATTGCTCCCATATTGATTCTGTTTGAAAATAATCACTCCTCTGACTTCACTCTAGAAATTATCCATGTCGAACGGAAAGGTTTTAGGCTTAATCGTCTTGAACAGTTGGAAATTCTATTACATTTGAAAAACAACCAACATACTCTCACTAATGACCACTTGTTTTTATGCCACTCTCCATTACTAGCCTCTATCTTACCAGCAGCCACCTCAAATTCTTAACCTCGAATTCCTAACATCCCCTTTCCCTCTTCCGTGTTACCACGTTCATCTCTTACCTTCTACCTTCCCCCTCCTACTCCATTTCCCCTCCCCCCCTTTTCCACTTGTCTATATATTTAGCTGCTTCACCCACTTCCCTCAACTGATGATGACTATGACTAGTCGAAACATGTCGTAATTTTTACTTTTATACTTTGTGGAACTTTTACCAATTGTTTTTATAGTTTCTACAGTTTTATGGGTTTATTGTTTTATGGTTTTATTGTTTTATGGTTTTTACTGGTTTTATTAAATATGGTATATATGTACATATAATTGTTACTAAACTGCAAGTGTATTCTTAAACCTTGCTAATTAACCACATTGAATATAAACCCCCTCAGCTCAGTTTGCAAGACTTCCAATAAAAACTTTTGTCTGTCCAGTGTAATGCCAAGTATGCTGCATTACATCTTTGTTTATCATTTTTTTTAACCTTTCAATGCAATTCATAGATTCTCAGATGAGATGAAATTATTCCCATTATAGTTTCTTTGACATTTTTTGTTTGAAAAATATCAACATAGCCTCATTCAAGATTTAGATCAATGGTTCCCAAACGGTGGGGCATACTCCCTGAGGGGACATGAGAGAGTTCCAGGGGGGAGAGGCATGAAGCCACGAGAAAAAATCAATTTTTAATGTCAAATTCAGCTGAAATAGTTGAAACATATTTTTCAATCTTCCCAATATGTACAAGATACATGGGTAAAATAATTATGAGTAAGATGATCATGAATAATGATGTAAATCTGAGTGCAAAGAGTTACATTTATTTCAATGAAAAACATGATGGGGAATGACGGCTTAGTGAAAACCAAAAGGGAGACATCATGTCCTAAAGTTTGGAAACTGCTGATTTAGATAAGGGTTGTTAAACGAAACCAAACCTAAAGAATAGTTTCCGTTCTGAACAAAACTATATATTTTCTCTTGCCATTTAGTTTCGGTTCGTAACGAAACTGTATGTTCCGTGATGGGTTTAGTTCCGTTCCAGAACGGAATTGTTTAGTCGGAACGAAATATTTCGTTCCGGAACGGTTTCCTTTCTTGAATGGGTTCGGGTTCAAGTTGAGAGTTATTGGGAGATACGTTCAGTAGTTTCGTTCCAAGCAAACTGCACCATTATTCTGGTCGTGGGGCGGAGAAGACAGCGAGGTACTCGCATAGAGTAGAAGCCTTAGGGGCTTAATTAGGCTTAATTTTATTCTTCTAATATAAGCCATTTTAGCACATTCAATATCTTCTTGGTTTTTTAGATCCATCTCCAATGGCCAACCAAAATTTCACTATTTTTTAAAATATTCTTTTTCCGGAAAAATTCGCACTAAATACAAACTAACCGATGAGCAAACTGACAAACACTAAACTGAGGAGTTGGCTTACTACGAGAAGCCACTGTGCGAAGCCGTCGCTTAACGGTACAGTTATTATGGAGCGTGAGATGCATCGACTACGCATCGACGCCGGTCGCCTGCACGCGGTAGCAACCGTCGATGGCAGCATTGAATGTGTTAATGATATGGCGATTTTTCCGTGAACACCCATTTTCCGTCAGCAAGAAAAACAACTCCGTACGAGGTCGGCGTTCACTACTCACTGCACACTCTACATCTTCCCGGTGGTGATACTAGGAACTAAGATCCCCCTCCTATCCCCGACCTCCCCTCTCACCCTCTCCTCTCGCCGTTAGACGCGAGTAAAAACCATTGAAAACTGGCTGGAACCAAAGCTGGATCGGTGTAGAAGGAGCCGGAACGAAACTATTTCATGTGCGAACCTGATCCGCAACGGTTCAGTATCATTCCATCGATATTTCGTTCCACTTTCATTCCGGTTCCACTTTCATTCCATGACTTTGGTTCCTTTTTTGGTTTGGTTCCTGTTCCTTGAACCGAAACCTATCTGGAACCGTTCCTTTTCAGTGGGTTCGGTTTCGTTTAACAACCTTGATTTAGGTAGTAAAAGTGGTTCTTACACAGATTTTGTTGGTCAAAATGCAAATTTTGCTCAAGAAAAATGCAACAGTAGATACTAAATTTTCCATGATGCTTATACGATCATCATGTACAATTTTTCAGTGGGTTTTTATAAAAATTCATTTAGAGTTGGAAAGAATATACCTTCAGGGAAGTGGATAATAAAGAGTTAAAAATGTATAGTTACAATGTTATCTCCATAAAAGAGCCACTTAAAGCTCAAATGAGGGTGGGAAAAACATTTTTAAAGAATGGAAGAAATCAAAAATAAATAATGGTGACCTTTATCAGAGGCACTCCAGAATTCTCCCTTTCTTCCAACACAATATTTGATAAAGAATCAGCCTCTGCAAAGCGGTATGTGGATGGCGATGGCAATTTAAGAGGATGCTTCTTCTCCTCATCCAGGAGAATGCTGTCCAATGTCCTTTCCAGCATGCTGAAAAAGGTTAAATGACACCTCTTAAATTTAGTTTTAAAGTTTCTTTATAATAGATTAAAAATCAGTAAAAATGACGTAGAATGCACATACTATAAGTAACTTTCATGACTTTAACCAAAGCTACTGATTCACTGTAATGACATGCAGTTCACTGATATCAGAGTGCTATCAGAGAACCAAAATGCAGCACAAATATATATTTAATACAGAGAAAATGAACTGGATCTTGAATGCTTCCCACATAATTTTCACCTCATTTCATAAGGAAAGAGTTTATCAATCACATGCTTAGTTTGAATGCATTTGAATAAATAAAATCTCAAATGCTCCCTCTGGTGTATCCTAAAAATTAAACTTCTTTTAGGATTTATATGGATTCACACAAGATGTGAGCAATAAATCATGAATATATGCGGCAGAAACAAAACATAATCCTACACTAAGTTTTCATTTCAGCTCACTGGTTCTTAAAACAATGAAAATCTGCTCTCCATGCTCAACAACATTGCTAAATGTAACTCAACCTCTCATTTACCTACTTTGTCTTTCATTCACAATGCAATAACATATACTAGCCGGTCCGTTTAAAACATTTCCTTCTCAGATGCAGTGTAGCTTTGTTAAGTTTTTTTATACCCTTTTCTGATGATTTAATTCTTAGCAAAAATGAATGACCATGTTGAAAGACAAGGAACAAGTAAGGGCCAGATTAACAAAGGACTGTGAAGGAGTTATGATGTCAATGTAAAAATTATGGTGCTCCCTGAGACAGAAAAAACAACTGTGCAGCTGCTACAAAATTCGGTTTAACTGAAAATAATGTGAGGCACTGGCACAACCAGAAGAATGAACTCCTAAAAGCACATTCTAGAAAGTAAAAAATAAAATTGCATACAGATAGTATCTGCATGTGTTCTTAAATGATGCTTTGTTTTTTCCATTTATGCTGGCAATTAAATGTAACCGATTAGGTACTTTGAAATCAAAATTTAGTATCAACATCCCAAATTTTTTTCTTTCATGTGGCTTCTAAAATATAGGGTTGACTTATCTTTGAGGTCACCTTATAATTGGGCAAATACGGTATTTCATACTACCACCTTAGTTTTGAGATGTCTCAATCTAATTTTGTAATAAAACTATCTATTTCGTTTTCTCCTAATTTTAGTATCACCTACCAGTTTGCTAGTAACTTGATACTTGATATAATTTTGTTAAAATATCCATTAAAAAGAATATTTCCAATTTAGTCATCATATTTTAATAAAACTTGGCATTTTCTTAAGAAAATGAAATGTTATTTTAGTACGAATCCTTTGAGTTATTGTTCAAGAGCTATCATATGTTCTTATACTGGGGTCCATGCAGTCATAGCTGGATACAAGTTAGAGACCCAAGTCAAAAATTTTTATATTACACCAATGCCAAAACCATTTCAGAAAACTACTGATATGCATCTTGCTTCCAAAGTGACTGTCTTCTTCCTCTTGAAGAGGGTCTTGTGTAAATGAAATATATATAATTGAATTTGTAAAATCAAATTATATTAGCTTCTCTTTTCCTTATGTTCATGGAATCCTACAAAGTACCAGCCTTCTCAATGGGTGATGTTACTTCAATAATGTCTGCAAAATATCCAGTTGAAACATTTAGTCTAAGAAAATGATTCTGCATAGTGAAATGTAACAAGAGCAAAAACAACACTCACTGGATTTAACATATTCTCAAGGCACTTTACGAGTAGGGTTCTGGGTTACCTTAAGATTTCAAGATGATCAATTTTAAGTGACTTCTTCCAGAAAATAATGTACATATATATAAATGTAGAAATTTTTAAATGAAAAGAGAGATGAACAGATAGGAGATCTGATAACAGTACTCCTTGAAATTGGTTATAAAATGGCATTGGTTAAAAATGAAAGAAAATACTTCCAGGATGGTTGCAATAGATTATTATTGGAAGGACTCTAACAACTCACGTACAGCACTTAGCCAAATACAAGTGTGTGCAAACTTTAATCAATAAATAAGCGATGCCACATTTCAACAATATTCTACCACAAAAGAAAATATAGCAGGCCTGCCAACAATTTTTTTAAATCCTGTTACTGACATCAAAATATCCTGTAAAATCCTGTAATGTGTAATATCTTGGTCTTTTGATGTAACATGTACAAATTTATGCTTTCAATATTTTCAGCCTCTGCATCGCATATTTTAAGTAAAATTATTTACAACTGTTTATGCATAGCCTTGTTACTTAAATTTAATCATGCTTTTTTATTTTAAATTTTTCCTGCATTAGAAATCAACTGTATTGACATAGAAAGTTTTAAAAAATGTATTCAAGTTTTAAATATACAGTAAATAGCACAAATGAATTGAAAACAAAAAGTAACCATAGGCCTAGTTTACAGGACAGGCCTTAGATTAGGAAATCTGTTAAATAAAATAATTTTCACTTTTAATGATATCAATATAATGGCTCAACAAAATCGGACAAAATTAAAAAATTTCTATGCATTGCAATCAACAATTAGAAAATTTTATCATAGAAATGGAAACAAGCAACGTATTTAACAAATTTAGACGAAAAATCAAAATATCTCATAAACTATTGGTTTTATGAAAAAATGTTTCAAACAAAACTTGTAGAAAATTATACTGTCTACTACTTTAATAATAACAAATATTTACATAAATTTAGCTTTAAAGGAGATATTTGGAAAAAAGGGAAAATGACAAGAATAAACCTTCACTTCCGGTTGAGCAATTTCAGCCAAAACCTTTTCAGATCTTCATTTGCTAATAAAAAATCTTGTTTTGTACTGATCTGATTATTAGTTTTTGGGTTAGAGAGCCCACAAAACTTTGTCATACACACACACAGACATCATCAGGAAAACGTACTCAGGGGACCTCAAAATGTGTATTTCCGTTGAAATCTCGAACTCAATTTTTTTTTGTGAATACAATACTTCCTCTTATACTACATATGCAGAAAGTAAAACTATAAATATGCCATAGGTTGCCGATCCCGTTCAACAGCTAGTTTTTACATTCAGTCTCACAATAAGTAGTGAGTTTTCACACTTCACCCAAAGTATATTAAGATACCTATGTACTTACAGAACAATTTCATCGAATGTATATTTTTTACAGGATTCATATTATCCATATAGAAATGACATCTCTGAATTTCTTAGTTCTCTATGTATTTTTTATGCGAACATCTCAGATAACTACCAAATTTTTCCTTATATCAGTGAAACACGGAAATATCTGTTTTTCTTTAAAAAATATCCATGAAAATGGCAGCCTTGCAATATAGTATTAAAAGCATTCCTTACCTTTTTGTGTTCAACATGACTAAGTCGGCCATCCAGTTATTTTTCTCTTCTGCTGACTTGGCTACAAGGGTTACATTGGGCTGGACTTTTGGAACAATTTCAAATGCATTCTTCAATTCTGTTAAATTAGCCAAAATCAGAAAATAATATGACAAAGATAAATTAGATTAGTCACACACATAAATTAGTTCATGTAACACCCAAATAGTTTCCTAAAATTTTCCTAACATTTCATGTGCAGACATTACTATGATTTGGCCAAAGACAATTCTGAAAACCAATGATTTTTGCATACTTTGTCCATACAAATCACTCCAACACAGTAAAACTTATAAAAGGCTATGGACTGCTGATAAGCTATTCAAAATAAATATTGAATTATAAAAAATTCAATTATGTGAATTTAATACTTATTTTTAATTTTTAGTAGGTAAAAAAGGTAGTTTCATAAAAATATACAAATTTTATTTTTCTGTTTTTAGTCAAAAAAACTTCCACAACTTTATCAAAAAATGTCCTCAAAGGCCTTAAAAAATTCAGCACTTTAAATCTCTATATCTGACTTTGGGCACTCATAACAAAATATCAATGAATAACTAAACATTTATTTTTAACATCATATTGTTTATTGTTAAAAATATATTTTCATGTTAAAAACTAATGTGGACAGATTCAATGCATATTCAAAAATTGACAGCAGGAAAATGAAATTTCGTTCTTTTAGGCATTACAGTGAACCCTCGATCTAACAGATATCACATCTAACGGACTCAGATGGCGGCACCAGGTCAGCTGTGTCTGTTAAATAGTTTCTTTTTGAAAATCTGTTTCAAGTAATCCAGTTCCAAGAAGAAACCTATGTTTCTTCAATGGATCCCTTAGCCCCTTTGCCTACAGTGTTGTTGTTATTTAGTAACAGAGTATTTCTAGGGACATTTATTTTTTGGAAAAGTGACAAAATAAATTTTACATAATTTCAATCACATCTATAGTCAACAGCTGGTAGGCAGCAGCCAAACAATCATGAGCTCCCGTGAATTATTATCACTCACAATGTTTAATTTTTTGCCCTTACATTTATTTAAATGTTAACAATGGCCTCTTAATACAAGTGCAACAAAAAGGAAACAATGTCCTAACTACTGTGGACAAATTAAAGATTGTTGAGAAGAGAGAGGGTTGTGTATAAATAGCAATGATTATGGAAGAGTTCAGCATAGCAAAACAACCAACGTCTGATATAAAACAAAGTAAAGACAAGATTAAGAAATTTTCCCTGAAGTTTGATATGAATACCTCTAAAAGTTGTGTCACCTAGGAAAAATTTAAAGCTACCTAGTGATGTAAAACTGGAAGAAGCTGTTTACAAATGGTATGTCCAACAGAGTTCATGTGGTGTTGGTGATCATGGTGTTGAGTTACAGTTTGCTGCAGAAAGACCTGCTACCTTAACTTAAACATTCATTATTTTACTGCAAGCAGTGGCTAGTTATGGCATTTCCAAAGGAGGCATAACATTAGGGACAAGAAAATTTGTGGGGAATTATTGAGTGCTGATGTTGAAAGTATTGAACCATTCAGACAGAAACTTAATGATATCATTAGGGAATCAGGACTGTGTGAGGGCCAAGTTCAGATGAAACAGGGCTCTAACTGAAGTCTTAACCAAAAAATACCCAAGCTATGACAACTGTGTTATCAACACCTGGCAGAAAGATCAGCAAGGAGAGACTTTATGCACTTCTCTGCGCTAATGCAGATGACAGCCATTGTTTGAAATCTGTGATTGTGGGAAAATCGAGAAACCCTCAAATTCTTAGGGACTGTATGAACAAACTTCCTGTAATCTACTACAACTCTGCAAATGCCTGGTTTACTCAAGATATCACCAGAGACTGGTTTCATCAACACTTTAACCATGCGGTTAGGAAATTTCAGACTGAAGTCTTGAAGATTGCCCTTGAAGACCATACTTATTCTTGATAATGCTCCTTCACATCCTGACCTAGAAAAACTGCAGTGTAGATGGAAAAACTAAGTGCCTTGGCTCCCAATACAACCTTCCTAATCCAAACTATGGATCAAGGAATCATACTGGCCTGCAAGAGACCCTACAGAAAGAATTTTTTGGATTAAGTCATGGTGATGTTGAAGTTGAGGATCAAGTTAAGGATCTAAGGGGCCAGAGAACTTTGCAGAATATCACGGGCTACAACATTAAGACTGCTCTCTTTAACTGGGCAAGTGCCTGGAAGGACGTTAAAGTTCAAACCCTTACGAATTTCTGGAAGAAGTTATCTTTTGGCCATGATGTCTTCATAGACTTTGAAGGTTTAGATCCCCAAAACTACCAGATGACTATGAAGTGGCTGGAGAAACGGCTGCAACAGTTGAAGATGGCAGCAGGCTGCTGAGGGAGATCCTGGGTAACAGAATCTCACACAGGAAGAAATAGTAATCAATGTGTCTACTGCTTCTTTGGAGGAAGATTCAGAGAATGAAGAGGAAGATGAGCCTAGAGAATACCCTAAAAAACTTTCCGAGGTCAGGGATAGCCTCGATTTGGTGATAAATGTTATTGAACAGATCTCTTATGTGGAAATGCAGTCTTATTAAGAACATTTGAGGACACTAAGAAAAATTGTGATTCATAAGCAGCTTAAGATATCAAACCAATTGAAAATTGAGTTTCTTTGTTCTAGATCCGAGTTGAGTGAAATCAGTATCTTAAATTCGGGACCATCAACTTCATCTCTTGGTCTTTTTGGCTCCAATGCTGAAAATTCACATGAAAAACCTCTTGGCCAGTGTAATAGGTATATTCCCCCTTATTTTTTTTATATTTTTGCAAAAGTTATTATGCTATTATTGATTTAGTTTGTGTTATTGTTTACGTATTTGGGATTTAACAATCAATAATATTTTACCCTTGTAATATTTTGAGATAATCCTTTCACGCAAAACGAAAGCTTGCAAACCCATGACTGATCTGCCTGTGGTGACATTTACCCACCCAATCACCAGACAATGGAGAGGGATAGTTTCGTTCTAGAGAGGCGAAGGGCGCGATAGCGCCCGGAGACGGTTACACCCGATATAAAAGGCATCATAATCTAAAATGAAAGTGAGCCGAAGGCTAACCAATATCCTTGGTTACTTGTAAATAAAAAGTTTCTTTTGACAATTTCTCATTTTCTTAGTTTGTGTTAATGTTTTTTCCAGGAAAGGGTTATCGCAAAAAATTATTTTTCAAAAGGGGTCCAGGATAACCCAGTAGTACCTCATTTTGTTTCATATGCTTGTTTATTTATGGTTGTCATGATATTTCCAAGAAATATATGTTTTCTACTGGTGCCATTTTGAAGGGGGAGGTACACTACACTTCCTCCAAACCGCTGTAAGTCCTGAACCCTCTTGCAAATAATTGACAGTTATTCTGAAAGTTTTTAAGTAGTGTGTAGTAATGTAATGTAGTGGGAAGAATAAAAATTTAAATCTATGTTTTCAGTTTTATTACTATGTATATTATTACTATGTACCCTGTCTTCCCAATGATGCACACCAAATTGAAATTCCTTTCTCTAAATTTTGACCAACTGCATTAACATGGATCGCCAAAAGTTTCATTTAAGTCACTTGGAGCTTAAGTCTTCCCTCTTAAAATTGCACCGCCTTACAAAAGAAAATGTATGGTCATCAATTTCCAGAAAGAAAGCTGATTTTTCCCTTCGTTTATTTTCCGTGATTAATCTTAGCAATAGATGGCAGATAAACAATGGAATGTCTTTGTTTAATTTTGACTGAGTTCATTTGTTATATATGGTTAAATTATGCTTAGTTTAATTTATTAGCTATATCAAAAGAAATGACATGCCAAATTATTTTAGATTGTTGAAAATATGAATGACATATTGTCAACATTTAATAAATCTCACAAAAAATTCTAATTACTGTATATACCCCAATATAAGACGACTCTGATTATAAGACGACCCCCCATTTTGAACTCCTAATAAAAGAAAAAAATTTATTATTCACACCATGACAGAGGTTTATTATACCACTGACTAATAAACATTGAACCAATTGAAATATGCAATTTTGTAGTGTTAGTTGGCATATACAGTTGCTTTCCTTCAAGTGTCAATCAATGACTGATTTTAACTTCTTACTATAAAGGCGACATCAATGCAAGCGTTTATGTTGATTATCAATGAAGAGAAGATAACAATAACAGTTTTCTTTCGTCTATTTGAAGGTTTAATTGGCCTTAAATGAATCGGAGGCAACAATGAGAGTCTCCTTGGTAACGCCCGGAATGAGTACGAAAAACCCAAAAATTTCGAAAAAGAATGCATATTTCTGAAAAATTCGACCGTGTAACGTGTTAACATCACAAGAATAAGATAGTATAGAGCTTTAGCTGTCGAATAAAGCAAAAAAGAAGAAAATCGGTTCATATTTACGTATTTTAATGTAAAGGAAAAAAACCTTGCACTCTGAAAAATCGAAAACCCCATGTAAACTTATGGGAAAATATAATTGTCTCCTGGATTGGAACCCAGGACACTTTAGCAAACAAAAATATTTTTCCATAGCCAGTAGAAACAAAATGCCATTTACCGCATATCTTTTACGACGAATGGTTCTCGAGAAATACACCGATATAATTACGCGAGACTTCATACTCACGCACGCACGCAGCTTCACTATGCGCATAATATATAGGATAAAATTCAAAAGAGTATTTGTATTCGAATACATTTGAATTGATTCAATTTCTACTACTACTTTTAATAATCGATTGTTTCGATTGATTTTAAGAATCGAATATTTCGATTATACTCTGCATTCAGTTCCTCTGTCAGTCCAACTATTACGCACTGCGCGATTATAAGACGACTAGCGATTTTTCGGTCATAAAAATTGGAACAAAACCTCGTCTTATATTCAGGTATATACGGTATATCGTTATCATTATATTTGTATTATACTGAAAGTTGATTTAAGTCACATGTCTAGTTTGCCAGAGGGTATAGAGGCTTTAATAAATCTTGCAATCGCTCTTTCATTTTACCAAATGACTAAATACATAAATTAATATGTTAAAATATTATGAGCTTGGTTTGTGTGACATGTTTGTTTTCATTGCAACAACACATCTTTCTCTAATTCGCTATATCTATATCAGGACATGATAATCCGGCTATATAGATTACGGGAAAATTGTTTATATTAATAATACTTTAGAAACAATGAAATG
The DNA here is from genome assembly GCA_036926305.1 of Uropetala carovei. Taxonomy (NCBI): domain Eukaryota; kingdom Metazoa; phylum Arthropoda; class Insecta; order Odonata; family Petaluridae; genus Uropetala; species Uropetala carovei. The sequence goes on along the minus strand of JAXCHB010000172.1, from coordinate 3,966,515 downwards.
ATTTAGCCAATCACAATTTGTGGAAAATCTATGTCTAATTATTTAAGTTACTTATGTAGTTTTAAAAACAGTTTGCTTTGGAGAACTCCACACCACATGAAAATATCATTAAAAATTGTTTATTAGTAATATATTTCAATTAAAATCAAAAAATATTTGGTTCCCATGTAAACAAAGCAAAATCGGACACAGAAATTAAAAAATGATCGTATATTAAAATTTTTCCCATTTAAATGCATTGGACTCTAAACTTCGGCGACAATGGGTGTTGTCATGGTAGTTTATTTGGTATTGTTATAAAACTGATAAAAATCACATCTTTTTCTGCTAATTCGACTAGGATTCGGATTCTGTCTTCAATAAAAATAAACTTTGTTCTTTCCTGCATAGAACCATCCAAGTCTCAAGTTCATACCATGTTTTTAAGTAATTTTAAAGTGCAAATTAAAAATAGTCTACTCATCCCTATATGTCAGTTGCAGGATGTAGCAAAATACATGGTGTTGGATGATTAAATTGTTTGCCATTTCAAATTAAAGTGACGGACAAAAACGATACCTTGACCATGCACTAAGTTAGGAAGTTAGGAAGAATTGTACCAAATTTGGTTGTTCTAGCTTTTATCGTTTAGGAGTTCCATGAACAAATACGCAAACTCTTAAAAATACATAGTAAGAGACAAACAATCCTAAGCTAAAAAAGTAAACCAAAAACAAACCATCTGTATCATCTCGATCAACAATCTCCACCTTCCGAACAAAGAAACGCTCCTTGAGCCGATATTCTGGCACTGGTCCAGTGACTGAGGTCCTCCTGCCATTTGGTTTACATAGCAGCATCAATCCATCAAAAAGAAATACACGACGCTCTGTCAGACGCCGTCCACTCCCCAACTTGCCCAATACATCCTCTGCAACAAAAACAACAGAAAAATAATGTACAATACAATTCCCATTATCCAAAATTACTGGGAACAAGGGTGGTTTGGATAATAAAATTGCTGGATAAAAGGGCAAAATTTAAAAATTATGTTGAATTGGTATGAAGTGCATATTTATTTTGAATATATTTGAATAGCTATTACATTAACACACTAAGCTAAATCTATGGGCTCGGGAGCATTTAGATTGGTTGCCAAGAAGCGACAGCCCTGCTTCTAGTGGCAAGTAAGTGAGCTACTTTATAATCATAACTTTCACATACATAGATGACATATATTAAATAAAAAATTAATGTATTTGTTTGAGGATTGACTCAATTTATAGAAATTTTGGAATTGCGTTAATATAAGTTTAACAGGAACACAATTTCACAATTTAAGGAGTAAAACAGTGGTTTAATTACTTTGACTGAACTTTTCAAACATCAGAGGTATACTCAAAATACTTCTAGTAGCATTATAGATTATTATGTCTCTTAAACTAAAGAAACATTACAATTGAGATGAAAACAAGATACAAAATATAAGCCATAAACCAGGCTTATCATAGTTAAACACTAGCATAAAACTAGGAGTCATATGGTATAATGCTTTCAAGTTTATTCCATTAAAAGGAATGTAGTTTGAAATCATTGCCTTAGCTCACCTCGAATAAACTCATTACAGCACTGGCCTATGTCCTTTCCATCCCAGCCATCAATGCATTTCTGCAACTCATTAGTTTTCTCAATGGCAGCTTGTCTCCTGGCTCTTCCATGCATCCTTAAACTAGTTTCCCTGCAAATATGAAGCATTTTTCAATAAACTTCCTATTGAAAAATGTGAGACAGAGACTGCAGATAACTAGGATTTGCATACTGTTTACTTTGGGTTTAATAGGGCTTCAGCAAGAAATTACATTATGTGTACCTAAATAACCAATAAATATTGTTCACAAAATTTAAGAAATTTAAGTTTCAGTCAACCAAACTTTGTTCTTCTAAAATTTCCCAGCAGGAATTAATATTCTTGGGATCAGGATTTAAAAACTCCAGGTAAGGATTAAATTTTTTGTAAAATGCAGATGAAAAAGTAAGAATTTCCTATGTAAAGGACTCTCCATTGTACAGTCCTGGACAAAACAACTGCAACACCTTACGACCACTCTACTGGCATTTTAGTGAACTACAAGCTTGGATTGGTCAGTCACACAAATTGACAATGTTGCTGCTTCAGGAAGGAGGAAAGGGTTCTTTCTTCCCTCCTCCCTCCCCTTCTCTCTCGCTCTCTCACTCTTGTTACGGCTGTCACATGAAACATTTTCCTCCACAGATTTCGTGTTCGGGCATTTTGAGTGGATGAAAATATACATTTTAAAATTAATTAAAATGGAGACACAATCTTGGGCATTACCCATACAGACGTCAAAAAGAACGAAGTTTATTTATCCACTCAAAATTGAATTGAATCAATTCTGATTTAGAATAAAAATCTATTATAAATCAAAAAGAAAACACATTTTAATGCCTTAACAATGAAAAAAATGTTAGTTGCCACTACTACTTCAAGCATTATTTCCTTGCTTCAATGCCAAATATCTGTTTATGAAAGCTATTAGTTGAATTTGAACAATACCTTTATCCTATTTTACATAGCAGCATTTATTTATAGTTTTTCCTTACACGAGGGAGCTTTTGAGGATTTTTCTCAGTTATATGGCGGGATTCCAATCACTTACATAGGCAAAATTAAAAAATAATGACGAAGAACATAAAAACTATGAAAAATGTTGCATTTCAGGAATTAAGTGAAAACTATTAAATTTAAGTTTATGAATTATGTATAACCAAAAGTTAAGTAAATAAATTTAAAAAACGAAACTCTGGCTCTGTCACATTAAAAGAAAAGGTGATTAGTGTTTGTGAGGTGTCGGTAGAAACTGGATACAGAGAAGTTTACAATAGCGGAATCTTTTTTGGAAGGCAAGGCAGGTGTGGGTTACGATAAAGGGGTTGGGATGGGTATGAGAGACGGTGGAAGATACCGACAAGAGTTCATAGATGGGTAGAAAGGTTGCAGATAGCAAGCAATGGGGAGTGAGTGGCGAAAAGTATACTCATTTACAATCGAGGTGGTATTTCTAGGAAGCACATAGAATTATCTCAAGTTTTTCTAAAGGTGGCTCTTATTTGCCACATCCAGGACTTCCACAGAAAAGGAGCTCATGTGGTTTTGCACCAATGATATTAATGTTCATAGATCAAAGCGATTCTTATTTAAAAACCTTCCTTAATTAATGTAAATTATAGGAGAGAAAATGCAGAAACTTTCACAGATTCAATATTGCAAAATCACAATCAGTTTCATACAAAATTGTGGAGACTGCATTATCAGAAACTATCCAGTATGACTTAGATCAGTGATTATTATTAACGACACAAAAGCATCGGTAGTGTTCTATTTAATGCAACATAAAAATATGATTACAATCGTATATTCATTTGATTTTTAAAATCAATAACTATTTCGCTGCTATGTAAACACAGCAATGGGAGAACAGAATTGCTATTAACTAATTCCTATTTAAGGACGCTAGTAATTTTATCGTTTAAAAAAATAGTTTCATTTATTAAAGTTATTTACTTAACTTTTGGTTAAACATAATTCATAAACTTAAATTTAACAGTTTTTCAAGTAATTCCTGAAGTGTAATATTTTTCGTAGTTTTTTATACTTCGTTATTTTTTTAATTTGCTTATCTAAGTACTTGCCATCCCGTCATATAACTGACCAAAATCCTCCTCCTCCTATGTAAAAATGAATAAAGATATTGTTCAAATTCAACTTATAGCATTCATAAACAGATATTTGGCGTCGACGCAAGGAAATAATACGTGAAGTAATCGTTGCTACTAAACATTTTTCATTGCAATGAAATGTGTATTCCTTTTGCTTCCTAATAAATATTTATGCTAATTCTGAATTTAATTAATTTAATCTTGACTATAAAAATAAACTTTGTTCTTTTTGACATCGGTGTGTTCAACTCCAGAGTATGTGTCTCAATTCTAACTAATTTTGAAATGCAAAGAATTATATTCGACACTCATCCACGTGTTGCCGCCATGGGGAAAGTAAGTGCTACTGAATTCGAAACCATTATCTTGAGGGAAAATATTCGATCCCTAAGAGCTGGGAGAGAGCCATAAACCCTTCTCTAAGGGGAGGGAGGGAGGGAGAGGAAAAAGACTTCATTCCCTTCTCTACTATCACTGTTGCCATTTCGCTTGACAGCTTATTTGAGACTAGTAGTTCATTGAAATTCTAGTAGAGCGATCGTAAGGTGTTGCAGTTTTTTTTGTCCAGGACTGCACTAGAGCAGGGGTTCTCAGCCTTTTCAATGTGACAAGCATCAAACTTTATCTTAGAATATAAAGCGAGCACCACTCTACTTTTGAAAAAATTGAAATGGTCCTAAATAAAATAAAATCAGCAAAGTTATACTTCATGTTCTTAAATACATTTAAAAACAACAAATTAATTACTAGTGCTAATAAATGCAATTTTAAGCATCCCAGTAGAGCAGTAATGTTGCCAAATAGCACAATCAGGCTACCAAAGAGCACATTGGTACTCATGAGCACCAGGTTGCAAAACTCTGAACAAGAGGTATTTTATGTTGCATCATGAGCTACTTACAGACGTCAAACTTATGAGATAAAAAGATGACAGTTACTATGTTGATAATTCAAAGCAAATATTTCTATTTCTTGTAGTCAATATTGAAAGTTAAAAATATATCATTCATGGCAAAAATCCTGAGTTGAGTCAAGTTTTATTTAAAACAATTAGATACTACTAACATCCATAATAATGTTGTTTCCTTTCAGTACACTGATATTCCAAATGTAGTTTTTGATGAAAAGAACTTATCTAAGAAAAGGGGTACTAGAATCAAAAGGTTGTCTGCATTTCTAACTGAATTCATAGCTTCAGCAACCTTAATAAGGTTAGGAAAACCAAAGAGATACTTACATTGTACAAGCGATTTTAGAGCAGGGGTTTTCAACCGGGAGCATATCCAGTTTAAAAAGGGGTAAGCGAAAATATTTAAAATTAATAATAATATAATTACTTAATCCCTCATGCATGACTTCAGAATCAAAAATAGTGATGCTAAAACTATCAATAATATTATAAAACTAGGTAATATACAACACAAACTGTGAATTATGACATTTATGTAGGCACAGTTTTACAAACAGAAAAGAATTTGGGATAATAAAATACCGTATATGCCCGAATATAAGGCGACGTTTTTCCAAAATTGTCCCTCAGATAAGGGGTTGTCTTCTTATATTTGGACCTTTGAACTTTGATTATTCATGTTTTTGTCAAATAATTTTTTTCTAGTTTTCTCGGTGGGAAAATGGGGGGGGGTTGCTCTATATTTGGGGTCACCTCATATTCGGTCATATACGGTATTTCAAATATCTCTTCAAAGAAGCCTTATTAATAATAAGTAAATTACTGACACGGCAAGGATCTCATGACCAGGAGACAGATTTCTTTGAAAACATGGTAAACAGCAATATATAGCAGCGTTTCTCATCTGTGGCCACCAGAACATTTTTATGCGGCCACAGACAAAATTTACTAGGACTTCCTATAAATATTTTTTATTCTAGTTACTTATACCAGGAAAAAACTGAAAATAAGTCATAAATACCAATAATAAAAAATAAATAATGTATTTATATTATAGACAATTCTTTCGTATATAATTCGGAAATCTTAATATTTTGGGGTACTTAAATTTATTGTGTGTTAAAATGTCAAAAAAGCTGTAGAAGGAAATGAGTGAACAATAACAAATGCAAGATACATTAAAAAGTACACAATCAGGGATAGGCTAACCCGCACGACATCGAATTCCCGTTCCAGAGACGGATGACGGGAATTCGTCATTTTTTCAGATATTAAAAAAAATGCTTTTGGTTATTTTTTTGTGCAAATTATTACCATTCAACATTTATTGTACCTTAAGCTAATGAAAAACACTGAGAATATGATTCAGCAAACTGCAAAAAATTCCAAAATTTGGTGTCGCATTGAAAGGTTTAAATAAAAGTTACGTATTCAACTGGTCTTCCACGTTCACCACAAAGAGCTACTACCAATAAATTATCTATAGAAAATTTATTTATAAAAAAGAATTTATTTTATTACATGTTTTTAATAAATTTTCATACTTAATTATACATACAGGCAGACCTCATCTTTCGCGGGCGTTACGTTCCTGAAAATACTGTGACAGACGAAATCATGAAAGAGAAGTATGGCAATGGGAAATACAGGGTTTGGTTCCCATCCCAGCAAGAACGGATCATTTGTCCTCTGCATTGGTAACCGCAGAAAAATAGAGAAAGATAAGGAAAAATGAATGACAGTGAAAGAGAGACTTAAACAAGTTAAAAGAACATGAAAAAAGTATCACAAAATAAAATCTAATTTAAGTTCCGTACATGGGCGATGCACACGGGCAACCAAACAACGAAGGTGGCCAATTTATCGTCAGACACATACAGTATTTTTAACAGTAATGCGGATTGTATTATAATATGCTGTATATACTTACATATTTATTGGCTACGGAAATTTATCATACCATAAGGCATTTTTTTTAATTTTTGCAAATGAGACTTGCACACTGGCAGCCAATGAGAGCCTTGCACACAGGCAGCCGTGAGGCACAGCATGCCCCTGGTTCCATAGTAGAATTGAGAAAAATGAACAGTGGTTGCCTAGCTTGCAGGAGCTAATTTTCAAATACGGCAGACCTCGTCTTTCTCGGGATATTACATTTCTGAAAAACTCCGCAAAACTCCACCAATAATAAATGATGCATAAAATGCAAAGCTTAAGTGTCTGAACTACGTCAAACATGACCAAATACCCCAATGATCCTGAATAGGAAGGATCAAGACTTGAGTTTATCCCCTCAGGACTTCCCTGTCGTCAAAAAGAAAGAAGCTCCTGAACGGTGATAACAGCATATATTTGGCAACTTTTCACATGTGAAGGGGCGCAAAAGTGTGGGAGGATTGCATCCTAAAAATATTTAAAAGTATATATAAGACACGTATCTATTTTTTTAAAATTACGCATATATATTACATTAATGCACTTTTACATGCAAATGCAGAACCATGAAAGATCAAAATACGCGAAAGATAAAGCTGCGAAAGATGAGGTCTACCTTATCACTCAATATTACAAAAAATACTATGCTTTGAATCATTCAGGTGAGGTTGTAATAGCAGCGTTAACAACTGCATAGATGGCATTGATTTCTGCTTTACAACAGTGCGTACAATATTCTTTTTATTTAATTTCACTATATGACAGTTTGTTTTTAGTGGAATGGGTGTGATTTTTATTTCGTAATTGGGAGGTTTCATAATTATCAGAGGTTCATAATATAGAGGTTTGCAGTATAGTTTTATTGGTGAATTTTTCGGGACTGGCGATAATTTTCGTTATATGGAGTTCTTCATTCTAAGGGAGTTCGTAAGGTAGAGGTTTTACTGTAATAAAATTAATTAAACAATTAAAATTAATTAAAAATTAAGAATGAGTGTGTTTTATCTTAAAAAGAAATAAACGAAAAAAAAAGTGAAAGAGGGTTTGAACCACTGACCCACAATATAGAACTCAGTCGCTTTGTGCACTTGACCACCACTTGGCCAGAATGCATACTGTAGTGTACTTAAAGTAAATTAAAATAAATAAACCCATTTATTGGTTAAACTATAAGTCAGTTACACCCAAAAGGAGTGAGGTGATCCTTGATCCTGGTGAAGAGTACTTTGTACCTACCAAGTTTCAAAGAAATCTGTCTCCCGGTCATGAGACCCTTCCCTTGTGAGAGGTCATAAGTTTTTTCATGAAAGAGGTCACACATTGTTTTTTAAATTATAAATATAGGCGACTCCCAAGATTCGATCGTTTGAGATTCGACCAACTCGAGAATTCGACCGGTCAAATTGATCCAGCCGATCGATCGGTAGAATTAGAAAGTAGTTTACGCGAAGTAATTTTGGACCCACCCGACCACGAGAGGTTTAGTTTCAGTCCAGACATCGTTATTTCTGCTCTAATTATTTGAATTTGTGCTGATTCGAAGGTTCGAGATTCGACCATGTTTTCAGGAACGCATCCCTGTCGAATCTCAGGAGTCGCCTGTATGAGTTTTGAATTTTAAAAAAGTTTTGTTCATTTAATTATTACATTAAAATGTTCAAAAGAGTATGCAGCTTTATCAAAAAAAAGAAGGATGGAGAGCCCTGTTTTAAAGCAGAATATCAAACAATGTCTATATAGAGACATTTAATTTTGTAATTAATCATACAGTATAATTGGATACAAAATAAAAATTCAAACAAAAATACTGATTCATTACTTTCACCTTTGAGAAGTTACCAGAATGCGATTCCGGCGTGTTCTGGGAGATAGAAACAAGTACAAGTACAACAAAAATTTCAATGTAATCTCTATAATTTTTGATTTAAGTTGGCCATCATCTATAAGATTGGCTTTCAATACAATAGTTTATACATAAAAATGAACCAATCTAGATGACTTAACAAGATTTTTGAAACAAGTGAAACTTCTTTAAAGGGTAAGATACAAAAGTAAAGATTGTAATAAATCAAGACAGAAGCAAAGCATTACATTCAATGAAAATCATCCTATTGGTGGTAAAATTCTTTGAATAATTGTCTTTGATGTTCATCACTCATTAATTGTTCATTAGGCAAGAATTACTGGTAGATCCTCTCACCTCTTGGGAAGATTGCCAACCACCTGGGAGAGTTCCACCTGCAAAGGACGCAACAAGCCGTCAACTTGCTCCAGACTCTCACGGTCCTCCTCTATTGGGGTTAGTCTATGAAGTATCTGCAAGTAAAAACAATTACACGGTCATTAAAACCAATTTTTTATATGGTGATACCTTATTACAGTAAACTCCCAGTTATCTGGAATGCCTGGGGAATTGAGTTTTCCGGTTAAGTGAATATTCCGGTTGCTCAAGTTTTATTGGATAGGCTTCAATAAAGCATTTGGATACAAAATAAGAAACAGATGCCAAATTATACATTCACCTTGGAATTACTAACCTTTAGCCTAGGTACTGGACTCAATTGTTCTTAAATAATTCCTTGACATTCAAGAAAGTAATGAAACTCAAATATGCAAGTATTCAATAGGTTTAATTGCAATATTTTAATATTTAATAACTGCAATACATCCTATGGAATTTCTCGTATGCCTATCACTTTTAACTTCTCTTTTGTTCTAATAACAATGCGAGGTAAGGGTTACCTTTGTCCAACCTTTAGAATTTTCCAACAAAAAAATTGTTTCCTTGTACGAGAAAAGGGGAGAAATTATCCACACACAACACACTGTATTAGCAGAAATTCTTTAGGCAAACTGATATTAAACAAAAGAGAAGCAAATAGTGACACACAATCATGACACCATTACATACAGTGCAGTTAGTAAATATTAAAATAATGCAATTAAACGTGTTGAATAATTATATATATTCCTTAACTAATGTTTCAAAAAATTAACAAAATTGATTGGCAGCTTCTTGGTTGGCTGATTTTTTATCACCCGAAACATCTAGACGTCTGATCTTAAAACATGTTAACCATCTATTTGAAAATGCAAACAGTTCACTACAGTCTGGATGAAATTACTTTGGGATTGACACTTCGGGATAGAGGAGGGGTGAGGGCTTGGCGGGAAAGACTCCCCTCCCTCACAGCCAATCACAGGCAGAGGGGAAGGAAGTGTTGCTAAGAGCAACCACGCTTCATTGCCACTATGTCCCCTGTAAACAAAATACTTTCAGTCTATGTTATTATCCATTTCAAATATCTTTGCGACGTTTGCGACTGACATTTCGTACACTCTCGGGACCACTCGTGTGTCTCCGCTGCTAGGAGGTGGATGGACATCTTCTGGGGAGAGAACTCGAACTCAGTGTTGCCATATCTACTACACTGGAATGCACCTTTCGGTGGACTCACGAAGCAAGAGGCAACACAGCACAGAGAGACTCGAAATTGACACAACGGAGGCCTGAGAGAGAATGAAGTTGAGCCGAGTGATGCTCCGCCTCCTTCATTCCTATTGGTTCTCACATGGTCACGTTTTGGGACACTTTCTCTTCTCTCTCTCTTTCTCAGTCGCAAAGATATTTGAAACGAGCTGCCTCAAACGTCAATACCAAAGTAATTTTGAGCAGACTGTAATCTCCATTTGTTCATAAAAATCTTTGGCCTTTTCAATCAACATTAGTCCAGAAATAGGGGCTCCCTCGGAACACTTTATAGAAAACCATTCATAAATACCAATATCCAACTGCTCAAGTTTCTGCTTATGAAGAGTGCACAGACCCTTCTAGGTGTCTCAGAAGACGTAACGAATTTCATTAACTGTGATTTCTGTGCCTTAACCCGTCAGCGCCCAAAGTTTTATTTTCTGCAGATGTCTTTCATTTTTGTACATTCAGTCTTTTAGTAGACAGATAAACTAAATATAAAATATTTTCAGTGTACGATTTATATATTTTGAGATACAGGCCGTTACCATACGGTAACACTGGACGGTTCTGCTATCAACTGAGAAAGTCTCATAAAATCTTTGACGCAGTCATTGGTAGGTCTTGGTTTGACATATTGATCATAAATTTATCTTGCGTCCTTTTTCACATCTTTTTCAATTGCTAGTATTTTATCAAAACCATAGAAATAAAGAATCTAGTTTTATTTATAAGTATATCGTTTCTGCACTCTACTTCACAGCTTCTGTAAGTAATTATCCCATTGCTTCTGTAACATAATTCCATCGAAATAGGAATTATAAAACTATTTCGTACACTATGCTTTTATTTACCATAATTTTCAAATTATTTTATAGTTATTTCAAAGATTTTTCTATTAGTGTAAGGTCTTCAAAAATATCAATTCAAATAAGCAGAACAGTATACGGAAGTGATGAACATTCTGTAACACAATCAAGAAAAGTGACATTTACGAAGTATCATGGAATTAAAAAAGCATTTTTAATAACATTCTTGTTACGAAATAGTTAGCGTGTATGATATTGCAGAAAGCACTGTACGCAGAGTCCCTTGTCACACTTTGAGCACTCTGTGCTTATGTGACTTTCACAGAATTCACCTGCACAGCGATGCCATTTCTTTGAGGGGATAACAAAATGATTTACTCCATCATATCGAAGTAATTCTTCAGCATGTCTGGGTACAACTGCTCTGCGGCCTGGAGCTGGTGCTGTTTTATACCTGATGAGATAGGTCCATACTATCTGCCTTCTTACTTCAAGCTGGGAGACCTCTGTTCCTCTCTTCTTAGCCAAAATCCACGCATTGAAAACACACGACGTCTACCAACCATGTAAATATAGGCCACCACCATTTCTTGGAATGAATACCTATCCTATATTGGTTTCTATCTCGATCCATTAGGCCAGCGCCATCCATGTTCCTGTTATACTCGGCGAGAAGTTTGGGTTGAAAGCATGGTTCCCTGTAAGCTGCGCGACTGCGTGGCCGCGCATCAGTTTTTGAAGTGCCGCACAATAAATTTTTCAAGCGTGCACAATTGTGTGTATTTTAGAATATATCGGAACAGGACCGTGTCAACCCCGATGCATATCCGCGCACTATCATCATGTAGGCGAGCATAGCGATACTCATTCCGCCCATGGATTGATGTCGTCCATAATACGCAATCATACTTTCGTCATAATCCATTCTTCTTTCAGCTCTATGATAAAGCTTCAACCTTTTCTTGATAAGATCAATCAATGGGCGTAGTTTCCACAATTTGTCATTTAGATCTGGTATGTTGTTATCAGCGCAGTAGAAATAGCGGGTTATTTCCAAAAAACGGTTTCTTCGCATAGCTCCTGCGACGAGGGCATGATGTGTATCTGGAGAATCCTCCCAATACAAGCGTTTATCAGGTGCCGTAAATATCCTGATAATATCAGTATACCCAAGAAAACTCTAATTTCCTCTTTTGTGAAATTTGCAGACTGATCATTTTTGAATAAAGCATACTTATTCGTTTCCGAAACTAAGAAAGTAATGACTTCCTCATCAAAAAAGAGCTCAAAAATTTCTACGAAAGACATTTCTCGTAGGGAGGAATAATCTGGCTCGGGAAAACTAAGATTTTTTGATGGAAGGTCTGTGTTACTCCTCCAAGAAAATGACCTCGATTTTCGTAGCATTCTTTTTGGATGTCTTCCTCTGTGACATCGTTGAATCACACAAACCGCAATCTTTCTGTTCTGGCACGTCTTCATTATCGGATACACCAATCCTGGTATTATTATCAAGAACAGCCTCACCGTTAGCCCGCAATTGACAACCGGAGAGATTGTCAATGGTGCCTCCGTCCTCACCTCCCGAGTCCTCGTCAGAAAGCACGTTTGCTTCAGGAGGCTCAATATTAATTTTATCGATATATTCAGGCTCATTCTCCTCTAAAATATCCAAAATCTCCTGAAGCGTCAAGCCACTATACGAATAAGATAAATACAATGAACGAAATAATTTCAAACGACAAGATATAATAGGAAATGAAACATTTAAAACTTATATATAATGTCTAACATTATTTTAATTTAAATACATCACTTCTGAATAACAATTTGCTGTTCTTTGTATGTAGACAGGAAGAAAATCAAAGCTAACAGAACTGATATTACTACCACCCAGCGTTACCTAGAAGTAATGGAGGGAAATTCTTCCATATATCTTGGTAATAATGAATAGTTATTTAATAAATGTTATTTTACAAGACAACTACATCTTCATAGATGAGAATAACAACAAACACTAATGCATAAAACAAATAAATACTGTGAAATTTAAAACTAACCTAAGCCGCGGATCCATAATTTCAGTTCGAGCGAGAAGCGAATAAGTCAACCACACTCAGGCGGCAGCTGTAATATCTATGGTCCTCTTGAACACTCTATAGTGTATCACAAGAATACACTTAGTCGACAGAAACTAATCACATTGTATGAAAGCAAATTCTTTCGATGACAGATACATAATATGTAAACAGTGTGCCCCATTACCGTGCTGGGCACTGACGGGTTAATGTCATAAATAGTGGAAGAACCGACATAGAACTCTTTCATTAAAACATTGCGGTTCTCACTTTTCTCTAAACGTTTTATTTTATCAAGTTTCTGGGTTAAGGTTAGCACAACCCGTTTCCTTCTATTACCTTTAGCACATATTGGAGTGGAGACATTTAAAAAGGGTGTGCAAAATATTTTATTTAACACAAATGCCGAGTTCAAGAAGCATCCACAATTGTGTGTTGTGACTGCTGAAAATGCAAATTTTAGCAGTAACACTCTGACTTAGATATAAACAAAAAATTTTCGAAGGCGTCAATTTTAGAAGTAACATTCTGAATTAGATATAAACAAAAAATTGCCGAAAACACCAATTTTATCGGTAACATTTTGAACTAGATGTAATAAAAAATTAAGAGGCAGGAGATGCCAGTTGTTTGAGAATTCCGGTTGCATGAGTGCCGGATAACAGGGAGTTTACTGTACTACTTTCTCCGTATGCAGTATAAGAAAAAGTATCGATTTTGAAGGAACAAATCAAATATGGGAGTTTAACGGAAGTATACATTTTAAGACCCCCTGAATTCATTTTCACTATTTTCTCGATGATAGTGTGGATGTAGAGCTGTGAGCGTGTGATAGGAAAAAAGAAGTAACTAAAAACACCAAAGTAGTTTTGAATTGTTGAACTCATGCCATTATTTTCATTCTTAATAGCTTAAATTTTTAAATAAGTGTCATTATTTTATGCTAAAATGAAAATATGAACATTGTTATAATAATTTCATGATAGTAAGAACATATAGCATTGATATAAAAAGCAAGAGAAAATGCTAAATATGATTAGGACAGCAAAGATACATACCCGAATGTAAGCAAAATAGAGGAAGCAGTGCCAGAGTGGTCCAAGGAGGAGTTTTGGCAAATAGTACTTCACAGCCTCACGAAAGCCATGCCCCGCTGTCTGCAGGGCATCAGACACTTCTGGTCGAGCCAGCAGTTGACCCAAGGTGTCACGGCAACGAGAAAGGGCAACATCCTTGGCATACTTGCCATAAACATCGAATTCTGCTGCCTGAGCATTAAAAGAAATCCAGAGATAATGCTAGTGGACAAGCATCTATAAGTGAAATGGCATTACATATAGTTAACGTTACTCACATGGAAAAAATAATGTAAATATAACATTATCATATGTCTGCCTGGATGTTCTCTTAGCAAGGGTGATTGGAAAATTTATAGAAACTAATGATTCAATTTCGATAAGACTTTCACCATTTATTCAAGGTAATCAGTATTGGATTCTAAGGAGGTCATTAATTCCAACCACGCTGATAAAGTAAATAAAATAAATATTTTCTCTAATTTCATTCATTTGAATAACATTAGAATGAGTGTAGCATATATTTTATTTGAACTTTAAAATTACTTAAAATCAAGATACATAGTCGAGACGAACCCAGGTTCAGCAAAAAAGATGAAGTTTCATTTTCGTAATGTCAAATTTAAAATATGTACATCCAAAATTGTTCTTTTAACCAAAAATTACAAGATTTTTGTCAGCATAATAACTAAATAACTTTTAGCATATTGAATATTTTTGCATAAAATTTCATTTTAGACTAATTACCGTATCTGCCCGAATACAAGCCGATGTTTTTAGTCAAAATCTATCATGAAAAAATCACCCCTCGGCTTAACTGCGAGTCCGAGGAAAATTTGGGTTATGGTTAAATCTCGAAGTCTCTCATTGCCTTCGCATTCAAATGTTAGTACTATATTTTTCGTAAAGTAAATATTTGACCTACGATGAATATATATATAAATATCTTAGCGAGATCGCTTGCATAAATTGACGGTTACGCAAAATGCGTGGACGGCTTTGAACGCTCAACTGTTTGAATTTCGGTAAAACTTTACATGGAACATGTATAATTATAAAAATGGAATTTCTTATGGCAATGTGTATGCTAATTTCATTGGAAATAGACATGGATGAAGAAATATCTTGGCGAGATCGCTTGCGTAAATTGACGGTTACGCAAAATGCGTTGACGGCTTTGAACGCTCAACTGTTTGAATTTCGGTAAAACTTTACATGGAACGTGTACAATTATAAAAATGCAGTTTCTCAAGGCAATATATATGCTAATTTCATTGGAAATAGACATGGATGAAGAAATATATTGGCAAAATCGCTTGCGTAAATTGACGGTTACGCAAAATGCGTTGACGGCTTTGAACGCTCAACTGTTTGAATTTCGGTAAAACTTTAGATGGAACGTGTATAATTATAAAAATGCAATTTCTTAAGGCAATGTAAATGCTAATTTCATTGGAAATAGACTTGGATGAAAAATTTCTTGGCGAGATCGTTGTTACTATATTTGACCTTTTGTGAAAATGAAGACGAATGAAATTATTGTCACTGAATGTGGAACATTATTCAACTAAGCAAAATTATTAATTGGAGTAATATTTCAAAATGCCAACAACTAAACAATTTCCCACACATTTCTTCGATCTCGTATAATGTATTCTAAGATGTGCATGAATGTCCGGCACACTTCAGCATAAAATCTACGAAATTTACGTTTTTGCCAAAAAATTGTGGAAATTTTTGGGGGGTCGGCTTAAATCCGGGGTTGGCTTCTATTCGGGCAGATACGGTAGTTTGTTTTTAACTGTTAAAGGAAAAGTTGTTTCACTTTTTAAATTTTTGTTATGAAGCAATTTTCAGAATTCCCTACCAGCTATTTCAATTTTCTCGTTATTATTTAAGGAATATAACTGAATGAAACAAAACAGTTGAATATGTATTACATCATTCTATTCACTGAATATTTATTTACTTCATTAATCTAGTGTTATCATTACCAATGTGTTATTTCACCTCAAAAGTTTAAAATATTGGTGAATTTATGGTTCCAATGCAACGCAAATTTTTTATCTCAATCAACTAATGTTCACAATTTCACGAAATTGGCAACAATGTAATTCTCCATGACAATGGAAGATTTCGCCAGAAAAAAAGTTGAATTTCCATGTTCAAAACAAATTTGTGGAACAATTCAAGGGGTATTATAATATTGGCAGCAGGAAAATTAATTTCCATTCTTTTAGACATCCTTTTTTTCAAGACCTCAAGATGTACAATTATTTTAAGTAATTTTAAAATGCATATCAAAAATATGCTGCACTCATTCCCATATTATTCAAATTGAGAAATGAAGCGGACCTGGAGTCTAACCCTGGTCATATTTGCACACATTTACATGCAATAGTTCTGTAGAAGACCAAAAGATAGACCTACACAACAAATTTGAAGATGCTATCTATTACAGAACTCGAGATATAACAGATTTGTATGTTAAAAAACAAACAAAAGGATGTGCAGTTACAGTAAAAGTTGTCTAATAAAAAAGAAGCAGCAGAAAATGTATTTAGTTGCTGTAATATGCTGCAACTAAACAGTGTGTCACACTCTCTTGATATTTGATTATTCTTTTTCTGTTCATGAATTAATTTACAAGTTTGATGTTACTTTTAATTATTAACAAATATCAACATAATATTTTTAAACATTTTTCAAAATTTCCTGCAGGATATTTACTAGTACATCTAAATTTAAAGTATTTGAAGCACAACAAAAGATAGACCCAAATCTAAAAACTGCTTTTCCTGTTATGAAAAACATCTAAATATTAATATATACATTATCTTAAATTTATGATAATTCTAGGCTACTTGTTAACTGTACCTCTGCCAATTCCTCAAAACAACTGCCAACAGCAGGAACTTGTTTCTCCTCACTAATCTCAACCATATCTTCAAGAAGCCCAAGTAAGGTGACTGTCAACTCGTAAATATCCATTATATTGCTAAATATTACATCCAGCTCCTACAAATGGAAAAATAGTACAGTATTTACAAATACAAATTTACAGACACAATGTGCTCCTGAAGAGTAGTTCATAAATAAAAGTTCATAAATTTGGAAGAATTTTTCCACACATCTAATGATGATTTTGACAAAAACAAATTTACAGTCCCAATAATGTGTGACAATGGGGAAAACAATAAAATGATAACTTTGTCGACAATGAGATTAATAATTAACTAACCTATTTGGTCTAGTAGAAGTGTCATTATTTGCTCTAGTAGCAGAGGATAGTACTGGAATTACTGTGGGATCTCTCTTAATAAATTTCAAATTGAATCAGATTATGCATCAATTTTCAGAAAATTCTGGAAACTCCTTAAAAGTTGAAAAAACTTGATAATTTTTAAACGTAATTTCCTATTATTCTTTAAACATATATTAGATTCTATTGATCCAAAAGTGGCAATAGTTTTATGCATTATCTGTAGTAATTTTGAATAATGTCTGTGTGTGTGTTGTTCTAGGGAATTTCTCCATGAAGCAATTTTGGAGAATAACAACATTTTCCTTTTAAGAATTTACATACACATTTCTAAAGGAACTTACCTTGCCGACTTGAGAGACAAGTTTGGCTATTTCCTCCCTGAACACCTTTATAATCATATGCAAATCACGCAAGTACTGCTTCTCATCATGAATGAGATCCCTGACCACTTCGTCATAGGTTAGGGAGGCTCTCGGGCCCATGCCAACTCCACCAGAAACAGCAGATGCAGCAGAAGAGCCAACCACGGCACCTGAGTGAGCTCCTCCACCATGGACAACAGAGCCCCCCCCAGGGCCTCCTGTACCATTCTCCCCTTCACCCTCTCCCCCTCCCACTGACCCCCCTCCCCCTCCACCACCCACACCAATGCCCCCTGTCCCACCCAATCCATCATCATCCTGGTAAAACATATCCATGAGTACCTATAAAACAAGACAAAAGACTAATAAAAAACAATACAAAGATACCCCAAAACTGACCATCGACCTTCAGACTAGAACTCTTTTAAAGAAGAACGAATCAAGTTTCTTATTACAGTATTTCCTTGATTTAATGGACTAATAGGGGGAAGGGGTGTCTGTTAAAGCCGAATGTCCATTAAATGGAGAATGGGATTTTTTGAGCACAAAAATACACTCGTACATGAGAAAACCTACTTTAATGATAGTACATAATGATAATTAATGTCTAAAATAATACTTTACTGTAATAACAACAACAACAATAATAATCTTATAATATATTAAAATTCTAATCGTACGTACGTTAAGCATTACAGTAGCATATTTCTGGAGAGCTGTTTGTCGTAAAGATATGCGGTAAACTGCGTTTTATTTCTATTAGCTATGAGGTCTCTGGAAATATATTTTCTTTTGCTAAAGTGTCCCGGGTTCGGATCAAGGAGACAATTATATTTTTCCATAAGTTTACACGGGATTTTTGAATTTTCAGAGTGCAAAGTTTTTTTCCTTCATTCATCAAAATATGTAAATATGGACGGATTTTCTTTGTTTTTGCTTTATTCGACAGCTAAAACTCTATACTATCTTATTCTTGTGATGTTTACATTTTACATGGTCAAAGTTTTCAGAAATACATTCTTTTTCGAAATTTTGCGGATTTTTCGTACTCATTCTGGGCATTGCCAAGGAGGCTCTCATTGTTGCCTCTGATTCATTTAATGCTAATTAAACCTTCAAATAGATTAAAGAAAAGCGTTATTTGTTTCAGACTGTAGTTTGAACATCAAAATTGATGAAGCTTTACGCACAGAGACAACTCAAACAAAGGGGCTGAGATACCTACTTTGTTTGAGTCAGCTGCATTGCATACACTGTACTCTACAGTGTACTAAATTGTCCAGACTGATTTGCCAAACAACATCCGTTATTGCCAGAAATTCACACAAAACTTGGATCCAACAGATTTTGTCCATTAAATCTGAAGTCCACTAAACCAAGGTCTGTTAAATTGAGGGTTTACTGTATTATCATTGAATTTTGAAATCAATTAGAAATCTCTCAAATTTATTGCTTAAATCACATATTTTAGAAAAAATTTGTCCTTGAACCATTTGATACCTTGACAACCACGTTATTGCCAAAACTCAAGCTTCCATTGCTGTCTCAATCCTAATATACATATGAAATAGTACATTATGATTTAACTTGATAACATTTAAATTCATGCTCCATCATTTTAAACAAGCACTTACTCTAAGTTTATAATATTTGCCTTATGCCAATGTTTCCCAACCTGGGTGCCGCGAGGTGACTGAAAGGTGCTCAAAAAATATACCGTTTTCCCATTTTTAGCCTCATTTTGCATCGTCAACTTTCAAAAATGCAAACCAGAGTTAAGTCGACCTTCATTTCGTCGCAAAGGCACTTTGAAATGAAAGAAGAAATGGAGATTGGGGTTAGGGGTTCAACTTCACTACGATTATTACTGACGGTGGATAAGGAGAGGTGCTGCCAAATTCTGAAAAGTCACTTAAGGGTACCACGACTCCAAAAAGATTGGGAAACACTGCCTTATGCTAACACTATGATATACTAAAAAAAACTATATCTACTCATATGAGTGCACCAAATAAAAAAATGCCGTCTTTAACCCTCAACTGAGTTAAAAACACTAAAAGGAATGGCTTCAATGAACACACCCCCTCCAATCAATGTCTGCATGACCAACTGAATCATCTTTCTACTATACATTCAAGTAAAGCAGAATTCAATATGCAGCCTTTTGATGACACAACAAATCTTAACTTCTAAGCTTTATGTATGAAAAAATCAATGACTGGGAATCAAAGTTTAGTCAGCTTTGAGCAGATGAATGGGGAAGAGAAAAAAATATTATGATTGATAAAAATACCCAAAAAACCATATTAGATAGATAAAAAAGGCACAAGTTTTATTTCAATTGTAAAAATATTAGTTAAGTAAAACCTCTCTTACAAACCTTCCTATAACAAAAACCTCTGTATTACGAACTCTGATCTCAGTCCCGTACCCAGAACATTTAAAATGCATACAAGAAGCCTCCCTATAATGAACCTGTGTAACTACGAAACTCCCATGGAGCAAAGACTTAACTTGGCCCCCGAAATTTAATCCACCTTCGTACAACAAAATTTCGACGAAAATAAAACCATAAACATTGGCTATTGCCGGATCGTCTTAGCACAAAAACAATGTTGCTGTAACACTGCACGAGACATGTCAAACTATCTCTCCACTTCTTCCAAATCCCTATCCCTAGTTGGGAATGGATCATGCACACTGATTACTCTTTAAGCCGTCACCATTGCAAAATGCAAAATTGGATTATTATCATACTTAAAATGCTCATACGAATATCGCCATTGCTTACATGTAAAGTTCTCTGCTTTTGTTACCCAAGTGAATAACAATTGTCTTAACTGGATGAATAAGAATGAGGTGTATGGATGTGATATCTTAAGAAAAATATAGGGAATGAACAAACTCGATACCTCCGAACAAAGTGCTTTATTGCTTCTGTGTAGCGATATCTCAAAATTATTTGACTAATTCTGGGCTGCTGCACTCACTATTTGTTATGTTACGATATATTGCCCTGTTGTAATTAAGATATGGAAATGTTTCAAAATACACTGAACACCTAGCGTGGCATCATATTACCTAAGGTGGGTCCAGCAGGGATTCTTGAGCAAATGGGGGTGCAGTAAGTTTGGAAACCGCTGACCTAGGGACTGCTCACAAATTTTGTGATACAAAGGGGAGAGTGGAATCCAACAGTGTTATTTTTTGCTACAGTAGGCAACTATTTGGGGATATTTTTGTCGCTTTCCCTTCTCCTTTCCCTCCCCACTCTCATTCCTATTCATTCGCAAATTATCAATTCAAGAATTGTCATCGGCGCTAGCAGTAGCTTGTGAATCCAAAAACTTGTGGATTTTCTTTGCCAAGTTTTTTATTTTTCCGTCAAATTTACTATGTCTAATTCTGTGTACATTCAGGAATTAACCTACGATCTTCGGATCTGAACCAATTTGAAGAAAAAATTACAAAGTTTCTTATTCTGTTCGTCTTTTTCCGCATACAATTCGAAATCACTCATGTTATACGATTAATTCACATATTTTGTGGAAATATTGCCATTTTAACAGAATGTTGCCTTGGCTACCAACTCCATTGTTATACCTCGATATCATATTGTTATTTCAATCCTTATGGATGTAAACGTGCTTTGAATGCTTTTAATACAAGAAGAATACTGGAGAGGTAGAGGGGAACAAGAGAGGGGGGAGAGGTAGAGGGGGAACGAGAGGAAGGGGGAGAGAGGGAAGTAGAGGGAGAGAGGGAGAAGGATGAGAGAGGTTGTGAGAGGGAGGGAGAGGGAAGAAGGGGGAGAGAGGGAAGAAGGGGGAGAGAGGGAGGAAGTGGGAGAGAGGGAGGGAGGGGGAGAAAGGGTGTGAGGGGGAGAGAGAGGGAAAGAGAGGCAACTATTTTAAGTTTAACTAAAGACAGCTCATCAACAACAGAATATTCACTAGAAATGTTGTATATGGCAAAATATTCATATGTAAAAGTGTGATATTAATTATTTTAAATGAAAATATTAATAATCTATCTATAATTCTTCCGTTGATATTTCAACGGGCATTACACTAGTTTTATCATAAAAGTTACGCCAGTGAAACAGTTGGTCAAATTATATTCAAGGGAACAACTGAAATATAGCCGAAGAGAAATATACTTTGAATAAAATATAAATTTAAGAGTTATACAAAAAAGGAGAAAAAGCATATAAGCTTTCATTCTGTAGCATTTGGGTGGGGAAAAGAATTTTAATTTGTCGATTATTTGATTTTAAATCTAGCACCAATATATTGACACATTGAGCATATAAAGCTTTGGATTAATATTTATTATTACAGTGAAACCTCACATAGCGCGAATTCACAAGACGCGATTTCGCTAAGACGCGGTTTGAAAAGTCAAAGCTAAAGTCATTCTTCAAATTTCCCGTAACCTACAAATGATAAAAACTTCAAATTAAAACATTTTAAAGAAAAACCACTGACAAAGTGATTCGTGTAATCATTTTACAGAAATGTTACGTCGAGAGATTCGTATGCATGCTTCTCAATACCTTATGGCCATATTTGTTACACTGTTTCACTTGAAGTTGCAGCAATGTTACTTCTTCCCCTGCCCTTTTGTCTACCAATGTCGTGTTACAATCTCGTTCTATCGCATGGCACTCAATAATTTCCAAGCTGAAAGAATTTTGGGAAGTAACCTGGTAGTAACCTCACGTTCGTATTGTTCGTTCAATCAGCAGGCTCTCTGCGTGTCTTATCGTAAGTGGCTGTTTTAACCTTGCCTCCTGTGATTTAAAATATTACTCTTATCCTTAATATTTATCTTTCTTATTGAAAATGGAATGTAAACAAAAAAATAGTGATTTTTCAAGCGAGAAGAAAAAAGTTCAGCGCACAGCCAAAAACTTGAAATTTTAGATAAACTCAGGACACGGAAGCACAGTGCTAGGGCAAGATTACGGGGTGAATGAGTTGACTATTCGTACCATACAAAAAATGAAGAAAATATAAGCCAGTTTAATGCAGCAACTTCTGCAGGTGAAAAAATTAAAAGAATGTCAAAACGAAATGTGCACTAAAGCACTGGAAAAATTACTATGCGTGTGGATTGAAGAGGGCACCACTGAGTGGCTCAATCATACGTGATAAAGCATTGCATCTTTATAAAACAGTAAGCGACATAATGCTGAATCAATCACTAACGTTCACTTTAGTGCAAGTGTAGGTTGGTTTGAGAAGTTCACAAAACGCGTCAACTACCACAACATAAAATTAGTGGGCGAATCCGCCTCTGCTGATCACCAGGCAGCCGAAAATTTCATACCATAATTTACTAGGTTAATCAAGAAAAAGGTTATAAGCCGCAACAAATTTTTAATGCAGACGAAACTGCCCTATTTTGGAAGCGAATGCCAGAGAGAACATACATTTCGAATGAGGAGCGAACAGCATCCGGATTCAAGGCTTCAAAGGATTGTCTTATGCTATTGTTGTGTTCAAATGTTCTTTTGAGCTGACAACAGCTGATTGGATTATGGCCATAAGGTTTGACTTGATGGTTTATTTTTTCTTAATTCTACATCGAGAAATAAGGTTGAGTGAATTACATATGTTTGACGATTTTACGGGTAAAATCCTTCAAAAAAACGGGACTGTTAAAAATTTTACGGGACTTTTTTAACCTTGAAATTTAGAAAAAATCGGAATGAGAGAACAAAATCAAGACTTCTTTTTCACGCCACGTATTTGTTTTCTTAAATAGATATTGATTGAGTATCGATGGAATTTTCCACTTAACATATCAGAAGTCAGTATATTTCTTATAATAAAAAATACGGCGCAAAGTGCGTCCCGTATTGATTTCACACAGATATGGGACATTTGAGGAAAAATTGGCCGAAAAACGGGACATGTGCTCACCCTATAAGAACGTAACCCCTTATTTCCTATTAACTTAATGCTTCATATAACGCGATTTCACAAGACGCGGTGATTTCAAGGAACGCAACTACCGCGTTATGTGAGGTTTTACTGTACTTGAACATCTGTGTCCAGAAATGTGCCTGCACCAAATTACATAAGGCAGCCAGAAGCTTATGAGGAACTGTTATAAATTATAAGTACATTTAATGGAAACCTACTTCTAAAGGTTTGAATCCATAGAATTTAAAATAAAATGTTCTCTCAAGTCTCGGTACCATTGAAACATCTTTCTGCACAATCACAAGTAAGAAAAATGATTAGTTATTGCAAAGCATTTTTCATGTCGCTACTTACAGCCAAATGACACTATTCTTTAAATGCATTTTACTGACAGAAATGAAATGTGGGCATTATTATTGGTTGGAGAAAAATTTACTGAATCATGTACACAAAAAATTATTCCATAAAAAATAATTGAACAGGTCTCAGGATGTTCAATCAGTTATCCGGTACCTGGCAGTATTTAGGATGAATTCATTAAAAATGAATATCAGTCTGCAGCACTGTTCAAGCAATACAACCCTACTATTAATGTAACAGAATTTAACTGTTTTGAAACGACTTTTCTGACCTGATTTTCAACCTGGCAGTAATTTTTTCACAGAAAATTATGAGCATTAGGAATACAATCTAAAAGATTTTAAAACCACATGCAAATGGAAAATTTCCAAAGGACCTAGCCACATATGAAATAACTTCACCTGTCTTATTTGTGTCAAGTAGCCATAATTAATAAACAGTGAATGAGGGAATCCCTGTTCTCAGAGTGCATATTGTAGGAATGTCAACTGAATGTAATATAAACACCAGGAAGATGAAGTTAATAAAAAAATTGATTCACAAATACCTTATCGGCACACATGGCAACTCTGATGTCCTGGCAGGTAATCTCCACATGGCGTATGTTCTTGACATAGTTACCAGCAAGCTAATAAAGTGAGAAAACATAATTACTTCCTGTTTCAATAGCAGCTAAAATGTTGAAGATACTTCAGAGCACTTCAGTTTTCAATAATACAAACAGGTAGAAAACAAATCTTTGTTTTATTTGATAAACAGTTAACACTTGCCCAGTGGTGAGCTGCCAAAATTTTAACAACTGGTTCCCTATTCTGATTCGCAACACGACCGTAGTGCTGTAGTTACAAGTTTTTAAGTTCTTCAACTGTTATTTCGTTTTGTACCGAAATGTTCATTAGGGAATAACAGTCAGTAAAACTAGCACAAGAAGCAATGAGCTAACAAAAAAGAAGCGTTAAATAAAAAAAATTCTATGAACTGAGCTAATAAAACAAATAAAGTAAAAATATATGCTTTTTATCTTTTTTCAATAAATCACCTTTTCTACACCAAGAATTCAACTCGATATTAGGGATTAAAATGAATTCAACACGATTAATTTACACCACATTTTATTTGTCACTAGAAAAAATCCATTTAGCTAATTATTGTGCTATTAAATGTCACAGAACAAAAGGCTCTAAATTATTAATACACTGCCAAAATTTTTCTCTATAATTTAAATTGCGTACTTTTATTATATCTTGAAATTATTGGCATACTTGAAGATTACAAAGGAAAGCCGACATCTTTGCAGGTGTCGTCTATGCGTGTCAAAGGAAGCCGACAGTATTAAGACGCGTATAAAAAGGATCAAGATAAATTCATATACTAAATTTTTTAATCATTTTCAAAATTAACTCTTTTTGCTACATGCGATTAATTTATGTGATATTTTAATGTTCTGGATTATATTTTATTCAATTGCAATATTATATTACTGTAACGAAATTCAACACTGGGAAATAATTCTTATGAAACAAAACATCCATCGGGTTCGAATAATGGATCGAGCGGACTCTGCTTTCTGTAGAAATTTTTAACAACCGGTTCTAAAATTGCTTCAAAATTTAACAACCGGTTCGCACGAACCGGTGCGAACCGGCTGCAGCTCACCACTGCACTTGCCCTAATATAAGAAATAAATTTATTAAGAAAGTAAGTGTTCAAAGGACCGTGGGTTTTATTTTTCATTGATTGTTTAAAAATTTTTTTTGCCCAAAATGGGATACATTATTCGGCAGATTTTCAGAAAAGAGTTACAAGGTTTACTGAGGAGACATCTAATCTTACTGCTCAATGACACTACAGAGATGAGTTCAATGTAACAACTTGGAGGAGACAAAAAGATGAGTTGCATGCATGCCCAAGCAATAGAAAAACTTCTGTTGGCCCGATGCATGTATGCTATCAAGAATTGGAGGAGAGACTGGATGAGTTAGTAAGGAATTAAAGAAATAAAATTTTGCTTGCCACTGCTGAGATTATTCCACCAATGACTTACAAAGTCACTCTATACATTAAGACAATTCCAGTTTTAAGGCCAGTTGGAGTTTGGTAATGAAACGTAAACGATATTCTCTTTGCCAGCATATATCAATCGCACAAACATTGCCAGCCTTCTACAAAGAAAATTTGATAGCATTTTAACATTATGTTACAAATTTGAGATGCGTGTAGGAATACTTTGTTGGTCGGATTGGAAGTGCTGATAAAAATGCCAGTATATTCTGATACGCAAGTAAAATACATTGTTAACCAGAAAGGCAGTAAAGTGGAGAAAATTTGTTGAAACACAGCAAGACAGACATAGCTATCATTCCAGGAGGGATGACATCCGTACTTTAGCCACTTGATGTTACCATTAACAAGCCTTGTAAAGACACAGTGAAAAAATTCTATAATGGCTGGCTATCCGATATATCAAGCGATGTTATTGTTCGCAAACTCAAAAAGTGTTCCATTTTAAACTCGCTCGTTGGCATGGAAGACAATACAATATGGCAGTGGTTCCCAGTCTGTGTGATGCGGCTCACTGGAGTGCCGCAGCTGATTTTTAGAGGTGCCGCAAAAAATTTTGTCTAGTTAAAAAAATTAATGATTTAGATGTTTCGGTAGGTAAACAGGGCAGTAATGGTCCTCAAATAAATTGATTACGATGTGGCACCAGCAAAAGAATATGTCCAGAGGTTATAACACTCATATGTAAAAATGTAATAACCTTGTTTCAAGGCTGGGGTGCCGCAAAATTCTGAAAGGTTGCCGTGTCTACAATAAGTTTGGGAACCACTGCAATATGGGATGAGGACAACAACAAAGAATGAAATATTGGAAGAAAGAATGAGACGTTTCGTCAGATGATGACAGTTTGTTAATTCTCTAAATCTGGTTGACTTATTTATGATGAAGGTGCTCACTTAACACATTCGGTGCGGGTGCCACCGATAGGCGGCGCTCAGGTATTTACTTAGGACTGGCTGCCGCCTTTCGGCGTCTTCCTTCCTATTCTGTGTAAATATTTAAAAAAGATGTCGTTCTCGGGAAAAATCGTGTTCACCACCCCCGCAGCGAATGTGTTAAGCATACAATGCAAAAGGGCTATTGATCTGAAAAATTACATATGATCAATCAATGATATTGATGTTTTACCATTTGAATGTTTAAAAAAATGGGTCAGTTTACAATCAAGTAAATACAGTATTTAACAACATAAGAGTAAATGTAGAGAAATGAGAACCAAGTGGAGAATGCTTTACAATCAAGTAAATACAGTATTTAACAACATAAGAGTAAATGTAGAGAAATGAGAACCAAGTGGAGAATGCCTGCTGCACTGAAGAAATGAGACAGTACTTGACTATAACAAGGTTAAACTAGTATTTTGAATGAGAAAAATGTCATAAAATCTCTTAAATACTATGTCTAGCATTTTTAATGTAAAAATTTTTAAATAAATTAATCAGGTAAAATCAGAGATTTAATTAAAACACAAACAATTGCATGCCATTATTGAACATTTTTTATTATTTTGCTTTTTATAAGATACTGCTTATGTCTATTCATCATTATATGCCAATGACAATTTCAAAGGCAACATACTCGACAAATGAAACCATATAGCTATTCTTGAATTATGTAGTCCAGAAAATAATATCAATACTATAACAGCAACAATTTTTCTTACTTTGAGAATGTCAGCCGAAATGTATTCCAAGACTGCAACCACATAGAGGGACACTTGGGAATCAATCTTGTATTGAAGAACCTCCTGAAATTTTGATAAAAGAACATATAAAACTGCTTTATCAACACATTCTCTGAAACTTGATTAATAACACTGAAACTCAATCTAATACATGCTGCTGAGCAGAACTTAATATTTTTTAAATATGTAATTCTACAATCTGCTACAACCAGACTTAATCTAAGCCTATTTTTTTTAACAATCTCAATAAAAAATCTATTAGCATTTTTAGTAGCTGCTGGTAATTTCAACTCCTGAGGTAGCTCTGGAATTGGGTTGTTTACGCGTTGAAAGTGCAATTTAAATTTCAATAGTAATTTTTTGAATGTTTATTAAATGCACATTAATTACAATTACATTAAAACCAAGGAAAGTTATAAATTTAAGATGAGCATAACTTTCACTGGTTATCAAAACACCATGGCATGAAATATTTTTCCAGAGAAAGTTTTCAATACAGTCAATCAGAAGATAAACTGTGTCATGTAAGAATTGGTATCAAAATACACTATGTGCAAAGCCATTTTGAAAATTTATTTGACTTCAGAGAACCAATCGAATGTTTACTTTTCGGTCACCTGTGACCATATAAAACTGGTAGTTAGCATCATTTGTCTTGCATACACTGAAGTCACTTTTATTCAATAAACTCAAATAATCCTGATCAAATCATATGGGTATCAAAAGTAATATTTTATAAACAAGCATTTTTATAAAACCGAAAAAATATATATATATATATATTTTTTTTGCACCTTAAAGCGACTATACACACAAAATTCATAATATAATCAACTAATTGATCAATATTTGTCTTTTATCCACAAAAAATCAAAATGTTCTTTTAGTAATGGATTTCACTTATCAGGAAAAAATTATACTAACTCCAGTATTTAAAATAAAAATAGGACATTGGCAAAAAGCTTGGTGATTTGATGTCAACATGCTTGCTTCTAACCTTTCTATGGTCACTTATTGGCATTTTAGTCAATAATCTGAACAAAGACAATTTTCAACTACATCTGACAGCCAATACATACCTTGAGCATGTGGTGGACCCTATCCACAGGTAGTACCAATGGTGACTTTTTCCGTCCATGGATCAGTGCCTCTCTTGCATCGGAGAGTGCCCACCTATCTATAGGAGTAGGAAAGGTTCCTCTCACACGTTCTTCCACATCGCTCACCGAATGTGGAAGAGGTGGTCTAGCACACAGCATACCCAAAAGCCTCAGAATGAGACCTTCGACGTACTCGAGAGCGTCCTCTCTGGCAGTCAATGATGGATGAACTTGCTCCAAAACCTATATGAGGAACCAAGAAAAATGTTATGGTATGAAAATGTTTCCAGATTGACAGTGAGAGATGTTGCATTTATGACTCCAGAATAAAATAATAAAAAATAAAATTGACTTATATCCTATTTCAAAATAATTTATTAAAATTTTTAATGTTTTAGAGAAAGCTGATTTCATGATTACAAGCTATGTATGATGACATAATCATTGTTTGTGTAAGCAATACGAAACATTGCAGTCTATACTCTTTGCCAATATTAAACTGTAATTTGACAATATTCGGCGGTATTTTTTGTTTTTAAAAAACAATGGTATTGTGTAAGCCGATGAAAAATACAACTACAACAAACCTTACTCGAAAACGTGAAATATGGCCAATATATTAAATGACTTACAGAAATGAAGTTACAAAAGTTAATATGAAACAGATTCAAGTCTCCCATATATTTCACCGTTTACTGCTAAGAAAAGATATAGTAAACAACTCAAAAACATCGAATATCATAAATGAAATAACCTTAAAATGCCATACAAGATTAAATAAAGAAGAACGCCCAATCCACAACACTGCCTGAGTCATTAAATTTTCCATAATTAAACAAAATATCGTGGAAATTTCAAAGTAAAATAGAAAAACTTAACAGTAAAAAAACTCGGAAAAAAACTTCTCCATTACCTTGCGTAAGGAGTTGACAAAAACACCTTTCCACTTCACAGCATTCTCCTCCTTTTCAAAATCGTATGCATGAGTATCTGAAGAGACCGATGGTGATGAGAACATTTCAATTCTATATATAAAATATTCGTTTAAACTACATCTAAGTGGCTTCTGTCGGCCATGTTTACTACTAGCGAATAGGATCCTGCCATAACAAGAGTTTTCATTTGAACAATTATTATAGCTCTGGAATTTAATAGATAAAATATTTCATTATTGTCTATTATCCTGAATTTCTAATAGTTATATCGAAGATATAGGCAGAGGAAAAAGTTTCAATATATGCTATGTAATCCATTTTCACTATGTGCCACCAATAACACATGCATCATGAAGAACACACTGCGCATGCGACCTTTTATGTGGGATATGAAAAATTTAGAGATGCAGATGATATAATATTTTCATAACAACGGAATTCTGATGTTTCAAAAGGTACTCAATTTGTTAGCAGAAAATTTCCTATTTGCTCATTATTAATTTAATAATAAATGTTTTTCATTTTATTAATCTACATTATGAAATAGAAAAATAACTTTTAATGTAATAATTCACTTCGTCGGAAACCCAATAATGATACTACCATTATAGGCAACTGACAATATCAAATGATATCGATTGTAATTTTTTTATTTCAAAATTACTGAAACAGGTTGTTTCCTTTTATAAAGGCCATTTATAGAAATTTGAAGAAGTTTTTTAAATGATACTCTTACGAGTGCTGCGTTAATTTTTATTATCGTATTACAAGGATAGGATTACCAGACGTCCGGCATCAGCCATTCATGTCCGATTTTTCCCCCTTACGTCCTCCGTTCAGCCGGCATTTGAAAATACAAAGATATTGTCCGGCTTTTCATTCAGGAATAGAGTCCTGCACGGGTCGGACCCCAGCCCGCGGGCCGATCCTTTAGAATTAATTACGATCCCGGGCCGGGCTTTAAAAATTACGCAAGTCACACTACTCCTCCATACTGACTGGGTTCAAGCAAAAAAAGTGGCATGGGGTTTTAGCTAAACTAATCCATGGATAGTGAAGAACGAGTGTTACTCGTCCTCCGTACTGAATTACTTAATATATTTCTGCCCACATTATATTCGTGTATTTTGTATAGTAATTTATTTTGTATGTGGTCTTCCAAGGCATACAGATATGTGGATTAAAAAATGTTCTTTCCAAGTCCTTCAACAGCACAGATTTTGGTAGAAAATTTGGAATACAATTTCTTCAACAACCGAATTTCTATGGGCCGGGCCTAGAAAGTCAGGCCCGTGCTGAGGTCTACTCAGGAATGCCAGTTTATGTCTCTTCCATTCCACTTCTTATATTAATAGCTAGCAAACTTGAAAATTTAAACTGACCGTGCAAATTGGATTACTCGCTTGCGCGCGCCTTTACAATTGCAACAAAATAACTCAATAAAAATTCACTATAGTAAGCTCAGGAACTGCAGAGTAACTGATTTTTATTTTCAGAAAATTCAAATTACTATGAATGAACTAAAACCATATCTTCATATTCGTATATAAAGGGAAAAATTTATTGATAAGGTTACTCCAAGATTGCAATTTTCTACTTTTACAACATAAAAATTAGGATGCGAGGGTTATGCCAAGGAGAGGATAACGCCAATAAATATGTTACATGCCCGGGATTTTCGCCTTCGTTATCCAACTTTATAATTTTTGTTATATGGTAACCCTACCCAGGCGGTAGTTTTCAAATGTACGTACTATATCTAAATATGTATCTACCGATTTGCAGTGCTGTGAAATAGTCCGGAGAGACATTTTTTTCGCTTCAGACAGGCAGATGTCTGCGTCAAGATCGTGGCACGGCAATGATTCCTTCCCGTATTGCTTTAGGTAAGACATTCACATTTCTTCCAAACTCTATGAGTAGTTAAATCGAGACACGAGCTCGGGATTCGAACGTGCAGACGTTAAAATAAACGAAAAGATTTTTCTAGCCAAAAAAATTTAAAATTTCTGAATTAGCTTAACAATACAATTTAGATCCGAAAAACAAGAAATTCTCAAAGATTTAACTATGAAAAATTATTGTTTCCATGACTACTTGACGCATTATTACCGCGTCTGGTATTTATATAATAATAGCCGTCGTCCGTTGTTGGTTGGTTGGTCACGCTATGCAAACGCTAATAACTCGAGAAATAATAATGATAGAAACTCGAAATTTGGTGGGGATGCTTGATTAACACTTATTCAGAGAATGATGAATTTAAATCGCGAAAAAATTCCTTGGTTCGTCTCCAAAAGAGGCATTTCCATTTCCCATTACTTAACATGTAAAACGCGATTTTTCGACCTGCAGGCTTTTATTCATTTATAAATTAAAATTAGAAGGAATTAACAGACGACCTTCGGATTTGAAACATTTTGAAGAAAAATTTATAAAGTTTCTTATTCCGTTCGTCTTTTTTCGCCCACAGTTCGAAATATTCCATGTTAAACGTTTAATTTGCATATTTTGTGGAAATCTCGCCATTTTAACGTGATGTTGCTATGTCGACCATTATCATTGTTACACCTCAAATTACTATTATTCTATACATCTTTCTGGGAATAAGCATGCCTTGAATGCTTCAATACGAGAGAGAGGAAGGGGAGAGATTGGCGTGTTTCGTGGAAAATAAGTATATTAACGTAAATAAAGAAAAATTTATGTATCAACAGTGTCATTTTAGAAAAACTGGAAATAAAAAGCATTCTTAAATTCAATTCTTTGTAAACCATATGTGCTTAGGAATTTATATTGTTATTTCTCGAATTAATTTCGTAACAATGGCCGAAGTTTGGAAACGAATATAAATTAAAATTATATTAAAATTAAAAGGACATTTAAAACTGTTAATAGGCGATTTTCAAAGACACAACAGTGGATTTTTTAATGAATTGATTTGTTTTTAATAAAGGAATTTTGGAGCTTATTTAATACAGAGTAAGTTCTAAGGCTTATAATCCATTTAAATCTAATAACAGTGGCTATTATAATTTAAAGAAAGAACTTTATTTATTCACTTTACAGAATGAATTAATTTTAGGGTAGCATTGCCTATTATAAAAGGAGTTACTTTGGAATTTACAGTATGTAAAGTGGAAGTTGTACTGAATTGACTCAAGTACATATATTTCAAAGCAATAATCAATTTAAAACTACTGAAAGTTGTTGTTTCAGAAACTGAGAAGTCCAGAGTGGTGAGCGGACGCTAAACGATATTAAGGTACATTTTATTCCAAAATCTATTTAAAGTATTATCAGAGGCAATTGAAGATAGAACAAATTTTTTTTACCGGAATTCTGCTTATTTCATGAAACTGAAATGCTAATGGATTAATCCATTTAAATCTGTTAAGAGTGGCTATTTTATTTGAAATAAATATATGTACATGGTACTTTTATTCACTTTTCAGAATAAATGAATTCTAGGTTAACATTGCATATTATAAAAGGATTTTCTTTGGAATAAGAAGTTTGTTATGTGGTTATTTTAACTGAATTGAATCAAGTTCTCTTCTAAGTTTGAAATCCATTTAAAACTGGTGAAAGTGGTTGTTTCGGAAAATGAGAAGGCAAGAGTGCTGAGCAGACGATAAACGATATTGAGGTATACATTATATTCCAAAATCTATTTAAGGTATTATCAGAGGCAATTGAAGATTGAACCAATTTTTTGGAACGGGAATTCTGCTTATTTAATGAAATTGAAATCTTAATGCTATAATCAATTTAAAACTAATAACAATGGCTATTTTAGCATAAAGGTACTATTTTATTCACAGGGAATTTCTGTGAGATTTTAGTTAATTAATTATAACAGACTTATAATATAGAAATATTCCATGGTTAAAACAGTGCACAATTTTATTCTTGCGATTTTACATGTTGCATTGACGAAAATTTACATTCATTAAACCCGTTGAAATTCAACGGGCACTTGAGCTAGTCACCAAATAATTACGCCCATAAGATAACACGTATAACTCGACTTTTCGGCGTGCAGGCTTTCATTCATTTGTTCATATAAATTCGAAATATTGGCGTCGAGCTTCGGATCTAGATCGTATTACAGAAAAATAATCAAGGATTCTTATTCTTATCGCTTTTTCGTTTACTATTCGAAATCGCCCGCATTTTAAGACTAATGCACGTAATTTAAAATTTGCCATTTTAGCGCTAAATATCTTGACGACGGACATTGTGGTGCTCGAAATCGTATTGTTGTAAAACCGTACATAGCTTACAAGCGTAAAATTAACGTGTTTTATAAGCCGTTTAAATGAAGAGGGGGTAAGGGGAAATGAGAGAGGTGAAATGGGGTGAGACAAAGAGGGGCAAGGGGGAACTGGGGAAAGGAACAGGGAGATAGGGAGGGCAAAGAGAGGGAGGAGAGAGATAGGGAGTAGAGAGATAGGGGAGAAGAAGAGTTATACAAGAATATAATAAAAGACGCCTTTAATAGAATATTTTTGAGGATATCATTTGCACCATAAATTGATTCACATTATTATTAATAAAGTAACAGAAAAAATCCGCGCAACCATTGCGCAGATACAACTAGTTATGTTAAAACACGCCATATAAAAACAATATCTGGATCTGATATATGTTTTAAATTCCTAGAAGATCTCAATTTTTTTTAAACTCCTTTCTGACGATTTAACGCAAAATTGAGGACATCCCGAAACATAAGGATGTATGGTAGCCCTACCTGCATATACGCAACAAATATTCAATTAATATAGAATGGGGTTAAATATGCTTAATCATGATCGTAATCAATATAACTCATTCTAAAAATTTTCAAAAATGAGTGTCATATAGGGGCGGAGTCTACGCAATGAGAGAGGGGATTGGGGACGGACTGCGGGCTTTGGCACCCCTATGCATCGAATTCCCCGTAATTTGATAGTTGGAGCCCTTTATTCTTCTGGTGGAGGGGGAATGTATGTTTCCGGTATCATACTGGCGTGATAACTTAGGTTTGGACTTTGACAGCTTCAATTCTGATATTAGAGCGTTAACTTAATCATTAATTCCCGCGTCAAACTAAAAGAAATCTTACGAATCTCGTCAACAAAGAACCACTGATCTAGGCGACCTCTGGGGCCCTCGAGTATAGAGCCGCGAGAGAGTTATGGTTAATAGAGCCTGGACCTTAGTACAAGAGTGGGAAAAAAATATAGATGAAATGTGTAAAATTCCCAGCTAAAAGAAGCGGTCATAT
Organism: Uropetala carovei; assembly: GCA_036926305.1. Taxonomy (NCBI): domain Eukaryota; kingdom Metazoa; phylum Arthropoda; class Insecta; order Odonata; family Petaluridae; genus Uropetala; species Uropetala carovei. The sequence goes on along the minus strand of JAXCHB010000172.1, from coordinate 3,931,552 downwards.
TTCCTAAATGACGAAGACGATCAACGTCAACGATATTAGGCGAAGACCAGTCTTAACTGACGAGTATTATTGAAAAAATAAATATTTCCGAGGGTTTCCCTCAAAGACTATGAACTACGAATGAATCACGTTTTCCGAAATAGCGAGTTGTGGAACCCGCAAACTAGTACTATCACCTAGGGCAGGGGTGGGCAAACCGTGGCCCTCGAGAGCATTTAACGTGACCCGCGAAGCTTTGGTGAAAAAGCAATCTGTAAAATTCAACACAATTTTATATTACTTTTGGTAAAATTATGACAAAAAAACCTTTAGTTTTGAAAATGTAGCCCTACAATCCTTGTTTGTGCTTGTTTTTCACTTATGTATTATGTCTAATTGTAAGTAAGAATCTAAGCAATTTCCGATTTAAACTCTAATCTGGCCCGCGTAAGCATTGGCATTTTTCAATGTGGCCCGCTGAAGAATTCGCAAACACCGATGCGGCCCGCCATGCAGAAAAGTTTGCCCACCCCTGACCAAGGGGTCTTCGCACCCCTTAAATACAATTTACAGCAGTAGTATGCACGTGTATTACTAGTAAAGTTTTGTTAAATTCACATCTATATTTTAAAACTTTGTTATTAATTTCATGCCTGTATAATAATGTTTAAAAGAAATAACTTTAACTAAAACCGAGCGTTCCTGTTGTTAAAATTTTCCAATTCGAGCAGTACACAATGGAATAAAAACGTTCTCTATTCCATCAATGAATCCTTTATATACGAAAAATTAAACATTTAGAGGGTTCATTTTTCACATCTTTTCTTTATCTAGCGCCAGTGCTTTGAAAACTTTAAACACCATGAGAACAACAAACCGCAAACACAACCAGAGCAGGGGTATGCAACCTGCTGCTCGCGAACAGGCCCGTGCTCGCCTAATTTTATGAGCAGATCTTCAGCGCTCGCAAGCGATGGCGGTTCTACAATTTCTATGGCAAAGTCTCCTCCAAGCTCATTAATATGTTGGTAGGCAAATCTCCCCCTCCCACAATTCGCTCGGTGAAATTTCTGCGATCAAAAATTCGCTGTCAGTTGCCTGCGGGCGGCAAAAACTTTAATCCGACTCTGGTAAGAGTAGGACGAAATATGTGGGAAAAGCCTTGAACCACTATATAAGTCCCCCATACTTGCTACTTTCGTAGAAAACGTGCTGCTGAGGCTTGTTTTCCATTCAGCACCGCTCGTGTATGAAAAAAACGGTACAATATACAGTGTACAAACTTTCTCATATACTAATGCGTCGTTTAGTTATCTTTTGAAAAATATGAACTATTTAGAATCATTACAAACATCAACTTAAATAACTATACGAAATTTGATGAAAATCGTATGAGCCGATTTTTCGAAAATCCAATTGTTATTAAAGTTGCCCAATATTAATTTTTTGAGAAATATGAACTATGTAGTATTATTGCAGACGTAAACTCAAGCAGGCGCGCAACCTAGGGAAGGGGGCTGATTGACTTAGCCCCCTCCCCCCAAAAAAACGCTAAATTTTTTTCTGACTTAATAACCTTAAAGGAGTTTCTATTAACCAGATATGTATAGTTGAGGGGACCCCAAATTGTACAAATGTTTGGTGGAATATTTTTTCTTAGAATTGCCTTCTCATATACTTAATATACTGAGAAAGTACTTATTGTAATCGCGAAAAAATTCGATCTCGAGAGTTTGATGGAAATATACGTTTTAGATGCACCGTGGGTCCCCGTTATCCAAGAGGGTTACGTACCAGAAAATGGTCGCGAATACCGGGGAATTTTTCCCAATAAAAATCTCCACCGCTATATTTTATTAAGTCTGTCTGTTCCTTTACGCACGCCCACATTTCTCAACCAATTCCAACCAAATTTGGCACGACTGTAGGGGGTACCAAGGGGAAGGTCGCCCCCATCGCCCCCCTCCCCTGAATCCGCCACTGCACAGATGGTAAGATGATGTGTTAGTTCACTTCCTTGCGCTAGTCAAAACGAATAAAAATGTAAAAAATAATTACCGGAGACGGCTAGGAAAATCGCAGGGCACGATGCAAAGTGTGTGCTCGTCAAAAATTTTTAATAGTAAATGATAATAACTAAAGCAATCCCTCTCACTATCATGCCGATATTTTTTTCAAAAATGCGTGTACTTTATAAGTATGACAAATATTTCTTAGTGAGCGCCGGGTCTATTTATGTGCGGGGCCCAGTGCAGTTGCACCGTTCGCACCTTAATCAAGCCAGCTCTGATAATTACCAGTATAGTATATTCATTATCAATAGCAATGAATAAACAAAATAGGCCATAAAAGAAAATAATACGTTTAATGAGGCAGTCAATGATGAACAAGTAGCGTGTGTGTCGACTTCTTACTCTGCCACGGCAAGTAGTCTGAGTGACGAATAAGCGAATCGAACAACCGTGGATACTGAAACATTGTTCCATAATACATGAATGACGAATAAGTGAAATGCCAAATACCGAATCCGCGAATACCGGGGACCCGCTGTACCTGAGTCCGAAAAAGTGGTTTTTGCCATGACATCTCTGTTTGCGACTCTAGAGCCTAAACTGTGGAACGAAAATGAATGAAATCTTGTACGCCCCGGGCGAGATAGTACTCTAGCGCCCCTCTCCGTAAATGTATGTTGAGATAATTACGAAGCACATGTTAATTTATTCATCGCTCTGTAAAAATTATAGATAAAGAAAAACAGAATGAATGCCATAAAAATTCCAGCTTGTTTGGCGATATAAATCGGTATCCAATATATATTCATTTTCAAGTAATGCATAGATAGATGGTCGGAATAGTGCCCCCAAGATTTTGGCACCCTGGGCAGCCGCCTGGTTCATCAGTACCTCGAGCCAGCCGTGTTGACCAAATAGAAATCATACAAATCCCATCAACCCATTTTTTCATTGTTTAATTCTCCTATTTGGGAATTTAGTAATAATTATTGCGCAATATACCTAGCATGATTTTCTGGGATGGTCAAATTGTTGGGTCTTTGGTACCCACCTTAACAATATCCACTACTCCTTGCAACCCTATGATGATTTTAAGCTTCTTCATTAAAACTGAATCCATTATGCCTTACATTAGATACTTCAACAATACAACAAAGCCACTTTCCAGATCACCACCTTTATCAGTCCTGTCCTCATTTCCCAGGTGTTTCCCATCTTCACCTCAATCACTCTCATTCCTTAAGGATCCACCAAAAGTAACAAGAAGCGACATGCCACTCAACCCCTGCAGTGCAGGATGAAACTCTCAAAATTCTCTCCGAAAGGCCATTTGTTGAAAGTGAGATGGAGTACTCTTCTTCTCCCTGCCTAAACTCATCTTCCCAGCATATCTAACCACCTAATTTCCCTTCGCTCTTGCTGCAATGAGTGCTAATTGTTGGCTTTATATTCCTCAGATGTTGTCTGTAAGACATCTCTGTTTTGCAACAATCTGCCAAGAAGTGTTCCTGTACAGGCCTGTGAATTTTTTCAGTCAAAATTAAAGTGGAATATTGTACCGTTGCATTTACGAAGTAACAAACATTAAGTTTAGCCAAGTAAACAATGGATTAAAACATAGAAACAAAGCTGAATAAATACACATTTAAAAATAATTTCTTATCTGAAATCATCTTCTGCACTTGCTTGCTATAGTTCGTGATGTGTTATAGGAGAGAAGAAAAATTATTGGAAAGAAAAAGAGCAGCTGTTATCAAGGGATTTTGAAAGATTTACCTGGAGAGTCAGAAGATTCGTAAGTTGATTTTGGTGGTGATTTGATGTTGGTGGAGGAGTTGCAAGAGCTCTTTCAACTTTCTTGAAGAACTGGTCCAAAGAAAGTTGAAGATATCATACAGAAACTTGCTGCAAGCCATACCATGATGAAGAGTTTTAATTACAGAACCATTCAAAATTTGAGTCATGGTCCTCTTATATCTTCCAGCTTCTTTAAGATGTCACCTAAATGTTTGAGGTTCAAAGTTTTCCTTGTCATACTCTGCTTGGTCTTTTACCAATTACTCCTGCAACTTAATCAGATTCTAGTGGAGAGCTCCTCTGGATTAAACTCCAACAACTAACTGACATTGGGAGCATCCATCTTCAGGTCAAGTTGCCTCTATCTAGTTACAATTTACTCTCTGATCTGCTCTGGAATCTCCTTGAAGTCTTCAATTCAGATGCAAATTGAGGGCAGCACCATTCATTGTTGAATGATTCATTTCACCACAGCAGGTGCTGATGTTCCACACTCCATGAAGGGTGCTGTCCTTGAGGGTTGGTGCATTTCCACCATCCACCATAATACACTTCTGCACCTGTAGTCTGGTGATCCATGATCGGGAAACACCCATGGCTTTGCAATATTTATGAAAATGGCTGGTCTGGGAGAACTTATGTGAGAAGCAAATCATGAAGATTTACATGTTGCTAAGTCAACTTGTCCAAGAAAATAACAAACTATGAAGTAAGCATGTTTAACAGATATGTTTTTAAAAATATCAAAGATTAATGATACGAACAATCCAGTAGCTTCAATTTCAGTTGCCCATGATGTACCACCTGACGTCACACCTAGCAGTAGCCAAGTTGTCTCAAAACATGTTATTATTCAAGTGATGATGACTAATTTCACGTACTGTTTTTCATTAAATAAAACAGTATTTTTATTTTTCTGTATCTAACTACATTACCTACATGTGGTTATGTGTAATAAACCAATTCAATATATTACGAAGTTTAATTTCATGTTCATTTTACATGCAGGTTATATTATGTAAAATATTTCTGTTTACAAATATGTACTAAACATAATATCCTGCATTATGAGTCATAAAACAATTCACTATCTCAATAAATAATCTTTAACTAAAACACAGGTAACTTAACAGAAAATACCTATGTAAATAAAAAGCATACTTGGCTAGAGAGAGGATAATGTACCTTTCATGGTCCTAGGGAGTTCCCATGGTCCAGCATAGCCTATATCCCAATGTTGTCAAAATGAAAGTGATTGATGGTATCAATAACAGTTTGGCCCAAGGACTTCAGCAAGAAACTGGTGATTGGGAGCAAAAACACCACTTTGACTTTAGGTTGCAAATCATCCAAACTTGCTAGATGATCAGGGATATCGTCCAGTATGAACAATACCTTATATTCCAAATTTCTCTTCGAGCAATATCTCTCCACTGACGGCAAAAAATGATACATGAATCAGTCCATAAAAAAGGCTTTTCTCCCTTTCCTCATCTACCAATTAAAACAGCCTCTGCTTTCAATATTAATCACTCAATCATCCCACACAAACTTTCCTGGAGTATGTATCTCAGATACATTAGATTAGGTTTCATACATAAACTCTACTGTCAACAAAATCAACACGGGAAGCATCATGAGGTATTTTTTCATATATGTGCTACTTTATTGAAAAGCTCTTTAAGATTCGGAGGTAAACTTATTTCATTTTTTAATATGATAGGATTAAAATACACATTTGAATGTAGATTCAGGCTGCAAGAATTTTTCTTTCTGTAATTGTGGACCATTATATGATGAGCATTTAAAGCAATGAGAAAATCATTTGTGGAGAGATGAAACCACAGTACAGCCTCAATTATTAATAGGAAATCATTTCACCCAAAATGTTATTAAACTGCACATTTTATTGGGTGAAATACAAATGTTAGTTGTTAAATCCAGAAATTACAGCATACAAAAAGGGTACATTATATTTTAATATGGAAAACTTTTATATAAGGAATTTGCAAGTTCCTCTTGTTTCACCATAAAAAAAATCATTTCCTTGCCACTCATCTTGTAATTGTATCAGACTGACCTTATCTATAAACTTTCCATTGGTTTTTAATTCCCATTACCCACTCAAGTTTACATTTACTTTGTATCATTTTCTACTTCTCCATCAGAAATGTATCTAAGTCATCGACAAAAGCCTCAATATCTCTTCTGAAGGCAAAGTAGGGAGAAACTCTTAACCACCTCTCAAATCTCCCATCCTCAAATCCATGTTTTTAAAAACTTCAACAAACAATTGAAACATCATTTTACATCTCTATCACACAAAATTCTGGTGAATGGCATGGCAATACATGGACTTTCATATAGCAAAAAACCATTATACATATGTGGGAAAACCAGTAAAACCAGAGATCCAGATAATAAATAAGGTTTTACTATATATTTAAACATAATTTCAATCAAATCACAAAAAAACTCTTTTGAGTTTATCCTCACCTTGCAATCAAGGCCAGATTAAGGGACTTAGTGGCCATGGACCATAATTTTTTGCAAACCGTCGTCCTCCATGCACACACCTCTGTGACTGATGATGGCGAAGCCCCTATGAGCCCACCCTGATTACAGAGTCCTGGCACTTGGGCATCTTGGTTTTATCTGGTATTGCTTACAAGAGGAAAATGGTGAGCCATATCTAAATCAAAATGCACATATGAAATGCTCAATTACCATAAATATTGGGAATAATTGAAGCGTTACCAATTCTCTCCTCTGCAACCAACCCACATCCTTAATATTTTGTTTGGATCTAATCTTTAATCAAAAAGTGTCATATTACCCAACAAAACATGATGTATCTGCAAGTCAGATAGGAGAAATTGAGAATATGCTGATTTTCACTTCATATATGCCAGATCCAGTTGCGAGATTCAGACACCTGCTTCAGAGGAATATACATAATATGTATAATTTGATAAGTAACAATACAAAAATTAATTTTTATAAACAGCTTTTGTATAGATAATAGCTTTGTATGCATTCTCCGTATAATGCAATGTATTGTCCATAATTTCACTAAATAAGCAACAATGTGGTTTTCCTTGGCAACAAAGGTTTTTCACATAAAAAATGTACAAATTTTCATGTTCAAAACAAATTAGTGGATCATATTGATGCATATTTGAAAATTGATGATACGATAATGAATTTTCAATGTCCTAGGCATTCTTCGGTTCAATTTTCACAGTTGTATGATTATTTTGTCATTTTAAAATGCACCCATTTCCATTTTATTCAAACAGAGGAAAGAAACCGTCCTGGAATTGAACTTGGGCCATTATATTATAGGGAGATATGCCAGTCTATTTAAATATGAAAGAATGTTTAAATACTTCCAGCTGTTTTTAAGCTATTTGACATTATTGAATAGTTCTATATATACCTACACACACACATAAAAATGTATTGTGATAAGTTAAAATAAAAGTTGTTAAAAAGAATAAACAATGAAACTGAAAGACTTTATTGCAGAGCAAATGGTACACGGAACATCAGAAGCAATTGACACATGAGATATTCACATTGTTTATATCTTTCAGATGATATTTTCATTGTAAGCTTTTTATTTTCTTCACATTCATAGCCATAAAAGAAATTTTTACAAGCCAGCACTTTCCCAAATTAGGTACTCATTCAACTTAAACTCATTGCATGATGAAATGGCAAAAATATATGATATAAACATCAACAAAAATAATTAAATATTCAAAGTGTCACATGCATGTAGCCTTTCAGGAAACTCAACTTTCATTGCAGCTTTTTTTAACAGTAGTCACAAATGGAAAACATTGCCAGTCTTTCCACAATTCAGAAAGCAGATACACCACTTTAACAGACAGTAGCTGATGAAAAAATCCCATCAGATAGATTGATGCAGCAGAGAGAGGTAGGTGAGCATTGGTAAGCTCAGAGGTCATCTCCTGGCAGGCCATGAAGTCTCAGTCGGGTGTCAACAGCATCAGGAACACGAATGGAATGAAGAGGAGAGGGGAACCGGTCCACGCTCTGTTAGGAGATGGTTGGGTGAAAGAGAGAGAGAGAGAGAAAGAGAAAGGGGCAGGGAACGTCAGGAACAGAGAGGAAAGAGGAGGGTGAAAAACAATGGAGATGGAGAGAGAGAGAGGAATAAATGTGGATTGCGGCAATGCAGAATTACTCAAAAGTACGAGGGGAAGGGATAACACCCAGCGGGAGTGAGGTCTCACAGGATGCCCACTCAGATTGACGCGTTTTCCTCTACTAAAAAATCATAACTAATTGACATGACCTTCAGAAAATTGTCAAGATGGGTAGTAAAAATACCATTGATTCTAGATGCCACCAATCAATATAGTTCACAGTAATAGTATGTGTCCTCCTATATTAAGAATATACATCCTTACATTTTTATACAAATGACTGTAAGAATTAATTAAATGGTCTTAACACTTGGACACATTACCTATAATGATCAAGGTGATGAAATAAAGTGTTTATGTATTATTTTGGCAACACCTTATTCCATCTTAATGCAAACTATAAATTGTATAACATTAATTAGTATGTAAATTCCATGAGAGTGAATTACTAATTTACATACAAGAGCAAGACTGATGAAGAATATTTAAATTTTTAAGTAACTGGTGTGATATAACTAAAAAAAAAGACTTAAGGAGCTAATTATTACCAACCTATGGTGGTGAGTGCTCATATTCTGGTGACAATTTATTTTAGTAAATAAACTGTGGAAAGTTGATATTTGAAATAAGTGAGATTACCATTAAGTGAAGTCAATTTTTACTTTCTTATTGGGTAGTACAGTAAACTCCCAATTTACGAACACCATACATTCCTGAACAGTAGTTCATAAACCGAAAGTTTGAAGAGATTTTCCCATTAATGCAATGTTAAAATCATGGGATGTGTTTGAAAATCTATTTTTCCTCCTACATGTGCAATAAAAAGGAGCACGGATCAAATTATAATAGATTTTAACAAATGCATTGTAATCATAACTTATTCATTTGTTGAATTTGGCATCGTTTTCCCTATTACGCGGAGGTTTGGGGTAGAGCTCCTATGGGTGACGGCAGATTAGCAGGCATGATAATGTGAAAGAAGGTGCACAACTTTCAACATTTACGTATATCGGAAGAGTGGTACTGCAAAGGAATGAAAAACACATCCAAGGAGGTCTGATGCGAATGCCATTTCATTTTTTAAATATATTTCTTCATCTTGCAGCGGTCCTTTCGAGGTTGTAAGTCAAATTTGTGGTGTAAAAATTCTTGTACGTAAGATGGAAAGTTTGTAAACAGAATGTTCACAAATCAGGAGCTTATTGTATAGGGAAAGTATTGTGTATATGAAGGATTTGCTGCATATAACTTTTAAAAAATAATTCTTCACTTTTCATATATCTATTAAATGGATTTTGTTTGAATATGAAAAACATAAATAAAAATATATCAGCAAAAATTGTTCACAGTTGTAGCATAATTTTATTATAAAACCTCATTTAGATTTTAATTTCATTCAGTATTATGTAAATTTGTCAGACATATGCTATAGATATAAATTATGAAAAATCGACATCCTTAACATATTGGCTATGTAAGGAAAGGTGATAATCAGTGCTGTAACTAGGGTATGGCAAAGGTGGCATTTAAAAGGAACCAAACGTTCTCTCAAAACATGTCAAAAGTGTATTTTTTGATAAGTATAAATTTAAGACTAATGTTAAAGGCACCATTAATAAAATGCTACTATTCTATTTTAAAATGCAGGAAAAATGACATTCTGTGTAACTAAGGCATTTCCTAAAAATTTACCATAGGTGATATATCTCCCAGGTATGCCTCTGTTCATAATGAAACTAAAAATTACCTTTTGAAAAATACTTAAAGACTACTAAATTCCATACTCAATTTAAGTGACTATTAGAACCTAATAATTACATTTAAAATAGAAATGTAAGTACATACAACCAACATCAATAATAAAATGCTAAAATTACCTTCTCTTATGGAAGAGATGGTAACACACTTCTAAGAATTCTACTCTAGAAAAATCCTTAAAAGGTGAGAGAATGGAAAATCTTAGAAAACTAAAATACTAAACAAAAAAGAATTTTATGAAAGTATAAAAAATTAACAGAATTTATCCACCCTCTTCGAAGGGTTAGAAATGCGAGGGGCTACCAAATTAAATCGACTGAGTAAACCATAACTTTGTGGATCAGCATTTTTAATAAAATTTAATTCACATGAATGTAAAGTAAGTTAGCACAAAATTTGTTTTAATCTAGTGCTAAACCTTACCATTCCTAAAAATTTGAATCCTCGGCTATTAAAGCTTTTTCAAGCATTAATTTCAAAATGTTTAATTTTTAATAAAAAGTGCCTCTAGTAACTAATATAGGTTGAGAACTATTATCCATGCAGAAAAATTATTGAACATCTGAAAAATGCTAACAAATATAAACTGAGTTTTCTAAATTCTATTTATGATAAAAAAAGGAATTTCTGAAATAAAGGTTTTTAAATGAAACAATACAGGATTAAGGGATTAGCATACAAGGTGTTAGTTAAGACTAATGTTGGAATGCCTCAGGAATTTTGGATCTTCACATTAAGGAATTCAGTGAGAAAATAGAATAGTTTCTATAACCATTTTATGGCTTTTGGAAAATTCTGATTTCTCAGTTAGTAATAATAATGCAGTAATTCAATCCTTAGATTGGTTTGATTGACTTGGAAATATACACAGATGGTGTGGTGGTTTCCCATTGCCTTCCACACCGTGCACACAGAAGGGAGGAGGGAACCTGGTGCCGGCATTAGCCTACTCTTACAAAGATCACCATAGGGGCCAACTGCTTAACGTCCCTTCCGAAGGACTGGCACTGATTTTTTGTGTTCTCATTTTTTGTTTCCTCGTTGACTCATTCTTTTAGTTTGTAGACACACAAATAGGAGGCCGGATAACCTCCGAAAAAAATCCTACTTTTGCAGGATTCGTGCCTGCTACCGTTTAGAACAGCAGGCGAGTAGTAGGCCAGCGCCTAACCTACTACACTACCGACACCCCTTTTTCAGTTAGATCTTACATAGCCATAAGACAAGCTTGATAATTCTTAGAAGTAGCCCAACCCAGAGAAATCTAGGGGAAAGGGTTTTAATGTCTAAATTTAATTGGGAAAATTATCCTACAAAGAATAAATATTGAATTTCAAAGAAAAGAGGTGGATAAAAATTCCTTCATTAACTGAACCATGGAGTGGAACAAATTACATGAAGGATACCTTACTCTTAGTCTTTGTGGGTTCTTTGACCACCATAGTTGCTGTGATGTTCAAAAATCCTACTTGGCATACTTAAAATTGTTATAATAATTGCACCACTCTAACATTACCATCTACACAGTAAGGCTTACTTGTAAAGTTTTTTATTAAAAATAACAAAGGTCAACATCCAGATAGAACAGCTATAGAGGTAAAATAATAGTAAATTGTACATACATAAACATCAAAATTAAATGAAAAAACTAGCAGGAGACAGCCAGGTGAACCACACTTTCTTCTAAGGAATAATGGATAAGAAGAGCAACATAAGCTTTGGTTGCAATTAAAGGCTGCATTCCATAAAGCATTATTCTCTGTAATACACACATCTCTAAAAAAATTACTATAACAATCTCTACATACTGCACTTAAAATGGATTCACAAAAATGTGTAATCTCCAAGAAAAATATAACATCATAATTTATAAGGGTTGAACTGATATGCTTTAATAATGTTTCTCTCGTAATAATGCCACAACTAAAAAAATCTGAAAAGGAAAGATCTCCCATAGATTTCTGAATATAATTTTGAGGAAGGTACATTGAAGTGTGACTGTAAAAGCATTTCAATAACAATGATGGATAAACAAGAGTTGAATAATAGTTTTTAGTATAGTTTAGTACAGTTCAACCACCATTTTTTTTACCAAATCCTATTCCTGTCTTCAAAAAATTCTGTAACATATAGAAAGTTTTTATGTAAAATTCCAAAATATACACTTTCAATATTTTCAACGTCTGTATTGCATATTCTGACTCAAAATTTTTTCATGTTTAATACAAAGGCCTGGAGATTAAATTTAATCTCCCTTTTTTGTTCTTCTGATGAATTTTGAAGTTATCCTGCACTAATCAATACTAGTAGTTTTAAAAATGTATGAACATCTCTCAACAATTGCTCACATCTGGCAGTTTACTGCTACTGCAGTATATTACTCATTAGGCTTGAAATTGATGCTCTCATTGCAGTAACAACATTTCCTTGAGCAGACAAACCAGGGAATTGCACAATCAATTCGCTTGTTTTAGTAAGAGAACAAAAATTCCTAGCAATGTCACCAACAGGAAATATTTTTGGAACTAGTTTCATGAAGTTGTCATTTAGTTTCACTAACAAATTATTTTTTCAAATAAAATTTGCCCATTGTAATTAGCCATCAACATCATTGTTTCCTTAATCACAAAGTTCATTATTGGAGAACTATTTTCAACAATAATTTTTTCCATTTCCTAACCTTTAATGGCTGAACAGGGCCAAACGGTAACACTCCATATATCTCCTAACAGTCAATCAGTGCCAAAGGGCAATACAGAGTTATGTAATGAATCACCCATGCTGGATTTTCATATTTTGTTTTCCATTTTGTAGAGAATGCTGTTAAGGCTTTCTTTCTGAATACTTTGTAAATACACCAAATTACAATGTTAATACGTTCTTGCTGCTTGTATTTTCTTCTTTCAATCAAAGTAGCTTGCTATAAGAAAAAGCAGGATAAATGGAAGGAGAAATATATCGAAAGGTCAATGCAAGACATTGTGAGACTCATTAGTAGAAACATTCTGAGCAAAATATTATATACAAAGAGTTTTTTATCTCTACATTACAATGACAGCCATTCTTCTCTATCTCCTATTTTTATGATTGTATGGGAAAGTGTCTCTTATTTTAGCGATATCCAGCTCTGATAAAAAGTTGTGGAAAGGGAATTGAGGAATTATTTTATGAAATTAATTTTTCTTTCAACCATCTACAGAACAGCATTAACAAACAAGGAGTTGGTGAAAAAGTGATTTTAGTGAATTTTGAAAATAATTTTTTCTAAATTTATCAAACTGTTAATTAAACTTTTTTATGACACATTCCTTAAGTCATATCCAAATATAATACAACATGTAATTGTAAATATACATTTTCTAGAAAATATTTAATTTTTTATAAGTGCTTTTGTATTCTGTTTGTTTGTCTGTCCATCTGTAATATCTCAGGAATCCTACAACTTGGAGAAGCCAAACTTTCAGGAATGATTGGTCTACACGAGGGCTAGATACAGTAAAAATTTGGAGGATGTAAGATTAACTGTCGAGGTACAATTGTAAAAATCACTGAAATATATATGCCGCTATAATATATAGGCAATCATCAATACACCACATCCGCTATTCTTTTGATTTTGTTAGGCGGCATTCAGATTCAACAATATTTTGTATTCCACTGCATTCAGGGAACTCGATCCACTGACCACTCACCTGCTAATCAGTTTAATATCTATTACAGCTTCTATCTATTCATTATGGACGTCTCAGAATAAATGCAAAAGTTTGCGATAACTGGTTCAGTTCTCTAACATAAAGCATGTCTTTCACCTTTGAGTCCTTCTGCCATATAAATATGATTTGTTTCCCCGTGCCTTGTAGCCTTCACTAAAGGGGGGGTGAAGCATGCACTGTCAGTTTTCCTGAGGAGATACTTCTTAGTCAGGGTTGTTTTCTGATTTCCATTTTGGAAATGGCATGCCCTTTTAAGCAAATGCAATTGGATTGAAATATTCAAGCCACTGGTCAATTAGAAGAAAAAGAGTTTTGTGAGTGTTAAGAAATTAAGCACGTACTATATTCCTTCCGAGAGATTAATTTGGAGTTGTACATAGACGAAGTTTCAAATTGTATCACACAAAAAAGTGCTTTTAGGTACAGCATATGGTGAGGGATATGGACTAGATGTATAGGGAGTAATCCCTATGTAAGCATTTCATAAATAATATGTTTATTAGGAAAAATGAGAACAATCTTTTAAAATTACATTGGAATTTCACTAAATTTGTTCACATTAACTATGTGAAATATCTAACGTTTAACAAGTAAATATGACAAACCCTGATTAACAGCATGTTTAATATTTATTTTTGAATACTTCATAAAATATAAAGTAAGTAGACAAGTCTGACAGGCCAAAAATAAGGGATAAAAGTTTGAATGCTTTCTTTTGGGGAATAACCACATTTGGTTAATTTTGATAAAAATATAAAGGCCAGATCTGAGTCAAAATGCATTTAGGATAACTTTTGCTTATTATGGAAATATTCTGAATAGTTGACAAGCTATAAAAGCTAAAATATTTAAACTTTTTCTGCATATTTTAAAAATTAAGTAGCTTAGGTAAAAAGTTTTAGATTAACAGAGTTGCCATAAAAAACATAACAACAAAAGTAGTTTCAAAAAACAGACTAATGGTTCATTTAAATAAAGTGAAATTCCTTTTATCTAGTATCCTTTAATTTAGCACCTCCAATGATCCAACACTAATGCATAACAATACTATGAAAAAATATTTGTTTTCTACTTTGGCAGTTCATATTGCAGTTAATAATCCCCCATACACAAGTGGTTTTCCTGACGGTTTTGGAATGACGTTCCAGGACCGATGTTTAAGACAGCAGACTTGGACCACCATGGTCCAGAACTGTCATCACCCATACACTAACGTTCCAGTCCTTTCACTTCCAGCAGATCAGGGCCATTGCCATCAGTTCTGTGATCCAGGAACATGCATGTATAGTACAAACTCTTGGTTTTACTGTGGATCCAGCCTGTCCCTTGGCATTTTAAAAATTCTAAAAGGCCAAGAGACAGTCCATGAGGTTTATACTCTGTTATAAAGGTAACAAAATGGACAGGTCCAGCATTATAATTAAAAAGATTGCTATTGTTTGTGCTGGTGTTAATGTTTTATACAAGAAAAAATCAAAAAGTGAGAAAAAATGGACAAAGAATTGGTTAGATAATAGAAATGCCTTAGGCCAGTGATGGCGAACCTATGGCAAACAAGATGATTTTGGTTGGCACACCAATGAAGGGCGAAAACCAATCAAAGCATTTATCGTACTGATTTATTGCTGCAAAAATGTGTTATATGAGGTGCTATCAAAAAGTTCCTGGACTGGCCGTATGGAGTGCTAACCAGATGTAGTATGGACTTGGGCCACTAGGTAGCGCTAAAGAGCTTCATTGTGAAGCAGTGTGCCGAGTGTCACATTGATACACGCAAGCGTTTTTTTTTCACGAGCGTTTTTGTGCGTTAGTGTTAGTGGTGTTCTGCGATTTTTGCGAGAAGAGAAATTGCAGACTTGAAGGAGCAGTGCGTGTGCATCAAGTTTTGCTTCAAACTCTGCAAAACCGCATCGAAGACCCACTAAATGCTTAAACAAGCATTTGGGCAGAACCCAGACTTTCGAGTGGTTCTTGCTGTTCAAACGTGGGCAAACATCGGTTGAGGATTCTGAACATTCTGGTTGGCCCTCAACCAGCAGAACCGAAGAAAATGTTGAAAAAGTGTGTCGGGCCATCCACGAGGACCGTCGGCGAACGATTAACAACATCTGCAGCATTGTTGGCCTATCGTCTGGTACATGCCAATGCATTCTCATGGAGAAACTCAACATGAGGCGGATCTCTGCCAAATTCGTGCCCCGCTTGCTGACCCTGGACCAGAGGCAACACTGGCTCACTGTGTGCAGCGACCTCCAGGAACAGGTCAGAAACGACCGAAACTTCCTTTCTAAGGTCATCACTGGTGATGAACGCTGGATTTATGGCTACGACCCAGAAACCAAACAGCAGTCATCCCATTGCTGCTCCTTCAAGTCTGCAATTTCTCTTCTCACAAAAATCGCAGAACACCACTAACACTAACGCACAAAAACACTCGTGAAAAAAAAATGCTTGCGTGTATCAATGTGACACTCGGCACACTGCTTCACAATGAAGCTCTTTAGTGCTACTTAGCGGCCCAAGTCCGTACTATGTCCAGTTAGCGTTCCAAGCGGCCAGTCCGGCAACTTTTTGGTAGCACCTCGTATAGTTAGCTATTGTAAACAATAGTTTTACGGTTACAAATTTCAATCTACTATGACTTGATCACAAATTTAATTTAGATGGCATGCAAAAAAAATCAAGGACTTTTTTGTGGCATGCGAGGTGGAAAAGATCTGACAATTTAATTCATATTGGCACGTGGGCATGGCCATCACTGCCTTAGGCCATATGCCAACCTGTGAAAGAGTTGAGAAAAAATGAACCAAAAGATTACCCTAATTATCTAAGAATGGATGATAAAACATTCAATCATTTATTTAGTAAATTAATGAACATTATAGTTTCCATTATTCATTTGTAGTGTTAACACTAATAACATAAAAATGTAGGTCTAGTTGGAGCTTATTTAATTAAACAAAATACAAATATGCATGAAGCGATCTTTCCCACTAAAGGACTAATTGCTACATTTTGATTTCTTGCAACTGGGAGGCCATATGAAGACTTGAAATTTTCTACAGGAATCACCGCTCAAAAACTCGGTGGTATAATCCCCGAGACATGCAAAACTATATACAAAGTTTTGAAGGATGAATTTGTGAAAGTAAGTTACCTATTTATTACCTACAGCAGATTTATTTTCATTACTATATTTATTTCTCATTAAAATTGCCTAAAAAAATTATTTGTTTTACATTATTAACACAATTTAAATTATTTTATTTATTATGACATTTGTACAATGCTATCGGAAAAGAAACATTTCATGTTACTGAATGGAACCCTCGTTATACATTTGCCCAATTTACTTTAAGTATTGCAAGGCTGCAGAGCCTGTTGAAGTTGACGATGGGAGACCCTTGAGTACAAGTGAGGAGGCTATGAGGTTGAACAGTGATGATAAGCATCATTACTGAGGGATGGACTCAAGGTTTCATTCACATCTGTGTACTCGGTTAATATGTTTAACTAGCATAAGTGCCTGCTGAATTTCAACGGGTTTAATGAATCTAAATTTTCGTCAATGCAACATGTAAAAATCGCCAGTATAAAATTGTGCACTGTTTTAACCATCGAATATTTCTATATTATAAGTCTGTTTTAATTAATTAACTAAAATCTCACAGAAATTCCCTGTGAATAAAATGGTAACTTTCTTTATACTAAAATAGCCATTGTTATTAGTTTTAAATTGATTATAGCATTAAGATTTCAATTTCATTAAATAAGCAGAATTCCCATTCCAAAAAATTGGTTCAATCTTCAATTGCCTCTGATAATACCTAAAAATAGATTTTGGAATATAATGTACCTCAACATCATTTATCATCTGCTCAGCACTCTTGCCTTCTCATTTTCCAAAACAACCACTTTCACCAGTTTTACATGGATTTCAAACTTATTGTTAGAAGAGAACTTGATTCAATTCAGTTAAAATAACCACATAACAAACTCCTTATTCCAAAGAAAATCCTTTTATAATATGCAATGTTAACTAGAATTCATTCATTATGAAAAGTGAATAAAAGTACCATGTAGGTACATATATTTCTTTCAAATAAAATAGCCACTCTTAACAGATTTAAATGGATTAATCCATTAGCATTTCAATTTCATGAAATAAGCAGAATTCCGGTAAAAAAAAATTTGTTCTATCTTCAATTGCCTCGGATAATATTTTAAATAGATTTTGGAATAAAATGTACCTTAATATTGTTTAGCGTCCGCTCACCACTCTGGACTTCTCAGTTTCTGGAACAACAACTTTCAGTAGTTTTAAATTGATTTTTGCTTTGAAATATATGTACTTGAGTCAATTCAGTACAATTTCCACTTTACATACTGTAAATTCCAAAGTAACTCCTTTTATAATAGGCAATGCTACCCTAAAATTAATTCATTCTGTAAAGTGAATACATAAAGTTCTTTCTTTAAATTATAATAGCCACTGTTATTAGATTTAATTGGATTATAAGCCTTAGAACTTACTCTGTATTAAATAAGCTCCAAAATTCCTTTATTAAAAACAAATCAATTCATTAAAAAATCCACTGTTGTGTCTTTGAAAATCGCCTATTAACAGTTTTAAATGTCCTTTTAATTTTAATATAATTTTAATTTATATTCGTTTCCAAACTTCGGCCATTGTTACGAAATTAATTCGAGAAATAACAATATAAATTCCTAAGCACATATGGTTTACAAAGAATTGAATTTAAGAATGCTTTTTATTTCCAGTTTTTCTAAAATGACACTGTTGATACATAAATTTTTCTTTATTTACGTTAATATACTTATTTTCCACGAAACACGCCAATCTCTCCCCTTCCTCTCTCTCGTATTGAAGCATTCAAGGCATGCTTATTCCCAGAAAGATGTATAGAATAATAGTAATTTGAGGTGTAACAATGATAATGGTCGACATAGCAACATCACGTTAAAATGGCGAGATTTCCACAAAATATGCAAATTAAACGTTTAACATGGAATATTTCGAACTGTGGGCGAAAAAAGACGAACGGAATAAGAAACTTTATAAATTTTTCTTCAAAATGTTTCAAATCCGAAGGTCGTCTGTTAATTCCTTCTAATTTTAATTTATAAATGAATAAAAGCCTGCAGGTCGAAAAATCGCGTTTTACATGTTAAGTAATGGGAAATGGAAATGCCTCTTTTGGAGACGAACCAAGGAATTTTTTCGCGATTTAAATTCATCATTCTCTGAATAAGTGTTAATCAAGCATCCCCACCAAATTTCGAGTTTCTATCATTATATTTCTCGAGTTATTAGCATTTGCATAGCATGACCAACCAACTAACCAGAGCTGCAAACCACTTCAAAATTTGGAGTGGTTCGATTCTAAATTTTTGGAAGTGGTTCGGTTCAGACAAGAATTTTGACAAGTGGTTCAGTTAGGTTTGTGATTCTGTTCAACTAAATTAATCACTTGAAATACTATTCAGAAATATTTTTTCCAATATAAACATTACAAATTCAGTATCAATTTGTAAGTAAATCAATCAGCAGTCATTATTATTTTAAATGAAAGAAGAATTTATTTAAAGAAAGGAAAAATGTATATTTTAAATATATTGCAATCCCATCATCATCTTAATTTATTTATATTTAAAAAATGGTATTTTTGATCCTAACATGATTTTTATGTTCATTGTTGTTTACATATCAATTAAAAATTCTCTAAATGGATTAACTTCAAATTCATTTACCAACATACACAATCATACATAATCAGAAATAAAATGCGCCTCTAGCTTAAACCGCTTTTGAGATTATCCCTGGATGGACGGACAAACCGAAAACATAAAAGTGTTTTAAAGAAATCATTAAAAATCAAAGAAAATTAGTTCCTCAGGCATTTTATTCCTTTTTCTTACCTGTAATACACATCATTTAGAGGCAAAAAAATTTATAACAAGGGTCTTACCGCCCGTCTCCCAATATTTAACCTCTTTAGTTCTACCACCCGCTCTTGCCTTTATTTTTCTTATTTCCACACTATACCCATTGCATTGATAATTTCCTCCCTCCTCTCTCTGGGATTCACCCTCTCTCCATCTTCCACAAGACCTTTCTTTTTAGTCCTTCCCCCGTCTTTCCCCAAACCCACCTGAGATGGTCTCCTGCCTCCAGCCTTTCCTTTCCTCTCCCCCTTTATCCCTTATTAAACTACCTCCCGCAGTAACCCTCTGAGATAGGTTCCTCCTTTCCCTCCCCTCCATTCCTTTCCCTCTTACAAACTAGTCTCCCTCCCCGATCTCTACCTATTTCTCTGTATATACTTTCTATTCTCACCATAACTGCACCTGACAATAGCATTGTAACGTCGAAACCCAGGTCGTAAGAGAAATAAAAACAATGGAAGTTACAAAGCGTTATTCCTTTGGTTCATTTAAAACAAATATAAAAAATGTTCGCTATATTTATCAAGGGTCTAGGAAAATTTTTTCCGTAAGCCCTTATTAAGATTTCCTTGATTGAATGATAGATTTAATTATTGAAGTAGACAGTTTCTTGCTTTACAATGGCAATGATGCACGGAGTCTCAAATTTCCAACTTTCAATAATAAATTTATGTAAATAAAATATTTTAATTAGTTAATTAGTCAAATAATATGGAATAAAATATTACTCCGAATGAATTTATGATATGTAAAACTCTAATAAATTCGATTATTAATTCTTATTATTATATAGTAAATTCAAAACGACACTTTTAGCTCAATTCCAAACATATTACATATTGGTAAGTTTTTTCTTTTGCCACCTTAGAAAAGTAATCAAAAAGTCAATATGATAGTAAAATTACATTCCAAGAATAAATTAAATTAATCGACAGTTCGGGGCAGATTATTCAATATACGAAGTGTGGACACTTATGGTTCAAAACAAACCATTATAAAATGTACAGTGACCCTCTTTAAATAACACTAACATGTTAATTGATATTATTTGTCTCTTAAATAAAGTTAACTAAAATATTATTAAAAATACACACTTTAGATAATTCAAGGAATTCTGTGGGAAATGAATGCCTCCGATCCAAGGGATCCGCCGAAGTCCTCGCCTATTTTTGCTGGAATATAAACCACCAAGAAATGGAAATACCTATCATAGAAGAACACCACACGAGAGTTGGAAAAGGAATGATGTCGTTGAAAGCTCAAGTCGTTGAGAGCAACAATTTGAATTTTTCTGAAGAAAAAGATATGAGGAGACTTAATGGTGTTCTAAGAAAGACACAGCAGGCAAATTTTCTCAGGTCTGCTAATTACAATGCTGAAGGGGATGATGGTGATGGTAAGGGCATGGATTTTTCTCTCGGCAAGAAAGCGGATTACGGCTCCTTTTTAGGTCATTGTAAAACGACCATTTTGCCTGCGTTCGGATAAAGATCTTTCTACATTCTGTTGGTCGGTTTCTGCCTACAGTGGTTGACCTGGATATTGTCGCAGTTAGTGTCCCCATAACCCTCACCATAAATGTCGTCTGTGGATAACAATAGTAGCAGAGAGGAAAGAGATAGGCACTCTTTCCTTTGAAGCAAACCCGCTGGTTTTTCCAATGGAAATTCCTGGTCTTTTCGTTGGCCGTACTTTGTGGATTGAGATCGAACCGAAACCGAACCACTTTTGGAAAAAATTACGGTTCGGTTTTCGGTTCATTGAAAAATTAATCAGTGGTTTCGGTTCGGTTCGCGGTTCAGCAAAATGACTGCGGTTCGGTTCAGCGGTTTGGTTTGGTTTGCAGCTCTGCAACCAACCAACCAATGGACAACGGCTTTTATTATATTAAATATCCCTTTGGTTATTATCTTTTGCACTAAGCTCTCTGCCAAAATTCTTTGTATCTGACCGTTGGACAGATTTTGATGAAATTTGGTACTGGGAAGTTTGGCTAAAATCTGTCGATCGATTCCAAATTTTATTAAAATCGGACAATTATAACGACCACATTACATGAAGACCTACATGCATTTCATAACATATCTTGCAAGTATCTCACTAATTACTCATCCAAGCGAAACTGTTCCCAAATTGAAACATGCAGATGGAGACAACCTCCTCTATATGCATTCACTTCATGCACTTTGTGTAAAGAACGTATGAAAACAAAAGATTAAGAATGGAATTTATATAATTTGAGTAATCATGGCTTCAATACCAATATATGGCATTTCTGTGTTTTTAAAAACTATGATACAAAACTTCCTGACAAGGTGGTTAAAACCTGCGGGATTGAGGCAGGGGTGTAACTACGGTTATGGGGCCCCCTTGCAAGTCAAATTTTTGGGGCCCCCATTTATATAAAATATATGAATTTATTATACCGTTTCGACTTTTATCGATATTTTTTACATTTTAATTCCAAAAATACATTGAAACTTCTATAATTGTAACATTATAAGGATAGGACAAAACAACTCCAAACACTTGAGATGGGTATTTTCGACTTCATTTCGAGCGATGAAATCTTTCATTCACGTAAGGATATTACTACTTCGAATACCTTACGCCAGATTATAGCAAAAATTCTAAGTATTTTTGTGGGGCTCCAGATATCTTGGGGCCCTACACACTGCGTGGGCCTGCACCCCTCCCAAATTATGTGCCTGGATTCTGGTGCAGCGTTCCCAGTGTCTTGAACTGTGAGTATTTCAAGGTCATACTTCCACAGTTCAATACTGCCAGTTTACCCCACCTACACACATTCCTGTCCCATCAGCTTTGGAACACCACGGTCCAAAACTATTAGGAAAACCACTCGTGTATGGGGGTCAATCAGTGATCTGTTCACTGTTGTCGAGTTTGATGAGCATTAACTCGAGCAAAAACAAAGTTTTATAAAGGAAATTGATTAAATCCTGGACAATGTTAAAATCACTCCCGAACATTCTTTGAACACTCTAAAGTGGATAGGTCCAGGAAAAACCGTTTGATATCCCTAATAAGTGTTCCTCTTCTCCGATATCTGGTGCTGCGAATCAATTGTTTATCGTGCACCTTTTGTTCACCAGTACCTGCATTTAGATACTAAATGCTCTTTGAAACATTATAATTATTTTACAGTGATGTCAAATAATAGCCCTTCTACTAGGTGTGAAATTAAAAGGAAGCAAGTTTTTTTAAAATCTAAAAATAGATTTATAATATGTTAGCTCAAGATGTAAGCTGTGATATTATAATGCCCAACTGTAATATTGCACATTCTACAATTTATGATATTAGTGCACAAAAAAAATTAACTTAATATTTCATACAGAAACTGATCTGAAGAAGGCAAATGAATTATGCAAGACTCTTAAACAATGTAAGAATGAGCAATTAAAAAACATGCTTTGAAAGGGGTTTACATTAAGGCATCAAATGGTTTTCCTATTTCACAGAATATAGTATATGACAAGACTAGATATTTCAGTTTTGAAAATTCTTATAACTTATTATAACATTTAACAGCATTCACTATCTTCCAAAGCATACTGGAATATAGGTATTGGAATTTCAAGTAATTCTTAATAATGTTGTTTTATAAATAGTTTAATGAAGTTTTCTTGTATTAAAAAAACTAACTGCATAATATAACAAGAGTGAAAGTATCAAAAAATGTGTTAACTTGACATTAGTCCAGAACAGCCTTTTCTAAACAATGTTGAAGGTCGAAATTCTAGGCACTGGCCTGCAACTCACATATCATCTAATCCGATACCACTATGGCCCAGCTCATACCAGATATAAGGAATGTTCTCGTACAGCAATTCAAATTTTAAATATTTCAATTGGTACATTATGGTTGAAACCATTAGAGTAATAAAGGTTCTGTTAAAAATGTATTGCAATTTTGGAATTTCGTTCTCATGTTACTTAGGCAGCAACATATTTCAGTGTCATGGAATAAGATGTTGATTAGGATGGATTACATTTTAGAGGAAAGAGTTGATGATGGCAAGGAGAGATTGAATAGAATTTCAAAAGATGTAGCAAAGCTTTAAAAACAAAATAACTTACATTTCATTCAACCAGCATATAACCATCACATTTTTTACAAGCAATTATGCTTATACATGTATATTTATGAAAATAAATCAAATTTTCTTTGCATCTCATTTTAAAGATCAAAGGACTCACCAGAAAATAATTAAAGGGTAGTATATTGATTAACATTTTATATTTGTGGAAGCTATTTGAAAGCAAAACATATGGCAGGGTTAAAAGCATAGCAAACAGTAAACTCACTCTATTTGCTAGCCTATTATACCCGGTACCCTGGTTATCAATGTACATGTACAATGACACATTTTTCATTAGGACTGATTTTGTTGAATTATCTTTTAAAATTATCACTTCCATTGTAAACAAGGAATCCTAAAAAGTTTGTACCAAAAGATTGTAAAAATTAATTCAACTCATCACAGTCATTTTTCATGTTTCACTTTACACAAATGCAAATAACCAGGGATACAAAAATATAACTCACTCTAAAGCTGGTTATAGCATTAGAAAGTGAAATGGTGGGACCATCAACGGAAGTACAGTAGGGGCGGTCCACGGTCACACAAATGTTCGCACACCACCAAAATAAGGTTCAGTTGCGCTCTGTAAAAAATGAGGGAGAAGCAAATACACTATAAAATAAAAATTCTATTTAGCAAAGGAGTAGATCATTAAAATAACAAAAATGAAAGTTAGGACATTAATATAATTTAAGTTTACTTTTAAATAAGGAAAAAACATGGAAAATGAAATCCAAGCAATAACTTTCCAAAGAATAATTAAATGTGGTGAACTAAAGGCTTTACTGATTTACAAATGAATTTCATCTAAACATTAAATTGATTTAAAATATTTCAATGAAAATATCAACATAATAACTGTTTTAGACATGAACTTCAATGATGGATATTGACAAATACAGCCTTGTAAAAACAAAGTTCACATGCAGGAATAGAATTCATTGTGATGTCATAATTTAAAAAATGCACATTGATTAAAAATGCTTTTAACTTAACATCAACCTTTTGTAAACAATGTTGTTTCAGACAGGACCAAGGAGTGCTAAGATTGGATAATCTTCTTTTTGTCCAGAAGGAAAAGGAACCAAACAGAAAATACACAACATGAATACTCATTTATCTCAACATCACAGCTAATGATCTTTTTATAGAATTTTTGGCAATGTAAAAGTTAATAAATTAATACAGAAAAATTATTAGGTAACAATTAATAAACTATACCAGTGTTTCTCAACTGATGGACCACAACCTAGTGGTCAACAAAAGAATTTGAGGTGGGCAGCAAAAATTTGAAAAAGTTTAAGATCAGTTAACAATATTTAAAAATTTGCAAAAGTATAACAAAAACAACATTTTATACAAATCTAATGTAATAAATAACTAATGAAAATTTTCATAAATTGCTTTGTTTTTTGAATAGTCCACTACTTATAGTCAATAATGTAGAATTTTCTTCTGCCTATATATACACGAATTAATATATAGGTGAGCCTTGGAAATTTCTTGTAGTTTACGTAGGCTGAAGATAACTTTCTGTAGCTTAGGTTGGCCGTATTATTAAAAAGGTTGAGAAACGCTGATCTATACCTACAAGATCAATCCAAATACTAAGGAATCACATCGAGATGAACATGAAGTAACTTTGAACCCCAGGCTACATGGGTTTGTAACATGAATTAAACATTTTGTTTAATTAAAATAACATGTAATTATACTACATATTTTTAAAATAAGGTTTTAAAACTGATGCAAAAGTGAGAAATTTACAATGATTAATCATTTGTATTTTGAGTAATATGTCAAGACAGAATAATGACAATAGCCTTTTAAAAGCACAATTTTACAAGAAAGGTCTTTCTGGTACTAAACTTGGATTCTGATGAAACTTTGCAGGTACAGTGAGTCCCCGACTTACATGGGTCCGAGTTACACGGATCCGTAGATACACGGATACATGACAACTTATCAGCTCGCTTGATTTTTAGTTCAACTGCCACTCAATAGATGGCGTTACTAGTATAGTAATCCCTCGGTATACGAGCAATCAGTTTACGAGTTTTCGCTTATACGAGATGCACAAATTAATACCTGATTTTCAATTTACGAGCCAATTTTTGCTTATAATATGATCTCCTTCCTCTCGCAAACCGATCGTTTTTCCCGGCACCTATTCTCGGCTTTCATCGGTTCCCGAATCTTCTCGAATGCGCAGAACGTCATGGCATCCCAACTTTAATGATGTAACTATTGTTTATGAAATTTATAACATGGGATGTATTGGGAAATTAATTTTCGCCTTACGATCAGTTTTCGAGGAACAAATTAAGCTTGTAAACAGAGGGATTACTGTACGTTGACGCACAGCTGACAGCATCGCTTTCGCCATTTAGATTTGTTATTCCATGGGTGGAAGTTGTCTCGTTACTGTACTGCTCTTCATAAACAAACTATAAACCCTCGTCACATAAGCACTACTCTTTTAGCTTTAACTATCCATTGAAATGAACGTATACGTCAAAAAATATATCGTATTTAAGCATTGTTGGACTTACACGGAGACCTTCGGAACGAATTAACCGTGTAAGTTGGGGACTTACTGTATATATAAAAATATGAGACATTTTTATAATTACAGTAAAATAATAGTACGAACAAAAATAATAGTAACATAAAAGCAACAATAATAAAGGTATTTAATGCTGTTACATCACTTATTTATTTTTACCATCATTCTCTAACAACATTTATACTCTTATTACTACACTGAAATTATCCATATTAATGTATGAATTGTGCTACACTAACATAGACTGCTTATCTCTTCAAGTTACAAGTAGCACTTGATACCTAAATCCAAAAATAAGACAAAAATGCATAAAATGTCTCCCCCTCTGTTGTCCATAATAGGGACTGAATGGCCACTCCAAGTGTCAATAATTACTCTTTAGATCAGGGATTGGCAACCTATGGCCTGCAGGCCTCATGCAGCCTGCAAAGCCATGTTGAATAAGTGATCGGTGTAATTTAACAAAGTCAATTCCATATTTTTTCAGTGAAACTATGCTCTCAAAACCTTTTCCAGAGGTTTTAATGCTATTAAACTAATTAGAATTTATTTTCACTAATATGACACCACAAAATCTCCAGGAAACTTCTGATTTAAATGCCCATATGGCCCGCCAAAGGTCTCATGATTTCCATTGTGGCCCTCCAAAGCATTCACAACTAATGTGGCCTGCCATATAGAAAAGGTTGCCAACCCGTTTTAGATCATGCTTCAACAGAAATATTTGATACCTTTATATTCAGAATGAAATTCTCTTCATTTTTACTATCACTAAAAAATCTAATCATTTCAAAGTAAGGGTGGTCACATACAATTTAGTGATGAAAATTAAGTCTGAAATTTTTTACTCAAGCCATTTTATTGCATTTAATCTCACACAACTTTTGTATTGAATGCTATTTAGGTGCATTTTGCTCCTGGCATGAGCAACTATTATCTCCAAATTGTCTGCCTGACCATCCATATGCATCTTTGATCTCAGCTTCTACCAAACGGATTTTTAAGAAATTTGGTATTAAGGTCTTCTGGGCAAAAGCAATAAGAAAATGATATAAGTGGTTCACATAACTCAATCAGGAGTGCCATTTAGCTAGGTACAAAAAATGAAATTTCTTTCATATCTTGTAAAACATTAGCCATACCAAAAAAGTCCTCAAATGAAATTTGTATAACTGGTTACGTAGAATATTTCTCAACTAATACATTTTTATCAAATGAGCAGCCATTTTCAAAAAAATCTAACAAGAATATCCTAATTCACTTTGAACTTTATTGCATGGTTTTATAATTGTTAAGGAACACAATCTTTGTAGCAACTAAATTAAGGAATATCTGATATACCGTATCTGCCCGAATAGAAGCCGACCCCGGATTTAAGCCGACCCCCCAAAAATTTCCACAATTTTTTAGCAAAAACGTAAATTTTGTAGATTTTATGCTGAAGTGTGCCAGGCATTCATGCACATCTTAGAATACATTATTCGAGATCGAAGTAATGTGTGGGAAATGGTTTAGTTGTTGACATTTTGAAATATTACTCCAATTAATAATTTTGCATCGTTGATTAATGTTCCACATTCAGTGACAATAATTTCATTCATCTTCATCTTCACAAAAGGTAACAGCGATCTCGCCAAGAAATTTTTCATCTAACAATAAGTCTATTTCCAATGAAATTAGCATTTACATTGCCTTAAGAAATTTCATTTTTATAATTATACATGTTCCATGTAAAGTTTTACCAAAATTCAAACAGTTGAGCATTCAAAGCCATCAACGCATTTTGCGTAATCGTCAATTTACGCATGCGATCTTTCCAAGATATTTTTTCTTCCAAGTTTATTTCAAATGAAATTAGCATATATATTGCCTTGAGAAACTGCATTTTTATAATTATACACGTTCCATGTAAAGTTTTACCGAAATTCAAACAGTTGAGCATTCAAAGCCGTCAACGCATTTTGCGTAATCGTCAATTTACGCAAGCGATCTCGACAAGATATTTTTATATATATTCATCGTAGGTCAGATATTTACTTTAGGAAAAATATAGTACTATCATTTGAATGCGAAGGCAATGAGAGACTTCGAGATTTAACCATAACCCAAATTTTCCTAGGACTCGCATTTAAGCCGAGGGATGATTTTTTCATGATAGATTTTGACAAAAACATCAGCTTGTATTTGGGCAGATACGGTAATTACCTAAATAAGATAAATTTCATTTTGAGCTCATGCAGCATTTAGTAAGTGAAATGAAATGGATTATCTATGAAGAAGAAATGAATGCAAATGCATTTATTTTTCTTGCATGCACACAAAGCATTTGTATGTGAAAATAAATGAATAAGGAATGGATGTAAGCATAAAGACTACATACCAACAAATTCAGTCATGCTAGGTGTGTTTAAAATAATTTTAGATTGTTTCATAGATGTATTTTCCTGTGTATAAGATGCACCCCTAAAAAATAAGGGCCTTTTCCAGTTTTAAAAATTTTTTACTCATAAAAACAGATTTGTTTGATTAGGATATAAGATTCATCTGCGGTTAAAAACAAATAGTGTTAGATACTGATTGAAAAGTTTAATATTTTTGAAAATATATCATACTTATCTGCATATAAGCTGCAATTTTTTTCCCAAATTTTTTGCCTTAGAACGAGATTGTGGCTTATATGCAAGGAAAAAAATCAGAAAAAATCCAAAGTGTGAGACAGTTGTTAAAATTCATCAGGAATTCACTAAATGGCTGGGTGATTCAATGCATAGGATGTGACACAGAAAAATTACATTATCACCACAACAAATAAAAAAGGGGAAGAACTATTATTATTATTGATGACAGAGTTACAAATATCATATTTTTCAGGCAATCACGCTTCAGTAATGCCAGGGGCTTGCGAGAAAAACACCGTAGTTTGGCTGACATCAAGGCAATGTAAGAGTTTAGTTTCATATTCCGATAATTGTAATGCGAGAAAATTTCAGTGGTGTTTCTTCGGTTCAAAAGTCATGATTGTTTATCACTTTCTATGTTTTCCGTGTTAGTGAAAAAAGCTGTGCATTGCAAGATTTTTGGTAATATTGTCCTTTGTATCTTACGAAATGAATAATGAATACATTGCTGATTGGTTACAAATAACTAACCATAACACCTTATTATTACAAATAATAATATTATAGAATTAATGCAGATGTTTGAAGTTTTATGTGCTGCATAAAAAACCTCCCTGTATACCAAAAACAGTGCTGTGAGAATTGGAAAAAAGTATATCTAGATTTTAAGTGAAACATCATATTGACATTTAAACCTTCATTATACAAGACAGCACAATTTTATGACAAAAAAGTGTCTTATACACCAGAAAACTTGGTAATTAAAACTGATCAAAAATAAAACTGTCAATCAAAATTTTAATATTTTCTTGGCATCATTTTTGGAACAGATATAAGACACCCACGACCACAGCACTGGAAGTGCCTCTGTGAATGGAATCATGAATTATTGTAAACAATCGCTTGGTTTGGAGATTGAGTCACGCTGGGTCAAGAGGATATAACATTGAAAGGATATATTGATAAGCCTTCGGCTCACTTTGTTTTAATGGGTAGTCGTCTCCGTGCCCTTCACCTCGCCCCGAACCAAAGAAACCCTCCCTG
The DNA here is from genome assembly GCA_036926305.1 of Uropetala carovei. Classification (NCBI taxonomy): domain Eukaryota; kingdom Metazoa; phylum Arthropoda; class Insecta; order Odonata; family Petaluridae; genus Uropetala; species Uropetala carovei. Next base: position 3,901,817 of record JAXCHB010000172.1, on the reverse strand, counting down.
TTGTCCAGTGATTGGGTTTGTAATTGTCGAGACAGACAGTTTCTGTTTATGTTGTACATAAGTAAGGTCCTGGAGATAATACGTAAGTACCGGTTAGGTTTATATTATATTATTTTAAGAAATGAATCGGACCCAACAGACGTAATTAATTCAACTTCAATCGATATTTGCAGATCCACAAAATTCAAGCGATTCCATTTGTTTACATGTTAGTTCGAGATTCCATACACAGAGGCACTGTCGTCGTGGGTGTCTTATATCAAATCTAAGCCTCATTTTTTATATATCATTTTGCATTATTTAGTCATTATACTAAAATTACATAAATACATTTATTAAAGCACCAACTTAGCAGAGGGTAGAAATTTTTCGTAGATAGACATAATTGGGCCATAGTGTATCAATGTTTTACTGTATGCCTTCACTCAAACTATATCGTTTAGTTTCAAATATGCCATCGCACAAAATTCACCTATTTGTGATAGACTGTAAAATTTCCTAACTTGTCTCTATCTCATATAGCTTTGAAGTAATTTATCCAAAAGAAATTTTGGTGGTTATCTTAAGAGTGTAGTTTCATCCCCATTTATTAGCTACCTCGAAAAAATAGGTGTCTCATATTTTTGAGTCCTCAATACACCTCTAAAGTTTCATCCAAATCGGAGAGTAACACCCGAAAGCCCCTCCTTGCTATAAGGAAGCTGACATCAGACTGACAACAAATTGAGGGAAGATAAAGTTTTTAAAGCTACAAAATGTGCTTTGGAATATTACAGGAAAACAGAACAACAGCAATAAGAAATTTTTTATCATTTGGATCAAAATTTCAATACAACATATTATACATGAACCCAAGAAACCATAAGTTATGGTTTTAAAAAAGTTAGATAAAATTAAAATTATTCTCATATGAAATATATATGCCATAAACTTTTTTTAAAATGTACCTAACTTTCATGAGATAAATTTAGAAAAAATCAGTAATCAGCCATTACTATTGCACATACACAGCATATTATATTTTCTCTTCAAGCCCCTTCAATTTTATCCAAAATATTCAATCATTTGTCTTCACATCTGTTTCAATCTCTGTAGTACTATTTTCATCACACTGCCTTTACCTACCTCACTTCTTTAATTTACCATAAAATCCTGAAAAGCCAAATGAAGAGACCAAAGAAAATATAAGACAAGGACATACGAAACATGGTCTCTCATTTTATCATAAAAACCACAGAGATAATCTCCTTTTAAAATTTTTAGAGACTTATTTAAACTATAAAAATCATTAAAGATCAAATATGCACATAATATTTATGCTAAATCAGAATTATAGATAAAATAAAATGCTGCTACGGACGTGATGCACAGAGAAGTGTTATGCCTAACTGAAATAATCACATCTATTCTAAATAATATAAAAAACAAATCAAAGAATAATGTAAAGGGACCCAATTCTATTATATCAAAGTAGACATCATTAGCTTTTATTGTTCATCTAAGTACAACTAAAAATAACAGAAAAGCTCAAGGAATTAAATTACAAAAATATGCACTCCAACAAAAAACAAATAAAATTAACTTCTTATGGATAATTTCCCACAATTAATAAACATTTAAGGGTTGTGATAAAGTGCATATAAAAGATGAGAAAGGAAAAGATCTGCAATGGGTGGTTACTCGTCAGCTGATTAGACTCACTCACCACAGGAGGGTGGGAAGCTCTAAGAAGGGGCAGAGACTCCCCAGCAGAACGGAGCGGCTCATTATGAACACCAGACCTACAGTGGAACTAACAACGTAAGAATTTTAATGAAGGAATGAGACTTCAAGTCATTTAAAACAGAAAGCCTAGAGTTGTATTCAAACTAAAGCAGGGAACGCCATGTGATATTTATTAAAATATCGATGAATACTACTAAAAATGAACATTAAAAATGTTAATCAAACATTTGCCACTTTTGTTAGTCTTTCAGACATCCTGGAGTTATTGACAATAGCAATATGTATCGCATTTATTATTTCATCCAACCAATAAGCAATTACTATGAGTTAGTGGCAAAATTATACTGTCAATCTAAGTATAACTGAATATCTTTATACAAATGAATATGCACCCAGGACAAATGTTTTAAAAACTTTTCTCCAGTGTTTTTCAACCATAACTGTTAAGCTTAAAATTTTCAGGATACAATTCTAATGTTGCTGATCCTAACTAGCTTGAGAGTTTATCTACAACTAATAACTATCTATTGAGTACGACCTTTTGAAGCATCTCCTATAATAAAACGCTTAATGTCTTTGTCGGTGTGTCCCCGGACAGTCTCATCAGTTAGTTATACCAATTGATAGGAGAGGGCAGCACTTTCCAGTACAATTAGTGCTGCCCCTCCTGCCACTTTCTATAGCTAACTGCGGCCGCACCTATATTCATTTACGTAAATTAGATGGATGGTACTTACGTACATATTAACGGGGTGCCCAACTTAAAAATATAAATACGGAACAAATACCATTTAAATCATGTTTTAATTTTTAAGAACATTAAAAGAAACCAATTAACATTTAAATGATTTGTTATAGATAACAAATGAAAACAATCATATTTTAATTTCTGGTGGCAACTAAAATATAAACAAAGCGAGCCGAAGGCTCGCCAATATCCTCTCCATTTGCGGGGCAACAGTCAAGTGAGATATAATTCCTTTGTAGACTACAGATATCTTGGTAGAAATCAATCAGTACTTACGTATTAAGTTGGGCTCCCCATTAATACGTCAGTACCGGATGGATAAATGCGGTAAATTATGTATTTTAAAACATGCTAATGTTTTAAATAATTCGACGATGTTTTAACCTGCCTTCGTTGTCTTATTGAAGTCTTTCTGCATATTAAAGGCAGTTGCTTGCACTGTGCCTTCCCATTATCTGAATATAACAGATATTATGAAAATAATTTTTTTCGTGCTGTTTATTTTTAATTCTCGTCAACCCAATTGTAGGGTAATCAACTAAACAACGATTACACTGTTATCTAAAAAAATAAGGTATATGAGTTGATTGCATGTGTACTGAAATATCCATTGAGATTGTTCTTAACTGTTGTTTAGTGGAATTGAACGATTGATTGTGATTACTTACTAAATATTGCTTTTCACATGGACAGCTGTATGTAGCCATAACTAGAACACGTGACAAACATAATTTGAAATTTTGGGTTAAGGATAAAGATAATCAAGGGCAATTGCTGTTAAACGAAAGAGTATTTACAAGGAACGTCATTATAAGAGAGCTACTGAATAGCTAAAATAATATTATTGATGTATAAGACCGTTTTCCTCTTAATTTTTTAAAACTAACCCTTTGTTTTCATTTGCAGCCCTTTCCAATCTTATTCATCTTTATAATTTTATCATTTGTTTGTTGGTTTTATTTTTATATTGTTTGTTTTCAAAGGCCATTTTAAACGGGCTCATTCACCTAGTTTCCTCATAATAATAAATCCCAGTTTGCAATCTCACTTTCACAAGACAACTGTTGACATTTTCTAAAACAAACTATGGATATCCCAATTCCTTAAACTTTCAGAAATATTAAACTATGCAAAATATTTCCATAGCTCAAATTTAAAGAAAAGTAATGGATGGCAGTTATTACTAACTAGTGTAATGCCCGTTGAAATATCAACAGAAGAATTATAGATAGATTGATTATTAATATTTGCATTTAAAATAATTATTAGCACACTTTTACATATGAAATATTTTGTCATATATTACATTTCTAGTGAATATTCTGTTGTCATTTAGTAAATGCCTTTGGTTTAATTTTCGGCTGTAAAATTCTGTTATTCTTCTCCCACCTTGTTCTTGTCAATGCTGCATATAAATGTTGGTGTGCAAAGACTGAGAAGTAATTTTATGTATACATATATGACGTAGGGAAAATAATTAAATTTCGTGCACTTAACATTATGATTGTTTTAAAATTGTACTCTGTACTTACGAAGAAAGAAAGCTTACACGAATCCTCAATAATGTTCCCCGTCGTTATGTATTACATTTTAAAAATAAAACTCTTTAAAATATTTAAATTAAAAACTAACTAATTAATCAATCAGCGGAATAATTTCTTTGAATACCATCTGAACAAAAACAAATCAATTTATTTCAACATTGTAAACTGTTCGCTTGACGACTGAATGGATTGTTGTATTGGAGATCCATATTAACAAAAAAATAAACTAACTGTTTATCGTAGAAACTGTTACAATAGTTTTAAATTGATTTTTGCTTTGAAATATATGTACTTGAGTCAATTCAGTACAACTTTCACTTTACATACTGTAAATTCCAAAGTAACTCCTTTTATAATAGGCAATGCAACCCTAAAATTAATTCATTCTGTAAAGTGAATAAATAAAGTTCTTTCTTTAAATTATAATAGCCACTGTTATTAGATTTAAATGGATTATAAGCCTTAGAACTTACTCTGTATTAAATAAGCTCCAAAATTCCTTTTATAAAAACAAATCAATTCATTAAAAGATCCACTGTTGTTTCTTCGAAAATTGCCTGTTAACAGTTTTAAATGTCCCTTTAATTTTAATTGAATTTTAATTTATATTCGTTTCCAAACTTCGGCCATTGTTACGAAATTAATTCGAGAAATAACAATATAAATTCCTAAGCACGTATGGTTTACAAAGAATTGAATTTAAGAATGCTTTTTATTTCCAATTTTTCTAAAATGACACTGTTGATAAATAAATTTTTCTTTATTTACGTTAATATACTTATTTTCCACGAAACACGCCAATCTCTCCCCTTCCTCTCTCTCGTATTGAAGCATTCAAGGCACGCTTATTCCCAGAAGGATGTATACAATAATAGTAATTTGAGGTATAACAATGATAATGGTCGACATAGCAACATCACGTTAAAATGGCGAGATTTCCACAAAATATGCAAATTAAATGTTTAACATGGAATATTTCGAACTGTGGGCGAAAAAAGACGAACGGAATAAGAAACTTTATAAATTTTTCTTCAAAATGTATCAAATCCGAAGGTCATCTGTTAATTCCTTCTAATTTTAATTTCCAAATGAATAAAAGCCTGCAGGTCGAAAAATCGCGTTTTACATGTTAAGTAATGGGAAATGGAAATGCCTCTTTTGGAGACGAACCAAGGAATTTTTCCGTGATTTAAATTCGTCGTTCTCTGAATAAGTGTTAATCAACCATACCTACCAAATTTCGAGTTTCTATCATTATTATTTCTCGAGTTATTAGCGTTTGCAAAGCGTGACCAACCAAGCAACCAACAGATGACGGCTGTTATTATATAAAATGCCATACTACCACCATATAACTAATCACATGAATCAAAGAAATATATTTTTCAAACTGCCATCTTCAAGTTTACATATTATGCCACATTCATTTCTAATTACCAACACACTTAGGGTTCTCCAACACTGTAAATGGTATGTTCAAGTATATGTTTTCTCTATAGAGAATAGGATGCTCTGAATATGGATTCAATTTGATCAATGAAATTTCTATACGACTCCTTTTGTATAACACATAAAGCTGATAATCTGCTCATGGATAACCAGGATATACTTATTGTTTGTATGAAATGTAGTTAATGGTTTTAGAAAGGAAAAAAAATTAGATTTATTGCGAGGATGAATGAAACTATGATGGATAATGAAACTACTATGACAAGATTAAATCATCTCCTAACTACAGCACACTAGTGAGAGACAGCAGGTAAGAAGAAACAGCTTTAAATTATAGTTAATTGCAAAGATATTAAAAATAACACAAAAAGAAAATAAAGAGATTGTGAAGCTAAACATTAACATCTTACAGTTAGAGTTGCAGCAGTTATTTTCTCTGAATTATATTCTAATGAGTTTCTGTTGCTTAGCAAAATGATTATATACCTTATTTACTTGTATATAAGTTACCCCTGTATATAAGCCATTCCCTATGTTTTTACAAAGCAACCTCAAAAATATAGTGAATAGGGGATTTCAAATAAAAGAAATATATCGCAATTTAGCCTAAAAATTCTGGTTACATAAGTATGTACAAATATTATTACTTTTTATTATAATAAAATATTTCTGTGAATCATCTGGAACCAATCCACAATATATTACATCACGGAATACAAATGACAATCCAACCAAAAGAGACTGATGAGTGAAAATCAAAGGATGTGCGGCATTTTACCCAAAAATACTAAAAACAGAAAATGTGGGATGCAAGACTAAAGCATTAATATATGACTTTGTGATATATAATATTATAAATATATTAACTTTTTTGACTTGACACACTGCATGCAGTCAGAGTGCTTATATGAGCAGTTAGAATGTGCAGACCCTTCCCTTCTCATACAAATCCTTTTAATACATATAGAAACTACAAAGAGAGTAGAAATCAAAACAATGTCCACACTGAAAGCACTACCACAAATACAAATGGAATGCTAAAGAATTTTCTTACAGCCTCAGATATTTAGGTAAATTTGGTTGAAGAAAAACTCAATGCCAAAACCAAGAAAACATGGAGAATTCTGGAATTACTATTTAATTTTTCAACTAACAATTTACTTGTAAATAATGTTTGGGAGAGGACAACAAAGATGTGATTAACACACTTCTTGTGAAGTAACACAAAATAAATACTTAAGATGTTAATCAATATGGCTGAGAATGTCAGAATGTCAGATCACCTTTTTTACTTTCTCCATACGTAATATAGGGAAAATATTGTTTTCATGAAAAAAAAAAACGATCTTGAGATTTCAATGGAAATACATGTTTTGAGGGCACTCCAACACAAAAACTAATAATCAGATCAGCACAAAACTTTATACTTATATTAGTAAATGAAGATTTGAAAAGGTTTTGGCTGAAAATGGTCTACCAGAAGTGGATGTTTATTCTAGTCGTTTTTTCCAAATATCTCCTTTAAAACTCAATTTTTATAAATAATTGTTATTATAAAAGTTGTAGATAATGTAATTTTCTATGTTTTGTTTGAAACATTTTTTCATTAAACTGATAGTTTAATAGATATTTTGCATTTCTTCTAAATTTATGTAAAATACATCACTAAGTGATACCATTGTTTCTGCTGCCATGATAAAATTTTGTTGTTGCATTGTAATGTAAAGTGAATTTGAGAGTTGGACGCTTTTCTTAGGACGGCATTATAGTACTGCTGATGCCAATCTGTACCTGTGTCATGAACTGCAGCAGCATTTTGTCTTTTTAATTTTCATGCCACAGACTTACACCCCTGAATAAGACTCACTTTTCATTGTTTTGAGAGAGCCAAATGAAAAGAAATTATTAAATTTTCCATTTCATGAGATCTACTATAAATATTTCATTCTAAAAAAAGTATCTTTCTTATCAGATTCTCTTTGATATTTTTGTTCAGTAGCTGCTGCCACAATAACGCAATTGCCTTCTTGAAATAGAAAATAAATTTTGGAGCAATATAGCACGTTTTATTTTCTTGTAAATATTTGTGTGTGCATGTATATTCTGGATAAATCATGTCTTTCAATGGAAATACAGTAAAATCCCGCTATTATGAGGGCCGGCAACAGCTGGGAAAATGCTCATTATAACAGTAACTCATTACTGCCAAAGTATTATCATAATTTTAGCTTTTACATTTTTTCTATTTGGCAATTATTAAATGAAACACATTCTTGTGATCTGTAATGATTAAAGGGTGGATCCATAGGCACTAAAATAGGAAAAAACAGGTGCTTAAGAAGGCAAAATAAGCTACAATAGGCACCAAAATAGGCAGTGAAAGTATCGTTTTATTTCCATTTTGCTAATCAGTCACAATCAGGATTTATGTTACAATTAATTACCAAATATTTTTCCAGATTTTCGATACAGAACGTTGTTCTTTTGTCAGTTAAAATGTTCTTATACTGGGAAAAACTTCTTTCAACTTCACAGGAAGTAACTGGGGAAAATTTCGGAGAGCCAAGTTCACTTGCACTTATTTTGCCTTCACTTGCGACTGTACTGCCCCCTTCTAAAACATCTGCAACCTCTGATATCGCTTTCCATCCAGGGTTTCGCTGGAATACCCTCTGCAATTTAGCAAAAACTGCTTGACCATCTGCACCGGGGACTTGCTCCAGATTTTTTGTTCCTATCGATTCCACTAGGGGGCGACACTGCTGCATTTGATGCAACATTGTTGCTGCAAATTCGTTGCGCTATTCGATACGTGATCACAGGACGAAATAAATTCTGATTATATTTGGCCGGTTTAGAATGCCTCTACCACAGCTCCATAAATCATTTACGAAAGACAAACTCTAAAAGCCTTCTAATGCAATGTTTATTTCTTAGATAACTGCCTGTCTGCTATTAGCAGTTAAACCAATACGTCCTTAAAACGTGTTTTCTCTGAAAGCAGAGAAATATCGGTCAAAAATGCATTTATAGGCTCTTATCCATGAAATAGGCACTAACCAACGAAAAAGGCAATTATAGGCACTACAAAATTAGCATATTGTCATCGTAATGACCTAAAATGGACTTATATAGCATAAGTCTAAACTTCTGAGCATGGGAAAAGAAAAGGCATTTAGGGCAAAATCCACCCTCTGGTAATGATACTTAACACTAGAACATAGGACGGGACAATTTTGTCCCATTCTGATGTTACGTCCGCTACAGTTTCTGTGATTCCGGTTTAATTTAGTCGAGATTTCATGACTTTTAATCATTTGAGGGTTGCATTCCACTCCATACTTTTGAACATCCCCCCCTCAATATTAAGGATTATAAAACCATTTTACCCTAGAACGGTGGATGGGACAATTTTGTCCCAAAATGAGTTACTACTTTGTTTCACATTCTCTGTGATATTATTCTTATGCAGGCGGCTTTGTAACATTCTTGTAGACTTCCCCTCCCCCCCTCTCATCTTTCGCCAGTCCAACTTCTAGCCCCACCCTTCCTCCCTCCCACCTTCCACTTGCTCCTGCAGTGTGATGCAGGTTAGAACGGGTTCCTTCAGCACTGTTTGCGGGCTAATTTACTAGAGCGTTTCAGTTGAGTACGGTGCAACGCTACATTCTACAGCATGCTAAAGTATGCAATTAGTAATGTAGAGATTACAACGTTCATAAAAATTGAACCTAGTACTGCAAATGTACGACTTTGTCGTATAGGACATTTTTGTCCCGTCCGTCGTTCTAGGGGGTACGCCATGTTCAGACGTTCTTGTGTTAAATCGTTAAATATTGAAAATTTAAGTTATTTGCACCTTTTCTCCATTTAAAAACATTTGAACATTTAAAACAAATTACAGACATCCATGGCAAGATCTATACAAACTTAGAAAAAAATAAAACTAAATTTGACAAAACAAAAGCCTATTTTGTTAAAAAAATAAAACAGTATACTATGTAATTACGTATTTTTGTTATTGGTCAAGACCTTTATCAATTCAAATACAAAAATTAACAGGACAAATGAAATCAAAGTCTTTTCCTAGTTAAAACAAAGATAATATAAATAAACACAATAACTATAATGCAAAAGAAATTTTCAGAAGATGTCCAAGTCGTCTTTGATTTCAAGATATAGGAGAGAAAGGGAAAGCAAGGTAAAAACCCAGGTGTATACCCTCACTCTAAGACCTAGATCTTATTTTCATATATGTAGCATTCTGAGAGAACTATTAGCATTTATGATACTGTAGTTCAAATTTGGGATGAGTTTATTACCCAATGCAAACACCATGTTGTCTGAAAAAATTCTCAAGAGGAAAACCTTCTCAAGTTGGTTCTGAAGGGATATTTATAAAAAATTTAAAAAAGTTCCCACACAGACACAGTTCATATCTATTAACAGGATACGTAAATGATTTTGCTATGGAGAAAGTCATAAAAGAAATACCATATTTAGTTGTGTAAGCTGCACCCTTGTGTAACACGTCCACCCCTATCTTTGGGCCAGTTTCGAGGGGCAAAAATAATTTCGGGCCGAAATAAGTTGACATTTGGGATTAAAAAAGTCAGCCTCCTCACTGATTTCCCGTTTCTGAAACAAAGTCTGCCCAAGTTAAGCATTTTCTCCCTCCCACCTGCATTATGCTATTTATTGGGTCATCTCTTTATGCCGATGCTAGCGGAAATCTCCTCCTCGGCAGTCACCCCTATTATGTTAAAGGAGCATTAAGGGCTCACAATTAATTCGGCGAATATAGATTCCAGATGCCAACTTATTCCGGCAAAGTATAGATTCGGGAAAATTATTATTTAGAGAAACTGAAAATATCCGCAACTTAAGTTTTTTATCTCTTTTTAAACATACAACATCATATCTCGGCTTCTACTGATCCAAAAGGGACCATTTTTTTGTTATTCCTCTTGAAAGATAGCGAATAACAATTATATAAATGATACACATATAATATTAATTTAACACCTTTAAAAATTTAATAACTTTATTTTTTCCACAAAACTTATTCTTGAGACATGAAAAAGTCGGTCTGCAGGAAACTTTTTACTTTGATTACAGCAGGGATTGGCAATCTATGGCCCGCGGTCCTCATGCGGGCCCCAAGAGTGTTTCATGGAGCCCACAAAACCATGATGAAAAAGTGATCGGTATAATTTAACAGTCAATTCCATATTTTTTCAGTGAAAATATGGTCTAAAAACCTTTTCTGGTGGAGTTTTAATGCTAGTAAACTAATTAGAATTAATTTTCACTAATATGAGGTAAGTTCTGATTTAAACACCCATATGACCCACCGAAGCTCTCGTGATTTCCAATGTGACTCTCCAAAGCATTCACAACAACGAATGTGGCCCACCATACAGAAATGATTGCCGACCCCTGAATTAGAGGGATACATTAAGCGAGTGAAATGTGCAGAAATGTTTAACTTTATTTTTAAAAAAGACTTCATTGCAATGACATTTTTAGTTCTCATTATATGGATGCATAAACAAAAGCGCAGTATGTGCTAACTGAGAAACAGGATGGTGATTGCGAAGCTTTGGCCGAGTCTGAGTGTTATTACGGAGAATCCTCTGGCATAGCCAACCAGGTACGCCCGAAATTCGGATTAAAAATGCATTGCATTGCGATCCTATTGCGGTGACCCTGAAATGCAGCACTTCTGTTTACTTGGATGAGGAATTTTCGTCTGTGAGGCCACTTAGCTCTGTTTTTATTGGATCTATTATCTGTATTTTTTTCCCATCCAGGTTCAGATAATCTGCATTTGGAGTTCTACTATATAAACAATTGCGCTTTGTGTTACTTTGAAAACTAAAATCGTGTTTATTTTTTAAATTTTTTCCAGTTATCCGAATTTTCAATTATCTGGACCACCCTTTGTCCCAATTAGTTTGGATAATCAGAGTTCTACTGTATATGCATGTATCTAGAATGGAGAAATAAAAAAACTGGGCAAAATAAAAGAAATTTTTTTGATAAAAGCACGTTCAAATATGCTGTGCTGGTAAATATGTACCTCATTACGTGTCGCACAGTAGAATGCCTACCCTTCAGGGATAGCCTCATCTCTATGCACACATGGGGAATTCACGGTTGTCTGTCAGAGTTTTAAATCAAACTACAATCCTGGTCCAAGTTTTGATGGCTTGCCCTCCCACACGTAAAGGATTCATCAGTCCAAAGCTAATTCACAGGCAGTTGTTGGTGAAATCTGCTGTGTGCAGGTATCATAAATAACACAACCCACACGATAGGTGAAGAAAAGCCACGCTCGTAATAGCAAAATTCCAAAAAAAAGGCACTTGTTATAACAAGAATATTCCTATGCTTAACATTATCAAACTGACGATGCATATAAAGCAACTCACTATAGTGAGATTCTTGTTATATACCATACTCATAATAGCGAGCTTTTACTGTATTGAGTAAACATTCTTTTTTTAAAGAAGCAAGGAAGAGACTAGGCTAGACAGATATTTGCTTGCAGCCATTTCTGAATATTTAACTGTGAGGTTAAAAGGATCTCTGATATAAGCAATATGAATAGAACATTCAAGTTGAATTAGTAAGCATTGGATTTAAGATAAAAATGTGATAACAATTCAGAATGTAATCACTGTAATTAAGTTTCCCAATATTAAGGGCCTGAAAAACTGATAGTTATGAGTTTTCATGTCAATTTTTCGGGTTGATTTGGAATGGTTTCAAATCTTTTAGCATTAAAGTGAAATTTGTTATTTGCCACACATATGATCAAGTTCTTTGTTCCTATCATGACCACAATATTCTAAATCTAAATAAAAAGTATTCATCACCATTCCAGTTTAACCACAAAGTATCATTACAAATTTAAATGATGTATCCCAGAAAGGTATATATTCCATGTATAATTAAATTAATGCTTTATTTTAGACATATATATGATCATAATACTCAACATTGGTCCTTTGGTTACTGGAGAATACAGAGAAAACTTTCCTTTTTCAGGTTCTGCCGTAAACCTTAACTTTGGCAAGGTCTGTGCCATACTTGAAGCATCATATTATAGCGACTTTCATTTAATGAAAAGTTATTTTCCCTTTGAACCAAACTTCAAGGAGCAGGTAAGTGATTTATATGCGTAATTAACTTAACTGTCAATTCTATAATAATGTATTTTCATTGATAGTGTCCTTTAAATAACATATATAAATTATATTAAATGCATTTTATTTATTTATAAATTTTAACTTACAATGTTTGGTTTGTATATGAGTCATTGTATTATCAATTCTTTCTTGTATCCACTATCATCATTCAAGTATGTTTACAAATTTAAGGACAGAAAATGATCTTAACTCTTTTTTATACTTAGGAAAAAATTAGTGTATCATCCAAGAGAAATGGGACCTCTAGCAAATTAAGGCCACTCCTCCCTGACAAAACCCCAGTAAGCAGAAGAATTTTGATATCCCTATATTTAACACTGGTCACACCTAACTTCGCTTGACTCTTCTATTAAAGGGCTAACAAAGGAGAAAATAATATTTATGCCAATGGAAGATCAACAGAATGAATTGTTTCACTCAAAGAGTAAGAAATTCAGCAGCAACTTCCATCCAAGCATCATAAAAAAGAGGCTTTTCCTTATTCTCAAGCAGGGCTCAAAGAGGAGAAATCCATAAGTCCTTCCAAGTGATCACATATTTGTCAATGTACTTGGGTCATCCTGAATGACATTTATAATTTTGGGAGAGTTTTGAAGGTTACAGGGACCTCATTTTTAGTGTGTACTATGCATCACTAATGTTGAGCAGATACAGGTTCCAGTGAGTTTCTGGGGAAAAGACTGTTCATATGGGTGTTTAGCTAAAACAACCAGATATAATTCTGAACTATTTTGAAGGAAGTCATATAAGAGAGGATGCCGGGAAACAAGCAAAGAAGTATGATGAGAAAATGAGGAGAAAAGCCTTTGATAGGACAATTTGGATGGACTGAACAAAAAGCCTGCTGAGAGGTGGAAAAGTTACTTATCACAGAAATGAAACTCAAATCCGTAAAACTTTAGTTTTATAGATAATTTATAACTAACACCAAAGATTGAAAAAATTTAAGTATCTAATGAATAGATCCAATAAGCAATTTTGAAAAAATGAAACTGAAGCATGTTTTATATTGGTTTATTGATGATTCAGGTTTTTATGAGTGGCAAGCAAATGAGATATGGGCAATGCAGGTAGTGTTACATTTCTCATAAGGTAAATTTGAAAAAGTTTGAAAAGGCATGGATGGGATGTTAAAGTTGTAACAATGAGGCTTTAAAGAGGATTTGATGATTCTGCTTAGTGGTACATTACTGTGATGGGGTTGAGCAGGGTTACAATATACTGATAAGTCAATCTAAACAGCTAATGGATTCCCTTTATGAAAGTCTGCTAAACCCAAACCAGTTGTGAGAGTGTGATGGTCTTTACAAGGTATCACATTTGGTTTTAGCAAATCTACATGTCTGATTTCCCAAAGTCCAATCACAAAAAGCCACTTTTGGTGTCCATGACAGAGGCAAAATCTAACCTAGCTAATAAGAATTCTAGAGAGAGTAACTACATTTATGTTTGTATAATTGATATTCAAAAAGATATTTGATTGTAAAAATTTTGTTTTGTTCATAGAATACAAGGGCAATCATCTGCTACCTGTTGGATCTCCCATTATCTCTAAAATGCCTCAAACCAGGAGAAGCCTGATCTTGACTATGATACAACTGGTACCCAACAAAAGACAGAATTTTTTTGAAACTTTACCATACAAAGTGGACTGATTTCTTCAATGACTAAACAATAAATTTTCCTAAATTTAATTCATAAACATGAAAATGCTTTGATCTAATATCACAGGATTTGAGAATTTTCAAGTGATGAATTAACAGACAGAAAAGACTTTCAAATGGGATCTTAAAATATATTAATGGCTTAAACAGAAGAAACTATGTAAGTAAAAGGTTTTAACATGATTTTGGCTCAGTCTTACACATCTTTTCCACAATAATGGCATACCTAAAATAATATACTAACTACTTAGGTATCTTCGTTTAATATTAATTTATATTGGAAGTACATACAGATTTAAGCTGTTTATAAAATTCTAGCCTTAAATAAGCTTACAGAAAAAAACAAAAAATCCACAAAACCCTTACTCTGAATCGATATCTAAAAATAAACATTATTTAATCTCACAAAGTCAATGAGTAGACAGAATTTGTGTAAAAGCAATTTTTGTCTTTTTTTAGTATAATGATTTTCAAACAAGTTTAAGATTTGGCAACATAATTAAATAAACATCATGAAAGACATTTCAAATGAAAGTCACACCAAAGGCTCTCTCTTATGCACTTTCATGTGATTTTTTCATTGGCGGCATCAGTCATTATATAACTTTTTCGAACATTCATAATTAGAGACATTGCCAGCAAGGACAAACATACCAACTCACACAGTTTATCAATGTGCAGGCATAATAAGAAAATCACATGAAATTATGAGACTCAACGCTGGATCTCCCTAGCACATTTAGGTCCTAGAGTTAACAAACACATGCTTACACAGGGGTAATGGAGGAAGAGGGTTTTGGCAATCAGAAGAACATAACAGATGTCCCATTGACAATGAGACCACCCACCATCCCATGGGTAGAAGCAACAGTAGAAAGAGAAAAAAGGTCATGTTTAAGCAAGATTGTTAAGAAGAAGTCAGTAGAAGAGATTGGTTAGCAAGTTTGAGAATAGATTTTTGAATTAAGAGATTTATAATGAGGGATACATTTTTTTGTGGGAGTATGCCATCCACCAAATAATGGAATTGAAAGGATAGGGAGAGGAAGGTGAGATGTATTCAGTTGGAGAATGTTTTGAGAAAATCAGGATGGGTATTTAGGAGTAACAGGAGAGAAGGGAGGATAAGAATTGGAGGAAATTCACATGAAAAAGAGTAGCATTAGCAACTTTTAATTAAATATATTTAAAATTAACTATAATATTTCAGCATAGAATGATACATATCTAGATAAAAATGTACGAAATTCTTTACAATAAATATTACTATTGAGGAAGTTACCTTCCAGTAATTATTAGTAATTCATTAGAATATTTTTTAAATTTGTCCACTTACTTCTATTCATCTTATTTGCATTATAAAGGAGAATTGTGCTTGAAAAAAACATCTATACATCAACTCAAATAAAAATATTACTAAGTTACAAGGTAAATGCCAAAATATATAACTCAGCCCATCCTTTTCTGATGTATTCAAACATATTTCATTATTTTTTTACTTCCTAATGAAATCACATAAAGTGATACTTAAATGCCACAAAAATATACATTATTATTAGCTGTTGAATCTGGATAACCATTTATACTTTTCTATTAAGTTCTCATTATAGGTAGAACTTTGGAGTGCTGAATTAAGAACCATCCATAGGATGATATTAGCCCAAGATTATCATTAAAGACAAAAGGGTATAAGCCCAGTTCTGCTAACTACATGCAAAAGATACAATCTAATATCACAAAAATTAAGTCATTAAATGTATTTTATCAAAAATTAGAAATATAATTTCCTTGTTAATGTTGTCCTCTTCTCAAAATCAGAGCTCAAAGGCTTGAAAGTAAGATTCATGAAATGCACAATGACTCACCCCTGATCTCCCAATTGAACCCCCTTCAGTGCTACCTCCTCGGATGCTTCCCATGCCTCTTTCATCAACACACAGATCTGAGTCAGAGTCTATCCTTGAGTGTGACTGCGTCTCCTTGAAAAACAAATTCAGTAAAATGAAAATGATTATTTAAAAAAATAATATTTATAGAGGCATTTCAAATTAAACCAATTCACCTATAGGGGTATAGGTGTAATTTGAATTAAGTATTGCACATTCTGTTGTACAATTTGTACTTCAACAAACCAGTGGTGTATCCAGGGGGGTTTTGGGGGTCATAACCATGGATCCCTCAAATTTTTTTCATCCATGGGTGGAATGTATATCACTGTGTGTGCCTACATGACGCTAATGCATGGATTTGTACCTGGATTGGCGATATATCCATCTGGATATATCCTAAGATAAACACAGTCGTGCACGCTTGAAAAATTTAAAATTTAGTATGTGGCTGCACAGCTTGGAGAGAACCATGGTCATAAACCCCCCTCCCCCCCTCGATTAAAAATTTTTCTTCATGCTCGCAAATCACTAAAAAAAAAAAGTATCATGGGGTTTAGCTTCAAACCCACCCTCTTGAGTTCAGCCTCAAAACCTCTCCCCTGACAAATTTCTGGATGTGCCACTGCAACAAACTACACAATGGGGAAGATAAAGAGAATACATTTTCCAAGTCCAGTGTTCATAAGCTTGAGTTCAACAACTGCAATGTAGTCTACATAAGACAAACTAGAAGAAATTTCATCACCAGAACGAAAGAATACAAAAGCTATTTTGAAAATAATGCCAAATTTCAGACTTCATGAAACACCTTCTGAACAATCAACACAACTCTGGCTTTATCCCCAAAATTCTCCACACATTAAATATAGGGCAAGGGCTTAATATCCTGGAGCAATTTGAAATGTAAAGCACTTTGTAAACAATAATCTCTTTCCTTCCCGCTCCCTCCTTTTTACTTTCACATATATGAAATATATTGAGAAAGTATAATGGCAAGAAAATTCAACCTTGAGATTTTGACATTTTAGGTGTCGCTGAGTCTGAAAAAGCAGTTTTCACAATGCCGTCTGTCTGTTATTGGCTCTAGGGCCAAAATGGTACAGCAAAAATGAATGAAATCTTGTACTTAGGCATTTTATCATACAGAGTAGAAGCTATGAAGAAATGGTTGACATTACTCAATAATTAAGGCAAGTTTATTCTACGCATTTTTAACAACAATCTGATTTTCTCAAAAACGGCTCTAACGATTTTGATCAAATTTCCTACAGTTACTTGAGTTTGCGTCTTCAATAATACTACATAGTTCATATTTCTCAAAAAATGAATATAAGGCTAGTTGATTCTAGGCTACTTTAACAATAATTTGATTTTCTCAAAAACGCCTCGAATGATTTTGATAAAATTTTGTACCGTTACTTGAGTATACATCTGCAATATTACTACATACACCAGCCCCTCAACATCCGCGAGTTCAGGTATTCGCGAGGTAGCCATAAAATTTCATTATTTCAAAAAGGCAACCGTTCTCAGGTTATAAAATTAAAATTAGACAGTCAACAATCCCATAAGCTGTGTGACTATCTAAAATATTACTAATCTTGCGTTAAAAGCACTTAGAATTGTTGTAATCAATAAAGGGTACTTGCCTGTGTCATTTGCTCAGTGGTGGTGAGTAAACGTGCCACTGGGTTGCAACACACAGGAAGTGTTTCAAGAAGAGTAGGTCTGGCATGTGTTAGAAGGGGCTTTACATAACGCACATCAAATTCACGCCAAACTCTTGCAAGGAGGGCACGTTCATGAACATCAGATGGTGAGGCTGCAGCTGGTCCACCTCCATCAGCTGAATCCACTGCCTGAAAGAGTGATCATTATTATAACAAAGTACACATTTTCTTCACCAGCTGCAGGTTTTTTAAACCACACATTTGGGTATCTACATTTAATTTTCTCTACATCACTCTGATTACCATGGTATGCAGTATTGAGTAATCACAGTTTTCTATAGTCACATACTAGCCTGTTACCTGCCACTGAAATTGTCCACAGGGTTCCTGTGGTGCTCACACATGCATGCACACGCTTTATGTTCCAGAAAAAATAGACACATCTAATGATGAAAAAAAAGAATAATTGATGCTTGCCTCTCAGGAAAAGTGCAAAAATAATTTCTGAAAATATACAAGTTAAAAGAACAACTGCTCACCAAATAACGAAAAAAGAAGATAGAGAAGGTGAAAAATTTTGAACTTGACTGGGAATTGAACCAGGGTCTCCCACTTGCCAGGTAGGTGCTTTAACCAACTAACAAGGAGAGTAGGGAGGCTAGTACCCTCGGATTTTGTTCAAATTTCACATGGTGATAGCTGATGTGTTCCGATTTAACGTGTAACTTGCCGTTTGTGTGAATAAGCCTTGATTGTCGAGATATCGCAGTTTGAATTTCGGCCGATTTCCGCGTGTGCGTTAAGACTCGTGAAAGTCGTTGCCAGGATGAGCAGGCCGTAGCTGAGTTGGTAAGGCGTTGGGCTAGTAAGCCAGACGTCTATTTTTACAGGCAAATCAAAAATTTCATAAAGTGCCTGCAAAACAGTACGTATTTATTGCGAGAGAATAGTCACATTAATACAAGAGACGACGCATTGAAAATTCACTCCATCATTCATCACCAGTTGCGTGCACCCATTTTCGAAGACATCATTAAATATGCGTGGTTTGCATCAAAATTAACGACGACGAGGAGTGTTTTTATGAACGCAAATGAAGTTTGTTTCCACGATAGCCTGCATAAGAGGAAATGTGAATGCGAAAATGTTGCGTTTGTTGTGTGTTCCTGGTGCCAGAAGCATTTGTGCTTTGTTTGTTTTTATGACAGTTTTCATCCCCCACTTTGCCGGCACGCATGACAGATTTTTTCAAAAGAAGAATCTGAATAATTAATTTATAAGGTATTGATGTATAATACAAAATAATGATGCAAATTATTTTGTAGCAATAAAAAGTGTAAGAATTTATTTAAAAAGATTGCTGAATCGCAACTATAGGATAAAAAATATATTCTTATAATCGAGAAAAATAGTACAATTTACATTTTTACAGTCGTAATAAATTAATAATGGGAATTGTACATTTTTTCAGCATTAAAAAAGATAAAAATCAAAAAAGAAAAGTTCCACAACCGGGACTCGAACCCCGGACGTCTGGCTTACTAGCCCAACGCCTTACCAACTCAGCTACGGCCTGCTCATCCTGGCAACGACTTTCACGAGTCTTAATGCACACGCGGAAATCGGCCGAAATTCAAACTGCGATATCTCGACAATCAAGGCCTATTCACACAAACGGCAAGTTACACGTTAAATCGGAACACATCAGCTATCACCATGTGAAATTTGAACAAAATCCGAGGGTACTAGCCTCCCTACTCTCCTTGTAAGCTATAAAGCCAGTCTAATTCTCCATTCTCGAATTGGGGTACTTACGATTCAAGAATGGAGAATAGCTTAGCTGATGGCAAAAAAGAGTGCAAAAAGAACATAACATACATTCCTCAAAAAATAACAATATGTAATTAAAGATTATATGTTGTTAAATTATAAACAATAGACATCTTAAGAACAAAAAATGCAATAAAAATACAAATATTCCCAAACCATGTTGAATACAATGACATGTTGTTTGGCTATCATGTAAATTATCTCAGGACAGTGAGAGAATTACCATATTTAATCGATTGTAAGCCAACCTTTTTTTACCTTGTTACCATCTCAGAAATCGCCACTCAGTTTGGAATCGGGGGCAAAAAAAAGTAGTTAATGAATTTATGTCCGTAGTTACATTATAACGCGAGATCTTTAAATATATGCAAAAAAAGAATCAAATTGACTGAACACCTACGAAGAAATAAATTATGTAAATAATACGTGGCGCGTCAAAGTCATAAAAGAACGCCGCGATAGCACTCGTATGCGTAAGGAGCT
Source organism: Uropetala carovei (assembly GCA_036926305.1). Classification (NCBI taxonomy): domain Eukaryota; kingdom Metazoa; phylum Arthropoda; class Insecta; order Odonata; family Petaluridae; genus Uropetala; species Uropetala carovei. Next base: position 3,881,601 of record JAXCHB010000172.1, on the reverse strand, counting down.
AACACTGAAACATGATAGGTGGAGGAGGGAGGGCAGGGGAGAGCAAATGCTTCGATTCACGAGTAAAATGAAATATTGTGTTGGCTCCTTATGCGTACGAATGCTATCGCTGCGTTCTTTAAGACTTTGGTGCACCAAGTATTATTTACATAATTTATTATTATATTAAGATCCCGTGCGGTCAAATTACTTTTTTTGTAGAAGTTGTTATGAATAAGTGAATAAAATGTATTTTGTTACCATAATTTTAGTTAATACTTTAGTTACTACTTTAACCCTCTCACGTCCTGAGGCGTGGGCAACTGCTGGCATTAAAAGTCTGGAGAAATTCAAGATGGCCACCAAATGGGAAACATTAAATAAAACAATTATATATTAATCTCCAAAAATATATATTTTGAAAAATCTCCGAAGTAGAAGAATTACTGCGAGACATATTAGATTGTTCAGGGTCCAAAAAATAGCGAATTTCGATCGAATATTTTTAAAAAATTCTTCGTATACAAAGTTAAGAAAAATCTGCCAAATACGATCTAAATCTCGTGTTTATATGGTATACTACGTCATTTCCGAGAGAGAAGCCATCCAGTCAACGTTTTCAGAGGTAAATTTGAAAGCGTATTTTCCGGGCGGTCTCGGGCGGTCCCGCGATCGGGAGTATAAAAATTTACGGGCATTCTCAGGCGGTCCAGTCGCGAGAGGGATAAAATCAAATTTTTTTCTTGCATGGCCTTGTGAAAAGTGGGGGTCGGCTTACAATCGGTGTCAGCTTACAATCAATTAAATACGGTACTTGCAGTGACGTCAGCAGTTGTTACACCCTTCACACATAACTAGTCTTAGTGGATATTCCCACTTCACCCAAGATTGTTTACACTGCAGATGAAATTTTGTAACATTTTACCATCTAAATGATATGTAAATGATCATGTTGCACAGTAGCTTTAAAACTTAAGATGACAGCAAAAAAGACGGCAATACTGGGCAAGTTGGCAAAGCAATACAGCTTCAAAAGAATGTCTGGTAAACCTACATAGAACACGTGCCATATAGATAGCCCTAATTATTAGGTCATGAAACATTTCTATGTGCTGTACAATGAACTGAGAAAAAAGTTAATTATTTATTTGGCTCAAGCGGTGCCTATCAACAGAAAACTTATTTGCTCGTTTCTTGAAAATTTAGTATGAATGTTTGGTGAGAATGAAATAAACCATGCTATGGATAATGTTCCACTCCAAAAAAGCAAAAGCTCAACAACTTCAGTGATAGAGAGTTGTCATAAAAAATCATATTTGCCTCTTTATTCTTTTTACCAATCCCATTGAAAATGTTTTACTAAATATGTAAGACAGAATAAATAAGATAAGGAAGACCTGAAAATGAAGCAGATATGCTGTAATTATTAAATAATAGAGGTTTTAATACCAAATAATGATTGTCCTGCCTTTTACAGGCATATTCCAACTTATACAATTGTTTTCATTTCATTTTCCAAACTTTGACATGAAATGCTCAGAATAGCAGGGCAAACAAGCAAGTTTCATTTGAACAAGTATTCTAATTTGGAGGATGCTCTACATAAATAAGATTTCATTAGATTCTGTTAAACCTTTTCGACCCTGCAGCCACCCACATACTGACAGAGTTGAAAAAAACTTTATTGGATTCAGGAACACCTTCATCACAACACTTTCTTTCCTACTTCAAATAAGAAAATAAAAAAACTTAATAATTTAAAGGTTAAATAGATAAATTCTTATGATTTGTGATCCATCACATTATTTTATTAATATTTTTCAGATGATTATTTAAAAAACAGGTGTATGCTGCAAGCTCCACAATTATTTTTTTAATTAAATCAAAAAATGCCTAAGAAATGCCACCCACAAAGGTTTTCTGGGCAAGTTTAAGTTATAATGGATATTATTATGGGAAACAACCTCAAAAGAAATAAACTCACATTTCTCACTCCCCCATAATGAAGCATCTCAACCTCTTCTTCCACACCAACACTAGAAAAAAATTAAATACTTTAATTAAAAGCACTCCCTCATTTTGATTCCTTATTTCAGATTATGTAAAACACATTTTGTTAAAATTTCCTCAAATAAGACCTTACATGCAAACTTATAATCCAATAAGAAATAACAGACTTGCATGCATTAAATTCCACAATTTAAGACTAATGTTTAAAAAGACGTTTATTATTTCCATGCAATTACTATACTTTTTGAATAGACATTCTTTAATTTTTAAATTTAATGAAGGCATAAATATTTATCTTATCTCTCTATATTATAAAATCGTAATGGTCATCATGATGCGTAACTCTAATTTTGTGAATAACTCGATTAGAAATAAACTTAGAAGTCTGAAATTTCTCAGGATTTCAGTGTTGATGAATCTTTACGTTATGACTAAAAAAAATTTGAAAAAGGTCACGGGTTCGACTCCAGAGGATGAATGTCGTTTCCTACAAGATAACATGTAAAAATTACCTTTTTGGTTTGAAGGCTTTCATTCTTTTACACTTTAAAATGTCTTAAGATCAAGTTATCGACATAAAATTTGCGCTAAAACACGCCAAAATGAATGAGGATTCTTATTCTTACTGTCATATACTCACTCTCATTCAAATTCGCTCATATTTTGAATTTATACTCCAGCTTTGGTAAATTTTTTAACATTTCAATAATAAGATTCCATGCTTACCGGTATTGTTGTCCTCGGTAATTCCCATGCATATGCACTTCAATAAAGGTTTAAAGATAAAAAATAAGATTAAAACTTGCTCAAAATGACCGAAGATATGAATTTAATGCAAATAAACTGAATGCAGTATTCATGTTATTTATATTTTTTATCTATATTACTAAAATCCTATTTCTGGTTGTCTCTCTCTCTTCAACGCTCTATACCTCATTGTCAGCCATTTTTAATCTCCGGGAATTTCAGCCCTCTAAGTTAATTTTTTATCGAGTTATTCAACTAATTTTCTTAATTTGTTATTAAAAACCAAACATACATCCCTTATAAAATATATTCATTAAACTCATATTGAAAACATATTCCTGATAAACTAATCTAAATCCAATAGGTACATGGTAGGAATGAAGAAACAGTGAGCAAAGGGGGGAGGGGGTTGTTGAGCATCACATAAATACAGTACAGGCGACTCCCGAGATTCGACAAATTCGAGATTTTGACACAGCCGATCGAATTGGGAACTAGTTTATGCGAAGTAATTTTTGTTATGACCAACCATGCAAGGTTTAGTTTCAGTGTAGACATTGCTATTTCTGCTCTAACTGTTTGAATTTGTGCTGATTTCACTCTTTTTTCTGTTAATCTTTTATTTAAATTTATTTATTTTATTGATTTATTTATAAATTTATCACTTGAAATGATATCTAAAAGGAAATGTAATAGTGATAATGCAAGTGAATCAAATAAAAGAGTGCATAAGACTCACAGTTATGAATTAAAATAAGAAATTTTAAAGCATGTTGAGAAAGGTGAAAGTCATACTGAAATCGCACAATTGTTGGGAATGTGTCGTTCAACAGCCCTAGGCACCGTGTTGTGATTCTTAAAATGGGAAAACTTTTAAAACTTTGGGTAAATGATCAGTGTCAGAAACACATTCCTATTAGTGAGACTATGATTAGAGCAAAGGCTGCAGACGGCCTGGTCCAGCTCACGCAAGTCGTTTGTAACAAACGACTCACGCGAGCTGGACTGGGCCATCTGCATACATCTATCTATACATACAACTATATATCGCAGTGAAATTAATATAAAAGTTATTAAAAAGCACAAAATAACTTGCAGCCTCACTAGTTAATTTAAGGTTAATTAAATCTGTCAAACCAGCCATGACTTGCACTAAATGGAGGCTTATCAACAGAAATTTCATCCATCCTTTCCTTCAAATCATAATAGAGATCCTTAGCCTTTGCTCTAATCATAGTCTCACTAATAGGAATGTGTTTCTGACACTGATCATCTACCCAAAGTTTTAAAAGTTTTTCCAATTTAGGAATAATAACACAGTGTTTAGGACTGTTGAATGACACATTCCCAATGATCGTGCAATTTCAGTATGGCTTTCACCTTTCTCAACACGCTTTAAAATTTCTAATACTACTCATTCCTCCATTTAAATAACATGGGAATGGATGAGGCGGATTTGATTTAATTTAGATTTTTAAATTATGTATCATACAAACAAAAATTTATTTTTTCCTTTTTTGTGCAAAAAATAAGTTATACATTTAAAATATTTATGATTTAATTTATTCATAATTTAATATTGTTGTATTAACATATTAGTAATGTTATTTTCTTTATATAACGTGAGGGGAGACTTAATAATTTTTTCCCGAGATGCGGGAACGTATCCCACAATTATAACATGTAAGTCTATGGAAAAACGGCATTTGACATTCGATAATTCGAGATTCAACCATGTTTTCAGGAACGCATCCCTGTCAAATCTCGGGAGTCACCTGTATTTGTCAAAGAATTCATAAATTATTCAGCACTGCTGAACAAGCCTAAACAATACAAAAGGAATCATAAATATGATAGTAAACAGTGTAACAGCATGAAATAAGGTAATTTTACTTATAATAACAAAGAATGGCTTTAACTATGTTCAGAGGTTATGTTTCTGTTAAACACTGTACATGCCAAACCACAGCTACAAAAACCAAGGACATACAAAAAAGGGAAGGGGATCACAAGACTAAACATATCATCAAATAATAAATACATAAAATTACATCTGTCAAAAAAATTGAAGCTGCTCTTCAATAACAGGATATAAACCGTTAATACACGTAATGTATTTTAAAGTAAAGTTTTGAGCAATATTTTTAATTCAAATTCTCAACAAAAGAACTATCACTGAAAAATGTATGAAGGTTGAATGAGTAGTTTAGCAGGCTTTTCATGGAATATGCAACCAGAAAGAGATAAAGAAAATTCAAGTAATATATGATACAATAGTGGCAAAGAACAACCAATAAGGTACACTGATAATAGCATGTTTTAAAGCTTAAAACTCTCAGATAAATTTCAGGTGATGAGTTAGAGATAAAAACAGCCCCAGAGATTGAATGGATATTGAATGAAAAAATGTTCAATGTGACAACCTTGAGACATGATTATAATAATATTTTAGCCATTATAAAATTTAAAAAAACAGAAAAATCCAAATGTCATAAAATAAATATTATGCACTTAATCTCAAAATTTTAATATAATGAATGATTAAATGTTAACTGTAGTTGTGATTTAATTTATCAAATTTTAACTTTTGGATTATCTGCATTATATATTATTCTTCTTCTATGAGTTGATTTCAGCTTCTGTGAATGAGTGTTCCTTATTACATGCACTGTTCCCAAAAATTTTTACAATTCACAAACACTGTTTTATAGTTACAATAAAAAGTGTTTTTGGACCATTTGTACATACGGTATCTTAAACCATGCAAGTAGTTGCATCGTCCCACCCCCAAGTACAATCACAGTCATGATAACTATTAGGGATGTTGTTGTGAGCATTCTTTGCCTTGCATCTGATACTGTGTTGCGGATTGCTAGAGCAAAAGCCATGGCACCCCTAAGGCCTAAACAAGAAAGAATGAAAAAGAGAATGAAGTAATTGGAACACAGTCATCTCATACATCATATATGCCTAAATAAATATAAATCAGTGGTGCACCCAGAGGGAGAGGGGGGGGCAACCAGGCATTTGCCCTCCCCAAGACAGAGCCACCGAGAGGGCGGGGTCAGAGAGAAAAGGAGGGGCGAGAGCTTGTAGATAATTCATTAGTAAGAACTCTTCTGTTTGTGTGTATACGGGGACATTGTGTTTTGCAGGTTTCACTTTTTCATGCTTCGTATTTGCGATCAGTATCTCCTTCCGCAATACCCTTATTTGCTTTTTGGTGGTTGAAAATAAAATAAAGGCTCGTGAAATTTATTTCTACTACTGTGAATTTTAAATAAACGACTGCTTTGAATATAAACAAAAATGAACATTTCTGCTCCAACGAAGACAATAGCAAATAATCTACATTAGATACAATCAACTTCATTTCAATACATTTTTCAGAAATGGAGTTTATAAGTGAAATGTGATTGATAAAGTATGGTCCAAAATCCTGAAATCTCAGGAATTTAGGTTGCCAGATTAAGGATTTTTTTCTGGATATATATATATATCAGAGCTGCAAACCACTTCCAAATTTGGAAGTGGTTCGGTTCAGATGGGAATTTTGACAAGTGGTTCGGTTCAACTAAATTAATCATTTGAAATACTATCCAGAAATAATTTATCCAACATAAACATTACACATTCAGTATCAATCTGTAAGTAAATCATTCATCAGTCATTATTATTTTAAATGAAAGAAGAATTTATTTAAGGAAAGGAAAAATTTATATTTTAAATATAGTACAATCTCATCATCATCTTTATTTATTTATATTTAAAAATTTGTATTTTTGATCCTAACATGATTTTTATGTGGATAACAATAGTATCAGAGAGAAAAGAGTTAGGCACTCTTTCCTTTGAAGCAAACCTGCTGGTTTTTCCAATGGAAATTCCTGGTCTTTTCATTGGTCCGTACTTTGTGGATTGAGATTGAACCAAAACTGAACAACTTTTGCAAAAAATTACGGTTCGGTTTTCAGTTCATTGAAAAATTAATCAGTGGTTCTGGTTCGGTTCGCGGTTCAGCAAAATGGCTTCAGTTCGGTTTGCAGCTCTGGTTCAGATAAAGATCTTTCTATATTCTGTTGATCGGTTTCTGCCTACAGTGGTTGACCCGGATATTGTCGCAGTTGGTGTCCCTATAACCCTCACCATAAATGTCGTCTGTGGATAACAATAGTAGCAGAGAGGAAAGTGATAGGCACTCTTTCCTTTGAAGCAAACCCGCTGGTTTTTCCAATGGAAATTCCTGGACTTTTGGTTGGTCCATACTTTGTGGATTAAGATCGAACCGAAACCGAACCACTTTTGCAAATAATTACAGTTCGGTTTTCGGTTCAATGAAAAGTTAATCAGTGGTTTCGGTTCGGTTTGCGGTTCAGAAAAATGGCTGCAGTTTGGTTCAGCGGTTCGGTTTGCAGCTCTGATATTTATATATACTAGCTGGAGTGCCCGTTGAATTTCAATGGATTTAATGAATCTAAAACTTCGACCGTATAACATGTAAGCATCGCAAGAATAAGATAGTACAGACTTATACCCGTCGAATAAAGCAAAAATGAAGAAAACCGCTACCAATTTCCCTATTTAGATGAATGAAGGAAGAAAATCTTAGGAAAATAACGTATAAACTCCCTCCCCCTCCCTTCCACCCTCTCCTTCCCTTCTCTCCCTCTCCCACCCTCCCTCTCTCCACCCCCCTTCCCTCTAATTCCCTCTCTCCATCTGCCCCCTTCGTTACCGTCCATCTCTCTTCCTCCCTATCTCGTATTAAAAGTATTCAAAGCAAACAAACTTACAAACATTCTCCTTTATATGTTAGATTATAAGATAATTCATTTAAAAACAACAAATATTTGGTTTCCATGAAAACAAATTAAAATCGTACACAGAAAATGACTTACGATATTACGTTAAAATTTTTCCCATATAAATGCATTGAACTCTCAATTTCGGCGACAATGGGAGTTGTCATGGTAGCTTATAATGAGTATTGTAATAAAACTGATAAAATCACGTATTTTATTGATTCTAAATGCATTTTTATGCTAATTCGATCAGGATTTGGATTCTGTCTTCAATAAAAATAAACTTTGTTCTTTTCTTTGTAGAACCATTCAAGTCTCAAGTTCGTGCAATGTTTCTAAGTAATTTTAAAATTCAAATGAAAAATAAGCTGCACTCGTCCCTATGTTATTCAAATGGAGAAAATGAAAAAAGAAAATATTTCTGTCTGTGTGGGGTGGTTGTCGGGGTTCCTGGGTATCCTATGTTACTCGTAGAGTCATATGAAGTCAATTTGCAAAGTTTGGTCCCAATAGCTCAAAGGGCGTTGGAATGTATAAGGAACAGACAAACAGTCAGATGGACAGACAGACAGACATTCAATTTTATATATATAGATATTAGTGGTGTATCCTGATCATCAATGGTGGGTGTACGGTTAGGACAGAAAAAAAAAAGTTTTATGCAACCCGTACTACAACAAGGAAAACTCCAACTACTATCTCTATTATATCTACTCCTTCAATGTGTCCTGGCATTTATCCTGTAAATAAAGAATATATTGCTCGATTTTTAATATGGTTTTCTTATAAAAAATTGGTTACATGTAAAATGAAATAAGTTTAAAATCGCATGTGAAAGAACAAAGCATATTGGTAAAATGGAAGTACTGTGTCCTTGCAGTTGCCAGAATATCAACTAACTACAATCCGTTTCCAACTTACGACTCTAAACATTCCTGAAAATCGCATCGTAAGTCAAATATAAATTTCCCATAGGCTTACATGTTATAAATTGAGATGCACTTTAATAGTTAAAGGACCAACGAGTTATATATTGTATAATACAGGTCAAGCTAGTATAAAAGTTGTATAATAAACATTTTAAGACAAAACAATCAATAACTTAATACCTACAATTTGGACGAGTCCTATCATTCAACTGAATATTGGCCGAAAATTCGTACAAGAAAGTAGACTCGGAGCACATCGGATGTCGAATATCGTATGTCTGGGGTAAGATATCGGATATTCGAAAGGCTCTATTTCAAAACTAAATTTAACACGAGCATAGCAATGTATAAAAAGCATTAAAGGGTACATATTGATAACTTTGCTCTGTAAACCATTTACATGTCCACTCATTACACATGCCCCATCATAAGGTTGTCCAACCAATTTTCTCTCAATTTTAAATTCTTGAAATGTATTGGCAATATGATTAAATATATCACTAGAAGTTCTATCAGCACTAACCTCTGTAAATCCAATCAACCTTTCATGTATTTCCCATCATGCACAAAACTGTTGAGAGCTGTGATTTTGACATGACATCCAAAGTTTTGTCCAGTACAATGGCTATAAAAGTTGCTGAATTAATTTAATTTATTATTGCATCTTTAAGGACATTAGATATAGACTTGAAAAGATCATTTTGAACAGTGGGAGAAATTCCTTGAAACACAGTTGATGTATTTAAATGATTATCTAAAAGAGGATCATAGTTGTGAAGTACATTTAAAAATTCTATATAATTACCTGTATTCATTGAATTCTTAGACTCATCATGACCTCGCAAAGGAAGTTCTTGTTTAGATAAATAACATATTGCATCAATTAGCCTTTTCAAAATATCTCTATTTTTATTCACTTGTTCATTATGCTGGCTTATTTCAGTTTTTCATTGGTTGTCAAGTTAAGTGTCGATTCTTTGTTTTCCAAAAAGTTTAAGATTACGAAAAGACTGAACGTGTGCTTGAGATCTTTCATGTTTTTGCTGTGCTGCTGCTAAATGGTTAAGATTGGAAAACCCATGCTTATTCCACACACCATTCTCTTTTGAGAACAATAAACATGGACAACAAAAAAGTCTAGATGACGTTTCTCAGCCAGTTAACCATTCCACCGTTTCATATTATGACATCGAAAAATGTCTTGCTTATTCATATTTTGCATCTTTATGCTTACAAAGTAGATTTGGAAGAGCTGGACAAGACTTACCTTCTTCCACAATGTTCATACGATCAGCAAAGGTTCGAGTTGAAAATTGTACACTCAGCAAATCTTCAACACTATTTCCCATTGCATAAGAAGGCAAATATTTTTAAAATTGTTAAACAGTAACAGAAAATTTTAAAGAAACTTGCACAAAAATCTAATATAATAGAAACCACAATAGAATAAACAAACCCTCAGTAACACAATGCCGTATTCACTTCAAGCTTCCTGCATACTAAACACCCAATTCACTCCTAAGAGTTGGTCTGAAGTTTCTGCAGGGTTACCGACCACGTTATCGATAACGCAACAGATAATCCCGAAGACTGCAACTTCACTTGGGTCTGCTAAAATCGCAGCACGCCCAGACGGCTGGCTATATCGTAACATGCATAAATATCTCTCCACTACGCTTGTCTACTGCTGAGCCAGAGAGGTGACGGCTTCAGGCAGCATTTTTCGCTTTTTTCCTTTTTATTATTTTTGGGGGCAGCAATTCTTTCACTCACCTCAGGCGCCATTTTTCAGCCCGATGGTCCTGGCCATCATTATCATCATCAACATCACTGTCTTTTTTGTTCTGTTCAGAATTTAACACCATTTCACAGATTTTGCCATTACTTAGTTTAAGAACAACCAGTTTATCGCTATCAACATTCAGACATTCATCAATGTCACTTTCCTCCAAGTTTTTAGCCTTATCAGAAGACATTCCTTTAGCAATCCTTTGCCACCATTGATAATTCTCAGCATATGTCTCATAAACTCGTTCTTGTAACGGCACTTCAACACCTGAAAAACACACTGATCCATGGGTTGTAAGAGGGAGGTACAGTTTGGTGGTAAAATACAGTATGAATATTGTCTTTTACCAAAAGTTCAGCATTGGGGTGTACAGAGCAGTTGTATAAAATCAGAAGTATCTTGCAGTCATCCGGCAGTCTTACATATGGACAATGGGCACAGGATTTGGGCATAAAATGATTCTCAAACTACTCAATTGTAATTTCTCTAGTTATCCAGGCCCTCTTGTTACCACGATAATGGACAGAAAATATCTGAACCCCCTTAAAAGCCCAAGCATGAGCGCTCTTGTCTATGATGAATAACTTGCATTTATGAGTTCCAGATGCACAAGCTATCAAAGTTAGCCTATCTTTCGCATCTTTAACCCTTGTTGGTGCAGTCTTGTCCTCTGCTGATAGTGTCTTTTGAGGAACTTAAATTATTAACAGCATTTAAAAATAGCACAATAAAAAAATGTTATATTTCACAAAAAACAAAACTTCGCCTATAGATAGTATCGGATATGCAAAATAAATTAAAGTAGAAAAACCTACTCATAGGTTTTTATAAACAATGTATATACAGAATTACAGTTTAGCCTCGAACACAAAGCAACCTCATTGCAGAATCTGACTAAAATAAAAATATTTTAGATACTGTATTCAGTTGATTGTAAACTGACCTCTTTTTACTTTTTTCCTCCTTAAAAATTGCCACTCGGCTTAGAATCGGGCCTTAAAAATCCGAGCCATCTCTAGTACGTGTGAAATTTTGTGATTCTCCAAGCCATCTCTAGTATGTGTGCACGTGTATTCCTAGGATTCCCTGAGCCAACCATCATTTTGTTGTGCCTTAACAAGCATACCCTTTTGTCATCTACTTTGGCAAGTTTTTCTGTTTTTTTCTTAATAATCCCATAATGGGATGAATGCATTATTCTGCAGACTTTAAGAGAAAAGTGACAGCATATGTGGAATAAACATCAAATCTTGCGGCACAATGGTGCTATGGGATTGATGAGTCAAATGTGAGACATTGGAGAAGACAAAAAACTGGGATATTTTTGTTGCAAGATTAAAAATCTGGGACATAACTGGGACAAATTACATTTTAGTAAAAATTGCACTGTAATTTGTGTTGTTGTAATTTTAGTTGATACCTTTTATATTTAATTATGAATTGAAAACACCGGGGAATTCATACTTTTCTATATTTTTTCGTGACAAATTCCAGAAAACCAGGACATCTGTATACCCAACATGGAATTTAAAAGCAATTAAATACGGTATATTAAAACTTTTTATTTTTACTTCAATGTAAATTATGGGATATTCTTAATTGACAATGTGATAGCACCAAGCAATACTTTTATTCAAGAAAATATGAAGAACTTCACATTTTGTTCTTTTATCGAAAGAAGTAGATATCTCTTCCAGTGATTATAAAACAATTATGAATATTTTGAATAAAATTGAAAAAATACCTTATTTACGGACCGAAGCAGTGACTATAAATAAATTTACTGAAGGTCAGAGTACTATATATGAAAAAAATAATGCATATCAGGAACAAATAAAATACCTGCAAAGAAGAGCATGTGCTGAAATTGAAGTGGAATCTTGGGCTTTCTGCCAAGGTTGAGTAGAAATGAGAGGGGATAGATGTTGGCTGCTCGGCCAAGAAATGCACAGAACTGGAACCGGAGTTAAGGAGGATACCAATCATGAGCAACAACAAAAATCACTATAAAAAAGCATGAAAATATGCCAAGGAAGTTCATAAAGCTATTTATGCTAGTTTATACAAGTCATTAGAGTTGTTTCTTTTCATGTATCATCAAATAGAAATGATATAACAAACAGTAAGGACAATTAAATCTTTGGTTAAACTTAAATGAGCATGGTTTCTTTCATGGTACACCATGCATCACCAATACATAGACTGTGTCATTTAGCACTCATAATTATAGTTAATTGTTTCAGGTGTCACTTACTTAGTGGAACTTCTTCATATCCTAGAAATAAAAAACACACAGCACCCTATGTGTTTACTTCACCTGATGATGTTGTACAGCAACAAATCCTAGGTCGTATAAATATGTTTATGTGGAATTACCAAGTAAGTCTTTTTATTTCTATGACTCATAATTGTGTCAACAGGTGGCTATGGCTTCTATCTTTAGAAGAGTGCTTAATGGTTTGCCATCAGATATGAATGGGTAGGCCATGGAATTTTGGGATGTTTTCAAAAATATAAACCAGTGTTTCAGCTATAGAAATGTTCATGTCCTGAGCTCCTATCTTCATTTTAACTCATTTTAAAATGCAAATTTATAATGCCCTGCATAGATTTCATACTCTTCTTATGGAGAGTAGAAATGAAAAAAAAAGGAGTTGGAAAAATACAATAATTACTACCCAGCAGCTAATCCTGGATCCACCTAATTTTTACCATGTCTAGCCTTCATGTAGAGCACTCTATCCTGAAAATTTGGCTTCTACAAGTTAGAAGGATTCTAGAGATATTTCCTTAACAGATGGACAGACCAACAAACTGAATATATGTGATTTTTTTAAGAAAGAAAATGCTCAAAATGTAGTGTAATCAACTGTCTTAGCCATGTCAGTGACCATGCTGTTGCAATACCATTGGCTTAAAAAGAACCTTCTGGGAGATATCTAATTGTGCCTGCATCAGACCCCTAATTGTCAGAAGGCAAGCACAGATCAACCACCAGAGTAGAATATAACTGCAGATCACTAAAAAATGCATTTCTGTAGTTGAAGTTCATTTCTGTTTTAAACAAAAAAGTATTATGTTATTGCCATTGGATAAAAAACCGGTCTCTTAAGTTTTCAAGAAAATGGATCATCTATGAATAAAAGAGCACTTTCCATCTATACCAGGTATGTCTTTTTCCATACATTTATTGCTTTGTTTTATTTTTTATTTCATTTTCTATTTTTTATTATTAGCTCTTAAACAGCATGTGACATTTTGCAAAGACCTTTTAAACAATAACATAATCACAAACAACCAGGCACAAAACAGGGCTCCTACATGCAACATTAGCATTGGGAGGCATATATGATAATCATCCCTCTTCTTTACTGTTTTCCCATGAATATGGCATTGTAAATATGGTCTTCATAACGGTAAAATGTATCATGCTATGGAAATTTATATATTTCCGATATACTCTCAGACATGATAAGATCAAGTCCATGAAATTCGTTTAAGAAGTTTAACCTGCAGGCATAAATTTCAAAGGGGATAATCCAGGATTTTGTTGAAAATAATTAGGATTGAGCTATGAAAACCAATGTAAAAAGTTGTAGAAAGGGCTAAATTTGCTTTAAAATGTATTCCAACCTGTTTATTTGTTAAAATGAAGGAAACAATTCAAAAACTTATAGAATAGAATACAGGCGACTCCCGAGATTCGACAGGGACGTGGTCCTGAAAACGTGGTTGAATCTCAAACCGTCGAATGTTGAATCAGTACAAATTCAAACAATTAGCGCAGAAATAACAATGTCTAGACTGAAACTAAACCTCCCATGGTTGGGTGGGCTGAAAATTACTTCGTGTAAACTAGTTTTTAATTCGACTGATCGATCGGCTGGGTCGATTCAACCGGTTGAATACTTAGTTGATCGAATCTTGAACGGTCAAATCTCGGGAATCGCCCGTACTTCACTTTCAGAATGCATTAAGATATTTCATGCACCGATATCTATTTTTAGAGTTAGTGATAAGGATACAAATGCAGCCAAGATGAAACCAACATCAAAGTGGTGTTTAGGAAAGGTAAACATGGAAACACCAATATAAGAGAAGATGAAATTTTCAGCCAAGAAGTTGAGAAGACCAAACAGTTGCTTGGTTCTGGTTCGGGAATCCATGGAGAGGTTGTTGTAAGTATAGTGAGCCTGACACATGCCACAAAACAACACTGCAACAATTCCTGAAAATAGAACAGAGATATCAAATGCTAAAGCCCTTCAAAACTTTGGCATTCTTAAGATACAATATAACCCAGGTATGCAGACTAATTAGGACAAAGGGTAATTTGGATAATCCATAATCCAAATAATTGGTAAAAATTTAAAAAATTTAAAAAATGTATAAACAGTGAAGGAGTACATCTTTTTTGAACATTTATTTTAAATTATAAGAACTTCCATTTTCCTTCACAAAACAGTGACAAAACCAAGAATTCAGTCCTTATTTTTTGTCTAATATTGTTGAAGTTCCGTCATATTTGCCAGATTCGCCTTTCTTTAACCTGCTCACAAGTTTCATTTCATCAATTGATGAAACAGCCATTCTATTACATTTGCTACACATTTATCCAACAATGAGCAACATAGAATTGAAAAAATAAAAATGATTTTAATGCTCAAGGCAAAACAGCGCAGTACTGTACTCAGCTCAGACTAAAATTGCCAGCGAAAAAGATGAGGGTGGGTTTACTGAAACTATTTTGTCAACACAACTTCTCTGTCTCCAAAATAGGCAACATAGCTCTTAGACAAGAAATAATTTTGCAATAAATAACATTAGCAACTTATTCTGATGTATCCTGACAAGTTTTTGTCACTGATAGAATAGGCAGCAGTCCCTCAGACAGACAACCACCCATCTCTCCTTCTTCAGAGAATTCGAATCTTCCATCAAAATATAATGGATTCATTCAATGGCAAAGAGAAGAAGTGCATTAAAATGATCATATTTTTTGTCTGCTCTGTACCTTTGAAATTTGAGGCAATATATTTGCCTGAAAGACAGTGGTATTCAAGGCCTCTTAGAATGAAAATTTTAGTAAATTCAGATTGAAATCCATTGAATTGAAAATCCTGGTTTTGATGAATTGATGCTATAATACTTTGGGAGTATTTGGATAGTCTGATTACTGATGAAAAAATACATTACACCAAAGGATTTCCGAACCTCGTAATTTTGTACATAGATAATTCTGAAAAATTCATTACAACAAATTATGTTAAAATTAAACATTTTTATTTGTTTATACAGCACATTCAATGTAGATTTACACAAAGTGTGTCAATCTGTAAAGTATATTATTTTGAAGTGTGTTGTAATGAGATTTTATTGTATCAATAAAAACAACAAACTTGGGCCAAGTATGTACTTAGAAGTGCCTTTACTTTTGACATGTGCCAGGGTTATTTCTTGTTTTTCAATAGATTGAAAACAGTCAGGGGTATCTTACGAGAACATCACAGCATGGATGCTTTGAGCTCTTGTATGCAGATGCATGTTTTGTATGTCTTAAAATATATGGAATACATCTGTTAATCTTACAACAAGAGAAGAGCAAAACATCTTATACGACCATTTACAGAAATTTCTTAGTTTGAAGCAGACTTACAGATAAAGCTCTTATATCCAAGTCTATCTTATGTGTTAGATTCCAATAATAAACTATTACCTACATCATCACAATGATTCTCTAAAAACTGTTACATCCATATCTTCTTAACCTATAAAAATACATATACACTACCAGCTATAATGATGTTCTGCTCATTTGGCATACTTGCTTGTCAAACTTTTGCTAAGAACAAAAATAAGTGTAGCCAGTCAGATGTGGTGTGAGACTGCTCTAGTGCATTTTACCAATTGACTTTTAACAGTGTGAGATGAGGTTAGGAATGTTATTTATTTAGGAATGTTATTTTATTTAATACACAATCAATTGAGAACATAATGACAGAGTTAAAACTAAAATGCTTTCAGGACATTTGGTCCAATCCAAAAGGTCCATATCATTTAAAATTGAATAAATATTATATTGATCACTTGTCCTAGCTGACATAATTGTTATGCAAATAATTTACTGTTATAACTGATGAACGAAATTTATTAGCAATTTACCATTACAATAATATGAAAATATGAGAGTAAATTATTTTAATAGATTTTAATCATCATTCTCTTCGTTATCCGATGGATTTGTTTTTAGTCTATAAGATATGCCTTGAAGAGAGGTCTCCAGGCGGTTTTCTTCTTTGTATTTCTGATAGTTTAGAACCATTTCAGTGATATGGCATTGATTGGCGACATATTGTTGATTAACATTTGGCCTTATGTGCATATGACCTCCCATGAGTTGAGTTATTACTTGTTCATTTTGCATCTGTTCATTTTTTATCACTTCTATAAATATCCACAGGGAGGGATGGTGTGTTGCCATCATTTTTTGAAATTTATTATGCCAACCTTCGACAGCATTGTTCATTCTTTGTTCTCCGTTTATAACTGCATTGTAAACATTCCATACTTCTGGAGGAAATCTAGGGTATTCTGCCCTTCTTCTACCTCTAGCTCACCTACCCCTAACAAAAGTTCTCTCTACATAGTTTCATTAATTCAGCAACACTTTCGACAGTGGTTTCTTCAAAACATCCTCTATAGGTATGAATGGTAATCCAAATAACCTCAATGCATCTTTATGAATTTGGTTTCCAGGTGTTGTATAATCCTCTTTTAGGCCTAAACGTACAATATTGCACCAGATTAATTGAGAGAAATGGAAAAGGCATCTTTTCACATTAGCACGTGGGAATATCTCCTTTGCAGCATTCATGTTTGCAATTTCAAAATCGATCATGCAGATGCTTGGATTTAAGCATATGTTTCTCTGCCTAGAAAAATCAACAATTCTCCAATAAATATATCTCTAGGTATCATCATTTTTCCTGACCAATAGAGCAAGCACTAAGGACATAACATGCTCCATAATAATGCCATGTATCATGAATAGCTGAAGAAAATGTCGTGGCAATGTTTTGAAAGTTCCATCACTAAAATAGGTTGTGCTGGCAGCCAACAATCTTAAATTTTCATTTGTTGCAAAAATGAAGATTCACTTTTCATCATCAGCACCGGAGTCATGCATCAGAAACCTTTCACCATTTTTCATCATTGTGAAGGTTAAGGAATTTCAATGTTCACCAATCCTACTGGATTTGCTGGTGTTTTTAATTTACATTCTATTGATAGTCCTTTTCAAAGCATTCCTTTCTGGTAAACTAATTAGAATTTCTCCTTCCTGTACTTCTCCAACAGCCATGCGCATTATTTGTTCAATCTGCTTACTACTGTCTTCATTTTGCCTTCAGCACCAGCAGTATGCTGGTGGTCATCTGTGCCATATTTAATTACCAATATGTTAACCAGTTGCACACCGGTGATGCATCTCGCGTTACAGGTTCTTCTATTTTCACACCTTTAGTATCTTCTTGTTCGGTCTTTATTGAATTAATGAAAATGGTAATAGTAATGATTCAAATAGAGAATTGATTTATTCTTTTGAGAAAATATTACTTCTGCCATAATTTAAGAGGTTCAAAGAGCAGTAAAATTTTGTGATGAAGTTCAGCCAACTCAGGAGATCACTAAGCAACCTGTAACAATACCACCCATTTTTGACTTTCCATCACTTAGATATGGCAGTGTATAGTATGCATAGCAGAATTTTAAAGGTTTGGACCATAAAAGGACTGGACAAATACAACAATTGGACCTTGTATCATGGACCTTTTGGTGTGGACGAAATTGTTTGAACAAAAATGAAGGCTGGACCTTTTGGATTGGACCAAATGTCCACTAACCACTAAAATGAATAAATGATACTCACCTGTCAGCTCTGCTGCTTCTGCTATTAAAAAGGTGCTGTAAGACATAAGCACAAATAAGGCAGATTCCAAGAGAGGGAAGTCTCGCACCCGAGTGAATTTAGTCAAGTAAGGTTTTGAGTCAAGGAAAATTGGTTTATGAGATTGGCTTAAGAGAGATTACATTATATGAGCATACATTCATTGACACATGAACTATCTTCAACAATAACACCACTGCAAAGCATTAAACAGATACTCTCAAAACTAAATTCTAATGTTTCATAACACAATTCTTCATTTGGAAAGTAATTTTATTCCAAACAAATTAGGAATTATTAATTTTTTCATCTATTCAGACTAGAATGCTACATACACGACAAACAAGACACATGACAACATCATATACAATACACTTATTAGAAAAGGATATCAATGCTGTAAGGCACCCCATAAGAGCACCAATAAAAAGAGAAAGGGAGAAGAAGCCAACAAAGTCACCAACGGCACGAAAAAAAGCTGGAGCCTCAAACCCACCGGAGCCACTTTGGTATTTTTCTCTGTAATGCTGAATGGCCCTGATGAGAACAACATCCAAATACTATGAGAACACAAACAGATTACATTCATACGCACACAAATACATTCAGCACAAGCACATACTTGGGTTTGACTTACTCACACAGGAAGTGCATGAGAACGTATTGCAATTGTGAAAAATTCAACTCAAAGATTTTTATGGAAACACACATTTTGTGTATCTAAATCAGAAATAAAGAGTATGCATTAGGGTGGCCTTTAGTTATACACGATGAAATTAAAAAAAAAATATTTTTGGTCTCATCCCCTAGAGTGGTTCCAATTCCTAAAATAATTAACTACAAAAAATTTTAGCCCGATTGGAGAACATTAACAGCTGCCACAACGGCTCCAAAGTTACGAAATTGTAGTCTTTTCTGGATGTATCAATTTCTTAACGTATTTCAAGTAATATATCAAAAATGGTAAGTCCTTATTGAAAATTTGATGAGATGATGTCGATAGAGCATTAAATTTCCTACAATTTTGGTATTTAAACTTTTTTCATGCGCCCAACCGTTTTTGAGATAGTCGCATTTGAATGTAGAGAAAGCAAAAAAAGAATATTCAGGTAGTGATTCGGAAGTCGCCGTTTTTGTGACTGCATGAATAAACAAACGCTTTACCACAGAGAGCACATGCGCAGTGAAATTAACCCCTGATTTCATTTGCTTTGTCGGCTTTTCCCCCCCACCATTTGCTCTTTCTGGCGGCTTCAGTTACATTTACATTGACCACATAACGAGTTCACTTAGGTATATGCGGCAGTTGTGGTAAAAC
Source organism: Uropetala carovei (assembly GCA_036926305.1). Taxonomy (NCBI): domain Eukaryota; kingdom Metazoa; phylum Arthropoda; class Insecta; order Odonata; family Petaluridae; genus Uropetala; species Uropetala carovei. The sequence continues at coordinate 3,862,082 of JAXCHB010000172.1, read as the reverse complement.
TGTGGTAGTTGAAATGTTTGACAGTGCTTTCGTTCAAGGTAATTTGTGTTTATAAAAGTGTTAAAGTATTAAAATTTATTGTAAAATGGCTACATCTTCGTCGTCATCAGCAAGTATCACTCTTCGTGCGCACGATGAAATATATTTTATAGGAAATGCGACAAACCAAACATGACCTTCTGTATCTGCCTTGTCGATGCCATATTTTGAAACTAGTGCTGAGGTGCGTGTTCAATGTGAAATTGAGATTGCCTACATTGGGTCCATATGTTCCTTTTTTCAAAAGATTTCAAGAAACGTGGCCCAATATCGATGCAACAGAATTTGATGTCAGAATAAAGGATGCATTTGTGAAATAAGCCATTCAAACTATCCTAAATCAGACTATAGAATTTTGTACACATTCTCTAAAAGTCCAACAGTGTAGGGAGGATTATAGGGAATTACTGGAGTTAACAGTTATATTTCTGGGAGCAACTCCACCTCGTGGCATTTCCTTTCGATATCCCGGTGCTTTCCATCACGCGAGGTGGATGTCAAAAGCAATATATAGCTTAAAAGTATTTATGTTCCGAAATCAATTTCAGCTTCAGGCTAGGAAAGAGAGAGCATTTCGAGACATATGCATTTTTTTGGTTCATTCATGTGTAGAAGTCTGGTTTAGAGCTCCTGTTGCGATCAAAGCCCCTTTTAACGATTTTCAATTATTAAAAAGCTTGGCGCAGTATCCAGATTCTGATATTTCTCGCACGTCCATGAATAAGTTATGCGGACACTTATGGTACCTCGCTCCTGAGAGTATTGCTCTCGCGTTTTTTGAATCTCGTGTGCCAAAGGATACGAAATTGAAAATGGTAGAGGCAAAAAAATTATCGGAGGAATCAGAGGATATTACTGTTAAAAGGATTTTATTCTGTCCAAGAGATATGAAGGATTTCATAATGAAAGAGTTAAACAAATTTGTATCATCGGAAATGAACTTTTTTTCAAGATTTAAAATTCCAACCGATTTTTTGGAGGCAGACCTTGATGCATGAGAAGCAAGAGATGATTATCAGAAAGGAATCCGAATCTTGACAAAATTATCGGTAGTAAATGATGTGGCAGAAAGTGGAATTAAGTTAATACAAGAGTACAATAATATTTAAACAAAAGACGAAAGTCAAAAGCAATATCTGTTACAAGTTGTTAACGATTATCGAAAAAATATCCGGATTGTAAAAAAGAAACACTATTACAAAAATAAGTGTGTAATTTAATTTTGTATGTGTTTTTAAAAATGATTTTGTTGTTCTGTTAATCGTAATGGGTAGTGATGTATTTCTAATATATAATATGTAAAAATTTTACTATAATAATAACATTATTTGCAGCATTTTTCCTTTATTCTTTTTAGGTCTATGTCCTATCTTTAGTATGGTTTTTTACTTTCTCTACATTCAAATGCGATTATCTCAAATACGGCTAGGCGCATGAAAAAATTTTAAATACCAAAATTGTAGGAAATTTAATGCTCTATCGACATCATCTCATCAAATTTTCGATAAGGACTTACCATTTTTGAGATATTACCTGAAATATGTTAAACAATTGATACATCCAGAAAAATCTACAATTTCGTAACTTTGGAGCCTTTGTGGCACCTGTTAATATTCTCCGATCGGGCTAAAATTTTTTGTAGTTAATTATTTTAGGAATTGGAACCATTCTAGGGGGTGAGACCAAAAAAATTCGAAATTCGAAAATTAAGGGCCACCCTAGTATGCATATATGAAAAATCTCTGTGATTTTGAAAATTTTGATAGATATGTATATTTTTGGCACCCCTGAGCTTGGAAAAGTGATTTTTGCTTTTTCACCTGTAGTTTGTGCAAATTTAAGCTACAAAATAACTTATGATACCTTGTAATTATAAATGCTACTTTGTGTCCTTAGGCACTTAGAGATTTCTTGTTTTAATTAAAATAAAACATCTTTTTAATTCACATTTGATTCATTTTTGTTTAATAGCCAGTATTACTATGGTATATGATATCTTTTGAATACTGGCTGTCAAATAGGGTTTTTAATTTTTAAAAAGTATTTTAGAGCATATTTATATGAGCACAATGAAAAAATAAACGCTACTCTTTTGGCTGTAAATATTTTCAAATGTGGACTGCATTTTATAGAAGGTTAGGTCAGGAAATGATTAAGTAAACTAATTAATCAATATGAAAGCAATGACAACTTACCCACTAAGTACAATAGCAACAGCATCATTCAGGACACTCTCCCCAAACACTAGAGCATACAGATTCACATCAACTGAGAGATCATTGAAAATAGCAATGACAGTTACTGGATCAGTAGCTGAAACAACAGCTCCAAAATACAGGAGATCAAGAAAAGTGAAGGTTTTCAAGTGTGGCATGAGTTGGACAAATCCATACATAACCGCCCTGAAATGGAAAAAGCTTGCCTCAGATTCATACAATTTTATCAAAAATGGTACAATTTACTGCAAACAAATAAAAACAATTCAGGGAGAATGCATTTGTAGAAGGTCTTTGAATTTTCATTGTTTAAAATTAAGGCAAACAGATATAGTAAAATGTGTGGGAGGATACTTATACTATTATAAACTCACAAATATGTTAAAAGAGTAGATAAAATGTTCCATTCTCAAAATGTTAAAAATTTAAATTTTGGTTAAATTTCTTATGAAGAAACTCTTAGAGTTAATTCTAGGCTTCTATGTCAACAATTAAAGCCATGGAACTTTTGCAATTCACACCCTACATCAATGGTGCTCAATCTATGGCCTATGAGCTAAAAGATAGTTAAAAGAGTCAAACCAAAAATATCAGCCAAAAAATATAATTCTGCACTCCAACCAAACCATAAACTTGGTATTTATTGTTCCCTTTTCCAAAAAAAATATAGAAGTGAAAAGTGGGGATTTTCAACAAGGCAGCTACACTCCATTCCTAATTTCAAGCATAAATTTTAAGGTTCCTCGTCCCATTGTTACATGTTGTGTCACTACGAGTTTCAAACACTGGTATGGGTCAAAAGAAAATGTTTGGTTAATTGTATCCTGTCTTAACCTCAACCATATCCAATAATCCCAACGTGCCTAGTTCTCAAGATGTGACAACAACTGTAATCCATTTACCAATTGTTAACGAGATGCCTGGTTCCTTTTTGAACCATGTCTGTTAACCTCTCTAAATGAGTATGACCAGTCTTCAATGTATAAAATCGATAACCACATCTTTTTAGATGCAACTGAAGGCATATGATTAAGAAGTAACTTTGTTTCAGCTCCAAGTAACTAAAATGGTATAGCAAACCCAACAAGCATAGTGCTCCATATGAATTTTATTTTCCTGGGTCTTAGCGTGAGAATAATAAAAGTAATTTTCTTCTCTATAATTCCAAATGTACTACGGCACTCAAAATGCTTGGGGCTTGCCTCGAACTACCTGGTGGTTCTATAAATATAAGTACAGTTGATAATCTCCTGTGACTTTAAAATGGATCACAAAATTTAAAAAATAATTTATCACGATTCTAATCATAAATTATTCTTTAATTTTGAGAGTATAAATCACTGCAATAAGCAGTGATAAGTTAAAAAATGATAAAACATCTTTCATTAATTAATGGTAAATTTATACTTACCCAACAACGAAAGAAGATATAGTTGTTCCAACGAGGGCATAGGTCAATATGGCTCCTAGATTTCTGAAAAAGTACTTCTACATCAAAGAAAATTAGATATTAAAATTGTTTACCAAATAATATGCTCCTTTATATTAAACAAAAAATTATGGCAATGAAATTTAATAAATTCAATAACATAAATGAAGAAAGTTTCACTCAGTGCACATATCTACATGCACTTTGAAAGTTTTTGTATAAATAATTTTACTAGACATTTATCTACCTTAAGTAATATCACAATACATTAATTGATAACAAAAAATGTGAAAGCTCCACAGCACTAAGCATGAGCAGTGGATTGTAAGGCATTTCTTGAGGCTATAAAACTTGATAAAATTCACTCAAAACATGATTAAGAATTATTATGATGCTTTGCCATCACAAGACAAAAGTCTACAGTGTTTGAAAAATTCAAACATTTTCTCAAATTGAGTAAGATGATCCCAAGCCTAGCCAGGAAATTTTGTTGGGAATCTACAGGATCTTAGAGGTTGGATTAACAGTTTGGCAAACCCAACATGTTATGATGAATGATGAAGCAAAAGTAATAAAAATACATATTGTTCCCACAAGCTCACTTGATACAATGAGGCTAAATGTCACAAAGTCTGCATCATGTGCCTTTCTATATTATATACTGAATTAAGGTGAGATGTTCATGCAGTACTTCATATCACATAACAAGTTCTATCAACCCAGCAATCCCAAATATTAACTTAATTACAATACCAATGGACAAAAAATACCATATACAGTAAACTCCCAGTTATCCGGAATGCTCGGGGAATTGGGTTTTCTGGTTAAGAGTTTTATTGGATAGGCCTCAATAAAGCATTTGGATACCCAAATAAGGAGCAGATGAAGAATTGTACATTCACTTTGGAATTACTAACCTGCAGACTAGGTATTCTACTCACGATTATTCTTAAATAATTCCTTGACATTCAAGGAAGTAATGGAACTCAAATATACAAGTATTCAACATGTTTAATTGGAATATTTTAATATTTACTAAGTACCAGTGCTGGCAAACAAAAAAAAATCGATTCGTTGTGTTTTTCGTTACGGCCATAAAAGCAATTTCATTTTTTATTATGTTTTTCGTTACGATAAAATCTACATTTCGTTTTTCATCATCTTTAACGTTATAATGAAATAATTGCTTATGAGTACTTTTTATTTGATATTTATACCTCATAAGTTTAAGTTTTTCATTTAGAATTATAGTTAAAAAAATTTTCTAAACATATGTTGCAGATAAGGAACATTTTTAAGTTTTCTAAGGAGTCGCAACAGATTTCGTTATTTTTTTGATCATGCATACAAATTAGGATTTTTATATCCAACATTTAATAATCATGGTTAATTGCCTTAACCCACATTAAGTACAAAAATAATGTAATAATTATAATAAAGTACTGCAATGCTCATGTTGCATCGTAGAATTTTTTATAACTCGGAAAGTACACCGGCTGTACCCATTCTAATTCTTCCAACAGACCTAAAATTTGATGAAAACAAAGAAAATTATCGAAATTTCAAGTTTTCCTCTCTGGGGTTTATTTTTGATAGATTTCTCCTTCTCTTATACCCTATAAGAAATACATGTAAATCATCCATGGGTTTACAATATTGCATTTAATAACATTTTAGATATTAACAAAAGGATTGTTTTATTAAGTACATATATGAAAGAAGAGAAAGAGGAATGTACATAGTTTGATAAAGTTTTAATCCACTGTTAATAACCCTGAATATAGGTAATTTTTCAGGTAAAACAGAAAAATATGGAACCTTTACCCAATGTGACAGGGTCGGTTTCAGGCGTAAGCGACATAGGCGGTCGCTTACAGGCGCCACTTCAGAGGGACGGCAAAATCAATATTTTGGATTTTGATATTTTCATTTTTTCCAAAGTGTATTGCACAGAACTTCAAAACATCGCGAAAAACTATATTTTATGCCATGATAAGTCATTTACATTCAGGGTTGGTTCAAGGTGTAAGAGACGTAAACCTACCATTTACAGGTGTCACTTAAGAAGGACGGCAAGACAAACATTTTAAAGTTTTACATTGTCTAAAAAACACGCTGATGCACTGTGAACTTTACTTAACCTCTTCAGAGGAATAAAAGGAGGGGTTTTAAAGGGGGGAGGTTTAAAAAGGGGGGGGTTTCAAAAGGGAGGATTTTAAAAGGGGAGGTTTCAAAGGGGGGGTTTAAAAAGGGGCGTTTCAAAGGGGGGGTTTCAAAAAGGGGTTTCAAAAGGGAAGGTTTCAAAGGGGGTTTTCAAAAGAGGGGGTTTCAAAGGGGGGGTTTCAAAAGGGGAGGTTTCAAAAAGGGGATTCAAGGGGGGGGGGGGGGGGGGGTTTCATGTGCTTTTAGGGTTTAAGCATTGTAATTTCAAATAACCTTCCCGCCCCAAATACAGCAAACCTTCAATACTAGAGATTTTGATTACTCAAGGGTTTGTGTCTTTGTGCAAAAGCGTGATTGTAAAGTTGCAATATAAAAATATTCGGTAATATAATCACTACATAGTCATTTTGTTATAAGGTCAGTGAATGTTTTATTTCTATTTTCTGAAAATATTCAGCTGAATATATTTTTGAAAAAACAAAACTGAGTAAAATAAGTTTATTTTCCTATTTTAATATATAATTAATATTATTTCATGCCTTTGATATCCAGAGGGGCAGAAAATTTTTACCTCGCTTACACACATTTTTTAACCGAAACTGGCCCCGAATTCAATCGCTTCCGTGAGTAAATACCTATTCTAAATTTAAATTGATAAAAAGTTTATTATGAAATTTTTATGGAATGCTTTAAATGGGATACAACTACGTTCGTCAAGGTTTTTCCTGTAAACTACTTAATTGCTGTAAAATTAATAACTATTTTTTTATAATTAGACCGGTACTAGCATAAACCACCTAGTCCCAGGTTTAACTGGAAATCTATGAATTCGGCCGGTAGTGTTTGAATCGTAAAAGCACTGATTGTGAGATCTTTCTGCAACAGCTTAAATAGACTGACGAACAAATGACACAGTTTAGGATCCAGGGGCGGAGAGGGTGAGACAGTAACTTGGAGAGCACCCACCTCTAAAAGAGGAACTTGAGTATAATGAGTACGTGGAAAACCCCAATCCTAACAATTATTGAAAACAATAGTTTGAAACGACAATATACTGGGAGGGGGAACAGCGAATGTGAAAGCGGCACATACATTTAAGATCAATGCTTTATCTTCCACGTTTCTTCTCTTATGCTTCCTGAAGGAATCCTCTATTTCATAAATGTGGAAAAACCCAAAAGGACAATGGGTGATGGGCGGGGTAGGGTTCCTTTCGCGACAATGCGGTAGAAATGGCTCAGTGGGTGACAATGGGTTTTAGCCCACTTTCACTCGCACAGATGCCGTGTATGAATGTCCCTACAAGTTTTATAGCTAGCTAGAGCAAGTAATAACGAATATGTTAACGAAATAACGAAATTAAATTTTTGGTTTTCGTTATGTTTTTCGTTACAGCTTTTTGAAAAATTTCGTTAACGTTTTTCGTTACGTTAACTCAAAATTATTTCATTTTTTCGTTATGTTACATGTAACGTTTTCCAGCACTGCTAAGTACATTACATCCAATGGAGTTTCTTGTACGACTATCGCTACTAGCTTCACTTTTGTTCTAATAACAACTGGAGGTACGCGTTAACTTATTGTTAGTCCAACCCTTAGGATTTTCCTACAAAAAAATTGTTTCCTTGTCTGAGAAAAGGAGAGAAACGTTGCCAAAATAAACCAGTCTCATCGGAATTATAAATTTGATCAGGGGTTAGACCATGTTCCTTAACAAATGTTTCAAGAAAGTCACAAAATTTATCGGCAGCTCCTTGGTTTTTTATCATCCGAAACATCTAGGCACCTGATTCCATGCCTAATCTTAAAACGTGTTAGCCATCCATCTGAAAATGCACACGGTTTGCTAATCTCCATATATTTGTTTATAAAAATCTTGGGCCTTTTCTATCAACACTGGTTCAGAAATAGGTGCTTTCTCGGAACGCTTTATAGAAAAACATTCATAAATAGCAATATCCAACTGCTCAAGTTTCAGCTTATGAAGAGTGCACCGGTATTCATTTCCTCTAGTTGTCTCAGAAGACATAACGAATTTCATTAACTGTGATTTGTGTGTCTTAATGTCATAAATAATGGAAGAACCGACATTGAACTCTTTCATTAAAACATTGCAGTTCTCAACTTTCTCTAAAAGTTTTATTTTATCAAGTCTCTGGGTTAGGGTTAGCACAACGTGTTTCCTTTTATCACCTATAGTGCATATTGGAGTTTTAGGAGGCATTTAAAAAGGGCGTCCAAAATATTTTATTTTACATAAACACCGAGTGCAAGAAACATCCACAATTGCATATTGCGACTGCCGAAAATGCCAGTTTTCATGGTAACATTCTGAATTAGATGTAAACAAAAAAATTCTGAAAGCGCCAATTTTAGAGGGAACATTCGGAACTAGATGTAAAAAAAATCAAGATGCAAGAGATGCTGGTTGCTTGAGAATTTCTGGACAACAGGGAGTTTACTGTACTAGGAAATGATATTTATGACAAAGCCAAAATAACTGAGGTTTCTTGTTATGGGTCAAAGAATATCATATGCGGTTAACTAAATGGAATGTTATTACCTCTGTCAATAGCATTTTTCTTATTCTATGCTTCCCCTAGACACAATGAAATATTGTTACCACCACCAAGATAGTATAGAAATCAACGGAGGAAGCCTTTACTTGGTGAAACTCCATCATAAAAGAATGAGAAGGATAACTTAGTAAAAATTCCACTTTTATTAATAAAAGTGGAATTTTTACTCAGTTATCCTTCTCATTCTTTTAGGATAGAAATAGTTTTTCTAGAATGTTTACAAAAAAACGAGATTTAATAGAGCTACCTATGGATTTTATCCATTTTTATTAAGAATGCAGTCTTCTTTTTTTAGTTGTTTCAGCTGACACTATCTTGATAGATCCATTAATTTTATAAGAGCTCAAATAGTCTAAACAACATAGTGTGATTAAGCCGTCAACACTGGTCAATGGTAAGACTGTGATATTTTTCAATTTGATGACAAAATAAAAAATAGCAAAACTTCAATAGATAAGTTACACCATCTAGTTTTGGATGATAAAGCACCATCAATTTAGATAAACAAGGATTATATATGAATAACCGAGCCAGATTAGCCAACAGAAAAAACATACACGTAAAACCTTAATGGTAAACATACCTATTTGAAATAAGAGGAGAGAGACATTAAAGGTAAAATCAGCAGAGAAAAATAAAAAGGAAAATATGGTCATTAACAAGCATATAAGCTGTATACAATATATGCAAACTATATCTAAACTTTTAGGACATAAGGCCTAAATCATTTATTTTCTAAGTGCGAAATATACAATTAAATCTTGAATAAATTATCGAATAATCACGAAAAAAACTTTTCATACTCCTCAATCTAAATTCCAAATTATCCACCAGCCTGTACAATATACAGCAAACTCTAAATCCTCTCGGTTCAAACATTGCAGTTTCACTAATTTGCAGTCAAATCTTGCTGCAGCACTGCCATCTCCCTCCACAACACAGTGCTACAATCACATTCCTTCCATTCCAAGTTCAGAAATGGGATTTAGAAGTACTTAAAGAAAGTAAAAGGAAATATTATCAGGAAGTTGTAAAGACTTAGAAAATACAGGCAAGAAAATAAAAAAAAACTGGCAGATTATGAAAAAGTGCACATAAAATGATAGGAGTGGTAACCTCAGCTAAAATAAGAAAGTCATGGGTTACAGAAAAGATGAATGGAAAGACGGAAGAGAAGAGGTGGAAGCAGTTTAACATAGACTACAGAAGGAGAATATAAGAATTAAACAACTGCATTATGAGTGAAACCAGAAAATCAAGGAAAGTGCAATGTGAAGAAATGATGAAGTTGACAGGAAGAAGGGAGATATTTTGGGCACAATCAATAAAAGAAGTGGCAAAATATACTAAATACATATCTGGCGAAACACTTATAAAGTCATATTGACAGTTCTTGAGCTATTCACACTGATTCTAAAAATCTTACAGTATGACAGAATGAAATCAGTTTCATAAATATGTGATTTCATCCGATTCTGTAATAACATATTGCCCAGAGAGTTACAAACAAACTTTTTTGGGTTTAGGGGCACCTAAAATGTGAATACCCATTAAAATCTTGAAGTCAATCATTTTCACAATCAATAATTTCCTAAATAATTATATATGAGAAAATAAAATGTTTATAAATCAAGGAGTTTTTAATGTTTTTCCTTTCTCGTTTAAAGCATATTGTAGTGCTAGCCTTACATGGCTTAAGCGCTCTCCAAAATCAACTGTAGTAGTCATATTTGACATTTGTGGGTCAATTTGTTAATCAATTTTGTAATTATCAATTATAATATGATTTAGAAGGTTTGAATTCTAACTAATAAAACCTTAAACAGCCTTCAATCCCAATATATGGAGTATATAAAAATAAGAATTAAGTTCAAATTATTTAGAAATTCATTCACTACAATGTGCTTAAAAACATATGTACATACATTAGACTACTAGACACCCAGATTACTTTGGTTAAACATCTATTTCCAATAAAAACGTATTAAACCCTTATATGGAAAGCTATAGTAATGGAATGCTTTCTCACTTTGCTATATAAATATATAGCCCAGCTTCCATATTCGCTATGTCCTGGGACGTGGCCGCTGTTATTTACTGAGCAACTTGGGTCCACTAGTACATTTCATCAAACGTGAGGAAACACTAAAAAATACCCAAAATAAAACTGTTAGGGAGGAAAATGAGAAAATGGAAAGGACCTAGGTTTCAACATCAGAATTAAAAATGCTTTCAAGCAGTGGTTCCCAAATAATATCCTCACTGCTATGCTCTGGAAATGAATTTGTTGAAATAATGAATAAGATTTTCACAGAATTTAAGCTGTGAACATTACAAATGATTGCAGAATGCATATTATTCCTTTGTTATTATATTAAATTTTCACACATAACAGAGCGTAAAAATCAGCTAGAAGCACAATGTGGTCTGCGAAATGTTTGATGGTTGAAAAAGGGTCAGCATGCTTGAAAAGATTGGGGGCCAATGCCTTAAAGAATAAAGATTTCTGACAACAATCTTATATGCTGTGAGATATAGTAATTAAAGGTGAAAAAAGTTGAAAAAATTTATACAAAAACTAAAAATAATACGAATTTTGAAGCAAGGGCAGAAAATAATTAAATTTAAAAGCCAGCTAAAACACAATAAAACATAATTATACATATGAGTAATTGCTAGGTTTATTGATGATCAAATATTGGTAGTTATTACTCACCCTCTTGAGACTGTATCCAGCATGGAAAATTATGGGAGGTAGAATGATGTTGAAGAAAATCTCAGGATCAAATGTAGCCTACAAAGTCAAATTTTTGAAATTAAATTTATTTATCAGAGCTAACTTTATATGTTGTATGGTTAAATGAACAAAATCACTTATGGTTGCCATGTTCTGATATGCAGTACTGTAAGTAAGAAGTGGCACAGGTGGCTTAAGCCATTGCAAAAGATGCTCCATACCTATGATTCAAGATGAGAAAAAATATCTTTTCGTTCAAATAAATATTAAGTAGATTCTAAATCATTAAAAATAAAATAATTATACTGAAAACTTTTTCTACTATAATGTAGGAAAACTAATATTTTGCAAAATATTTTTAGAAGATTAAACTCATAGATGCTGTAAGTTTTTACTACAACTCCACTCATATGCTATTACCTTATAAAGAGGAATGTATCAATTTCTATCAATATTACATTAAATAACTGACGAGTTTAATTTATTGAAATGAGAAAAAAATTGGTTTGAAATACCTGAATATAGTTTCAACAAGTGGGTGAAACAAATTATTTGATCAATAGATAATCCAAATATGAGAAACTTACCTTAAGATCAATTTCATTTTCTTCCAAATCAACTATCTCCCCTCTGAAAGTATATGCATAAGTCTTATTTGGAACTGGGGAAGGTTTGTTTGGGAATCGAAGCCATATGATATCAGGTGGAACTGACTGGTTGTATTTAAATCCTTTTTCATCTGGTTCAACAGACATGTGGAGCACAGCAGAGGTACTTCCAGCATATCTTATTATGGCACCAACAATTAGACCTAAAAAGTTTTAAAATTGAGAGATTTTAATTATGGAATGTTCTGGGAAAAGTCATTGTCCTGCCTTACCAAACAAATAAATATAAAGCTCTACATCACATGAAAGAATAAATGTATTTTTTAGTCAAGAGCAACATGTGATTTGTTTTACAATTATAATGACCGATTTTAGAGTAGGGTATATGATTTAAGAATTATATTCTACAGAAACTAGTCTTAATAAAAGTTTTTAGTCTCTAAGAATATTCGTTTTATTTAAGGTAACACTAAAACGTCCACTTTTCCTTTGTAAGAAAAACTAAGATTACAATGGGTTTCTCTGTCCATGGCGTTAACTTTCACAAAATAACCTTAAGATGTATATGTTGTAAATAATATTGATCGAGTATGTTTTCATGAATCATTTGTTGCTAGAATTAGCCCCATTATGCTACCTCATTAAGAATTGTCATCTATTACATAAGCTAACTTCACCAACACTTGTAGTTGGTTTCATCTTTGCTGATTCTGTATTGTTTTTTTAAGTTCAAAAAAAGTATTTCAACGCGGAAATAGGATATTTATTCTTTCACACAATTACAGAGATTCGAGAATTAATTTCTTTCCAAATATTCGAGATAGGTGCACAAATATTATTGAAATTAATAGACGGAAACATGTTAATGATAGTCCTCTTATTAATATTTAATTTAATGTGTGATGAAGCTTGAATCACTCAGAAACGAAGAAAAATATTCACTAAAGAAATTATTTAATTCTCCATAGTTACTAATATAGATACCGAAGTTAGTTTTTATTGCTATTTTAAAATTGTATAAAAATACTCTTTATATAACTGGGTGGCGCTAGCAAAAAAATAACCCTGTAGGCCATTAATCACAAATAACACATTTGTTAAATTGCCCGGTAAAAAAGAAGGGAAAAAATGGTTTGGTGATCAAAACGATCCTGATACTGAACTTTAATTTACAAAACTATGCAACAAAAATGTTAAGTACATTAAATTTATCTAGTTGTCACTAGTTGTTATGCAATCTAGTTTGGCATTTATGAGCAAAACAATGGAGGAATAATGAAATATTATATATTAGTCAAATACAAGAATTAAAATCTGTTAAATTCATAACATACCATAAATTATGGCGAGTCCAGTCTCGTGAATGTACCTTAACCGCCGGTGCTTGAATAACCAAATTGTCAAAACAGTTAGGATAAGCAAAAAGGTATATAAAAGTAAATTTAAACTATCAATTCGGTGAGTATTCTGAGCTTTAACATCTAAATCTATGTCTGAAGGTTCACAGTAACATTTACACCAGAGCGTATTCCACACAATAAAGGAAATAAATAATGGTAACAAATTACGACCCATCCTTCACAGTTTCCGTCTTCTGCTATCACATGACATAACCTATCGTAACCATCGCAACTGACTGTGAAATATTGCTTTTCTTTCGATAAAATGTATCGCAATTTGAAAGATTTATTCCGACCAATTCCGACATCCGAGGATACAAGTGCCGATGGCGGCAGCACTGTCGCTATGTGTCATGGCGATGAAAGTAGGACCCTCGTTCTAGAGCTGTCTGCTAGGCATGTTTTTTGTGTAGCCTGTTGACTTAATTGCGATCATATTTGTCCGAGTTTGGGGTTGGGTTTGGTAATTTAGCTCTATATTATCCCTTAAATAAACATGTTTTGTTCAAATGTGCCTCACCAAAGACAAGACTTCGAAAAAGATTTGTAGCGTGTTCTATTTAAAATAATAAACAAGTAGGCTATTGAGCGAAAGTAAGTAAAATTACACAGTTCTAAAAATTTATTCTATTAAATAGTTTGACGTTATTATCTATACGAATCCATTATGACTTTCGTATAGTTGGCCGTATTCACAGCTGAGAATGTAAATAAGTATGCTATCAAGCGAAAGTAAGTAAAATTTTATGAAATATTTTGTCGTCGTTATTTAATGCCAATTGTTTTTTAGGAAATGTTCGCGTAAAATACTGCTTAATATTGTAATGGTTAAATACATTGCTGTGAGATTGGTTAATTAGTTTTTCGAAACAGAAGTGAAATTACATAGGTCTGAAAATTTATTTACATAATTAATGTATTGAATATTATTAAAGATGCAAAATTTTCCAGTATAGGTTGGTCTGCAGGGGAATGTGTTTTTATTTTAGCATTCCTTAAAAAAAGCGCCTCATGTACTATGCTCTGCAATTATTTCCTCACTTGTTTACATTTTATAATGGTATCGCCGGATGTCGATATATCGTAGTGATCGTAGATAACTTCAGTCACATTTGGACACATTTGGAAGACTGTATCGTCAAATTATGACCGTAATGAGTTTCGTTATTTTACGTATGCAATTTGATTCATCGCTATGAATCTTAATTTTTAACAAGTAACTTATTTCAAACTGTGATGTGAAAGGTTGAGCGCTATAACTTTTTGAGCTAAAAATTCGCGAAGAGATGCCTTATGAAGTGCATGTAATCTCTGAAGGTTACTCGACCGAGAGTAATGGTTGCTTTTATGCTAATTGTACAAGTACTCTACTACTTGGAAAATATAGAATTGTTGTGGACACTATGAATCCCTGGTCGAAGGACTCATTGATCAATGGTAAAAAAGCTTAATGAAATGAATGATACATAATTTAGTCGTCATATAAAGCGGAATGTCTTTAAAATGTAAGAGTGGATCTTACGGTCTAAATTTCGCTCGAATAAAGCCGATTATGTGTCTGTCTAATGTCATTTTCACTTACTTTAGGTTTAAAGAAACATGGATTATCGTGTAATGATGTAAATTTTGTTATTTGCACCCACGGGCATTCGGATCACGTCGGAAATAATAACCTGTTTCTGGGAGCTAAACAAATTGTTGGATATGATGTGTCGTTTGAGAATTGTTTCTTCAATCACGACTTCAAGAAGGGTATTCATGAATGAAAGTTATTGATATTAAATTTTGAATAACCTTAAATATAGCCTAATAGGAGATGCATTATTATATGAAAGGTGACCGGTACATTATTGATGATGATGTCTATGTATTGCCTACTCCTGGACATACACATGCCGATGTCTCGGTTGTTGCGCAAACGAAAAACTTGGGAGTTGTAGCAGTTACCGGTAATGCTAAAAAAAATCGTGTGAATGTTGATGATAATAAAATTTGCCAAGTTTTTTAAGAAACTACATTTATCTACAGGAGATCTTTTTGAAAGAGAGGAAGACATGGATAATCCTTCATTGTGGAAAGATATGGGAGGCAGTGAGCAACCACAGTTACAGGAACAAAACAGAGAAAAAATCATTAAAATTGCTGATTATATCATTCCTGGTCATGGCCCTATGTTTAGAGTGACGGATAAGATGAAAGTTTTTACTCTTTCATCGCAATTTGTTTGAGCAGTACATCTTACCTCACTGATTTGTATACCTTAAAAATGAAATTTCCTCAGTTGTATTGTGTCATTTTATATATTGTGTTATTTAAAATAGTGTTCCATAAGTTCTCAGAAATTTGCAAATAAAAGATTTAATACATTCATTACAGAAAAATTGAGGGAATTGTTTAAGAACTACTTGCATTAAACCTGTAGGATTATTAAATGTTTTTTATGAATGTGATAGTTTCCTTCCTATATTTTAATATCATAAGTTGAAATTACTATTTTTTTCTTTCCTGAATTTTTGTATGAAAGGTGTTAGCAGTAGCAGCAACCAAAATATTATTTGGACATCTAAAACTCATTGTTTCCTCATTAAGTATGTGTTAATTAATCTGATGAGTATCAATTCCCCAGCATTTGATAATTGTATGTTATCATCTTTTTGAAAGTATTGTATTTTATCACTTGAAAATGTAAATTTTCTCATAGCCAATTAGGAAGAATGCTCTAGGAATGATTTAATGTTAACAGGTCTAAAACAAATACAGTGAAACCTGTGATGTTGGTCACCTGCCATAGTTGGCTGCATTTTTATGGAACCCTCTTTAACCTGGCCACCTTTCAATCTTGTATCTTGTCCACCTTGTATTTCATGCTATGCTTTTGTATACATTCCAACCTTTCTATGTTGGCCACACATGAACATGTTATGCCACCTCTGACCCACAAGGATGCTCTACAGTGTGTATCACAATTAAGTACTCTTCTGCCCACCAACCTCAACTCATGGGTGATCTTTTTCGCTTGTACAATAATAGTGAGAAACTGGATTGCAGCTATGACGTTAACAAGGACCTTGATATTGGTGAGTCTCAGTTCAGACAATTTTATACCTGTCATACTGTATCTAACAATCCACTAAATGGTAGGTTCTTTTGTTACTCAATATATCGTATTTTTTGATCAAATATTAAAATTCATAAGTTGAAGTATCTGTATATAATAATCTAAATAACAATCTACTTAATAATACAATTAATTAGAATAATATATTAATTAACCTAACTAAACATCTACTAGAAAAATACCTCATTCTCCAAACGTACAATTTGTGATGCTATGCTCATAATGTTGAGGATTAAGTAATATCAAAACATTATCTTTTTATTTTTTCAGCAAAAGGTTATACAAAATTATTAGTCATAAACATATATGCAGAACACAATAGTGTACTAATTTACCTAATATACTAAATCAGATGTACAAAAGATAGTAAAAAAATATTCTATCCGAATTAGGGCCCAGAGTTAGTGGTTGAACCGGTTAAAATAACCAGAGAGTATGTCATCTAGACCTGTCCTTTAGATTCCTTATTTTTCTCTCTGTAGTAAATGCTCCTATGGAGGCATATTTTGTTGGCATTTAATTTTTCCATTTTAAAATCTTGAGAATAAAAGGGCGGATAATTTAGATATAGAAGTTGGAATTCGATAGGGACGTCGTTCCATTGTTCCTCCACAGTAGTGTCTCGATGGGCCCCACCTCTCCCACAACGTGTGTTGGGGAAGGTGCCCCGTGGTTAGCAGGCCCCATCATGGCCTAATCGTCGAATCTAGGGGACATTTTACTGTATAATATATCACTAGTGTTTCTTTTTATTAATGTATCTGCAATGGTAAGGAATTCAACCCAAAAAATGTCTAAGATATTTGTAGATGTGGGGGGCACATTATTAGTTGCGGGGTCCCCAGATTTTCCAGTATGATTCTGGCCCTCACTAGATTAAGGATCTACAGTTAGGTATTTGTTTTTATAAGAAAAGGGCTGCCGGGCAGTGCAGGGGAACATTTTGAATGGAAGTTTTATCTATCGATCTCTCATTATTAAAAGAAAAATTAATAGTCCAGAGATCCCTTCTTTTATAAGTGTATTTATTCTCTGATTGTTTATGTTAACTACTTCCTAAATAAGGTTACAATGTGTTATATACCATTAAATACCATTTGGAGACATTTTTCATAGTGGAGGAAAAAAATGGTAAAGGGGTCGGAAATATCAGAGCCCAGCATTTCAATCCTGGGCCTCGGACGGCTGCCCTGTTCACCCATGGCTGTATCTAGCACTGGGTGCATGTTATACACGAGTAATACTTCTGTGCACCTAAATTCAGAAATTATAGTGTACCTACCTCACACCAAATTCTCGCTTTTTGGATGAATTAAGGAGAAAACCACACAAATTATCGACAATCTAGGTTTTACATATATTAATTATACATATGGAACACCTAATTACTTCTATAGAGTTATAATTTCATCCTCTCCAAATATTCCTCATTTCACTAGCTCATAAGCTGATTGCTGTAGTCTTTGCAAAATTGCCAGGTAGATTTCCCGCAAAACATATTGAAATAATTTTAATTAGTTAATTATAATTGCATAATTAACAATGTAAGTATGTAATTGAAAACCCATAGACTGTATAATGACATGTATGAACTTAATCTTACCTGTAGCATTTCCTGTTTCCAGATTTGTTTGTTACATTTTCGCATTATTCCTTCTTTTAAACAGTTTTGGAATGAGATAGAAAAGAGACAACCAACATCCATTATAAATCAAAACTATCTATTTTATAGATCCCTTTTGTCTGATTTAAAAGGATTGGCAACAGTGGTGCTGCGGTTTTCCATGTAGCATCAGTTTGGCCAACTTACTGTATGAAGTTGCTCCATCTCAACTCATTCGCTTTCATTATTGACAATGTCTCTCTAAGACATAATGTGGAGCTTAATGGACAAGTCCAGATGTTTTAAAATTGTTAACTAGCGATAATTTAATGCTTTAACTTATTTATTTACAGTACTACTCTAGTTAATACTTAACATTATGATATAATTCTAAAATTTTGTTCTTATACCCCACAAAAATAAAGGGTGCGCATTATACATGGGGTATAAGAAAAAGTCGGAATTTTTTGGCAAAAAGTACAGGTGCGTGTTATACACGAGCATATATGGTAATAACTGAATCAATTAGACTTTTTAAATTGATAAGTTTAATTATTTCAATGTACAGTCATTTCGAAAAGTCAAGTGACACGGCTCGGTCACGCCACCCATAGGCCGGAGCTGAAAGTTCCGAGTATGTTGGTACCCATTGCTTGAGTGGAAGCAGGAGAGGGGCATGATAGTGAGGGTTGGAAGAGTGAGGAGGTGAGTTTCGAAGCCTGGGTTGGCATGCTGCGAGAAACGAACGGAATCAGAGCCTATGAGACAAACCCCATTCAACAGTGCGAGAGTATCCAATCCAACTCAGAAAAAAGGACTCTCTCAGAGGTTGCCTTCACATGCCAAGGGTAACAAGAAAACCTCCAAGAGGAGGCGTGTAAACGGTTCGAATTCCTCAGTGATGTCTTACAATTAGATATGGAAACATAAATGAATATGCCGCATCTGGAAAGCACTTCCGGAAAAGATGCAGTATTTTCACCTTTGTGGGCATTATAAATGTGAAATGCTAGGCTGCTGGGCCGCGACGGTCTATGGGTTCAAGGGGTGCAACCGGGCAGCAACATATTAGGGGCGGCAATTCACGGGCGGAGGCAAGAATCTCTTAATTTTGTGCTTTTACAAACATACAAACGGAGCATTACTTAGCAACCTGTAATCTAAAAAAATCTTTGACAACATTGTGCCCTTTTCTTGGAGCTCAGATAAGACTGTATATGGTAACACAAGGTCAGAATTCATCGAGGATACAATGTAATAATGTGTTCATTTTCGTGGTGGGCGTAGAGCTTAGTTGCCAAGTTAGCGATGTCCTAGATTTAGCGACTTTATTCTTCCTTTAGCGACGTTTTTAGTGTATAGCGACATGCCACTAACTTAGCGATTTTCTACTAATCTAGCGACAAATTTAGATATTGCTTTATGTAAGCATAAATACATGCAATATACAACATAAACCAAACATTTATTTAATGGTAGATTTATTTAAATCTGTATATGTTTTAATATAACTTAAAATATTTCTAGTTACTTCCCCGGTTATGATATTTGAAAGACATTTTAAACTAATATTGAAATATATCATTATAATTTAGGTTGACGAATACATCATGAAACGCATTTAAATTACAGAAAAAATGAATTCTATCACAAAATAAATAAGGTATTCTTCTCGATGTATAAATTAGATCGATTTTTATTAACACCTTAAATACTAAGTCGATGGGGATTTTGATGAGTATTCGATATCTTCTGCTAATCTGGGAGCAATTGATGAGTACGAGTATTCCCTGGTTGACTTGAAGTTTCATGATGAATCAGAGCATGAAGTGCATGGACAGAAAGACGAAGTAGTATCCTAGGGAATATGCCAAGTAGTCTTATTCATTATGTGCCTGGAAAAAATACAAAGAATGTATTCAATTGGAGTTACTGTTTCAAACGTCTGTGCCTACTGATACCAACCCCAAATTGGTTTTAAGTTTTTATATTTAGCTTTAAGGGGGAAAACATCTAAAAGAGTAAGCGGTGAGAACTTTGGATGTATACTTCCTCATTACTATAAAACATCATACATAATATCGTTGAGATATATTATTTGAGATCATTTAAACAACGGGGCATGAAAAGCGAGGTATGAAGCATACACTTTTAAAATAAAATGGAATGAAGCAAATAGAGTTCATATGCATGGATACACAAGGCATAACATAAACTCCAACTAAGATAGAAATTCTGAACATGATCGGGACCCTTTCACACATGATAGCTCTACTTACTACATTCCATCAGGATTGCTCAGTGTTATGTCATTGTCTTGAGACTTACGGGGTTTTCTGCTTTCCCTCAGCGACGATGTTCAGCGTCTTAGCGTTTAAATCGAACTCCGCAATTCCGCAACGGAAATACCCCAATACATGAGCAAAGAATAATTTTGGCTTGGTAGCTTACTTATGAAAAGCATATGTACCGAAAGTAGGAGACTCGGGTTCTGGGGAGGTTCAGAATATTTCACCTTTATTCAGCCTATGTTTACCTTAAAAACAGACACACATATGCAGGGCGTGCCTATCCGGGGTGCAATGCACCTGGACGCCAACTTGCCGGGGTGCCTTCCCATCAAGGTATTTGTATCTATATATTTATTGGAATTCGACTTGGGAATGTTTCCTCCTTTGTCCAAATGAAAAGGGAAAGTTGGAGATATTAAATGACACAAAATCTTCCAGGCAAAATTTTTCCGATCCCTTGCGATAAGCGGTCGTATGGCTCAGGGTCTCTAAAACAGATATCAGTGGCGACCGAAAATGGCTTCACCGTAGGAGTCGCCAAGAGGTGGGGGCGCTACTCTGCTAATTGCTATCCCGACCCTAGCGAGGAGCTCCAGCTGAGGCGGCATTCCTTTCGTAAAGTACCATCAAACATTACCACAAATCCTTTCGCTGGAAGAATACCAGGTGCCTACCCTTTTTCTCCCACTTACCGAGTCTTGGAAATCCCAACTCCGTTTTAAATCGGTTTGGTATACCTTTTTCGAAAACTAGCTTTCCTTACTCCTTCACGATCTCCCACCTACGTTAACGTTCATATTCATTTCTAAATACATAGTACCAAATTCAATTACCGAAATCTACTTCTTCATTGGATTTTAAAATAACTTAAAATGAAAATACGAAGTCGGGACTTTGATGTAAGAATGCATAAATAATTTTTTGTTTTCTTATTGTCAGAATAAATGTCAAATCGAATTTGGCTTCTTAATGGACAAAAAAAACGAATTTTTGATTGATCATTAAGGTAACGGGACAGAGTATTGAATTATAATCCTATGTTCGGTGAGTTTAATAAGTTTCCTTCAAGCAGATATTAAATGATATGCTTATATTGATAACTATGCAACTTTCAATCATTTCGTTATGGGATACATTGACAGAAATACATAAGCTTGTCTCTACTGTCTGTCAATGAAAAAAGTCGTATTTGATCATACCACAAAATTTCGCTAGTAGGGGGGGCGCCACAGAGATATCTTGCACCTGGGAAAGAAACACCCTAGGCGCGGCCCTGCCTATTTACCGTAAGAGACAGTATTTTTTATAGTAATGCTGATTGTATTATAATATGCCTTATATTCTTACATATTTATTGGCTACGGAAATTTATCAAACCATAAGGCGTTTTTACTTTCTCCAGACAGACAAACGACTTTATTTAGGGTGAAATTGAGACTGTGAAGTCCCTTCTTACATACGTAGTATAGAGAAAGTATTGTATCCATGAAAAATCTGATGTGGCCAACACATGACTTTCTCCATATTTGGGGTATAGATATATAAATTAATATGAATAGCATTATGAGGCAAAATTATTATTTCGTATCGTAAAAGAATACAGTCGTACTTATTGCCGTAAATTATATTTTGAATATGTTTACAGAATTCACCGCTACATGGTTCTAGCGCTGTATACTGGAAATTACGAAAAAAGTTGAATATCTCCGAAATCGATGGTTCTACGAAAATTTGTTTCAAACAAAACCTGGAAGAAATATTATTCTCTACAACTTTGGTCCTCACGAAGATTACCAATAACGACGCTTTTAAGTAGATATTTGACGGAAACCGAAAAAACCGATTATTTATACAGTAAAACCTGGTTAATTCGAACCTCTATATTTCGAAATTCGACGTAATTCGAAATTTTTTAACACTTGAAAGACCGAAGAAGCCAATTTCATG
Source organism: Uropetala carovei (assembly GCA_036926305.1). NCBI lineage: Eukaryota > Metazoa > Arthropoda > Insecta > Odonata > Petaluridae > Uropetala > Uropetala carovei. The sequence continues at coordinate 3,839,952 of JAXCHB010000172.1, read as the reverse complement.
CAAATGTATTTCAATAATTCGAAAATCTCCATAATTCGTAATTCGAAAAAAAGTTTTGCCCGATTCTCGGAATATCAACGCATTTTTGTCGACATAATTCGAAATAAAATTTACCAAAAAGAAACAAAATGAAATTTACTAAAATATTTCTGCCACTATGTCGGCTGGTTCACAAACATTGTGCGATCGTGATCATACCGACTGGGCGTTGGGTATTGTCATAAGATTCTGTCCATCCCCTCAATTTATCTACTGTTTTAGGGTTTTGTGTGGAAAACGCGTTCCAATATTCCTTTGGTTCGTTGTTTGTTTCGTATTAGATTGTATTTTTCATCATTGTTAGTTACTTGTTTAAATAATATTCTTAGTTTAATAACCGCAAGAGAGACTATATTTAAATTTATTGCTATAAAATATTTTTTTTAAATATACCCTCCAATGGCTCCGGTTCGTAGTGCATATAAGACTCTTACTCTGAAAAAATGTCTTTGCTGCAAGACATTGACAAGAAGTTAGAATGGAAAGGAAACCTGGCCTCAAAGTATGGGATTCCGAACTCGTCTTTATCTACAATTTTAAGGAATCGGACGAAGATTGCAGAAAGTTTTTATAAATTTAAAGGGAGCGCTACATGTCAGCGTTCATGGCCTGCGAAAAACGAAGACCTCGAAGAAGAACTGTCCGATTTTTTTTCACAAGTACGAGCGGTGAATTTACCTGTGACAAGCCCGATGCTCATTGAAAAATCAAGAAGTCTTGCGAACACTTTGAACATTGAAGATTTTAAAGCGTCCAATGGGTGGTTGGATGGTTTTAAAGACGCCACAATATTGTTTGTCTCGCGGTATATGTGGTGATGCCCAAAAAATTAACGAAGAGGAAGTGACGACCTGGTTGCAAAGTAATAAACATGTTTTGGAGAAGTACGCGCTCAAGGACATTTTTAATATGGATGAAACGCATTTTTTTTTAACATGTTGCTCGATCGTACTTTGGCTCTCCGAGGCGAAAAATGTCACGGCGGCAAACGTAGTAAGGACCGTCTCACCGCCGCGCCGTGCTCTGCACAAATATGGATGGGTCGAATAAAGAAAAACTTGTAATCATCGGAAAATATGGCAACCCACTCTGTTTCAAAGGTATTAATCGTGATTATTTGCCGATAATTTACGAGCATAACAAAAAGGTGTGGATGACAACAGACATATTCAAAAGTTTTTTAATAAGAATGCAAAAACGTGTGGCGGTGCAAAATCGTAAAATTTTGTTGACACTAGACAACTGTTCTGCTCACCATGTGGCTCAGATAAATACGGCCAATGTTGAGTTGCTGTATTTTCCACCGAACACAACCTGTGTTCTGCGGCCACTCGACCAGGGCATCATTCAAAATTTAAAGTCATTACAGAAAAAAACTATTGTCGTCATACTTGGTGCAAATTACAAATGGATGTTCGCAGGATGATTTACGAAAATGGACGATTTTAGACGCGTGCCGGGCCTTGACATCGGCGTGGCAATTGGTGACTCCTCAAACCATCGCTAACTGTTTTAAGAAAAGCGGGCTATCTTCGCAGCCGGCAGAAGTGTTCCAAGGTACAGAAGTGGAGGAAGTAATCGACAGTAATGTATTGGGGCCTGTCAGTTTCGGAGACTTTGTTTCCTTTGATAATGACTTGACTACGTCGGTTGTGTATGACCCCACGATCTAGGAATCGAAAACCGTTGCGAGTGATAGCGACGAAGAAGACGTTGTGGATAACGTCGATGCTAGGTTGGATGTGCCATTGCCATCTAAGGAGGATGTTTTAAAAGCTTAAGATACCCTTCAAAGGTACGTGTCTGGGATGCCAGACGTGCCGATGAATATCTGTGAAAAATTGATGCCATTATGCAACACATTGCGCTAGGGAGTGCCCTGAAATTGAAACAGGAAAATAACCAACTTTTTAAAATAAATTTAAATTAATATTTTATTACACACTTTTGTTTATTTACTATTAAGTTGAAATAAGTGAAAGACATTATTAACATTTTAGTGGTTTAATTATATGTTCATATATGTTTCAATGTTTAAATGAGTAATCCTAAATTTGACTTTTATTCATCGACATCATATTTTGAGGTATGCATGTGTAGTACATCCTTTTTTTCTGTATTTTAATATGGTATCATATTCATTTGTTTTTCTGTAATTTATATTTACATTTTTTAAATTTGGTAAATCACGCTTTTTTGTAAATTTCGAATTATAGAGGTTCTTCGTAATTCGAAATGCTTTTTCTTTGGTCCCGTGAATTTTGAATTAACCAGGTTTTACTGTAAATAATTCCTAAACAATAATGGCTAAGGTAAATTGTTTCAAATGAAAGTTGTAGGAAATTACATTCTCTATAACCTTTGTATAGAATTGTATATACAATAATGTTGTTTTAACGGAGAAATATCGCAAAAATCAAATCAGATTTTGAATAAACGTCGACTTCCGGTTAACCGGTATTGTCCAAAAACTAATGAGTGTTTGTGCTCATGCAAAAGTGTTATATATGAAGTTTGATAACGATATGGCAATTACTTTTTGAGTTAGAGCGCCCACAATCACACACACAGACATCATTCAGAAAATAGTCTAAACGTGTTCTAGGGACCTCAAAACGTGTATTTCCATTGAAATCTCAAAGTCGATTTTTGTCATGATCACAATACTTTCCCATTACTATGTATGGAGAAAGTAAAAACTGTAAGAGAAATTGCTGCTCAATTTTTAACAATTCTAGAGGAGTTTGGGTTAGATTTTCAACTCTGCATTGGTCAAGCCTACAATAATTGATCTAATATGGCTGGCAAGTATAACAGCGTACAATCAGTTCTCCTTGAGCATAACTCAAAATGCATTTTCTCCAGCTGTGGAAATCACACATAAAACCTTGTAGGTGTTGACTGTGCCGAATCGTGCAAAGAGGCAATCACTTACTTTGGAACTATACAGCAAATGTACAACTTATTCAATAGCAGTCCACAAAGGTAAGAAATGTTGAAGCAACATCTTCCAGTTTCATTGCATGGGATGTCCAAAACTAGGTGTTCTGCACAGATTGATGGTGAACAACCAGTTGCATATCATTTGGATGAAGTAAGAATGGACTTAAGTGAGCTTGAATCTCTCAATCTCACACTGCACAGGCTCAAACTGAACTTAATTCTAACCAGAAATACATGTCCAAATTTGAAAATGTGTTCTAATGTCATCTTTGTGGGTTAAGGTATTACCAGACTAATCTGTTGATTGAAGCACATAACGCTACACTTGCTGTTGAGAGGGTAACATTGAAAGTCTCAATGCTGACATTCAGCAGGTTCGTGAACAATGGGATGCGATTTTGAGTGAGGCCAAATTAGTAGCTCAGAATATTGGCATTTCATTTGAGTTTACCTGCAATTGCAAGATTCTTAATGAGTCTGATGTTGAACAACATTATAGAATGAATGTCTTATTTGTTATTGTTGACTCCATTTTATCAGGTCTTAGAAGGCGGTTTGAATCACTTAATGTAATTTGTAACCTTCTTGGGTTCCTCTGGCCATTTAATAGCCTGAGCAGTGAAGATCTACGTACATCAGCAGAACAATTCCAAAGAAAGTACACCAAAGAAATATCAACAGATGTGTGACGAGGTCATTTTCCTCAAGCGAATACATTCCGTGAACTTTAAACTGGATTGTAAGCCAAAGGAAATGCTTCAAGAAATACTCCAATTTGGACTTGCTGGTGTGTTTCCTAATGTCACCCTTGCATTGAGGATTTATCTCAGTCTACTTGCATCAGTAGCTTCAGGTGAGCGGTCTTTCAGTGTGCTGAAGCAGGTCAAGAATTATCACCGTTCAACTATGGGACAAGATCGTTTGAATGGCCCTGTTATGCTCAACATAAACTGTGACATTGCAAGAAAACTAAATTTTTCCACAATAATTGGTCAATTTGCACTTCTTCCTGATATTTTGGGGCTGAAAAGCGCGGTGCGTGTTATAAGAGGGTACATATTTATCGCGGTATTTAAAAAAATTAATACTTGCACAGATAAAGAAAAGTAAGGTTGATTTAATGTGCATATTGGCCATAATATGCACGTCAAGTTAAATCGAATTTGATTGTATATTATATTAACTTTGATCTACATGAATTAAATATATCACTTGATTGAGGTACAAACGGTGCGATCGCACTGAGCCACGCACTTAGAGGCTTCGTGCTCTCTAAGAAATATTTGTTGCACTTATAAAGTACATGCAATTTTGAAAATATATTGTCGTCTCATAGTGAGAGAGATTGCTTTAGTTATTATAATTTACTATTAAAAATTTTTGATGCATAAGAGGCATGCTCAGTTTGCACCGGGCCCCGCGATTTGCCTAGCCGTCTCTTACGTCATATTTTAATTTATTATTTTATCATATCACAATGATACTGACAATTTAATGCATATATTCGCAGTTAAATGATAAATTTGTGACTGGGACAAAAATTCTAGGAAAATGTGCACGCTATACGCAGGTATATAAAAAACACAGAATACAAGGCCGGAAACCTACCTGCTCGTTATACGTGGGTGCACATTATACGCAGGTGCGCATTATAAGCGGGTGCGCTTATACATGGGTGCGAATTATACGCGGGTGCGCATTATATGCGGGTGCGCATTATATGCGGGTGCGCTTATACGCGGGTGCGCATTATACGCGGGTGCGCATTATAAGCGGGTGCGCTTATACGCGGGTGCGCATTATACGCGGGTGCGCATTATATGCGGGTGCGCAGTATATGCGGGTATATACAGTAGTTGGTTTTTTATACACTTTTACTTCTCTTTATATTTGTTTGTCACACATTATTATTCTTACTCAGAGGCAGAGCCAACCCGGCCTTGCCGTATTTGGCTGCCATTACAAAGGGTGCGGGTTCGATTCTTTCCGAAAGTTTTTTGTATTTATTATCGTTCTAGCGCCCACTGTCAGAGGGCGTTAACGGCTGTTTATGAGCTAAGTGAAATAAATTATTATTATAGCTTAGCGGGAGAACGCTAGCATAACAATGAAATGCTTGTTTTTATAGATTTTAGTTAAATATGATGAATTCGTTTACAATGGTTATTATAAATAAACACTCTTTTTGACCGTTTCATCGAGTTGACTACGTCAAGAAATCAGGTGGTAATTATATTATTTAAATTCGGAAAAAAGAAATTCTTTATTGCATATACACCACCGTAGTGAGTACATTTCCTTTAATTTTACAATACGTACATGATCATATTTATTATATTACAGTATATATACAATGAGAAGGTCATTTGACGGTTATCATTAATCCCGTTGACTTTAGAACTGAGGGCTTTGGAATAAAGAGTACTTCGTTTACGATCACCAACATTTATTTTCCGATCTCTTCAAAATACAAATTGAGTAATTGTCGCGTTAGTACGCTCGTTGCCTCCTTTCTCCTTCGGCCTGGTGCTGGTCTCTGGTGCCACTTCCCAGCTCGCTCTGGCGAATTCTGCATCATACAGTCGCATCTGCTCACACTTCGCCGCGTTTCTTCTCTCATAGCACCCGTCCATACTTCTGTCGGCGTCCCTGTCCGCTATCCGCACCCTTTTCTCGCAGGAGCACTCAGCCCTATCAGGATCATACACTCCGCTGGACTCCACACCACGATGGTTTCTGCTCACGCGTTCTTTATTCGCCAAATTTGCTCCACAGTGCCGTTGTCAATCGGATGCTCATAGTGTCTACACCGCGAATCTCCAAACGGAAGCTGTTGTCCAGTGAGCACTCCTGCATTCCACCACGATAATGTGGTAATCAAAGTGCCTGGAATTCGATAAAAGAATCAAATCACAGATAAAAGTGAAATAGCCGAATTTCCTGTATTGGAACCACTTTATGATACATATATTAAGAATATAATATTATAAACTTATTGCTAAAAATAAAATGAAAGATTTAAATTACACATGCAATTCCCTCGAAATGTTTTGTGGTGTTCAACATTTTAATTGTACCGGATGATGCGCTAGCGTAGCGCGTAGGAACGAGCAAAGTAGAGCTTTTTGAGGCCGGAGAGTAGGGTAGAGTGTAGGCGTCTTAGGGGAATGGACTAATCGAGAGTGTAATGGAGAATCATGACAAGAGAAAACTGTGTAATACCACGAATACGTTAGGTTTAACTAGCCATGAAGGCGCTTACATCCGCGATATCAGTAGTGTTAACGCTTGTAATTTCGATAAAAATATTGAAATAAAAATATTATAATATTAAATACGATAACAACCAACCAACCGTAAGAGTGACTGTAATGAGTATGCATTTATTCTTAAAACGAATTCGAATGGAAAGGCTGAGGTCAATATGAGAAGCAATAGTGAGAAATGAAATCTATTGAACTGCCACAGAATCCGTAGGAAAATTGCCGATTTTGAGCATATCATTCGCGGTCTACACACCGATGTCGTTGGCTAACGGACGAGATTGCAAGTCATGAGATATTCCCTAAAGACTATCAAGTTTTTAGAAAAGATCGTAGCATCCGGCCGGCAGGTGTAGTATTTATTGCAATCAGCCAACCATACGAAAGTTTTCTATTGCGGATTAGTGACGTCGAAGTTTTAAGTTTCTGGTGTAGTGTTAGAGGAATCGACTATAAATAGTAAATATATATGTCTTTTATAGGCCTCCCAGTTCAAGTTTAGAAATTATTCATTATCTCCAGAAACGAGTAGCAACGCTAATATCGAAAAATAAAGAGGGTCATTATAATTGGAGGAGACTTCAACCTACCTTCAATTCACTGGAATCATAATTGCTTTGATCCCGGTGGTAGGGAAAGTGCATCGTGCGAAGCACTGACAGAAACCTTCGTTAACACTATTTGTGTCAGCTAGTGAGAAGCCTCACGAGTTCGAAAAATCTACTATAATACATATAATCAGGGGTGGGCTGCCAATCTGGTAACAAGGGGCTCGCTATATGCAGGGGTATGACGGCAACCTGTTAAGAATGGGCTCGCTGTATTTTAACAAAAAAGAGATGGGTAGAAATTCGGAAGAAGGTCTGATACCGAATTTCAACATAGGAAAACAAGATACCCTCAGAAAATATGTGTTTTTCGGACTTTTATTTCTAAAAAAATTTAAATTTATATTTATTTTCCGTTGATAACCGTATTTAATACTTTTTTTCATATTTTTTCTTCTGCACTGCTGATTGCAACTGTGTTAGCGATTTTCATAGCTTTTGCAATTGTAGGAGGAATAGGAGCATGCAGTTTTGATTGGAGATTTGAGTCCACAAAATCCCTGAAGTCATTAATATCTATTTTAAATTTTAACAACATATTTAACTGCTGTAATTTCTTTTCCCCTTCTAGCCATCGAGAAAGTATTTCCTCAAAGTTCCAAGAGGTTGGTTCCAACATATCAAAGAGTGATAAAAGGTACTCGTATTGCTTATGATTATTTAAATCGTTCCCATATTCAGTGTACGCTGATTTGAAAAAAAATGATTTGTCGATAAAAGTCTGGCTGTCAAATTATCAATTACACTTTGAATTAGTTGACCTCTAGGAAGAAAGTTAGCTAACTTCAATGAAATGCTTTGAAATGGAATGCATTTATAAGTATCGGATTTAATTAACTGAGAAATTTCTTCTTCGTGTTTACCAATACTTTCCTTGAGTGAATGCATTGCTCTTATTGTGCGTCTTATAAGTTTGTCGGCCTTTTGTAAAGTTGCTGACCGTGATTGTAAAGAATTTGATAACAATGCTATCTCATCCAAAATATCTATCGTCAAAGGTAATCACTGAGGAAATTTATATTAGACAATCTTTTTGCCATTCCTTCAAATTCTTTATGTTTTTTAAAATGAGTATATAAAATGGGATATGCTTTCCAGACTGCAGTAGCCGCTCTTATACTGCATGCTGCCCACCTAGGACCTAGAACACGTCCAATTTTTATTATTTCGATCCCGAAATCGTCTGCAATTTCATGTAGTCCTGCTTGGCTTTTGTTTGATTGGTGATAAATTGAGTACACTTTGTCCAAAAATATTTTAAAGTAGTTTACTTGATTAATATCTTTGATAGCATCATCTAAAGCTAACTGCAAGCGATGGTTCAAACAGTGCCAAATAATGATGTTTGGAAATAATTCTGTTAACTTTCTGGCCACTCCTGATTTCCTACCCAACATTGCACTGGCACCATCCGAGCAAAAAGCTATCAGGTTTTTTGACAAATAATCTTTATTAAAACCATGAATATGAAGACATTCCATTAAAGAACTGAAAATGCTGTCCGCAGTTGTTGAGGAAAGCTCGGTGAGATCTACAAAAACTGTTATTGGTTCTGCCGCAAAGTTAATTTCACATCGTAAATAAATAACTAGTGCACTATGTTTTGATAGTGTCGATGCTTCATCTATTATAAGGCATACCTTTGCGTTTTCATGAATTATGTTTGTAAATAGTGTTTCTTTAATTTGATTGGAAATGTGTTCCACAATTCGAATTGCTGAAAACCGTGAATGAAGGCAGTTTCCTACATCAACGCCATTCTTTCTTTGCAATTCAAGTGCAGTATCAATGTCTGACATAGGTCTATTTTGTTTAGCTAGGCTGTACACTACATTAAAAATCCTAACGGTAGTGTCTATAGCTTTACTATTGCTATTGTCAATCACCAAGGGCAATGCCTGCTTTTTCGATTCTTCTAAAATCTTCATCATTTTCAGATGTGAAGTCGCAAACGAGTGTTTTTTACATTTCTTTCTCAAAGACGCTTGTTTTGTTTCTTTACTACTTCCATTTGCAATAACGGAACAGTTAATCCATTCATGAGATGTGTGTGTATGTTTTTCCTTCTCTGAGCCCAAAAAAGTAATATCTGAACATTTTACAGCCTAATTTTTTTTTAACAATTAGCCATTTATACTTTTCTTGAAAATATTCACATTGTGATAGAGACCAACGATCTGGTCCTTGGAGAGATTTGTCGATTTCAGTAGTTTCAATGGGTGCCGATGAGGAACTAACTGCAGTTATTGTTTGTTTCCAGGAAAAAGTTTGACTTCTTTCTTCCAATTCTGATACCTTCGTTTGCTTAGCATTAAAGAATGATAATAACGTATGTTGTCTTTTCATCCTGAAACCAAATAAAAAAGGGCGTTGGAATTTTTAAAAAATATATCAAGACGTATGCTAAATGTTCTGCCTTTTCAAATATTTTTACATTCTGTGAGAGAGTTAGACTTTTAGATACGTTTTTAAAAAATCACATTACCTAGTTATAATTTTTTTATTCAGGAAGTTGAAAATATTCAAGTTTATAGAGAATTTTGTAAAATTTTACTATACAATTTCTATAAACTTTTTAAAAATTGAGACATGATAAAAAGTTTTTTTTAAAGCAATTAACTTAAATTTATGTTATATAAACCAAAAGTTTGATTTTAAAAGATTAAAAAGGTTTATATAAAGAAAATTTGGCTTGTGTAATTTATAGAATAAATAGATATGAAAAAAATGTAGAACAGTGTTACTTAGCGCAAGGGGCCACAAATTTTCTATAATAGTGTGACGAGCATCATGTGGAGGAAAAAAATATTGAACACTATTCATTCATTCTGTCATTTCAATGGAAATTTTAACTAAAACTTAACTTTTTTTTAACCAGATCTAAAGCACCTAAGCGGACCCGACCCATGGTTATTTGGCGCTGATAAGTAAATAGGATGATCGCGCTTCTTAAAATAGCAAATTAATACAACTACTAACCTTTTGAATTACGATGCTGCACTGGTCCCAACAGGTTAGGTTCGTTCTCCTAGTGTGCACTATTTTACTGAAATATGGTCAAAATTGATTTGAATGACTAACGAGTACTCGCAGTGAATATTTTTCATTATTATAATTTAAAGCACTAACCTGCTATACTCAACAAAAATTCCGCAAATGTAACGATACTGTGGTGCTTTTTCCTCAGTAGAACAGATTCACACGCCACAAAAAATACATTCACAATTCACTCGAAGGCAGTTTTGTTACAACTGAAGGGAAGTGAACGTCGCACGGTTTTCAGAAACACAAAAATGCTACAATGTTGGGAGGCTCCCGACAGTGTAGCAGTGGAAGAAAAGGGGCAAGTTCTTCGGGAAACTATTCTCAGGAAGTCTGTCCTTTGCGTTTTAGCAGGATAATTTATGAATTTACATTGGAATGGTCCAGTATATATCCTTAATATATATATATGTATAGTACATACGTCCGAAAAGTTTAACAAAGGGCTCGTTGGAAAAGTCAAATTTTAACAAAGGGCTCGTGCGAGCCCCACCGAGCCCCCTCCAGCTCACCCCTGCATATAATATATTTTGAAGCGTGTGTTTGTGTATTTGTGTGTTTGTTCATGGAACTACTCCTAAACGGTAAAAGCTAGAATAACCAAATTTGGTACGATTATTCCTTACATCCTAACTTAGTGAATGGTCAAGGTTTGGTCAACCGGGATTAATCAGTGCTGCCAATATAGGGGATTAACATTTTCCCATAAAATAACACGTATGAATCCATTTCTTGACTTGAAATTTACAAATAGACGAAGGTTTAGCGTTATTCGCTTCGCACTTTTGTTAAGCAACGAAACGATCGATGTTTATGGATAGCAACGTAAATAGATACTGATTATTATTCAGGAAGCGTTTATTGATGAAAGTAATTGAACCTTCTTTCTTCTATCGAATACTGGAATCTTACATTTTTTATAAGTAAAATAATTATATTTTACGTTATAATATTTATTAACGTAAATAAGCTCACGTATCTGGTTTACATTTACCGGAGTCAGTGTTCAATCATGGACAACCGTACATTGCTTTTTCACGGGTTTCTTGCTTACAAGCCATAAAAGTAAATATTTCAGCGAGGCATAATTACACATGAAATGAAGCTGGACTTGGTGAAAGAGATATATATGATAGGAAATACAATTATCGTTTTATTTAAATGCAATACGTTCGGAAACGGATTGTTACAAGCAAATATGATTAATTGTTAAGAAATGCTAAATGTAATTTTAAAAGTACCTACTATATATTTTAAAAAGTTTGTATATTGTGCTGTAGTAGCTTCACTAAATCCGTTGAAATTCAATGGGAAATTCTGCTAGTATATTATATTTACTTGAAATGAAATACCCTGAGCGTATGTATAAGCTATACATAGGGGAAGGAATAAGCGATCATGATGCCTTGTACGTGGAATTTAAGCTAAAAGTTGAGAAACAGGTTAAGACAGGAAGGCGCGTATGTATGTTCGCCAAATGCAATTTCTCGAGCTTTACATCTTTTATACAGACGCAATTCCCTAGTTTCTGCTAGGCAACAATTAAACCTAGTACAGAGGAATCCTGATGAATGTTCAGTGATATGATGCGAAAGTGTATCGATTAATTCATTTCATACAAACTTAAACGTGATTGTGCAGAATCAACGTGTGTCATCTAGAAAGTTAGAAGCGCTCTTTTATACGGCAAAGAAAACTTCACGCTCTCATAAATAGTAATTCACCTGCAGTCACAGAGGAACAGAGGCCAATGATATGACAAACATATAGAGAGGAGCGGTCAAGAGCTAGAGTAACAATGTGAGAAGCTCCTAATGTCTAAAAAAAGAAAGTTCTGCGCAATAATTTGAAAGAAAACCCAAAAGCATTTTGGTCATACGTCAGGGAGGTTCACGGTGAAGGCCCCAACATAATGTCTCTGAGAATAAGTTGGTGATGTAGTTCACGGTAGCATGGAGAAAGCTAATCGTTAAATAAACACTTCCAGAAAGCGTTTACCAGGCTCGCGACACTCAATGTTATAAAACGAGGCATGAGTGGGCGTAAGCGTAGTCACGTGCCGTTTGGATCACTTCCCATTGGTCCGATTCTAGCTACGTATGCAGCCCCTCCCACCTTCCCCCACCCCTCACTCTACCCCCCCCCACCCTTCCCGTCATACGGACCGCTTTCATTAGGGACAGGGAATTTTCCGTAAACCGAATAGTTTAATTTATTCCATAAATTTCACGCTATGACCCTCCAATTTTTTTTAAGTTCTGAGAACAATTTACCCCATCAAATGTTTGAGCGGGAATTATTCAAAGAACCAAAAGAAAATTAAGGAATTATAACGTCAAATTTATGAACAAATGAAACTCCATTTGGTTACCTGAAAACTTCCTGTACCTTTATAAGGATGTGGGGAATTGGTACACACTTCTTAAGGAAAAGAACATATATTCCTTTACAAATTTATTGAAACACAATGAAGGCAAATTTACAAAATATAACAATAATAATGACAATAATAATAACAGTTGTATTCAGTATTCCTTCGATCTGTATAAACAGATATAAGACAAGTCAAGTTTGACTTTGTGCAAACAAGAATGGATATCTCATAAGAGCTTCGCTATTAGCACATCACAAGCAAAAACAATAAATTCTAAACATTATTGGCATATTAAAAGTGCATACATTCAAAGGCAGGGTCGGCCTTCTAGGGTATACATCCGCTGCATCCATACAGAACAATGAATGATTGCTCTAAACATTATTCTCCTCAAGAATAATTATCAGAAATTACACATCAATAATCTTAAAACATTTCCAATTTTCTTCATCAGAAGAATAATAGATAAACAGAATTGTTAGCTGTTTCTAGGGATAAAACACGTCTATACCCAATTAAAATAACCCTTGGCAGCAAATGAAAAGGAACTATAAAAATAGGAACAATTACATTCTCTCAGATAGGAGGAAACAGCCTCACACATTTCATGTGAATGTGCATCCCTTGAAGGACTCAGATTTCGTCACTTGGGTTTTCATTTTATAAGCCCAATTGACTATCATAGGATCACAGCAAACAAGCTACTGCCACTTATTCACAGTCTTGGTTAGATTGCAGAATAAATGGCTAGGGATGCACAATGTATCAGTCATGGTCACAGTGCAAGGGCTGTAGATAGCCCACCCTACTAATTCTAACTTATCTTAACTTAACAGTATATACAATTATAGAACAATAGTAAACTATACTATAATAAACAATACACTATACTACAATAAAACAACACAACAATTTACTTAACTACAACCACTATGGCCCTCATTTTCTTTTTGCGAAGCTCTCTTGTGCTCTCTGATGAAAATGTCTCAGGCAAATTCTTTTATTGTTATAGTTTCATTCGGTCCATGTAGAGTAGGTTCGGATCTCCAGCCAGCTTTACCCAAACATCAAATCGCCGATGTGGGTCCGAAGTGGGCTGAGGGAACCTGGATCATTTATAAAATATAAAGACTTATGTTATGGGTCATTGTCTTCATAAAATTTGAATGTATTAGCAATACCCATTTTTTTAGCTCTTTCAAATTCTTTTTTAAAATGCCTACATACTTGAATCTGTCTCTGCAATATATTCTAAATATTAAACTCCATACGTTGACATACATCCCCAAGCCATTACAGAACCACCCCTATACTTGACTGTGGAACGCAAATTTCAAACATTTCACTTAGTATTTGCCTTACTCCACACCATTACCCTCCCGTCAGATCCAAAAATGTTGAACTTACTTTCGTCTGTAAAGATTATGTCATACTACAAGCAAAACAAACAATGTATACAAATACTTTTGTGACAATGAAATCGTTTAATTCATTATATTTAGACGCAATTTATCAGAAACACATGGTTATTGGAGTTCCTTCCCATATTTATTGCGTTACTTTGAGTTTTACTTTCACACATTCTATAGAACATGAATATACATTTTATACTTTTTCATAAAATCGAGTAATCTCCATAAATGTTTCAACGTACGACTACTTTTGACAGCCACTGCATAAAACTTACATGTACATATATGCAATTACGATGCCTCAATGAGAATCGTTGCTACATTCATACTAATATGGAAGTAGACTTGCTAGATGAAAATTTCGAACGAATAAGTACATACATATAAGGGATTTTATATAACAAAAAGTATTAATTTTGCTAAAAGATCCACACCACTACTCTCCCATCGGATCCAAAAATGTTGAACTTACTTTCGTCTGTAAAGATTATGTCATACTACAAGCAAAACAAACTGTATACAAATACTTTTGTGACAATGAAATCGTTTAATTCATTATATTTAGACGTAATTTATCAGAAACACATGATTATTGGAGTTCCTTCCCATATTTATTGCGTTACTTTGAGTTTTACTTTCACACATTCTATAGAACATGAATATACATTTTATACTTTTTCATAAAATCGAGTACATCTCCATAAATGTTTTAACGTAAGACTACTTCTGACAGCCACTGCATAAAAATTACATGTACATATATGCAATTACGATGCCTCAATGAAAACCGTTGTTACATTCATACTAATATGGAAGAAGCAGACTTGCTAGATGAAAATTTCGAACGAATAAGTACGTACATATAAGGGATTTTATGTAACAAAAAGTATTAATTTTGCTAAAAGATTATATTTGACTTTTGTCAAAGAACTTACCTAACTCGATTAATAACTTTTCGCCGCAATTGAGGACACAGCACCTCGGGCTCACCTTGATCACTTCCAATGGCTTCCAATTTACAACGAAAACGGTTAAAACGTGTGAATATGATTTGAAACGCGACGGCAACGAACCAGGTGACATTTGGATCGCTTCCCATTGGCTCCTCAGACGGTCCTCACCCGGCTATATCAGTGCGGCCCCTGTGGCGTTTACTTCGGAGAGCAACGTATTTGAGGGATCAGTTTGGAATGATGAGGGAAATTCTATGGAGGATTTCATATCTTTGAAAAAGGTACCGCGCACCACTCGAGTCCATTAAGCAAAATAAGTCTCCCGAGCCCGAGGGCATACACGCACGAGCGTTAAAAGGGCTAGCCTCCGTAATCGCACTTTATTTGAAAATAGTATTCGAAAAATCCGTTGCACATAGCAACGTTCCGAAAGGCTGGAAACTTGCATATGTAACGCCCAACCCGAAAGGCGGCGATAAAGAGAACCCCAAAAATTATAGACCAATTTCCTTGACGTCATTACCGTGTTAAGATTCTAGTGTTCCACCAGTAGTAGACCTAGTAGGCAACATTGACAACACATGGTCAAAAAAGAATAGGTATACAGTAGAACCTCATAAATCCGGCATTCAAAAACCCAGCTTTCTCAAAAACTCAGCACTTTTTTGAAAGTTAAATGTAAAAAAAATTAGAAATTACTTTACCTCATTAGAACCACATGTTTAGATTCGTGGCAATAGCCATTGTTTTTCGTTAATGCAATTAGTACTTTTGTTAAATTTTATTTTGATGACTTCAGAAAAAGAAGACAACCCATAAGTGGTGTTACGAAACGTAAACAGAAAAATCTCACGATTGAAAAAAAAAGTGGAATTACTAAGAAAACTTGAAAAGGGTACTTCAGTGAAGAGACTTGGCGAAGAATATAGCATTGGTGGTTAAACTGCGTATGACTTAAAGAAGAAAAAAACGGAAATATTGAAAGTTTATGCAGAGAGTGATACACCTAAAGTAATGTGTAGCCGTAAAAACACTACACGTCCTGGGTAAATATTGTTGGTAAGGTATTGTTTGAGTGGTTTCGTCAGCGAAGAAGTGAAGGTGTACCTATTTCAGGCCTAATGCTGATACAACAAGCGAAAATTTTTCACAATAGCAAAAAGAGTGGTAGAAGATGACATTGAAAACTTGGTTGAAATCGACAATGATGCGCCTGTCGTACTTTGGCTGATGTGAAATAGTGGACATGGTTTTGAAACATGAGCATGAAAAAGATGAAGAAAATGAAAGTGACGATAATCAAGAGATAGTTATTTTCAAGAGATTACATCACAGATACAATATCTGCTTTAGAAAAACGCTCTTTCATTGATTTTCAAGAGATTTGTGTTTGTATCAAATACAAGATAAACTTATGAAGGAAAAATCAAAATGCATGAAGCAAGCTAGTTCGCCTGAACTGTTTAAAAAAAATTCTCAGAGTAATGTGTGATGAAAATAATGTTGTAAATGCGTATTTCATTATTTAGTTTTTAATGGTTCTTATATTATTCCTCGTTTTAGTGCATGTATAAGCAATAGTCTTTATTGATATTGATAATTGTTACTCATCATTTGAATTATATAATCAGTTACCAAAAATGTACATTACTTAAAGATTTTTTATAAATTTTCAAAAACCCGGCATTTTGAAAAACCTGGCAAATGCTAGGTCCCGAGGTTTATGAGGTTCTACTGTATTTTGCAAACATATACTAGGCTAAAGAAGATTGCTATGAAGATGCTTTGCTTAAGAATAGAATAGGATAGTAATGAAAGCCAGAATGCTGATCAAGTTACACAGGTTCCTGGATCAAGAGATAAAAAAGGTAAGCTAAAATAATAATACCAATTTGTAATACTTTCTTAAATAGCTTGGATAACAACAATTAAAGCAGTGGTTCTCAGGCAGATCTACCATGCGACCCCCTCCATAGGGATGTTCGGTCGACGCGACCCCCCTTGTTTTTTAAGAATAAAAATATAAAAAAACTTTTAATTTATACTTTTTTTATAAAGTGTACTGAAAACTATAAAATAAATTTAGGGTTCAAGAAAATATCTGGATCTTAAGGAAAAGTTTCATAAATCAAATAAGAAATTAGAAAAAATAAATTATTAAAAAGAAATTAGTTCTACAAAGATGCAGACATAGTCATGAATTAATTTACAGATGAGAAACGTGAGTGTTAAGAAAATGAGCGAAGCTAATATAATTCGTCGCATTAATTATTTTTTATTTTAAAATTATTGTTTATTTTAAATATAAGTATATTAAAATTAACAAATGCTTTATTTTGAAGATTACAACCCTCAATAAAACAAAATAGACTTATAACCTATAAATTAAAATTGAAGAATTGATAGACCGAGGAAAAAATCAGTTGGCGTAGTGAAGACTGCTCACGACCCTCCCAAAATTGTCTCACGACCCTACGTTTGAGAACCACTGAATTAAAGCATTAAGCTTAATTCCAAATGTGAAATGGTACCCACTACAAAGACAGAACTTCCATTGAAATGCTGAAAATCATAACAGAGCCTAGGCCAGGGGTTGGCAACCTTTTTCCTAGGAAGAGCCACATTTTCAAATTATGTATAAAATGCAACATAAGAAGAGCTGCAGTCATTGACAGGGGGAAGGGAGGCGATTCTCACCTCCTTAACCTTGCTGTTGTTTTACTTTTTGGAACTATTTCTGTAAACCAAACATTTATTCTATGGATTGCATCCATACGTTGTTAGTTTTCTGCAATTTCTATAAAAATAATTTATGAAGCCAATTTCTTTCTTGGAGGTTTTATCAGGGAGAGTTGCTGTTAAGAGCTGCATGCAAATCCTTAAAGAGTCACTTGCAGCTCAGGAACCGCAGGTTGCTGATCCTTGGCCTAGGCTGACAAAATATGATTATCAAATTCTCAAACTCATGATTGAAGATTAAAGTAACCAAATTTGAACATTGCTTCAATATACTTATTTTAATATAAGATACCTACCACTTCTGTTACATGTCTACTAAAAGTTCCTCTGAAAAACTAGATATGCCAAGGTTTTCTATAATTTTAATCCATTGAACGCTGAGGACATCAATTGATGTCCTTCAGTGTGCTACTGGGAGACTGAGGACTTCAATTGACGTCCTAGTCCCCTACCATTTGAACAGATAAATGAAGGCCACCAGCCATCTCTGTAGGTCTCTTTCTTGCATTCTCGTCATCTGTTAAGGTTCAGGTCAAGGCTGAATTTGGTGAGGTGGGTTGCATAAGCAAAACCATTACCAAGGACATCAATTGACATCCACATTTATTATTACAAAAAAAGACATTTCTCTAATAATAAAATCCAAAATACTTCACAAAACTATTTTAAGGACTTATTGCAATGGAATAAATTGGACAAAAATTCAGTCACCAAGTTGGGATTAAAATTTATCTGCCACGTTCAAAGGGTTAAATAATCATTTCCATTTTAATGTAAAAAATATCATTCCAACAACAAGAAATAGTATTAAAATATAAATCCATAATAATATTAACTTTTTAATAGCAAGATGAAATTATGACCACATTTTGACTGAGGTTTGCTTTTGAAATGCAATGCTTCAAGTTTATTTATTTAAAAAACCATGAAAAACTGAAATGAAAATTTTTAAAAGTAACGGATATTCTCCTGCTACTTTATCTTCAGGTCACCAGTTGGACAGCCCTAATTTATAAAACTGTAAACATATAATATTTAAGTATCCCAGCTAAACTGACTAAGACAGAGAAGTGAGAGTTTAAATTAGGTATGATAAGGTTTAAGAAACTACTCGGGTAGTTAACTTTGATATTCTTAATTTGAATAAAGAATTTATGTATGAACATTGTGTAGGAATAGATCAACTCAGAATTTCATCAATAACTTATATAATTCAACTATATGATGAAGCCACTTCACAGAAACTAAAATATCGGGTGACCGAGAATCTGCCGATAAATGTTTTGATTTTTTTGAAACATTAGTTACGGAACATGACCTAACCCCTGATCAGATTTATAATGCTGATGAGACCGGTTTGTTTTGGCTATATTTATCACATTCAACTCTGGCTAGTTCAAGTATTATTCTACTTGTTACTCTCTCGAGTCCAATTTTATTGTTAATAAAAAAATAAAAGACGTAAGTTGACATTTTTTTCCCACATAAAGTTTATAATCTGGTTCGTAGATGGCAACACCTTACAGCAGAAAAAAGAACTACGTATGCATAGTGTCATAGGTTTCCGTTCTTGCATCAAACCACCTAAATAAGAATGTTTTAAGAGTGAGACAATTTTATGCATTATAATAGTTTATTACTTTATTTTAAGGCTGCATTATTATTTTGGGCTTAGATGCAGAATCATACTCTCGTTTCGGAATTGCTTATTTATACACTACTTTACTCAAGTTTGTCTCCAGGATCCTGGAGCTAATTTTGGACGAGGTAAAGAAATCTAAATACTTTGGCATAATACCGTATTAACTCGAAAGGAAGACGAGGGTTTTTACAAAAAGTGTCCGCAAAAAGATTAGGGATCGTCTTAAAATCGAATACGAAGTTTTAGGTGGGAAACATGCGTGCATTTTAAACACCCACGGAACACCTGGATATACGTCCATGAAAACGCAATCATAAATGCATTCAACAATACATTACATTAAATTAATTATTATAATACATTAAAAATGCATATCATAGTTCTTAAAGTTGCACATAGTATGAAAGATTACCTCTGGGGTACTAATAAAGGGGAGCAGAAGGGGAATGGCAGTTCTGGGACAAAATTCAAGATGGCGGCCGTATATGACGTCACACATCACGTGACAACAAAAGTGCAACGAAATGCGCAAGCACGGGAACCTATCTTCGTAGGGGAGGGGGGAAGGAACGGAGGATGGGAAGAGGAAAGGAGAGGGGGAAGGGAAGAAGTAAGGGGGAGGATGATAGGATAGGGGAAGGGTGAGGAGGGCCAATGTCGTCACAGCTCGAAGGTAAGTAAATGAAATATATGAAACAGGTTTTTTTACAAGTTTATTTTAAACAAAATTAATTACATTAACATTATCTTCCATGCCTTTGTAAACGCGCAGTTCTTTCGTTGCAGCGGTAGGATAAGGACGTGTTTCTAACCATCTCTCTCGCATACGTGTTTTTGCAAGGTAAGCGCTGATTTCTTTTGTACCTTTATTTGTTTAAACAATCGTAAGGCTTCGTTTATCTCGTATTCCTCTTCTCCGTAGACGTCTCTTAAGCTAAAGCTGAACAAACTATCCGCAACACCTGCCGTGAAAAGGTTGGACGATTTAGTGAATTTAAATGCTACTCCAAACCTAATTTTCCCTTTTCCACTACATATATTGATTTTACAAGTATTGCTTTTGTCACCATCTTTGTGAATCGGTGTAATGTAAGCAATTTTAAAGAGGTCAGAAAAAACGCCACTGCTAAAAGATTTTTAAATAGTATAAACAGTGGGTAAACCAGTGATTGACTGCACTTTTTAAATAAAAAAGGGAGAGAGTTCATCTGGGCCAGTACACTTTGTAACATTTGTAGACAATAATTTCCATAGTACATCCTCAGTTGAAACTGTCATTTTGCCAAAGGAAAACGTGTAATTTATGTCAAAGGCAGGCTTTGTGTCAGGTATCACAGTACTGTGGACCTTAGAAAAGTTCCTTACAAAGAGGTTTGAAATATCGTGGTCATTATTTGCAACATGTTCTTCATAATAATACATTATGCTTGGTATTCTATCCAATTTTTGATGATTTTTAACATGTCTCCAGAAATACTTTAAGTTATAGGGAATATTTGTTTCCATGTTATTTATATTGTTTTTGCAACATGAACCAGAATGTTTTTTGCATTCACCTCGGATTTTAGAAAAATTATGATAATCATCATTACTCCCAGTAATTTTGAAAATTTTATGGTAATGTTTATTGAGTTTGATACATTCCTTTAATTCAACACTAAACCATTTAGGATAAGATGATGTTTTGATTGTTAAGGTAGGAGTACACAGTTCTATAGCTTCATAAAGAATAGAGTACAAAATTGATAGAGCATTATTAATCTCCAAATTGCACAATATTCCTAGCCAGTTTAAAGTATCTAAGTAGTTAGTCAATGTAGTATAATGACAGTTTCTATAATCATAAATAGTAAATTGATAATTGTTATAATCTAGTTCTTTGGCCAACTTTACACTGTAATGAATATCAAGGTGATGATTAACACATTTTAAAATAGGATATGGATCCTTTTCGGAAGTTACTTGCCCTGAATTAGAAAAAGCTAGATCTAATAGTAAATTGTACAAATAGTACTCATCTGCTTAAGACCCAGTAATGTAAAACTTTCATTTATAATTCTTGCTTGAGTGGTGAAAGACATGCTATCACAGTCAGTGTTCCAACAGGGATCAAGTAAATTGTAGTCCCCAGTACAATAATATCAAAAAATTGTTATTATTCACAATATCTTCAACCACTTCACAATGAGATAAGTACTTATCAATGGCAGAGGCTGGGGGGATATACACTGCCCCAATTAAAACCTTTGCCTCTTGACTACAAATGTTTACAAAAATGTTCTACATTAATAATTTGGCTTATAACCTTTACAGATTGCAATTTTGTTTTAATAGCAATTAAAACCCCACCACTACGAACTATTTTAGAAGTAATTACACTGCGATCATGTCTATAAATGTCTAAATGAGGTAAGTCCAATTCAGAGTTATGTCTTCACTGAGCCTAGTCTCAGTGAGTACGATAACGTCATAGTCAGCGGTAGAAATAGCTAGTTTAAGTTGCTCTAATTTTGTCCTTAATCCCCTTACGTTCTGATAATAGATTGAAAGCGTTGTTAAGGACATAAGTCTTTTGACACTTTTTGCTTTTTTACTATGTTAGGAGTGACAATACTACTTGATATGCTACTCCTTTACATTCAAAGGAGGAATAGTGGCCTTATGTTTTTATATAAATTGTTAAATAACCATATTAAAAGCCCAGAATTACTTAATTTAATAAACCTCAGAGTGCCTTTAATGTATACAAGGTTAGATATGACTTTTCATATACCATATATGGACAAATTATATGTGCATTTTACCTTTGTATACTATGATGAGAGACTACAACCTTATAAGTCATAAAGTTGATATATTCAATGAATCACTGCAATCATTTAAAACTAAGCTGCAATGCCTAACTTAAATGTGGTAGAAATTTATGCCAACTTATGTCTATTTTAATTCAGGTAAATTTTTATTAAGTACCATGAATCTGATATAATTTTACTTTATGCCTTAGAATATTTATTTATTTATCATTTTTAAAGTTTACCCAACAAAATAATTACAGGATAAACTGGTTTACATTTTAATAAATACACTTGATTCTAATTATCTTGATATCAAGATGGCAAATTATATATGTAACGAAAAAGCAATACAAAAGCATATACATTCACAAGCATAAAATATTCATTATTCAATACAATGATATATATATATTACCATACACGACCTATGAACTATTTATAAATAAGGCAAGTAACAATGGTAGTTATACAATTGTAGTTATGTATTACCAATAACAACGAATGAAATATATTTATAAAAGAAGTGAGGCAGATAACAATCATATATTCCTTCATTTTCAAGATATGTACATAATTTCAAACAATGGTGAAATTATAAATTCATACATATCTTTTATTGAGTACCCCAATAAAGCCGATAATTATGTTATATACTCAGACTTTCTGATAAAAATGTCTAGATTAGAGAAGTACTTATTATAACTAGCACATATCCTCGTTAATGTTGAGTTCATACAAAGGTTTGTACGATATTGTTATATTGTCAGATGGATTTTGAGTATAATTTTTATAGGATTTGTGATTTTTATGTGCGATAGTATAATTTTTCTTACTCTTGTGCTTTAATGGTTTATATTGTATTAGAACGCACGTTTAAATATTTTGGCTTATTTTTAATACATTTCTGATTGTATTTTTAGGAAAAGGCCTTGTCCCGTAAATAGAGTATTATTATTATCAGTGTAAAATTCATAATAGAGAGGAGTTTACCTTTATAAAATATACGATAATATTACAATAGTAAAATTTTATAAATTTCTATAAATTGATGCAAAGGATGATTCGAATATACTTATGTGACAGGCATTAGCTGTAATAATGGGAGATACAAATGGAGAAAGACGGTCGGACAATTGTAAAATTAGATAAAGGATTTGTTGGAAATTGACGCACGAATGCTTTTTTGAAAATATATTACGTGAGTTTTTGGATTTCAAATAGGAAATGAGGTGGAAGTTTACCGTGAAGAAGGAATCACCCGAGTTTTTTATGGTTCTTAAGTTCTTATGAAGGCTAATTCACTTACTAAATAGAGTATCTTAGTTAGGACAATTACAAGTGTATTTTTCTACCTGTTCCGGACATCTGTGTTTGTAAATCAGTAGGTTCCTACGGTAGGTACCTACATTTCAAATTTATACGAATATTTTATCGGTATCAATTGAATATACCACAGGTTTCCAAAGTACATGGATAAGATAAAAACCTGAAAGTATTTTCCGGAGTATAATTGCTATTCTTATAATTACACTCGTGAATAGTTTTTAATAACTAATAATTGTTTCCGCATAATTTGTAAATGCCGCCGAAACTACCCATGTAATTGTTTATGAAGACGTCCTACAGAAAAATAAATGTTACAAAAAAACGCATACGTATTTGGACCAAAAATTCGTTATTAATTAATTAATTACATTGTCGGTTATTAAGCAATCTGAAAATATATTTTAATGCCTTATTTTTACCCCTCTCCATGACGAATCCAAATTTAGGTTTGCAAAGCAAAAGTTTAATGCCAATAAATTTGATTTACTGCAAGTAATTTATAACATTTAAGCAAATTTTATCGATGCTACAATAAGTTATAATTGTGTTCCTACTAAAATGAGAAATCAAGATATAAAAAGGAATTGTTTATTTTTTGTGGTTTTTTTGTCGAAATTGTAAATATCCAGGTTTATAAGGGGAAATGTTGGTTAGCCTGCGCGCCTGCGCGTTACTTCTGGTTACTTCGTAGAAATCTTAAAATGGCTGACGGGGTTGTCTGTTATGTGCGTAATACAGTTCGAAATTTATTTTGTTTCCATCAGACCTTTTTAGAAGGAAAAAACTAGACCTTTTTATTGTATTCGAAATTTAATGTTGATAGTTATGATCGTGATATATGTTTGGCCGTGTGTTCTTCGAAAACTGGTCCACGTGATAATCATTTTGACAGCAGAGTTTTAATACTTTTGGTTATTTTATGTGTTTACACCAGAACTTTTTACAAGTAAAAAACTAATCCTTTTTATTGTATTCGAAATTTAATGTCGATAGTTTTGATCTTGACAAAATTTTGGCCGTTTATTCTTCGAAAACAGTGGTGCATGTGACGCATTTTGACAGTTTTTAAATTATGTACTTTTAGTTTGATTTGTGTACGTTTTAAGACACTTTAAGCGAAGTGAAGTATTATCTAAAGTTTTTTATAGTTTCAATGTGTGTAATCTTCACATTGCTTACTGGACATTAATTAACTTCTCTTAATAGTACTATTTCTTATTTTATAATACAATGATATGTGAATTTGTATATGTAATTATTCAGTATGCCCTGCTTTGCCACTTAATTGTAATTTATGGTGATGTTTTGATGTATTATTGTTTTTCGTTAGTCCACTCGTGCTGTTATATTGTTTTACTTTGTATTTTCTTTTGTGAGTGAGTTTGTCTTATTGATTTGCCATGTAACTTTGATCTTCTGGAAAATAAATGTACTGTTATTATTGTGTGATACAGCTGTCCTGGTCAATCTCCTCGAGGATTTATATCTACAAAGGTAAGGAAATCTTAAATAACTTCTCTGTTCATCTTTGATTTATAGTTGAAATATCTTTACCGTATATAAATGTATATAGGAAATGTTATATTTATCATATTTATGTATAATGGAGTAATTATTTTTATAAATTAGTCCTTATGTATAACATTTTGTTACTGCATAACATGTTTAATGAGTGATTTTATCGTTGTAAAGTATCATTTTCTGTGAAGAGTTGGTAAAAATTTTTGCAAGGACGGATTTGTTTATGGGCAAATATAGCCAAGATATGGCGTTACACTCTTAACGTAGGATTAATTAAGGGTTTGTTATCAATATATATTGTGTTTTGAACGTAAAAATTATAGTTTACCTCATAAAATGAGAATCTGTGTTTTTAAAAACGTATGAATAATACATTATTAGCCGGTTTCCATTACTTTATAAACTTCAAATCAAAAGTTATTGTTAAGGTTTTGTAGAATTTTTATCCTTTGGGTGCGAGATTTCTGAGTTGGTTCTGTCGTTGTTTCAGATGCGAGCCTCCGAAGAATGAAGTCTGAAAACGCAGCCAGCATGGTAGATCTTCCACAGGCCAGCTCTGCTTTGCGATGTCAAGAAAGAAGATGGGTGAGTGTGATTGATTTTGCATTTCAAATTAGAACTAATGAGCTTCCCGCTTTAAATATATATTTCATGTCCTGGCATGTGCAGAAACTACATTAGTCTTACGTATTTTTACACATAGGGGTATTTTCTCTCTACGGCAGTTTTAATATATCTGGAAGCTGCGGAAGTGCTCTTCTCGTACCAGCATCTGTTATGCTTTTCTCAGTTATTAAAAAACAAAGCTCTACGATATTGACATTCTTTATTAATTTTTCCTAAATGTGAATCATCTCGTCGAGTAGCTAATCCGTTTCCTATTCCTGAGTTTAAATTTGTGTCGTTTCTTCGTCTTCCGCCGTTGGCTGCATCGATTCTGTTTTGGCTTCTTATATTACTCCCTTCTTCAGTTTGTTCGTTTCTTCTTTGTTACCTGATTTCGTTTATGGTCTCTCTCGCTGTTTGCCTTTGCTCATCTGTCCGTATTTTATCTTCTCACTCTTTCTCTTCTACGTCGTTCTTCTTTATCTTCTTCTGTCTCTATAATATTTATTTATTTATTCATTTAGTCACATGGTGGCTGGATGTGCCAGGTGGCGACAAGTAACATAAAATGACACAATAAAGTACGTTTGAATCAGATTTACATTAAAATTTTCGAAAGAATCAATTTAGATTCACGTCATTGGTACATAAGTAAAAATTACACAGATTCAAAGGCCTCGTTATCTTCTTCTTTCTTCCATTTGATGAATTAATGGGCTATTATTGCCTTAAACTTTAATTAAAAGTTATATTTGTAGTAATTAAAATGCTGATAGTAACAACAACCTGGGAAATTGCAATTGATAGTGCTTTACCGTCAGAGGTAATAATGAGTAAAAGCGTTGTTATGTAAACTAAACAAACAAAATTATAAGTTCTATTTGATGAATTAACGGAGTACTAGCTGTACCCACACAGTGTTTTCACTGTTTTTTCAATTAATTTATAAAAAATTAAGAATTGTGTAGAATAAGTTGATCTCAATATTTCACGTTTAACTCAATAATTCGCATTTAACTCTGATAATGCATTTCCCCAGTATAGGTAAGGTTAGCGGGTGGAAATCTCGCTGAGGGCGAGGCTGTGTATGCATATTGACAATTAATTATGCAAAGTCAGTAAGAAATCTGTATTTTAAAAGTCAAATTAGAGAGGAAATTAATGCTACACAGTAATTGATTGCAAACTTTTATGTTTTTAATTTTCTTTGTTTCTTTTTATTGAAGTATACGTCCTTTTTTTCATATATCAATCAATGCAACCGTTTATTTAGATTAACAATAAAGAGAAGATAAGTTTCGGCGAGTTCTAGGTTATCAATCTAAAAGAAATGTTTTCATGCTGCTCCTGAATAAACGTAGCCCGTCGCCTAACATTCTTTGTCATTTAGATTATCTACGAAGGTGACATAACCATATAACTTTCAATTTGTTAAAAAATAATGTACGTCCCTATTCTCATCTGATTTTAAATTTACGCATGAGACAATTTGCCTTAATAAGCATTATAGATGTTTAATAGTTTTACTTACTGAAAAAGTAAGATTCCAGCATCCGAATGATTTTAAATAAGATCAATTGCTTTGATTAAATTGCTAGAAATGCTTCCCATACACAGTTATTAACTGGATAATTATCCGTAAATATTTGTGTTGCTATCTATAAAGTTTGACATTGCTACAGCATTAATTTCGATGCTTAAAGTGTGAAGCGAATAACACTATTCTTTCACTTATTTGAAGGTTTAATTGGCACTAATTGAATTGGAGGCAATGCCAGGAATCTTTCTCTCTCGGTCACAGTGCAATCATCATTCATTTGTCTGCTTCATTCAAAACTGGCATCGGAACTTTTTAATTTTTTTGTACCATTTGGCGACAAATGAGGGTTGATCAAAACAACGATTATCAATGGTGATGTTTATAGAGGTCCAACTGTATTTCAAATGTTTATATAAACTCAGATAGCGCTTGCAATTGGGAGCTTTTAGAATAACAAAAGATTGTTTCATTTTTAACTCTTTTTAAGTACTAAGTTAAGATTCCATTATAAGCACCTGTTGGCATAGGTTTGTAAAAGTTTGAAAGGATTGAAAATATACGTTGGATTCGTTATAACTATTTTAATTTTTATTATTCCAGAGCTTGCGATTATATACTTGATACGTTTTCGTGTATGGTATATTCCAAAACGTGGTATTGTAAACAGTCCGACATCGCATTCTTTACATACGTACAGTGAAGCCTCGATATATTGGACTAAAAGGAGGGGAAGGCCTGTCTGTTATATCCGAAACATCCGAAGGAAACGTATGTGTTGCCTTAAATTGTTAAAATGCGCATGTTATGAAAGACAGTGTTTTACTCTGCTATATATTTATACAAATTGTTAAGAGCGCATGAAATAATAGCACAGAGTTTTCTAATTAATTTAGGAAAATAGGAATCGTATTAATTTTTATATTTTACTAGTAAAAGGTGCTTGCAGTGTGCTAGCAGGAGCATACTTTTATAATAACATAATTAAGAATGAAATAAATTATAGTGACCATAAGAAAAATTGATTTTCCCTTGCGTTCTTATTTGAAACGGAATTATTCTTAGGAATGGAACTTGGGATACTTTTTCGAGATTTTAGATTTTTCCGGACCCTGGTGGAAATTGGCAGAAAGTAACAATGAATACAAAGAATGTTTTAAGACAAACAAACCCCACAAGTAATGCAAGGCAGTCAATTTCAACCAGTCACAAAGGTCAAACGGAGGAACAATTAATTTTTGCGGATTTGCTACACCAATAAATTATACATTGTATCTACCATATATACTCGTGTATAACGCGCTGTTTGAAGACCAAATTTTCAGGTCATAAAGTAGGGTGCACGTTATACACAGGTAACACTTCTCTGCACTTAAAATGGGAACCTACCTCGCACCAGATTCACGCTTTTTGGGTTAATTAATGGGAAAAGCACAATAATTATTGATACTCCAGGTTATACATACATAATTATATGTATAGAACACCTAATTACTTCTATACATTTATAATTCCATCCTCTCTAATTATTCCGCATTTCACTAGCTCATCAGCTGATTGCTGTAATTTTTGCAAAATCACAAGATAGTCTTCCCGCAAAACACACATCAAAAACAAAAAAAACATAGAATAAGCAAATTGAAATAATTTTATTTAGTAAATGATTCTAGTGTCTACGATTGACAACGTAAGTAATTTAAAACCCATAGAATCTCGTGTGTGAACTTAATCATACCTGTCGCGTTTCCTGTTTCCAGATTTGTTTGTTAAATTTTTACGTTATTCCTTCTCTTAAACAGTTTTAGAATGAGATAGGAAAGAGAGAACCAACGTCCACTTTAAATCAAAACTAATTTATAGATCCCTTTTTGTCTGATTTAAAAGGATTGGCAACAGTGGCGCTGCAGTTTTCTACACGGCATCACTTTGTCCAACTTACCATGTGAGGTTGCTGCCATCTCAACTCAGTCGCTTTAATTATTGACGATGTCTCTCTTAGACATAATATGGAGCTTATTGAACGTAATACACTTATGGACAAGTCCAAACGTTTTAAAATTCATATACCTCCCAAAAATCAAGGATGTGTGTCATACACGTGGTATCAGAAAAAGTCGGGATTTTTTGGAATAAAGTACGAGTGCGCATTATACATGGCAGTTATACACTGGGACGCATCATACACGAGTATATACAGTAATTATATACATTATAATATGTATATATATATCCATATATTGCGATGTATAAGTCGACCTTGAATTTTCAACTTGAAAATACTAGATTAGGTATATGTTCGCAGTATAAGTCGACCCCCTTTGTTTCACTTAAAAATACTTCTCATGAAATCGTTGCCAGGCAAAATCAAGGTCCTGTACGATCCAAGTTTTAACAAGATACAGAAATAAACATAGTATTAAAAAAATATAGGAATATTTTTTCGAGTCCGTGCTATTCTTCTTGAGCCTTCCATTTGACAGGTGTTTTAATTTCAACCAATAAGAAACTGCTATTCTCAGAGAGCTTGACCAACTAAATAATGGTTCCTATGATTTGATTGATGTCGGCTGTTAATGATGCTATCAAAATTAACTGCACCTAGTTATCGCAATCAATATCTACGGTGGTGAAATTCAATAAAGTATCGCATGTTGGCAGGTGTGAGGATGGTTCTGATAATTACATTATTCCCCTTTTCAAAAAAGGAAATGTTTTTTCCGCATATTTTTTGATTATTTTTTTTTGTCTTCTTTCATGTACTTTTTTGTACTTGATTTATTTGCATATTCCACATATAATTATAACTTGCAATTAGTATGGTTAATTCCGATCGAAGTGTACCTCTTCTATCTCACTTACTTCTACAGCATTACAATACTTTGGATGATACAATTAAAAAAACAAGGTAATTGTCCGTAATAAACATTTCATAAATGTCGTATTAAAGAATTGATATTTTAATAAACAATCAAGTAATAATTATAACATTCTAAATTTTATTATTTATTTATAATTATAATATCATAATTATATGTGGAAGGTGCAAATAAATTAAGTACAAAAAGGTACGTGAAAAAGACAAAAAAAATAATCACAAAAAATTGAGGAAAAATACAAAAAAGACATAATAATAATAATACAATTTTACTAGTTAAAATATATGTACAGACCACTTCTGAAAGAAAAAAATGCTGGCTGCTGGGAGCGAACCCCAGCCCATCCGATACTAGACATTCATTCTACCCATTCAGCTATCGCTGCTTCTGTTTGTAACATTAAGGTTAATGGGATATGTTGCATCCGTGCGTACACCTGAATTTAAATTGTTAAGATCTTTTAAACAAGGGCCCATTGGCAAAAACGCAGAGAGATATAGGTGATGTTTTAGTTCTAGTTTCACCTCCTAAAAGGGTATTACGAATTTCAATATTAATGTTATGGCCTCCCCTTGTTGGTAAATATCGATGTTATTCATCTGTAATTTAAGGTTCACAATTTTATATTTGTCGTATAAGTCGACTTTAAGTTTTAGGAAAATTTTTTTAAGCTTCAAAGGTCGACTTATACGCCGTGATATACGTTAGTTATAATGTTGCGATGTATTCATTAGGCCTTCCAAATAACGCACATGTGATAGGTCCGCATGAGACACAATGTAGTAGTGGCGTCATTTAACTGTTTTGCATCGCCGGACATTCTGTCCGTTATATCCTAAGTACGTTCCATCAAGGTCCAGTATGCAGAGGGTTCAATGTACTGTGGATTTCTTCCTTTTCATTGGCTTCGTGGTACTTTTGTTTCGGATGATACACTTCCTCATGGCTAATCTCATCACAATTTACCGAAAGAAGTGAATAATATCAGTCAGTCTCTCTTTTACAGTAAGCACCGCCTCGAAATATTCCAATTCATTTGCATCGGAATCAAACCATTATCAGTTTTGTCTTTTCATTGGGAATCAGTGGTCTAATGAAGTTTATTCTAATGAGTACTTGAAGTTGTTTTATTTATTTAACTAGTTTATAATTTTTACTTTGCAAAAGCCATAAATAATGACTTGAAACGCTTACAGAATGCAAGTACCTTCTACTTGTATATTGAACAAATAAGTAACATATCATTCTTGTCATTAAAGGCAATTTTTAGTAATGTATGTGTATCTGTAAATGTAATTACATGCAAGGTTATTTGTCAGGTGCGTTTCGCTTCCAGCATAAGCGCCTATTAGTATTAGTCTCCATCTGGTCTGTCCGCATGTTCGTTATCTGCTTCTACCAAGCAGATTTTCATGAAATTTGATATTAAGGACTTACGGTCAAAGATAATAAGAAAATCACATAAATGAGTCACGTAAGCCAATCAGGGGTACCACTTTACTGGTGATAAAATATGAACTTTCCCTCATATCTCGTAAAGTATCGGTCATATCAAAATATTTATCAAGTAAAACTTGTGCAACTAATAAAGCAGGGTATTTCTTTTCCTCTACATTTTTATCGTAGGAGTCGCCGTTTGCGAGAAAATCGAACAAGAGTCGTAATTTGAGTTGAACTTTGAAATTTTCTAGCATGGTTACTTCTTCATTGTTGCTAACGTAAACAATCTCACGGAAATATGTTTAATTTCCTTACATATGCATGTAATATTTTTAAATGGGAAGAAAATGGATTATTTATGATGAAGAAAAGAACTTTATAATGCTATTTCCCTTCCAAACACGTAAATAATTTCTTTCAAATACTCCAATGCACAAAACGCACCCATTTGTGTTACGTTGTACACTTTCCTAACTTGTTTATATCTTAAAATCTCATTATAAATATTAGTGTTATTTTAAACTCTTGTACTAATTTTTAAACGAAGTAATCAACTGATATTTTATAATTATACAGTTTGCGTAAGCACAACATTAAATTACCATAACTTTAATGTATGTTAACAACAAATTGTTGACAGCATATTTGTAGTGATTCTGAGATAAATACAGAGTTCATAAAATTATTTCTAACGAAGAATGTAAATTAAACTACAAAATATCCTTCTAAGATTTAGTCACATTAAACGTTTATTAGGAAAATTACACTAATCGTTTTTGTGCATCAAATCTTGGAGTAATTATTGGAATTTATTTTACAATGCTACACAAACATCTTTATATAGTTCTCTGGTGAATAAATTAAATTAAAATGGTATTGCAAAGTTCTTTGCTTATAAATAACTAGCAAATTTACCCAGCGTTGCTCAGGTTATGTTTTAAATCATCGTGACTTCAAATTATGGCAATAATTATGAACAAAAAATTATATCTATGCTTGAATTAAGTTTTATTTGGGAAATTTTTTCATATTTTAATTGATATAAATGAAAGAGTTGTAAAATATTTTGAGGATTCATAATTAAAATTGACAATCAACGCAGTCGATTCATTTTGTGAGGTGATGCTTTTTGCCAGGTGGAGTTCGTTCTCTAAGCTTCCGGTAGAGAACGTGCATGTAGAGTACAGGTAGTTCCGCCTAATGTAGCAATTGAAAATTACTAGAAGTTACCTTACGCCTCAGTGATCGGAGGTAATATGTAGAGTGGAGGGGAACGAATTCCATTAGAATAGAGGGGCATTGAAGGTGAGCGCGCTTCCTAGAAGGGAAATCCCCTTGCACGCAGAGTAGAGAGGTGACTTCTTAAGTCAGTTACCATACGGTAGCTTTGCTTTACGCATGGACAATTATATGCGGGATGCTCAGGAGTTCAAAATAAACATTCTTTAAAAATTCAGATAATACCAGGTTCCTAGAAAGGAGCGTCTGTCTCACACAACATTGTACGAGGGTTTCCCAGAAAGTAATGCACCACATGTTTTGAAATTACTCACATTTAACGAATATGTGACAGATTTTGACTTTTATCGATAAGTTTCCTGGACAACGAATGTCATTGTTGAGACTCGAGATTCATATTATTGCCTAGCGAGGGATAAGGGGGGAACAGCAGAGGGAGGGAGGGGGATAAGGCATTGTCGAGTACAATTTGTAACGTGTTAACAAAGGTATTGCCCACGTATTGTAACAAAGTATTATTCACTTGACATAAATTTATTTTAACAAAACTCTTTGCTTAGAGAATCGTTCTAAGAGTCAGAGCATTGAATTCCTGTGTGATTTTAATTCTCTTTTCTACTGTTTTTGTTTTTCGTTGCATTAATTCTTTTTGTTTGTTCATCTGTTGTTTGTCGTGTTGTATTAACCAAACCACATCCAACACAGTGTAATGTGAGCAAATAAAGTAAGTGGTAAATGTTTTCACTTGTATAAATTGTGTAGTATCGAAAGTAAGATTGCGTAACCCGGCCGCTGTATGGGTTTGTTGTCTAACTAAGTAGGCTGTTATGAAGGTTGGCGTTGTAATAGTGTCTCATCGCACCATCAAATGTCATGGATGTCTGTGTTGACCAGCATCATAGCTAATCCTAATATACAATAAACTTTGAAGCTTCTTTGTTTATTGTAAAAAATTCTGTCAACATTTCAAATTTTAAATGCAGGCATCTCTAGTGGAATTGTAAAATGTTATATTCCCCTATATTATTATTATTATAGCACTGACTATAATTAACCAATTGACCAAACCTTTTATACATTCATCAAGTTAAGATGTTAATAATAATTGTACCAAATTTTAGTTATTCGTGTCTTATAGTTTATGGCATGCATAATGAGACACGCAAACAAACTTTTGCAAATATATATAGATTGTGGGAAGCTCATTCAGTTCTATTTGGTATAATAATTATAGGATATTTATTTTGTTTCTCAATTTTGTAGTTATTCTTTTGATTCTCAGGTTGGTTTCTATGTAAATATTAACGTTGTCTCTTGTTGGTTGAGTTATATTTTAGATTACTTAACAATTTCATGGCTGTTGTTTAAAATATCTTCATTAAGTTATCGTAACGATAATTTTGGTAAACTCCATATGAGATTTTGACTTATTCTAACATAAGCGTTACTGAAAAGGAATTCTTTAAATTTATTAACATAAATAACTCAATTGTATACAAATATTTAATGAAATACTTTAGTTTTTCGTGCACTCAATACTTTCATAAATTACAATCTGAAAATTCTTCAAATATAAGTTTTTAAATAAATGTTTTGTAATGATAATGTATTGCTACTTACAATTTGCACATTTATAATGTTAAAAAATATAATTATTGATAAATTTTTAATGATTTGATTTGCTGATTTTCCTTTTAAATTTGACAAATTGGCCATGAAAGTGTTAAGCTATCGATAAGGAGCACTGTGATTTGTTAACGATAGTGAGTTGAGTCACGCAATGCAATTACTACTTAAATTTAAAGTAAATTAACCTCAAGTCGTTAAATTTTACGCACTTACTGTACATTACCTGGAAATATAAGACAAACTTTGAGAATATGCTATATTTTTTCATAAATAGGGTGTTTGCTTTGATTAAATCAGTTATATTTTGCATAATAGCTTTGAATCTGAACTTTACATTAGAACAAATATGTTTTTGATGTTGTAAATATAATCTCACCTTGATTAATCAGTTATATTTTTAAATGCAAGATAATTTTTAAAGACAAAATGTATTTAGTTCTATCTTTGCTGTTATAAAAATTAAATTGCTATCAGAAGTAAATCTTTGTTTATATTATGCTATTAATCTTTTTCAAAAAACAGTAATACTTCTAATTGAGGTAATATAATTTGTGCATTTATACAATAATTAATTTGGCAAATATAAAGGTTTAATTTTATTAACATTTGAAATAGGTATGACATGAAATTTTAATATTGCATTTTTGAAGTTTATTTCTGACTTGGAATAGTTTATAAAAATGTTATCCTGGCATTTAAGTAATTCCAATTAAGCATTGCTTTGCGAGATTCGTCATTTATGCAAACATTGCTCCCATTTGGAATCAGTTGCGTGCATTCAATTTTACGTATTTCTTGACCAATAAGAGACATTGTTAATTGTAATTAAGGTCATTGATAATGTGAAATGTTTCTTTTTTAAGTGCTTCCAGAACAAGTACTTTGAAAGATTGCTTGCCTCAGATAAAAATAGCTGCGACAGAGTAGTGAAAAAATTAATACATGCATTTCGACTTCAGAGCAGTTGTCGTCAGTGGCATTTCGCCACTGATGACGGCTGTTCTGTAGTCTAAATGCTTGTATTAATTTTTCCACAGCTCAGTCGCAGTTATTTTTATCAGAGGCAAGTAACTTCTTCAAGTGCTTGTTCAATAATTTATTTCAGCTGCAAAATGTGTTTGATGGTTTATTTTTTCATGTTATATATGTATTTATGTCAGCTGTTGAACAACAGTTGAAAATATTGTGTTTTATGTAATATGTCAGTTGTTGAATAGTTGAAATGCAGATAAATTGTCATAATGTTGAATAATTTGTTCAATAATCAGCAAAATTTGGCTGAATTGGTGGTCAAAAATGTCATTTTTAGGTTAAAATTGTGCTAAATTTAGCAAAAATATACCTAAAAAACCCCTTAAGTCCAACGATACCTAAAAGAGGCTCCGAGAAAAAGAAATTATTCCTATCTAAAAGGAGTCAACAGGTTTTGATCATAATAAAATGTCTTTATTGAAATTAAAATGTACAGTGTATACATACAAGTTCAATAAAAATTTTACAATCTGAAATAATACATTTTGTCTACTTATTTTATCCTGCACCTGAAAATAAAAATTTTACTGGACTTAAAAGAATTTTTGACTTGAGAAAAAAAATTGATTTGTTTACAATTACTTAGAAAAACTTTTGAAAAAGTCCCAATTCCAGAAATCTTTCAAGTCTAAGAGTTAAAAACTATTGTCCAATTTGTAAAGTAATTTGTTTACAATCTGGACAATAATTTTTAATGCTAGACTTGAAAGATTTCTGAAATTAGAACTTGAAAAAAATTAATTTGTTTACATTTTGGACTTAGAATAATATCTGACTTAAAAAATTTCTGGACTTAAAAAGATCCGAATATTAGCACAAATCAAAATTGCCATTTAAAAATATTCATGAACTGCATAAAATTTTTTAAATATAACAAGCACTAGAATAAAAGTTGGACATTTTTACAAAGTACTTTGGCAAGGATAATATTTCTTTAATCATTTCTATTGGTGAGAAAGTAGAGAGGAAAAATAGCATGGCTTAGAAAAAAATATGAAATGAGAGACGATAAATATATACCCAAAAGCGCTGCTAATTCTGGTTTGTTCAGATTTAAAAAAATGGCAATAATTATACAGAATGGAAAAGCAATAGCTTATATACATTTAGACAAAAGAATTTGCAATTGTTCTGAATAATATATAAATAACACAACACTTTGGAAACGTATTTACAAATAACATCTAGCAAATTGGATATTGATGGAATTATTAAAAGAACTTTTTTCTGAACATTGACTTTAATTAAGAATAAAATAACCTGCACAATTTTTCTTAATTAAGAAATTTAACTCTCCACAAAGTTAAATCTTTTTCTAAATATCGTCTAGAATCAAGAACAATTAAACTACCATTTCCGATGCATGGCTTAATAATTGGAGAATATAAACTTTTCACAATGAAAATACTTTACATAGTCTGGATTTTCAATCAAAACTCTCAAAACTAACAAATTTCATTTGCATTTTATCTCTTTATCTGATTTTGATAACTTGAATAATGAACTGAATTTGTATTGCCTCAGAATTTTTTCTGCCTTGAATAAACAACAATAAAAACCCCAAAGAATATTTTCTGAATTAATTCAAGCAGATCCTACATCTCCAAATTTCTTTAAATTATTAAATTAAATCTGGAATTATTTAACCACGACAAACCCTCTTGGTAAAATATTAAATGTAGAACACCAAAAATCCCGATACAAATAATCTTTTTTAATGGCTGCTCCTATTTTAAGATTAAATTTAATTAATTACTTTCCAACATCCAATTTGCGGAACGATATTCACATGACAAGTCTGCAAACATGAGCAAATACAGTGCTGTCTCAGAAGTCAATACGAAAACTTGGCATTTTATAAGTTTTCTAAAGTTTTTAAATTCAACATCTTCGGAAATTCGTAAATAACTTGTTACTACATTTGATTCTTATTAACGGAAGTGAATTTAACAAAAATTTAAAATTTATAGAAGTACGCTAATAAACCTTTACAAACAAAATGGAATATTCTTTATAAAATCAAATTAAAGAAAGTTTTCAGAGTTCAAACTGAAAACCAACACCTTATATTCTTGTAAATTTATAATAAAAAATTAAATGCATTTTATAAAAAAGTTGAGTTATCAGAAAGTTGTTAAGTTCAAACAGAAAATTGATGCCCTACATTCTCAGAAATAAAATACTCTTACGGACGATATCAGATAAAACTTTTTTTTCAGACGTAGCACTATATTTTCCATTTACTTACTTTTAGTGTAAGTTGATTAAACAATATTTTTAAAAGAAATCAAATTCTTGGGGAATCGTTTAATCCTATCGTAAATTTCTGCTCATTCTGAATGACAGGAGAAAAACCTCCTAAAAAATGGAATTCTTATTGTATTGTATTTATTTTCATTGGTTGTGAGCATAAAGCTATAATAATGCCAAATTTGAAGCGTTTAGCTCATCTGAAAGGGACTTATAATTTACAATCTCTCCTACATCCTCCGTAAGATGCAGCTACATATTATACAAGATATTTATCGCCTGACATATTGAACAAACCAGAATATAGCAACATATAGGTATAAAAACCTTCTCTCATCCCATATGTATAGCCTCCAGCTCAGATTCCTCTATACTCTCGCACCCAGGTGTATCAATTGTCGTCTCAGCAAAGCAGTACTCTTCGATTCATGGTTCCTCGACGCCTCAAACCATCGCATTTTCACTCAGCATCAACTGTGAATGCCTACAATGAAGAGGAAAAATGGTTGTGGTGAATTCAATAAAGAAATATTAACTAAAAAATCTAAATATAAAAGATTAATTTGCTTAAACAACATGAAAGAGCACATTCACTTATCAAGGTCTATTTAGAATCTTAAAATTTTAAATTCTTTACGAGTTTATTCAAATTATTATGTGAAAGATTCGTTTGACAATTAGTTTTAAAATTTTAACCTTCCATAAGGTGTGGTGCTTAGCGTCTCAGCTTCCCATTACAAAGCTGCGGGGTGCGATCCCCGCAAATGGAGGTTTTTTTCACAAAAAAATTAATTAATTAATAATAAAAAACTATCATTGGTGTCTGGCAGTAGGCAGCAGTACTGTCGGTACGGTATAGAGATGAAAACAAATGATGTTCGTTGGGTATATATTCCATAGAACAGTAGGCATGATTTGATCGGCTACAGTACTGCAATGTGGAAAGCAAGAGGGAAACTACCACATTACATTTCCCTAATAATGATTATATTATATAATATTCCGGAGGTAAAATAGTCCCCCAATCAGATCTCCGGGCATGGACTGCCTTGAGGAAAGCAACTGTCGAAGGTAACTTATGCAAAGATACTTAGAATTTAAAAACCACGAGGAAGGCAGAAAAGCTAGAGAACCTGAAAAATGAAATAGGATTGACGTCATAGGGCTGAGCGAAGTCAGATGGGAAGGAGAAGGGCAGATCCGCTCGGAAGAATTCACGGTAGTTTACACCGGAGGAAATAGTGAGGCAAGGGGAGTAGCTCTGGTACTTAAAAGATATGATGAATAGCGTGACAAAAATAACAGCAACGAACGATAGGTTGATGGCAATAAAGCTAAAAGTTGTCCCAGTTAACATGTTGATAATCCAGGTATATATGCCAACAACCGCTATTGAAGAAGAATAAATCAGGGAGATGTATGAGCAAAAGAATGACATTTATGAAGTAGAACTGCACAATAATGGGAGATTGGAACAACACAGTTGGAAAAGCCCAGGAGATAAAATGAGATGCCAAATAGATTACATCCTAGTAAAACAAAGATTCAGGAACAGCATAAAAAATACTAAGACATTACCAGGAGCAAACATTGATTCAGATCACATCCTTCTAATACTCGATGTAACCACAAAGCTGAAACAAATAAGGAAAACGAGAAGAGAAAGACAGACTTGGGACCTAAAAAACTGAAAGAAAGGCAGAATGCTTTCAGCATGAAGTCGGAAGGTCGCCTTAGAAATTTGGAAAACAAACCAGAGACCGTGAATACAGAATGGGAAGAAATTAAAGCCAGCATCAAAGACACCTTGAATAAAGAGATTGGGAAACAAGAGAAGAAAATCAGAAACCCATGGATCACTAAGGAAATGCTGGAGATAATGGATGAGAGAAAAAAATGGAAAAAAATGTTAACAGTGAAGAAGGTAGAGCCAACTATAGATGCACAAACAATGAGTCGAGAAGGGTAACAGATAAAGCTAGGGAAATTTGAATAAAAGGAAAATGTGAGGAAATACAACTGAGAAGTTAGGACGGTATGATATGATGTATGCTAGGGCACTGGAGTTAGAAGATTAGAAGTCTAATGGGATTTGTGGTAAAGCAATTATGAACGCAGATGGAAAAATAGTCGCAGAACCAAAGGATGTAGCACAGGTATGAGAAGTATACATTAAGGAACTATACAGCAAGCAGGCAGGATCAGCACAAATAGAACGGAAGAAGAGGATAACATTGAAGAAGACAAACTTGGGAACAAGTAATATGGAAAGCGAAGTACAAAAGGCAATTCTGGAACTGGATAAAGGGAAAGCTACAGGCAGCGATGGAATACAGGCAGAGGTACTTAAAGTCATGGGATCGGAAGGACTAAAAGTGATTACGAAACTAATTAACAAGCTTTACAACTCGGGAAAGAGGCCTCAGGATTTCTTAGATGTGACAATGATCCCTCTAAAGAAGAAGCCAAAGGCAATGCAGCGTAAGGACTACAGAACGATATCCCTACTGTCACACACTTCGAAGATCATCACGAGGATTCTTAATAAAAGACTAGAGAAAAATGCCGAAGAAATGCTAGGGGAAGATCAATTCGGCTTCAGAAAAGGACGAGGAACCAGAGATGCTATCGGTGTAGTGAGAATCATATCAGAAAGGGCAATAGAATACAGTCAAGATTGCTGTGTATGTTTCCTCGACTGGCAGAAGGCCTTTGATAAGAGTAAATTGGGTACTGCTGATGAGGATATTAAAGGATATAGGTGTAGACTGGAAAGACAGGAGACTGATCGGGAATCTATACGTAAATCAACTGGTAAAAGTCAGGTTGGAGAATGCGGATACCAGCGGAGTACATATCGGTAGAGAAGTAAGACAGGGCTGCTGTCTATCGCCGATTCTATTCAATATATATGGAGAGAGGCTAATGCAGGAACCGTTAGAAGGCATGGGAGATTTCTAAATCAGAGGAAGGATTATAAGAACAGTGAAATACGAGGACGATCAAGTACTCCAGAAAATGATAAATAGACTAGTGAACACAGGTAGGAAATATGGAAATTAATACAGAGGTTTAACTACTGACAAGTATTAAATATTATCTGTTAATAATTTCAAGTAGTAACAGCAATATTCATTTTAATTTATGCTATAAAATCAACTAAATTGATCAATTAACTTTATAAAAATCATTCCATGTACTCTTAATTGGAAATTATCGACAAATCACAGCATTTATTATAATGTCTATATCTATAATACAACCTAAAACCATTGTCATATTGGATAAAATTACAGTTTGTTTTTACCTTTAAAAACGATCAAAGAACATGAATTCAGAATTGAATTTTAAGCCAAAGAATAGTAAGAAAATATTTCTAATCTTCCTAAAGCTTGCATTGTGACAAGACTGCACTTAAAGAGGTAAAAACTGACATTATCGCTTCTGACTTGATCTCACTTCTTTATTCATTGTCTTTAATACTTTGTAAATAACAGGCTAATAAGATAAAAATCGTTATGTTAATGCTATGAAATATGTTTCACATTTTAAAAAGCATTGGACCTCTTGTCGCACACCAGTTCCACCAAAAATAAAATCCTCTGTCATAGTAATAAATGGCATAACACATGACATACACCCTGCAAACATCAGCCTTCTATCTCTTACAGTTAAATTTCTGTTTTGATTTGATTGATTGAACATTTATAAAATAAAATGCACTAAAATAGTATTTGAATAAATTTTCTACAATTTTTTGATGCTCAACTGATGATTAGCCAACCACCGATGGAAATAAGCATAATAAAAACCACCTGTCACGATAAACTTCCATTAGCATAGCAACTTTTCAAAAATTTGCATGTATTCCAAGAATTCGACTAACTTTGACTAAGAAATCCCTTTCCTCAAAATATTTCATTGATTGCTTTAGCAATTTCCATATAGATAGCCTTTTCCAAGCAAAATATTTTAATTACTTTCCTCAAAATGTCTCCATAATTTCAACATTAGTTTACACATCACCAAAGAGTTAAAAGTCAATGAACATTTCACGTTACACTGTCACTACAAAGTAATAATTTTGTTTCTATGAAATCATCTCGTGTTTATAGAGCATACTTAATTGATTTATGCTGAAATGGATGTCAGTAGATTGAAAAGTAAAATTTCCCAGGTACAAAGTATTTCATAAAATATGCCAAAAATTGAAGCATTGATAACACTTATGTTAACGATAATTAACAAACCTTTCAAAGTCGAAATTATAAAATCAATTTTATTCTCTCAATGAAATATTCACTTAAAATAAATTGAGATTTATCACTTTCCAATGTAAGCTTAAGTTACTACACTTTCACCATTAATAGATGGAAAAATTAGTACAATAAGTACTGCACATATATAGACGCAATTAAAACACATGCGTGGTTACACGACTAAATTTATCCTATCTATTCAGTAAAATACGTCGATAATTCTCACTGGAAACTTCAAGTAACAGCCAATACAAATGCAATTGGCAAACTACTTAAAAGATTGTACTCACCGTTAATATGTATTTCTTGATATCACACAAGGGAACATGACAGCTGTTCTGTGACGTCGTCTGCAAACATTCCTCTGAAACAAGAGAATGAAATCTTAAAATATGTACCTACTGTATTTTAATTCTGAATATTATTTCTGATAACCTGATTACATTATGTAGTGTCTCTCGTGCTAAATCACTCCGATAATATTCGAAAATATTGTATTGTAACTCAAATTCCAAGATTTGTAAAATATAAGACTTATATTCCTTAAGTTGCTAAGTTAAGCTTAATACTTATTTCAAAACCATGACACTAGTAAGTATTGATTACGTAATTAATATCATTTCAATAAACGAAATACAGCATTGCTTTGAATGAATTTCTCGATAATGGTTGCCAAAATCAAATACAGCTGCACACGGAGATTTCTGTCTGAAAACTGAATAATTAGGAGAAAACCTTATCAATATATTTTCAGTTGCGCATTAAAATATTATTATTTTATCAAACATACGCTTTAACGAGATTAAAATACACGAAAATGAGATGGATTACCT
This sequence comes from Uropetala carovei, assembly GCA_036926305.1. Taxonomy (NCBI): domain Eukaryota; kingdom Metazoa; phylum Arthropoda; class Insecta; order Odonata; family Petaluridae; genus Uropetala; species Uropetala carovei. The sequence goes on along the minus strand of JAXCHB010000172.1, from coordinate 3,797,594 downwards.
CAGAAACTCATATCAAACTCCCACCGTTGGCCAATCTGATCATAGGCTAACACCGTATACATATATCATTTCTAAAAATCAAAGTTGATAGAAAACGAACCTTTACCTTCAAACTATACGCTTACACAACCACTCGACAAATTAATAACCATATTCATGTCTCAACTTGACTCAGTTCACCCAAAATACACGTGATTAACTTTCACCAAGGAAAATAATTGCATAGATCCACATATATCTTATGTAAAGGTCTCTCCTAATTAATGTAAAGATTATGCCGACATAAAATTCAGTGAAGAGATCAACCATTTCGTTTAATTAAGAAATAATTTCACAAAAGCTATGAACTAAGGATCAGAAGAAATAATGACCTTGAGACAAAATTGAACGGTAATATTAATGCGATGATGCTACCCCGATGCGGCGTTCCGACAACGACAATTAAATTTTCGCTTAATTCTAACTAAAGCATTTAAAACCGACAATCAATCACAGTAACACGAGGTCGACGTAAATCTCTTGCGAATTACGAACGGAAAGTTACTTACCCGTTCACGACCCTACTCTTCCTGGACGTAGAATTACACCCAGACCCATCCCCTCCCCCACTTTCATTTTGAAGCGCACCCAGTGACACCTATCAACAAAGATGAGCGTAACTTGAAACTCTGAAAACCGTTGAGTTGCCAGGGGCTGACCGTGACACACTCACAAACTTCTTCCCACGATTTTCTACTGACTAAATATAGCTTACAGCTACTTCCAAATTCCAGCGCTTTTTGAAAAGTTGAAATTCCAATTGCGCTCAAAAAGACAATCGTGATAGTTTATATTTATTTCTGAAGAGAGCAGTATAGTCGTAAAGCGCATGGGCGTCGGCAGGGGGGGGCAAGGGGGGGGCAAGGGGGGGGCAAGGGGGGGCAATTGCCCCCCCCTGGAAATGTGTAAAAACGTAAATATTATATTAGATATTATTTTAAAATGTAAAAAAACTGGGCATGCGAAAAAACTTAACACGTTGCGTAAGGATGGCGAGAATTCTCGCTCCAAACTTCGGTATTTACAGCAGGAGCGGCCACCCAGCTCATAGAGACATATATGCGAAAAATGGAGGGAAGTATAAAGCAAAACAAAGGCAACATGTGCGGGTCGGATCCGCGAGGTAGTTTTTACAAGCTTTCCATCTCCTTTGTCTCCGAAGGTGAAGGAAAAAAGGGATGTTTTCAAGAAAGTAAGGGAGGGGGGGATTATCCACATTGGTCCCATCGGCATATTTGACCTAAAAGGACATAGGGCATCCCTGATTCCAGCGATTATGTTTCCCTCTTATTTATACAGTTGAACCTCCCAATAACGGGCACCAGCGGGGAATTGAATTTCTGCCCGCTATTGGGAGGTGCCCGTTATTGGGAGAGGACCACCTCCCCCAAACAAGAAAAACTTTGAGGGGCTCTGCGTAAAAGAATAATTTTATTTACTTATTTGTACTTATTAAATAATAAGCTAAGTAAATGATTTTTGGTAACAATGATAAGTGCACATACGAAGTAACGTATTTATTTAATTTTGTTACCACAACAACGAAAAATACATAAACATTTTAGGAATACATATATGTGAACGTGTTCATTGTAGATACTTGGTAATTTTTAATATATATTACATATTTTAATTAGTTATAATAAAAGCAATCATCATTACATTTGTTAAAAAAAGCAACACAATCCGTGGCTTGTCAGTTTTTTTTGTAAAATTCATCGATATTTTTTTGCACCATTTTATTTAATTTAGAAGCGTTGTGTTTTTCAAAATCAATTTTCACTTCACTTAATAATTTCAAACTATGAGTATTTTCTTCGTTTCGAACAAACGTTTCTAGTTTACGAATTAATTGAATAGCTTCTTTATAAGTTTTAGGAGTACCTTCTTCCTCCATAGTTCTGCTGTCAAACTCGTCCTCGTCGCATTCTTCGTCTTCTTTATTTTTTGCGCTAAAAGTTATGATTTGTTTGATGTCGGTTTCATTACATGTCGTAAGCATTACGTTGTCAAAACAAATAAACTCTTCAGCGCTAATCGCATCCTCAGACATTGTTTCTGTAATAAGATGCTGCAGTTCCTCGTATGTTTCAAGTTCTTCCGGCTGGTTAAGAGTGCCACAGTCACTGCCGAATCCTGCCTTTATGAAACACTTACGCACCGTGTCGGCCTTTATTTCCTTAAGGGTTGGAACTGTCCATATTATAGCATCTAAGACAGTCACGGTTTTAGTAAGCTCTGAAACTGTGAGAGCTGAGTCCATTTTAGATAACAGATGTCTTAACACTTTTTTCCTGTACAAGCATTTAAAAGTTTTTATTACCCCTTGATCAAGAGGCTGACATTTGGAACTGGTGTTAGGTGGCAAAAAAATTAACTTAACGTTTTCCAAGTCAAGTTGCGGGTGGCAAGTAGCGTTATCCAAAAATAGAATAACTTTACGGTTCTCTCTTTTCATTTTCCGGTCAAACACATGAAGCCATTCCGTCATGATTTCAGTTGTCATCCACGATTTACAATTTGACCTCCAGGTCATGTCTAAATGCTCAAATCGGACTCCCTTAAAACATCTCGGATTTTTAGCATTACCTATGATTACAGGGTTCTCGAATTCTCCAATCATATTTACGCAAAATAAAACGGTTATTCTCTGCTTCGCAGCTTTTCCTCCACAGCACGGATCTTTTCGCTCACACAAAGTTTTACTTGGTAAAGCTTTATAAAAGAGACCTGTCTCATCACAATTGTAAATGTCTCTTTCCTTATATCCCTCACAAAATTTTCTAAGCTTGCTTTGCCACTCAGAGACTGTGTCTTCGCAAACATCGGCCGATTCTCCACTGATTGCCTTACAGCTAATATTGTGCCGAACTTTAAATTTCTCCAACCAGCCATTAGATGCCTTGAAGCTGCTTTCTAACTGTAATTCTTTACCGATTTCTAGCGCCTTCTCTTGAATTATAGGACCTGATAGGGGAAGATTTTTGTTTCTGGCGGCACAAAACCACTGGAAAACGATTGAATCTATTTCCGTGTTACTTTTGAGCTTCTTTTTCGCATGGTGATTTCCGTTTTCACGCCAGAGTTTTAAAATCTCCTCCCTGTCCTTTAAAATGTTCGCTACCTGTGTTTTCCCAATCGCATATCTGGAAGAATCGCGAAAAGTTAAATTAGTGCAAAGTGAAAATTTTACTAACTGCATTCAAGTTTTAAAAAGTGCATATGAATACAAAATAAAAAAAGACTTGACTTACCTTTGACTTAACTGGCGATGACTAGAATTCGTTCTCTCGTGATCTTTCAAAACCTTCACTTTTTCTTCGAGTGTAAGCCACTTACGTTTGTTTGCCATGTTAACACTCACTTGCCCATAAACTAACTGCAAAAGGCTATTTGAAAGCAGGGTAATTTATACCTGAACCATGACTCATCTTACGTGACTGACCGCTAATGAGAGGGTCGAGGGAGGGAAAGTGGAAAAATCCCCTGCCCGCGCCCGCTATTCAGAGTGACCGTTAATGAGAGGTAAAATTACTTGTATGGAATATAGGGAATTCCGGGACCTGAAGAATCTGCCCTTTATCAAGAGGTGCCCGCTAGTGAGAGTGTCCGTTATTGGAGGTTCCACTGTATTATGAAGACAGAATTTTCCCCTTTCCACTCTCTCAGAATCCGGGAAACGGCACGATTTGCACGTGAGTTGCGAAAATATTTTCAAGCACTCTTTCGAATGTTTCTAAAGGAAAAGAATAATTGGAGGACAGGAACCGCTGTACCGTCTTTGACGGCTATTTCTGTATGGATATTCCATGACCACCGGCATACGCCTTTCTTCTGAATGGGAGGACACGTCTTTCTTTCTTTTTGAAGGTTTTAGATTTTATGACCTTACGGGTGGCTAGAAAGAAATCTTACCGACGCGTCGGCAAACGTCGCGACGTTCCCAAGAAACCTTTCTGACACGTGTTTTACACATTGGTCTCTTCACCCTCTCTCCTTTTTCTTTTAAAATTTCTCGAAAAAGAAATTACTTCAAGAGCCTCAGATTTTCTTAGTTTGTGCAAGAAGTAACATCGCAGAGAGAGTGAGTCGTGTCGTACTTTTGCACTAAGAGTATGTGCATTTTGCGTAAAAATTAATAGGACTGGTTAGTATTTTAACTCGTGAAATATTTTAATTATTTGTTTTTAATTTCTTTTGTTTCGCTTTTGGAGTTTTTGTGAGAGAAACTGTTTTAATTTTGGTAGAAGGATATCCTAACGATCCAGATCTTCTCATCACTACGTGGGACATCTTCACTCACAACATTGTCAGTACATCGTCTTCCATTGGAGAGGTTAGTTTGAATTTAATGAACTGTTACTCTTTATATTAAATTTCTTTTAGAAATTTGATTTATTTCGAGAGATTTACTTCAATTATTTCTCGGTGTATTGTGACAAGTAAAAGTCGCAGTTATATTAGATTGTTACGACTGGTAAAGCAATATTCAAATAATTGTTTAATTTTATTGTACATTAAATACATAATTCAACGTGTAAAAATGTTATGTCAGACAAAATTTAGGCTTGCCTTTTTGATACAAAGACGCTTTATATTTGACTCAGTAATAGAAAGAACTTGAAAAAGTTCTTCAACTATGTTCTTTATACATGTCCTTTTAATATTTTTAATATGAGCCGTTGACGAACAACTTAATTCGCATAAATATGTTATTGAATTTGGAACGTTATGTCGATGGCATATTCAGATATTGAAGCATATTCACACCTTTAGCTTTAAGCCAAAATACATCTATAGGTAGCATAAAAATTTTAAGTGGTATGATCGTTGCTAAGGTCAATCAATTCCTCTCGTAGTTTCATGATAAATTCCTTGCATCATAAAATTAATTCGAGTTTGTTTGTTTAAAACGCTTTTAAAAATTAAATATACTCGGAGTGTGCGGCACACTAGTCCCTTCCTCTCGGCAAACTAATGCGCCATGGCACACCGGTTTAGAACCACTGCTTGAAGTTAATTTCGAGAGGATATTCAGTACAGTGATAATATAATTCATAGTGATTCATTGATGTGGATTTGTGGTCAGTTGGGGGACGGTTAAGTAAAATTTTCCCGGGTTAAGAAAAAATCGTCCGCCCCTGGGTAATAGGCATTTTTGTGTTTTGCCCCCCCCCCTGCAAAAATTTCTGCCGACGCCCATGGTAAAGCGCCTAGTTTGTCGCTAAATCAATTGAGGAATATGATTCTTTCCAGTTAAAAATGTGGTTATACTGAAGGAAACCTTATTTAAAAAATTTCCTTCTTCCGATTAATTTTATTTATAATTTATTTCTTTGCCAACGTAGATTTTGCTGACGTTTACTATAAAATGCCGCTTGGTAAGCTCGAGGTGCAGTGCCATTGTGTAAACGTATAATTAGGATTTATTGAACGTCATTATGATGTAAATGAAAACTTTTATTTGGAAATTGTACAAATTCAATACTCGTAAACGAGTGAAATATTTTAAACCTGGAAATTGACGAGAAGTAATCTTACGAATTGATCACAATTTGATGTGATAAATAGTTTATTGTTTTGTGTGCAGGTATCACATTTTAAAAAACTAATTCGCAAGAGGTTACTGAAAGCAAGTCATATAATAAATATGGTGCATAACAGACATATTTATTGGCATACTATAGTTTTATAATTTACAAAATGTTTGCCTTGATTGGCTTGCTAAACAGGTTTATGGTGTGACTATAATGAAATACTGAACAATAAGTCAGAAATTTTCTTTGTATTTCACTGAGGGAATATACTTTTATATTCCTTTTTTCTACTTTTTTATTGTACTACAATGACAAAACCGCCTCTATGCCTATCAGTAAGGCTGATAACTTAATATATGAATGTTTCATTAATTACATGCATTTCTGTAGTTAATGTGTTTTAAGGACCATATCGTAGGCACAAATTATGAGTGAGAATTTTGTCTATGCAAAGAATTATATTTCTTCATTTGAAAATGAGTGCTTAAGTGGTGCAATGACAGTATAAGAAAAAGCATCCAGATCTAAAAATTACTGGGTACAAAGTCTTATGAAATTTTTGCCAGCAGTCCAAGTGTGGAACAGTATTGCATCTAACCAGGTCAGCTCCAAAATGCTTTATATTATTTAAATTATCCACCAAAAGCTACCAAATGAAAATATACATAGTTATAGACTTATTTTTATAACAAAATAGACACTGTAAAATGTCCATTTTTCTTTGATGTTGAAGGTTTCAGGACTATTACATGTAAGCATGAATGAATAATATGTATTATGTCTTATTCAGATTCCATGTTTATAATACAGTGAAATGGTGTTGGAAATCAATCAGTATACCTAAATTCCATCACAAATTCACAAAGTGAAATGCTTCAGCTTCAGAGTATTAAGAGAATTTGGTTGTGTAAATAATAATTGACAAAGAAATTCTTTAACAGATTTAATTAAAGGACAAAAATCACTAGCATAATTAAAATATAATATATAATTTGCTGAGAGAAAAACTGCAAATGTAAACTATGTAAATAATTCCAATAATATGATTAAAATATCATGGGAAATTATCAAACTAAATTCCAATGCTGCATCCAGCAACCTAAGTTGTCCTTCCATCGAATTCAATGGAATATCAGTTCCTAATCCAATTGATATAGCTATGAACTGTAACAATCAATTTTGCAATATTAATGCTAAAGCAGCATCTTCCCCTGAATATTCCTCCAGGAATACCAATTCTGTTTTTCTTCACTCCGCTGATTCCTCTGAAATAATAGCTATCGTTAAATCTTTTGAAAGCTCCTTTTCTTGTGGTACAGATCAGCGTTTCCCAACCTATGGCCCGCAGACCACTTGTGGTCCACGAAGGTTTTGTTGGTGGTCTGCAGAGGTTACCAAAATTTAGTTTTTTTTAGGCCGCACCTCATATTTAGTTCGATTTTTTGGAAAAAGTTTAGCACATTTTACACTATCACAGGTATTGAATATTGTTATTAATGACGTTTGTAAAACTTTCATATTTCAAAAATTTCTCCTGTACAAATGTTGAATAATTCATGGAATAAAACAAAAAATAATCAAGTGTTCCTCAGACAGAAACATGTGTACTATATTTGCAAATGGTCAACTAAACTACATAACCAAGTAGTAACCCCGTTTCTTAAACGTATATACAGTAAGTAGGTTAGTGTAAGAATTGAGGTGTTCTGCAGGGCCTGGAAGGGGTGCTGAAGTGGTCCACAGAGTTGGTCATCAACAGAATATACCAAGGTCTCAATAACAAACAGCATACTTTAGGTATATTTTACGACCTCAGTAAAGCTTTTTACGGTATTGACCACAAAATACTTTCTGTGAAACTTCGTAATTTGGGTATCAAAGGCAAGTCCCTAAACTGGATTATTTCTTTTCTAAGTAACTGCTATCAAATTGTGAGCTATTCCCAAAGAACTAGAAATGGCTCTGCTACTGCTTATTCTACACCCCTAAAAATTAATGCTGGTGTTCCTCAGGGATCAATTCTTGGACACCTACTCTTCATAATTTTCATGAATAACCTCCCCAAAATATTTTCATATTGCATTCTGACCTTATATGCTGATAATACATCCTGCCTGGTAACTGCTGATAGTTTACCACTTCTAGCTGAGGTTGGTAACAGATCAGTTAACCAAATTATGGAATGGTGCCATCTAAACAATCATGCTACAAATATCAATAAAACCTCTTACCTGCTATTTCACAATAAAAAAAGCTATCCTATACAGTACCCCCTTCTTAAAATGAACAATAAAAGCATCTCTAAAACTTCATCTACCAATTTTCTTGGGCTACTTATTAACGAGAAGTTAGATTGGATAGATCACATCAATGGAGTTGCTAAAAAAGTTTCCACTCGTGTATTTATGATAAGAAAATTGTCTCAGTACTACCTATTGAAAGCTTATTATCCCTCTACTATGAAAGAGTACATTCATTTTTATGCTATGGAATATAATTTTGGAGTAATTGCAGACTGGCTAGTAAAGTCTTTTCTTTACAGAAACAAACTGTCAAAGCTTTATGTAGAGTATCTTACTGTACACACAGTAAACCTTTGTTTTCATCTCTCAATATCTTAATTCTACCATCCATTTACATTTTGAGTTGTACAACTTATGTTAGATCAAACCATCAACTTTTTCCCAAAAATGCAGAATGCCATAGCCATTTCACCTGTTCACTATTTGACATTCACATTAATGACTATAATATTGCACTTTGTCAAAAAGGCCCTCACCACTCAGCCTCTGTAATTATAATAAATTGCCTGGGAACATTAAATCAGTTTTATCCCACAATGTATACAAAAGTAAAGTTTAAAGGTTCCTTCTGAAGAAAATTTACTTTAGTGTCTATGAATACCTAGATGATAATGTGTAATTTTGCTTTTCTTTTGATTTTTTCTCTTTTATGTTATTGATCATTTTATTTTGTTTGTATATCTGTATATTTCCCTCCTGTCTTGATTTGTAAATGTATAATATTAAGTGACAAAACAATGCAAATGTGTTTTCCAACGGTGTAATAAATTATATTATTATAATATTATTATTATATTATTATATATTCATTATTACTCTATTTATAGGTAGAGTTTAAACCATAAACACGGCTTATTCAAAGGAAGTGTTTATGTTATGATATTAATTTTGTGTGGACTCGATTCTGAGAAAAATTCTTACAGTTCTACAGGTGTTGATTATCACAGCTTTTTGTAGTTCTTTGTGTGTTCCTATTGGCAGATCTAATGTTTTCATACTCTTGTGTATTTCATGTGGTATTATACCAGTTGCGGATAATACTATCGGTACTACACTTCACTTTCCATATTCTTTTAATTTCTTCCGATAGATCTGAATATTTCATTATCTTTTCTGATATCGTTTTTTGTATATTTTTTGAATTTGGGACTGCTATGTCAATTATATATATGCAATTTTTCTTTTTGTCCAACAGCAATATATCTGGTTGGTTATATTTTATAGTTCTGTCCGTCAAAATTGCTCTGTCAAAATATAAACAATATTTTGAATTTTCCAGCACGCATTCTGGCTTGTACTTGTAGTACGGTTGTCTTTCAGTTACAAGCTGGTATTTTATGGCAGGCTTTTGGTGGACAATGTTTGCGACTTGATTATGTCGCATTAGGTAGTTACTTTGCGTCATTATCGTACAACCAGCAATAATATGTTCTATTGTTTCGCTAGCGAGGTGACATTTTCTGCATTTATCATTTTCCATTCCAGGCTCTTTTATAATGTGCTTTCTATAATTTTTAGTGCATATAACCTGGTCTTGAATAGTGATCATAAAGCTTTCCGTTTCTGGGAAAAGCTCCCCATGACTGAGGCATTTGTTCGATGCCACTTTGTCGACATGTTCTTGCTCAAGCTCATAATCGTGCCTCCCATGCATTGCCATCTCACCCCATTGCCTTCTCTTCTCCTTCTAACTCACTATTTCTCTCTCAGGTTGGTAGTTAACGTTATTGAGATTTAATGCAGTGTAGTGAAAGTCTGCCAATACTGTTGCTCTATGTAACATTGAGCTGGGACAGAAAACCCCACATTATTATATTATTATAATATTATTATTATATTATTATTATATTATTATTATATTTTATCTCCTCAGTCTCTCAGCTATTCTGCTGGTATTAAGTGAGGTACGGGGTTCGCCAAGCACACTGTCTTGAGTATCTAGGAATTTCCTTACTATACAGGTTGTGCTCAGTAGTATGGCTTTTTGTAATGGGATATATATGTTTTTGTCTAGTCCTATTATCCTTATAGTATTGTGGAGGGATACAGGGACAACACCAGTGGTTGATAGTACTATTGGGACGATAAAGACTTTGGTCATGTTCCACATTCTTTCTATTTCGGATTTTAGTTCTGTGTATTTTTGATATTTCTCCTGTATGGTCTTCTGTATATTATGGGTGTTAGGTATGGCTATGTCTATGAGGTAGGCAATCCTCAACCATTTGTCCTGCAGCACTATATCTAGCCTATTGCTGTGTATGGTTCTGTCCGTTATTATGGAGCGGTCGTAGTATAACTTTAACTCGTCTGATTCTAATACTGAGGCTGATTTATACTTATAATAGGGTGATTTACCTTCTATTAATTTACATTTTAATGCCAGACTTCGCAGCCTGGTTATGTCGGTGGAGGTAATCGAACTGAGTCAGACAGCTGCAAGCACCTGTTATATGTTGAATTGTTTCAGGTTTATCTTTGCATTTTCTACACTTATCGTCGTGCACTTGGGGGTTCTTAACAATATATTTCTGGTAATTCCTTGTATTTATGACCCGGTCCTGGATGGCAGTGATGAATCCCTGGGTTTCAGGGAAGAGTTCCCCTCGCCTGAGCCAGGCGTTCGACGCTTCCTTGTCGACCTCAGGGCTGCTCAGATCATGGGGGTGTCTTCCATGAAGGGCCATGCTCTTCCATCGGGTCATCTTATCTGCTGTACTAATGATTGCCTCACTGTCCTGAACTATAGTGTCTAATAAATTAAGAGAGGCGTATTTATTAGCTGAACTGCAGATGCTTGCATGCAGTGCCGAATCTTCTTTCCTTTGGTGGAAATATGACTGTAAAAGACTGATTTGCTTATTATGAAGGTTTTTGTTGTTCACTCTTCCCCGTCCCCCTTCCACTCTAGGTAATGCCATCCTAAGGGCGCTACAGAGTGGGTGGTGCTTCCTGTGACTCGTTAATTCTACCCTTAGTTTCCTCTGCAAATTCTCTAACTCTGTGTTAGACCATGATATTATTCCAAATAAATATGTTAGTACAGGTATTGCTAGAGTATTTATTGCCTTCATCAGGTTTTTACTGTTGAGCTCAGTTTGACAGATTCTTTTAAGCCGGGAGGTAAATTCTGATGTAAGTGATTTCTTTATGGCTGCGTGATCTATTTTCTTATACTGTTCAAATCCTAGATATTTGTAAGTTTCATATTCATCCATTGGTTGTATCTCACTTTGCTGTGCCATCTCGAATCCAATCAGTTCTATTGAATTTTTCTTTATATTAATGGTCCTACATTTGTCTAGTCCAAATCTCATATCTATATCTATTGAGAATTGTTCTACTAATTGTAGCTGCTGTAGTTTGGCTGGTGATGATGCATAAAGTTTTAAATCGTCCATGTATAATAGGTGGGATATCTGGTGGCCTGTCTGACTGTTCCCTATCCGATATCCCAACCTTACTCGATTCAACAGATTCGATAGAGGGTTTAATGCTAAACAGAACCAGAGCGGGCTCAGAGAGTCACCCTGGAAAATGCCTCAATTTATTTTAATTTCAGTAAAGGTTGGGACCCTATTCACATCAGACACGTTGATAACTGTCCTCATTGTATGCTGCAGACACGTTGATAACTGTCCTCATTGTATACTGCAGAAAATTTACAAGGACTGGGTGGATTTTATAAATGTTAAGGACCTCTAATAACCATGTGTGGGGGACAGAGTCAAAGGCTTTCTGGTAGTCTATGTAGCAACACGAGAGATTTCTATTTTTTCGTTGTACCTCTTTCAAAATGACAGCATCTATTATTAATTGTTCTTTGTATCCTTTCATGCCCTTCCTGCATCCCTTCTGTTCTTCTGTTAGTATGTTTTGGCTTTCTAAATGGGAGGTGATTAACTGAGTGATGCATGATGTGACTATTTTATAGATAGTTTGTAGACATGTGATTGGCCGATATTTAGACGGATCGCTCGAGGCTTTCACTTTAGGCAGAAGGAAGGTTTAACTTCTGTCAGGAATCTGGGCATCCTTTCAGGGCATTGAAAGAATGTGTTGATATTGCGGGTTAAATATGGGTGAAGGCAAGTGAATTTTTTATACCAATAGTTGTGGATATTGTCGCTACCTGTGCTTTTCCAATTGTTGTTGTGCTAATAACTGACTTTACTAGCTCCATTGAAACTTCAGGGGTTTGCATATTCTGTATGGCTGTTGTGCTCGCTATCTCCCTAGATATCCAGCTTGTATTGTGTTGGTGAGACACACTATTTGACCAGATGGATGACCAAAAGCTCGTTATCTCTCCCACAGTTGGTGAGCCTTTATTTGAGTCAGAGTTACAATTGGGTGAGTTCATTTTAAGTGTCCTATAGAACCTTCTCTTATATTATTATTATATAAAGTGGCGGATCCAGGGGGGGGGGGGAGGTGATTGTCCTCAGTGTTGCTATCTCAGATTTGTAAGTGGTGCAAGATTCAACCTCAAAAGGCGCTAGATAGGCACTAAAATTATAGTAAACGATGCCAAAAAAAAGCACTAGAAATTCCTCTGTTTATATATTTTCCTAATTTATGCTGCCTCCATGCAAATATTCTACACTCTTATAGCGGTGTTAAATGAACACAACACTAGCTGGAAATAGTGCTGAACAGTTTTCATTTTCATTTCTAAATTTATATTTAAAATTACTTACAATTATCTCAGGCATTCAGGATTTGAAATGAAATAGGTTTAAGAGAACTAATCTAAATTTCTCTACTGTATATTATTGGATATACACATAGTATATTCAAGTAAGTCCTCGATTTATGCGAGGGTTACGTTCTGCGAAAACCTCGCATAAATTGAAATTGCATATATCGGATGTATTAACATATAGAGAAAAGGGGGTTGCATGCAACAACGTAAAATATAATGTCTCAAATGCATTTTAACTACATTGAAATCATGTTAATACATCAGAAATATGAACACAGACATTGACAGAAAGATTATTTTATGCATTTGGGACATTATTTTTACTAAAATAAATCAACACTCACCAAGATAAGCAGTCAGTCTGGCTCTGGGGGATGAGATTGTGGTTGTAGTGGTAGATGTTTACATATCGGAAGAGGTGGGTGCAGGGTCGTCTGTGTCAGAATCATCCAAACCAGGCAGGGTTACATCAATGGGAGAAACGTCATTTCATGTCCCAGATCCGGGGCCATGTTTTGGAAGACTACCTGCTCTTCCCTTTCGACCTTCATTAGTGAGGATTAGCGACCCTCACTCCGACTCTAGTCCTGGCCTCTAGATCAGTGTAGTCTACCCTCACAGTGGGTGTTGAAATTAATGATCTATCATTGCAAAATTGTAATACTTCTTGCAAATAAGACAATTGAAAGTTACGTCATTGCATTGCGGTGAAAATCCTGATTATTGGCGTTTTTTAACAAAATTCTATGATACATATCAACGGAGTTAGGAAACAGGCGAGGTAGAGGGTGGGGGAGAACGGAAAATCAATGATGTCTTTCCACAAAGTCTTCCATGATGTACCTATTCAATGTCAATGTCTTGACTTTTTCCCACGATGCTTGAATATTGTCGATAGCACCCTTGATGTTGTAGCATTTCCACCACTCCTGAATTGTAGGCTTACTCCCTGGGTTATCAAAATCGTTGGTCTTTTTAAGGAGCTGGGACATGGTCCTGCGCAGGTAATATACCTTGAAAGTTGATATGACTCCCTGGTCTAGTGGCTGGATCAGAGTAGTTATGTTTGGGGGCAAGAACAACACACGAATGTTAGGGTTGATGTTTTCCAAGTGTTTAGGGTGGCCAGGTGCATTATCGAGGATAAGTAACACTTTAAAAGCAAGGTTAGTTTTCCTACAATATTTCTCAGTTTCAACTTCAAAATGATTCATGAACCAATCCTCAAAGACTTGGCCAGTTACCCAAGCCTTTTTATTTGGTTTCCAGTGCACGGGTATCATGTTCTTGCTTAAGCGTTTCAGTGCGCGGGGATTTTGAGAGTGGTAGACCAGTGGAGGCTTCATTTTACAGTCACCTGCTGCGTTGCCACATAGCAGCAGCGTCAGCCTATCTTTAGCTGCTTTAAATCCAGGATCAACTTTCTCTTCTTTGCTGATGTAAGTTCTGGATGGCATCCACTTCCAAAATAAGCCAGTTTCATCCGCATTGAACACTTGCTTGAGGTTGTATCCATTTTCTTCAAAGATTGCTTTTAATTGTTCAGGAAACTTGCCAGCAGCTTCATGATCAGTACTTGCAGTTTCTCCAGTAATTTTCAAGTTGTGCAGGTTTTGGCGTCTAATAAACTTATCCAACCATCCTTTACTTGCTAGAAAGGTTCAGCAACACTTTCCTCTTGAGAAAATAAAATAAATAAAATAAATCTTGAGAGATTTGCACCTAAACGCCAGGTTATTAGGACTTGACTTCTTCTTCGTTTCATGTTCAATGTAGAGCGATGACATTTTTTCCATCTTCTCCATTAGTGGGTTTCTAATCTTCATGGTTATCTTGGCAGACAGTGGCATAGAATGAACAACAGCAGTACAAATTTTGTCAGCATTCTTCTTTATGTTCCGTATTGTTGACTCACCCAGGTTGAATGCACGCCCAAGTGCCGATGACCCTTCACCAGCATCAGCGCGTCGTAAAATTTCTAACTTCATTTCTAAAGTTAGAGGTTCTCTTCTGTTTATTGACTGCTCCATCAGTAGTAGAAGCATTTGCAGGACATTTGGAATCCATAATAACCAATAAGATGAAAGCAGGGTGCAATAAACAGGATGGTAAGTGATATATCCGTAGTGCACAACAGCACAGATCCGCACAGCACAATGCCTACTGCAAGACTAAATGGTCCTTCTTCTTGTATACCACGAAACCTCCCAACTTTGTGAGAAATTCTCATGAAGTGGCAACACTGCAGCGGGACAATTCCAGCGTGAGACCAGCATGTGCACGTAGTGGCGCACACATTGTTGCGGGAAAGCAGCAGGTGCAGGAGCATTCAGTCACTTTGTGCTCCACCGCACAGAATCGCATAACAGCGAAATTTTCTCTCATATAACGAGCATCTGGGAGAATTTCTCTCGTTCACATATTAGCAAAATCGCATATGCGGAACTTGCATAAATCGAGGACTTAATGTATACATATAAAACTACTGAAAAACTAATCATTTTACTTATATAAATTATTTTTTTTATAAAGACATGGATAAGAATCCTAAAGGCAATAGAAATTATAATAAAGGTAGGTGGCTAACAATTAGTTGTGAATATAGATGCAACACTGTTTTACTGAAATTCTTTGCTACTGAAATACATTGACCAAGAAATTTAAAAACATCTCATTACTAATATTTATAGCATAAAACAATTTTATACTACTAGTAAACAATAATTTTAAATTGTTTTTAAGACTTTGATGTACTCGGTGCAATATTCTGCAAATCTGCATGATTCATTGACAATATTACTTGTGGAAATGACGTGAGGAAAGTGCTGTTCTCAAAATGGGAAATTGGTTTGAGTAAGGTTAGATGGCAATATACCTCAACTCAATTGCAAATCTCCCAGGCCCATTGGCACAACATTGATTATGAGTGGAATCCAGTCTAAGGAAATATATATGCAAAACAAAAGTGTAACCCGAAGCCCGAAGAATGAGTGATAACCCCAAAGACTTTAGATGAGACATGAAGAGGTGGCAAACCGAAGCTGGACTTCACACATATTTTGAATCGACAGAGAGCGGGTTTTTTAAATATTTTTCTCTGACCCGCTTACGGTAGTTTCAGGGACCATCTATACATAAACATGCTACGGTACCACTATATCCTAAAGATAAATATGAGGGTGATTCATTGCATCTCAGGCCAGTTCTCAGAAGCATTTTTAGTGATTTGTGCCTCTTTTTACTTTCTCCACACGTAGTAATGGGAAAGTATTGTGATCACAAAAAAAATCGACTTCGAGATTTCAATGGAAATACATGTTTTGAGGTCCCTAGAACACGTTTAGACTATTTTCGGAATGATGTCTGTATGTGTGTGTATGTGATTGTGGGCGCTATAACTCAAAAAGTACTTGCCATATCCTTACCAAACTTCATGTATAACACTTTAGCATGAGCACAAAGAACTGATTAGTTTTTGGACAATAACGGTTAAACGGAAGTCGAGGTTTATTCGAAACCTGATATAATTTGTATTCTTCGTGCATTTGTGTGGTTTGAAATATATTTTGTGTTATTAAAACATTAAAAAATTTTTTTCGAAAGTGTGTTTACATTTGAAATGCTTTGAAAGTTTTTAAACATAAAAATATACTTTATAAAGGGTATATGTTTACTGAAGAGTGTACAAAATGTCCACAGTCGGGCTGAATTTGGGCATTTAAAATAATTCGGGCCTCAGGCTGGGTCTTGGTGTGAAAATGGGGTGAAGTCTCGGGCCGGGCTGGGCTTGGACTCAATTATGAATGGGTCAGGCTTGGGCCAAAGATTTTGACCCATGCAGACCTCTAGTGTGCGTTATACACTGGTAACACTACTGTGCGCTTAAAATCAGAAATTAAAGTGTAACTACCTTGTACCAGATTCTCGCTTTTTGGGTGATTTAAGGGGAAAACCACAATAATTATCGATAATCCAGGTTATATATATATTAATTATACATATAGAACAGTTAATTACTTCTATACAGTTATAATTCTATCCTCTCCAAATATTCCACATTTCACTAGCTCATCAGCTGATTGCTGTAGTCTTTGCAAATTTTCCGGGTAGACTTCCCGCAAAACACACATCGAAAACAAAAACATAGGATAAGCAAATTGAAATAATTTTATTTAGTTAATGATTCTAGTATGTACAGTTAATAATGTAAATAATTTAAAACCCATAGAATGTAGAATGACATGAACTTAATCTTACCTGTCGCATTTCCTGTTTCCAGATTTGTTTGTTAAATTTTTGTGTTATTCCTTCTATTAAACAGTTTTAGAATGAGATAGGAAATAAGAGAGCCAAAATCTACTATAAATCAAAACTCGATCTATTTTATAGATCCATTTTTGTCTGATTTAAAAGGATTGGCAGCAGTGGTGCTGCGGTTTTCTATGCAGCATCAGGTTGGCCAACTTACTGTATGAATTGCTGCCATCTCAACTCATTCACTTTCATTATTGATGATGTCTCTCTAAGACGTAATGTGGAGCTTATTGAACTTATGGGCAAGTCCAAGCATTTTAAAATTGTTAACTGGTGAGAATTTAATGGTTTAATGTATTTGTTCACAGTACTCTAGTTAATATGTACTTAATTTTGTTCTTATACCCCACAAAAATCAAAGTTGCACGTCATACATGGGTTACAAGAAAAAGTCTTTTGGCAAAAAGTACAGGTGTGCCTTATACACGAGAGCACATTATACATGAGTATATACAGTATATGATAGTACTTCATAGGTTGAACACTGAACCAAAAATAAATGTTATACAACCAAGAACAAAAGATATGATATATAATAAAGAAGTCAGACCTTCAGTGGTACTGCCTCCCAATGTCTACTAATCAAGATGACATGCTGTGCAACTCTGGTTTCGAACAAATTTAAATAAAAAAAACTTTCCAAAACCCTCAGAACATTTTTGCTTTTGACTTCTTAAAAGAGTTTGATTTTGGTGTGCTATGAGTAAGACAGATAAGAAGACGCTTTTGAACCTATTAGTCCAGTGGTGGGCAACCTTTTCTGCCTGGCATTGGTGGCTGCGAATTTCTCGGCGGGCCGAACAGCAAATTGTCAATACTTCTGTGGGTCAGATTAGAGTTTAAATCGGACGTTAACTAGAAATTCTGAGATATCACATCTGTGAAAATCAATCCTAAATTGTGTTTTTAGGGTTAACATTTCAATATCAAGTATTTTATTGTCATGATTTTAATGTGTGTGATATGAATTTGTGTTAAATCTTTTTAATCAATCTTTGTGGGCCGCATAAAATGCTCTCGAGGGCTGCATGTGACCCATGGGACGTAATTTCCTCACCACTGTTTTAGTCAGTTAATGCAATTCCGATTAAGTTGAGCAAGGCAAATTATAGTAAGAGGTCATGTCTTAATAACAAGCCTGAGAATTTGTTGAAAGTTATGCAAGACTCAAAATGGCATAGTGTTAATTTAACAAACAAATTCCAAGTAAGTTCCTACATATGTATTGAGCATTTTTATGTTGTTTCATATCTCTTTGTTATACCATGATTGTCTGATCCATGCTGTATCTTCCAACTTCATACAGTAGTACCAAAATAATGATTGGACTGCATTTTTAACCATTGAGCTGCACAGCCCCGTAACTAGATATTTTAGCGCACGGGGCAAACTACTAAATATGCACCCTCTTCCCCTTCAAGAAATTATTTTCTCTATCTTATTTAGTTATTATTTGGATTTTTTGTGCCCCTTGCTTAGTTGCACCCGGGGCGGATGCCCCACTTGCCCCACCCTAGTTATGGCACTGATGCTGCATACAGGCTGCATTTATGATTTCTGCCATAGTTCATCCAGTTTAACATATAGTAAGAAAATAAAAAATATGATTAAATGTCAATTATTGCAATTTTCTTCTCTCCTAAAATATCAAAAGTTTGCACACAAACAATTATTGAAGTTTTCTGGGCAGGGAAATGAACAAGAAGAGCCTAAGATAAACAATAAATATGATAATTCTATCAGTACATGAATTTTAAACAAGTTAGGAAAGTGTACAGCGTAACACAATTTGGCGCATTTCGTGCAGTGGAGTATTTGAAAGAGATGATATATGTGTACGCATGGGAAATAGCATTTTAAAGTTCTTTACATTGTCATAAATAATCCATTTTCTTCCTTTTTAAAAATATTGCATGCACACGTAAGGAAATTAAACGTATTTTTCTGAGATTGTCTATGTTAGCAACAATGACGTTTTTAAGCTCAATTCAAATTAAGACATTCTTGTTTAATTTTCTTGATAACAGCTACTCCTACAATAAAAATTATTGGAAAAGAAATATTCTACTTTACTACCTCTACAAGCTTCATTTGAAAATTATTTTGATACATGTAATTGCCCGTCATATGACTGGTATGCATGAATTAAGTATTACATTAAAATAAAATAAAAGTTAATGGCACCAAATTTTATGTGCACTAAAACGTAAAAAATTAATAAAAAATACACAACCAATTGTTCCAGAAAGTAAAAATAATCATGGGCATATAAAAGTTGTTTGGCAAAGATATATGTTAATGAAGATTTATTTGTTAAACATGCTAAATAATTCTATAAGAACTTTGTTACATAAATATAAATAACCTAACCTATAGTAATTGTTATTCAGATTGTAGTGAACTTTCATTTGCTCTTTTTCTTGTATCTGTAAATCTGTTGCTTGTCAATCAATTCACTGTTGTTTCTGGTGACTCATCAGTCCTATGTCTCACTTTGCATTTATTCTAAACATTCAATCTTTTCAGTCTATCCTGTACAGTTTCTCTTCTCCTAGCTTCAGCAATATTTCAATTTGGCGAGATCTCGAGCGAGTTTATGCTCCTCTGTTTTCTTTTCCTTTCATCTTGAGTTTCATTACTTTCCATAATTATGAACTGTATTAATTAAATTATACAGGTAAATAATATGTTATTTATGTCTATTGTTGTTCAGAATTGGTTTTATATAATAGAATATCTGTGATTATACATGCTTAGCGTTTAAAATTGTTAAGCCCATATATTGGCAGAAGTGATGGAAGTATGCTTTTGGCATTGTAGACTTCTCAAGAAATTGGTAATTTTTATAGGTATTTCCTATCGACTCTAGGGGATAGTTTCTTTTTCCCATAAGAAAAAACATATAAATCTACTTTTTTGATGCCCAGAAAAATTCCTTAACATTTTAAAATATCTCAAAAATACTACTTTGATACGAAACTTGCACAATTATTAAAATTATAAAGATTAATTTCCATATTGTAGAAATTCAAATATCAACCAAAAATCTTCAAAAATTGTTTTCATACAATTTTTTCACAATTATATAAATTTCTTATGCATTAGAATTGAGCGAACAATAGACTTGAACAACTGCAGTTGCCATGGCAGTAAGCATGACAGGAATTGGCTATTATGTATAGAGAGATGACCAATACTTTACGAGATATGACGGAAAGTTCATTTTTTGTCACCACTAAAGTAGTACCCCTGATTAGCTTACGTGATTCATTTATGTGATTGTCTTTGACTGTAGGTCCTTAATATTAAATTTCATGAAAACCCGTTTTTGTAGAAGCCGAGAACGAACATGCAGACGGACGGACAGACCGACGCTAATAGGCGGTCATACTGGTAGCTTAATGCACCTTAAAATACTAGATAAAAATCAAATAATGTTTGCTGGTCACTTAAAATCAGTTTTTGACATTTAAAACAAACAAATTCATTAGTTTGGCTTCCCAGCTTTATAATGAACTTTAAGAACAAATAAAATAAATAGGAATTATTACATCAGTTTTATTTGTATTTACATACAAAATCACCTGCAGAGAGAGTACAACACTGACATATTCTCCTCAAAAATGTTAATACCTTGTACTCTTTAATCTCTTATGCATTATCAGTTGCTCAAATAATAAAGTGTTGCACCTATGCCAGGAGTAATTGTGTGGGAGGTAATCATGTCCCTTAATGAAATAATACAAGTATTTACAAAGGCATTGGAGTGCCTTTAAGGCCCAAGGGAATCACACATTGACATATGATGATGAGACATGAAAATTGATAATATAAAACATATTCTTAAAATCAATTAAAATTATAGCCTACATAACAATGTAGAAACTGTAATATAAAAATCTGCTACTAAATACATCCAATATCTATTTTATGTAAACTGTTCAATGATATGAATTCATGGCAAAGGGAGGAATATTGATTTTCATGATTGCCACATAGATAATTTCTTAAAAAATATTGTCAAACATCTGTAACATCTGGAGATCAAACCCAACACCCACAGAATACACTACACAAGATACAAGTCTAAAAAAAATATCTCATTAGTTTTTAGCTTCACAAAATAACTCAAATAATTCTCCTTTCAAACAAAATTTCCACATTTTACTAAATTGATTCACCAAATTAAAAAACAAGCACTTCCTCCATTCGATTACTACAACAAGATTACAACACACATGGAGCTTTTCATCTTAATAACAAAAGGCACTGTCACAGCAGTAAAAACTTGCATGGTGATGTTGACACATGGACAACACACCCTCCCCTTCAAGGAGCTCCACACCTTGAGCAGCAACTCGCAAATGCCTAATCACCATGAAAAAAATTCAGCCACACATGCATCCATGCAGTTTTCCTGAGCCTAGTCACATAAGGCAAACAACAATAGTAATATCTTAAGGCACCAAAAATACAAGGAAAAATGTCCCCAATCAACAGTGGATGCATCACTATAAACATGGTAGTTTTCTTCAGAGCACCCACTTTAGATACAATGCTCCAGCTGTAAGGGACATCACCAGGAGAGTTTCAACATAGCACTTTTGATGTATGAGTCCAGCAAGGCACACTTCTTATCATTAATTTTCTTATGGACATGGGCAAACAAGGAATTTATATGCAACATTTCTAATTAAAATGCAGAATTAACAACATGAGCCATCTTTTTGAATCATAAAAAATCAACTATATTTAACTTTCAATGATAAAAATACTAACAAAGTAACCACCCCATCCCTCACTTAAGTATTTATGGGAAATGAGCACTGTAGAATACATACAGTTAATATCATAGTTTTTTATACTAACAGAATCACTTTGGTTTTCAGCCACTTCCATTATCAATTACGTCAGAACAAACAACAATTAACCTACCCAAGTTTTCAATAATAAATCCAACAGTTCAGAATATATTTTTATCTGCATTTGTCTAAAAATAGTTAAAAATCACTGAAGTGACACTGAAGCAATTAAAACAAGTGGCTTCCTGAACAAGGACTCAATACTCTGCTAATCCAAGAGAGTACCCTGTGCTATGCACTAGGGGAATCCTTAACAAGTGAAACACTATTAACAACAAAATGGTGACGAGATTAAATCCATCAGCTGAACCTCGATGAAAAGGATATAAAAAACATATTCCTACTTTTCTGATGAGTTAATAGGAAATGGGGCTCAGAAACAAACGTGACCAACAAATGCTCTATAGATAAATCCACATAGTGTAAGTTAGACCATTTCATTGTATAACTTTTAAAAAATAGCTACCTATTCTGAGGAATAATCTATGCAGTATTTGTGTTTCATTTACAAGTTTATAAAATAGGCAAATTTATTCCAAAGTTTTATCGCTTTGGATTTACATTGCCTTAAAAAGGATAGCAAAATATTTGGCCAATTTCACAGAGCTTAATGCCACACTAAATTTGACCAAAAAAGTCCAATGATATTTCATATACACCAAGGTTAAGGTAATCTTGACTGGGACGGAAGTCTTTGACACCTGGGACAATAAGTCCCTATAATATTTCAGGCACGTTTATATAATGATATTGCAATTTTGCATAATTTAAAGAGAAAATAATAGACAAAAGATATCAGTTATAACAACAGAAATTACATATGTAAGTAAAATTTCCTGCTGTGATAGATGCATATAACCTACATTAAAATGGGAGCAGAACAGTGACACTCCCTTAATAACTCCAATAAAGAGTTTTCACATGGTAACAAAGAAAATTTCATGTTTCTTAATTTAATACGTAATTTTTGTGAAATTGTGGAAAAAATATTGTCTAACTAGAACCTTATAATGTAGATGGGAATGGCAATAAGAAAAGGCCCAATATACAACAGTATTTTAAATACAATTACGAAGACAAAATAACAATCATAGAAATAGAAGGTAAAGTATAAATGTGGCTCTTATGATGCAAAATTAATCAAATTTTTATCCTTGAGATTTGCAACGGTCGGTCAAATCATTTTATCTGTTCTGGAATAATGCTCAAAACCCAACTAATAAACAGGAATCATAGGCCAAGCAGAATAAAATAATTAAAATACATAATTATGAGTGCATCTGTTTGATGAAAAGCACAGATATGAATGAAATACCAATAGAAAACAAATAGCATGTTTTTAGAGATATAAATTGTACAACAGATGATTAACAATTTAAAACTTTGCTTGATGCCAGCAATAAGAGACCCACTCCCAAAGTACATTAAAGAGTCAATTAATTCAATACTCTAGGACAAAACAAAAATGAAGACTGGTCTTTCGGCTAAAAATCAACTGAAAGATTGACCACAACCATTCTTGCAAATAAAACACCCACTATCACTGTCTTCAGAGCTGCATACATATCAATCCACCCTAACCTCCAGAGCACATTGAGGAGGTGTATTAGGTAAGGAAAGTGGCCCCAAATGCTGACCTCCAAACTCATACCTGTATATATTTCCTACTGCGTATATGCCAAATGGGAAGCCTACAATACCCACTACGCATATAAGTCCACTTGTCACTTTTGGTTTCAAAATAAGCTTTGTTGGAGACAGCCGTTCTCTTCTCACAGTCACCCATTGCATTATTATAGCCAGGTTAAGGCATTATCAGGCTTACTTGGGTTGATCAATGACTGAACATCATCCAGAATATCACTGGAAAACTCCTCACTCAGCTGCTGAAAATAATTATATAAGTAGTTATTAAATACTATACATTATTAACTTTTTTGAGATTGTTGTGAGAAAAATTCAATGTGTGATTGAATGGTGAAAATTATAAAAACACCTGTTTAAATGTAAAACTAACTTTGCACTGTTACCTAACAAAACTATGAACTTTTAACTCTAACAATTTCATTCAACAAACTATTTTAGACTTTATTGCCCTAATTAGGATTTTGTTTACAAATCTCATACCATATATACCCACGTATAATACGCAGAGAGGTTTTTGGCACCATATTCTTTGATTTTTTTATGTACCCATGCATAGCATGCAAATGCTTCTAGAATTCAATTACTTACACATTCAATGGCCAAATTATTTGTTATATTGTCAATATCATTGAGATAAGTAAATTAAAGAAATTACTTCAGGTAGTATTAACAATAAGTAAGATAGCACTTCACTCAAGTCGGTAATAAAAATCTGCCATTTAAGAAAAGAGTTGATACATAGTTTAGCAGTTTCCCAGTGTAAAGGCAACAGTTTTAAATACCAGTCGAAACAGAATAAATAGTTGCAGTTCAACTGCACTTCCGACCAATCAGTGGAGGTCGACTGGCACCATTATTTGATATAGCCAACTCAGTTATTTGCGCATTAGTCACAAACACAAATGTAATCGTGAGGAAATTATAATGTGGAATTACGTCATAGAGAATGTAACACTATCTTCCGCGGGAGATGATTTTGATAACATCACCGATGAATGGGGCAGTGATCAGGAATTTCTTGGATTTTGTGATGCTTAATAATGTTCTTTATTATTTTACTTTATTTGAAATATATAGTATTGAACATCAAGTATAATCTTCTATAATAAAATGCTTGATGTCTTTGTCGGTGTGTGGCCGAACGGTCTCATCAGTTAGTTATGCAAACTGGCAGGTAGATGGCAGCACTTGCCAGTACAATTAGTGCTGCCCCTCCTGCCACTTTCTATAACTAATTGCTGTCGCACCTATATTCATTTATGTAAAGTGGATGGATGGTACTTACTTACGTACATATTAACGGGGAGCCCAACTTAAAAATATAAATATGGAACACATACCATTTAAATCATGTTTTAATTTTTAAGAACATTAAAAGAAACCAATTAACATTTAAATGATTTGTTATAGATAACAATTAAAAAACAATCACATTTTAATTTCTGGTGGCCAATATTTAGTAATTTCTTCTAAAATGGTATCAAAGGCGTCTCGACTGATTGCTCTGTTATAGATAACAATAGAAAAACAATCACATTTTAATTTCTGGTGGCCAATATTTAGCAATTTCTTCTAAAATGCTATCAAAAGCGTCTTAACTGATCGGCCTATTGCGACATTTACAAACCCTATCTCCAGACAATGGGGAGGGAAAGTTTGGTTCCAGCGAGGTGAAGGGCGCAGTAGCACCCGGAGACGACAACTAAAATAAAAACAAAGCGAGCCGAAGGCTCGCCAATATCCTCTCCATTTGCGGTGCAACAGTCAAGCGAGATATAATTCCTTTGTAGACTACAGATATCTTGGTAGAAATCATTCGGTACTTACGTATTAAGTTGGGCTCTCCGGTAATACGTAAGTACCGGTTGGATAAATGTGGTAAATTACATATTTTAAAACATGCTAATGTTTGAAATAATTCGACGATGTTTTAACGTGTCTTCGTTGTTTTATTGAAGTCTTTCTGCATATTAAAGGCAGTTGCTTGCGCTGTACCTTCGCGTTATCTGAATATAGCAGACTAGCTGAAACACCCGGCTCCGCTCGGGAAAGAGTTTTCTTTTAAGTGACAAACGATTTTTATTGCTCGGGGCAAACGTTCCCCATTCCTTAATTACGCATGCGATGCTTACACTAAAATTTACTATTTTATGTATTGTACATATTGTAAAGTTGTACCATTAATATAATTATGCATTAACGTATCACTTAATATTCACATGGATAGATGCACCGAAGCCTTTAAAGCAGCAATAAAATGATGTGGATTATGTCAATACTATTAGCCAAAATGTAAACAATAAACAACATCTTGGTTACTGAACAAATGTAAGTGGATGTATCGATTTATGTTGCGATAAATCTTTCTATGTTAATGGTAAAAGATAACAATGTTCTAATATTCCTTAAAAATCATTTGACTCACTTTAAAAGTATTCATAAATTATATTTAGGCATGAATCCATTTGTACCCTTTATCTTGGCGTTAGCTATTCTTCCTCTACGCCGCGCCACGGCGTGGATTTTCCTTGCATTAATCTTTATGTGTATATCTCTTCCTTTGAAGAGGACAACAATTAAGAAATTTAGCTTTGTTGCCGCCTGGAAAATGGCCATCTAAACCGATAAATTTTGCGCTTAAAGGAAAATTTTGAGCGATTTTGAATGTAAAACGACAAAACATTAACAGAATTAAAATATTCGGTCTTTCATGCGAAAAATAAGCTATTTCCCGTGATCGTAAGTTAACATTTAGGTATATTTATATCCACATCAGTGAAGGGCTGCATGGCATTTTGAGGTTCCTATACACAATTTCTCAAGCATTCTTATGGAAATAGTATTTTGTTGACCCCTAGGGGTATAAGAGATCCCACGGTCTGCAAACCTATACCAAGTTCTTCCTTTGGTCCATAAGGTGGCCCATGAAGCTTTTGAGTTTGATAGCTTCAACGGTGTAAAAACGTATAAAGAACATACATACATACATACATACACACACATACACACTAAAATATTAATAAGATATTATGAAAATAATTTTTTTCGTGCTGTTTATTTTTAATTCGCATCAATCCAATTGTAGGGTAACCAACCAAACAGCGATTACATTGTTAGCTAAATAAATAAGGTATATGCGCTGATTCCGTGTGTCTTGAGATATCTATTGAGATTGTTCTTAACTGCTGTTTAGTGGAATTGAGCGATTGATTGTGATTACTTTCTAAATATTGATTTTCACATGGACAGCTGTATGTAGCCATAACTAGAACATGTGACAAACATAATTTGAAATTTTGGGTTAAGGATAAAGATAATCAAGGACAATTGCTATTAAACGAAAGAGTATTTACAAGGAAAGTCATTATAAGAGAGCTACTGAATAGCTAAAATAATATTATTTAGGTACCTACAAGACTGTTTTCCTCTTAATTTTTTTAAACTATCCCTTTGTATTCATTTGTAGCCCTTTCCAATCGTATTCAAATATTATAATTTTATCATTTGTTTGTTGGTTTTATTTTTATATTGTTTGTTTTCAAAGGCCATTTTAAACGGGCTCATTCACCTAGTTATTTAATAAATTTGGCATTTTTGTTCATTACTTTACATTTTTCGTTCAAGTTATTACCAAGAAAACGCATGAGAATACCCTCAGAATGTTAAACATCATCCCAATATCGTGCAGGTGTAAAATCAATGACATTTTCTAACATAGGCCCATTATAATAAATACCCTGGTAAATATATACCCTCGTATAAGACGCACCCTGCTTTTTAGCCAAAAGTTTTAGGAAATACATGGGTATATATGGTAATTTAATAAATATTTAACTTTACAGTTTACCAAATTAAACAAACAATAATAATTTAGATATTTATAAATGAAATACATGGATAAAACCTTAAAGCATAAAATATTTTACCAAGTTTTTATCTTCATCTACTATGACACCACCAAAATCTAAGCTGTCAAAATTGTAGGTCTCTAACAGAATAATACAAATACATATTATAAAGATCATAAATATGACAAGGTAAAAGTAAAAAGATTTATTTAAAGACATTTATAATTTTAAAGGAAAACTGGCATTGGTTTTTGCTGTCTACTATGTATGGTGAATCACTGACTCCGTCGTTTTGCACCCATTGCAGGAGTGCATCTTCATGAAAAGTTTATTTTAACGGTATTAAAAACTACAGGTACAAGCAAGATACAATACAACAGCATATAATGAGTAATGAAGATAACGGGAAACTCAACAAAGAAAGAAAATGGCTAGCAAAGTCACATTAGTGGTTTTTCTGCGGGGATCTTACTTTTGTCCAAATGGATCAATGTGGCATTATGACAGCAATTAGATATATCAGATAGATAAATACAGGTGACTCCCGAGATTTGACCAACTCGAGAATTCAACCAGTCGAATCGACCCAGCCGATCGATCGGTCGAATTAGAAACTAGTTTATGTGAAGTAATTTTCACCCGCCCAACCACGAGAGGTTTAGTTTCAGTCTAGACATTGTTATTTTTGCTCTAATTGTTTGAATTTGTGCTGATTCGACGGTTCAAGATTCGACCACATTTTCAGGAACACATCCCTGTTGAATCTCAGGAGTCGCCTGTACATTCACTTCCTGCACATTTTAATCCTCTCCTAGCCAAAGTGCTTGAGGGTGTTTGGAATTAAGTGGACACTATCAGCTAGAAAGCTCAAAGGTGTCCAATTTTTTTGTGTAGTCCTAGCAGCCTGTGATTAGACTAAAAACCAATTTGAAGTTTGAGTTTTCTTACACTATAATTAAGGAATCAGGCAGTGGCAATATACTGTGGAAGAGAATATATTATTTTGGAGAATACGTTAAGGACATTTCTGACTGGTGTTTCTACTACATATTTGCATTCAGTCTGAAAAGAGATTTTTTCATATTTCATCAAATTAAAATTGAGACAGGTGATAAAAACAGAGGACAATCTGTGATGGCTGGTCACCCTATCCTAATGATATATCTTTCCCCCTGTTCCCTCAAATATCCAACACATATTTGGCTTTATCTTTAGTAATGAACTGAAAGAAAAATGAAATAAGAGTTAGGCATGAAGGATAGATACAGAATAGTTTTTGTTTTGTTTTATTTATAATTTCGGATCTGGAATCTACAGTGACAAAACATCAAAATAAATATTAGAGATACATATTTCATATAAATTGCTCTGTGGTTAACCCCTATTTATTCATATATATTTCTTTCTTTCACCCCCAAAATTTTATAATGAGCTTGAAAACATTCCACTGTACTGATTATAGATTACCATATTTAATCGATTGTAAGCCGACCTTTTTTTACCTTTTCACCATCTCAGAAATCGCCACTCGGCTTAGAATCGGGGGCAAAAAAAAGTAGTCCATGAATTTATGTCCGTAGTTACATTATAACGCGAGATATAAGTGTATTAAAGTGGAAGTAAACTATCTACTTTAAATATATGCAAAAAAAGAATCAAACTGACTGAACACCTACGAAGAAATAATTATGTAAATAATACGTGGCGCGTCAAAGTCGTAAAAGAATGCAGCGATAGCGCTCGTATGCAGGGCAGCCCCTAGGGGATGCAGGGCCCGGGGCGATCAGCATTTGCGGGGCCCCTTAACAATCTAAAATTACCAAGGTATAATTCGTGCACTAAAAAATAATTGTAGAAGTATTTCATATTTTTAGATATGTATATTCCCGTATTATAGATATTATTATATTAGATATGTATATTCCCGTATTATAAACGTAGAATGCACTCAAGATATCAAAAGAAAAACATAAAATTCAGCAACGATATTTTGATATTTACGTCAGATAAGGATATCGAAATATTTTACTTGTCTACGATGTTGACACTAAAAGTTTTCGAATGCAACTGACTGATAGCATCAGCAGTTATGCCACATTTTGTATGTGGCAATGTATGAAATTTATCCTATGCAACAATGTATTAAAACAACAGTATACATTGTAATTTGAACCAATGCGTGACGGCTAACATGGAGCGAGGGCGATATTTGTAAGAGCGCTTAGCGATTCGCTCAATTTTCAAGTGTGATTATTTATGAAAATTCGGGGCAAGCGGAACAAATTGTACGAATGCGAAACATTTTCCGGGACTCCCCACCATGCGGGACAAACTATTGAAATCCGGGACTGTCCCGCCTAATCCGTTCTTCAGGAAAGTACTCCTTATGTTTACATACGTTGCTTATTTTGTGCAATAAACTGTAATAATTAGGTGTCCTCAGACGTTATATGTTTCATTCCTGTGTTTCCCTGTGTTGGTTGTGAATATCGTTCATATAATTATTTTATTTGATTCTGCATATTTCATTTTATCTCTTATTTAATACACGTATATTTTGTTTGTGACATGTGTGAACCGCCAAAGCGCGGGGCCCGGGGTTAATACTTAATAGTTAATACTTTAGTTAATACTTTAATCCTCTCACATCCTGGAGTGTGGGGCACCTGCTGGCATTAAAAGTCCGGAGAAATTCAAGATGGCCACCAAATGGGAAACATTAAATAAAACAATTATACATTAATCTCCAAAAATATATATTTTGAAAAATCTCCGAAGTAAGAGAATTACTGCGAGAGATATTAGATTGTTCGGGGTCCAAAAAATAGCAAATTTCGATCGAATATTTAAAAAAAATTCTTTGTATACAAAGTTAAGAAAAATCTGCCAAATACGATCTAAATCTCGTGTTTATATGGTATACTACGTCAATTCTGAGAGAGAAGCCATCCAGTCAACGTTTTTTGAAAGCGTATTTTCCGATCGGTCCTGCGATCGGGAGTATAAAAATTTACGGGCATTCTCGGGCGGTTCGGTCACGAGAGAGTTGAAATCAAATTTTTCTTCTTGCGTGGCCTTGTGAAAAGTGGAGGTCGGCTTACAATCGATTAAATACGGTAATTTCAGGATTAATTTTTTAATTTTGCTGTTTGTAAAAATAATAAAAATAAAAAGCTTCAAGTATATGCTGCATTGGGTCAATAGGACCATGCACTCAATTATATTGCAGGAAGTCATAAAACAGAATTGCCATGCCTCCCCAGAAATCTGCAGTATAGCTGAAGGGCACAGCAATTATTATAGAGACAAAAATACTAGTCTAGTTGCTTTTTTGTTTTCCATTACTACTAAGGAACATGATATAAGTAATAAATAAGAAGTAAGAGTATTATCCATGAGCATGGATAAAATTCACAAATTTTTTCTTCTGATTAAATTTAGTAATATGTATTTTGTTTAATTTCACTATGAAGATTTCTCCCATTAACCTAAAACATGAACTGAGGAAAATTTAGAATTTGATCACCTATTATAAGCATAAATTTAGCTTATCTAACTATATATTAATTTTACATTGACGTCTTTAGACATTTGTTTACAATTTATATCGGCGTATTTCCCGAGAACCGTTCCTCATAAAGATATGCGGTAAACGGCGTTTTGTTCCTACTGGCTATGAGGTCCCTGGAAAAATATTTTCGTTTGCTAAAGTGTCCCGGGTTCAAATCCAGGAGACAATTATATTTTCCCATAAGTTTATACAGGATTTTCGATTTTTCAGAGTGCAAGGTTTTCTTCCTTCGTTCGTTAAAATACGTAAATATGGACCGATTTTTTTTTTTGCTTTATTTGATGGCTAAAGCTCTAACTATCTTATTCTTGCCATGTTTATATGTTACATGGTCAAAGTTTTCAGAAATACGCATTCTTTTTCGAACTTTTGCAGATTTTTCGTACTCTTTCCGGGTGTTGCCAAGGCAACCATCATTGTTGCCTCCGATTCAATTACTATCAATTATACCTTAAAATAGGTGAAAGAATAGCGTTATTCGCTTCGCACTTTTGTTTAACATAAGCATAAAAATTAATGAAGCATAGCAACGTAAATATTTACGGATAATTATTTTGTTAACTGTGTATGGCAAGTGTTTCTAGCTGTGTCAATAACATGTGTATAACAAACAAGCTCCCAGCATATTGAGTTTTATTTTAAATTGTGCTATTAATTTGTTTTTTGTTTTGTTTCATCGTTTGAATGCTGGAATCTTACCTTTTTGTAAGCAGAACCATCATATTACACATCTGTAATCCTTATTAATGGAAACAGGCTCACGCATCAATTAAAAATTAGATAAGAATAAGGATGCACGTTACATTGTAGACACATTATATTGTTATCTTCTTTTCATTGATAATCTAAATAAACGGTTGCATTGACGTCGCCTTTATAGTAGGTTCTGTAAGAAGTTAAAAGCAGTCGTTGATAGACACTTGAAGTAAAACAATTGTTTGTGAGTTCGTCTATAAGGGTGCAACTATAATCATTGGAACTAAGGTAAGGTAGAGCTATTAGCCCAGCTACAGCAGCCAGAGAAAAAAAGAGGTGCCAGAGATCAAAGGAAGAGTATTGTAGGAAAGAGAGAGAAAGAGATGTGGAAGCTCATAGGATTGCCCGTGTAGATGAGGAGCGGAGAGTATTAGAAAGACAAAGAAATAGGGAAACACGTCAAATGAAAAGGGACCAAAGAAGATCTAACCTAGGGCCGAACTATTTAGATTATTTGAATTTTATTTATTTCATTAATTATTCAATCAAAATTATTTCACTAAACTTTCAGTTTACTTAAATCGCGTTGAGGATCAGAGATCCGGGGCTGCCCTACTAGTCTTAATTAATTTTTTAAGTGATAATACCGCCTCATATTCAAGCACTAGAGCAGGGATAATCAACCTTTTCGATGTAGCAACCACCATGTTGTATGCTAGAATATAAAGTGAGCACCACTATACTTCTGAAGAAATAGTAGTGACCATGAATAAAATCAAATCAACATAAGTTATTATTAATGTTTTTCAATATGTTTAGAAAAAAAGCAACCGAGCAAATTAAATTATTGGTTAAAAGAAACGAAGTTTTAAGCATTGCAGAGAAGCATAGTCAAGAGCACAGCAGCACTTGTAAGCACCAGGTAGGGAACCTCTGCACTAGAGCCTCACTCATAATTGGCATAAATGTGGTAACATATGCATAAAATTTCAGCTTTCAATCTTTTATACCTTTGGAGATGTTTTAAAAGATTTTAATGGATCTCAATCTGACCCTGTATATTTTTCAAAACTCAAATCTAAATAAAAACAAATGGCAGCAGCACAGAAATCTACCCTCCTAGTTACAGCTCTCTATCATTTATAGTTTTGTCACAATTTCAATTTAAGCAAGTACACAGAGGAACGGACAGACACACCAAAGTGAAACTATAAATATTTTTTTGAAATGTGCTAAATAGTATCTAATAGAGACGCCAGGGTTAACAAGCATTTCTAAATTGAAGCAAGGTTTTTAATCAAATTTTATAAATTACAAGGATTAAAAACTATATTAAGAAGTTTTCATTGGCTAAGCTTTAAGCTTTGCTAAAAATCTGATAGCTAAATCAATAAAGAACAGATGGTTCAACTTGACTGAATGGAATCAGTATACAGTGGAACCACCATTTAACGTTTGCGTCGGGGACAAGTTTTTTGTACATTAAATCGAGTAATACATTAAATGGGGGTTATCTGAAATTGAAAGACTAAACGGCAGTTCATTAATGTCAAATATGTTTTATTAGTTAAAACATAAATATTAAGTGTATAGATTAATTACGATCAATTTTTTCATTTGTAAAATTTCACAGAAAGAAGATGGTTGAGAATAATACCAACTGTAAGTCCTCCGGCAAAGGTGATTCTTCTAGCTTATGGTTTTTTGCGAAATTAGTGGTCACTTCATGGCTGGGACCCTTATTGCACCTCCTAGCAGTGAATTTGTGATCTTTTATTCTTCCTAGACAAACTTTCTTAAAACTTTTAAGCAAATAAACACACTTAATTGAAGTGCTCCTATATAGGAGGAATCAACCAATCATGCAGATCCTTTCAGTTTTTTAAGTTCGCATGCTATAATGAATACATGATATAATTGGGCTCGCATTGGTTATATAAGATAATACAGTAAAATCCCATTATAACACGGGTTTCGGGAAACAGAATGTACACCCGCGTTATTGGCAACCTGCGGTATTTCGGGAAATAATTTTAAAAAACGTGAAAGCATATGCGTTATAACAAATTTAATTGCAAAATACTATAAAAGCTGATATCGTATTTTGATTTAAAAGCACACCTTACTTTAATCTGTGTTTTTAAAATAGTCCGATATTTTCTTTTGGCGCGACAGCTGATCGCATTTCTTTGTCACATACGTCTTAATATTTTGCAAATGTAAAAGATGAAGATGATCACAATCACTCTGTCTCTCCATCCAATTCATCACTTCACTGATGTTATCCAATACTTTGCTTATTTAAGGGGTCTCAACCTCACACATCTCTTCATTCTCGCTGTCATCTTCCGATAATTTTTCTGCTCTTCTGAGGTTCTGGACTTCAGCTACAATTTCTTATCATTCTTATAGACAGCAACGGGAGTTTAGCATCGCGGTAAAATTTGAACCAAGTTGTTTACAAAGAAAATAAATCGCGGTAAAATTTGAACCAAGTTGTTTACAAAGAAAATAAATCATGGTAAAATTTGAACCAAGTTGTTTACAAAGAAAATAAATTGCGGTAAAATTTGAACCAAGTTGTTTATAAAGAAAATAAATCTCCGTAAAATTTGAACCAAGTTGTTTACAAAGAAAATAAATCGCGGTAAAATTTGAAACAAGGATGTTTATGAAGGAAATAAATGGAATCATTTTGGGGGACATGACTAGACCCACGGTAAATCTGAATTCGCGGTATAGTGAGGCACGTTATAACGGAGTTTTACTGTATTTACGAGTTTCGAATAATTATCTCTCAGTGAAACAGTTTTTAGTCTCATTTGTTACACTTCGGCCCTTTATGCGAAGTGCGCTCGCAAATTTGATTGCATCTTGTGCGGTGGAGGGAAATGCTACAGTGACTGACGAGTAAGAACATACATCCAAAGTTTTAATAACATCGCCGCCTTGATGTAATAATAACATTGTTGTGAATAAGACTTCCCTTGTTTTGGGGGATTGTCTTCCTTTCGGGTTAACAAGGTAACAAGGCTGTGGTAAACGCGGGTGGCCCAACTAGCTAACGCGTCACGTTAGTGAGCGAGCGCCTGCGAATTGAAACGTAAAAAAATCCGTGTTCACGTGATGACGTCATCGCAACTTTCGTGAAGTACGTAACAGATTAGGATATTTAATGTGGATTGACAAAATAGCACGACTAAATATTAATTCTTTTGAGTTTATTTAATGTAGTAATAATGCCAGTATGTGCTGTGCCATTGTTGGTTAGATTTTATTAATATTACATCTCCAACAAATGAAATATTCTCGAGTCACGGTGTAAACGTACCTGAAATCGAGGCGATGCCCCGCAAGGGACCAGAATTTTGTCCCTTAATTGCGGGCAATTCACTAAATCGAGGAACACTAAATCAGGTCATACAATACATTATTTATATGGAGCTTTGGTCGGGGCCGCAAAAAAACAACCTTAAATGCGGGTAAACCTTAAATGGGAGAACCTTAAATTGGGATTCCACTGTATATCAAACTACTTTTTACTTTTAGTACTGATAATTACATTATCTAAACAGCAAATATAATACATTTCACAATGCCAAACATTAGAAATTTCCTTCAGAAATTTTGAATACTTGACGAGATGGACACTGTGGAGCCTCTGCCAATTATAACTTTGCATCAACATTTTAAGTAAAGCCATATGCATTAACAATTGTATATGGCAACAATTAAATGTAGCAGAATTGTTTGAATAGTTAATGTATGTTTTTAGATAAAAACATATCAATGACATGTGAATAGAATGAGGGAGTAAGAGGTTAACAGATAACCCTGTGTTTATGCAATTCCTTTGATTCTAAGAAAATTCTTTCAGTATATTGTTTCGTTAAATGAAAATAAGCCATGCAAAATATAATACCCTATATCAAGGCTGCCACCAATTTTTTTTAAAAATCCTGTTACTGACATCAAAATATCCTGTAATGTAATATCTTGGTTTTTGATGCAAAATGTACAAATTTATGCTTTCAATATTTTCAGCATCTGCATCGCATATTTTAAGTAAAATTATTTATAACTGTTTATGCATAGCCCTGTAACTTAAATTTAAACATGCTTTTTTATTTTAAATTTATCCTGCATTACAAATCAACTGTATTGGCATAGAAAGTTATAAAAAAATGTATTCAAGTTTTAAATATACAGTAAATAGCACAAATGAATTGAAAACAAAAAGTAACAATATGGCTAGTTTACAGGACAGGCCTTAGATTAGGAAATCTGTTAAATAAAATAATTATCACTTTTAATGATATCAATATAATGGTTCAACAAAATTAGACAAAATGAAAAAATTTCTATGCATTGCGATCAACAATTCAAAAATTTTATCTAGCAACAGAAACAAGCAACGTATTTAACATAAATATCTCTTAAACTATCGGTTTTATGAAAAAATGTTTCAAACAAAACTTGTAGAAAATTACATTGTCTACTACTTTAATAATAACAAATATTTATGTAAATTTAGTTTTAAAGGAGATATTTGGAAAAGAAGGGAAAATGACAAGAATAAACCTCCACTTCTGGTTGAGCAATTTCAGCCAAAATCTTTTCAGATCTTCATTTGCTAATAAAAAATCTTAAGTTTTGTACCGATCTGATTATTAGTTTTTGAGTTAGAGTGCCCACTAAATTTTGTCACACACACACACAGACATCATCGCAAAAATAATCAAAACGTACTTAGGGGACCTCAAAACGTGTATTTCCGTTGAAATCTCGAACTCAATTTTTTTCACAAATACAATACTTTCTCTCATATTACATATGCAGAAAGTAAAAATATAAATATGCCATAGGTTGCCAATCCCGTTCAACAGCTAGTTTAGTGAATTTATTAGTATGTATTTATGTATTTTTTACGTGAACATCTCAGATAACTATCAAATTTTTCCTTATAAATATCTGTGGATCACGGAAATGTCTGTTTTTCATTAAAAAATATCCATAAAAATGGATAAAATCCATGAAAATGGCAGCCCTGGCCTATATTAGCTTCAGATAAGCTGCATGCTATACACCCCTGTGCAGCAGGAGGTCCATAACAGAAAGAATGTGAATCCATGGTAAGGGGTCCAGAAGGTTTTAAATGTGCCACTACTTCAAATCAAACCATTCTAGATTTTTTATACTATTTAGTATTATGATTTGAATGTAAAAACATAAGGCCTGTTGACAGGATTTTCCAGTATTACCAAAGAATGGAAATTTAATTCAGGCTAACCTGAAGTGATGGAACCAGATCATCAGTAGGATCCACATTATCACTGCCGAGAGAACTTATGTCAGGAGCATCCAGGCCTCCACCCATTTCATCACCTCCCACAGGGCTGCCACCTTCTGCAAACACAAGGTAAAACAAATTATTTAATTTAATAATGATCACTATAACCATACGCATTATATTAAATTTAAATTAATAGAAATAAATAAGATGTTTCGGGTGTTAGGATTATGACATTGTCATTATTACATTGTTAATAGAAATGCATGTCATTATAATATGAACAATAAATTTCCATTAAAAGCATTAAATCAATGCTCTTGTAATAGAGATTAACAATTACTATTTAAAAGCATTGGACTCTTTGGCATAGCAGTTCATACTTTTCATAGTTAAAAACCTGGGGAAAATGCTATTTGTATGTTATTAAAATCAAATATTTACACTTATTTATCAAGGATTTGGATTCTGTCTTCAACTAAAAATAAACACATTCTTCCAGCTATAGAACTGTGCAAGTCTCAACTTCATTTATCAATTTAAAATAATGTAGAAATGCAATTTTATTTCCATGCTTTCCTTAGGTGGGTATAAATGAAACAACGGGGTCTGAAGAAATCTTAAAAATGAAATTTTTTTCTGTAAAATGTACCAAATTACATCATTATGCCAAATTTCAGATCAGATCCTATATCTTCCTTCTATATAAGAATCAACTATTTATAACGTATATTAATCAGTAGTTGATGATGAGAGCACTGCTTTCAAAATACGTATTTAGTGTTTCACTGAATATTTAGAGTTGCGAGTGCTTCCTGAGTGCGTGTATGAGTGAGTGTTCTATCTGACAGGTCCCTGTCAGTGTCAAAAGGCAGGTCAACCTGCTGACATCATGTGTGATACCAGGTGCAGAATCACTTCTCGTAAACCTGGTATTATCCCCTTTTCCTTTCTCCTTTTTTTCCTAAATGTGCAAGCATGTGTGGTTGCTGAGTAGGTCCCTGTCGCAATCATATAGATTCACAAACCTACCAGCAACAGTGTGAGTTTGGATCCCTGGTGTGGGTTAACACCTCTTAAACCTCTTCCGTTATCCTTTCCACCTTAGGATTAGCACTTGTGTGAGTGAGTGAGTGTATGAGCGAATGACAACTGGTCTCTGGCAAGGATTAATATCCTATAAACCTGTTAGTGTGCCCTTTTCTGTATTTTTTCCTTTCTTGCCCATTTTTCATCCTTCCCCATTTTGTGTTGTCTCTAAATATTTGCCTTGTATGGTTAAGGAGTTACATTTACTTTTGTTACAGTTGGAATTTTTTTATCGAGCTATGCAGGTGATTTTATAATCGTTCAAAAATTAAGAGCAATTGGAATGCATAAATCAAATAATACAGATATCTCAGTTCTCACAGCAAGACATGAGCATATCGATGTTTATCAACCCTGAGTATGCTTAAGTGTGACTCAATACATGGTGTTCCAGGTGCGAATTATTGAGGCTAACTGTGACTTTATGTGTAACTTAATTCAAGTTATGTTTTGGCTGATTTCTTCCATCTGTATATTTATTTAATAGCATTATTCTTCAACTTCTAATAGCTTCAAACTTAGTAATGCAGTAGGACCTTGATAACCGTCGCCATCGATAATCGTTGTTTCGATCAATCATCATTTGCCGCCAAGTGGTACAAAAAATGAAAAAGTTCTGTTGCCATTTTTGAATGAAGCAGACAAATGAATAAGATGATGATTGCACTGTGACTGAGAGAGAAAGATTGCTATCGCAGTAGTGAGCAACATTTTCTGCATGGTGAGCTGCATTGGTGACAGAGAGCCCTTCAGTGGACAACATTGGAAACAATGACTTATAGTTAAATCGTAAGTTACCTAGAGATTCTTAGGCACCATATGCGTGGAAATCAAGTAAGAATTAGCTTTTTAGGGATAACATTTCATTATTATAAATCATGATGGAAATCAATCTTAGAAATATCTTTAACCTTTAAATGCCGAAAGGGACACCGGTGTCCCGGCAAATTTCTGGGTAAGCCTGCCGAAAGGGACACCGGTGTCCCACTTAGCTCCGAGGCCGCTCACAGATGTCGTTTTTGTCATAGAATCAAAATTTTTGGAGGAGAAGAAAGATGAGGCATCCTTTTCCATCTGCTCTCCCAAGGCCGAAGGTCTTGCATATTGGGGAAGGGGAGAGTAAACAAACAATCGAGAGTGCCTCACTCAAAGTGTACGTCTCCGCTGAGGTGAGACTCTCTCGCAACACAAAGAGATGCAATTAGCTGAACCCCAAACGTCCCTTCCCTTTGTTAGTCTTCCTTTTCCGCTTTTCTGTTTTACTACGTTGCAACCCAAAGAGATGCAATAAACTGAACCCCAGGACTAAGCCCTACCCCAAAGCTTCCTTCCCTTTCTTATTTTCTTCTTCCTTTTCCACATATATCCATATACCTATGTTTTACTACATTTACGTTCATTCATTTGCAGACTACGAAGTAGAGCGGATGTAGACTTGTGCGTTCAAAATATCTGTAGCTGTTCATCTGTTTATTTTTTAATGATTCCTTTATTTTTATATAACTAGTTGAGATAGGATGGCTAACAGCTACACCATCGGTCGCCGCACTTGGAAATGGACAAAGAAATTATTTTTTCATTTAGTCGATCTAACTATCCTAAATAGTTGGATTCTCCTTCCCTCGTGCGGTGGCGCATTTTCACATTGGCAATTCCGACTTTCCCTTGTGCGGCAAATGGTTGAAGAGGGCGCTAGAGCTCTTCCTTCCCAGACTCTCTCAAGGGGGCGACCTAGTGCTAGTGGAATGCAAATAAAGTGCTTAGAGGCCAAGGACAATAAGCATTGGCCCATTTCGGGGACCCTTATCTGTTGCCATGTGTGTTCCTCAAAGAGCAAAAACTCAAGGACGAAATATAGGTGCAAGACATGTGACGTGGGACTATGTGTTGAGCCCTGCTTCGAGGAATACCGCACTAGCTCGACTCTATAGGGAAGTGTAAATACTGGGGTTGTGTCAGCTGCAGACTGAGCAGGAACCACATTGCCAAAAAGTGACTAAATGCAGTATTTTTGCACTTTATTTTGATTTATATCAACAATAAGTTATTTCGGCATCATAATTTAGTCTATTAGGGTTATATAACCCTTTTTATTTCTATAAATAGGCAGAATGATGTAATTCTCTGATAGTTTGACCACAAAATGCTTTTTATTTGAACATTTTATCACCAATAGTTCACGAGATATGCGATTTTTGCAAAAGACGTACACAAAATATTTAAATGTCCAAAATTAAATCCGGCAGCGGGACCCCGCCAGAGGGTATTTAAATCCGGCGGATAAAGGTTAAGAAAAAAATCAAAAACAGCATTAAAAAGAACTTACATGAATTGAGAAATATTTACTAAAAAATGCAATTCAACGTTATATATCTTAACAGATTTTGCTACAAGGAAAATAATGTTTGATAGTTAATTAAAATAAATGAAAAAGTTTTGAAAACTATGAAACACTGGTGGTGGTATGCATAAAATCGCTAAGGCCACATCTGGCCCGCAGGCCAGAGGTTAGGCACATGTTATCTATCGAAACAGTGCAAGGGCGGATCCAGAAACGTCTCAAGACGGGGGGGGGGGGGGGGGAAATCGCCCCTCCACCTACCGCGAGTCCACCCATCCCAACTGCCCTATATTTTGAAAATCCCTACCTCTATCAGAATCCTTCTTTCTCTTGCTATACAGACCTAATCTGCGGCGTATAATTGAGGATTTTTGCATGGAATCCGCCAATGAAACGGTGTGCTGCAGCTGTTCTCAAAGAACATTTAGTCGATCATGTTAGAGTGAAAACATTTCATGTAAATTGAAACAGGGTTAAACAAAGATTAATAGTATTTAGAATTTTG
This sequence comes from Uropetala carovei, assembly GCA_036926305.1. Classification (NCBI taxonomy): domain Eukaryota; kingdom Metazoa; phylum Arthropoda; class Insecta; order Odonata; family Petaluridae; genus Uropetala; species Uropetala carovei. The sequence continues at coordinate 3,756,847 of JAXCHB010000172.1, read as the reverse complement.
CCTTCAAATATAAGAATTGAACAGCAAAACATTCCTTTGTGGATTTCTGCAGTAAAACTGCCAACTCATTTGTCAACAGCTAACATATTTCTTAAATATTTTATAGGTTACTAGCAGAATTTCCCGTTGAATTTCAACAGATTTAGTAAAGCTACTACAGCACAACATACAAACTCTTTAAAATATATAGTAGATACTTTTTAACTTACAATTAGCTTTTCTTAACAATTATAATTAATCATATTTGCTCGTAACAATCTGTTTCCGAACATATTGCATTCAAATATAATGATAATTGTATTTCCTATCATATCACTTTTGCCAAATTCAGCTTCATTTCTTGGGTAATTATGCCTATGAAACGTTTACATTTATGTCTTGTAAGCAAGAAACCCGTGAAAAGGCAACGTACAGTTGTCCATGATTGAACACTGACACCAGATACATGAGCCTATTTATGTTAATAAACATTATAATGTAGAATATAATGATTTTACTTACGAAAAATGTAAGATTCCAGTATTCAAAAGACGAAAGAAGGTTCAATTACTTTCATCAACCGTTATAAACGCTTCCTGAATAATAATCAGTATCTATTTACGTTGCTATCCATAAACTTCGATCGTTTCGTTGCTTAAACAAAATTGCGAAGTGAATAACGCTAAACTTTCGTCTATTTGTAAGCTTCATTGAAGGTAACTGAATCGGAGGTAACAATGATGGCCGCCTTGGCTACGCCCGGAAAGAGTACGAAAAATCCACAAAATTTCTAAACAAATAGCGTACCGTATATACTCGTGTATATGCCGACTCCATGTATAGTACGACCCCTGATTTTTTGGTGAACAAACCTGATTTTTTCATATATCTCGTTTATAGTACGACCCCAGCTTTCCACCAGGGTCGATATATTTCATTTTGATAGCTCGATGGTTACGAGCGAGAGATATCGAATGACCTTGATTTTCCACACCACCATAGAATAGACCGTAAATGTCGTAAATAGTATTTCTTGCGAGTACACTAAAGTTCGGATAAGTTAAGTATCTTACCCCTAAAACATTTAATAAAAAGTGATATGAATCATGATTGCACAAGATGAAATAAAATCGTTTCAATTCTAGTACGTCTGGATTACGTTCAGCGTACGTAATCCAACTACTTAATAGGTAGGGATAACGGATAAAAAGAAATTACTTTGTAATATTCCGCCGTCTTTATTGTTTCTTCAATCACACACCGACCGGTTTCCACTACAAAATCATTCTAATGGTGTTACTAACCGACGTAACACCTTTAGAATGACTTTGTGGTGGAAATCGGTCGGTGTGCGATTGAAGAAACAATAAAGACTGTTGAATATTACAAAGTAATTTCTTTTTTCCAAGATGTCGAAATTCCATAAAGTTACGCCGTCTACGATACTTTTAGTCCAACTCGTTCCAATCCATCCCTTGTAAAAAGACGCAAACAAAGATGTACATACATAAAATTCAAGAAAGGAAGTGCCCGTAAATCTTCACTGATATAAAGTATTTGTGAATTTGAAGCTGTATATATAAAAAAGATTCTACTCTTCACGAAGCAACATAACAACGATAAAGGACCTCACTGTTAAGGTTAGCCTACCATAGAATGCGTGCGGGTGGCATAACTTCACCGAAAATGCCGGTAAAGATACATGAATTTTAAATCCTCATTTGCATTACTCATGTATAGTACGATCCCCAATTTTTGCAATAAAAATTTGGCCGTAAAAACTCGTACTATACATGAGTATATACGGTATTTCTGAAAACCTCGACCGTGTAACATGTAAACTTCGCAGGAATAAGATAGTATAAAGTTTTATTCGTCGAATAAAGTAAAAACGAAAAAAAATCAGTCCATATTTACGTATTTTAATGCTTGAAGGAAGAATACCTTGCAAGTCAAGAAATGGATTCATACGTGTTATCTTATGGAAAAAATTTAATCCCCTATATTGGCAGCACTGATTAATCCCGGTTGACTAAACCTTGACCATTCACTAAGTTAGGATGTAAGGAAGAATCGTACTAAATTTGGTTATTCTAGCTTTTATCGTTTAGGAGGAGTTCCATGAACACACAAACCAACAAACATACCCTTCAAAATACCGTATATACCTGAATATAAGATGAGGTTTTGTTCCAATTTTTATGACCGAAAAATCACTAGTCGTCTTATAATCGTGCGGTGCGTAATACAGTAATCCCTCGCCAACCGCGGTTTTGAGTATATGCGTTTTGTGAAATGTATACAGTTTTACCAAATGCGGTATGAGGTCTCGAGTATACGCGGTTTGAGGTGCATATTTTTATTTTTTCCGAAATTGTTTTTCTTAAGTCTGACTTATGTAATCTTGACGTATTTTAACTAACAATAAGAACACAAGTAATTTAGTAGTTTTGCAATCTTACTACATGTCTGTACATAGTTTTTCACGTCATCAGACATGGCAGAGCCAGAGAAGTATTGGTGTTTAGTTTTCATTTTCGGTTCGTCTCTGCCTACTGACCTCACATTTGATCCCTACTCTGAATTTCTGGTTGATTATGCTTATTCAGAGACTTTTTATATACAAATGCTATCTATAATGATGGCATCTTCCATTTCAGTATGCCATTATGTATAAAGGTGCCTGGTCGAGGTGATGCTCAAACTAACCAAGATATCGTCATACTAAATGAAGATGCGAACTAGAATGATAATCTACTTTTTTGGGGATAAGTAAATCTTGTTCTATCACCTTGTTCTTAAATTTTTTTCATATTGTTTTGTCAACCTTACAATCGGTTTTAGTAATTTTATCGCGGATTAAACCGAAAATAAAGTTTACTTTGTTTTTATACAAGTATTTAATGCCATTTTTATTGTCATTCCCCTAACCCCGATTTTCTATTGGTCTTGCCAACCGCGGAACTTTTCAGGAACGTAACCCCCGCAGTTGGCGAGGGATTACTGTAGTTTGAATGACAGAGAAACCGAATGCAGAGTATAATCGAAATATTCGATTCTTAAAATCAATCGAAACAATCGATTATTAAAAGTAGTAGTAGAAATTGAATCGATTCAAATGTATTCGAATACAAATACTCTTTTGAATTTTATCCTATATATTATGCGCGTAGTGAAGGTGCGTGTGTCCGTGAGTATGAAGTCTCACGTAATTATATTGGCGTATTTCTCGAGAACCGTTCGTCGTAATAACGGCGTTTTGTTTCTACTGGCTATGAGGTCCCTGGAAAAATCCGACTTCGAATCCAGGAGACAATTACATTTTCCCATAAGTTTACACGGGATTTTTGATTTTTCAGAGTGCAAGGTTTTCTTCCTTCATTCGTTAAAATACGTAAAAATGGTCCGATTTTCTTCTTTTTTGCATTATTCGATGACTAAAGCTCTATACTATCTTATTTTTGCGATGTTTACACGGTACATGGTCAAAGTTTTCAGAAATACGCATTCTTTTTTGAAATTTTGCGGATTTTTCGTACTCATTCCGGGCGTTACCAAGGAGACTCTCATTGTTGCCTCCGATTCATTTAAGGCCAATTAAACCTTCAAATAGACGAACTAAAAGCATTATTGTTATCTTCTCTTCACTGATAATCTAAATAAACGCTTGCATTGACGTCGCCTTTATAGTAGGTCCTGTAAGAAGTTAAAATTAGTCATTGATAGACACTTGAAGGAAAGCAACTGTATATGCCAACTAACACTACAAAATTGCTTATTTCAATTGGTTCAATGTTTATTAGTCAATGGTATAATAAACCTCTGTCATTGTGTGAATAATAAATTTTTTCCTTTTATTAAGAGTTCAAATGTAACTGGATTTCTGGATAAGTGGAATCTGGATAAAAGGTTCTATACTGTATATATGATTCCAATCCCCAGCATAGGTGTGCATAAATTCTATAAAAACTTAATTTAAAATCAAAACAAAAAGAGAAATTTCTTTCTATAAATTTACATTTCTACCTCCCAAGCCTTACTCATTTAAAGGAATTAAATTATTCTGGTATTTTACAAGGCCAACAAACATTCATGAATAACCCGGAAGATCACTAGTAAACAATTCCATTATTATTTTTTAATTTTGAAAGTTTATACATAGCTTAGCTTAGGAAAAGGAAGTGATGAGATAAACCAGTGAAAATGAAATGTGGAAATGATAAAAAGTAGTTTAAAATAAAGACAGAAAATAACTGATAATTGGAGAAAAAGTAATTAAAATAAGATGAGGTAGGCAGCACCAATAAGGAATAACACTGGACAATTGAAAATAAGGTACCAAAGTCTGAAAGTCATGTTTGATAATCAGGCTGCCGAGATTACTGAAGCACTGGAGGGTTTACAAATACAGTAAAACTCGTTTATAACGATCACGCCTAAAACGAAATCTCGGCTATAACGAAGAAATGTCTCGGTCCCTTGAACTTCTCCATAAGGGCACTGGTTAAATTTTTCGGATGTAACGAACACGCATTTTACAAATTCTCGGCTGTAATGAACAAATGTTTGGTCCCATGGAAAAAATACCCCGTATATAACGAATTTTGGCGAGCAGAGCGATAAGTAATGAATAGTTTCTGCCCGTTTACCACGCACTTGTTCGTAGAGGTCCCCTTCCATATGAATTTCCACGCTCCCTTTGTTTTGAAATTGATATAAAAGATGTGAAATGTTTATATAAATTAATGACCATACTAATAATATTAATTGACCATTTAAAAAATCGTACATAATAGCAGTCGAACATTTTACATGCCGCGAAGTTGATAAGCATCTCTTTGCATATGTAAGTACGGTATTGAAGTCGACTCACTGCAAATACAGTAAAAGCAGTGTTATTCGGCTATCTTGGGGATTGTGGAAAGCCGATTAGGAGAAATATCCGGTTAGGTGAGCGTTTTTCGATTTTGACATCGCAAATTTAGCGATAACCAAACAAAATTGGGCTTAGGTTCACTATCGTACTCCCCAAACATAACTATGCATGGGGTTTGCATTTTCCATTTTAATTCTTCTACACTTAGTTAGATATAGACACCATTCTTATTTAATACGTTGCTACGCTTACATGCAAAACAAAAAGACTATTGAAAAGTTTAGGGCATCTGGAAAGTTTGAGGAGTACGGCAGTGAACCTGTTCCCAAAATTGAATTTATTGGATTATATCTTTCTTATTTATCTTTATTTACTCTATTAGAAAAGGACGAAATTATTTAATTCTTCTGAACATTTCTGTGAAAACCAGTCATATAATATTTTATTCAGTTCCTCCATTTTTGGCTTATAAAGCGTATGATGTTTATTAATTGATTTACTCGTCTCAGATGATGACAAAATTTCATTAATTTAGCCTTATGAGCCTTGATATCGTAGAGCGTGGAAGATCCGATGTTGAATTCTTTTGCTATGGCTGCTCTATTTTTTTCCTTTTTCAATTCATTTGATCAGCTCCAGCTTTTGTGTTAGCGTTAAAACAACCTTTTCTCTCCTGTTTCTTGCTTTTAGGTATTTATTTTGATGCCATATTCAATGGATGGGTAATTTTTTAAATAATAAAAAGCGATAAAACTGGAAATTGTAGAAGTACACCTAAACATCTAGACAATGCAAATGGCTTACGTAACCAAAAACGCCATGTTTATTCGGCAGCCACAGAAGTATACGGAGTAAATACGTAATATATACATCTTATATTTTAAGAAATTTTAAAGTGGAAGTTGTGGTATTACACATATACTATTCACACAAAAATTCATAAAAAAAGAAAAAGAAATACAAAATGAATTGTATTTGTGTAATTGCCGGTATCTAAGGCTGGCCGGTTCTAAATGGCCGGATAGCACAGCTTTTACTTTGTGTATACGTGTTATATGGGATGTATAGGCCAAAAACCATGTTTCTCGTATATAACGTAGTCACGCTTATAACGAAGCAATGAGTCGGTCCCCTCAAATTCGTAATAAACGAGTTTTACTGTAGTTATAACAGAGGAAAGTTGAAAAATTCTGTAAGATACATGGACAACAAATACTGGTTGAACTTCTTTATCCATTACTTTGAGGTCTGGAAATATCCCTGGCTCAGAATGGCTCTGGAATTCTGACTAAACCAGAAAAACATCCCTGGGCTGGAAATATGGTATGGATGGCATGTCAATTTTTCCATGCTCTATGTACCCACGGTCTAAGAGGGAATTTTATAAATGTTAATAAGGTAATAGGAATTATAACTACTATACTCAGATAGTGACAATGATAATTTAGACTAACTTTTCCCATGACTAAATGGGAATTAAATTCCCATAATGAAATAATTTATTTTATAAAAAATTACAGAATGTTGTATGAATATGTGTGACTAGAGGTTCCCTTCCTCTGAATGTTTAGTGTGTCAACCCCTACCTTCTCTTGCTTCCCTCACTTAGATCTAATTGCCCCTTCAGTAGCTTTTGAAAAATTTTTAACACGTTTTGGCCATTTGGACATTGCCTATGTGACTACTAAGTATTTAATTCACATTGTCAACTTTTTCTCCATTCTGTCATCAGCTCTTTATGACTCTTCAACCAATCCTGCAGATCAGGCATGTCAAACTCGAAGAGGCATCAGGGCCGCATCAAAGAGATGAATGTTATAGAAGGGCCGTAGTTGGAACAATATACTTTATCTAGAAGATTGGACATCTGCTTTGCCATTAAAAACAATAATTTAGGAAACATTCAATTGTAATTCAGTAACTATGAAATAATCTTGCCCTTTTCACAAAAATAGAGTATTTATATAAAATCTCAAATGATTTAGTCTGGACAAAAATTAGCATTACTGCTGCAATGTGGTACAGAAAGGGCCGCCAGTTTGACATGCCTTCTGTAGTTGTTTCTCTAGCCAACACAAGATTTAGCTTGATTTGAGTTAGCTCACCATTCACTTTGAAAGTAGAGCTATGGCAACATCTCCAATGTGATACATTTTTTAGCCTATAAAATGGATCATGAAACTGTCAAATAAGCAACAAATTTTGGTAGCTGCATAATTTGTTTATGACATTTATAAAAGCACTTGCTGAAATAAGTGCTAATTACCCTGTAATAGCATCTACACAGTCCTACTGTACCAAGAAACAGTATTTCTTCTTCTCCCTTGTCTAATACACATCATACACTTCATCTAATATTTCAGAGATATCTTTCTCGCCCAAATATGCAACACTACTTGGTCCAGCCTCGATCACTTATGAAATCTTAATTGCAAACTCTCAAATGTTTGATATCTTCCTTTGCACTCTAATGTTTCTTTTAGAAATACCTATTATAGTGGTTGAGGCCTTGGACACCAAATGGAACAAGGCTACATTCATCTGGAAGATGTATAGCTAAAGCATTTCTATTCAGCTATGAGATGGCCATGCAAAATGAGTTTGAAATAGAACGTGCATGGGGATATAAAAAAAGGCCTACTGTAAGAATGGGCATATAGGTTCGGCCATATATTTACCTCTTACTGCATTGAGGGGTTAAATACTGACCACCTGTATTTTGGAGATTTGTATAGCCCAGAACACCTCTGGTCCCAAGCTTTCCAGATTAAAGAGGTTCAACAAGTACAGCAATTCAGCAAAATATTTTATATCAGCTTGTACCTTACAGAAAATTAATGGAAATTTAGCTTGAAAGTTTACAGGAAGTAAATGAAGTAAATAGATACAATTTGTAAAAATAACAGTTATTGAAATAGGTAGAAAAGAATTCCGCTGTCAATCTCTTTTTTGTATTATGTAACCAAGGTTAAACAGCTTACCATTTACACCATCCATATTATCATCTATGTTTGAAAGGAAATCTTCAGGAGTGTGAGGCATCGAATAGGGATTGCCCATGCCAAGCCCACTGTCTGCAGACTCCTGCCTTGAGTGATCTGTAGGACCGCCCAGAAAAGGATCAGTGCCAGCTGTAGCACCTTGAGAACCTCCAGATGCAGCATCAGAATTAATTGGTGCTGTGGGGTCCTCAACAACAGCTTGCCTCAACATCATTTCTTGCTGCTGATAAGGGAATTAAGATTCATAGATCAGAATGGCACCATTCCTTCTTATCACAAACAAAATTACAGCATAAAACACCAAATAAGAATATTTAAGCAAAAAATTTAAGAAAATTCCACAAAATTATTCTAACAAAACATTGTAGAAATTTTCAATCATTTCTTCAAAACATTGGTTTGAAGCATTATAAAAATAATAGTCCATGGGGAAACAGCATATTCTTTGACCTCGGTGAACATTTTAATTAAGGGTAGGATATGATAATTTAATTATTGATATTAAATTAAAAGGATAATTTTTTTAAATAGCTTCACAGACCAGTTTAAATGATATCGTAGGCTAAATGCAGTTCAGAAGAAACACTTGAGATTTCTAGACTATTTCTCTAAGAATAACAAAATGAGAATAAGGAGTGATTATGCTTAACACTCTTCAGGTCTCATTTGTTTTATACATATTACTAATATTTTGTGATATCTATGTTGTAAGGTTTTCTGTTCTCCCTTACTACACCATTAGTATCACTATTTAACATAGTTATTAAGTTTAAATAAAAACAAGTTAATGGCATAACACTTATTATAGAATTTAATGAATGAAATACTACAGAAAAGTATTTTTCATATTTACAAGGTGACAAAACTGACTCTGATGTAAAAAGATTAATATTTTAAATTTATTTTAAATAGCTAGTGGACAGTTATTACCAGCTTTATGTGATGAGTTAAATAAAGACAACAAATTCAATTGCATACAACCATATTCATTGCAAGATTTGAACCTATAACTCAATCATTGGGAGCCAGCCACATTAATTACTCCTCTACCAAAACAGACTGTTATAAAAACTATGCTTTATTCCAGGGATGGCAACTATGTGGCACAGGTAAGCTAGTATTTTCTGTATAAAATATGAAGTTTCTTAGAGAAGGAGTAAACTAGTGGCATGCAAAAGAAAATTCTGATAATTCATTTATTTTCTAGGCATGCAACATATCTCAGCTTTAGACATTTAAAAATGGTAATGAGGCATGTTCAGGACACCTTCATCACTTCTATCCCACCTGTCTCATTATTTCTTGTTGCCTAAGCTTCAGCCTTTCCCTTTCCATCTCGAGACTCTGCAAACGAAGTTTTTGCTGACATGCTTGCACAGACTGCCTTGCAGAAGCTGATGGGGATGAGGGAGACGTGGGGCTAGAAGCACTAGAATGTCTATGGCTCCAGTTGTTACCTGTTGCTACTTGCTGCGACTGCTGCAGCACTGCTGGTCTCTGGAGGTGAATTGCTATATTCAATGAACAACATGTTATGGTCAGAAATTAGAATGAAAATGAGTAATATCAATTTACAGACTTTAATTAAAGCTAAGATTACATTTTAATAGTAACAAAAGGGAGGGAAGGTCATCTTAAACTCATAAAAGAAATCACACATTATGGTACATTTTACCATTCCTGCACTAGTTTCAACAATCAATACTATTGAGTCAGTTTAAAATACAATGAAAATATGGGTTCTGTATCAATACTCAGGTATGGTGGATTTTAATAGAAAGCTTTTGCAGCAATGATATTCCATACTCTATGAGCATGGTGGATTTTTTTAATGATGTATAAAGGATGCCGTTCAACTGCTGTTAACAGCCCTCCACTCTATTTTCTGTGATTGTTGAAAAGTACCACATATTTAATTAAATACAGTAAACTCCAAGTTATTCAGCACTCATGCAACAGGAATTCTCAAGCAACCAGCATCTCCTGCCTCTCGATTTTTTATTACATCTAGTTCAGAATGTTACCGATAAAATTGGTGTTCTCAGCAATTTTTTTATATCTAATTCAGAATGTTATTGCTAAAATTTGTGTTTTCAGCAGTTGCAATACACAATTGTGGATGTTTCTTAAACTCGGTGTTAATGTTAAATAAAATATTTCGCACACCCTTTTTAAATGCCTCCTAAAAACTCCAATATGCACTAAAGGTAATAAAGGAAATCAGGTTGTGCTAACCTTAACCCAGAAACATGATATAATAAAACGTTTAGAGAAAAGCGTGAACAGCAATGTTTTAATGAAAGAGTTCAATGTTGGTTCTTCCACTGTTTATGACATTAAGGCACAGAAATCACAGTTAATGAAATTCATTACGTCTTCTGAGACAACTAGAAGAGTTGAATATCGGCACACTTCATAAGCCAAAACTTTAGCAATTGGATATTGGTATTTATGAATGTTTTTCTATAAAGCGTTCCGAGGGAGCCCCTATTTCTGAACCAATGTTGATTGAAAAGGCCAAAGATTTATGAACAAATGGAGATTAGTGAACCATGTGCATTTTTGGATGGATGGCTAACACGTTTTAAGATCAGACGTCTAGATGTTTCGGGTGATAAAAAAATCAGCGAACATGAAGCTGTTGATAAATTTTGTGACTTTTCTGAAGCATTAGTTAAGGAAAATTTAACTATCCAACACGTTTAATTGCATTATTTTAATATTTACTAACTGCACTGTAGGTAATAGTGTCATGACTGCGTGTCACTGTTCGCTTCTCTTTTGTTTAATATCAATTTGCCTCAAGAATTTCTGCTAATATATTGTGCTGGGTGTGGATAATTTCTCTCCTTTTCTCAGACAAGGAAACAGTTTTTTTTGTCATAAAATCCTAAAGGTTGGACGAAGTTAACCCTTACCTCGCGTTGTTATTAGAACAAAAGAGAAGTTAATAGTGATAGGCATACGAGATATTCCATAAGATGTAATGCAGTTATTAAATATTAAAATATTGCAATTAAACATGTTGAATACTTGCATATTTGAGTTTCATTACTTGCTTGAATGTCAAGGAATTATTTAAGAACAACTGAGTAGAGTACCTAGTCTAGAGGTTAGCAATTCCAAGGTGAATGTACAATTCTGCATCTGTTCCTTATTTTGGTATCCAAATGCTTTATTGAAGCCTATCCAATAAAACTCTCAAGCAACTGGAATATTCACCTAACTGGAAAACCCAATTCCCCGGGCATTCCGGATAACTGGGAGTTTACTGTAACAGTTTCAAAGTACATAATTGTTAATAACTAATAGTAACTAATATAAACTAACCAAATAGTTCAATTTTCTATGAAAACAACTTTGCCAACACTCTTTCAATTATATTTGTTTTTCCATATGTCCTCTTGAAGTCTTTTTGAATCATCCTATATTTGAAGATATTTTTATTTGAATAAATACTGTAATTTACCTACATATTTTACACCTAACTCACCAAATACCAAGCAATATACTTTTTTACTCCCAGGGGACACAACTAATCAACTCGATTGAATTAGTCACAGTTATCTTACAAAATATGGTAATTTATCTTCTTCTATGTTAGAGGCAGGCCATGTAATTCATGGTTGGCAACTTTTATAGATGTAGCTATGGTCAGAAGAAAAAAATATCTTTTGTATTACTGCCTGCATGGCTTTGAATATCCAGAGAATTTGTCCTTATCCAGTTAAAATCACTAAATGGTGGATTATTCATTAGATTTTCTTATCAAATTTATTTGGTGAGATTTGAGCCAATAGATAAGCATTGTGCGATGAGAGAACAAAGAAATGTATTATATTATAGATAACAGATAATAAAAATGAAATTTTTGTTAAATTATATATATATATATGTTAGATTACAGCAGATCGTTTGATTTACTGTTTACGAAGGTTTTATGTATAAGATCAATTTTTCTTTAAATGTGTAAAATTGTCCCACCAGGGGTTACGGAGAAGAAATACAGTAGATTATTAAACAAAAATGATGTGCATAGATAATAATATTGTATTTTTGAAGCTGACATACTGCTGTATAATACAGAAAATATCAATGAAAAGTTCTTAACATTTTACTCAAAATTACAATTGATTTTATATCACACTAAAAAGTATGTTTTTAATGTTAAATATTACAAAATATTTTAAACAAAGAATAATGTTGAGATAAATGAAATTTCAGATAAAAGACATTCAGAAAATGAAAGCTTTCTTGTAACTAGAATCGATACTGTCAAAATGACAGGAATACATGAATAAAGTATTAAAATCAAGACGTTTCCCTTTCTCTCTCTCTTCCTCCCTCTGATTCTCTTCTCTCTCCCATTCTCCGTCACTATTTCTCTTCCTCCCTTCCATTCTCCCTCGCTCTCTTCTTCTCACTTTTCCCTCAAACATGTAGCGTGATGTGTTTGAAATCTTACATACTAACATTTCGAAAATTGATGAATGGAATGCACACACAAAGTTAGCATGCAGTATCTTATGCAATGCAATACAGAAGATACTGCTATTTAATGGTAATTTAAATAATAAAACATACAACATAACCTTAAACTATACCACTACACTACACCGTTGCACTCTCAAATGCAGCTGCAATGGGAATTGTCATGGTAGCTTACATTTCTCATTCTTAAAACCTGAAAAAATCATATTTTTTCTGATTCAATACAAATTTTTAAACTAGTTCGACAAGATTCAAATTCTCTCTTTTAAAATACTAAACTCTGATCTTTCATGCATACAGATGTTTAAATTCCAAGTTTGTACCATGCTTCTAAGTAATTTTAAAACACAAATAATTAATATGATACACTCACACCCATGTTAATCAAATGAAGAAAATAAATGCTCCTGGAATCGAACCTATTATCTTATGATAAACAATGATATGTTTAAAAGTTGCCAAAGGTAGTTTCCAGTATATTGTAACGAAATCGTACTTCTGAATCTTGAGCTAATCACCATCAGAGGTGCGCTTGTATTTAACGAACAGTCAAAATGCTCTGAGGTAATGGAATGACACATAATCAACAAATTATATATAGATGCTAATGAGAGGGACACGTATTGGATAAAAAGCAATAAATTTTTTAAACAGCCCACAGAAAGAATAATGTATGATAGAGTTAAGAATGTGTTTAGAAAAGAAGAATTTAATAGGAGGTTTAGTTTAGACATCTGAAAATTCAAAACTTTTGCTTTTATAAAACTAACAAATTTCCATTTGCCACTACCCTCTTAAAGCCTTTCCCTCTCTTTTTAAATGAAATTCAGCATTTTATCATTAGCTCCTAACTTTTAGAATACACTCACGTATTCGAGGATCAAACCAGGACGTCGTCCGAGTCTGGTGATTGATAAAATAGATTTCCCCCTCTGATGTGGCAGCTTGTTCCCAGCCGTCTGGAAGAGCACCTGCTGCACCCACTCCTGAAATTATAATATATACGGAAGAGTTAATGACTGATCTAAAAATGTTCCCAAAATAGATTGAATTCCAAATGCAAAACATACTGGAGCAAGCCATAAATAGATTTATTCTATCCTAAGATATTCAGGTCTATATTTCTGTGGAAAATGCATAAATAATCAACAGGCTTGAAATTAGAAAAATTTTGGTGCTACCATCAGATTGAAATCCCATTAGATATCAGCTTGGAACGTTACAAGTTAATTTTTGGCAGGGTAGACAAAAATCAGTTATCAATCAGTTTCTTGACACGGGCCTCATAAAAATGGAAAAACTCAGAAATATCTTGGTATCCCATTAATGAAAAGTTTTTTTGGAATGAGCATATTTGATGGATAGTAGGAACAGCTCATAAAAGGCTAGGATTTGCCTATAGAATATTTGTGGTATGTGATGAAAAGATACGTGAGGTTTGTTATTTTTCTCAATTTAAACCACTAATTGAGTATGCATGTAGCGTATGGGACCCATATGAGATAGGCCTTATTCATGAGTTAGAGAAAATACAACAAAATTGATGACTTAAAAGGTATTCACTCAAATCAGAATGATAGTTTGGAAAGAGCTTTTTTGTTTAGCATTGTCTGGACTCATGATCACAAAGACATCATCAGAGGTCTACTTTTAAGATTTTTCTGGTAGCATCTTTTCAACTACCCTCACAAATTTTTACTTAACATAATAAATGCTGGTTGTTGACTTATCCAAATATTTCTGCCTTTTTATAAGTGGCTTTTAAAAATTTATAATCGGTATTATAAATAAAAGTAGGCTAATTTTAAAAGTCACACTGTTCAACAATTTAGTTGCAAAGTATTACCTTAATAATTTTTACTATCACCACAAGTTTGCAATGTGGGGGTTTTTCATTATCCATCTTCTGGTCTAAAGCTCATTTCTTTTTCCTTCCCTCATTATCCCTTCTACCATCATAATCATTTATGAGTGAGACTTGTATAAAAAATATTCACTTCAGAAGTATGAAATTCTAATATGAATAATAAATTAATAATCATATCTTGTTGTTTTTTATGAATGACATGCTTTCAAATTATATACTCGGGCCTATTTATATCTAACATGCTGAGATGAATAATACTAAAAAAAATATTGTAACTGCTCCAATATAAGAGAGTGTGGCAATCATGGTATTTTACTGCTTCCACTGTGTCATCTGAGATAAGACAAAAAAAGAGAACCCCAGGACAATACCATTAGGTACATAGGTTTCAGATAGTTGATGCAAATGATTTGTTAATAATTACTTTCTGTGTTTCAACAATTAAGGTAATTATTTTAGAAGAGCTATAAAAGGGCATCTTAAATAACAGTATTATGCGAAAAATTGGGCAGGGGGTTACCTTCCTAAAAATCACCACGAATGCTAAGACATCTACACTCATTGAATGGATCCCAAGAAACATTAAGAGACTGAAAGACAGGTGGGAACAGAAAGATTGTGAAATTCTTTAGGATAACTTGGAGGCAAATTATAGGGTAAACTGGAGTCTAGAGGAGGCCATCCAGGACCGGCCCTACAAATTTCGGGGCCCAATTAGAAAACTTTTGGTGGGGCCCCTACATCTAAAAGGCGTAGTTTGAAAAAAAAGATTTGGGAGTGGCACAGCAAGCGAGGTCCAAAGGACCGAAGCAACGAGGCCTAAAAGGCAGAGCCAGGGGATGAGGATCCAGGGCGGATCCCAGGCCGCCAACGCATTTCCTGCATTCTGAGAGCATCAGATGGCCTCTAATGAGACCACTTGGGTATGGATGGGACTATGGATAAATCTAAAAAGAATCATCACCAATAGATAGTTTGGAGCCCCTACACCATTGCGGGGCCCGATTGGGTCCAATAGGTACAATTGGCCTAAGGCCGGCCCTGAGGCCATCATCTGCTGAAAATGGCTGATGATGATCTAACAAATAAAGAGTGTCTGTCTGTCCTCCATACATTCAGACACCGTAAGACCAAGTGCAACCAAATATTGCATGGAACCTACTTTCATCCAGTGGAAGGTAGAGCGCTATGTTTGTTTCCAATTCCAAGTTTCATTCCAGGAGCTTATCTTTTTCCCATTATAATACCATGGGAGTGAGTGCAGCATAGTTTCCATTTACATCTTAAAATTACTTACTTATAATCACCATAGAAACTTAGGACTTGAACCGAAAAAATGCCTAAAAGAATATACATACTTATTATTTTTATAGTTTATTTTCGAAAAGGTATCAAATTGATACACTAATTTGATTTGAATGTGAAAATTTGATTTTTTTAGCTGGAAATCTATGGTGCTCATGGCAGCCACTGATTTTTTATTCTATTGTGTGTATTTTTGGTTAATCAGCCTCTTTGACTATTATAGCCATAAATCCTTCCACACCGGACACAGGAAGGAGGAGAGGAAACCCAGTGGCAGCATTTACCTACTCTATACAAAGAGCACAAAAGGATCCATTAATACTAGGTAATTTTACAGTAGTTACAGGACCTCACCTAGAATTTAGACTACCAATGTCCTGTATATAAATTACCATTCCAGAATGTCTAATTAGTAACATCTTTAATATTTTTCAACTTATTACATTATGATTTTAGCTTTTTAAAGCAAGAAAACTTCAATGTGTTCAAAAAGTCTATACAATATATAGATAAAAATTTCATGTTGGCAACACTGACCTTTACTATTGTCCTAACCTCACTTGCAAAAATGGTTTTGCCCCTAGAGGAAAGGTTTTTTTAGTGGAAAATTGTTTTAAAACGGCAAAAAAATCTGTTGCCAACCTGTAATTTTTATCTATCTACTGTATAGAGAGTTTTTGAACATCCTTTACTATTACAAAACAAAGCTGCAATGTGTCTAAGTAATTATTAACTGAAACGCTTTTAAACATAAAAAATACTATGATTACTAAAGGAACTGCACAAGAAACTTCATTAGTATTATATTTAATACATAACACTTAACAATATCATGTAATTGTAATAATAGATCTGCTCTACACATAAATGACAGCTTAAATCAGTGCCATCTTACTGATGGTGCTTCAGCATATTTAAATCCTATGCAATGGCAGATTTAGACATTCTGAGGCCCCTGGCACTGAACTACTGGGGCCCCTGGTGCTGAAATTTTGGGAGCTCTGCAATCTAAATATATACTGAGACTTCACCTAACAACTACCCCTTTATTTGATCCCATTTTAATAAATTAAGTATCACAGTAGCAAAAAAATATTTTTTCATGACTTTTACAATGAGGTATTTCATATTTCTAAGATTATAGAGAAAAACATTTTTTCGGGGCCCCTGGTGTCTGCCAAGTGTGACCCCCCTTAAATCTGCCAATTGTTACTGAGCGGACCTAGATAAGCAGTTTCAGATTTGCTTCTCTGGTGTTTATACGCATGGAAATGACAGCAGGGAAAAGAGGGAAGGGTCTATATGTGCCCAATAGAGGGGAAGTAAGCAGAATTTGAAATGCTTCTCCATGTCATGGAAAGTTTCAACCACTGTTGACAGAAAAATACTGTGTTGTGTCCATCTATCTGGGAAATTTGGTTTTACATATTTTTAGAAACATATTTGTTTAGCTGTTTTGTGGCCTCTACATTATTTATAAAGTTTATTTTTGGTGTGTTTCATCAGTACTTCCTTCTATTACACATTATTTACGTTTTATCCTAAAAAAGTGTGGGGACAATGAACATCATGCAATAACAAAGTTATTGCTGAAATAGTTTTCAAGTTATCATGATTTTGCAACTAAAATAGAGATTGTTCAAGCTGGAAAGTCTACACCCAATTTCCTGAAACTTACTTCGATTAAGGGTTACGGTATTTTGGAAGTGCAATTTCATATATTTCTGTTATTTAAAATTAAAACAGGAAGTGAGAATTACATTTGGCTTCAAAAGAGGTGTACCGTTATTTGTTATACCCATAGCATATTTCCAAATGAGATACATGAATGACGAGGTGAACTTTTGTCTCGCAAAGTGACCAATTCCTAATGGTTCACTCCATAAAGTGAAACTGTGCCACTGCTTGCCTTACTTAATGGGTCACCCACTGCCACTGGATGCAACAACAACCTAATTAAACAAAAACCAAGGTCAAACCCTAAATACAGTCTTAATTTATTTCCTGAAACTGGCATTCTCACATGGTCAGCTTTACATGGCAAAGTCAAGGGTGCAGTAGTTAATCTAAAAATACAAGTGAAGCATTTCTGGGACTCAACAACACATACACCAGCAATGCTGTTTGTAGCTAAGTGTTGTCAACTGTTTTCATGTTTGGAAAAAGTACTTTACCCTGAATCCAGTCCTATTCATCCCACAAGTTTCCCTAATGTTAA
This sequence comes from Uropetala carovei, assembly GCA_036926305.1. NCBI lineage: Eukaryota > Metazoa > Arthropoda > Insecta > Odonata > Petaluridae > Uropetala > Uropetala carovei. Next base: position 3,739,109 of record JAXCHB010000172.1, on the reverse strand, counting down.
TAAAACTCACTTTCTCTTCATTTCCCGGCTAGTAGAAGGGCTATTATTTGACACAATTATAAAATAATCAAAACATTTTTTTCGGCAATTAAACAAAAAGAGTCAAAAATACTTGCACATGTAAACAAAGTATATGATTCATTCATAGTGCTGCAAACTGCATACTACTTTTATGGTTTGCTACAGATCTACTAAATATTAACAGATTTCCAGGCGAAAATTCAATCCTTGTATCTGCACTTCTGAAATTAACTAACAAAAACAGAAATGTTATATACAAAATTAATTACGCAAACTGAATCTATTCATTGTAAAATTCTAAATCATCATTGCCAGAGACGTATTAAAGGTGGTTGCTGCCCCTGGGCAGAAGAGATTTGCCGCCCTCGCTTCCATATTAAATTCTACATAAGTTAGTTGAATGAATACAATAATTCTATTTGAACAAATTATATTCAAGTATTTATTTATACAATTTTTACATCGCATATTTTGAATAACAAGCAAGCAATATACAACTATTATACTTTATGCCGTAACTTCACTTTTCCCCGAGGTCAGTGGCGTCAGTGCTCGTATCACCCAACTTGTTTGCATCTTGTATTTGAAAACTGGTGACAGGAATTCTGGGATCGGTAATATTTTTGTTATGAGGTTCCTTGTGAGGCTGAGAATTCTTTACAGTTTGTCGTTTTATAAAAATCGTGTCCCGTTTAGAACATTTAGCAATAACTTTGCCTTCCTTGGCTGCTCACTTCTTTGCTTGTTTTCTATATTCTTCACCACACAGCATCTTCCTTCCATCAATCATGATGATAATTCATAAGGTTATTAGTACTAATAAATTATTTATAACTAATAATGATGTAGCACAATAAACTTTCAACAAAACAACTCAATAACCTCTACTCACAAGCTAATGTGAGTACGTGACACAAACACAACCTCACAACTGGCTGAAGGTACATGTGTTACTGTACTGCCGCGCGTGCATTGCAATTGACACAGTTGGCCTGGCACCGATGGGTGGGGGTGGGAGGCTAGTTTTTGTACCTATTTAGTTTAGTTTGTTCCATCTCACTTTAATAAGTTAGTTTTGTAAAGCAAAAAAATGTAGCAATATAGATAATATAAAGAAACTAATTAATCCTAAAAGAAATTCTTCAATTTAAATGCTGCCTTGCACAACTGCCTGGTTTGCCTTCCGTAAATATGACACTCATCATTGTAGCTACAGTCATTAACACTCATGTCTATCAATTGCAAATTAGTATTGGAGACAGAGAGAGCAACAGTTATGTTTGGAAAGCACCAAATTAACTCTTATCATTCATGCATAGATTTAACCTTTATCATACAGTTTTAAATTCAAGCCGTAGAGGCCATCAGCTGGATTTATTTGGGATATTTAAATGTTATACGCTGATTTTTGAGTAGATTACCTCAGGACTAATAATGATAAAACCTTCAAATAAAAAGTATTTTGTAGAAAATATATTAACAAGTTACTGAGTTAAAGTTACTTGCTCAATAAATTCATAATAAAACCAAATTTTTACAGTAATATACTGGTGGTTGTACCTATTCAGGAAGTCTGGCTATCATGAATTCAATTAGACTGCCTGACTCCCTGGCTGCCACTTAAGTGTACACTAGGCCAATAGCGCCTACATTTTGTGTACACATGGGACAGATCCCGAACTTCTCAAGTCGGGGGAGATGTTATCTATAAAAAACTTCCTTTCTTGTACAAAGAGAACCGATGCTCCATTGACAGTTTTAAAGATATGCACCATAAAGACCATTTAAGACATGGTTTAACAACTTAAATATCAATATTTACAGGATAAGTGAGCAATCACTATTATTTAATAAGCAGTTCCACATGTATTAATTCAATACAGAATAATTGAGCTTTTCTTAAGGCTATAAACAAATGACAAATAAACATAAATCAAATTGAAAAAACAGATGCAAGTACTTAATTGATTTTCATTATCTTTTCATAGATATTGGAGGAACCCAAGTAAGTACTTAATATAATTTTCTGCCATAAAATCCAGAAATGTCTGTAGGTTTAGAAAAATTAAGGTATATTCTCAGCATCTTGATTCTAGTGAATGATTAATGCTACATCAAAAAATTTAAATAAACATTATGAAACTCAACAGGGTTTCCAGGAAGTCCCTGGCAATCCTATCTGTGCATGAATGTTACCTTTACCATTTATTCCACATAGCATTTACTTGAATATAAATCATTTCAATAACACAATGCTTCTTCACATTTCAGAACACTTGCGTTTCAGAATTTAATTAATTAATTTAATTATGATTTTGTCAAATTGTCTGGGATTTACTCTGTATTATTTAGAGCAGCTTACCCACAACATCCGCATTAGGTGAAGAAGCAGCTACTTGCTGTTGACGCTGAACTTGTACTGCAAGGCTTTTTCTTGGATCCTCCCATGTTGTGGTCCGAGTAATATGACTAAAACAAAAATAGAAGTTTTGGCTCAGACAGAGTTCTCATTTCATAAAACCTCTACAATAAGCATTCAAATTATTTATTCCAACAACAAAGATTTTTAATACTAGGGTTGTGTATTTTTGACAAGTTTCTTTTTATCAGTCATCATTCTTTTGCAATAACTGTATCACACATGGCAGCTTACTATTGATTTTTCTTTTGCAATAACAGGAAAAATGGTAGCTGAAAAATCTAGGGATGTGGCAGTTGACCACCAGCACATATTTTTCAATAATAAATTTATAAGAAAAACCACTGAATTCTTCAGCTCCACCCCAGGAATTTAATCTCCATCAATTGTAATGCACATATCAAGGGCCTGAGCATTTCTCAGTAAAATTTGATTTGAGTTTAATATCAAAGGAGAATACAAAAATGACATACTATAATCAAATCATCCTTCCAGGACAAAGACTCCATTAAAATTAAAATATCAACTACAGTGAAAACTGGTTAACACGAATTGCTGGGGATGGCACAATCATTTCGTGTTATCCGAATTTTGAGTTAACAGTTTTAATGGTAAAATTTTCAATTTTCAAATATGGAATTAGACTCGTAGGCAAATTCATGATACATATCAATAATAGGATGTAATACACAGCCGACAATATTACCACAATCATGGGGAAACCTTATCTCAAATTCCATTTCATGTTATCCAAAGAATATTGCATGTATTTATTTTCGTGGGACCGAAAAATATTTTCGTGTTAAGCAACATTTGGTGTAAACTGTTTCACATTAGCAAATGATTATATACTGAAACTGGAATGGACCGAGCACGTGTTTCATGTTAATGGATACTTCGTTTTAAGCATTTTTGTGTTTAGTGGTTTCCACTGCATTTCCTTTAACTTGTACAACACTCACCCAAGAGAATTTAATTCAGAACTTTTAGAAACGCAAGTGTTGTGGGTTTCTGTTATTATATAGGGTTACATTTAAATGATTACATTAGGAAGCTGATATCAATAAACCCAAACTTTCTCAAACCAAATCTGGTTTTAGAATCCAGCATTTGGTTATAATAACCGGGTGATAACAATAACCGGTGGTAACAATAAGCATCACATAAAGTAATATCATGATAATTAAGTGAGTTTCTCTCTCCAGAGGAAATGAAATTCTTGACTTTTGTTTTATGTAAAAAATGTTGGGTTATATAATTCAAACACACTGTAATCTCTCTGTATTTCACGAATATTTCTCAATACAGTCGAACCTCCTTATTCTGGCATTCCATAATCTGGCAACTCCCCAAATCTTGCATATTCTCTGGGTTCACCTTGTTTCTCATGAACCGCAATGTTTAGAACCGTCGATCATTATTTATTAACCCCTCAATGGATGAAAGGATTTGAATGTGATTTCCTTTATTACCAAATTTTATATTAACTTGGCTACTTATATATATTCAACCCCTCAGATATCAGAAAAAAATCTTCCTCAAACAGGTTGCATACTACTTCACCTCCCACCGACTAATGCTTGAGCCCACTCGACAAACACAACTTAACAACGGTATGTGCAAAATAGTGAATTTATGTAAAATTTAATTTAAAAAATTTTCCTGTCATCTATCGTTCCAACAAACGAGGTTGGATTACCTGCAAGATTACTATGGATTGGTTCGAAAATCATTTTGTTACTGGAGCTCGAAGGCACTGTACTAGAGTAGGATTGGATCCAAAGTGTAAAACTTTGCTTATCTTGGATAACTGTTTGGTCCAACCCAGTGCCGAACTTTTGTTGAAAGATGATGTGCATGTTATTTTTTTACTACCCAATGGCACATCCCTAATTCAGCCACAGGATCAAGGTATCTTATGATCACTAATGTGCCAGTACCGCTCAGAATTCATGAGATGCTTCCTGAGTGCACTTAATTCAGGGAAGTCTATTGAAATTTTTAGGGAAGAGTTTAATCTAAAAGATGGTATTTGGGCACTTGCTCGTGCCCAGGGGAGTATAAAACCATCAACTCTTAAAAATTCTTGGCATAAATTATGGTCTGCCTTGATGTTCAAAGATGATGATGATTCGAGGTGGATTTTCTCAGGTTTCATGTATCCCATGAACAGCGGCTGATAAATGAGTTCATTGAGTATGCAAAGGGTATTAACAACCCTGCAGCAAAAGAAATATGCGCTGAAAATCTAGAAGAATGGATGGAGGCAGACAAGGACGTACCTGTTGTGCATCAACTTACTGATAAAAAGATTGTAAAAATGCGGAAGGATACAAAAGATGATACAGATGAAAGTGATGATGATGAGGATGAAATGGTCGAAAAGAAAAATCTGTTGATAGGAGTATTCATTTAACTAATGAGTTAAAAGCAGGACTCGAGCAACATAGCTTTATCACATGGCAGGAAATTATGAATGTGTACATGTTACAAGCCAAACTCATCAGAGAAAAACCCAAATACATGAAGCAAGCAAGTTTGTTGGACACATTCAAGAAAATAACTGCAGAGAGAAGGAAGAATCAATCAACAGAGATCGACAAAAATCCAGTAGATTCAACTTCAGCTGCTATAGCTAAAACTACTTTGTAATTCCCGCACCATTGTTTTAAAACTAATTACAGGGACGATCAGCAGGGAATGTAAGTATAAAAATCCCTTTCTTATTTCTTTTCTATTTTTGTTTTTTATTCTTCTATTTTTCGTTGTTAGAATTTATTAAATGCAAAAGTAGGCTGTATATGTTCACAATTATTTCTATTTGCTGCATACGTTTATAGATTGGCATAGTTGGCGGAGTTGGTTGTGGTCTCTCTCCCCTTAACCTCAACCTTTACCATGGGTTTTTATAGGGAAATTGCTTTCATTTATGCATTTTTCAATTAGGCAACTTCTTTTCAAGAATGAATTTATCGCATAAATCGAGAGGAAAAATAAAAATCTGTGTAATCTTCTTCTTTGTCTTTTCCCCTTTTGCCTCACAACATTGGAGTGTTTTCCTAAAAAGAGGATTTTTCAATTCAAGTTTGCACTTTAGCCTATCGTGCAACCACCTTTTACAGTGGGAAGCATATATCTGTGTAATTGCTACACTTAAAATTTTCTTGTGCACTTCATACTTATCTTTTGCTACCTTTATTTTGATAAGCAGCTTTAACAGTAGTGTCTTACAATTGTTTATGGTATCAGTGTATACATAAACTGAAGAAACAGATTATGCTGAGGCTGTCAAAATCATAATTCGGACACCAATATACTCACCAAATGCAGATTTTCTGTTATATTCGACAATATCCATTTTATGCGAGCTTCCAAAATTTAAAGCAAACAACATGTAACAATTTGTCATAAAAGAAAAAGCTCTGCGTATCTTAATTTTTTATTACCTTATTATTGTAACTTATGATTAAATAACATTCTGTAGTATATTATAATGTGTAATATCATGAAGAGATGGGTTAGGCTTAACTTTAGGATTAAATACCTCCCGTAATCTGGCAAATTGCCTATTCCAACTTCGGTCAGGTCCCAAGGTTCAACTGTATCAATATAATGAAATATGTTTCCCATTTTAAAAAGCATTGGCACCTCTGGCATACAGATCAATTATATAATCATATGTTAGAGTTTCATTAAATTTGGTACAGCTGAACCTCCCGTAAACTGGCAAATTCCCTAATCTGGGAAAAATTTAATGGAACTCTAACATAAGATTATACAATTGAAAGTTCAAATTTTATTCCCAGATTATTGCAACAATGGCTGAGAGCATGCCATTTTCACCTTCTCTCTTTAATATAAATTAAAATTAGCATCCCTGAATGGGTGATATGACCAATATGTGCCATTTGTCTTTTATTTTGATAAAAGTCTTACACAGAACAAGCTAATAAAAACATCCATCTACAAGTTGGGAAATTTCTTACAGCAAATTTCTTAAAATATAATAAAAACGATAGAAAATGATTATTTTTCATTGTCACATCTAAAATGATATCATTTTCCCCGATGAACATTTTAAGACTTAAGACCAGTTACTTTATTTTTGTTTTCAACAATGACAAAAATGCTAAAAAAATCAATTGAAATACTTCCACCTGGGACATATAAACAGACTGAAAGGCAGACTAGCTGAATATATTAGGTGCTACTTCTTTTAAACAACACACCTGCAAGTTACTCTATCACCTGTTGCTTCAAAAGTATTTTTGATAAAATCAATTATTTTCAATAAGTTATATGAAAACCTTAGATCAAGAGTAGGCAACCAAATACAGTTGCAGGGTGCCATGCTAAGGAATTTTACAAGGCGCTTTCATTCCCAAAAAAATATGACGTACATATTCCGCAATATCTCCCAAAAAACTGTACCAACCTTTTAATTGTGCTTCATACTGCAACTACCTTGCATCAGGTTCTGTATACTTCATGTTATATTAAACGATATCCGTAAAAGCAATGGATAAATGTAATGACATAACAAACAATGAATATTTACAAATATTGATATTCAAAATAAAAATGTTGTGGACCACTGCCTTAAATTTGCATATGTGCTGATCTATGAATATATTGTATTGCTTCTTATTCATAGAGAAAAGAGATTTTCTGTTACAGATTTATAGGAACAACAAACATCCCAGTTAAAATGAAAAACAGTGTAGGCCAAAATCAATGAGGAAGAACAGCTTTGTTTAACTTCCACCATTCATGATAGCACCTCCAGCAGTAAAAATGTACTATGTATATGACTTATCAGTGTCGGCATTAAGGATGGGCAAATGGGGCAACCGCCACAGACCCCACACTTTAAGGGACCCAAAAGTAAATTATGGGTAAAAGTTTTAGCAAGGAATTGGCTCAATTTCCACGTATTTTTAAGTACACAAAAATCATGATTCACTGCAGCTTCATGGGAAGGGCAAAATTAAATTTAAATCAATAATGCTCGACATTCTTATTGTCTAAAAGGGGCCGCAAATGACTTTCTTTACCAGGTACCCAAGAACTCTGTGATCACGACTGAATTTATGTTGTGTATTGTTTAAGACCTCAGCATCTAAATATGTTTATTCCAAATTGTTCTGGCAACTCTATTTAAGTCTAGCGCTAAATAAGCAATTAAATTTAGTAAATGTACCACACGTGATGTTAAGGAAGTAGTTAAAGAAATTTCTTGAAGCTGAAAATAGCTGCTTTATCTTATCACAGTACTGATTAGGGTTACAATTTTGCCCTGATAATAAAAACATTTATCTATCTATCTTACAGGTACAATACATTTCATTGTACAATGCAGGACATCAATGGGGAAACTCTGCAACTATTAGTCATCGCGGGAAATACTATTCATCACATCTGTATGGTAAGTCATTAAATTATTATTTCCCATCCACCAAACCGCGTCATTTGCTTTCTGATGCATAGAGGCACACGTAACATTTATAAGCTTCCAACATAAATGACAAATATTTTTTTAAAAGAAAAATTTGAATTTGTAACATTTCTCTCCCAAAGCTACCATCTGAAGCCCATACACGCCCAGTTTGATATAACTTTCTTTTCCCAATATTCCCGTTCGATCCAAATAATTTACTTGATCGGTCTTAACTAACCGAACTAGAAAGAAAATATGCTGGGTTTTCTCGCTGCACCCAAGGGCAAACCCCACCCTAAGTCTGTTTCTGACTTATATCGGGGAAATATCTCGGAGAGAACACAAAAGCCCTCCGGTGCGTTAGCCCCATCGCAAATGTTGTGTCTTCTTACCGTGGGAGGGCTCTCTGCCCCTCTCGCCCCACATGTCGCGATGGCGATCCGCGGATGCTCGGTGTGGCCGCCCTTCGATATTCGACTGTGGAGGCGAAAGCGCATCTGAGGGGAAACAGCCTCGAAGGCGACGCCACCCTCAGCTAGTCGAAGCACTCAGGGAGAAAACAAGAGCCGCTTTACAAACACGAGGAATGGACACCGCCGATACGACATAAAAGTGACATTTTCACGGGGTAAAAGAAATACGCACCGCTCCTGTCCCTCCTAGAACACCACAGTTCCATCAACGAAAAAGTTTTACATGAGGATGAAGTCCATCGATCAGATAAATCCAAAAACCAAACATTTTATATTTTATTTTTTCTCGTTTTTAATCTCATGGCCAAAGCAGATAAAATGAAGGAGAGGAAGTAATAGATCAAGTGTTTACATCACCATTTATAGCAAAGGAAAATAAGGGAGATGCTGTTGTTCCATAGTCAGCCTCCATCTAAAAACAGCAAACCTCACGTCAAATCAAAACAACGTGAGTGGTATCAAGAAGACCTGATTACAAAAATGTATAATTCAGGTGGAAAGAGAGGTTGGATTGCAGAGGCAATTTTGAGAAGTCGCCGCAGAAAGGGTTACAGAACATTTTTCACCACTTGGCCAAAGTGAGATGAACAGGGAAAAAATCTTTAAATGACAAGCTCTTTAATAGTTTTATAAACCTATATGTATAAATGTCTTCACTTCTTCCTCATAAATTATATCGGAATAAAACTATGCGTTATTTCTTTCAACACTGAAAATTGACATGGCTAAAATCTGCTCACTGAAGCCTCGGCCAAAAAAAATCGCCTATACTCGGCCATCGAATTAACAAGATTCATTTTTTTAAGTCGGAGGAAAACCCGACATAATAAGACGCAGTTCAGGTTAATGAGGCAATAATGAAAAAGCCATTTCGTATTTGGGAAAGCTCTCACAAATAAATACGTACTTCCGGGCGTTTAGGTCTCGAGCGAATAGGTCGTTCCAGGTGCTTTATCCGATAGAAAGAGGTTCGAGGAGCCCTAAGAAAGTCCTTAAAGAGCCGCAGATTGCCAAATCCTGGCCTATATGAAACATTTGTGAAGGAGAAGTGTTATTCAGTTTATTCGATCCAATTTAAATGAAAACTGAAAGGTAGTGTGACAATCGTCCAGTCAGTCTCAAACTGATGGAATTTTTAGCAGTAACAAGATTTTGTTCTTGTATAGGAAATATAGAATAATCAATGATCAATTATTCTCCCATCCACCGCAGATCCACTCTCGGGAACGTTGCTCTTCGAATTACAAGAGGTAGTATCCCATTCTTTACGGTGAAAAAATGTGGCCACAAAACTTGCCATAATTTTTCAACCAGCCAAGATGTTCATCATTAATTCAGAAGATTATATTATATTAATCGTAAGGAACATTACTTTTTCTTTAAGTCGTTTTATAAATATTTAAAGCGCCGCATTTATTCACAACGTTATCATCAGAAACGTTTACAAGTTGCCACATCTCACCGAGGAACGTTTTTTTGTTATTTTCTGGCCAACCATCATTACAGTGAAACAAAAATTCTTAGACATACAAATATGCGACATCAAAGAATGGGACATGTAGATCAACAGAGCAATCTCCCGTTTGCTCGATTGGATCGGCTTATAAAAGCAAACCGCGTGTCCGAGAAAGGTCATAATCGTTCGTTGGCATCGGTCGGCCGGCAGGCGAGATAAGGTGCACGTGCAGTTGTACGATACATGCACCCAGAAGCGAATTACTAGGGCGTCCGACTACGTCACAGTTCCGTGGGAATTCCACGCGCCTCCACGAACACGGTTCTTTAAACTGTGGACCACGCTGAATTATTTTTGTAGGCGAAGAAGGGAATGGCAGAAAACAAAACAACCACCGTAAAAACTATTTTTTTACAGCAATCGTTAGCTTCATTCGTTCGAACGCGTCGAACATAAATCTGGGACTTCTGGAACGATCCAACGAAAGAAGGAAAGTCATCGCCGAGAAGAGAGAAATAAAGACGGGACGTCATTTTAGGTTTTGAAGATTTCCACGTGAATATCGTCCGTAAATTGCCGTCGAATCAATCGCTGCGCAATCTCATGTGGTACGGGAAAGAAGGGAGCCGAGGAAAAGCGGGGTGGGAGGCGAGGTGAAGGGGACAGAGGAGGGAGGAAGCCGCGAATTAAGACGATGGCTGAAGACGACGTACCTGCGACCGCAGAAAAGGGTGCGGGACACTCCAGCAAATTTCCTAAGGTCAACTGCGTTCGTGATTCGAGGGAGGGTGAAGGGAAAGGGTTTCCCGATGGCAATTTCGAAAAATATGCTCACTCACGGATTAAAAGTGAATTGCGTGCAGCGGAGGAAAGTAAGCAGGCGCCGAAGCTAAGGATGAAGCAAAGGCATTCGAGAGACAGTAGGGAAGGTGTGGGAGAGAGGAGAGGAAGGGAGAGAGAGAGGAGAGGGGAAGAGATGGAGAGAGAGAGAGAGAGGAGGGATGGGGAAAGACAGGTGGAGAGGGGGAGGGAGAGTATGCTGGGAGTGATAAGTGCTTGGGAGGAATGCCGCTCGTGCACAGTGCCGCGGTGAGAAAGCTGCGACAATACTGGCGGGGAATACGAATCTGAAAGACATTAGAAATCGGATTGCGGCGTTTGCAGCGGCCGTCCATGCATCTGCCAAAAATCTTGCGGAAAGAGCCGACTGGTTATAAAGAACGCGATTTCACTATCGTTTGAAATATTTCACTTAAATTAGCAAGCTTTTTATGAAGAATTTTATTAAATTTAAGATACCCTCTCAAGTCTGTGTCGTTTCATTAGCTCCGCTGTTTTTTTCTTCATTTTATGGTATAGATTAGATCATGATTATTGGTCTCGCTTCCGTCCTAATCAAATCTGCTCGATCACCCGATCCACCGTTACATGTCGATCTTTCATTGAAGCGCTGGATTTTATTTTCGGTAACTCAAAGCTCATTCTTTACATGCACACTCTTTACCATATATAAATACATCTTGTACTCACACCATCGCATGGAACAAGAGGAAATAACATTGGAACTCCGCTCAGCTAGCTCCACTTTCTCATCTTCCCTAAATCTATCTTCCTGGATTATTGGAATACACACAGGACAGAGAATGAAAAAAGACGAATAGTACTAGCTTTATTTTTTACAATTACTTTACGTAAGCAATATCCACACAAGATTTGGAACGTTGAAATGAAAACGTCTGAGACGTGCCTCTCCTTCCATTCCTCCACTTCTCCCCCTCTTCCTCCCTCATTCTTCCCCCTCTCTCCCTAATTCTCCCCCTCATCCCCCTCCCACCCTCTCTCCCACGCATCTTCGCTATAATTGGAACGAGGGGCGCTTCTCGGGGAATCACACAGTAGGCGTGGAAGTGGACAAGCAGATAAGTTTTGAGTGAGGCGATAGGGTGTTTAGGTGAGAGCGGGAGGGAGGAATAGGGCGGGAGTGGGAGGGAGGAATAGGGCGGGAGTGGGAGGGAGAGAAAGAGAAAAAGTGGAGACACGCAAAGAAGAACATGAAGTGCAAGGACGGAGGAGGGGGGTGGGTGTTAGAGTCGAAATAGGCGCCGTAAGTAGGATGCGCAGCGGTGGGGAAGGGTTTGGGGGAATTAGAAAGAGGGGAAGGGGGCAGGCGGAATGAGAGCATTGGAAGAGGGAGAGAGGCGGCGGGGATAGGGGGCGGAGAGTGGAGGGAGGTGAACGAGCGGGGATCGGGACGAGGATTCAGGGCTAGTTGGCATGGCTTGAGGAGAGACGGGAGGAGGGAAGGGGTTAGAGAGGGGGCGAGCGATCGCGGAGAAAAGGGGAGGCGAGAGGGAAGTCGCGAGTATGAGAATGGGCGAACCATTTGGAAAGGAAGTGCGAAGGTAAGGCGTGTAAGGTGCAGAAGGGAGATGATTGCAGCGATCTCTTAGCGATGTCGAAGCGAGTGGAGTGGTCGCCAAGAAAGATAGGGTGTAGGGCAGAGGTTGAGGGGGGGAGGGTTGAGGGGGGGAGGGTTGAGGGGGGGAGGATTGAGGGAGGGAGGGTTGAGGTGGGGAAGTTGAGGGGAGGGCCTTGTGGGTTGGGGGAGGGAGCACAGTGTTTGGGTCGCTCGATCGGAAGTTACGGCAATGAGAGGGAATTCGAGGACCGGGAGAATGGCTCGTGAATGGACATAAGGAGGCGAATAAGAGAGCGGGGGATAAGGGCGAAGGGGGAGAGGGGGGCAGAGGGGCGGCGGGGTTATTTATTCCCCTCCCTATTAATACTGGGGCGGCTAATGTTGTTTTGAAATTCACACCTCTAGATAAAACTCAGCAATTCGGGGCGCTGGGGCAGAGTGGGAGGGAGAGGTGCGGCAAAGCAGCGGAGGACGCCTGCGTGGAGAGTGTGTGGAGGCGGAGGGAGAGGAGGAGGCGGGGGAGACGCGAATGGAGGCGGACACGCTGCGGAAACGAAGACTTGGATCGCGGGACACGGGGAGCGATGAGGAATAACACGCATTCGGACGACCACTCGCGACAAAGCCATTAATATGTACCACAGTTCGCCGAGTACACTTGCCCGCAGTGCATTCGCCATTTTCATTGTCTTATATGCGAAATAAGACAAATACTATATGCTAACTAAGAGCGAGAATTTGTTCCACGTTTCGCACAGTTTTAAGGATTACCATTTACACTCGCGAGTTTCTGCCTCCACATAAAAATAATTATTATGTTCAAATAATTTAAAATGATGGGGCAGGGTTGCTATCACTCATTCATTCAAATAAACTGCATGAAGGTATTGCACAGTTGTGTCTAACTAAATCAGCATTAAAAATAAATGGTGTAGTACTTTGGTTTTTTTTTAGTTGAAGGTCATGGAACCTCCGCAGCCAAGGCTTCCAACAGACATCCAGTACATGTGATGGAAACTCGCGAGGAAGAGATTATAATCCATAGGAGTGATATCTAATAAGACGTCAGCAACTCGAGAAAAATATAGCCACAAGAAATTAGAAAGGGGCGACGCGATTAATTCTGACACCATTTTCTCCAAGTGCTTAGTCTTTTTGAGTTAGGTAAAGAATGAAAGTTCTCTGAAATAACTGCAGGTCGTACACCTAGCCATAGTTAGAGTTTTTCCGCGCCCCACGTGATCCTCGCGATAAGAGAGAAGATGACATAAAACACCTTGCCGCTGTAGTTTCCAACCAGTCCTTCATCGGACGCCCTCCCTCTCCCTCTCTCTCCCATTCTCTCCTCGCCGCTCGTTGCGAAGATGATCGTCGCTGAGACTTCTGTCGAGCGAGCGATTCGAACGCCACTTTCTCTTCTTTCGTCGCATTATTCACAGCATCGTCTGCAGGACCAGTCACGCCAACCTTACCTTCAAACTTTTCCCCTCTCTCTTTCCATCCGTTCGAATCACGTTCATTCGCTCGCGGCCCGAGGCCGTCTCATACTGTTTACGAGACCATGGCTACGCGTGAGCACGTCCGCCCCTTAAGATCGTGGCGAGAAATTAGGATTCTCTCCGGACGGGAGGGGAAAGAGAATCTGCAGTGAGGACGGTAGAGGCGACCTTCTTGGTCAGAATCTCAGCGCGTGGTCCTTCGGCCAACAGATCACCTCCCCATCGGTGGCCGTTCACCTTCGCGTAGTTTCAACCGATTTTTCTTGATAACTATCGCTATCGTGAATGTTATAGGATCTTTTGTAATTGTTTATTTTCAAATAAGAAAAATATTTCGTTCCTCGAAGCAATAGCTGACATACCAAATCGATTACCTTAACCCACCACGAGAATAGGTCACGTGGGTTCGACAACACCATTGGGAAACGTGCATAAACGGAAAATTAATTAATTTGCACGCAATAACAGGAAGGTCGAATGGATCAAAGGAGTGTCCTCGTTCGGTTTCATCCACCACGGCATCCACAATTTCTATTCGCGAATCTAACTTGTCTGAATTTTATAAAACGACAAAATATGGAAAAATTCAACACTTCGCTAAGTAGGCTCGATTTTTTAGGATTGAAACACTCGCAAAGTGTTGTAAGGGATGTGAATGGATATTTTAGTCCAAAAGAATAGCCAAGGAAGATGGAAAGTGCGAGAAATGTATTAACGGTGAACGCCTTTGGCTCATGACCGGCCTTCGAATATGGCGGGTAAACGTCCTTGGAACGATCAAGGGAAACGCGTGGAAAGGACACGTCTTTTCGCAGAGGAAACTGCTTGTTTCAACTCCACCACACAGGGAAAGCTTTCGAAAAGAAAGAAATCGTTTCGCTCCGCGTCCCGAGTGCGAGCGAGTGACGATATCTGCAATTTCGCAAAGAGGCGGTATAAGATTCTCTCCCCAATTGTTAAACGATAAGAGACAGGTGCAATCTAGTCTCCCTTATCACACGTCCACTCTTTGTATCCCTAAATCTGAGCAAATTATGGCTCGCGAGAGCATTTTATGCGGCCCGCGATGCCACTCTGATATCGTACCGCGCACAGAAGTCTGTCCAGCTTAAATGGATTGCCGCTCTTAAGCGCCTAGTCACGCAGAAATGATCTGAATGGTCAAGTCGTCGAATTGCACACAAGTAGCCGAGCCTTTCGGATATGCCAATGGCCCTCTTAAGGAGGTCCCAAGGGGAGAGTTCAAGAAGGCCCCAGCAATCTCTCGAAAAAGAGAAAGGGGCGAGTTGAGGGAGGAGAGGGGGCGAGGTGCACAGAATTGCCCTCCGTTTGCAGAAGGCGCCCCCGCGACCCCGCCACCTGCCCCGCGGGTTAAGAGGGGAAAGCGACGGCGAGACGAGGAATCATTTTAGGGGGATAGGCGAACCGCTCTATTGGCACGCGATCTCTGCGGGAGAGGGCCGGAAAGAGAAAGAAACAGTGGAAGCCCTTTAGAACAGTAGTGTCCAACAGAATTTTCAGGTTCGCCACATAATGCAATATATTAATATTTTAAGTACGACTTAATTTAAATTAATGGTTCCAGTGATACACAATAATGATTTAAATTATTTATTAGTCAAATAAAGTTTTAATGTGATACTTGACATCATTTGGCATAAAATCCACAAATTTTAACATTTTACTGTTTGTGTAAAATGAAACGATGCGCTACAATATAGCCACTGGTTTATGCTGTGTGCGCGGCAGTTGCAGGCCAAGCAAGCGGCCGCTACTGCTGGACGTCGTGTTGTCGGCTGTGTAAAGATTAGAAAGTAGCAGTAGCAGCCGGGAGTGAGAAGGTGCGAATTATATTTGTGTTAAGTCCTATTTATAAAAAAATAATATTTTGTATTATGTTGCGCAAAGGCCGTTGTATGTAAAATTTACACAAATTTAAACAAATTTAGTACCATGTGATTTAATAAACTAATAAAAAATTGTAGACTACACAGTGAACATCAATTCGCCACATAACAATGGCCGATTCGCCACAAGTGGCTAATGGCGATGGGGTTGGACACCCCTGCTTTACAACAGGGTTCGTCGAATTGCAGGCCGCCTACGGTCGTCAAGAGCGTTTTATGCGGCCCGTGAAGCTACGATGGAAACGCGGTCAGTAAAATTTGAGTAAATTTCGTATTTGAAATTACAGTCAACAAAACCTTGAATGATGAAATGTTTTCGCTAAAAATTTTTAAGAATTGATTTTCGCCCCTAAGATACCATATAATCTCTAGGTATCTTCCGATATACGTAAGCTCTGAAGCAACCCGATGAAGTATTCTCAACTTTCAATACAGCCATGCAGCAAAGTTTGCTGACCCCTGTTTTAAGACAAGTTATTTTCACTTAGTTACACGAAACCATCTTTCGACGGTGATCATTACGAAAATGTTCGTTCTCACACGTGCGCATTCGTAAATCCACTACGCGCCACTAAACGTTGCTGTTGAAACCATAATATCAGGTGGTCTCGACAACTGTCAACATTCTAATAGCAACAAAAATTCAAATGATATTTTTTTGTAATTTTGCATGCGTTGCGTCACTAGACGCCACTTCATGCTCGCAAAAGAAAGCGATGGGAGTGAAGCCGTACCTGAGAGAAAGGTAGGAGAAGGAGAGGGGGATGGGATGGAAGGAAGGGAATGAGAGGGAATGAGGGGGTGAGAGGGAAGGAGGGAGTTCCGAGGACGTTAACAAGCGAGGAGGAATCATAGGAGGAAGTGCAAATAATATATGACGTGGAACAGTGTGCCTTGGTGTTTGAGTAATGACTTGGGAAGACAACATTAGTGTGTATTTTAATGATAAAACATTAATATTAATGGTTCATATGATAGAAGGGAAAGTTAGACAGAATTACAAGGTATCCGAGTTAGATAGTTGCTCTGGAGTGCTTTAAAATTCCGTGTTAAAGGTAAATTAGAGATTTCACAACAACATTGGGATAAATGAACCTATTAATTTTTCGGACGAATGATCGAGATATTTAAGATGACACAATGAGTTAAGAAAAGGACTAAGTGACTAAAAAATGGTGGCACAACACCTATTCGAGTAAAGACATAATCAGACTTGTGAATCATTCACAAAATAAGATGCACGGCTCCTTTAAACGGCTAATAACAACACCCGTGAATCCGTCATCTCAGCTTATATCAAATCTAATGAACAACTGTGACACCAGAATTTCTCCTAATAACTCTGGTGTGGATTTAAAGCCCCCGCGTAATATAAACAAAGCACATTACTACGTGAATGCAAAATTTATTTAAATAAAAAATTATAATTATTTCGGGATTTTTTCTAATGGCTCACTTTCGCCTGGAATGTCGTCGTGTGCGCACAATTAAACTTTAAGTCTTCTTTGAAATGGCCATTTTCGAGTTTGCCAAATCAGACCGTAACAAAGCCCTGGGGGATTGCATAATGTGCTCAGGAGAGGCTTTCCCCTGCGAGTCGATTCGTGGCTGTTAGTGAATGAGCTTTGGGTGTTTCATTTTATGGCACACTCGTCGGAAATAAGAAAACTTTCGTCGATTACGAACCGCGAATAAACGAAACTCGAATCGCGCACGTCTATGTGGTCAAACAATGGATGACCGCGGATAAGCAAAACCGCGAACGACGAGGGATTGCCGTCTCGGCAAATCCGCGTCCTTTGGGACGAGCGCAACCTAGACAAACACTGGTTTGGCTTCCCCACATGCTAGAAATAGGAACCGTTTCACAGTTCCATAACGCCACCCCTCGGCCACGACTCATCGCCACCCTCAACATCGCTGCTTTCCTGAGGCCGATGGCTGCGCTAACACATGAGTCCTCTCGACAGACGCGCATCACGTCACGAGTGGCTCCACACACGTACACTACATCCTTGCACGAAATTCCATCTGCTTGTTTGAGAACATTAATCTTATTAGCATATACTATATTTGTGCGCGCACATTTTTAAAAAATGCGTCCATCGAAGCGTTCATGCGTCGGCATGTATGACGTTTTCGAGTAATAATGGAAAAATCTCAGAAAATATTCAAACGTTGATTAAATTTCCTTTACAGCAACTTTTTCGGAAAAACGGCTTTCAAATACTTTCTCTTTTAGGAGTCAATGGAAAATTAAATATACTAGTTTAAATGCCTATAAAAATGACGGGTATGCATGAACGAAGTGTTAAATTAAAATTAAAACACTACCCATTCTACCTCTCTCATTTTTACTGGAACCTTATGAAAATCTCTATATGTAGAGTGGAACTCGGTTATAACGAGATCCAAGGGACCGAAGACTAATGCTCCTTATAACCGTTACAACCGTTATAGAAGGTACATACATAGTATATACATATGTACCTATGTACTTTTATAAGTAACACAAAGAACAATGAAGAAAAATAAAAATATCTAATTACATTGTTAAAGATTTATTTCATGTAATTATACACTAATTAATTCAAATATATAATCATTTCATTATTCAAAAAGTCTTTTAATGTCATTCATATTTTTATTATTTAAAGAAGTCTTGCCTATTACTTTCATTTTTTAGTTCCGCTCATGTTTGAAAAAATCAAGACAGTCAATCGATCTTTGAATAGTTTTCGACCTATGCACTTTTCACCTTAAACTTGCGGGTCATGTCTGGGGGTAATCTATAAAACACACCGGCTTCATCAGCATTAAAAGGGTCATTTTCACTGTAACCATTTCTTAATTCTGGACATATTTTCATCCCAGCCCTCAGTCACTTATTTATTTACATCGCCGGCTTCACCGCTTACCTTATCGTAAATGATGTGATTTCGTTTCTTAAATTTATCAGTCCACCCGTTACTACACAAAAAATCGGTACAACATACATTGTACAAACTTTCTCATATACGTACTAATGCATCGTTTAGTTATCTTTAGAAAATGAAAATCGTATGAGCCTGTTTTTAGAAAATTCAATTTTTGTTGAAGTTGCCGAAGAATAAACTAGCCTTATAGTCATTCGTTGGGAAAAATGAAATACGTGGTATTATTGAAGACGTATACTCAAGTAACTGTACGGAATTTGATCAAAATCGTTGTAGCCGTATCTGAGAAATGGAATTATTGTTAAAGTTGCCTAGAATAAACTAGCCTTATATTCATTTTTTGATAAATATGACCTATACAGTATTATTGAGGATGTAAACTTAAGTAATTGTACGAAATTTGATCAAAATCGTTAGAGCCGTTTTTGAGAAAATCAAATTGTTGTTAAAGTTGCCTAGAATAAACTAGCCTTATATTCATTTTTTGAGAAATACGAACTATACAGTATTATTGAAGATGTAAACTCAAGTGGCTGTGCGAAATTTGATCAAAATCGTTAGAGCCGTTTTCGAGAAAATCGGATTGTTGTTAAAAATGCGTAGAATAAACTACTCTTAATTATTGATCAATGTCAACCATTTCTATGTATACTCTGGTCAGTATGATAAAATGCCTAAGTACGAGATTTCATTCATTTTCGTTCGACCGTCTGGGCTCCAGCGCCAGTAACAGACAGACAGACGGCATTGCGAAAACCACTTTTCGGATTCAGCGACACCTAAAACGTATATTTCCGTAAAAATCTCGAGGTCGAATTTTTTCGCGAAAACAATACTTTCTCGATACTTCGTATGAGAAAGTAAAAATCTGAATGTCCTAGTTGACGAGCAAGTTTTTCAGCTTGAAGTTTTAATATAGGACAATTAATCGGAATATTGAAATTTTGTTTGCAATTTAAACCAATCCTAAAATAGGACATTTTTTATCACACTTACCCAACATTTTCGCTATCACTTTATCTTTTTCAAAAACACAAGTAATGCTTTCCAGATTTTTACAAATGGTCGAAACAGTCGACGAGTTAAGTTGTAACTGTTTGCAAATGGATGCAATATTTGCTCCGTCCTCTAACTCACGAATAATTTCCACTTTCTCCCAATTGTGAGAATTTTTATTTTCACGCTAGCCATTTGAGGGTATCAAAAATGAAACTGAAGTTTATACAGCACGAAAGATAAATCGATAAAGATGAATCTTAGAATCTCGTATGGTCGCACAGCATGACACCTGTCATTAAAATTCTGACATCTTTCTTAAAATGTAGGAAGAACTGACGTCCAGTTATGCTGCTTTAAAAATTTGCTCGTTATAAACCTGAAATTTTGCTCTTAAAATACATTATTTCCAACCACTCCTTTTTTATTTGCTCGCAATAGCCGTTATCTCGTTATAAACGAGTATATAAAAGCGAATTGTATGTTTGTCTGTCTGATAAATTCTCCCACACTATTTGACTAATCTCCACCGAACTTGGTATGGTGACTCCTATGGCCTACAGAAGTGACTTGAAGAGGTCATAATCTCTATGAAATATCGGTGTAAACAAACACGCCTCCCCCTGGCTAAATTAATGAACACTTCTTAATTAGACTCCAGATTGACTGAAAAGTGTATTTACTATGACTAAAAATATATTCATTTAATACAGTGTTATGTGCCAGTTTTCCAAAATACCTACTGGGATGTTAGGCACTTCCTCGAATTTCTGTCTGCGAAACTATAAATTATAATTATGTGCTGCCGCTAACTTTTTTGGCAAATGTTATCCTGTCCCCGAATAGATTTTCTAATCGATGTTTCACAGATTATGTAAGAGCTAAGGTATTTGTTATACACGAAGTGATATTGGATTGACTCGGGCAACGCTGTATACTCCAAGCTAGTACATTACATAAATGGGATGGCGGTCCAGCGGTAATGTTTGAGAATGAGGGGCATCTGTCGGTGAAAAAAGGTTAAGAACCCCTGACTTGCAGCCTTAGAGGCGAATTAAGAAACTACGGAAGATGAACGTAATCTCAAGCACGCTGAAAAAAATACTTGTTGGCAGTACATACACTGTCCGTTGGTATATGCAAGAAATTTGAAATGGGGTGAAAATATACAGGAAATCAAACCCGGGTCTTCGACTTGCCGGGCGGATATTTTACCACTAACTATAGCGGCAGACTAATTTTATTCTCCTTCGCCTTCTCCCCCTCTGCTCTCATATGTCACACGGCCATCAACCCATCATTAGATGTTGTGGTGCCACCGCTGCAACCCGTGTGTGAACTCTAATGCGGCCCACCGAAGCAATGGCAAATGATAACGCTAAGGCTAAGCCTAAGCATTCACGATTGGCAATACGTTTCATAAGAAGTGCATCCACCCATGGGGCATGCGGAGGTCTGAGAGGACGTGGTTGAGGATTTTTTGTTTTATTTCCTTTGAGTGAATACGACATGTAAACGAGATTATGTCGAAGGTAAAGGCGGTCTGCAGGAAGAGACACAAAACCGAAGTTCCCATCCGGATGCATATAGTCTCCAGGCACAACAAGTACATACCGAAGCGCACTTTTGGTACGAATTCCTGAATGATCCTTTCTCCTCGACGGAAGTCGTAGTGGGATTGTATTGGACGGTTTGTTATTAATGCCACCCTTTTTAGCCCGTGTTGATAACCGGGGATTGCCTATCGCTGTCTTTATACACATTGGAGACCTCACATTGCTCTGTCCCCAACCCCTTTTCTATATTTTCTTCTGCCCTTAAGAAATACACCACAATCAGTGCAGGTCGTTATAAAATGGCCTTTTTAAAAACTGGTTGGGATCAGGGGCGTATCGATAAACTTCTCATGGCGTGAAGTTTTTTATGATTTTTTCTTCAAGTATAGCCTGATTGTAATAATTTTTGACAAGAACTAATCCTTAATAATTAAAATTCCCTTCGAAACTTTAATTCACAAAATAGTGATGAAAATAGTTTGACGGTTATTGTTAAAATACACATTTATTGCCGCGCAAAATCGAGGGATTTTTTTTCTGCAAATGAATTCTATAAACATTATCTGGTATCAATTTTGGCGATAAGTTCCAGTAAAAATATCACTTTTAATGAGTCAGAAAAAAATAAGACTAACAATTGATGTAATTCTTCCAACTTTTCCTAACACAGGATCCGCTTTGAACATATATATAAAACTAATGATGACAAACTTTGAATAATCTTTCTCGAAAATGAAGCTGATCAAAAACTTGCAACGGAAAGGTATACCCAAAGTGGTCTCACAAATCTTACCATACTGAAATCTGAAGCGGACATACAAACAAACATCATCGAAGTATTTGCGAGCCAAAAGGCAGGTAAGATAAAGGACTGGCACGAGGTATCGGAGCGCCCAAGTATTGGGGGCGCTAACTCTACCATCTATCTCTACATTACTTGCAAGCGGACAAATACTGGATACCAATTTATATCGCGGTATAGGCGAGAATCTATATAAAATTTCTTTTACTTTTCATTATAAATCATGTTACGGGGCAATGAATAAATGAATGACCTCTTTTAAAAATATCTTAACAAAAATTTACGGAGGGGGTCGCTGAGCGGTTTCTCGCTCGTGGCGCCAAAATACCTCTGTCCGCCCCTGGTAAGATACCGCTTCCAATTAAATTTAATCAAAGTATAAATTTGCTATATACATAGCATGGCGAAGGGTCAATATAGAAACAAAATGGGGGGCATCCACTAAAGTCTGCCTGTGGTCCTGTAAATGTTTAAATCTATTCTGGCGCCATTATAGCAGTATCACTGCCAATCTGCACCCATTTGTCATGAGCTTGGGTGACATTTTGTCGTTTTGCGTCAGGCGACGGATTTCCACGCAACAGTCCTGCTGCCAACAATCGAGAGAACGTGCGAACAACACCCGAAAACAACAAAGCGGTATCATTAATTTTCTCGAATCGAGACTGGTTGTTTCAAATGCAATGAAATGTAACATTTGAAATATAAAATTAAACTCTAGGAAAATAGTTCAGATTGTAAACCTAAGGTAAGCGTGGGTGAAAATTCTCCAAGTACGAACTAATTAATTTGGGAGTGTCACTATAAAGGTTACTATGACCTTTTTCAAGAATGACAAAGCAAAATCTCTTAAATCTAAAGTTAGACTATTCGTAGATGAATGTACAATACAGCAGTTGCCAATAATTTCTTAGGTACTATTTCTAAAATAAACAGTATTTCGCGGCACTCCGCACTAAAAACTGCACTGCATATTCGCTTAGATACGTTTGGATGGATATATTCGTTGAGATTACATTATTCTCAATTTATTGGAGCAACAGTTATTACCCAAAACACATATCAACATTTCCACATCGTTGATTTATGCATTTAATAACGTTTTCCGCTGCACCCAGTTTGAGAATCAATGGTATAACCCACCAGGAAGTTGATGGTGAAACCAATGGCATTGTGTTGCAGGATATGTACAAGCTAGAGCAATGAACAGTCATAAACAAAATGGTTCTGAACATCGAAAAAAAACTTTATTTGATTCTGTCAAATAAAAAGTCGAGTAGGTAATATTAAATGTCTTAGGACGACAAAATACAACTGAAGATGGTGAATATAAGTACTTCTAAGGTGTTATTCTAAACCGAGATATACAATGGAGACGTCAGGTAGGTAGGTGTAGCAAAGGCATGCAAAGCTCTGCATTGCATAATGAGAGTGTTAGGAAGGACCACGCCAAACACAAAGGAAATAGCATATAAATCATAAATCTGGCCAATAATGGAATATGGGGCAATGGTTTGGGATCCTCATCAGTTAGAGCAGATTGCAAAGCTTGAGTTGGCGCATGAGAAGAGCAGCTCGATTCGCGTTCGAGAACTTCAAGAGGGACGCTAGTACAACTGAAATGTTAGTTAAAAGTTAGTTGAGAGACTAACATCTCGAAGAAGAATGCACCGCCCGCGTAAGGAAACCAGCATGGAAGGACATTGGTGATTGGATTGGAAAGCCGATTTAATTAGGTTGGTGGGACCACAAATATAAAATACAGCCATCAAGACAGAAAAGTAATTGAGAGAAATGCTGTCCTAAACAGGAGAATAAAAGATTAGAATAAACTACCTCCTGAGGTTACGGATAGACCTCTTCATGGTATGAATTAATTGTAAGGAAGTTTTTAACGCAAATTTATTAAATGAATTAAGTTTATGTGGGAGACGTAGAGGATTTTATTGTAGCAATTGAAAGAAAGGTACCTATGAGCTACCGACTTCATGAAAAAATGCTTCAAACAAAAGTCGTGGAAAATATATATTTTTAAAACTTTAATAACAAACATTTACATTAATGAAGTCCTGTAGAACATCTGACAAAAACGGAAAAATTGTAAGAGTTTTTCCGGTTTTCCAGTTTCAGCCAAACTCTAATCAAACGATGACTTTCTAAAAAAAACCTTGAATGTAAATTTTTGTGTTGATATGACCAGTAACTTTTGAGTTACAACGTGCGCAAAATTCCTGTCATACAGACACAATCGATAAAATAGTGACAAGTTATTCAGAAGACCTTAGAACGTATACTTACGTTGGAATATCGAATTTGATTTTTAATGAAAAACTACTTTCTTCATACAGCGTATGAAGCAAGTGATAAAATGTATGAAAAACGGAAAATCTTTTCAAAAATCAATTGAAATCGTAGAGAAATGTACGGTACAGGGGCGTACCGACAGGCCCCGCAATGCGGGGAAGCCCCGAGATTTAGGCCCTCCAATCATTCAAACCGTACTGACGAAGACGCCCATGGGGGGGTCGTATTATTTGCTGCGCCCCCCCCCCCCCCCATATTTTCCGGTACGTCCTGGTAGCGTATAACATGGCTTTGCATCTTCCGGGTTATGACGTGGACCAGATACACCGAGTATAATCTTCCAGTCCTCATGTGTTGACCGAGCATATCTGATTTTCAATTAATTCATTTGCAATGACGCTGGAATACAGTATATAATTAATATAAGTTCAACATCCAGATAATGGCTCGTAAAATGTTCGCGGGTGTTGGTGACAAATCAGCCGCCTTCAGTGCTAATTCACTGATCATCGATTATAAATAGTAATTATCGAATTCTCGGCGTAAAGACTATACAACATATACATACAAGTTGTATAATACAACGTATATATAGCAGAGTTAAAGGACATACGGTTTGTGCAGGAAAGTCACTGGTAGCCATAGGCTGGTGAGGTGTGATGTATATAAGATGGTCTCATTCTGATAATATCCGTTAAGATTTTTTAATAAATGCAAATGGTCACTCCGATTTCAACAAAACCATTTCTGTTTTCCTTTTCCTTTATTTTTTATTGCTAATGTGAAATTAATTGTTTCGTGTTATGGTAAAAGTAATCTTTTTTCAATGTAACGAGAAATTTGTAAACAATTAAGCGAAGAAATTAATCATAATAGAAGAACATTTAAAATATAGCTAAACTAGCAGAATTTCCCGTTGAATTTCAACGGATTTAGTGAAGCTACTACAGCACAAAATACAAACTCTTTAAAATATATAGTAGATACTTTTCAAATTACAATTAGCTTTTCTTAACAATTAATCATATTTGCTTGTAACAATCCGTTTCCGAGCCTATTGCATTCAAATATAACGATAATTTTATTTCTTATCATATTACTTTCGCCAAATCCAGCTTCATTTCTTATGTAATTATGCCTCGCTGAAATATTTACTTTTATGTCATGTAAGCAAGAAACCCGTGACAAAGCAACGTACAGTTGTCCATGATTGAACACTGACTCCGGTAAATGCAGGTAAATGTACACCAGATACGTGAGCTTATTTACGTTAATAAACATTATAATGTAGAATATAATGATTTTACTTACAAAAATCGGTACAACAGATATGGGTACTAATGCGTCGTTTAGTTATCTTTAGAAAATGAAAATCGTATGACCTGTTTTTAGAAAATCCAATTTTTGTTAAAGTTGCCGAAGAATAAACTAGCCTTATATTGATTCATTGAGAAAATTAAATATGTAGTATTACTGTAGATGTATACTCAAGTAACTGTACGAATTTTGATCAAAATCGTTATAGCCGTTTTTGAGAAAATCGAATTGTTGTTAAAGTTGCCTAGAATAAACTAGCCTTATATTCATTTTTTGAGAAATATGAACTATACAGTATTATTGAAGACGTAAACTCAAGTAACTGTACGAAATTTGATCAAAACGTTAGAGCCGTTTTTGAGAAAATCGAATTATTGTTAAAGTTGCCTAGAATAAACTAGCCTTATATTCATTTTTTGAGAAATATGAACTATACAGTATTATTGAAGACGTAAACTCAAGTAACTGTACGAAACTTGATCAAAATCGTTATAGCCGTTTTTGAGAAAATCGGATTGTTGTTAAAAATGCGTAGAATAAACTACTCTTAATTACTGAGCAATGTCAACCATTTCTATGTATAATCTGCTCAGTATGATAAAATGCCTAAGTACGAGATTTCATTCATTTTCGCTTTACCGTCTAGGCTCCAGAGCCAGTAACAGACAGACGGCATTGCGAAAACCACTTTTTCGGATTCAGCGACACCTAAAATGTATATTTCCATAAAAATCTCGAGGTCGAATTTTTTCGCGATAACAATACTTTCTCGATACTTCGTATGAGAAAGTAAAAATGTAAGATTCCAGTATTCAATAGACGAAAGAAGGTTCAATTACTTTCATCAATAAACGCTTCCTGAAAAATAATCAGTATCTATTTACGTTGCTATCCATAAACATCGATCGTTTCGTTGCTTAAACAAAGGTGCGAAGCAAATATCGCTAAACTTTCGTCTATTTTTAAGATTCATTGAAGCTAAATGAATCGGAGGTAACAATGACGGCCGCCTTGGCAACGCCCGGAAAGAGTACGAAAAATCCACAAAATTTCGAAACAAATAGCGTATTTCTGAAAACTTCGACCGTGTAACATGTAAACTTCGCAGGAATAAGATAGTATAGAGTTTTATTCGTCGAATAAAGCAAAAACGAAAAAAATCGGTCCATATTTACGTATTTTTATGCTTGAAGGAAGAATTCCTTGCAAGTCAAGAAATGGATTCATACGTGTTATCTTAAGGAAAAATATTAATCCCCTATATTGTCAGCACTGATTAATCCTGGTTGACCAAACCTTGACCATTCACTAAGTTAGGATATAAGGAAGAATCGTACCTACTAAATTTGGTCATTATAGCTTTTATCGTTTAGGAGGTGTTCCATGAACAAACACACAAATACACAAACACACGCTTCAAAATATATTATAGTAGAAGTAGACTAGCATAATTGCCCGTCAATAATAATACCTTAAAATAGTTGCCTCCTTCCCCCTCACTCCCTCTCTCTTAAATGTAAGAAGAGACGATATAGTCTCAATTTCACCCTCAATAAAGTCATTTGTCTGTCTGTCTCCCTCCCTTCTTCCCCTCACTCCCCCTCCCTCTCTCCACCCATTCCCCCTCATTCTCTCTCCTCCTCCCTCTCTCCCCCTGCGTTACCATCCCTCTCTCTCCCTCCCTGTCTCGTATTAAAAGCGTTCAGAGCACGCTTACACCCATAAGGATTGATACAACAATCGGATTTTGAGGTCTAACAATATAATTAGTCACCATGGCAACATTCCGTTAAAATGGCAAGATTTCCATAAAATATATAAATTAAACGTTTAACATGGGATATTTCGAACTGTGGATGAAAAAAGATGAACAGAATAAGAAACTATAATTTTTTCTTCAAAATGGTTCAAATCCTAAGGTCGTAGGTTATTTCCTTCTAATTTTAATTTCCAAATGAATAAAAGCCGGCACGTCGAAAAATTGCGTTTTACATGTTAAGTAATGGGAAATGGAAATGCCTCCATTGGAGTCGAACCAAGGAATTTCTTCGAGATTTAAATGTGTCATCACCTGAAAAAGTATTAATCAAGCATCCCTGCCAAATTTCGAGTTTCTATCTTCATTACTTCTCAAGTTATTAGTGTTTACGTTAGCGTTATAGACAGAGAATTGCTTTTTATTATATAGCTAAATAATATTTGGACAAAACAAGTTACTAATCTTCTAGATACAGTCTATTTTTGCCAATTCTGGTCCTCATAAAACAACTGCAATGCTAATGTGGCTCTTCTATAACATCCATCCATTCAATGTGGCCCAGATGCTTCTTTGAATTTGACATGCCTGCTCGAAAGGAATGTGGACGTAGAGTTTTCTTGATTTTGCTAAAGAGTTAGGTAAATAGCAGCTAGAGAAAACAGACTTAGATTATGATAGAAGCTACAATATTTTTCATATGTTTACGCAATTAGTTGAAATTTTTGTCACGAGACTATAGAATCCCAGTACATATAAATTTTTCTGATGGTCCTAATATGATTCTCTAATAGTAATGTAAACCATAAAAACGTAAACATCTAAAATATATAAAATACCTACAGTATCTAAAACCATGTAACTGTAAATATTATGACAAACTTCATTAACAAATCTCATTGGTTAATTTGTTCACTTTGAAGACAATGCTGATTTTGCTATCAATTCCATTGTAATGCGTTCATTATAAAATATTTTCATTGACTTTTTTCGTTCATACTTTATTTTTGGGAAATTCACCAAATGTTTTCCTTTGTCTCGAGAAGATACCTGGCAGCCCTAACTGATTGCACTCAAAATATATTTTCATTTTAAATTACTCATCTTTATGATTCCAAATTCACATTTTGTGAAACTTATGAACCGTTTTGCATTTTATATTCACTAAATAACTTTAACTGTTACTCATTTAACACAATCATTTCTTGACAAATAGATGACTAAAAGTAGATGTTCCTCAGCCAATTCAAATAAACAATGCATTCAGTAGTCATTGAGAGAGCTTTATCATATTGAAAACCAACTTTCATGTTTCTACAGAAAAGACAAATTTTCTCAACAGCTAAGGTTGAAATTTGACTGTAAAACATGCAAACATCACTTTTCAATTAGAATTATTATATTTTAAATCTAGTGTTATAATGTTCGGAATGAAACAGTTTCTTTTGTCAGAAAGCAATACCACAAACATGACAGCTCTTGATATTTTTCAAAATATTCCTGTGCTTTGCACCTGATGAGTTAATGTCATTGCAAATTTCACATCTGTAGCCCCATGAAGTACCTACATTACCTCTTTGATGGCTCAGTAAATGACTTGAGTTAGGCACTGGTATCATCATACTAGAATAGGTATATCAGCAATAATACCTATTTAATAAAGAACTTATAAAGTACATAGTTCAGAAAAAAGTGCTGCCACAGATGATTGAAAGTTAATTTAAGAGCTTCTTTGTAGAGTATGCCAAACTGAGAAAGACATGATGATACTTTTTGTCAGAAGGATATCATGAGAGGATAGGAAACAAGCATATTTTATTAGTCAATTACATCTGAATCTGGTTATTCTTTAAATGACTGGATAAGAAGTTGCAACGCTAGCAACAGTAGATTAGAAAATATAATTTGCATGTAAACATCATTCAGGTACAACACCTTTTGCAATAATATGCAATCAAAAATGTTGTTATGCTACAGAAAAATTACAAATTTAGACTATTAAATTTTGATAAGTACCAGTTTTAGACTGGATTCACCGGCTGACTTAAGTTAACTTAATACATACTGCTATTTACTGAAGAGACAGGCTAAAGTATAAATTTTTTCTTAAAAAATAGATTAATTTGCTTAAGTGCCATCTGTAGTTTTTAAACATCTTTACCTACAATTTTTAATTACCCTTCCTCTTCCATCAGCAATTTATTGAAAGCTTAGCACATAGATGCTTGAAAATACAAAGTAAACTCAAGAAATGAGATCATTACACTAGGCGTTAAATGCTATATAATAAATACAGATAACAAAGAGAAACTTCTGAATGAGATGAGATAGAAATGGTTAAAAGTAACAATAACAGTAGGCTTTGTTTTGAGTGGACCCATTTGTCTTTTCCATGTAAGAGTACAATGGTAAGATTCTGTTTCAAGTAGAAATACTGCTTATTCTGAAATAAAAATTATTTTTCCCTATGATAACAGCAAAAAGGCATTCAATATTATGAAAAGACAACATCACTTATATGATGGCATTATGTGAGAATAGTATTTAGTGGGAATAGTCCTAAGTATAAATATGAAGATTGTTTTCTTATTTCAATCCTTCATCTCAAAACCCCTTTCCGGACTATCTTCACGACTTGATCCAATCAAGGAACAGGATACGACGACAATGGCAGCTCTACAGAGATCCCAACGACAAATGGAAATATCAAAGACTTAGTAAAACTGTAAAAAAAGAAATAACTAACCATCGAAATTTCAAATGGGAAATCCTTCTGAATTCTCTGACTTTTGAGGACAACAGCCTGTGGAGAATGTCGAAAGCCCTTACCAAACCACGTCTCTTCTCCCCCCCTCTAATCTTAAACAATACCTTTATTTTAAATCCTGCCTCCAAAGCTAAAATCTTCGCCAACTTTCTTAAGGACTGCATGTCACACCCTCCTGTGGCAACCTCCGCAGAGGAAACCGATATTAAGTCCCACCGTAAATCAATTAACTTATCTCCCCCTTTTAATCCCTCCCCCACTAGTTGCCCAGAAATTAAATCTTTGCTTCATAATCTTAAAAATAGGAAAGCTCCGGGTCATGACTTAATTACTAATCTTCACTTAAAAAACTTAATCAATTCTCCCCCAGCCTTGCTCATTCTTGAAAATCTCTCCAGAAATGGAAGCATGGCAAAATCATTTTAATATGTAAACCCGGAAAAAACCCAAATCTTCCATCCAGCTATCGACCTATTACCCTTCTCTCCAACCTATCCAAAATTCTTGAAGCCCTTATTTTAAATAGATTCAATTCCTTCCTTCAAATTAATAGTATAATTCGCCCGGAGCAATTGGGCTTCCGCTCCCACTCTTCCACTTCTCATCAAATTCTTCGGCTTCTTGAATTAATTTCAGCTGGATTTAACTTCCGTCGTTGTTCTACTCAAGCTGTTTTCCTCGACGTAGCCAAAGCCTTTGACAAAGTGTGGCACACAGGACTAATCTTTAAACTCAACTCTGTCGACGTTCCATTGCACCTGCAAAAAATTATTAGTTTTTATCTTAGGGGCCGCACCTTTCAGACCTATGTGGATGGTGCCTTCTATCCTAAACGCTGTGCTAGGGCCAGCGTCCCTCAGGGCGGACTCTTAAGCCCGACCCTTTTTAATATCTTTATGAATGACCTCCCCTCTCACAAAGACACCACCACCTTTATGTATGCAGATGATACAGCTATAGCTGCCCAATCAGCATATCCCGATGTTGCAATTAGGAAATTAAATTCACACCTTAAGCTACTTCAACTTTGGACCTGTAAATGGAAATTATCAATAAACGCAGATAAGAGTACACACAAATTTCTCGCGACATAGCAGACACCGTCTCACTCAACACCCTACACTTAACGGCGCCATCATTTCTACAAACCCCACGCATAAATTCCTAAGGCTACATCTAGACAGCAAGCTAACTTGGAACCATCATACTTCATCCATTCTTCGCAAAGCCACAGCGGCCAGGTCTATCCTCTCTCCTCTTCTATGCCCCAAAAGTCCCCTCTCTCGGCATAATAAAATCCGCATATACCTAAGTTTAATCCGCCCTGTTTTCACCTACGGGTGCGAGTTATCGTTAAACACCAGTAAAAAAAATCTGTCCAGATACGAAGTCTTTCAAAACAAGACATTGTGGCACATTACTCAACAGCTGCCCCTGGTTCACATGAGAGAAATCCTGCAAAAACATCACATTAAGGAGTTCTCCATGAGAATGGCCACCAGGTTTAGAGCCCGTCTCCCCCTGACCTGTAACTCCCTTCTTGTAAATATTTGGAAAACCCCTTAGGCCCCCATAAACGTAAATATAAGACCCCCAGAGATATTTTTAACCCTCCCTAAATATAGCACAATGCAAACTTTTCAATTCTATCCTAAATATAATCTCTTCTTGTAAATATTAAACCGCCTAATTCATGTTTACTCTTAGTCATTTAGTTGTAGTTCTTGCTATTGTTGTAAATAAACAGACTTATGGGATTTGGCTTTAAGGAAAAAATATAAAAAATAACAAATAATTTAAAAAATTAATTTAAAAAATTAATTAAAAAATTAATTTAAAAAAAAAAAAATGAATAAATAAATAAATAAAAACTAGTACTAACCTGCCAGTAACAAAATATTCCCAACTGAATAATAAACTAACAAGATTATTTTTACTTTTCTAACCTATCAAGTATTTTAGTTTAAGCTTCCTCTTCTTTCCTCTATCTACACAATGCCATTGTTGTTTGAGAGTAATTGTTATCTGTAAGGGCCACTGTTAAAAGGTACATCAGAAATGCTGTAGGATTGGGCTTCCCGATGGAGCAGCAACCTGCTAGGTGACTTCGTCGCTGTAATCCCCAGAGACCAACTTATTTCAATCTCATTTTGTAATTTTTTGAGATACAAAGTCCACACTTATAGGTAACAAGTCTATTTTGTTGACCCAGACAAGTCATTTCCTGCCTTGTTAAGTCGGCACACAATAATGCATGGATCGGAAACTTGACGTATCACAATAGACTTCTTTCTCCAATTTAAAATCCTTACCACAGTTTAATACACACTTATTTGCCATTTTTATAAGCAAAAAATGATCAAAAATAATAAATTTATAAAAAGAATACTGATGGAGATATGTATGCTGCTAACAACACCAGCCCCCTATATATTATTAACTGTCAATTGATCTAGTATGTTGTGCAATATTGATGTAAATGATGCAGTATCAAGTTTTTATTCTATAGTCTATGATGCCATTGAGGCATTTACACCTAAGTTGATTATAAATAATTCAAGTTACCCAAAATGGTTCACTGCTAAACTTAAAACTTGTATTAGTCTAAAAAAATGTATCATAAAATTTTTAAAATTACTGGTAATCATGATGATTATGTTAAATTTGTAGAGGAACGTAGGAAGTGCAAAAATATGACTGAACAGTGTTATTCGAATTACATTACTAAAGTTGAAGAAAATCACTTAGTAATATAAAGTCTTTTTGGACACACGTTAATAACCTTTGTAAAAAAGATAAATTGCCATCACAAATGTACTTAGACAATGAATTTGCTCAGAATTATCAGGATATATCCAATTTATTTGCAAGTTATTTTTCTGAAGTGTATAGTTCAGAAAAACCATGTTTAACTCATAAATTTGATTTTAAGGAAACTATCTCCTTTGGGTCATTGACCATTTCTGTTGAGGAAATCTTTAAAAAAATTGTCAACATTAGATGTGTATAAAGGCATGGGACCTGATAATATTCCATCTATCCTTTTAAAAAATTGTAGTCAGACATTAGCCTATCCATTGTATATAATATTTAATGAATCACTTCATACTGGCATATTTCCTGAATTGTTAAAAATTATTGTACCTGTTCATAAGAGTGGTGACAAAGGTAACATAGGTAATCATAGACCAATTACTATTCAGTCTTCACTTGCAAAACTTTTAGAATATCTGGTTGTTGAAAAACAGCCCAACCATAAACACCATTATTAAAAAGGAATAGCATGGTTTTAGGCCTGGTCTATCCACATTAACCAACTTATGAACTTTACAGAATTTTGTTACTTTGGCATTTGAAAATCACCGACAAGTCGACACCATATACCTAGATTTTTCTAAAGCTTTTGATAAAGTAAATCACATTTTGTTATTGTTAAAACTTGAGGCATTGGGCATTTTTGATAAGATACTTGATTGGATTCGAAGCTATTTAATCAATAGAAAAATGATGGTTAAGGTTAATAATGCAAAATCATATACCTTTATCACTAAATCAGGGGTCCCCCAGGGTTCTCACCTTGGCCCTTTATTGTTTATAATGTTCCTAAATGATATTGGCTTTGAGATTGATCCAATTAATTATTTACTATATGCAGATGATATAAAACTCTTTCACAAAATAGAGACAACAAATGACTGTTGTGACCTACAGTGTTGTTTGGACAATATAGAAAGTGGTGTAAAATAAACTACATGGTATTGAATGAGGAAAATGTGTTATGTAATGACATAAACTAGCACATATAACTTTATGCACTATGGGTACAAATTTGAGCAAAGTAATATATCTAGGGTTAGCAGTATTTCTGACCTAGGCATACGTTTTGATTCTAACTTATGTTTCAATTTACATATTGAATCAATAACATTGAAGGCGTATAAAATGCTAGGTTTTATTTATCGTGTCACAAAGGATTTTGATGGTATTCAAGCGTTTATTATTTTATACTGTTCACTGGTTAGACCAATACTTGAATATCATTCCCCATTATGAGCTCCATATTCCTTGGAATGGTTTGGTTTGAACTTGTGGGTAATATAGAAGAAATTAAATATGATATAATCATGGGCGTTCTGGATTTACGAACATTATATTTTTGTAGAAAATCTGCAGGATTATTATTTATATACCATTTATTAAATAATTATATAAATTGCTCTTATTTGTTAGGACAAGTATAATTAAAAATTCCAAATAGAATCACAAGATATAGTATGATTTTCAACATACCCTACTCTTCTACTAATTACTCTTATTATTTACCAATATCCAGAATGATGAGGGATATAATGCTACATGTACTGACATAGATATATTCAATAACTCATTATTGTCTTTTAATCTATACAGGGTGATTCAAAAGGTTTGTCCCAAACTTCGTGAGCGTATAGAGGGGCCTAAATGCAACAATTTTTGAATAGTAACCCATGTCCGCCGAAGCCAACCTGTGGTGCTACAGTCGATTAAAAAATTTTACCATTCAAACTTGGCAGCAAGATTTCGAACTCGATCATCTGCAAAACTTGCATGCGTTTGCACTTGTTATTCATGAGCGCACAGACCCATGAGTTGTTTATTGTTTGTTTGTGAGCTGATAGTGACTGATGTCTTGCTGCCTTCAAAATACAAGTACATCTCTTTACGTTCACTGCTACCCATCAAATGGAGCCATACACTTTTGCACACACATTGCAACTTATCTACATCACTATCAGCTCACAAATGAACAATAAACAACTCATGGGTCTGTGCGCTCATGAATAACAAGTGCAAACGTATGCAAGTTTTGCAGGCGGTCAAGTTTGAAATTTTGCTGCCGAGTTTGAATGGTAAAATTTTTTAATCGACTGTAGCACCACAGGTTGGCTTCGGCGGACATGGGTTACTATTCAAAAATTGTTGCATTTAGGTCCCTCTATATGCTCATGAAGTTTGGGGCAAACCTTTTGAATCACCCTGTATATATAAAATTGAATGTCTGTCCATCTGTCTGTCTGTTCCTTATACATTCCCACGCCCTTTGAGCTATCAGGACCAAACTTTGCAAAATGACTTCATATGACTCTATGAGTAACATAGGGTACCCGGGAACCCCAACAACCACCCCACATAGACAGACAGAAATATTTTCTTTTTTTCATTTTCTCCATTTGAATAATGTAGGGACAAGTGCAGCTTATTTTTCATTTGAATTTTAAAATTACTTAGAAACATCGTAAGAACTTGAGACTTGAATTGTTCTATGGAGAAAAGAACAAAGTTTATTTTTATTGAAGACAGAATCCGAATCCTGATCGAATTAGCATAAAAATGCATTCAGAATCAATAAAATACGTGATTTTATCGGTTTTATTACAATACCCATTATAAGCTAACATGACAACTCCCACTGTCGCCGAAATTGAGAGTTCAATGCATTTATAGGGGAAAAATTTTAACGTAATATTGTAAGTCAATTTCTGTGTACGATTTTAATTTGTTTACATGGAAACCAAATATTTGTTGTTTTTAATTGAATTATCTTCTAATCTAACATATAAAGGAGAATGTTTGTAAGTTTGTTCGCTTTGAATACTTTTAATACAAGATAGGGAGGAAGAGAGATGGACGGTAACGAAGGGGGGGATGGAGAGAGGTAATTAGAGGGAAGGGGTGGAGAGAGGGAGGGGGAGGGTGGGAGATGGAGGGAGAGGGAGAGAGGGGAGGGAGAGTGGGAGAGAGGGGAGGGAGGGGGAGAAGGGAAGGAGAGGGTGGAAGGGAGGGAGAGGGAGTTTATACGTTATTTTCCTAAGATTTTCCTCCTTCATTCGTCTAAATAGGAAAATTGGTAGCGGTTTTCTTCATTTTTGCTTTATTCGACGGGTATAACTGTGTACTATCTTATTCTTGCGATGCTTTCAAGTTATACGGTCGAAGTTTTAGATTCACTAAATCCATTGAAATTCAACGGGCACTTCAGCTGGTATAACATAAAAAGACTTTCTGAGTAGTTATAAGTTTACAAATTTTTCATTTGCTTGTTTTTTCTTGCAATTATAAATAATTGGTATGATTCATATTATTGAAATTTACTGAAATTGCTGACTGATTTGAAATATTCTTCATGTATATATTTTTATTGGATGTCTTTAATTATTTCCATGTTTTTATTTGTATTTTTTATATTTTTAATCTTAACTGACGAATTAGTTATATGTACATATATATTTTTCATTGGTTTGTATTTATGCATTTATATTATTTGTATGACTTGAGTTGAGAGAATGAAGACTTTAGTAATAAGATTAGTAATGCAGTGAGGCCAACCAAGGTGTATATTTCCTTGGAGATGTGTTGCAGGGTCTAAGGTACTGTTGACAAATTAATTCAGATGAAATATTATTGTGGCTACCGTTGGTGCGAGTGGTGAGCATGGGAAGTGAGATTTGTGAATATATAGCAGTTCAAATAAATATGCATGCCCAACAGAATAAATGAGAAAATTCTTGATATGTTGCCAGAAATATTGGGTGGAAACTAAAAAATAGTAAACCTTTTTTTAATGCTGCTGCAACAAGGGATTGCGCAGAAGTCAGTGATGGGTGATTATTTGTTCTCAAAATTTGTTGGCAACTACCATTTAATGGGATGGAGTTTGAAGAAAGGACCCTTCTTGCTGATGAAGTTTCTACATTATATGGATAATGAGGAATATGGTAGCAGAGATCAGGCTTTGGATAAACTGTACGAGATAAAGCCACTGATAGACCACATGACAAAGTAATTTTCAGTAAGTTACATTTCAGGAAGAATTCTATTCTGATTGGAAATCTGCAAAACTAATAAGAGGTAGGATCCTTACTTGGGCCATTGTTTTTCAAACCTTTTTCTCTGTGATTTTCCAGAAAGATATGAAATATCTTTTTTGTGCAGCAAAACATAAGATCCAAGAAGGTTAATTTTTAAACCATTTTTACAAATCTCACTGATTTAGTGCTGCAGATTAGGGTCCTTTCAAAAATGGCTAGAAAAATGTTGATAGTGCAACAAACATTCAGTGCAAAGGTTCATCCACTGTCAATAGTGGAGATTCCCACAAGGAAATTTCTGGATATAATCCTATTCCAGTAAAATATAACTTCAGACTACAAAAAGTACTATATGCATACTAATAAAATTTTCAACAATTACAGTGTTGATACATTAGTGCATTCAATAAAATATTGCTGTTAAATGCCCCCAAAGAGTCAACCATCAAATTTTCTTTATGCAGCAGTGAAATATCTTGTGGTCCAGCAAAGATTGGATTTTTCAACCTGGGATCACCCTGTTCCCTATTTGTGTGGTTGAAGAAGAACACAAAAGTCAGCACTGTTATTTGGAAGGGGCACTAAGCACTTGGTCCCATTGATGCCCTTCATAAGAGTAGGCTAATGGCAGCACTGAGTTTCCCCCTCACTCTTTTTGTATGTTCAATGTGGAAGGCAATGGGAAATCACAACACCCTATATGTGTTCCATAGTCAGTGGCAAAGAGCCACAAAATTGCAGTTGCAAGACCAATCAAAAGTCTGACACTACTAATTAATGCTGAGATATGTAACTCCAATTGGTACATTTTTATCAGATGATCAATTAATAGACATTATTCATGGAATCTCAGAGAAAAAGGGGTGTCATATAGATTTATAGCTGTAAACATTTGTTTCTCATCAGACAAATGGGAAATTCTCAGATTTTTACTATGAAAAATATTAATTACCGCGGCAACGAATCCAATGATTTTAAATTAACAACCTAGTTTACAATAGCATTTATTACATTCTTTTATTGGGCATTGATAGACTATATTACGATACCATCGATTTTTACCAACGACTCAGACATTTGACGTCATAATTCTAACATACGAAATACTCTGGTTAAAAAACACAATACTACTTTTATTTATCGCCATAAATCCGGAAATGAAAACGTATTTTATACTTAAAACATCTATTAAATTAATGCTATATTATTTTGAGAATAATAGACGAGCCAAGCGATCCGTCAGACAGGGTTGGGCCCCGCAAGGGACCAGGGGCAGAGCTTCTAGTGTGTATATATACACACACATGCTGTTCATTTATCTATTCTTTCCCCGATTCGACAATGATCTGATTGTGGACGCGGTGGATAACAGAACTGGTTAATTATTTTAATTCAAGTGCATAACGAAGGCACAATCTTGCTCTAAAGACAAAGTTGCCGCTCCTTAGCTTTCTCTCGCAGCTCGCTCAAGTACCCACCATTCTCGGGGGCGCCTTTCCCTACAACAACCACCGGCCACACCTCAAAGGACTCTCATACAGATCATGAAGAGGGAGTGACGACTGATTCAGACCTTATAGCACCTACGCAAATCAGCTGTTGGGTCTACCATCAGTCTACCAGTCCATACTATAAAACATAGGCCTCATCCGGAGTTGATCGTGACTTATTCAACAATGCAAGTTATCATTACTGCTAATATCTTCAGTTAGAGAATCCCTTACTTCGCAAAAGCAATGCCACCGCTAAAGGCAAGGGTATGCTTTAAGTTCCCCTCACAGAAGATGTGGGAGAAAAGTATCAAAATCTTTTCCCTCTTTTTCCCATACAGTCCTTCCTAAGGAGTTCATCTAAAAAAGCGCGTGTGGTGGCGATTCAAACAGAAACACACACATCTCTCTCTCTCGGTTCTCCTTGGCTCTCCGAGCAACCATGCCGCCCCCAGAACTGCCGCCAGTCCGCCGCCCTGCTCTCCCACCTCCTCCCATTCCGTGCTCCACTCCATTCGCCTTCCCCTACCTCCTCCTCCTCACCACCACTCCTCCAACCCTGGCTGCAGCCTCGGAATTTCACTCTCCCTTCGAAGGGCGGCGGCGTTGCCACTTGTCTCTTGGCTCCATCGCGCGCGCTGAATATTTCGGACCAGAGGCGAGGCGGCGGTCGCCTTTTCCACTGCCTCTGCTCTATCTGTGCACTGCCTCTTTCTCTGACCTATGGCGTAATGTTTTCTTCTCGTGTCGAGCAGGAACGATCCTTTCTGATCCCGAGGGATAATGAACTTCCGCGCCAGCAATAACTAATTAATTCCTCCTACGATGCTGATTTAGATAGGCTGAGAGAGGATATAATTTTCTGACAGTGATTGAGATCTATAACTAGTCCGGTTGATTTTGACCGTGTTTCTCGACTTAGCGCAGAAGAAACAAAAGTTCGAAAGTGAGCCGAAGGAAAGGAGAGGATGACCTTAAGATTGGGCATTAAATATAAATTAGAATTTCATTCGAGACACTAGGCTTATTATTTAAAGATTATCAAATAATGTATGACATCTGAAAAGAATATACACGAAGCACGGTTGGTATTCGGGAGCCATTCTCAGAGCTGCAAAAACGTGATTTTTTTAAATGAAAACATTTAGTGATAAGTAAAACCGCAAAAACAAATCTTTGGAGAGACGAGTCTTTGGTGAAGACATGGCTGAAGGCTGAATTTCGATTCACAATGGCTCGCAAAAGACAATCTAAATGTAACCGTCCTTCGACGGGTAACCCCTTCCCCCCTCCCTGCATGAAATGCCATTATAAGCCCGTCATCAATAGGAATTTACGAGTTGCTGTAATTTCAAACCAATGATGCTTCGTATTTATCAAAGGTATTGGTTTGAAATATGAAAGTTTAACACTATACTCCAGTAATGTTCGAGTGCAACGACCGGGAAATTCCTTGCGATGTTTTTAATTGAAACACATCATTGGACCTTACGGATGTCACCGAGGGCAAAAATCTCAAACGAAAAATGAAAATACATAAAATACGGATATACGCAGGAATTACCATAGAAACAAGCTTTTAATTACTAAAATTTTCACTTCGGATAAAAAATTATTATTTTTAAAAGTCTGAATTTACTTCCCAAATTATTCATTCCTTAATATGCGAAACATTATTTAAGATTTTCCGATGCGGATACGAAAGGATTTCAATTAGTTTCATTGAAGCTATTGAAATCATTTATATTTACTTTAGAAAATAGAAATTTTAAATAACAAAATAAACTTAAAATACTGTCAGCTACTTCACAAAAATGTGACGCGTTCCTCCGGCCCTATCCTTGGCTCCCGCCCACGAAAAATTTCGGTGCTTTTTAACAAATATTAAGAGTACTGCTAGTGGTAACAAGTGGATGTTTTACCGCTACTGCGACAGAAAGCAATAAAAAAGTTGAAAAGCAACAACTTAAGAGGCATGAAATGCTTAGATACGGAAACTCCTCGACAAAGCATAACGCAGATAGAAGGCACGTCGGTAGATAATTACCGATACGGACAATCTAGAATCTAGATAACTTACGAATCACTAAAACGAAAACTGGAGAAGATCGAAAACAGAGTTATATATATATATATATATACACACACACACACACACACACACAAATACATACATATACACACATACATACATATATATATATATATACACACACATACATATATATATTATTTAGGACAACTAGGTGTTGAAGGAAACCCAGTGAGCACTTACCGGAAGGAGAGCCGCTGGGGTGTTGGAGAGACACAATTGTAGAAGTTATTGGAGCTTTCGGTATGATCCCTTCGTGCTGACGAAGAGATCACCCCGAAAGCTCCAATAACTTCTACAATTGTGTCTCTCCAACACCCCAGCGGCTCTCCTTCCGGTAAGTGCTCACTGGGTTTCCTTCAACACCTAGTTGTCCTAAATATCCTCATTTACCTTTCCTCTTCCGTAGTGTGTGTGTGTGTGTGTGTGTGTGTGTGTGTGTGTGTGTGTGTGTGTGTGTGTGTGTATATATATATATATATATATATATATATATATATATCACAACTTGTAGCATTTCAAAGAATTAAAAAGTATGCATCGAGTTGATGCCTACGCACCTTGACCCTAGGAATATATTACGGGTCCGAATTAAAATGTTACATGTGATACATTTTATAGTTAAATGCTGGATAATAACGCCAACAGGTGGTAACTTTACACGTCTCTTTTTACATAAAGGCATTTTTAGTTATCTGCATCAAAACAACAACAATAATAATTACCGTGATTGAACGAAATTTTTCCATCATTACCAACCGAAATAGAGATAAATACCTTTGTATTTGTGAACATGTTTAAACACGAAAGAGTGACCAGACCAGAAACGAAGAAGAAAAAACTGTTATCGGATAGAAATTCGGTTATTCTCAAAACAATGAGCGCCTAAAAGGTTTAGAATTGTGAGCGAAGGTTGGAATATTCTATCCCAAGTCAGAACCAACAGATTTCACTTTTATTTTCCAAAGTTTTGATAAGTACCCAATCTCAACATTGAACAAAATATTTCCGTACTTCATTTTCAAACAAGGTAAACAATATTTCAGCATAATAGAATACAGATTGGAAAAAAGAGACAAATACGGTCTTACAGGTGGTGTCCAGGTGCCATGTGTTGAAAGGCGCGAACATTCCTCGACTAGTTTTAAATAGGTTCAATTGATTCGAGCATAACGGATCGTCGACTATCGAATCACAAAAAGATCACTCTGCAAAATAGACAAACGATTAGAATCATCGATGATTGGCGTTTATAATTTAAATGTCTACATCATTCATCTATTGCCTCTTTTGAATGGAAATATCCCACTTATCTAATACACCACTCCCGCGGTTTACGCGATTAATACGTTCCTGAAAACTGTCGTGTAAACCGAAACCGCGTAAATCGAAACCGATTTTCCGATATTTGAATTACATCTAATTTAAATTCTAAAGTAATCACTTTCCTCTTTCTTAATTCATCTGCACTAATTTTGACCTTTTTCATACCATATTGTTAGGGATCACTAATGTTTTGAAGGATGTGCAAACCGAAACGAGTCGCGCAAACTCCGACCATTGTCCTAAAGTAAAACGGCGCTTAAAGTGAAACCGCGTAAACTGAAGTCGTGTAAACTCTTCAAGGTAAATTGCTAGTAAACCACCAACAGCGAATTTTTAATACAGGGCGTCTCAAAAAATGTATACACACTTTGATGATTAATAACTTGTGTGTTTATTAATAAATTTTAATATAATAATTGCATAACATAGAGTATATGTTCGAATAAAGTAAAATGACAAACATTACATGTTAGATGTTTCATGTTGCATTATCTCAACAGTTCGAATAGTTTTCCATTCTGGTCAATACACTGCTGACATCACTGAATAACTGAATTGCAAACGTCAATTAACGCGTCTGTTGTAATTGTGCGACACGTATCTTCGATTGCTTGTCTTAACTGTGCAGGTGTTGCAGGTTTAGTGGCATAAACTTTATCTTTAAGGTAACCCCATAAATAAAAATCAAGTGGTGTTAAGTCTGGTGAACGTGGAGGATACTCAACACTGCCTCTTCGTCCGATCCACCTGTTTGGAAATGTTTCATCAAGATAACTTCTGACATCACGATGAAAATGGGAGGGTGCCTCATCTTGTTGAAAATAAAAGTCTTCCTCATCCCCATACAGCTGACGAATATGTGGTACAATTGATCTCTGAAGAATGTTGAGGTACACAATACCAGAAACTGTTGCATCAAAAAAGAATGGTCCAGTCAAACCTTTGGATGATAAACCACACCACACTGCGATCCCCGGTAAATTTACATGCCTTTCCACAGTAACATGTGGATTCTCTGTGGACCAATACGTGCAATTGTGTCGATTAATTGTATCATTCAACTTGAATGTTGCTTCATCAGACCAAACAATTTTGTTGGCAAATGATGCGTCTTCCGCTATTTTTGAACGAAACCATTCAGAAAATTCAACTCGGCGATCAGAATCGTCTTCATTCAGTGTATGCACTAATCTTGGGATGTAACTTTTCCATTTTGCCTTCTTTAAAATGCGATGAACACTTGACCTGCTGATTTGTGTTTCTCGAGAACATTGTCTGACGGATTTCTTTGGTGATTGTGAAAATCTTTGCAGCACCTCTTCTGACTTCCTAGGGCTTGTGAATGTCCGAAGTCTTCCAGATCTTTGTTTATGCACATTTTGAACGGTACCGCCAGTTTCAAATTTGTCACGAATACGTGAAATCGTAATTCGGGTGGGAGGTTCTGTTCAAATTCACGCCTCCACTGTCTTTGGACTTCCTTTACATTTTCAGATTTCCAGTACCATTTCAGTACAAATTTGCGTTGTTCAAACGTGTCTTTTGTTATCCATTTCTAATGCAACAATTAAAACAATTGAAACAATAAAAACAATAATGCAGTACAAAAATATTGCATAATTGTAAGAATAATGCAACACTGAAACATCTAACATGTAATGTTTGTCATTTTATCTTTATTCGAACATATACTCTATGTTACGCAATTATTATACTAAAATTTATTAATAAACACACAAGTTATTAATCATCAAAGTGTGTATACATTTTTTTGAGACACCCTGTATATGTTGAGATAAAGTTTTCACCTCTCGAAATTTTAAGTAGGGAGAGTACAACGAAGCATCAGCATGGAACGTTTGCATAATAAATCTTTGGAGAAAATCTTAGATTAAAATCCAGTCTCCATATAGGGTTCATTTCCAATGAGGACGTCCGAGAAGTGGAGTGTTATACGCTTTATTTTACGCCGACACTACAAATAACCCAAGATTGTTAAAGACTTTAATAAATTATTCTAATACATATTTGGGATGCGGCACAGCTGACGCAACAGAGTAAAGAACCAAGAAGTTACACAAGCGATTTAATGAAATCTATTCACTACTTAGAAAATGATAAACATCAACGTAACAGAAGTTTTCAGTCCTGTCGCCTTTACAGCAC
This sequence comes from Uropetala carovei, assembly GCA_036926305.1. Taxonomy (NCBI): domain Eukaryota; kingdom Metazoa; phylum Arthropoda; class Insecta; order Odonata; family Petaluridae; genus Uropetala; species Uropetala carovei. The sequence continues at coordinate 3,695,122 of JAXCHB010000172.1, read as the reverse complement.
AAGAACAGAAGCGCCTCCACAGGTGATTTTTTAATCAAATCAACCATTGCTACATACATTTAAGCAGCCGCTTAAGAACTTCCTGCGGCATTTACACACCGGATGACTATGAGTCGCTGTTTGCTTACAAAAGTTGACTACAGGGTTTAGAGAAACGTAAATATGAAGAATGTCGGGCGGTGGAGAGAATGTTTCGTGCCAATGAGCTGATATAAAAAATGAATGCTTAGAAAATCGTAAATAAAAATTGAATGAAATTAAAATCTCTCAGCGCGCATTAGAACCTATTTTAACGAATACAAACCACTACATGAATAGTTACTGGGCATAAGTATGTCCATATTGTTTCCTTAAAAAAATAATTTTTAAATCCACATTTCGGCATGGATCATGGAACGAATGTCAGATTTGAAATAATACCGGCAGAAGAACCTCACAAGAAATTCGTATTTCCCCTTCTTTGTCCGAAGAAAATTAATAAAAGCATACCTATCGCTGCTTTGGAGCATTTTTGGCGAAGCGTACCGCCGCCAGGACGAAACAGCGATATCCCGAAACTTTTCCCTTCGCCAATTACGACAAATAAAATCGTTGGACGCTTAACCTCCATTGTGTGCTATAGGTTTGGATTTTTTCGGATAATTGTACATACGTATAAGAGTCTCCTAACAGTATTTTGATACGATTAGGGCAAATATATAATTGCGTACTCAAAGAAAGGGATACATCTTGTAAGAATAGAGAGAGAAAATGGGATACAGAACGAGAGAGAACTTCAAGAGGTTTGTTGAGTGTAAGCAGGGCCTTCCAAAGAGGGGATAAGGCGGATGCGAGGCATCCGGGCCCCCGAATAATGGGGGCCCCAGAAGTTCTCAATTATTCAAGTGTCGACTGCATAGTTCCCTCTGATTTTTTTCATACATGGGCGGAATGAATATCGCTATGCGCGCCTACATGACGCTAGTGCGCGGATGTGCATCGGGATTGACGCGGCCCTGTTCTGATATATTATAAAATACACATAATCGTGCGCGCTTGAAAAATTTAGTGCGCGGCACTTCAAAAACTGCTGCGCGGCCGCGCAGTCGCGCAGCTGAGGGGGAACCATGGTCGACTGTAAATTTTGCAAAATCTTTCACTAAAAATCCGTTGAAAACTGATTTCCAATAAATAAGCACTCCGTAAAAGTTATAAAATTAAACTGGGGCTCCATAACTCTCCCGTTATTATTATAAATATTAATATCGTGGGGCTCCCATTGATATTCGCATCCGGGCCACTTTTAGTACTTGGCCGACTTTGTGTAAGGGAATGTGGGAGGGAAGCGTGGAGAGAGAGAGAAATGAAGGAGGAACGGGAAAAGGGTTTATGTAGGAGAGAGAGAGAGAGAAATGAGCCGAGGAGAAAAACGAACAAATAATTGGAAAACGAAGAAGAACGAAAAAGACGCTGTATAATCGCATGACATCCAAATAATTTAACGAAAACGAAAAATAAGCAAGGACAGCAATTTTTTATACATTCGAACAGGAGACATTCATGGTACGAATCCAAAAACATTCGAATTTATTGTTAGAAGTATTCCCATACAATTCTCAATTGAGTCAGTACTACCCGCAACTCACATTAGTTTTAACACAATTATAACTCAATCGTCCATATAAAGGTTTACTTAACGAAATGGCATAGATATAACATTGTCCACTCTTTAACACAAACATTCGCTTTCTCGACCAGTATGCGATCGCTTTACAAGAATACTGAAATGGGCTATTTTATTTTTTTTAATATAAAAAAGATGCACCGCCAGAAAAAAACCACTGTTCCTATATGTGTATGCATGTGTGTATATGTAATTAAGAGTGTGTGTATCTGCACGGGGCCAGATTAAGCGGCACGCAAAACACGCAAGTGCGTGGGGCCCATAGGACAAAGGGGCCCACAGTGGGCCGACTCTATCTAGTCTCGTCGAAAACCCTTTCCAAGTGTTGCCACACAGATCACAAACCTTGCGATAATCTGTTACTTGCTACAAATTTACGATTTGGGCGGGGTCTTAAACGTGCCATCTCTTAATGCGGCCCTGACTTGCTACACATGTGAAAAGAGCACGAAGACTAGACATATTCGATCGTGCAGCACTTTCTGTTGGTACTTCACCAAAGATAAACAGACGATGGTACTTATGGCACAGCTTCGCTGTAGAACCTTCACGGTCTCTAAATCTCACACCAGATATTAGGTTTGTCAGTTTTTGCCGATAAAAATAACTTTCTAAATCCACGCTTCTATAAGAGTCCTTGAAGGAGAGTCAACGCCGACGGAAGTTCTTGTTAGGGAAGATGACGATGAAATTTAGCACACTACATCCAATACTTTCAAAAACTGTAATATATACTACGATTGGAATAAATTCCTGCTGTAGTGTGATGCAGTGTGACTCCATGAAGACCAAAACGTCAAAAACCGACAATTCCATTCGGTACACGAAGATTTTCTATTATACCTACATTGTAATTTTAGTTTTAAATGAAAGTTTTTTGTTTGAGAAGACGCATAGGAATGTATAAATATTATATTTATGTAATATAACTACTAACAATCAATGCAATTATCTTAAAATTAGCTTTTTCAAAATGATAGGCGGGAGCATCAAAAGTCAATCTCATTAAATTCAAATTACTAATATGCTATTCTCTTAAGCGATGCCTTGTAAACCACCAATTAGCGAAACCATTATTAAATGCCAGTTAATATGTGTTACTAGACATATCTTCGCGCTAGAAAAAAGGTTTTTATTTCTTTTATTTTCTACATTATTAGCTTTAAATCTGAAAAATTGGGTAAAAATGATTTATACGTAGGACTTCAAAACGAAATCTCTAAAGTTTTAACTACCCTTCCCATAATTAGCTTGGCAGTAAATGGGTCAATTCAAATAACCCAGCCGGTTTTGTTCATTCACTGTGCACTTTACGCCTAATTATTGGTCTAAATCGCCATACCGCGGAAGGCGCTAAAAACGCTTCCATGATATTCGCATCATAACGAGGAAGACCAGTGTCCGACTAACTAAACTATCGACATAGATTTCCATATTCTGTAGAGTGATAGAAAACAAAAAATAACGCGAGGCTGGAAAATTTTATCCACAAAACGATCGACACGTAGAAGTATCGAGGAAGCGGTCACGCAGGTCACGCCGATGACTTTCTTAACGTCCATTTTCCTGCAAACACGAAATCCGAAAAAACGAAGAAAAAAAAAGATTAGTCACTATAGACCAGCCATGCCAAACTGGCGGCCCTTTCTGTACCTTATTGCGGTCCGGATGCTAATTTTTGTCTTGGCGAAATCGTTTGAGATTTTATATAAATACTTTATTTTTGTGAAATGGAGGCAAGATTATTTCAGAGTTATTGCAATTGAACGCGTTTTCTCAATTCTTGTTTTTTATGACAAAACAATGGTCCAATCTCTTAGATAAAGTTTATTGCTCCAAATTCGACCCTCAATAAACAACTGCGACCCTTCCATAAAATGTATCGCTTTAATACGGCCCTGACGCCTCATCGAGTTTGACATGCCTGCTATAGACCAGGAATATTGTATATGTACACGACTCGTAGTAAAGAAGATCCGTTTTAGGAGTACGTGCTTTACGAGGGCCGAATTTGGAAAAATGCCCGTGATTAGTTCCGTAGCGTAGAAATCTGTCGCTTGAAATGAAATATCAAACCAATAAACAGAGGTTCAGGGGGAGGCGACACGGTTGCAATTCCGCCCCAAGAAAAGTGCTGTCTGGGGAGGTCGCCACCTACCTAGCTCACCTCTCGTCACGGCCCCATGCTCACTACTGAACGTAATAAACCATTCAGAAAACGTTTCGTAGTAACTTAATAAACAAAAAAATGGCCAAGTTTCAGGAAAATTAATTAATTTTACAATGTAGAACAATTTACACAAAAATTAGCATTTGGACCGTAGGAAGGCGTACGAAGGACCGCATTCGGACTACCAATTTGAAATGCCTTCTAGACCGTTTACAGATGGCGCTCCTAACGCCGAACCCGAGGAAGGACAGGGAAACCTCTCCCGTGGTTCATGAGAGATCACGATTCGATTAGAAATTAGAGGACGATGCAAGACGTGAACCACGTGGGAAGCGAAGCGGTCGGAGTCGGCGCCCCATCCCCTATCAACTAAGGCGTCTCCGCGACGTCAATCTAAGACCGATGGGCGCTCAGCACCCAAAGCACGCAGCTTAGATAGCACCGCGCGAAAGGGTGGAGGGTGTAGACACGAAGAACCGAGTCGCAGCATCGTCGCGGTTCCTCACGACGTCGTACACCCCTGCCACGTACCGGCGCGTCGCGGGTTATTACGCACGCGTAACCCCGATCCATCTCGACCTGCCTCCCGCTCCGGCCACGGCGATGGAGTCGGAATCCGTCCTTACCTCCCTCCACCTCCCCAACCCCTTCCACCTCCCCACCCCCTTCCCCTCGTCGGCCGCGAAGGACGTGCTCTCCACCCCCTCCCTCCCGTCGCGTTTCGTGGGCGACCACTCGCCAATTACGCGCGCGCCCTCTTTTTCCGCATTCCCTCTCGGATCGCGGTTCTGAGCGCACCCCTTGCTCGCTTTCTCCGCCTCTATTAGACACGTCTCGGAAGGGGGTGCTGCGTCTCCGCCTTCCTCTGCGGCATCGCCCGGGCTCACCTTTCCCTCTGGGAGACTCCTTCGCGTCGGGGGCAGCAGAGGCTGCCCCTAGAACCGGGAGCGCCTCTCGCGCCGATTTACGCAAGCGGAGCGATTTGCCTTTAACGAGCGCCAAGGCGCGTCCGACCGGCGGATTCTGCTCCGCACGCCCCTTGGACGTCGCTTCCGGCGCCCAAGGGGTCGGCTTCTTCCGCCCACCCGGAAGACGCCCTTGCCTCCCTCTCTTCCTTTCTCTCTCGTTTGCACCTTACGGAGCGACTAGACGATCCTCTCGCCGGAAATCGCCCTCCCTCTTTCGCCCTGACCGATTCCCGTCATGCAAATGCAGACGACTCGGAGGCGGACCTCTGGAGACGCCCCAGAGAAGTACGAACGTCAAGACGTCCGAGTGGGTGTTCTGTTAGGGCGATCACCTCTGCCCGATTACCGCAAAAAGCTCCAGATATTCACATTCGAGTAAGGAAGCGCATTTGCTCCGAATAAATACCAGCCATCCGTGCACAAGAGAAATTTTATAGAATATTGGTGGGTTTTAAACATTATGGAATGAGGGCTATGTTCCGAGAAATTGAAAAACATGAGGGATTCGCATACCATTCCTGATTCTTTTTTAATGAACCGATATTTCGTGAGTCTCTCCAGTAAATAGCAACTCTGAGCGATTCGTTTGACGTTAGCCACGACACGAATCGTGCACGTCCGCTAGCAAGGAGTTGGCGAAGCTTCTACGTAGACACTCCACGTGGACGAGGAGACTTTCCCTCAACACGCGGCCAATCTCCAGCCACAACGTTAACGCTTAAAAATGGAAACGCTGAGTCATTAACAAGACTCGATCTGCACACCCCAGATTTTGTCTACCGGTATTAAACTTTCCAGTAGATACGCCATGCCAAACAAGTGAATTAAACAAATCAAAGGGAGTTATGACAGCAAATATGACGCACTCGTCGTCTTTGGCATCCATCCCGCGGTTCACACGAAGTCTATGAGACCGCCGAAATGGAGGTGATGACGCCGAGCCGCGATTCTCTCCACCCGAAGACGGCCTATCTAATACACTAATTTGGCGATTACGGGATGATATCGCGCAACGTCTGCTTTATTTTGTTCGGCTAACAACAAACAGAAATTCTTTCGTTGGATCCTATCAACCGCACACGCTTTATAATGAGAGGAGGTAAAATCCATGACTTCATTTGTTTTACTGGATGGCTACGAATAACGACGAAGGAATGAGTATTAACCGGGGTCGAGGGGTCAAAAAAAGAATCCGAAGGTCTTAAGAGGTTATTCAGAGACGTGTGAAAAGGGAAATACCGATACAAATTTCGGAAGTAAGCCCCACGTCGAAAAATGTATGTAGTACCAAACCCTACCAAATTCAATTCCGAATAATTCGACAATTATTAATGTGGAAGATTTGAAAATAAAAGCCTTCGATTAATAAATACGATTCATTTCCCTCTCCACGCGTTCTACTTCGAAGCGAAATAACAAGGCTCAAAGCAGAATTAATTACGCTTGGCTTTCGAGGTGCGTTCTAGAAATGCACGTCGTGGCAACAAATGATGCGCTCGCTCGCCCTTCATTGAAGAGGCAAAGAAGCAGCAGTCGGTAGAATATGGAGGTCACACGAATCACCTTCCTGAAAACATTCTCATATCCTGTTAAAACGCTCGCCGAAGAGAACATTCACCGACAGACTGCGAGACGGTCATTCAGCAACAGACATTCTATTAAAATGCTACAAATAATATAATAACTACCTACTACCCACACTCTTTGGTAGTTTACAAAACTGCAGAAGTACGGCTGCATTCATTCATTGAATAAACAAAAAGCAACCACCAATGAATGGATAACATCACTTTTCATTCTCCAATACCGTAAATACCACAAATGTTTTCTCGAAAAACTAGCAAAGGTTAATTACACAATCAGGGATGTGCGGAGGAAATAATACCGAAGATAACAGAGGTAACGTACGTAAAAAGTCCAAAACGATTCATCATAATTCTTGTAATATGTCACACATTGCAATTGGCTGTGTATTACTACTATCTATGAAACACGTAAAGGTGCAAAATCTCGTTAGTTTTGGATTAGTCGAAATACAGAAAACATGTCTACAGCAAAGGCTGATAATTAAGCAATGACAGTAAGTATTAGAGGAGAATAATATACATGAAAACTTCAGTTGGCAAACGTCACGGTTCAAAAAGTACTCCACGACGATATACGAGTCACCGCGCGAATGCCCGAAGACGTTCCTCTGCAGCAAAGAGGCGAGAGAAAGGTCTTCTCTAGCAGCAGAGGAAGGGGTGGAAGGGAAAGAGCACACTATAAGCGGTAGGGGGCCCGAGCAGCAAGTGGAGGTCGAGGGGAGGGCGGCAGGTGAATAAGGGGTGGGGACGAAGCTGAGGTCGCAGAGGAGGCAGGTGGTGGGATGGGTCGTCGAGGGTCCGCGGCAGGTGGGGGGGAGGTGCACCTGTCGCTATCGCTTACTCACTTCAGGTAGTAGACCTGGCCTTCGGGGGTGCGCGCCTGCTCCCAGCCCGGCGGAAGGGGTGTGAGGTCGTCGCATAGGTCGTAGCTCCGTTGCTTGGCGTGCTGGTGCCCTAGCATAGAGCCCTGTTGCTGCTGTCCTCGCATCGGCTGGGCAGAGGCGTACGTCTGCTGGAGGGAAGCGGGCGAGCTGTGTGCCCTGGGGTGGCAGACCTGCAGCGGGGGCGGAGGGGCGGCCGGGGAGGGCGAGGGAGACGGAGACGAGGAGGGGTTGACGGCGGCGGAGGACGAGGCGGCCGAGGGCGAGGACCCGAACGCCGAGTCGGCCGAGTTCTCCCGCGAGTGTGATATGGAAGGGGACTTAGAGCCGGTGCGTGGAGGATTGAAGAACGAGTTAGGCAGCTTCCTCATCCGAAGAGGCACCTGCAAGGGTCGTTTCGAGTCCGGCTTGAGGACGCTGTCGAAGAGAGCTTGCAGGTCCGAGTCTCCGTCGCCGTCGATGCGCACCACGAGGTTGTTGGTGCCACCGGCGCCCTTAGCGCCGCCCACCTCCTGCCTCTGCTGGGGTGGCTGCTGCGGGGTCATTCCCGCCATAGCTCTCTCTTGTGCCGTCCTTCCTCTGGCCTCTCGGCGCGCGCCGGAGTCGCTCGGAGCGGAGGAGGGTGGAGGAGGAGGAGGGAGGGAAGGAGGTGCGGGGGAGGAGGGGAGAGACGGGAAGGGGGGGCGCCAGAACTCGCGTCACCACCTCTTTCGCGGTGGACTGACCCCGTTAGGAAGACGGGAGCGGGGAAGATGGACACCGAAAGAATAATACCACTTAAAAAGCACCACTAGAGCCGGGCGTTGGCGTGCACAGGACGACGGATAGCAACACAGCGCCTTCCGCGGCCCCCACCTCTCATCACAGGGAAGAAGAGCGCGTAGAATGCGTCGTCGTCGCACACGCTATAAAAGGTATCCATACGTGTCCAGGCGAGCACACTCGATGATAGCGCACGGCACACACTCGCTCTCTCTCTTTCCCTGGCTACTACTCTTCCTCTCTCTCCGGCCCCGCGCGTCACGCCGACAAGACGTGTACTCCGCAGTCCTCGAAAGCGCCCTCCAAACTGACTACGACCACCGCCACGGAACAACGTCCGCCTCTCTCTCTCTCTCCTTTGCCCTCCTCCACTCCTTCACCGAAGGCCGTCTCGTCGGATTTTCTAGCAGATGTCAGCACCTATCGGTGGAGCGGTGAGGTGGCCGACGTTCACGGGTTTCTTGTGATACCATCGCATTGCTTGATCTCAGGAAAATTTGAATGACTCATTGAACGTTAGTTGCACGAAACCACTCCTCACGCAGACAATAGGCTGTAAATATACTATAGTTATCGCTGTGCATAAGAGTATATCATTAATCGGGTCAAGACATTTCAAAAATATTTCTCTTCGAGGTATTTGCGCAGTTTTTACTTTTTAGTTTTCGCCATGTGATTAAATATTCTTGACACGCAATAAATATTTCACTTAGCACATGGTTAGTATATTAAATAACTTAGGTTAAAAGTAGATATATTTCAAACCAATGACGTCATAGTGGTTGCGAAAAGCCTAGAAATTGTCTGCCATAAGCATAGTGTGACACTTTACGTAAAAATAACAATCAGACTCGTCAGCGAACATTGCCAAAAGATGTATGAGAAATATTCCCTTTGAAATACCTTCAATGAACTCTTATTCGTGCTAACAATAAGTTAACACTGTTCGCTAAGAAATTAGCTTTAGATTAGTCTTCAATAGCCTATTAAAATTATTATCTATATTTATAAAATACTCGGAATTGTACATTTAAATCATAGTGAACGCTATTTTAAAAGTGTAACTTATTTAAACGTTCAATAGAATTAAACGTTAAGGTCTTTATTCGCGTAAGGCATTTTACGCAGCTACGCTGTTACTGGAAATTTTTAATTTGCGTTATATCTGCGCTGAGGTCTAACACTTGAAAATAAAATTATTCGTAAATTCGATTTGGAATGAGTATACTTAGCTGGGATAAAATAATAATAGGAAATGGATAATTATTATTACAGTCGTATGTTTCCTTTTGCAGAAATATATGGAGGACTTTAGTTAATCGATTTTTGCAAAAAAAAGACCTTAAAGAAATCGTAAAATAATACATAGCACATGACCAACACATTTGTATCATAAATATGAAAACTATGCAGTATTGAAGAACTCTCATTAGTGAATTTATGCATCACCCACAGGAACATAATATTCAGAACTATTTTTAGTTCTCTCAAAATAAAAAATATTCGTCACTCGGATTGAATTGGTAGTATCCGAAAGCTTTTCAGCGAGAATCATAAGCACATCTTGAAAAATGAATTTTGGTTAGTACTTAAAATCGTAGTAACTCAGTTGTTTTGGATGGTACCTGACGGCTGAATGAAGAATGGCTTAATGAGTTTATAATCTCATTCAAAACTACAAAATAAGGAAAATGTATTAGCGCGGATATTCCTTATGTAGTTCTACCAAATCTTAAAATCAGTCGTTGAGTAATTGATTTTTTTCTTGGCTACAAAGTCTTTGCATTAAAAGTCTCAGAAGGAACTTTGCAGGGCTCTCCACCACAAGATAATATCTGGAACCATCCGTTAATATTTATTCACGAGTATTTAGCCAAAATGAACTTATCAGTGGTAAACACGTATGCGGCCGCATTGTTATTTTTGTGTGATATTATTTATAAAATCGAAGTATTATGCAAACCTGTACCCTCTGACTGATACTGATTCTAAGAGCACCTGAAAGCATTATATATTATAATGTTGGTACAATTTGAATGTCATTTACTTTTCCAAATGGTGCATTTAGACATGTTGAGTATATTATACTTACTATACTTATTATATAGAAATATATCGCCACAAAGCCATACAATTTCTTGAGACAATTGACAATTAAATTGAAAGGAAAGTGAATTACCACTCCCTGAGATATCAGCTTAGTTGGAACATTATATATATCACAAAGAAAAGAAGTATGAAAACCTAACTGGTAAATCTGCCTTAATTTTATGCACATTTTCTGCTGGCCTTGTGAAAGAAGTATAATTTGGGGGTGGAAAGCTAAGCATAGAAGGATGATTGCATTAGGAGCCAATATAAGAAGCCTGTTTCTATCATCTTATTAATAGAGAAGAGAATAAGTACTCTTACAGATTTAGAGAATGCTACTCCTCACCAGTGAAAGTTAGAAAACCTGTGACCCATGTCTTAGTCCAGGATCATTCTCATGCTGGCACCAACTTTATTCTTTAGTTTAATGAGCTGATGTATACATCTGAAACATAATGACAACATCATCAACAAGAAGTTAGCTCATTTCATACTAAAGAGAGACATTTCAATGCCTTGCAAGAACCATCATCTGTAAATAAATGATTCATATACTTTTGTTTTCCATACCACTGCATAAAAATATTACTTTCATAACTGGTCAATCAGTAAGGTTTAAGAGAAATACCTGATTGCATGTAACTTTAGAAGGAGATTATGTCATTAGAGCCAAATGACAACCATCAACATTTTTCTGAGGTATCCTTAAATGGATATGATCTACAATCATTGTTAAGAAATAGATATACTGATGCTTTTTAATATTAGTAAAATATCTTATTAAGAGCAATAATGGACCCAAGGGGGTGTCATTTCCCTCCAATAGATGCATTTCTAAGCTCATCCCATGCAAAATATTTGGACTCAGTCCTGCAGATTAGGTCCACATGGCAAATGAAAGAAATATTCTGATATGGTATGGATTTTCAGAATAAACCAGGATCAGCATTCAAGATGTATGCAGGAGAATTAATAAGTTGCTGGATTCATCTCTGATTAATGGTATAATACATAATCAAGGTAAGCATAATCTCAGTAACTGTTTTATGTGAAATACATCATGCCTACCCGAATTTAAGATGTTTTTAATTTTGGGGTTGGAGGTCAGTCAAAGATGTAAACAGCATTAACCATAACACTTATGTGAATCATCACATAAATGATTTTTGAAACTTTATAGTTCTTACAATTTTAGAGTTAAAATAATATCAGCTTTGTATCTATATGTTAGCATTGTTGATTTTTTTCTGTATGTAAATGTATTTGCCTTTCAGGTGTTTGACAGTTTATATTGATTAGTGAAATTTTCTGCATTAAACATTTTTAATGAGAAATTTGCATTTTCTTTAATTCTTAAATTTAGTACAGGCAACTCCCGAGTTTCGACGGGGATGCATTCCTGAAAACATGGTTGAATCTAGAATTGTCAAATGTCGAATGCCGTTTTTCCATATACTTGCATGTTATAATCGGGGGATACGTTCCCGCATCTCGGGAAAAAGTCTCCCCTCAAGTTCTATAAAGATAAAATAACATTACTAATATGTTAATACAACAATATTAAATTATGAATAAATTATATAATAAATATTTGAAATGTATAACTTATTTTTTGCATTAAAAAGGAAAAAATAAATTTTTGTTTCGAACTTCAAAGAAAGATGTATGCAATATGTTCTGCAGACGGCCCTGTCCGGATCGCGCTAGTCATTTGTAACAAACGACTCGTGCGAGCTGGATAACATACCTGCATACATCTATCTATACATACAACTATTTATTGCAGCGAAATTAATATAAAAGTTATCAAAAAAGCACAAAATAACTAAATAACTTAAGAATAAAAAAAACAATAAATTTAAAAATATTTTCATACCTTAAATCTTTTTCAACTATGCTTACTGGACTTGGTTTATTAATTGAGAAGTTGGAAGATTTTAGTTGGAAGAAGAGGAGCTATTGGGTGGGGAACTGGCTAGGCTATTGACTGAGGAATTCATCAGGATAACTTGAAGCAGCATCAGTATTTGCACTTGCAGCCTCGCCAGTAATTTAAGGTTATGCAAACCTGCCCTTTCTTAAATCTGTCAAACCAGCCATGACTTGCACTAAGTGGAGGCGCATCAACAGAAATTTCATCTATCCTTTCCTTCAAATCATCATAGAGATCCTTAGCCTTTGCTCTAATCATGGTCTCACTAATAGGAATGTTTCTGACACTGATCATCTACCCAAAGTTTTAAAAGTTTTTCCATTTTAGGAATCACAACACCGCACATAGGACTGTTTATTGTTGTTATCAAATTACATGAATTTATCACATCTTCTAGAATTTTCTCCTTCTGTTTCACATAAGTGCTAATAGTTGAACAACACATTCCCAACGATCGTGCGATTTCAGTATGGCTTTCACCTTTCTCAACACGCTTTAAAATTTGTAATTTCAATTCATAACTATGAGTCTTATGCACTCTTTTATTTGATTCACTTACATTATCACTATTACATTTCCTTTTAGATGCCATGTCAAGTGATTAATTTACAAATAAATCAATAAAATAAAAGTATTTAAATAAAAGATTAACAGAAAAAAGAGTGAAATCAGCACAAATTCAAACAATTAGAGCAGATATAACTATGTCTGCACCAAAATTAAACCTCGCGTGGTTGGTAGGAACCAATTACTCCACATAAAGTAGTTCCCAATTCGATCGGCTGTGTCAAAATCTCGAATTTGTCGAATCTCGAATGGTCGAAACTCGGGAGTCGCCTGTACATGTAATAAAACCTTGTTAACATGGCCCATGAAAGAAGAAAAAATGAGTTAAATCATGGAAAATTCATGCTGGAGAACTGAAATCCTCTTTATTGGAATTTTAAAATTAAATAATATCTTCTCAAATCTTATAGTCGTTGATAGTTGCCTATAATGTCAACAAAAATAAACAGTCTATCTTGAAAATAACTGCAATTATGGCTGCTATTATAATTGCTTCTATTATAATAAATCAGACACTGAAATATTCCATGTATCAATACAATTAATGAACACATTTTAGAAGAGTGCATTCTTTTGATAGTAGAGATAATTTTTAGCAAAACCACTTCATTAGTCATTCACCTTAATGCTCAGTTTATGTTCACTCAAATATTTCAATAGTATTTGTTTGTGGTTAATTACAGTAAAACTCGTTTATAACGATCACGCCTAAAACGAAATCTCGGCTATAACGAAGAAATGTCTCGGTCCCTTGGACTTCTCAATAAGGGCAATGGTTAAATTTCTCGGATGTAATGAACACACATTATATGAATTCTCGGCTGTAACGAACAAATGTTTGGTCCCGTGTCAAAAATGCCCCATATCTCTTTGCATATGTAAGTATGGAGTTGAAGTCTACTCACTGCAAATACAATAAAATCTGTCTTATCTGGCTATCTTGGGGATTGTGGATAGCCAATTAGGAGAAATAGCCAGTTAGGGGAGTGTTTTTCGATTTTGACATAAAAAATTTAGCAATAACCAAACAAAGTTGGGCTCCCCAAACATAACTATGCATGGGGTTTGCATTTTCCATTTTAATTCTTCCACATGTAGTTAGATCTAGATACTATTTACCCATTCTTATTTCATACGTTGCTACGATTACATGCAAAACAAAAGACTATTAATAGAAAAGTTTAGGGCGTCCGGGAAGTTTGGGGTGTACGACAGTGAACCTGTTCCCAAAATTGAATTTATTGGATTATATCTCTTATTTATCTTTATTTACTCTGTTAGAAAAGGACAAAATTATTTATTTCTTCTGAACATTTTTGTGAAAACCAGTCACAATATTTTATTCAGTTCCTCCATTTTTGGCTTATGAAGCGTATGATGTTTATTAATCGATTTAATCATCTCAGAATATGACAAAAATTTCATTAATTTCGCCTTATGAGCCTTGATATCGTAGAGTGTGGAAGATCCGATGTTGAATTCTTTTGCTATGGCTGGTCTACTTTCTCCTTTTTCCATTCGTTTGGTCATCACCAGCTTTTGTGTTAGCGTTAAAACAACTTTTTCTCTCCTGTCCTTTACTTTTAGGTACATATTTATTTTTATGCCATATTCAATGGATGGGTAATTTTTAAAATAATAAAAAGTGATAAAACTGGAAATTCTAGAAGTACACCAAAACATCTAGACAATTCAAATGGCTTATGTAAACAAAAAATGCCATGCTTACTCACCAGCCCCAGAAGTATACGGAGTAAATACGTAATATATAAATCTTATATTTTAAGAAATTTTAAAGTGGAAGTTGTGGTATTACACAAATACAATTCACACAAAAATTAATAAAAAAAGAAAAAAATACAAAATGAATAGTATTTGTGTAATTGCTGGTATCTAAGGGTGGCTGGTTCTAAATAGTCAGATAGCACAGCTTTTACTGTACGTGTCTACGTGTTATATGGGATATATAGGCCAAAAATCATGTTTCTCGTATATAATGAAGTCACGCTTATATCGAAGCAATAAGTCGGTCCCCTCAAATACGTAATAAATGAGTTTTACTGTACCTTTGTGATAGATAATGATCACTTTTCATGCATTTGAATTTTGTTTTTTCATTCTTATTCCATCATTAGTGTGAGTTTTGGAAATAACTGCCATGTACCTATGTATTATTTGGTATCATTGCAAAATCAGAAATGAAATGCAAATTTAATGACCAAAAAGTACATACATCTGACTCTAACATCAGTCTAACTTAGAAAAAACTGTCAGCTGTTAAACTTCCCTTGAATAATTTCTGGGATTTTACCTAACAGTTGGAAGGTGCCACTTTCCAATAATATTGTATTAAATATTTCTGAGGTTATAAATATCAGGTCTCTACACAGCAGCATATCTAGGACTGAGCAGGACTTCAATCCAAATTTTTACTAAGCCTTTCCATTCAATTTCTTGCTAGTCCTCTCAAGTGCAGTCCTCTGGGTTACATATGCGGAAGTTGTGATATTGGAAGTAAATAATTTGAAAATATTCTGTTCACCACAGTATTGTTATTTTTATCATATGACCAGTGCACCAGTGTGTACATTTACAGTTTCCCCAGGTAATAACTATGCCACTGTTTCTGAACTGTTTAAATTCAGTAAAAATCACTTATTTTTCTGCCAAATTTTATGTAGGGTATAAATATTATTTTTGCATTCTCGAGCAATCTTGGCAAATAAATGGAGCCAATCATTTTGAAATTAATTCACTGTTTAACAACATTTTTCATGCTTCTTATATAATATGTGCTTATATTCAAGGTGGATTCTAAATACACAAGTCAAACAGAACTATGTTTTTAACATATCACAAATATATATAGTGCATTACAAAAGCAAACCCTTAAAATGCTCAACAGATATTAAAAAAGATAGAAATTCTTTTATTGGCATATTCACAAAGACAATGAAAAAAGTGTGGGCTATAACATACAATATAAATCACAAAAAATCACAACCAAAATAAAACTTTAAAACCAACAATCATTAAAAGTGATAATGTGATTTATTATTCTCATATGTCAATTTATAAAACCTCTTTGAAAGTAATGAAAAGAGAGTCATACATCATGAAATACATATTTAAATAAAATAAATTAAATAAATAACTTAATTTGACCAGAAATTGAGATCAACTTATTTGTTGATATGCCTTGAGATCGTCAATTCTCCTCAAGAAATCTTAAGTAAACTCAATGATTTCATATAATTGCTCATCAAGTCTAAGCGAGGCAAATTTAGCCACATCACCACAGACTACCAAACAGAAGTGTACGACTGAAGATAAATAGACAAATATTGATAAATAAATGAAATTTTAAATAACTTAGTGTAGTGATTAATGAGGTTCTAACATTGATGGTTTCAATAGTGATTTTAAAAGCCAAATGTAATTTTATGAGACTATTCAGTCAAAATATCCTGAGAACCGACATCATCAGTAGTTGTTGGACATTTCTATAGATTCAATCACATTTGGTCTTTGTGATGCTTCACTATCCAAAGGGAATTGCATCAAATCAGAGCTGCCACTGTTTACTCCTCTGGTACCTGTAGAAAAATCTATGTATTAATAGGTGTGACAAACTTGGAGATGTACATAATAATAACAAGAATTTTCATACCAATTTATCATGGCAGTAATTATTGATAAAGTGAAGGTGAGAACAACATAGCCATAAGGGTAAGGAAGCATCAACAGTCATAATGATATTTTAGTAATTTTCAGCACATAATGGTGCCCAAATTCTGAAGGTTTTTCAAGTTATATCCTAGAACAGCAGTTCCCAAACATTTTCACTCAAGTACCACTTATAAGCTTCCACTTAACACCAAGGCATTTGCAGATGGTGGATTATGGGGACCCCAAACATAAATTATCATAATAAAAATCTCAAGGAATATATTTAAAATCTTATTTGCCAAATGCATCATTAGTAGCATTTATTCCTATGTTTACCATATCTTTTTATTCTTGGATTTTTAATTTATCAAACTGCAGACCCTTGACCACAGGGGCCCAGGGCCAAGGATAAGGAAAATTTTAATATTTTTAAGAAAACTGCTCATGAAATGCCAATATACCACTGCTGCCATGAAGCACATGAATTTTAAATTAATTATGTCATTTTTAATGATTGTATCATTTTATTATTTCTTGACCTTCCCTATTTTTGTTTTCTACAGATTGATTGCTCTATAAATTAATTAAAATTTTGGGGAACCTAAAAATTGTGTGAAATAACTTTAATCGATTTAAAAAAATCATCACCGTAAAGTTTAAATGCAATCAAAGGAGATATATGATGATAAAGAGCTGATAAAAAAATGTAAGCTGTTGAAATACTTTCTTTAAAGGGTGGACACAAGTGATTTAATCTGGAATGACTTCAAGTTCCCATGGCTCCTTATAAATGAAGGGAAAGCACTCTCAATGGAATAACATCCTTTTGATAACTTTTCTTTCACCATAAACATTATGTTAACAATTGGTCTGGATGTGTCTAATTGTAAGGGGCATACATATTTAATGTACCACTATTTTTTTATTTTGGTTAAATATCAACAGAACAAAATTGTTTTTGACTCAGTGAATGGTTTTATTGCAACTGTTTTGGTAAGAATTGCATTCAAGGTATGACAGCCCTTACTAACATTTGGCAGAAGGCACTTGCTTAATCTTGGCCATAGGTGGTTACTCTTCCAGGATATGACTCTACAAGACATGATTAATATGTAGACTTATTGCCTATTTTTGTTTTTTTTATGGTGATACACAACAAAATTCAGCACTGGCACCTTTATGAAAATGCATTATTAAAAAAAGGAAATCATCCTATTCATGGAAAAGGATCACATATTGATTGATAAAGCATCTGTTTGTAGTAAGGCATGTATGGGACAGCATAGAGCAGTGGTGCCCAACTTGTGGCCCACGAACAATTTTTATGCAGCCCACGAAGCAATGATGGAAAAGCAATCCAAAAAATTTAACACACAAATCCATGCATTTTTATGAAATTTTTATAATAAAACTTTTAACATTGGAATTTTTACCATAAAAATCCCATTTAGACTTGACTTTCACTAAAATGGCATACTGATCAGACTGTACCTAGAAATGGTTGACATTGATCAATAATTAAGAGTAGTTTATTCTATGCATTTTTAACAACAATCCGATTTTCTCGAAAACGGCTCCAACGATTTTGATCAAATTTCGTACAGTCACTTGAGTATACGTCTTCAATAATACTACATATTTCATTTTTCCCAATGAATGAATATAAGGCTAGTTTATTCTTGGGCAACTTTAACAAAAATTGGATTTTCTAAAAACAGGCTCATACGATTTTCATTTTCTAAAGATAACTAAACGACGCATCAGTACGTATATGAGAAAGTTTGTACAATGTATGTTGTACCGATTTTTTTTTATAGAAAAGAAGCACTGGGCATATTGATGGAAATAAAAGTGGATGATGACTTATGAAAAATGTATGGAAATACTTTAGAATGCTTTGACAATAAAAGTATATTAAAATGAAAATGTTATGCGACTTCATATGAAACAAACAGAGAAAAATAAAATTTACCAAATTTTTATTGGTATTCGTGAAGATTCAACTATAACAGTATTAAAATGCATAAGTAGCTGAAGAACTTTCCATTTCTTTTTAGAAATTAGAATTATTATTAATTTTTGTTATATAAATTTATAGGAAAAAGCTTAAAAATAAACATTAATTTTAGCACCCAAGGAGATTTTGACACCGCTAAAATTAAATATGTAAAATTATTTTATTGTTACTTATTATATTTATTTTTATGAATTAGAGAGCAGTTCCAAAACACCTATTATTTATCTCATGTTATGCTAATTTTATTAATACCTTTTGGTAAATATTTACCATAATTTTCTGATTATAATACGCAACCTATATAATACGCATTCATGTTTTCACAAGTGAAATTTGAAAATTCTCTTATCACTATGTATAATATGCACCTATTTTTTTGTAAAAGATCAATGTAATTTTACTTGACTATGTGTAGTATCGGAACAGTTCTCGCCTTGCCGCCAAATGAGATACATGTGAGGGAGTTTACAAGAATATCATGTTACATTCTGACTCTCCCATTAAAGATCGCTATGCTCTATAAAAACATTTTGTCTCAATGTCGCCTTTTGTATTAATCTGATTGGTTGGAGTACGAGTTCGCGCTTTGCTACCAAACTAGATATGTTTGAGAGAGTTTACGAAAATATCACGTTATGTTCTGACTCGCGTTAAAGATTGATACAATGTATAAAAACCTGCCTCAATGTCGTCTTTTGTATTAACCTGATCCATTGGAATAACAGTTCGACCTTTGCCGCTCGGCGACATCGTTTACGCGAACATCAAGTCCAGTTCATACAAGCCGATCGAGGCTTGTAAAATGTTCCCGGCGACACAATTTACGTAGACGATGAGCGAAAACACAAGATCGCCGAGGAACTGTTTGAGGACAGTGATGGATGTGGTAATGAATTCCTAGGCTTTAGTAATTCTGACAGCTAAAGTAAATAAATAAATATTCTTATTTTTGTTTTGAAAAACAATATTTAAAGGAATGTTATCAAAATGCATTGAAATGTACGATTTATTTGTAAAAACATGTTTGTTATCGAAATGCATTGAAATATACGGTTTATTGATAAAAACATTCGAAAATATAAATTATTTCCGTACAGAAAAAAGTTGTATGCATTTATAACCATACATAATATTCACCCTAACTTTTTTTTAACTATTTCGAGAAAAAAATGTGTATTATAATCAGAAAAATATGGTATTCTTGTGTATACTCTGAAGAACTCAAATACGATGCCTTTCTTATTCTGAATGATCTTGAGCTTCAAAATAAGCAGAGTATTGTTTGGATTTTACAAAATGTTTGTTTTTGCATTAGAGAAAAGTAAAGTTAGAGTTTCTTATCAGATTTCTACTTTTTTATAGAACTATGACATTCTTTCTCTCTCTTGAAAACTTTCCTTATTCTTCAAAGATCCACCTTCCTCCATCTCATCTATCCTTCCTTTATCACCTCACTTAGGTGAACAGATTTTGACCCAAGTGTTAAAATAAAAAAGATCTCATGTAATTTTAATCAATGAATGCAAAAGAATGACTTACGGTGAAAAAGGTAATTCGTATGATCACACCCAGCAGCTGCATGATGTGGAATGTCTGGGTTTTGCTTTGCCCATGTGCAGCAGAGACACTGCTCCTCTTCAACTCTTTCACCTTCCCCAACCAATGTTCGCTTCCTCCTGCCCCTGAAAAATAGACAAACCATTGTGAGCACAGTTGTATGACCAGGAAAACAATAAGATAAAAGAATGGCATTGTTTTAGCTAAGAAGATGTTTAGGACTAAGCATTATCATCAACAAAAATTTGGTCTTGTGATATTAGTGTTTGTTTTTAATTTGATTATGATAATTCGTACCAAGTATACAGAAGTGAAAATTTATGCACTCATAAAAAAATACACAAAATAAATTATGCTTTAGTACAGTTTCTCATTTATCTTAACCCAAGACAGAGACTGAAAACTAGGATTTTTTTACTTTTATTGACTACATTCTTAGATGATCCTTTCTAAAAAATGCTCTCTAAATCCACTATTGCAAGTAAAAGAGAATCAGTCAATTAGCTTCTTCTTCTTCATGTTAACGAATGAGCAGTAATTTTTAACTTAGTGTTATCTCTTATTATCCACTTTATAAGATTTATGCTTAATGTTAACAAAATAAATGATCAATAACATAAAATTTGCATCTATATTTAATTGACTTTCATTACTTCTTGGTCTGTTCATAACATCAATTTTATAGTTACCATCCAATGGATGAGATGTTAGTAACATCTCATCCATTTATGTATAGAGCATAAAAGTTCAAAACTATAATAAAATACACAGTAACAGCTGTAGTAAAAATCCTTAAGGTAGATCTAATTTTTTTTATTACTTTATACTATTATTTAAACACAATTTTGAGATTATACTGTGATTCTTTTTGCTATACCTTTTCACTTGAAAACTAATCAAATTACTTCCTCCTATTTAATTTTTTTAAGAATTGCTTTCTGTTATAAAGAAAGGGACCTAGCCTGTTTTTCACGTGTGATCTTAAGATCATTTTTCTCTACAGTAAGTCTCATCATTTGGCCTTGGTAGACTAGTGGTTAGAGTATCTGCCAATGAATACTAAGGTTGCACATTCGAATCCCACCTAGGACATGGATGTTTGTGTTTGTCTGAGTTATATGTAAGATTGGACATTGTTTAAATATCACTCATAATAATGATGGATTACTATTATTATCATTCGACATGGATGCATTTCTAAGAGTCATGATGAACAACAAAATGATGACCAATAGGGACAACTAACCCACTGACTTACATGTAATAAGTGGAAGATAATGAAAAAATCCAGTATGGATGTTATATTGAAGGTAAGAAACACTACTCCATCTTTAATTTCTTCTGTGAAGGGCTCAAGGTTGATTAGGGGACCAGGGACATTGTGGAGGTATGACAGTGGTTTCTTTGGAAGATTATAACTCTCAGAATACTGCTTAACAGCTGGATAAAAATCATGAACAAATCACCCTTGAAAAATATTCCAGTGCTTTATGGTTTGAATAACATATTACAGGCCGATTTTCCTTTATGTAGTCCTTCAATGTTCATGGATTTTCTGAATGTTAAACAAGCAAGGTTTTAATTTTAAATCCTGTTGAGTTTTCACATATACATATACTATACATTGGTTGAATGTAGTATGTATTTTCATTATTTGTGATTTATTACGGGATTTTTTTTCTTTTTGTGCATTGTCTCCTGCTGTGTCTTATATTTGCAGTAGCAAACTGATAGGACTAGATAAAATAATAATAATAATACTTATTTTACAGTGAAGCGGTTTGCCTTTTTTGAGTTAACATTTGTTTTGACTAGATATTAGTCAAAACCGTTCGTATCACTCTTAATAAAGTGGAACTTATACCAAGTAATTTTTCTCATTTTATTTAACATACAGGAAAGATTCATACCTAGGCGATGTGGTGCCTATGGTAAAATTTTAGGAAACACCTTATGTAGGGTACAATTTTTTCTGAATTTTAATAAAGAATAGCATTTTTGTTACATATACATTAATGTTTGAGTATTAAAATAATACTTATTTTTGGGAAAATTATCTTTTGGCTTTTTTTTGGGAACATTTGGCACCTTTTGCAAGCAGTGCCTATGGCAAATGCCACCTTCGCCATACCCTAGTTACGGCACTGAATTCATAGATAAGCAAATAAAAGATATAGTGAATGGACAAACAGAATTTAGGAACGAGTAACAGAAAGATATTGCAAGCCATACTTACAGCCTCTGAGGGTCTATGCGGCCAAATCCAACTGGAACTGTCACCACTTTGCCTCTTGTTCGTGCGAGTGCCAATAATGTCTCTAGTTCAGCTAATCGTTGGTCAGAAACTCTTTTTCTCCTGTAATAAGGATATGGAACTTGTTACAAATTGCTTTTTCAAGACATTCTTTTTGTGCTCTCACACTCTCCCAAATCTCATTACAACATAAATCAATAATTGTTTCTTATCCCATGAAGATAGGTAA
The DNA here is from genome assembly GCA_036926305.1 of Uropetala carovei. NCBI lineage: Eukaryota > Metazoa > Arthropoda > Insecta > Odonata > Petaluridae > Uropetala > Uropetala carovei. Next base: position 3,672,775 of record JAXCHB010000172.1, on the reverse strand, counting down.
CAGCAGAAAAATTGCAAAACTAATCTATAAAATATACTAGTTTCATTTCTGTCCAAAATCAAGTTATAGAGAAAAACTGTATTTTCCAAGTCACAAATCTGTATACATGCTCACTGATCCTTATAATATTTCTTCGTATATTACACTTGCATTGACAAAATATCCTAATACTTTCTTCATTATTACTTAGATTATTTAGACAAAAATAAGCCTAAATAGAAGCTGATGTGATCACTTAGTTTACCATTAACACTATTTTAATCTTAGGATATGAAGGTTATATCATATCAGGTCCAATGTTAATCAGAACTCAAGTCTTCAAAGTGCAGATTGACTATGCACAAATACAGTGACAAATGTTTAGGAACTTAATGGTTTGGTTTGGGTGGTCAGAGAAACAACTATTTTGGCAGAATTACTCTTCCCTGAAGACTGACTGTGAAATTTTTATGAAGAAGGGAGAGTTATTTTTTAAAGATAGCAAAATAAAAAGCTTGTCTATATTTATAAATCTGAAGTTCTTTTTTGTTTGCCCACTATACAAATCCACACCTATGAAAAGATAATCACGAAACTTTGCATAGGTACATACATACCTATATAATTCTACCCTTCGAGTAAAAGATTTTGGGAGGGTAGGGATGCTTAATTCAATAAATGCTGTTTTCCATCTGGTCCCAGGCAGTGCCATGTACTTCAGCTAGTATTAAATGTTTATCATTCAAATCATGGATTGAAAAACTTCTCGAGAGGAAGTGATGGGGGAATCCAAAGAGAGGAAGGTCACCCAGGGGAAGGGCAGAGAGCTATCATCTTGGATGTTTATTGTCTCCAACAGGAACCATAGACTATATATTACTTGTTAGTAATAACAGTAAAAATATTATTGGTTGCACTTTAATTAATGTTATGAGTTGCGGTAAGAAATTAATTGCACAAGTAATGCATGTTTCTATTACATTTTAAAGTATAGAAGGAGAAAATCTTTGAAAATTGGCCAGGAACCAAGCCTAATTTTCACACATTCTGAGTGGGTGCTTTTATTAGCCAGCCTTCACGATTCTCCACTTTATTGCTATTCAGTTCCTGTATAATATCACAGATACCAAAACCACAGATATTAAAACCACAAATACCAGAAGTAAGGACATATAGGAAAAAATTGAGCTCATTTAATAGACTGACTAGCTGCCCGTACATCTCCGAAATCGAAGCTCTGTGGAGCTGGTCATACAACTGTGCTCACAATGGTTTGTCTATTTTTCAGGGGCAGGAGGAAGCGAACATTGGTTGGGGAAGGTGAAAGAGTTGAAGAGGAGCAGTGTCTCTGCTGCACATGGGCAAAGCAAAACCCAGACATTCCACATCATGCAGCTGCTGGGTGTGATCATACGAATTACCTTTTTCACCGTAAGTCATTCTTTTGCATTCATTGATTAAAATTACATGAGATCTTTTTTATTTTAACACTTGGGTCAGAATCTGTTCACCTAAGTGAGATGATAAAGGAAGGATAGATGAGATGGAGGAAGGTGGATCTTTGAAGAATAAGGAAAGTTTTCAAGAGAGAGAGAGAATGTCATCATTCTATAAAAAAAGTAGAAATCTGATAAGAAACTTTACTTTTCACTAATGCAAAGAATCTGATGTGGCCAACACATGACTTTCTCCATATTTGGGGTATATATATTTAAATTATTATGAATAGCATTACGAAGCAAAATTATTATTTCGTATCGTAAAAGAATACAGTCGTCCTTATTGCCGTAAATTACGTATATTTTGAATATGTTTACAGAATTCACCGCTAAATGGTGCTGGCGCTGTATACTGGTATTAAGAAAATGCAAAATATCTCCGAAATGGATGCTTCTACGAAAATTTGTTTCAAACAAAACTTGGAAGAATATTATTCTCTACAACTTTGGACCTCACGAAGATGACCAATTACGACGTTTTTGAGATATTTGACGGAAACCGAAAAAACCGATTATTTATAAATAATTCCTAAACAATAACTGCTATGGAAAATTGTTTGAAATAAAAGATGTAGGAAATTACATTATCTATAACCCTTGTATAGAACTGTATATACAATAATTATGTTTTAACGGAGAAATATCGCAAAAACCGAATCTGGTTTCGAATAAACCTCGACTTCCTGTTACCCGTTATTGTCGAAAAACTAATCAGTTCTTTATGCTAATATTAAAGTGTTATATATGAAGTTTGGTAATGATATGGCACGTACTTTTTGAGTTAGAGCGCCCACACTAACATACACACACACACACACACACAGACATCATTCCGAAAATAGTCTAAACGTGTTCTAGGGACCTCGAAACATGTATTTCCGTTGAAATCTCGAAGTCGATTTTTTTCATGAATACAATACTTTCCCATTACTACGAATGGAGAAAGTAAAAAAGACATTTTGTAAAATCCAAACAATACTCTGCTTATTTTGAAGGATTATGGTAAGAAGGCCCGCCACTGCCCAACCCGAGTGACCCAGCCCATGCGCCCCCAACGCCCGCCGCCCTGCGCTGCCGCTCACTCAGGCACGAATCCTTATTCCATCTACCCGCATGCCCCGCTCGCGCCCCACGCATCTCCTTCATCTCCACTTTCCCTCAAGCATGGCTGAGTGAAAGTGGAGGGGAAGTTTCGCTTCAGGTTGTGACTGACAAAGGTCTTCCCTTAATTAATATATACGTTGATTGGAAAAAGTGATATATGTTTCCTATTCACGAGACTAAAAATGTTGTAAAGGAATATGTTATTTTATTAAGAATGAAATAGGTAAAAAGGAATGAATAACTTATAGACGTTTGCCTTTTTGCCCTTCCTCTTTTTACTTTCTCCATACATAGTATGGGAAAGTATTGTGATCACGAAAAAAATCGACTTCGAGATTTCAACGGAAATACACGTTTTGAGGTCCGTAGAACACGTTTAGACTATTTTCGGAATGATGTCTGTGTGTGTATGTGATTGTGGGCGCTCTAACTCAAAAAGTACTTGCTTTGGCTTATATTCAAGTCTTGGATTTTAGACGCTTTTTTAGGCTAAAAAGTACATTTCGACTTATACTCGAAGATATACGGTAATGATTGTATAACAGCCGTTAACTATTTTTAAAAAATTCTACCATGTTATTTAACTAATTCAATTTACCGTCAAAAGTGACGGGTATGCATGACTTAAATTAAGGTGTCACCAGATTTTCAAAAATTCAAAGAAGTACACTATGACAAAGGCACCGAATGCTACCTCCTCCCGCTCAACAGAATTTGTTGTTTAACTTTTTTAAAAGAGAGCGTAGAGTGATTTGAAGATAGGGGATTCTACATCTTGATTGCCGATGGAGAAGAGAGCAAAAGTTTTCATTTTTACTTTCTCCATATATAGTAATGGGAAAGTATTGTGATCATGAAAAAATCGACTTCGAGATTTCAATGGAAATACACGTTTTGAGGTCCCTATAACACGTTTAGACTATTTTCGAAATGTCTGTGTGTATGTGATTGTGGGCGCTCTAACTAAAAAAGTACTTGCCATATCGTTACCAAACTTCATATATAAAACTTTAGCATGAGCACAAAGAACTGATTAGTTTTTAGACAATAACGGTTAACTAGAAGTCGAGGTTTATTCGAAACCAGATTCGGTTTTTGCGATATTTCTCCGTTAAAACATAATTATTGTATATACAGTTCTATACAAGGGTTATAGAGAATGTAATTTCCTACATCTTTTATTTCAAACAATTTTCCATAGCAGTTATTGTTTGGCAATTATTTTATAAATCAGTTTTTTCGGTTTCCGTCAAATATCTCCCTAAAAACGTCGTTATAGGAAATCTTCGTAAGGACCAAAGTTGTAGAGAATAATATTTCTTCCAAGTTTTGTTTGAAACAAATTTTCGTAGAACCATCCATTTCGGATATATTCAACTTTTTTCGTAATTTGTAGTTTACAGCACCAGAACCATGTAGCGGTGAATTCTGTAAACATATTCAAAATATAATTTACGGCAATAAGGACGACTGTATTCTTTTACGATACGAAATAATAATTTTGCCTCATAATGCTATTCATATTAATTTATATATCTATACCCCAAATATGGAGAAAGTCATGTGTTGGCCACATCAGATTTTTAATTTTTATATAGGAGTGAGGGGACTTTATTCCCTTGCTATAGTTGTTTACATATGGTAAGATATTTATCCTCTGTTGCCTGATTTGTTCATGTAAGAGCGTGCTTTGTGATGGCTTCTCAACATAAGTACATTCAGGTGATCATTAAAAAAGTGTCTTAAAAATTACGTACTTCATTAGTATTTTAGCCCCAAGGGTAGGGTCCATTATTGGATCTATTTACCGTATTTGCCGGTGTATCTTTCGGTAAAATTCCTATTAAATTTCTTCCTAATACAAGGAAGGGTGCCAAAAAAACAGCCAAAGAGGTGCTCAGGATAAACTCGAATCAACTCGCGCGACTTATTGCACTACATTTTATTGGCCGTGATAGTGATTGATTTATGTCAAACGCGTAAATTCTTCATTTCTTATCGATATGATGATAAATCATCAATCCCTTAAGCTTGGAGGAGTGAATGCTTTTTGCTGGAAGAGATTTTTCTGTGACGTTATAGATCATGTTTCTCGTAGCGATTAAATCGATAAGTAAAGAGCGGTAACAATAAATGACACTTTCATAGTATTCAAGTGAACAGTAGCTTGGAAATAAAAGAATTTCTCTAATTGAATGTTCATGTTTAAAAGCATAAATAGCATTTAAACCATCAATACAACATCGAAATGGGGAGCATGTTTCTTTCGACCTTCTAATATCTTGTAAACACCGTCTGCGTATTATACTCTTTCTAAAGTCAATGAATATCTAATAGATGTGTCAGTCATTAATGAAAAAATACTTTTGATACCGCCTCCATCGCATTGGACGATATTCTAAGCACTAAATCTATTAGTGGAGTCGCCATGAACACTAAAATTTTTGAAAGGAACTGGAAAAGAAAGAAATCTTTCAAAAATTAAAATAGTACCATAAATGGCAATGCAATTTAAAGTGATCCTTGGAGCCTTTGCACTAACTTCACTTTAAAAAAAATCATCTCCACTTTGTGCCTTGACTTCTAAGCAACAAGATGACCTAGCATTTAAAAACAAATCTTGGGAAGTATCCAATTTTCCAAAGTAGTTTTTGACTATATCACCTTTACGGGTTTACACCCTTTGTCCCGCAATATTAATTATAAAAATAGAAATCACACCAAACCTGAATCATATTATACATATAAATAAAAGTTAAAAGGTTAAACAGGGCCGGTCCTAGGCGTGCACAGCGTGTGCCTTCTCACTCGGGCGGAGGCTTCCAAGGGGCAGCCTTCGGGTCGCTACTATTAATAGAGTTTAATAGATGTATGCCACTTATAAACATATTTAAATTGGTGTTTTGAAGCTAAATAATATTTTTTAAAACTGTGAAAGGTTCATATGGGATCACACATAAAACGAGCACGCGTAAATCGAGAGATATCTGTTTTTGGATAAGCTATAAGTCCAAAAATTCCTTCGTACACCCCCGTAAAAACCTTAAGACCGGCCCTGGGCTAAGGATAATATTTAGGCAAGGTAAAATTTAACAAAATGATAGGAAGGTACAAAGAATAATACAAAACACATATATTACAATAAGAAAATAAAGATTACTGAATCAGAATTAAATAGTAAATAGAGTCAGAATGAATTGCGGATATGAACATTATTAAATAATTATTTCAACAAATGAATACCTATGCGTTTTTGAGGACCTTACTAGCATTTGTAGACACTTTTCTCAATTATCTATGCGTAAGTTACCTTCGACAAATGCTTTCCTCAAGGTAGTCCCCGCCCGGAGATCCGACTGGGGGAATATTTTACCTCCGGAATGTTTTGCCTCGAGAGAACTCATATTGTCCAACCATATAATCATTATTAGGGAATTTTAATGTGGTAGTTTCCCTCTTGCTTTCCACATCGCAGTACTCTAGCCGTTTAAATCGTCCCGATCACGCCTACAGCTCTATTGGATATAGACCCAGCCAGCATAATTTGTTTTTGGCTCTATGCCATACTGACAGTACTGCTGCCTACTGACTGAAAGTCCATACCCCTCTCAGAATCTTTCCACCCCTTGCCCTACGAACCTGATCTGTGGCGCAGAATCTATGAATTTTACGCGAAATGAATTTAAGAACGCACCCATTGGAGGGCCATTGGAAAATCCAAGAGGGGGGAATACGTGTCGATCGTCACCTCCTTGGATTCGCCTCTGAGTGCGGCTCCCTAAATAAACTATTTCTATAAAACACGTGTAACGACAAGTTCATTCGTGACTTAAATGCACATTTATAAGAGCTTCATTATATAGGAAGTTAATTTTAAAAATATATATTGTTTTAATCATCTGTACTACGGCACTTCTTGCGTTGATTTTTATTCTAAATTTGAAAAAGTAGCACCCTTTGTTAATTCAGTTGCCGAGACCTGATCTAGGACTCTAGAACTCTGTTCAAGGCCTTCCCAAAATCAAATAAGCAAACAAATACGTTGCGACTGAATTCGTTTCACATTACTTTAGTAATTAAGATTGAACTTTTGTATTCGTGCATTCAACCTCTTTAAAAGTAAGTTTGTTTTTATTGATGTAAGATATAACATGAGGAAGCGGTAAACTTTCATGTAATTGGCATACGGAAGATTTGTACACAAACTAAGTTTCACAGTATCACCATAAATGGCATTTCGGAGAATATAATATTTAAATATCAGGACTGTGAGAGGGAAAAGATTTTTTAGCGACGCCTCCGTTGGATGAAAGAGAAAACTTGGTGTACCTAATGTAAATAAGTATGTATAGACAGAGACGCTTCTTCATAGAATTATACTAATGGGATCCAATTAAAGGTGCACGCATAAACTGTCCTCCTGTTTATTAGAGCACTTAGGTAATCAAATTCCATGAAGCATCTAGTGCTGCAAAATATAGTTTCGTCAGAAATATTTCAAATGATTAGTATCTACATTTCAAAAGTTAAAATTAATAAGTATTTGAATACATCGAGTATAAGAAGAACGATTTGTAATGGAGTGAATATATTTTTATATAACATGATTGCCTACACTCGAAATAATATATAATTACTACTTACATGCATAAAATGTGCTTGGAGAAGTCAAAGAATAAAGAGAGCGCTGATGATGTGAAAGAAGATGTACTGTTTCTTATCTGCCTTATCTACCTCAAATCACAAGAAGTTCTTCCTCTGCCATCATTCATACTAATCCATAATCTCGTTCTTTTTTCGAAAATGCAATCACTAAGGACGGCTCTTTTGTATTTTTTGGGTTTCCCAACTATTATATGGAGATACTGGAGATATATAAATTACTAATTGGATTTCAGATGTAAGAGGAGCTCGATAACACTGTTCTGAATTGCGTGATTTAATCCGACTCTTTCGATGCTGATTAATAAGTTTCATTGCGACAGTATTTTTATGGCAACCTATATGGTTGAGAAAACTCTCATAGCAGATATCGATTGTTCTTTTTCGTCTTAACGTACATTTCTCAATGTAAACGGCCCTTGCGAGAATCCTTCCGTTTTCTACTTTACGCTGAAAATGTTTTGGGTAGAAAATTGTTAACAGATGCACAAACGGTGGAAAGAAATTCTACCAATTTATTATTATATTTTCCCGATTTCTTTTTTTAAAAATAGCTTTTAACTTAATGCTACACATCATCAACTGACTTCCTAATTCTATCGCGGGGACAGTTTCCTTTCTTCAATTTCTTTTAAAATGTCCATTTTCACTCAAAGACAAATGCAGTTCTTTACGGTTATACCGCGGATTTTGGCGGAAACGCAGCGACCCGCATTACCACAAGGTTTTCCGCAATATAGTCGAGGTCCATTTGACCCAATACAGTATGTAAATACAACTTTTTAATTAAATCTTGTATGACTGGTACAAGCAAAGAAAAATACAAAAATCAATAGTGATATCCAGTGTTTTTTTGTGACGGTACGCGACAGTACGGCACCTTTTTTCAGAGCAATGTTGACATCCGTCTAATTTCGGTACATTTTCATTTTTAATTCTTTAAAACCTAAAGTAATAAGCGGGTTCTATAAATGTTAAACATTTTGATTTTAATTATCAACTTTGTTATTAAAAGGTTATAAAAAAATCAATAGAGAAGGGGGAAGAGGGTGCAGGAAGAGGTGGAGAGGGGTGGGAGTGCCGGCACCTCTTTTTCTACAAAAACAGTACTGGTGATATCACTCTATAGTCAGGACAGTGGAATTTTGTCAAATTCAATATAATATCTAGGAGGAAGAGGAAGACCCTAGATATAACGGAATTTGCATTATATAAGCGATGGCGCGGAAACAGTATTCGTGTTTTGCCTTCTCATTAAAACTTCTCATATTTGAGGAAATGAAGAAGGGTTCAATTTATACAAAAAATACCACTTTGAAGAAGAAAAACACATTACTTGCTAAATGCACTCTCTTTACCAAGAATTTGTAAATGGTGTGCATGTCTAGGGAATCACATTGGCACGATGGGAAACGGGGATGCTTACTTCAAAATCGGTCCCTTAAGATGGTAGATAAAAGAAAGGATCGGAATGTAGATTAGAAATTTTCTTTGTGCCATGACATTTTGCTTAGCGCATCTCAGCAAACTCCAATCGTGTATTATTAATGGTTTAATGCGATTATTCGGCTAATCAAACAGCTTTAAAACTTTCGATGTTCGTAAAATATTACCGACACAAAAAATTAACAAATGAAAGCACGCGAGAAGCGTAGTCGCGTTTTCTCAAGAGATCCATAAATTCAAATTTAGAATTTCGTTTCTAGTATGGTGGCTACCCCGATAGTGCCATGATTCCAGTTCTACAAATATTACATTATTGTATTTTGTTTCTGATGAAAGGGTAGCCCTGATGATGATGATGGAGGTAGCGGACATTCTATTTTCAGACCACAATTGAAAGCAGGAAATCCGGATGAAGTGAAATGATTCCAATATGCTATTTTTACTTTATCATATACAAATTATATTGAGAAAGTATTGTAATCGCGAAAAAATTCGACCTTGAGATTTTTACGGAAATACGTTTTAGGTGTCGCTGCGTCTGAAAAAGTGGTTTTCGCAATGCCGTCTGTTTGTTTGTCTGTTACTGGCTCTAGAGCCTAAACGGTAGAGCGAAAATGAATAAAATCTCGTATTTAGGAATTATATCATACAGAGCAGAGGCTACATAGAAATGGATGACATTGCTCAATAATTAAGGGAAGTTTATTCTACGTATTTTTAAAACAATTTGATTTTCTCAAAAACTGCTCTAACGATTTTGATCAAATTTCGTAGATTTACTTGAGTTTACATCTTCAATAATACTACATATTTCATTTTTCTCGATGAATGAATATAAGGCTAGTTTATTCTAGGTAACTTTAGCAATAATTTGATTTTCTCAAAAACGGCTGTAACGATTTTGATAAGATTTCGTACAGTTTCTTGAGTATACGTCTGCAATATTACTACATATTTCATTTTTCTCAATGGATAAATATAAGGCTAGTTTATTCTTGGGCAACTTTAACAAAAATTGGATTTTCTAAAAACAGGCTGATACGATTTTCATTTTCTAAAGATAACTAAACGACGCATTAGTATATGAGAAAGTTTTTTACAATGTATGTTGTACCGATTTTTTTTTCTATTTTAATAAAAGCTTCAAGTTAACAACGCTAAAATGGATGTGTTTCAAAAGATACAAATGCGCAATATATTCATATAAACATATCAAAGTACAAATATTCCGCGGAAATAATTTGTTTGGGTTGCATACCGACCGTGTCTTCGTCAGTTACTCTTCCATAGGATTAAAAAGACGAAGTTCGCTTCTATTTGGTAGAAATGCTTTTTTCCGATCACGGCTGCTATAAATTGTCAAAATATAATGGGATTAAAGCTTAGAGAACAGTAAACACAATATCTAATTTGATTATCGATAATTCTTGTGGTTTTAATGCCGGCGACATTACATCAAAACTCTTCCTAAATTGTCATCGCTAATTAACCTCTCACATACTTCTTTCGGAAACTTGTTTGATTAAAAACTTTGTAAAGTACGTTAATTAATAATTTATAAGAATAACACTAGACTCAGAGAACTGAAGTGGAAAGTGAAAGGTATATCAAAGCATCGGTCATCGTTCATTATCGAAAGAGGCGACTTGTCAATAGGACTGGTGAAAAAGGAACTTTTATGGAATTAGACAACCTATAGAACAGGGTGACGATTAAAAAATTGGAGATGCCGATCCTTGAGGAATGTGCAAGAGCCTCGGGCTACGTTTAAGACGAAACATTAGAGATACTCACGAAGAGTCGCACCTGTATCGAGCGCAGAGCTTAATGGGAGACTTCAACGCGAGAATCGGACTATCGTTTTGTTCTTGTGAAGAATACGAAATTTTGGTGGTAGTCGGTTCATCAAGTTCGCAGAGAACAGCCTACTTAACGCAATTAAAAAAAATAACAGTCAGCGATGAAACGACGTAAAGAGAGAAATGGACCTAATGACGGATATAAGCCATTTCCTCACAAAGATCGAGAAAGTCCTGACGAATTACCTGCCAGGGTGTGACATCGAGAAATCCAGATATGAGATATTGGATTCTGAAGGAGATTAGAGAAATCGATCATTTCCAAATCATCCGAAAGCGAATGTAAGAGCCAATATGGGCGGCCCATTCGTCGGCTTACTAAGTCGTCAACATATCTGCTGCGAAATTAACATTTAAAAATATATATAATAATATATATGCTCTCATGAGGCACACATACCGAAATGTGATAGGACATTAAGATAATATAATATTGTTAATCTTAGGATCTTAGGTTCATTAGCCTTATTAGTTGGGAAAACCAGATTCCCATTTAGGATACAATTCCATAATAACTGGTTATTCACCAACAGTAGATTCTAAAAAAAGTTAGCCGGTACATTAATCTGGCCATAGAATTAAGGAGCATAAAAAGCCGCGGCAAATCTCTCTGCGCAGGATAGAGAATAGGCAGCATATACTTTGATTTACTATAAAAATAGTTAAACGTATAAGGAGAAGTATCTAATTCAGTGGTTCCCAACATTTTGGTATGGGAAGAACCCTTTCAAAGAAATTCAGAATTACGTGGCACCCTCACCTTTAAAAACAAAGTTGGATATTTTTGCGTACGTGCATAGTGAAGTTTAGATGCATTCACTTGTTGGTGCGACATAATTATCTATTTACTAGAGGAAAGGTTAATGCCCTAATTATCTATCATTTCCCGAACGTTGATTTATTTATTTATAAAAGTTTTTTTGCGGCACTTCCAACAATCGGCTGTTGCAAACCGAATGCCGCGACACACAGTTTGGGAATCACAGATCCAATCTCTTAAATAGAAGAATATTGTGGTATTTTTAATATGATTGGATGTACAAACATGTATTCACTTCATACATGTTGTAATATCTTTTCATAATGACATGAAAAGCTGCAAAGGGAATTTAAATGAGAAGAAAACAAAGAAAGGAACTGGGGACATAACATATAGAGAGTGTGGCAAATTAGATTTTGTTGAAGACGTATAGACAGTATTACGACAAAAACTTCAGAGAATACGATAAAAAGCACTTAAGAATATTATGATAAACGAATTACAAAAGAACGAACTAATAAGCAGAATAACGACAGTGACAAGAGAAAAGAGACCTCTAGCGAAATAAAAATGGAGAAAAGGGGACGAGTGGAAGGGGCAGTGGGGGTGGGGGGTGGGGGAGGGGGTGGAGGAAGGAGATGTAAAGAGAAAGAGAGAAGAATGGAGGGAAGGGGAGGATTAAAAGACAGAGAGGATGACTGGGTGAAAGAAATGGAGCGAGGCGATGGTATAAAGGTGGGTTTATCGAGACAGAGAACGAGGGAGCGTGGGAGGATTGGTTTGGGAAAGTGTTACGGGGAAAGCGGTGTGCCAAGGAGTGAGTGAAGGGAGAGAGAGGGCGCTGATGACGGAAGAGGAGAAAGGAAGAGAAAGAGGAAAGGTTGCTTCAAAAGAAAGCAGAGAGGGGGCAGTAACCCCGGGCGCATGGCTGAGGAGGGCGAAAACTCAGAGACTGAAAATTACATTTTTGTTTGAATTTTATTTGGAGGGCTTCTAGGGGTTCTAGGAATGTCATTAACTATTAATAATAATTATAATTTAAAACAATAAGATTATTAACCTTTATCTTATGAAATGGAAGTTAAGTTCCTACTAAAAGATTTGTTTTAATGGGTTCATTCATCAATAGTAAATTACACTAATTGTAAGTTTCTTCTTTCATTGGCATTTGGTAGTGAATTCTATATATTCGAATATATTCTAAAATTGTAGTTTTATCGAATAAAAATTAATGAAAGTTCATTTTTTAAATCACATCAATGTTAATGTTATGTGAAAGTAATTTTATTAAAAAAATAATAATATTGCGATGTATGCCAAATTTTCTCAAATATGTGTGTAGTATTCTTGGGTTTCCACCATATTCACTATTTGGCCAATACATTGAGCATGGGGACGAATATTTTCTAACTTTCCCCTGGGCGCAGAATACCCTAGCTACGCCACTGAAAAAAAGGGCAAGATTTTCTCAATGAATTTAGCGCATATGAAAACACAAAGTTCAATGATATAAGTCTTTTGAAATGTGAAACACCGAGAATATTAGCGAATGCGACGGGTTTTAATTTCGTTACATAAAAAAGTTACCCATTCGCTCTAGGAAAACGTGTATTATTAACTCGAAACGCATGCTTGGTGAATGTTTATTTCTTAATACAGCGGCCGATGACGTTTTAATATCTCCATTTGACACCACGACCCAGTCGTCCTATCTGAATCTTGCATCATTTGTCCGGTCGAATAATTAATTCTCCTATTTTGCACTGTTTTTTGCCTTCGCTCTACTCATGTCAGACTATCAATTTTCTGCGGTGTCCTTCGACTTTCACAGTTACATTAAACACTTGATTGCATTCGACGCAGCCTTCTTCGCTCTAATTCCAGAATTCGTTATATAAAACTGTTTCGAATCTAATATTACATCAAGTACTATTTCGAGCTTCGATAAGGTAAGCCTCTGTGTAAAGAAATTTCGATTAATCGCAGGCATTATTTCTCACCATTAAATTCGTTTAAATTAAATTCTATAATGTTAATATTGGATAATTTGAACTTTTCTGCCTTTCCTCGAGTTCAAAAGATCGTTGCAGGGGCGTAGGAATTCGCTGCACCATCGCAGAGCTAGTCAAGTAAGAAGGAGAAGGTTATAAAAATCCTGACCGTAGGTGAAAATAATTTTTTCAGATAAATAGCAAATACCATAAATGTGAATCTTATGCACCTCTACTTCCACATCATCGATAAGCTGAATAGTAAAACGATGCACGTTAATAAGCGTACAAATTTTTTTTGGGGTCTCAGGAACAAGAAGGACGCAACCTAGAGTTTCCATCCTAAGTAGTCAAGAAAATAGGAGCGAATAACTGATAAAAGTTTATATTTAGACAACATCAAGCAAAAATAGAACACGAATAAACCATTAATATATTTTAAATGGGTGATTAAAACATCCAGCCAAATTCAATCTTAACAGAGATTATTGAGAGAGAAGAATACTCCCAATGCCGAAGAAAACGAAAGTAGACAAGTCCTAAGTGGAATAAATCTCACTATATATTCGGGTTTTATTACTGTAAATGTAAACTTATAAACGAAGCAATTTAATAAAAACCGAATCATACACCTTCAAATATAAATTTTTCCTCGGAGGCGACTAACGGCTACACTCAAGGAAAAAAATTTTATCCGAAAGCAGCGTATCCGTAGAGTGAAGCGCTCGGGCGTGATGCAACCGATAGCACGTGTTGCGCCTCACCTGTTGAAAGGCCTCGCGCCGCTCTCCGTCGCCAGGAAGAGGACCAGCACTATCAGGATGACACGGGCCATCGAAGAAGCCCCACCGCGGTATCTCACGTTCATCTTCTCTGTCTCTTTCACTCCGCTCCGTTCGCCGCCCTCGCTTCAAATAGCCGCTGCCGCTGAGAACGAACGATTTGCCGCCGACTGCGGCGGCGGAAGGAAGCTGGAGGGGTGGGGGGCGTGGTGGGGGGCGCCACCTCTTGGAAGCACAACGTCATTCCGCAGAGGGCCAATCGCCTTTCGAGAAGGAAGCGCGGAGGGAGAGAATGCCGGTGTCCCGTATTTCGCATTTATCCGCCGAATTCGGCCTTTCCCCCCCTCTCGTCCCTCCTCCCTTACGCCCTCCCCACGCACTAATTAGCGCGACCGAATTCCCCCATCCTCCTCCCCTCCTCGCCCCCCTCCCACTACCAAAGTAATCAGCCCCCCTCGGACTGTCCCACTCGACGCTACCAGGAGCACGATCCTGTGACGCGAGTATACTTCGGGAAAGGTAAGACTACGTGACATGTTTCGATCGCAAGTGTTTCGCAGAACAAAGCGAAATCGGAGGACGGGTTGCCATAACCTCGAAAGTATACTTCGGAATTCATAATGTACCCTGTGAGCGTCATATATGTGATTTATGAAAAATTATCTCCAAAACGTTTGATCTGCCAATGACCAAAGACGTATGGAGAGATAAATCGATGAATGAATTCTTTAGAAATTGCCGTCAAACAGGGTCCAAATCGTTCTTTCGAATTTGGGGATCAAGGACAGGATGCGTACCACCGATAGCCAAGGATCAAACTAGGCTCCTTAGCATATCAGGCCGATACCTATACTGTTAAAATAATACGCGCAAAGCGATAATTAATTAAAAACTTATTAACTGAACCCCAAGCCCCCCCCCCTCTCTCACTAACTTACGCGCGTATCATCGTACACGTGTACGGACCTTGATTTCTCTCTGGTTAAACATCCATATCTGAGCAATATATTGACCTTTTCCTCAACAGAAAAATAAACATAAATGCCAAGCATGCCGTAATATATTGAAGTGGCCGCTTTTAAGGGGCAAACAGGGATCAGAAATTTACCGGCTTGAGAAATTAAGCAAATTTATCCAGATGAAAATTAGTGTAGAAAATGCGCGGGATTGTCGTAAAATAAGTGTCCACAGTGTTGAACAACCTTTCAAATTACGCGCTTGTAATTTCCAGCAGCAGCATCATCATGTACGTATACGTTACTCAAAGGGATGCGACTAGGTGGTTCCCCGCACAGGGTACATAAGGAAGTCGCAAGCATCATCTGTAATCCGTCGTCGCTCTCGCATTTCTCCATAACTGTCCTCGACCTACAATGGAAATTTCGGACTCGAAGAAAGATCTCTACGTCAACCGACCAATGCGACATCAAGGACCTGCTCCGCCCCATAAAACTCTCTCCCGGACATTCTAACAACCTACCTAACGCACCTAGTCGATTTCAACACGTGGCGAATCGCACCTCGCTCTCGGTTCTACGAAACATGATTTGCCTCCTCTAAGGTCGCCAACCCAGTCGTATCCCTCTCGCGTCAAGAAATCGGGGTTTTCCGCGACATCCGCATACTCGCTGGTATATTTCCGTTCAATGCCGACCGTTTCGATACTGCTTTCGCCTCCAATATTCGCTATCGGACCTTCTGCATCGATCATGATATTTCGATCAAGGGATTGAGCCTAATGGAATATCATTTCGGAGAATATCACGATGTCCTGATTTTGTTCCGGTTCTGTTCCTTTAGAAAATGGACCGTATCGTTTTATTTAAATAAACAATATATAAAGCCAGGCAATAATATTAATTTGCAAAATTTAACATTTCGTGTTGGATTTCAAGCATTCCGTGAGAAAAAATAATTGCACGGAGCATTAAGCAGTATTCCGTAATTTTGACAAACAATAATAGAATAAATTAAGTTCCATATTATGGCCATTTTAGTTATGAAACTCCCAATACAAATTTTCAAGCGGTTAAAAAAAATCAAAAAATAAAAATATTTGGTTCGGTTCGAGTTTTGGTTAAAAATTTGTTTAGTTAGCGGTTCAGAAAATTATACGCGGTTCGTTCCGGTTTTCGGTTCGCGGTTAGTTTAGTTCCGGTTATCGGTTAGGTTAGGTTAGTTCCGGTTTTCAGTCTACGGTTCGTTTCAAGCCCCTGATTCGTGCGTGGGATGATGGAAACGAAAGGCCATTCACCACAAAGGCGGAAATTTTGCGACGTTGTCCTTTACGCGGCCTCGAACGGAGACGATGGTCTTTCCGCCATACGTGGGTCCGCCCTATCGAGGGGGCCGCCGCCCCAGCCCGAGGGGCGTCCCCGGATCGCTCTCCGCCGGCGGGTTTTTTTAATTCCAGAGGCTACGTGCCTCGAGGAATGCGCGTTGCTCTTCACTCTCGTTTAATCGCCGAATAAGGAATCCCCTTTGCGGTTTCGCTTTAATCTCGGGACGGAGAAAGCGGGAAAGACTCCGACGGAGAAAAGGCACCGTTGTGCTTTCGAATGAAAAAGGCTTCCTAGAAGCACGCGACGCCGTAGTCTGATATATCGCGATCCTGCGAACGCGGTTCCGCTTGCATAATGGAAATCCCGCCACTGAGATAAGGAGACGGCTGCCGCTCCTCCATCGATGGCGTTTGGATGCAAACCGCATCTTCATCTTCTTCATTCGTCCACGCCCTCTCTCACTCTATCTCTCTCTTCTCGTCTCGAAAGACGACCTCATCGCACGATGGCTAGAATTTTTCTGAATGTACTCTTCTTCAGACATATGTTACCCCAGAACTTATGAGTGCATGTGCGCATGCGTGAATGTGAGGCAAAAAAGAGCGGTATCAAGAATGACGAATCAGAAAAAATAATGCAGGGACAATCCTGCCAGCATTTTGCGATGTTTTTATATCGCTTTTATTTTATACAACGAGGATGATCCAAAATTAATGATGAAGATATCTCCAGTAAGCTCGGACTCCAAAACATATTACCACTGAGGATGGGTTCTTAGTAAATGAAACACGCACTTTATTTCCCCAATCATTTTTTGGTACGGGAATCGTCCTAATCACAAATTGGATTACAGCTAAAAGCTAGTCATTTAATTATTGAAACCTATGCCTTGGAGTCAAATTACATTTATCATACCCAATACCAACGCTATGGAATCAGTTAGACAATTTATAACTGGAATACAAACTTGGTTGATACATAACTCTAACAATAAGGCAGCGGTTGTCAATCTGAGGATCCTGAAAGATTTGCAAGGGGGTCGCAAAAATGGGGCAATATATATGGAATAGTTTTAATATCGTAATTTTTTCAAGATATTTTGTAGTACCTATTTTACTTAATTATTAAATTCATACAAAATGTATTCTGCGAATCGTTCAGGATAACAGTGTAACCATTGTTATAATATTCATAACATTTTGAAATTAATATTACATTTTATATTTATTAGTATATAGATGGGGAAAAGGGGATTGCGATAAGATTGACGGCCATAATAAGGGGTTCACAGGTACATAAAGGTTGGGAACCGCTGCTCTAAGAGAATGTATTCTCTTTATACAAAGTAAATCATCCACTAACGTTATCGAATTATTCTGCGCTTCAGAATGAATTGGTGCAAGCAAGTTATATACCAAGGAAGGATCCAGACTCTCCCTCTCGAATTCGCCGCTGGCAACCAAACTCCGTTCTGAAAAATCCCTAGCTCTGTCAGAATCTTTCCTTCCCGTGCCCAAATCTATAGCGCAGAATCAAGGAATTTTGCGCGGAATGGATTGAAGCACGCATCAAATGAAGGGCAATGGGATAGCCCAAGGGGAGAGGCGATCGCCCCTTCATTTGATCCACCACTGTTATACGCAGTATCAAATTTGCTTAAAATAAAGAATAAATCATCTTTATTATTATCTACACAATTACACGTTTGCTTAAAATGATCGCCGAAATGTAATATATTGTACATAATTTAACAAAAAACAGGGGGCGTTTTTGTAAATTTCACAATGGCTACGGTTAAACTCATAAAGATTGCCTTTAGGATTCCATTGCAAAATATTTTTAATTTCATGATATCATTTAAATACTGTAGATCTTCTACCCCTTCCTTTTCGTTTCTCCCCGAATTTAACATTCAGTTGAACTCGCTTTAGAAAACTTCGTTTCCTGAAGTTTTCCGCCATTTTTTCATTCTTTCATTTATCTCCTATTGACACGGTGTTTTCCTTCCTCTTTCCGCCATTTTGTTCGCACCCATTTCTCCGACTCTTAATTTAGCGAATAAAATATCGGTATACTTTTATTTCTGTCGAGTCATTACCAATTTCGCTCGTGTAAACATTCCTTAATTCTGATAAAATACTATATTATGGTCATTAGATAGAATTTGCGTCATCAATTTTTGAAATATAAAACCGTTGCGCTTCCACTGACCCTGAAAAATATATTCCCTGTTGTAAGGAAATGTTCGAGCGGATGAAATCGAACGCCATTCTCCGAACTATCCAGATTTCTCCTTCGCTCACCTCCACCACGCCCCCAAACTTCCGACCTCGCCGTTCTCTCCCCCAACCCCTTTCTCCCAACCCTATCCCTCACTTCTCCCAACTACCCCCTCTCCCGTTCATCTCTCTTTATTTTGCGCAAACATTTCCCACCGTCGTATTTATTATTTACTTTCTTGTCCCGACTCTTTGTAGCAACAGGCTGCTTTCGCTGACGCCTCGCGTGAGGCGTAGGAAGGGGTAGAGGGAGGGGGAGAGGGAGGGGGAGAGGGGGGTGGTCTGATTGGGGAGAGAGATGGGACCCTCTCACTTTGGACCCGTCGACCCCTTCCCCAAACACCCATCTTTCCCCTATCTCGTCAGATTACGCGCGGCGCCGAACATCCAGCGACCCCATCTCCCTTTTCCTGCACCCGTGTCCACTTTTCGCCTATCTCGATATTCGCTCTTCCCGCCCCCCGCGTCCATCCTCTTCCCTGGAAATCTCGCGCCATTTTGGGATTTTTCGCCACCCTAGTGGGTTCTTACGGCGGCGCCCGCTCGCACCGGGCTACCCTCCTAAGTGACACGGTTCTACATATTTCGAAATCTCCTCCCATCGCTACGGACGAACTATTCTGGCGTCCAAATCAGAGCGTTTTTAGAAAGGCGTTTTAAACATGCGTATTAATTTGTTTGTTGCTGCTTTCTCCGAATAGATTGTTATCGTGGGACCTTGTGACTTCAAACGACTACCAGCGCTAGTAGGCTTCTCAGTCTAAATCACAAAGCAAGAGAGGAGATAGACCCGGTGCCGGCATTAGCCTACTGTTAACGAGAAACACCAAGTGGACCAACAGCTTTACGTCCCTTCCGAAGGACCGAGCGCTGATTCGTGAGCTCTCCTCTGAACACGCAAATAGGGGGCCGCTAAACCTTTGAAAAAATCCTACTTTCGCAGGATTCGTACCGGGTATGCTCTGCGTAGCAGGCCAACGCCCTCGCCACTACGCCCGACTCGTTATCCAATCTTCTTGCAAAAACTGTATCGAAATTCCTTCGAAGGATTTCGGCCACACCGGATTTGATGATTTATATCAGGGATAGCCAAACCTACTTATCCTCGGAGCCGCATACGATAATCTTCAGAAGTTCGAGAGCCGCATGACACACATTCTGTGCTCATAAATTTACGAACACTAAATAACCTGTATCTGAAGCAATTCAGATATATTGCATATCCCTTAGGCATCCCCAAAACGTCTCAAGTCACAGTAAGTCACTGTATTCTGTGGATATTTAAAATCACAAACTAAGTTAAAAGAGCCGAAATCTAAGTTAATAGAACCGCATGTGACTCGCGAACCGCGGTTTGGCTATCCTTGAATTATAGAAACACCTCTCCCGCTTCGTTAATCTTTCTGGACGATTCTATCTTGAGTAAATTAAATGTTGCCATTTATTCGAAGGCTCCTATCATTTTAATTGATCTAAAGTAGTGGTGCGATCATAATTAAAACATATATAGAACAGGATATCATGCACAGACGAGAAAGTATACTGCACATTTGAAGTACGTATGCTAGGGTTACAACGCGATCGCTTTTCTGAATTCCAAGACTATGCTGCATATCCGGACATCTTCTGAAAAGTATACATTCAAGAATAAGCACTCAAGTATCAAAAATTGAGAAAATAAGTACCTACATACTTCTCTCAGGTATATATTATTTGCACACGCAATTATATTTTCTCAGGGGTTAAATGTCCTTTATTTTATTAATACGATACTTTTCTGCCTTATCGAGAGGATGAAAACGATTGTTTTTATTTTCTCTCCTTCTTCATCGTGTTTCCTCTCGTTCTCTCTACTTCAAGCAAGCCACTCGATTGGGGGTCCTTCCATCGCACGGACAAGTGACCTACGACCTCTCCTACCGATAGATAGCGATCGATTTCCCACGCTCTATATTGAGATAAATTACAATGGACCTAAAAATATGGCTAGATAAATCGGTGCAAATCGTCCCTGATATCGCCATAAATATTTCGTTGTCACTAAATCGTAGCGAACATGATCGATCGTCGAACGGATATCTTCCACGGATGCGTCGGTAGAGTCCTTAGGCCAGGAGTTTCCAACCTTTTGGATGTGACGAGCATCTAGTTGTATCCAAGAATATCAAACGAGAACCACTATATTTCTGAAAAAAATAGGAATGATCGTGAATAAAATCAAACCGACATCAATGTTATTATTAATGATTTTGAATACGTTTAGAAAGAAATAAACCGAGAAAATTAAATTATTGGTTCTAAGAAATTGGATATTAAGCACTGTAGAAGAGTGCGGTTAGGCTGTCAAAGAGCACAATCAGGCTTCCAAAGAGCACAGCAGTGCTCGCGAGCACCATGAACCTCTGCCTTAGGCGGAACAGAAAGACGTGGAATAGCAACTAAACGGATCGATTAAACGATTAGCACTATATGCGATCATAAGATCATTTTTATAATTAAAACGGAGTATAAAAAAAGTCGTGGTGCTGGTGTTTGTAATTCGGAACAGTGTAATATTACGATAAATGCTAGTTATAAGGTTAATATTAGCTGCCATCTTTATTGAAAGAATAGTATTTTTTTAGTTAGAAGAGTTTGAATCTGACCGTCGTAACGGATATTGTCCAAAAATTTTAGTTTAATGATAGACGAATTATAGATGCAGTGACGTGTAATAGGGCGGTGTGAGATTCAGAAACCATCGAACGATGATTGAGGCTAGAGAATTTCCTGGATAGCGATCTCCATCCATAGCATTCAGTAATTCCGTCTTTCAGTATACATCAGTGATTTCAAATCTGTTTTTCGTCACACATTAGTGTGTCGCTACGTAAAATAAGGTGTGTCACGAGATGTATTCAAAATGTTTATAAGAAAATTTTTATTTAAAATACGATTCTTCCAGAAAAAAGCAAAATTGTGGGAAAAATATATAAAGATCTATGACCAATAATAATATAAATAAATGTGTCTGGCTATAATATTAACTTAATAGATTTTGTAACGCGTTAACCATGGGTTCCGGCCCCATGCAGCACTTCAATCAATTAATGATAGCAAACTTATCGCATTACACACCCTGTCGCTCTCTCTTCAGACGTTATTGAACACTTCTTAACATGCGTACTTACAAGTGCACAAAATAGAACAATATGGAGGATTGGGGTGCCGCGTTCATTTTAGTCCGTGGCTTAGGCTGTCGCCACCAGAAAAAGTTTGGCAAACACTGGTATACACAGACCACTGACTTCATCGTTGTCATCGGCAACGAAAACCGTAAATTACTCCACAAACCAAGGACGGATCTAGAAACTTACCAAGGGGTGGGGTGATTACCGAATATTTTTCCATGTGGGTAGGGGATATTTTTAATTTGTACACCAAATCCTAATTTTTATTAATTGTTTTTTATTAATAAACGCTGGAACACGATAGAATAATATGGCTCATTTGTACCGTGAAGCCTATTGAGGAAAACCTCCTGCAGAATGACAACCCTCTCGGCTTCCCCTTTTGCTAACACCAAAGATCGCTCCCCCTTGGATCCACCACTGATATAAACCCATAATTAAACAAGTATGAGACGCTAAATCAAGATAAATTATATATTCTACTTATAAATAACACAAAATTTATGAAACAATCACTTTTTAAAGCATCTCCAGATTTGGTCAAGTTGCTATACAAAGGGTTTCATTTGAAAGCATAAATTATTATTATTTTATTAAGATAAATACATTATTCGTTCCTTTCGAATCCAATCATCCGACTCGTATTAAGATTGGTTCAAAATAATTCAATTCTCTTTTAAAGTTGTACCATTTCTTTGACATGTAGTTGGGGTTCTTAGGTTTGGCGCACTTGTCTAATACACCATCGACGCCGGCTGACAAAAAAATCTTCCAATTCCTCAAACAGAATTCTATTTGTCGGGAAATTATATCTCGCGAATATCAGGCAATTCGGTTGGTCACTTTAGGCAATTTCTCCGTCTATTCATAAGCGTCGATTAATGCGATTCTTACGATGCGAACTTCGCCGCCATCTTTTCCGTCGTATTTATTTCTTCCCCTCCCTCTTCTCTCGTCTTCTCGATGGCGTCTCCCCTCTTGGGACGCTACCCACAATTCTCTTGCCGGCCACTTCTTATGCCGCGTGTGTTCCGACCATCGCATTTCAGTTTCTGATTCAATTACGATCCTCTTTTGTTAGCCCCCTCCTTCACTCATTCCAGCATGCCTCTCTCTCTCTCTCTCTACCAAGTCCCTTTAGGATTCTCTCAATCGATGTCTGAGTTAATTTTCCTGATGCAAGCATTAACGCGATGCGTTTGTCGAATAATTTCCTCTCCGAAAGACTTTTCTATATCAGATTACTATATTTATTTTGCGTGTGCGCAACTAACTTCGTTTCCTATTTGGATTCTTTCTATTTTCTCTAAGTTCCTTTCCCCCGAGTTTCTACTTCTTTGACGATTTTAATGGCATCCATAACTTTTTCACGTCCCTTAATTTACTCCCTATTTTTAGCAAACTTAAGTCATTACAGTTTACCTAACATTGTCTGTTCGTCCGTGCACCTGTTACTTCTCTTCTACTACTTGATGAGTTGCGGATGTATGGAAATTTGAGGAAACGTCCTCAGAATACTAAATAAATCATAAAAAGACCTTTAGATGTATTAAAAAAATTCTCCTCGCGCTTTCACAAAATAAATGGAACGATACCGAATTCGGAAATTTTGCAGCTCAGCGAAAGCACGGTCCCCGAGAGAAATTTATTCGTTGAGATTTCTCGTGAGTGAAAGGAAGGTGGATCTATATATGTCAGAATATTCCTCTTGAGTGTCCCTTAAAAGTTTTTTCTGGCAATATGAAATATTTTAAGAACTTACACCAGCATTTACACTCAAAACTTTCAGACGTCAAAACTATGATAAACATATAAGTCAAATGTCTCATAGAAATAGAGACCTGTGAGTGGTAATGGGACCATATATTTTTAATAGCTTATTTTATCAAATCCGTTTCTCACCTATGATCGATAAGGGTATGCCTCTTTGTGTTATGAGCTGGTAAATGATATTCCGCTGTGGCGTGAAATCAACTGCGCATTTCCACGACAAATTAAGTATGGAAAATGTTTTTTAAATCTTCGACGAAAGCTTATTTATTTTTATCTCGCGTCTTTTCGCACCGAGCTATTTATTTACGGATGCTTAGCTGTTTCGCCGAAAAAAAGAGTTATCTTTTTAATTCGGACCTAACGTAAGGTGGACATAAATATTCCTTCCATCCGGCCTCAGTTCCCTACAAAGCGAACATAAAAGTCTCAGAGCGGATTCAGCAGAGGCGACCGCATCCGTTAATTATTCCTGTTAGGAAAAAGATAACGCCAGCCACGAAGAAGAGAACGCGACGCGATGGAGGCCCCCTCTCTACCTGCGTGCCATCACCTTTCGTTAAAGCATAAACATTGTGCTCCTTCCGTTTTAATTGACATGTTTTTTCCTCATTTATCCTCTGGTTTTTCCGAAATTCTTGCTCTTAAGTGATTTCCTTCCTTAAATTTAAGAAGAGACTATATATTCTCAATTTCGTCCTTAATAGAGTCGTTTATCCGTCCGTCTCTATCTAATCACACTTTCTCCCCTTCCATCCCATTTTCAGTCCCGAAGCAGGCTTCATTTTACTGATTGTATTTCCATGTTGGAATTTTCGCATCGAATAATGGATTATGGGCAGGTGTGTAACTACGAATTTGAGACTCCTATGCTAGTAAAATATTTTGAGCCCCCAACTATGTATAAAATTATTTTTTTATATATTTTTTTCGAAGTTTCAATTCTGAAAAGTTCCATATCAACTTCTGAGTTTCTACAGTAAGAAGTGATAAATACTATAATCTACTTCTGGGCATATAAGTGCCTACGTAGTTTTTTATTCACTTTAATTTTGAAAAGGATGACGACACAGTTACTGGCAGTGTCAAATACGTATATCACCAAAGCTGCACGTACATTGCTATTAATTGATGACATTCTGTATTTAATCATTATTATATCCATTAGTTCCTTAATGTCCACGCAGTTTTCAATCTCATCTTTCAAAACAGTGTTTGTTGATAGCGAGAAAAGTTCGTCACAATGGACTTTGTCCATAATATTTTTATAAACTTTTGTGAATATTGTTTTTCTTTAACATATAATTTAATGAGTCTTCTAAGCATTATTTTCGGGCCCTCCAAAAAGCTTGGGGCCACCACGCGCTTCGTGGATCTGCACCCGCCCAAGTTACGCTCCTGATTATAGACTTTTTGCAGCCAAGAAAATCAATCGTTTCTGGTCTCTCTCTCTCTTATTTTATGTTTAGCAGAAGAGTGATTACTCTATAAATTTCCAATGTCGTTGCTCCTTGAAAGATTCTAAGAAGGATTTTGAAAAATTTTGCCAAACGTATAAATGAAAAAGGGCTTTTAGTATCTTTAGGAGAATTATTTGCGTACGTTTAAAACGATTATGCTGCTACATTTACGCTGGTTGCGTTCGTATAAAATTCTTATACGAATTATCGTTTTTATATGATCGCTACTTATAAATGATGAAATACCGCCAAGTCAATTAAAATTCCGTAGGAGTCCGTCGCGGCAAAAAAAAAATGCTTCGGAATCGATGCGACTATATTATTAGCGCGAATCATTCTGCGGAATTCCTCTCTAGAGAACGGCAAATATAGGTCCTCGGAGTGTTCTTCCTTCAAAGGCAAGGCCGCGACTCGTTCGAACACAAGCGAACGCCCTCTTTGGAAATCCTTCCGTAGCCCCCAAGCATTCCCCTTTCGGCCGACAAACCTAGTCCGAAATGGGCGAAAACGGAGCGTCGGTGCGATTTCGCGGAGAAGAGTGGCTGATGAAACCCAGAGCGGAGTTACGTACTGTGTAGCTGCACGTAGCCGCGAGGGAAGAAGCACTTTCTCGACGAACCGAATCGTCCAAACGCTCTGGAGCCGATATCTTTACATATTTTGACGTCACGCCTCTCCGTTGCCACTGGAAGTGCTAACAGGACTGCTTATCTAGATTAGTCATTGTTGATCATAAATTTGTCGCTTTACTCGGGGAGGTCTTGTAAATAAAGAAACTCTCTCTTTCCTCGTTACTTCTGAGAAGGAGAAAGCACAATGGCAATATATGACGAACCCCGTTTTATACAACCGCTATGCAACAACGCATACATTACGGAAGAATCCTAAAACAAGCTTGAGACATCTTTCATAACCGCTGCATCAGGAGATGTCCAACGTTTCCCGTAAAGATGGACTTTTGCGTGACATAAGCAAACACATGTGTTTGATGTTACACTTTCAGGTATGGATTTATTGAGAACGAGATATGTTTGAAACTTATTCGTTTTTAACGAAGCACGATTGCATTTATGCGGTTTTGTGAACAAGAAGATAGGTCACTTCTTGAATTAGCAAAATATACTTATAGACAGTGCTTTTTTTCTACCAAAAAGGGTGCCGGAACGCGATAGTTGGTGAAAATAGGAAATGAATATAATTTGTCAGCGGAGAACTATGTGAGATTGTACAATATGAGTAAAACATTATTGCATTGCAAATGACTACGTTTGATTTGTATTAGATTACGCAAATTAGTATTTTATTGCAACGCCTTACGTCCTCCATGTATTCCCGGGCGGCGGTCTCTTACCAGCATTGCCATATTTGGACCTGTGTTTATTGAATATGTAGTCAATTCTAAAGTTTGTCTCTGTGTTGAAGAGATCAGCAGTAAACCGAGCGTAGTTGATGTTTTGAAAGCGGCGATAGAAAATGAGTGAACTCATTCTTCACAGAATTTCGCTATTCGTCTTCAGCTCGTCATTTCACCGAAAGGAATGCGTATCGAACGACTATCTTCTTGAGGATCATATTAAACAAATATTTTCTGAGATTCGTGCTGCTTTATCAGCAACCGACTTAGTCCAATAATATGATAATTTATAGGCGCAGCATACGTCGCACAAAATTTCTCGTATGCGCACGCTTTTAGTCCGTACAATTATGCAACTGGTTACTTTAACAAGAAGGAAAAAAATTTCCCTCAGTATACCTTGGGGTAACAACGATGTCACTGCTATTATTGTAGGGATATTGGCATAAAAATATAATTTCAATGGACGTTCTATCTTAATTTTTTGAGATATATAGTTTATGACTTCGTGCACTATAACTGGATAAGTTTTAATTACGGTACATACAGCTGTATCCGAGTAAATCGGCATTTTGTGAAAATTGACTAGGATAAACTGCCCTCGGATGTTGCATGGCATGGTATATTTCTAAAAGGCTTCTACTCCGTGTTACGCCCTATATAAACATTACATCAGATTTTGTTGAACCGTGTATACTCTGTAGCTACACACAGACGACAGGTTAAATATATATTATTTATTATATATTAATTATTATATTTTCGGACTTAGGGAAACAGAAAATTGCATATTATTCATCAGAATATCAAGGTCAATTTTTATCCAATACAACACTTTCTTTACGCACTCCTTGAAAGCGAAATTAAAAATAATATAATAATATATCAATAAAAATCAGCCTGTATGTCCAGAGCTACAGAATAAAAGGAGACGTTGTTTTAGAAATTTTCGCTATGCTTTGTCAGCGTGTGACAGATACGGCATCGTCAAACCGTTCATGTTTTATCACAAAATTAGAGTGTTTATTTAAATAAAGTTACCGTTTCATCAGTGGCGGATCTAGGAACTGCTGACGACCCTCTTATTCTGGAAATTCCTACCCCTATCAGAATGTTTCTTTCCCTTCTCCTATGGACCTAATATGCAGGTCAGAGTCAAGGAATTTTGAGCGGAATGGGTTCAAGAATGCATCCAATGTATAGGAAAATGTGTGTAATTTGAACTAAAAATTAAACCAATCACACACTATGTTGTGAACTTGGTAGTATTCCCAACGACAGAGTGTGCAATTCGTTCAATTTTTTTGGGCAAATTACACCCGTTTACGTAGCATGTAGTATGTACCATCAAACATCGGCCTCTTGAGTGAATTAGATCCTATGCGTAGAAAGGGGCTATCCAAGGAGGGAGACGGTCGCTCCTCCTCCCCCTTTGATAAAATTAAATTAATTAAAAAATTAAAATTTTTTATGCGTTTATAACACCACATATTCCGTCATTTGAGCCTCGTTTGTTATATATGTATTTGTCTCACAAATCCATAATCCTATATATAATTTCCCAAGTGTCTGTCATGCTCTGTTTCGCAAGTACGATACTGTAATTTGTAGGGAAATGGAGTAAACGACATTTTGTTTCTACAAGGTAAGGAACCGCAGGAAAACTATTTTCATTTTCATCCGACGCCTTGAAACAAAATGGCAGCCGTTTAAATACAATTTAATGGGCCCCTATCCAAACACGCATATTTTTCAAAATCTCAAATCTAAAGAAAACACGTCAGCATTAAAGAAATATATGCTCCAAGATACAGATCTCAATCGTTTATGGTTTCGTCACAATTTAGATTGAAGCGAGCGCACAGACAAGTGAAAGCACATTAAAAAAGTGCTAAAATGAGATAACTGTTGACATGTTTTTATTTAATATATTATACTTAAAGTTTTATATTGCAGGATATGTATTAAAATGTACTTATCCCAGCGTCTAGATGACGCAAAATACGCACGTAAAATGAGGAGAATAGGATACAGTCACATTACAATGGAATTTTTTTGTGGAATGGAGCGATATAAATAAGACCTGTCTCTTCTACTTCTTTATTACGTGATTAACATGATTATGCTGTTTTAACCCACGCCTTTTTACCGCAATGCATCTATTTTCACATCTATCAGCACCCGATTTTTTTTGATCGTCCAGTTCTTCCCGTATCTATCTCGAGCACGTCCTTTTTTTTCTCCTGACGACATTCGCTCGTAGTCATCCACTTAACCTTTCTCTTGAAATGTCATTCACAGCTAAGAGGATAATCGTTTCATAGAAGAGTTTGCTCAAATGATTAGCGATAGACTGATGAAATATAAGTATTCGTTCGTGTCACAAATGACAAAGTCGTCATTTCCAAAGGAGATTTCCACAAAACAAAGTGCCTGTTCCTATGGGCTCCATAGGGTCTTAATCCGCCACTGACTAACACAAACCCTAGTCTACTCTACTCCCTTTACTAACTCATTATATCCAAAAATAAAAAATAGTTTATAAAACTAAAATAAGTAATATTACCTCCATATATTTCTATATCGTTTTCCCCCAGGACGATTAGGGAACATAATAGGAAATGTAACTTAGGTAAACTAGGGAATCTTTGTGCACTGCACCCTCTCCCATCCGCCAATAAGGTGACTTGCAGGATATTATGTAGATGTAGATGTATAGAGCCAGATAATCTAGTATAGCTTAGTTTAGCATTAATTACAAACATCTGCGGATAAACAAAAGCAAATTTGTTAATTCGAATACGAAATACAAAGCCCCTCCCCCTCAGTCTCCTCCAGTTTTCCCAATCGCCTGTCTCACTCCTCCAAGGTGAAAGAGCTACCTAATGGTTGAAATAAAATAAAACAACTTTTTGCGACTGAATCAAGGCCAGAACTGCAAAGATTCCTGCGAATGCTCGCAAAAGAGAGCCGGGAAATTGTACTAATAAAATAAACTGAGTAAAAACCAATATGATGATAGTCGAACAAATGAATAACAACCATCCAGGAATTAGTTGCCAATAACGGCGGTTCCGAAAGAGGAGTCCAACGGTGTAGACCAGGCCTGACAACACGCGGCCCATTCCGAGTTTTTTTGCGGCCCACAAACTTCTTATGGTTTTCCACGCAAAGGTGGCCCATCTCTTGCAAATCGTCTATTTTCGATTGAAGTGGATGCAAGCACAGCACCAGCACCATTGCAGCTGGAGATAGTTGATTTTCAATGTAATACTGAATTAAAATTCATTTCTGAAAAGAAGAATGATATAGTTCAATTTTACAACAAATGCGTTGACGAATAAAATTCCCAAACTTGAGAAATCATGCTGCAAAAATAGTTGGTGCTTTTGGGAGTACTTCGCTTTGTGAGTCCCTTTTTTATAAAATGAAGTTCGCGAAGAATAAATCTCGAGGCTCCTTGGAAGATATTAAGTTAGAAAATCAGTTAAGAATTTCTACCACAAAAATTGTAGTAAACTCTGATAAATTAAGTCAGTGCAAAGAAAAACAAGTTTCCCATTGAATAAATTTTGTTGTTACGAAAAATCAAGTTTTAAAAAATATTTGTTCTCAGAATTGGCCCGTTGAGTGATTTGGGTTGCTCAGGCCTGGCGTAGACCATGGGCTTCCAAACTTTTTTAAGCCACGGAACCCTTATATTCAAATTTTTTTCTCGCGGAACCCTAACTTCAAAATCATTATAATGTTCATTTGCATAGCTTGTGCATCTTACAGCATAAAATTTACAGGTGAGGATCATATTTCCTGCTTTAAATCACGGAACCCCATTTAACTTCTGCGGAACCCTTTGGTTCCGCGGAACACAGTTTGGGAAACCCAGGTGTAGAGCAAGGGCGGAGGAATCTTTTATTCATAGCGGGCCGCACTGGCGGCACTGAATCCTTCAGGGGCCGCATTTGAAGTTGCCAACGCTTTGGCGGGACGGATTAGTTTAAATCGGAAGTTAGTACCTAGTGATTCTGGGGTATCATATACAGTACTAAAGAAAATCATTCTAAATGAGGTTTTTAGGGTTGAAATTTCACTATAATGCTTCATTATTATAATTTGACTTGAATAATATGAATTTGTGTGTTAAATTTTACGGGTCACTTTTTCATCACATCTTCGCGGGCCGCACAAAATACACTCGTGGGCCGCATGTGGCCCGCGGGCTGTAGGTTCCCTGGTCAGGGAGGCATTAGGCAACCTGACAAAGGTGTGGAAAGACGGCATAATCACCAAGGCAACGCAAATGCGTCTAGTCAAACCCTTAGTGCTTTCCATATTCTCCTATGCAAACGCAGACGCTAAAATAAAACGTTAGAAAGACGTCTTTGAAATGTCATGTTGGAGGAAAATGCTAAGAATACCGCGGACAGCACGAGCAGCAAGTTACTCGGTAACTCAGCAGAATGGTACAGCTCAGAATACACAGATATATTGGCCATGTTATGCGACGAAACGAAAACGAAGTTAGAAAGCTCGTGTTAAAGAGAAAAGTTGAACGCAGAAGACCGCGCGGTGGAACTCCGACCTTATGGGAAGATCAGATCAAGAATTTAAGTGGGGACCCTCTCCCGCTAGCAGTGAGAAAACCACGCTGGGTTCGAGGTATGGGGTTAAGTATGGGTAGCAGGAGTAGATCGGAGATTGAAGGATGCGGGTGGGTGAATGGAAAACGAAACGTGTCTTATGGTAATTCCCATGAAGAGCGACGGGAAGCGGACAATTAAGGCTAACAGTGTTGCGATGGCCTTTCATGCCATAAGACACATTTAAGGAACATGGACATGGTGATGGCAGTCCGATGCTGCCTCCGCCCAGACTCCCTCCAACTACGACAGTGGGAACTTGCCCACATCCACCTCATTAACCTTCGCTAACCTTCCATTTTCCATCCTACACCCTTCCCCCTCATCCTCCAACCCCCGACCAACTCATACTAGCCTATTGTCCCCATTGTGTAGCTTGCCTTTAGTTATCTTATCTTCGTGGGTCTTACCCGAAAAACTTTCACAATACGCTTCTTCATTTCCGCAAGGGGATTAAGGTATAGTTTTGGTCCTCAATTTACCTATGTCCCTCTCTCCAGCATCCCAAGTGACTATCCAAGTGGTAAGTGACCGCTAGATTTCTTATAACACCCATATTGATATATCAATAATATATGGACACTTCTTACATAGGAGAATATAGGATATAGCAGGAGTTTTCAAACTTTTTTCTCCGAGGCCCAATATTAATAATAGAAAATACATTGTTCGGTTCCCCAAAATTCTATCTCATAAAATATTGCAAGTAATTATTTGTAAGAATGTATTTAAAATCAAAACTGTACAATTTAATAACTATTAAATCCCATTAGTTGGTTTTGATCGACATGGAAACAATTTAGCCCGAATTTTGCGTAAAAATATCTTTGGTAGTCCCTTCATTGAGGCCCTTATAGAACGTTTTGCGGCTCACACTTTGAAAAGCCCTGGGATATAGGATATATGATATAGGACAGTGGTCTTCAAGGTGTGCGATAGCACCCACCTTTGGGCGTTTTTGGAGCAACGAATTTGAGGAACCAGCTTTGAATGATGAGGGAAATTCGATGGAAGATTTGATATTCTCGGAAACAGGTATCGCGCACCAGCTAGAGTCGATTAACCCCTCAAGCGCGGAGGACATTTAACTATAATACGTCACGCAGGTCGGAAGAGATTTAGGGAAATTCGCAGTTTTTGCGCGAAACCATATAAAAATTCGTAACTTATTAGATATTTATGGAATTTGACTGAAATTTTTTGAGGTTTTACGTAAAACTATGCATATTTACCTATGTTTTTCACACCGTCTTAGTTATTATTATTCGCGTGAAATACGCCTATGAATTCTTTCACTCAATCACGGAAGCCATTTACTCAGTTTTTCTTTATTCAAAGTTTACGGAGTACTTCACATCTACTGTTTTATCTTGGATTTCAACTTCTTCCCCGTAAGTTTTTCAGAAAAAAACCTTCAAATAAGGATTCTTACCCCTCAGCGCCGTCCTGTGTACTGGGTACGCCGCGGAGATTGCTAGCTTTCTTTATTTTTTTGACACAGTAAATTTTCTTAAATATGGGTAACCTTCATAATTTTAAAAGAGGAACCTTTGGCCTACCTATTCAAAACTATTGCCATGGTCTTGTTTACATTAGCTGAGACAAGGGGCGAATGAAACACAGTATCCTTCCCCGTGTATACAAGAAATGACCATAAGTAGCCAGTACTTGCATCACAGAGCCCGAAGGTCTTGATTCCGTACTTGGAGATGTCTGAGAGCAGACAAATGGGGCCTATATCCTCTTCTTACACCTCACAGTTGCTTTCGTCCAAAGATTTCGTTGAATAGGAGCTTTTGTAGAAGCCAAAATTCCCCAATTCTCCTATCTACGTGAAAATTTAATCACAAAACTTAACGTATAATAAAAGTAAAAAGAAGGAGAGTAAAAATTACAGAATTAAGCACAATAGGAAGGCCAAAGGTTCCTCTTTTAAAATATATAAAGGTTATCCATATCTAAGAAAATTTACTGTGTCAAAAAAATAAAGAAAGCTAGCGACCTCCGCGACGTTCCCAGTACGCATGACGACCGCATGTGGAGTTTCCGTCCGACGTTCCCAGTACGCATGACGACGCTGACGGGTTAAGCAAAATAAGTCTCCCGGGCCGGAGGGCATACCCGCGCGTGTGTTGAAAGAGCTAACCTCGGTAATCGCACCTTACTTGAAAATAATATTCGAAAAATCCGTTGCACATGGTACCGTTCCAAAAGACTGGAAGCTAGCATACGTAACGCCCATCCACAAAGGCGGTGATAAAGAGAACCCCGAAAATTATAGACCGATTTCCTTGATGTCATTATCGTGTAAGATTCTAGGACATATAATCGTTAGCTCTGTTCTGCGTTGTTTAGATGGTCGTTCTTCACTAAGCAAAAACCAACGGGTTTCGGAAAGGTAGGTCATGTGAAACGCAGCTCGCTCTGTTCGTAAACGATTTCTTACAATGCGGAGAGAAAAACACTCAGGTTGATGCCATTTTCATTGATTTTAAAAAAGCGTTTGACAAAGTACCCCATAATAAATTAATAGGAAAACTAGGAAAGTACGGCATAAACCCTCATATCGTGAGTTGGGTAAAAGACTTCCTCTCCAACAGAAAACAGATAGTAGTTATTGATGGGAAATCTTCATACCCGGTAAAAGTCGCATCAGGTGTTCCACAGGGAAGTGTCATAGGCCCACTACTATTCCTGATATATATAAACGATATCTGCTCGGTAGTTCGCTGCAAAATAAGACTTTTCGCAGATGACACCGTTTTATATAAGGAGATAACGAGTCAGGATGACCAAAAATCGCTCCAGGAAGATTTAAACGCCCTTTCAGCATGGTGTCAAGATTGGAAAATCGAAGTTAATCACAGCAAATGTTCCCTATTGAGTTTCTGGAAGAGTAAGAACAATGAATTAGACTCGGAGTACAGAATTGATAGATTGAATATCCAATCCGCAGAGTACGTTAAATATTTAGGAGTCACCATTTGTCGTGATCTATCGTGGAATATGCATATTCGAAGGATCGTAGGCGCAGCTAACAAGAAATTGGGCTTCGTAGGCAGAATAGTAAGAAGTAGCACAGAACAGGTACGAGAAACGTGTTATTTATCATTGGTCAGATCTCAGGTCGAATACGCTTCCAGCATATGGGATCCGTACGAAAAGGGACAAATACTTGAGATAGAAAGAATCCAACGCAGAGCAGCCAGATTCGTAAAGCAAAAATATGAGCAAAAATTAAGCGTCACATCACTCTTGAAGGAGTTGAATTGGATATCGCTAGAGGATCGCAGAATTAGCGCTAGGTTAAGGCTTCTGGAAAAATTTAGGTCGGAAGTTCTCTTAGAGGAGGTCTCAGGAATATTAGAGGCACCTACGTACATGGGCAGGCACGATCACGAGAATAAAATACGAGAGATCGACTGTAGGACCGAGCGATATCAGAGCTCGTTTTTCCCAAGGACCATACGGGATCATAACAGGAGAGTGATTCCCACGAGGGACGTTATTAGGTAGGTTTTGGTGTGCTGCACCCCCTGCCACCCACCAGTCTGGTGATTTGCAGGGTATCATGTAGATGTAGATGTAGATTTTTGGTGGGCGTTAAAGAACTCACCAAATGCTATTCTAATGTTTACACTGAAAAATAAAATTCTATAGAAAAGCTTAATGATACGCACACATATTCTGTACAACTATTTTATGTTACAGTTCATTTGTCGTTAACTATAGTATCATATCATACTACACTAGCGACAATGTATCCATGCTGCGGTAAAATCGAAAGGCCCATGAGGGTGGTCGGATTCTCTCGCAGAAGCAGTGAAGCATTTAAGTTTAATTTTATCAAATATATAAAATCATAAATTTTTAAACACTGCTATTACCACTGAGACCGTATTCGGTAATCTCATCTAACGGCAATCCCACTAGTATTAGGATTACCATCACTTTGCTACTGGGGGCGCAAAATTATTCTTTGCCCCGGGCGCCAGAAACCCTCACTACGTCACTGGGTGGGCGGTGAACTTATTTAAAAGGACAACATGTGGTAAAAGTGGGCGGTGACTCAAAAAAGGTTGAAGACCACTGATATAGGAGGATACAAATTATAAGGCACTTTAATATATGCTAGAAACTTGAAATTTGGTACGTAGGTAGGTCTTGTTAAAACCGACGAGAAAAATCTAAAATTTCAAAAATGTTTATTTTTTGTCTGCTAAAAATTCTAAAATTTAAACAAATATTTCATCGTCTAGGTATTTTTAAATGTGCTACAATGCTGAATTTTTTTCTGGCGACAGTATTCGCTAAATAACCAAAACGGAATTATAGAAATTTAAATATGTTTATTTATTTGGCCGTTAAAAATTCATAAATGTTAAACAAATGGACTAACGTTTATGTACTTTTTATTGGAGAAACTGTGCTGATATTTTTTATAAAGTTAGAGATTGATGTTCCAGTTGCAATTTACATTGAAAATTACATTGTAGTTTAATATTGTGAACGTTCAAAATTCATGAAGTTTTAACAATTAAATCAATATAAATGATTTTGTAGAGGTGCTACATGATTAAATTTTGACATAAATGTGTGGCATTGCAACAAACATTGGAAAATATATAAAATTCTTATTATTGTCATTTTTAGGGGCGGTTTTGACCCATTATTGCCCCATAACAAGGTAAAAATTATGACGCACTTCCGTAAGACCTAGAGACTTCAAATTTGGCAGGATTATAAGTCTTCAGCCACAACCAATAGGGAAAATCCGACATCGTTAAAATTCTAATTTTTCGGGGTTGTTTTTACCCCATTATTTAAAGTAGGCTGAAATGCTACTAGTAACTAATATAGATGTAAATCCAAAAAATTGCCAATTTTCGGTTCTGTAACAATTAAACATCTAATTCCCAAGATTAGTTCTTACATTACAGCTACATTTGATCCGAAAAAATATTCTAACCCAAGTTTTTTCGAGGATATTCTCTTATTTTTAATGTTGTTTATGGAAAAATGTTAATTTTTAGTAATAAAGTAGACTAAATGATCTTTATTTGTGCTTAGATAATTTATCCGAACAATTTGTAACAGACCCTTGAAGATTTATGTATTTCTTCAGAACCTACAAAATTAATAGTACCAAAAAACGTCTTAGATAAATAGCTCAAGTTGTAGCATTTCACGCAGCCTAAAAATTGTCGAGACGAAAACTCAAATTAAAAATATGCTATAATTATTTCCGAGTAAATACAATGGATAAAAGAACATTAGTAGAATCGAACACACTGGACAGTGATAAAGATTAGATTTAACGGGCGTTGAGTTGAGCAAATCTTAAAAGCATGACTAAAATGGAAATTATCGTTTAACTCAGCACTGAGTTATGTACACAAAAAACTGTATTAATGACTTGTGAACTCCATTATTCCACCGAAAAAGAGGTTATTATTTATAAGAGAATATAAAAAACAAATGTTATACATTTGTTTTATGATATCTAAGGCCCTTAACACGAACTATGAAGAAAAAGAAGGCTTCGGAAATCAGGATAAGAACTCGAAATGTCAGGATTATGCTTAGGAAAGGACAGTTAGAAAATATAAAGCTAGAAATGAAGAGATAAGATAAATATCTTAGATATGTGCGAAGTTATGTGGAAAAAAGGATGAGATTTTTGAAGAGATGAAATCCAGGGTAATATAGTATATTGCGGGAAAAGGAGAGTCAGAGAGGAGTAGCGTTAGTTTTAGATAAGAAATTAAAGCAACGAGTCATTAACACGCATCAGCTAAGCGATATAATGTTAGTGAGGGTCAAGGCGGAACCAGTAAACTTAGTGAATATACAAATATACATGGCCACGAGTAATCTGAGTTGTGCGATCAATTCGAGAAAGTTAGGAGAGTCGTAAAGGCCAAATAGAACTTGGTAATCATGGGGGATTAGAATGCTGTCTTCCTAGACAGCATTATAAACCTTTAATAGAAAGAGGAATGAAAGAGGACAGAACATGATAGATTTTTGTAAGAGAAACAAACTGATAGTGGTTTAAACATCATAACAGGTGAAGATACACTTGGAAAACCCCAGGAGACAGACAGATGTATCACATTGATTATATCATGGTCAGACAAAGATATAGGAATGATGTATTGAACTCGCGTAGTATTCCGGGGGTAGATCACAATTTGATGGTTATGAAGTCCCGTGTGAAATTTAAGAAAATAGCAAAAGGAAATAGGGTACAGAAATGGGGTTCAGAAGTGCTTAAGGAAGGAAAGATAAAAGATTATCAGGAGGCTGTTAAGCAAGCCTTATAAAATGCAGATTTGAGGAAAACTAGAAGGCTTTGAAAGAATATATCTTAGAAAGCAATATTAAAAACGACGGAGAAAATAATGCCAAAGGTATCCCATTGTAATTGATTTAAAATATGGAGAGAGGAGGAGGTACGAGAAAGTTAATAAAGAATATGGAAGAATGTGTAGAGAATCTATATAAATAAAATTGTAACCTCTGTACATTTGTTTTTTTGTCGGGGTTTAACTTTTTCTGTATGTTTTGCAGCACAAGAAGACGTTTGAACCGGTTTGCACAATTGTTGTCTGTCTGTCTGTCTGTTTGTTTGTTACCGCATCACGCAAAAACGGCTGGTCGAATTTTTATGAAACTTGTAGATTATCTTTTGACTGGTCCAGCTTAAAATATAGGCTATGTGGTGTATCTCAAAAAAAATTTTGTGGGGGTTTGGGGGTGGCACCGATTTGGATTTTTGACGATAACTCTCGAGCGAATTAACTTAAGGAAGTTCAAATTTGATATTTGTCACTTCCAATACAAGTATAAGATCAAGTTTGTAGATGAGCAAAATCAGACCAAGAAGAGGGGGGTTGTGAGGGGGGGGCACCCGTAAGAGAAATCGCTGATTGCAATCTAACGGTTGATTAATTTCCTGATTTTCCTGATTTACCTGATTTTCCTGATTTACCCGAATTTCTGATTTTCGTAAGTTTCCTAATTTATCTGAAATTCCTGATTTTACTGAATTTCCTGATTTTTCTGAATTTCTTGATTTTCCTGATTTTCCTGAATTTCCTGATTTTCCTGATTTACATGATTTTCCTGATTTACCTGAATTTTTGAGGTTCCTGATTTTCCTGAATTTCCTGATTTTTCTGATTTTCCTTATTAAATTGTTTGAAATAAAAGACGTAGGAAAATCAGGAAATTCAAGAAAATCAGGAAATTCAGGTAAATCAGAAAATTCAGGAAAATCAGAAAAATCCGGTAATTCTGAAAAATCCGGAAAATCAGGAAATTCCGGAAATTCAGGAAAATAAGGAAATCAGGAAATTCAGGAAAATCAGGAAATTCAAAAAAATCAGAAAATTCAGGAAAATAAGGAAATTCAGGATAATCAGGAAAATCAGGAAATTCAGGAAAATCAGGTAAATCAGGAAAATCTGAAAATTCAGGAAAATCAGGAAAATCAGGAAAATTAGGAAAATCAGGAAAATAAGGAAAATAACGAAAATAATTTTCCTGATACTCCAGATATTCCTGAATTTCCTGATTAGCCTGAATTTTCTGATTTTCCTGATTTACCTGATTTTCCTGAATTTCCTGATTTTCTTGAATTTCCTGATTTTCCTAATTTTTCTGAACTTCCTGGTTTTCCTGATTATGCTGAATTCCCTGATTTTCCTGAATTTCCTGATTTTCCTGCATTTCCTGATTATCCTGATTTTCCTGAATTTTCTGATTTTCCTGAATTTCCTGATTTTCCTGAATTTTCTGATTATCCTGATTTTCCTGATTTTTTTCATTTTCCTGAATTTCCTGATTTTCCTGAATTTCCTGATTTTCCTGAATTTTTTGATTTTCCTGAATTTCCAGATTTTCCTTAATTTCCTGATTTTCCTGGTTTTCCTGATTTCCCTGATTTACCTGATTTTCCTGAATTTCCTGATTTTCCTAAATTTCCTGATTTTCCTGATTTTTGCTGAATTTCCTGATTTTCCTGAATTTTCTGAATTTCCCTATATTCCTGAATTTCCCGATTTTCCTGAATTTCTTGATTTACCTGATTTTCCTTATTTTCTACATCTTATACACAGTGAGAAAGGTGGGAAAGGACTTCTTCCTTATCCGTAATTGGACGGCGGGCACTGATTAAACTACGCGTATTTTCCAAAGTAGATTTTAATCAAATTTGGTACGATTGTTCCAGAAATAATTCATACGTGGTTTTTGTTTCTCTTTGCCTTTGTATTCAACACGGCGGCCGAGTGAATTATTAATACCATGTATCATCTAGAATTCCGATCGGATTTGAAACAAATTTCCCCGTGCAACGCCGGGAATTTCAGCTAGTTAGATAATAAGATTAGGAGGGAAACTGCAAAAGCGAGAGAGCTGTAGTGGAAATAACGATGTGAGAACATGGAGGAGCTGCAGAGACAAGTTAAATCAAAATTGCTGTATAGAAAAGTGAAGGAGTTAACAGGAATAAGAAGGGAAATAAGCCGATCACAATTAAAGGAAAAAATTCATACTTTTGATTGATCCAAAGGATGTGAGGTATAGATTGAAATAGTATATTCAGGAGTTTATGCAAAATATTTTAACCCAGGATCTGTTGAGAGAGAGGAGAGAGAGAGAGAGAGACAGTGGGAGGAAGATGTAGACTGCGAGAGTATTTGGCCGGGAATATTGAATAATGAGATTAAAGAGGCTCTCAGAGATATGAAGTCAAAGAAGGCATTAGGAATTGTTGACCTCCCCATAGAAAAAGAATTGGGAAAAAAGTTTTTACAAATAAAAGATATATGAAGAGGGAGAGTGGCGAAAGGACTCTACCACATCAATTTTGATTCCGTTGAAGAAAAGTACAAATGAAACTAATATCAGGATTATAGAACAATCAGCTTAATTTTGCATTCAGCTAAAGTTATTCTAATGATTTTGAACACTAGGCTCGAAGAAAACGCTAATAACAATATAGATGTGTGCCATTTCGGGTTTCGGAAAGGTCGTGGCACTAGGGATGCCATAGGTGTGATGAGGACGCATTATTTAATATTTATGACGAAGAAATGATAAGGGAGAAATGTGGAGATGTAGAAAATTGGGAGGGAGCCTGACTAAATCGGTTAAATATACAGACGACAAAGTATTGGTGAGTAATTCCAAAAGGGGCCTTCGGATGCTAGTTACTTCCTTAAACAAAAAAAGAAAGGCGTTCGGGATGATAATCAATAAGAAGAAAACATAAGTCATTAGATTTTCCAAGAGTGGGAATTCCCAGGACATTGTCACAGTGGACGGCGAAAGGCTATAACAGGTGGATTTTTTTTTACTAATTTACGCAGTATTCTGTGAGAGGATGGAAGAAGTAGGAAAAAGATCAGAACAGGGAGAGCAAGAACTTAGAAGAAATATACGAGACGAAGAGTGTTGATGACAGTCAGTCTCGATAAGATATTAAAAAGATTTTGAAATCTCTGACATGGTATGTAGCATTATGCGTGCGAG
The DNA here is from genome assembly GCA_036926305.1 of Uropetala carovei. Lineage (NCBI taxonomy): Eukaryota > Metazoa > Arthropoda > Insecta > Odonata > Petaluridae > Uropetala > Uropetala carovei. The sequence continues at coordinate 3,632,201 of JAXCHB010000172.1, read as the reverse complement.
ATATGGGCAATGAGGAAATAAGAGGTGGGTATGGCGTTCATTAGAGAGAATTAGTGGGACGGAGAGAAGAACAAACGAGGAAGTTTGGAAAGGAGCAGGGAAAGAAAGGACCTTAATTAACCATAAAAGGAAGAGAAGAAATGGGTGGGTCAAATTTTGAAAGGAAATGGTATAATGAAAGGAACCATAAAAGGAAGAGTTTTAGGTAAGAGACAAAGAGGTGGGAGGAGGAAAGTATATATTGGACGCACTAAAATAAAGCATTGGGTATGAAAATGGAGACAGCCTTTATTGTTGGATTAGCCACATCCTATTATCGAAAGATAGAATGAGAATTTGAAGATAACACAGATTGGGTTGGATGTGTCTAAATCCTTCTGGAAAACTGAATTAGAATGTATGTAACAAATCGCAAGCTACACGAGTCAATTTATTTCTACTCAATTAGCATTGTATATATTATTACTTCCTGAAGAATTTCAGCATCTCCTTTCAGAATATTTTTTATAAATATCGGAATAATTTTTAAATAGTTAGATAAAGTTAGTTAAATAAATCACGAATATTTATCACCTTCGAAAGTTTTTGATTTGTATTAAATATTATGTGAATCTCGCAAAACAGAATTTCAAGTTTAGGAGAGGTGAAATCGCTAGGAATAAACAGGGACGATTTATCAAGGCATTAATTGATATGTAATTAAGAACAATTATTTAATCAGGAGCTCACGGAGGTAGGAGGGCGCGCAATTTAGCTTATCATTTGGAAAATTCCTTATTATTTGTCATTTATTAGATATATGTTCTATATCTAGTATGGCTAGAAAATAGTGTTATGGAAATGGGAACCTCATAGAAATCTTGACTGAATAGTTTATATTCATGTCGAGTTGCAACAAATTTCGTTTTTAGTAAGCAAATGGCGACTGCGTTTTCTATTAAATGCCAACCTGTATGATATGTAGAGCTCTTTGAATTATATTTGTATTAAATATCAAGATATAAAATAGACATCTGTTAGTTAAAAATCATTCTTTGTCATGTCATGGTATAAATCGTGGATATGAGTCATACAAATCAATTCAGAAATTAAAGTTTACAGAAGTTATAAATACCATATTGTAAGCATATCCATTTAACTGCGCTAAAATTTTTCATCAGTATCGATTTATAATCTCTGTTAGGACTTAATCGGCTCACTCCATTGAAAACCAACATCCACCTCTAACTGTAGATGGCAATAAAATTGGTCGCGTTGAAAATATTTTCCAGCTAATGTGAATCAATTATGGCTGTAAATTTACAAACCTCTCCCGAATACTAACTTTCATGATAATTTGTCAGTGATTGTTTTTCCGATTGTGTATTAGATTTGTTGAAAAAACGACAATTTAACAATTGTTTCGATTATATTCGCAATATACTGACAGATCCGGCCCATAATGCATTCCTCTGTTTTTGTTCGAGTGAAGAACACTTTATTACCTTTCACGACATTATGCTCAATAACATCGAATGTGTTCTCCCATGGATATGAGACGTGTCTCCTTCATAAAAGATCTCATTTCATTTGTGTAAGTGATTTTGATACAATAATCATAAGCCGGCCTTGATAGATGCACTGACGTAGCTAGGGTCTTTGGCGCCCGGGGGCAAGGCAACTTCTTGGCGCCTCTAAGGGGAGGAGGGAATTATATCCCCAGTCCGGGCCATTCTGAGTAAAAATCAACATGTAAACTCGCCAACCGTGAATTACTTTGGGGTTCGCAGTATGAGGGGCCCGCCGATGCGGTGCACCGACGTTAAAAACACTCCTGAACACAACCCAGTTAATAAATTGCTCTTCTAGGTTTTACTAACAATAAGACGTTTACTGTTGTCGTTAATTATTAATCGAAATGAATTGAAAAAAATGGCATTCTAACAAAAATATTACAATGGTACATATCCTGTGGTGTTTTCTATCGATTATGATGCCAATATTTTAAAGGAGTGTCACATTCTCCTTGAATTAAGAAACGATTGAATTTCAGTGTTACGAAACGGAAAGCTTGTATTGGTAGTGGAACGGAAAATTTTACGAAACGGAACGCTGTTATAAGGGACGGTATTTCTAAATGTCTGACGAAACGGAATGGTATCATCGGCGAGTGTGACGAGCCGGAGCGGCGTTCCGGCTCATTCCGAGCACTGTTCAATTTAGACAATTATTGCAGCAGAAATAGTTTAAGAGATCTCATTTGAGTAAAAATACTCAAAAGTGAGAGAAACAACGAAATAAACGGTTTAAAATCAAAGGTTTTATAGAAATCAAAACTAATCTCTCCAATTGAAATGCTACGCAGATTGTTTGGTATGTCCGTAAGTCTTCGAGTAACACCTGTATTCGTTAACAGAAAAACAGTAAAAATCAATATTCATATAAAATACCGAGTGGAGAAAATATTTTATTAAATATTAGCGAAAACACTAATCTGTTATATATTACTAAAATCCGCAAGAAGGCTAAACCCATTCTATCGATGTTTCGTTGATATTACTTATGAAACTGACGAGAGGAAAGTGCTGTTCCCTAAATGGGAAATTGGTTCGAGTAAGGCTAGATGGCAGGAGATACCTCAACTCAATTGTCGGCACAACATCGATTACAAGTGGGATCCAGTCTAAGGAAATATAAACGTAAAACAAAAGTGCAACCCGAAGCCCGAAGAATGAACGATAACCCCAAAGACTTAGGGTGAGACATAAAGAAATGGCGACCCGATGCGGGACTTCACATATATTTTGTCAATATTTTTCCTTGACCCGCATACGACAAACTAACCATATCCTATAAATACGAGGGTGGTTCATTGCATCTCGGGGCAGTTTCTAGAAGCATTTGTGATGACTCGCGCCTCTTTTGTCTTTATCCGCTATGATATTACGTTACTCCGCGACCTCATAGCGGATCTGCTTTCACCGATAAAAATCGGTCCGTTAGTTTGCGCCCCTTAAGCCCTGCAACTGCCACTGGATAGATGTGCTATTATCTCCTTTGAATCTCAATGTAGTGGTCACAGGTTTTTACATTTTCATACGCATGAATACTCTGCAAGCCGCAAGAAGCGTTTGGCAGGGGGTACCACAGCACCAAATGATCTCTAACTAATGTCTCTGTCTGGGAGAAAAGATCTGTAGTATTTCTCGGTTATAGCGATTGCTTCGACATATTTTCTCCTACACTCTGATCTAACATTACGTTCACTAACACCGATGAGTTCAACTATGCCACGTACGTCTTCAACGAAACTTTTCAAATAGTTTCCTTTTGTACTCAATTCTTCTGCGTCTGCCATTTCAGGTTACTCAGGATCTCCGATACACTCGCATCATACCGATATTCTCCCTTTACGAATCTAGCTGCTCTACGGTGGAGCATTTCGAGCTCCTTCGAAATATGTCGCCCGCCTCATCGTACGCGCTCACAATCAGCTTTGGGGTTTTTGATAACCTGTATTTAAAAGGTCGTAACATTCCAATTGAGAGATTATAATAAAAAATAGACAATAACTGGAAATCACCGTGAAAGCGTCCTTATATTCGATATGGATTTAAACGTCGCAAACTACGTCCATAACTTCGAAATAGGATTCCCATCCATAATATCTCATTTTGAAATCAATACTGACTTCTAAAACACTACTTTATAGATCGAGTTTTTGAAATATTGAGATTCTCTTTCCAATGTATTGTGTCTTTGTTAGATGCGTTCGTTTTAGGATTGGACAGAGTGTAAAATCACGCTCTCTCCGTTGCTGGAGTTCCCCATTATGTAATCGAGATTGAACCAATTAAAGCGATAAAGGGTATAAAGAAACCACAGACGGAAGTTATATGAACACCTGTTTCCACTAACTTCAGAAAAGTGTTTCACTCATCTAACATCGACATTTTTTAGGAAAAAATAAAAAGTTAATTTTTTCTTTCCATCTTTAATAATTTTTCTTTCATTGTAATCACAACGGAAGGTCTCGAAATGTTATTTTTATGACCGTATATAGTTCGTTATGATTACGTATTTGCGCGGCTATTTTGCAGAGGAAATACGCATCCGGTTACCTAAAAAATCTTAATAGTTGCGATAGTTACGTTTCTCGGCTTGATAATTTACATTTGACCTTTCCTGTTTAAGCTGGAGTAATGACAAGAATTTTCTATACGTTTTCGACAGACTTCTCTGCGTTTGTCAGATGATGCTTTTTCCTGTCCTTCTTACCTCTCATTCGTCACTCTCACTCCATACTCCTTTTTCGCTACGGAACTCTGATTTTAAAACTCGATCCACGTCAGCTCTTAATCCTCTTTCAGGTTTTCCCACTATTTCTTTTGAAGTTAAATTTGATTTTTATGAGGACATTTATTATCAGTTTGATATCGGAACCATATCTCATATTTTATCTCGATAAGCTTGGGTGGGTAGCAGCTCTCTCTCTCTTTGGGGTATTCCCGGTTCGTGTCTCTTTTCCTAGACTTTTTCCCCTCTCTTTTCTCCTCTTGAATTCCTACAGCACTATCGCTCTTAATCTACGCTGCACCGCGCCACTAGATATTACCTATATTCCCGCACATACTCGATCACCACCTGCAAATGGAAACGCGAGGCAAAGGGCTACGCTCTTTTCCCCCAAAACTTCCCTCACAGAGTTTCATTCAACTCTGTCACATTCTCTCCCCCTGAATTTCTCCCCATTCTTCTTCATGCTCTCTCTTCGTCACTTTCTCTCGTCTCCTCTGCGTCGTTTCCTGTTATGTTTTCTCCCCGGCTTTCGTCCTTTTGTTCTCCCTTCGAAACGTTTTATTTTATTTTTTGGAAGACCATTTTTTATGGTATTCCTCGGGAAAAAATGAAGGGTTCCCCTCTTGCTTCCCGTAATGATGATCTGCTTCGTTTCTCCGAGATTTGATATTTTTACTCATTTGGCACGGAATCGATCCTTTTTCGCGAAAGCGACCGCTTCTCCGCCCCCTTCCCTTATGCCACATTCATTCCAAATTCCTTTTTTCAGAAGAGAGAAAAAGAGAGAGAGAGACACTCGTGTCTCAATTCCCCTTCATTTGCAGCTCGGACAGAATGCCTGTAATTGACTGTAGTGATGGTTGGGAATAATTTAGTTATGATAGCCATTGATGCTCTATTTCAAAGGAATACGATTGATATAAAAAAGATATTCGGCGTTAACAAATTCAATGCTACAAATGAATCCAAATAAATCTTACAAGAAACAAAAATTTCAAATTATTCTATATAAATATTTCTTGTCTCATCCGAATTCGTCTGTCAAAGGTCAATTCTACTTGAAAATATATTGTGGTTTGGCGACGAAGCATCAGCCAATTCTGTGAAAGATTTAAACAGAAAGTTGAGCTTTTAATTGGTCTCGGTAATACTAGGGAATAGATCCTAATTAAAAACAATCTACCGTGAATATGCCACAGCCATAAAAGGTAAATGGCATTGATCTACGAGATCGACGTGCGAGTTTTTCGACCTATGTGTTCCCTGTCATGTTCAAATCTAAGCGTGAATCATATAAATTTCAGCAGAACCAGCTATCGCCTCCATAATCCGCAAATAAATCCCAATTCTAAGTCCTCCATTTCGCCGGCCACCTGCTCCCAAAACCAACAGAGCGCGCGACGTCCTCACATCTCAACCGCTCCGTCCCACATTACCTGAGATAACACTCGAGTGTATCTCGCGTCTAATCATTAAGTAAAGATGAACAAACAGTAAAACGCCATCAAGCGGCGCTATGGCACACCCTTCGATCCACCGAATGGTGTCGTGGCAAATGCGATGGAAAGGGGGGGGGGGAGAGAGGGGTTGAAGGAGAGGGTGGAGAGGGTGAGTGAGATTAGGTGAAAGCTTGGTCCGAAACTTCGGTTGAGCAGCGCGGACGACTGTTTCGATAAGTCGATTTTCCTGAATCGATTTGGCCGCTGCAAAACATACTTTAAACATTGACACGATGAATCTTGATATTTTGAATTTCAAGATGCATCTCCATTTCTCATCGTGGTTAAAAAATAACTCTCACATATCGAGGACAGATTCGCCGAAATAAAGGGCATAAGGGGCATTTTAAAGACAACCGTTTAGGACGCAACAATTACTTGTAAAAGTTCGCGGTTATAACGTCATTTTTAGTGTTGTGACGAGAAAAACACACCGGAAGACCAGATTAAGTATTGTCGCATATGTCTTCTCGTCCTCAATTGCTTCGTGTTCTATCCAACATAAGTACTATTCACCAGAGAATTATCTATCTCGCCTTGTGGCCGGAAAAATTCAACAATGAACGTTTAAATTTTTTAAAAATTAAAAATAACTTATCACAGGTATTACCAATAACCACAAAAAGGTTATGCAAAACCAGATGCACATTTCGGCTACAACTCAGCCGTTTTCGTTGGAATTTCACCGAAAGTAGATTCCTAAATACGATATTTAAGCACTTTATTAATTTTTTAAATTGTAATAACTTATTCTTGAATGACCCCTATTGCCTAATTAATAACTTCAATCAGTCAATTTGAACGAAACCTTGCAGCTCACTCCAAGTACATACAAAGTTAATTTTCCGATATGCCTTGCTCTGGACTCGATATTCTCAATTAAATGCTCGTAACATTGTTGTGTTGTATAAGCTCGAAATATGTATGAAATTTTTCTCCGTGCGTGTAAAGGCGGATAACACCCGTGAACTTGAAGTTGGCAGAAAATAACTTCAGTGTTTACATAGTGAACGGTAACAATACTGTGGAAGAATAGAGACTCGATGCTATCAGCAATCGAAAACAATATTAAGCGAGAGATATTTTGAATGAAATGATGCATTTTAATCGAATTCCGGAGATGACGATTTGATCTAATTCTAAATTTAATTAAACTCGAAGTCGGAATTCTAACATGAAATTCTTGAAGTAAGAGAAAAATGATGAGTTTTTTTTATCCGTATAATTTTAGTTGTGAATTTGAGAATATAACGTAAATATAGTAGAGTTCCGCATTCATGGTATGCTCCTATCTGGCTTTATCTCTTCCTGGAATAAACGTGTAATGGGCTTAGCGAGTGCATTTCCTAGTTCCAAGTTCTCGTTATAACCGAGTTCGAGTGTCTTGCGCATTCGTGTAAACACCCTTCCACTTATTTTCAGTTAGCTATAACAGATCAAGCGAAGAAAATGCTCGAGGAGGACTGCCCCGCCCTTCGACAATGAAAATCTGTTTAATTTGGTGGCTAACGTTAAGGACGCCCTGAGCACCTCCAGGGGTGGTCCAGTGCTCGAGAATAACATCTTATCGATTAAAGAAATGATTAAATTAAGGACCGGCTTAGAGGCAACCATTTTATTTCTTTGAGTTTTTTTTATTATAACGAAATTACACCGAATTATAGTCGAATTGTTTTGAAAGATCGTTTCTTTTTATATAAATTATCACTGATAAATATTATACTTGACATATTATTATTTATTTTGCACTTGCGGCTAAAGGAAGTGGCGTATGGTCTTCGTCAGTACTCATATCTTCAAACCTTCGCACGAGGCTATTTATCCGGGGATGTTTCGTGGGCGGCCACCGGAAGGGGCTGCTTGAGAGTGACATTCTTCCTTTGGCGGTCATACGGATGTTTAGGAGCGTGGCTGGGAGACTCATGTTAAATTCCTGGCATAAAGAACAGGTGAGTCCGTAGATAACCTTTTCGGAGGCGCAGATCCCACCGCTTAGGATGGAGTATGTAATTCGTGTTACGGGGCTGGTGAATGAGGTGGGATTTTGGACGATGGAAACAGACAACCGGGTTTCTTGAATGGAAAGGACCCTCCGGGGGCCGATCTTGGGGAGTTCCTTGGTGTTCCTGGATGTAGTCAAGGTTTTCGTTGATTCGGTGGAAGGAGGTGGCGGGGAAGAGAGGAAGGGTGGCGAAGGATGCTATAAGAATCGGTCGGGCATCGAGAGCATTTTTTTATGGCTCCGTATACTATCGGATGGAAAACTGTGGTGAAAGTGAGGGAGTAGCACTCAGCCATTGTGTCTCAAAAGGTGTGCCGTGGTGGAGTGCGGCAAGTGATTGTTGGGGTTGTCCCCAAAAGCAATGTTAAATAAATAAAACAACGATTTGAAAATTTTGAGGTCATTAAGGCAACATTTCCTCTAAGAAATTAATAATGATGCGCTGTCAAAAAACTAATGGACTCAAATGTTGTGATTCCCAAATGTGAAAATACAAAACCCTCTTTCAAAGTGGGGAACCGCGAAATTCCGTTTATCTTTGAAAGGGTATGACGCCTACAGAAATATTGGATATCACTGTCTGAGTGGATGAGTTCGGCGTGGAGTATGCGATGGCAAATTAAGGGTGATATCTCCCTCCCGAACCAAATCGGAAGCAGTTCCCGATGGTGGGCGCCATTCATGTATTCATGCTTTTATATTTAACTGGAAGATGGTTACGCCCTTCAAAGGCGAAGTTAATCCGCCCGGTTTGTGAAGGATTGAGCAGGTCTCCGGTGAGCTGGCCTATTATCAAGACTGTCTCAAACCAGTTTCTCCTTACAATATATAGTATAGGATATACTGAAGGAAATCTAGTGAACATACTCTCAAGCGGGAGAATCGATGACGATAGCCAGAAGAGAGAAACTGGAAGATTTTCGGATGCAGCACTTCTTAAGGGACGAAAAACGCATCAAAGGTGTTCTATAAGTTAATCGCTCATAAAATAAAACCGTACTATTATTTGTTTTGAACAGTGTTTGATTTTTAACATTTAATTTGATTTACTTCTGATCTAACATCATTCCGTATCTTTATTTTACTCCTTTGAAAGTAATATTTTGTCGAATTGCCCCAAATCCACATTTAAGATCTCACATTAAATTGACAACATCCTTAGTTTTTAAGTTTATTGGAAGGAAAGTTTCAATATTAAATGAATAACATCCAAAGAAATAAAAAATAATTTAACCTAATACAGAATGTACATACACCTGTGTTACTAAAATACAAAACCCAAATAAACTATACTGTAGCTACAGCCTCATCTACACTTTTTATTCCTTCTCTTTCAGTAGCCCATTATCTCGCATTTGTTGGCATTTAATGGCTTTTTGTGTAATATACTCTGCAAATTTTCTCTCGGAATCGTTCAACAGATTTTGCTCGCAGTGTTTTCGATCTATAGCACGCAAAGCAGTTTATCGAAAGGGAGGTTTCAAAACCCCAACAATTCTTTTCAAGATGTAACTATGTTAGCTTAGGAGAATCATGCAATCTGGTCAAATATTTGGTCTCTTCCTAAAAACTGCATCTCTCAGACGTCCAAGGATCTCCACGTAGAAAGTTTGGTGAACTCTTTAACCCTCTAGGACAAATTTGGAGTGAACAATACTTTCAATATAAAATAAATCGACAATTTGTTAAACTCCTTTGACTTTTCGTGTTTGTGCTATATCGTTCATCTTTTCGTAGTTTATATTCTGGATCATAACGAGAGAAGCAAAATGTACCAATGAAATCAGGACTAGAATAACAAAAGCAAAAGCCGCTTTCAGAAGAAAGAAACTCCTGCTAACGGGAAATATAAAGCAGGAAATCCGCAAGAGGTTGATAAAATGCTATGTATGGAGTATAGATTTGTACGGAGCAGAAACATGGACGCTAAGGAAAAATGATATTAAATACTTGGAAGGCTTCGAAATGTGGACATGGAGAAGAATGCTGAAGATAAAATGGACAGAGAGGGTGAAAAATGAGGAAGTACTAGGAAGAATAGCAGAGAAGCGAACGATTATACAGACTATCAGAAAGAGGAAGGCGAACTGGATCGGACATTACCTGAGGAGAGAGTGCAAGATTAAAGAAGTGCTAGAAGGAAAACTGGATGGAAAAAGAGAAAGAGGAAGGAAAAGGTTTCAGCTAGTAGACGACTTGAAAGGGAAAGAGAGCTATCAAGACATGAAGAAAACTGCGGAAAATAGGAGTATATGGAGAACCAAGTTTAACCTAGAATAATCACGGACCTGTCAACGGACAGACTACCTATGATGATGATGATGATTCTGGATAATAGTAAACCTAAATACGAAATATCATTTGGTTTCATTTAACCCAGTGGTGGGCAACGTTTTCATCGTGGTGGGCCGCACAGGCGGTTGCGAATTCCTCGGCGGGCAACATTGCAAATTGCCAGTGCTTCTATGGGCCAGTTTAGACATAAAATCGGATGCTAACTAGTGATTCTGGGGTATCTATTATATCAACGAAAATCAAGTCTAAATTAGGATATTAAGGATAACAGTTCAACATAAAGCTTTTTATTGTCGTAATTTGATTGTATGTGATATAATATTTTTAAATCATTGCTTCGCGGGCCGCATGAAACAATCTCGAGAGACGCATGAGGCTCGCTGGCCGTGGGTTGCTCACCACTGGTTTAACCGTTTAAGTAGATTTTTTTTCGCAATTACAACACTTTCTCTATATACTACGCATATGAGAAAGTAATAAAACGTATCAACAGTGTCGATTTTGACAATTGCATTGGCGATTTACGAGTTTTCCAATGAAAATTTTAAGATTTGGTCTCTGGATTGTACTGAAAGATTTCTTCATTTCCTTGCTTGAGGTAAGATTATATCACCGCCCATCGCAATTTTTTCCTCAATCAACACGTATGGAATCATTTTAAGAATGACCACACAAAAGTTTTTGATAAAGACTGGAATAACATAAATCAGAAAATCAGATACTGCACACGGCTGTATCGAAAAAAGACAAGTTTTACAATGTCATCAATGGCCTTTTGTTACAACAAAGTCCAAGAAAAAATCAATTCGAAAACTTTTCGATCACACTTCGCATTTCGAATATCATTCTGCTTTTTTAGAACATTTCCAAAAGTTTTCATTTATTTCGGGCAATGGAATTCGTAAAAATCTTCATTTTGCCGTCTCCCATCGATGGCCGCGAACATCACCAGATAACGTGGCGTCAAATGTTTTAGAGAGGAGAGGCGATCGAAATGAGGTGGATAGTTTAAAGATATTTCACTGTTGTTGAGGCTTGTAATCCACTTCTTACATCTAAACCTACTCGTCATATATACAGAAAATCATTAAAAATGAACATTTTTTAAGTCAACATAAAAACTATAAAGGGAAAAAGACATTAATGGCGTATTTATGGTGCATTTATTCGTGGGACGGCCAAGGATATACAGATGAAATAGCTATCAAATAGCTTGGTGAGACCAGTGAGGGTGTTCCGGTTTAAGTAACAATTTGGAATATAAATCATAGTTTTTAAAGAAGCGGGACAAGAGATAGGGCATTTAACGAAGCGGGACGAGTGATGAGAAAGAGGGACTGTCCCTCTGGATTTGGAATGGTGAGTCTCCTTAGCATAGGACCGAATGGGCGGTCACCGAAACGGAGTACATAATATCCGCTGGTATTCAACCTTTTTAGTTGACTTACCACTTTGAGCATTTTCGCGTACCTCTTGGTATATTTTGAACCTTAAATGATATAAAGCGATCGATACTTTTATTATAATAAATAACCCGTGTATATTAAAATAAATCTCTGAAAACTGTTTTATATCCTGGTTTCCAAGAGGAATAAATTAACGGTGCAAGACTTTTTATTTTTATCCACACGGACTCTCACGAGTTATGTCGCCGGTAAAAGCGCTTTTTTCATGGGCTACGTGAAAATTCTGAAGATGATATTTTTAATCCAATATTTCATCGTCGCAGACGTATGTATTCATGAACTTTAGTTCCAATATCATTTGTTAATGGCGAAGGAAAAAATTATAACGTTAAAAGTTTGCGCGTAAACCTTAAAAACTCTTCACGTAGGCACTCCTGAAGGGCTGAATGCCACTACTCTATGTGTCAGACCCATTCTCGGAGGCAACCGCGCGTCCAGATTGGATTCCGAAAGAGGCAGAAGGCCATGGTCAAATACCGTATTTTCTGTGGCGTCGGCAACGGTCTGTGGTTGGAGAAATTTTAGGATGAATTTTAATCAGGTAAACCCTTAAAATTCAATTTATATTTAATTTAATTTGTTTCTATTGTGAATGGATAAAGCTTTTCTAAAAATCGTTCCTCCTAGTGGCCTTTCAATGCCTCAAGAGCTGAGAATTACTCTAGCGCCATGGGCTTGCATAGCGTCATTGCGCCAGTGACTTGCATCATAGTTGCTTAGCATAAAACGCTGATGATTGTGTCTAATCTCCAATGCCTATTAAATTTTATTAAAAATTAAAACAACTGGCGCAGTTTTGGAGAGAATTACTTGGGAAATTATCTTTATGGTTGTTTTTAGTCCATCACTCTACCTGTATTCGGTTTAATATCAGACAAAACGTAGTCATCTTATTTTGAAGCAGATACCGGATTAATAAGGAATCAGCGATCTAGTAGATTTTATTTCCGTGAAAATGCGCAACAGGACGTTTTTAATTACACGGCAGAGTTGATACGGGATAGTTCGAAAAATATATCGATTGACATTTTAAGACGGTTCGCTGAGGAAGAATTCAACGCGCAAAAATCACTTAGTAAAATACCGAAAATGGAAGAACCCAATAAATCCATCGCCGAAGAAATTTCCTTCGGAGGAATTTTAACAAAGATTATCGCGATCCACTAATCAGTCGAGCAAGAGAATGCCATTAAGACGAGGAGTTGCGAAAGTTTACTTAGTTAATGGACCGCTACATGCGACAAAGTAAGTTTCTTCGATCAAACGCGTTGTCTGCTAGATAAACGTGATTTGAAAAAATATATAATGTTAGCCGTTTCCTCGGTTAAGCGAAAAATCATCCACATTGCGAATAAATTCACGAACGAGACACTTTTTCGTAAAAAAAATGAGGCGCAATACACACACGCCACTCGAGAAATATATTCCATCGGTGAACTGTCGAATTAACGATCGATATTGGCGCGAGTTTCCAATTCCGGAACCGCGCACTCGAGTCGAAGGGCCGTTTAACAAGGTTAAAGGGCGTCCGCTCAGTTCTCACTAACCACTGGGAAGCTGAGTAGAGATAGATAGAGAGAGAGAGATAGAGAGAGAGAGAGAGAGTGAGTGAGGGAGGGAGGGAGAGAGAGAGAGAGTGAAGGAGGGAGAGGGGGAGAGAAATAGAACCGCGGGCTTCGTGAGGAAGATGCGAGGTCGAAGGAGTGGAGAGTGTGCACGGGAGGAAAAAAGGAGTTGGGGAAATGGAGGGAGAGTTAGGGATCGTACGTGTAAGTGAAAGAAAAATACAGCAGCGAGGGAGAGAAGGGTGAAAGGCGATGATGATGCTGGAGGAGTTGGAGAGATGGAGAGGGAGTGAGTGAGGGAGTGAGGGAGAGAGAGGGGAAGGGGCGCTTGGTGGCCTTTGGGATCGGAGCGCATAATTGAGTTTAGGCTGGAGAGAGGCGTTCCTTGTGGGTGTACCTCCGAGTGGGTGCCCCTTCTCCATTTGTTCGCAATGAAATTAATTCCGACGTTCTTCGTCTCGCATTGATATTCCGCTGAAATTGACGATCGATCATTTTATCCGCCTCTTTCATTTGGAACATCGGCTGGCGTGAGAAATTAGAGAGAAAGGGTGGGAGGGAAAAAATCGAAGAGTCCGTGACCATTTTAATAAGACGTGTTATTTTTATTAATAAATGAACGGTTTCTTAGCTTATGCCCTGTGAGATTTCGCTTGATTAGTAATGTAAACCGTAAACGTTGCGAGCCACATTGAGCATTCGAAGGTTTTTACGCAGTAGAATTCCATCGAGTTCTCGAATTTCGGTGGCGCGTGAAGGCTTTACTTGGAGTTCTGCTTTGTGGACCACGTGCGATTAGTGGCGTATCTAGAAATTAGTAAAGGTTTTATTTTTTTTACTCATAACTCAATTTCAATAAGGTTAATCATCGAGGGCGCTCCTAGAGACTGAAAAAATTAAATATGAAAGATATGAGATGCGCATTACTACAGTCAATTGTTAGTTAGTCGTTCGCAGATTTCATAGAAACGGTCAGATTTTATGATATATCTACGCCTGCACAGCGTATATGAGAACGTGCCTCTAGCATGTTCAGAAAACATTGACGCACGCGTGATTCAAGTAGTAAAAAAGTAAAATTGCACATTAAAATTAACTCATTTTTCATTGCTGTTTTAAGTAAATGAAATTTAATCATAGAACGAAAACTTAAAGTAAAAGAAAAAATAACTTTGGCTCCTGGGGTTAACCAACAACCTCATCCGCTCGTAGATACGCCACTGCTTACGACTGTATATTGTGCCTCTACAAATAGCACCGAATTAGTGACCGCTTAAATTTTCCAATGGTTTTCGCTTCTGGTTCGTGGGCGGTGGAACGATGCCCTTCCGATCGGTTCGAGAGATCCGAATCGCTCTTTTCCAACAGAGCCGGCCTTAGGGGCGGGAGAAACTGGGGGTCGCCTGGGGCGCCGAAGGAACCCTGTTCGGGGTGTAGGTATAACCTTCAAGGGGGCGCCAAAAAACCTACTTCGCCCGGTAACGCATTTGTCCGAAAGCCGACTCTGCTTCCCAACCATAGGCGTCGACTCCACGGAGGCAATTGCCCATATAAATATTCGGATATTAATATTCTGCCCCCGTGGTAAAAGTTATGTTCCCAACCCTCTCCGATTTCGCGGTCCGTGCCACCCTCTCAGGGTGCGACACTTTCCCATCCAACCACTAACGATGGTGCAACGCTCGGGAAATATAAAATATAAAAATTTTGTCAACCGTTTCCAAAATATTCTGTCGACACTCTTCATTAGTTGTCCAAAGGCATAATCGGATTTGGATAAGTCGTCAGCAAACATTGCTGGCATTCAGTCGACAGACTTTTTCGCGTATCATGACCGTTTATACACAGTATTCAAGCAGTCTCGATGCTGTTGGCAGACAGTTTTTCGGCTGTTTCTTGTTCGCCAAACGCATTCTTCGCGTCCTAGTCCAATTAATTAGTAAATTTGGTGCACCTGGTCACTCATTCACATTTTACCTTTCCTACTTTTAGTCACTATTTTCAAAAGAAACTAATAGAAAGAGGCCAGAAGTTCCTGATTATACGCGGCAGTTCCGAATTTGGGCGTCTTGTTCGGCTTTCTTAAATTCCCATAATATGTATATACATTAGTCATTGCACAACAAAAACTTCAATGAAAACCAACTGAAATCACTTTTAAACTATCCATTATTTTAGCAAAGAGATGTAATAATTATAAATACATTTCAAACAATTATGATATGCACAAACAGGACATTACAGTAATTTCCCAAATTAAAAACTCCATGCATTCTGGAGAAATAATTTGTAAATCAGAAGTTAATGGATTTGAACAGTCAACCTCCAATTTAAAACTGATATTTGTCCTTCTCCTGTTGGCTCTATCAGGGGAATTGCAGTAAATCAAAATAAATGCTCGTCACTCGAGCAGATATGAAAGATTTGTTTATGGATACATTGGTGCTAAGAGAAAGTGGCAACATTTAGGGAGGTTGACCATATAATCATAAAATGGAAGAAGATGAACAAAAAGAAATTTATGTATATGTATGCATATGTGTAAAGACATACACAGTAGAACCCTAATTATCTGCTTGTGGATTAATCATGCAGCAGTTTAACTGGGCAATCAGGCATTCTATAATGAATTTAATTTTTGTGCGTATATGGAAAATGAAAAGGATGCAGATTTCACTGATTTATTAAACATTTGCTGGTATATAACATAAAAAAAGCTGTTTCA
The DNA here is from genome assembly GCA_036926305.1 of Uropetala carovei. Taxonomy (NCBI): domain Eukaryota; kingdom Metazoa; phylum Arthropoda; class Insecta; order Odonata; family Petaluridae; genus Uropetala; species Uropetala carovei. The sequence goes on along the minus strand of JAXCHB010000172.1, from coordinate 3,616,371 downwards.
GCAAAAGAATTTAACAGAGCTCTTTGTACAAAAAATGTAAAATTAACTGGTTAACCTACCATTTTTACCCGACATGGGACCAAGTTTTCCCTTTTATTTTAGAATGATGTTTACAAACCAAGGACCATCTTAAATTTGCAGCTATGTTAAATTACTCTTATGGATAAATGATAACGTTTGTTACATTGTAATCTTCCTGTCCCATCTTATTTGTACATATTGCAGTTATCAGTTTGTCAGACAAAATAGTCAATGTCAAATACAAATTTTAATTTGTTGTACCCTAACTACAATTTCTCACTAAATTGATAGCATTTTCCGTTTTGTTAAGTTAGGTAATCATTGATTTAGTTCATTATTTAAGATACATTAAAAAGGAACAGTAATAAAGTGACTATTTTCTGATTAAAATTTTTGCACTGACTAATGTTAGATTGAACTATGGGTATTAACTCTCAAAGGAATGGAACATTTTTGATGAATTCCAACCCTGACATTATTTATTCAGGGCTTAGTGTAAAAATTTTATATCCCATTTTTGTTTCTTTAATGTTGGAAATTTATTGTACGTTTACAGGATCTCAGTATGTGACAAAGTGATAATTTTCATCATAGACATTGTATTAAATTGATTGAATGCAGAAAATGGCATGCTTTTTGCAATATTTAACAGATAGATCAAATTTTGCCTTAAAAAATTCAGATTATCTGCCTTCCTCAATTATCCACGCCTACCTATGCCCCAATTAACATGGATAATTAGGGTTCTACTGTGCATATATATATAAATGCATAAAAGCTGAAAATAAATAGCTCATTATTACCCATTTCATTTTCATTCTGTGAGTAACTTGAGCAAAAGATTTGTAATATAAAGATTTGAAGTCATAAATTTAATACAATAATGCAATGTAATGTCATATTAAAAATTCACAAATTGGGAGATTATTGTATGTGAAATAATATCATTCAATCAACTTTGAATAAACTTCATAATAATAAAATACACCATGATATTTCATTCTGATTTATGTAAATAGAAAAATTTGTAATCTATAAATAATTTTTAAAATTTGATATCTGAAAGAAAACACTAACAACCTCATTTACAAAACGAATAATAGAGTTTCTTTAGTTTATTTCACATTGCTTTCAACAGCAAAAATAGCCACCTTTAATGAATTTCCATTAATTAAGTAAAATTAATACAAAGTGACCCTAATGATAACATTTTCCAATCTCAAATGAGCATACCAGACAAGACGCATTAGTAGCCACGACTATTTTTATGAGGTAATGAAATGATCAATTTTTTGATGATCATACATATCATATCACTATAGAATTATATTTGTCGGCCTCACTCAAATCTAAATGATGATCCACAGTATTCACTGTGCTGAAATTTTAAATTTCCAACAAAAACAATTAAGATCCTTTTCACAGAAAACAATTTTTACCACTACCATCTACATCAGGGGTCATCAAACTACAGTCTTAGGGATGCATGCTGCCCTCAAGAGCATATTAGGCTGCCTGCAAAGCTACGAGGAATCTGCAAAATGTAACTAATATAATTTAATATTTTTTAAATGAAACTACAGGCAGTCCCCTACTATCGTATATAATGCATTCCTGAAAATGTGTACGAAAGTCGAATGTATGAAAGTCGAACAATAGACTTACATGTTATGATGGGAGTTCCGTTCCCAGAGAGTCAAAAAATATTATAAAATCTCTAATTATGGTATAAATGTTTAGTTTTTTGAGCAGGGGCCTTTTATACACAATCGTCAATGATATATTTCCAGCATTTCATACATGTTCTTTAATTTTGTTCTTTTCCTTCACACACAATAGACCTGCTTAAGCCAATGAGAGACTGATAGAGGCTAAAGATTCGCCGCTTCATTCATATCTTTGGTCATTTGGAGGAAGTTTTAACCTTATTTTCGATCTTGAAGCCTTTATTTAAGTGCATATGCATGGAAATTACTGAGGACAACAATACCGGTAACCATGGAATCTTATTATTGAATTGTTAAAAAAATTACCAAAACTCAAGTATAAATTCAAAATATGAGCATATTCGAATGAGATCAAGTATTTTACGGTAAGAATAATAATCCTCATTCATTTTGGCATGTTTTAGAGCAAATTATGCATTGATAACTTAATTTTAAGATATTTTAAAGAGTAAAAGAATGAAAGCCTTCAAACCAAAAAGGTGATTTTTACGTGTTACCTTATGGGAAACAACACTCATCCTCTGGAGTCAATATTTCGAAATATTTTTAGTCATAACGTAAAGATTCATTAACACTGAAATCCTAAGAAATTTCAGGCTTCTAAGTTTATTTCTAATTGAGTTATTCACAAAATTAGAGCATTACGCATGACCATGATGATGACCATTAAGATTTTATATTATAGAGAGAGGGCAAAATGCAATAAAATATTTAAATAATTGCACAAATAAACACTGCTGTACAGACAAAGAAGGCAATGCTGCCAAAACTGTTGGCTGGCAGGCAGCACAACCACACAGTAACTTGAAATGTTCATTCATCATTTCGCTGATGTACAAAAGTCCAAATTCTGCATACAAAAGTCAGTTCAGGGGTGTCAATGTGTAATGTACGAAAGTGCATGTTGTACGAATGTCGAACGTATGAAAGTCGAGGACCGCCTGTATGGTAAAAAATCTTGAATGTTGAAATCTGATCACTAAATTACTATTAGACTTGATTTTCACTTGTACGATGTCACAGAATCTGTAAGTATCCTCTGATATAAGTTCTTATGTGGCCTGATGAAGCATTGCCAGCTTCCTATGACATCTGCACAAACAATCCCAACTTTCTATGTGGCCTGTCATTTGGTAAAATTTGCCAACCCCTGAGCTACATCATTTAAAAAAAGCTGCGATTATTACTCCAAATATATATTTTATGATTAAAGCTGCCTAAATAGCTATTAAAATCAAATTACTTCTTGTTTTGGTATTTTTAAAAAGAATTAATACATGATTTTTTAAATATTAATAGGAAAAATATTTCTATGGCACAATTTCATCACTTTCACCTTCAAACTTAAGAGTACAGATGGCTTATATTTTTACAATGAATTTATAATATATTTAGAGATTTCAGTAATAAATTTTTCTATATAATAAAAGTAAACATTTTTAGTTTTCTGGAATGATTTAAATCCAAATCACATAGCAATATTTTTACCAGTCAGTCTTTTAACATAAGTTGTAAGACTGTTATGTCATTTTTCTGCATTTAAATTCCACTGACTACATCTTTAAAATTCACATGCAGTATTGCATTGCTATAAAGATCTGCAGGGAATTGTTTTATGAACAATTCCTGGAATGACAAAAATAATGACAATGAAACTCAAATGTTGAACATTTTCCTCATTTTTATCATTTTCTCATTCAGGAGGTGGCTGGGCCACTTCCTCATCTCTCTTTGGATTGTGCATTATCTCAGCATACTCTGTTTTCTCATCTTCACCTCTAACTACAATTGACCTTCGCCCAGCTTGTAAATCCAACTCGGCATAAACAATTCCATCTGGATTTGCAGCAGGAACCTTCATACACTCATTGTTAATGCCTTTCTTTTCAGTCAAAGACACCTGAAAGTAATAGTAAATTTCACATAAATTTCATTAGCATAGATTGACTTTGATGAGTAATTTTGAGAAAATAAACTAAGTAAAAGTGGCTCTTAAATATAAATAAATTGGAGAATTGTGATAAATATGCAGCTGCAGTTCATGACTAACATTTTATCAGGAAATGGCAACAATAAAAATAGGTTATATTGATTTAAACCTCATAAAATATGAAGCTCATTTCAGCTGTAACCACTCTTATCATTCTCATTTGCTCCCAAAATATTCAATTTACCGTAATTTTCCAATTATAATATGCATTTTTTTAATGAAAAATTAACAAAAATGGTGCGTATTATATATGGTAACAAGCGCATACTACTTGTTTTAGTAAGGAAATAGTTTATATTTTCGGGCATATTTTTACCAATAAATTGTACATTTCAATGCATTTCAATAACATTCCTTTAAATATTGTTTTTCAAAACAAAAATAAGAATAATTATTTATTTACTTTAAATGTCCGAATCTTAGCCTCAGAATTCATTATTGTTCTCCTCAAATAGTTCGCCGGTGATTTTGTTCTCTCTCATTGTCTACGTAAATGGCGTCACTGAGAACATCGTCTTCATCCTCACTATCCACTTTGGCAAAATCATCATCCCATATGATGTCGTCTTCAGAACCATCCATGGCGTTTGTGAGGCAACATTTTTTAAAGCCACACTTTTTAAGAAAAAAACAATGCAAGTTGCGAGCAACAAATATTATTTTACATATCTCGACCAGATTGTATGAAGGCAGAGTCAGAACTAGATGTGATATTCACATAAACTATCTCGCTCGGCGGTAAGGCGTTTTATTCCAACTGACCAGATTATTATACAATGTGACATTGTATCTATCTTTAAAGTGAGAGTCAAAACTATATAGTCGTGAAGTTTTCGTAAACACTCTTGCACATAACTCACTTGGCGGTAATGTGAGAACTGTTATTCCAACTGACCAGATTATTACACAATGTGACATGGAGACACGTTTTTATACATTGTATCGATCTTTAAAGTGAGAGTCAAAAATATAGATGTAAAGTTTTCATAAACACTGTTGCACATATCTCACTTCGCGGCAAGGCGAGAACTGTCTCGATACTGCTAATAACCAAGTGAAAATTTACAGTGATCTTTTTACAAAAAATGAGTTGCGTATTATACATGGTGATAAGACAAATTTCACATTTCTTTCATAAAAACAAGGGTGCATATTATATAGGTTGTGTATTATAATCGGAAAATTATGGTATTTTTCCCAAAGTCCCAACTACACAAAGGTTCCTATAATGGACAGTGATTTTCATCCAGACCATATCAGAGTAGAACAATGTTTATCACATACAAACCATCCAGTGCTACCATTTTTCATTTTTTAATTTAATTTATCCACTTAATCATTAATTCATTTTTTGTCCAAACAACATCCTTACTATCAAAAAAAGAAATTTCACTTTGAGCAGATTCCTTCTCTTAGGAGGAAGTGCAGCATATATGATGATGAGAACATCAAAGAAGATTCATCGCCCTTTTGACATAACATGTATGTATTTTAATGTTTTTCTTTAGCCTCAAACACCACTCTTCTAATTGTAGGCCTTTCTTTGGATCCACAAAAATTTTTCAATGAAAATTTGGAAATTTCAGTTTTCCATTTTTTTAAATGTGCATTTGCTTCTATAATGTTAAAATTCTATGGTGTAATGTATTTCTTTTATAATTTTTTAAAATAAACATTTAATTTTTCATTGTAACAACAATGTATCAATTTCATATTATTAATATAACCTCTCCTTTAAGCCTGATTACCCACATTACAAACTTCATATCAGAATTGTATGATGCATTAAATTTTAGGTTTCAATAACCAACACACACACTTGTTACACTTAATCCAAAGTTATGTAAAATGCTAATTTATTATTTGAAGCGGAGGGGGTCAGGAACTGCCATTCATCTAGAGTGGAAGTGGAAAAGTTTAGAGTTGTTCAAATGTCAGATTCTGAATTGTAACATAAATAAAAAATCACAGCTAAAATATACTAATCAACCAATAATAATTAGAATTAAAACTCATTAATCTAATTACAGTATAGCAGTGAATAACAACAGAGTAAATATAATGAATATGTAATAATTTTAAAACCATTCCACAGAGGATTACTAAGAGAACATAGCTGAGCTATTACTTGAAAAAATACTTTGTATGTTTTATAAATACACACTTTTAAAAATAACATATTCATTGTGAATGCCCATAGGGATAAATTTTTGAAGATTTATAATTTTACTTGGCTGTAGAAAAAAGTTTTAGAGCTTCTGTTTGAGCATATCCACTAGGTGGCACCTTAACACTTTTTCTATTCCATCTACAGTTGCACCAACATGCCAAGTATGACCCAAAATTTGCTGAACTGATTTTTTTGTGAACTTTGTAGTAAAAATACATCATCAGTGACACTAGAAAACTTGTCTACGACTCTTTGTTCTCGATATTGTACGAGGTTGCAACCACGTGTAGCATTTGATTTGTCTCATATACAGGGTCAGTCAAAATTATGTATAAACGCTCCATATCAATGGGTCACCAATTAATCTTCAAGATATTGTTAAACTCTTGTTATTTTGATAATTTATTAAAATAAACAAAAAAACAATACTTGAAAAGTTAATTGTTTATTTTACCTTTAAAATGTACATTTTATTAAAATTGGTCATAATGTCAACAAAATATGGCTATTTAAAGTGTTTATACAGGGTGCGGCAGAAACAGTGAAACAGTTTAAAATTTTAATTATGTGTCTCTCTGATAGAGTATCATAGAGTACGACTGACAGAGCTATAGCAGTGATCTTGGAATTCATTTTGATATGGAGCGTTGGGCAGTAAGGGAGCATGTGTGTGCTGTAGAGCACTTCATTCAGATGGGATCCATTACAGGTACTCAACGTGGATTTCGACGGGAGTTTAACCAAGAGGAAGCCCCTTCTCCAAACACAATTTGCCGATGGGTAAGACATTGGCATGGACAAGGCTCTGTCACATGTAAAATGCCACCTGGGTGGCCTTGCTCGGTTTGCACACCTGAAAATATATCCCAAGTGTTTGTGTCTGTCGACCACAGCCCAAGGAGGTCTGCATGTAAGCACAGTAAAGCTTTAAGGTAAAGTCTATGATAGTCAGCCAGCTGACTTAGATGGACTAAAAGCAAGACTCCGAGAAGAAATCACCTACATTTCTGAAGAAACACTTCGAGAAGTGATGGCAACTTCTCAACTCATGTGCACCAGTGTATTCAGGAGGGTGGTGGTCATCTACAGGACGTACTTTACAAAAAGTGAATTATTGTAAAAAATGTCAAAGACTATAGAAAAAGATTGTGTTCAAAATAAAATACATTGCTTTTTGAAAACATTATTCTATTTTAAAAACACTTCACTATTTCTGCCGCACCCTGTGTGTGTGTGTGTATTAGACCGGGTCGAATTTCCACTTTTTCAAGATACGGCTATGGGCTAGGTCTCAAAAGTTGTGGTCTTACATCTGTATAAACAGAGAAAATCCCAAGTTCCTGCCATCATATCTTCAGTCTGCGGATTTGATTCAAAATTTTGACATTTTCAGTAAAATCTTGAGAATATCGAATTTTTCGCAGGGTTATTTTCCAACATTATGCAAAACATTTTGACTTTATCAGACATAAAATGATGCGTGAAAGGTCATTTAATTATTTTCTGATCGTTCTAGGGTCACAGAAAGCCAGAGGAAGATGGGGAAAACACCCAACCTCGAGTAATTCTTATGATTTTTTGCAGTTTTGCAGATCTTAGTTGATCTCTTATGATACATTTGTAATGAGTTTGTACGTTGAAACTGATCGGCATGTGACTGTTAAAGACTGCGAAATATTACAAAGTCATTTCTCTTCATCTAACACAGGGGTCCCCAAACTTTTTGGAGTCACGACCCCTCCATAAAATCCTTTATCCTTCATCGACCCCTAAGCATTTAATAAAAAAATAACTAAATAAAAAAATAATATATGGGAGAAAAACTTCATAAATAATATAGAAAATATTAAACATATTAAAAATAAGTTAACATACTCTTTACTGAATTTGTTGACATCTTTAATGGGAAGGATGTGGTTGATGAGCATTAACAAGGGCATTGATATTTGGTTGGAGATTGGTGAGTTTTAGTCGTAACTCACCAGGCTTTTCCAGGTTCAGTCTGTTCCTTTGCTTTGTTAAAACTGCATTTATGTGGCTAAAACCAGCTTCAACCATGTACGTACTTGGGAATGAAAGTAAAAATGGCTCAACCGCTGCACAAAGCTTGGGTTATTTTATAGCAGTATTTACATTGCTCCAATAATCACTGAGGCTTTTACTCTTGAACAAGGATTTAGCTTCGAGATCCACACACATATCAATTAGTTCATCTTGTAAGTGAGATTCAGTGATTGCATTTTCTATTTCTAAATCAAATGGCGTAACAATCCAGTAAGGTGCATGCATTTTCTCTAGGTCCTCGAAACGTACTTTAATGTCTTCCCTTAATTTTTCAAGGTGTTTTATGTATATCTCCAGGTCACCATCTGAAAGGTTTTGATCTTCTCCTTCTTCCAGTTGCTTTAAGTTTGAAAAATACTGAAAATCTCTGCGTGCCAATGCAGATTTAAGCAGGCATATCTTGACTTGGAAGCCTAATAGGATTGTACGGGCTTGAATGATGGTAACATCTTTACCTTGCAGACGGTTCTGTACTTCATTAAATTTTGAATACAAGTCTGCCAAATAGAACAGATGGTTCTTACACTTTATCAACTCATCACATAGTGATGGATCCACATCCGTAAGATACTCCACAGTTGAGTCATACAAGTCGACAAGTCTTTGCAAGATATCACCTCTTGACAGCCACCTTACCTGTGTGCAAAAGTAATTGGTTGAACGTTTCATAATTTTTTTCATATAACATGGCAAAAAACAGTTGCGAATTAAGTGGATGTGCTTTAATTTTGTTAATTGATCTGATACACACTTTTAGGGCATCATGCAATTCGCCACCGAGTTTCTTGGCTACAAGATGGTGTCTGTGAAAAACACAATGAATAGTACGCACATCGGGAACCTTTTCCTTGAGAAATGCGGCAAATCCTCTGTAACAGCCAACCATTACTGGTGCGTCATCGGTAGCCACTGCAGTTATATTGCTGAGGGGAACATTGTGTTTCTTCAAATACTCTTCCAAACATCGAAAAATTGTCTCACCTTTTCCATCAACTTTCATATACTTGGCAAACAAAAACTCGTCAACAATACATTTTTGGCTTTGGCTACAATACCTCACATAGGCAATGAGAATATTTGAACTGCCGAAAGTTGACTCATCAAGTTGGATTGAGAACTTGCAATTTTGAAGCTCAGATGCCAAGGTTTTCTCCACATCATCAGCCATCTCATCAATGCGTCGTTGCACTGTATTTGCACTTAATGGCATGCATTTTAAAACAAGATGAGAGCCTTTTTTTATAACAGTTTCAATCACTTCTTTAATTGCTGGTGTAAAGGAGGTGACAGAAGCTTCGACCACAGTTTGCAGACCATACACGCGAGATGGCTTTGTAAGAGCAAGGCTGCTTGACATAAAAATCATGTCAAGCTTTGAAAGCAAAAAAAAATTTAAAGCAAACTGAAAACCATGCCCATTTGTGGTAGGGTGGATGGGATGGGTATGGGAGGCACACAACTTGCAGCCACCTCTACGTGGTGAGTGCTGGATGGCTTTGTAAATGACCAACTAAGAGCTGCAAAACTGCAAAAAATCGTAAGAATTACTCGAGGTTGGGTGTTTTCCCCATCTTCCTCTGGCTTTCTGTGACCCTAGAACGATCAGAAAATAATTAAATGACCTTTCACGCATCATTTTATGTCTGATAAAGTCAAAATGTTTTGCATAATGTTGGAAAATAACCCTGCGAAAAATTCGATATTCTCAAGATTTTACTGAAAATGTCAAAATTTTGAATCAAATCCGCAGACTGAAGATATGATGGCAGGAACTTGGGATTTTCTCTGTTTATACAGATGTAAGACCACAACTTTTGAGACCTAGCCCATAGCCATATCTTGAAAAAGTGGAAATTCGACCCGGTCTAGTGTGTGTGTGTGTGTGTATATCTCCCTTCCAACTGCCTCAAAGTCGGTGGAAGGGTGTAAACGGAGGCTAAAGGGCGAAGAACAGTGGTGTCCTCGGACACCGGTAGGTTCAACCATGCTGTGAAGTCTTTCTGCAATATCTCCAGCCAAAGTGAAAGAGGTACTCACCAACCCACTCTGGGCCAGCGTGGTGTTTTAAGGCCCACAATCCCCCCATGACATGTACACCCATGAAAAACGGCCCTCATTCTCTGGAGGCTGGATTGCCTCTGACCGTGGTAGTGGTCAGGAACAAGGCATGAAGGCTGAGGGTGCTAAGAATCCCCGGTGGTTAAATGCCCACTGCCACTCTTTCTCATCCTTACCCAATTCCTTTAACCTCAACCTAACTACCTTTAACTGCCGGACTTTGTCCAGTGAAGATAAAATTCAAGAGCTCCAAGAACAACTGGAGAAGATCAAGTGGGACATTTTAGGGCTTAGTGAGGTGAGAAGAAAAGGTTAAGGTCTATTGGAGTTGAAGAGTGGACATATTTTTTATTACAGGAGAACTGACACAGGAAGAGCAGGAGTTGGATTCATCATCAACAAAAAATTGAAGAATAATATCGTGGAAATGGAAAGTTCATCCAAGCGGGCAGCTAGACTAGTGCTTCAAATAAATAAAAGATATCAACTTCAAATAGTCCAAGTTTATGCGCCAATGTCATCATATTTGGATGAGGAAGTGGAAGATTTCTACCAAGAAGTTGGAGAACTGCATGACAAAGGAAGCTGCCATCTAAAAGTGGTCATGGGTGATTTCAATGCCAAGGTAGGCGAACAAAAGGAAGACGACAGCGCAGTTGGAAAATGGGGCTATGGAGAGAGAAATGAACGAGGGGACCGACTTGTAGACTTTGCTGAATGTACTAGTCTATATATAATGAACACTTTCTTCAAAAAGAGTCCCAATAGAAAATGGACCTGGAAAGGACCCAATGGTACCAAAAACGAAATTGACTACATACTAGTCAATAAGAAGCAATTGGCTGAAGACTGTTCCGTCCTCAACCAGTTTAAAACTGGAAGCGACCATCGCTTGGTAAGATGCAGAATAAAATTCAACTCAAAGTTAGAAAGACAGAAGCTTATAAAGAAGCTTAAGTCTATTATCAACACGCAGGTGCTAAAAGAACGAAAAGAAGAATTTCAGCTCCAACTGAAAAATCGATTCAGTGCACTGGAAGACCAAGAAGTTGAATCCCAATTTATAGAGATACTCAAGGAAACTGCTGAAGAAATAGGCAGAACAATTAAAACAAAGCCAGAGAAAAAGTTGACCAAAAAAATAGGACTGCTTATGGAAAAAGAAGGAAAATGATAATTACTAAAGATCCTAAAGAAATGATCCATTTTGCAGAACTAAACAAAACTATAAGGAAGTGCATCAAGGAAGATGTGAAAAAATATAATTATGAGCTAATCGAGAAAACCATAGAAAACAATAGAAGTTACAAGAAAATGAAGCAACATCTCTCGATCGGAAAGAGACAGCTGGCTCCATAACCCATAGTAGGAAACTAATCCTGAAACGGGTACAAGAATTTTACACCAAGCTGTATGAGGATCCTCTAGGAAATGATGAAGTAAATGATGATGGAAACATGCCCACCGAAGAGGTCCCAGATATCCTTCCGGAAGAGGTGAGACACGCAATCAGAAGTATGAAGAATGGAAAAGCATCTGGAATGGATGGTATCACAGCAGAAGTATTCAAAGCAATGGGGAATCATACGGAAACAATTCTCGCTAAGATATTTAATTCCTGTCTGAGGAAGAAAAAGATACCAGAAACATGGAACCATGCATCTATTATCCTTCTGCACAAGAAAGGTTCCAAAGAAGACTTGAATAACAACAGACCGATCAGCCTACTCCCAACAGTCTACAAAATATTCACTAAAATACTAACTATGCACCTTCAAAACCATCTTGATTCTGCCCAACCCAGAGAGCAAGCTGGATTTCGCAGTGGGTATAGCACGATGGACCACATCCAAGTCGTGAGAGAGGTAATCAGTCGGACTAACGAGTATGAATTACCTCTATGCATGTGCTTTATCGACTACGAGAAAGCATTCAACTCTGTCCGAACTTCGTTGGTGTTACGTGCACTAAAGAAACAAGGAGTAGAAGAAATGTACATAACCTTGATCAAGAATATCTACGAAAATGCGACAACATCTGTCCAGCTGCATGAAGAGACGAGTGTCTTTAAGACCGAAAAGGGAGTGAGAAAAGGAGACACTAGCAGCTCTAGAGGAAGTATTCAAAACGCTAGACTGGGAGGAAAAAGGCATAAAGGTAAATGGAGAACATCTGAGCCACCTGCGCTTTGCAGATGATATCATACTGTTCGCAGGGAGCCCAGAAGAGCTCCTTAGAAGAACTGAAGAGCTTGAGTAAACAAGCCGAGAAGCTGAACTTAAGATGAATCTTAATAAAACAAAGGTTATGTACAACTCCTTCACAAATTCTGAGAAGATACATATCAACGGAGCAGAACTCGGAGAAGTAACCAGCTATGTTTATTTAGGTCAACTCATCACTACTGATGGTTCGCTTCTTGGAGAAATCAACCAGAGAGTGAAGATGGCATGGAGTGCTTTTGGCAAGAATGCGAACATCTTTAAATCAAATATTCCAGTCTTCCTAAAAAGGAGACTATATGACCAATGTGTTCTGCCTGTTCTGACATATGGTTGTGAAACATGGACCATGAATGCCCGAATGATACAGCGCCTGCAAACAACACAGAGGGGCATGGAGCGATGCATGTTAGGGATCACCTGAAGAGACCGCAAGAGGAACGACTGGGTAAGAAAGAAGACGGGAGTCTGTGACGTGATTAGAAGAGTGAAGGTGCTAAAATGGCAGTGGGCGGGCCACATTGCTAGAAGAAATGACCAGCTTTGGACGTCCAGTGTCATCGAACGGATCCCAAGAAACATCAAGAGACCGAAAAGAAAACCGAAAGACAGGTGGGACAGAGAGTTTGTTAAGTTCTTGGGGAAACTTGGAGGAGGGAGGCAGTTATATATATATATTTAGGTCAACTAGGTGTTGAAGGAAACCCAGTGAACACTAAATGGAAGTAGAGCTGCTGGGGTGTTGGAGAGACACATTTGTAGAGGTTAGAACTTTCGGGATGATCCCTTCGTCAGCACAAGAAAGTTGTCTCTCTCTTGTGCTGACGAAGGGATCATCCCGAAAGCTCTAACCTCTACAAATGTGTCTCTCCAACACCCCAGTGGCTCTACTTCCGGTAAGTGTTCACTGGGTTTCCTTCAACACCTAGTTGCCCTAAATATCCTTACTTACCTTTCCTCTTCCGTAGTGTGTATATATATATATATATATACACACACACACACACACAAACACATGCACACACTACATTAAGACCTTTTCATTTCATACATTTAATTTTATAGGTAATCAGTTTGAGAATTTTTGGGTCTCACCTTCTTTCTTCACTGCAGCAACATTTATTCACAGGAAGATCTAATTGAACAACTACTCATTATCTGTGGAGATGGTTTTGTCAACATAATTTTCCAATAGGAAATAATGGTATTTATCATTCCGAATGTACTCTCTGCTCTTTTAATACTCCATAACATCAAAACTTTTTTATATATCAGAAAAGAAGATGCTATGGTGTCCATTGATTTGCCCAAAATAAAAGAATCCGAACTGAAAATATTCCTGCACCATTGCTGCTTGAAAAAGATTTCATATGCTTAAATAATACTTGCCAGATACTAGCAGGGTATTTTCAATAAGAAAGATTTTTTCACAAATAGAAATCCTTTCAAAGAAATAATGTCACTCACCAAAGATCGAAATTCAACAAATGAATATTAGAGGTCAATATGAAAAATATGATGACCTACAATGTAAGTATAAAAAGAGATGAAATTTTTAAGTGTAATGAGTTTGATGTTTACTGTAGTAATTCATGAACAGGGGTGAGCTGCCAATCTGTTAACAATGGGCTCGCTATATGCAGGGGTATGCTGACAATCTGTTAACAATGGGCTTGTTACATTTTAACAATAAAGGGATGAATTAGAAATAAACTTGCATAGGAATACAGGCGACTCCTGAGATTCGACAGTTCGAGATTCGACAAATTCGAGATTTTGACACAGCTGATCGAATTGGGAACTAGTTTACGCGAAGTAATTTTCATCCCAACCAACGACGCGAGGTTTAGTTTCAGTGTAGACATAGTTATTTCTGCTCTAATTGTTTGAATTTGTGCTGATTTCACTCTTTTTTCTGTTAATCTTTTATTTAAATTTATTTATTTTTTTGATTTATTTATAATGATATCTAAAAGGAAATGTAATAGTGATAATGTAAGTGAATCAAATAAAAGAGTGCATAAGACTCATAGTTATGAATTGAAATTAGAAATTTTAAAGCGTGTTGAGAAAGGTGAAAGCCATGCTGAAATCGCACGATCGTTGGGGATGTCTCGTTCAACTATTAGCACTTATGTGAAACAGAAGGAGAAAATTCTAGAATGTGATAAATTCAGGTAATTTGATAACAACAATAAACAGTCGTAGGTGCGGTGTTGTCATTCCTAAAATGGAAAAACTTTTAAAACTTTAGGTAGATGATCAGTGTCAGAAACACATTCCTATTAGTGAGGCCATGATTAGAGCAAAAGCTTAGGATCTGTTTGGTGATTTGAAGGAAAGGATGGATGAAATTTCTGTTGACGAGCCTCCATTTAGTACGAGTCATGGCTGGTTTGACAGATTTAAGAGAAGGGCAGGTTTGCATTGCCTTAAATTAACTGGCGAGGCTGCAAGTGCAAATACTGATGCTGCCTCAAGTTATTAATTTTGCTGCGATATATAGTTGTATGTATAGATAGATGTATGCAGGGATGTGCTGCAGCCGGCCCAGTCCGGCTCCCGTGAGTCGTTTGTTACAAATGACTCACGCAAGCTGGACCGGGCTGTCTGCAGCACATCCCTGCATACATCTATCTATACATACAACTATATATTGCAGCAAAATTAATATAAAAGTTATTAAAAAGCACAAAATAAGTTGCAGCCATGCCAGTTAATTTAAGGTTATGCAAACCTGCCCTTCTCTTAAATCTGTCAAACCAGCCATGACTTGCACTAAATGGAGGCTCATCAACAGAAATTTCATCTACCCTTTCCTTCAAATCATCATAGAGATCCTTAGCCTTTGCTCTAATCATGGTCTCACTAATAGGAATGTGTTTCTGACACTGATCATCTACCCAAAGTTTTAAAAGTTTTTTCATTTTAGGAATCACAACACACGCACCTTGGACTGTTGAATGACATATTCTCAATGATCATGCGATTTCAGTATGGCTTTCACCTTTCTCAACATGCTTTAAATTTCTAATACTACTATACCTCCATTTAAATAACATGGGAATGGATGAGGCAGATTTGACTTGATTTAGATTTTTAAATTACGTAAAATAATCATACAAACAAAAATTTATTTTTTCCTTTTTAGTGCAAAAAATAAGTTATACATTTAAAATATTTATTATTTAATTTATTCATAATTTAATATTGTTGTATTAACATATTAGTAATGTTATTTTATCTTTATATAATGTGAGGGGAGACTTTTTCCCGAGATGCAGGTACGTATCCCCTGATTATAACATGCAAGTCTATGGAAAAATGGCATTCGACATTCGACAATTCGAGATTCGACCACGTTTTCAGGAATGCATCCCTGTTGAATCTCGGGAGTCGCCTGTACAATGTTTTATTTTTCAATTTATATTTACAAATATTTACTGAAATAATAACTAAATAAATAATAAAATTTGGGTGTTTAACACAAAAATTGTATTAAAGCCTATTCGTGCAAGAACTAGAAAAGTGATATAGTTGCTGGAATTATACTATTGCAAAGTTCAATTTTCCTATTTTTAAATACAATACTGAGATTTGAAATTAATGTATAAAAATAATGTAATGTCCCGCTTAATTGATCGTGTTATCATCGGGAGAGAACGATCTGAATGAAAGGAGGAAGTTAATAATGGGATCATTAAAGAAAGACCAGATTTGAAAGATAATAATTAGATACAATGTAGTGATCACTATTAGAATGACTTATTACTTCTAGCTTTAATGGATTTAAATGTGACCTATTTTCTTGAATATTTAAAATGTTGTGTGTGATAATTAGAAGAGTATTGATTAGCACAGTGTGATCAAAGTTTTATCGAAAGTGAAAATAGAGGTGTGAGTTCGGCGGAAGTATGAAGGAAGAGGGGGTATGACAGATTTTAGTAATTTAAAGTGAATATTGTACCTAAAACTTATTACATAGTGCAAAAAGCAATTCATCAAAGTGAACATTATTATTTTTGTTTACGCACTTCATTTTGCTTTCACTTTGGATGATTCATTGAAGATGTACATCCAAAATGAATCGTATAAATTAGCCTTGAGAAAAGGAAAAGTAAAAGGGATGAAACTATATCTCGATACTATATATAGTACGTACGTCTGATAAAGTTTAACAATGGAATTGGTGAAAGAGTTAAAGTTTAACAATGGGCTCACGCGAGCCCCACCAAGCTTCATCCAGCTCACCCCTGCTTATGAACAATTATACTCATATTTTCAGGTTTACATATTTTATTAAACCTATTAAGTCTTCATGATCCTAAGTATTTTTTCAGGTGGTTTACAAATATTACGGATTTTTCAACACTATGAGGATGCTGCTTATGTCACAAATTTATTTTTATATTTAGAAAGTACTGATGTTATAAATACAGAGTTTAAATTGCAATATTTATAAATATATTCTTTTGTTGATTTTAAGTGGCTTTATACACAATAACACTTAAAAATTCAAGAACATTTCTCATAAAAATATTTTATTACACAAGTAAAACTTATGATAGATCATTCAGCCAAGCTCCAAAATGTTGAATAATAATTTTCCTATAATTTTTAGCACTTTTTTTATAAAAAAAAAGCTGATGTATTATTAAAGATGCAAATTTTTCAAGATAGGATGGTCTCCAGGGAAATGTACTTCTCTCTATATTATAAATCATAATGCGTTACGCTCTAATTTTGTGAATAACTTGATTAGAAATAAACTTAGAAGCCTGAAATTTCTCAGGATTTCAGTGTTGATGAATCTTTACGTTATGACTAAAAAATTTTTTGAAAAAGGTAAGGGGTTCGACTCCAGAGGATGAATGTCGTTTCCCATAAGATAGCACGTAAAAATCACCTTTTTGGTTTGAAGGATTTCATTCTTTTACTTTTTAAAATATCTTAAAATTAAGTTATTGTCACGAAATTTGCGCTAAAACACCAAAATGACTGAGGATTCCTATTTTTACTGTCAAATACTAAATCTCATTCGAATTCGTTCATATTTTGAATTTATACATACTCGAGTTTTGGTAAATTTTTTAACATTTCAATAATAAGATTCCATGGTTACCTGTATTGTTGTCCTCGGTAATTACCATGCATATGCACTTAAATAAAAGCTTAAAGATCGAAAATAAAGATTAAAACTTGCTTGAAATGACGGAAGATATGAATTTAATGCAAATAAATCGAACACAGTATTCATGTTATTTATATTTTTTATCTATATTACTAAAATCCAAATTCTGGTTGTCTGTCTCTCTCTCTTTAACGCTGTATACCTCAGCCATTTTTAATCTCCAGGAATTTCAGCCCTCTAAGTTTATTTTTTATCGAGTTATTCAACTAATTTTCTTAATTTGTTATTAAAAACCAAACATACATCCCTTATAAAATATAATCGTTAAACTCATATTCAAAACACATTCCTGTTAAACTAATCTAAATCCAATAGGTCCATGGTAGGAACGAAGAAACAGCGAGCAAAGGGGGGGGAGGGGGGGTTGGCGAGCTCTAGCGAGCAGGGGGCTTGACTCCTATTTTAGTATTCTTAAAAAAGTGTCTCATGTAATTTGCTCTGCATTTCTTTCCTCACTTGTATAATTTCAATTTGACCTTTTTATACTGAAGGGAAGCCATGCTATAAGCAAAAAAATCAAGATTTTTCCCTTGTGCCCTCTGTAATCGTGTCGATTTTTAAAAATTTATTCATTACAGCACATGTATCCAGATAATTTTCTCTAGAAAACCAAACAGTACTAACAACCCCTTACTTGAAAACTACATATTTATAAGCATAATTACATTTTACTTTGTAGATAGTTGCATTGTAGAGACCTTTTTGGGAACATATCAATGGTATTAATCAGGGTATACCTGTATTTTGTTTCAGTGGGTTTTTGGCAATATAATCTATTCATTCGTAATATTTACAACCAATGATTAAATCCTATTCATCCATAAAATAGAAAAAAATTCAAAAGATGTAGAGCATTAATCAAATAAAGAATGAATTGTGTTATACATGAAGTCTATAATATTGTGTTTTTCAAAGATGATTGATTATAAATAATTTGAAAAGTACCACCATGATCATTCAGACTATTGTATTTATTATGGAAAATAATATTTTTATAATTTATCAGGAGTAACTGTTAATGATTCAAAATAATTAAGCTGGATCGTGTAATTCAACAGTAACCAACTGCTTATATGAAGTTTTACAACTAAATGCATAATAATGGGCATTTTTATTATCTTAAACATAAAATTCTACTTCATTTCTTTGAGTTACACACTGAAAGGATGAGTGTAATTAAGATGAAATAAATCTTTAAAAGCAATTTTATAAAATTACCAAGTATTTGATGAGAAAATTATTGTTTGCATAGAAATGTAATATGTGTAGTTAAACTGAAAGATAATAACTGAAGCGCTAATGAATTACCTCATGATCCTGTAGTTGTGCCTCTTGCTGTAAAAAAATGAAATGATGTCTTGGTTTAATTGAATTTTATAGAGGAAAATATAAACAAATTTAAATGGTATAATTTTCAGATGATTTATTTTGGGCAAAAAAATCGTATCTTGAGTAGACGTTTAGGACTATCTGTAGTGAAAAGTTTTCTCACCGATTTTTTTCCATTTTTCTTGAAACTCCATTATAATGGCCATTGATCCTGAAATGTTGCTTGATTAAAAATAATTTCCAAGAGTTTATAATTTTTATTCCTTATTAATATTTTGTGATGTGATGCCCAAAATTCTGGACAATGTTTGTCAGGACTACATAAATTAATTAGATGTATAAATTACTCAGATTAACTTACCAGACTTCATCAACATATATACTACCACATTGTTATGAGAACAGTTGTGGAAAAGTCACCACTTTGCATAACACATCAGTTTACTCTCATAGAAATTAGTCAAGAATTATGCATAATGCATCAGTGAGAATTTTTTTTTGTGTGGTTTGGGTTTGTAATACATAGGCAGGAGCGATACATCCATAATATTTTACATTGCATCTGAAAGGGTGAAATATATCATTAACCCCTCGAGCGTGACTTTTGTCTACAGTATTTAAATTGCTCAGCGTGACTTTTTTCCGCAAGTGCCAATTCTTATATGTATGCATTCACTTAAATATTTTTAGCATTTTAATTACTAATTCAAAAATTTCAAAAAAATTACACCGTACTTATCATTGTTCATATTATATAATAAAAAATAAATACGTACATTTATTTCAACCTGAGTTTTTTTTCGAGGTGTTCCTCCGATGTAAATATTTGATCTGCATGTGGGAGTGCTCAAAACATGGGTCTAAACAGATTGATGGGATTCCAGGGCAGTTTTTACACCTGTATTTCATGTCTTTCCTTTTCCCGTTTTTTGCGCACACCACACACTTTCTTCTTCCTGTCTTATTAGTCACGGTTTTAGGGTTTTCTTGAATAAAATGCTGTCTTATCAGCTGTGTACTATCAGTGTCGGTATCTGAGGGCTGTCCTCTACGCTGCTCTATATTTTGCCTGTGATAACTAGATATAATCCTATCAACAAGACTTATTCTAAAAGATAAGTGGTCTTTTTTGTTACCAGCCCTGCAGTACAGAATATAGTCATTTAAAACTACCATATTTACAAAATGGTTGAACAGCTTTTTGTACCACACCTTTGTTCTTTTTCTTTCCAGTAAGAATTTTTCTAAAAGCTGATCCTTTAGATCTACACCTCTCATATATTTATTATAGTCTAATATACAGGTTGGTTTATTTACAAATTCTGATCTACCCTTCCGGCTTACAGTTTGCATTGTATCTGAATGATTAGTGGTCAGCATTGACACATTGCTTTTATCCTTCCACTTCAACGCCACTAATTTCCCGCACTGAGCACTAACTACTTCCCCTTTTTTTCAATTTCTTAGTCAGATTTTTAGGCATACCTTTGCAATTGATTTTTACAGTTCCAACAGCATCTGCTGTCCTCTGAACCAATTTTTGAAAAAGATCAGGACTACTGTAAATACTATCCATATAGACACATCTACCCATCTAATAGTTTCTCACACAAACTCAGAACAACTTTGTTAATAAAAGGTCTGTTTACTTAGTTATTTCACAACCCACTTTGGTCCCTGAGCCACTATAAATTATAAAATCCCACAAATATCCGGAGGAGTCACATAATTCAAACATTTTTATCCCAAATCGCGAAGCTTTCATGGGAATATACTGCTTCCATGAAAGCGTACCTTTCCACAGCAGTAAAGACTCATCAACACTTACTTCTTTAACCGGTATATAAATTTTCTGGAATTTATTTTTCAAATACTCACTGATGGGAAGAATTTTATACAATTTAGGATCTCTACTTACAATATCTTTATCAGTATTATCTATAAAATGCAAAAATTTGCTCACCAACGAAAATCATTCTTCATTGGGAATAAAAGGTATTTCTAAAATATGTCTTCTATTAAAATACATTCTAAGAGTTGGTTTTGAATTATTCCCATCAACATTAGCAAAGCTAGAAATACCCTAATTTCATTAGAGTAGTTGGAACCCACTTTTGATAGCGCGATTTTTTCAGCGCCGTGATCCTATTTTTCTCTCGGGAGTTGAATTGTTCCACGTAATGATTTGTTTCAACTACTATGAGAGCAATGAGATCCTCATCAAAGAATAACTCAAAGTATCCCAAGGGATCCACTATTCCAACTAAGTCACATGCAAAAGGCCGAAGGGGGTTAGAATTGTTGACATCTTCCCAAACATCGGCGACACTTTCTTTCTCTTGAATATTCACAGTGACGTGACTTATTTCTTCCAATTCCTCCTCTTCTTCACTACTGGAATCAATAGAATATCCTTTCGACCCCTCAGAATTTATGTCAAAACTACTTTCACTGTTTTCATCCAAAATATCAAGCACTTTGCTGTCCGCTAACGCACGAGTGCTAGAAGCCTGTAGAAGCCACAGTGATCTGAATAAAGGTTCGGCTGAAGGACGAACCCAAGGAAAAAATGTAAAAAAGCCTAAGATGCAAACACAGGCAATAAGAAACCTCTACCATCAGCTTGAAAGCTCGTAAATAAGAGAGAGAGAGATAAGAGCTCATAATGAAAGTTGTGGATGCAAATGATACAGCGCATGAAAGATAGAAGCCTGAGTAAATGGCCAGACCCAAGTTAGAAAAGAAATATAAAAAAATCCTAACATATAAACACAGATAATAAGGAACCACAGAACAAAAGCAGCTAATATACCCTCTGCTTGAAAGCTCATAAATCAGAGCCGTGGCGATAAGAACTCATAATGTTGGATGCAAACGGTGTTTGAGGCATGGAATTCAGTGGATGCAAACGGTATGTCGCACACACTGGAGGGGTTAAAGCATGCAATGACTCCCATGAGAATTTCAAAGTTTTGATAGTTAGAATTTCACAAAAACTTAATCAGAACATCCCAAGTTAATGTGATATCACAGAAACTGTAAAGTATACTACAGATGTTTACATGAGTGTAAAATATTTAGGCCATCAGCAACACCCTAAAATGAAAATAAATACAGCTTTGGACATAGAATCGATTCAGCTCACTAAGAAGTCTTGAAAATTAATGTTAAAGTAATCAACCCAACCTAAGGAGATGATGCACTTTGCAGAACCAAGCAGATCCATCAGGAAGGCCATCAAAGAAGAAATGAGGAAACGTAACTATGAGTGGATTAAGAAAATAATGGAAGCTATTAAAAGATGAAGCAAACTTATCAAATGGTAAAAGAAAGTTGGTGGCAATGAAGTTGGAATTACCCATAAGAGGAACTTTATCTTTAAATTAGTAAAATAGTTCTTAGCCAAAATACATGAAGGCCCAAAATCAAAGAAGAACAAGGAAAGAAACATGTACACCAAGGAATTTTCAAGTACAAGAGGCAAGGCAATCACACGGGCATAATTGATGGGGAAAGTTT
Organism: Uropetala carovei; assembly: GCA_036926305.1. Classification (NCBI taxonomy): domain Eukaryota; kingdom Metazoa; phylum Arthropoda; class Insecta; order Odonata; family Petaluridae; genus Uropetala; species Uropetala carovei. The sequence continues at coordinate 3,594,080 of JAXCHB010000172.1, read as the reverse complement.
TAATTGATGCGTTCACGGCAGAAATATTCAAATCAACGTAAAACTAAATGGATAAGATCCTCTCCAAGATTTTTGCATCTAATTCAATACAATTTAACTTCAAGTTTGGATGAGCTGAGCAGTTGTCCAAAACTAGTGCAATTTTTTTCTTTTTCATGCCCAATTGCCTATCCCAGTTGTGCAGGTAATCTTCAAATATGGAAGCTGTCATCCAAGCATTGGTGTTGTTGGTGTATTCAACAGGCAAGTTTTTAACTCCTTTGAAACATCTAGGGGATTTACTTTTGCTTATCAGCAAAGGCTTCATTTTTATTGTTCCTGTCATGTTGCAGGTTAACAGAACAGTAATTCTATCCTTAATCTTTTTCCCTGCACAAGCAAAAGCATTTTTTTAAATCATACAATGATCTGGGGTGGCTCTGTAGTAAATCCCCATTTCATCATTATTAAAGATATCCTCTGAACTGTACGAGTTTAATACATTTTGCCAAGTTGTTCTTACCCAGTTTTCAGCTGCTGAGAAATCGGAATCTTGCCTCTCTCCATGAATTTTTGTATAAACAATGCCGTACCTCTCCTTCCACCTCATCAGCCATCCATCGGTCGCTTTAAACTCTTCTTTTAATTTTTCTCCAAAATCATTGGCTTTTTGTAAAAGGATGCTACGGTTGATGGGAGCATTCAATGAGCTAGCCAGCTTGAACCAAACCAGCAATGCTTCCTTTTCCTGTTTTCACTAGTCCTGTTATTGTTCAATGTTTCACGAGATTTTAACAATTTTGATAACGATGACTGAGGCATTCCTAACTTAACAGCTGCTTCCCTTTGTGAGAGGCTGCTTAAGTTTAACTCATCATATCTGTCTATAAGACGCAACTTTTCTTTTACACTCAAATCGGTTCTTTTCTTACTCACAGACATTTCTTTAAAAATGGTAGAAACAGTTAAAAATCAAGCATTGGTTATTCAGGACTAACACCAACACATTCAAGTGAGATACTAATTGGATAAAGAAGAAAGAGGCAGACTGCAAGTAGAAAGTTGAGTTTGGGGGCAGGGCTGCGCCAAGGATGTTTTGCACATGTGTACTCCTAGGGTAGGGATAGCAATTAACAGAGTAATGCCCCAACCTGCTGCCATCTCCTACAATGAACCCATTTGCGATCACCTCTAAAACATTTCCTACTGACAGCAGGACAAGGGTTTGGAGGCTAACTTTGTTTGGAAGATTTCATGTTATTCTGGTATTTCCAAGTTTCTTTTCTTGCTTTAACGTATGGGTTCTAGAGGAAAAGCGATGATACTTTCATACTCAGAAGACACGACTCGCATTCCAATAATATATAAACGAATCACATGTTAGACGTATTGTTCAAAAGACAATACCTACTCCAAACACTTTTGATTCATATAACCAAAAATCTGGTTCAAATAAGTTGTGAAAATATAGTGGATTTTGATGATTTGAATCCGTTCTCTGAAATTTGATTTTATAAAATGGCTGATTCTAATAACCAGTGATCACAATAATCGGTGCCTACTGTACTTTTCCTTTTTCCATATTATTTTTGCCTTATTTCTATTTCATAAATCCACCTTAAAACCTTTTGGATGGATCCTTTTTTGCAGCACCTTAACTCCGGTTTTCTTTTCTATCCACAATTTCCCAAACATCTCTCGAGAGCATTTAACTGTAATAATAAGCTAACATCAATGTTATATTTCAAACTACGAGAGATCCTAATTAATAATCTCCTATTCTTATAGAGAGATGGTCACATTAACTTTCTTGGCCAGTTGTATCATTCCCTAGAAAAATACTCCTTGCTCTTATATCATTTTACTGGATCTCTAACATCTAACAATAAGCCTTCTTAATCTTAAAGAAAGATTTAATGGGTGTCTAAAAGTACGAATTCAAAGCAACACTTCCATACTAATACTCTGCCAATGGACCAAGATGAAAAGGAATGAAATATTTATAAGACTACTGTAGATGAAAAAATATAAATTGATAAAATATGAACTATACAAATAAGGCAAGTATGAGGCACAAAACAAAGAGAAGTGTTTGGCATATAGTCTCTAAATTTCTGAATACAATTAGGCAAAGTACCTCACAAGTTGACTAATCTAAACTACATTAGGCCATTTTGATGAGATATTATTCTTACATCTTCACATTTATTCAATATCTAATATAAATAAGATTTTATGTATCAAATTTCATGGTTGAATGTGTAATTATGTAATACCATACAGTGCATATGTTTTAAAAGTCAACTACATCAAGAAAATTTTAGGTCATGGATGCATCCTCTCTACTTCAATGTATTCATGTAAGAAATTTCATATCTTTCAGTATTTTTTCTCAATGTGGCAGTTTTAAGAGATGCTGATATATAACTATAGTAAATTAAAGAATTACCGTTAAACATTCTGGGTCAGCTGAAACTTTATCCTTCTTCTTAAAAAAATGGGGTAATTGGAATGCTGGGCTCTTCTTTTTCTGACCACTCAGTGGACCTTGATCTGCACTTTCAGTATCACTCCTATGTAAAAAAGGTTCAAAAAGGAATTGAATTGAATTAGTTTTGGCTTTTTATTAAAAATTCAGACAAAAACTGAGACTAAAAAATACAACAGTTGCCAATAAGAGGTAAATTCTCACGAATTGTAAATACACAGATACGATCAAAGAAATATTTTTAAAAAATTTTACTGTAGAAAAAAGCACTATTGCAAATAAAGTTCCCATAAAATTATTAGAAACAATATATGTTATACATAGGTGGTGAAATCACATTTTGTTTACATAGTTGCAAGTTGTTTCCGCAGCATCGAATAGACTGCATTGACATGCAATCCAAGTGTTGCTCTCTAGCCTAACAATTAATAAAAATTATGAGTTACTGTCAGAATTACCACCTCAAATTCGTCAATGACCCTGAGATTTCATAATTTGACCCAGAGATTCTCATAGGTGAAGAAGGAAAAGTATGTTTTTGCTATATTTAAATTTTTGATACAAAATAGTTAATTAGTATTCATACAAGTGTGAGGAATGTATTCATTTATTGATATATTCCACACTGCTTCATATATGTTGTTGACTCAGAGAATTACACCCTTAACTCAGAGACTAGTCTCAAAACCTGGAGATTCCAGATCAAACCTGGAGGTGGCAACCAAGGTTACTGTTATTTTACTGCAATAACACTTTTCCATTTCAATTTTTTTGTTTATATTTTGAAGTTGTACATTCAAATGTGTAATTTAAAGGAAAGAATACTCATTATTATTACTAAATTTAAAACATATAAGATTAAACATTAGATAAATTGTTTATATTTCAGTAAATTTATGCAATAAGTGAATCCAGTGTGTTACAAATATTACTGTCTATAACAGGGGTGGCCAAACTACTGCTCACAAGTCATATGAGCTCTTTTAACTTAGCATGTGGCTCTTTTAAATTTCTACTCAGAGGTGTGTCAACATTGTTCATTTCAGAAAACAATATGTAGTATGCCATGAGACGTGTTGGGGATGACTACTTTCAATGCAAAAATGGTAGAACGCTGAACTTTGTGCATTCGTAAAGAATGATACAAGAGCCCAAACTCGTCATGCTATATATCATTTTATTCCTTGTTTAATTCTCTACAACTTTTATAGTGGACAAAATTATGAAAAATGAAAATTGTAGTTACCACGAGTGTAAATCTGTTGAAAAACACGTGGAAAACAAGGAATAATGCGAGGCGGTCCTCTCTCTCATCTTACCACGGCCAAAGTAATAAAGATTTATCTTTAAACTTATTTTTCCCTGGAAGGGCATGTCTTGCAGATTGTAAATTCACTTTTAAATAAAAAATTAACGATTGCATTGAATTTAAAATGCCCTGAAGCGAGATTTTAATTTCTGGGTTATAGGTAAAAATGAATTGTTAGAAATAACGATATTGCTTCGTATTAATAATACAAAACTTTTGATGTGAGGGAATTTTGATAACTCTCTCCTAACCCCTAAAAAACTGAAACAGAAAGAAATTGCCCCCAGGCTACACCCGCGGCATCTCAGAAGGGTTGCTAGTGGCGGCAGAGTGACGCGCAGTGCGGACCTCAGGAGGTTGTGCGACAGACTGTTCACAGTTTCTATATGCAACAAAAGTACCCTACTGTGGCTGACGTGTTAAGTAAGGAGAAAGACGATTACGACGACTTCCCGGATATTTGTGAGAGCACGATGCATAAAATATTGTATAAAGTAAATTACCAAGTCAGGAAACTCTTGAGCTGTTTGTTTTGAATCAAAACATATCGTGGACCAGCGCACCAAGTATTTACGACTCATAAAAAGGTACAGAGAGATAGGTTACATCATTTGGTACACAGACGAAACTTGGTGTGGTGCAAATCACTCCCCGACAAGAGTTCGTCAGAGAAAACCCAAGTCGCCTTGATTTTGACCATGGCAAAATTCAAGAGATGAACGGCTGGAAAGAAGGCCTCGTGAAACCATCAGGTGTAGGAAAGCAGACCATAATTCTGGACATAGATAACGAAGAAGGTTTTTTAGAGCCTCGAGATGAAATATCACTTCGTTTTGAAAGCAAAAAAGACTCTTCTGATTACCATAATGAGATGAATGGGGAGCACTACATCGATTGGTTCAAGCGCGTCCTTCATCATTTACCAGAAAAAAGCGTAATTGTGATTGACCAGGCCCCCTATCACGCTATGCAAGATCCACAGACACGCAATCCGACGATGAGCTGAAAAAAAGATGATATCATCCAATGGCTCATTGAAAATCACGTTGAGCCGCCTGTCGACAGCGATGGACGCCAAGATTTATACGAAGAGCTAACAAAAATGGAGCTAATTGAACTGGGGAGGCACAAATTCAAGCCCTTTAAGTATCTCTTGAACACTATAATTGAGGAATGTGGGAAAAATGTAAAACCCCTCTGGTTACCTGTGGCACACTGTGAGCTGAACGCCATCGAATTGATTTGGGCATGGATCAAAGCACAAGTTGCATGACAGAATGCAACGTTCAAGATAAAAGATGTCGTGGAGCTATGCAAGCAAAAGCTGAGAGAGGTACCAAAGGAACACTGGATGAAAACAATCCTTAATGCAAAAAAGGAGGACGAGTACCGCAGCAAAGATCAAGTTATTGAAATGGAACCAGTAAGTATAATTATCATACAATTTTTTAAATATGTTGATATTTTCAAATGCGAATGATAATTTATTTTTGATTACTAATTGATTTAACTTGTCTAAGAAAATTCCAACTATTTATTTTGATCGTGTTTTAGATAAATGCAGTAACTGTGAACCTGGGATCGAGTTACGAGGACTGAAAGATTCTGCGACCTCAAGTGATTCCATCTACCACCCTCAAAAATCTTGGGTGCGCGCTATATACGCTGTATACGATAAAGTCAGGTTTTTTTGGTGAAAAGTGCAGGTGCTCGTTTTACACAAGCATATAAAGTAATTTCATTGAACGAGACAAAGCGTCAAAGTGGCGTGCTCAGCACGTCCTGGCATGCAGTACTATTCTTTCCGTATTCATGGAAAAACCTCGTAGCAAAGGCGCCTGATTCGTAACTTCCTGAGGTCTGCACTGTGCGCCACTCTGCCGCCACTACCAACCCTTCCGAGACGCCGCGGGTGTAGCCTGGGGGCAATTTCTTTCTGTTCAGTTTTTTAGGGGTTAGGAGAGAGTTATCAAAATTCCCTCACATCAAAAGTTTTGTATTATTAATATGATAGCAATATCGTTATTTCTAACAATTCATTTTTACCTATAACCCAGAAATTAAAATCTCGCTTCCGGGTATTTTAAATTCAATGCAATCGTTAATTTTTTATTTAAAAGTGAATTTACAATCTGCAAGACATGCCCTTCCAGGGAAAAATAAGTTTCAAGATAAATCTTTATTACTTTGGCCATGGCGAGATGAGAGAGAGGACCGCCTCGCATTATTCCTCGTTTTGCACGTGTTTTTCAACAGATTTACACTCGTGGTAACTACAATTTTCATTTTTCATATTTTTGTCCACTACAAAAGTTTTAGAGAATTAAACAAGGAATAAAATGATATATAGCATGACGAGTTTGGGCTCTTGTATCATTCTTTACGAACGCACAAAGTTCAGCATTCTACCATTTTTGCGTCGACAATCAGGGAGATGCATTATATCTGAATTGCTTTGGATAGTTTGTTTTACTGTTTGTACATTTATGAGCACAGAATGTGTGATGCGGCTGTCACACTTCTGAAGATTATCATATGTGGCTCTAAAGGTAAGTTTGGCCACCTCTGGTCTAAAACGTAATTTAGTGCATAAAATATACTTTTATCTACTATCATTTTGTTAAGTCCCCCCATCCTATGTTAAAAGAAATTGAGAACTTTTAAATAAATAAATCGTCAATTAACACTGAAGAAATTGAACCATATGTAGTATGTTAAACATTGAAAAATAAAAACTCTTTAAAAATTTAAGTAATAGCAGGTCCTAAGAAAGGATCAACTGTTACAAATAAATTGTATACAAAGAAATTTTTTAAATAAAGCTATACAGATAATAAAATGGGCCACTACTTTATTGTAAATGTACAAGAAAGAAACTGCATTTTTCAAATTACATTTTAATTCAGTAAAACAGTAGTATATGGAAAAATATTACAAGCATTACCTATAAAACATTAGGGCATAATATTTGTGTTTCTACAAATACATAATTACTTTGCCGTCAATACCTACCCTTGAAAGGAATAACATCTATACCAGCTAAATATTGACGTGAATAATTTGAATATATCATCAATTATAAGCTTCTAATTAAATGCATGTTCAGAGTAATTCATACATTAATATAAATATTTTACCACTTATAAATCCATATTAGGTATGTGAAAATAGTTCATGTTAATGTAGATTTTAGGAAACATAATAAATTTAACATTATATGGAATTACAGCAAAATCCCTCAAACCCTTGGGACTAGAAACCTGCAATTTTTCAGAAAACTATGATGGCTCAATAAGCTAGCCTTGGAAAGCTCAGGATCATATATTATATATCAAATATCAATTAAAATTAGTAATGTTGTATAAAGTAATATAAAAATAAAATTAGAAATATATTTATCACATTCTGTAGAGTCATTCAGTCAAACTTGAGCTCTGAGTTCCAAAGAAAAATTCGAGTAGAGGAGCTCTTAGAAAGGGCTCCAGTGAATCACTCAACAGCAATCCACTCCACTACTCCTGTTTTCCCCCTTGGTCTTTTTTAACATCTGAGTGTTAACATTCACCCCTCCCCTGATAAGATTCAACTGCACTATACTGATTATAGTTATCAAATTTCACTTTTCAAAAATAGAGCAGAATGACTTTACACATAAAATGATGATCAGGTGGCAGATGTTATGACAGGGATGGCAGAGATGGAAGGTAATGTTTTTTTATTGCTGATGAAAATAACTATTAATACCTGGTTTTTTTACTGTTTTTTAAAACCCATCCATAAGGGAGAGTCAGTTTCGAAAGGCTGGATTTGGGAAGTTGTACTGTGCTACTGGTAATGTAATTAATATATAAAATGAAAGTCAAATGGTTTTGTTTTGGCCATTCTCTCCCTGAATAATATATATATACACACATACAGGGCCGTAGTGAACACTTTTGGCGCCTTGGGCAGAGGATTTTTTGGCAACCCAAAATGATCTAATAAAATGATGTGCATATTTTTAAAGAGGTATTTAACTGAAATAAACAATCATTTCTTTTAAGAGTTATTTTTCAGGCTCTACCTGCGGCAAATATTGATTATGTCATTGAAATCTATATTTTTAACACTTTATTCAATAGATAAGATGGCTAGACCAAAAAGTATTTCTTAGTCCATTGATGACTGTATGTAATATTTGATCAATTTCAATTTACTAAAAGAATGCTCTCCAGTTGAAATTGATCTGACGAATGTCAAGAAAATTATCAGAAAATTTTCCACATTAGGAATAAATTCCTATATTTCTTTCTGCGTAATTTTTACACTTTTTTCGAAGGCTGGTGGTGTTTCAAACTGCAAACTTCTTCGATTAACTCGCGTTCGTCCCCATTGTTTTTATTACCTACTAGCAGGAGTGCCCGTTGAATTTCAACGGATTTAGTGAATCTAAAGCTTCGACCGTGTAACATGTAAACATCGTAAGAAAGGACAGTACACAGTTTTAACCGTCGAATAAAGCAAAAATGTAGGAAATCACTCCACATTTACCTATTCACAGCTTAAAATTTTCTGTTGTTTCGGGTAATGAGGGTGCTTCAGTTTCCATCGTGTCATGAAATTTCCTTTTTCTTATTTTCGAGAGCACATCAGGTATTCCTTTTTCATCGCAAAATTTCTTTGCCTCTTCCATATACTCTTCCAGTCTTGACGTTGAACTTTTTGTCTGGTACCAAATCGAAGATCATGTCAACGGCTCTATCCACAGTTACATCGGCACCCTGAAGAGATTTAGTGAAGCGGTTGATCTTCTGGAGACAATCGTCCCAAAATAACAAGTAAAATATAAATATCTGTTTTAGCAAACTTTCAGCATCATTGCATTTATGTTCATTCTATAATTTTATTACCACCCTATAAACTTCCTTCAACTGTAACCCCAATGAATTCACAGAATTTTCTCTATATATATACAGAGCCATTGTGAGGGAGGGGCAACCGGGGCACATGCCCAGGGCGCAGCTTCATAAGGGGGCGCCAAATAGAAGTTTTATTATACACTTGATAAAATGTGGTTACAGTTTTGTTTTTTCGATCTCTTCGAAACTTATAATGGCCAACCTGAGGTTCAGCCGAAGGGACATGTCTGTACCAAGTCATAGGTGAACATGTGCAAACTTAATTGGCTGCACCTACTCTTTATGCTCTGAATGTAATTTCTTTTATTTACCCCCTTGTCCCCAAAAATGTGTGCACCCTATAGCATTGCATTAGTCGATCAGAATTTTCGCCCAAGTTGTCGATAAAAAAGTAACTATTGAGGAGGCCTTTATTGATTTTATTGCTGTCAAATAGAAAAAGAGAGACGAAATCACGTCAGAAATAATCCAAAAGTTTGAAGAGGAAGGACTAGATTTACAAAACATATGAGCTCAATCAGGGGCGTACTGATAGCCCCTGCAATGCGGGGGGGCCTCGAGATTTAGGGGGCCTCCAATTGTCCAAACCGTACTGATGCAGATAGTGATTTATGCACTGGCATCTGAGGCGCAATAGCTGGGGGACTTTGATATGGAGGCCTCGTCGAAAAGGGAGCCTCATAAAGAAGAGGAAAATTAAAGTTTACCAGATCTTTATAACCTCTTTTCTTTGCGTCCATCTAGCCGGTCACTTGACGTAGCGAAAGAAGACTTTCTCTCTTGAGATTCTTCTCCATCTATCTCACCCTTTTGAAAGACAGTAAGACCAACTGTACTCAGCATATGTGAGAATGTTTATGGAAGAAGTTCGAGCTATGCTTTCTTCATTTCGTGTCTTTGAAGTGGCGAGTCTGGTCTCTACGTAAACATTCTGTTGCGTTCACTCTAATCAGACCCAGACTCTATGGTGCTTATGTCTGAAACATGGCAGTCAGGGCAATAACTAGCGAGAACTAACACTGTGTAACATAACACACATTGTGTTGAAATTTCTGAGTAGTGTTTACGAGCAAGTTGATTCGAAGATAATTAAAATCCTGTCACTCAATAGTAAGAGGGCTCGGTTTCCGTGAGAAGTATTCTCGTTTCGCTCTGAAGAATTAAGTCTAAGGAAACCTTTTCACTGTGCGGAAGCAAGTTTCAGTCTTTTATGTGGTGATCGGTTCTTTAGAGGGTTAATGTGCTTATTTGTGTGTGTTTACTTTTTAAGTGAAGCAAGAATCCTGTGTACGCAGTCCAGGCAGTGATGATCGGACCTATAGGGGAACAGTAAAGAATGTATCATTCGGGATTAACATTCTTTGGAGGTGAGGTGTAATTATTTAACAGTCCACGCTGTAAAGGATATCCGCGGGAATTTGGACCTGATTGCAGCTATAACTGTAAGTAAAATCACGAATATTTTGCATAATAACGTGAAGCTTAAGTAGTATGATGTGCTGCAATATGTAGAGTAACTTATACATAAAAGCGTATGTAATATTTCACATACAATTTGACGTATGGTTTTTGGAATTCTTTCTGAATTTTTAAGAATTTATCATAAACCTTATGAGTTACTGGAAATATGTGTCCGAGAATTTTCTTATTATTTTTGAAAAGCATTTTTCACTCTTATGAGTATTTCGCGAGATATTTGCGAGGTATAGGATGACTTAATATTTCACGGATTTATCTTTCACTGTTTCGCGGTTCCATATTTGTCATCAAAATCTTTCTTTCGCGGTCTCCAAATTTGCTTTTTCGTGCAAAAATAGAGAAAACTATGCGAAATATTCTGTATGCTATCAATCACGTTTTCCTCAATTTTAAAATTCAGTGAGTTTCTTTTAAAAGTTGTGAGTATTGTTATTGATTCTATGTGGGGTTATTGAAATTTTTGTTTTTTTTTCAGAAATTGATAACCCCAGTATGTCGAGCTTAGGAAAACGAACGTTTCTTAGCGGTGCTATTACAAGGAGAAAAAAGAAAGAGAAAGAAGATTTTGCCAAAAAACTACCTAAACTTATTTCTTATATTAAAGTACAATCTTTAGAAGGTAAAGATGCCACGACTTCTATGACGGCAAACCAAGAAGGTGCCTCTACAAGCGCAGTTGACAATGAAAAGAATAACAAAGATTTTTCAAGTGACGCAAACGTTACTAAAGAATACGGCAGTAGTCACTAAGATCTAAATGCTAATGAGAATCAAAGTGCTAATGTAAATAATGAAGAGGGTGTATCTTCTACTAAAGCTCTTGTTAGTGATGATGAAAAAGTTATTTTTGACTTAAGTTTAACTAACCCCACTGATCGTGGACATCATCCTATTGAGATTACTAACATGAATTTGAAAAAAAGCATAATAAATTATGGACCCTGTAAACCAGATGGTCTGTTTCCGCGTGATGAGAGAAACAGGTGCTTTTCCTCTGATTATTACGATAAGAAAACATCCAGTGGACAAAAAATACCTTGCCTGTGGTTGTGTTATTCTAAATTGTTGAACATTGCTTATTGTGAGCCTTGCTGGCTTTTCGGAGATAGAGAATCGAAGTATTACAACTCAGCATGGGCTAAAGGAGTTAATGACTGGCAAGGATTATCAAAACAAGTTAAAGATCATGAGCTATCTTATTGCCACTTACAAGCATGTGTAACCTATTCCCAATGGAAAAAATGACTCAACCATCGATTTTCTGTTAGATTCTCATTTAAGAAAAGAAAAAACCTTTTGGAAAGACATTTTAAAAGGGACTGTTGACGTTACACTTACTTTGGCCTCATCTAATCTTGCCTTTAGGGGACACCACGAACAACTTGGTGAATCAGGTAGCGGAAATTTTTTTGCCATCATTGAATTGTTAGATAAATACGATCCAATATTATCCAAATTAATCCATGAAAGTGACGGCAACAAGAAGATTACATATTTGAGCCCCGGAATAGAGAATGAATTAATACATATGTTGTCATAAAAAATTGAGAATGAAATTATTTCAGAAATTCAAAATTCTTCATTTTATTCGATTATATTGGACACAACTCAAGATGCATCAAAACATGAGCAACTCAGCATGATTTTTCGTTATGTTACCATTAATTCCGATGTCAATGGATCACCAGTAAAACTGAAAATCAATGAAAGTTTTCTTGGATTTGTGCGTGTTTCTGACGGAAGTGCTGAAGGTTTGACGACGGGAATAATACGAACTATTGAAAGTAAGAGTATTTCTATCAATAAATGCCATGGTCAAGGATATGATGGAGCTAAAGTCATGAGTGGCATTTATTCTGGCGTTCAAGAACGAATTCGGAAAATTGAAAGGAATGCAAGTTATATTCATTGCGCAGCTCATAATTTAAATTTAGTGTTAAATGATGCTGCTAAAACACCCAAAGTTAATTCATTTTATGATCATATTCAGAGAGTATATGTTTTTTTTAGTCAGAGTATTAAAAGGTGGGAACTTGTACAGAAAAGTGAGGAATGTAAGCAAAACACGCCAACTTTAAAAAGATTGTGTCCAACCAGATGGTCATCAAGGCATGATGCACTCTTTGCTATTTGCTTTCGTTACAAGGACATTTTGCGACCTCTGAGTAATTTGGCAATTACATCCAAAAGATCAGATGAGAGAGATGAAGCTAATGCCTTAAAAAAGTATATGGAAACTTATGAATTTATTTTGCATCCTGTAATTCAGTCAAAAATATTAGAGACGACTAATTTAGTGTCGAAAGTTTTTCAATCCTATGATGCAGACTTATTTGGGGCGACAAAAATTTTAGGTGAAGCCGCACAGGCACTACAAAACCTTTGAGATGACTTTTCAAAAGTGAAAGAAATCGCTGAAGCACTGGCTAATTCATGGGGAACTGAGTGTCGATTTTCGCAAAAATGTAAATTTCGAACAAAAAAGTTTTTTGTTGATTTAAATGAAGATGAACGTCTCACTGATCCTGAGAACAATTTTAAAATTAATGTATTTTATACAAATATCGATATCGCCATATGTCAGTTGTAAATCCAGTTCAGTAGCATGACAGATATATTGAATACGTTTGAATTCTTGCATCCTGTAAATCTTGTAAAGATAAGTGATGATCAACTCTATACTTCCGCTAAAAACCTCGCAGAGAGATATGCTGATGATCTGTCACCTGATTTTCCACAACAGTTTCTCTTAGTGCGAAATGTTCTACAGAAAGATATCTTGGAAATTGAAAACGGATCAGTGAAAGACTTAGCAGAACTACTGATAATTAAAAATCATCTTCTATTGCCAAGCGTTCCAGATGTTTCAGTGGCATTGAAACTTTTTTTAACTCTTCCAGTAACAGTTGCAAGTGTGGAAAGATCATTTTCAAAATTAAAAATTATTAAAAGTTATCTAAGAAGTGCTATGATACAGGAACGTTTGTCAGCACTGAGTGTATTAAGTATTGAAGTGGATCGAGCTCGACAATTGAACATTGATTTGCTTGTGGAGGACTTTGCAGAGAAAAATGTTAGGAGGAGAAAACGCTTTTTAGAATAAATTATCTTAAGGTATATTCCAAGGCATTTTATTCTAAAGTACTTTTTACCAATATAATCAGAATTATTGGATGTTCAGCAAAGAGACCTAACAAAATGTACTCAAAATGTCAATATTTTAATCATAAAAGACATTTTTATTTGTTAAATCACGGACAACAGACTCCTACCCTTGGAAATTTTATTACTTCCAACGTCCCAACTGAAAGACTTCTCATTGAAGTTCACTGAAATCATAAATACGCGGGTCTGACGGACATATCTTCCTCTTCAAAGTAATACTTGCCATATTTTTAGCCGTAATATATCATTGACATCGTCTGAGCATCGAGCCTGCAATTCCTGGAGCCAATGGCAACTATTTCAAACCCTGCTATACAGGCGTCGACCAATAACTGTGAGTTAATAACCATATTCTATAACAGAGAAATGAATAAATCTTAATTTACCTGTGTCCCCATATAATTAAAACGATTGCTATGCATAATATAAAAATGTTTCACAATTTTTCCTAATGTGTTAAAGTTAATAAAGAAACATTATTATAATTTTTAATAATGTTATGCTTTAGAAAGTAAAAGACGTTTCTGTGAGGCAGGGAGAATTCTTCATTATTTCATATATATATATATATATATATATATATATATATATATATATATATATATATAGTAATTCCACTTGGGAAATATTTAAGATATCCATAGAGGGCCTCGTATTATTTGCTGTGGAGGGGCCCCCAGATTCTCAGGTATGCCACTGAGTTCAATCATATAAAAATGTTCCTAATATGACCGGTAAATTAAACGGTTGCAAACATACCCTCTTGCACATTTCATATCACGTACAGAGCATTTGATTAATTTAGCTTATCATCATTCCACTGAAAAAACAACGTAAAATTAGGGAATTTTTTGCAAAGGTATAGAAACTGTTCCTTTATTTTCCTGGTTCCACATCGAGATGGGTTGTACTAATAGAGGTCCTAAAGGTGACGGAAAAACATGGCACAACACGATGGTCATCAAGAGAAAATTCCGTGTATTCAATGGGATTACAATTGAAGGAAGTTTATGCGGTGGTAATAAAATTAAAGAATGAACTTAATGCAGAAATGCTGAAACTTTGCTAAAACAGATATTTATATTTTTCTTGTTATTTTGAGACGATTATCTCCAGAAGATCAACCACCTCACTAAATCTCTTCAGGGATCTGATGCAACTGTGCACAGAGCCGCTGACATGATCTGCGATTTGGTACTAGACATAAAAACTTTAACGTCAAGACTGGAAGAGTATATGGAAGAGACAACGAAATTTTGCAATGAAAAAGAAAAAGGAAATTTCATGACTCGATGGAAAATGAAGCACCCTCAATACCTGAAACAACAGAAAATTTTAAGTTGGGCTTTATACGTATAATATGACCAATGACCAAAGATAAAAATGATCAATTCCTGTGAAAATGCTACTAGTAGGTAATAAAAACAATGTGGATGAATGCGAGTTAATCAACGAAGTTTGCAGTTTGAAACACCACCAGCCTTCGAAAAAAGTGTAAAAATTACGTAGAAAGAAATATTGGAATTTATGCCTAATGTGGAAAATTTTCTTGACATTCGTCACATCAATTTCAGCTGGAGAGCGTTCTTTTAGTAAATTGAAATTTATCAAAAATTACATACAGTCATCAATGAACTAAGAAAGACTTTTTGGTCTAGCCATCTTATCTATTGAATAAAGTGTTAAAAATATAGATTTCAATGACATAATCAATGTTTGCCGCAGGTAGAGCCTGAAAAATAACTCTTAAAAGAAATGATTGTTTATTTCAGTTAAATACCTCTTTAAAAATATGCACTTATCATTTTATTAGATCATTTTGGGGCACCAAAAAATCCTCTGCCCAGGGTGCCAAAAGTGTTCACTACGGCCCTGTATGTGTATATATATATATATAATTTGAATATAAGTTGAATACATTTTTTCATTCTCTTTGATGAAAAGCTTTGCTGTCACTCAAGAGTTCTCAGATAATTTATAAGTTACAAAGAAAGAATTCCATGTGCTATATATGCACAAGTTTGCAAAAGTATGTTTTCATAATTCAACATTAATGAAAATGGAAGGAAAGAGTTGTACTACAGCCATCTTCAAATATTTTGACATACTTTTTGTACAAATTCATGCAATAACAGCCTTCTACTAAATGAGATAGATAAAATGAAAAATCTTAGATAAAGACATTGAAATTTTTAAATGTTTAAATTCAGTAGCAAAAGGTTAAAGGTAAGAAAAGAATTGAAAAGTTTTTAGACAAATACTGAATTAAGAAAAAAGACAATAGTGATTTGACAAGTCAATTCAAATGGAAAAAGGTAAAATATCAGGAAAATACATTTTTGTTAATAAAAAAACAAAAATATGCCTAGTTAGTAAATGCAAATATTAATACAACACATAAATATAAAGCAGAGTAAAACCACAACCTTAAAAATTACTTAATGACAAAAATCTCCCCAAAAAGAAACACAGTAACCAATTCCTTCAATGTGGTGTTTAATGTAATGTATTTTTACTTGCAAGAAATGAAACATTTTGAATAATTAAACACAGAAATGATCAAAATTGCCTTTCAGGATTGGTACCAGAATAATTTCTTTCAATAAGTTTTATTTTACCATATAAATAAATTGATTGTCTTTACTTCAAACACAGGGTCTCTTTTGGACAGCTATAGAAATCAGTCCCTTTTTTTAAATGACCTGGTGCCATTACGCTAGAAGAAAATTGAATTATTGAATGGGCTAGTGCAGTACACTCAGACCATATTATCATTAAGACTAAAATTTTGGTCAGTGTCCTACTCTCTCTTCCACTCCCCATTTAAAGATACATCCCCAATGTACAGGTATATTTCGCTGTTTGCAGGAGGTAAGTTTTCTGGAGGACCCCACAAAATACAAATACGTGACATAATGGGGAAAATTATCTGGAAGAATTGACTGTAGCACAATTTATTTACCATTAGTAAGCCTGTTGCAGCCATGCTTGCAATTGATTTTTAGTTAGAGTTTACCTAGTACAGGTATACTTCAATTCAAAGTTAAGTTGCCAATTGATGATACTGTCATTTTGAATCAAAGTTACATTGTTAGAGGTTTACGGTTTTTGAAAATTTTCCTGAATCTATTATACTGATTAAAATACTAAATAAAAATCACATACTGCAATATAAATACGTACTCTCTGTAAGATAATATCTAAATAAACAACGTTCTTAGTGATCAGAAAAAATTGGAGAATTCGCACGTGAAACCAGGGGTATAGTTGAGGGTATAAGGCATATAAAAACTTCTTAATGTACCTGACTAGCATATAACAACTTTCTCAAAACAAAACACAGTACACATTTCATATAATAACTACTTCAAAAAGTCAGTAAAAGAAGGTATAAACATGGAATCAGAAATGCTGAGCACATAATCATGAATGTATAGATTTTGAAAAATTATGCATAGGATTTTGGTCAGGGAATTTTGATGAATGAAAGGGATATTTTGTTCTGCTAGTTGCTGTATGTAACACTACAATGGAGCTACTTACTGTGCATCTTATCAAAGGATAACCTTAACCTGCTTATTATCGTTTGTATTTTTTGATTAATTAACTGTCTGATGAATTATTTTTTTGTTCTACTTTGTCCGTAAAAAAGTGAAAATGAAGAGAAAAATCTGATTTGTCCAGCACATGACTTTCTCCATAGAGCCTAATGAATATGATTGTTCCCGACATCAGCGTTCTCGAGAATAATTATCATTGATTTATGCTTGTGAATAGTTTTTAAACAATTTAAATACTTTTAAATCACTTTTAACATTAAAAAAAATAGTTTTAAAAAATTGTAAACTGTTGCTATGGATAAGAAAATATCAATGCTCAAATGAAATTACCCACAGCAGTGTATGCATCGCTATCAACAATTAGTCCAGAATTTCTCATAATTAAGTAGGCGGTCAACTACTACTACAATATATCAAAAGCTAAGAACGTTCATCATCAGCTATGGCTATAGTACGATGGAGACATCGGTTCTCATACAATAACTGAGGTGAAGCAATGCAGGGCCTGGACAGTACTTGGATGAGTGGCCCCCTGGGAAAAATGGGTGACGGTTGATGAATTAATCATCAACCTTAAGAGAATTTCCTAATAACAAAACAATGCCTGTGCGAGGGGAATTGCCTACTGCGGCCAGTCAGCTACATCCAAAGTTCGTATTAGAAACGTAGCTGTGTTGCAATCTTATTGCGGGTGACCCTGATATGCAGCACTACTGTTTATTTGGAGAGGGAATTTGCATGGCCACCTTATACTATTTCCATTGGATCTATTACCTGTGTTTTTTCCCGTACAAACTTGGACTTAATTTGACAAGTATCTAGTGCCTGCATTGACGGGTTACAGCAATTGGTTGTTCCAAACTATCCTTAACTCCTGCATGCATTCCCCCCTCATATAACTGCTACAATTTACCAATGCCGGATTAATTGGGGTGCAGCTGTCAGGGCCCCGGAATTCGAGGGGACATACATTTTGTGCAGTAGTGAGAGAGGGGTCTTTGATAAAATGTGTGCCAGAGTCCCTTAATCCAGCCTTGTGATTTACGTTGCACCTTTCAGGAATGCACCCCCGACGTAAATCGGGGTATACCTCTAATAGTAGTGAAAGAAAAGTGACCAAGGAAGCATTATCGCTTGGTTGTTGAGAGAACTGGGAAGAGTTGGGCATAAAAATTGATGAATTATGTTGCTGGATGCTATGTAGTTATTTTTCTTGAGAAATATGGCTTATGTAGGTCATGCCTCCAAGCTGTATAACTGAGTGAATTATAATCAAACCCCTTAGAGTCATTTTTTGAATTAATCAACATTTTGTGAAAACCCACAAGAAAAACTACCCTTCATTGTTCATCTCTTCATAGCTCTGTTCTGGATAATGTATGGCATTCTTAACCAAAAAGCTTTCCACCTTACATTTCTTTTTGTGTCTCTTTGACATCCCCAGTAGCTCTACAAAATGCACATGTCCTCTAGGGTTCCTACAACACCTAGTTGGCATCCATATTTTATCTTTCCCCTTGATCAAGTGTGCGTCATGTATGTATAATCTCTCTTGGAACATCTACATCCATAAGTATGTAAATCTGAAAGAAAGCTATAGATGCACACTTCTCGCCCAAGTGTTTGGCACATCCAGAGTTTCTGAGTCATGTGGGTGAAAAGTAGAGACCTACACGATTCCATGACTCTTCCAAAAATATAGAGATTTAATGCCACATATCACACAAAGAAAAGTGCAAATAAATGTATGTGAGTATTATGAGAAACATAATCCTTTATTGCTAGCAAGGAAAAAATATTTTGTGGAGCTTTTATAGATATATTGTTAGAAAAAGGCCACATACAAAATTTCATGTCAATGTCAAGGTTGGCATGACTTTACAGAATTAATTTTTACTAATGAATCGTATAAAACACTTATTTTAAAGAAATGCATCCTTACTCTCAAACTAAAACCATTCAGCTTTCAGTCTTGTCTTCTAAATTTATACAATGGATGCAGCAGCTAATGTGTAGCGTTAAAAGAAAAAAAGAATGCCACCAACACCAGAAAAAACACCTCACTCTTCTGTTGTTAAGGGATCACTGTTTTACAGAATGCAAAACTTGAATCAGTAGGATCTAAAATTGCAATGCACTTTCTACATTAACATGAGCCATAAGCATGCAAGAGTTAGTAAAAGCTTTAAAGGAGTCGTGCTTGCCTCTCATTAGTTTGAGCTCCATTAGCTACCATGCAATTAGTAGGCAAATAACCACTGTCCGGCTCGCCATTGTTCAACTCTCTCTCCAAAGCAGTTGCAGTCAATGATTCTCTGAAATCATTAAATAATCAATGGCCAAACACAAAGTCATTTTCAAGAGTTTAAAAACTAACCTCCCAAAACATTGATGAAATGAGTTGAAAAGGATAAGCAAGATATCTGCAGATATTTTATACGTTTTGAAAACTTGCCAATCTTCTATGTTGAAACTTAACCAGACAAGTGCCACGATTTAATTAAACATCAAGATGGATTTTAATATTTTCCCATAGGCAGCACATTTTTATCCCTTTTATTCATTTTAAGTTTGGAAATAAATATGAAGTGTTTTCCATAAAAACAGCCATCACAGTTTAGAGAGTCACTTAATGAAAGGAGGGCAAAAATAATGAACTAATATGGCTAAGTTGTCATGGTGCAGGCCACTTCGCTAGTTAAACAAGTGGTATAATGACCTCATTTTCATTTAGACGTTTAATTAAATGATATTAATGAAGTTGTAAAAATTACATTTTCCCAAGAATTAAATTTGAAAAAGACAATACTCACGATTCCTTTTCACTTCTAGTTGGGTGAACACCTTTAAAAAAAAGGAAAGGAATTTAAATCAATAAGATATTAAAATTGCAAGTAGAATTAATTAATTTTGCATATACAGTAAATATCATAGCTTGATTAATGATTTAATAGGATACAATGCTTATGAAGTATCACAATCCCTTAACCCTAGCAATACCACAGTAGTTTTAGCATCAGGTTATACCAAGGAGGGGAGTTCAAGCAAACTAAATAAAAATCATTTAAATCAATCGTTCTTAACTATTTATTTAAAAGTAAAGAATATTAATTTTATACATTTAAATAAAATTAGCAAAAAATGGCCATTTTAAATATTATATTCATTCTTGAGTTATGGTGATTGTTAGTTCATCTCAATAATTTGATACTCTGACCTTCATTTATCTAGCAATTTTCACAGTTGACAGTTTTTCAAGTGGCAAACATAGTGCTGCCTACAGGTGCAAATGATTTTTGTCTTGTTTACCTTGTATTTTTATTTTTCTTGTCTGGGATATGGTGGCACACAATCAATCCCTGCCAATGGAGAAGTACTCTGTTTATATCATCAAGTTTTGTAGTCACTGCATACAGTTGGCTCTCATTATATGCACATTTGTTATCTGTGTTCCATATAGGTATCATGAGGAGCATCACCATCATTATCAGCATCTGCTGTAGAAGTTCCTGTACATGCCCAGTGAGTTGCACACCTTTCAACTTCAGCTGTAGAGCCTCCCAGACCCAAATCCCCTGTGGAGTCACTTATACCTTTACCATCTGAGTCACCTCACGACCGATTTGCCAGATAGCTCATCCAGCCAGCCAACTTATCCAAGCCCATTTATAGTTAAGATGTATTAATTTTCCATTAAAGAACTATTTTAATATTTTTTTGTGTTCTGAATATCTTACTCACTGCTCGTGTCTAATATGTATGAAAAGTAGATGCATTAATGATTAATTTAATCTTGAAAGATTGAAATCTTGCACATTCAGGAATGTAACCCCTATTATTGTGCATTATGTGTGTTTTCGACATACATGATGATTTTCAGCATATAATGAGAGTCAACTGTATTTAAAATAATATACCTACACAAAAAAAGATTTGCTCACAGGGGTGCACCGTCCATATGTGCGATGCATACGGGCAGCCAAACAAGGGGGACCGCCGATTTATCATCAGAGTTGTACAGTATTTTTAACAGTAATGCGGATTGTATTATAATATGCCATATAGTCTTTCATATTCATTGGCTAAGGAATTTTATCAAACTATAAGGCGTTTTATTATTTTTGTAAAGAATGCCTAAACAGGGCGGCCAATGAGACTTGAACACAGGTGCCTGCAAGGTATGGTGTGCCCCTGCTTGCTCATATAATAGCATTTATAAGCAACAGTACATTTTTTACATCATTCTATGTGGATTGTAATAAGGCAAAAAATCGATAATTAATAATAATAATAAATGATGGGTGCATGGCATCAACTTTGGTATTGCAAGGGTTAAATAACAACTGAAAAGGGCAAGTTACAACTGCAAATTAGCATTAATTTGCTCAAGGTGGTAAAAAATATAATAAGCCAGAAAATCAGTGTTTTTATATTGTACTGTACCATGGAAGCCCAGAATTTAGATAGTGAAAACCAATTTTGTTGTGTTAGCAAGAAAGTGACAAGTAAGAACAAAAAATGCCACTCTTTCAGGAGAATTCATAAATGTAGTTTTAAAAGACAGGATGAAGCAAAAGAGAAGGTAACAATTTCTATAACCCCTTTATGTTTAGCTATAAGTTTTAAAATAATATATGCTTCTAATATAGTGCTTTCGACAATTTATCATTTACAATTATAAGTATTTTGATTTCTAGCTTCATCATTTGCAGTTTTTTTAGGAATTTAAGATACTCTTTTTCTGGAAATAATGCATGAAACTAGTGCTTTCGACAATTTATCATTTACAATTATAAGTATTTTGATTTCTAGCTCCTTCATCATTTGCAGTTTTTTAGGAATTTAAGATACTCTTTTTCTGGAAATAATGCATGAAACTAGTACTTTCGACAATTTATCATTTACAATTATAAGTATTTTGATTTCTAGCTCCTTCATCATTTGCAGTTTTTTAGGAATTTAAGATACTCTTTTTCTGGAAATAATGCATGAAACTAGTGCTTTCGACAATTTATCATTTACAATTATAAGTATTTTGATTTCTAGCTCCTTCATCATTTGCAGTTTTTTAGGAATTTAAGATACTCTTTTTCTGGAAATAATGCATGAAATTATGACGTCTCCTATAAGTTACCATACTTGTTGCTTTATGTTATAAGACCATTTCTGGAGTGAAGGATATTAGGTACTTACAATAATATAATATAATGCTTAAAATAATATTTGTCGTATTATTTTATCAGGGGTATTTCAATTGACTGATTGAGTTCTAAGGAGCATGTGACCAAAAATATTTGAGAAACCCTGGTCTAGATAACAAAAGTTACAATTGATGTAACTACTTTGTGAGGATCCAATATTTTTCCATTTCTAACATAATTATTCTATCTAGCAGGTAAAAGACAAAGTAATGCAATAACAGAATAGTTATGTTTAAAATGAAAAAAATATAAATGACAGCAAAATAATAACTATTAAATGTTAATCCCCCAAAGTTTAGTTAAGAATGTAATTTAAATGGGGCTTGCAATTAAATTGTTTTAAATAATACACCATAACATATGTAATGTAATTACAAATCAGCAATGCTAAAATTTAATTTTAAAATGACTGTTAACTTGAAATACAAATAAAAAAAATATAAAACATCATCCAAGGAATGTGTTTACATATCATCATATTATTACCATAATTATCGATATGATTACATAAAATATGGATAAATTCATTACAAAAAAGGAATATCATTAAGAATTAAAATTTTTGCAGTATTGACGTAAAACTATATTTTAATATTTACTATAACTGGTTAAAGCTTAACGACACATTTATGATAGACATAAAGACATTGTATTAATTTGACTCCACAGAAGATCATTAATATTAAATGAAAACCATAACGCTCTAAGAGTCATTAACAGAAAGGATAATTACTTATTCAAAAGAAATCCTGAAGACCATACTTCCTGCTGAAATATATTTATGTTTGAGTACATTAATTATCTCAGAAAACAAATCCTGCCATTGACATTTTATATTTCTCCATATAAATAAAACTGCATATAAAATAAATACATTTTTATAATTATTCCATAAGGTTACTGTAGCCTTGTACAAGATATAAAAAATATTTTTTTCATTTTGGCATATTTTTAAAGAAAGAAAATGCACAAAATGTTCAGGAAAGGATTGATGAAAACAAAAACAATCTTTAGAAGAAAAAACTTCAATTAACAAGCTATTGTTAAATGAAAAGGCTACAAAAAAGTTCCAAAACACAGAATGTTGAGTATTATCAGCTATGGAGTGAAATTAAGGATGGATAGGAAAACTGTATGACATAATCAGAAAACTTGAAAAGAAAACCATACAAACTAAAGTGGATGAATAAAATTTTAAAATGAGAAAGTAACCTGGATATGAGAGAAAATTATGATAATACAACTGATAAGAAAGAGAAAGGCAAACCAAATTAGGAATTTACTGATAAGAGACTGCATGAAATTGAAGGAAAACTTGAAGGCAACGGATTGTCAAAGAGAAAGAAAGAAGGTTAGAACAATGCAAAGAATCAGCATGGATCTGTTTGTAGGAAGATCATGAAAATATGACAATTTTTAAAACCACTTTCAAATAGTTCTTATTTGTTGCTTTATAATATTTTAAATAAATGGCAATAATTATATTTCATTTATGCTAAGAATGAATTTAAACATAATATTTAAAGGATAAAAGAATACGTAGGGTGTTTCAACAAATGTCTTTCAAAAGAAATTTATTACAGTGTATTCCAAGAAAAATTTACATTGGCCACAGAGATTGCCTTAAAATGCTTTGATATAAAGCATGCAACCATGAAAGAGTAGTCTTTATTTTCACGAATGAAACAATTTGACACATTCAGAATCTGGCTTGTATCATTTAGTTTTTAGACATGAAATTTCACATCCTCATTTAAAAATTATTTATTTTATAAATCAAATAGAACTGCAAATTTTAATTGTGACTTATGCACATGTACACTCAATTTAAAACTTAACCACTGTTAAACACATCAACAACATTCAAGTACTTCTATTTTGATTCAAACAATCTTCTCATCTTATACAAGAAGTATAGTAAACACTACAGTACAAGTAAACAACAGACATCATACACACAAGCGTTCACCAAAAAATGGAATGTTTATTTTTGTACAACAAAAATAGATAATTATTTTTCCTATCAAGAATACATATTACGAATTTTCAACACACAATAGATACTACACTCAATAACTGCATAGAAAAGTAGCAGAAATAAACCATTACCATAATTAAAGTCTAGTTCTTCACTGACAAACTCACAAAATCCAATAATTTGCATTAGATTATGTTAAAAGAACTAATTTTATAACCGAATAAACTACCTTAGTTTACATGCTCAAGAAATAACTACTGCCTGATTCCTTGATTCAGAAATAATTTGAAGTATATAATAACAGATCTATAACATCATTCATCATGATTTCACTATGATAACTGTCCATATTCTTCACATATAAAGTTCACGGAAGTATCCTAAAAATATCTAAAATAACTATTATTCATACAATATGTACAGTATGTATCACCCAATTACTCATTTTAGCATAGATAAAAAACCATTGCAACAAAACCACAATGGTCTACATACTAATTTGGCCCCTTAAATCATTAACAAGTCAAACTACAACCACAGAATTTCAAATGTAGATGAATTCTGTAGCTGTACTACATCTACAAATAATACTGCAAACTGATTTCCTGACTACTTAAAAAGAATTAAGTTTTTATATTTATAGTTGGAGTCAACATCATTCTTAAACTTTAAAAATACTAAGTTCTTAGATTTTTGTCTTGGTTAACTTTAGATCCCTTCTTCCATTGCTGCTTATGATGCAATGAAATTTTGTGATGTATGTATACATTTTGTGGCCATTAGCACATTAAAAGGGTAAAAAATACATAAGCAATCATAATAAAATATGAAAAATAACTGGAAATTGAATTTCACTCCCATGATTATAATAAAAGATAAAATCCATTCATAACAAAATTCTAGGAGCCCAAAATTTTTAAAATTACGGAATATATAAAAATAACCATGATGTGGCTTCAATAGCCATCATTGTAGAGTAAATGTTATTAAAAATTAATTATATTTCTATCATATAAAATATAATAGCCAATGAGTATTTTTATCCAATAAATATAAACTTAAACAATAATATAAAAACTTAAGTTAATTCAAGATTTAGTGATTGGCTACATTGAGACTTGTTCAGCAGTTCATTTATATAAATAAATTGAGGATTTTCAGTCAATTGACCCTTCAAAATGTAAAGAACTTCATTTCACGTGAAAAATAACATAGATGTAAAAATTTTAGTAACAGTTACTTATATGTTTTCTCAAGTCACAAACACATTGTTAAATTTACTGAGTTATTTACACGATTCATGTCAAAATTAATATTATGTAATATCATTATACTTTCATTTCTGGCTAATTCAATGGAAAGAACAATTGTAAATATTGTCAATGAAGCTTTAAATATATATATATATCTGTGCATAAACTTACTCTGCATTTAACAAACTTGGTAACATTGGTAATTATTAGAATCATAATAATGGAAAAATAACATTTCAAAAGTATTTTCCAAATCATTATTTTTCTTAATCAACAATGAGCGCAAATTGACGTCAATTTTCACATAAAACATCCACAACCATAAAATAATGAAATAGAAAATGTATATTTTTTATCAAAACAAGATGCAACTACTAGTTCAAAATTCAGTATTCAGTAATAATGTTCAACTCAAGATTTATAAAAATAACTTTCTAAATATATTTATATGAGTTAGATGATTTACGAACATTAAATAAAGTGTTGCTAATAACATTCCAACAAATGGCCTAATTTAATTAAAAACCGTTTATAACTACTGGAAGACATAAAAAATATATATGTATCAAAATACTACAAAATTTGAAAATCACTTAAAAGTGCATATAGTAGAATTTTTAGACATTCTTTTCTTTCCAAAAATAATAACAAAATTAAAATTAATCATTTTTATAATACAATAGTTGATAATAGTTTGTTTTTGCTGAGTGACAAATTAAAATGCATTTTCAATGATTTCACACGCAGCAAAATTCTGTCTTTAACAATTCATGACATTACCATATCACGATAAAGCAATTACAGGAATTATGTAATTATCCTTGAGATCTTTAATGCCATCAATGGACAATCAAGTCAAATTGTCTGAGATTCTACATTAATGAACCTAACACAAACACAACCATATTCCCTGCTCCTGATTGAAAAAACAAAAACAAAGACTGCTGTCACCACTTCACACAGGAGTGTCCTTGTCATCTTTCTCCTTCTCTGGTGCTATGCGTTGTTCTTCTTGGTTCATGCCTCCGCCATTGACATACTCGGTGCTGGATCCCAATGCCCCTGGTCCCACCACTCCACCTTCAGCAGCCACATCTGTATTCTTCCCTTGAAGCCCCTCAAACATGCCATCTTTTCCAGGAGAAGTGGATGTGGTGGTGCCCAATGCACCATGTGGATCTATGTGGGCCTCACTGCCAGAGTGACTGGCCTTTGACCCTCGTACTGCAAACAAGAATTAACATGGTTGGTTTCTTGGAAAGGCAAGCCCAAGTATAGGTGAAGAAATTAAGTCCTAAGTACAAATGTCAACTGACATATTCATTTAAATAATTTCAAATCTGAAACTAATTTACTTAAATAAATTCCTACAAATTTTCAAATAAACAAAACATGGCAGGTTACCAGCATAATGTGGGTTACTATCAATAAAAACTGACCAAATCACTTGCCTTTACCCACCATCTGTTAGTTCTTGTTTAGCAGCGTTTACTTTATACTATTAGCTCCTTAAAACAATTTTATTATTTTACCTTAGTAGATAGAAATTGAAAAGTCCATCTCCTATAACGTAAATGCTAATAAACATAAAATTAAATTTATGTGAAGGAAATTTCATATTTGAAAAGTTTACTTATAATGGTGTTTGGTCAATATAGTCAATTTCAATGAGAGCAGTCAGCTAACTAACAAATTAGTTTGAAATGCTAAATGTTATTTAAATAAATAATTCCTGTCGCTACTCCTGTCATGGAAGACTGTTAAAATGTTAGTGGTAAGAATTTGTCAATAGAAATAACTGAGAAATCATGTATTTATGCAAATTATTTGCAATTATTTCTGGCTCTGCTAATGTCTACATTAGAAATAAAATGAAAAATCATTAATTACAATATGCTTTTAAATTTTTTATGTAAATTTCAGTTAGTGCATTTGCCTGCTTCTAAATTGATCTATACATAAAAGCCCTCAGAAATCCTAGTATCAGAGCTCTTAAGAACAAATGATTCTAACAAGAGTTACACCAGGAGGAGAACCAGTAGCCTTTGCTCTTGGTAGGTTGAACAGTACTCAATTACTTTCTCCATAAAAATGACTCAACCAGATTTTGTGAGGAGCATATAGAAATAATATGATATACCTAGTTGATAAAATTCCATAAATAGATAGAAAAGGAAAGAATGGCCAACATTGCTTTAGGGAGCTAAAATACATATGTGAGTAGTAAAATGAATGCATTCATGAGATAAGAAGATACAACTGTATTACGAAGATAAATAAAGGTAGACTGGAACTGGTTTAGGAGCTCTAATCATATGAAAAAATCTTTTGTTCTTTAACCTCACACAAATATTTTACCTCTACTGTACAACCTGCTTTGCCTGCCTAGTGGTTTCCATATTCATAGAACAACATCATGTTAGTGTATCTTTTGTTGATGCATGCTTCACTGTTGATAAAGTAATTTGTTTATGACTTGGGTATTGAAGAAAGTGTCTAAATGAATAAGTTTTGTTTTATTAGTCTATTTTAATGTGAAGCATTGCTGCTATGTTGCTGTGAAAAACTTAAGTATACATATATGCATTTTGGTACATCTTATAAGATGGAAAATAGAGTAAATCTAATAAATAATCTAATTTTAATTTAAATTAATTATAAAAATCAAAAGACAAAGAAATTTCTAAATCAAACAACGGTTAAATCTTTTTATAACATACTTCTGTTGCCAATTCATTTCTCTATACTGACTTCTCATACCATGAAAAAATTGCTTTGATTTACATCGATTTGATTTACATCACACTTTTCAGGAATGCATCATTGACGTAAATCGGGGTATACCTGTAGTTCCCAACATTAGGATGGGGAGCCACAAAAATTAATTAAATCTGAAAAGTAGGCTAGTTTGAAGTATGCTATAATGAGATTTTACCTTATGTTAACAATTGCATAAAATATATGGAAATATATTTGCATTAAGTGGAGGTTAAACTGAAAATGCTTGCAGGAAAGCTAGTTTAAAAAATTTATTTTACACATCGTGTGATAGTTATATTCAATATTGAATGAAAGCATTTAGGATATTCAAATACTCCATATTATTACAAGAACCAATGCAACAAGTTGAAGTATACTTATCGCATACAGTTTTTGCCTTAGGATTATAAAATGTTTAGTTCAATCAAACCACATCTTTTCATGGTACTAGCAGATGTTATGATAACATTAAAATTTTATTAGTGAAGTTCTAACACTAGAACGATAGGTTTTGGCTATGCAAAGGAAAATTTTTTCATTAAAATATAAAATTATATCTGAACTGTATTTACCTGCAAAGCACCATCTTCCAGTGGTTCGAGCAAAGATCAGCAAAAAGATGACCAGAATGATGAGCAAAACAGCAATAACCACACCTATAATCAGTCCAGTGCCCATGCTAATAACTGCAAAGATAATATTTTTTGAAGTGGTTAAATTTAGAGTATTGAATGAACAATGAAACAATATGAATAGTAAACATTTAGATTCTTATAACAAACAGTAAAATTGTTATATAAAGTAATGAGAACAAATTACAGGTAAAAAACTTGAACCCCAAAATTTTGATTTATCCCTTTCAGCAAGTAATTTTGCCTTTTTAAATTTTAAAATTCATGAAGTACATACACAGAGAAAGTATGGTGATTGTGATAAATTCAACTTCAAGATCTTGATGAATATGCACGTTTTATAGGTTATAGTTTGAGAAAGTGGTTTTTGTAAATTGATCAGTCTCTAGTCCAGTGGTTCTCAACTGGTGTGAGAAAGGGGCTAGTGTGCTGCACACTCCGAAGATATTTAATTTTTAAATTATGTATGTATTTAATGTACAATAAAATTATACAATTATTGCTTTACCAATGGTAAGAATCCAATATAACTGCGACTTTTACTTGTTACTCTAGTTTTTATCTTTAAAAATGAGTATTTACACAGGGCAGTTTGGTGTGCCGCGATGTTCTTAAGCATGCATGAAGGTGTGCTGTGGAACAAAAAAGGTTGAGAAGCACTGTTCTAGTCTATAGTGTCACCTTGGTGTGACTCTAGGGCAAGGGTCTGGCACCTGGTGCTCGTGAGCACCACCTTGCTCTTTGGCAGTGCTACCGTGCACTCCTATGAGACTTAACATCACCTTTCCTAGCACTAGTTATTTAATTTGCTTGGCTGCACACTTTTTAAATGTACAAAAGAAAATTTTTAATAACTTGGATGTCGGTTGATTTTATTTATGATCATTCCCAATTTTAAAATAGTATAACGCTACTTGTTGGATGTTCTAGAAAGTAACTTGGTGCTTTCCACATTGAAAATGTTATGAACCCCTGCTCTGAGACCTAAACAGTTTAACAGAATATGATTATATCTTGTGTTAATATAGGATATCAGCATGAATAGATGCCATATTGAGATGAGCCATATTTCACAGCAATGGAAAGTAGTTTATTGTCGAGTTCCACAAATTATCAATATACTAAAAAAAGCAGAAAGGCTTTTAACTGAAATTTATCCAGTTGCCATTAACAATACTGAATAAGCTATGTGTCTCAAAACAACTACACAGCATCCAGTGACATTATAATATTCCAAATTTTATGCCCACCAACTTCTAAGCTCTTCTTACTTCTCTGCCATCATATATTAAACCTCATGCCAAGTGTTATCTCCTTCCTCACTTCTGAAATAATTCATTTGCATCTTTCATTTGCTCATTAAGCGACAACTTTCAGAGGAAAAATGTTTATAACTAAAAAAATTTGCACCCTTTTTCAATCATACTTTCAGAAATTACTTTGCAATGCCACTTTTAAATATTAAGCTGCTTGCCATCTACACTGAAGAAATCAGGGTTGCCAACCTTCAGCTTTCGGGCCAGAGATTTCTGGGTCAGCTCCATAATCACTGGTTTCCGGGTGAGTAGCTCAAATCTCTGGTTCAATTTTGATTGAATTGGAAAGCCCTTTTTATGAGTTCTTATCTGGCAAAGTCCTGGTGGGGATGCCTGAGTGGTTGCTGCCTTGGCCAGAAGCTGTTGCTTTTCTGTATTCTAAAGCTATTTCTGCTATGCACTTCTCCGTAAGACAGAGGTAGCCAAGAGTGCGTCTGTAATAGGGATGACCACTAGGCTAAGTAGGTGCAAAATATTTTCCAGGGGGCCATGTTGTTCTCTACCAATTGTTATTTACCCTCTCCTCAGTTTTCCCCAACTCGAGCCTTCTTGTCCCTCTTCCCTTTGCAGTCCCGATGCAAGGAAGTCTGAGGAGGATATGGGATTTCCCAAGACCCTTCCTCCTGTGGTTCCTCTTTGTCTCCACATGCATTCATTCAGGCATGCTCAAATTTTTTGATTTTTTGGTTGCGGCTCTTGCTTGAGGATGAAATATATATCTTTTGGGTTTCTCTTACTGTTTCTTAGTAATTGCTAAACTGTGTTAAGCCGCATTGAGGACGGGGTACATATTCTCACACCAATGTTTTCATCCTTTCTCCTTCAACATTTCTCCCTCCCTCGCATACAACATCGGTTACAACGAAAAAGAGCAGTTTGTCCACATTAGTTAGGGGAAAAGGAGAGGGGGGAGGGGGAAAGGAGAAAGGGATAGAGGAGAAAAGAGAGGTGGAAAAGAGAGATGTGGAAAAGAGACAGGTGGAAGGGAGAGAGGGGAAAGGGGAGAGATAAAGAGGCAGAGGGGAGAACAAGAGAGAGGGGGATAGGAAGAGGGGGATAGGGAGAAAGGGAGGAGAGAGAGGGAGGAGAAAGAGGGAGAGGAGGGAGATGTTTCAATAATGCAAGAATATAGTAAAATACGTCTTTAATAGAATAGTTTTCTATGGGGATATCATTTGTGCCATTAATTGATTCACATTATAATTAATAAAGTAATATTAAAATCCGTGCAAACATTGCACGGGTACAGCTAGTTGACAATATTTATCGACTTATTTTGTAATCCAGAACAAGTATTTCTTTAATAATTGTAGAATATACATATATCAATATATATATAGATATATATATATATATATATTTTATCAATGATTCTTTGTCTGCGTAGCATGATTATTTTCTTTCATTTTTGCCGGCTACAGTGTGAAAATATGTTCCACACAGTAGCACATTTTGTTCGGTGTGCCGCGAAGCTCAATTGTACTCGAAAGTGTACCATATAATTAAAAAGGTTATGGAGTGCTGATCTACTACATAGTTATTG
The DNA here is from genome assembly GCA_036926305.1 of Uropetala carovei. Classification (NCBI taxonomy): domain Eukaryota; kingdom Metazoa; phylum Arthropoda; class Insecta; order Odonata; family Petaluridae; genus Uropetala; species Uropetala carovei. Next base: position 3,562,519 of record JAXCHB010000172.1, on the reverse strand, counting down.
ACAAGAGCAGATTGGATCAAACATCGAACTTACAAGATAATAATTTGTTTAAGTCAGCTGAAAACTTCCATCGCAATTTTTTTGTTACTAATATATATATATATATAAACCTTCACATTATTCTTTTCATAATAATAATTTTAATAGGAAAGGCAGACATGAGTAGAAAGGAAAGATTCAAGAAAATGTATAGTGTATCACAAATAGACTTGTTTCATGCAATGTATTACTCGAAAGAAATGCTGATATGAATTTTATTGAACTTGGATGGTATACATATAACATAAATCGTGAATACTTTACTTTCACTTACTAAATTTGATGTGGACCATTGGAAATTAAATGTGTTTATGTGATTTCAGAGGATCTAATTTACATTGGCAGCTAGAAAGATAATTTTCTCACATGTAATCTGGAGGTGATCTTTAACAGGTATGTAATCACGCCAAAAAATAATAAAAAATCTGATGTGGCCAACACATGACTTTCTCCATATTTGGGGTATAGATATTTAAATTATTACTAGTAGGGCAGCCCCAGATCTCTAATCCTCAACGTGATTTAAACAAACTGAAGGTTTAGTGAAATAATTTTTACTGAATAATTAATGAAATGAAATGCAAATAATCTAAATAGTTCGGCCCTAGGTTAGATCTTTGTTCCCTATTCATTTGACGTGTTTCCCTATTTCTTTGTCTTCCTTGTACTCTCCGCTCCTCATCTTCATGGCAATCCTACGAGCTTCTGCATCTCTTTCTCTCTCTTTCCTACAATACTCTTCGTTTGATCTCTGGCTCCTCTTCCTTTCTCTGGCAGCTGTAGCTGGGCTAATAGCTCTACCTTACCTTAGTTCAAATGATTATCGTTGCACCCTTATAGACCAACTCACAACTTTAATTTCTTATAGGACCTACTATATAGGTGACATCAATGCAATGTATTATTCGAAAGAAATGCTGATATGAATTTTATTGAACTTGGATGGTATACATATAACATAAATCGTGAATACTTTACTTTCACTTACTGAATTTGATGTGGACCATTGGAAATTAAATGTGTTTATGTGATTTCAGAGGATCTAATTTACATTGGCAGCTAGAAAGATAATTTTCTCACATGTTTATTTAGATTATCAATGAAGAGAAGATAACCATATAATGTGTTTACAAAATAACGTGCATCACTATTATCATCTAATTCTTAATTGATGCGTGAGCCTATTTGCGTTAATAAGGATTACAGATGTGTAATATGATGGTTCTACTTACGAAAAGGTAAGATTCCAGCATTAAAACGATGAAACAAAACAAAAAACAAATTAATTGCACAATTAAAAATAAAACTCAATATGCCGGGAGCTTGTTTGTATGCACATGTTACTGACACAGCTAGAAATGCTTCCCATACGAAGTCAACAGAATAATTATCCATAAATATTTACGTTGCTATGCTTCATGCAAAACAACAGTTCGAAGCAAATAACCTTTTTCTTTCGTCTATTTGAAGGTTTAATTGGCCTTAAATGATATCGGAGGCAACAATGAGAGTCTTCTTGGCAACGCCCAGAATGAGTACAAAAAATCCACAAAATTTTGAAAAGAATGCGTATTTCTGAAAACTTCAATGGTGTAATGTGTAAACATCGCAAGAATAAGATAGTATAGGGTTTTAGCCATCGAATAAAGCAAAAAAGAAGAAAATCTGTATATAGTTACATATTTTAATGAATGAAGGAAAAAAATCTTGCACTCTGAAAAATTGAAAATCCCATGTCAACTTATGGGAAAATATAATTGTCTCCTGGATTCGAACCCGGGACACTAGAAAACGAAAATATTTTTCCAGTGACCTCATAGCCAGTAGAAACAAAACGCCGTTTACCGCATATCTTTACGATAACGATGTTTTAACAGAGATATTTCGCCAAAACTGAATCGGGTTTTGAATTAACCTCGACTTCCGGTTAACCGATATTGTCCAAAAACTAATCAGCTCTTCGTGCTCATACCAAAGTGTTATATGTGAAATTTGGTAATGATATAGCAAGTGCTTTTCAAGTTAGAGCGCTCCCAATCACATACACCCAAACACACACAAACATCATTCCGAAAATAGAATGAACATGTTCTATGGATCAAAATATTTAATAAACTATCGGTTTTTCGAAAATTCCTATCACATACACATAGACAACATCGACAAAATAGTCAAAACGTTTTCTAGGAACCTCAAAACGTGTCTTTCCATTGAATTCACGAATTTGATTTTTACTTTCTCCATACGTAGTGTAGGGAAAGTATTGTGATCACGAAAAAATCTGATGTGGCCAACACATGACTTTCTCCATACTTGCGGTATAGATATTTAAATTATTATGAATAGCATTATGAGGCAAAATTATTATTTCGTACGTAAAAGAATACAGTCGTCCTTATTGCCGTAAATTAGGTATATTTTGAGTATGTTTTCAGAATTCACAGCTACATGGTGGTGGCGCTGTATACTGGAAATTACGAAAAAGTTAAATAACTCCGAAATGGATGGTTCTACGAAAATGTTTCAAACAAAACTTGGAAGAAATATTATTCTCTACAACTTTGGTCCTTACAAAGATTACCAATAACGATGTTTTTTAGGTAGATATTTGACGGAAACCAAAAAAACTGATTTATAAAATAATTGCCAAACAATAACTGCTATGGAAAATTGTTTGAAATAAAAGATGTAGGAAATTACATTCTCTATAACCTTTGCATAGAATCTTATATACAATAATGATGTTTTAATGGAGAAATATCGCAAAAACCGAATCGGGTTTTGAATAAACCTCGACTTTTGGTTAACCGTTATTGTCCAAATACTAATCAGTTCTTTGTGCTCATGCTAAAATGTTATATATGAGGTTTGGTAACGATATGGCAAGTACTTTTTGAGTTAAGAGCATCTGCAATCACATACACACACATGCACACACACCCAGACATCATTCCGAAAATTGTCTAAACGTGATCTAGGGACCTCAAAACGTGTATTTCCATTGAAATCTCGAAGTCGATTTTATCGTAATCACAATACTTTCCCATTACTACGTATGGAGAAAGTAAAAAATCGACTTCGAGATTTCAACGTAAATACACATTTTGAGGTCCATAGAACACGTTTCCACTATTTTCGGAATGATGTCTGTGTATGTGTGGATGCATGTGATTGTGGGCACTCTAACTCAAAAAGTACTTGCCATATCGTTACCAATCTTCATATATAACACTTTAGCATGAGCACAAAGAACTGATTAGTTTTTGGACAATATCGGTTAACCGAAAGTCGAGGTTTATTCGAAACCAGATTCGGTTTTTGCAATATTTCTCCGTTAAAACATCATTATTGTATATACAATTCTATACAAGGGTTATAGAGAATGTAATTTCCTACATCTTTTATTTCAAACAATTTTCCATTGCAGTTATTGTTTAGGAATTATTTATAAATAATCGGTTTTTTTGGTTTCAGTCAAATATCTCCTTAAAAATGTCGTTATTGGTAATATTTGTGAGGACCAAAGTTGTAGGGAATAATATTTCTTCCAACTTTTGTTTGAAACAAATTTTGTAGAACCATCCATTTCGGAGTTATTTAACTTTTTCGTAATTTGTAGTTTACAGCACCAGAACCATGTAGCGGTGAATTCTGTAAACATATTCAAAATATAATTTACGGCAATAAGGACGACTGTATTCTTTTACGATACATAATAATAATCTTGCCTCATAATTCTATTCATAATAATTTAAATATCTATACCCCAAATATGGAGAAGTCATGTGTTGGCCACATCAGATTTTTTAATTATATGTCCTAAAACCATGAGTGCCTTTCAGAATATTAAATATATTTATCATTAGATTTAATTCCTCTTGGGCTTCTTCTAAAGCAGTGCTCTGCAACCATTTAAATTTCACGGCACACTTTCGGGATATTTCAGACTTTGTGGCATATAGAACCAAATTTATTGATACTGTAGAACATTTTTACCTCTCTGTAGGAAAAAAAAAGATAAAATCACCTTTCACACACAAATTAATAAAATTATTGCTAAAATCTACATTTTTCAAATCATTTAGCTGGTATTACGAAATAATCCTATGATAAAATTTCCAATTCTCCAGCTACGAAGCAACTTGGTTTCGGTTTAAAGTAGCGGGAACAGCCTAACAAAGCGTACTGTGGTCTTATCATCAGTAGAATAAAATATTTTTCCCATGCCTATAATTTCAAATGTTGCCACAGCACACTGAGTGCTTTGTCACGGCGAAGTAATGCCCCGCGACACATCGGTTGCGGAACACGGATATAAACTTATGTTAAAACACTTCTTTCTGCTCATTAGAAACTAAGTATTTTTTTATTTAAACGACGGTAGAATTTTATTCGCCACCTAAAGTAAGGTGGCTAACTGCCCTTAATTTGGAGGGATAGTCCCTCCTTTTCATCACTCTTCCTGCTATGTTTAAATAAAATATATGCATGGTAAATAAGTCACTGTTATGTGTCTCTTTGCAGTCCATAAATATTTGGAAATGTCCCTCCTTTGCAACCCGAAAACTTGGTCAAAACACTCTAAGAGCACTCCTCACTTTCTTGTTGAACCAACGAAGTCAATTTCAATCTCGTTTGTATTCGCTTGGTGCAAACATGGCCCTTCATATTTTTTTCTTAAAATACACTCCATTTAACAGAAACACGGGTAAGCCTCATGTAAATTAGATTTTAAACTACCGAAATGAGCCTTATCAAATAAGTACTGCTTTTGCCATGGTTTAACGTGTTTTTCTATTTTTAATTTGATCGCAGCATACATCATAATACACCTCCTTGTTGTATTACTATCATGAACTGCCATAATTCATAATGTTAAGTTTTCATTAAAATTAAAGTTAACTAGATATTGTTAATGCCACTTCATCTGTACTTTAATAAAGCCATTCAAATTGTTTCCAGGATTGTGTGTAAAATCAACTAGACCGTTAAATTTCCTCTTGACTTTGTTTAATGAAAGCTCACTTTTAATTACACAATGTCCTGAAAAGACCGAGTGTAATTAAGTAGTTAATGGTGCGGGGTTTGGTGCATAGGCTGATTCGTCGTGGGCCCCGCTTTGTAACTTTGTTTCATCGTGAACAATCCAACAGTTTCACAGTAAATATCTTAATATGTATAGTTAGAGAATCGTAAAAATCAAGTCAAGAACGGGCCTTTTGATTTCTGATAAGAAGGTAGGAATAATTCCTTCTGAGTCAATTAGGAGGTGAAGTGGGTAGAGGAAGGAAGGAATGTGGGGGGAGTGGTTCATTTTCCCTTTGATTTGTTCACATTCTTAACGTAATAGATCAAACGGCATTTAGTTCATTTACCAGTAACAGGATTTTGATGCAAAAAAGACAAAATCAATTTTTGAACATTTTGGCGCATTTAAGCTCACCGAACCAAGGGCGGATCTAGATACATCCCAAAGGAGGGGGGGGGGGGCGATTATTGACTATTTTTCAATGGGGGTGGGGGATATTTGCAGATTAGATTAGAAGCTTCTACTAGTCTCTTAGCATAGTTATATCTAAAGTTAATCAATAGTTTAAGTTAAAAGAAGTCAATTAGCTAGTGTAGACGTAGGGAACAGTTGCCCTGAGTTAATATATTTTTCATTTACGTTAAACGTTAGCTTTGCATTTTTTTATTCCAAGTAATACATAGAAACGGATGTGTTCTGTAATCTTCTTGCTCCTCTTTTAGTAACACTAATACTGCAGTCGCATCTGTTTCTGTTTTTCATTCAGTGTTAGGCGAAGAGTTAATTAATTACCTTTAGAATCAGGCACATTCTGGCTAGTATTTAGCGTAGACTATCTTTACTAATATTAACACACCAGCCTGTGCCTGTTTCTAAATTTTTCTCATTAAGGGGTTTCTGTAATCACGAATTTTCTTGCTTAATTCTTTGAATTCCTAGGATGAATCATCGCCATTCACCGGAGTTCGCTTGTCAGGTGTACGTATTATAAGCGAATGAGACAACGATACGACTTCCTCCAAGGATAAGTCTAAATCAGTCTTCCTTGGGGACACCTATGGATTGACCAGTATGTTTCACTTGGAAAAGAATTCTGTGTTCGGCCGATGGTGCTATTGGTATTCAAGTAACATTTGCTTTAGGGTTTGTCCATTATTCATCTTATTACATTGATGCAAATTGCCTTTAGTGGTGTAGCGTAGCTATTAACTAACTAACCATGAGCATTTTGCATCTGTACTTTAGTTAAACTTTTAGTATTTCTTTAACTTCATAAATTAATGTTAAAGAGACTCGGTTAGATTTTCGATTAGATGAGTTTAATTTATAAAGTTTTCTAGATATATGGAACTGGGGTGATCTGTTCTCAGATAGGGAAACAGTTTGTAGGGATTGCCAGTAGGGATAGTCAGTGAATCGGGATTCATGATGTTGTGCCCGTGCAACTGAAAAGGAGTATCGGTAAGTCAACAGGATTTCCCATCACAAGATATACCTTACAAATCATTTTGATATATTACTCCAATAACTAATTTTGCGTTGCTGAATAATGTTCCACATTCAGTGGCAATAATTTTATTCATTTTCATTTTCACAAATGGTCAAATATAGTAACAGCGATCTCGCCAAGATATTTTTTCATCCAAGTGTATTTCCTATGAAATTAGCATTTACATTGCCTTAAGAAATTGCATTTTTATAATTATATACGTCCCATGTAAAGTTTTACCGAAATTCAAACAGTTGAGCATTCAAAGCCGTCAACGCATTTTGCGTAATCGTCAATTTACGCAAGCGATCTCGCCAAGATATTTTTTCATCCCAGTCTATTTCCAATGAAATTAGAATATATATTGCCTTAAGAAATTGCATTTTTATAATTATATACGTCCCATCTAAAGTTTTACCGAAATTCAAACAGTTGAGCATTCAAAGCCGTCAACGCATTTTGCGTAATCGTCAATTTACGCAAGCGATCTCGCCAAGATATTTTTTCATCCCAGTCTATTTCCAATGAAATTAGAATATATATTGCCTTAAGAAACTGCACTTTTATAATTATACAAGTTCCATGTAAACGTTTTACCGAAATTCAAACAGTTGAGGGTTCAAAGCCGTCAACGCATTTTGCGTAATCGTCAACTTACGCAAGCGATCTCGCCAAGATATTTTTTCATCCAAGTCTATTTCCAATGAAATTAGCATATATATTGCCTTAAGAAACTGCATTTTTATAATTATACACGTTCCATGTAAATGTTTTACCGAAATTCAAACAGTTGAGCGTTCAAAGCCATCAATGCATTTTGCGTAATCGTCAATTTACGCAAGCGATCTCGCCAAGATATTTATATATATATATATTCATTGTAGGTCAAATATTACTTTACGGAAAAAATAGTACTATCATTTGAACCCGAAGGCAATGAGAGACTTCGAGATTTAACCACAACCCAAATTTTCCTCGGACTCGCATTTAAGCCGAGGGGTGATTTTTTCATGATAAATTTTGATAAAAAACATCGGCTTGTATTCGGACAGATATGGTATATATTATTGCTCCTATATCCTATTTTAGATAAACATTTAAAGAAAATGCAAATGAATTTATGGATATCTTTTGCATAAGGTACTTTAGTCAGAAAAATACAACTATTATGGACAGTAAAGACTAGGATACTGAATCGTAGAGGTTGTTCTTCCTACTTGAAAAATGAATTTGTTTTAAATTCATATTAACCCTTCAAGCCCAGAGATCATTTAAACTCCGTTTAACCCAGTGACTGGAGATGATTTAAATATTTTAGCGATTCTGGAATGAAACTTTGGGAAATCATAACTCAGTTACTAATCATTACCTATATTTTCTTGAAATTTTTTGATGAATTTTGTAAAACTATTTACCGTATATACTCGTGTATAGTACGAGTTTTTATGACCAAATTTTTATTGCAAAAATTGGGGATCGTACTATACACGAGTAATGCATTTCAGGATTTAAAATTCATGTATCTTCACGGGCATTTTCGGTGAAGTTATGCCACCCGCACGCATTCTAATGGTAGGCTAACCTTAACAGTGAGGTCCTTTATCGTTGTTATGTTGCTTTGTGAAGAGAAGAATCTTTTTCATATATACAGCTTCAAATTCACAAATACTTGATATAAGTGACGATTTACAGGCACTTCCTTTCTTGAATTTTATGTATGTACATCTTTGTTTGCATCTTTTTACAAGGGATGGATTGGAACGAGTTGGACTAAAAGTATCGTAGATGGCGTAACTTTATGGAATTTCGACATCTTGGAAAAAGAAATTACTTTGTTTGTTTATTGTTTCTTCAATCACACACCGATCGGTTTCCACTACAAAGTCATTCTAAAGGTGTTACGTCGGTGAGTAACACCATTAGAATGATTTTGTAGTGGAAACCGGTCGGTGTGTGATTGAAGAAACAATAAAGACTGTGGAATATTACAAAGTAATTTATTTTTATTCGTTATCCCTACCTATTAAATAGATGAGCGAGTGGAACCATTACATACGTGGAACGTAATCCAGACGTACTAGAATTGAAACGATTTTATTTCACCTTGTGTAATCATGATTCATATCACTATTTATTAAATGTTTTAGGAGTAAGATACTTAACTTATCCAAATTTTAGTGTACTCGCAAGAAATACTATTTACGACATTTACGGTCTATTCTATGGTGGTGTGGAAAATCAAGGTTGTTCGATATATCTCGTTCGTAACCATCGAGCTATCGAAACAAAATATGTATATCGACCATGGTGGAAAGCTTGGGTCGTACTATACATGGAGTCGGCATATACACGAGTATATATGGTACTCGGTTCTGAATTTTCTTTTGTCTTATTTTACCAATTAGCTCAAATTTTTATATGAATCTCTATTCAGGGAAACAAAGTTGACGATCATACAGAAACGCAGGCTTTTTAGACTTTTTAGAGCATCAAATTTTTCACATTGTAACCACTGCTTATTCGATATAACTCCCCAGAAGGTTTGTCTCAGTTGTTTCCTGGAACTGCTTATGTCAAGACGTGAAACTTAACAGTGAAATAGAAAAAGTTCTGTTGCTAATATACTTAGCAGATTATGTGTTTAACATAGTGGAGGTGAAGGTATACCCCTCTATAGAATGCTGGCTTACGGAAAATGAGTTTGAGATACGTTGTTTCGAGATACATTGTGTTTTCGAGGGACATATCTACGATGTAACTTGAGGACTATCTGTAGCATACAAAATGTTACCAATATATTCAGAAATGTCTTGAAAATGGTTCTATGATATAAACAATGAAATTAAAATTGATCTATTATTTTCTTTAGGCAACTTGCTTTGTAGAATTCTAAATTAATCTAAAAGTTATATATCTTTAATTTTCGATGAACCGTTGCTTGTGAGGGATTTTTCCAAATCATAACATAACTTTTTCAAATCGATGTATGTGTATTTATATATCATATAAAAAATTCCACAACTTATTCTGTTCATTTAGCTGCTCAAATTGAACTGTAACCAGCAATATTACAGTATCTACAATCTGAAGTAAAAAGGTTTGAAATATATCCTCTGGGTTATCAGATACTTCATTCTTAGAATTTTTAAACTTCAAAATATTGATTTTTACCACCCTTCTGCAGTGGTGCCTGTAAGCAGTTGTTTATGTTACTTATGCCTGATTATGTTGCCCCTAAAGCTATAATAAATTGAATAGAGAAATATAACACAGACAAGTTAATGTTTGTGAGTAAAATTGTTTATAAAAATTAATGGAGAAATTTTAACATGCGATAATTTTCATTTTTAAAAATTATATGATACTGCAAAATATTTAACTGATATCAGAATACTAAAAGTTTCCTGTGTTTCACAGAATACTTGTGAAGTTTCTTCCTGTGACCAGGCACTATTATTATATAGTGAATCACACGTGCAGCTCTATAGTTTTAGGAGATATTCTTTCTCCGCCTTTTCGTCATGTGGTTTGTTTTCCGGTGGCCTCCGCTACCCCGGTGTTCCCCCGTTCTCCGCCGGGCGATCCCGAGGGTCTTCGCCGCGGAACCTGGCTCCAAACTCCCAGCATGGAATCGTCATTCTACTCATCTTACTTTCCGGAGATGTGAGTCTTAATCCCGGCCCCGGCAGTCAGAATCTGAACATCTACTACCAGAACGTGAGGAGTATTAAAAATAAACTTTCTACTTGCGATTCTTGCGTATTTGAATTATCCGATTTTGACATTATTGCCTTGTCGGAAACATGGCTAACTCCGGCAGTTAATGATAGCGAGCTATCCTTCTCAAGCTCGCATACTATTTTCCGACGTGACCGATATTATAGAGGTGGGGGTGTGCTTCTTGGAATTAAATCGGTGCATCCCGCAAAACGCCGCCAAGATCTGGAAACTAACTGCGAAATTGTGTGGAGTGAAATCGCTTTATCTACTAGCAAGCTATCTAAATCAAGTAAAATTTTTGTTGGTTGTTTTTATCGTCCACCTGCAAGTGAACTTAATGTGTTGGAAAATTGTTTTGAGTCTGTATTGCGAGCCATTAACCTAGGCCCTATTATTCTTGTCGGTGATTTTAATCTATCTATTCGCTGGGACTCTCCATCTAGTGGTAGCACTTTGAATAACAATGATGTTTTCTTCATGGAACACTTTATTTGTGCGCTCCGCTTATCCCAGCACAATCTCCATTGCACTCGCAACATGGCAACACTGGACTTTCTCCTTTCGTCGGTTGCCCCGGCGACGGTCACCCCCGGACGTAATATTTTCGACTCGGACCACGAGTCTCTCGATGCAGTTTACCGGTTTCGAGGCTCCAAGATGCACCCGGGGGGCCCACCCACTCCACTGAAACCCTTTCGTGCCTGGTCAAAGGTTCGTTGGGAGGATGTTAATCGCTGCCTCGACCTCATCCCCTGGAGCGTGCTTACCTCTCTGTCTCCTGATGAGGCAGTTGATTTTCTGTACGCTGTGCTTGAAAGTGTTATAAAAGATTTTGTCCCCCTTGTTAAGCCTAGGTCAAAAAAGTTTCCCCCCTGGTTTAAGCCGGACACAGTTCATTTTCTTAGAAATAAAAATTGTGCATGGTATTTTTGGAAAGCCCACCCTAGCGCTGAATCTCGGAGGTCCTTTACCGACCTACGTAAATATTCGAAGGCACTCATTCGTCGTGACTACGCTGAATACATGAAAGCTATTTCTTCCTCCCTCTCCACTCATCCCAAAAAATTTTGGGGTTTCGTTAACTCTCGGCGCAACCGTTCGCGTATCCCCGAAACCGTTTCTTACATGAACTCCAAGGCTGCGGGGCCAGGCAGACCTAACCTATTTCTCAAATTTTTTTCTGAATGTTTAACTCCGGCGTCTAATCTTCCCATAAACAATATGCAGTCCCTCTCTCCCAAATGTAACTATTCATTGTCCCAAATCCAAACTACACCCCACGAAGTTTATCAATTTCTTTGCAAATTTTCCCCTCATCGTTCCCCCGGTCCGGATGGTCTTAGTCCTATACTACTACGTAACTGTGCTACCTCACTTTCAATTCCCTTATGCCTAATTTTAAACCGATGCTTCTCCCTGGGCTTTTTCCCTTCTCAATGGAAAATTGCTAATGTTATTCCTATACACAAGTCAGGACCGAAGACTGATGCATCAAATTATCGTCCAATTTCCTTGCTTCCCATTTTATCCTCCGTTTGCGAGAAAATCATTCTTAATCGTTTATATTATTTCACTTCTCCTCATCTTTCCTCCAACCAGCATGGTTTCCTTCCTAGTCGTTCCTGCATGACAAACCTAGCAGTCTTTCAGCATCATGCTATCAACGCAATAACGAACAAGTCTCAGCTGGATTCAATATTTTTAGATTTCTCCAAAGCTTTTGATTCCTTGAACCATAACCTCCTTCTCCACAAACTCAGTCACCGTTTTAGTATCCATGGTAATTTTCTCAACCTACTGTCCAGTTTTCTAAGTGATAGAATCCAGCGAGTTGTCTTATCGGGTTTCTCTTCTGATTGGTTTTCTATTACCTCAGGGGTCCCCCAGGGTAGCGTTCTAGGACCATATCTTTTTAATCTGTACGTTGATGATTTAGCTTCATTAATCCACTCTTCCCAAGCCCACACATTGCTCTATGCAGATGACTGTAAACTCTTTAAACAAATTGATTCCCCTTCTGACTGCCTTGTTTTCCAGGATGCATTAAATCAGATTGCTACGTGGTGTGACGTGTGGAAGCTCAAATTAAATTCGGCGAAGTGCAGCACGATGTCGATTTCATTAAGGAAAACTCCCATTACCTTCAACTACTGCATTAACTCCACTCCTTTGAGCAAGGTCTTCTCACTAAAGGACCTTGGGGTAATAACTGACCAAAAATTAAATTACTCAGAGCATATTAAAGCTGTCAGAAGAAAAGCTATGTCTCTATTAGGTCTCCTCTACCGTTTCACTGATATTAGTGACCCTCTTGCCCTTAGAACATATTTCTCCACTATTGTCCTCCCCGTCATCTCGTATTGCTCTCCTATCTGGTCCATGTCAGCTGTATCCAATCTCTCCATCCTTAATTGTGTCACCAATTTCTTTACTAGGATAGTTAAACACAGAGTGCCTTCTCTCCGTAACGCCTCAACAGATCTCGTTCTATCCGCCCTTTCCCTGAGTAATCTCTCTAATCATAGGCTAAAGTCCGACTTGTCCTTTATTTATAACATCCTAAACTCCATTACAGACTGCCCAGATCTGGTTTCCTACGTTAATTTCAGAGTTCCTTCTAGACCCACCCGCACGCATTCATTACTTCATATGCCCATTCCTAGAGCATCCCTTGTCCAACGTTCACTCTCCTTCCGTCTTTTCTCCATGATAAACTCTCTCCCTTACCATATTGACCCCTTCTTGTTGTCACGTAACTCTTTTGTCCAAGCTGGTTTGACGCATCTCTCAACTATACAATAGTGTCTTACCTTGTTGAGTGTATTTAATCTGTTTTGTTTAATCTGTTTTGTTTAAATTTTTATTTATTGACCTGTTGTAAAGCCCACTGTAAATTGGCATTCTTTGCTGTATGTGGACTAATCTTTAATAAATAAATTAATAAATAAAATGTGAATTTGGTTGCCATCAAAATTTTCACATGACACATAAAAATTAAATATTATTACTCGGACAATAAACAAAAATTTTAAAAACAAATAAAGTGAACTTCTTGATTATGACGACTAACTGTTGTGTATATGGAAGAAAAAGCAGTCTTAGTCTCATGTATGATGAAAGATACGTTTTTATTAATATGTGAACAAATTATGACACGGATCTGAATTGACAGAAATTCTGCACATATTATGACAGACGACTTGAAGGGACACAAAAACTCGCACAAATGTTGTGAAGGGCATCTTTTAAAGATTAACTGATCGCTCAAAATTGTTTTGATAATGATTAATTTTTGAAAGTGTAAAATTTATGAATTGTGTTGCAATATTAACTGGTATAGTACCATACAGCATCTACCGCTGGGTGGGCACTTTTTTCTTCCAGAACAACCAATGAATAGTCGAGACGCTTAGGATGAAAATGGCAAAGGTGTGCCTCAAAAACTTAACCGCAAATAAGAACAAAATTGAAGCATATTTGTTTAGACAGAAAAGCCTATATTCACATGTCTTTTAAATGATTCCTTTCATTCTCTGACACTATATCACTGAAGATAGTCTTCTCCATTTTTAAATCTAATTCTTTGTTTTTTAAATGAAAAACTAAATAAAAACTGATAAATAATCTTTCTCAAGCTGTCATTGAAAACTACCATAGAGAAAACCATTAAGTAGAAGAGATACATCAAAAAACTTCACAAATGAAGTTGCTAATAGCCAAAAAAGTCTTTTTGAGTAAAAACATGATTGTAGGCTTGGATTTTTAAAACCAAAGACCAGATGACATAAACCATCAAGTTTTATGCACACAAACATACAATCCATTGGAAACAAACTAGACAAATTATAAGTAAAACTTAACAAAAAAACAATATATTGTGTGTAACAGAACACTGTGATTAATGAAAGATGAAGTTAATGGATTAAATACACAATTCCCACCAAGTGAATCTCGCACCAAAAATTCACAAATAAAATATAACAACCTAATTGCCAATCCACAAGAACTATCCAACCTCTCCAAAAGATACTTCTGCCAAACTCCATCCAGTAAAATAAAACAACATTCTCACAATAAACAACCAAACACAAAACAACAATTAAATAACATCACACCATGGCCCATAGGCAAAAAATAACTAGAAACAACATTCAAGAAACTAGGAAACAAAACACTCTTCAGGATACCTCCTTTTATAGTGTAGCCAGTTTAAGATGCAAAGTCTAGCATTCCCTTGACATAAAATGAAAAGCACTGGGTATCTTCTATCACTTCATAAAAGCCTCTGAATCAGTCAACCAAAATTATTGCTGAAAAATAAGTAAGAACCCTTACGTATCAGGAGAAATGGAGGATTTCTCACAGGGTACAAAAGGTGCACTCTTAGGGACCTGCATTTTAAGGGGCTCCGCACATTACAATGGACAATACTAATTAATGGCATTGTGGCCAGGACACACTGTCATCGGTAATCATCTTTCCTTTCATAAGTACTGCTCTCCCTTTTTTGCCAGTCTCCAAGGCCATAGCTCATGCTATCGACTACTGACTCTATGTATGGCAAGATGCACCACACTTTTAGAATCGTATAGCATCCTATACATTATCAATTTTGTTTTAGAACATAATTATCTAAACCAGTGCTCTGCAGCCTTTTAAATTTCACGGCACACTTTCGGGTTTTTTTGAACTTTGCGGCACACCGAACCAAATTTATAGGACATTTTTAACAAAAAAACAAAAAGATAAAATTGCCTTTCACACACAAATAAATAAAATTATTGCTAAAATCTACATTTTTCAAATCGTTTAGCCCAAAATACAAAGTAATCCTATGATTAAAATTCCAATTCTCCAGTTACAAAACAACTTGGTTTTGGTTTCAAGTAGCAGAAACAGCCTAAGAAAACATGCCACAAGAGTTTCTGTGATCTTACCATTAGAAAAATAAAATATTATTTTTCCCATACACCCGAGTGCTTTGTTGCAGCACAGTAATGCAGAGGCAAAGCAAGGGGTGTGGAGAGAGGGGCAGTTACCCCGGGTGCAGGCCTTCAGGGGTGCAAACTCAAGGACAAGTTCTTATAGGCGACAGAAAATCATCTATAGAAGTAAAGTGCTAGCCGATCGACTTAAGACTCCCGTAGCGCTCACCCGAAACAGGCAACGCAGGCATAAAGTACCTATTTTATTTAAACCTTGGAGGCAATGTGAAATTATGCCCTTTCTCCTTCCTGAACTATCGTAAGCATTTTGAGTGTTTACATAGTATTCATTCCGAGGAGCTGAGCACGCCAGGCACCCCCGCTCCTATTCCGCTGAAATTGTTCGGAATAAGTTCTTCCCCTTCATCTCCTCCCCCCTCTCTTTCTCGAATAGTTCCAATTATATCAAATCGTCACCTTGGCTACTCCGTAGGACGACCGTTAAAAACGGAGAAATCGGAGTGCAAAGGTACATTGTTTGTTAACTGCGATAATCACAGTTTGAACATGTCAGGGTTACATGCTGCAAGTGAAGATCCTGTCCTTGTGACTTTCTTGGTACCATTGAAAGTATTTATTCATTCTTCTCTCTATCAACTCTTCTATGGGAAGAATTGAAAAAAACTGTCCCAATCACGGTGAAGCGTGTGTCAGATACAAGATGGAGTGCAAAGGTGGAGGCTGTTAAATCAATTCATGATTCCATTAATGACGTAGTCGATCTATTGGAACGGCTGTCTGAAGATCCGAATGCAACACAAGAAACTAGATGTGATGCAGTAAATCTTGTACAAATTATCATTACTTTCAATTTTTTACTTCTCCTTCCTTTTTGGTACAATATCCTCAAAAAGATTCACTATGTTCAGAAAAGGCTTCAAGATCCAACAATGAACTTTCACGAAGCATCTTTGGGTCTTCAATCCCTTCAAAAATATTTTGCGAGAAACCGTGATGATTTGTACCGAGAATCAGTACAGAAGGGAAAGGAAAGATGTGAACTCTGGGAAAGAAGAATCAGGCAAAAACGAAAGAAGACTGGAGAACTAGCCCAGGACGCAGAAATTTCAGCTGAAGAAGAGATCATGCGAGTCATGAAGAGTGCCGTAGACCAGCTTCAGCAGGAAATGGCATCAAGGTTCATTCGACTTCAAGACCTGAACCTAAAATTTGGATTCTTACTTGATGTTAACGGTCTTTTTAGAAATGAAGATTTGAATATTCTTCGTCAAAAATGTAATATATTTGGAAAATTTTATGACACGGATGTAGAAAGTTCAGAATTATTCAATGAAATATGCGACTGCAAAATGCTTCTCGAGACCCGCGAAATCTCTGCACCCAAGACTCCTTTAGAACTTTTATCTTTTATTGTAAGTTATGGAGAAGATGTGTTTCCCAATTTGCATTCATTGCAAATTCTTCTTACCATTGGTGTGTCTATTGCCAGCTGCGAACGCTCATTCAGCAAGTTGAAAATAAATCTGTCTTACCTTCGGACATCGATGGCACAGAATCGGATTAGCAACTTACTCCTTCTGACAAGGAGAGGCTATGGAGTGTAACTCTCAGATTTCAGTGGAAAGTTTAGGATAAAAAAAATACCATTTCAGAATTACGGGCCAACGCCTTTTAGTTTAAGAGAAATAATTAATTAAAAAGTACAAAAATGTAGAGTATACAGAGGGAAACATTTGAAAAGGTTGATTTTGATGATGTTATCAATAAGTTTACGGAAGTGAAGGCAAGGAAAATTAACTTGCATTAAAATTATTTATGTAATGTATCAAAAGTACCTATGACTGTTTTTTGGTGTCTTTAGTTCACTATATTGTAATAATTCAAGTAATTAATATTTAATAAAATGGTCGTCATTTTATAAATTTTGTATTCGGAACATTAACAATTTCACTATACCGATCATTTTTTATTTGGAAGTAAATTAAGGCAATTGACTGTATACCAAAATTGCAATTTACTCAAATAAAAATTATATAACTTTGTTTTTTAAATCATTTCATATTATTTGCTAGAAAAAATACTGCCATTTTAGGATCATGATAAAAAATTTCATATTGTCCTAATCCAATAGGTCATATATGTATAAAAATTATGTTTGCTGCATTCTTGATTTTTCCTGAGCTACTGCTATGGGGTAGCAAAACTAAATTGACAAAGGATGACAAAATACTAAATTGAGTGAAGAAAATCCATGAAACCCATTCCCCCTGAAAACGGTCATATATATGGCCGGGACTTATCTAATCTTCCCATTTAGGGGTGCCAGGAAGAGATGTTGCCCCCGGGCATCGACGATCTTAGCTATGCCTCTGCAGTAATGTGCCACACACCAGTTGCAGAGCACTGTTCTAAAGTATCCAGGTTTCAAGCAAACTCCAGTTCATGAATATCTTGAAGTAGGCAACCCTTAACCCTTAATTGATAATGGAGTTAGAGATGTTAGATTTTGCAGATGATCTATGGTAACAAGAACATGGGAGAAAAATGCCATAGTCTGAAGCATATCAAGGTATTGTCACCATTTAGTCTCATATCCTGATAATTCTATTGTGATAAATATTTCGATAGTGTTTCTTTCAGTTTATTTGTGATTTTGTTCGGGTAAATAGCTGTGTAATGTGATTTTCCGTACTACTGTTCTTTGTATCCTATAAAATGAATATGTATATCACTGACCGGCTAACAATAATTCACTGAAACTTTATTACTATAAATAATAACAATAATGCTTCTATAGAATTAATACATGTCTGAAATTGTATGTACTGCATAGAAAACCTACTATGCCAAAAGCAGTGTTTCAAGAATTTAAAAAGCGAGTATATATAAATTTTAAGTGAAATATCTTATCTGTATTTAAGCCTTCATTGTATAAGATTCAGCATGATATTAGGACACATTTTTGCACCAAAAAGTGTCTTATACACAGGAAAATATGATAGTTTTTAATGCCAAAATTTTGTATTTTTTTCGTGAAAATCTTTCCTTGTGAAGGTGATTTGCTTTGTTGCTGTTCTGTATAATTGCATATGAGTAACTGGGATTATAAATACATGTTGCCCTTCTATTTGTAAAATTTCAACACTGCTTTGAAGTTTAAACATTACACTGATAACTATAATCAACATGGCAGTAATAAAATTAAATAAATATTCCATAATCTATCTATCTGTATATATAAAATACTTAGGTATGTATGCTTTGTTGTTTACCGTTACCAAGTAACCATTTATTACCCCATAAGAAAAGCATTGAAATTGGTGCAAGGTATTTTTTAATTACATTTTAAAATTACTTAAAATTATGATACAAACTCCGGACTTGAAGTATTAAATGGAAAAAAGAGTGAAAATAATTATTTTTGAAAGCAGAATATGAATTCATGCCGAATTAGCTTAAATATTTTATTTTAACTGTATAATTTATAACAATGGGAAATTTTATCTACCATGAAAACACTACAATGCTTTTATATGGGATTCTTGCCTTTTAATAGTACTAGCTGAACCCGTGCAATGTTTGCACGGTATATTATCAATTGATTTATAAAAAATTAAGAATTATGTAAAATAAGTTGATCTCAATAATTCACATTTAACTCTAATAATACATTTCTCCGGTATAGGATTTTAATGTATTTGGCTCCCAATGTAAAGTGTGAGGGTTCGAATCTCGCTGAGGGCATGGCTGTGTGTGCGTATTGACAATTTATTATGCGAAGTCAGTCAGAAATCTGCATTTTAAAAGTCCCAACATAGAAAATATTGCCATTCAGAAACAGAAGGATTAGTCTGCTACGATAGTTCAGTGGTAGAATATATGCTGGCATGTGGATGACCCAGGTTCGTATTCCCAGTCATAGCAGATTTTTTCTCCCGTTTCTTCATTTTCCTACACAGTAATTGTTCGTAAACTTTTATGTTTTTAATTTTCCTTGTTTCTTTTTATTCAAAAATATGTCCTTTCTTTTTTACATATCAATCATTGCAACCGTTTATGTAGATTATCAATGAAGAGAAGATAACCATGTAATGTGTTAAAAAAATAATGTATGTCCCTTTTCTCATTTAATTTTTAATTTATACGTGAGCCTATTTGCGTTAATAAGCATTATAGATATGTAATATAATGGTTCTACTTAGAAAAAGGTAAGATTCCGGCATTCAAACAATGAAAGGAATATTCAACTGCTTTGATTAAATTGTTAGAAACGCTTCCCATACACAGTTAACTGAATAATTATCCGTAAATATTTAATTGCCATGCATAAATTTTGATGTTGTTACAGCAATCATTTTGATGCTTAAAGAAAAGTGCGAAGCGAATAACACCATTCTTTCACCCATTTGAAGGTATCATTGATAGTAAATGAATCGGAGGCAACAATGATGGTCGCCTTTGCAATGCCTGGAAAGAGTACAAAATATCCGTAAAAATTCGAAAACAATTGTGTATTTCTGAAAACTTCGACTGTGTAAAATGTAAACATCGCAAGAATAAGATAGTATAGTTTTAGCCATCAAATAGAGTAAAAACGAAGAAAATCGGTCTATATTTACGTGTTTTAATGAATGAAGGAAAAAAAACTTTGCACTCTGAAAAATCAAAAATCCTGTGTAAACTTATGGGAACATATAACTGTCTCTTGGATTCAAACCCGGGACTTTATGAAAATGAGAATAGTTTTCTAGGGACCTCCTAGCTTGTAGAAACAAAATGCAGTTTACCGCATATCTCTACGACGAACGAATTTTGAGATACAGGGGGGGGACGGACGGACACTTCCAAAATTATATATAGGATGAACATCTATATAGCTTACAAGCATAAAAATACCTTCTTTTATAAGCAGTTTAAATGAAGAGGGAGGGGAAAAGGAGAGCGGGGAGGGAAGGAAAGGAAAATAGGTGAAAGGGAGATAGGGGGAGGGGGAAGCAGGAGAGAGAGGGATAGGGAGAGAGGGAGGAGGGAAATAGGGGAGAAGAAGGGTTATGCAGGAATGTAGTAATAGAGAGGGTAATGGGAAAAAGAGAGGGTGAGGGAGGGGGAAAAGGAGAGGGGGGAGGGGGAAGCAGGAGAGAGGGGGATAGGGAGAGAGAGGGAGGAGGGAAATAGGGAAGAAGAAGGGTTATGCAGGAATGTAGTAATAGAGAGGGTAATGGGAAAAGGAGAGAGGGGGAAAGAGAGGTGGAAGGGAGAGAGGGGAAAGGGGAGAGACAAAGAGGGGAGAGGGGGATAGAGAGGGGGGAGATAAGGAGACAGAGAGAGAGAGGGAGATGTATCAATAATGCAAGAAAATAGTAAAATATGTATTTAATAGAATAGTTTTCTATGGGGATGTCATTTGCACAATTAATTGATTCATATTATTATTGATAAATTAATTAAAAGAAAATCATGTAAACATTATGTGGGTACAGCCAGAATGCCTCCTCATGAACTGAAGCCGTTATCATGCTCCTTAGAAACCTAATGCCATTGAGAGGACTATATAATGGTACAAGACTTACTGTTACTCGAATACAAACACACATAATCAAAGCAAAAGTGATCGGTGCAGCAAACTCAGACACGGTACTTACTCCAAGAATCTCACTCATTCCATCAGACACAAATTTACCATCCAGTTTCAAACGAAAACAATTCCCCATGCGATTGGCTTTTTCAATGACAATCAATAAGTCACAAGGCCAAACATTTGATAAAATGTCTTTACCTACCTAAGCCTGTTTTTAGTCATGGACAATTATATGTTGCTCTATCAAGAGTCAGATCATTTGATACACTTACTGTAATGTCAGGAAAGAACCCAGAAATTGGCAATTCTGACTTTAGAGATTAAAAAATATAAGTTAAAAAAAAGCCTGAATGTTTAATTAAGAACCTTTAAGATCTGCTAGATCAGCGTATGCTACACTGGGTATAGCTACTAGTTCATTTATATTGTGCTAAATAGTGTTCCTAAGTCAGGTATAGAGACTGACAATGCTGATGTTTTTGAAAGATTTTTAGTACATTTTCTGCAAAAGCTGAGTAAGAGTTTATAATCCTTGACTAAAAACAGAAAAATAAAATTTAAAAAGTTTATTTTAATGAAACATTTTATGTGCACTAAAAATTGGAAAATGTAAAATTCAAATAAATGTATGTTATATAAAGTTAAATTGGTTTTGAGTACAGTTGATCACTGCCGAACTCGGGAGTTACGTTCCGGCCAATGGCAGGGCACGGCAATTCTACGTTCGGCGGGGTATTAGTATAATGGTAAAAATGGGGTTATGTTCCAGGACCTTCGATGTTAGATCTAAAAACCTATAACCCTTGCATTATAAAATACAATATATACATATATAAAATACAAATAAAATAAAACCCATTTGAAATTGCTATAAAATCTTTGACAAATATGTACATCTACATCTTATCCTGCAATTCACCATATTTATGGGTGGCAGGGGGCGCAATGCACCAAATGTCTACCTAACAATTCTCATTAACAGGCCTGAATCTCCTCTTATAATCACTAATAATCCTAGGGGTAAACAACCCCTTGTAACGTTCCGTCCTTCAATTGATCTTGCGTATTTTGTCCTAATTATCAGTTATCTGATATAGGTAGGACTTTTGATTGTTCACAGTGTAGCATGAAATTATAAAATGTATCTAATAATAATAAAAGCAAAATATTGAGTATTGGTGACATAAGAGTGGTTTTGGATTGTTCGCTACTCAAGAGACATTTTGGAAAACCGCTACTGCGAACTGTGTGCCACGTACAGCGATCTTTGTCACACATAGTTAAACGGTGTTAGTGTGAATCCATACATGGCAGGAGTCAACTGTATGGTATATATAGCTGTAGCATTATGTTTAAAGAATAAATATTTATTTTTCTTTTCCATGTAAATTTTGCATGCCGAAAACTATTTTTATTTTGTGGAACATACGTACAATTATATAAATTTTATATTTAATGTATATCTTAATGTATGTAACAGCTCCAAGTATGTGAATCATTAAAGAATATAATTATTTTAAAATGTATTTTAAGCACTTTACCTTCTGAATGTCCACTGGAAGTTAATGAGATTTGGTACACCTCTTTGCCATGCATATTTTGTGCAGTGACTTGGTAGTCAGCTTTGAGAATTTCTTCAGTTACAGAATGTACTACCAGCTTGGTTGCCCATTTTCCACTACCCTGTGAGTGAAAAATAAATATTTTTCAGATTAATTAAAAATTAAATAACAGCGCAGGACCATAACGAAACCAAACTTAGACTATCACATAAAACAATTAGAACTACAGGTGACGCTTGATTTATGCCATAGATGTGTTCCTGAGGATTATAGCGTAAATTGAATTGGTGTAAATTGAAAATGATTTTCCAATAGCATACATGTCAATTAAGGGAGTTGCGTTCCCAAACTTGGGCAAATGATTTAGTTAGTTTTAGTTTAGTTTTCTGCAATGTTTTAAATACACTGACATATTATAGGAAAGGAGATTCACATGTATAAAACTGAAGAAAAATTATGAATAGCAGCATATTCATTGAGCGCATAAGCTTCCTTCCGA
This sequence comes from Uropetala carovei, assembly GCA_036926305.1. Taxonomy (NCBI): domain Eukaryota; kingdom Metazoa; phylum Arthropoda; class Insecta; order Odonata; family Petaluridae; genus Uropetala; species Uropetala carovei. Next base: position 3,539,657 of record JAXCHB010000172.1, on the reverse strand, counting down.
TTGTGAGCATCGGGAGACTTTTATGACTAGTTTTCTATACAGAACTTAGTTGGTGTTCATTCTAATAGATGTTAACTTCAACTGCCTAAACTAACATTTTTCTATCACTGCATTGTTTTCAAGGCATGCTTAGGAATATCGAACGCTGGACCCATAGAATCTTCGAGAGTAAACAAAGCTGATATGAAACCTTCATAAATTTCACTTCATAGTGTCTTCGTGTTGAAATGAAAGTTTGCCTCGTCATAAATTTAGAGAATTGAAAGCGTATGAGCAGAGGTGCTTTAAGACGTTGTGCCCCCGTAGTCAGAGTAAATTTTTGCACCCTCTCAAACTCATACTTTTTGCCATAAACTTTAAAAATTAAGCACCTGTTTTCTGAAATTTGGTGCTCCCGCGCCCCTTTAAATTCGGCACACATAGGCAGTTGCCTATTTGGCCAAGTGGATAAAGCACTACTGCATACGAGCGCAAAATTACTGCTGCTATAAGAAAATGAGATAATAAGAAAACAAATCGCTAAACATGCAATTAAAATAGAGGTGCTGAATTAAACAATAAAGGCAAGGCCAAACATTATTTTATTAAAACACATAATGAATTCAGATAATAAAAAATTACTTATGCAAAATATAAATAAAGCTTGCAATATTCCGGTTGTCCAGTGTACATGGGATGTTTGCAACGAGTTCGATGGCACAAATTGAATGTTATATCTTCATTGTAAATGGCATTAAAATGAAAGTGCATAAATCAAATTGGTGTATAACGAGCATAACCCGTATTCTTAAACTACACCAAAAATGTATAGTGCATTGAATTGGTTTGTATTGCTGACTAGGCAGAAAAAACTTTCTGCAATATTTAAATATATATCCTGGGCTCTTTAATGAGAAAGGAAATTTTCAAAAATGAAAAATTAAGGATGGAGATTGAGGCGTTTCTAGCAATGTGTCTGGTTAATATGATATTTTCCATACAAGAATTCCTAAGAATATACTTTTTGAGACCAATTAACTGAAAATACATCTCGTCCTAACCTTAAACAGCCTTCATAAAACTTTTCCTTTTAAAATAACACTTTTCCTACATGCTGTCTTTAATTTACACCCGCTCACTAGGATTTTTAAAAAAAGCAAGTTAAAAAAAAGAGAATAACAAAAATGACAATGTTGAAAATTAGGTATGTTTTCCAGAAATATTATTGTGTATAACAAAAAACAAAAAATATTATATGATGCAACTTCAGAATTTCTTCCCAAAGAAATAGTTGTCATCTGTTTCTCACAGCCAGATGTTTTAAATCAAATTGACCTTTTCATGTCATTAATTCTATCTTTGTCACAATCATTGATACTTTGTGCATATAAAATATGTTTTACTTTCTCAAAGAGTAGTTCTTTGAGTTATGTGAACTGCCACTTAGGACGGCTCATCTGGTTTGCCTAATATTTTAATAGGAGAACCAATGTTTTTTCAGTTTCTGGGTTTAAAATTGCCTTCTCTTCCAACAATCATCTCCATCATTTGCTAGGTAGCCCAAAGGATCCTACTCCCTCATATGAAAAATTCAGTATATATCATCCTCAATCAAGACACAGGTCTAATAGGAAACACTATTTTGCTTTCTCTTTCGAATAATGGTCATTCCAACACACTTCCTAACTTCTCCATCACTACATTGTAACTATTTCCCTCCCCTCCTTTCCCCCCCTTTTTTTCCCTCTCATTTCACCTCATGTAATCTTCGTCTTTTTGATCAGCCTACTGACGATGGAATCCTTGATTCTGAAATGCATATTTAGGCAATTTTTTGGAAAGGAAGTGCTCGTGTGTGTTTGTTTGTTTTGTATTTGTGAGTGTATGAACTGAGAAAAGAAGGGTCACTGGTAAACTGGACTGAATGTGAGTATTTTCCTTTTTTAAAAAATATTTGTATGGTTATTAGGAGGTTAATGCATTTACCTTCATTCATATTAATTTATAATCTAAAAGAAATCAAGAGGCATTAGGGCAGGCCTGTCCAACCCATAACTCACAAGTGATATGTTGCTCTTGAGGTACTTCAATATTGCCCGCAAAGTGGATAAAGTTTCAAGCAATAACAGAAATTTAAAATTGTATAAAATGTTCAGTGATATTCATTTATAATCATTTTCAAGAAAGGACCATGAAGTCTAAAGCAATTGATGCAGGAAAACGATACTATGGGGAACAGTGAACGTAATATAATTTAACATTGTTTATATGGGGCTTTTGTAGGTACTATGCAAAGTGAATGAAACATCCTGGAAAAGAATGGATATGGGAAGAATAGATTGAGGTTTCACTGTATAGTGCAATTCTGATTACTAATTTCAAAAAGAAAAGTGATTCCCGATATCTCACTCAACTTACATTGCATTATTAGGGACATTCCATATTTCCTACGAAAGGATCTGGGAAGAGTGTAGGTGATGTCATATGTAATTTGGGAGTCTTCTGTTGACAGCAAATTCCTCAGGAGCTTCCAAGATACTTTGTCTTATATTGTGACAAGGCACAACTACACCAAAAGTTATGTGGAACCTAGGCTACTACACTTCATATTCTTTACTTAAAGCAAAAGTAAAAATCTTTAACTGTGCATTTTACAATGAGATTATTTTTTATCCTACAAAAATTATTTCCATAAAAATATAGGAATGACATTTTTCAGAAGAGGTGGGAATGATTTCTGCTAGGAGTTCCATTGATGCCTACTTTAATATCACTTTGCAAAACTGATTAAACTTTTTACAGAATGAACAATATTCACATGTTAAAAAGCTATTAAGTTAAAAGTGAATAAACTGGCAACAGTTCTAAACTCAAAAGAAATCATAGTGACCCATCTGGGCATCTTAGTGTTAATAAAATTATCTCATGCAATTTTTCAAATTATAAGAGCACTCACTTTGTCAATAGTGTTCTCTACTTCAAAATTCTTAGTTTCATCTGCTTTCCCCTCACGAAGCACTTCTCCATTTCCCAATGTCCACCAGATTTTAGGTTTTGGGTTTGCAAATATCTCTAACGTAACACTTGTTCCTTTTCCAGGTTCCACACTATGCTGTTCAACTCCAACACTTTGTTGAATTGGTTTTGGAGGAACTAAAAATTTTTAACGAGAAATAAATATTGAAGACAATTATCATATTTGCTCACATAACACCTTCGCATGTGTAGTGTACACATTCTCAATTTAAAACTAAATGTATGGGAAAAAACCCAAATACATATTATAAGTACAATGAAAGATTAATATATCAATGAATATTTTAGATTACTTGAATTGGTATGAAAATAGTGTTTGAAATAAAGGTGTCAAAATACCAAGAAGTGAGCTTAATTATTACACTGATGAAATCATGCAATGTAGTCAAAGTAAGTTAGTACAACAACATTGAAACCTAAACAACATTGGATAAATCAGTATGGGTGGTCAATTTACCTGACCTTTTTTCTAGAAAGTTACACATTTAATAAATATCATCCTGTTATCTATTATTTAATCCTTAACCTTAATCCTGTGGGGTCAATATGACCTCAAGCAATCTGCTTACGTTGATAACAAAGAATCAGATAATCAACCTTGATGGAGCTTACAACATATTCACTTTTCTGATAATGTTTCAGTGTTTTAAAATGGTTTTGAGTGTTGATTTTGCTTTATTTTACCTTTTCATGTACAGGTGAGCCCCGCTTAACATGGCCCCGGCCAATGCGAGTTCATTATAACGCGGATTTTATTTCAAATTAAAATTTTTAAAAAAAATATAGATATCTTATGCACAGTGCGACCGAAGTCTAATATCTTATGATTTTTTAAATTTCACACTAATCAAATTTCATAAAGTATCATAAATATTGTGATATTTCAGCAGTGTTGCATAATATTGCATCGTCTGGTGGCCAATTTCACTCTTTTCCCTGTAAATTTCACGGGTCTAACACAAAAATATATCTTCTAAGGCGGAAAAAATTTGACATGCAGAAATAGAAATATGATTCATGCTTCATGTTTCTTTGGCACCATTGGATTGTAAAATGTTTTTGATGCTTTATATTTTTTAAATCTATAGTTTTTGACAATTACTTTATTACAATTTTAATTTACCGTATTAACATGTCATTATAAATAATAATAATAAAACAATAACGCTACACAAAAAATTATATAATTTTGATTTACATATGAAAAAACATGTGGTACGAGTGGAGGGATCTTAATGTTTGAATGCATATAATGTATAATAATATATAATCAGGGATGAGCTGGAAAAAATTAAGACCCGGCTTTCTAAAAAAAAGAGGGGTTAGGAAATTTGAATAACGGTGGCAGGAGGCCTATATGCCAGGAGCACCATATCGCTCTAGTTTAGTAATACCGTTCCGCTAGCTTAACAAGTGTTTGGTTCATAATATATTCCATTTCATATAGTCGGTAATTGACTATTAGATAGGGCAAAATGTACTTGAAAGGACAAAATCAATAAATTTTCATATTTTCTAAAAATTTAACAACAGCCTCGCAAATTCTGTAAAAGATTAACAACAGGCTCGAGCGAGCCGGCTTCAGCTCATCACTGTATATAATGGTACATCAATTGCAGAAAAATCAACACGCACTACTATGGCTTTGATCTATAAGCGGAGCTGCAAGAGCATCGTTGATCAGTGCATGACTTTGTTGGAGGAGCACAATCACTTCACACGAGTGAGTGCCATGAAGCGGGGCTGCGACGGACTATTTGACTGCTACCGACAAGTTTTACGTAATAAGCAAAAAAAAAGCTAAACATTCGACCCTGGACTCTTTTTTTAATAAAACTTTGTAGGTGTTCTGAGAAATATTTTGAAATTATGTATGTCTATTGCTAAAAAGCTTTTTGTCTTACTGTTTACTAGGTAATTTTATAGTTTCTTTAATAAATTATGTTCTAAAAGTCCGGCAGAAATATGTTTTATATTGAATGTGGGTCCAAAAATACCATTTGGGAAGTTATTTCTCTCTGGGTGCCTAAAGGTTATGGTGCCCCGGCAAACGTGGATTTTCGCTTAACGCGGAGACCTCAGGAACGCATCCCCCCGTGTTAAGTGGGGCTCACCTGTACTTAATACACAACATATAGTGATCATGAAAGAATTTGACTTAGAGATTTGTGATTCAAGTTTTCAACCAGATGGAGCCCATGCAATAGGAAATAAACCTTAACAAGTCGTTCAACAGTAAGCTATGCCAAAAACAGAAACAAATTGCCATGTGATAGATAGTTGGTCAAAAAAAGGTGCTCACTTCTTGTGAAATATAAATTACATTAAGCAAAATTTCAAATTAATAAAAAATAATGGAGTTGTGTTTTTATTTTCATTATGACAAATTAATATATCATTGTTAAAATAATCCATGGGGTCATAAAGATCAATAATTTTGGAACTCTTTTTGTGCCACTGAGAGTTTAAGAAACTTTTTCATCCATAAAGCCAGATTAATGCTCAAAGTGAATTAATGAACTAAATTAAAAAACTATACTTGCATTATAAAGTACATTCTTTTTGGAAAAAGGATTATAAAATCATTTAAAAGAAGTTTGTAGTGATATATTGCATAAATAGTTGTTTTATACAGAAAATGTGGTATTAGTCATTTCCTAGATCAGGGGTGGGCAAACCACAGCCCGCGGGCCGTATATGGCCTGCGAAGCTTCGGTGAAAAAGCGATCCATAGAATTTAACACAATTACATATTACTTTTGATAAAATTATGACAATAAAACCTTTAGTTTTGAAAATTTAGCCCTACAATCCTTGTTTGTGCTTGTTTTTCACTTATGTATGCCGCCTAAGAATCTAAGCAATTTCTGATTTAAACTCTAATCTGGCCCGCCTAAGCATTGGCACCTTTAAATGCGGCCTGCTGAAAAATTTGCAAACACCAATGCAGCTGGCCATGCAGAAAAATTTGCCCACCCCTGTCAGAGATGGAAATGAAGATGAAGCACTTACTGAAGATAGGGACAGATTGCATCTTACTAAATAAAGCTCAAAGTCTGTGTGTTTGTGTGCATGTTTGTGGGTTCCGTCCAGAATATTCCCCGTTTAATTACATGCAAAAAAATTTAAACCACCATACCGTGTATACCATATGGAATAGAGAGCTGAAATTATTTGGAATAGTGTAAAGTATAGAGTACACTGTAAAAACATTGAGACTTTTCACCTTGGTGTCCCAAGTTTGACTAGAAAAATTCCTAAATTTCTGAAAATTTTCCGCGCATATTTACGATTTTTTCTTAAAATGTCAATGATGATAACGGACACATGGCTGTACTCACATTGTTGAGAAAATTACGGCATACTGCTTCATATGTCCACTCGCTGAAGAACTTAACAGAATGTGAATAACTTCAGCCGTTAGTGAAATAAATAATTATGTATCCTTACCCAACGAAAAAATTTACGTCTGTGTAATGGAAAAATGAGTCTATCGAATCTACGTTCTATTAGAGATCTATTAGAGATGCATTCAAAGTGTCTCCTATGAAATGTAGACAAAGGATTAAATCAACAGCACCTGAAGGATTCATTCCGATATCTTACTTCGTTCTCGAGATATGCGAATTTATATTTGGATAACAAGAAAGCACGGCATATTTTTTGTGTTCTTTTGACTTTCTTAATATTCAATATTTAACTTCATTCTAAAGATCAGCAAATGGAATGAATTCGTGAAAACGTCAACTGTTCACATTAAATTTGTTAAAACATTAGCATTTTTAACAGAGGCGAAAGCTATTTATTCAGCAAAACGCCCACACTATAAGACTACCGCGAGCGTGAAGTGACGCCTTGTTGAATGGTGACGGTTATTTCCCATCCTGTCTCTCTCTCAAACCTATTTATCTTAGCACCAACTGGCAAAACCCTCAATGTTGTCTATCCAAAAGCTCTTCAGTAGGATAGATAGGAATGATATGATTGGCAGGCTGGAAGGAAGGAATTATCTCCCATTAGGATTGGTAGGATTGCAGAAGAGATGAAAATGATTGATTCTTCATGATGCAAATAAAGCTGAATTTGCTACTCCATGTTCTTGCTTAATTTGTTGAATTCATTGCACCACAGGTGTTATAACAGCTGTGAGCGAAGCGAGCCAATCACAAGCCAAAGCTGCAAGTGAAAGGAGTAAAGTCAAATGATAAATTTTCCCGGGCAATGCCGGGTACCCCAGTTAGTTATAAATATAGTGATGAAGGTAATGTAACGATTCTTTAGACTTCATTATATGTTTTTGTGATGTACTTCATCTATAACTTTAATGTAAACATAAATAGTGTTTTGTTATGTAGATTTTATTTTTTAAATCTTTGGTAATTTTAAAATACCATATCTTGTAATTCTAACAAGATAGCAATCAACAGTAAAAACCAACCACACAAAGAAAAGCATGATTATGTAAATTTATCTAGTAGTTACTCTATGAACTCTACTAATAACAATGTTATCAAGATGCAACATCACAACAAGTAACCAGTAATTTTTAGTAATGAATTATGCAGGAAACTCACATTCTACATTAAGCCCCAATAGGCTCTGCTCAGAACCTTGAGTAAGAGCTACGTGAGAGGCCACACACCGCAGACTTTTCCCATTATCTGCCCATGAAAGTGTTCTCGTAAGATTTTGGCTGATGGTGAATAGATCTTTCTCTACTGTTTCTTTAAGAGGAGGCATACTAAGGCCCTCTCTCAAAGGGGCATCACCTGTTTCAAAAGAAAGAAATAAGTTAATAAAATGCACTGTAACTTTGTGGTAATCCATAATTAACATATGCGTAGAAAACAAAACAACTTTTTTATGGCCCTGATGATGACATGCTTCATTGAAACCAGGTTGCTCACTTTGAAAAGTTCTTTTGTTTTCTACATAGTGAAGATTAAATAAATTTCAGGGTTTCAAAAAATTCAAATCATATTTGCCACAAGTCATAAAAGTTTTAAGGATAACATAAATTAAACATGCAACATCAGGGTTGCCACCTCAAATTCATCAACGACCCGGAGATTTTCTGATCTGACCCAAAGATTTCATAATTTGACTCGAAGATTCTCATAGGCAAAGAAGGATAAGTATGTTTTTGCTATAATTAAGTGTTTGATATGCAATAGTTAATTAGTATTCAAACAAATGTGAGGAACATATTTATTTATTGATATATTTCACACTGCTTCATATGTTGTTGACCCAGAGAATTATATCCTTAACCCAGAAACTAGTCTCAAAACCCAGAGACTTCGGGTCAAACCCAGAGAGGTGGCAACCCAGTGGAACATACTCCCACAGAGCATATATCAAGAGGCAGCCAACTTAAGATTTCCCAAAACTGAGGGTAATGATATAGCATCACTACTAATTAAAAGGGGCAACTGTATATAAAATTAACATAAGTACATAATATGAAATTTGATTTCTTTGACAATGTCATAGCATGACATAAATCAGTACAGTAAGATTTATAAGCACAGACTCTATCAGTAACAAAAACAACAAATATGTTCAAATTTGAAGAAAGAAAAATCTGCTAATTCTTGAGAAATTTTGCCCGAGTCATTAAATATTTTTCTATTATAAAACTGACAAATGGAAAGTAATGCAAAAATGTAAATTTTGCTACATGAAATGATTGATTGCTACATAGATTCAACTTGGTTTATTACTCCAGCTGACATTAATTACAAAGCAAAGTAAAGATACATTAAAGTCTTGCAGTCTTAGATTTGGGATAATGTACTAGCAAATGAGTACCACCTGACTCACATAGTCCTGCTATCAATATCCTAAGGAGAAAAAAGAGAGGGACAGAGAATGTTCTTGGTAATCAAAAATAAATATGCTGTTTCTCAATTAATAAGTTAACTATGCAGGGAGAGGGCATAGGAGAACTTGGAGTAGAGATGGTGGCTTTGTGGTTTTGTCAGAAAACCTAGGATTGTAGGCTAGTTCATTTTTCTTCTCACTTGTAAAAGTGTGATCCTAACAAAATCTTCTAACAACTGTTCTTACTTCCCTCCTTTGTTTGGAACAATCAAAAATTATTACTCCATTGAAGTTGTAGCAGTGGCAAGACAGGAGTGGATGAGGTAGTTGGTCCACAAAGTCTTCTGCCCGTCAAAGTGTTCCACGGACCAAAAAAGTTTGAGAACCAATTCTCTAGAGAACCATTGGCTTCACCATGAAGTTGTGCAAAGCATTCCCACAGAGGAGAAGGGTTAACCTGTCCTTTGCTACCTTAAATTCATGTGCAGCTCTCTCTTGATATGAAAAGAATGTTCTCAATGGCATCCTCTTCCTCTGTGTTGAAAGACCTTCTCTGGGTGATAACCCTTCTCTATCAGTTTCTGCAGTTCAGGCAGTAGCTGGTAGCAGCAACATGATCAGCCGTGCAGGTTTTCTCCTTTCTTGAAATTCTCAAACTAGCCCTTTCTGTCTGGGAACTATAAGTTTGGAGCTGCTGTTGCCTTCTTCTGCTGACTTCTCCATGTGATGATGATAGATATTCTTGGCCTTCTTGCAGATAATTTGGCTACTTAGCCGCACTTTTTTCTGTATTTGGTCCTTGATCCACAACAAAAAATGTTTTCTATTTTTTCTAAGTTGGAATCTTAGGGCATAAAGATTACTTTTGGCCTTTTAGGAGCACTTCCCGCCACACTAGCCCTAACCACTGCCTCACTTTTTTAATGGTTCTCACAGTGAACACTTTAACACCATAATGCCTAGTGTCTAAAGCAGCAATTTCCACACACGTAAGGCAATTAAGCAACTCCACTATCTGGCCTAAGGATTAAAAAAAACTTCAAATAAGGTCTAACAAACAGCATCGATACTAGAATCATGGAGGGGCTCGAGAAGGAGGAGGCATAATGTGTCCCGTGTAAATAAAAATAATTGGAGTGGATGTAGCAGCCTAAAAGACCCACCCTCTCATAACATACTGCTCTCAAGCAATGCTGGCGAAGAAGAAAATCACATGTCCCAAAAGAGATACACACGTGGCCAGGGGTCCTTTCCATTTAGCTACTGGGTAAAGAAAAGTCACTTCATGAACATTACATACCTTTCATTTCACTTCTCAGTTTGTTTGTGTTGAAATAAAGCTCAGTTGTCCTAGCATTGGTTTTTATAACCTAGCATTGTGGAATTCCTCACAACTACATAAAATTCCATCACGAAAAAATAATGCAATATTATGTTATTAATAAGAAAACAAAACTGCTGAATTAAACTTAAATAGTATATATAGATGTTCTTCGATTAAAATACATGAAGGTTATTCAGATCATTGCAGCAAAAAATAATGAGTATGCGCCTGAAACTGCAGATATTCAAAATGTTACACCAGAGTTGGTAAAACTGTATACTTGAATCTGAGGTTGACAAGCCTATGGTTAGTGAGAGATTACTGTATTTTGAAAATATGCTAACAACAGTAAAACCCTGTTATTTCGATCCCAGATAATTTGAATTATGATGTAATTCGAAGCTAAGATCAGTCCATTTCCTGATCGCTCCATCGTTTTGGTCAAAAAAAGCCATTTGTGACATTTTGAAGCCCATCCAATTAAAATTCAGATTATCTTATAGTATAGGATTCTTGGAAATATGGAGCTTATCAAACAAACAACAAGTGTTAATTATAGTTGCAATTGTCATATCTCAGGGTCATTGATAAATTTGAGGTGGCAAACCTGGTCTCAGCGAACAATAACCTGCTCAGGTTTTCCCCTAACTTATTCCCTTCTGAGATTTGTCTTACGATGCTAGTTAGATTCTCTTTTGGTTGTGAGTTTTGTCCTATTCTGATATGTTCCAGGTGAAAGGGAATTTTGTATTTGTCTTTTTTGCAACAGATCGTGTTAGTGGCATATCCACCATTAAAAAAATCATGTGAATATTTTGTCCCGTCTTTTTCTTACAAACAACGGGAAATGTCCCATTTTCATCTCACTGGAATATGGCTTGCAGTTTGACAGATACGTGAAAATCTTTCGGTGTGAGGTTGAATGTCTTTTCTTCCGAAATGCTGCATAAAAGAGTACCTAATTTGAAATTTACTGGAAAATTCGGGATAATCACTCAAGCCTATTTTTCACACGATGTAGTGTTTTTGAATCACGAACTAAGTGTTCACTTCAGCTCTGTTCAAATTCGCCACGCTTATGATACTAACTTGTAAGGCCAATTCATTTGTAGAACAGATAGATAAGATTCTGTATTGCGATTTTGCTGTCCAAGTAGCAGATCATAAGAAAGTTCAATTTTTATGAAAGTTTGTATATTTTGAACCCGGATACTTCGAAATAGTAATTTCTTAGTCCCTTGAACTTCAAAATAACAAGGTTTTACTGTATTTACTTAGGTGCACAGGCACAGAAACGCATGTTGTTATAAAAGTTAATCAAAATTTTATAATATTAAAGAAAATGCAAATAAATACGTTTCATTTTGTTGAAATACCAAAATGGCATACCCAAAAACCAGCTAATGTTAGCCACTGGCCTTCCATTTGCAATTTTGCAGGAAGCCTTCAATTGGTCTCCCTCAAAATAATCATATGATCCTCTGGGTCCAGTATCCACTTGTAATTCGGGAGCCAAAGGAGGTTCTGCAGATGACAAAAAGTCCATTATTTAAAACTATATGAAAACATTCTGAAATACTAATGTTTTCTTATTAGATACTAATTTAAGTGGAAATGGGAAATGCAGAGATGAATGAAAACAGTATTACTATAATTATTAACATAAAGAACTTTTTAGTATGTTAACAGTACGTTCACAAAAATGAAAATAATTCAACTTACGTGCAACTGTAAGAGTCATCGTTCCTGCTGCCTCATGCGTTATCTCAGGCATTCCCATAGAACACTTCATAACACCATTGTGTTTTGGCAGGACTCTATCTATTTTTATCCCACACTGGCCAGCTTTAAATCCAGCACCGGCATATGAGATGCCTGATGGATCTGTAACATCAGGCTGAAGGATTCTTGTTGTTTCACCAGGGATTTCAAAGCGGCAGAAAAATATTGGAATCCCAACATGACAGAGGACAGTTATGTTGTGATTTGGAAGAACCGTAGCCTCCCTTGGATCAACATCAACTACAGGAGCTGCAGGTGAGGCAGGGACTGGAATTAAAAAAATAATTTTATGAGAATATATACTTTAACAAATAATACCAATATATTAATTTTGAAAGTAAGTGTGAGTTAATTTTTTTATATTTAATCCATTTTCATTATTTATAAATATAGTATGATAGTGTTCATTCTAGGAATGACATTTCGCAGAAAGAATGGACAGAACTTATAAATAAATTATTCACACAAAATGACTACAGCGATAAAAATTTCTGGCTAGCTTGAGAATTGATGTGTATAATTTCAAATAACATCCACTAGCAACAAACCAATTATGTGGAATTTCATATTAAATAACAGAAAAATAAGCAAATATTACACTTTATTAGAAAATAAATGGGCTTTGATGACACTTCATCATCAGGTGAAGACACCACAAATTTCCAAGTACCGTATATACTCGTGTATAGCGCACCCTCGTATATAACGCGCATCTGTACTTTTTGCCAAAAAATCCCAACTTTTTCTTATACCACGTGTATAACGCTCACCTTTGATTTTTGTGTGGTATAAAAACAAAATTATATCGTCATGTACCATAAATAAATACGTTAAAGCATTAAATTATCGCCAGTTAACAATTTTAAAACGTATTTCCGAAGAAAATAATAACTTTGTTAAACTGCACAATTTTTATTGTGGAATTTAACAAAGTTATTTTCTTCGGAAATGACTATCAATTACCACAAAGTTCAGCCAAATTCATTGGATTTTTTAAATTTTAAAATGCTTGGACTTGTCCATAAGTATTACGTTCAATAAGCTCCATATTACGTCTTATTGTTAGAGAGACATCATCAATAATGAAAGCGATTGAGTTGAGATGGCATACAGTAAGTTGGCCAAATTGATGCTGCGTAGAAAACCGCAGCGCCACTGCTGCCTATCCTTTTAAATCAGACAAAAAGGGATCTAGATTGAGTCTTGATTTATAGTGGATTTTGGTTATCTCTTTCCTATCTCATTCTAAAACTGTTTAATAGAAGGAATAATGCGAAAATTTAACAAATAACTCTGGAAACAGGAAACGCGACAGTTAAGATTAAGTTCATACACGTCATTCTACTGTCTATCGGTTTTAAATTACTTACATTGTTAACTGTACATACTAGAATCATTAACTAAATAAAATTATTTCAATTTGCTTATTCTATGTTTCTATGGTTACGATGCATTTTGCGGGAATACTATCTGTCGATTTTGCAAAATTTACAGCAATCAGCTGATGCGCTAGTGAAATGCAGAATATTTGGAGGATGGAATTATAACCGTATAGAAGTAATTAGGTGTTCTATGCGAATAATTAATATATGTATAAGCTGGATTATCGATAATTATTGTGGTTCTCCCCTTAATTCACCCAAAAAGCAAAAATCTGGTGCGAGGTAGGTTCACTTTAATTTCCGATTTTAATCGCACAAAAGTGTTACCGAGTATAACGCGCACCCCTACATTATGACCTGAAAATTTGGTCTTCAAACTGCGCGTTATACACGAGTATGTACGATATACACTTCTGGACGGAAAGAGGCAACCGATAGAAAAAGTGAGGGCCGCAAACAAAGTAAAATATCACTAATTAGCAGATGTAGGTGAGTTGGGAAGGGGGTGAAAAGAAGAGATGAAGAGGTAATTGCCCGACGACTGAAAGCAGGATGGAGTGGAAGGGAAACAGGCGGTTATTAACTAGTGTAATGTATTTTTTTAAGTGGCAAATGTTTTCTAATTAAAAACTCAAAGACAAAATTTGTAAAAACAAATCTGATTCAAGTCGAAGATTAATCGCGGATCCATCCTCTCTCCCCGTGATAATTCGAAATCCTTCTCAAAGGCTCACCGTGAGCAAGGGACCTCCAGGTCATTCCCCCCACGCTGATCCGCCGCCCATCCGAATACACTCCCAGAAGGGGCATCTTTTGTCCCCTAGTTTCGACATACATAAGGGGGATCCGAAAACTGCGAGTTGGTCGGTCGGTGTGCACAAGAGGAGGGGGTGCTGCCGGAGAGCGGAACGAGGTGCCGCGGAGGAGTTAAAGAACGAGAACGAGAGGACAGTGACAAAGGAGCAAAGACGTTGGCGTGTATAAGTTTACATCTGCTAATTCATTTGTTAATTGTTTGTGTCCCTTCAGGGCTATTAAAGATTGTTGAATAACACACACACTCTCTCTCTCAAAGCCCCCAGGGCAAGAACCCCGAGGTCCTGATCCTCGTAAAACATCAGGTAGTAGCAGCAAAACGTTACCTGCGTCACGCGCGCGATACAGTAAGGAAAGTAAAGAAATTGGTAGTGTGTTAATGAAGATCTTTGAGGACATTTTCTGAAAAAGATAAATTTTTAATCTTTGACTTAAACAGAAAAATTAAATTTATATAAATTTATTTTGATGAAATCACGCAATAATTACACCAGGTTTTGCGCGCCACATCCAAACGTAGATTGCGGTGCGCGATCAATTCAGGACCACCGTATAATTCAATTTTATGCGTGATGAGCAATTATGCGTCGCATTTATTTCACCGCAAATAACCAAAGGAGAAGGGGAGAAGGGTTCCCTGCAGTTTGCCTAAAATATTCTTAATGTGTAAAGTAGTCACGGTGACTAACATTTTCAATTGAAAAGTTACTTTTTACTTTCTCATACGAAGTATCGAGAAAGTATTGTTTTCGCGAAAAAATTCGACCTCGAGATTTTTACGGAAATACACGTTTTAGGTGTCGCTGAATCCGAAAAAGTTGTTTTTGCAATGCCGTCTGTCTGTTACTGGCGCTGGAGCCTAGACGGTAGAACGAAAATGAATGAAATCTCGTACTTAGGCATTTTATCATACTGAGCAGAGTATACATAGAAATGGTTCACATTGTTCAATAATTAAGAGTAGTTTATTCTATGCATTTTTAACAACAATCCGATTTTCTCGAAAACGGTTTTAACGATTTTGATCAAATTTCGTACAGTTACTTGAGTTTACGTCTTCAATAATACTGGATAGTTCATATTTCTCAAAAAATGAATATAAGGCTAGTTTATTCTAGGCAACTTTAACAATAATTGGATTTTCTCAATAACGGGTCTAACGATTTTGATCAAATTTCGTACAGTTACTTGAGTATACATCTACAATAATACTACGTATTTTATTTTTCTCAATGAATGAATATAAGGCTAGTTTATTCTTGGGCAACTTTAACAAAAATTGGATTTTATAAAAACAGGCTCACAAGATTTTCATTTTCTAAAGTTAACTAAACGGCGCATTAGTACGTATATGAGAAAGTTTGTACAATGTATGTTGTACCGATATTTTCGGATAGAAAACAGACTTAAGCCTATTCGGAGCGTAAACGAATTTTCAAGACAATTAAGCAATTCAACTTTATTTTCATATAATGCCCTCGAAAATGAATTTTATCCAGATCGCGTATGACAAGAATCCAGTTTATAACTACGGGGATCGAATGGCAATAATAGTTTGGAAAGTCAGATGCGGAAAATCCTGTGGTGATTCGTTGATATTAGGTTCCAAAAATTGTATACATTCTTTGTAATTGTTATTGATTCCACGTGCGTGTGAGGATCAGCTCTTCAAATGTATCGGTCAAGTGATTGAATTTGTTTCCTTTCGAATTCATTGGTGGTCCAACTTCGTCTGCTCTTATTTTGAGGGCCCTAAGAAATCATCTCGGAAGGGAGTGGATTCACACTTGAAATCTTTTTAAAAATTACGAGAAAGATTGAATCCATCGCAAAGAAGAACCTAATTCTGTAAACCAGGGGCTTTCAAATCCTTTTCAACCTGAGGACCTCTACTGGAACATCTGAAATCCCGCGGACCCCTTGAACACGTGGATTTGACATTGGGCAACACACCGAGGAGTGGGAGAATGTGTTATTTCCTTCGAAAGGTCTGACAACCGAATAAATGTTCCCATGCCAATCCTTTTAAATTATCGCTAATTAAATAATCATAACTTCTCTGAATTAATAGCAAAGTATTTTTCCTACGGGTGTAGCGGACCCCCATTTAAAAAACTCAGCTGCAAAACGAATTAAAAAGGATTACTTCCACTATGTACGGTTATTTCCCGGTTAAACCAAAGGTAAAAGGTAAGTGAAAAACATTCGCATTAAAAGTTCATATTTTTATATAAAAACGACCTGTGACTAACAATAAGAGAACTTCTCTCCATAGTTTACTTTTCGTGCAGCTCTGACGACCACATCTAGCGATAAGAACAAGTTTCCCTTTTTTTCGGCACACCCAGGGCATTCGAACTCCTCGACGGAAATATATTTCGCACAGTCGTCCGCATTCCGTTTTAGGGGCTGATCTTACGAAGGACCCGCTTCCGCGAGGACAGTTAACACTGTTAACGAGTTCGCGCCTCGAATTCGTTTCGCCTTTGCACCGCCACTCCCATTTCACCTCAACCGGCTGAGCATAGGGTGTGACATTTCAGATGCGAACGTAACTCGGCCCCCGTTAAGGGCGAGATCTCTCACAGCCGTGCACCTCCACTTCCCACCCCTTCCTAAGAGACACGCGACTCCCATACACACACACTCGTTCTCTTTCTCTCTAAAAAAAATACACTCAGACGCTATTACAGTTCTAGCTATTTCCCAAGTAACCTCTCGAAGTTCCACGACATTCCACCATAAGAACAAATGATCCACACGAGGAAATGGAATTTTAGGTTCCGTGCGTATTGCGCAGAAAACATGAAGAAAAAACTTCTCCAGGCAAACTTTTATTATTTGTCCACAAGTGGCGGAAATGTATCTTATTCGTCTTTGTTGAATATTCAGAAGGCCTCATTCGCCTTCGCCTGTGAGTTCGGCTAGAGGTAGGAAGCAAATATATTTCAAACTTAATTTCGAAGTACAACCACCGATTCATGAAGCGAACAGGATTTTTGACTTCCTTGCAACAATTGAGTCTATCGTTAGCTGAAAATCTGGCTGGAGAAAATGCTTTTATTCACAAGGAGGCTGTCTTGATAGGAAATGAAATGGATCGATTATCTTTTACTGCTGTGAATTGTCCATTTTAATGCCATTACTTTCCGAATGTAGTACTAAAGGGGAAGGGCAGGGAAAAGAAAGAAAAACTCCTTTATTGGCTGATTGAGGCTAGGTAACCCTTTCTCTCCAAATATCCATTTTACAATTTGTTGACGTTTATATCATTCATATTCAATTACTACAGTTATCTACACAAAATATATTCACATCAGACTTAATAAAAGGATAAAAATATTTAAATAAATAATATTTACAAAAATGAGTTCAAAATTTACAATACTAATTAAGAGCAATAAACCTGCAGTAAGAACATGCATATGTGCGGACAGACAAACACAAACGCGCGCGCACACACACACACATGTACAGGCAACATTCTTTCAACGAACGTTCGTTCAACGTATGATTGCGTTAACGAATACGTTGAATTTGAAAAGCCTTCACTGAACGTATGGTTCACTTTAACGAATATCCAACTCAAATAATAGAAATTCGTATGTTTAAAAAAGGTCACAGAAACTCAGTCCTCTTGTATACCCATAGGGCAGTGGTTCTCAATCTTTTCGATGAGGCAAGCATCAAGCTAGAATATCAGTCGAGCACCACTCTATTACTAATGCAAAAATAGGAATGATCATGAATAAAATCAAACCAACGTCAGAATTGTTATTAATGTTCTTGAATACATTTATAAAAAAAACAACCGAACAAATTAAATTATTGGCTACAAGAAAAGAGATTTTAAGCACCGTAGAAGAGTACAACCAGGGTGTTAAAGAGTACAATGAGGCTTATAAAGAGCACAGCGGTGCTCGCGAGCGTCAGGTTGGAAACCCCTGCCATAGAGGGATTCGCTCGTCATTCTACGCTGCAGTGTGTGACGTATAATAACGACTTTGGGGGTGCACACAGGGGCAAAATCGTAGTTACGCCCCTAGGTCAGTCGCATTCAGATTTTCGCGGGCCTTACGATCGTTACATTACGAGGATTTGGTCAAAAGACAATCGTGTGCTCACGTGTAACGTGCTTTCTCTAACTGATAAGGCTTCTTTATTTTTTGTTTGGTTGTTGTTCCGGTCGTCTCGCTGATGCAATATTTAGGTGCTCTTACGGTGAATGTTTGACAACTAAACAGTATAAAATAAATTCAAGAATGAAAAATCTGCTGGCTGGAACGCGTCTTGGCTTTAAACATGGATGTCAACGAGAATATCACGATATTTCAACATATTTTTCCTTTAAAGGACGTTTTTCAGGAACGTATGTCGATCGTTGACAGAGAGAGTTGACTGTATTAGTTAATTAGTTCAAAAATAATAAGCGAATCGTCAGATGGGGTTGAGCCCCATAAGGGGACAGGGCCTCTAGCGCATATATGCATATGTAGTAATGAAACACAATTAGTTTTAACTACAGAAAAATAAAAGTATACATATGGCGCTTATATGAAATACTTGTTTATAATTTACAATTTTATCTTAAAAATTAAGAAGGAAAAAAGATTCGAACGATTTTAGGAATAGGTAATTAGGTCTAATACAGAAATTACGTGCCGGTGAGCATACATCTAGTGGAAACTGAAATTATAGAACGGAAACATTTATAATAAGCATTTATTTTTAACGCTCATTCATTAAATGAAGAAAGTAGCAGTAGCTAACACCATCCTGTTGTTGTGACGCTGTTATCTTTACGGGTAACACATTCCACAGTCAAAGTAAAAACGGATTAATGTAATTTTTCTTTTACGAATTGCGATATTCAGCATCCTAGAACTGCGTTTGTTGTTACAAGGAGGGAGGAAAAAAGAGGAATAGTAATCCGACGAGAGATAAGAGAGAAGGATTGAAGATCGCTATCGAAACAGTACATTGAGGAGGATGTTGAGTTTCCTGTGCGAGTAGAGATAGAGCCATGAAATTTCTTCGCGGTCGTTTGAAATGCGGTCAGATTTTTCAAGGATAAAAACAAATCTTAGGCAGCGATTTGTACTTTTTTTAAGTTTGTAGAATAGTTATACTAAAAGATCAAATTAGACAAGTGTCGCATTGATCCATATGAGGCAGAAGAAGAGAGGAAAGGAGTCTTTACTTTAAATTCTTGGGCAAGAAAATTTTCAGTCTCTTCAATGAGGAGAAGGAGGAGCTCAATTTATTTATGGTGTCAGTAATTGCCGGCAGGATAGGGCGTAAGTTCATTAAGCACTACCATGGAAATTCCACCCACTCCGTCAGATTTCGACTTGATAGACTTTAAGTATCTGAGTTTGTGATACAAGAGAGAAGAATTGGAGTAACTGTTGGTTGGGAGTCTTTTTTGTCAGGAATAACAACGGACTTAGTTTGCGCTATCCTACGGAACAGTGGACGTGACTCTGGCAGGATCACATCTGATTCCGTCCATAACTACTTTCTCTTTTCTAACCAAACTTACAACTTTTGTTTTAAAACCGATATTTGTGAATTTTAAGATGGATTTGTTGTGAGAGGCATCGTCGAAGGATTTATTGAAATCTAAAAATATGGCGTCGACGTGGGTATTTTTCTCGCAAAAATTCGATACCTATACAAAGAGACACCTGGGATTCGCACAATTATAAAGAAGACAACGAATATCTAAATACCGTATTGTGGAGGTGAATATGATATACAGTAAACTCCCGATTTACGAACATTCTTTTTACGAACTTTTGGTCTTATGAACAAGAATATTTACGCCACAAATTTGACTTCCGACCTCAAAATTCGATCGTACGAACTTGAATTCAGTCAACTCAAATTACTACCAACATTTTAAAACATTGTACGAAAAAGTAACATTTAATTCTGGCATACCTAAATAAATTGTTGCTGGGCCCTTTTTATGGGCGTTTAAAAGATTTTGTCGTTGTTTTGTGTCTGCAATTCGCGCCAGATTTCCTTGGATGCGTTTTTTATTCCTTTGCAGCACCACTCTTCCGATATAAATGTTGAAAGTGCTGCACCTTCTTCCACATCATCACGCCCGTTAATCTGCCCTCACACCCGTAAGAGCTTTACCCCCAGCTTCCGCTTAACGTGGAAAATGTCGCCAAATTCAACGAATAAATAAGTTATGATTAAGATGCATTTGTTAAAATATATTACAATTTGTTCCGTTCTCCTTTTTATCGCACGTGTAGGAGGAAACTTTGGTTTTCGAACACATCCCACGATTTTAACATTTCATTAATGGGAAAATCTCTGCCAATTTACGAACTTTCGGTTTACGAACTACTTTTCAGGAGCGGATGGTGTTCGTAAATCGGGAGTTTACTGTATTCAAGCACCTTACGGGATGACGATGTTAGGGATATCGGCCGATAGTTTTTGGGGGGGTTCTCTTTTTCACCACAATTTTGAGTGGGTGTTACGTGCGTTAACTTCCGATCTTTGGGGACGACGCCTTGCGATAAAGATTTTTCGAAATTTATCTTACGCTTTCGTGCGATTTCATCATGCACTTGGGCAGGAATTTAGTGTACTACAAATCCTGGACGTTTGAGATACTGTGGTTCGCTAGACAAATTATTTTATACTTTACACGTCTTCTTTCATGTATAAACCTAGTCCTACAATTTTGCCAACACGGCCATTTCTAAGAAGTGTGTAGTCTTGCATTTCGAAGAGAGATTGGGTTTTAGCCAGGTTTACGATATGGAAATACGTAAATGTATTGTATGTACTTCCAGGTAGTTGCGCAGCTCGTCTGTCCGTGTTGAGGCTTTGAGCGTTGATGTGAAAAGCTCAGAAACGATGGCGAAAGGATTTGAAAGCTTAGCTGAGAATATTTCCAGTGGAGTTAAGAGGTTCTAGCGAGAGGGTTTCTTGTGGCGCCATGGAAAAGAGTATGACAGCTTTTGTCGAAATAAAGATGCGGGAGGATAGATAAGAAGAGTTCGGGAAAATTGAATGTAGGGGCGAACGCTGATGGTAAAAACATGGGGGCTGAATGTGTTGGAAGGGGAAAGGGTCATGCGTCATGCAAAGTAGAAAGGAAATCTGGATGGCAAGGGTCACTGTCTGGTAAAGAAATATCTCCTCTTTCATGTGATTTGAATGAATACATTGATGACACTTGCTTACAAATTAAAAGAACTACATATATCAAAATGATCAACTAAAATATAGCAAAGAAAACAATAAAAAAATTTAAAAATGATAATGATAAAAATAAAAGAAGCTAGAGAAAGAATTAATAAATAAAAGAGTAAAATAACTCGTAAGAAAAATAAGGCAACCCGTCTTATTCTTTATATAAAGACATTGTCTATTTAAAAAGGAAAACAATTACAATCTAATACAATGGCGAAACTCATTTCTCCTTATGCTTATCCTTATCCATTTGAGAGTACATATTTATCGAGTTTGTTCATATCACTGCCTGATGATTTAATGTTTCTTATTGTTTTTAAGAATTACGAATTTTTTAAGAATGCTGCAATAAAAACATTCCCCTGAAGACCAACCTATCTTGAAAATTTTGCATCTTTAATAATATTCTATACATTAATTGTCTAAATACATTATTAGACCTATATAATTACACTTTTGTTTCGAAAAATTAATTAACTAATCTCACAGCAATGTATTTTACCATTAAAATGTTAAGCAGCATATCACGTAACCATTTTCTCAAAAACAATTGGCATTAAATAACAACGTCAACATATTTCATAGAATGAAATTTTAGAACTGTGTAATTTCACTTACTTTCGCTTAATAACATACTTGTTTATTTACATTTGTTGCTGTTTGTTGCTTTGAATACGGCCATCAATACGAAAACCATAATAGACCTGTATAGATAGTTTGTAAGGGGTTTTCTAATATGCTGTTAAAAGGCAAATGGACACACGGATGGACCCCAATTTTTTCCATATCTAGTTCGAATGTAGAACTACATATATCCTGAAAATGTGGTGTTTGTAGCTTACGTAATTTTTGAGCTATTTTGTACATGGTCACATATAGACGAATGAACCGAATACAAAGCTCTTTTATATTTAAAAAAGCGCTAAAACGTAGTGGTCACGCGAAACGCCGCCGGAATGAATGCAGCATATTTTTCGTTAGCATTTTAAAATTACTTAGAATCATCGTACAAACTCGGGACTTGAACCAAATAAATCCTAAAAGAATGAAAATGTTTCTCCCTACCGTCGATTTTACGAATCATGGCATGGAAAAATAAAATATCCCGGAAATGGTCCCAGGTTCAACTCCGGGAGACGATTATATATCTCTCTATATTATAAAATCGTAATGGTTATGATGCGTAACGCTCTAATTTTGTGAATAACTCGATTAGAAATAAACTTAGAATCCTGAAATTTCTCAGGATTTCAGTGTTGATGAATCTTTACGTTATGACTAAAAAATTTTTTGAAAAAGGTAAGGGGTTCGACTCCAGAG
Source organism: Uropetala carovei (assembly GCA_036926305.1). NCBI lineage: Eukaryota > Metazoa > Arthropoda > Insecta > Odonata > Petaluridae > Uropetala > Uropetala carovei. Next base: position 3,516,974 of record JAXCHB010000172.1, on the reverse strand, counting down.
GATGAATGTCGTTTCCCATAAGATAGCACGTAAAAATCACCTTTTTGGTTTGAAGGATTTCATTCTTTTACTTTTTAAAATATCTTAAAATTAAGTTATCGTCACGAATTTTGCGCTAAAACACGCCAAAATGACTGAGGATTCTTATTCTTACTGTCGAATACTAAATCTCATTCGAATTCGTTCATATTTTGAATTTATACATACTCGAGTTTTGGTAAATTTTTTAACATTTCAATAATAAGATTCCATGGTTACCTGTATTGTTGTCCTCGGGTAATTTCCGTGCATATGCACTTAAATAAAGGCTTAAAGATCGAAAATAAAGATTAAAACTTGCTTGAAATGACAGAAGATATGAATTTAATGCAAATAAATCAAACAGTATTCATGTTATTTATATTTTTTATCTATATTACTAAAATCCTATTTCTGGTTGCCTCTCTCTCTCTTTAACGCTCTATACCTCAGCCATTTTTAATCTCCAGGAATTTCAGCCCTCTAAGTTTATTTTTTATCGAGTTATTCAACTAATTTTCTTAATTTGTTATTAAAAACCAAACATACATCCCTTATAAAATATAGTCATTAAACTCATATTCAAAACACATTCCCGTTAAACTAATCTAAATCCAATAGGTACATGGTAGGAACGAAGAAACAGAGAGCAATGGGGGAGGAGGGGGGAAGGAGGGAAGAGGGGAGGGGGGAGGGGGGGGTTGGTGAACGTCAGCGAGCAGGGGGCTTGCCCCCTAGTTTCCCATGAGTTTACGCAGGCTGTGTCCGCCCGACCGCATGTTCGTTCTCGGCTTCTACCGAACGGATTTTCATGAAATTTTATATTAAGGACACAATCAAAGCTAATAAGAAAATCATATAAATGGATCACGTAAACCAATCAGGGGTACCACTTTACTGGTGACAAAAATTAACTCTTCGTCATATCTCGTAAAGTATTGCTCATATAAAAATATTTAAAAATAAAAATTGTAGAACTGGTAGAGTATTTCTTTTCTTTTACGTTTTTATCGTAGGAGTAGCCGTTACCAAGAAAAGCATGCAAGAATGTCTTAATTCGAGTTGAACAACATTTCTTGCATGGTTACTTCATCATTGTTGCTAACATAAACAATCTCACAAAAATACGTTTAATTTCTTTAAGTGTGTATGTAATGTTTTTAAATAGGAAGAAAATGGATTATTTATGACGAAGAAAAGAACTTTAAAACACTTTCCCTTACGTACACGTATATAATTTCTTTCAAATACTCCATTGCATGAAACGTACCCATTTCCTAACTTGTTTCTTCTCGTTATTGGGTGTTATTGGGCTAATAAAAAATGTTAGATGAGGGTTTTGTTGTGGATGGGCGACGATATACTGAATTAAGTGAGTACTTGAACAGTGCAAGTGATAACGATGAAGAAGAGAAAGTGCCACAAACGATTTTTGATCATGAGAGTGAAATAAACTGAAATGTGGGTGTGAGAATATAATTGGAAAACACCATTATTTACAGTTTAAAACCAATATTTTTAAAAAATTTCAGTTGATTCCTAATTCGAATGCAGACGAAACCAGGAAGGATGAAGAAAAAATCTGATGTGGCCAACACATGACTTTCTCCATATTTGGGATATTTACATTATTATGAATAGCATTATGAGGCAAAATTATCATTTCGTATCTTAAAAGAATACAGTTGTCCTTATTACCGTAAATTACGTATATTTTGAATGTGTTTATAGAATTCACCGCTACATGGTATTGGCGCTGTATACTGAAAATTACGAAAAAAGTTGAATATCTCCGAAATGGATGGTTCTACGAAAATTTGTTTCAAACAAAACCTGGAAGAAATATTATTCTCCACAACTTTGGTCCTCACGAAGATTACCAATAAGGACGTTTTTAAAGAGATATTTGACGGAAACCGAAAAAACCGATTATTGATAAATAATTCCTAAAAAATAACTGCTATGGAAAATTGTTTCAAATGAAAGCTGTAGGAAATTACATTTTCTATAATACTTGTATCAACTTGTGTATACAATAATGATGTTTTAACGGAGAAATATCGCAAAAATCGAATCGGGTTTCGAATAAACCTTGACTTCCGGTTAACCGTTATTGTCCAAAAAATTAATCAGTTCTTTGTGCTCATGTTAAAGTGTTATATATGAAGTTTGGTAATGATATGGCACGTACTTTTTGAGTTAGAGCGCCCACAATCACATATACACGCACACACGCACGCACGCACGCTCACACACACACACAGGCATCATTCCGAAAATAGTCTAAATTACATTCGAAAGCAAAAGTTACAGCTATTTTGATCGAACGTGGTAAATAGTAGCTATCTGTTGCCCTAACGGTTTGTGAGATTTGCGTTAGGATTGTTTCTTGCACGTCACCAATATTACAAATTACAGCAGGAATTACATTTCACGGTAAATTCCACGCCATTCCCAATGCACATGAAACATCATCCGCATTCACTCTTTCCATATTCTAATTTCCTTTTGTCTTTAAGAGTGTCTATTGCTCGGGTGACGTTTTTAAGTAATCCTTCCATTCGTTTTCGTCTAGAAGTTTATTCATTTTTATTTTCTGTTAACTTATTAAACATTTGTGTATGTGACATAATCTTCAAAACAAAATTATGACGTCATAACACACCGAAAGTACGTTGCCCTCGCCACCTAGAACGACAAAATTTTGATATACCTGTTAACAAGAGCGCAGAACTGAACAAACTTGAAAACACTGGATAGTGATTACAAAATTTCTTAACGCGAATGATAGACACCGGTAAGACCTGTACTTATTTTCAAAGTTATGTCGAAGCGTATCTTAGAGAATAAACCAAACGAAGGATTACAAAGCACACAAATGCAAAACTTGTTTTACTGCACATTTGACAAATATCAAGAGTTCGTACCTCAACGTTAGCTTTCTTATGAAATCAAATTCTATAATTTCCTGTGCTGACTCCTACGATTTTTTGAGAAAACAATGAAAAAAACAATGGGTGAGAAAGGTCCCAAGGAGCGGAAATTCATGGAATTTTCCCATTGGTTAACCAAGCAATCGAGGCAAATTTCCTATCTTATAGAGGTGCCTTGGTATTGTGGCTGATTAGTGAGAGATTTAGCTGGTGGGGAGAAGTTTTATATCTATGCGATATATAGACAGGGTGTACAGGAAGTCCCTGGCAATTCTGTATGTGTGTGTGCATATTACCTTAACCAATTATTTCATATAGCATTCATTTGTATATAATTAATTTCATTAACATAAAAAGTTTTTATTCATACTTCAGAATGCTAGTTGCAAAATTAAATTAAATAATTTAAATTACGATTTTGTCAAATTTCCAGGGACTTCATGGAGAAAACATCATTTGGAGAGCCTCCGAGCTTTCTCCTCTCCGTAGCTGCGGAAGGTCTTGCCCGAAAAACTTTTCACCTTACGTCATTTTCTGTATCTCTCTCCGACACTGCCATCGACTCTCTAAATGGTAAGTGCCCACTGGGCTTCCTAAAATACCTAGTTGCCGCGTATGTTTTGTAGTTCACTCTATGCGGAAAGAAACGATATCACTTATCTTTAAAACTGAAATTTATTTTTTTTGTTCGCATTCGTTCAAGGGTGGAGCTCCTCTCTTTGCTCTTCTCTCTCTTTTTTGAAGTAATTCGCCGATTCCCAAGTATCTGTAGCGATAAAAAAGCCCCGCGCCTAGATTCGAACTAGCGACGTCGAAGGGAATCCAGAAGCGCCCTTCTACAATGAATGATATTTTAGATACCTCAACCGTAGAAATGGTTAAACTCGACGAAATATAACAGAGTAGGTGAAAACGAGACTCGATCACGATTCCAAAAAGAGAAACTCGTCCTATTGAGGGACGTGGCAAACAGTTCACTTCCGAAGGGAACGTCGAGTGTTAATTGAGACCTGTTATGGAGGAATAACGGACAAGCATTCTCTCTTAACTGCTTCCAATAAAGGCTGCGTTCATATTACAGTAAACCCTTATTGTTAGCGGTTTCGTTGGTTCGCGATTCATTTATTGTGACCAAACCTTGCCGATTACCGAATATTCACGAATCTCGATCTAATCTGAAGATGCCTCCGAAATGACCGAAGAAGGGTTTCATTAATTCGAATGCGTTTTTATCGCATAAAATCTCATTATTGAGCATTTAAATTATAAAAGAAAAGGAATGCAAGTCCCAGTAAGTTTTCAACGCGGATGACATTGGGTTGCTCTTGAAAAGGGTGTCACACACCTGTCCCAGTTCCATGTCTGGATCTTAACTCTAGCCATTGGTACATACATGCAAATATTAGGACACGAATTTAGACGCAATTTTATTCTTACTGGAAATTATCAAATATTGATTACTGCCAAACTATGATACTCTTTTTGAATTTTTTGGGCAACAATCCACTTTGCCGTACCGAGTTTCAGATTTTGGATTTCAGCTGCAAATGAATGAATTCTCTTGCGTGACAAAAGGAAATAAAGACGGATGCTATATTTGGATGAAGGGTTAATTAACTATATCTGTTTTTAGGATTATACACTCATTTGTCAGAAAAGGTTACCTCGTAACAAAAAATAGGCTTCCTTCTGCTAACCCCGGTCCCTAACTCTCTATCTCTAACAAGAGTTAAATATAAGAGGGGACCTTGTGGTCTAAATTTCGCCCGAATAAAGACGATTATCTATCTATCTCTCATCAATCAAGGTCTTGCCGTTCGCGATGTTTCCGAGGAACATAAAGCTCTCGGACGTATATAAATTTATGCGCAAAGATCGTCCAAGTATTACGGCTCTCGGACTTCTGAAGAATATCGTATGTTGCAAACAGATAAGATTTTACGATTTATAATATTGGTACCAATCATACACTTATGAAATTACTTGAGATACTGTCAGCGGAGTTTTCAATGATCAGGTAAGTGTTCAAATAGTTCAAATAAGGACAATAATGCCCCAATTAAATCCTTCCATTGACAGTATTCGAGGAATTGTCTTTTATAAACTCAAACTGATTATTTTTCAAAATTAATTATATTTGGTGAAATGTTTCGCTTCATTAAGTATGGTAATTATCCTATATATTATGCACATAGTGAAGCTGCGTCCGTGCGTATGAAGCCTCGCGTAATTATATCGGCGTATTTCTCGAGAACCGTTCGTCGTAAAGATATGCGGTAAACGGCGTTTTGTGTCTACTGGCTATGAGGTCACTGGAAAAATATTTTCGTTTTCTAGTGTCCCGGGTTCGAATCCAGGAGACAATTATATTTTCCCATAAGTTTACATGGGATTTTCAATTTTTCAGAGTGCAAGGTTTTTTTCCTTCATGCATTAAAATACGTAAATATGGACCGATTTTCTTCTTTTTTAATTTATTCGACGGCTAAAGCTTTATACTATCCTATTCTTGCAATGTTTACAAGTTATGCGGTCGAATCTTTTAGAAATACGCATCTTTTTCGAAATTTTGCGGATTTTTCGTACTCAATGCGGGCGTTGCCAAGGAGACTCTCACTGTTGCCTCCGATTCATTTAAGGCCAATTAAACCTTCAAATAGACGAAAGAAAAGCGTTATTATATTCTCTTCATTGATAATCTAAATAAACGCTCGCATTGACGTCGCTTTATAGTAGGTCCTGTGAGAAGTTAAAATCAGTCGTTGATAGACACTTGAAGGAAAGCAACTGTTTGTGAGTTCGTCTATAAGGGTGCAAGGATAATCATTGGAACTGAGGTAAGGTAGATTTAAAAATTTTTCCCCTTTGAATATACCGCGATATTAAACTAGCATTGAGTAACTCTGTGAGATTGCGATCACGTAATTGCTCTAATATACTGCTGTAAAATCGCAGAAAATTTAAAAATGCCAAGGGCTAGACCAGTGAAAAGGAGAGCTATTAGCCCAGCTACAGCTGCCAGAGAGAGGAAGAGGAGCCAGAGATCAAAGGAAGAGTATTGTAGGAAAGAGAGAGAAAGAGATGCGGAAGCTCCTAGGATTGCCCGTGTAGATGAAGAGCGGAGAGTACAATAAAGACAAAGAAATAGGGAAACACGTCAAATGAATAGGGAACAAAGAAGGTCTAACCTAGGGCCGAACTATTTATTTGCAAGCGTAGCTGCAACGGGCTGCTAGTTATTTTTATTTTCGTAATACATACGTATACTACGTCAACGTACGTACTGGCAAGTTTTAACGAATACACAGTAATAACTACAGTACTATTGACCCTAGAAATATTTACTTCGCATAAAATGTAGCGCCAAAGCTAATTACTGATTATAAATTTAATACTTAATATATTACTTGACATTCGATTAGCTTCAACCCTAGTTTACGTCCCATTTTGCTCAGGCAATAATGTTATGTCCATGTATTTGATAAATTAGGCATATACAAGTATATATATTGCTTCTGTTACGTCCACGTGACTTGACCAGCGATTTTGATTTACCAGCTTCACAGCGATTTTGCTGAAATGGGATAAATTAATTCCTCGGCGGTATGGGTTAAGAATAAAAGTAAAAGTTTAACGATATTTAAAGAAGAAGGCATTATCCAACCGACAGTATAACTGATTAAGAGTGCACAATACAAGATAAATAAGTTCCTTGGCATTAATAAATTATCGTTCTTTGAACTCCAATGCTCTTCCCTCTCCGTTGGCCTTATTTCCACGACCCTCACCATGCGATCTTTAAATTAGTTTAATCGAGAGTAGTGGTAGGCAACCTTTTCTATGTGGCGTGCCATGTTGCAAGTTGTCAATGCTCCTGCAGGTCAGATTATTCTTTAAATCAGACGTTAACTAGAGATTCTGAGGTATCATATCAGTGAAAATCTAATCTAAATTAGGTCTATTTGGTTGATATTCCAATGTCAAGCGTTTTAGCATTTTTATCGTCGTAATTCGAATGTATATTATATGAATTTGTGTAAAATCTCTTTTTAGTCATAGCTTTGAGGGCCGCATGCGACCCGCGGTTTTATCACTACTGATCTAGAGCTTGTAAAATATTCCCAAATATACCCTAACTGCGGAACTTCAAATTAGCATTAATGGAAATAACCTATCGTCTATTTGCACTCATTGAGACTTCACTACACTTGTTTCACGTACTTTAACATCTTGTATGTTATGACTCATTTGCTCTTTTTTAGGGCACCTTTGGAAAAATAAACTATTATTGAAAAAACAAACCAAAGTAAAAATTTTATATTATTACCTTATGTATCTCATTCATTCATCTCCGCAATAATATCTACGCGAATACATGCAATCGATTTAAACTGCATCGTCCAATTCAATGACTTTCGATAATATTACACTATTTTAACGAAATGAGCCTTCTGTATGCCTCTTAATTCCACATCTTCAGTAGCAAGTACGAAGTTCAGGGCATAATTGTAAAAAAACTGTTTTTCGCCAATACATCTATCAACTTTAAGGACATTTCACTCCTATAGTTTTAGCAAAAGTTCTTTCTCATCGTCACTTCTTTAAAAGCATTATAAATATGAGAACAAAGAACTTTTCATTTTACCCGCACATGGCGAGGGGAAATTCCGGTAAACCTTTCGTGTAACTTGGCTTATAAGGATCGCCGGCGCGGATTAAAACTCTCCTTAATCCACTGGGCGAGTGAGTGTATCGGACACCGGTGCAGAGTTCTACACAGAAAACGTACATGTACAGGGAAATTGAATATGGAATGGATTGGTGGAAAAACGAAGTCTTTTAACTTCTCTCGTTTAGGAGAGGATAGCGCGTCAAAGAGACAGACGGACAAACAGAACGGATAAGCAGATTTAAAAATAAATAAATAAAACCGCTAAAAAGTAAGCACCACGATGCCATGGTGACCTGGCACTCTGCATTTTCGGAGATCTGCCATTGGGTACTTTCCAAGTACATTTTATTGTCGCATTAAAAAAATGTGTCCATGAGATGGAAGTTGGTACATTCAGCAAAATCTACAAGTCCATCTCCGCGTTTGCATCTTTATCCAAAGCCTAACTTTGCAACAACTCTGCACTTTTGTTCTATCTACGCGTTGAAATCACTCACTTTCTTCTGCCGTGCAATTTCCTTATTTCTCCACCGAAATCCTCCATTTAATAATTCGGATTTATAATCGAGTCGGTGAATAGACATGCGCTACCCAAAACTTGTTAATTATGAAAATCACACGTCCCTCGTGATGGAACCGCGTTCAACTAGAATAGAACCGTCACTTTAAATAAACATTTTTTTAAATAAACAATCACTAATAATACATATAGCAAGTTAATCATAAACAATTTAGGAAGAGCAGCTTAAGCAGACAGTAATGACAGTTTTTCAAAAGAAATTTTAAACATACGGGCAACTGAGATATGGTAATTCTCAATTCTGATATCATCTCTCTAAAAACAGTTGTGCTTAGGAAGTATAAAACTAAGCAACGTTTGAGAGAGTAGTAATTCCAGGTCGTACGCATAGGTATATTATACAATAATTTATACACGGTCTGTCAATAAAAAAGGAGACACTATATTAAATGCTATAAAATTTGCAGTTTTAAAACAATTCCAATTTAATTACACCATGTAAAAAAATTTAGTAAAACAGGCAGGGCCGTCCCTACGGCATGACGAATAGGGGCGAGCGCCCCGGGCCCCGCGCTTCTATATTACGGCAAGGAAAGTCTACATTTAATTTGACGGTTAATGATAACGGGGCCCCGTATAGGTTGATTTGCCCTGGGCCCCGCACCTCTGTTGGGGCGGCCCTGAAAACAGGTAATAAATTACTTTTAGTGGATTTATGAGCCTGATAATGACAGTGCGTTGATTTGGAATTAAGTAAAATCGCAATGTTAACAAAACTTGTATCACCGTAATTTATTTTTGTGGTATCCTAAAACGAGTATAGCTATGGTCTTAAAATTTGCATTGAAGAATGATATTTAAACATATTTTAACGTGTACAAATTAAATTATAACCGTTCTGCAAGTGTGGCTACTAAAGCGTTTCGGGTAGCGTCTTCTTTTTTTAATTCAACAAAAGGTTCTGAAATGAAAATAGCTTATCGTTACCATGAAAACGTTTCAACGGATTATCACAGAGATCGGTATATCCCGACACGATCCGTTGATATCAGCAGCAAAGTTTCTTCCGAATGCCTATCCTCGAGGTAAGGATTGGCTGCGTGGTGAAGGCCTTTTAAGATGAAAGCGAACGTGTGATACGTCTCCTCGACAGAGCATTTGCTCCTTCGTTCGGCTTATGTAACCGAAGTCACTTCTCCCCCTTCTCCCGCCAAATCTTTTTGCTCGATATTCACATCTTACCATATGTATTACACTTATAAATTACAGATATAACACTTATTCTCATCTATTTTCAGTTATTTCCCAATAGTTGTTGCTTGTTTCATCGCAATGTTACCGATAAGAGTCGTATTCTTGATTTTTAACGGATTGTCTAGCTCAGCGGTTCCCAAACTATGGTACGCGTACCACTAGTGGAACGTGAAGCTTTTGCCAGTGGTACGCGAGCAGAGTGAAAAGCAGCAGAATACCTGCTTCGAATAGGAAGAAGCAGGGACAGATCAATTGTGGTACGTAAGTTTGGTGCCACATTCACTACATTCATACTTACTAGTACTATGTGGTACGAGGAAATTGTCATATTTTTGGTGGTACGCGAAAAAAAAGTTTGGGAACCTCTGGTCTAGCTGATAACGTCTATGGATCGTTTGTATTTGTATAGTTTCGTGTATGTACACTGTACCAACTTAGGACACGCATCGAACATCGATTTTCAATAAACTCGACAGTCTGTCTGCAGAAGTTGAGTGCTTAATCATTCCCAGTTGGCACGATAAAAACGTTATCTAAATCTCGTGACTCTCTTGGTCACCTGATCGTGAGAAATCGCGAGAGGAAGTGCACGACTCCCTTTTCCCTTTGTGATCATTGAGCAGGTCTCCTCATTTTTTTATAAACGGAAAAAAGTCAACTTCGACATTCTGAAAGTTTGATGTATTGATGTTTAAATTTATTATACATTCATTACATTTCTACGGAATAATGGCACTTTCAATCTATTTATGCAATTTAATATTGACTTAATTGTTCGGCAACGCTTTTTACATGGCACTTCGGTCCCTAGTATTTGAGTAGTTTGAGACTTGGAGAACAATGGTGGCCACCTATGGTGAGTCATACGCGCCAAGTGGATGACTTCGAAAGCGACAGTAGAGTTAGCAAGTTTCTCGCTGGAACTTCACTAACCACCGTGAAGGAACTTTTTTTTGCATACATCTTCCATAACTTAAAACCTGCGTTGATCCCAAATATTAAATACCGAGATAACTTATAAAGGATAGACCCTCCAAATACAAGAACATCAGCATCGAACCGTTTCTCCTATTGAACTCGCCACGCCACTGAAAAACTTTAAAATGAAGAAAAAAAAGTCTCATGTGTTTCCATTCACATATCGCTTCTGATGAAAAGAGCGTGATCGCTAAAGTGATTCGCGAATTGACTTCACTAATGTTTACGGGTGTAAGTGGGACAAAACAAGTCGAAACAAGTCATGAATGGATTACATTCGCACGTTTCCAAATTTAAAAGGTGTCAATTCCTCGCTCGAGCGACTCTCCAAATATGCGCACTTTGTCGCGTGACTTAAAATTCAATCGGCGTCGTGACTTTCAGCCGTTAAGGCCAAGGCGGAAATGCGGGCGCATCGCGGTGACTCGACGCACGAGGTTTGTCTCTCGGTGCTCGCGTGGATCGAATCCACACTTCCGCAAGGATACGAATATAGATAAGCTTAATACGCTAAATAAAATTATCTATTCTCGTTCCCAGTCAGCGGAGAACTGATGCCTTCTGGGGCCCCTGACGCTTTTCAAATTGAGTGTCCTGCAATCTAAATATGTAGCGAAACCTCTCCTAACGACTACCCTCTCGTGTGACCCCTCTTTAGAGAACGTTTCTCTATGGAATCACAGTGAGGTTCCACCGATTTTTAAATTGAGATATTTAATACTTCTGATATTGCATTTACGAACATTTTTTAAAATTTAATGGGACCCCTGGCGCGCGCCAAGTGCTACCCCCATTAAATCCGCCATTGTTTAAAGTGATTCACCGGCTTAACTCGCGCGCAGATTTGAAGTACGGAAACACCGGCGGACAATCGAGAGCGCAAAGGGGCGGGAATTCGCGGGACAACGAGAAGAGAGTCCGGGAGGAAAGGAACGGTGCAAGATGGTCAGTCAGGAGCCAGCGGTCGGAGAATTTGCGGTCGCCCCCACCCATGGACGGACGCAACTCTACATACAAAGCGTTTACTGCTACCATCGACTGAAGCGGACCCGCATATTGCCATCTCTCGCTTTCCATCGCGTCGCGGACGGTTGAGATCGATCGTTCTAAAACAGTCTTCTCGGCTAAATTAAAAATAATGCAAAAAACTGCGTGGTATCAGGAAAAGATTAAGAGATACGGTGAAATCTCGTTACGACACATGTCCGCGGAACATGCATTTTCTACTTTATATTTAAATCACGCTATACTGAAAATACCCAAAAGGAACACGGAGTGAAAGCAAAAGCAAAGGTTAGTTCCATAAAAACGGATGATGGATTACGCTGGGGTTTCCCGGAAGAAAAAAAAGACCCTTAATGGCTTTCTTGGAATAGAAGAGGAAATCGAAAAGGAATGGACAAAAATATAAAATGTGCGAAGAACAATTTGTCTCATTTTGCCCGATGCGTGAAGATGGGGCTTCTCGCCAGCCCGCGCGAATTGTTTGCGAGGGAGAAGGTGAGTACGTATGTACAACTTTCGAGATAACTTCAACAAACATGGATTTTGTGCCAGCGCATCTGCGAAAATTTTAAGAGCTAGGAAAGTTTGTGCGCAGATACTGTGGTGCGAAAGACAAAATAAGCACCTGAAATGCCTCATTTTTCAGTTAGTAGTGTGCTGCCTTATCTTGCCGTTAAAACTAACCCATGTGAGCGGCGATATCGGATCTGGTCGAAGGCAGGCTTAACATACGACAAACAGAGTGCATTGTTTTGTGTCGATCACCCTTGGTTTAGAACTGTTTCCTCGATCAGTGGAACGCGAAGGTCGTCTAGATGGGACGCGAAGTTTCGAAAGTAATTACCGTAAACGTTTTTCGCAAGAATGTTAACAATACGTATTAAATGTCCTTAAAAATTTCCATCAATAATTAATATAAAACTAAAAAGCATTTAACGTAAAATTCAACTTCTTGGAAAAGGTGAGGTTTTGTTTTTATCATGGTGGCAGAACCGGTTTCAGTTAAAAAATATATGTCAGCGAGCCGAAAATTTGCCGCCCCTCTGGTTATCAAAGATAATAATTATGGCGGGAAATAATATTAATATATTTATAAATAAACAAAAGAAAATTATAGAAAATACATCGTTTACACTAATAAAAAATGCTTCTTATTAAACTAATTACAATAATTTGCAACGAGTAATTATGGAACAACATGTTGTTATATTACCAATTTCTAAATTCGCTTGCCACATAGACCTAATTAAAATTTATTTTCGGGCTTTTGTTGGCGCAAATCGCATGATTAGCCTTAACACGTTAAGTGCTGAATATAGTTTTTCAACTTTCGCCGATACCTGAACTTTTTTTTCTTATTTCGGAAGGAAACTGCCCAAAAGTGTTATGTGTGAATCTGTTTTTATTGTTGTCTTTCTTAAATGTTTATAATATTAACTTTTATTGAGGACCGCTCGAGCGTCCCTCAGGTATTGGTTAGTCTCCGACCTGCATTACTTATTACTTAAGTCTTATGAGCGCTTCATTCCAATTTGAGTAACACCTCATACGCTCAGCAGAATTTTCGTGTCATTTTAACATCAAAGATGTATTCTGCCAGTTTCTAATATCATTTTTATTTGTCCAAGTACGCACCACTGCCATGTTGCAGGCGGACGCGGTGAAAACCCCAACTCCAACGCGTTGCTATCGACGGAATTAAACAAAGCTTCTGATTGGTTATTTTTTTCCTTTTCATCGCCTGCACCGCGTTCGTGGAAACGTAACTGAATGGAGGCGAGGATTGGCGCTTTGTTTTTCAATATAACTGAGAAGAGTATGGCGTCATATACTGCTTGTTTACGATGCTTTCATGTTCTGCGCAATAAACTTATAAAAAAATGAATTTTTCGAAATTCGAAATATTGACTTTTCCGCCCACTCTGAAGTGGCGCCTTTAAGCGATTGCTTACGTCTCTTACCCCTGAAACCGGATTGGTGAGTCAAAGAGTCCTTGACTAAATGGTTGGCGGAACAAAAGTTTGACAACCTTTGCTCTATACCAGCGGTTAGTAACATTTTTGCGGGCGCATATCAAAGATCAAAAGAATTTCGCAGCTCCTCTAAACAAGGCTGCATATTTATATATCGTACCATTCGGATGCATTAATTTGTTGCTAGTACGTCATAATAAATTTGCTCAGAGGAAAAAGCATTTCCCCAATGACCTATGAACATTTCAAAATCATTGTTTTTTATTTCACGTTTTTTTTGCGGCACCTCAAAAAACCAGCTGTGGCATCCCGTTTGGGAGAGACTGAATGGAGTGAAGCTATAGGGTCTGGAAATTCCGTTTTTCCCTTACGTTTTGGTGATTGGGAGCTAAAAGGCCCTTGGCCTCAATGTCACTGTCATCACTGGGTCATTTGGGGATGAAAAATTAAGTTAAGATGGAAAAGTACGCTGTCGTGACCTCGTACATTTAAACCTATTATCGCGTTAGAACGTTTTAACTGAAGTATTTATCCATAATATATAGAAGGATTCGTAATAAGTGCGTAACATGAAAGGTAAGTTATTGTGAAGCACATCGTAAAAAGGAGTGCAATGAGCGACGCTTGACAAAATACGATATCTAAACTTGCAATGTCAAAACATTCGAAGAAAGAAACTTGGCTTTTTACCCTTCGTCTCGATTAGTACGTAATGCGATGCTTTCAGACGAAGATACGATCGATATAAGTCCTTATAACCATAGAGCGCTCGAGTAAACCACACTCCAAATTGAGTCGGAAAATTGACAAGTAATCGATCGCTTATTCTGAAAGAGAACGCGTGACTCCCGTGTTATTTCTTGTTGCATGAGTAAATGCGGTAGGAAAACCTTGCGTGAGAAGGGTGACCTCGAAAAATGGTCGAGACCACGCAGCCGCAGCCGAAAAGTAATTTCAGAGTAGCTAGTTATCTAGTTATAACGCATGATTATGTATAAAGCATATTTCTACTTTATACTGGAAGCAATTTATACTAAAAATGTTTACTACAATACTAAACTGGATAAAAAAATCGGTACAACATACACTGTACAAACTTTCTCATATACGTACTAATGCGTCGTTTAGTTATCTTTAGAAAATGAAAATCGTATGAGCCTGTTTTTAGAAAACCCAATTTTTGTTAAAGTTGCCCAAGAATAAACTAGCCTTATATTCATTTTTTGAGAAATATGAACTATACAGTATTATTTAAGACGTAAACTCAAGTAACTGTACGAAATTTGATCAAAATCGTTACAGCCGTTTTCGAGAAAATAGGATTGTTGTTAAAGATGCGTAGAATAAACTACTCTTAATTATTGATCAATGTCAACCATTTCTATGTATACTCTGCTCAGTATGATAAAATGCCAAGTACGAGATTTCATTCATTTTCGTTCGACCGTCTAGGCTCCAGTGCCACTAACAGACATACAGACAGACGGCATTGCGAAAACCACTTTTTCGGATTCAGCGACACCTAAAACGTGTATTTCCGTAAAAATCTCGAGGTCGAATTTTTTCGCGAAAACAATACTTTCTCGATACTTCGTATGAGAAAGTAAAAATGGAAAAAAGTCAGCATACCCTACCAATATATTTCATTTTATTAAACTCGGATATTTACTCGTTCAATACGTATTAAATGACCTATAAAAATATTTTGTAATTTAAAGCAAATAATGTATCACTTTCGTTAATTATCTGATGTACCACGTGACAATTTAGAGGATTAAGAGATTGTTAATAACAGTTTTTAACACAAAAATAATTTGCGCGATCATGTGATCACGCTAAGACCGCCTTTAACTTTCTCATACGAAGTATCGAGAAAGTAGTTTTCGCGAAAAAATTCGACCTCGAGATTTTTACGGAAATACACGTTTTAGGTGTCGCTGAATCCGAAAAAGTGGTTTTTGCAATGCCGTCTGTCTGTCTGTCTGTTACTGGCGCTGGAGCCTAGACGGTCGAACGAAAATGAATGAAATCTCGTACTTAGGCATTTTATCATACTGAGCAGAGTATACATAGAAATGGTTGACATTGATCAATAATTAAGAGTAGTTTATTCTATGCATTTTTAACAACAATCCGATTTTCTCAGAAACGGCTTTAACGATTTTGATCAAATTTCGTACAGTTACTTATGTTTACATCCTCAATAATACTGTATAGTTCATATTTCTCAAAAAATGAATATAAGGCTAGTTTATTCTGGGCAACTTTAACAATAATTCGATTTTCTCAGAAACGGCTGTAACGATTTTGATCAAATTTCGTACAGGTACTTAAGTTTACATCCTCAATAATACTGTATATTTCATATTTCTCAAAAAATGAATATAAGGCTAGTTTATTCTAGGCAACTTTAACAATAATTCCATTTTCTCAGAAACGGCTATAACGATTTTGATCAAATTTCGTACAGTTACTTGAGTATACGTCTTCAATAATACTACGTATTTCATTTTTCCCAACGAATGAATATAAGGCTAGTTTTTCTTGGGCAACTTTAACAAAAATTGGATTTTCTAAAAACAGGCTCATACGATTTTCATTTTCTAAAGATAATTAAACGACGCATTAGTACGTATATGAGAAAGTTTGTACAATGTATGTTGTACCGATTTTTTAGGTGGGTGATACAGCCAATTTCTCATTTGACCTACAGCAATTAATTTAATAGAACGCAAACGGCAATTAAAATCTGCAATTTTCTCCTCCTCCTTTTTCGATTTTCTGTTCGTAATAATTTCGGAAACTGTATGTTAATAACTAAAGCGGAGAGTCTTACAAAAAGATTCCCTAGTATAGTCCTGCTGAAAAGTGAATGCATTTGAACCTTTCCAATTGGGAATTACGTGGTCCGGAAACATCCTTGGTTTGGTATGGCTCCGGAAATTTGACTAATACGGAAACTTTTTCCCGGTTCGAAAGTATGACGTTTCGATTTTCCCGTTCTTCGTGTTCTCAAAGCTTAAGAAAGAAATTTAGAAACGTTACAAACGTTCATAAAACGTAAAAACTGTCCGTTTCATATACGATACCATCCGGATAAGGTAAAGTTTTTATGACAAGCCTATTTACACAGATATCCATTTTCTAAAATATATCTCCCCACGCTTCATTTGCTCATATCCTTGCGTTAAAGACATAAAAAACCACCCGTGGTTCGGAATATTCTGAGTCTGGAATGTCACTAGACCCGAGCTTTCCTGGTCAGATAGGTTCAAATGTACTAATAAAATGTATCCGCTCAAGGAAACAGAAATAGAGGCATTCTTCCATAATCTTCATTCAAAATGAAAAGAAATGGCATAAAAAATCGATAAGGGACAGAAAACACCTGACGGAAAAAAGATAAGCATCTTATACGTCATCTTATGAGTTGACACAGCGGTTTCCAAACATTAAAAATCTACGCTCCCACCTCAGCTGAGAAGGGTGTCTTCGCGCCCATTTCTATACTATGTTCAATCGCAGTTCATAAACAATACTTACTGGATATACAATTGTCCTTAAGAAAAAAATGCAAACGATACGTCCTAGACACTATAGAGCTGTAATTTGATGACTGTATATAGTCGTACATTTTTAACTCTTTTTGTTTTTATACAATAATAAAGGTGCAGCCGACTATCTTTTTTATCTTTTGAATAAGGAGCACGAAGTCGCGTACTTGAGACTTCCGTTTTATCGGAACTGATAACGATAATCATGGAAATACTTTATCGGGCGGCGTAAATATGATTGCGATAAATATCGAAAGAAAACACACGTGCGATTATTAAATCGACATTAAAAAGGCTGTTTCAAATGCGGAATATCAGTCAAGAGTCTTGCAAAGACTTTTTTGTCCGCATTATTGGTTTCATCGGGAGAAAAAAAGTTTGGACAATTAGTACAATTTCTTTCGTAATGACTCCGTGAACTTGAAATATGCATTATAAGGCGTATTTAAAATTAAATTTAAAAAGACGATGCTGCGAATCGGATTCCCAAATTTAGTGAAGAGGTCACAAATCAAAACGGAGGTGTCTCTCCCCTTTCCCACCCCCTCCTTTTCCCATTCCACCCCTTCTTCACACCCCTAAATTCATCCCTCTCCCCCTTTCCACTCCCCCTTTCACCTCCACGCATCCATTCCCCCAATCCACCCCTCGACGCATTCCTCTTCCTTTCCTCCCCCCTTTCCAACCCTCTCCCTCCCCCTTTCTACCCCCCTCATCCGTTTCCCCACCTCGCATCCTTCTCTTCTCCCCTCTCATTCTTCCTTCCACCCCCTTCCTCCTCCTCCTCCTCCACGCATTCACCCAATTTCCAACCCTCGGATGAATGAACGCCTACTCCACTTCAGCTCATTTCCCTCCATGCATAATTACAAAAATCAAGAAACGCTGCGGTTTACATATCGTCGGAACAAGATCCGAGAAGGCGAATTATAATACCATGCGCATATTTAACGCGGAAAGAAACCCATAAAATTCGTTTCGAATGCAAGTACGCCACTGAAAAATCGGATAGAAACATTAAAACGACTTAGTCCGTGCAAGTTTTTACACGCCATCGTAGCGGTTTTGTTTTTCCTTTCTAGGTGCCGCCAAAGCGCAGCGGCTTCTTGCCCAAACTGTAGAGGTTAAAAGGTTTTCCAGTTCTTTTTCGGATCAAAGAGGAAGCAGCGTCTTCCTTTCTCAAAACATCTCTTAAGCCTTAGGGTATTACCCTTAGAAGATGGCATTCACGGCCTTAGTTATATTGTAGCATGAAACAATTTCCGGCATCCTCGAAGTTTCATCAAGACGCACAGCAGAAATTCAAATCAGAGCTCAACCTATTTACTAACTTTAAAGTAAAACCAAGATGGTGCTTTTTTTAATCCAAAGAACTAGAACCCAACTTCTCGTGGATTTCAAATACCTATCAAATTACATAATTCGAAATTTCTTTTATTTTTTAATAGATCTTAAAATGTGTCGCGCTTTTTAGTAAATTCACGAGCTCATCAGAGTCGTACCAATGGTCAGTCGAAGTAATTTAAAACAACATTGTCCTTTTCAGTTTGTGATCGATTGGGAAGTACTACTACTGACCTCTTTAAGCCGCTATGTGACTAATAACTGCCTTTTAGGACAGACTCTATGAGAAGAGTAGCACAATTTTCACCGCCACCGCTCGACGATGTTAAAAATATGATTCGCGGTCACTTTCAATAAAGTAATTGGTACTTTCCCGTTTTGGCCCCGCAAAAATTTTCATTGTTAAATCTTTATTCCAAAAATAAGCGACCGAGGATTTTGGCGAGCCTTCGGATCGCTTTCTTTTTAGGTTATAATGCCTTTTATATCGTGCCCTTCGCCTCTCTGTAACAAAGCTATCCGTCCCCATTGGCTGGTGATCTGGTGGGTAAATGTCGTCACAGGCAGACCAGATAATTTTTTGAGATAACCCTTTCACGCAAAAAGAAATCTTGCGAATCCATGACTGATCTGCCTGTGGCGACATTTACCCACCCGATCACCGGACAATAAGGAGGGATAGTTTCGCTCCAGAAAGGCGAAGGGCGCGATAGCGCCCGGAGACGGCTACACCCGATATAAAAGGCGTTATAATCTAAAAAGAAAGCGAGCCGAAGGCTCGCCAATATCCTCGGTTATTTATAATTAAAAATTCTAACTATACATTCGATTAAAGACAAAGCGAGCCGAAGGTTCGCTAAGAAAAGTAACAATAAAAAATTGTTAACAGTACTAAAATAAATAAAATTTAACAATGAAAAATATCTGCGGGGCCAAAACGAGAAAGTACCAAGTAATTTGCTAACTCATCGAACTTACATCAACAAAACGACTCATCACACTCGGGCAGTTTTCTCGGAGGACCTGATACGTTACCATTAAATGTTGCATAAAAACAATCGTGCCCTCTCAGAAGACGAAGCTGTATAATTTCGAAGGCAAAAAATAAACAAATGACTGCAGTTATCCGAAAACAAAGACAGCACTAGGCCAAATTGGAGTTATTTTCAAAAGTGCAACGAATACTATAGACAGCGATCTGAATGAGTTGGCGTATCAGAAATTCTGTACGGTTAGCTTCTTCAGTATGCAGAAAGAATTAAATCCAAATTTTATCATTTTCATAGATGGCGGATAAAATCTGCACTGATAGTAGATAACGACCATTTTCCCGTCCTCACGACGCTGCACGCATTTACTTTTTTGCCGCCAACCCGCCGCGTTCGGAAACGGTTTCGGCCGCCATCCACCTCCTCCCCCTGTGCGCCCTTCCCTCCAATCTATCCTTTATTTAATTTGATGTGTCCGTCTGTCTGTCCCCATTTGTATCTCGATAACCGTTCGTCGTAGAGATATGCGGTAAACGGCGTTTTGTTTCTACTATCTAGAACAGTGTTTCCCAACCTTTTTAGAGTCGCGACACCCTTTTCAGAATTTGGCGTCACCCCTCCCTATCAACCATCAGTAATAATGGTGCTGAAGTTGAACCCCTAACTCCAATCTCCATATCTCCTTTCATTTCGAAGTGCCTTTGCGACGAAATGAAGGTCGACGTAACTCTGGTTTGCATTCTTGAAAGTCGACAATGCAAAATGAAGCTAAAAATGGGAAAACAATATTTTTTGCGGCACCTTTCAGAACACTTCGCGGCACCCAGGTTGGGAAACACTGATCTAGGAGGTCTCTGGAAAGTCATTTTCATAAAGTCCCGGGTTCGAATCTTAGGAATAATTAATATTTTCCATAAGATAACACGTAAAAACTCGACTTCCCGGTGTGCAGGCTTTCATTCATTTGCTCATATAAATTCGAAATTTTCGCATACGAGCTTCGGACCTGGACCGTTTTAAAGAAAAATTATCAAGGATTCTTATTCTTATCGTCTTTTTTCGTTTACGATTCGAAATCGCTCGCATTTTAAGCTTAATGCACATAATTTGCACTACATTTGTCATATTAACGCTAAATACCTTGACGACGGACATTGTCGTGTACGAAGTCCTATTGCTGTAAGACCGTATACAGCTTACGAACGTAAAATTAACGTGTTTTATAAGCCGTTTAAATGAAGCGAGAGAAAGGGGAAAATGAGAGAGGGGGAGGGAGGGAGGAAATAAAAAACACTGATAGTAAAACAAACCACTGGTGGAAACTTCCTTAGCTCACAATTAAGTTTTTAAAATATATTTAAATGTTTAACATTTATGAGATTTTGGTATGACCAAGAGCTCACGATTTCAGGCACAACTAAAATATTTTACAGTTGTCTACTACTGGGCGAAAACGCGTCGACGGAAAGACAAACGCCACCTTTCGTGACCAAATAGGAGCTCCGGAAGGGAGGCGGCCGGAGGAACGCAGAAGGCAGCGAGGGAAATAGTTTCCGAGGGAGAAGGGACTCCCCGGAAAGCTCACGCTCTCCAGACCGTGACCTATTCCGAATGGTCTTCGAGACGATCGTGGAACTTTCCCCTTAGTCCGATTCCTTCTAGAACGCACGATTACAGTCCCTTCAGAAGATATACGGCGGAACACTGACCCACATCGAACGAATTACAAAAATACGAATTTTGCTGCAATTGGCAAAGACATTTTTTTTACGTCCACATCCACGTGGAATGACGAATTCCCGTGATAATTCGAAACTTTTAGTCCAACTCAGCTTCGAGTTATTGGGGTTAGATTGTACTTTGTTCTCGTTAACCTACATTTCGTACGCGTTTTGTTAAGAGGACAAGAATCGCAGACAACGTGTTTCAAGGAGAATCGAACGAACTAACATTCTAAAAGATACAATATCGCGATAATTTAAGGAGGCGTAGAAGGTTTTTGTCGATTAAAAGCGATGAGACAGTATTTTAATCTCCATAACGATTGCACCCAATTGAAAAACTCAACTGCTGACGCAATATTTAACCGATGCATCACATCAAAAAGACAGAAAAACATCTTCAATCGGGCGAAATTGAGACTACAATGACTTGCACATCATCTTTAACCCATCAGCCTCGGCAATTCAAACAAATAAAGCGAATTCATATCCTGCTCATCGCTATCCGCATACTGCGGAAACAAAAGGATTAGCCCAAATCGCAACAACCTTTTTCCCATCTGTACGCAATCCATTGTTAATAAATGTCGCGTGGCAACATGGTCCTTCTACGCTGTCACTCGATGACAGGAGTGGTGATGTAGTGGAACGGCTTCTGAGTGCGAGGCTCGTCGCACGAGGTCGGAGATTTGAGGGATAGTTCAGTGGTAGCTGCGCCTAAAACGTGATATATGTATAAGACTATCACAGGTCACTATATAGATGTGGATTTTGTAGTTTTGTTTCTGACTAATGATTAATAATCACAACTCTTTCCACTATTTTGATTCAATCGGCATTTTACGAAAATCGATAAGAATAAATTACCCTCCATTGTTGGGATACATGGCTAAACTCAACAAGGCTTGCGTTTCTGGCGACACCATTGACGTATAAATATAATCATATTCTGTAAAACCGTTTAGATCCTAGAAATGAGCACAAACAAAGGTTAAAGAGATAAAGTATTTAACTTCTTCGGACTAGGGGACACCTACAACGACCATATCAAAATCATAAAGATGAATTTTCCACACCTATACATTACAAATGCACCTCGTATGCGAGAAAGTTATACTATACTACTCTGAAGTCCGGCGATCGCGGGATATTCTCCGTTGTTATACAGAGAGCGACGGCGACGGTCGTTCCCTTAACGAAAGATGTTAGCGGCCACGAACCACTGCGCGACCCCGCGGCGACGGATTTCGCGCTTCCTCGCACGATACTCGCCGGAAACCGCCGCGAGCTAATCGGTGTCTTCCGGGTATGCCGGATTTCGTCGGTCGATCCGATTTCCTCAAGATGATCCCGCGCCAAAGACGACGCTCAGCACCGAACCAGACGGACCGACGTGGAGAACCCTACGCCCCCACATTCGCCCCCCTCCCCCCATTCGCCCTACCTTCTCGTTTTCCGGGCAGAACGAATCGACCGGATGAATTCGGTGCTGGTAAAATTTTCGATCCAAGCGTCCTTCACCTGTTGCCAGAGGAACTCGTTCGAGCGACGCCTCGCCACCGATCCTCCCCCTCTCCCCTAACCGCCTCCCCTCTAGGCCTCCGATCCACCTGCCGGTTGCAGCGGACGCCCTGCCCCTCTCCCCCCCCCCCCCCCCTCTTGCTTTTCCGAAGGAGTGGGGGAGGTGCGTGGGTGGGTGCTCCCCGTTCGCTCCGGTCGTTTTGAAATATGCGGGGGCGACTCTCCGCAGAGGTCTATTCCGGAGGAACCGACCCATTGTTCGAATGCTTACGAAGACGGATGACGCATATAGGGATGTTATATCGATTGGCGTGGTTCATTTTAAACGAATGCTTTTTAAGTTCTCACTGATTTAAGCAACAATATATTTTGAAGAGTGTGTTTGTGTATTTGTGTGTTTGTTCATGGAACTCCTCCTAAACGATAAAAGATAGAATAACCAAATTTGGTACGATTCTTCCTTACATCCTAACTTAGTGAATGGTCAAGGTTTGGTCAACCAGGATTAATCAGTGCTGCCAATATAGGGGATTAACATTTTTCCATAAGATAACACGTATGAATCCATTTCTTGACTTGCAAGGTATTTTTCCTTCAAGCATAAAAATATATATATATGGACCGATTTTTTTCATTTTTACTTTATTCGACGAATAAAACTCTATGCTATCTTATTCCTGCGAAGTTTACATGTTACACGGTCGACGTTTTCAGAAATACGCTTTTTGTTTCGAAATTTTGTGGATTTTTCGTACTCTTTCCGGGCGTTGTCAAGGCGGCCGTCATTGTTACCCTCCGATTCAATTAGCTTCAATGAAGCTTACAAATAGACGAAAGTTTAGCGTTATTCGATTCGAACTTTTGTTTAAGCAACGAAACGATCGATGTTTATGGATAGCAACGTAAATAGATACTGATTATTATTCAGGAAGCGTTTATTGATGAAGGTAATTGAACCTTCTTTCGTCTATTGAATACTGGAATCGTACAAGTAAATATTTCAACGAGGCATAATTACACAAGAAATGAAGCTGGATTTGGAGAAAGTACTATGGTAGGAAATAAAATTATCGTTATATTTGAATGCAAACGGAAACGGATTGTTACAAGCAAATATGATTAGTTGTTAAGAAAAGCTAATTGTAAGTGAAAAAGTATCTACTATATATTTTAAAGAGTTTGTATGTTGTGCTGTAGTAGCTTCACTAAATCCGTTGAAATTCAACGAGAAATTCTGCTAGTGTGTGTATATATATATATATATATATATATATATATATATATATATATATATATATATATATATATATATATATATATATAGGATTGTAACTAGTAGTAGAGAGGGATAGGAGGGAGCCAGTGGACACTTACTTGGTGTTGTGGACGTCCATGGCTATAGAGGAAGGCTTTTTCTTGGAGCTTTCGGGCATCCGCCCTTCTTCGGCACAAATATATATACACACACACACGTGTGTGTGTGCGCGCGCGCATGGTATTAATAATAATAATTTATTAAGCACAAACAGGTTTCCCAATTACATGCGCTATGATAAGAGAAGAATAAATAACAATTACTTTTTCTTTTAAAAAAATTCGGACGGTTCGTAATGTAGTTCAAAAATACGAGGCTTGGTCTGGTTTTGTATCCTCTCTGACTGGCTGGCCCTAATAATTCGCTCATAAACCCACTTACGGCGACGTAAGATAGCAGAACCGAAATTTCAAGAACGTTGTCCTACTCCAAGACTTCTGCATAGGCTCCTCGTTACCACGGAAATTCAATTGGTGCCAAATGGAACTGATGAGCCACTGCCAAAATCCTATTCTCAACTATTAAATCATCCTATCGGTGACGTAAGGTTTGACCCAGGACAACCGTCACCAACACCTGAAGGGTGGTGTTTAGCCTAGAATCCTTCGATAAAATAAAGCCTAGTTCGAGTTAAACGGGAATTTTGCATAACACATTTCCCGTTTTTTTTTATAAGGTGGATGAAATATGTTTCGCCATATATTCAGTTTATCCCCACGGATTCATTACGGCAAACCATTCGGGGGTTACTGATCATCAAGCATACATAATCTGAAACCCAGGAGCCACGCGGCCGTCCTTGTGCAAGTCTCTCATTGGCCGCCCGTGTGCAAGTCTCTCATTTGCCGCCAATTTTAGGCGTTCTTTATAAATTTTTTTTTTAAACGCCTTATGGGTTGATAAATTTCCGTAGCCAATAAATATGAATGAATATACGGCATATTATAATACAATCCGCATTACTGTTTAAAAAAAACTGTACGTGTGTGACAATAAATTGGCCGCCCACGTTGTTTGGCCGCCCGTGTGCGTCGCACACATCACACATATGCCCCCCTGCTGAAACGCCAATTTTTTGCTATCGGAATTAACTACTTCTCGCAATTTACACCATTTTAAACATGTTCCATTGATTTTCCTCTAATTTTTGTAGGTAGAATTCTCGAAAAAAATCAGATCCACTAAATTTATACTCATCTTTCAGGAACCGCTTTATAACAGACTATTGCCGTTGAGTGTTTCGTGTGAGCATTCCATAGTCCTCAATTGCGTAACAGTTATTAAAATTAATTATTCAAAGACATTCTTGTTTATGCTAATCACATAAATGGGCAACCAAAAACTCGCGTTAAGAATTTGCTGAGACTACATTTCCCATATCTTCAACGATACAATCATCGCACAATTTAATTGATTAAAAGTTATTCCTTCTGTGTTCTAACATTCCCAAAAAGCAAATTTCCAACATTATACCCCCGTTTCCATTGAAAGGAGAAAATTAACTACTTTGGAATGGAATCGGTGCCGTTCTCAATGATCTACAAGGTTAATAAACAATGAATCGTTCGCCGAGATGGAGCGGGACATTCCTAAACTACTGTTCACCTTAAATTCAAAACAGCGATACCAACAGACGTAGAGACGTGAACTAATGCACCGCATTTACCCGCATTTAAGACGACTCTGGTTATGAGACGGCCACCCCAAGCAGAACTTCCTATTTACAAAAAAATATTCAAATCAGCGCCGGTAACTCGAATCCTTGATCTCTTGACACACTTTCTCCGCGTAAATAGCTCACTTTAGTTTTTCTTTCGATCTTTTACAACATCACGCATTCGCTTCGGTAACGCTGAATCGCCGCATGGAGCCCCGTTGAAGTAAACACATTGGCCAACGCGGAGTTTTTACGTATCTCGCGAATTTAAGAAGACGCATTTTTCTTAAATTGCCAACACATAATCTTTTTTAAACGATCATTTATTAGGGTGAATTAAGCATAAAATTACGTTCAAGCTACACAAACAATAAAACTGATAACGTAGCCATTTCCGACGATTTACGCTTTCCTGCCATTAATTAGGAATTTCCCTCGGTCCCCGCGCCGAATATACATCCTTGGCATTGCGGAGAATCAATTTTAATCAATTACTCGTGAGAATTATTTATATTTATTAAATCTCACTCGAATTTGTCTTTCAGTAGTTTTTGTGAACTAGTCCTAAAAATATATTTTGAAATATTTTAAAATTTCGAACACGGAGAGCTGTAGAGAAAAAACTTCACTATTCTGAATATGATTCAGCGAACAGAGTTACTTCGTGGCAAAAGGAACGCGCCTATGTTGTGAAATAAAACGCACCCCTTTCGGTAACTTTGCACTCTTTTATAATTCTCGGGCATGTGATAAGGCATCACTATCCAATTGACCTAATTTTGTGAATTCATCGATAACCCTCCACACCTTTGTTACATCTACGCACCAACTGAACTAGAAACCGAATGAGTCCTCAACTTCCTCCACTCTGTCTAGAAAAGCCTGTTTTTTCCATCTTTCCAAAAACCTATTTAAAATGATCGGGTAAGTCGGCATCCATCTCCAGATGGCGGTTCGCTATGCGAGTTCCCCGACGGATAGGATAAGTTTTGCCTGGAGATTCTGCGCTTATCGTTCGTGTGATAATCAATTCAGAACATTTTTTGCGTCAATTTTTAGCATTCGGGGCGTTACGAGCATAATTTAAATTAACAAATATTAAACCTTGAGTTAAATGTTGCGGATCCAATCACAATAAAATCCAAGGAATTTGGCTGAACTTTGTGGTAATTGATAATCATATTAACGAAGAAAAATAACTTACAATTAGTTAAATTCCACAATTTTTTATTTCACGACCGGTTTCGCTAAATAACTGGCATCGTCAGGTCCTGACGATGCTAGTTATTTAGCGAAACCGGTCGTGAAATAAAAAATTGTGGAATTTAACTAAGTTATTTTTCTTCGTTAATACGAATCACAATAACTTCGCATGAAACAATATTGGGTGCGCATTCGGCCTTATATTGCCCTTTAGATCAGGGTTTTACAACCTTTTTGCTGACGTACCCCTTGCAGCATTTTTAATGATCGCGTAATCCTTGGAGATTTATTTTTAAACATTCGTGTACCCCTCAGTACATTTTAAAGTCACAAATAAATTAATAACACTTGTGTAAAGATAGATAACTCGTGTTTATAACGTTAAAATTTTCAGATTTGCCGTATTTTTCTGTTTTATAACGTTATTCCCAGTCGTAAAATCGCAACTTTTGGTTCAGAAGTCACGCATGAAAGACGAAGTAAGTTAAAATCTTTAACACTTTCGCGTAGCCCTTCAAAACTCTCGATGTACCCCTATGGGTAGGCGCACTATTGGTTTAAAAAAAACCCTGCTTTAGATCCCCATTCCCAAAAACATGCAGCATTCCACACTTCACATTCCTGTCCCCGAAAAATTTCATCGAAGAATTCTGTATAACCGATGCACTGCTGTCAAATATGGCTATCTGCCAAAATTGAAGGAGAAAACGTAGCACCAAAACAAACGATTTGTAATATTATTTATTTCACCCTCTACAATAAAATCTTAAGGGAAAGATCGATGTGTAATTTCGTTAACATTATCAGTCGTCAAAATAATAACCTTTTTCATTTTAAACTCGTGGTCAATATTGGTGTCAACATAAGTTCGCAACGTAGAACGGAAAAGAGGAGGAGAGAATGCGTCCAAATCCGCAATTTATGAATGCAGCGATTGTACTGCAGCGTAGACCGAGGGAAAACCAATTGGGATTTTCTTGCGAAAATTAACGGCCACTGAAAACTCGAACTCTGTAAATCCTTACAAAAACTACGGATGTTTCGCAAGTGTGCCAAAAAAGGATTCGATAAAAATGTGATCATTCCAAATTAATTCTCCGTAGATTGTTAAGACCATAATGTTCAACACACAAAGTGCGTATGCTGCCGACGGTTCATAAAAGATAACCATCCGTAACAGATGTGCTTAAAACGTCATTGAAACCTAAATTACTTTCTGTAATTTAGGAATGTTTCGCTTGCCTTTGAATGCCGAACAAATCCTGATTACGCAAGGCTCTCTTTTCGGACAGAGCCTAATTTCTTTCTCGCGTTTTCTAAAACAGGAATAACCTCGGCACTCAGCTAGTGATGTAATATTGATAATTTAACTTAAATCGAAAGCTTGAAAAGTAACTAACTTTAACACAAAATGAATTTATGTAGGGCAAAATATCTCGTTTAATATTATTTGCATATAAAATGGCGTTAATTTCAAAGAAAATTTATTATTTTTTAAAAGGTTTTCTGCGTTACACAAATGATCATGAACGTGCATTTCAACTGTTATTAACAACATTTTCTCGATTAACAAGCTTTATAGACTATTTATATGTTATATCGTTATAAATTTTAATTCTTATGGTAATATATTTAATCTTGAGGGCCATGAACCTTTTTCCCACGTGAATTTCACGGCTTGACGCGCTTTTCGCTGCCTTCTTTATATTTGGAAATTCAAGCGGCAAATCCAAGCGCAATTAAGTAGAATTTTTCCTCCGGAGAGTCCAGTAGAAACAAAGCGTGTCTTATCGTGTCAAGAGGCTCGCTATATTTCTTGAATGAGATAAAGTTTCCCATGATTCAAACCCCTGCGTTATCGACCTAACTGCCGTATTAATTTAAAAAATAATGGCTCCCTATCTCAGTCACCCACTCCAGCGAATCCGATTTACTCACATTTTGGAGCCGAGTATTTGTAAATAGGAGACCGCCGATCTCAGAAGTTGACTCTTTCGTTTCCCACATCTCCGATAAGTGTCACTTCCCCTCAAACCATTACTTCTCTCCCCTCCTTATACCGTTACTCGTACTCTTAAGCCCCACCCGCCGACAAATGACAAGTGACGAACGCGAAGAAAGACGGTTGCTCGAAAACAAAGACGTCATTATGCGTGCACATCACGGCAGTAAGAACGGAAGAATGCGTCCGACGGATGGACTCTTAAACCCTCCGCACGCATATACGGCAATGCAGGAAATAAATCGGGGACGGAAATGAATGCCAATGCAGGTCGCCGTCGTCTTTACTGTCTCCTAGGCAACGTTGTGGATACCAGGAAAAACTACCTAAGATGAGGAAACGTGGAAAGGAAAGAAACGATAAGCGTCGCGATAAGTGGGTCTCCATCAGAATGGTGGAAATGCCTACCTTCGAAGGCATGTATCTCAGCGGCCGAAGGAGAAAAGGTAGACGACGGCGAAGGAGTGTCGAGGAATTGAACCGAACGAGAAGGTCTCACACATGGATAACATTAGTTTTTTGCTCACAATTATTTTATTTGTTACGAATGAGATGCATCGCGGCAAAATACAATATGGATAGCAAAGAAGACTTTTTTTTAAACATGGTATGGTTTTGGGAAATTTGGAAACAGGAGAAAAAATTTGCTATGACCGGGAATCGAAACCGGGGCTTCCCCTTGCTGCGCGGATATTCTATCACTAAACTACCGTAGCAGATAAATTCTGCCGTTTCAGAATGGGAATATTTTCTTAGGATAGGACCGGGCTAGCCATGTTAGTATCAACCAGCTCCAGCGGATGTCCTCAAAGAGATACATCAAAGAAAACCCCTACCCTCTCAAACGGTGAGATTGCCTCGGTTATAATTGATGGAATGAAAGATGGTATGCGATGGTATGGCTTCATCAAAAACACGACGCGAACTAAGGATTTTGATTTTAAAATTCCACTCCCGCTTTAGGAAATGTAATCATATTTCTCTTTACCAAGAAACCTATCCGCTTTATCGGGTTATATTCGTCCAGGAAACTTAAAATTAAAACAACTGAAATGTACCTAGTTCATTTAACATAACTGATCACTGAGCCATATGTACACAAAAATGAGAAAAAACCAATACGACCCTATCAGTTACACGCTCAGAGGATATATGCAATAATATTTATAAAGTTTTTATCTGAACGCGGGGAAAAAGCGACCGTAAGCTGGCAGAAAAATATAACGATAACGTTCGCCTAAAAATACGATCGCTTTCGTTTAAAGGAAGCATACGAAGAGGCATGAATACACGGCCACACGCAAATGTGGATGTCGAGATAAAATAAAACAATTCATTCCACTGCTTGTTTTGAAAGCAACAGCTTACGCATGGCGTGTTTTTAAACCCACAAATAGTAGAATTTGTTATGTAGCGAATGTTAAATCGGCGTACATGGCATCCCTCGGGAATAATCAAAACTGCGAATGTTGAATATTTACTGTATATCCCCAGGAGAGAGATTTAGGCTTCCGGAGAATGCTTGAGAGGTGAATGTATAAAATCAGGAGCGTACGTCTTAAGAGGCATTTTGGGGAGAAACGTACCCGGGGGAAATATAAAGAACTTCAGTGATTACGCCGATGGTGTGAGTGAGTGAGTGTTTTGCAACACTGAGAGAGCCTATGGAATGAAATATTACAAAGAAAATGGGCTAAATTTGCAGTAAAAGATAAGAGATTTTCAAAGAAAAGTGCGATTATGGAAAGATTCCAAATATGATGACGAATGAAATTATTTTTAAGACGAGTCATGCCGTGCCTACAAATACAAAGTACGATAATAATTAGTTTTGACAGGCTAAATGATTTCAATCACATGAAGCTCCAGTGAGGCAAACAATCACACCAATTCCTGCATCTCTGCTTCGGCGACAAGATGAAGCACACCAATGCATGAGGAAAGAGACGAGTTAGCAAGAGCATTGGCGGTCTTCAGAGATTTGTATAGACAGCATCCTTATATCTGCTCTTCAAAACCAAACTTATTGAAAGCAAATACGCTTTGTGGTGGTATCCCTTTCCGGATCGATTTCGTGTAATAATAATTAGTATCTAAGCTTGCAATTGCGCTAATTACAAAGGTAAACCGTTAAAAAGTGTTTACATATGAAACGAAATCCTTATATAGGAATAATAATATGAATATTTAATCACGTAATTTCCCACATTTTGTACTTTCCCCACCTCAGATTTTGAGGAGGAAATTAATAATAATTTTCTGCTTAATTCCCTTATATTTACTTTGAAACGACGTACTCGCATTCTCTTTTGTTAATAAAGAAAAATGTAATCTCGTATTTCAGTTTTTAAGTTAATGAATGTAGTTTTTTCTTGTTCAGATCTTTATGGACTTAGCATTGAAATCACCATTAAATTTTTTTTATCCGTAAAATTTTCCTAATCAAGTTCTCGAGTTAAAATGTCGGCGTGAAATGGAGGCAAAATTATGATAGTAAAGACGGCAAGACGTTTAGCGTAAATTATAAATCTTGTTAGATTTCAACGATGCATTTCATGTGAAAAATTAACGGACTGCATATATTTTCCCGTTAATTATTATTTCTCGGTTTCCTCCGTCTCTGGTTATATTTTACATAAAACATTCAAGACTGTGGTTCGATATTATCTTTATTCAAAATAACATTTTTTGATATAACACTTTACAAAACGGAAACGATGTATAATTCGACGTCGCCGCGAGAAAGGAAATTTCATAAAACCGCGAAAACGCGTTTAGGCTTAATTGCCTCGAGTTCGTTTACGCGTGCACGTAAAATGTTTTTTTTTTCGTATTAGGAGAAATCCGACATGTTTTTAACTTTCTCCAAATAGCCACTACCATCTGCGCAAGCGCGAATCTTCGGATTGCCGTTTCGAAATCCTCGACTGCACCTCGGAGGGAGAGCACCACGACCGCAATCAAAAAAACAACAATACCGCGACATCATCAGGCCGCAGTCGAGACGATGGAAAAACCTTCTCGCCCGATGCGCACTCGATCCTATCGGCCGTTTCTATCTCCTAGGGAGAGCCAAGCGGGCGGAAAGATCGAGCGCGCGCATGTACACGCACGCGCACACACACACTCACAGCCCACACACACGCACAGGTGTGATTCACGGGCAATTGCCCCTTCACTCCTTCCCTCCCGAGCACGACTCCATCTCCCCGCCTCCGACCCACCTCCTAGAGGAGTAACGGTGACACAGTCACCACCTGCTCTTCGTTGCACTCCTTGTCACCCCCTTTTGGCGGTTCAGATCGATAAGTGGAGCGTCCCAAATGAATGAGAGCTAGCGTCACTCTCCTCCCCCTACCACCGCCCCCGCCTACACACCCTCCTCCTCTTTTTCTCACGCCTACCTTCGCCACAGAGCGGGAGAGTAAGAGCGTGAGATACAGAGAGAGAGAGAGAGAGGATGGCCACGACGAGGGAATGCTGGGGTTAAGGGAGTTTACTGGGCGGGGGGGAGGAGAGGAACGGGGAGGGGGCGAAGCGGTGGAGGTTAGTGGGAGAGGAGAGGCGGGGGAGGGCAGGGAAAGGGCGGGGCGGTGGGCGGGGAGCGCGGCGGGAGGACCATGGAAGAGAGCGAGAGAGATTTCCCTGGGAGGGAATGGAAAGAGGGGTGAGGATGGGTCACGAGTGAAAAATGTGCCCAAGAGGTCAAGCTGTAGGCCCCATGACGGAACGGCACTCCTGCATCTGTCTCCACGAACAGATTCGAAAGTTTCGGATCCATCCCGTTTATAAACGACGCGGATGATGGGATTCGAAAATACGTTACGAATGAGCTAGGAGCCTCGGGAGGTGGGTGGAAAGAACGAATCCTTCCCGAGGCAGGTGGGGGGGCAAACACTCACCGGTCAGCGAAGCGATCATCGCCGCCGCCAGAACGGCTGCTGCCTGCGGCGCCATCTCTCTCTCCCAGGCCTGGCGACGGCCAGGAGACGCCGCCTTCCTTTATTTCAACGGTCGCTGGGACGGAGCTGCGATGAAAACTCGTACGACGAAAGTTTTGGCATCCGAGAATTTCTTTCAAAGTGAGTTAGCTATAGTGCGCAGCGATGTGTTTGCTCTCCGAGACACAGAAGCTACGTGGCCTGACTCTCTTTCCCGCGGCGCAGGAATCGACCGACGCATCCAGCCTCGATCTGCACTGGACTGCCGCTTTCTCCGTCCCGCCCGAGAGGCGCTGTCGTCGAAGGCGGAGGTCGCCTGCACTGCGCGTGCGCCCCACCGCGGCCTTAATGAGAAATTTATTGCCCGCCAAGTTCGAAAGTTTATTTAGCTTCCGTTGGTTTTTCCATTATCGAAGAAAAGAACAAACGGAATGAAATGCGATATTATATATTGTCAGTTTTCTATCGTTGAAACGGTGTTTCCTTTTAATAGATATGCTTGCAATTCATTTTGTGAACAATGGCATTAAAATAAGTTTTGAGAGCATTCATTCTCATAAATGCAAACGGATAAGAAGGTTAAAATCATTGTAGAATTTTTCAATCGCATCCCATTAAAAGTACATTAATTAGTTTATTATAGCTTTGTAAGTAGATTGTCCTAAAGGACGTATTCATTGTTCGCCCCGTCAACGCCAGGAGTTTAGGTTATTTTTTATCATTCAGTAACTCGCCGGGAAAAATATCTAAAAGATAATCGCAAACTAATGAACGATTGAAAACCATTGAGAAGATTACATATGGTTTGGGGAAAATGCTTCGAATAATTTTATGAGGAACAATTCTTCTAAAGTATATTGCACAAAACAATTCTTCGACAAACTATTTTTCGAAATACAATTCTTTTGCAATGTTTCAAATAATGCAAAACAATCGATCTTTTAATATTCAGATTTATCTACTTATGAAATTAGTAATGTGAACTTGATATCATTGAGTAATTAAAATTACATTGTGTTGCGAGTAGGCGAAACTGGCCTAGTGGTAACATTAGACAGTACAATTGTCATTAACATAAATGATCAAAATCATAATCTGAGTCGTGTGCGAGAATTTACATGGTTGGCCTTCACGGCTACCGAAGCGGTCCCGGGGCCCACGAAGTCCCCACCGCACGTCATCATTCCGAGCAATCCCCTATTTATCCCACATCCTGTCGATTCGCACCCATATGGGACAGCCATTACAATCAATAAAAAAACATATACGCACATATTAATAAAAATACAATTTTTTACCGTTTATGAGCCTTTTTCTAAAAACTCCTTCCCTTCCCGGCAACTTGTTCCATTCCTCCGCAATTATTTCAATGAAGTAATATTTGACCACATATTTTCTTTAAAATTTAAGTTTTACTTGGTGCGCGTGATCGTTTTTCCCGATATATTTCGCATTTAATAACCTTCATACATATGTATGTTATTTAATATGCAATGTCATTGATATAAAGATGGAATGCTGAAACGCTACTACGACGTGATGTATATTTCATCCTATAGACCATCTCCAACTCCATTCGAAATGCTTCCTATCTTTTCAGAAATCTTCTATTCATCTCTCAATTCCTAGTCTGCTGATTGATCTTCGTCAGCAGGAGGTAATGGGACTATATATATATATATATATATAAAATATTTTTCACGAAATTATAACTTTCCTTTCCTCACCTTTGTCGATCGTGTCCGCGATATATTGCCACAGCCCTAATAGCTGC
The DNA here is from genome assembly GCA_036926305.1 of Uropetala carovei. Lineage (NCBI taxonomy): Eukaryota > Metazoa > Arthropoda > Insecta > Odonata > Petaluridae > Uropetala > Uropetala carovei. Next base: position 3,482,600 of record JAXCHB010000172.1, on the reverse strand, counting down.
AATTCGCAAGACTGACCCTTTCTGAACCAGCGCAAATATAATCCGCAAATAATGTCTCCATTGATTTACGACGCTAAGCTCACCGGTCTTTAATTTACGTCCATGTAAGTGGGAATAAATGTCTTCGCTTTCTGTTCTTTCGCGATGCGATCGTTACAAAGGGGAACCGCGAATAGCCACTTGTATTATCGCTGCATCTCATAGTTTCAACGACTTTGCTCCTATATTATTTGACTCTTTAGATTAGAGTTCACTAAAACATTTACTAAAACGGCCGCACGAGCCTTTATATATAACTGTGCGGGTCACGTACGACCTTTCGAATGCCTGATTGGGCCGTGTGTAAATTTCAAAGCATTTTGAGAATTGTGTAATGCGTCGTAAGCTTATATTAAAAGTATAATGCATCCACATCCTCGAAAAATATCGCTTAGATGTATTATATCTATAGACTCCTTTTGCTGAAAGATATTCTAATATGCATCTCTTAAAGAAATTGATGTGGTGAGGCAGGAATGAAATCACTGCGCGGGACGAGTATAAGTCCCCCTTTAGATTTTTCGCCAGTTGAGGCCCTTGAATTTTCCAAAGATATTTGAATAACTAATTTCAATTCGCTGCTCGCTTTCGAGTGTTACTTTTGATTCGATTAAAAAGAGTGATTCCACTTAAGCACCGTAGAATGCCATTCATTGAATTCATTTACTATTATTTCCGGTAAACAGGCAACGCCAGTATCCAACGCGTAGATTGTGAAGACGAGCCCTGCGTTCCATTTTCTTCATTCTTTTATTTATCCAGGTAATATCTCTGATGCATTTCATCAATGTTTATATTATATTTATATATAATACTAGTTAATGTGTGCTTGCATTCTGCAAGCATTAGGAGCGGAAAAATAATTTTTAAATGCAAAATGTTTTGACCTCTTCACCGATTTAAGTGATTTCCTTATTGAAAAATTTTGTGGTAAAATCAACCCCTAAATTTATAATTATAAGATATTTATAGGTTTTAACATTTGTTACGAATACCTTAAATTTATGCCAAATTTCATCGATGTAGCATCTCTAGAAGTGCATTTATATAAATTTAATTGTTAAAAATTTTTGAATTTTTAAAAACCACAATAATAAACCATAGGAGAAATTTTCAATGTTAATTGTCACCGGAACATTATTCCTTAACTTTCTTAAAATTTTCAGCTTCCTGCCTCTTCAGAATGTATATAAAATTTAGTCAATTTATTTAACATTTTAGAGATTATTACGGTCAAACGAATAACAATTTACAAATTTCTATAATCCCGTTTTCATTATATGGCAAATTCTACCAATGGAAAAAATTTCAGCTTCATAGCCCATTTAGAAGTACCTAATCCATGAAAAGTTAGTAAAAAGTTTATAATTTTTAACGGCCAAGAAAATACATATTGTTGCAATTTTTCCTCTGATTATTTTTTTCGATTCACCTATGTATTAAATTTCAGCTCTCCAACTATTGTAGTTTGCGCTGGAAATTTGTATGCTCCTATATTCTAAGGCCTGTCAATATATAATGAAGAAGCATTTTTAAATTGTAGGATTTTTACAATTTCGAATTATTCCCTGTCGACTTCTAAAAAAAATCATGTAAGCGTGTCAAATTTCAACTATGTAGTTCATTTAGTATTGCCTTATAATTTTCTTCCTCGTATGGGGCAATAATGGGGCAAAACAGCCATAATGTTACGAATTTATACAATATCAGATTTCCTCCTTATGTGGAAACTTAAAACCCATAATTCTGCCAAATTTCAAGTTTGTATCTCATTAAGTAGTGTCTTATAATGTTCACATTCGTATTGGATAGAAATGGAGCAAAACCGCACCTAAGAATTTGAATTTCTGCTATTTTTTTAATTTTATCTTCGGTTGCAATGAACTTTCTATAATGGTGCCATATTTCAAGTCTATAGTTCATATGGAGCTGACTCTTAATTTTTGTTCTCGTATGGAGCAATGCTGGGGCAAAAGAGCTCCAAAAATGAGGATTATTACAATATAGGATTTCCTTCATTAAGCATAGTTTAACAAAAAAGGCATTAAAATATAAGCCTCTGATTCCCATTAAAAGCTTACCCATATGAAAGGATAGAGCTTGTTACCAAGGAAACCTATTGTTAGACCCAGAAAAATTACCACTTTTTTGCGATAAAAACTATAAATTTACGCTAATACTACTCGGATTTGAATTCCGTCTTCAAAAATAAGAAACTACAATTTATATCCTATCCGACAGTTTAAGTCTCGCGTTCGTATCTTGATGGAAAGTAATTTTCAAATGCAAATACAAAAACCTCTGCACCAATTTACATGCTTTCTTATGGGCAAAAAATGGGGCAAAAAGGGGCCAAAATAGCCCCTCACAATAGGAATTTTGCCAGTTTCGGATTTTTTCCTTCGGTTGAGACCAAAAACCTATAATCCTACCAAATTTCAAGTTTCTAGCACATCTGGTAGTGCCTCATAATTTTGTATCCTCCTATATATATGATATATCATGTGTAAGAAGCGTCTTTATATTATAGATAACCAGGAGATAGAATGAGATGCCAAATAGATTACATCCTAGTAAAACAAAGATTCAGGAACAGCATAAAAAATGCTAAGACATTACCAGGAGCAGACATTGATTCAGATCACATCCTTCTAATAGTCGATGTGACTACAAAGCTGAAACAAATAAGGAAAACGAGAAGAGATAGACAGACTTGGGACCTAGAAAAACTGAAAGAAAAGAAAGATGCGTTCAGCACGTAAGTTGGAAGATCGCCTTAGAAATTTGGAAAACAAACCGAAGACCGTGGATACAGAATGGGAGGAAATTAAAAACAGTATCAAAGATACCTTGAATAAAGAAATTGGGAAACAAGAGAAGAAAATCAGAAAAGCATGGATCACTAAGGAAATGCTGGAGAAAATGGATGAGAGAAGAAAATGGAAAAATGTTAACAGTGAAGAAGGTAGAGCCAACTATAGACGCATAAACAATGAGTTGAGAAGGGTAACAGATAAAGCTAGGGAAATTTGGATAAAAGAAAAATGTGAGGAAATACAACAGATGGAGAAGTTAGGACGGTACGATATGATGTACGCTAGGGCACTGGAGTAAGTAGATAAGAATGGGATTCGTGGTAAAGGAATTATTAATACAGATGGAAAAATAGTCGCAGAACCAAAGGATGTAGCACAGGTATGGGAAGAATACATTAAGTAACTATACAAAAAGCAGGCAGAATCGGTACAAATGGAACTGGAAGAAGAGAATTGCATTGAAGAAGACAACTTGGGACCAAGTATTATGAAAAGCAAAGTCGAAAAGGCGATACTGGAATTAAAGAAAGGAAAAGCTACAGGCAGCGATGGAATACCGGCAGAGGTACTTAAAGTCATGGGATCGGAAGGACGAAAAGTGATTACGAAATTAATTAACAAGATTTACGACTCGGGAAAGTGACCTCAGGATTTCTTAGATGTAACAATGATCCCTCTAAAGAAGAAGCCAAAGGCAATGCAGTGTAAAGACTACAGAACGATAAGCCTGCTGTCACACACTTCGAAGATCATCACGAGGATTCTTAATAAAAGACTAGAGAAAAAGGCCGAAGAAATGCTAAGCGAAGATCAATTCGGCTTCAGAAAAGGATGAGGAACCAGAGATGCTATCGGTGTAGTGAGAATCATATCAGAAAGGGCAATAGAGTACAGCCAAGATTGCTGCGTATGTTTCGTCGACTGGCAGAACGTCTTTGATAGAGTAAATTGGGTAATGCTGATGAGGATATTAAAGGAGACTGATCAGGAATCTATATGTGAATCAAGTTGTAAAGATCAGGTTGGAGAATGCGGACACCAGCGGAGTACATATCGGTAGAGGAATAAGACAGGGCTGCTGTCTATCGCCGATTCTATTCAATATATATGGAGAGAGGCTAATGCAGGAAGCGTTAGAAGGCACGGGAGATTTCAAAATCGGAGGAAGGATTATAAGAACAGTGAAATACGCGGATGATCAAGTACTTCTAGCAAGAAAGGAAAAGGAACTCCAGAAAATGATAAATAGACTAGTGATAACAGGTAGAAAATACGGTATGGAAATTAATACAGAAAAATCCAAGGTTATGCGAATATCACGTAAAGAAGAAGAAAATTTGAACATAAGTATTGGAGGAAAGCCATTACAACAAGTTTCAGATTATAAATACCTTGGAAGCATCATAACGAGAGAAGCAAAATGTACCGAGGAAATCAGGACTGGAATAACAAAAGCAAAAGCCGCTTTCAGAAGAAAGAAACTCCTACTAACGGGAAATATAAAGCAGGAAATCCGCAAGAGGTTGATAAAATGCTATGTATGGAGTATAGCTTTGTATGGGACAGAAACATGGACGCTAAGGAAAAATGATATTAAATACTTGGAAAGCTTCGAGATGTGGACATGAAGAAGAATGCTGAAGATGAAATGGACAGATAGGGTGAAAAATGAGGAAGTAATACGATGAATTGGAGAGAAGCGAGCGATTATACAGACTATCAGAAAGAGGAAGGTGAACTGGATTGGGCATTACCTGAGGAGAGAGTGCATGATTAAAGAAGTGCTAGAAGGAAAACTGGATGGAAAAAGAGAAAGAGGTAGGAAAAGGTTTCAGCTGGTAGCCGACCTGAAAGGGAAAGAGAGCTATCAAGACATGAAGAAAACGGAAAATAGGAGTATATGGAGAACCAAGTTTAACCTAGAATAATCACGGACCTGTCAACGGACAGACTACCTATGATGATCATGATATAATATAAAAATAACATTAAGCAAAGGACTTTCAGTGAGACGTCGTCATACTTTTAACTTTTACCACGGAGGCAGAATAGTTACATCCAGTATTTATATGGGCAATTGCCCCCGTCGGTCGCCCCATGGAGTCGGCGCCTATGGATGACGCGCAGTTTTTCTAATTCACTAAGATTAAAAAATTAGGAGACATTACTTTGCATTTATAATGCAATTTGTTCGCTTTTTTCTGTATTTTGCGACTCAAATTTATTTTTTATTTAATGTTTGTATTATTCAATGTAAAATTGGACATTGAGCTCGTTTAACTAAATGACTAAATAATGGTTTAATATAAACTCTTATAAACAAGAAAATTTTCTAGAGACGAAAAAGGTTTATAACCACTGATGCAGGCGATATTGGTTTCAGTGCCTTTGAAATTTCACGGCACACTTTCGGATGCTCTCGAACTTCGCGGCACATCAAACCAAACTTATCGAGACTATGTAGAACATTTTTACCACCTTATAGCCAACAAAAAAGATAAAGTCGCCTTTCCCACCCAAATGAAGACAACTATTGCTAAAAAAATCTACATTTTAAAAATCGTTTAGCCCGGATTAAGAAATAATCTTATTATAAAGATTTCAATTCTTCAGTTACGAAGCAACTTGGTTTCGGTTTCAAGTATCGGAGACAGTCTAAGAAATCGCACTTTAAGAGATATTTGGTTTCTATGGTCTTGTCATTAGAAGAATAAAATAGCATTTTTCCCTTGCCTATAATTTCAAAATTTACCGTAGTACACCAATTACTTTGTCTCGGCACACCGATTGCGGTGCACTGACATAGGCGATAGCGGCTTGTGAGGTTCCGGTGTGATAGTGGTTTGCGGTGCTCACGACTCGCGATTTCTGAAAATTTTGTGGGAAAATAGGCTACTAAATTCTAAATAATTAATTTGAATATATATATGTGTATATATATATATTGATGAGTTGTGTCTCTCTTGCCGTGACGAAGGGATCATCCCGAAAGCTCTAACCTCTACAAATGTGTCTCTCCAACACCCAGCGGCTCTACTTCCGGTAAGTGTTCACTGGGTTTCCTTCAACACCTAGTTGCCCTAAATATCCTTACTTACCTTTCCTCTTCCGTAGTATTTATATATATATATATATATAACCCTATATATATATATATTACAGTATAGTGGTTTGGCTTCTGAGGTCGTTGTCTACCGCAGCTGAAAAGTTTTTAGTGCAACCCTTAGAAATAATTATATTTCACTGATAGCCGTCATGTGAGACACGTCTTCGCCAAATACAGTCTGCGATGATCTTTGTCATCCTTTAGGACAGCGTTTCCCAACCTGGGAGATACAGCCTCCCAGGGAGCGTTTTTGTCATTTCATGGGCGGTCAATTCTAAGGGGGCGTTTAGAAAAAATTTTTGATCAAATTTTTCAATTTAATACATTCCAGCATTTCCAACATGGGTTATCTTACTGAATTTGAAACAAACCGAGCTAGATAAACTTAGAAAATTATCAAAACTGCTAATATATATGAATTGTTTTGAATGTAAGCAGCTAAAAAATGAACCACTTGAGTAACCTGGGTGTGGCATTACTAAATTTTTATGCATCTGTCTTTAAAGAGTTCACTAAACTTTTATACGTTCTCTTTAAATAGCTCATTATTTTTAAAAATTTCTCTTTTACAGCCCATAATCAAAATGAGTGACAAAAGGAAATGTCGGCAATAATCAAATGAATATTTGAATTTTGGATTTATTCCATTACCAACAAACGAACGGTGGCCGACGTACCTAATATGTGAAAAGACATTCTCAAATGAAGCTATTAAGCCTTCGAGATTGAGTGAATATCTAAAAATAAAGATGCGGATAAAGTGAACAAAGACTTTCGTGATTCGAGGGTGAAATTTGAAAAGCGGCATATTGTTAGCGGACTGTTTAAAAAACATTCCAGTCAAGTTGATAGAGGACTTCTTGCTTCCTATAAAATTTTACTACTCATACCATCGGTGAGACTGATTCCTCTTGCTGTGAAAGAGGTCATCAACACTATGATGGGCCCAGGTGTAGGTGACGTAATATCATTAATTGCATTAGCAAGAATTCGGTGTCAAGAAGGATTGATGAGATGGCGAGTGACGTCGAAATGTGCCGATATGAAGACTACTGAATTTACATTACATCTTACAGCACCGCGTAAAACATTATTCGAATGATTTCAGGCAAAGTGACCAACCTTACTGATTTATACAGTACCATACGAACTATACAAAAAAACTATTGTGTTCGTAACAAATGTGAATTTTGACGGATATACACGTTTTAGATTAACATGAGTAAGAATTCTTTCTGTTGTCTGTTCTCTGTGCGCGGCTCTAGGAAATAAATGATTAAAAGATTCTGATAACACTTCGTATTTATAAAGGATGCCATCCCGAATAGGAGCCTTGAAATGAACTGTATCGCGTTACAATGGAGGGTATTACATTCTTGTCGATTTACTAAAAGTAATCCTAAGGATTTTGATTAAAATCTGTCTAGTTACAGAGCCTGCTGTCGTAAACGTTTCTTAAGTCATGTGCCTAAAAAGCCAACGTCAGCATCCAGCGATGTTATAATGTATGGAGTCTTGCGTCCAGCTACCGAAGCAGAATTGTTGCTAGGAGGCTAACTCCAAGAAAATAATTTCCACGCGTAAATACGTTTTAAAGTTACCGTTGACATTATCCGATGCACCAGAAACATACAGTTAGAAATTTAGCGCGATGTACGTTTCACTGATTTTTATTTCGAAGGCAAAGGAAAGTTAATCACGAGTGACTTCAACGCAAGAATTGGACCGTGATAGGAAATCAGGAAGAGTTCTCCAAATCGAGTGCATCGCTGCGACAAAAGAATTCCTTTCTGAAAGACTCCTCTGGGATGGCGAATACGTTTGGCCGCCACGGAATAAATATACTTACGCGAGAAATACGGAGAACGAAGGACGGATTTATCGCTAGCCGCAAAATCCGCCCACCAATATCTAACTTTAACACTTCCATATAGATATATTTATTTATTTATATGAACAGATATGTTCAGAGGGCTCTCTCAATGGTAGTGCGAATGGGAGCGACCAACCTACGCTTCTACATAACGACAAGAAAACGTCTTCAGTTTAATTTGGTGGTTAACGTGAAGCATACTCCCCCAAATGGCCATTTGCCCCGCGCCTCTTCAATGGCCGTGCATTTTATTATTTTTTGTGGCGTTTCCAGCCTATTGTCCTTTATATAATCAAAAAGGGCAGTAGTAATGTAAAATGATTGTAAATTCCTGCTAATTAGCTGCTTTGAATTGTATAAGTATATTCTGCATTGTAAATTGTTATTATCCATAGGTATAATTATAATATTATGTAATCTACAGTTGTATTCACGATCAGACTTTATATTCTCCATTTATTTGTCATTTTTTTGTATTTTTCTTGCCACCTGGCTTTGCCTAACTGCAAGTACCCGGGTAAATAAATTCCTCATGGAAAATAACCACGGGAGTCGGTTTATGGCATCATAAAATTACATTTAGCAATGAGTTGGAATCGAGATAGTAACTCGGAAATTCTAGAAAATATATTTTGATCATAAATAATGCAATTGCAAAACAATGGGAAAAGTTCAAGTACCGCGCCTTCCTCGCGCATTCTTTCCCCTGCCGAATCCAGAATAATTGTAATTTCGTAAGCGCAATCTCTGAACATGAACTTTTGTGGCTGTTATCCCAAATCTATTGCTTGAAATCCTCCCACAAACCACCCTCCTTCCATTTCACCCGTCTCGTTTCCTTTCACCCTCATTCCGTTTTCCACTGATAAGCGAAGCGGAGCTATGTAATGCTCTTTCTTCCGTTGGCATTTGATAAACCAGTGCCGGCTGACTTCAAAGTAACCGCCTACTACAAAAAATTTACAGCATTCATTGTTTACGACACTCATATAATAGAAGACATTAAAAAAAAACTTTTCACGAGTTTCGCCCAAAAAATAACACGAGACTCAGAAAAACGTGCTCTAACACTAGGAAGTCAAAGACGCACAAACTGCTAGATACGAAGGTGAGTTCGGCATCAGGTTCCTGGTTACGAATTACTACTCTCTAAACTCGTGATTTTTTTCTTTTCCCCATTGCGTGCGTGTTTCTATTCGTGTTATTCTTTCTCTCTTCCTTTTGAATCTCTAATTATTGATTTACGGTTAATGAGGAATTCTAGGTTGGATAACACAAAAAAATTTGGGATAATAGACAAATCTAACAACAATACAATTTTATTTTATCAAAAGCAAATTTTTTAGCTGAAAGTGAGAAACTAGCACTTTTACCGCACACCTATCCCTCGTTTAGCGCGGTAGATGCATCCTTCGAAAACGCTCTAAACGAAATTCAACTTCCCATAAAATGCTCTGGATCTTAAATTTCTGTAAGAATAACAAGTTAAAAACGCGTTGTATGGTTTTATTTAGATGACAGACATTCAAGTAGTACATTAGAATCTCCATCTGAACTTGAACTTTAAAATCCCGGGCTATACTAGGTCGAAAGGTTTATCAAGTCACTTTTTCCAAATCTGTTCCGTTTTAAATCACGCAAATTATGCGCTTAAAATGATTGTTACTCAATCTTCATTATTTTATTTTTCCTTGTTTTGATTTTGAACGGGTTGTAATCTAATGACGATGATAATAGCACCTTCCCCCCAGGTCTTTCGAAAAGCAAAAACAAAATAAATGATTAGAACTAACCCTTATGCCAAATTTCAGTTTCATATTTTTTTACATTTGGCGATAATATGAACTTTAGTAATTTAACAATTATACGGATGTGTTTTTATGAAAAAACACTGCAAACACAAAGCTCAATAGTTTCTGCTTCAAAATGCATTTGTAAACTCGAGCGTAAATTTGGGTGTATGTGCATACATAATACCGTGCTAAACAAAAAGTTCCCCCATGTGAAAACCGCGCTATAACGACAATTTATAATGCGCTAAACAAAAAAGGATTCTAACACGAAGATCGCGCTGAAACAAAACCGCACAATGTCGAACGCGAGCGAAACAATGGCTGGGCGTTTCTGTTTCAAACTAATTTCTCTCGTTTCAGCTTACCTGGCCTGTAAGGAAAATTACTTTTCAAATCAGTGTTAGACGTAGGGATGGCGATAAAATATACCTTTTCTCTACCTTTTATAGGAACACATCCATTTTCCCGTCATTCCACTAGTTTTCTTGATTGTATATTATTCTTAAAAGCGCAAAAAAAATTCGTAAATTTTGTCATCAATGTAAATTATAAATAAAACTTTCAAAGATTTTTTTACGTTACGCTTAACAGCTAATAAAATGGAGAAATCCGCTTTATAAAACTTTCGATTCGTATCTCGGCTATAAAGAGACCTCCTTATCCTATAGCATGACGGCGGTTTTTCTGCAATCGAAAAAACGCATTGTGAGTTTCGTGAAACAGTTTTGATTCTGGCTTACGAGTTACTTCTTTTTAGATGGGAAAATAGGAATTATCGTATTTACTATCGTAACATTTTGTAATACTCCTCATAAACTCAATTTGAATCGTTTTGTGTCAACAAAATTTCTGCAACATACCCAGAGTTTCTCCTCTCCGACATTTTATAGATCTTTCTCTTGCGAGATCTTTACGACTATAGTGTACCACCGGACGATAAGCAAATTTTTGACGCACTTTTTTTTGGAAACAAGTACGTCTCATTGGCCGAAAAATATGATATATTGGACCAATGTCAATTACTTATATAGACAGCGAGGGTAGAGGTACGCGAGCTCGGATTTGGGCTTGGGCCTCGAGGTTAGAGCTCCTAATCCGAGTTAATGAGGGACGTGAGGTATCTGGTGCGGTTAGTTTTATAGATGGACCCAGCTATGCCCCATGAGCCTAAAAATTATTAACACAAAATGCCGCCCCATATCACGACACAGATCGGAGGCAAACGGTATTGCCCTTAGAAAAATGCCTCCTCTCAAACTCACCTCACATCATACGAGACGTTCAGACATTACTTACAAGGTGTAACCCCAAAGTTAACTGCTTATATTATAAAATCACGGGAATGAAATGAAAACATCTTAACTTATTTCTCATCGAAACATTCTTCTTGCCGAACCAAACACTTCTCTCAGCGGTGTTGTAACGAATGAAAGACTTTTGTAAGTCCTGGTTTTTAATGTTACGTGTCCCCGTTATTTCATGATCAATGTGCATCAATGACTCAAAATGTTGTCCTTTCAAAATTTCTGTCGCGCACATACGGACACACCATACACACACACATCATCGAGAAAACGATCAAAACGTGTTCAGGGGACCTCAAAACGCGTATTCCTGTTGAAATCTCGAATACGATTTTTTTCATGAAAACAATACTTTTTCTATACAACGTATACGTATGAAGAAAGTAAAAAACGGTTCAACAGTGGATTTATATCCCATTTTGATAATTTCACCTTTCTGCCCTTAGTGATATGAGCTTTTCACTGAAGAATTTGAGATTTGATCTCTGGTGTCTATTGAAAGGCCTCCGCCTAACACACACGGATGAACCGTGTCAGAAAACTTCCGTTCTCTTGAAATCCTTGTTTAAAATCAGAAAGAATCTCCGCCCATAATTTTTTCATCAATCGACACGCATGGAATAATTTTTACGATGAAAGCAAAAATAAATATTGAGAAAAACTAGCATGGTATAAACCAGACGCTACAAACTGTTGTAATCTCTTGCGTAAATTGGTGCAATATACAATGCACAACCTTCTCATATACGTATTGAGCCTGGTCTCACTGCAATCTTTCCTGAATGGATCCAACTCCGAAGAAGCACCGTTGCTACAAAACCAAAACAACGGAAAATGTATTCTGCACGTAAATGGTATAAATGTATTGATTACTCCTATATGTGAAAATCAAACTTATACCGTACATAAATATCGCCTATTATATGGATTGGCGAAACTATACTATAGGCGCTAACGCGTTATTATTGGACGACGATTGCCGAACGACGTCAGAAAACTGGTATAACTCGATATATTTAGTGTCGTTGGCCGCCATATACCTAGTTATTTTTGAGACATGTGGCTTATGTAGTAATTGTTTATGGCGCCAAGCTCTATAACTAAACGACTCTTAACCAGACTCCTTCGAGCCCTTTTTTTTGACTAAATCGACATTCTGTGAAAATCGATCAAAATAAACTTCCCTATATTTGCGCTGTATCGTTCAAACCTTCATATTCTGGACGATTGTATACATAAATAAATCATTGGATTTTGTTGAGCCGTTTACGCCCTAGAAACGCGCACAGACAAACGTTGTGGCGAACACTTTTTTGGAATCAAAGAGTCGGAGACAAGTTTTTCCGGTTAGGATATGAATTCTCTGATTAGGAAACTAATTTCATATTTAGTACACACTAGTGTACCCGCGCGTTTGCGCGATTTTTTTCAATTAATTTATTATTAATAATGTGAATCAATTAATGGTGCAAATGACATCCCTATAGAAAACTATTCTATTAAAGACGTCTTTTACGATATTTTTGCATTATTGAAACATCTCTCCTCAGTCTCTATCACTCTCCCCTCTTCTTCTTTGTCTCTACCCTTTCCCCTCTATCCTTTTCCCCTCCCTCTCTTTCCTTTCCTCCTTACCTCTCTTCATTTAAACGGTTTATAAAACATTAATTTACGCTCGTAAGCTACATACGATTTTACAACAATAGGACTTCGTGCACGACAATGTCCGTCAAGTTATTTAGCGTTAAAATGACAAATTTCGTGCAAATTGTGCAGTAAGCCTAAAATGCGGGCGATTTCGAATCGTAAACGGAAAAAGACGATTAGAATAACAATCCTTGGTAATATTTCTTTAAAGCGGTCTAGGTCCGAAGCTCGTATGCCAAAATTTCGAATTTATATGAGCAAATGAATGAAAGCCTGCACGTGCTATCTTATGGAAAATATAAACGATTCCTAAGATTCGAACTCGGGACTTTACGAAAAAGAAAACTTTTCCAGGAACCTCCTAGCTAGTAGAAACAAAACGCCATTTACCGCATATCTCTACGACGAACGGTTCTCGAGATAAAAATGGGGACAGACGGGCGGACATTTGTAAAATTATACAGATTCTACGAAAGGCTAATAAAAACGTTAGAGCAAATTTTGTTTAATTAATGACAAAAAAACCTCATGTTAAAGTAAAAGGTCTTTGTGATGGCAAAAAATTTTCAATGATGCCTACTCCTCGAAGTCAAAGGCTTGTCTGCAGGTAGGAGAAAAATCCCAAGGCGAATCACATCCGTCCAAAGCGGGATTCGAACCCGTGACCGGCATAATAAATGTATGAATATGCGTAGAAATAATAACTCACAATATGAGTTACTCCGAGAGTTATAGGCAGTCCTCGTGCGTGGAAGTAGACAGACTTGAAATAGCGCTTCAACGACGTAGCACTTGCGCTCTTCATCTGTCAAAAAGAATGCTGGTGGAAGTTCATGGAAAGGTGTCTACACTTCATCATGGGGAGTGGGAAACAACGTTGGAAATTGACGAAGTGTTTGGTTCGGTGTAGATGAATTCCTTACTCCATGCATTCTTTTACTTCCTCGGCTTTTACGATTTCCAATAGAGAAGCGATGCGAAGGGCAACTTGTGCCAAGTTTTCAAATAAAATTTACTTACTGTCTGACAGCTGTACTAATGGAGAATGTTCAACGTTGGACGGGAGCGTGATTTTACACGTCTCAAGGTGGACGAATTTTAAGAGCCGTGCATTGGCTGTCATCCCTGCGATTGTCGTTTTGAGAATAGAAAGTAAATAAGAGCTCTTCTGTTGTCGAGGTCACCGGTAATTTTTGATCGATTCATCGTCGCGCTCGATCAACTATGGCACCAAATTTGAAAACTTTTCGATTTGTCCCTATTGTGGAATTCTAATATTCGCAGATGCAGACCATCCATTGCGCCGGTTATTATTTATCCCACGCACAGACCTCTGCGACTTCAGTCGGGGGTCACAGTGCCGCACCCCCCCCTCCCAACTAGGGTTGCCAACCTCTGGCTTTCGGGCCGGAGATATCCGGGTCATCGCCATAATCTTCGTTCACCGGTAGAGTAGCACAAATCTCCGGTTCAATTTCGATTGCAGTGGAGTCCTTTTTATGACTTTTTTGCGCTTTTTATAAATTATTCGAATTAAGATAGTTTGCGCATTAATTTCCATTGTATTGTTTCATACAAAAAACTTAAATTGATGATGCTCTTACAATTTCACTAATTAGCGATATTAAAAAAAAATAAACGATTTTTAATGATATGTCCTAAAACCATGAATGCCTTTCAGATATTGAATATATTTATCATTACATTTAATTCTTCTTGGGTTTCTTCTAAAGTATCCAGGTTTCAAGCAAACTCCGGTTCATGAATATCTTAAAGTAGGCAACCCGTAACAACATCTCCGGTTCATTAAGATCTAAAAGTTGGCAACCCTACTCCCAACAGGTGCCCAGGCATTCACCTTTATGGGATTTGTTCGATGCCCCAAAATGCCTTTCGAACAAAGTTACGATCATGGTACACCAAACTTGTTAGGACACATCAAATTTTTTAAATTTTGATACAGATATATACAGTAAATGAGCCACTGGCCAGCATTGGTGTACTCAGTGCCTAATTTTAGGTGACATATCAAGTGATTGTTTTCAGAGAATATAATTTAATTTTCTATAAGTTGTTGAGATGCTTCTGAAATTCAATCCAGTAATTGCAGGCCATATTTAAATTAACAATAATTCAAAAGCAGACCACTTCATACCATATTTAAGAAATTTCTAAATAGTAATATATTTAATTGTAAGTACAATTACTGAAGAAACTTAGGATATGATAGCATCAAAATGTTAATCAATTATTTAATATTGCTCACCTGAAAGTCATGCAAGGACAATAACTTTTGTTATAAGATTTATATCTCTTATAATGAAGATATGCTAGTCTTTTGGGAAATTACCCAATAACCGATAATCAGTGGCAGAACTAGGCTGGGGCTATGCACTTTCCTCAGAAGGTCTCAGTCAGATATAATCAGTAGCTACAGATATAGCCAGGGCCTTGATAATCATAAATTCAATGATGTCGACAAGCCTATGACAACGTAGGACATAAATAATTTGCAAAAATGAGTTATCACTATAGAGCCATCAAAATCAGTATGGTACTGAATAAATTAATATGGTTGATCACCTTAGTTAAGAGAGCCTCACCAATTTTTCTTGGCACATGGCTACTTGTGCTGCCACTGCATATAATGCAGGAGATAAGAGTCACTTTATCGAGAAAATGATCCGAATTACATTAGATTTTTACAACATAAGCAGAACAACCAAGAATTCAACAAATGTTTACAAACTACCTAGAGTAAGCAGAAGAAATTGAAATTGGCAGAGAACTTCCAGATACATATATTTACTTATAAATATAACAAAAATTTCATATGAACTAGAAAACAACTCTCCACAAGACCCACAACAAATTTCTAAAATAAACTAAATAGTGCCTTATAACCAGTTAAAGTTAGTTTTGGATAATTTAGAAATCATACATACCTATTTAAAATTAAATAGAAAACTCACCATCAATTTGTGCAACCTGTGACATGGAGAATATTTTGAATCATGGCACCTCTTTCATCATGGAATGCAGATTCTAACATCAAAATATCACCGTCTCAGGGCACATTAAATATGAATATACATTCCTTGTTAATGCTATTCTAACAGATATGATCTGTTGTTTTAATTGGTTAATTAATGTTGCATAATAGGTAATGAAATATAACTTAAGATTGCAAATATATTTTTACACTAATGTTGAGAAGATACTCTAGACTGCCCTTGTCCAGCCACTATGCATTGACTCTCTTCATCAGTTTTTTCCCTACTCCAAACAACATCTGAAATAGTACAAGTTTATGGTAAATAGCAAACTGACTCAACATAATGAGATCTGCTGAATAGCAGATGTTCCATTTATTCCTTTGGCTGCACCTGTAAACAGCCCCTGGTTCAAGAGATATAAATATTAGACTTGCTGTTGAAGGGCATAGGAAAGATAACACCGAACAGAATAATAGAGGAAGAAAACATCTGGTGGAGGGCAGGTTAGGGTAGCCAGTGTAGATGCCACTATGTTAACCCTAGCCACCGAGGCCTCTTTATTAAAAATTACATATATTTTATATCATAGGATAAGATTTGTTCACAGCATTTGTGGTGAAACCTGAAAACCTGTTGAGCACTGATTTTCTCTATGCAATAGATTAATATTATAACAAAAGCTAATCAAGCTATTAATAACTGACATTTAATGAATGCTTACATCGTTATATTCATCATACAAAAACTATGTCAAACTGTTTCCAAACGGCAAAATTTTAATGAAAAGAAGAGAAAGGTAAATAATAGGGAATCCAAGGGAAGACAAATCCAATAAGATCTTATCTTTATTATAGTCATTCAATCACTTGTCAATTAGAGCTTAATGGTTTAGTCACTTAACAGTTCATATGATCAGTTTACAATAAAAATGGCAAAATTTTGTCGTACCAAGTTGAGTAGTGATGCATAATTTTCTTTTCCAGTTGCATATTTTTCAAAGCAGACCATAAACATAAATCAACAACTGACACTTTGTTACCAATTATACACTGGCTCTCATTTAACTTAGCCTTTATGACTTTCTCTACAGAAAGGAAATCACTTTCTCTGCCATGAACAATATTTTTGTGGATTGAGTCTAGCCAGTGGTCAATTAAGATAATGTTAAAAGGACATCCTAATGAGCAATCAAAATTTAAGCTAAGATCTCCATCTAACAGACAGCATAAATAACGAGCAATGTTGACTTCACCTATAATTGGTGAAATGCTAACGGGGGATACAACCATTGATGGATCAAGACCCACTGGCTTCCAAACTAACCTGATGGTTATGCCAGCTTTTGCATATTTGTCTTTAGGGCCACACACAAAGAAAAAATTCTTTAGATCATCAGAAATATTTTGCATTGAAGAATGAACAAATACTGCAACAGATATTTTGTGCTGCTTTCCAAGAATCTGCACCAAAACATTGAGAGAGTATGGAGGTCGCATTGGGTCAGCAAATATACATAAGTTCAATCCTTGACCAGCAGCTACGAGATTGTTACTTTGCTGTTTCACTGAGTCATCATTATTTACCATAGCTGCTTTTAGATTTTCCACATCACAATGCAGACTTTGAATTTCCTTGAAGATGTCATCCCATTGCTGGAGAACTGATTTAACCCGATCACTCATAGATGTGTGAGTTCTGTGATGAGGGAAAATATACATAATACAGATTAAGAAGCTAAAACACAACCAATAAACAAATGACATTCATTATGAATATAAAACCAAGATTATATTTTCATTCTCAACTAAAACAATCAAACGGGACCAATGATCACCCTGATACCATTAAGAAACTCATTTTGGGATTCATACGGTTAACCGATTTTTTCAATAAAGATGAAATAGTCGATTTACACTTAACAAATGATTTGGACTAACATTTAAGTTGTATGTTATAAAATAAATTCAAGTTAATAAATAATAAAGAGATTTTGTCAGTTGCAAAACAAGTAACAATACAGTATTTCCTCGATTTAACAGACTAATAGGGGGGAGGGATGTTCATTAAAGCCAAATGTCCGTTAAATGGCGAATGGGATTTTTCGAGCCCAAAAACACACTCGTACATGAGAAAACCTAGTTTATTGACATTATATAATGATAATTACTGTCTAAAATAATACTTTACTGTAATAACAACAACAATAATAATAATCTTATAATATTAAAATTCTAATGGTATGTACATGAAGCATTACAGCAGCATATTTCTCAAGAACCATTTGTCATAAAGATATGCAGTAAACGGCATTTTGTTTCTATTAGCTATGAGGTCCCTGGAAATATATTTTCTTTTGCTAGTGTCCCGGGTTCGAATCAATGAGGCAATTATATTTTCCCATAAGTTTACACAGGATTTTTGATTATTCAGAGTGCAAGGTTTTTTCCCCTTCATTCATCAAAATATGTAAATATGGACCGATTTTCTTTGTTTTTGCTTTATTCGATGGCTAAAACTCTATACTATCTTATTCTTGTGATGTTTACATTTTACACAGTCAAAGTTTTCAGAAATACGCATTCTTTTTCGAAATTTTGCAATTTTTTATACTCATTCCGGGCATTGCCAAGGAGACTCTCATTGTTGCCTCCAATTCATTAAATGCCAATTAAACCTTCAAATGGACAAAAGAAAAGTGTTATTCGCTTCGAACTGTTGTTTGAGCATAGAAATTAATGAAGCTTTATGCTGCGATAGCCACTTTCTTTGAGTCAGCTGTATTGCATACACTGCACACTACAGTGTACTACATTGTCCGGACTGATTCACCAAACAACGCCCCGTTGTTTGGGGCAAAGTTTGTTATTGCCTGAAATTTGCACAAAACTCGCATCCAGCAGATTTTGTCCGTTAAATCCGAAGTCCACTAAACCAAGGTCCGTTAAATCGAGGGTTTACTGTATTGTTGAGCTAAATTTAAGAAATATTTAGATGAATAATCCAAATTTCTATTGACATTATCATGCATAAGATATGTAATATGTTTAAGATAAAGGGGAGTGATTGTATACCAATAGAATATGAAATTTCATTCTCCTAGAGGTATTATATCATTAATAACAATTTTAATTTGTTACCTATTACTGGTCTTGGATTAAATTTAATGATACAAAATAAAAATGCTTCACTTCATTCTATTTCACATGCATGTCAGGTTAGGGGTTTGACCCCAGGGGCAGACTGGGCTGTCGGGACACTGGGAGACTTCCCAGTATGCCGGTCAACAAAGTTTACATCGAGGCTGGTCGGCAACCACCTTTTGCGAGGAAATTTATCCTTAGCATCCTAGCAAAGGAATCGGCACTGAGGAAAATATTTGGAGGATATAATGATAAACAGAACTCACTGTATGTAGATTTATTACTCGCAGTAAATTCTATGGTATCTAACATGAAATTTAATGCTCAAATTACTCAAGGTGCACTAAATCTCATTGGAATGTTACTCAAGTTTAAAACAATATTAACAGCACATATATCTTTAAAATTTTCAATACACTGGACCATTGTCTAAATATCTGCAGGCCAGCACTATAAATTATTTAACAGCATACAAAATGGTTATTAATTCATTAAATTCCCTAAAAAATGTATCTCGCGATTTTAGTAATATAATTAAAATTTAAACATTATTTCCCGAATGAGCAAATAAATTGCTTGAGGATGAAAACTGTGAACTAGTGGTAGAAAAAAATCTTCCGGAGGAGAGAAAATAAAAATGTGTGTGCCATGAAAAAATCATGCTACAAAAATTGGTTTTAATGTACTGTCTAAATATAATTTATATTGCAGTGCACATAGCAATATTTATTTGGCATGTAAATATGTTAGTACATTGTTATGTACCCAAATTGCATGTGAACCAACTTTTCACTTACAATGGAGAAATTTTACATCTACATGGTATGTATGTACATCTCCGAAGGCCGGTCCACTAACAATTTCCAGGGCCATTTCGATTTACCAGCCCGCCACTGTTTGACCCTCTTAATTATTTAAAATCACATGCTACTGCATAATATTAAAATATCTTACTAAATGTTTTAAAATATTTACCATTAAAAATTTTATCTTTTCTTGTTTCACTAAATTTTGCATAAAACAACTCAGCATATGTCCTTTATTTGAGGCCATTTAACACATGTGATTACATTACACTATGAAAATGGTCTAGCATTGAGAGATTTTAGAAGATTATGTCCAGAAGTGCAAGTTGGTTCTAATTGACTCATAATTACATTTGGATTGGCATACCATAATTGTTTCCTTGAAAACACCATGAGCAGCGACTGTGATTTATATTATGTGTATAAATAGATAATGGGCTCCCCACAAAATCTAAAAAAGTTTATTTTTCCAATGTGTTTGAAATGAAAGAGTATTTTTGGTCATGAGATTGTATTTCGATTGATACAAAGAACAAACATGTTTGAAACCAAACAAGTCATTTTTCTTAGAAATAGAGTGAAGCATTTAAAATGAAGATGGAATTCAATCTTTGAAATGTTTACAAGCAAAGATCAAAAACAACATTAAAAAACATACTATCAAGCAAAGGTCAAAAGGAAAACTTAAACAAGGAAAGAAATGATGAGTCAGGAATTAAGGAAAAGTTTATCTTTTTAAATAAAAGTATAGGTGTACATTGTAATATCACAAAATTGATTTTTTCTTTAATCTTAAAAATAATGACTTATGAAAACTAAACAAACTTTTGTAGATTATTCTAAAATCACATCGTTTCTTACACTGTAATTTCATTAGATACTTAGGATTAAAAACAAAATATAACACCAATATCAATCAAAAGTTATTTAAAATATACCTCACTGCAGTTAAGCAAAAATAAACTTCATGTTTTAACTAATTGCTTTTATTCCAGTAGCAATGTAAACAAAATGAAAATTTACCATAATTATGGACCCATATAGTTAATTTGTAAGGGGGTTTTAAAATAATGATAAAAGGCAAATGAACTGATAATTGGGTTCATGATTGTCACCAGCTGTAACTATGAGGGATGTTTGAAAAGTAATGAGACTACTCACATTATTCGGTACCTGAGTTATCCTCAGGCTTGGTCATGGTTTCCTTTTTAAAGTAACGCCCTTCACATGGTATACATTTTTTGCATTGCTCCACCCACGTCTCAAATGTAGGGTAGGGTAGTGACAGTGGTTTGGTTCACTTCTGAGCCAAATTTTGGTCCTTGTTTAAGCATCGGAAACTCCCAGAAATCACATGGAGCAAGTTCGGGACTGTAGCGTGGGTGTTCTACAGGTGTTCCACTGATGGCCACCAGTGCCTCCATCACCACATGTGCTGAATGCGGTCATGCATTGTCTTGAACTATGGCCTTTTTTCTGAATTGCATACCGCAAATGAGTGTTGTGTCTTTGCGTAATATTCACCAGTCACAGTTTGCTTCTGAGGTACCCAGTGCTGAAGAATCATGCCTTTGGAGTCAAAAACAATATCAGCATCACTTTTCCAGATGAACGTGCCATGTGAAATTTCTTCGGTGGAGACGAGATTTGTGTTTCCAAACACTTGACTGCTGTTTTGATTCTGGGTCGTAATGTCTGATCCAAGACTCATCACAGGTGATTATGGATGATAAAAATTACAGTTTTGTTCAACAAGAGTCAAATTTCAATGGCAGACTTCCACATGCATTTGTTTCTGTTCATCACAGGGAACCTAACTTGCACACACTCGGCTCACGTTTAGCCCCACTGTAACAATTTGGTGAACCCTTTCCAATGACACATTTAAACTGACAGACAATTCCCATAGCGATAATCTTCTGTTTTCCTTAAAAAATCAATCAGCTTTCTCGATAGTCAGATCTGTAACGGCAGTGCTTGGTATCCCGCCTCGAGCGTCGTCAATCAGTTTTTTCCCTCCTTTAAATTGCTTCCACCAACTGAATACTGTTGCTTTGATCATTGCTTCTGGTTCATAGGCATTCCGCAACATCTCTAACGTCTCTTGACTGCTTTTTCCGAGCTTCACACAAAATTTTATAGCATATCTTTGTCTTAAAACGTACCAAATATTGTTCTCTGCCGCCATTGAAAAATAGGTATGTAAAACAGCTCACACACACAATGGAACACAACAACACCCATTGCACTACTCACTCATCGAATGTCAAGTCGCAAGTTGACTCATGCACATTATCGATCGAGGCCATTACAGCTGAGCAGTGTTGCCAGTCTCATTACTTTTCAAACACCCCTCGTATAATGAAAATTCAGTTATCCAAACTTGTATAGTGTAGAAATTGTTCACTAATTTAATGTTTTACTGTTCAGTTTGCCCCCACTACACTCTTTAGGCTGCCCCTGAAGTCTCCAATTTTCAAACGCAGGAAGAACTTATGGCCACAAACAATCCATCAAAATTTGGCTCCTCTAATTTGAACAGTGTAAAAGAAGTTCACCTGACAGGGAAATGTAATGGATGGACAGAGAGGCAGACAGACCAACTAAATTAGCAGATTTCTTTGAGAAAACCGCTAAAAACTGAACAGAATAAAAAATTGGCAATCAGTAGAAGAAAAATGAAAAAAATAGATTTTAAATTCTGTAACATTGGCAATGGATTGTATGAAATAGCTCAGTGGGCTATAGGTGGCTAATGGACTGTATTTAGCTTGTGGGTCATAGGTTAGGCTCCCCTGGTGTGCAATATCTTGTCAATAACAAAGCTACATCTAACATCTAAACCGCAGACATCTTCAATAAAAACGGATATTTCAAGACCATACAGTAGCGCACACAGGATTCTCTCAAGGCGGTCCAAAATATTTGACAAAGACAAAAGTTGTATGCAAGTTATATCAATGTCTTGTACAGTAATCCCTCGCCAACCGCGGTTTTTCCAACCACGATTTTGAGTATACACGTTTTGTGAAATGTATACAGTTTTACCAAACGCGGTATGAGGTCTCGAGTATACGCGGTTTGAGGTGCATATTTTTATTTTTTTCGAAATTGTTTTTCTTAAGTCTGGCTTATGTAATCTTGACGTATTTTAACTAAGAACACAAGTAATTTAGAAGTTTTGCAATCTTACTACATGTATGTACATAGTTTTTCACGTCATCAGACATGGCAGAGCCAGAGAAGTATTGGTGCTTAGTTTTCATTTTCGGTTCGTCTCTGCATACTGACCTCACATTTGATCCCTACTGTGAATTTCTGGTTGATTATGCTTATTCAGAGACTTTTTATATACAAACGCTATCTATAATGATGGCATCTTCCATTTCAGTATGCCATTATGTATAAAGGTGCCTGGTCGAAGTAGTGAGTCATGTCGAAAAATGTTCATTTTGAATTCGCTTGCGATCTGTTTCAATTTGTATTTCTCATTGTCTTCTAAAATACAATGTAACGATAACAGAATGATGAAATACTCCACTTCGACATACAATGTAGTATATCTGCTTACACTTCACCCTCTCAATGACGCACTCGTCAGTACCAATTGAACTGTGTTGCTCAGTGGACATTTTGCTATTTCTCTGGAGAACTTAGTGTTTTTTTACTTTAATTTTTCCCGAAAGTATTTTTGACTTGTTTTCGTAACAATTTGAAGATTACCGTGTTATAAGTAAATATTTATTTTACCCATTAATATGGCCACTAAATGTTCAAAAAGTGCTACAAATGAATGTGTAAAAAGAGCAAGGAAGGTTATGACATTGGAGAAGAAAATGGAAGTGCTTAATAGACTTGCACATGGAGAGAGTGCAGCAACGGTGGCGCAGGTTTTAGGGGTGAATGAATCAACCATTCGAACAATCAAGAAGAATGATGCTACTATAAGGGCAAGTGTTGCATGTGGAACATCAAAAAGTTCTAAAGAGTCTTACATGCCTCGTGACCATAATGTAGAGAAGACGGAAAAGGCCCTTAATATATGGATAGAAGATCAGGTCTAGAAAAATGTGCCCTTAAGCACTGCAATGATTTGTGAAAAGGCCAGGCGTTTACACAAGCATTTTACCGAGACTTGGGAAAAAGAAACAGGAGGAAACGCAAGTGCAAAATACATTCAATTTAAGGCCAGTAAAGGGCTGGTTCGAAAACTTTAAAAAGAGGTATAACCTGCACAACATAAAACTCGTGGGAGAATCTGCCTCAGCAGATCATGACGCCGCAGCAATGTTTCCTGAACAACTGAAAAATGTGATCCAGGAGAATGGTTACCTACCAGAGCAGGTTTTTAACGCCGACGAATCTGGTTTGTTTTGGAAGCGGATGCCTTCTAGAACTTTTATTTCGAAGGATGAGAAAGCTGCTCCCGGATTCAAAGTAGCCAAGGACAGATTGACTCTTCTCCTTTGCAGCAATGCTTCTGGAGATTGCTTCATCAAGCCTATGCTTGTTTACAGGTCGCTTAAGCCCCGTGTGCTAAAGGGCAAGAATAAGGACCATCTCCCTGTCTTTTGAAGGTCTAACCGCAAGGCATGGTTTACTGCAGCCTTATTCACAGACTGGTTCAACAACTGTTTTGCCCCAGAGGTTGAGCAATATTTTTCGAGAATACAAATACAATTTAAGGCTTTACTCCTCATCGACAATGCACCCGGTCATCCTGAGACACTCCAATTCGCTCATCCAAACATTGAGGTTACGTTTCTTCCTCCCAACACAACATCACTTCTTCAGTCCATGGACCAAGGCGTGATAGCAGCAATGAAGAGTTATTATATTCGCCGTACTTTTAAACACATCTTGGATGCCATGGACAGGGACTCAACACTAACAGTGCCACAGTGTTGGAAAAACTACAACATCGCGGATTGCATAAGCATTATAAAAGATTCGATTGAAGAGATAAAGCCATCTACGTTGAACACCTGTTGGAGAAAAATTTGGAAGGACGCAGTGAAGGACTTCAGGGACATTCCTCCGGTTGCTGTTGAGGTGCAGCGCATTTTAGAGGTAGCGAGACGTTTGGAAGGTGAGGGGCTCACCGACATGCAGCCTACTGATGTTGAGGAGCTCCTTCAGTCTCAGGCCGAGGAGTTAACAGAAGGGGACCTTGAAGAAATTGCTATTCAATCTTCCAGTAGCGACGAGAAGGACAATGTTGTTATAGAGAAACGAATTTTGACTCTCAATAACCTTAGCAAGGGAATGCTGATGGCATTTAACCTTGCTGACCATTTTATGGAAATTGATCCAGTTACAGAGCGTAGCTTAAACTTTAAGCGAGGGCTGGAAGAATTGTTGAGGCCCTATATTGAGGTGCAGAGGGATTTGAGAAGTAAAATGACCCAATCATCCATTCTGAGTTTTTTTGAGAACAAAACTACCACTGATGCTCAAGCTAACCAAGATATCGTCGTACTAAATGAAGACGCGAACTAGAATGATAGTCTATTTTTTTGGAGATAAGTAAATCTTGTTCTATCACCTTGTTCTTACATTTTTTTCATATTGTTTTGTCAACCTTACAATCGGTTTTAGTAATTTTATCGCAGATTAAACAGAAAATAAAGTTTACTTTGTTTTTATACACGTATTTAATGCCATTTCTATTGTCATTCCCCTAACCCCGATTTTCTATGGAACTTTGGTCTTGCCAACCGCGGCACTTTTCAGGAACGTAACCCCCGCGGTTGGCGAGGGATTACTGTATTGCATTATAAATTATGTTTAGGTTAAAAATAAAGGGGCCAAACAGTCTCCTATTCCTTTCTGCCAGCCCAAATTTTAAATAAATGGACAGAATTTATAT
The DNA here is from genome assembly GCA_036926305.1 of Uropetala carovei. NCBI lineage: Eukaryota > Metazoa > Arthropoda > Insecta > Odonata > Petaluridae > Uropetala > Uropetala carovei. The sequence goes on along the minus strand of JAXCHB010000172.1, from coordinate 3,457,211 downwards.
TTTATTTATATAACACAAGTAAAAACCTCTTAGGTTGTAAACCTACATTTTGCTTTATTGAGCCAAAATTCCACATATAGAACATGCTTTCAAAATGTTGTCTTTAAATTTTTAATAAATAATGAAGTCATTTCACTCATTTACTGTCATCATTGTAGCTCTAATCTTAGAACATCAAAAGATAAGGCTATCAAAACAAATGCAATGTGCAAAGAATCTACAAATTAAACACAATAGTTAGTGATGGTGAAACTTTAAGGAAATGGAGATCTGTGAAAAACATTACCTCACATTGTAAAATTGTCTGGCCTGATGGTAATGAATAATTCAAAGAATATCAAAATTAATGTTTAAGGAGTTAAGATTCACCATCAATGAAAAGCATTTGTCTTCTTGGATTCATGCATAGCACATCTTTTTATTTCTCAATCCCTAACATCAGTACTGCAATTTTTTTAAATTATGATTATTTTGACTGGCAGTAAAATTTTAATGCTTTGTAAAGAAACTCCCAAGATGGAGGATTGGAGCAGTGGTGAAAATTGTAAAATTTTGATGTACTACTCTTTCCTGAAAACCTGTAACTAATTCTGTGACATGATTAAACATTACCCTGAAAACTTTAAGAACTTCTTATAATAAAATATATTGCCAACAAAAATGATTATTCACCAAACTTAAGAGGTTAAGGTTTTGCATAATAAACAGAGATCAATGGCAATTAACAGAATTTTTCCTCTCTTATTATTAAACCTGATAAGATACCAAGATATATATAAACTTAACTTTGCTGATGACTTCAGTTATAGAATTTCTAATTTGTTAGCTAAAAATTAATTTAAAGCTGAATTCTATAATAAAATTAATTTATACTCACTACTTTGTAAAAATAAAGTTAAAGTGAATCAAATGTCCAAATCTTGTGTTTATAAACTAGTATGCAAGGACTGATGTACATACTGGACAAATAGACCACAACTTTCATACAAGGGTAACCAATCGTTTCAAATGCTTCCAAATTGGCCCTTTTCTCAATTTGCAAACCATCTTCCTGCAATCCGTACACCTCCAATTTTACTCAAGATTCTTCAGGTAGAAAATGAAGGTCTTAGACTCAATTTTTTTGAACAGTTAGAAATACTATAACATAATCACTTCCCCAAATTTCCATTATTTAATGAGCGTCTTTTCCTATCTCATTCTTCAGTTCTATTGCCTATTCTCTTTCCTTTTGTGTAATGGTGATTTATACCTTTCCTCCTCCTAAATATTTCTTACATCCCTACCTTCTCCTTTGACCTCATTACCCACCACCTGTTTATTCTCCCTTCCTTTGGTAATAACTTCCACATTCCCTAATGTTTGCTACTTTGTATCAGTAAAGCTAAAGTGGATTACTGTCCTAATTCCATCCATTGCACTTCACTTCATCTCCTTCTCTTCTCAACTTATATTAAACACATCAAGTGAATACTTGTTATCTGATGATGATGACCATTCATGTCTTTTCCTTTAAGTGGAAATAGTAAAAGTTTTTAATATTCTGTTTAGTTATTTTTCACATACAATCATACATACCAAATAATGATTATCACTTGCAGTTCTTAGAAAAACACACTATAACAATATTATAAATTTAGTTTAAGCTTTTCAGACCTGGTGTACATGATCATGCACATTATATTACTTACATTATTCTATCAAAAAATTGTGCTAAACAATATTTCCAACACATTTTACATGGTGGTATACCAAAGGGATTTGTATAGACATTTAATGCTTGCAAGTTTAAGTATTCACAAAAACGTAGAAGATAGCAGCTAGTTTAAGATATAATTCAGGTCTGAAATGGTTAAACCTACAAGGCAGGATTTAATTTAGTCCATTTAAAAATCTACATGCAGGTATTTGAAAAACTTTTGTATCTCCTGTATCTCAAGATATGAATTAAGTTTCTTTAAATATCACAATATCGTACTTTATGGAACATTTGTTAGAAAAAAATGTTTCACCAATATAAAGTCAATACAAAACTTTAATTTATAAAATTTGTCAGGTCTGCAAGTATAACTATATTGTCTCCATCTCATGCCCTTAAATTTTTATGCTAATACTTGCTATCTTAAAAAAAATGCAAATGACATTCACTAATTGAAATGTCATAGATACATAAAAGTACAGAGATAACTGCAGCTGTTCTTCATGCCGACTCAAGCCTTAGCATCTGGTAAAGGCGTTTGTGTCAGAATTTTAACATCCTGCTAACTCATACTCGCATGGGACTTGCGTGCCTGTATAGTTTGAGTTGTGTTTTATACCGTGGGAACATTACTCCAGAAGAGTCCACCTCAATCGCAGAACTCCACCAATAACCATCTGCGAGTGAACTGCCCTCACCCCAGCAGAATGCAAAGTTGCTGAGTTCAAGTCGGGAGAGGTCTGCTAAAACCAAGGAGTCATTCTAGGGAGCTCTTTTCCGAGAGAGAGAGAGCTGTGGATTCCAACGAACAGAAAGAAGAGAGACACCCTCCTATCACAAGAGCAAAGGCATCAGGCGATATCTCATTCATGATTCCTTGCAGTCTTTTCCAAAATCGTTATTATTGTTATCATTAGTATTAATCCTTGTAACCATCTGCAATTGTCTGTATTTTTCTCTGATAAATACATGTTGTTCTATTTTTGAATTGCCACAAGTAACCAGAGTGCTTCCCTTTCATGGAAGGGGTATTCGCTTTGTGAATTATGAGTGAGGAACAATGAGGCAGTGCATCTCATAACCAACGGAGGGAAAATACTTTCTAGCTTGATCATCAATCGGATGCTAGCCATAAGGTGAACTTGATACTTCATTTCTTAATCCTTGAGTGTCAAAAACCTGCTATGGAATTACAGGATGAATTTTTATGAAACACACCTGACCAAGAGTCATGAGCCATCTTTTATCCATAATTTAAAATTTGCTATACGCAGAAGCAGAAATAATAAGTTGAACATAATATTACCTGCTTTGGCTCATGTTGAGAAACATCTAATAAACATGCATTTATGTTAATGCACCCATAATATTCTTTGTCTTATACCAAAACTCCCTCTAATCTATTAGCAATTACAAGAAAAAAATTAGGGATAAGGGTTAGAACTGAATGATACCACATGAACCATTTAAGGCTTAAGAAAAATAAGATAAAATAAAATTTAAAACTTTATAATTCTCTTCAAAGCAAATAAAACACAAAGTAAAAGTGAACAAATTTTCACCAATAAATAAAGGTTATTATTACTTATCCAGTCGGCAAAGTGGATTATCTTGCACCATTTGAAGATTAACTCTGGGACCAACCAGATCTCTTATATTATCAATTCCATATTTTACCATTGTAGGCCTGTAATAAATAAGCATTAGAAAGACCATTAAAATCCAATTGAGTTAACAAATTTATTAATGATTTAAGACTCTAAACCAGGGGTTTTCAACTGGTGGTATTTGCACCCCTAGGGGTACGTCGAGAGTTTTGAAGGGGTATGCAAAAGTATTAAAGATTATAATTCTTCTTCATAGTCTGTCTTTTGTGCATGACTTTCGAATCAAAAGTTGCAATGTGATGACTAAGAACAATGCAATAAAACAGAAAAATATGCCAAAACTGTGAATTTTAACATTATAAACATGAGTTATCTATCTTAACCTAAGTGTCTTTCATTTTATTATCATTTATATTGTACTTGGGATAGGCAAACATAAAAGACTGTTCTAAGGGGTATGCAACCATTAAAAAGAGCTCTAAGGGGCACACGAGCAAAAATAGGTTGAAAACCCGATTTATTAGGATGTTTGCTGGTCATCATTTTATTTTTTTTTTCTTTTTTTAATTATTATTTCAGCAGAAAAACAAAAGAATAGCTGAAAAAATATATTTCAATTAATATGAAATTATAGAAATTTCACAAAATTAAGCTATAGCATATTGCAGGGAGATTTAAATTATTTAAGTTAAAGGTTAACTTGAATCTTTGGGGATTAAGAAGGAGTGGAATGTTGCATGATTTAAGCCTTTTTAGTTTTACATGATCAAAACAGAATATGGGATAGAATGGAACACAAGAAAGCTAGGGTAATGAACATTCTTTGAAAAGACGATAAGTGGATTATCCAAATTTAAAGATAAAAAATTCACCTACCTTTCTAAGGAAAGGCCCCATGCAATTACAGTAACATTTTCTGGCAACCCCATCGGTAAAAGCATTTCAGGACGAAATACTCCAGAATTTCCAACTTCAATCCACTTTTTTAACCCATTATGAAAACAATAAACTTCCAGACTAGGCTCAGTGTATGGGTTATAAGTAGGTTTAAATTTTAATTTATCAATACCCAACTTCCCAAAAAATTCCTGCATGAATCCTGTAATAATCAAATAAATCATAATTATTGAAAATCTTTAAATTTGAATAACTTCAGAAAAATTTCTGCTCACCAATTAGATTTCCCAGAGTTAGGTTGAAATCTGTAACAACACCTTCGACCTGATGAAACTCGGCAAGATGGGTAGCATCCAAAGTTTCATTCCTAAAGACTCTATCTATACTAAAATACTTTGCTGGATGAAATCCCTGTAAATAATAATTGAGGATAAGTCTGACACATCATATACATTGATGCCAAAATTCTGTTCAGCTAGAGATTTTTGAGAAAATAAGAAGTTTCTGATCTTAAAAATCTAAAAAGTCACTTTGTCAGGGGAGAACTTTTTTTTGCTCAGTCAAGAAACTTCAATAAAAAAACATGCAGCATAAATAATTTAAAATATGGTTTGAAATGTCTGTTAATGATCTATCATTATAAATATGAAGATTTTAAACAAAAAATTTGTCAATAATAAACTAAATTATATATGAAGGCTAAAAAACTTTTTTTTTAATGTGATACAGTATAGAACCTTTTATCCTGCAAACTTGGAATATGGGGACAGCTGTTTATCTAGAGCATAGTCATAAACAATGCTCAGAAAGAGCTAGAACCCACCAGAACGGTGTTCTGGTCTGTCGCATATGTCAATAACACCGTTCCATCTTGTCAAACATACCATTTTGCTTAACTTCAATTAATAAAAATAATATAAAAAATTATTCTTTGCTTTTCGTCATTGTTGTACATAAGGAATAAATCAAAATTTAACTTGATTGAAAATGTGCATCCACTGCTTTCAGTTCCACTACCAGAGCATGCGTTCCATTTCATATTTTCCATTTCGAGCACAAATATAATATATACCTGTACTTTAAAGTAATAGAAATAATACAGTAATCGGGTACTTTCCAATATAAATTCCTTGTTCTTTTCCAAATTACATGTTCACTTGCTCACCAGAGCGCACCCAATGCTCAGTGGTGAGCCGGGTAATTATTAATAAATATTAATAAATTAAATTTAAACTTCTTTCTCCTAACAAATTTTGGAAAAATGCATTATTTTTTAAAATAGCCAGCTAACTGGATTTTTGGATAAAAGGTTCTATACTGTATATACAATTTACTAATGGGATGCAATGGACTTTCATGCATTAAGTTTATGTTGGGTCATGTAGAAATTTTTAAGGGAAAAATAATATAATAAATAATAGGTTCAAAAATGAGGATTTCAGACATTTTAAAATGGGCTAAAGAGAGCTGAATTGGAGAGGTTTTCCTGAAAACTGCAGCATATAATGAAACAACACATACTGAAGCCTAATCATCCCATACACAAATTGGTAAAAGGGCTATTTTCCTGATGGGATTTTTGTGATACTAATGGACCATTTTTAAATAAAACACTGATAAATCAGAATTTTCCAAAAGCCACAAAATGGATTTATGGCTTTGGAGATTTCTGATTTTCCCCACAAATCTCAAATTTGTAAGAATATACTTTTATATTATATCTCTCAATATAACATTACTACAATGCATACTTCTGCATTATCACAATCTCAAAAAATAAATAAGGAGAACTTTAAACTTACTTTCTGAGCTAAGTTATAAAGCATTTTTGCACTGACACCAGTCGTGTGAGTTCTCAGCAAATTTTTCTCTGCTTCTTCAAGTTTCCATTCATATCCGTAACCTTTGGAACCATAGCCACCATGGCTGTGGACATTCTTCACACAATTGAGATAATTATTATCAAATTTCACTGTTCGCTGGGGTTCTAAGGAAAAGAAAATCCGTTTATATAATACACAGCAAGTGATATGAAAATTATTTTTGTGAAAGTAAATGAGTCAAAACATGACAGAGTTAAAGAATATGATAACCTAAAACATTATAATACTCCAATTAACCACAAATAAAAATAATCTGAGTATTGACATAAATATCACATTTTGGAAGATATCAGCAAGCAGAATAATTACTGACCTTCTCTTGGTCTAATTTAAATAACCCATAATTATCAGATTTTACTCTATAACAATTAAAATGAATTCACATTTATCTCAGAAATGACGATAATGTTACGTGTCACAGCAATTAAAATTTATAATAGTTAAATAGGTAAAGACTGTCTCTTTTATTGGATTCAAAACCAATTTAAAAACTAATTTAGTATCAAAACATTCCTGAAACAAGTTAGGAAAGCGTACAGCCATGGGCGAAAGCAGGGGGAGGGAGGCAAGCCAGGCACCTGCCCTCCCCCTGGATTTTTGGAAAAAAATCAAAATTGAAAAAAGAAGGAAATATACCAAATATTAATACCAAAAATTAAAATTATAAAAAAATATTTAACCTTCTATCCTTAGTAAAAAATCGTTTAACAACTTCCTCTACAAATTAGGCAAAGTTGTGAAAATTAAGGTCAATTCTGTAAGCAAATTTTCTGCCCCCTCCACCCTCTTGGAAAACATCCTCGCAGCGCCCATACGTACAGCATATCACAAATGGGCACATTTCATGCAATTGAGTATTTGAAAGAAATGATATACGTGTACATAAGGGAAATAGCATTTTAAATTTCTTTTCTTCGTTATAAATAATCCAATTTCTTGCTACGTAAAAATATTGCATGCATACTTAAGGAAATTAAACGTATCTTTGTGAGATTGTTTATGTTAGCAACCAGGGCCACCCCAACAGAGGTGCAGGGCTCAGGGCAAATCGACCTATGTGGGACCCCATTATCAGTAACCGCCAAATTAAACTAAGAATTAGACTTTCCTTGCAGTAATATAGAAGCATAGGGCATCTGAAATCGCAGAGCCCGGGGCGGCCACCCTGATTTGCCATGCCCATGGGACAGCTCTGTTAGCAACAATGAAGAAGTAACCATGGGAGAAATTTTCTAAGTTCAACTGGAATTAAGACATTCTTGTTTGATTTTCTTGATAATGGCTACTCCTACGATAAAAATATATAGGAAAAGAAATACTCTACTTTATTAGTTCTACAAGTTTTATTTGAAAACTATTTTGATATGACTACTGCTTTACAAGATATAACAGAGTTAATTTTTTGTCACCAGTAAAGTGATACCCCTGATTGGCTTACGTGATTCATTTATATGATTTTCTTATTGTCTTTGACTGTGTCCTTAATATCATATTTCATGAAAATCTGTTTGGTAAAAGCAGACGGACAAACAGACCGATGTTAATAGGCGCTTATGCTGAAAGCAAAACGTCTAAAAATAAACTTAGCTCTTTCCACTGATACCTTCAGGTTCCAAGAAATATCTTGCGTATAAAAAATTTCAAAATTCATACAAAAATATTCAACATTCTTTCCCATGTACATACAAGGGCGAGTCAAATGAAAACCTTAAAAGTGCAAAAAAAATCTGGAAACTACAGTGCGCAGCTGTAGGCACAATATGTCATTACCCAAGGTTAGACACACGTACTATGTATGGCAGATCTGACTCCATGACGTCAGGAGAGCAGCGCAAAGATGACAGATGGCCTCCTCACCGAGGCCCACTTGTAGAGCGCTACATTTCAAACAGGGTCACAGTCACCAGTGCCACATATTCTGACCTCCTTAGGAATCACTTGAAGCCAGCAAACCAAACAAAACGTCATGGACTGCTCAGCACTGGTGTCTTGCTGCCACACGACAATGCTCAGCCCCATACTGCTCGTGACACTGTGATCATCAAGGAAATGTGTGTGGAGTGCCTCCTTCCATCCTCCATACTCGCCCCTTCCAACTACCATATTTTTGGGCCACTCAAGGAAGTGATTGGTGGAAAGAAATTCTACTCCTATGAAGAAGTGCAAGAAGTGGTACATGAGTGGCTTCACACGTGGCCAAAAGAATTTTTTTCCAAAGGAATCCAGGCATTGGTGAAATGCTGGAGGACCTGCATTGAGCGCAAAGGGGACTACGTCGAAAAATGAATGTGTTTCTTGACCTATCTGCAATATACAGGGTAAAATTTTATAGTTTTCATTTGACTCACCCTCATAATATAGGAGTAAACAAGAGGGGAATCAAAACAGAGCTCAAGTAAGGGACAATGAACTATATAAAATCCACTAGGTATCCTGCCAAGAATCTGATGAAAGACATTGTAATCAAACCAAACATTCTTGAATTGTTTGCTTTACTTCCAATTACTGATGCAAACCATAAAAAATAATTAAAAGATATAATTAAAGAACCATTTACCTGATAGAAAGAATGTGTCATGAGCATCTCGAGCTGGATGTTGCTGAGGCTGGAACAAGGCATCAAAATTCCAGAATGAACTTTCCACATAGTTATTTGATGGCATTTCTGAAAATCTAAGATTATGTACTTTCAAATATACATATATAAAAATCCAGTAATTACTAAAATAAATAGAAAAGTCATCTTATATCACTCACCCCATTTCCAAAAATATCTGCCTAAACTGAGACCGAACTTTTAATAGAGGATGTAGGTGGCCCCCAACTGGAGATACACCAAATGCATCAAAATTATAAGCCTTAAAGGTTTTCCCAGACCATGAACCACTAGCAATCATATCACTATTAAGATCAGTCTCAGACTTGATTACTGATGTGCGGAATTCTGAGCCTTTCTTTAACAAAAAGCAGTTGATTATGCTGAAAATATACAAAAACAGGAGTATTGTTGGTGAATTTCATAAACAATTCAATATATACAAAAGTAATAGGAATTAATATACTTGAGGATAAAACAAGTGTTGTGACTTTTATACAAATTATTATACAATTATGGTAAAACCCAGAAGCCAAAGTAAAAGGTTACATACTTCTCTTCAATCAGTTTCCTCTTCTTGTAATCTTGTTTTAAAGAGTCAGGTACTTTGTTGTCCTCGCTATTAAGAATAAAGCACAAATTTTCTTTCACTGTATCATTTATTGAAGGCACTTTCCGTTTGACAACAGGACTCCCAGAACTCTTATCAATATATATCCAACCATTAGACATTGCTTTACTGAAACCCACTTTGGCAAATGGCACATCCTTCTGGAAAATGAAAACATCCAATGGGAAATGACGATGAATAACAATTGTAGGTTTCTGGGAGAAGGTTATATTCATGACACTTGCAGAGGTTTCTTGTTTACTTTTTAATCTAGCAATGAAACCAGCTGCAAAATACATAGGCTACCATTTTATACTTTAAAAATTAATATTTGTGATGAAAAATTTCCAATTAATTAACGAAATTTTATTTTCAATTTTATGAAAAAAAACACCTTTAAAATGACTATTATAAACAAAAACCAATATAAAGATTTTAAATCAACGAATGATTTTGTCAGGGATTTCAAACTCATGGCCCACTTGGTGCATTTATGCAGCCAACGAAGTAAATTATTTTAAGCTATACAGCTCAAACTCAATAGTATATCTTATAAAATATTTTACGTGAAACTTTTTAATAATATAAGACATTCAAGAAGTGTGTTTAAAATATATTCAGTTTACTGGTCGTTCCCATTTATAAAAAAACCCTACACATTTATGTTAAAAAAGAATGTTCTTCCTGCTGCATGTTTCTTAGTTTACGAAGGACCGAACTCTCAAAGCCCAATGTAACATTTACATAAAGAATGGGTTTGAGAATGCATCATAGAATTGGGATGATTTCCTTCTTGTGGAAAAGGAGAGTGAATGTTTGAAGAATATGAAAGTCTGAGGACTGGGATAATATGGAATGTGACCTGTGGATCAGGCACAGTAACTTAGTGGGGCCTGCCAATTTGGCAGAGAGCCTTCATGCAGCCATGCACCAATGTGACTTTGAGATCCTTACATCTCAGACACCAAGTCAGAGAATAAGAAAAATATTAACCTCAATATGACCCATGACTGCCAACCTTGGCAGAGGGACGGTTAGTGTGTCTAACTCTGAATGCTAAGGTCACAGGTTTGAATCCTGCAGAAGGCATAGTCATGTGTTAGTCTTTGTTATTGTTATTACACTCATTGGAAAAGCTGCAAAGTGCTGTTTATGAACTAGTGAAAAAAAAATATCGGTAACTCAGATGAGAAGAATTTTGGAGATATATGCAAACAGTTTTGCTAAGGTCTTTTATCTTTCCTTTCTCTACCTTAAGATGGATGGGAAATGGAGAGACCTGTAAATACTAAATGAGTATAGTTGAGAATCAATTAACCCTTTTGCTGCATAAATTGCATAGCAGTAGAAAATGTATCCTTTCACCAAGTTTTACCATAACGTTCAAATCACATAGAAATGAGCACCTAACACCTATTAATGCTGCCATGTCACTTTCATTTTTACTTTCTCATACGAAGTATCAAGAAAGTATTGTTTTCACGAAAAAATTCGACCTCGAGATTTTTACGGAAATACACGTTTTAGGTGTCGCTGAATCCGAAAAAGTGGTTTTCGCAATGCCATCTGTCTGTCTGTTACTGGAGCCTAGACGGTCGAACGAAAATGAATGAAATCTCGTACTTAGGCATTTCATCATACTGAGCAGAGCATACATAGAAATGGTTCACATTGCTCAATAATTAAGAGTAGTTTATTCTACGCATTTTTAACAACAATCCGATTTTCTCAAAAACGCCTGTAACGATTTTGATCAAATTTCGTACAGTTACTTGAGTTTACGTCTTCAATAATACTGTATAGTTCATATTTCTCAAAAAGTGAATATAAGGCTAGTTTATTCTAGGCAACTTTAACAAAAATTCAATTTTCTAAAAACTGGCTCATATGATTTTCATTTTCTAAAGATAACTAAACGACGCATTAGTATATGAGAAAGTTTGTACAATGTATATTGTACCGATTTTTTACCTTCAAAATTGATACTCTTTAGGACATTCCCTCGAGTCTAATGACACAGCAAAAGGGTCAAAGAAAGATTTCCCAATAATGTTCTTTCATCATATAGAGACGGCCTTTGTTTGTTTCAGCACTAGGGGCTCCTACCCTGATCCGTCTGGCATCTAACCCACAGCTGCACTTTGTGTGGTGAATTCGCCATCTGAGCTTACCTGGTTAATTAGGTCCCAGCCAAGAAAGTAATGTTGCATTATGCATTCGCACAAGAATAAAGGCAACTTAAAAAAAAAACATTGATCCTCATTCGACCTAAATTGCTCTAAGGCAAAGATTCTGGCCAGGATATCTGGGTACATTCAGCCACTGGTCAAATTTTCGAGATCTTGACTGGATAAAGAGTGTGCATCTCATTGGCTATAAAAATATCTAAGAAAGCTGCTCATACCCATACATACATTGCTAACTTATAGTGATTCCCTATATGAATAAAAACTCTATCCATCTAACAATCTTCTTGGTTTTCTTCCAGCAAATTATTGTAATTTTGAATTCTTTAATTACTACCTCACAGATCATATAAGATCCTGAGAGAGGAAAATGTTTTTTTTATTGAGTTCACCATATAAATATTCGTGTCAACTGATGTAGAAAATATATAAGGGCATGTTCGGCACTTTCTTCAATTTCTATCTCTCAAACCATAAATTATAATTATGTGCTCTTGCTGACTTTTTCAAGGCAAAAGTAAGAGTTTGTCATTACGTATATTGGGCAAGCAAATCTCTCTGATTTAAATAGAATTAGTATAAAGTTTCGTAGGCATTTTTATCTAGTTATATCAAAGAAACACTAATCTAGCCTGCAGCTAGATTATATAGTTTGCCTAATATACAATACCTCGTAAAAAAAACATTTTTACTATACCACTCACCATAATTTGTCCTTGAGAGATACCTCCCTCTGACGGCACGGAATAATACACAACAGCCTCATGACTTCCTCTGTCAGAGACAGTTTTTCCTTCCTCTGTTAACTTCCATGCCTTCTCAGTTATTTGTTCAACGTTAATGACCTTAGAAATAAGATTTTAGAAAATGAAACAGGAATGGAAACGTAATAGTTATATTAATGTCCGACTGTGACGAAATATTCACATAATATAGTTCAAAATTGAAATGAATTCATAACAAAAATTTTTTCAAATTAATTATTGAAATATCAATTACCCATATTTATTTTTTTAATATATATGAAGGTTGGTCACATAAGCAAGTGGTAGTAAACACATCTGTTAAGGGGTTACCAAATATTATTCCCACCTAAAGAATACAATTAGGAAAAAAGCAAATAAAGGAGCCTAAAACAATATTGACCTTATATATTTAAATTGCAGATTAAATACCTCTAACAATTCTACGGAAAGCATTAGTAAAAACCTACAATAATGCGAGATTCTGCATTAGCTCAACGTAGAAAGGGAGTTTCATATAAACATTCTTTTAAATACAAGGAATATTATATCTATCAAACGCTGGCGATGCCAAAATATGGAAGTAAAAAAGGTAACTTACAGGTTATAACTGAAGGTATGAAAAAATAAAATCAGTAGAGCCTTCATACGAGAAAATTAATTAATAAAAATAATGAGGATTTCACAACATTCCTTACATCGCCTAGAGACTGTAAACTCTTGACAGCACCAACAATTTTCTGATGTTCCTCCTTCATTTGAGTCGACAAATTGATCGTATCTGTGCTTTCATTTTCATTCAGAAATGAAAGAATCCTTTGGGCTAAATCGCAAGACATTTTCTAAATATTTACTTTACGAACTTCTGTTTCGCCAGATCTAACACGAGCATGCACACACATGCACATTCGATGAAACACGTCTGCAACTTCATGCGGAATGGAACATCGATACATCGAAATTAGTGCAACTTTATGTAACAAGAGAAGTATGCATGTGATTCGAGTTTATGTAGGGTACCGAAAGTCTCTCGGCACAGTTCTGAGCCTTTTATTTACAGTGATTTAATCATGGAATAAATTCCTCAACTGTACTCTCGATTCGCCATACAAGCAGATTTCCGTTTATGTAATTTTTAAATTATTTTTCTGTTGGCTACTATGTGTTATGAGCGATGGTTAATCACCGGCGTGAGCCATAGAGTATTATAATATGTAAAAGAGCAGTAGGTTCGTAAAGTTGCAATATAAAAATATTCGGTAATATAATCATTACATAGTAATTTTGTTATAAGTTCAGTGAATGTTTTATTTATATTTTCTGAAAATATTTAGCTGAATATTTTTTTGAAAAAGAAAACAGTAAAATAAGTTGATTTGTTTTTTTTGTAGTATATCATTAATATTATTTCATGTCTTTGATATCAAGAGTGGCGGCAAATTTTTACCTCGCTTATACATTTTTAAACTGAAACCGGCCCTGCTTTCATGTGAAAAGTAAGTTATATATTGTGCTGTGTCAGTGAGAAACTTGAAAAGTGGCAAATGTGTGTACATCAATATTAAGGTCAAAGAAAAATACGTGTTTTACTATTTATTTATAATTTTATTCGTCTATATGAAAATTACTATATTATTTTTTAGGAATATCCCACAAAATATACCCAAGTAAACACATAAAATAACATGCAAAATAACAAAAGCATTTCCTACTTTAAGAACTGTTGAAAATTACAGTTCTGCTGTTAAATATTGTGTTCAGCAGAATGTACCATTGTAGTATTTGAACATTCCAGTATAACAAACAACAGTCACATGAATACCAGTTGATATAGAAGCAATACTTCCAAAGATCTTAAACTTTCAGTTTCACAAAACAATGAGGCATCGATCAAATGAAAGAAATTGCCAGCTTTTACAAAGACCAGATTGTTGGCATTAACACCAGCCTTTGAATGTATTATTCTAGTGCTTAAGCTGTTACGCTTATATTTTTGTTTAGGTAAGTGTCCAAAGGGTCTAAAAGATTTTTGAAAATCCACTAGCTGAACATAATTTGAATTTCATACATAGTCAGATGATTGTCAAGACGAAGAACCTTACTGGTGAATTGATAATTCTGGGTATTGTTTCAATAATTTCAAATAATCTCCTTTAATATCTGAAAAACCCCTTCTTCCAATTTTACAACCAGCCAATTGGCATCCAAAGCAGAGAGCTTGTTTGAAACACATTCCTGATGAAATGCCTCGAATTACCCCTGCCACAAATGTATCGCCAGCTCCTAAAGTATCTACTATAGAATCCGGAGGAAAAGCAGGAGAAGAATATAACTCTGACTTCTCAAAACATTTTCCAGTGAAATCCTGGTAAGACAATTTTGAGCCGATTTCTACAGACTTAGGATGTGGACACATTGCTGAACTGCCATATTCTCCCCATGCAGAAACAACCACTGACCTTCAAAAAATAAAACGGAATGAATTTCTGCATTGTATCAAATATTCAAGCTAGGATTCCCAAACTCAAATTACACAGGATAAATTAATGATTTTGAAATATATGGTGGGCTGCATAATAATTAGCCTAAGCATTTAACTAAAAAGTACCTGACTCAAAATGGTATAATTTTCATTAAGAACAAATCATACAAATCCTAATTACAGTACCAGACCCCATATCTGGCAAGCTGGATTTGGGGTTCTTAGCTCAGTATATACTTATAATATATTAAAGAAATATTAAAAGTAAAGAATAAATGGATTTTGTTTCCAAAATCATTGTATGTACACTTTTCTATGCACAAATTAAGGCCAATTACACTTTTTCTCTTAAAATTGAAATCGCCACTGTACCTTTATCCTCTTTTCAGAAAAAGCTGCTACATATAAAATCATTTTATATTGAATTTCAGTTATTGCTATGTAATTATATAGGCAAAATAATAAAATTCAACAGATTCTAATGAAAATCTCAGTATCTATGATTAAAATGAACCAGATTCGAGAAAAATAAGCAAAAAATTTTCAGTACAGTTTTTCTGTCATTAGTGGAAACTGAAATTTTGGTATTTAGCCTTTTTAAATACATAGCGATAATCAGAACTTCCATGAGCATTTTACACCATGATTATATATTTCTGCTGAAATATTTTATCCTTGATTCATTACTCCATTGAGCATATCAACCACCAAAATTTTTTAAAAATTGGTATCAGACACCTGAATACCTTTTGAATACCCCAAATGTATAAATGAAAGGGAGGGCTAAAGAGGATCACAGGGTGTCTCCTTGTATAGCAGGACCTAGCAGAAATGCAAATACAGTAGTCCTTCACCAACCACAATTTGTCAACCAAGGTTGAAAGTTGTTCCTGACTTGCCAACATTGATATCCAGTCGAAGGAATTTGGTAGAGGGGTAGTTAGCGTGTCTAACTCCCACTGCAAGGGTCGCGGGTTCGAATCCTGCCGAGGGCATGGTCATTTGTGCTTGTCATAAAAAATGTATTACAACACATGTAATTGGGGAAACCTGTTTGTGTCAAATAAATGATTATTATTATTATAACTCCCAATAAGATCACACGTGGGTCAGGAAGGGGAGGTTCCAAGGATTTTATGGAAGTTTTGGTTTTACTAACCTTCCCTGAAGCATAGGGCTAAGTGGGCAACATAAGCAGGGGCTGCTATGCCATTATATTAGTAATGAACAGAAGTTCTTTTTACTTTGAATGTATTTTGGTGTTCTCGTGTTCTTCATGCATAAAATATTCTATGTTATAGAATTTGAAGTATCACCACCTACTTAATTACTTGGAAAGCTAGATATAAAGAGTATTTTTTTAACATCAAACTATGATACAAAATAATGGCAATGACTTTATTGTATTTCTGCTTCATAACAACAAACTGGACAAAAGTTTAAACCATCCATGTAGAACAATCATGATTTCAACAAAAAATAATTTTTCCATATTATAAAAACATAATCACTATCCCCACTGAATAAAAATCAATAGCTAAGCTGATAAAACAATAAATGAGAAACAGAGATATTCAAAAGATGGAAATTTCTATCATTGGTCATCAACTCTTATAATATGGTTTAATTCATTTGCTTCAGAATTCCTTATAAAAGATATTTTGTCTAAATTAGCTTCCATAAGAGGGGTTGTCTTATAGTCGGGTGAATATGGTATATACCAGGGATGACCAAACCTACTTACCCTCGGAGCCGCATACAATAATCTTCATAAGTTCGGGAGCTCACGAGCCATGGTTTGGCCACTCTTGGCATATAAGTATATTCATCCTTTTATGGCATAAGACGGGAGTCATTCAATAAGTATACTTAATGTTCAATGTTGAGGGGTTAATGTTATCCTTTACCATCATAAATATTCCATTCAAATCTTAGCTTAGACTGTATAGGCTTAACAGGCTTACTGCTGTGGCGGACAAAAGCATCTGTTCAGATATTTGACTATGGCTCTGTGGTGGACACTGGTGCTTGCTAAGATACTTGCCTATGGTGTGGTGATGGATACCAGTGTCTGCTCTAATTTATCTCTCATAAAACACCAGATGGACACTTTTGCTACATTGCAATGTATCCTATATGTTTACTATGGTGCTACTATCCACACTTAAGGCTTGACTTTTGGAAATTAATGTTTTCTCACAAATTTTTTTGCAAACTGACAAGAGGTATACTGTTTTGTTCATCTCTTTGAATTAATGAGAGAAAGGTGATGGCAACACATGGTCAGCTGATATGAGAGGAGCTATGTCAGCACATCACTGGATTTTCTTGGAATTGAGAGCTTTGTATAAGTGCTGATAACGAATGTTAAGCTAGCTCAAGTGGATACTTGGAACAAGATTAATATCACTATAGTTTCTTCAGCAAAGGGAGTTGGCGAGTTAAAAAAAATTCAGAGCAGTTCATCTATAATGATACTATTTTGCAAATGAATCTATTTTCCCATATAATCTGAGTTAATATACACCCTTATCACTTGTTTTTTTTTATTGTTGACCTAAAAACAAAAATTTGAAAACTACCTTCATCTGTCAACCTGTTAAATAGATGAAGGGTTTCCTGAATTGTGAAATAACTAAGGTAAATCAACTATGAAATGTGTTTCCTTCCTCCATTTACTTGGGTTCATAAGCTTTGTTGGAAGATGATAAATGAAGATAAAGAAAGAAAGTAACTGAGTAAGCAAGATAAAAAGTTAAAGTGGATTCAAGAGATTACAGCACCACTGCTTGATAACCATATACTAATGGCAAATAATAAGTAATTTTCAAAGGCTCGCAGAAATTAAATCAGAAAAAATGCTTCATAATACTGATGTATACTAAATACACAATAAACACAGCAATAAAAGTGTAGAGCATAAAAAATCAAATGAATAATAAAAAATTGTGTCTGAAAAAATGAAATCCCCATGCTACATCGGCAACATGCCAGTAAGTACATGAAAGCCCACAGCATCCCAACAGTAATTAAAAGATTTCACTTCCACCACAAGCATTCTAAGCAGAAATGAAAAGAAAATAAGCCATTAAAATAACTAATGATAAATTAATTATCACATTTCACAAACTATAAGTTCCAGATTAATGATCAATAATATTAATAGTTGACATATTAGATTTATAATCCGTTGTTTGTGTGAGCAATAAATAGGTGCTGCCAACAACAGACTGCCAAATATTTAAATAGACATTCAGTGGCTTCCTCTTTTCAGTAAAAAGTCAAATCACTTAACATCTGAATATGCTTTGTTCCTTCTGTTTTAATGTAATCTTATTATTATTTTACATTTACTTTTATTATAACACCCATAGATGGGTTTGTATTCAATAAATCATTTTTTCTTAAAGTCGCATTTTTCAAGAACACAACTGCACAGTGGCGCACACACCTGGGAGATCCACCGGGTCCGAACCACTCCCCCCATGGAAAATTTTGATTTTACTAAACTGTGGAAACATAAATATTTTAAATTTGGGTTCATAGAATAATAGGAGATGGTTTGCCCGCCTTGTTATTAACATAAATATAATTAATAATGCAACATGTGACATTGATATAACTTGCATACAACTTTTGTGCTTGCCAAATATTTTGGACTTCCCCTTGAGAGAAATCTGTGCACGCCACCGCAACTACAGTGTTAAGCAAGTCATATATCTGTATATTATCACACAAGTAATTATGATTTATAACTTACCCATCACTAACATGATTTGCCATTCCTTCTATTGTAGGTTTCATCCCATTCCATCCATGAAACCTTGCAAAATCCTTGCCTACAAACACGCAGTCGGATAGTTTTGCCAATTTCATGAGTTCAGAATTAGTTTGCTCTAATTCAACAGAAATACTAGGAATGTTATAAGATCCTTGACCAGATGAATGCATTTGACTTCTCCAAGATCTTATGTGAGCCATCATGATGGAAACAGCATCAATATTTATTCCCTAAATGTTAAATATATTAATAATAATGAATTTTTATTTTTATTGTCAGTAAATCTTCTAAGAAAATTTTACAATTACACATGAAATTTCAAGTGCGTTTGTCAGATAAAATATTTTTCCTCAAAATTTACTAAATGTGAATATCCTCTAGTAATTTGTTTTTGTAATTTTGGTCTTGCATAAATCACACAGAAAGAAATGCTAAATTGGCACAAAAATATTCAGCAAATGGTTTTTTAGTTTGAATAAATGTTATAGTAAACTAAAATAGATATCAAAGAATGATACTATATGACATCAAATGTCATGTGAATGAAGGAGAATTTCTTGAATATCTCCGAATATGAAAAAAAGTATTAAGTAAAATAGATGGATTGACATATATGGGGAGAATGTGCCTAAACATCTTTTCATACCAAAATATGGAGTTTGATTTTTACACCAGGATTAATAAAGGATAGTGGACCAAAGGCTGACAAACCTGGAAAAAGTAGGTATGCACGAAATAGAAAAATTTGGGAGGAAAGGGTATATAGGAGAATATTTTAAGATTAATATTAAATTAGATACTATGAAAACTTAATAGGTTCAATAAATATTAAACGCATTTTATTGTCATAAGATGATAAAGACAGGGTTTTTGGAGGGATGGAATATGAATCTATCTTTGAATGATTGAATATATAGTTTGCATGAATCAATTTAACTCACTTATCATTTATATTGGGCAAGTAATATTCCTGCTTGATACATTCAAAAGCATTCGCTACTTATTAAATTATTTCAAGAGAACTTGTCCCAACATTATTTAAACTCAAATTCGTATTTTTACTAATGCGAAAATGGTCGAGATATGACACAAAGAATATACATTACATAAGCTATCAGTAATAAAATATAACTGAGTGATTAAAATCTATTAAACTAAATGGAATTAATTTAGACAAGGAAAAATATTAATTAAAAGTACCTCAAAATGAACCCAAGAATATTTCGAAAGGTCCAATTTTTTAAAATCATCAAGTGATAACTCCGGCATATCTCCCTTAGACTGAAGTATCGTTCGGGATCCATTTTTTGAATTAACGAGTATGGTCGAAATTGGAAATTCCTCTAGAAAGTTTTTATCTCCTTTTGGTTCCCATAATGGGCAATTTTCGATTGATATACCATAATCGTGGAAATCCTTAGCAAGGAAACTATGCATATTTAATGGAACAAAATAAAAGCAACCAATTATATTTTTATTAACATTTAATGGAAATGTAATTACATATAAGCTGATTACAATTCTTATCATTAATTTGAAATTTCAAAATTATCAAATAAATAAAAGTATATTTTCAAGTATATTACTGAAACTTTTAATCGTACGATAATTTTTACCAGGCATAGAATGCCACATACCTCAATTTTGTATTTGTTGTCAAGATTCCAAAAAATTCACATGAAGCACCGATTTGAGCAAGAACGGTGCAGTTATTGGCTGCGTTACCTCCCCGCTGACAGCGTATTCCCAAACATCTCCAGTAAAATAAGGAGCATAAAAATTATCATAGATTTATTCAATTAATATCTACAGCAATCTTCTCGGTGGCAAATTATAAGTCCACAATAAGAGGACGGTTTCACAACGAACGAATATAAGGTTTGCGTGAATATAAAAGTACAAAATTTACATCGTATAACAAACCTTAACCTAATTTCTCCCTTTCTGAAGGCTGTATTACCTTTGATCAGAATCTTCGGCAGGAAAATATTCGCAATCGTTTACAAGGTCTATACAAACGGAGCCAACACAGAGAATTTTCTTCCCTGAAGAAGTCATGATAAGTACCAGTGCCAGTAGGTATGAGAATGACGAAACATACTAAAAGACATACTCTTACCTTGAGAAACTTTCCAATTGGTTCAATGAGTGCGGGTAGAACCATGGAAGAATAATTATTCTTCCATGGTAGAACTACAATAGTGTTGAGATGCATGATATTTTCAAAGTTATCGCGCGAAACAGTAATCAAAATATTCTTTAGTTATAGCACATAGAGGTAGAATAAAGATTTTGGAACAATATATGAGATCCTTATGTAGACTCAATTAAATAATTCCAGGTTATTTTTTCAACGTAAAAATTAACATTTTACTGGTACAAAGTTGAAGAGCATAAACGATTAAATAGCGACAACTTATGTTTGAGTCACAAACCGGAGATAGCAGCGCAGCATGTAGTTGTATATGTTGTCTAAATTTCTGTTTGAAAATTAACCTTGTCTAAGATTTCTTATTAATTACACTAACGTAAGCGTTGGGTATTCCTGCAAATTTTCATCCAAAATACACTTCACGATTTCGGAAAGCTTTTAATGTATTTTATGTAGGTATATTATATGCTACTTTAATTTAAAACAAACAAAATTCAACGGACGGTGACGGTATACAAATTGCAATGATCGCCAAGTCCGAATTACTTTTAGGGGTTTACGGTCTAAAAAATAACGTGCGGAATACCTATGTAGATTTTTTTTAAAATTGTTCTTCCTTCACTGTTATTCCGAATCGCTATCACTTATTGATAAATTTAACCGTTCTCGCAGATTTTGTTCGTAGAAACTGTGGGCATGGATATTTCGAACACTTTAGTGTGCAAATCTTGTCGAATGAGTTTCATATCCAATTTTATTTTCATAGCGGGAATTATTTTTGCCATTTTAAAGTTCAAATATTACTTTTGAAGCGTCCACCATATTGTTTTTGTGCTCATGCATAAACGCCACAAGAAATTTTTGTTATAAATGTAATGGCATTACAGTACACATGATAGCAAACCAAATAAAGAAGAAATATTTGGTGGTTGGACGATTTCTACTGACACTTCCATGAAAAAAAACATCAAGCCATCATTTATTGTTAAAGTATAGCAGGGATGGCAAATGACTTTTGTGTTGCCTGTCAAGAAAGTAATTTGAATCATCAGATTTTCTTTTTGCGTGCTACTAGTTTACGTCTCCTCAAAGAAACTTCATATTTTATACATATAGAAAATACAAGCTTACTCGTGTCAAATAAAACTGCACATGTGCCATGTATTTCTCATCTCCGGTTTATAGACTGTGCAAAGAGTCTTGGATCTGATGGCATTCCAGCAAACTTCTAAAATGCTCTTGTAATTCACTTTCATCTCCACTGACATTGCTATTTAACAAATCTCTGAACAGTGGTTACTTTCCAAGCAATTTCCACCATCCATAAGTTATTTGAAAAATTTGTGTAATTTTATAAAACCAATATTCAAAAATATTATTTCTTCTCAGCAACATGGATTTGTACCTGGGTGTTTTTTCTACAAGTAACTTAGCAATTTATAAAATTTTATTATAAATGCATCGGAAACCAATCACCAGGTTTTCTCAGTTATACAGATTTTGTAAAGGGTTTTGACAGAGTTGATTGCACAGTATTAATAGCCAAATCTTAGGAATCAATGGAAACTTTCTTTCCTGGCTTAGAAGTTATTCACAGATAGATAACAAATTGTTAAAATAAAATAATCTAATTTGGACTGCCTCTATTCATATTTTGGAGTCCCACCCAAGGATTCCACCTTGGATCCCTATTGTTTGTATTTGTGAAATATTTCCAAATGTACATTTTTTATTTTATTCTGATTTGAAATTTTTTAAAGCAATTAAAAGAAACATGACTGCACGTCATTGCAAAATCTACCTGACAAACTAAATGCTTAGGTCCTATCCAGTGATGAGCTGGAATAAAATTAAGAACAGGCTCTCTTAAAAAAAAGTATTAAGGAAAATTTGATAATGATGGAAGGAGAGGCCTACGTAACAGGGGCATCAATCGCTCTATGTTAGTAATACCATTCCGCTAGCTTAACAAGTGTCCTGTTCATAATATACTTCATTTAATACACGGTTGGTAATCGAATGCCAGATAGGGCAAAATGTGCTTGAAAGGACAAAATCAATAAATTTTCATATTTTCTAAAAATTTAACAACCGTCTCGCAAATTCAGAGAAAAATTAACAACCGACTCGCATGTGCCAGCGGGAGGCGGCTTCAGCTAATCATTGGTCCTATCCAATCATCTGTCTAAGAATGCAAACAAATACAATATAATTAGTCTCTACCTGATTCAAAATCCCATTCTATATACCGTATTCACCTGAATCTAAGACGACCTTTTTTTCCAAATTTTCAGCTGTAAATATCAAGAGTCGTCTTACATTCGAATACAAAGTATATTTAAGCATTTAATCAATGGTTTTTACAACAAATGGTATATTAGAGTAAACAATTCACAACAGCAAATTCAAGTACGTACATAAAGAAGTGAAATAAACAAATAGTAATAACAATAAGAAAAACATGACGGGAATAATAATTATTTAGACTAATAATCATGGTCGACGATCATAACACAGACGACGTACTTTTATCTTGCACGTAA
The DNA here is from genome assembly GCA_036926305.1 of Uropetala carovei. Lineage (NCBI taxonomy): Eukaryota > Metazoa > Arthropoda > Insecta > Odonata > Petaluridae > Uropetala > Uropetala carovei. The sequence goes on along the minus strand of JAXCHB010000172.1, from coordinate 3,434,032 downwards.
TGGCACATAATGTCAAAACAAATGAGAGCGGAAATCATTGGGATTCCCCTTTCAAACGACGCACCGCTATTCACTAAGTGTGACAGTAATTTTGAGTTGTGCATTCTTGATTTAAATGCACAACCCTTAAGTTAAAATGACAGATCATGTTGAAGTACGTGGCACGAGTGCAAAGGGAAAGTTAACAAAGGAATTATCCGGAGCTAAGATACAAATTTTAAGCCGATCGTGATAAATTACGCCGAAAAAACTAATAACTGTGATGCGAGTAGAAAGTTCGGTGTATCTGAGGCAAATGTGCGTCGATGAAAACTCTCAAAACAGGAACTAGAAAAAGCCAAAGCCACAAGGAAGTCGCTCAGTGGTCCAAAATTAGGCCGATTTCATGGCATTGAAGAAGAAGTAGTCTAGTTTGTGCGCACCATGAGGAAGAACGGTATGCCTGTTTCGACTGAAAGTATTATACTTAAAGCTAATGAAATTACTAGAGGACTTAATATATCATTGCAAGAATTCAAGGCCAGCAGAAGTTGGTGCGTGAGAATGATGCGACGAAATAATTTTTCTTTATGGCGACGAACTTCGCTGTGTCAGAAATTGTCAGAAGACTATGTTGAAAAACTTCTCGCTTACCGGAAATACGTAATTGGACTTAGAAAAACCAATAATTACCTTTTGAGCCAAATAGGAAATGCCGATGAAACTCCGGTTTTCTTCTACATGCCATCTAATTATACTGTGAACGAAAAAGGTGCGAAGTCCGTCCTAATTAAAACTACAGGCAACAAAAAAATGAGTCACGGTAATGTTGGCGGTTTTAGCAGATGGGACTAAATTACCACCATATGTGATTCTAAAGCGGAAAACAATGCCTAAGAAACATTTGCCAAGTGGAATAATAGGTGTCAAGAAAAGGGGTGGATGACTAAAGAACTAATGAGAGATTGGTTACGTGTGGTGTGGAATAGACGGCCAGGAGCTTTACTGAAACAAAGAGCAACGCTTTCACTGGATGCATTCAAGGACACTTATCTCCTGAAATTAAAAACATAATGAGTGCGATGAATATTGATCTTATTGTAATACCTGGAGGAATGACATCGCAACTTCAAGTTTTAGATGTTGCTGTCAATAAGTGTTTTAAAAATAATTTAAAGGTTTTGTATTCTGAGTGGTTACAGAGTGGAACTCACACTTTAACACCAAAATGAAATCTTAAGAAACCTGTAGTTGCAATGCTCTGCCTATGGATCAAGGTATCGTGGCAACAAATAAATGCAAAAGTAATAGTGAAAGGATTTAAGAAATGCTGCTTATCTAATGCCATGGATGGGAGTGAGGATGATGTTTTGTGGGAGACTGATGATGAAGTTGAGAGTGATAAAGATAGTGAGCATGAGGAAAATAGTGAAGGTTGCATAGACAGTGATGATGACTAACACAATAAAATGATTTTATGCAGCACTTGGATTGAAATGTTTTTTTGTTGTCCTGAAATGAGTATATTCTTTCAATGTATTTACTTTATTTTTAATGTTATCTTAAAATGAATGCTACCATTTAATTTGTTTGAAAACCTGAATGGTTCTATTTGTGATGTGATCTTATGATTTTAAAATGTTAAAAGACAATGACATTCAAGAAAAGTATAAGAGAAAATAAATATTTCACAAGATTTATAATTTTTGTAGTCATGAAGGTCAATTTGAGCTTTTTTCTCTTTTGGAATCATCAAAATGGGGGGTCGTCTTAGATTCAGGGTCGTCTTGGATTCGGGTGAATACGGTAATTACACCATAGGTCAGTGATGGCAAACCTATGGCACGCAAGATGATTTTGATTGGCACGCTAATGAAAGGCAATAAACCAATCAAAGCATTTATTGTACTGATTTAGCGCCACAAAACATGTTATTTAGTCAAGTATTGTAAACGTTAGTTTTACAGATACAATCTTGTCTTGATCACGAATTTAATTTAGTTGGCATGCAAAAATAAATCAAGGACTTTTTGTGGCGAGGCAGAAAAGATTCGACAATTTTAGTAATACTGGCACGCGGACAATAGAAGGTTATAGATGTGGGTGTTTGGTTCAATAGCTCTTTGACATTTAAAATTCACATAGATACGACTAGTGGGCAATGAAATTATTTGACTTCATACTTAGAAACCCCAGTGGCTTTAAAAATTTTAACACACAAAAATTACTTTTTTATATTTACTTTAAGATTGCACTGTTTTTCAACCTATTATTGACAATACTTTTGGCACCACAGATACCTATTTAGTCAAGATTTCACCTCCACTGTTAAAACATGTTATATATGAAATTATCGTAAACCAAGAGCATTCTATTTTGGATTTTAAATATTAGCTATTATATTAACTCATGGAATTAAGGTTAAATTTTACTACAATTACACTTCAGACTACTTAAAACTAAATATACCCACTCCTAGCTTAATGTTCTTACTTGGTTCCAGGAAAATTTAGCTCTAACTGTGTTATATGGAGCACACACTTTCATAAGAAATAATGTTATAAGCATTAATTCATTCCAGAAATCCTATAAATGGATATGGAAATAGCTACTAGAACTAATAAAACATGAAAAATATAAACTAACTAGGTATAGCCTGTCATATGATGGGTCAAAATAATATATCAAAAATGGAAATTTCAAAAGATAATTTTTGTTCTGTTCAAAATAAATTTTCTCCTTCTTTCTCTCCATCTCTATCTCTCGTATTAAAAGTATTAAAAGCACACACCCAGAAAGGATTGAAATAACAGTATGATTTCAAGGTCTAACAATGAAATTGGTAGGCAAGGCAACATCCTGTTAAAACAGTGCTGGAAAACATTACATGTAACGAATTAATGAAAAAACTAATTTTGAGTTAACGTAACGAAAAACGTTAACGAAATTTTTCAAAAAGCTGTAACGAAAAACATAACGAAAACCAAAAATTTAATTTCGTTATTTCTTTAACAGATTCGTTACTACTTGCTCTAGCTGGCTATAAAGCTTGTAGGGACATTCATACATGGCATCTGGGCGAGCGAAAGTGGGCTAAAACCCTTTGTCACCCGCTGAACCATTTCTACCGCCTTGTCGCGAAAGGAGCCCTACCCCAACCATCACCCATTGTCCTTTTGGATTTTTCCAAATTTATGAAAGAAAGGATTCCTTCAGGAAGCATAAGAGAAGAAACGAGGAAGATAAAGCATTGATCTTAAATGTATGTGCCGCTTTCACATTCGCTGTTCCCCCTCCCAGTATATCGTCCTTTCAAACTATTGTTTTCAATATTCGTTAGGATTGGGGTTTTCCACTTACTCGTTATACTCAAGTTCCTCTTTTAGAGGTCGGTGCTCTCCAAGTTACTGTCTCACCCTCTCCACCCCTAGATCCTGAACTGTGTCATTTGTTCGTCAGTCTATTTACACTGTTGGAGAAACATCTCACAATCAGTGCTTTTACGATTCAAACACTACCGGCCGAATTCATAGATTTCCAGTTAAACCCGGGATTAGGTGGTTTATGCTAGTACCGGTCTAATTATTAAAAAATAGTTATTAATTTTACAGCAATTAAGTAGTTTACAGAAAAAACCTTGACGAACGTAGTTGTATCCCATTGAAAGCATTCCATAAAAATTTCATAATAAACTTTTTATCGATTTAAATTTAGAATAGGTATTTCTATATCTATATATCTATATCTATAGTTCACCCTGCAAGCCACCGCAATGGTGTGTGGCAGGGGGTGCAATAGCACCAAGGTAAAGCGCATAATAATGTATAGTATCATTCTACGTCGGCTGATTTCCTTTCGTAACTTCTGTTCTGCTCAGCTATCGTTCTAGGGAAAAACGAGCCTTTATACCTCTCAGTCCTACAGGCTATCTCTCTTATTTTACGAGGATGGTCCGTTCTACCAATATAAGTTGGCGCTCTTATTATTTCTTCGACATCGCTGGAGAATATATGCGTTCTAAATCTTTCGAGAAGTTTTAACCTAGAGCGTGATCGGCGCTCAGCTAGTGATTCCCATCCTAAGTCCTGTATCAAGGCTGTAACACTATTGTTTCTATCGTAACAATTTTTGACGAATCTAGCGGCTTTTCGCTGCACTCTTTCTAACTCTGAGATTGATCCTTTCACGTACGGATCCCATATGCTAGACGCGTACTCTAATAGCGGTCTTACTAACGAGAAGTAACATGTCTCTGACTTTTTCCTCACTTTTACCTACTATGCGTTTGATGAATCCTAGTTTCTGTTTAGCCTTCCCGCATATATTTCGTATGTGCATATCCCACGAGAGGTTGCTTGTTAAAGTAACGCCTAAGTATTTGACGGAATCGGCTAGTTTTAGCTGGACGCCTTCAACAGTGTAATTCGTCGTGTCAATGTTTTTGTTTCCCCAGAATCTCATAAAGGAACACTTTCCTAAGTTCAATTCTAACTTCCACTCTTTACACCACTCGAGAATTGCATTTAAGTCGTCAGAAAGTAATAATTGATCATTAGGACTGTTAATCTCTCTGTAAACTACTGTATCATCCGCGAATAACTTGATTTTACTTTTAATAACCTTATCTAAGTCGTTTATGTATAAAAGGAATAGTAGGGGGCCGATTACACTTCCCTGTGGAACGCCTGAGGCTACGCTGACTGAATCTGATTTAAATCCATCTATAACTACTATTTGTTCACGCTCATTAAGAAAGTCCCTGATCCACTCGATTATCTTTCGATTTATTCCACAGTCATTTAATTTCTTCACTAACTTACTGTGCGGGACTTTATCGAAAGCCTTCTTGAAGTCGAGGAAAACAGCATCTAACTGAGTCTTACGGTCTCCTGATCTTAGTATATCGTGAACGAACAGAGCAAGCTGTGTTTCACAAGATCTCGTCTTCCTGAAGCCATGCTGATATTTACTTAGCAAGTTCTGACTATCTAAGAAGTCCATCACGGAGCTAGCGATAATGTGCTCGAGAACCTTGCAAGATAGGGAGGTAAGCGAAATTGGCCTGTAATTTTCTCTGTCGTCTTTTTTCCCACCTTTGTGTAACGGCGTTATAAAGGCTAATTTCCATTCCTTAGGTACAACGCCATGACTAAGTGACTTATTGAAAACTATTTCGAGATAAGGTGCTATTTCCAGTGCTAACTCTTTGAATACTCTAGCTGGTATCTCTTCTGGACCCGGAGATTTATTTGACTTGATATTTTTAAGCTGTTGAGCTATCCCTTTACTCACGGAAGCGATTGAATTCCCACATTCAGGGCCGGTTTCGGTTAAAAAATGTGTGTAAGCGAGGTAAAAATTTTCCTCCCCTCTGGATATCAAAGGCATGAAATAATATTAATTATATATTAAAATAGGAAAATAAACTTATTTTACTGTTTTGTTTTTTCAAAAATATATTCAGCTGAATATTTTCAGAAAATAGAAATAAAACATTCACTGACCTTATAACAAAATGACTATGTAATGATTATATTACCGAATATTTTTATATTGCAACTTTACGATCACGCTTTTGCACAAAGAGACAAACCCTTGAGTAATCAAAATCTCTAGTATTGAAGGTTTGCTGTATTTGGGGTGGGAAGGTTATTTGAAATTACAATGCTTAAACCCTATACATATTTAAAATTGAGATTGGGGTTTAGGGAGACAGCGAAGTAGAGAGCTCTCGCTCACGTGATTTACCGAGAACCTATAGATGAGGGATCTTGCGTGGCTTAACCTGACTGAGCTCATTCGCTCTTAGACCTCCGTTGTACCTACATCGTTGCTACGAGTGCTGTGTTGCTAAGCGTTTCGTTAAGCCTAGAGAGAGAGAGACCCCAATGTAGATAAATAGATCTGACAACATCGGTGCCGAATTCTCCCACGCGAAGACGTCTCCCCACCTCCTCGAAGTGAAAGCGAACGATGTGTTCCGAGTATCTCTGAACAGCCACCCCCAATGTCATATTTAAAAGAGTATAAAAGCACATGAAAGCCCCCCCCTTAAATCCCCTCCTTTGAAACCACCCCTTTAAAACCCCCCTTTCAGGCCCCCCCTTTTGAAACCCTCCCTTTGAAACCTCCCCTTTTGAAACCCTCCCTTTTGAAACCCCCCTTTTGAGACCCCCCTTTCAAAACCCCTTCTTTGATACCCCCCTTTCAAAACTCCTCCTTTGATACCCCCCTTTTGAAACCTCCCTTTCAAGACCCCCATTTGATACCCCGCTTTTGGAATCCCCCTTTTGAGATCCCCCTTTTGAAACCCCCCTTTGAAACCCTCCCTTTTGAAACCACCTTTTAAATCCCCCTTTTGAAACCCCCCTTTTTAAACCTCCCTTATTAAACCCCCCTCTTAAACCCTCCCTTTTGAAACCCCCTCTTCTGAAACCACCTTTTAAATCCCCCTTTTGAAACCCCCCTTTTTAAACCTCCCTTATTAAACCCCCCTTTTAAACCCCTTCTTTAAAACCCCCCTTTTATTCCTCTGAAGAGGTTAAGTAAAGTTCACAGTGCATCAGTGTGTTTTTTAGACAATGTAAAGCTTTAAAACGTTCGTCTTGCCGTCCTTCTTAAGTGACACCTGTAAATGGTAGTTTTATGTCTCTTACACCTTGAACCAACCCTGAATGTAAATGATGTCAAAATCCAAAATATTGATTTTGCTGCCCCTCTGAAGTGGTGTCTGTAAGTGACCGCCTACGTCGCTTACGCCTGAAACCGGCCCTGTCACATTGGGTAAAGGTTCCATATTTTTCTGTTTTACCTGAAAAATTACCTATATTCATGGTTATTAACAGTGGATTAAAACTTTATCAAACTATGCACATTTCTCCTTCTCTTCTTTCATATATGTACTTAGTAAAACAATCCTTTTGTTAATATCTAAAATGTTATTAAATGCAATATTGTAAACCCATGGATGATTTACATGTATTTCTTATAGGGTATAAGAGAAGGAAGAAAGCTATCAAAAATAAACCCCAGAGTGGAAAACTTGAAATTTCGACAATTTTCTTTGTTTTCGTCGAATTTTAGGTCTGTTGCAAGAATTAGAATTGGTACAGATGGTTTACTTTCCGAGTTACTTATAAAAAATTCTACGATGCAACATGAGCATTGCAGTATTTTATTATAATTATTACATTATTTTTGTACTTAATGTGGGTTAAGGCAATTAACCATGATTATTAAATGTTGGATATAAAAATCCTAATTTGTATGCATGATCAAAAAAATAACGAAATCTGTTGCGACTCCTTAGAAAACTTAAAAACGTTCCTTATCTGCAACATATGTTTAGAAAATTTTTTAAACTATAATTCTAAATGAAAAACTTAAACTTACGAGGTATAAATATAAAATAAAAAGTACTCATAAGCAATTATTTCGTTATAACATTAAACGTAACGAAAAACAAAATGTAGATTTTATCGTAACGAAAAACGAAATTGCTTTTTTGGCAATAACGAAAAACGCAATGAATCGATTCTTTTTCGTTTGCCAGCACTGCGTTAAAATGTCAAAATTTCCCCAAACTATGTGAATTTAACATGAGCGATTTCGAAGTGTAGGTGGAAAAAGATGAACAGAATAAGAAACTTTATAGTTTTTTCTTCAAAATGGTTCAGATCTGACGATCGTAGGTTAATTATTTCTAATTTTTATCTAAAATATAATGAAAGGCTGCATGTCCAAAAGTAGATTTTTGTGTGTTATTTTATGGGAAATGGAAATGTCTTCCTTGGAGTCTAACCCATGACTTTTTTTAGAGATCATTATTCGTCATCAGCTTAAAATATGTGAATTGAGCATTCCTGCCAAATTTGGAATTTTTCTCTCAATTCTGTCATGAGTTATTGGTAGAGGGGTGGTTAGCTAGGTATGCTAGGGTCGAGGGTTTGAATCCTGCTAAGGGTATGTAAAAAATATATATTATTCACATTCTTATAGTGAGCAGGTGTAGTGTTACAACAGAAAAATCAACCAACCAACAAACATACAGATCACCGAAACTATATATATATATATAATATTTATAAACAATATATAGTAACACAGACAATGTACAGTAGAACCCGAGGGAATTGGGAAACAGAATGTCCACGTTATAGGCAACCCATGGTATATATGGAATCATGTATTGAATGGTTGCAGAAATATTTTGTCTATTCCTATATATGTATATATCTACAACAATAAAAGACAGTGTCACAATGCCACTTTGTCATGTAATGCTTTTTGAAGCTTAATATCTCGCAAACAACTGAACCAAATTTGATGAAATTTTCAGGATAGCATTATGATATAACAACAAAAGGTTTTAATGCATCGAACTCGAGATCAAAAACCCAGGTTCGACACCAGGGGATAATTTCCATTTACCATAAGGTAACACGTAAAAATGGACATTTCAACGTGGTTTTCTTTCTTTTTTAGATTAAAATTAGAAAGAACTGACCTACAATCTTCGGATATAAACCATTTTGAAGAAAACATTATAAAGTTTCTTATTCTTTTCATCTTTTTCCACTTATAGTTCGAAATCGACCAATTTAAATGTTTAATTCACACAGTTTGAGGAAATCTTGTCATTTTTAATGGGATGTTATCTTGCCTACCAATTCCATTGTTAGACCCTGATATATTGTTATTTCAATCCTTATGGGTATAAACATGCTTTGAATGCTTTTAATATGAGATAGAGGGAGACAGAGTGGGGGAGAGGGAGGGGGGAGAGATGGGGAGAGGGGGAAATAATTTTCAAGCCTTGTTTCTGATGTTAATATGATCTCCCTAAATAGTTTGAACGATCGTATCTTTCCTCTTGTCATTTTTGACGGGCATTACACTAGTATATATATATATATATATATATATATATATATATGTGTGTGTGTGTATGTATATATATATATGTATGTGTGTGTGTGTATATATATATAAAAGAAATTTATTGCAAATTATACAGCAATGCACAGCCAATCGTGTAGAACTAATACCATATTCTACATTACAGTATGCATTTTATAAACTTTTATTATTGACTTCACTCTGTTTTTCCATATTTTTTCAAGTATTTAGGATTTGTTTCATTAAATCAGCAATAATTGGGTTGCTCCTGATGAATATTTATCATCTAATATCTACAGAAAATGTCTTCATATAAAGAAAGCAACAAAAAGCAATTGAAATCCCAAGGAAAATTAAAACAAAATTGTGAATACTGCCTTAAAAAGAAAGCAAATGAAAGTTATGAAGATTGAATACGAGAGAATATTCAATATTAAAAATGTGGCATGATGAAACGAATGAAAAGAGTCATGAATATAATCGCGAATACAATCTTCTAAGAAAAACAAGTCTTGGAAAAAGAGGAAAGCATTTGAAGAAAGTGAGAAAATATACAAATTCAATATTTTAATGCTTTTGGGAGACACGATCTGCAATATCGCAAGGCATGTTATAACAGGGTTCTACTGTAGTACATTTACATTCAATTATATTTCACACTGAAAAGTATTTTGAATTGTAAATCGAATTACAATTTTTAGTGCCTAATTGAGTAAAATTTGAATAAAAAATCTAGTAAAAAGGTGGAGCAAATCATGCCCGAGTTTAAGTAAGGAATACGAATCAAGTCTAAGCAGAAGATCCTAATAAGTTGTCAACTTAAACCCTAACGATAACCCACTTTCATCTCTATCAAATATACAGATTGCTGCATGGCTGAGTTGTGTTGCACATTATTGTAAAAGGGAAGCTATCTACCCTCTTGCAAAAGGAGAGAACATCTTTTTTGATAGCACATACGAATTTCCAATGACAAAAATACAGAAAATTGAACTATGAATGACAAACCTAGAATAATGCACAATAGCAAATAAACTGTGGAGTTGGAATAATTAACGCAGTTTTGTTTGAAGTTACTGGATTTCATAAGTAGATATGGGAGTAAGATTATAAATTGGAAGTAGAGGAGGAAAATGCATTCATTTTCAAGAGAATTGTATATCAAGAAAATTAAAAGGAGAAAAGGAAGATGCCATTCTATGGTTTCTGCTGAAATATATAACTTCATTTAAAATATATAGTTGCTTGTGATAACTGTTAGAATCAAAGATATATCCATACATTATTGAGGGCTGATCAAAAAGTAACATTACAAGTCCCGTGGTTCTGAAAGCAATTTATTTAGAACTCACGAATGATGACAGTGTGTATGCAGCACTACTTTTCCACATAGACATTAATCTTATACTGTTTGGTCCTTTGAAGAAACTCCTCAGTGGATACCATTTCAATGCAAATTCTGCTGAATAATGCAAAAATATAACTCTTATTGGCATAAAACATGTAGAGAATGAGTATTTCAATTAAAAAGTAGCCATCACCAAAGTTGATTCACTGATTCACAACTGCATTACTGCAAGGCTATAAGATGTACCTAAAACATATTTTGGATGAAAGGTGAAATTGATAGTTAATTTGCTGAATTTTATATTTTTTTAAAGATAAAATATTAAAAAATAATATTTCAAACCATTTACACTTTATAATTAATGGATATTATAAAAGTAATTTTTGATTTCTCTAGCTTATTTGAGTAAAAGGTAGCATGCAGTGACTGCTCAAATAATTTAACAATACATAATATAAAATAAATTTATTATAAAAATAAGCACAAAAATACTGCTGAAATTTACATAAAACAGCAAACTTTTACAAAACGTAAATTTTTACATGAAAATACTTTCTCTTAAAAAGGCTCTGAAGCTAATACAGTTACAAGGGTTTTAGGTAACTCAGTAAGATTATAATAACACAGTATCTTTAATAATAAAATTTTAAACATAAAAATGCATGAAAGAGATTGCTTCTTTGTCTTTTAAAAGTATAAAATATATGATAAATACATATTTATATGCAGCCACACCTGCAATCGTACAATTAATATATAAACTAAACATTCACTCAATACAATTATTTCAACAAAATGTGTCATAATGACCCAAATTCATTCTTTAGGAAGATCATTCCAGGTAATAGGAGTTTTACCTTGTCTTTTCAATAATTCATTTGCTTGGGAGAAATGTTTACAGCCAAAAAATCCTCGGCTAGCCGAAAGTGGAGAAGGATGTACAGTCTTGAGTACATGATGTTTCTTCTGAAAATTTTAATGCATCAATAAATTATCAAGTCTGACTTAACTAAACTGGTGCAACATACATCCTGGAAATCTATGAAGTGATTTTTTATTTATAAAAAAATTATGAAGATATAAATTCTGAAATAAAATAAGAACTACTGATAATTCATCTTTAATTTCTTAGGGATGCTAATTCTTAGAATTAAATACATTTTGTTTAAAATTTATTTTGCAGTCTTGTAAACTGTGGCACTTTTAAACATGGCTGATCATAGAAAACAGTCCTGCTAAGGAAGTTTCCTTCATCATTTCCTTCTTTAACCCTTAACAGGTTGTGCAGTATTTTGTAACACATGTCACACGTGGTCTCTCTGACAATGTTGGAAAATCAAACAAAATATTCAATTACCAATAATTATTTAATTTTTCATTAATTTTTTAAAAAATTTTGTTCATACCATGATTTGTTTACTAATATAGCTACATTAAATGAAGCAAAGATTTGCAAGGAACAGAATACTATGTTGTATTGTTATTTCTTTGTGGGATGTTACAGTTTATAGTGATGGTATAGTAATTCATCACTTATCCACGAATTTTGTAGAGGGAATAACAGCTGACCTCACAACAAAGGGTAAACAAAAGCATTTGACCATTTATATTGTGTGACCAGCAGAGAAAAAGCAACAGAGGTAGAAAAAAACCTCTATAAAAAATGCTGACATAAAGTCCCCCCCAGACCTATAAGTAAATAGATAGTGAAGTTAAGGAAAGGTACTGAGAAGGCCTGGAATGAGAGTTAAATGTGAGGTTATAAAAGTAAGAAAGTGGAAAGCGTATGGTCTAAAAGACCACGCGTGACCTCTTAATGCTTAAGTAGATAAATTCCTACTTGTATTTTCATGAAGGAAGAGGGCTTTTCTTAATGTTAGAGGAGAGAATTTTTTTAAAGTAAAAAATCTTAAAAACTACCATGTTTATAAGATAGCAGAAAAGTTTAGAATGGTCCCATGGTTGACATTAACTCAACCTACAAAGGAAATACGAGCCAAAGACATTTATTCCTGAGGCCAAATGCAATTACAGTAAAACTGTTATAACATGGGTTTTGGGAGACAGAGTGTACACTGCGTTATCGGCAACCCACCGTATTTCGGGAAATTTTGCGAGAAATCATGTTTAAAAATGTGAAAGTATATGCTTTATAACAAATTTAATTGCAAAATACTATGAAAACTGATATCGTATTTTGATTAAAATGCATACCTTACTTTAATCGGTATTTTTAAAATAGTCCGATATTTTCTTTTGGCACGACAGCTGACGACATTTCTTCATCACATACATCTTAATGTTTTGCAAATGTAAAAGATGAAGATGATCACAATCACTCTGTCTCTCCATCCAATTAATCACTTCACTGATGTTATCCAATACTTTGCTTATTTTAGGGGTCTCAAGCTTACACACCTCTTCATGACTTATACCGGCATCTACTGCTGATCATAATAATAGGAGTTTGACAGTTTTGACAAAATGCAAATGCTTAACCCACAAATTCAGTTTTGCTTTGCTTGTTAGTAAGTTAGTAAGAATAATGGTGTTTTATAAATGGCATAAAAGTATGATTAAGTAAAATATGATATTTAATTTTGAGAAAAACTCTGAGGACTAAATTTTCTGCTCATACTTTGCAAATTTTCTTGTCAAATCACTCTAAATCAATCATTTAAACAAAAAGAATGCCATTTTTAGTGCTTTTTAACAACTTTTATATTAACTTCTGCGATATATATATGTAGGTAAGTTTTAAGACACTAATAATGTCTAATAACTCGAGAATAGCTGCATGTATTTCAGCCATTCTTTCACTTTTAAAGAGTGCCACACACAAAGACTCTTACGTGTAACCACTGTGCAAAATAACTACTTGAGTTCGATTCCCGGGATGTTTAATTCTCCCAATTGGGCAGGACCTTCTCGCATTTTTACCTCCTAAACTATAAGTTGTAATTATATGCACTTGGAGATATTTTTGTTGTTCTCTCCGACTCAATTTATTAATCAATACCTTACAGATAATATTAGGGTAAGGGAGAGTAAAATATGGATTTCCATTGATGGCTGTGGTGCCATAAGTGGCAACGATCACATACCTAATTATGTCCTACATACATATGTCCGGCTCTTGAAGAATTTATGCGAATGTTTGGAGACGAAGAAAAGTGTAAAATTTTTAATTGACAGTAAAATCATTGAAACAAACCGTTGGATTGGGTTGGTGTTTCATCTTTACTCTATACACTTTCTACAAGTTAATTAAATTAAAAAAGTGATTTTTTTGTATATACAGTCGAGTATCGCTAATCCATAATTCATTAGTCCGAAACCACCGGTAATCCGAAAAGACTGATTCCCAACTATGTACTTTCCCGACCGGCCGCCATGACACTGTGGCACTACAATCTATTCCAAACCTAGGCAGTGTATTTAAACATTACAAATACAAAGGTGCACACGCATACGATTAACGCAGTATCTAGTGCTTTTTTAAAAGAAAATACAATTTAGTGTTAATTTAATTAACGCAGTATCTAGTGCTTTTTTTAAAAGAAAATACAATTTAGTGTTAATTTAATTTACCCTAACAATGTCTTGTAAGAGATCAAATGAAAGTAATAATGCTGGAAATTCTTCTAACTGTAAGCAAAAGCATAAAATGCTATCAATTCAAGGAAAAGTGCAATTATTAAATAAACTCAACCAAGGTTCGTCGGTGCGGCAGCTTTGTTCCATATACAGTAAAAGTTGTGCTATCTGACTATTTAGAAACCGGCCACTCTTAGACACTGGCAATTACACAATTCATTTTCTATTTTTATGAATTGTATTTGTGTAATACCACAACTTCCACTTTAATTTTTTTAAAATAATTATATATATATATATATATATATATATATATGTGTGTGTGTGTGTGTGTGTGTGTGGTCTCTCTCTTGTGCTGATGAAGGGATCATCCCGAAAGCTCCAATAACCTCTACAAATGTCTCTCTCCAACACCCCAGCAGCTCTCCTTCCGGTAAGTGTTCACTGGGTTTCCTTCAACACCTAGTTGTCCTAAATATCCTCATTTACCTTTCCTCTTCTGTAGTATTTATATATATACTAGCTGAAACGTCTGACTTCGCTCGGGAAAGAGGGGCAAACGATTTTTATTATTCGGGGCAAACGTTCCCCTTTCCTTAATTATGCAAGCGATGCTTACATTAACATTTACTACTTTATGTATTGCATTGTACACATTAACTTAATATTCACATGGATGAACCGAAGCCTTTAAAGCGGCAATAAAATTATGTGGATTATGTCAATACTATTAGCCAAAACATAAACAATACACAACATCTTGGTTACCGAACAAATTTAAGTAGATGTATCAATTTATGTTGCGATAAATCTTTCAATGTTAACGGTAAAAGATAACAATGTTCTAATATTCCTTAACCCTTTTAGTGCCAGCCGGCCGATCTATCGGCCCTTGCTGCATGTGCGAAGAATGCCACGGGCCGATCTATCGGCCGCACTTGTTTACGATGACTTTGTATTTTCTTTCTGAGTGAGATTGCTCTTTTAGTCACTTAGTTGACATCTGGTAAGCTTTTCCTGCCACAATGTATTAAATCTCATATGGATAGCTTGTCTTTCGATTTTATATCTACTGAGAGGACTTCGGCCGTTTTCTCGTCAGTAGCTTGACGTGTTTTATATGTCATATCGCATTAGTGGTTGTTTTTGTTAATTTTTGACGACTTATCTGCAGTTTTTGGACTTCAAAAGTCAGTGTGTTTATCTACTGTTATCTCAGGTAGTCCACAAAATTTTTTTCGTAAATTTATTCTTAAAAATATTCATCGTACTATTATATCAGTCTTGAAATATTTTCACTTGAAAATTCAAAATTCCGTACAATACTTAGTATTCTGTATATATACTTTATATGCAATTATTCTAAATTATATTCTGTCAATGCGCATATGATGTACTAGGATGTTTGAATATTATCGTTTTTATTTAAAATCTTTTACTAAGGAAAATTTTCCATTCCACCCTTCGATAATGTCGAGGAATTTGAAAACTAAGAACGTCGAAGAGTTATTGTTTGAGTCTGATGGAAGTAATGGTGAATCAGATATGACCGATGAAGAGGTTTTTTCATCTAACAGTGATGACTCAATTGGATGTCTTGCTCGACCCCCTGCTTCATGTGTACAAATTTTATCGTCATCCGAGAGTGCCGAGTCTCAAGAGTCAGATACAGGTGAGGGCAAAGTTGATTTGGATGAAAGTAATTGGCATGAGGTGTTCAAGAACAGTGATAACCCACCTCCATCTTCTCTTGTGTGCCAAGAAGCGTATGGACCCCCTCTTACTGCAGCGCCGATCAGCTATATTTACCTGTTTTTTACGAGCTCTTTTTTGAACAAATTGATAAAGGAAACAAATGACTATATTAAACTTTTTCTTTTGATGCATAAAAATCTATCCCAAAGTTCTTGTGTGCAGAATTGGGTAAACGGCAGTCGGCAATAAGACACTGAAAAAATTATCAGGAAAAAATAAAAGGACTGTTGTGTTTGCAGCAAAAGAGGTGAAGATAAGCCAGGGAAGCGAAAAAGGGCTCGTACTGGGTGTATAAAGTGTGAGAAGGGTCTTCATGGTCAGTTTCCCAGAACACAAGTGTAATGGCTAACATGGGCAAGCGCGAGATGTGCGCCAGTATACATTTTCAAGTGTAAATGATGAACATCTAATATAAAAAATTGGATTTAGCTTCATAACTAATATGTGTAACTAATGTTAAGAAATTAATCGCTCAAAAAAATTTGTGACACATGATTTGTACGAACGAGTTGCAAAACATAAATTTTTTATAACAAATTCTCAGAATAAATATTTTTCATGATTTTACAATATGTAAAAAATACATTTTCTATTTATTTTCCATATTCTACATATACGCAAAGGGTTGATTTAAAAAATTGGCTTCTAAATATATATAATAACTCTGGGAAAAATAATTTACTGAACGAGTGCATTTTCCTCAAATTTGGCTTGGCATTCTTCGATAACCCCATGATATTTGGGCTGGCACTAAACGGGTTAAAAATCATTTGACTCACTTTAAAAGTACTCACAGACTATATGTAGGCATATCTTGGCGTTAGCTATTCTTCCTCTACGGCATGCCACGGCGTGGATTTTCCTTACATTAATCTTTACGTGTATATCTCCCTTTGAAGAGGATAATAATTAAGAAATTTAGCTTTGTTGCTGCTGGAAAATGGACATCTAAACAGATAAATTTTGCGCTTAAAGGAAAATTTCGAGCGATTTAGCATGTAATACCTCGAAATATGAACAGAATTAAAATATTCAGTCTTTCATGCGTAAAATAAGCCATTTCCCGTGATCGTAAGTTAATATTTAGGTATATTTATATGCACATCAGTGAAGGGCTGCATGGCATTTTGGGGTTTCTCCACACCATTTCCCATGAATTCTTATGGTATTTTGTTGACCCCATGAGGTATAAGAGACCCCACGGTCTGCAAACCTAGACCAAGTTCTTTCTTTGGCGCATAGGATGGCCCATGAAACTTTTGAATTCGATAGCTTCAACGGTGTAAAAAAGTATAAAGAACATATACACACTAAAATATTTATAATATATATATATATTTATTTATTTATATATTCTCACCAGCAATTCCCTCAACATTCGCATGAACGGCCATTGCAACAGTGTTAGTCTTAAACGACAGCTACCCGTGGCCGTGCATGCGAATAACCACAATCTCAGTTTCAATGTTTGTTTCACGGTGAGGGCCATCCGCGCTCTCCCGGACGATGCTTCCGCCCCCCAACTCCGTCAATGGGAACTGGCCCATATCCAAATCTTAAACTCTTTCTCTCCTCCCGACCTCAATATCCGTTAATATTTCCTTCTTTCCACCCTCTCTTTCCCGTCTCCCCCTTCTACATCCTCCAATCCCCGACCTTTCCACACTCCCTTCCCTTCCATCCCCACACCTTCACCCCAGTGTCACTGCCATATCAGTTGTGTCTCTCTTGTGCTGACGAAGGGATCATCCCGAAAGCTCTAACCTCTACAAATGTGTCTCTCCAACACCCCAGCGGCTCTACTTCCGGTAAGTGTTCACTGGTTTTCCTTCAACATCTAGTTGCCCTAAATATCCTACTTACCTTTCCTCTTCCGTAGTATTTATATATATATATATATATACTAGTTAATTGTGCTTGCATTCTGCAAGCTTTTTCTCTCACCTTAAAGTAAAAATAAAAGCTGAAAAATAATTTTCAACGCTTAAGGTTGCATTTTGGCTCCAAATTACGTGTTTTTCTGTTTTGAAAATGTTGGGGTAAAAACAACCCCTAAAATTTATAATTATAAAAAATTTATAGGTTTTTATCATTTGTTACGAATACCTCACATTTATGTGAAATTTCATCAATGCAGCACCTCTAGAAGTGCATTTATATGAATTTCACTGCTTAAACTTTATTAATTTTTAACAGCCACAGCAATAAATATTTCTAAAATTTTCAATGTTATTTACCACCGGGACATTGTTTCCTAATTCTGTTAAAATTTTCAGCTTCCTGGATCTACAGAAAGTACATAAACATTAGTCATTTGAGAATTTATTACGGCCGAACGAATAAAAATTTTCAAATTTCTATATTCCTGTTTTCATTATTTGGCAAATTCTACCACTTGAAAAAATTTCAGCTTCATAGCCCATTTGGAAGTACCTAAACCATGAAATGTTAGTAAAATTGTTTATAATTTTTTACGGCCAAGAAAATAAACATTGTTGCAATTTAGCATTTATTCCTCCGATAATTTTTTTTGTTTCATCTGTGCATTAAATTTCAGCTCTCCAACTATAGTAGTTTGGGCCAGACATTAGTATCCTCCTATATCCTCCTCTGTAAGAAGAGTGCTTATAGAATGATATATATCACCAGGTCATGTGACCGCTGATAGCGCTGCCATGGGGAACTTCTGAAAAGCTAATTAGAGTCAGTAGTGCCTGTAATAAGTGTGCTGATACTATCCCTTGCGCATGTACCTTTCTATCTGAATTGTTTTCTTGAATTAAACGTCATTAATGTTGATTCCAACTCGTTTATTGATCCTGTAATCGACGCACCCACAACAACTGGCGCCCAATTCGTGGCCTAGATTATCGGCGAAGGTAAACTTCAGGATTAGATACAACGCTTTTGGTTGCTCAACGACACTTCGCCTGCTCAACGGTGCTTTGCCTGCTGAACAACACTTTGCCTGCTGAGAGATGCCTGTATTTAGTGTGAACGTCCCCCCTAACAGTGCGTAATTTCTTCATGTGAAAGTGCGAGCATAAAGTGATTTTTCAAGTGACTTATCGTGCAGATAGCCGGTGATGCCACAAACCACGTGGTGAGTTTGTATCACTCTGCGAGTGCGAACACTGGTGTCCTTTCACCCTCGCAGTATCGAGGCGCATCCACCACGAAATTTATTGCGATATTGGTGTCCATGAATTTTGTGGTGTGCTTTATTATTGTATATAATATGCTGTAAATATTTTATGTATATATTTGTAATTTAGGACGTTTTATTTTCCCGATGCCACAAACCACATGGTGAGTTTGTATCACTCCGTGAGTGCGTACGCTGGCATCCTTTTACCCTCGCAGTATCAAGGCACATCCACCACGAAATGTATTGTAATATTGGAGTCCATGAATTTTTTGGTGTGCTTTATTGTTGTACATAACATTCTGTAATTATTTTGTGTATATACCTGTAATTTAGGACGTTTTATTTTCTCGCAAAAACTCCGCGTTGTGATATAGTGCGGCCAGTGACGTGGCACCTCGTGTTTTCGCTTGTATCCTAAAATTATAGTAATGCCTAAACAAAAGTCCACGGGCAAACCTGAGGGAGTTCCGCCCGCAGTAACGGTGTCAAGCGAACAATTCCAACTTCTGCTAGTGCAGATTACAGAGTTGGCTCGAGTTACGGCTTGCGAACAATTGGGTGACAGACGCTTAGCTAGTGCCGCTGTGAATTCGGGGAATTTTGCAAAATGCACGTCACGCTTTGACGGCAGCGACTCACACGATGTAGACGTGTTTTTAGAATCGGTGATAACCTATAAGGACTGTGCGAATGTTACTGACGCAAATGCGCTTAGGGGCATATCAATGCTGTTACAGGGCATTGCTGCCACGTGGTGGCAAGGCGTAAAAGGAACGATAGCCAATTGGGACAGTGCAGTTACCGCCTTCCGTGACGCGTTTTTGCGAAAACTCCCTCCGCATTTAGTGTTTAGCAAAATTTTTGCTCAGGAACAACGCGAAGATGAAGCAAGCGATTTGTTTATATGCCATATTCGTGCTTTGTTAGCACAATTGCCATATACGTTACCCTTTCAGGCACAATTGGACATTGTTTACGGGTTACTAAACCGGAAAGTCCAGAAAAGACTATGTTCCAGTGAATTTGATTCTTTTTGTGTCCCTTGTAAAACGTGCTAAGGATGTTGAGCTTTCACAGCGTAGAGCTGCTCCTGCACCAATGACTGGTTACCACCCGACATCCAGCAAGGGACTACCTGAGAGGAAACTTCGCCCTCGGTGCACCTTCTGCAACAACTTTGGGCATTTGGAGATTCATTGCAGAAAGGCAAAAGCAGTGAAGATGGAAGCGAGTAGCGTGGAAAGACCACCTCGTTTCCAGAAACTCATGGCTAAACCCCAGGTTACCTGTTTTGGATGTGGCGCACCGGGATATGTGAGGAGCCACTGTCCCAACTGCGCTCATTTGAAAGATGCCGAGAAACTCGCTGCTTCTGCGTCTCACTTTGCCTACACAGATTTTTCTGGTGACGAGGGAGCCTTTCGTCCCATGCTATCGGTGAGAATCATATGGCTGAACGGCATCGCCTGCATCGACACGGGATCGGGAAGAAGCATTGCTGGTTCCCAGTTGTACCAAATTCTAATGTCCCGGGGATGTTCTTTTATCGAAACCTCCATGGACATGAGGTTAGCAGATGGGGAAAGTTGCAAGGTAATGGCAAGGTTGTTCAATGTGGATATGACTGTGGCCAACCGGAGCTTCAAGACTCCATTGATTGCCATAGCAGATCACACGGACAGTCGGATGCTCCTTGGAATGGACTTCATCTGGAATGCCCAACTCGTACTGGACTGTTCCAAGTGGGAATGGTATTTCTGCGACGAACCCCAATTTCGCCATGCATTCGCTCCAGAGAGTGACTCCTCCAAAGCTGTTCCCGTGCAGACATGCCATGTGGTATATCTCGCTGTGAGAAAACAAAGGGCAGGACCTTGACGATGAGGAAAGAAGGCAAATCAACGATCTCATCGCTGAATACAAGGAGGTATTTTCCTCCAACAAGGAACCAACCCTTTTGCAGAACACTCCATCTGGGTTACGGACGAAACACCAACCGCCGTTCTGCCGTATCGCCTGTCGCCGGCCAAGAGATACCTTCTGGAGCAGAAAATAGAGAATATGCTGGCCGATGACATCATCAAGGAATGCGATTCCCCTTACTCAGCTCCCGTTGTTTTGGTACCTAAGAAGGAGGGCACCTTTCGGGTATGTGTTGATTATCGACACCTCAATGACATTACTGTTCCAGACAGGTATCCGCTGCCCAGTATAGACTATCTACTCCATGCAGCAAAGAAGTCAAGTTTCATGTCAACGCTCGGCTTGCACACTGGGTATTGGCAGGTTCTGATGAAGGAGGAGGATCGAGACAAGACGGTATTTGTATCACCGGTAGGGAATTTCTGCTTCAAGCGCATGCCATTCGGACTACGGAACGCCCCAGCCACCTTCCAGAAGCTAATTGATCGCCTTCGTTCCGGCCTTCTTGATGTGTTGGTTCTTGCGTACCTCGACGACTTAATAATATTATCGTCTTCTTTTGAAGAACCTTCGTGCTGTATTTGCATGCTTAAATCAGTTCAAATTGCACGCCAATCGCACGAAGTGCGTATTTGGATGCCCCAAAATAAAGTATTTAGGGCATGTCATTTCATCACAAGGAATAGAACTGGACCCAGATAAAATTTCTGCGATTGCAGACATGACATTGGGAAGTTATTTCCCTCTGGGCACCTAAAGGTTATGGTGCCCCGGCGAATGCGGATTTCTGCTTAACGTGGAGACCTCAGGAATGCATCCCCCACGTTAAGCAGGGCTCACCTGTGTGTGTGTGTGTGTATATATATATATATATAAAATATATATATAACGTATTTACTCCGTATACTTCTGGGGCCCCCCATGTGACCATGACATTTCTGTTTATGTACGCCATTTGAATTGTCTAGATGTTTTGGTGTACTTCTACAATTCCAGTTTTATTGCTTTTTATTATTTTAAAAAATTACCCAATCATTGCATATGACACGAAAATAAATACCTAAAAGCAAGGGACAGAAGATAAAAAGAGTTGTTTTAACGCTAACACAAAAGCTAGAATTGATCAAACGAACTGAAAAAGGAAAAAATAGAGCAGCCATAGCAAAAGAATTCAACATCAGATCTTCCATGCTCTATGATATCAAGGCTCAGGAGCCTAAATTAATGAAATTTGTGTCATCTTCTGAGGCAAGTAAATCAATTAATAAACGTCATATACTTCATAAGCCAAACATGGAGGAACCGGATAAAATATTATGACTGGTTTTCATAGAAATACTCAGAAGAATTAACTAATTTCATTCTTTTCTAATAGAGTAAATAAAGATAAATAAGAAAGATTTAATTCAATAAATTCAATTTTGGGAACAGGTTCACTGTTGTACTTCCTGGATGCCCTAAACTATTTAAAAGTCGTTTCTTTTGCATGTAAGCATAGCAACTTATGAAATAAGAATGGGTAAATAACTAGATCTAACTACATGTGGAAGAATTAAAATGGAAAATGCAAACCCAATGCATAGTTATGTTTGGGGAGTACGATAGTGAACCTAAGCCCAAGGTTATTTCCAAATTTGCGATGTCAAAATTGAAAATCGCTCTCCTAATCAGCTATTTCTCGTAATCAGCTATCCACAATCCCCAATATAGCCTGATAACACAGCTTTTGCTGTATCATGTTGGAACAACAACAGTGTATGACATTAAGAATTACTATGCATACATTAACAATGTACGCATAATCGTTGCTGATAAGGTAGTATGCAATATTTTGTTATCCCTTTTTCACATTGTTTTGTTTTGTTTGTGATGGTTGTCATGCACAGAACATAATAAAAAGAATTATGTATATTATTGATTTTAAATGCTGCCAATTCATATATTAACTTTTACTTGGAATATGTAGATACTTTATTTTCTATTATGTTATATTTTCAACAAAAGTTGTTTTGTTTATAATGAAATATGTATCTGCTGGTACTCTTACCATATACCCCACCCCCAGAATACCCCATTGTTTTTAATCCGAAATTATCTGTGATCCGGAACAGTCCAGATCCCAAGCTTTTCGAATTATCGATGCTTGACTGTACCTATTTAAAATTGCTTATGTTTTCACTTTGTCCATCCATAAGAAAAATGTTGAAGAAACAAGAAGACACGAACCTTTGTGATTTTTGGTCCATCTGTATTTCTGTTTGGCTTTTAGTAGGAGTTTTAAAAAAACCACTTATGAATCATCTATACGGGCAAAGTTTTATTTAATTTATATTGCTACAGCATTAAAATCAAAGGATAAATATATTCACTTTTTGTTCGAAAAGGGATAAAAGTTATTACAATTGTGGTGAGGTATGTTTTAAATATTTTGACTGATTTTGAGTTTTACCTTTCGGATGGAGAGGAGATAAAAGATTCCGAAAATGTACGTGAACATTCTAAAAACAACGTTTGGAATCAGCTTTTGTAGCTTTTTTAAAATTTGTTTTGATTTTTAATTAAGGAAGTGACCTAATATAGCATTACTTAAATATAAGATTTCATCATATTCTGTTCAACTGCTTAGCCCCTAGAGCCAAGCACAGGTTAATGACAGGCTGAATAAATAAAAAATCTGATGTGGCCAACACATGACTTTCTCCATATTTGGGGTATAGATATTTAAATTATTATGAATAGCATTATGAGGCAAAATTATTACTTCGTATCATAAAAGAATACAGTCATCCTTATTGCTGTAAATTATATTTTGAATATGTTTACAGAATTCACCGTTACATGGTGGTGGCGCTGTATACTGGAAATTACGAAAAAGTTGAATATCTCCGAAATGGATGATCCTACAAAAATTTGTTTCAAACAAAACCTGGAAGAAATATTATTCTCTACAACTTTGGTCCTAACGAAGATTACCGATAACGACATTTTTAAGGAGATATTTTATGGAAACCAAAAAAACCGATTATTTATAATTCCTAAACAATAACTGCTATGGAAAATTGTTTCCAATGAAAGTTGTAGGAAATAACATTCTCTATAACATTTGTATAGAATTGTATGTACAATAATGATGTTTTAACGGAGAAATATCGCAAAAACCAAATCATGTTTCGAATAAACCTAGAGTTTCGATTAACCGATATTGTCCAAAAACTAATCAGTTCTTTGTGCTCATGTTAAAGTGTTATATATGAAGATTGGTAACGATATGGCAAGTACTTTTTGAGTTAGAGCGCTCAAAATCACATACACACAGACATCATTCCGAAAAGTCTAAACATGTTCTAGGGACCTCAAAACGTGTATTTCCGTTGAAATCTCGAAGTCGATTTTTTTCGTGATCACAATAGTTTCCCATTACTACGTATGGAGAAAGTAAAAAAGCATACATACTGTGTTTACAAGCATGGCCTTCTTTTGTGCATATGCCCCCCATAATAAGAACACAAGACCTGAAGACTTCTCATTAAGGGTTTTTATCACAGAGTCTGTCAATGACTCCCAACCTTGATCCTTGTGAGAATTTGCTGCATTAGCACGGACAGTCAAGCATGCATTGAGAAGCAGTACACCTGAAATTGTAGTCAAATGCAAAAATGAGTTCTAACACACTTTAGAAATGCCACTTGAAATTATTTAACAATGAAAAAAAAAATAAAAGAGAAAATGCTTGATGACACCAGAAACATCAAAATCCATGCAAATTACAAGAGGGAATATATTTTAACAGCCTTACCCTGACGAGCCCATCCTATCAGATTACCATGAGAAGGCACTTCAAATCCTTCTATGTCAGTTTTCAATTCTTTATACATATTCAGAAGACTGAAAAAGAGTAGAATATATCTTTAAAACTATTATAGAATTTGAAATATCGAAATACAATCAAGAAGTTTTGCATGAATAATGCTATGGTAAACATGTTAAAAAAAGTTCTGCTTACCTTGGCGGTGGAGGAACACCAATCTGTACACTGAAACACAATCCTGAAAAGAACCAAGATAATATACTGCAGTATTCTCTTGTTTACAGCATATACAAAACATGTAACAGCAATTACAAAAACTATTAAGAAATCACTATTTGGAAGAACTCATTCTGCTTACAAGTAATATAATCATTCTGAAGTAACATAAAATAATCTATGGAGGGAATCTAATGATGTACAAAATATTATACTTATAAAACAAAAATAACAGAACAAGTATAACAGGGACAATTATTGGACCCAGCAATCCACACATTTAACTGAGACAAAAATGCTGTTGTGTATTATGACGCCAAATAGGAAGTATGAAAGCTAGACGTTTAATAAAGGCGTGACATATCTGTATGATAATACATATGTAGAGCAGGAGCCATAGAAGAAGATACAGACTAAGAAAACAGATTACAATATTTTGCCAAAACAACTGGATTGCACGATACAACCTGAAAGTCAAGTGTGACCTGACTCTCTCAATGTTCCTGTGCAGGGAGAAAATTGCCAGAAAGGGCATAATGTTATGAGTGGCCAGCAGATAGGTAGTGGACATGGTTCCTGAAGGCTGAGGAATGCAACCTTTGTCCGGAAACTGAAAGTGTTTATGTATCTGAAAAAATCTGATGTGGCCAACACATGACTTTCTCCATATTTGGGGTATAGATATTTAAATTACTATGAATAGCATTATTGGGCAAAATTATCATTTCGTATCATAAATGAATACAGTCGTCCTTATTGCCGTAAATTATATTTTGAATATGTTTACATAATTCACCGCTACATGGTGGTGGCGCTGTATACTGGAAATTACGAAAAAAGTTGAATATCTCCAAAATGGATGGTTCTAAGAAAATTTGTTTCAAACAAAACCTGGAAGAAATATTATTCTCTACAACTTTGGTCCTCAAGAAGATTACCAATAACGACGTTTTTAAGGGATATTTGACGGAAACCAAAAAAACCGATTACCATATATACTCGTGTATATGCCGACTCCATGTATAGTACAACCCCTGATTTTTTGGTGAACAAACCTGATTTTTTCATATATCTCGTTTATAGTACGACCCCAGCTTTCCACCATGGTCGATATATTTCGTTTCGATAGCTCGATGATTAAGAGCGTGATATATCGAACAGCCTTGATTTTCCACACCACCATAGAATAGACCGTAAATGTCGTAAATAGTATTTCTTGCGAGTACACTAAAATTCGGATAAGTTAAGTATCTTACTCCTAAAACATTTAATAAAAAGTGATATGAATCATGATTGCACAAGATGAAATAAAATCGTTTCAATTCTAGTACGTCTGGATTACGTTCCGCGTACGTAATGGTTCCACTTGCTCATCTATTTAATAGGTAGGGATAACGGATAAAAAGAAATTACTTTGTAATATTCCACAGTCTTTATTGTTTCTTCAATCACACACCGACCGGTTTCCACTACAAAATCATTCTAATGGTGTTACTAACCGACGTAACACCTTTAGAATGACTTTGTAGTGGAAACCGATCGGTGTGTGATTGAAGAAACAATAACGACTGTTGAATATTACAAAGTAATTTCTTTTTTCCAAGATGTCGAAATTCCATAAAGTTACGCCGTCTACGATACTTTTAGTCCAACACGTTCCAACCCATCCCTTGTAAAAAGACGCAAACAAAGATATACATACATAAAATTCAAGAAAGGAAGTGCCCGTAAATCGTCACTTATATCAAGTATTTGTGAATTTGAAGCTGTATATATGAAAAAGATTCTACTCTTCACGAAGCAACATAACAACGATAAAGGACCTCACTGTTAAGGTTAGCCCACCATTAGAATGCGTGCGGGTGGCATAACTTCACCGAAAATGCCCGTGAAGATACATGAATTTTAAATCCTCAAATGCATTACTCGTGTATAGTACGATCCCCAATTTTTGCAATAAAAATTTGGTCGTAAAAACTCATACTATACACGAGTATATACGGTATTTATCAATAATTCCTAAACAATAACTGCTATGAAAAATTGTTTCCAATGAAAGTTGTAGGAAATAACATTCTCTATAACATTGTATGTACAATAATGATGTTTTAACAGAGAAATATCGTAAAAACCGAATCATGTTTCGAATAAACCTAGAGTTTCGATTAACCGATATTGTCCAAAAACTAATCAGTTCTTTGTGCTCATGTTAAAGTGTTATATATGAAGATTGGTAACGATATGGCAAGTACTTTTTGAGTTAGAGCGCTCAAAATCACATACACACACAGACATCATTCCGAAAAGTCTAAACATGTTCTAGGGACCTCAAAACGTGTATTTCCGTTGAAATCTCGAAGTTGATTTTTTTCGTGATCACAATACTTTCCCATTACTACGTATGGAGAAAGTAAAAAAGAGTGGATGAATAAAGCATGATGCATGACAATATTTACAAAAGAATATTCACTGTATTAAGCATTTAAACCACTCTTATAATGGTGTAATTACTGATATTACATATTCATTGTAGTCACCATTGAACCTTATCTGCTGCAATGACTAGGGTTGCCAACCTCCGGCTTTGGGGTTGGAGATTTCCGTATCATTGCTATAATCTCCTGTTGAGTAGCTCAAACCTCCGGTTCACTTTCGATTGCAGTTGGAAGCTTTTTTTTTACTTTTCTGCGTTTTAAAAATTATTTGAATTAAAATATTTTTGCTTTACTTTTGTTTGTATTTTGTTTTATTTATATTGCTCAACCTGCTCTAGAGGTTTTCCCACAACTCTTATATTCAAGTTCTTGTCTTCTCCCGATATTTTCATAACTGTTGTTTTATCTATATTTACTTTCTACAAAAAACTTGAACTTCTTGTGTATTTGTTGCTTGTCCATACTACAAACTGCTTTATTTCTGGATCGGCAACATAACACAACTACAAATGTGAGGCACTGCAAAATATGTGAAAATCACTAGAGGAATTATGGAATAGTGTACTTTATTTCTAAACTGTCTTTTCTTTAATTTTACTATTTCTTGGATGTGGATATTTGATAACTGCTTTGGCCTGAGATTTCAATAGAATTAAGGATTATGTAGCTTTTAACTATAATAAACAAGCTCCTGTATACATTATTTGTCTTACAAAATTCAGCAAATAATTAAAAACTAGTTAGGAAGTAGCATTTCGTCATTTTAATAATTTAATTGTTTTAGCATTCAGTTATTTTTTATTGTCCAGTTTTATAATTGTTTTCAAATCTGAATAATTTGGATATTGTAAACTTAATGCACTGGTATATATCTTATTTGAACGTTACATAATACTCCAATTTTACTATTATATTATCCATGTTTACTTTCATATATCGTATATTTATAAAAATATATTTTTCAAGTTGAGATTACTTGGTCACCAAAATGATAAATTTTTCACTTGTGCCAAATTTTTATAAACCTTTTCACCTAAACTATTAACATGGAGTCAGAAAAGTAGAAGTGAGGTTTGTAATGTTAATCTAATCCTTCTTTCTATAAAAGATCTACAAATTCCAGTTGACAGAAAGTGGGTGCTTATTTTTAAAAAGACTGAGATGACTGAATTGCCAAAGTTATTATAATTTGTTTTATCAATTCCCATTAGTAATGCATATGTAGGAAGTTTTTTCTATAATGAACAATACGTGGAGGGATGAGAGAAATAAAATAAGTATTGATCTCGTAAAAACTGAATTAATGGTTAAACTTAATTTTGACATGTCCTGCTTAAGCTTTTCAGAATATATATTGAAAAAGTAAAAAAAAAGGTGTTCTAAAAGCAGCCTTGAGTGTGAAAAAATATGAATTTAAGAATTAAAAAATCCTAATTTTATTTTAAGAATTTTTATTATTAAAATTAAAGATCTTAATTTATAAGAAACAACATTACTTTGTTAAAATTTTATAAAAATTATATAAAAATGCATTTACAGTGAAACTTTGATTTTACGATCTCGGATTTTACGTTTTCCTCGATTTTACACTTTTTTCTTTTGGTCCTGATGAATGGTATGTAAAAGCAATGCTAAAATTTAACGGATTTTACGTTTCCCCGATTTTCCGTTTTCCTCGAATATACGACACAATATTGAAGTCCGGGTAATACATTTTGCACCCGATTTTACGTCCTTAAGAGTTATCTTCTTTTCAAAATCCTTCAGATATTTAACGTATTAATTTTTTGTTTATTCATTAAGTGAAAATCTTTAATAAACTTCATTTTTATACATCTCTGTTGCAAATTTATAGGAGGATAAAAAATATATTGTTTTTCTTCAGCTTTTATGACAGGTGTGAGGCATTATTATTCGGTAGAGATAAAACTAAACCCCTACTACGCATCTACACCGATAACAGGATTAAGTCGTCACAGATGCCTGAAACATAAGGTTGTTCTTTCGTCTGCAGCTATTTTGACAAAATTTTTTAATAACCCTTAATATAAATAACAGCATGAAAAACGCCAAGCATTCACTATATGAGAGAAGATTGACATTTTAGCAGAAGTTGATGCGAATATGGGAACACGCGTTCAATTAGCTTCACGCTTAGGAATTGCTGTGTCCATGCTAAACACGATCGTGAAGAATCGTGAGGATATAGAAAAGTTATTTACAG
Organism: Uropetala carovei; assembly: GCA_036926305.1. Taxonomy (NCBI): domain Eukaryota; kingdom Metazoa; phylum Arthropoda; class Insecta; order Odonata; family Petaluridae; genus Uropetala; species Uropetala carovei. The sequence goes on along the minus strand of JAXCHB010000172.1, from coordinate 3,404,701 downwards.
TGTGGACATTTTTCTAAGGCTTGGTATAGACGATTTCACCGCATCCAACGGCTGGATTGACAGGCTTAAGAGGTGCTATAATGTTGTCTATAATACTATATCTGGTGAGGGAAAGTGTTAATATAGAAACAGTTGAAACAAGGAAAAAAGGGGAGTTATTGGAAGGGATAAAAGGTTATGCACTCTGTAACATTTACAATGCAGATGAGACTGAGTTGTTTTATAATTTGCAACCAAACAGAACTCTTACCATGCAAAGAGAATCATGCCATGGAGGTATAAAGTCTAAAGAAAGGATGACTGTTCTTCTTGTGTGCAATGCTGATGGGAGTGATAAGCTACCACCTTTGATTATTGGTAAATTTAAAAATCCTCGATGTTTTAAGAATGTTAAGATGCTGCCTACTAAGTGTGTGGCTAATAAAAAATCTTGGATGACTATTCAAATATTCGAAGACTTCTTAATAGCACTCAATGCACAAATGAGAGCTAAAGGCCGCAAAATTATTCTTTCTGTCGATTAACGTGCCGCTCATCCCCGAGACACGCCATTTGGCAAACATCAAAGTTATTTTCTTCTCACAGGATTGCACCAGTCATCTCCAACCACTAGACCTGGGAAGATTCCATTTATATTATTTTTATCTCTGTTTTCACAACGTAATTGAAATAAAGGATTCTTTCGATTCTTATGACAGACAAATTGTTAATAACTTCGTTGATAGTAAAACATTCTGAATGATATCATATACTTCTTTCTTTGAGCAATTATCCTTAAGTATTCGAATAAATAATCAATAATATAGTTTATAATTCATTTGCGTTTGATTAATTTCTAAAGTGCTAAATTATTACTTATATTGTAAAATTATCATATTTAAATGATCATGTTTTATATTATGTTGCTGAGTCGATGAGACCGTCAGTACACAGAAGAAGGTCATTATGGTACAGCGGAAACCACTTAACACAAAAACGCTTAAAACAAAATATTGGTTAATACGAAACGCGTGCTCGGTCTGTTCCAGTGCTTATACCTTTATGCATACGAGGTGCTACCCAAAAGTTCCGGGACTGGCCGCATGGAGTGCTAACCGGAAGTAGTAGGGACTTCTGCCGCTAGGATATGCTGAAGACATCCCTTATGAAGCAGTGTGTAAAGTTTCAGGTGTGTGTGTACATGTGTTTTCTTTTCACGCGAGTTTTTTAAACCCATTGTTACTGGCGTTCTGCGATTTTCTTGTGTAGTGAAATGGCAGACTTGAAGGAGCAGCACGTCTGTATAAAGTTTTGCTTCAAGCTTGACAAAACCATGTCCGAGACACATGAAATGCTTAAGCAAGCATTCGGTGACGAGGCTGTGAGTAGAACCCGGACTTTCAAGTGGTTCTCGCATTTCAAACATGGACAAATGTCTGTTGAAGATTCTGAACGTTCTGGTCGGCCTTCAACCAGCACAATGGACAAAAACATGGAAAAAGTGCAACAGGTCATTCGTGAGGATCATCAGCGTACCATCCAAGATGTCAGCAGCATTGTTGGCCTGTCCTACGGGACATGTCAACGAATTCTGTCTGATGAACTAAACATGAGGCGGATTGCAGCCAAATTCGTGCCCCGCGTGTTAACCCAGGACCAGAACCAACATCGACTGAGTGTGTACAGGGAACTCAAGGAACACATTAGAAATGACCCAAACTTTCTTTCAAAGGTCATTACTCCGCGACCGAAAAAAGCAAGGCAGGTCAAGAGCAATGTCAAGAGCATGTTGATCGTCTTCTTTGACATAGAGGGAATTGTCCATAAAGAATTTCTTCCCCAAGGTCAGACAGTGAATCAGCAGTTCTACACCAAAGTCCTGAGGCGTTTGAGAGAGGACGTGAGATGGAAACGGCCAGAGAAGTGGAGCACACAAGACTGGCTCCTGCATCACGACAACGCGCCCATGCACATCGCTCTGTCTGTGCAGCAGTTCTTGGCCAAGAACAACATGGCAGTGGTCCTCCATCCTCCCTACTCCCCCGACTTAGGCTCCTGAGACTTCTTCCTGTTCCCCAAGATGAAAATTCGTGTGAAGGGACGGAGATTTGACACCGTTGAGGACATCCAGGCGGAATTGCAGGAAGTGCTGAACAGCATTTCAAAATCACAGTTCCAGAGGTGCTTCCATGACTGGCAGAGGTGCTGGGATCGTTGTATCAACTCCCAAGAGGACTACTTCGAGGGTGATGGTGGCAATTAGAACCTCAGGTAGTTTATGGCTACAGTTCCGGAACTTTTGGGTAGCACCTTGTATATTCATTCGTTAACGCAAAATGGTTTACACGAAATATCGCTTAACACGAAAATATTTTTCGGTCCCATAAAAATAAATACATGCAATATTCTTCGGATAACACGAAATGGCAATTGATATAAGGTTTCCCCATGATTGTGGTAATATCTTCGGCTGTGTATTACATCCTATTATTGATATGTATCATGGGTTTGCCTATGAGGCTAATTCCATATTTGAAAAATGAAAATTTTACCATTAAAACTGTTAAAATGGCATTCGGTTAACTTGAAATTCAGATAACACAAAATGATTGTGCCGGTCCCCAGCAATTCGTGTTAACTGGTTTTCACTGTATAAGATATTAAAAAAGTTCAAATATACTAAACAGTGTAAGATTTTTCTTCAGAGTAAAGAAATTTAATTTTCTTGATTCTACGTTTTCTCCGATTTTATGTTTTTTTAAATCGATCCCTTCAAAAACGTAAAATCGAAGTTTCACTGTATTTATATAGTAAAATGAGTTTTTATTATTCATTCGAGAAACCATTGTTCTATTTATTTAAAAGACGAGTAACAATATTATAGTGTATAATGTATATATTTTAATGTTTTTTATTCCATTTGAATAGTAGATTAATTGATTAGTTGTGATTCAGCCAGCCAAGGTGTATTATATCCCCCTCCCCTCAAGGTTACTGTTTTTGTTTATTATTTTGTTTTCCTTTCTCCAGTTACTATGTTGTTGTTTATCTTTTTAATTCATTCGTTAGTTTAACATTCGATGATAATTTACCGTTCCAACATGATTTCAACTCTTGAGGAATATATGTTTACGTTCGGTAATGAAGAAAGGTGTTTGCAATTCTTGATTGATCAGAATATCATTGAAAACATTCGAAGATGTCAAAAATGCGATGGAATTGCAGCTATCAAGACAAACTTATCGTTGTTTCAAGAAGAGTTTTCGAAGTGAAATCTCTCTTTGTGTGAATATCTTCTTTGCTAATTCAAAACTCCCTATTTCGAAGATTTTATTACTTATGACTTATTGACCTGTCGCTACATTTACCAACCCGTTTTCTGGACAACAGGGAGGGTTAGTTTCGTTTCAGCGAGGCGAAGGGCGTGGTAGCACCCGGAGATGACGACCCATTGAAACAAAGCGAGCCGAAGGCTCGCCAATATCTCCTTTCAATGTTATGAAGAACGAATTCAAAAATAATTATACTTACCTAAATAACAATCACTACAATGTCGTATTTATGGTTGTCATGATATTTTCAAGAAATATATGTTATCTAGTGCCACCAATTTGTGTATTATATCCCCCCTTATTTTTCGAATGGAATTACAATACAAGGTAATTTAATTCTAACAACAATGCAGGGACCCAGGAATTCAAACAAACCCATGACTTATTGGCCTGTCGCTACATTTACCAATCCGATCTCAGGACAACGGGGAGGGTTAGTTTTGTTTCAGCGAGGCGAAGGGCGCGGTAGCACCCGGAGATGACTACCCATTAAAACAAAGCGAGCCGAAGGCTCGCCAATATATCCTTTCAATGTTATATAGAATGAATTAAAAAATAATTATACTCACCTAAATAACAACCATTACGTCGTATTTATGGTTGTCATGATGTTTCCAAGAAATGTGTGTTAATTAGTGTCGCCATTTTGAATGGGGGGGAGGTATAATACACTTCCTCCATTCGGCCTCTCTTCAACCATAATATTTTTCATTCACTTAACCTTTTTTATTTTAAATTGTTGATGCTCTTCCAATTTCGTTAAATAGCAATATTTAAAAAATAAATGCATGATTTTAAATCATATATCCTAAAATCCGGGGGCCTTTAAGAGTATTAAATATATTTATCATTAAATTTTTTATAGTCTTATTATTCACTTCTTGTAAGTAATTTTGATTCGGTTTGTGTGTTATACCTAGTTTATAATAAATAAATATGTGTTTACAAATATTTAATTTATTCCTTCTTTTCTTGTTAGTATGTTTACGAAAACTGAATCCCGGGATTGAAAAAAACCCGGGAAATGTTAACCCCTACTCAGGTTTATGAATATCTTAATGTAGGCAACCCTCAACACAATCTCCAGTTCACAAAAATCTAAAAGTTGGCAACCCTAGCAATGACACATCCCAAAAATTGAGGAAAAGGGAAGAAAATTTGTCCATGAAGGTTTAAAAAAATATACATACACAAAAGTCTTAATCATCCATGCCATTATAACATTAAATTAAATTTGCTACTTGTATGTTTAATTTTATTCCAAAGGACTGATGTTTTGGTGAAAATTAATTAGATGTTATAGAAAAACAGAAAAACATGCCAAGGGCTGCCAAAGAATCAGATGCCATCTGAGACATCAAATCCACAACAACAATATATGAAGATGAAAACTGTTAGAATATAAAAGACACACAAGAAAAAATTCAACACAAAGAGAAAGACAAAAAGTTTTACTAAAGTAGAATTACCACAGTTTTTCAACAGGTAACAGCCAGAAAACAGAAAAGTGTTCGCAAACTGCTAATAATGCACTTAAAATGAGTCAAAAATTTGTTTACTGGGTAGAATGAACAAAAGATGTACTTTCAATTTCACGATATGTCAGGCTGCATTAAAAGTTAAGGTTCGAGGGCTGCACTGGTAGTTGTGAATGATTGAAAAGTCCGAATGAGAGCTTACATGGGAAGCCACTTATATTACCTTCCTGTCTCTCACTACTTCTATCAATAGTAAGGGAAGGAGTGAGTCAGACTGATTTGTGTTATCATTAGAGGCATTTCAATTTTGCTTTGTATGCAGCAGATACATTGTGACTATTGTGATAACCTTTTTGTTACATTGCTATGATGAAAATCAACTTCATTATACATGTTATGACCCTAATAATAGTAAAAAATGGTAATAGACTGTCTGAAGAAATGAGCAGGAGGATTGAAAATACACAAGCGACACTTATACCTCTCCATTGTAAATTTTGCACCAACTGTATGTATTGATACTTTAAAGGCTTTATATTATGCTAAGGTGCATTCCCACCTTTCATATGCTATGTTTTGAGAGAAATGTAAATTATCAAAAAAAATTTTCTCTCTACAGAAACAAGCCATAAAAGCTGTTTAGTGTCTCTTCCTGGAAAATCACTTTTCTCAACACTAAACATACTAACTCTACCTTCACCTTATATTCTTAGCTGTGCTACATTTGTGAAAAATTATCACAACAGTTTTCCGGTTAACTCAAACTTTCATAACTACCATACACATGCTAAAAATGACATTCACTGTATGCAATATAACCAGGCCCTCTCAGAGGTCGAGAGAGGCCCGGGCCACTTCCATTTTTTGAGGGCCCCGGGATATTAAAAAATGAAGAAATGCCAAAACAGGGATACAAAAATTGTGGTATATTTTAAATGTTTACATTTAGCAAATTAACGCTTTTAACACAAAAAATACAATGCAATAATTTGTAATAAATGTTCTTTTTTATTTAACAAGTGCTTTTCTAGCCTTTTTCTGTGCAAATTGACCAATTATTGTGGAAAAATTTAGTTTTCTTGCAATGTCACAGTTTATGTTGAGCATAGCAGGGCCATTCAAATGATCTTGTCCCATAGTTGAACGGTGGTAATTCTTGACCTGCTTCAGCACATTGAAAGACCGTTCACCTGAAGCCACTGATGCAGGTAGACTGAAAAAAATCCTCAATGCAACGGTGACATTAGGAAACATACCAGCAAGTCCATGTAGTAGTTGGAGTTGAAGCAATTCCTTTGGCTTACAATCCAGTTTAAAGTTCACGGAATGTATTCGCTTGAGGAAAATGACCTCGTCACACATCTGTTGATATTTCTTTGGTGTACTTTCTTTGGAATTGTTCTGCTGATGTACGTAGATCTTCACTACTCAAGCTATTAAATTGCCAGAGGAACCCAAACAGGTTACAAATTACATTATGTGATTCAAACCGCCTTCTAAGACTTGATAAAATGGAGTCAACAATAACAAAGAAGACATTGATTCTATAATGTTGTTCAACATCAGACTCATTACAAATCTTGCAATTGCAGGTAAACTCAAATGAAATGCCAATATTCTGAGCTACTAATTTGGCCTCACTCAAGATCACATCCCATTGTTCATGAACCTGCTGAATGTCAGCAATGAGACTTTCAATGTTACCCCTCTCAACATCATTGTAGCATTACATGCTTCAATCAACAGATTAATCTGGTAGTAACTTAACCCACAAAGATGACATTATAACACATTTTCAAATTTAGACATGTATTTCTGGTTAGAATTAAGTTCAGTTTGAGCCTGTGCAGTGTGAGATTGAGAGATTCAAGTTCACTTAAGGCCATTCTTACTTCATCCAAATGATATGCAACTGGTTGTACACCATCAATCTGTGCAGAACACCTAGTTTTGGACATTCCATGCAGTGAAACTGGAAGATGTTGCTTCAATATTTCTCACCTTTGTGGACTGCTATTGAATAAGTTGTACATTTGCTGTATAGTTCCAAAGTAAGTGATTGCCTCTTTGCACGATTCAGCACAGTCAACACCTACAAGGTTTTATGTGTGGTTTCCAGAGCTGGATAAAATGCATTCTGAGTTATGCTCAAGGAGAACTGATTGTACACTGTTATACTTGCCAGCCATGTTAGATCCATTGTTGTAGGCTTGACCAATGCAGAGTTAAAAATCTAACCCAAACTCCTCTAGAATTGTTAAAGCTCGAGCAGCAATTTCCCTTCGTTTTTTAGTGAAATTATCAAAACACAAAAACCTTTCTTTAACTGAAAATGTTGAGTTGTTTTCGACAATCTTTACATACCAAATTACAATAGTGGTTTGTTCTTTGTTAGAACAATCTGGCGTAACATCAACAATTACTGAAAAATATTTGGCATTTCGGAGTTAAGAACACAACGCAGCTCTGCCCAAAAATTATGAACTATCACAACATTTCAATGGGTGACGAAATTTGCAGTGTCTATCCACTAATGAAGAACAAACAACATACAAGTTGGACTGACTCGTAGCATAGTTACAGTTGTGGCAACTAGACTCCCGTGATAGCTCCTTTGCTCCCTGACAACGCTGTTGCCAGTGTTGCCAAGCGCTAAGCCAGTAGGAAGTATACTGCTTGCTGCTGTTTATGTTAATAGATAGTGCACTAGAGGCAGCGTGGCCCAGTAATGGGACACAAGTTTTAAGTTGTATGATGAACGTCGTCTTCTTTCAATCCTGTCAGTGTATCTCTGTGTCTGTATGTATAACCTCATTTGGAGAAAACGTCAGTCTAAATTTGAGGCCCTCCATGAATGTGAGGCCCGGGCCAAATGGCCCTCCTGGCCCCCCTGTGATAGGCCCTGAATATAACTATACACTTTTTTTAAAAGGTCCCTATCATTCAGCCTCCATCATTTTCAACAACTAACCTAATGATATAAAATCACTTTCTTCACCTCAGTTATTCAGAAACAAATTTAAAAAATTACTATTATGTAAAGGCTATTACAGCATAGATGAATTTCTGACTGATAAATTGTAGTTATTTTTGTTGCTCCATATTGTAATGTGCACTATGTATTTTTATCCATTTACTGCTATTATTATTATTTTTTTCTTTCTGTTCTATGTATATACCTGCACTTTCTTTTTTCTTCTTCCTTTTTTTATTGACGTATTCCATGTCTTTTATGACCAAAAGGAATTAATAAATATTATTATTATTATTATAAAATACGAACACACACGAAGAGCTTTTTAAAAGTAAGTATATTGATAGCAAAAGAAAATGGCATGTAAGATGATATAACAGTAGAAAGAGGAGTTGGATCACCAAAGATGCAGTGAATTATTTTACCATGAACATGTTTCAATGATCTGCATAAAATGATATGAGTATATCTGATTAATCTATTTATGTGAATAAAAACTTGTTTGTTAGTAACTTTTTGTAAATTTATATAAATAGCTCTGCACTAAATAAGTTGATACTATTTATTTTTTTGTTTTAATTTTCCATTATTGTAGACAATTTTGAATAAAATTTTAGTAAACAAAAGTGAATAAAAATTGGCCTAGTAAAAATGAATACACTAGCTAACAAATACATATAACATTTAGATCGTATCAGTTATTGTGATCAAGGCAGGTTTAAGAACACTTGCAAGCAGCATCACCTCTTTTATGAACTCTGCAAAATGGCAATCACCAAAACACAGAAATAGGTACTAAATGGAAATTCCTAAATGATGAAAATCTCAAGAAAAAATGTATTGATGAGAATTGAAAACACCAAGTGAACCATCCAAAAATGTGTAATAGTGGAGTTGTGAAATATAGTCCACAATTGAAAGAATTTTTAGTTTAAGCTCTTGAAGTCCGTACAACGGGCACTATTCAATTTTAATTAAAAATGCGCCTGAAAAACTCACCATGCGCCTGTCTGGGGTTGTGATACGGATCCTGGCCCAATATAACGACTTTCACTTTCCTGAAATCGCATGCCTTAGTCCATGTCCAAACTTGATCTTCGGATGGATATACCGTATGGTTGGCTCTCTCTTTCACAATGAACGCACTTAACTAAATAAATAAACGTGACATTTTTGTGATTATTAACTACAAAACGAGTTACGCTGCAACTGGAAATATAATATTTATTTCATATTCATCAATGAAAGCGTATCAAAATTAGAGAAATGTCTCCTGACCTTCTGAAAGTAAGGTTTACTAAATTCTGGCTCCAGTTCCTTAAACCAGGATTCCCCGATAGCTGGATGAAGGGCCGGGTATTTTTTACTAAATAGTTTTATCTTGGCTTGAAGCTCTTTAGATTTCATTCTCAAGAATTGATCATTGGTTAATTTGGTCGGCGTGAGCTCTTCCTCATTTCTTGTAGATTTATCATCCTTGATTTTTTTTAGGTTAGGCTCCACTGTTTCGTTACAGGTCTGATCAGATATAAATCTCTTCTCTGCCGCCGGCTTAAAGAAGGTTAAAAGGCTCTTTTGCCCAGGCATAACTATGTTTTGGCACCACTTAGCTTAGTGAACAGACCTCAACACTTTCTCTCAAGCCGTGTTCCCTCCAAAGTTGCTACGGAAGATGACTAACGATATTCGTTATGAAAGCTTTAGCAGAATTTCTTCGAGATTTTCGTTTTTAATGTTTTAACTTTTTGGTTCATTAATTTTAAACTAATGAAATCAGGAAAACAAAACAAAAATTAGTTGATGTTTTTCAGTCTACCTCAATTTCACATTAAATGAAACAATCACTAAACGTGCTAAGCTATCTGGTTGTCTGTAATCATTCTCTGTGACTTCAGTTAATGGGTTGTAACCACGAAATGAAGCATTTGTTTGTAAGAATATCCGGTGGGCGTAAATAAAATATTCTAGCACTATAGGAACTAGATATTTCATACTCATTTAGATAGAAGATTTAAAGAGAAAATGGCCATTAACTTGTCGAAAAACAGGGATTCCTTGTTATCTGCTTGGAAGGAAGTAGTCGATGATAAATGCAAAACAAATTGGTACGTATTTTATTGTTCCTTATTGGAGTTTTTCACTGCTGCTGAGTATATATGTTTCAATTTCGGTCTTTATTCTTCCTGTTTTCGAAGTTTAATAAAAATTACCGGTATGTCATTGGCACAAAAAATGAATGTGATTGCTGTATTTGTTTTAACACAAGGATATTTGTATCTATATGATAATAATTTATCAGTTTTTTAAATAATGGCCTTTGAGTTTTTACTTAATAACTCCGATGACGATATTGTTGTTACTATTGGTATGCGGTCGATTCTCAGTGAATGACTTAGTTAATGCATTTATGTCACTTCATAGCTTTATTTGGATAATTTTCATCGCTTGGCGTCGCATTAATGCTATGCACTATCTCAACTATGTAGTTTGTACGATTCGACGGACTAAGTTTTCATTTTAATATCTAACAATTTCCTGAAAAATCTTTTACTTCCTCAGGGCGTTGTTCACCTACGAAGGACAGTCCAATGATTTGAAAGTTGTCAGCAAAGGAGGTAAGCACATGTAATTGATAATTGTATAATTTAAAAATATTTTCTGGGTGACTCATATGTATTTCTTTGGCAGATGGGGGAATTGAAGAATTGATAGATGATCTCAACAGTGGAAAGATAATGTATGCCTTTTGCAAAGTTACTGACCCGAAAACAAGCCTTCCAAAATGTGTCCTCATTAACTGGGTGAGTGATCTCATTTTATGAGAAAAATGTTTGAAAGTTTTAATGAATTTAGCTGGATTGTTTTAATCAGATATTGTTTATTTATGTTGTTATGTAATTAAAACGTTGAATGCCTTATATCTAATAGAAGTTAAAATAATTGTGGTTTAGTTTTGTTATTGCAATTGCGCATATATCTGCAAGTTTAGAACATTTCTTTTATATAATTGTTAATGTCAACATAAATAATTCAAATTTTATTATGAAAAGCAAGGAGAAGGGGCTCCTCTTGTTCGGAAAGGAACATGTGCGAATCACATAAGGGATGTTGCTCGCTTCTTTATTGGTGCACATGTGACAATTAATGCTAGAACAGAAGAAGAGGTGGATTGTGATATCATAATGGACAAAGTATCAAAATCTACTGGCTCAGCTTACAGTTTTAAGGATAGAGCAGACACTGCAGATGTGTCACAAGACTCTGGACCTGTTGTAAGTTACATCATAATACCTGTATTTTTTTGTGCATTTTGCTTTTTGAAAGTATTTTCATGTCTTAGAATTTGTATTCCTTCTCTCTAGCATCTATTAATGATAGAAATGTAAAATTTTTAATCAATTAAATAAATAAAAGATTTCTCATATGACAGGAAGTTGTAGGATTTATTATGGCAAGAAAAGTTTTCATTATGTCATGCTGTGAAAGTTAAAGGAATGTTTGTTTGTTGTTAGAGTTTTAAATGAAAGATTTCATATTAATTTTTGCATCCTTGTTGTAAATGTTTTATTTACATGCTTGCTGGTTGAACATTCATTTGTTCAAGTTATATAATACATCTATTAAATTAATTTTTAATTGAATTGTTGACTTTTTTATGAGTACTAATAATCCTTTTACTATTTACATATTTGCTAGCCTATGAGATACACTAGCCTTTAAGATGAATCAAGATTTTAAAACATATACAGAGAAACATCTCAGTGGATATATTTACTTTTTTGTTATTTACAGGAATTAGTGCTGTAGCATACTAAAGTAGCCAAATAGAACAGTCTATACATAGCAGAAATACATTAAATCCAAAGTACATGCAAGTGAACTGAATCTATATGTATATGCGTGGAGAAAGAACGCAAGTTGCGGGTTGTAATGTGAAATCCCCACTATGCTACCCAGCCAATGTTGTCATTCTAGCAAATTTTTTGCTATATATAGCGACTTTGTGTTCGAATTGCACCTGAAAAAAGGCCACACCGACTACCTACTAATCTAGCGAATCGATGTAACAATCTGCCTAACTCTAGGGACTGGCTATAATTGCGACGTATATCTGCACTCATATGAATACAATAATAGATTACATTGTTGTTACATGTCTGTGTAGTACTGTGGTTTCTCTCCCAATCCCTTCAGTCTTTCCGATCATTGATGCGGGTGCTTGATCTTATGTACTTTAATTTTCAGAGATCGCTTTTTCGAAATAGCTTTGCGTGCCGAATAAAATGCCTTCAGGGGCTAGATTTGGCCCACGGGCTATAGTTTCCCCACCTCTGCTGTACTTTCCATAGTAATTTTCGACTTATGCAAATTCCGAGTTATGTATTGGGTGCCGGAACGCATTATTTATGTAACCCGGAGAGTGCCTGTATTGGAATTTTAACTATACTGATATGTATTCCAGTTGCATTATATAATGTTCACCAGAATGAAAGCTCTGTTCATAACATGTAATATACTCAACATTTTTAAAGAAAACAATACAGCCTTATAACTTGAGGGTTTCAACTTGTAGATAGTTCTTACAAATTTGATAAATTTGTAAGAACTATGGATCATCATATGTATGCATGAATTATAATGGAAAAACTTTAAATGTTAGCTTCTTGATAATTTCCTCACAAATCTTCTTTTAAAAGACTACTGCCTGCTTGTATTAGAAAGCAAAACAGAAGTACAATAAAAACATCAAATTAAAAAATCCCTGTTGTATCTAAAAAAGAAAACAGTATGTTGCCATGTATATTACACACTATAGCATTTTGCAAGAAATGCATGTTGTGATCAGAATACTATTGTAATGTGATATAGCAACAGCAGTATGGGAACCACTGAATAGGCAGTACAGACTACATATTTGTATTTAATTAAATTTTTACATTCACTTAGAAATCTAATGCCACTGTCAAAATCGTTTTATAAAACTATTCCTTAGTATATCAGATAGAAAGTGGCCACCTTCTTCCTTTACCATGGAAATGGTTATTTTGTTACTGAAGTGTGTATCGTTAGTTTGTAAAGTCATAGATATTCTTCCTTTTTACCAAGTATTGGCTTCTTCAGCATGGAGTATAATTTCTATTATTCTGCTCAAAATTCATTTTGAATCATGCATATCAAAGATTCTCACATTGTCCAACCCATCAAGAACAAAGTCCATAATGTCACTGTCAGGTAACTTTTTTCAGAAGTAATGTGCATCTTATAGGCTGGTAAATATTGTAATTTGCCATTATATAGTTCATGTGTAATTTACCTAGTTACTCATTTGAAAGTCTTAATCTGGAATGCTTTCTACTAGTATTTAACATTATTATTTTTTAATTCCAAAATACAGTGGAGGTTCTAAAGGTGACTTTTTGTACAAGTTTTTTTCAACACAATTAAAACTCAGTTTTTTTTGGACCGGTAATGTTTGTGTTGTTATACATATTTTAAAAATATTCATGTGCATCTATAAAACATTTATTAGTGCTGACTTCTAATGCTTTCAGAACATTTTAGCTAATTTAGTAAATGTATTTGATGTTCTCCAAAAATTTTGTTTGTTTTATGCATGTTTTTTGTGTGTTAATCCCAAGCATCTTGTGTCTTGATAATTCTAGTTAAAGTGTCATTCGTCTGGTGATGGTGCTCCTCCATTTATTTTATGTCTACCCCCTAAACCTAAAAATCTTAAGGTGAGTTTATTCTATTCCATTCATTTTGAAATTTATTACTTTGCATTCCCTTTTATGAATAAGTTGAAATTAGTAAGATAAAATATTGGATTGTCTTTCAGATTGGAGTTCAGGTACAGTATTGAAAAGTTTTGCATGTGAACTTTCGTAAAGGAAATTTTGCTCTTGTACATTATGACTGTAACACCTTTAGTCCTTTGAATAGCAGACAGCATGGCCTGGCATCCATATTTAACCCTTTAACTGCATCATTAAATTTAGAGGGGTACTCCCAAGAGTTGTCAGTACAAAAAACTGAAAGGAAAGGGGAGTGCCAAGAGGAAATTGAGACTTTTATTTCTGTTAGGGCTTTGCTGGATGACACAGTAGAAGGATTTTTTTGACGATGTGAGGTAAATCCAAATAATGCAGATAAGGTTAAAACAAGTTAGGAAAGTGTACAGCATATCACAAACGGGCACGTTTCGTGCAATGGAGTATTAGAAAGAAATGATATACCTGTATGTAAGGGAAATAGCATTTTAAAGTTCTTTTCTTTGTCATAAATAATGTTTTCTTCCTATTTAAAAATATTGCATGCACACTTAAGGAAATTAAATGTATTTTTGTGAGATTGTTTATGTTAGCAACAATGAAGAAGTAACCATACAAGAAATTTTCAAAGTTCAACTCGAATTAAGTCATTCTTGTTTGATTTTCTTGATAACGGCTACTCTTGTGATAACAATGTATAGGCAAAGAAATGCTCTACCTTATCAGTTCTACAAGGTTTATTTGAAAAATATTTTGATAGGAGCAATACTTTACAAGATACGATGGAAAGTTCATTTTTTGTCACCAGTAAAGTGGTATCCTCTGATTGGTGTACATGATTCATTTATGTGATTTTCTTATTATCTTTGATTGTAAGTCCTTAATATCAAATTTCATGAAAATCCGTTCAGTAGAAGCCAAGAACAAACATGCAGACGGACAGACATACCAAAGCTAATAGGCACTCATGCTGGAAGCGAAATGTCCCTAAAAAAAGTGTTTGAATATGTTAAGTATCTCGAAATAAAACTTAGTACTGATCTCAAAGTATAGTTTGCAAGGTCTACAAAACCTTAAATTTTGTAACAAGAACATTTGAAAACAGCAAAAGAAAAGTGAATGAAATAGTTTGTATGTCGTCAGTTAGACTAATTTTAGAGTATGTCACCAACATATGGCTTACAAGACTAAATTCAAATGGTACAAAGGAAGGTAGAGAGGTTTTTTTATTTGCAAATATTGTTTGCTGATTATTGAAGAATGTAACAGTTTACATTATGACGTTTTTAAATCTTTCCCTGTAAACCAAAAATTATGTAAACAAAAAACTTGATTAATTGCTACCTTGAATGTTTGTGTGTAATGGGTGCTCAACCTATGATTTATGCATCACATTTCTTAGGTGTCACATTGTGCTTCGTACAATTTAAATAAACATTTCATTTTTTCACTTTTAAATACAGGCGACTCCCGAGATTCGACAGGGATGCATTCCTGAAAACGTGGTTGAATCTCGAATTGTCGAATGCTGTTTTTCCATAGACTTGCATTTTATAATCGGGGGATACATTCCCGCATCTCGGCTTGCGTGAGTCGGACCGGGCCATCTGCAGCACAACCCTGCATACAGCTATCTATACGTACAACTATATATCGCAGCGAAATTAATATAAAAATGATTAAAAAGCATAAAATAACTTGCAGCCTCACCAGTTAATTTAAGGTTATGCAAACCCGCCCTTCTCTTAAATCTGTCAAACCAGCCATCAAATTACGTGAATTTATCACGTTCTAGAATGTTCTTCTTCTGTTTCACATAAGTGCTAATAGTTGAACTACACTGTTTTATTTGATTCATTGCACTATCACTATTACATTTCCTTTTAGATATCCTGTCAAGTGATAAATTTATAAATAAATCAATAAAATAAATAAATTTAAATAAAAGATTAACAGAAAAAATAATGAAATCAGCACAAATTCAAACAATTAGAGCAGAAATAACTATGTCTACACTGAAACTAAACCTCGCGTGGTTGATCGGGACGAAAATTACTTCACGTAAACTAGCTCCCAATTCGATTGGCTGCGTCAAAATCTCGAATTTGTTGAATCTTGAACTGTCGAATCTAGGGAGTCTCCTGTATATCATGCTGATCATAAAATTTCATCATTGTTTACATAACTGTATCGGATTTGCTTGTGAGCAAAGAGTAGGATTTATTATTAATGCATGCCATGCATTGCCGCTGCCACGGGAAAAATATTGCACAACAGGTAAAAAGGGTTGAGCACCACAGGTGTGTATGATACCATCTGATCACCTGGCTTTGAAGCCTAATATTCATGTTTGAGCAATACATTTTGTTCAATACCCTAACAATGCAGTTATAGGGTTAATATGTCTGACAGAGTATGGTTTTGTGGAATGGGCATGTTACTATTTTAACCATCAAAATAGACTCCTGAAATTTTTTGGTAGTGCCATGTATGAGCAACAGTTACAAATATAAATCCAAGAAAACAGCAAATGAGATGTATTGGTGATTTGCTCACAAGTCAGAGTCATTATCAGGACTGAAGGAGTTAATAAAGATATTAATTAATTCAATGGTTGAAAGAAGGAGAGTTTTGGTTATCATGGGCCCTTCCCAGATTGCCACCAATTGGGTTGACTTCAAATTTTTGTTCATACAGAGCAGTTTTTCATTTATGGTATCTGTTAGTGAATTAGCAGTACATTGCAATCCCTTGCTTTCTATTGTTGACATTGTAATAGGTTCAGCAGAATCTTCCTTAAAATGTAGCTGTAGCTAGAGCATTAACAAATCATAACATTGGACATGTACATTTTAAGAAGTTAAGGAGGAGCAGTAATGACAATGTTTATGTGGAAACTCTCCTTAAGAATTTTCCTTATTACATAATTAGAATGCATTGTTAGATTATAGAATTTCCATTTTTGCTCTCATCTCCAATATTAAAATGATTTTAGTCATGACATTTCTTTTCTCTATGACAAATATTTTGGTATTTTTGTAAAAATAACCATTGCAAAGCTGTAAATGATCCACTACCAGCAATCAAAAGAATATTCAGCAAATATATAATTAGAGATAGGTAAAATGATAAGAGTTGAAAGGAATTTTTGTTCGAGTTTGATTTTCCTCGGCTTTAAAATGTGCCCTTTTAAACTTAAAAAATGCAGGTTAAAACTGGAGAAAAATAATGGAGATGGATTGGATAAGTATAGGAAGCTTACCATAAATAAAAATGAATGACTGAATAATTTAAATAATTTAATCTTCTGCACAAATACCTATCTGTGACGTAATTTTTTCACTTAATAGGTTTTTCTTTATATTTGCTAATTCACCAACAGGTACATCATTCACAGAATTTTCATTGTTATTTGTGAGCATGCTGGTTAGTTAGTGTGTTGTTTAGAGGTGCATCAACAATTGAGTCATTAGTGCTTATAGAATTAAAATTAACTTATTACTTTCTCCATACGTAGTAATGGGAAAGTATTGTGATCACAAAAAAAATCAACTTCGAGATTTCAACAGAAATACATGTTTTGAGGTCCCTAGAACACATTTAGACTATTTTCGGAATGATGTATGTGTATGTGTGGATGTATGCAGTGGTGAGCTGCCAAAATTTTAACAACTGGTTCCCTATTCTGATTTGCAGCACGACCGTGATGCTGTAGTTACAAGTTTTGAAGTTATTCAGCTGTTATTTCGTTTCGTACCGAAATGTTCATTAGGGAATAAAGTCAGTAAAACTAGCGCAAGAGGCAAGGAGCTATCAAAAAAGAAAGGTTAAATAAGAAAAAAATTCTTTGAACTGAGCTAATGAAACAAATAAAGTAAAAATATATGCTTCTTATCTTTTTTCTATACCAAGAATCCAACTCGATATTAGGGATTAAAATGAATTCAACACGATTAATTTACACCACATATTTAATTTGCCACTGGAAAAAATCCATTTAGCTAATTATTGTGCTATTAAATTTCTCGATAATTTAAATTGCATATTTTTATTATATCTTGCAATTATTGGCATACTTGAAGATTACAAAGGAAAGCCTACATCTTTGTAGGTGTCATCTATGTGTGTCAAAGGAAGCCGACAGTATTAAGACGCGTATAAAAAGGATCAAGATAAATTCATATACTAAATTTGTAAATCATTTTCAAAATTAACTCTTTTTGCTATATGTAATTAATTTATGTGATATTTTAATGTTCTGGATTATATTTTATTCATTTGTAATATTATATTACTGTAACGAAATTCAACACTGGGAAATAATTCTTATGAAACCAGACATCCATCGGGTTCGAATAATGGATCGGGTGGACTCGGCTTTCTGTAGAAATTTTTAGCAGCCTGTTCTAAAATTGCTTCAAAATTTAACAACTGGTTTGCGCGAACCGGCTGCAGCTCACCACTGGATGTATGTATGTGATTCTGGGCGCTCTAACTCAAAAAGTACTTGTCATATTAACACCAAATTTCATATATAACACTTTAGCATGAGCACAAAGAACTGATTAGTTTTTGGACAATACCGGTTAACCGGAAGTAGAGGTTTATTCGAAACCCGATTCGGTTTTTGCAATATTTCTCCAATAATACGTCATTATTGTATACATCGACCATTACAAAAAATGTAGAAAATATAATTTCCTTCATCTTTTATTTCAAACAATTTTCCATAGCAATTATTGTTTAGGAATTATAAATAATCGGTGTTTACAGTTTCCGTCAAATATCTCCTTAAAAACGTCGTAATTGGTCATCTTCGTGAGGACCAAAGTTGTAGAGAATAATATTTCTTCCAAGTTTTGTTTGAAACAAATTTTCATAGAACCATCCATTTCGGAGATATTTTGCTTTTTCTTAATTTCCAGTATACAGCGCCACGACCATGTAGCGGTTAATTCTGTAAACATATTCAAAATATACCTAATTTATGGCAATAAGGACAACTGTATTCTTTTACAGTACGAAATAATAATTTTGCCTTATAATGCTATTCATAATAATTTAAATATCTATACCCCAAATATGGAGAAAGTCGTGTGTTGGCCACATCAGATTTTTTTTTAACTGGGACGGGCTTTATGTTAACCTACTACACTTTTTGTGTATTCTGTAATTAGCTTCATGTGAATTTGATCATTACCATTATTTAAGCATATGTTTACCTTGTAAGATATGACTGCCTGTTATTTATTATGTTTCCAATAAATTATACATTTTTATTTTCATTTTATCATTCAAAGTTTATTGCAAAAAGCATGCATGAATGCACAAAAACACATAAAGATTTGAAATGTGAGACTGACAATAAGAAGAAATTGTTTCTTACTGTATTTACTGGGAAGCTTTTTTTTAAATTTCCTGCTTGAACAAGTTTCATTTTAATTTTGGGTTTGAAGCAATATTACACCCTTTATCAATGTCTTCACAAAGGTTAAGCTAGTAGCATGGATAAACCTATACATTTGTTTATTTTTACTGTTTATTTCTCTTCTTGAGTTGAATAACTTTATGGCTTTCATGGTGCCTGGTTAACCTGGGCAGCTGGTCTTGCATAAAATTGGTTCTGGTATCTCTCAAAAATACACAAATAGTTGTCAACCCAAGCAAGAAACATTGCACTGCACGTTATATTACTTTTCAGAATACACACTTTTTTAATGCATGGTTATTAAAAGTTTACAGTAAATATTGCCATTTTCTAACATTTATAGACTGTCAGGAATAAAGGCATATTTGGATAGCATAAGGTAAGTTACAGCAGCCTCTTAAAAATTGCATGAAGACCAGTCTTTTGTTGATACACATGGGTTAAGAACTGCCGAGTTAAAACTTCGTCTCTTTGTTCATTAGACAGCAGTGGTTAGACTGTTGTATACCAAGAAAATTGAGAATGAATATAATATGAAGGTCAGCAATTAAAAGCTAGTTTAATCTGTTATTCATGACAGTGAGACAAACCTGATCAAGACTAAGAGTGTAGTGGCTACTGCCATAATGAAATTTATTGATTAATGGCATAAACCTATACAGTGTCTTTAGCTGATTTTTATTCTTATGTTGGTCTTAAGTGGTGTAATATTTTAACTGTTTTGCTACCAATGGGACATAGAATTTCCACTTGAGAGTTGAAGGATCTAACGGGTCAGTTATAACCAAATATTTTATATAGACTGGTCCTGCTGCTTTTTCATGAGTAGTGGTTAGGTTTGGGTTGATAGAATTTTGATTTGTGATAATTGAACTTATAAGTACATTTTGTTGCCATAAAATTGGTAGCAAAATAGTTAAAAGGGCACATTCTCTTACAGGCATGCAAATATATCATTGTTTTGTTAAAATGAATTCTTGTGTTTTTTGATTTTTAGGGCACTACTTACAAGCGTGTTATTCCTACTCAAGAAATAAACTCAAAGGAACGGGATAAGTTCTGGGAAAAGGAAGAACTTGAGGAAAAGCAAAGACAAGCTGAAGAAAGAAAACGAAAGGATGAGGAGAGGAAGAAGCTGGAAGATGAGAGGAAGCAAAGAGAAGTGAATGTATTTCTTGTCTACTTGAAATGCAATCTCCCCTAAGAAGGAGCACTTTATTCAATTACTTTTGATTAATATGTTTG
Source organism: Uropetala carovei (assembly GCA_036926305.1). Taxonomy (NCBI): domain Eukaryota; kingdom Metazoa; phylum Arthropoda; class Insecta; order Odonata; family Petaluridae; genus Uropetala; species Uropetala carovei. The sequence continues at coordinate 3,384,494 of JAXCHB010000172.1, read as the reverse complement.
ATTGGATTAGATATCAATTACATTCTAAGTCTTCTGCAATGCGTTATTACTTCTTTAAAACATTTAGTCAAATATTAGTTTCATATTATAACCTAGATATAATCATCATTTGGAATTTTTTTAACCTCTACATCTGAGGGCTGAAGTATTTGGCTGATTAATTATTTTTGTTGTTAATTTGAAGATGGCAGAAGCCGTGAAAAGGGAAGAGAAAATCAAGGAAAGGACTCGTACAATAGTTCAACTGAGGGAGGCTGAAAAGAATGCCGAAAACCGTCCGAATCAAGAAGTGAGCAAGGCACGTGAATGGGAGAAGGACATTGAAGAAAGTGAAAGGGATGAGAGGGAGAGAAAAACAAGGAGTGACATTCTTAGAAGACAGCGGAGTCAGGTAGTTATTAAAGCTATGTACATGTTTATACACAGGTTACCCTGTAGTTCACCAAACAGATGGGTGGCAGTGAGTGTGAGGTATCAAATTGTCCCTAACAATTATCAGTTGCAGGTTTGGCTTTCCTATTATGAGCCTTAATTTTCCTAGGAAAATATGAGCCTCAATATTACGCAGTCCTATAATCAGTTTAATGTATTTTATTATTGTGATTCTCCCAGAAAATGCTGCAATAATTATTTTTACAGTTGATAATTTATTTCGTCTTTAGATACCATTTGTTTTTTCATTTATAACTTTGTATATTTAGTCAACACTATAAGTATCATCAAAAGTAGTACTGTACCTCTTGGTATGTTTTAGACATACCCAGTACTGTAATGAGGGTGAGGCAGCTGGGGCACAGGCTCATTAGGGGATTTCAAATTGAATATTTATTATATAAGAGCCAGAAAGAAAAACATTTTGGGGCACCAAATAAACCTCAGTACATGTGGCTTAACGCGACCAAACTACAGAATTCTACGTTTCCCCGCTAGATGACACTACTTATGCACCATGGTCTGCCTACGTAGAACTTCCAATTTCCACCAGTACGTGGCACTGAGTGCATTACTTGATGTATCGGCGATGTATCTACATTTTCATTCCAAGCGGTATGAGAATTCCCCGACTGCACGCGACACTGCGTTTTTCGCTACTCTCTATGTATTTGTGAAGGGTAATTGGTGACGCCATAATAATATAAAAGTACCCTAAAGCTTGCTAACCCATGACTGATCGGCCTGTCGCTACATTTACAAACCCGATCACCATACAACGGGGAGGGATAGTTTCATTCCAGTGAGGCGAAGGGTGCAGTAGTGCCCGGAGATGACAACTAAAATAAAAACAAAGCAAGTCAAAGGCTCACCAATATTCTTGGTTATTAGCAAAATTACTACAAATACCAATATTCCCGAGGACAAGTAGGTCAGATTCAAACAGAATTCATTGAAATACATTAGAATAAAACTTTTCACATTCTAATCGGAGGGAGAATTAAAATGAATAATTACCCAATTCTGTTCTGCAAAAATGTTATAACGATTGCCTATTGCCTAAAATGGAACCTATCCCTCAGTCCAGGTTTGCAAGAGAAATTGGTTCCTTTTGCGGCGTAACAGTCAAGCGAGATATTTTTGCACCTTATTCACCAATTTCCCTTCGCAAATAAATAAAGAGTAGCGAAAAACACAGTGTCGTGTGCAGTCGGGGAATTCTCATACTGCTGGGAATGAAAACGTAGAAACATCGCCGATACATTGAGTAATGCACACAATGCCACGTACTGGTGGAAATTGGAAGTTCTACGTAGGCAGACCATGGCACATAAGTAGTGTCATCTAGCAGGGAAATGTAGAACTCTGTAGTTTGGTCGCGTTAAGCCACATATACCTAAGCCTCTGCCCAAGGTGCCAAATGGCATCACTATGGTCATGGACATATCCAATAGCATCAGTCTCATCTAGGGATGTAAATTTCCCAGGAATTTTGAATGTGGGGAAAAACCAAGAAGAAACGGGAAAATTGAGATTAAACAATCTTAGGTATTAAGCCACACACAAATTTATTGAAGTGAAAAAATATGTTAAATGCAATATTACAAAAAATAATTTATACTTTTCACACCAATATAGCTATTTAATTAGTTGGTTAGTGAACAAGCTAATGAGAACACGGATAAATCTAGTCTTCTATTTCTGAATTGAACCAAAAGCACACTCCTTATTTTCTTTGCAGTTCAATAATAAGTTTGATCTCACTGCCACCAACTTTGAAATCCTATCATTGGTAAGCAATAAAGTATCTGTTTTTCCAAAGGCTGACCATATTCTCTCTGATGAAGGAGTTGATGGAGGAATAGAAAACAAAGACACTGTAACCGGACTTAAAGCTTGGTTATTCATTAGTCCTTTCCACCATGTCCGAGGAGATACATGCTCAGAGCTTTGCCATATTGACTGCCTACTCCAAATACCTTCACGAGCTTTATTGCTTCTCCCGCGTATAGTTTTAACCTAGTCGTACATACTGTAACGACTTTGAGGCTCCAGGCCCTGTTCAGGAAGGATCTGGCAGGGATTCACCAATAAAAGAACATCACCTCCGCCGAAAAGGTTACTCTTTATTGTTCCCAAGTTACATCTTACACTCTACAACTGTCGACCGACTACGGCCGACCATCGATCGCCAACTCCAACTGACGACCCCCCGACTGCTGGCTCTCCTTCATGCATTCCCATCACCTCCTCGGCGTCTCTTAGTGGTGTCCCCACATGACTCTCCATGGGTTCTTTCCATTGGTTAATAATGATGCCACTAAGGGTCAAAGTTCAGCACGTCCATCATTGGGGAGGTGTGCAAATGCTGGTAGGGTAAGTGGGGTGATTGGGTAAGCATTCTCACAGATAGCAGGATATGAGATAAGGTAATGTGAGGAGGGACTGCCGACGCTAACATCCTCAGTGACTTCCTGGTTCCAGAAGAAAGGAAGGAGGGGAGAAGGATTGCAAAAGAATTCATACACACTCTGTACCTTTACAATACTGTATTTACCCACATATAAGACGACTCTGAATATAATACGACCTTCTCTTTTTTATACTAGTATTTAAGAAAAAATATTGAAACAAGTCATTTTGACTAATTTGCTAAATAAAATTGGAAATAATAACTCCAAATCACCGTAAAGGTGGTACTTACGTGGCAGGGCATAGAAGACTCGCAGAATCAACCAGGAAATTACACAAACCTAACATTCCTTTAAGACCAATAGTTTCAGGAATCAATGCTCCCACATACAATTTAGCCCATTGGCTCAACAACGAATTTAAACAAATGCAATTTCCTAATGACGTCCTGGTTGATTCTGCAAGTCTTCTGTGCCCCGCCATGTAAGTACCACCTTTACGATGATTTGGAGTTATTATTTCCAATTTTATTTATCTTGTCTTCACCGTGTTTTGAGTTCTTTATTTTATTTATTAATTTGCTATCTGATTATATTCAATTATTACAATTTTTGCATTCAAGTCGTAATTACACTTATTAAAATTGCCAGTGCAACAAGATTGTTTCTCGGCTCATACCTAGGCTGCCAAGCAACAGCCTGCGGAGATTGTTTTTCCTGCTGCGGGACCTGGCTCCTGGCAGCACAGAAGGGAACCAGTGATGCTGAATCATCCACATGCGAGCACGAGCTTTCTAGCATACCCTGTGTTTCCCTCTCCTGTTTCTGTTATTGTTATTAAATAAACCATTATAGAAACCCAGCGTCATTATTCATGCCCCCACAGAATGACATTTGCTGGCACCAAAATGAATGTTTTCGCTTTCAACAAGGGCTGTTCTAATTACCTTTTGTCACACTATGCTACATTGTAGTGCATGAAGTATCACGTTCCTAAATCCTAGCTTTCCATTGTGATAGGATAGAATTACATCCACAGGCATCAAAACAATGCCATCTACTTTTATGGCATATGGTTGATATACATGAAGTTATTTCATACTACGTGAATATAAGACGACTTAAGATTTTTCAGGTGCTAAAAAACCATCTTATATTAGGGTAAATAGGGTATTTGGTCACTAGATTAGTAATTGTAAGTGGCATCAATGTGGAAATTTACTCTCAAAATTTCAGCTTCTCATCTTTTATTCCTTCAGTGATATAAAAAAAAATTTAATGAGCCCTTTTCTTATCCAGTATACTTTTCAAAACTTAAATCTAAAGAGAATCAAATGGCAGCAGTACAGAAATCAACACTCCAAGTTTCAGCTCTGCCATTTATGGTTTCATCACAGTTTCACTTTAAGAAAGAGCACGGATGGATGGACAGACATGCCAAAGAGAAACTAAATACATTTTTAAAATGCGCTAAAAAGTGGGTGAATAACTTTGAGGTGGTAATATGATGGACTTATGTTTTAGAACCTTTTTAGGGTAACATTTATTATTTAATTTTAAAAACATTTTATAAATATTCACGTGCTTTAAATTTGTGCATTTTAATTTTCTTAGATATTGAAATTGCAATTCTGTTTAATTTTTTATTCTGTTGATTAGGAGGCTCAAGCTGTGATTTCAAAGCGGACTATTGATGCACGTGCAATCTTTGAGCAAAATACTTCTGCTGGGCAGATGCAGTCACGTATTATGCCTGGTAGACTTCAAAATATACCAAATAGCAATGCACAGCGTTCACCTTCATTGGCCTCCTCCTCTTCGTTTGATTTAACTCCGAGTGTCCCCAGTGATCAATCTTCTAGCATCCCTTGCAGTCAACATCGGAAAGCATCTTTACCTATTTGGCCACCAGCAGGAGTTTCAACCGAAGAGGTTTCTTCCAAATCTGCTGGGAGAAAGCATTGGCCACCCCTTGTTGAAGGTCAGAAGCAATGATTTTCTTTTATGGTATAAACGTTGAAATATAAGTAATGCCCTACGAAAATGTAAGTCTGCAAAGTGTCAGCTGAAGATATCAAGTTTAAAAAAAATATTTTTTGACTAAAAAAGTTATGAACAAGTAAGAATTAAAAAAAAAATCAAAAATAAAATCGTTTTGCTTTATAAAATAGGCGGCCTTAAAAGAATAACACAAGAAATTTTTCAGATTATTTGTTCGTTATAAAAGATTTTGGTGTCATATTATTTTCATTACTGTTGCTTTACATATCATTTACGTAATAATTTTGCTTTGATAGGAGGTTTTCAAGGTTAACACTTTCAGGCCGAATAGTATTTTCCAAGAATTTCTGAAATCGGAGGATTTTTTTTCTGTGATATTCCTTCTTAATAGTCTACTTACCCTATTCGATTGCAAATTACTTTTTTTGTTGAAAGTAACCATTTTTTGTCGAAATTCACACTTTTTCTTTTGTTTTTTGAACAGTGCCTACACCTCTTTTGGAACCTCCTATCATTTCTTTTTTCACGGTATTTTGGAAAATCTGAATCTATTGATATTATAGAGGATCTCCAAAATACGGACATTCTGCTGAGTAGTTTCCTTTGCAATGGCGTCTATGATGGACAATCTGTATTCATACAAGGCCATTTTATTATAACTGAATTTTTTATACAGAATAATTTATGAACATCACTGAAATCAAAAATTAAAGAAAATATTAAAAGCTTTTATCAACAAAAAAGGGAATATTAAAACAACATAGTAAAAGTTAGGAAAATACGGAGAAATAAAACACCTCGACAGAAACGCCTATTAAAAAATGACACTGTTATAAGAAAATAAAAACTCGGACCGAGAACCGACCAATAGTACATGAAAGGCAGGCCTCAAATGTGACCGCTGTGAAGGTTCGAGAGTTATACCTGCAGAAATGGGAGGGGACGAGAGTTTGAAAGCCGAAGTGGAACTGCTAGTTGCCTGTCATCTATTGATAGTGCTCGGATCTCGGCAAAGTCCGAGCATCATCTATTGATGGCTTCATTAAAAAAATATGTTTTGCCATTTAATTTTATATTCAAAATCCATTTACTCTAGCTTATGGAATGAGATTATTATGTAAATGATATGTAAAGTTATAGGAATGACAAGTACATGACACCAAAATCTTTTATAATGAACAAATATTCTGAAAATTTTCTTGTTTTATTATTTTAAGACCGCCTATTTTATGTATAAAGCAAAAAGATTTTATTTTTGAATTTTTTCAAAATTCTTACTTGTTTTCATCTTTTAAGAGCGAAAACGAATAACATTCAATGAAAAAAAACATAAATAATTTACCTCAATTGCTTTCTTACAATGACTGATGTCTAAGTTCGTGATTTGTGGAACTTTGTGACTTCATATGACTCTAGCGCTAGTAGGCTCGTCAGTTTAAATCACAAAGCTAATAAGAAGAAATCTGGTACAGGCATTAGTCAACTCTTTTCGAAATGCACCATGGAGGACCAACGGCTTTATGTCCCTTCAGAAGGATGAAGTGTTAATTTGGGTGCTCTCCTCTAAACACACAAATAGGGGGCCACAAGATCTATTGAAAAAATCCCACTTTCAAAGGTTTTGAATGGGTATGCTCAGTGTAGCAGGCCAACACCCTCACTACTATGCCACGGCACCTCATTTTGCAAGTTTTGAAATTTTGAAGATACTTTTCTACCCAGAGGCCATCTACCGCATCGTGAGGAATAAAAATACATTCCCAAAGGAACCATCTACTGATTACGAGTTTTCAATTGTTTTATGAAAAGTTCAATTTTTGAAACTAACAGTGAACATTATACAGGTATAAAATGACATAATAGAAATAAGCTAAAATTTTCGTACAATTAAGCTTTATGACTTATCTCACCATATATTGGTCAAAATGGCAACTCACATTGAAATCCGTATTTCTCGCTATCATTTATAACATAGGGACAATGAATGCAGTGACTATGTATGTAGTACAGTGGAACTCCCATTTAACGTTTGCGTCGGGGACAAGTTTTTTGTACCTTAAATTGAGTAATACATTAAATGGGGGTTATCTAAAATTGAAAGACTAAACGGCAGTTCATTAATGTCATATATGTTTTATTAGTTAAAACAAATATTAAGTGTATAGATTAATTACGATCAATTATTTCATTTGTAAAATTTCACAGAACGAAGATGGTTGAGAATAATACTAACTGTAAGTCTTTCGGCAAAGGTGATTCTTCTAGCTTATGCTTTTTTTGCGAAATTAGTGGTCACTTCATGGCTGTGACCCTTATTGCACCTCCTAGCAGTGAATTTGCGATCTTTAATTTTTCCGAGACAAACTTTCTTAAAACTTTTAAGCAAATAAACATACTTAATTGAAGCGCTCCTATATAGGAGGAATCAATCAAGCGTGCAGATCCTTTAAGTTTTTTAAGTTCACATGCTATCATGAATACATGATATAATTGGGCTCGCATGCTTTATATAAGATAATACAGTAAAACCCCGTTATAACACGGGTTTCGGGAGACAGAATGTACACCCGCGTTATCGGCAACCCGTGGTATTTCGGGAAATAATTTTAAAAAACGTGAAAGCATATGCGTTATAGCAAATTTAATTGCAAAATACTATAAAAACTGATATCGTATTTTGATTTTAATACATACCTTACTTTAATCAGTGTTTTTAAAATAGTCCGATATTTTCTTTTGACGTGACAGCTGATGGCGTTTCTTTGTCACATACGTCTTAATATTTTGCAAATGTAAAAGATGAAGATGATCACAGTCACTCTCTCTCCATCCAATTCATCACTTCACTGATGTTATACAATACTTCGCTTATTTAAGGGGTCTCAACCTCACACATCTCTTCATTCTCGCTGTCATCTTCCGATAATTTTTCTGCTCTTCTGCGGTTCTGGACTTCAGCTACAATTTCTTATCATTCTTATAGACAGCGACGGGAGTTTAGCATCGCGGTAAAATTTGAACCAAGTTGTTTACAAAGAAAATAAATCGCGGTAAAATTTGAGTCAAGTTGTTTACGAGGAAAATGAATCGCGGTAAAATTTGAACCAAGGTGTTTACGAAGAAAATAAATCGCGGTAAAATTTGAACCAAGTTGTTTACGAAGAAAATAAATCCCGGTAAATTTGAACCAAGTTGTTTACAAAGAAAATATATCGCGATAAAATTTGAACCAAGTTGTTTACGAAGAAAATAAATCGCGGTAAAATTTGAGTCAAGTTGTTTACGAGGAAAATAAATCGCGGTAAAATTTGAACCAAGGTGTTTACGAAGAAAATAAATCGCGGTAAAATTTGAACCAAGTTGTTTACGAAGAAAATAAATCCCGGTAAATTTGAACCAAGTTGTTTACAAAGAAAATATATCGCGGTAAAATTTGAACCAAGTTGTTTACGAAGAAAATAAATCGCGGTAAAATATGAAACAAGGATGTTTACGAAGAAAATAAATCGCGGTAAAATTTGAAACAAGGATATTTACGAAGAAAATAAATGGAATCATTTTGGGGGACATGACTAGACCCGCGGTATATCCGAATCCGCGGTATAGTGAGGCGTGTTATAGCGGAGTTTTACTGTATTTACGAGTTCTGAATAATTATCCGAAAGCAGTTTTTAGTCTCATTTGTTACATTGCGGCCATTTATGCGAAGTGGGCTCGCAAATTTGATTGCGTGTCTTGTGCGGTGTAGGGAAATGCTACAGAGGGTGGGTATTGTTCTGAAATATTTAACGCCAGTTCCCATTGGTTTCAAAGTTTTAAAGGCTGCTTAACACTTTCGCGGACAGTCTATGATTGCCGTATGGTTCTAGAAATGCATATACATATTTATATTTTCTAATAGATTTTGAAACTTTTATAAAAACATATGTATATGCTAATGCTTTACGAGTAATTATCAGTAATTATAAGACATGACTGTTATACCCATCTTGTCCCTAAACAGCGCATACATAGTTGGGGTTATACTCTATTTATGATAAAAATGCTTACTAAAACAGCAAATGTGCAAAGATTTTGCATCATTACTAAGATTAAAATTATGATTAAATTGGTAATAAACCTTATTTTTATGTACATTTTAAAATAATTACTGATCACTTAGTGACCTTAATATTTTAAAATATCTTATCAAGAAGTTTAGTAATAGCAATTGTAATAAGTAAGTTCTCTCTGCCTGAAAGTAGTTGTTTAAATGTTTTGACTTTTAAGCAGAAAATACTGAAACTTCCAAGAAATATGTTGTAATTCTTGAATGATATTTAATCACATCTTTTCGTGTATATTTACAGTAAAACCTTTGAAATCCTGCATCCTTGGGATTAGGAAGTAACAAGTTTTGAGAACATGCTATTGTAGGTTAACTTTGAAAAGTATAGAACAATTTATTGCATAGCAAATACTAAAGTGTTATAGTTGACAGCGTTGAATAAGAGGCACCTTCATCATTGATTATATGTACTTTTCAAATTGTCATCCTCTTTTCCCTTTCCACATTGATGGGTGCAGAGTTGACCTGATAGGTGCATTGTCTTGGGTGGCATAAATAGGTTTTTTCAGAGTATAAGATTCAAAAGATATGGTTCAGGACAGTAACTTTAAATGATTGGTTTTGGGTAGGAATTAATTTTTTTAATCCTAGATTTGAGTGGCCATACATAACATGGTTTTAATTTTAAACATTCTTTTTTCTCTCAAGGTGAACCTTCTGTGGCGCTAATGAAGTCTTCTGAACAAGATCAAACTGAATCAAATGCCTCAGTAGTGAAAAGGGAAGTAGCCAATGCTGATGATGGAGATGAGGAGCAAGATTGGGAATGTGAGTCATAAATGTTTATACTTTTAGTAATGGTTTGAAAAAATATAGGTGTTCTATTTCAGAGTTTTTCAAAGTACCAAGTTGGATGTTGTATGACTCTGCAAACAGCTCAGGTGTGAAAAAATCACTCTTGTGCCCGAGTGTTCCAAATGTTTCACATCTGAATTCACAAATTTCTTTCTATCACTAAGTCCCATATTTAAAAACCCTTCAAAGGCAACATATTAAGCAATCACCTAAAGAGCATTGTTATGAATATTATTCAAGCAATATTTACATTTTAAAAAGTACCATATTTTCCTGTGTATAAGATGCAGCTTTAAAAATAAGGCCATTTTCCAGTTTTAAACTATTTTTACTTATAAAAAAGATTTATTTGGATAGGGATAAGAAGTCCTTGAATTTTAGTAATGTTACCTGCAGTTCAAACCCATGTTTAATAAAAAGTATTTTAATGTAACCACTCATTTGAAGTCATATTGGCTACTATGCTTGTAAATGTAAGTGGAAGTGATGAACCAGACAAAAGAATGCCTGCAATAAGTACTTAGTGCTGCTTTCTATATTTCAGGTGCTGGAATTTTCTCTTTACCTTATGTCAGGGGTCGGCATTGTTTTTCTGTTGGTGCTACTCTTTATCAATATTTGTAATCCATGACCATTCACACGTGCCACCCTTAAATTCATTCTGTCTGTGATGATTACAAAAAGCAGTTCATATATTATAAGGATTCCTGATTATAATGCAGTATCATTAAAATACAAAATAAATTGAAATAAAAGTGAAATTCTTTTATAACTGCATAATTTTTGTAATTATTCTCTAAGATATCATGCAACTTAAAATCTCTTCGCGTGCCACCTTTTGGCATGCATAAAATGCATCAAATCATGTACATATAATGTTTTCTTGGTATTACCATATTCACCCGAATCCAAGATGACCCTGAATCTAAGACGGCCCCCCATTTGGATGATTCCAAAATAGAAAAAAGCTCCAATTGACCTTCATTACTACAAAAATTATAAATCTTGTCAAATATTTATTTTCTCCTATACTTTTCTTGAATGTCATTGTCTTTTAACATTTTAAAATCATAAGATCACATCACAAATAGTTTTCAAACGGAAATTCACCCGATTTTACGTTTAGAATTTTCTATTTCGGAAAATGCAAAGAATCACCAGTGATGTTTCACTCGTATTCAAGGTTAGAATAAGCTTTGTTCAATAATTTTAGTCATAACTTTGTGAAACTCAGTCATGTTTAAATAGGCATATCTTTACATATGAAAGGTTTGCAACCTCTCGTGGCAATCCATTTATCGGCCAATTAAAGACACGAACACACTTCATGCTCACCGTTATGCTTGAGCAACTGCAGTCATTTGTTTTAGTAGGAAGTTGACATCAACACAACGCTAGGCATTGTATATACTGTATTACTCGTGTACCCCATGCACCCCTATTTTTCACAGGGAAAAAAGTTAATTTTAGCCAGAATAAGTTTTTTTTAAGTCACAGATTCCCACTCTCTGAAACAAGTTCCACTTAAGTTAAGCATCTTCTCCCTCCTACATGATGCAATTAATTGGGCGATCTCTTTATGACAATACTAGCAGAAATCTCCTCTTTGATAATCCTCTTTTGTTAATCCCTTAACTGTTTTTGTTGTAATATTACAAAACTTCGTCCTCACTTCACTGTTTATAAACGTGGCAGTCCATTAATTAATTTTTGGCCTGAAATATGGATAATACAGCAAAACAGAAATGATTTACGATAAGTGATAAAATTAATATCTTAGCTCAAGTTGATGCGCATGTTGGAACTTGTATCAAACTGTTTGACTGGTTAAAGAAATAAAATGTGATGTAGGTTAGTTTATTTGCAATTTCATTATTATTGTGTTCAAACATGTATATTTTAGATGGCTTGCCAAAATTATGATATAAAGCAATCCACATTTTACTTTGTTACATAATTTTCATTTCTCTGATTTTACACTTCCCTCGATTTTACGTTTATTTTAGGTGGTCCCTTCAATAGTGTAAAATCGAGGTTTCAATGTAGCTGTATACAATGCTGACTGAAGCCAGAAGAGACCATAGTAAATGGAGAGGAGAACTGGTTTTAAGCTAACTTCCCATACCTGGAGATTTTATCAGAGTTAATTTTTATGTGATTTAGGCAAAAATCCAGAAAATCAATTTTCAACTTTCATGCATGCCATATATCGTCTCGAATTTGTCTATCTAATTCTTCCAAACTTACAAAATTCTATGTTTATGTAGAAGCTGCTTAGGCATAAATATAAAATTGTTTAACCTGCTACTTTTAATACTTCAGATTTTAAACTGCATAAAAATACATACTGCAATGTGATTTTTTTCTATTGATGAAGCTCCTCCTCTGGAAGCTGGTCCTGAAATTCGAGATCCTGTTGGTGCTGTTTTACGAGAGCAGGGTCAGGGTGCTCCTGCTGTCATTCCTGGTGAATCTCCTTATCATCAACTTGCCTCTCAACCTAATTCAGTTGTGCATTCTGAAGCTGAGACTTCAGTCATAACTCAGCCACAAATGCAGAGCAGTGGGCAAGAAGTGAATATCAGACCAGCTACAGAAGGGCAGGAGGCTGATGAAGCTGCTCAGTTTAGTAATGGAATGCTTGAAGAGACTGTGACTTTCACTGAAGGAGACTATGGACGCACGGCTAGAGCACTTTATGACTATCAAGCAGGTAAAGTGTCATTTAAATCATTTTGAAAGTGCATTGTTATTCCTTACTTAATCTCTGTGTTTTAATGTGTAATATATTTGTTGTATGATAGTATAGAGATAAATAGGCTAGAAAATGCTCTGTAATATAGTTTATGCTTTGCAATTAGTTTATGCTGTTACAGTAAACTCCCAGTTATCCGGCAGTCATGCAACTGGAATTCTCAAACAACTGGCATCTCCTGCCTCTTGATTTTTTTAATAACTTTTATATTAACCTCACTCGATATATATATATATAGGAATATATAGCGGTTTGTAACCACTTTTGCAAGATACAAAATTGAGGCACTTCCAGATATGCTAGAAACTTGAAATTTGGTAGTATTATAGGTTTTTGGTCTCAGCCGAAGGAAAAAATCCAAAACTTTTGAAATTCCCACTTTGAGGGGCTATTTTGGCCCCTTTTTGCCCCATTTTTGGCCCATAAGAAAGCGTAAATTGGTGTAGAGGCTTTTATATTTGCATTTTAAAATTATTTCTCATCAAGATACGAACTCAAGACAAACTATCGGATAGGATATAAATTGTAGTTTCTTATTTTTGAAGACAGAATTTCAATCCGAGTAGATTTAGCGTAAATTTATAGTTTTTATCGGAAAAAGTGGTCATTTTTCTGGGTCCAACAATCAGCTACCTAGGTAACAGGCTTAATGCTTTCATATGGGTAAACTTTTAATGGGAATCAGAGTCTTATATTTCTCCTTTAAAACCTTACTAGTGTAATGCCCATTGAAATATCAACGGGAGTAAAGATTCGATCGTTCAAGCTATTTATGGAGATCAAATTGGCATCAGAAACATTAATTGTATTGAAAGTCATTTTCCTCTCTCACCCTCCCTCCCTTTGTCCCCTCCCTCCCTCTCTCTCTCGTATTAAAAGCAATCAAAGCACGTTTAAGCCCATAATGATTGTGTAATAGTACCGATTACTTACCTTTGATATTACTCATGTTGCGCTTCGTTGATTTGTATACGACAAGAAATGTCTTCAGCATTGATATCCAGATTAAATGAATATAACACCGCCTCCACCAGTAAAAGGTAACTTATGCAGGTAATTTCACCAAATTTGAAGTAACGAGTATAATAAATGTTAAAATATAAAAGTTATTTATAAAAATTTATTTTTATACCCATTACTTGTTTACATCTTGTTCAGAATTTTACTGCTAAAATTGGTGCTTTCAGCAATTTTTTTGTTTACATCTAATTCGGAATGTTACCACTAAAATTGGCATTTTTGGCAGTTGCAATACGTAATTGGGGATGTTTCTTGGACTCAGTGTTAATAATAAAATTTTTTGCATGCCCTTTTTAAATGCTTCCTAAAACTCCAATATGCGCTAAAGGTGACAAAAGGAAACGGGTTGTGCTTACCTTAACCCAGCAACTTGATATAATAAAATGTTTAGAGAAAGGTGAGGCCCCACAATTTCAGAGGCTCATACTTCTTTATTATTGCAATGAATGTCTAAATAGGTCGATTTGCCCTGGGCCATGCACCTCAGTTGGGGTGGCCATGACTGTAGGTAATGGTGTCATGATTGCATGTCACTATTCGCCTCTCTTTTGTTTAATATCAATTTGCCTCAAGAATTTTTGTTAATACATTGTGTTGGGTGTGGATAATTTTTTTCCTTTTCTGGGACAAGGAAATCATTTATTTGGTCAGAAAATCCTAAAGGTTGGACTATGTTAACCCTTACCTCCAGTTATTATTAGAACAAAAGGGAAGCTAATAGCAATAGATATATGAGAAACTGTAGGATGTAATGTAGTTAGTAAATATTAAAACATTGCAGTTAAACATGTTGAGTACTTGTATATTTGAATTTCATTACTTCCTTGAATGTCAAGGAATTATTTAAGAACAATTGTGAGTAGATTACCTTGTCTGCAGGTTAGCAAATCCAAGGTGAATGTACAATTTTGCATCTGTTTCTTATTTTGGTATCCAAATGCTTTATTATGGCCTATCTAATAAAACTCTCAAGCAACCGGAATATTCAGTTAACCAGAAAACCCAATTCCCCAGGCGTTCCAGATAACTGAGAGTTTACTGTATTAGGGATGGATAAAAAACAAAACATTCCCTAATTTTTTCCTCAGATGTGTTTTTTTAGCAATCGGTACATGATATGTATAGATTGCCTCTAATGAAACCTAATGTAGCAATGCTCTGCCATTGGATCAATGTATCATGTCAAAGGATAAATCCAGAAGCAATAGTAGATGCATTTAAGAAGTGCTATTTATCTAATCCAGTATATGGGAGTGAAGAATGGTGGAAAAGTTTGGAGTGATGATAATAGAGAGAGAGAGAGAGAGAGTGAGGAAAATGATGTAGAGAGTGATTGTGAGTGATGAAAGCTGATCATGTAGTGGCTTATGGTATAAAAGAAAAATATGGAGCGTATTGAACCTAAGGTAAAAAATTTCAGTAAATTTTGTTGTGAACTTCTGTGTTTGTAGGAATCAAATGTATTTAGCAATAATTTTAATCATCTTAGATTCGGGATCATCTTGATGAATGCAGTAGTTCAAATATTTCGAAGAGCCATTTTATTGCCAATTAATATTTTCATGTTGCAGTTGTCAACAGTTAAATGATCATGAACCTCTTTATAGTGGATCTTTGTGTATCACATTACAAAAGATATGGCTCATTTCATTTTCTCCAATTTTATAATATGTAAACCTGCAAAGTTCATCAAGTCTGGGAGTACTTAAAAAATCAGTCTTTTATTATTACTAGTGATCCTTGCCACTAGACCTGATTGGACGATGTGAAAGGGACTAAGGGTCTATCAAAAAGGTTAAGAATAAAAAATGTACTACTATGTTGTAGGTTAAATAACAAAATCGTGTTTGCTGCCTAAAACCATAAAACTGATATGAGTGCAAGCAGGAGAAGGGTAGGAAGGAATTTACGGAGAAAAAAGGGTAAAGAGAAAAAATTAACAAACTGATACTTGGTTTATGGGTGATTAAACTGCTCCTGAGACTCATCGGCGATTTTGTGTTCTCTCTCATCATATTTGTAAATGGCATCGCCGAGAACATCATCTTCATCATCACTATCCACTTTGGCAAAATCATCATCCCATATGATGTCGTTTTCAGAACCATCCATGGCGTTTGTGAGGCAACACTTTTTAAAACCACGCTTTTTAAGAAAAAATCATTGAAGTAGGGGAGGGTCACCACCATTAATTATAATAGAATGCAAGCTGCAAGCAAAAAAAATATTATTTTACATACCTCGACCGGCTTGTATGAAGGCAGAGTCAGAACTAGACGTGATGTTCACGTAAACTACCTCGCTTGGCGGCAAAGTGAGAACTGTTATTCCAACTGACCAAATTATTACACAATGCTATATGGAGACATGTTTTATACATTGTATTGATCTTTAAAGTGAGAGTCAAAACTATATAGATGTAAAGTTTTCATAAACATTCTTGTGCACATCTCACTTGGCGGCAAGGTGAGAAGTGTTATTCCAACTGATCAGATTATTACACAATTTGACATTGAGACATGTTTTTATGCATTGTATCGATCTTTAAAGTGAGAGTCAAAACTATATAGACGTGAAGTTTTTGTAAACACTCTCGCACATATCTCACTTGGCAGCAAGGTGAGAACTGTCTCGATACTGCTAATGACCAAGTGAAAAATTACATTGATCTTTTTACAAAAAATGAGTTGCATATTAACATGGTGATAAGACAGTTTGCACATTTCACTCATAAAAACATGGGTACGTATTAGAATCAGAAAATTATGGTGCTCTTTCCATCTATTTCTCACATCCTCTGTCTTGTATAACAATTTGCTGTTTTTATCTGTAATTGTGGCCAGCGTATTTCCTTTTCTTTTTTCCTGTTAACTCCTTCACTTTTCCGTACATTGCCTACTCTGCCTAGTCTCAGCAGCTTTTCCATGTTTTCACATTGTCCCTTCCACCACGACTCCCTCACTTTTGTAGTTTCCTTACTAATCTTATTGTTTAACTCTCTATACATTCTTCTTCCATAATCTGTATTAACCTGCTTCCAGCTCCTCCTCTCTTCCATATTTTAAATCATCCCCTCTGTTACCCAGGGCTTCCTTATTTTCGTAGACCTAATTTTCTCTATTGTTTCATGCACGCTTTCTATGATACACATTTTCATAGTCACCCAGTTGTACTCTGCCGATGTTTGACTATTTGCATTTTCTAAGGCTTGCATAACAGTTTCCGGATAATCTTTCCTCTTTATCCCCTTCAGCCCTTCTAAGTCCCATTTATGTACCCTGTTCTTTTTTATTATTTGTTTAAAATTCAAACGAGACCTCATGACCACTAAATTGTGATTAGAGTCTGCATCTGCCCCTGGAAAACTTGGATTTCAATATGCTATTTCGGTATCTTTGTCTGACCATGATATATTCGATCTGATACCTCTGTATGTCTTCTGGCATCTTCCAAGTATACCTTCACCTGCTGTGATGCTTAAACCACGTATTTGTGACCATCAATTTGTTTCTTTTACAAAAATCTATATTTTTCTGTCCTCTTTCATTCCTCTTTCCTAGGCCAAAATCCCAAACCTCGCTACTGCCTTTGCCTTGCCCCACTACAGCATTCCAATCCCCCATGACTACTAATTCTTTTAAGCCTTTACTTCTCTCATAACTTCCTCGAGTTTATCGTACAACTCATCCAATTCCTCCTCGCTGTGATCATTTGTGGGCATACCTATATACATGTAAAATCACTAAGTTGACTGGTTTGCCTTGACCTGCACTAACATTAATCGGTCACTTAGCTGCTATGTGTTAATCATTCGTTGCCCCACTTTTTTATATAAAACTAATGCTACTCCTCTCTGGCTCTCCTTTTCCCCACTATATATTACCCTGAAATCATCGCTCCAGAAATCTCCATCCCTGTTCCACCTGACTTCGCACAAACCTAAAACATTTATCTTACCCATTTTCATTTCTAGCTTTATATTTTCTAGCTTGCCTTTCTTAAGCACCGTCCTCACATTTCAAGGTCCTATCCTGATTTCCGAAGTCTTCTTTATTTTCTTCTTTCTGTCGACATTAGCTGTGTAAGGATTTCATGGGATGATGACCGAGACAGCCTTACTTTTGTCACTGCCAGACACGACACTAGCCCTAATGCGCATGGTCCTGTACACGTCGTCATTCAATTCATTATTAAGTTGTGCCAAGATGCTTGGGATAATAGTTGAGGTGGTCTCCTGTTGCCTTCCTCAACAGTGTTTTTAAGGTGATACCATCACTTAATTAGGCCAACCCACTGGGTACAGATGTCTTTTGCAGCCACCTCACTGAGGTACAGATGCTGCTTGGACTACTCTTAGTCTGATCTTTACCTATTGACCTTTCTGGCATGGGTGACCTTACCAGGAGCAAATGCTCCAGCCAACGTAGCTCTCAAGGTCTGCGGATCACTCAAGCCCCTCTTCCACAACAAGGTATTAGTCCTAAGAAAGGAAACATACGTACAGGCTGTTATCCTGTGGTGACTTTTCAACTTGGGGAGGCAGTGAAATTGATAATTTCATGCTTTGTAGTTGAGCATTTTTACTTCACTAACCATTGCATATTGCTTAAATATCTGTTTCAAAATATATTGTTCCAAATACTGATTTTAATTGCAAGATATTTTTCAGCCGATGCTACTGAAATTTCCTTTGATCCTGGAGACATCATCACCAACATTGACCAAATTGACGAAGGTTGGTGGCAAGGCGTTGGACCTGATGGAACTTTTGGTCTCTTTCCAGCCAATTATGTGGAACTTCTTAATTAAGTCTTCATTGTAGAAGTAGGTTGTTCAGTCGTATCATATATAACCTCTCTGTCATAACGTTAGTGATTACTGGTTCATGATCGAATTTTTCATTCATTCTTTCTTTTTTTATGAAAATGCGATACCTTTCTCAAAGCACCATTTTTTTAGTTTTCCATTTGTTCTTGTTTAAATGTTGATTAAATTTTATGGGTAATTGTATTGTGCAATAAGGAAAAATTATAGGTTTGGTGCTCTGTTTTGTTTTTGTGCTCATTCTTCCTGCATTAGAATCCCATCTGTTGTTCTCGTTAATGATATAGAGAAAATGTCTGTGGATTTTGCTTAATATGTTATACAATCTATTCAGATTAATTTAATATAATTTAAATCGGAGAAGCGTATTCTAAGAAGCTATATTTTCTATTTTTGTTTTTGTCATGCATTAATTATGTTAGTCAACTAGTACTTTAAATAAGGAAACATATGTGCTAATTGAGCATTTTTGTTGAAAAGTACAGGCGACTCCCGAGATTCGACCCAGGCGATCGATCGGTCGAATTAGAAACTACAGTAAAACTCGTTTATAACGATCACACCTAAAACGAAATCTCGCTTATAACGAAGAAATGTCTCGATCCCTTGGACTTCTCCATAACAGCATTGGTTAAATTTCTCGGATGTAACCAACACACACTTTATGAATTCTCGGCTATAATGAACAAATGTTTGGTCCCGTGGCAAAAAAATTCCCCATATATAACGAATGTTGACGAGAGGAGCGATAAGTAATGAATAGTTTCTACTCCTGTTTACCGCGCACTTGTTGGTAGAGGTCCCCTTCCTCCCTCTATCCCTTCCATACAAATTTCCACGCTCCCTTTTTTTGAAATTGATATTAAAAATGTGAAATTTTTATGTAAATTTAAAAAATCGTATGTAATAGCATCGAACATTTTACACGCCACGAAGTTGATAAGCATCTCTTTGCTTATATAAGTACGGCATTGAAGTCTACTCACTGTAAACACAGTAAAATCTGTGTTATCCGGCTGTCTTGGGGATTGTGGATAGCTGATTAGGAGAAATAGCCAGTTAGGAGAGCGTTTTTCGATTTTGACTTCGCAAATTTAGCAATAACCAAACAAAATTAAGCTTAGGTTCACTATCGTACTCCCCAAACATAACTATGCATGAGGTTTGCATTTTCTATTTTAATTCTTCCACTCATAGTTAGATCTAGATATTTACCCATTCTTATTTCATACGTTGCTAAGCTTACATGCAAAACAAAGACTATTGAAAAGTTTAGGGCATCCAGGAAGTTTGGGGAGTACGACAACGGACCTGTTCCCAAAATTGAATTTATTGGATTAAATCTTTCTTATTTATCTTTATTTACTCTATTAGAAAAGGACGAAATAATTTAATTCTTCTAAACATTTGTGCAAACCAGTCATAATATTTTATCCAGTTCCTCTATTTTTGGCTTATCAAGCGTATGATGTTTATTAATTGATTTACGCGTCTCAGAAAGTGACACAAATTTCATTAATTTAGCTTTTTGAGGTTTGATATCATAGAGCTTGGAAGATCCGATGCAGAATTATTTTGCTATGGCTGCTCTACTTTCTCCTTTTCCATTTGTTTGATCAGCTCCAGCTTTTGTGTTAGCGTTAAAACTACTTTTTCTCTTCTGTCCCTTGCTTTTAGGTATTTATTTTGATGCCATATTTAATGGATGGGTAATTTTTTTTAAATAATAAAAAGTGGTAAAACTGGAAATTGTAGAAGTATTCCAAAACATCTAGACAATGCAAATGGCTTACGTAAACAAAAATGCCATGCTTACTTGGCAGCCACAGAAGTACACGGAGTAAATACGTAATATATACATCTAATATTTTAAGAAATTTTAAAGTGGAAGTTGTGATATTACACAAATACAATTCACACAAAAATTCATAAAAAAAAGAAAAAGAGATACAAAATGAATTGTATTTGTGTAATTGCCGGTATCTAAGGCTGGCCGGTTCTAAATAGCCAGATAGCACAGCTTTTACTGTATGTGTCTACGTGTTATATGGGATGTATAGACCAAAAATCATGTTTCTCGTATATAATGAAGTCACGCTTATATCGAAGCAATGAGTCGGTCCCCTCAAATACGTTATAAACGAGTTTTACTGTAGTTTACACGAAGTAATTTTTGGTCCGCCCAATCACGAGAGGTTTAGTTTGTCTAGACATTGTTATTTCTGCTCTTAATTGTTTGAATTTGTGCTGATTCGACATTCGATGGTTCGAGACTCAACCTTGTTTTCAGGAACACATCCCTGTCGAATCTCGGGAGTCACCTGTAGATCAATGTCACACTCAAGATCAATGAAATTTTGTCAGTGCTCCTATTTAATTAATTTTTATGTAACTGATCTTTCATTCTTATAATTTAACAAATTGATACTTTAAAATAACTGAAGGGTCATTATATTTGGTGCTATTTTTGCTTTTTTTACATGTATTCTTTAGTTGTGAGTTGTGAACGTGCATTTTTAGTTTCATGAGAGGTGCACAGTCTTGTCTAATTTGTTTGTGGCTTTTGCATTGAGGTAGATATTTGCTCTCACCAATTGATTTTATTGTGGACTTGAAGATTTGAGGCATTAACATTTTAATAAGCTGTATTGAGATCTCCATGCTGAACATTTGGAGAAGTATTTATTTGCAATGTTTATTTTTACATTTTTACATAGATTGTAAAAACCGGAGATATCTTCATTCCCCATGTACTGTAATTTATCAATGATTTTATACATTTATTCACTTTAATAAATATTGTTTACTTACAAATGACTAATTTTTGGATTTTCTGATAAATCCTAAGCCTATTATGTGTTTTACAGTCAGAGTCATAAATGCTTTTGAGTGGTATAAATACATTCATTGAGGCCCCATACAATGTAAATCTCAGGATAATGATACAAAATAGTGGTGCCCAAACGTTTTGGCTCGAGGGCCACATAATAATAATAATAATTTATTAATCCAGAGATCCAAACATGATATAGGACAAGCCATTAACACCACAAAAAAGAAGATACGAGGTGCGATCAAAAAGTTCCCGGACTGGCCGTGTCGAGCGCTAACCAGACGTAGTACGGACTTGGGCCGCTAGGTAGCACTAAAGAGCTTCATTGTGATGCAGTGTCCCGAGTGTCACGTTGATACATGCAAGCATTTTTTTTCACAAGCGTTTTTGTGCGTTAGTGTTAGTGGTGTTCTGCGATTTTTGCGAGAAGAAGAAATTGCAAACTTAAAGGAGCAGTGCATGTGCATCAAGTTTTGCTTCAAACTCCGCAAAACCGCATCGGAGACCCACGAAATGCTTAAACAAGCATTTGGTGATGACACCATGGGCAGAACCCAGACTTTCGAGTGGTTCTCGCAGTTCAAACATGGGCAAATGCCGGTTGAGGATTCTGAACGTTCTGGTCGGTCCTCAACCAGCAGAACCGAAGAAAATGTTGAAAAAGTACGTCTGGCCATCTACGAGTATCGTTGGCGAACGATTAACAGCATCTGCAGCATTGTTGGCTTATTGTTCGGTACATGCCAACGCATTCTCGCGGAGGAACTCAACATGAGGCGGATCGCTGCCAAATTCGTGCCCCGCTTGCTGACCCAGGACCAGAGGCAACACCAGCTCACTGTGTGCAGGGACCTCCAGGAACAGGTCAGAAACGACCGAAACTTCCTTTCCAAAGTCATCACTGGTGATGAAAACTGGGTTTATGGCTATGACCCAGAAACCAAACAGCAGCCATCCCAGTGCTGCTCCTTCAAGTCTAAAATTTCTCTTCTCGCAAAAATCGCAGAACACCACTAACGCACAAAAACGCTCATGAAAAAAAAACGCTTGCATGTATCAACATGACACTCGGCACACTGCTTCACAATGAAGCTCTTTAGCACTACCTAGCGGCCCAAATCCGTACTACATCCAATTAGCGCTCCACACGGCCAGTCCGGGAACCTTTTGATCACACCTTGTATAGGTACAAATGCTATAAAAATAGAAAATGAACATACAATAAAACATATGGAATGATTATCATGTATCAGTAAGGAACTCATACTATAGTGCAGTATACTAAGCAGAAATGCTTTCAATTTATTTTTAAAAGTTAGTAAGCTCATGGAACTTTTCAGCTTTTCTTGTTACATAAATAAAATCTCATCGTTCTTGGTCTAAGAGAGGCTATTCTCGTATGAATGTAAGGAATGTTGAGGTCATTATGTCCATGTGTGCAATAGCTGTGTATGTTGGATTTTTTTTCTAAATCATGTAGTATGCTCCTTGTGAATAGTAGAATAGTGAGGATATATACGAGGTGTGACAATAATGTTCCCAGAATGTCTGCACAGATGTCTCGTCGAGTAACGAGCAAGAAATAGCCAACCAGCGACATGTTGCCACATGTCTGTGCTTGCATCTGGTGTGATGGTAAAGGAAGTGAGGCAGTAGTATGGAAGCAGTGACAGCGTTTATTGTGTTTTGGTCCTGGCAGAAAAATGAGTGATCAGTTGTTGGAGCATCACATTAACATCAAGTTTTGTGCAAAGTTAGGCAAAAGTGTGAGTGAAACTCTGCAGATGTTAATAATGGTTTATGGTGCTGATGCAGTGAAAAAGTTGAGTGTGTCTATGAGTGGCATAAACGATTTAAAGAGAGTCGGGAGGATGTGAAAGATGATGAAAGAACTGGATGTCCGAAAACTCAATGGACAGATGAAAATGTGGAAAGTGGGAGGAAATTGGTTTATTCAGACAGACGATTGAGTGTGCGAATGATGGCAGAACTGAATGTAGACAGAGAAACCGTGAGGAAGATTTTGACAGAAGATTTGGAAATGAGGAAAGTTACAGCAAAGATGGTGCCACACACCGGCTCATGAAGCACTCGCTGTCCGAGAGCTTTTGACCATAAATCAATCACAAAATTGGACCATCCACCATATTCGCCAGATTTGGCCCCATGTGACTTTTGGCTCTTCTCAAAACTGAAGTCTGTTTTGAAGAGCCAAAGATTTTCAGACATCACCGACATTCAGAGACATGCAGTGGCCAGAAATGTTTTGAACGGTGGAAACACTGACTCACAAAGTGTATTGCCGTCCAAGGAGACTACTTCAAAGGTGACAGCAACATTTAGTGGGTAGGTAATTAAATACAGCTTTTACAGGGATATTCTGGGAACTTGATTGTCACACCTTGAACATAGGGCAATGGCAGAATATTCAATTTTCTAAAGTTGGGGCAACAAGGAGAGTCATATGGTTCATTTGCAATGAGACACATCACTCTACTTTGAATTTTTAAAATATTAATAGTAAACAGGGAAGAATCTTACAATGGAACACTGTAAACAATGAATTTTGTTTAAAAAGCAGTTTACCTGAGATTTATGAATGTTTAATGATAGAAATTGTTTTGACACCAGTGAGTTAGATTTTGAATATCCAGTTTAGTACTGTATCAAAATTATGAGATGAGAGAATGATGTTTGTGTCGTCAGCATCTAACATGGGTTTAGCACAATTTATTTTGTAGAAATTGTATGGAAGACCATTAATATATAATAGGAATAGTACAGGACCAAGGACAGCTTAAGTGGCTTGTTTTTCTGAAAGAAACATATTCAATACCATTATAGTTAATGATGACATGCTGTAGCTTGTTGTGGCCCACTTCCCCACTCGTGGGCTCCACACAGTTGATAATAAAGTTAAAGAATAATTTAAGGAAAATACAGGATTAATCAGTATTATCCAATTTAATTTTAAATTTATCTTTTATGGAAATAGAGAAGCTTAGATAAAAATATAATTTTTGTAATTTCTTATTTTAATTTTATTTAATTGTTGAACTCATGAAGGGCCATATGAAAACGCTCGGTGAGCTGGATGTGGTCTGCGGGCTATAGTTTGGACACCACTGATATAAAGCATGGTCTGGAAAGGGAATTTATATGACAAAAACATTTTTAAAACTGAGAGTTATTGAAAGTTTATTGCATGAATAATTATTGCAAAATTCAATGCCTTCTTAGAGAATTAGTGTTTTGATTTAAATGCTGCTGTATTCTCCGTTTGTATGGGTTATGTTTGTTTAGAACCTCACTAAACCAAACTATGTATGACAAAATAAATTAAGGGTAAAAAATGAGATTTGGTTCCCACATCTAGAATAAAATAAAAAACAAATATAGTAATTCATTCATTAGATTGGTTTGATTGACTTGGGAATATACACAGATGGTGTGGTGGTCTCCCTTTTTCCTTCTACACTGTGCACACAGAAGGGAGGAGGAAAACCCGGTGTCGACATTATCCTACTCTTATGAAGAGTACCAAGGGGAGCAACTGCCTAACGTCCCTTCCGAAGGACAGACACTGATTTGTGTTTTCTCATTTTTCATTTCCTCGTCTCATTCTCTTAGTTTGTACACACACAAATGGGGGGCCGGATAACCTCTGAAAAAATCCTACTTTCGCAGTATTCATGCCCGTTACCATTTAGAACAGCAGGCGAGTAGTAGGCCAGCGCCTTACCCACTACACCACCGACACCCCACATCTAGAATAGAGCATGAAATTATTTTACCCTTCTGATGATTGTAGAAAATATAAGCAAATAGAAATAGGAATGCAGAGAAAAAAATATACATAAGAGAGAGAGAGGTACGAAGCAAGAGAAAAATGAAGATTTTATTCAACTCACCATGAAAACAGCAAACTTTTGGGGATAAAGGTGTTTGAGAAGGGCGGAAGGGCATTTGTTTGAATCTGGGAAAAGAAAAGGTTGACTTTGTTTATTAATTTTCTATCAGCTACCACAGAGTCAGTGCATCTCTTGAAGTTGATTCTCTTAACTTATTACTTTCTCTTAGTTGATTTCCCGTCTTAAAAATCTTCTATTATGTCTTAATTGTGGTTTGTTAGACTCTACTACATTCACATTCAAGCTTTTGTCAGCAAAATATTCTCTTGACAGATTTCTATCTAATCCCTGCCTCAATTTCTAATGAATACAGACCCATTTGTACATATAAACAGGAATAAAAGTTTTCATCATCCTACACTGCACTGTTTTGCTCTTATCTCCTCTTTAGTATCAATGGGCTTAAAATGGCCTCCTTCGTGATTTTTCAATGCGAAAGGCAAAAACTGATGCCATGAAAATGCAAAACTGGGATCACTGCAAATGGCAAAGTATAGTGAAAATATATATATAGATGCTTTTACATAGGATTTAGGAGGATACAAAATTATGCAGCACTTCCAAATGTGCTAGAAACTTGAAATTTGGCAGAATTATAGGCTTTTGGCCACAATCAAAGGAAAAAATCCAAAATTGTTGAAATTCCAATTTTGAGGGGCCATTTTTGCCCCATTATTGCCACATAAGAAAAGCATGTAAATCGGTGCAGAGGTTTTTATATTAGCTTTTTAAAATTATTTCCCATCAAGATTTGAACTCAGGATTTGAACTATTGGAACGATTAAAATTTGTAGTTTCTTATTTTTGAAGACAGAATTCAAATCCCTGTAGAATTAGCGTAAATTTTTAGTTTTTATCAGAAAAAAGTGGAAATTTTCTGACAATGAGTCCCAACAATCGACTGTCATGGCAACATACTCAGTGATTTTATATGGATGAGCTTGTAAAGGAAATCTGAGGGTTATATCATAATGCCCTTGATGTTAAACTATGACCAATGGAGGAAATCTGATGTTGTAAAAATTCAAAATTTTAGGGACTATTTGGCCCCATGTTTGCCTCATACCAGGATAAAAATTATAAGGCACTTCTTGACAAGTGACAGACTCAAAATTCGGTGGGATTATGGATTTTTAGTGACAACCGAAGGAAAAAATGCAAAATTGTAAAAATTCCATTTTTTAGGAGCTGTATTGCCCCATACGAAGATAAAAATTAGAAGGCATTTCTAGATGAGCTAAGGGCTTGAAATTTGGTACAATTATAGGTATTTGTTTACAACATATGTAAAACACATTCTAAAAATTCCAATTTTTAGGGGCTGTTTTGCCCCATTATTACCCCATATGAGGATAAAATTATAAGGCACTTCTAGATGAGCTATTGACTTGAAATTTGACACGGTTTTATGTTTTGGACAAAATCAATGGGAAAGATTCGAAGTTGTAAAAATTTCAAAAGGCTTGCGGAATGCAGGCATGGTTAGCGAAAAAAATTAAAGAGGAAGTTGAATTAATGCAAGATAAAAATTTTATCAAATAATGTATTCTCATTTCTGTTATGCAGTATTTGTTTGTATTAAATTATGCATGAACCTCTCAAATGCTCATTACAGTTTTAAAAATAGAATCAAGCGCTTCTATTAAATGTCAAATTTAGGAGAGATGTAATTAATAGGTATAAATCTGTTATTTGGTTTGTTAAATAATTGTTTGAAATTTAATCAAGAACAAACTTTTAACATGTTGCATGAAGGTAAAAGAAGGATGCTTGCTTAGGCCTGCCATTTGATATTTTGTAATTATATGTCATCCTTTACTAATGTTTTTGCTTGCTAGTGATGTAATAAACATGGTCAAAGTTAAACAGTTTATGCTGAGGTGCAGGATCATAGGCATTTACAGCAGCTGGCAATTTTTTAATTCAACCCATTCTTATAGATGTTCTTTTTGATTAAGCTTTTTAAATCCACCCTTTATCTTTGGCATGGCTAATGAAAATATGAATGAATGAAGAATTGATATAAAAATCTATATAAATAATGTATTAGGCACATTGCCTAGTATGGGTTGAAACATGGATGCATTTGAGGAAAGTTAGCTTCAAATGTGGAGCAGATACGAGTCCTGAAGGCAAAATAAATTACAAAAAGACAAAGTATTAAGAATGGGAGAAATAACATAATTAGAACTGATAAGAAAGAGGAAGTTGAAGTGGATTATGTATTTCTTGAAAAGATGTGTACTTAAGGATGTGATTTAAGTATTGTAAAAACTCAACTTGAAACTTTTAAGAAACTAGGATGCAATATCAACCTACAGTAGTGTACACATATAATGTGTATGGGTGCATATGTCCGTTTGTGCATCTGAACATATATTATAATTAACTTAAAACTGAAAAGAATGGACTGCATAGATCCATTGTTCACTGTTTACATTATGACAAATTTTGAAGCCTTTCCTTAAACTGCTCTACTTAACTCTGCCATTCAAAGCATTAAATATGAAATTTTATCTCTGGTCCAAGGTGCCTGAAATTACCCACATGGTTTTTATCACCTTTTAAAGTTTATAAAGCCATATGATGCCTATTAATTTCTTTCCTCTCACTTAGAAATCTTCTGACCATTCAAATGTCATGTGATTCATTTTCTTTTTTTACCATCAGTTGATGACCATGGCTGGTGTAAGTTACAATTTTGGAAAAAAATGAGGAGTTTAGTCATTTGGTTTGTATGAAGTATTTTTAAATGGTAGTGATGAATAAAACAATGAATCACTCAAATACTACTCAGTTTTCTGAAGTGATTTTCAGGTGATATGGCCTGCCAGTAGGTCATCCATAACAATCAGAATGTCTGAACATCATATTATAATGTAACAAGTGTGACTTTTCTGTTTGTCTGTCTGGAATCCAATTGGCTGCTGAGTAGTGACAGCCCTGTATATAGCAGTAAGGAATAGAATTACCTTCTAATAAAAAATTTTAAATAAGAAGTTGATGTATTTGTTTCAGAATTGAACCTATTTTATATGAATTTCTAAATCAAGTGACTGACTTGGGACATAACCTTACGATCAATTGTCTCAACAGAATCAAAGATAAAATGTATGGTGGCTCGCTTTGTTTTAATGGGTAGTCGTCTCTGGGCGCTACCGTACCCTTCGCCTCACCTGGAACCAAAGTATCCCTCCCAGTTGTCCGGTGATTGGGTTTGTAAATGTCGAGACTGGCCAATCAGTTTCTGTTAATGTTGTTTTGAAAATAAAATATCGTAAATCCAACAATATGTTGTTATTCTGTTAATATTTTTGTGCCATGGGGATAATATGTAAGATAATACCAAAGTAAGGTTCTGGAGATAATACGTAAGTACAAATTATTTTCTACCTTGAATGCAGTTTCAAGTAAATGTGTGTATACATTAAAAATGTTTTTTACTTAATTTTATTCCCAAAATAACTAATAATTTTTGCTAGATCTACACGGGTTTTCTGTCTTCAAAATAAGATACTACGATGTCGTAGCTTTCCAATAGTTAACTCCCAAGTTCAAAACTTAATGTGAAATAATTTTAAAAAGCAAATATGTAAACATCACAGATTTACATGCTTTTCTTATGGGGCGAAAACCTGAAAATATGTCAACCATTTCTGATTTTTTCCTTCAGTTGTGACAAAAAACAATCGTGCCAAATTTCAAGTTTCTAGTTCATCTGGAAGTGCCTCATAATTATATATAATATACAAGTTTATGATGGAATTTTAATCTTATATATAGAGAGAGATTATGTGGATTGGCTAAGCTATACAGTCACTGAAGCATTACTGCTGAATGAAGATTGTTGAGAGAACCTGGGAAAGTTAGGCACAATAGTCAATATACTATAATGTCACTAGATGCGTTATTTTTTTGAGAAATATGGGTTAAGCAGAATTGTTTATGACTCCATGCTCTATAACCAAGTGAATTTCAATCAAGCTTATTAGAGACATTTTTGAATATATCGATAATTTGTGAAAGCCAACAAGAATTGACTACCCTTCATTGTAGTACTATATTGTTCATCTGTACATTGTTTCTATTCCGGGTAATAGTATGCCTAAATATGAAATATTCAATTTTGTTCAACTGTTTAGCCTCTAGAACTGTGCACAGACAGAAGAAAGACAGCATGGCAAAAATCACATCTTTAGACTTAGTGACATCTAAAATGTGTATTTCCTGCAAAATTCTGAATTTGATTTTATTTCGAGCTTACAATACTTTATATAATACGTATATGGGAAAGTAAAAAGCCGCTTACTCTATGGAGTGCCCTTGCATAAATTTTAATATTTTGTAGAATGCTTTAAAAATCAATTTTGGAAAATACTTTTTTCTTTCAAATCCTCTTACAAAATTAATGTGACAAGTCATTGGTTTACAAGGTGAAATTTGCTGGTGTCTGTGATCAACAGCTGCAGTAATGAAACAAGACATTACTAGCTGTAACTGCAAATAATTTTATTTTTATGTTTTCCTCAAAGAAAAAAGTTATTATTCCAGAGCTTCGTCATGAATAGTCCATAGTATCTGCGAATTTCAATGTCATAACTATGAGGGATTGTCAATTACAGAGCTAAATAGTGGATGATACTAACCAGCACCAGCTTCAGATGGTAAGCAAGTGAGGCAATCGCCTCAGGGCGCACTCTCGAGGGGGACGGCCTAATGCCTTTTGTGGTCACAATGACGCCCCTCCCTCTCCCAACTTCGGTCTTACAGCAGGAGCGGCCACCCGGCTCATAGAGACATATTTGCGAAAAATGGAGGGAAGTATAAAGCAAAACAAAGGGTTGGATCTGCGAGGTAGTTTTTACAAGCTTTCCGTCTCCTTTGTTTCCGAGGGTGAAGGAAAAAAGGGATGTTTTCAAGAAAGTGGGGGAGGGGGGAGGATTTTCCACATTGGTCCCATCGACATATTTGACCTAAAAGGACATAGGGTATCCCTGATTCCAGCGATTCTGTTTCCCTCTTATTTATATTACAAAGACAGAATTTACCCTTTCCACTCTCTGAGAATCCAGGTAACGGCACGATTTGCACGTGAGTTGAGAAAATATTTTAAAGCACTCTTTCGAATGTTTCTAAAGGAAAAGAATAATTGGAGGACAGGAACCGCTGTACCGTCTTTGACGGCTATTTCTGTATGGAAATTCCACGACCACCCGCATACGCCTTTCTTCTGAATAGGAGGACACATATGCAAAGATCATAAATGCTACTGCTGGCAGTCTTTCTTTCTTTTTGAAGGTTTTAGATTTTATGACCTTACGGGTGACTAGAAAGAAATCTTACCAACGCGTTGGCAAACGTCGCGACGTTCTCAAGAAAACTTTCTGACACGTTTTACACATTGATCTCTAACCCTCTCTCCTTTTTCTCTTAAAATTTCTTGAAATAGAAATTACTTCAAGACCCTCAGATTTTCTTAGTTTGTGGAAGAAGTAACATCGCAGAGAGAGCGAGTCGTGTCGTATTTTTGCAGTAACAGTATGCATTTTGCATAAAATTAATAGGACTGGTTAGTATTTTAACTTGTGAAATATTTTATTTGTTTTTCATTTCTTTGGTTTTGCTTTTGGAGTTTTTGTGAGAGAAACTGTTTTAATTTTGGTAGAAGAATATCCTAACGATCCAGATCTTCTCATCACTACGTGGGACATCTTCACTCACAACATTGTCAGTACATCGTCTTCCATTGGAGAGGTTAGTTTGAATTTAATGAATTGTTACTGTTTATATTAAATTTCTTTTAGTAATCTGATTTATTTCGAGAGATTTACTTCAATTATTTCTCGGTGTATTGTGACATTTCTTGGAATAATTAGTATTATTAATATTAGCCGATGTCGGCATTTTCGCCTTGTCATAATGACCCCTATGTTATTGAAGATTCCTATAATAACTTGCAAATCCAAATCAGTCATTCAAGTAAAAATCTCAAAAGTTGAAAAACTATACCCTAACCCTAATATTTAGGATGATCGTTTTTCGGATAAATTTCCCACCCCGCTATTCGCTAAACCCTTTGTTGTGAGGAAACCCTACTGGCGTCTATAACTGGAAAGATCTTACTGAATATAAATATCCCTGCTCTCAGCTTCAGAGCAACTCCCATGAATTCTCCACCATACTACCCCTACTAAATTACACCTTTTTTATTGCTTTACTTTTTGGTTTGCCAAAACAAAGGGGGAAGGTGTGTCTAATTTTTATATAATTCTTATATCGAAAGTGAATTCTTATAGTTGCATAGTTATGTTATAGTCGGAATTAATAATGTTACTATTTCTTGATTCTTCGAATTAAGTATGGTTGATAGTAAAATTAAAATTTTTAACTTATTATAATTTTCTTGTTGGATTTTATTCGTTTATCTAGCTCTTCGATAATAATCATTACCTACTTGTATTTAGTATCTCTCCATTATTGTATGATAAATTCTATAAATCTTTTCCCCAGTACTCACAGTAGCTAGTTGTTTTCTCCTGTAAGGATTTTCACGAAGATAGGTATAACTAAATAAGTGAGAAAATTTCAAATTTTCAGATCAATCTAAGATATCAAAATAGTGAATAACATTTTGTTTTTGTGGATATTACTATTAGTTGCTGTGCCTATGACCATAACTTAAGAATTCTCGATGAGTGAATTGTTTCTCTTTAACTTTGTTAAAATGATAGAAATGACAAACGTGCGACGCACATTTCCTACAGAAACTTCAATCAAGTGCCTTATTCCTAGCGTCTCTAATTCGGAATGGCTTAAATCTGACGTCTATAGTAGTTTTTTGTTTCATCTCATTTTAACGTGATGTCCCCACTGCGATTTGCATTGTTGGATTGTACTGTCGCACTCGATTCAAATTGACTCGAAAAAATGCCTAAATTGCATTTAACATTTAAACACTAGCGGATATTTTCTTATGAGAAATAGTTCAACATAGTGCTTACATTTCATTCTATTTTATTAAGCAATTAGTTTTCTATGTATGCATTTAAAAACTTTTCATTTTTATGTCTTCATTAAAACGAGTTTTACATATTCCGACCTAATTATGTGGCTCGATGTATTAACCTTTTCCGTAAGAGTACGCAATTTTGTAATTTGATATATTTTTTCTACTGGATATTAAATATGTTCATAGCATCATTAACTTACACAAGATTTATATTCAATTTTTCACTGGCAAAATAAGATTATATTTTCTTCCCTCTGTCTGTCTGTTCTTTCTTATTCAGTTTTGATCCAACGGGTGAATACGAATCCACTGTAAATTTAAATATGCGGTAGCCTTAAAAATATTGTTGTTTAATGGACGCTCGTACAATAATGGATTTTGTTTAATATAAAATTAGTATTATTATCATTTTTATATTATAAATTAGCAGAATTTCCTGTTGAATTTCAATGGATTTAGTGAAGCTATTACAGCACAACATACAAACTCTTTAAAATACCTATATATGTTGTGATAATTTTAGATATTAATGGTTCAAAAAAGTGTGAATTGTTGATCATTACGGGACATGAGGGTGGGAGGGGGGCGGCCAAAAACTTCCCACCTCAGGGCGGCCAAAAGTCTGAAGTCGGCCCTGATACTAACAGCAGAAAATTCCAAATGTCAAGACATCGTTGTATTTTGGTGATCTGGATTACAGGTTTATTTATGTATATCAACTTTTAATGTGATGTCATATATTTTCAAATGAATGATGTAATCCATGAACCTTTCATTTGAAAAAGGCACTGAAATATAAATACAATCTGGGTGTCATATAATTAGGAGTTTTTATAATTTGGCTTCCCAACTACTAATGCAAGAAATATCTATCTAACACATATTGCCATAAGAATCAAGTTCAATAATTATACATAGAAATGTTCTTCCATGGATTTATTTTTTAAAATAGAAGAAAAATATAATTTTATAAAAAGGCAACTTATACAGTCATTGCAGGTCTATTATCGTTTTACGAACACTTTAATGCAGTTTACTATTTCTACTTTATGAATTTTAATTTCTTTCACTTCATACTTTTCAATGTTTGTCAGACAGATGAATACCTGGGTAGATTTTTTTTATCAAAATGACTATACACATGCTGATACATATTACGACTAAATTTAAGTCTCAAACAATGTTTCACTTTAGGCATCTGTTAGTTTTAAAGCTAATTCAATATGCTCCCTCAACAATCTCTAACTGAATAGTTCTCGAGATCTTTGACTTAACACCAAACATAAGTCATTACCTGTAAACCCAAACTTTATGTAACCTTTCAAAAGATAACTTCTTGTCATATGACTCAGATCATTATGATAAAAGAGGGTAACATTTTTAAAATCCTTTGATAGTAAATAAATTTGTGATTGTAAGCTCATTTACAATTTTTAAATGCTATAAAAACAAACATACAAGTGTTTATACATGCATGTGTGTACATAAAATTATTATATTTTATTAATTTTTAATGCTCCAATAGATAAATAAAAAATTATTCTACTTTAACTTAAATGTTTTTACAGCAATTATAAGGTGCTTTATATTCTTTTTCTGACTATATGACATTATTTCTAGTATTTTTATCTCATCAAAAGGGAGGCATTTTAAAATTTATTTAAACAATATTTTTCAAATTGCAACATGCAAATATATGGCCAATTCTTTACTGTGAAGAATCCTGCAAGAATTGATTGTCATCAACTTACACTTCACAAAAAACAACAGTGTTCTTAAACAAATGAAATGTAGCAGTGTTATAGGCAGGAAGAAGAAACTGAAATATTAACACAAATATTTCATCTGGCAAATACAATGGCAGCACAGCTTATGACGAAAGGGTACACCAGAAAATGAGTCATATTTAGGGAAGAACATACGCTACCAATGCTGCCATATTTCTTAAAGATCCCCTTACATTAAATGAAGTTGAACTTGGAAGTTCCATCTTAGAGTACACATCCAAGTGCACCAAGTATGAAGGCATTGGCTTAATTAATATTCCACTGAATTGATGGAATAACTAACATGTGTAACAAATAGTCTCACATAGGCACACACACTCATGCACGGACATGCACACAAACTCACACAGTAAGAATTTAAAATTACTCTTTTCCAGTAAATTCCCCCTGCCACACACCATTGCGGTGGCTTGCAGGGTGAACTGTAGATATAGATATAAATTCTTTTCATCTAGAGTCAACTTAACTTTATTTTAGAGCGAATGATAAATCAAATTTTACCTTTTGAATGTGCCATAAAGAAATAAAAATTTTCACGTTTACTTGCCAATGTTTAACAATTTTAGTTTTAACAAAATAATTTAAATGAAATCTTATGTAGTATAAATGCCAAAAAGTGCATTTGCATTACACATTTTCTCTGACTGATGTGGCTGCAAACAATCAGCAGTTATACCCAGCTATTTTCAGTCCATTCTTCTCGATATATCTCCTCCTGGCATTTTCAATTAAACGATCTTTCCTTTGCTGAAAGGACAACATTCTTTCACCAGCTGTTTTTGGGAAATTTGGCGCTGATGTATCCAAAGATGATGACTGTTGTTCATAAAATTACAAAAAATAATACATGTACAATAACATTATAACAGAGCAACAATAATTTAATGCTTCTTTAAGGCAATCCTTTAATGCATATCTTAAAATATTCCTTTAAATAACAAAATGCAGAGAAAGTTGTGACATGATCAATCTGAATCAAGATTTACCCCCTTATAGGTGATGACGGTATAAAAATAGATCTTGAGACCAAATCATTCCCTCCAAATCATGCATGATTTAAAATTACCTGAGAGTAATTAACAAATGAATTTTTGCAGCACAATTCAATTCTGGTCAGATTTTCCAGGTTTTGTGGCACAAAGAAAATTTCTGATACTTATATACAGTGAACTCCCGATTACCTAGCCTAAAGGATGTAAAACGAAGCACAAATAATCGAAAAACACGGATAATGTGAATTTATAATAGAAAAATTTTGTTTTTCTGTCAATTTAACGAGGAATAAGATGTTTATCACTATAAAAACCACATAGCTGAAGTTGGCAAATGACGCTACTTAAAACTGAATCGTAATAAAACTAATCGAAAAAATCAAGATGATGGAAGACCACAGATGATCGACCAAGGTCACATGCTGTCTCCCCATGTGATTTTTTTGAAACTCCCGATCATAAAAAAAACAATATATGTACCTAAAAACTTGCTGTTTTTGCATATAATATAATTATTTAGACATTGATGTAATGAGAATACAAAAATATTGCGGTCCTGCAGTCATGAATTTATTTTAAAGCGTTGCAATTAGAGTATTAATAAAATTTCGAGGCATAAGGAGAGAGACAGCATGGATAATCTGCAAACTGGATAACTGGGAGTTCACTGTAATTAGAAATGTTCCTCCCACAATAAAAACCAAGTTAACTCTGCCATCATTACTTCAAATCATATACTGTATATACCCATGTATAAAACGCACCCACGTGCACTATATTCTGTAATTTTTTTATGTACCTGCGCATAGCACGCATATGTGTCTACAATTTGATTTCTGTCACATGCTTATCATTCAATGGCAAAATTATTCGTTATATTGTCAAAATCATTGAGATAAGTAAATTAACAAAAATATACGTACTTCAGTTTGTACTAACGATAAGTAAGACAGCACTTCACTCAAGTTGGTTATAAAAATCCACCATTTAAGAAAAGAGGTGACAGTTTTAAATATCAGTCGAAACAGAATACATAGTTGCAGTTCAACTGCACTTCAGACCCATCGGTGGAGGTCAACTGATGCCGTTATTTGATATACCCAACTCCGTTATTCGCGTGTTAGTCACCAAAGTAAATGTAATCATGAGGAAAATACAATGTGGAATTACACCGTGGAGAACGTAGCACTATCTTCCGCGGAAGATGATTCCAATAACATCACTGATGAATGGGGCAGTGATCAAGAATTTCTTGGATTTTGCGATGTTTAATAATGTTCTTTATTATTTTTACTTTATTTGCAATATCTTGTATTGTACATCAAGTATAATTATTTAATAAATTTGGCGTTTTTGTTCATTATTTACGTTTTTAGTTCAAGTTATTCCCAAGAAAATGCATGAGAGTACCATCTGAACGTCTAATATCATCCCAATATCGAGCAGATGTAAAATTTGTGGCATTTTCTAACATCGGCCCATTATAATGAATATCCTGGTAAATATATACCCTCGTGTAAGACGCACCCTACTTTTCAGGCGAAATTTTCAGGAAAAAAAGTGTTATACATGGGTATATACAGTATTTAAAAAATTATTTAAAGCAAATTTTATTTATTACGTAATTTACAAGTTTTAAGATAGTTTCAAGAAATGTATAGAACAGTTGCCTGGTATTTGCAAAATTTTTGTCTAGAAATACATAGCAATGAGGTAACTTGCAAGCACAAGAATTCTTTGCCTTCACATGGTATCTCATAAAATTACCACAACCTTACAGCACTGCGCTGCATTTTAAGGTTCACTAACGCACATATGACAACATTTTGTCATGCAAAATAATAGAGCCCTATACAGTACAATACAAATAAAACCTCTGTGCAAAGATATGAATTACATACAAATTTGAAGGATAAGCATAATATATATTTTGCTGTGTACTCACTAGGGATGATGAACTGGAAGATGGACTGCTATTCCCTGGAGTTGAAGTCATAGATTTGTCTGGTTTCCACAATGGTACAGAAGGTGATGTGGTTGGAGAAGTTGGCTCCGGCTGAAAAGCCACCTGCCCCTCCAGGATGTTGGCAATGGTTACATCAACACTTCTGGATCTGGCTAGGGAGCATCAAAATAACATCACTATTTTAGTTTATCAATACAGATACCTTGACATCAGTTATTCATTTGGGACTCTTGATCTCAAATGTTGGACAGAATTATGATCATGACATTTTATATCAAGAACTATCACCTAAATACATTCAATGGCAGCATGCTCTTTAAGGCGCTATCTGCACTTCCTCTAACAATTTAAATGATTTTCTAATCGCAGTCTGTTATTGCAACCGATGAACAAAGCAACAAAACAATATACATGAGCCATCTAGAAGGCTATCATCATCTCGGATATATGAGGTTTATTCGGTGATTGTGGTGGTATATCATTTGTAAGCAAACCTCCTCACATACCAATGTGCTGAGTGCTGAAAAAATATCTTTTCTTCCGATGACTGCACTCAGCTGGGAACATGTCTGAGAAGAGTGCGGATGCCAGGGGCACTTTAAGACATTGTGCACCCATAGGCAGAGTAAATTTTTGCACCCTCTCAAACTCATACTTTTTGCTATAAACTTTAAAAATTAAGCACCTGTTTTTTGAAATTTGGTGCCCCCGCACCCCTTAAAACTCAGCGCCTGTAGGCAGTTGCCTAGTTGGCCTAGTGTAGGGGTCAGCAACCTATCAAAGTAAAAGAGCCATTTTTACTTTCTCCATATGTAGTATCAAGAAAGTATTGTTTTCATGAAAAAAATCAAATTCGAGTTTTTAACGGAAATAGCCGGCCAGGTTAGACTGGTAGGCAGTGTGCCTGCCTTCTAACCCAAAGGTTGCGGGTTCAAATCCTGCTTCGGGCATGGATGTTGTGATTATGTTGATTTTCTCTAACAGAATTTGAAGGTGCAAAATGACCTTAGCTGTTGACGCACCTAAAAATCTAATTACTACTATTCAACGGAAATACACGTTTTGAGGTCCCCTGAACACGTTTTGACAATTTTCTCGATGTCTGTGTGTGTGTGTCCATATGTGTGTGTGTGAGTACAAGTTTTGCGTGCGCTCTAACTCTAAAACTATTCATCAGATTAGCATGAAATTCTATATTTGTGAGTGGTTCAAAAGTAGGTTTACAGTAAGATAGGTATAAGTATACGATGTTTGCGGAAGGATTACCGTATTTTCCCATAGATACCGCGCGCGTTATCTATACAAAAAAGTTCAGTTGATGAAGAAAAACAAGGGTGCGCATTATACAATGAAAACGAGAAAATAGGTACAATTAC
This sequence comes from Uropetala carovei, assembly GCA_036926305.1. Taxonomy (NCBI): domain Eukaryota; kingdom Metazoa; phylum Arthropoda; class Insecta; order Odonata; family Petaluridae; genus Uropetala; species Uropetala carovei. Next base: position 3,346,274 of record JAXCHB010000172.1, on the reverse strand, counting down.
CGCAAATACAACTGGAAGCTATTTTCAAACCACCCTGAAACCATGTTCAATCAAATTGTCAATAAAACAGCTACATGGAATTGTTAACTATATGTTAAATTACTTTACCATTAACAGTTTATTTAAAAACTAAAGAAAACACAGCATACAAAAATTTTAATTTTACAAAGAGAATCGGCGCTCATCCAAGATGGCGGCCTCCGTGATAAACTCGAAAAATAGTAACTTCTAAAGTGGAAAAATTAGCGAAAAACAGTGAAAATGTCAATATTTTTCCTCCTCTCCCTTCTATAGACACCTGTGGACAAAGTTAACACGTCGGAAATGCCGTAAGTTCCGATTTCCTTTCTCTTTGGCGAGATTAACGGCTTCTAACTTAAACTTCGCCGTGTAGGATCTTCTTCGAACAGTTTTTTTATTCTCCATGGCTACGTAACTTTTACGGGAACGAATCTTAGGATGTCTCAAGATAATTTGAATATTTCACGTGTTCAGAAACAGGAAACAATCTTTGGTCTTTTTATTCGTATTCCGTTATTCATTTGTCTGTTTCATTGTGCGCCACCTACATATCACAGTGAGTATGACAAATTGCATAGGGTGCGCGGTATCTATTAGGTGCGCGTTATCTATACATTTTCACGATCATGAAAATTTTCAAGGTGCGTGGTATCTATTAGATGCGCGTTATCGATGGGAAAATACGGTATATTTTTGTGCTCTGGCATTTATGCTTCCCATTTATACGCATAATGTTATAATGTTAATTTTCCGTTTTCCAGATCTGTAAAACACAGTTATGGTGGGAAATTTGAATTTAGAGCAACGGTAGTGGATACTGAAGCAATATTAGAAATATGAGAATGCTGAGACTGTCCAGAGGAACTGGCAGGAAGAATTCCGAACCGATCCCCTCAGCAGGCAATCCATTTACCGAATATGTGACAAATTTGACCAGACAGGATCTGTTAGTAATGCACCAAAAAGTGGATGGCCTGTAACTGCAATGACCCTGGAAAATAAACTGTTAGTGGCTCAAGCATTCGTCCAGAGTCCACAGAAATCCCAAAGAAGGGCCTCCCAGGAGCTGGACATTTCCAGACAGTCTTTGCAGCGATTGATGCGGCGTTTACAGTTGAAAGTGTATCGACTGAGGCTAATCCACGGTTTGTTAGAAGATGATCCAGATAGACGCTTACTATTTTGTGAAATGGTATTGAATGAGGAAAAGCATGGCAGTAGAGTGTTGGAGAAGATTGTATGGTCTGATGAGGCATGTTTTAAGCTGTCGGGATCTGTCAATAGGCATAACTGTGTCTGCTGGTCATCAGAGAACCCCCATGTCACTATCGAGGAGGAATTAAACCAACCAGGAGTTACAGTTTGGGGACGCATTTCCTGCTCAGGTCTTTTGGGCCCTGTGTTCTTTGATATGACTGTGAATGGAGATCTTTATCTACACATGTTACAGAACACCGTCATCCCGCAACTAAGGCAAAAAGACAATCATGTGTAACTTTTTCCAGCAGGACGGTGTGCCCCCTCATTATGCTCTCAATGTGCGGAACCTACTGGACCAGGAGTTCCCCAAAAGGTGGGTCAGTCGTCAATGTCCAATTGAGTGGCCTCCGAGGTCCCCGGACCTTACCCCCATGGACTTCTTTCTGTGGAGGGTGGTTAAAGACAAAGTGTATTCTCGCAAACCTCGTAACATTGACACCTTGAAACAGTTCGTCGTTGATGCATTTCAGGAAATTGATGGTAATAAGGACCTTTGTAGGAAAGTGTACCTCAGTGTTGGAGACCGGCTACAGGAATGTGTGAACAATGATGAGAAGCAGTTTGAACACTTGCGTGATTAATGTAACCATTGTTCCATTCTTTAATAAACATTGTATCTTTAATAAACATTCTATATATGTATCAATGCACTCAGGAAATAATGACAATTCAACTGTAAACCTACTTTGAGCCACTTGTATATTCTTAAGATTTGAAAAGATTTTGATAACAATTGGTCAACTGGAAGTAGAGGTTTACTCTTGTAAAATTTTAGTTTTTTAAAAAATATTTTGCTTAAAACTGAATTTTTGTTAACATAAGTACATATTAAAGTTGTAGATATTATTTTTATCTACAACTTTTGTTTGAACTAAATTTTCATGAGGAATATTTCAAGAGATATTCAATTTTCTTCAAAACTGAGTTAGTGGGCAGCTCACACACATGGTAGTGACAATTGAATTGCTAGCGCTGAAGCATGTAAGTTGAGCTTTTCCTATCACCGTATTTATTTGGTTTTAGTTGACAACTTATGTATGACGAAAGTCATGTGTTGGACACATCAATTTTTGTTTTTTGCCTCATTCCAAAAAACTTGAGAGCCACACAGTAAAAACCTGTATGACTTTTTTTTTTAAAGAGATTAGAGTGAGGCTTCCTGATAAACAATATAAGACGAAAAAAAGTTTGGACCGAGAGGGAGGGTTTCTGAAAGACAAGGGTGGATTGCAATAAGCGTGTTTTCATGACTGATAAACGTTAGGGAGTTTAACTAACTTCTACAGAGCCACAAATATGCACTCAAGGAGCCATATGTGGCTTCAGAGCCGCAGGTTTCTGACCCCTGGCCTTGTGTATAAAGTGCTACTGAAGGATGCTATCGTGAGACATTCTGTTGTTGCAACTGATGAACGAAGAAACGAAACGATATACATGAGCCAGCTAAAAGGCTCTCATCATCTCAGGAATATGAATTTTTTTCTTTGATTTATGTGGTATGCTCTTTGTAAGCAAACCTTCTCCTCCCTCTTGAGAAATTTTTGTTTCCGCCATCAGAAGTGAGGATACTCTTGAGTTCTGTAAACATACACTAGAAGCAAAAAACTGACGTCAATTCCTACTCAAGAATGGGAGACACGTGAATACTGGAAGCTGGGGAAATCCCTCTATGACAATATTGGCCAACCTCCCTGATTAGGCTTAAAATCAGCTGTAATATTTTTCTAAAAATGCCTTATGTTGGCCATCCTTATGACTTGAGATGTAAGGGAAATACCCCTATGATTCTCCTGGACTGATCAGCGACTTAGTAGGAAGGCACTCAGTAAAGGACTGTGAGTGAGAGTTGGTAGGTGATTTTTGGTGGCATCAGGAATCAGCAGTTAATAAAGTAATTGCAGATGCATTTCATAACAATCAATTCTTATCATTCTTGTTACTTGTATTAGTGATGTTACTATCACTATTTTTATTCCTGAAATAATCTTACTCTGTATAGTTTGTACACTTGGATTATTATTTTTTGGTATGAATGAAGCATACTGAGGTCCGGTTTGAACCGCAATGAGTTTGACATGAAGTATTATTACATGTGCAAATGTAAAATGTAGAAGTAGGGTGGCCAGAAAGTTTCTCTTATAAAGAACATATTACCTTTTTTGTTTGGATCTTTTTCACTTTTTAATGAAGAAATGTTCTTTTTTCTCTTTTTAACTACTAATGAAAATGTTACTTTTTATGATCGAATCACATCATTAAAAAAATGTTTAAAATTTCAAAACAATAGAAAACTACTAACGGTAAAGCCAAATACATAGGCGATTTTCATTCCACCTGGGGTGAAAAATCACTAAAAAGGAAAAAAACATTCTTTTTTACAACGTTTTCATTTTTTGTCTTAACTATATGGCCAAGTTATGTAGGAGGCATTGGGATTTTTACGTATGAGGTAGAGAATGCGATACATTCTGGAAATACTGGTGGCCACCTGCACTTATTCTCAGTAAGACCTGGAGAGAAAAGTGGGTTAGACCAGCAGGATCTATGGAAATTCCTTTATCCGTTGAAGAAGCTCTTAAAAATTGTGATTAGGAATATATTTTTTAGTGAACCAACTTAAAAATTCTTTTGACGTTGCCAATAAGCTTTGTGTCTGGCGATAGAAGCTTTTCTTCATTGCGACATTTAAAAACCTATTTAAGTGAGTACTTGAACTGTGCAAGTGATGTCAAAGAAGAAGAGCAAGTGCCACAACCGAGTTTTTATCATGAGAGTGAAATCAACTGAAATGCTGGTGTGGGTATATGGATGGAAAACATCATTTTTTATAGTTTACAACCAATATTTTTTAAAATTATTCAGTTGATTCCTAATTTGATTGCAGTAGGAATTGGGAATGATGAAGGAAAAACAATTTTCAGGGCTTGAAAAAAAATATCCTACACCCTTAGCCAATTTTGAGTTTTTTCAGTTTTTCTTATTTGCAGTACACATTTGTATTCATTTTTCGATAAATAAAACTTCTTCACATTGTCAAGTGTCTGTTCTAATGAATGATCAAAATTGAAATCCAAAAATTAAAAGGATATTACGGTAATATCCTAGCGGTTTAAGACTCAAGAGAGGCGACAGTCATCAAAAATGCTTCGGGAAACTGGTCCGAGATGCAATGAATCAACCTCTTATTTATCTTTAGGATATAGTGATACCATAGCTTGTTTACGTTTAGATGGGTCATATGGCCTGGACTGGGGATGTAAACCCCTCCCCCCTTAGGGGCGCCGAAGACCCTAGCTACACCACTGGCTTGCATTCTAAACACAAAATTAATAAAAAATTTCAACATTTATACTGTCTTAATTACAAAAGTAGCCGAGAACATGTTACACATGGTATTACTTTGCTACTTATATTTGAATGAGTGGTATCTCAAATAATTATCATAATTCAGTAAACACATAATTCTATGGCCTTCCAGAGCATGCCATTGAAATAAAAAATTTCAACCAAAAAAATTATAAACCATTTCAAAACTGAAACCATATTATTAACTCATAGGATTTAAAAAGCTAAATCCCAGAAATAATTAACTACTTACTAAGATCACGAGTAATAGCATCAAGTGGAACGTGGGGTAAAACTTCCTTGACTTGGTGGGCCATTCTTTGTAATTCTGCAGATGCTGCAAGAGGCATTGGAGTGCGAATTCTGCTCCTCATATTCATTCCTTGATTAGATGTAGTAGTGGATGGACTGTGTGAGACTACTAGAGAAGCTCTCTCTAATTCCAACAAGTATCTCTTCTCATGCTCAACCTAGGGATTAAAAAACAATAATAATGGGCTAAAATGAGAAATTCTTTATCACAGTTTATATTACCTCAAATGCTGACATAAACCACAAAATCAATACTCTGAAAACTCCATAAATAAATTAAAAAGCCCAAATAAACCCTTTTATTTTTATACGACTGACATTTGTTAATTAGTTGAACTTCTATAACTAAAAGCTTTGGTGAAGACTAAAACCTTTGTAGAAGATATGAGCTACAGATAGTGTGACCAGACACCCTCTTTTTAGAGGACATGTCCTCTTTTTTACCCTCAAAACTTTTTGTTCTCTCTCTCTTTTTGAGTCTGTCTGCTTTTGTCCTTTATTTTAGGTACAACATATGTGAATGGCATTATTATGTAGTCTTTATGTTTTCACTCATTCTAAATGCTGAATAATTTCAGCTTAGCTTTACTTTAGTGTGACTTCATTAATTATTTTGTTTTCCATGAATAAAATAACAAGTAATGGTGGAAATAGCTTTTAAAAATTTTAAATAACATCAAAGTGAATTGAGTTATTTAATTAGAATAAAGATGAAAAAATTTCATTGAAAACCTTGTCTCTAAGTTAAATGTAAGTAAATATCACTGTTATTTAATTCAAGATTTTTTTGGGAAAATAAAAATGTAATACAGTAAAATCACGATAACGTATCTCTACGGAGCATGAATTTTTATACTTTATACAGAAAGTATGGTATATTGACTATACCCATAAGTAGTACAGGATTTTCTCTGGAAGCATCTCAGCGGGGGATCGGCATTCTCGCAGATCCGGCACAAACCAAAACTGGCGATAATGAGTCTAACAAGAGATATATTTCCTATAACTTAAGATTTTATCTCAATGCTATTGTGAAAATAACGATAGGGATAACTCATCATTGGTTCTACATTTTTCAGCTCGGAAAATTCCTTCTTTTGGGATTTTGGCAGAATTCCGCAGATCTTTTCATACTATAGACAAAAGATGACTTCAAAATTGGTGTAAACGACTTGAATGAGCAAGAACTGGTTATAGTTGAGTCATTTACGGATGAAAACATACGTTAAAACCACAAAAATCTTTTTTCGGGACCTCTGAATTTCATACGTAGTATTGAAAAGTACGTTAAGTTGAAGTACATTATTTTGAAATATTTATACAGTATTTATACGGGAAAATTGATGGGAATTAAAAAAAAGTACGTTAATATGAAATATACATAATTGTGAAGTATGTTGTAACGAGATTTCACTGTATGTGGAATCCAAGATGTTTTAAATATCATAACCATCATTTCTTTTCTTGCTTCCATGAATAAATTATGTTAAATCACTTGGGATAGCAGATTATATTGAATTTTAGTTTCTCTTATATTTTCTTCAAATATGGCATGTCCAGTAATTTCCCAAATAAAATATTTTCAGATTAACCCTTTCTTTGCAATTCCAGCTCAGAACGCAAACATTGAGTGTATTTTTAGTCTAATGATTGCCCAGTGGACAGATGACAAATTGTTTGGCAGTTGAATCTATTAAAGGCCTCCTAAAGACAAAATATAATTTTAAAAATCTGTTTGGAAAGCAGTTTTATGACCATATAATTAATGATGAAATTTTTTAAAAGTGGGCAGCTCAGAAAAATATAATTAGATAATTTTATAATTCATTTACTTTTAATGTTGCATTATTTGGGTTTACTGAGCTATTTTTAATTTATATAAAACACCTTGTACTTCTAAAGGTAAATTCCTAATAAAACTTTTTTCTCCTGTCCTCTTTTGCCCTCTTTTCCTGTATTGTTTTTAACAATTTGTCCTCTTTTCATGAAGTCAAAATCTGGTCACCCTAGCTACAGAACCTTTTGCTTATAATAAAAACAAGTTAGGAAAGTGTACAACGTATCACAAATAGGTGCGTTTCGTCCAATGGAGTATTAGAAAGAAACGATATAAAGTTCTTTTCTTCACATAAATAATCCATTTTCTTCTTATTTAAAAATATTGCATGCACACGCAAGGAAATTAAACGTTTGTTTGTGAGATTATGTTAGCAACAATGAAGTAACCATGCAAGAAAATTTTTAAGTTCAACTTGAATTAAGACATTCTGGTTTGATTTTCTTGATAACGGCTACTCCTATGATAAAAATGTATAGAAAAAGAAATACTCTACTTTAATAGTTCTACAAGTTTTATTTGAAAACTATTTATATATGACCAATACTTTACAAGATATGACAGAAAGTTCATTTTTGTCACCAGTAAAGTGGTACCCCTGATTGGCTTACGTTGATTCATTTTTGCTGTTTTCTTATTATCTTTGATTGTAAGTCCTTAATATCAAATTTCATGAAAGTCCGTTCCGTAGAAGCCAAGAGTGAACATGCGGACAGACAGACTGATGACAATAGGCACTCATGCTGGAGGCAAAACACGCCTAAAAAAGTCTTCAATTAAGAAAATATTTAAAATCTACAAATTTTGTGAACAATATTTTTGAAGGTCGCATTCTACACCAGTCTATCTATCTATAGATATCTACAAGGAAAAGTGTTTGTATGTTTTTTTATAGCTCAACAACTACAGCACGTAGAAATAAGAGGTGTCATTTTAAGTGGAATAATGAGTCAAGTGGTGTAGTCAGGTTTTTATACCGAATTGATTAACCTTTCTAATTTTAAAAAATATTTTCTTTTTTCATTTTCTCCATTTGAATAACATAGGGATGAGTGCAGCTTATTTTTCATTTGAATTTTAAAATTACTTAAAAACATGGTATAAACTTGAGACTTGGATGGTTCTATGAAGGAAAGAACAAAGTGTATTTTTATTGAAGACAGAATCCTAATTATGATCGAATTAATGTAAAAATGCATTTAGATAACAAAAATGATTCTATCAATTTTATGACAATACTAAATGTAAGCTACCATGACAACTCCTATTGTTGCCGAAGTTGAGAGTCCAATGCATTTATATGGGAAAAATTTTAACGTAAAATCGTTTTTCAATTTGTGCGATTTTGTTTTGTTTACATGACAACCAAATATTTGTTGATTTTAATTGAAATATATAAACGGTTTTTAATGATATTTTTGTGTGGTATAGAGTTCTCCAGAGCAAATTGTTTTTAAAACTACGTAACTTAAATAATTAGATGGAGATTTTCCACAAATTGTGATTGGATAAATCGTTTCAGTTTCCAAAGTATTGATGATATAAATAATTTTCTCATAAAAATGATAACAACTCACAGATGAGGGAATCAAGCTTATGGTCAGAGGATAATATTCACTCTGATTCTTAAAGGTACTCTATTTACTTTTTTGTCTTTCGTTAAATTAATTAATTTCGTTCATTCCTTTGTTCATCCATTTTCTGTTGATTATTGTGTTCTTGATGGTTTTACTTGCAGTTTTCATTTTGAAGATACCGTCACGAAACTTCGCATAGGTATACGTATAATTTTAACCTGAGGTTAACATAGGCTATATGGCAATAAAACATTTGAGAGGAGGGATAGCTTAATTTAATAATTATTTTCTTCCTTCATTCATCTAAATAGGTAAATGCAGAACAGTTTTCTTCATTTTTGCTTTATTCGGCGCTTAAAACTGTGTACTATCTTATTCTTACATGTTACACCGTCAAAGTTTTAGATTCACTACATCCGTTGAAATTCAATGGGCACTTCTGCTAGTTTTTCAATAAAAATTCCAATCATAATTATTAATTAATTATTTCTGTGCTAAAAATATCTTGTTTCACCTATTGCAAAATTGTAATACAGTAAAACTCGTTTAATATGTATTTGAGGGGACCGACTCATTGCTTTGTTATAAGTGTGACTACATTATATACGAGAAACATGGTTTTTGGCCTATACATCCCATAAACACATATACACATACAGTAAAAGCTGTGCTATCTGGCTATTTAGAACCGGCCAGCCTTAGAAACCGGCAATTACACAAATACAATTCATTTTGTATTTCTTTTTCTTTTTTTATGAATTTTTATGTGAATTGTATATGTGTAATACCACAACTTCCACTTTAAAATTTCTTAAAATATAAGATGTATATATTACGTATTTACTTTGTAAACTTCTGTGTCTGCCAGTAAGCATGGCGTTTTTGGTTACGTAAGCCATTTGCATTGTCTAGATGTTTTGGTCTACTTCTACAATTTCCAGTTTTATCGCTTTTTATTATTTAAAAAATTACCCAACCATTGAATATGGCATCAAAATAAATACCTAAAAGCAAGGAACAGGAGAGAAAAGGTTGGTTTAACGCTAACACAAAAGCTGGAGCTGATCAAACAAATGGAAAAGGAGAAAGTAGAGCAGCCATAGCAAAATAATTCTGCATCGGATCTTCCAAGCTCTACGATATCAAGGCTCAAAAAGCCTAATGAAATTTGTGTCACTTTCTGAGACGAGTAAATCAATTAATAAACATCATACGCTTCATAAATCAAAAATTGAGGAACTGGATAAAATATTATATGACTGGTTTTCACAGAAATGTTCAGAAGAATTAAATAATTTCATCCTTTTCTAATAGAGTAAATAAAGATAAATAAGAAAGATATAATCCAATAAATTCAATTTTGGGAACAGGTTCACTGCCGTAATCCCCAGACTTCCCGGACGCCCTAAACTTTTCAATAGTCTTTTTATTTTGCATGTAAGCTTAGCAACGTATGAAATAAGAATGGGTAAATATCTAGATCTAACTATGAGTGGAAGAATTAAAATAGAAAATGCAAACCTCATGCATAGTTATGTTTGGGGAGTACGATAGTGAACCTAAGCCCAATTTTGTTAGGTTATTGCTAAATTTGTGAAGTCAAAATCGAAAATTGCTCCCCTAGCCGGATATTTCTCCTAATCGGCTTTCCACAATCCCCAAGATAGCCGGATAACACAGCTTTTACTGTATTTGCAGTGAGTTGACTTCAATGCCGTACTAACATATGCAAAGAGATGCTTATCAACTTCGCGGCATGTAAAATGTTCGACTGCTATTACATATGATTTTTTAAATGGTCAATTAATATTATTATTATGGTCATTAATTTACGTATTAATTTCACATTTTTAATATCAATTTCAAAACAAAGGGAGCGTGGAAATTTGTATGGAAGGGGTAGATGGAGGAAGGGGACCTCTACGAACAAGTGCGCGGTAAACGGGCGGAAACTATTCATTACTTATCGCTCTGCTCGCCAAAATTTGTTATAAATGGGACATTTTTTGCCACGGGACCAAACATTTGTTCGTTACAGCCGAGAATTCGTAAAATGCGTGTTCGTTACATCCGAGGAATTTAACCAATGCCCTTATGGAGAAGTTCAAGGGACCGAGACATTTCTTCGTTATAGCCGAGATTTCATTTTAGGCGTGATTGTTATAAACGAGTTTTACTGTATTTTTTGGCTATCTGGGAACGGAACCCCCTATAACATGTAAATCTATGTTTGACTTTCGTACATTCAACTTTCGTCCACGTTTTCAGGAACGTGTACGAAAGTAGGGGGTTGCCTGTATGCATTATATATGTTGGATATTTATTGACTCGCTACATAGTATAAGAAGTAAATACTATTTATAGTAAAAAAAGAACCGAGTACAACTGGCTGTCTGATTTTATCAGCGATTCTATATTGACACTGCAAATGATATTTCTGAAAGAGTGTGATTGGGAAATTAAGGTCAAAGGTTTGATCATTTATGCCATTAATACATTTTAAGTTCCTAAATAAAATTCATTAACTAACATGCAACTGCATTAACTCATAAAGGACTAATTAGAAAAAACAACCTTGTCAGAGACCGTATATTTGGTTGGAATAAGGCCCAACTTGGCAGCCACCAAACTCTGTACCCGATCGGCAAAGTCTTCCTCACTCTCATCCTCCTTTTTCTGGACACACGGTAAATATCTGAAAGGAAAAAGGTTCATTGTACCAGAAGAAACGAAACACATTCAGCAGTTTTAACGGTATAAATACTTCTTTTTAGTTATAATAAATAAATAATAAATTTTATCTTTACATAACAAATTAAAATGGTCATTAATTTGTAAATAAAACATAATAGTAACAAATGCAAGTACGTACCGTATTGTAAAGAGAGTAAAGGGAACAAAGAGAAACCAGAAAAGGTCTGCCCATTGTCTTGAAGCGAGTGGAGATGGTGCTATGTCAGCAATTCCTGGACGCCAGACTGAGAGGGCCACTGGTTGAACCGATGTAAGTGAAGACCCCAGTGAAAACGGCCACGTGTTGAATCTAACAAATATTTAATGTAAGTCCAGTATAAAAGCTATTAAAAATAGAAAAACATGTGGTAGCCAGTTTTTATTAGCATACATATGCCATTACTATATAAACAAAATTAATTCCCAATACTTACTAATGCTAGAATCCATTCGGAACTATAAAAGGAAACTAACATAGAAGGGCTTGGAACTCAAACGAATGGCTTACTTCAGTAGTCCTCTTTTGCCATTAGTGGGTGCTCCTTCAGGTAGGGCAAAAAGTGGTGCAGAAGCAGGTTCATGTAGGTGGATTGCGGCATTTTGTTTTAATGATTCATTTCCTTGTTTGATACCAAGATCAATAACTCCAACGACTTCTCCGAGGGGTGATGGCCATCCCCACGAATTGGGCTATGTTCAAATGATCAGTATTTGGAAATGTTTTACATGGAATAGTATTGCTTAACTTATACCAATGTATTACAACAACGTTTAAAGTAAGTGTATAAAGTCATTTAACTAAATTACAAATAACAAAATGCACTTCTAGGGTAAAAATAAGTTGACTCTTAGGGATCGACTGTGTATAAATAATTAGTTCAAGATATCCATTTAATATACTTACTGTCACAGTTCCTTCGATTAAATGTATAGCTAAATGATCAAATGGTGTCAAATGATTTGCCACAATTAATTTCACCGATTTATCTCTATTACCAAGATTCTCTTGACGTACAACTATTCCAAGAACTAAACTCATTGATCTGAGGACAAAACTAAAAAAGACGAAGTGATTCCAATTAAGACAATGCATTTTACTGACACAAAAACGCATTTTAACATACTGGCAAGGTTCTCACCTCCTGATAAAACTTAATTGAGGAAGTAATGAAGCAGCTAAATAGGCTTGAAAGCCAATAAAAAAACGAATTACAGCTAAAACCAAACCAAGAGGAAAGTAGAACAGAAGAGGTATAGTGCCCCATCCTGATGGGAACCTGTGGAAATCACAGATATAAGTTTACATCAGTTTCTAAAATCTCTGAAAACAGCTTACATCACGCATTTAATAATGGCTCCCATAAACACAACCATACTGATTACCTCGACTCATCAAAAAGCTCGTTGATTCCAACTCGTGACATATTTACAGTGGAAATATTTACATTCAGTAACTTAAAATTATGTTACAATAAAACTATAAGATTAGAGCAGTGTTTATCCCCCACAAACACTGTCACACTCAGGTGCCATGTTGGAATAGACAATCACTCAACACCTGCATAGCATATTGTGAAGGGAATTTCGGACAAATTCGAGACTCCGTATCGGTATAGTGTTTTAAATGGCCGAAGTGTCGCTACTGTCGCTTTCATCCGAAGTTCGCATAGTTTTTCTGTGGTACAGTCAGATTCATGCAGAGGGTGCTGGTAACAGTTGAGTTCCAAAGCGAAGTGGGGTTGTGATATTATTTCAGTCGTCTGTTTGTTTTTATTAGTTTAGTAGGTTGAAGATCGGTACGAATACTATGTGCAAGTTTTTGGTATTACACTATAAGGTGGAGATAGTTTCACAATTAATGGTGTCTTGAAATGAACTACATTGCTCTGGAAGCGCAACATAATGAGAAGTCTTCACTAAACTGTGTTTCTGTAGTCGAGGCCAGGTCAGCTCGTCGAGTAGTTCAGGAAGAAAATCAGGGTCAGGAGGGAGCATCCGGAGAAGTTCCATTCGCAATATCTTTTGATGTGAATGTGCTAAACGATATAATTTCAGCAGACAATTGCGCTGTGGAGAAGGTTAGAAGAGATGGAATGGGGCATCCCGGACTTCTATTTCAAGTGTCTAACGGCAATTCGGTAGGAAAAACACGAAGTTCTAGTTTGCCTAGTAATTTAGAAAGTGAAAAATGTGTTGATAATTCGTGTTCCGACGGAAGCAAATCTGCGAGCGATGAAAAACTGGCTCTCGCGTCTAATTGTGATAAAATCAATGGTGATACTGTATGCAGAATAAATAATGGGTTTGTTTCTCACGATTCGTGGTTTAGAACTTGGCCCGAACGGGGGCCTGATAAATTTATTTATCGTACAGGAAAATATTCAAAAAATCTAACGAGTGACTGTCAAACAGTTGGAGTTTCAGAATCTCAAAAGCAGTTGTGTCACGAAAATATAACCCCGGAGAATGGTGCGGCATTTTCCGAAACATTTATCGGCTGTAAATTGCCAAATTTACGGAAAGGCAAGAATACATGTGTGCGGAATTGCGAAATCGGCGTCCAATATTCCTCGTCTCCATCCCGAGTGGACAGCTGCGAGCACCCAGAGAACCTCGATGGTAACCTTCCGGGAAGCAATTGCAAGTGCATCTCGACGCCCATATCGCTGTCGAAGCTCCTCGAGAGCATGCCCTCTCTCGCCTACAACCCCGTTACCAGAGGGCTGCAGTTGGCAGCGCCCGAGGCGAGGGTCGAGCGGGATGACGACGTTCCACGATGCAAACCCGCGACGCAGGACGAAGATGATGAAGACCTGTGCGAGAGGGTCGCGCCCTCGTGGGGTCACCATCATCCGGGCTGCTTGCGAAACGGTCGTTTGGAGATAATAGAGGAAGAAGACGAAGAGGACCGGCGGAAGAGCATCCGGCAGAGAAACATCGATGATCCTCCGGACCTATTCCCCGTCCTTCCGACACGCCCACTGCCATCGACGTCGTCGTCCTCGGCGTCACTGTCGAGCGTGTCCAGCCTGAGCACGGGCACGGGAGGCGGGTGCACTGCGGACGAGGGCGGATGCCAGGGAGAGGTGCCTTTCGGGGGCGGAGGCCTCACGCCCAACTCGGCCGGCAAGGGCGGTGACAGCAGGAGGGGCGGAATATCGGGATTCTTCACCAGGTGATACGATTTGTTTTGCTTTGCCTTACGGTGTGTTCCGCTTGTTGGTTTCGTGTTTGGCAGGTAGTTCGTAGACCGTTGCAACACATCAAATTGTTTTGAAAGACTAAATGGCATATTTTTATTTTGGACTCGGGAGACTCTTAAAAGTTGTAGAAAAGTATTAATGTTGTTGGATTAAGAAACAACGTCTGCGTCCTTGCATATTGCTCCACAAAATTTGACGCTTTTGATTTCACTTAAGTCATTCATTCTGGGCGTGTCAGCACAGCACCATTGAGTCAAAAGAAAAATTAATGTCGAGAAAATCAGAACAATAATTTTATTAATCATACAATTTTCGTGATAATAAACTGAATTAGGGTAAATAAGCTATCTCCTTACACCGTATTTCCCACTCTTGAAACCGTTTCCCCGCACACAGGGCCGGCCAAAGGAGGCATGCCGCGGATTCGAGGCATCGGGCCCCCCAAATAATGGGGACCCCAGAAGTTCTTGGTTATTCAAATATATATTGTAAATTTTACAAAAACTTTTAATAAAAATCACTTGCAAACTGATTTCCAATAAAGAAACACTTCGTAAAAGTTATAATATTAAACGGGGACTCCATAAATCGTTCCTTATTACTATAAATATTAATATCGGGACCCCCATTGATATTCGCATCTGGGCCCCCTTCAGTGCTTGACCGACTCTGCCCGCACCAAACTAGGCATATTTTCATCTTTCTCTCATGCCGTCATTCCTTATTTAGCCATTCATGCTCAGACAATTTCACGAATACGTTCAATTTTCATCGCTTGTACATCTTCCTTAGGACATCATATTGACGTTGAGAAAGGCCCACTGATATTTCGATGGTTAAAGCTTCATTGATGAAACCAAATGAGTATATAAAGCAGTGGCGTAGCGATAGGGGACTGTAGTGGTTGCGCTGCTTCCAAGGGGGAAGGGAGTTTCTTTGTCATTCGTATTTTTAATTTGTAAAGGAAACAAGGTGATTGTTTTCGCAGACTCTGGAAAGGTCGTGGTAATGTAGAGTCAGTACGAGTGGAGAAATCAGGAGGGGGCGGCGTTTGCCCTCGGGGGAGGGGGGCAGCTTATTGCGCTACGCAATAATAAACATTTCCAAATAGTTTGGTAGCAGTCAACTTAAAATAACTGGAGATAATGTTCCATTGTTGAAATTTAGATTCTACATGACGAAGTAAGTGATTCCAATGCTTTAATTGTATTCACGTTGCAATTGTTGTCTTAGACTTACAATTAGACCCTTTTAGCTCCGCCAAGTATGAGATCTGTTGAACGGAAATTCTAACAGAGGAACTCTATTCTTGTTTCCGTCATTAATTAGTCTCTTTGCCGAATCTTCAATAGCCCGTAAAATTTATTCTCATGCAAAGTTGTATTCACTTCCATAGTTAACATGATTGTTGTGTTTGCCTTCTATAAACATTCCTATAAAAGTATAAACACCAAACACGCGCAATAGGGAAGAAGTCTAAACTCTACCGTATAGTATATCCATCACTGCCTCCCTCGGCCACCCCATATCCTTAACCGCTCTCCGGTAAAAGCAGTTTATCCCCGTATAATTGTAGTTTGATTTCAGCAAGATTTCTCTGGTGATGTTGTTAGCGAATCATACGGCACGGTTCCTCCATCAAACCAAAATTTCGGCTCCTTCATCGTTCGCTCAAGACCATCTGCTGCCGCGCTTATTTCGGAAAGGGCGGCATTCACATTTTTTTAACCTCTCTTATGTTAGGTTTTTGGCGAATTTTATTGGGCAAACTTAACGATGATTATTATATTTCCTGGGAACGTCTGCTCGTTAAATTTTAACTTGTCGCACTATTCGTCAAATGCTTGTTGGTTCTAAAAAAACAAACGCATCCTAGATATCAGAAAAACCGCCGTCGAAGGGTCCATAGAATGCGAAGACCATTAGAATAACAATAGGGTTGCAAATTCCTAGAGACCAGGTCCTTTGGTGCCTTCGCATTTAGAATATAGAAAAAATAAAGAAAATATTTATTTATCCTTATTTCTGAACGACTTTCCATTTAATCGTTATTTATGGGCAGAGTAAATTAAACAGCCTAACCTTTTCAGCATATTCCTGACAATTTATTAATAACTGCAGCTTGGTAGGTTTAGTAATGGGTTTCAGTTTTAATTGAACACATATATGTATTTGTTGGGGGAAGGGGACAAAAATAATATTTTGCCGCGGGCCCTTCCGCTCCTAGCTACGCGAAGACTATCAATCACTTCAAATGTTTACGTAACGCATTTTTCTGTGGTTCCAGGTGGAGCTCGTTGTACACGTGTGGGGCATGGTGATGATTATTCAGTCAATTTAGGATTCGAATTTTAATCGATTTTTAGGAAATGATGAATATGCGTCATTGCATAATAGCTTTCGCATTTCTAAATTTTTCATATGTTATTTAAACTTGGCACGGCACTTCGTGATTTTAATGTCTGTGGTCTTTAGCTAAGATAAGAGTTGCACAGACTACCGTAGTTAACCGCATAGTTTTCTTCCAATTTTCGCAGTTATTTCAACTGGGAGGCGGAAATAATTTCCGCGAATTATTTTTCACACAAATAGTAGCCATAGAACTGTAATCTTCAACAAATCCTTCACTGTCTCAGCATGTAGGCTATGGAATGAACTACCACAAACAATGAAAAGTGCGCACTCACTCACCACTTTCAAGCGACGCTGCTACCAATATCTGTTTTCACTCCCAATTTCTCTCAATTTATCGTAGATATAATGTTTGACAAAACAATACCTATTGTGCTTAAATTATGTTTAAAGTGTTCTGTTATTATAATTGTTATTCGATGTTTTTTCTTTTCTTCCACTCAAGAGTCATTGTTTTAACTTCATTTATTGTTTATTTTAATGTATCTTTGTAAGTATCGTAGGTTTATTCACCCCCCTTCTCGTGAGGGTGTTTTCCTGTAGTGTAACTATTTGATTTTTTCTCTTTATTTCCTCTACCTTCTTTCCTTTCTTGCCATTATTTTCATTTCTTTCTTTCCACTGTTTTCTTTTCTTTATTTTTTTCTTTCCTTCCTTTTTCGTTTCTTCTTTTATTGCGTTTTTTTTACAGAATTGTAGATTTCATATGTACACGGATCCATATTTCGCGGGAGCGATCCTGTAGTGTATTTATTTGTTCTCTTTTCTATTTCTTTCTGTGTGTGTTTATCCATTACATTATAGTCCATTATATGATGGTTTGTTTAGTGAATCTTAATAGGTTTCGCTGGTTTTTCACACCCCCTTGTTTGTGGGTGTTTTCCTGAAGTGGGTTTTTTATATGGATGCATTAGACCTTACTTTTCACACACAACAGTATCTTTTTTCAGTATTGTATTATTGTTATATTATTACTAGCATAATTGCCCGTCAGTATGACGGGATATCTTTAGTTAACTTTAAAATAGTTGCCTCCCTCCCCCTCTTTCTCCCTCTCTCCCTCCCTCTCTCCCTCTCTCTCCCTCTCTCTCCCTCTCTCTCTCCCTCTCTCTCTCCCTCTCTCTCTCCCTCTCTCTCTCTCCCTCTCTCTCTCCCTCTCTCTCTCCCTCTCTCTCTCTCTCCTCTCTCTCCTCCCTCCCTCTCCTCCCTCCCTCTCCTCCCTCCCTTCCTCCCTCCCTCTCCTCCCTCCCTCTCCTCCCTCCCTCCTCCTCCCTCCCTCCCCCTCCCTTCCACTCTCTTCTTCCCTTCTCCCCCTCACTCCCTCTCTCTCTCTTAAATGTAAGAAGGGACTATATAGTCTCAATTTCACCCTCAATAAAGTCATTTTTCTGTCTGTCTGTCTCCCTCTCTCTCCCTCTCTCTCTCCCTCTCTCTCCCTCTCTCTCCCTCTCTCTCCCTCCCTCTCCCTCCCTTCTTCCCCTCACTCCCCCTCTCTCTCGCCACCCCTTCCCCCTCTCTCTCGCCACCCCTACCCCCTCATTCCCTCTCTCCCTCCCTCCCCTCCCTCCCTTCTTCCCCTCACTCCCCCTCCCTCTCTCCACCCCTTCCCCCTCATTCCCTCTCTCCTCCCTCTCTCCCCCTGCGTTACCATCCCTCTGTCTCCCTCCCTATCTCGTATTAAAAGCATTCAGAGCACGCTTACACCCACAAGGATTGATACAACAATAGGATTTTGAGGTCTAACAATATAATTGGTAGCCAAGGCAACATTCCGTTAAAATGGCTATATTTCCACAAAATATGTGAATTAAACGTATAACACGAGCGATTTAGAGTTGTATGCGGAAAAAGATGAACAGAATAAGAAACTTCTAATCTAACAATAAGTAATTAGGTTGGTTGCATTCGCGAGCAAGAAGAAAATATTCGATTTATTATTTTTAAATTTTAATAAAATTGTTTGTAGCATATAATATTATATTTGTATCATGACGAGGGGTTAGGTGGAAGATGGGGCTTTCGCCCCAAATAAAGACGACATTCTAATCTAACAATAAGTAATTAGGTTGGTTGCATTCGCGAGCAAGAAGAAAATATTCGATTTATTATTTTTAAATTTTATTTACCGGATTTAATTTAATTTTCTCTGTATATTAACGGTGATATTTTAGACAATCATGCCCGTCCTTACATATAAACCTGGCAAACACAAACATCCATGTCCTAGGCGGGATTCGAACACGCGACCTTATTATCTGCCTGCAGATACTCTAACCGCCCGTCTACCAAGGACCAAGGCCGACATACAAGAAAGAGTAAATCGTTTTAATTTAAAATGTTGGGAATTTAAACCTCGAAAAATGTAATTTTTTTCACAGAATTCGGAAATGAAGAAATAGGCGATGGGATAAATAACGCGTGTAAAACTGTAAATGAGGAGGAAATGAGATCCTCTCGGAAGTGAACTCCAGCTTCGTTCAATTGGACAGAAAAACTAGGCTCAGTGCGTTATCTGGCTGGTCCAAACACGCATCACCCTTGGAGGACGACTATCTGCTCTTTTTTCAGAACCACGGGATCGAGAATGAGGTCGTGGTAAACTGTGATTATCATACTATCTGGGAAACAGAAGTCATAAGAGTCATTCGAGAAGTCGAGAGAGGCTCATGGGCTGTGGGCTTTGATATAGGACGAAACGTGGAAAAAATGGGAATTTAAAATTTTTTATACGAAAGACAACTTTTCTTAGCGAACTCGAAAGGAGAAAATAAATTTGATTATGTAAATTGTAAGAGTGGCTTTAAATTTTTTAATCTACGTGGAGTTTAAATGTGGATAACTGACAATGAGACGCTTCAAATAATAGAGGTGTGGTTTTAATAATATACATATGATGACATTTTTAATATCTGTATTATAAATACTAAAAGCAACTCTGCTTAAATCTTCTTGTTTCTCAGAAATACAAATGTTTTTATGACAGAAATTGCCGACCTGAAAAACTACCGAGGATCATCTAAATCCACCGGCGGAGCTTTGTTGGCTCTAAATCTTGCTTTTGTCGTGTCATGGTGTTTCGCTGTTTTATTCAAACTATATCGTTTAGTTTTTAAAAAATCCATCTCACAAACCCGCCTATTGTGATAGTTTTCTAACTTGTTTAATGATTTGTATTATTAAAATATTTAAAGATTTTATAACTTATTTAACCTTCGTTTTAAAAAATAATCGCAAGCGTAATGTTTGTCGATTTCGTATCGTAAAATTGCTTCAATTCTAGTGATAGAAATAAATAGTTGCAGTGTTATCTTCAGAAATTTGTTTTAATTGAAACCTCATTGCTGAACTCTTTCCATAATATCGTGTGAGAATACCTATAAAAATGAAATTATAAGTTATAAACCATAAAAATATACTATAAACGTATTCCTTTTTCACACGTGTAAGTTATAATGCTAATTTTCCTATCACAGGCTAATATTCCCAGAGGTGTAATCGTTTCAATATGTGGCTCACAAACAGGCAGTAAAGCCTAGCTTAGGCTTTCGAATCCTGCTGAGGTAAGATTTTTTCGGATTTCGAATTAATTGAAACATGCATAAAAAAATATATATATAGGCCAAGTCAAGAGAAAAGCTGTATAATAAAAAGCAACTTGCCTTGAATGTCTGATGACAGAAATTGCCGACCTGAAAACCTCCGAGGATCATCTAAATGCACCGGCTGAGGCATTGACATGCTTTGTTGGCTCTTATGTATTATGTACTTTGTTATGGGACAGACGGCACAGTTGTTTTACAGTATGGTCGCGTGGGTTTCCAAATGCCAAGGACCCTAGAATTTTTATGAATATAGATTTTTGGCGTTTTTTTCTTTTTTATCCTAATTTCTGTTATCATTTTAGGATGGAGTAATTTAAAAAAATCTAACCTTTTCAGCACATTGCCATTAATCGCTTAATAAGTGGAAATTGGCAGGTTTTTACAGTGGGTTTAAGTTTTAATCGAATATATGTATTTGTTGTATGAGGAAAATTGGGGAGATGGATCATCGATAATATTTTGCCACTGGCCCTTCCGCTCCTAGTTACGTCACCGAGTCAGCATCTTCCTTACTAAATTGCTCACGTCTTCGAGTTACGTAACCGCCCGCAAGATGCTTTTTCTTCTCTAAAATTCAATCGAACGAACGAAGCTCCGTTTTTCTTTTCTCAGAATAATTTAATTTCCGATCATTCTGCCTCGTACATTTATAATAACAAGTTTTAAGAATGTTTTCATTTCCACTGTCATGGGAGATCGATAAATTATTGTTTCTTTGCTAAAGTAGGGGAAAAAACCATATTGGGGTTATGTTTACTCATCTCTTTCCGCCATAGGGGTTAAAGTCTGTACCCGTTTTTAGACTCTTCCCCAGTCACTCTTCGCCGCGTGCTAATCATTCTCCCTCCAGCATGGAATTCGCACGAGTTCTCTCCCACCAAGAACCCCTTCCCCCTGTGACCCTCCCTCGCACTCGCGTTCCTTGGCGTGACGTCATTCTCCATGCCTTCGCGTTTCATCCCGCGGGGGCAGAACCCTTCCGCCCCGAGCCGAAGGTCGTAGTTGGAGGGCTTAGGACAGGGATGGACAAAATTCCTATTTTATATTAACAGTTTCATTTCCGTGAGCCGCGTTAAGGTTCACACCGTAAGTTACCTGAAAGACTGTTATGGATTCTGTTATTAAAAGTCATTTTTAGTGCCATAACTTCACAAGAGGAGGTTTTCTAGACATTCCATATGAGGAGTCCTTCACAAATCCCACGGTTCGCCCTCGGTCCGCTGTTTGCACGTCTCCTGCCTCGTGGGAGCATCGCCGTGCGCGGGTTTCGTTTCAGCGCGGATGTCGCAAAGGGGTTCAATCTCGTTTGTTGGCGCGGCGTGCTGAAGTTTACGAACGTGCGCGGCCGCGGATTTGAACGTGTGCCGTGACGTCGATATCCCCAGAGGAGTGACGTCGCGCACTCAAAGCTGACCTATATCTAAAAAAACAAGTTTGCCATTTTTTAGGGCGTGCCTTGAGCCGCCGCGTTTTTTCCCTCGTTTCGTGCAACTCTTTTGTTCTTTTCCATTCGCCATTGTTTGGGTGTGTTCCACAACTCTTTTTGTATTGCATCCCCGGAATTTTATTATTTCCGTCTATTAGAATTTCCAAATATTCCTTACTTGGTCGCGTAGGAATTGTTAATAATAGTTTGATTCATTAAATTTATTCTTGTATCTTATAAACTCTTAACTTGAAGTGACTCGGTGCGAATGTCATCTCCTACTAACATAAGATGTTTCTTCGGGTAGGTGTGGCCATATGCGGAGATGAGTCGCTCTCCGATATTCGTGTTTTTTTATTCTACAGATTCAGAAGATTGTTTAGCAACAGAAGAAACTATCGAAAATCCGTTCAAGCGATAAACACATGCCTGCAAATTAACTTACCGATGGTTTCGAATGATTTCCTATTGCCCAAGATACAAAGCGTTTCGGCTCCTCGTCCTAATAACCGCCACATTTTACCCGAAATCTGTTCTTGAGATTTCCTCTCGTTAATTTGAGCAGGGAATTGAATTACGCCATACCGCGTCAACACCGACGCTCATCACGAAATTTGACTTTTGTTGCGATGTCATCTCGGCGTGACAGAACTTTGTGGTCGCTCGCCACCACAGTTTTCAACTATGATCTTTTCACCTCATCAACTCACTTCTCTGCGTATCCATTTCGCATGATATTTGATGCTTTTTCTCTGCCCGACTTTCTTGCCGCGACTGCGAAAGCGTTCTGCCGCCGTACAACGCCGTAATCATGTAAGGTGGGAAGTGGATAAGTTTCGGTCGAACGTGTTTCCCAAGGAGCGGTTCTCGGACTCCCAAAGGGCCCAGACTATTCTCATTCGCGGATTCGCCGATATCGTAGTGTATTTTGTGGTATTTCATGTTCGTATTTGAAACGAAATCGAGTGTGGTATTTGAAAAATAAATTGTTCATACAGGTATACTTGGATTGTAAGTAACGGGGTAAAACATCTTAACTTGTATTTAAAATTTTTAATGCACCTAAATTGGACATAAAACTATTTAATGGTGCACGTGATGGCTTGCCCAGGTTCAATAGAATGCGTCGATTAAATTTTACAGAGAAGCAGGATTCGATACATTGTCCAGCATTATTGTTAACCTCATGAATAATATTTTTTACGAATAAAAAATATTTTTTAAATCAAACGATGTTTGCAGAAAATTATTTGTAAGAAGTGAGAAAAAATATTAGCAAGCTAGGGAACTACCGACTTAAGAGGAAGATGGTTGAGGGGGGCGTGCCAAAGAGCGGTTGGTCGGAATGGTGCGTCTGTCATCGATGAGTCTTAGGTGGCGTCACTTGAGTGCACGGCGTCATCACACTTCAAAGGAGTAATCGGTCGGATATTATATAAGGAGTTGCGTGGCGAAGAGTTGGGTCCTCGGCTTCGCGCCTTTCACCTGCGTCGACGCTTTTTCTTTCGTGGCTCGCCAGCGTCTGCACGGAGCGACGGAGACAACGCCTCTGCTTTCGGTGCCATACCTCAGCGAATTTCGGAGTCGAGCCTTCCGTCTTTGATCAAATCGGGGGTTATTTTTCCAAATACCTGGACAGATTTGCGCGTCTCGGATGGTGACGCGAATCGTCTCGTCGCGACTAATAAAGAAAATGGCGTTAGGGAAGGGACACCTCACAATCTCTGGTGCGTTTCTTTGAAAAAATTATAAACCTGCGCGGCTGTAATTTTAAAATGTGTGTGCAATTTATGTGATATCCGAGACGAAGTAGCGTTTTAAATTTTTACTTTTCAACGGTCTAATAATTCCCAGGCTGATGTCCGATGCGAGTGGGAAAGAGAAAGCGAAGGGAGGCGGCGGATCGAGTCTCGCCCGCCTAACCTCTGGGGGCTCCCGAGTGTGTGCTTCCCCTCCCCCTTCTCTCTCTTATTATTCCCCTTTCTTCCTCTTATGCGATTTCCCCTCCTCTGCCTCCGAAGAACGCTTCCCGTGTATCAGCTTCTCAATATTAAAGTACTGCGGCTAAAATTTGTTTACGATTCTCGACTCTTTATTTGACTATTGAGAACGTATTCTTTTGCGAGTGCCGCCCTATATTTAAAGGTCATGCGGGATTTTCGCGCTGTGGGGCTCTCTTGTACAGGAAATCTAATCGTTCTGTTGTTTTCGGGTGCAGGTGGATTGCTTTTTGCCCGGTGAAACCCACCGACGGGCTGTGCGGCGTTTTTTTAGTTTCACAGGCCGCGTTTATGGCGCGTAAAAATCGAGAAATTACTGTGTCCGTAAAATTCGAACCCTAAACCTCTATGAAAATCTGAGAGGTATTCCTGTTATTATTCGTCCGTGTTATGTATTATTCGCGCGTTAGTCTGCACTTTCTTGGATTGCGTGGAGTGCTAAGCAAGATGAGCATTCCGAGGATATTTGCGCTGCTGTGTTTTGATGGCAGCTTAAGTGAACTCAAGAAATGATGCTGTTATAATAAATTTTCAGAATTTTTACTTCATCTTCCACTGTCGAGAGTGAAAGATGTCGTCACGCGGTACTACAGCCGCGGGTTCGATTCCCGTGAGCACGTATGCCGTCGTTCCGCATTGTCAAATCCGCCATTGTAATTCGTCCGAGTGCAGTGTAAGTGGGCCCGAGGATAATGCAATAGGACGTTTATTTTTCTTACTTTCCCGGCTTGTTGAATACCAGAAATTTTCAAATAGTTCTTCCGAGATACTTAATTTTCTGCTGATATATTTATTTCGGTCTCCTTGGATGTTATTCGTCGCTTTAAATAAGATTTTTGTTTCGAGATCCCCTGGATATTGCTTTTGCTTGTTTTTTTGGTACAATTTACGTATTATAATGTATTTTTCATTAGTGTTAAATGGTGTGCCACCTAACTAAACAATATTCATATAAGAGCCCTAAGATATTACAGTAATTGAGCAATATAATGTATTTAAACAATAAAAGGTATTACTACTTATGTATTAATTCATGCCATGTTAATAAAACTAATTATTCATCTATTTTGGCTTTTCAAAACAAAAGTGTTGCTATACTCGATTAAATACGATGCGTGGAGTTTGTTGTGGGGGTCTTCGAACTTGGAGTTTTCCCTTCGAAAATTTTCATAATGAAATTACGGAAAGAATTATTTTCTTGCTTGTTTCCAATCTAGTTATACTACTTTAGAAATCGTAACCGGACAACCACGAGACCGTAACAAATTTTCCGGGTGTTCATTTCCACAACAAAACGTTTGTTCCATCCGCTTACGCACAGGTTGTTGTATTGACGTGGAAGAGTAGGGAAAACGTACCAAGAGCCGTAGTTTGCACCCAAAGAATATTGCCTTAGTATTTGCATGGTATGATATAATAAATTTTAGTTTTTCTCACGGTGGATCTAATGGGAAATCCATATCGAATTGGTAGCAGGTGCCACCTTTAAAATCTTTGGCTGGTGGAAGTGTGTTTATTTATGTTTTTTGTGAGGCTTTTATCCAGTTGTTGCTGGAAACTCGGATGAATTACATGACTCGAAAAGGCTCCCGACATTTTTCAGCAATACACCAATCCTTTGTTCTCTTGATGCCATTAACTTTATAAGGATATTTCTCCAATCGATTTATTTGTTAAACACCTAGGAATGGTCGATCCGATGACATAAAATAAAAATGATTAGCCAATATCATTGATTGACGTTTCAAAGACCGATCTTTAAATCTTTGTATCGGAGAATACAAGCTCTGATAAAGATCGCAAAAATTAGGTCTTCAAATATGAACGCATGACGCTGAGGTACAGTGTTGATATTTACTTAAGTGTCATCGCCTAATGATTTGGGTGAAATCTCAGTTGAATAATTTATCAATTATCATATTTTTGTCGATGAGCGACTCTTGTTCGATGGCGTACAGCAAAATCAGCTTTAAACTGGTTGTCAAACTCAATTTCGTAGGAAATCGATTGCGTTTAAACGAAAGATCTTGTCTAACAGATTATTTTAGCCCGAAACGTGGTCAAACCGGTCGTGGTACCATATCGCATTCCCAATCAATTTTAACGCAAAGCAATTTCGTCGATAAATGAGCGGTTAATATTTGAGAAAGCGTCCTTCACGAGAATCTCTCGACTTTTACGTTATTTCAGATCTTTCGTGTCTCGCAAATGACTAACATCTGGTTGCACGCTGGAAAATTTTTTTTTATACCTTTCAACAGCTTTTAAGTCGTGAAGTATTCATTTCCTCCCCCTCTCCACCTCTTCCCCTCCTTTACTACCCCCACCCCCTTGCCTCCTCTCATTCTGTAGATGGGCCTTTCCTCTGATGATTTTTTTCGCTCTTCCCTCCCTCCCCCCGCCCTCCCTGCCCCCCTCCCCCTCCCTACCCCCTTCCCCCCTCCCTACCCCCTTCCCCCCTCCCTCCCCCCCTCCCCTCCCCCCCCCACCCGCTCCCTCTCCCCAACTCTCGCCACTCGCGGCGTCCTTGCCCCACATAACGGGTCATCACGCGGAAGGGGGCGAGGGAAGGGCGTTTTGGCCGCTCGCAGCACTCGCCTTCGTCCGTCTTTCCAGTCGCGAGGTTGCCCCGCATTCGTACCTTTCATTCCCGCTCTCTTTAGAAGATGGCCAAAAACGCCTTGAGCCGAGGGGTATTGTCCTAGTATCTCCTGGCAGGCTCGGGATGTCGTTTCGTTTCGCGCCCTTTCTTCGGAAAACGCGTCCCGGAGCCCCCCTTGGGGCGTCGACGTCTCTTGAGGGACGTCGAGGTTGTCATCTGCTCGAGTGACCTCGCCGATTTTTTAAACGTCGCTCGATTTTTAGTAGCGAGGGGAGAATCTCTCGCTCGAGAGAGAGAGAGGCCATTTACTCTCCCGGAATCGATTCGCTCCGTTGCCCACTGCGGTCGTGGATGAATCCCGCGCTGCTTTCTTCTCGTCCCCATTGAGTATTTTCCTAAGGGTGGAATTCCTGTTTTGAGCCGCTGGAGAACGCCGGCGGCTGTTCTTTCTGAGTACGGTCTGATTGGGAGCGTTTACGAGCTGAGAACCAGTGCACTCGCTTCGCCTCCCCGTGCTGTACATTGCAGGAACGAGTGCTTCGCGTGGATTTTGTCGGTTAGCATTTTTTAGCGGTGAAAAAATGGAAATAAGTCGTCATTTACGCTGTTGCTATTTAAAACTCCCCGTTTTACCGAAGTCGACGAAGTTAATTCGGAATTGAATAATATGCGTCCATCTGATTCACAAACAATGAGCTCAATTCCTTTTTCTCTCTCTCGCCTTTCCAATCAAATCGGATGAGACTTTCTCCCTTGAGAGAAACTCGAATTTCGTTTAACCCTTCATGACCCAGATTGTTTTTTTTCTGAGGAAAGCAAGTTCTAATCCTAAAAATTTTGCAAAAATTTCGAAGGATTAATAAATATATTTTTTTCGACGGAGTTCCTTCAGATTTGTAGCAGACCAAAAGAAAAATGAAAAATAAAATAAGAAAACCGATTCAGTGATTGTTTACTAGGAGTTTCGTGGACACGTCGTGGCTTAAAAAACGCGACGAGTGCGGATGCTCTTGGGATCACTGCAGCGTCACCTCGGCCGATGGTCTTGACGCACCACCAAAACATCCGGTATGCGTCAATGGCGGCGTCAGTCCAGGAAACACCTACGTCACTCCCAACTACTCTAATTCGCTTCATTATGGGAAAACGTCGTTGTGTGAATGTTAGAAATTCTGTAAGAACAATGCCTAAATGTGTTAACCGGGAAGACTAGCCAGCGTCATAACCGCGAATTATCCCAGTTGTAAAGTGGTGTCGTAAAGTTAATAAACTCTAAAAAAAAGTGACTGTCGCTTATCTGAAATAACTGAGCGGGAGTCATTTTAAATTTTAATGCTATCCTAGTGTATCTGTAATTATACCCATTTAAAATGATTAGATAACAATAAATAGTAGGATAATTAACGTAAAAGGTAAGCTAGTTGAAAAAGAATATTCAGATTACGGCAGCTACTGGGATCCATAATTAAGATCTTACTGCAGTATTTAAATAGAGAATAAGATATTTAAAGCAATTTTCAAATATACAGAAGTCTCCCTTTACCATTTGGAAATTCTGTTTGTGGATTTACTAAATGAAAAATTCGTCATCAGTACCACTATATCGGCTTTGCGTTAAATTATCTTAATATTTGGCAATATTTATGAGATTTTTGGGATGTATGTATATATATATATATATCTTTCTATATTATAAAATTGTAATGGTCATCATCATCATGCTGCTTAACGCTCTGATTTTGCGAATAACTCGGTTAAAAATTTACTGCGGTGTCTGAAATTTCTCAGGATTTCAGTTTGAATGAATCTCTACTTTATAACTGAAAAAATTTTGAATGAGGTCACGGGTTTGACTCTCACAGGATGAATGTCGTTTCCCATAAGATATCACGTTAATATCACATTTTTGGTTTGAAGGCTTTCATTCTTTTACTCTTTAAAATATCTTAAAATTAAGTTATCGACATGAAAAAAAACACGCCAAAATGAATGAGGATTCTTATTCTTACCGTAGAATATTCAGTCTCATTCGAATTCGCTCATATTTTGAATTTATACTCGAGTTTTGGTAATTTATTTTTAACATTTCAGTAACAAGATTCCATTGTTACTGGTCCTCGGTAATTTCTTTGCATATGCACTTAAATAAAGGCTTAAAGATCGAAAATAAGATTAAACTTGCTCGAAATGACCGAAGATATGAATTTAATGCAAATAAATCGAACTCAGTATTCATGTTATTTATATTTTTAATCTGTATTGCTAAAATCCTATTTCTGGTTCTCTCTCTCTCTTTAACGCTCTATACCTCATTGTCAGCCATTTTTAATCTCCGGGAATTTCAGCTCTCTAACAATAAGTTTATTTTTTATCGAGTTATTCTTCCACTTTTCTTAATTTCGCATTAAAAACCAAACATATATCCCTTATAAAATATATTCATTAGACTCATATTCAAAACATATTCCCATTAAACTAGTCTAAATCCAATAGGTACATGGTAGGAACGAAGAAACAGCGAGAAAATGGGGGGGAGAGGTTGGCGAGCGACAGCGAGCAGGGGGCTTGCTCCCTTATATATATCATCATCATAGGTAGTCTGTCCGTTGACAGGTCCGTGATTATTCTAGGTTAAACTTGGTTCTCCATTATATATATATATATATATATATATATATATATATATATATATATTTATGTATATATATATATATATTAGGGTGGCCCTTAATTTTCGATTTTCGAATTTTTTTGGTCTCACCCCCTAGAATGGTTCCAATTCCTAAAATAATTAACTTCAAAAATTTTTAGCCCGATCAGAGAATATTAACAGGTGCCACAAAGGCTCCAAAGTTACGAAATTGTAGATTTTTATGGATGTATCAATTTTTTAACGTATTTCAGGTAATATCTCAAAAATGGTAAGTCCTTATCGAAAATTTGATGAGATGATGTCCATAGAGCATTAAATTTCCTACAATTTTGGTATTCAAAATTTTTTCATGCGCCCAACCGTTTTTGAGATAATCACATTTGAATGTAGAGAAAGTAAAAAACCATAATAGAGATAGGACACAGACCTAAAAAGAATAAAGGAAAAATGCTGCAAATAATGTTATTATTATAGTAAAATTTTTGTCCATTATATATTAGAAATACATCACTACCCATTACGATTAACAGAACAACAAAATCATTTTTTAAAACATACATACAAAATTAAATTACACACTTATTTTTGTAATAGCGTTTCTTTTTTACAATCCGGATATTTTTTTCGATAATCGTTAACAACTTGTAACAGATATTGCTTTTGACTTTCGTCTTTCGTTAAAATATTATTATACTCTTGTATTAACTTAATTCCCCTTTCTGCCACATCATTTACTACCGATAATTTTGTCAAGATTCGGATTCCTTTCTGATAATCATCTCCTGCTTCCCATGCATCGAGGTCTGCCTCCAAAAAATCGGTTGGAATTTTAAATCATGAAAAAAAGTTCGTTTCCGATGATACGAATTCGTTTAACTTTTTCATTATGAAATCCTTAATACCTCTTGGACGGAATAAAATCCTTTTAACGGTAATATCCTCTGATTCCTCTGATAATTTTTTTGCCACTACCATTTTCAATTTCGTATCCTTTGGCACACGAGATTCAAAAAACGCGACAGCAATACTCTCAGGAACGAGGTACCATAAGTGTCCGCATAACTTATTCATGGGTATGCGAGAAATATCAGAATCTGGATACTGCGCCAAGTTTAAATCGTTAAAAGGGGCTTCGATTGCAACAGGACCTCTAAACCAGGCTCCTACACATGAATGAACCAAAAAAATGCATGTCTCGAAATGCTCTCTCTTCCCTAGCCTGAAGCTGAAATTGATTTCGGAACATAAATACTTTTAAGCTATATATTGCTTTCGACATCCACCTCGCGTGATGGAAAGCACCGGGATATCGAAAGGAAATGCCACGAGGTGGAGTTGCTCCCAGAAATATAACTGTTAACTCCAGTAATTCCCTATAATCCTCCCTACACTGTTAGACTTTTAGAGAATGTGTACAAAATTCTATAGTCTGATTTAGGATATTTTGAATGGCTTATTTCACAAATGCATCCTTTATTCTGACGTCAAATTCTGTTGCGTCGATATTGGGCCACGATTCTTGAAATCTTTTGAAAATAGGAACATATGGACCCAATGTAGGCAATCTCAATTTCACATCGAACATGCACCTCAGCAGTAGTTCCAAAATGTGGCGTCGACAGGGCAGATACAGAAGGTCATGTTTGGTTTGTCACATTTCCTATCAAATATTTTTCATCATGCGCACGAAGAGTGATACTTGCTGATGACGACGAAGATGTAGCCATTTTACAATAAATTTTAATACTTTAACACTTTTATAAACACAATTAACACAAATAAACTTGATCGAAAGCACTGTTAAACATTTCAACTACCACAGTTTTACCACAACTGCCGCATATACCTAAGTGAACTCGTCACGTGGTCAATGTCAATGTAACTGGAGCCGCCAGAGAGAGCAAATCGCGGGGGGGAAAAGCCGACAAAGCAAATGAAATCGGGTTAATTACACTGCACATGCGCTCTCTGTTGTAAAGCGTTTGTTTATTCATGCTGCCACAAAAACGGTGACTTCCGAATCACTACTAGAATATTCTTTTTTGCTTTCTCTACATTCAAATGCGACTATCTCAAAAACGGTTGAGCGCATGAAAAAAGTTTAAATACCAAAATTGTAGGAAATTTAATGCTCTATGGACATCATCTCATCAAATTTTCGATAAGGACTTACCATTTTTGAGATATTACCTGAAATACGTTAAAAAATTGATACATCCATAAAAATCTACAATTTCGTAACTTTGGAGCCTTTGTGGCACCTGTTAATATTCTCTGATCGGGCTAAAAATTTTTGAAGTTAATTATTTTAGGAATTGGAACCATTCTAGGGGGTGAGACCAAAAAAATTCAAAAAAAATTTCATTGTGTATAACTAAGGGCCACCCTAATATATATATATATAGATATATATAATGTTTTTTAAATGATTTCGAATACATCGCTCCCCGGTTATAACGTCGTCGGATATACTGCGGGATTTTTCCCCATTTCTTGGAAAGTCCTATCGTTTTTGGGCACGTTTCGTTTCCAGCGTGAGCGCCTATTATCGTCGGTCTGTCCGTCCGTCCGCATGTTCGCTCTCGGCTTCTACGGAACGGATTTTCATGAAATTTGATATTAAAGACTTTCAATCAAATATAATAAGAAAATCGCAAAAATGAATCATGTACGCCAATCAGGGGGTACCACTTCACTGGTGACAAAAAATTAAATTTTCGTCATATGTCGTAACAAAATATTTTTTAAATAAAAGTTGTAGAATTGGTAAAGAAGAATATTTCCATTCCTATACATTTTTATCGGAGGAGTTGCCGTTATTGAGAAAATCAAACAAAAATGTCTTAATTCGAGTTGAACTTAGAAAATTTCTTGCATGGTTACTTCTTCATTGTTGCTAACAAAAACAATCTCACAAACAAACGTTTAATTTCCTTATGTGTGCATGTAATATTATTAAATAGGAAGGAAATGGATTATTTATGACGAAGAAAAGAATTTTAAAATGCAATTTACATTACGTACGTGTATATAATTTCTTTCTAATACTCCATTGCACGAAACGCGCCCATTTGTGATACGTTGTACACTTTCCTAACTTGTTTAGTATTAAAACTAATTGTAAGACAAAAAATTACTGAGTTTTAAGGAATCGATTAAGTAAGTTTATTGTACTCACTGTAAATTGTTTTTCTTTTTATTTTGTTGTTTGTAGCAATTAAAGAAATTTAAAAATGAAAAGTCGTGTCCTCGGTTGTCTTGTAACGCGGGGCGCAGCTCCTCCCCCGTTACCCCGCGTTATAACCGGGGAGCGGCGTAATTTATAAATCACTTCAAAGGACGGTCGTTAAATCGAATTAAATTAAAATATAGAAGAAATTCTTAATATTAGAATAACAGCCCGTCTCATTAAAATGACTGATTTGATGAAATTTGATCAGGCGATATCCACTAATACGTAGGTTGTCCGAGAGACCTGGTGTGCGAGGCGACTGCGGCCTTTTTTCCGAGGGCCACATTACGCCATCGCCCCCGCCGGTCTTTATCTTCGAGGTTTGCGTTTTCTCTTGACACATCGGATTCATAATTTTACTCTACCTGCCTGCGATGCGCACTTCGCCGTCAAACTGGTTCGTGGGGGCCTTCTTCGATTGTCTCTCATCCTTGTTAAAAATCGCACCCAACGTCGTCGTCGAATCTCTCGACTCAACGCGTTACCTCTAATTGGAGGTGTAATCTTCCGAAGAGCAATGTTTCCCTTGTCTCTGCAAGAAAGCAGTCATGTAGATTGCACATTCTGAAGGAAACCTCGATCTCTCTGGGGAAGCGTATTTCCTTAAAGATGTGACATTTCTTTAATCTGAATCAGCGGAAATTCGTTGTCCCCGTTGCTCTAAATCCAGTGGTTCCCAAACTTTTTGACATGACGCCTCCCTTTTGGTTTTCATTAACCCTTTTCACTCGTATTTACATCATTATTCGTGGTCAACTGACTCGTAATTATTTTACCCATGCATCTTGTACATATTGGTACGATTGAATAATACGTTTAAACTATTTCAGCTGAATTTGACATTAAGAATTGTTTTTTATCATGGCCTTGCCCCCTGGAACTCTCTCACGCCCCCCATTTTGGGGATCCACCTCAAAAATTGAGTTCTACAAAAAAATTAAATAAAAGTTATTGAGCTATAGGCACAAACAATTAGATTTAGATAGCGTTCCATAGACAGACGTACCTCTCATTATGTTTGCAGGTATGACAAAAAAGGTTATATAGTACCAAGCATAGAACAGCCAAATGAGAATTTGTAGGTTGGAAAATTTTCCACGATATATCCAGGAAGAGGTGGCTCCAAAAAGTCCGTACTCTGCGAATGCAAAAGTTTTCATGTTTACGATAGATGTTTGTAACCGTGAAGCGATGTCTTTGGATTTGGTAAAAGTTTAATCTGTTTGCTTGCTTCTACAACTGCGCTTCAAATATATAATCTCATTTAAAATTCACACGCCTGAATAAATTGTCATATCTAAAACTCGATCCAAAGCGTATCCTTCTTAATGTCGTTTCATAATACAGTCGCGATAATTCGCAAATGCCTAAAAGAGATTTCAAATATCTGTTTGATTGCCTTAACAGAGGGAAAGGGCGTTATATGTGTGTATTTTTTACTTTCTCCATACGTAGTATAGGGAAAGTACATACTGTTTTCATGAAAAAAATCGTTTCGAGATTTCAGCGGAATTACACGTCTTGAGGTCCATAGAAAACGTTTAGAATATTTCTGCGATGTCGTCTGTGTGTGTGTCAGTGTGTATGTGATAGGAATTTCGTGGGTGCTCTAACTCGGAAAGTATTTGCAATTTCAGTACCAAATTTCAAATATGATGTTTTCATCACAGGGACAGCTGATTAGTTTTTGTACAATATAGGTCAACCAGAAGTGGGGGATTATTTCCGTCGTTTTTCCTTTTTTACTTTCTCCGTACGTAGTCTAGGGAAAGTATTGTGTTCACGAAAAAAATTAACTTCGAGATTTCAACGGAAATACACATTTTGAGGTCCTTTGAACACGTTTAGACTATTTTCGGAATGATGTCTGTGTGTGTACGTTATTGTGGGCGCTTTAACTCAAAAAGTACATGCCATATCGTTACCAAACTTCATATATAACACTTTAACATGAGCACAAAGAACTGATTAGTTTTTGGACAATACCGGTTAACCGGAAGTCGAGGTTTATTCGAAACCCGATTCGGTTTTTGCGATATTTCTCCGTTAAAACATCATTATTGTAGATACAATTCTATACAAATGTTATAGAGAATGTAATTTCCTACAACTTTCATTTGAAACAGTTTTCAATAGCAGTTATTGTTTAGGAATTATTTATAAATAATCGGTGTTTTTGGCTTTCATCGAATATGTTCGTTAAAACGGTTATTTACAATCTTTAT
Source organism: Uropetala carovei (assembly GCA_036926305.1). Lineage (NCBI taxonomy): Eukaryota > Metazoa > Arthropoda > Insecta > Odonata > Petaluridae > Uropetala > Uropetala carovei. The sequence continues at coordinate 3,311,834 of JAXCHB010000172.1, read as the reverse complement.
AAGGAACAAAGTTATAGAAAATAACATTCCTTCCAACTTTTGTTTGAAACAATTTTTTGTAGAACCATCCAATTCGGAGATATTTAACTTATTCGTAATTTCCAGTATACAGCGCCACCACCATGTAGCGGTGAATTCTGTAAACATATTCAAAATATAATTTACGGCAATAAGGACGATTGTATTCTTTTACGATACTAAATAATAATCTTGCCTCATTTTTGGTGCTGTTGCACCCCCTGCCAGACACCATTGCGGTGGCTAGCAGGGTGAACTGTAGATATAGATAATGCTATTCATAATAATTTAAATATCTATACCCCAAATATGGAGAAAGTCATGTGCTGGCCACATCAGATTTTTTATTTATTTACTAAATATTTTTTATCTAGCAACATGTTAAAATATCTAGGGCTAACTAGTGTTTTTAAAAATCTTTTCTCAAAAGTATTTCCAAAAGCGAATTCCATCGTGATTTTTAATATATCCGATATGGATAACCCCCGGCCCGCGGGACGGATACGACCCACGACAGCATTTCATGCGGCCAGCGAAACTTTGATGAAAAAGAGATTCGTAACTTACAAACACAAATTCATATTTTCCAATTCAAATTATGATAATAAAACATTTTAATACTGTAATGTAAACCCTAAAAACCCAATCTGGACTTCATTTTCACTTATGTGGCGCCTCAGAATTTCTAGGTAAATTCCGCCGAAGGATTCTTCGCTACGACAATGCTGCCCGCCACGCAGTAAAGGTCGTCGCCCGTCCCTGCTCTACTCAAGCGAATCACGATTTTTGACCACCCTACTCAAGAAGTTGCAAACTTCGTTAGCATCAGCATTTTCAGCCAGTCTTTACATTCTCTCTTCATTTCGTTAAATATCAATATAGACAACCGCATAGAAATCCTAATCCAACCTCAACCGATTTATTTTTATCTTGATAAGTGGTTGAACTATCAATTGAGATGGAATTACGACACTCAAATCTCAGCGAATTGGCATGGCAAGTTTCAGTTTCTCTCCAAGAACTCGAGTGAGGAAAATTTATTCATGTTGGTGCACCTGCGTAAAACTGCGTTAGCCAATGCGTGGAAATTAGAGCAGGTTCTAATTATTTCTTTATGAAATCTCAGACCATATATGATTATATGTAACTTTCTTCTGATGCCTTGGATGCCATAAAAATCGGACAAAAAACTCAACCACGACAATATTCAAATTAAATTAACTAGGAGGCTCCGCCCCCTGGCTGCTTCGCGGCCCAACCCCAGGCTAAGGAGTATCCAAAGAGGAAAACACAGGATTTCAAAGTAGATCTCGTGGAGAGCTTTCTGTAAAATGTAATTAGTTTTTCATAAGACCCTTTCGAAATATTAAATATCTAGGTCCTAAGAGTATTAAAATTTTAAGTGTTTTCGCTAATACGTTTTTCTTGAAAAACCGCTTTCCCGATACGAAAAGTGGGAAAAAACGCATCTCCAGGAATTTTACTAGCTCTAGTCAAATATGCGCTAAATCCATGCATCCAAAGGGACCTGACAAGACGGCGCCTTTCTCTCCGCCTGGATCGCCAATGGTGGAGCAATGTTCCCACAATGAAAAATGCGAATAAACCGGATTCTGCGACGGTCCCACGCTCACCAATGGCTAGTCATTCCGGTTAAATGGCATATTTATTCGTTGCAGCGGGTGCTTCCTGTTCCCGATTCATTCTTTTCGCTTATTTGCTCACGATTACCTTCCAGAGCTTTATCTTGATTCATCCACTGCGTCAGCGTTTGGCATTGCCGATGTTTTAAAGATATTGAGGTGCAACTACGATTATTCTGTAGTATAAGAAATGCTACTTTGCCATATCAGACAATATAGTAATAATAGTATAAAACACTATCGTTTAAAAATATCTCAATATTAACAATTAATGGCAAAGGAGTATTATTTATACTATCTACTCTCGACTCCCTCTAAGAGATGAGAGCACAAGTTTATTCTGGAGGTCTGTTCAATTCGAAATATCGTATTAACGGAAAATATCAGTTCAATGGTTAATCGACATTAACTTCAGGGCGTGAGGAGTAGTGGAATAGTTTAATCCCCCATTCTGTCCAAGTGCGTGTGCTCCAATTAAAAATTACCAGTAACATGACCATTTTTATCCAATTTAACTCAATTGGTTTCTTTTCATAAAAAAATATTTTATTGCACTCAGTATGCATTCTGGACTGCATGAAAGATCGTAAACGCGACTAATGCATCTTATTTACCAAGCTACGAATTCCAAAAGGAAGTGAGTCAGTCAATGCCGTGATTCATCTCTCCAAAGAATTGAGTGCGTGACGTCCTCGGTTGGCAAACGAGTCAAAACGACTTCAACAGCGGTCGCACCCCACGTTTAAACATCACAAGAAAGGCGAAAAATAAGAAGCGGAGATCTCGAGTTGCAAGCGAACACATGTACAGACACTCTATTTCATACCGAGTGGAATTGGTTTATGTCGAGATAACTTTATCGTCCAAGGTTTGGTACAGACATTATTCTAGTAAAAATCTGATGTGGCCAACACATGACTTTCTCCATATTTGGGGTATAGATATTTAAATTATTATGAATAGCGTTATGAGGCAAGATTATTATTTCGTATCGTAAAAGAATACAGTCGTCCTTATTGCCGTAAATTATATTTTGAATATGTTTACAGAATTCACCGCTACATGGTGGTGGCGCTGTATACTGGAAATTACGAATAAGTTAAATATCTCCGAATTGGATGGTTCTACAAAAAATTGTTTCAAACAAAAGTTGGAAGGAATGTTATTTTCTATAACTTTGTTCCCTATAAAGATTGTAAATAACCGTTTTAACGAACATATTCGATGAAAGCCAAAAACCGATTATTTATAAATAATTCCTAAACAATAACTGCTATTGAAAACTGTTTCAAATGAAAGTTGTAGGAAATTACATTCTCTATAACATTTGTATAGAATTGTATCTACAATAATGATGTTTTAACGGAGAAATATCGCAAAAACCGAATCGGGTTTCGAATAAACCTCGACTTCCGGTTAACCGGTATTGTCCAAAAACTAATCAGTTCTTTGTGCTCATGTTAAAGTGTTATATATGAAGTTTGGTAACGATATGGCATGTACTTTTTGAGTTAAAGCGCCCACAATAACGTACACACACAGACATCATTCCGAAAATAGTCTAAACGTGTTCAAAGGACCTCAAAATGTGTATTTCCGTTGAAATCTCGAAGTTAATTTTTTTCGTGAACACAATACTTTCCCTAGACTACGTATGGAGAAAGTAAAAAATCTGTGGCCAACACATGACTTTCTCCATATTTGGGGTATAGATATTTATAATTATTATGAATAATATTACAAGGCAAAATTATTATTTCGTATCGTAAAAGATTACCATCGTCCTTGTTGCCGTAAATTACGTATATTTTGAATGTTTACAGAATTCACCGCTACATGGTGTTGGCGCTGTATACTTATATTAAGATAAAGCGAAATATATCCGAAATGGATGGTTCTACGAAAATTAATTTCAAGCAAAACTTGGAAGAAATATTATTCGCTACAACTTTGGTCCTTACGAAGATTACCAATAACGATGTTTTTAAGGAGATATTTAACGGAAACCGAAAAACCTGTTATTTATAAATAACTCCTAAACAATAACTCCTATAGAAAATTGTTTCAAATGAAAACTGTAGGAAATTACATTCTCTATAACCTTTGTATAGAATTGTATATACAATAATGATGTTTTAATGAAGAAATATCGCAAAAACCGAATCGGGTTTCGAATAAACCTCGACTTCCGGTTATCCGTTATTGTCCAAAAACTAATCAGTTCTTTGTGCTCATGTTAAAGTGTTATATATGAAGTTTGGTAACGATATGGCATGTACTTTTTGAGTTAAAGCGCCCACAATAACGTACACACACAGACATCATTCCGAAAATAGTATAAACGTGTTCTAGAGACCTCAAAATGTGTATTTCCGTTGAAATCTCGAAGTCGATTTTTTTCATGATCACAATACTTTCCCATTACTTCCCAAATCTTTTTTTAAACTCTCCTCAGTGACATGTTACCTTGATTATTGTTTACGAAGAATTCCGAAGAAAATTAATACGGCAAATATGTCCGCGCCATCGGCACGGCCGAATTTGTATTTCGCTCGATAAGTATGCATTGACTAAGAAAGTAGTCTCTGAATTTTTTGTGACCAAAGTTGGCGAGGAAACATTTTATGCGTTTAGGATACACGTTTTATTTCCTTTCCTATTTTTAATTTAATATTTAATGTCGCGCAGTTTTCGAAAGAGCTTCTTCGCACAATTACTCGTGCTGACAAATCAGTTATGAATCATGTTTTATTTTTTGTTATAATTCGAAATTGTTGTGTCGAGTTTAGTCTTCGCAATACTATTTGTGTCAGTGAATAAAGACCAATTCTTCTGTTTCCACTGAGAAATTGCGACAAGGAAACTTTTTACTTGATTTTAGGATTACTCCTTTTTTAGTGTTCGAGGAAAGTTTTGTTTACCTTGTGTTTATACACGCAATAGGCTTAAAAGCGTACGAATTTTTATGCTTGGATATGAATGATGCAGCAAACAAGTGACTAGCGTTGCGTATGAGCATTTCATTCCATCCTCACGTATTTGTTTATTAAAATTGCCTTTCTTATGAAATAATGCAAAGGACTCGAGGTTGAATAATAGTCTCTAGATGAATAAAGGTAATAGTTTGATGATAAATATATTTATCATCAAATTTATATTTCCCACTGTAGTCGACGTGCGCCCGTGACGCTTCTTATTGTTAGTGTGAATCCTACACAAGTAATGGCATCAACCATTGAAAGGGTCATATATTTTCTACTCTTCATTAAAAGAAGTTTATTTCATGCCTCAAAATATTTATTGAATTTTATTGGATACACTTTGTTTTTAATTAAAATTGTATTATTTTATTTTTGAGCGTTTATACTATCAGTGGAAGCTAAAACTCTCCAGCTCGTTTCTTATTCCTGTTAATGTGCGTAAAACCGATGAAAACGTCATTTTGTTGCCAGCATATAAATACGATGCACGGCCTGACGCGAAGAACCGTTAGGAATTTTCCCAACGGCGATATTCAACTTCATATCATTTTCGTATATCGAAAACATATGCAAGCACAAAGGGTTGTTGCAAGAAATGTGCAACAGCGTTACGTATGAGATGTTCTTGTTTTTTAATAAGCTTTCTTTAAAAACGATCATGCATTTTTTATTAAAAATCCTGGTTCTTACGAGAGGCCTTTATTGCCGGCAAACTCGGGCTTTTATGATAACGAACGGAGGGAGTCAGAAGGTTCTAATTCCGGCTAATATATTTTTCATCCAGTTGAATATTAATGCTCGTAACCGTGATGCCTATGGATTGATGTTATTTGGTATCAGATATCAAGAATAACTGAAAATTTTTAAATTTCACCATTTCGAATCATAAGTTGATTGTTGTATCCTTGAACATTCCACATTGTTGCATTGCTTGAGTGAATTTCTGGAAAGTGGGATAATAGATTCTTGGAACGGTGTGTACACTCGGAGGAAAGTATCCGTAATCGTTGGATGTCTTCTTATAAAATAGGCTTTGGTCACTCCGCCGCTCAATTCCATAGCCTCGCATTCTCCCGGGATACTCGAATCGCGCTGGTAAGTTTTTAGTGGAGTAAATGTCCGATGTCTTTTGTGTTGGCCTATCCATAGGGGACTGCTACACTTCTGTCGATGGAATTTCTCGGAGAAATATATAACTGGTTTGCTTTATGACCTGGTTAATAACGTTGAGCGAATATATTCCTTCATTAAATAATCGTCGCTTTCCCGCCGTTTTAACTATACGTTTAATTTTTGTTGATCATGAGGTGGTCATAGAGACGTTTAATTGCTTGGGAAATAATTAGATGAATATTCAGGGGGGTCAACTTTACTATACTACCAACACGACAGCAAAATTTTATTTATGTTTGTTGTCATAGAAAATACGAAAATCAACAAGGTAACTGCAAATCTTGAGTTGGGTTGGTTGATTGTGTGATCTCCTTTCTGAATTCAACTGAAAATCCTGAGTTGGGTGGGTTGGTTGTGTGATCTCCTTTCCTTTCCGATTTCAACTGAAAATCCTGAGTTGGGTAGGTTGGGTTGTGTGATCTCCGGTACTTTGCCATTTTGGTCCCGCAAATATTTTTCATGGTAAATATTTATTGTTTAGAGGCTCATGGGATCGCTATGTAAATATTACAAGATACCGAGGATATTGGCGAGTCTTCGGCTCGCTTTCTTTTTAGATTATAATGCCTTTTATATCGGGTGTAGCCGTCTCCGGGCGCTATCGCGCCCTTCGCCTCTCAGGAACATCCCTCCCCGTTGTCCGGTGATCGGGTTTGTAAATGTCGCGACGGGCCGATCAGTCGTGGGTTAGTAAACACATTTCTTCATTACCGAACGTAAACATAAATTCCGCAAGAGTTGGAATCATGTTGGAACGGTAAATTATTATCGATTGTTAAACTAACGAATGAAATAAAGAGGTAAACAACAACATAGTAACCGGAGAAAGAAAAACACGAAATAATAAACAAAAACATAGTAACCTTGAGGGGAGGGGGATATAATACACTTTGGCCTCGTTTGAATAACAACAAATTACTATTTATATCTTAAACATATACTGTTGGTAGTATAGTAATGTTGTCGTGTTGGTAGTATAGTAGGGTAGAACCGCATCGTGTGTACCTTTGTCGGCAGACGCTTAAATTGTGATGCGGGTTTTGTGGGGTATTTTGGTCGTGCATGATTTGTAAGCTTGGTCGGTGAGTTCTTCAGTGGAGTACTACGCTGTTGCTTTTGCCAATGCGATCCATATTTAACCTAGGCGACTTTCGCTTTGCTTCGCTTTCGTTGGCCGTTCGAGATCGCAATACCGTTTCGTAATATTACGTGGTTAATATGGAACCCTTTGCCTGTGACAGCGGCTGCATCCGTAGAATTGATAATTTCACCTCTGCTTGTGATCCATTTTCTCTCGCGTACCCTTACAAAACAATGCTTATAAAACGTTTATTTCGTTCTTTTTTCTTGAATCTTTTGAATAACTGGAAAGCATCCATATAAACTCTCGTTTAGAGGCAAATTATCGTTTTTGTTTTCTTCGATATATCAAAATGATTAGCTTGGTCTATCCGATGGTTATAAAATTTGTTTTACGTTGAATGTGCTTTCTTTCCCTCGATATTTCGATTGGCTGAGGGAATGTTGCTCACTTATATTCTACCATTTACATGAAGTAAAGACGTTTAGGTTTCGTGACGTAGCTAGTGGAGCGGAGGGGTCGTCCTTTTGTGAGTAATAATCCGAGAGAGATCTGAATTCTAACGAAGATCCCCGAACTATAACTGATCCCCAAAGGAATCTTTGGGAGCCCTCGATTGCAATACGAGAGGGGAGTAACTCACTCGCAGACGAAGGCAATCGGAGCCTTCGCAATGCCACCGCAAAAAGTCGGCGACGGACGTTCGGCAGGCTCTCATCATACGGTTGCGGTCTTTCGTACGCGAAACGCTCGACCTTTTACATCGAGTCCGATACTGTTGCGCGCAGAGATGTTTACGATGCCAGACCGATCAAAGATCGGCGAGGGTCATAGGGGCGCCACGTCCTCCGCTGCCCCCTTTCCCGAGAACGATTCTTAGGCGGCACCGAACCCCACGCCCCCTTTCTCTTACTCTTTCGCCCACCACCCCCTACCGCCCGCCGCCCCCTTCCGCCCGCCATCCCCTTCCGCCCACTGCCCCCTTTCGCCCACCACCCCCTTCTCGACCTCCCGCCGTATCTCTCATTTTTTATCTCTTTCACCCCACCCGTCTAGTTAAAACTTGGCGGATGCAAGAAAACTTATCACTCCCGGGCGGCGGGGTTTTAATGGGGCGAAGGTCTCTTCCCTGTTCATCCTCCTTTTCGTGCGCGTCCATCCGGGTTCGTCTTTGATGGTAGAGGATGTGGTCTTGGTCGCTTGGAGCCCCATACGCGTGTAGACTTATACCTTATTTCCTCGTAAAAAAAGAGCGGTTCTCCACTGCGTATTTTTCCGCGTCCGTGACCAAAGTGTTGCATTAATTTTATATCTTTTTCCGGTGTTTAATCGAGCGAGGATGGATTGTTCGAAGGAAGGACGCGACCGAGACTGGGACAAAGAGACAGACGTAATCGAAAGCGTTCGAATCCCGCCGTGGGCGGGGTCTTACGTACTGTACTTAATTATCGCCTTCATTCTCGCTTTGGAAGGACGTTAGTGAGGAACTGCTTAAGTGTGAATAAATATAAATAAATAAAGCGGTCGTCGCGAGTAATGGAGGATGGAGGCGGCTGGAGGGTGAGGGGGCAGGCTCCTCCCCGATCCTTACGCACGCGTCTCTTTCTCAACGTCGGCCTATCTTTACGCACGCAGCAGAATCGAACGGCAAGTGAGTGATGATTCGGTGGAATGAGAATAGAAGGACATAGTGGTTGATATGCAGACTTGGTGCTGCGTGAACCAAAGTGAACCCGAATGGAAAGACGAGGACTGCTAAACGACCTCGGTCTGGCTGGCGCACACTCGATTCGCGCGAAGCTGAATTCATCTCTCCTTTTATCACGTTAATTGCTTGCCATTTTCCGCGTTCTAACAGGAGGAAATTATTATCTGTGCGTTTATTTTGTTTCGTCTGCTCTCCTCTCGCTCTCTTTGCCGCCTATCATCGCTCCCTTCCTCTCTCTCCTTCCCCCATTCGTCCCCTCACCATTGTCTCTTCTTCCCTTCTCCTTTCCCGCCCCCCCTCCCACACTTCTCCTACCAACCATCTTCACTTCTCTACCAACCTTCACTTCTCCTACCAACCTTCACTTCTCCTACCAACCTTCTTCACTTCTCCTACCAACCTTCTTCACTTCTCCTACCAACCTTCTTCACCTCTCCTACCAACCTTCTTCACTTCTACCAACCTTCTCCACTTCCCCTATCACCCCCCTACACCTCCCCCATCTCCCTCTCCACTCTCCACTTCAATTTACCTTATCCCCCCCTCCCCTATCCTCCCCTCCACTTCCCCTATCACCTCCTTCCCCTATCATCACCTTCCCCTATCACCCCTTCCCCTCTCACCCCTTCCCCTATCACCCCCCTTCCCCTCTCACCCCTTCCCCTCTCCTATCACCCCCTCCCCTATCCATCCTTCCACTTCCCATTTCACCCCCTTCCTCTATTACCACCTCCATTTCTCCTATAACCCTGTCTACTTCCTATATCACCCTCCTCCACTTGCCCTATCACCCCCTTCCTCTACCTCCTATCATCACCTCTCATAACAGCCCCTCTCCTATCACCCCCTCCACTATCTCTCATCCACTTCCCATGTCACCCCCTTCCGCTATTACCACCTCCACTTTCCCTATAACCCTGTTTTCTTCCCCTACCACCCTCCTCCGCTTCCCCCTTCCGGGGGCGCCTCTTCGCCCCTCTTCCCCTCACTTGGCACCATCAGAGAGGCAACCTTGATCTCCCCCGCATCCTCCTCTCTCTCTTTCTCTCGATCCCGTCCAATTATTGCATCGCGAGGAATAAATCCCGAACGACCTTTTTATAGCTCACGCATGACAATGCGTTCTTATATCTCACAATGGCGCTTTCTGCGGTTTTTCCCGAATGTATAATGTCGCGACTTTTGATCGCCGAGGTTGGATGTTGCGCCATTCTCCTTTTCTTTTGGATTTTTCAGACGTAATCGCGGAGAGTTCTTTTTTCGCGAATTTTTCTATCCGTGCGAGCGGCCTGAATGTTACTTGCGTGGATAATACAATGGCACTCGCGATGGCGTCACTATCTTCTCGTTTACTCATCCGATCTCTCGGAGGATTATCATTTTCTTGTCCGACGAAATGGCAGTTTTAAAAAAAAGCGTTGCTTTGATTGAAATATTTCGAGAAATACATCAGGGCACGTGCCTCCTGCTGTTTTCCAGCGAGATTTCTCGCTAATAATTCAGTTCCCCAAGTTGGAAGTAACATTGTAGAATTTAATTTTTGAAAACTTTCGTTCAATAACTTGGTTTACTTCCACGTAGAACCCGTTCGGACGCGGCGGAGATGAGGCATAAGATTGGATGTTGGTGCCAACACATTTAATTGAGGAATCCTTGTGGGGTCAACTCAAGGTCGGCCATCAGATTCGTCACATCCTTAGGATAAGTGAGTGAAAGCGGGGCGGATTTTGAGATTTATTTCCTGGAGTTGGATTAATTTGGGATAGAAAGTATGATGGGAAAGATTAGCGTTCCTGCCATTGAACTGGTGTGTGGAGTTTGAAACGGAAACTGTTTTTTTGGGAGAAGGATTAAAGAAGCACTGCATTGATTGAAATTTCCATCTTATCGTTAGAAATTCCTCATTCTACGGAATTTAGATTGTATAGTTATTCGGGGAAAATTTTCGTTTTCATATCTCGATGGGCATAATGAACGCCTTTTCCTCGTACTCCATATCGGAATGCGCGGCTTTTTTTAAAGTGCAGCGATACCATAGGTCAGGGGGTCACCAGTTTTTAGGCGCGTTTCGCTTACAGCGTGAGCGCCTATTATCGTCGGTCGGTCCGTCCGTCCGTCTGTCCGTCCGTCCGTCCGTCCGTCCGCATGTTCGTTCTCGGCTTCTACCGAACGGATTTTTATGAAATTTGATATTAAGGACTTTCAATCAAATATAATCAGAAAATCGCAAAAATGAATTACGTACGCCAATCAGGGGTACCACTTTACTGGTGAAGAAAAATTAAATTTTCGTCATATCTCGTAAAGTATTGTTCATATCAAAATATTTTTCAAATAAAAGTTGTAGAACTAGTAAAGTACAGTATTTCCTTTTCTATATATTTTCATCGTAGGAGTAGCCGTTATCGAGAAAATCAAACAAGAATGTCTTATATGGAGTTGAACTTAGAAAATTTCTTGCATGGTTACTTCATTGTTGCTAACATAAACAATCTCCCAAACAAACCTTTAATTTCCCTAGGTGTGCATGTAATACTATTAAATAGGAAGAAAATGGATTGTTTATGATGAAGAAAAGGACTTTAAAACGCTATTTCCCTTAAGTACAGGTATATAATTTCTTTCTAATACTCCATTGCACGAAACGCGCCCCATTTGTGATACGTTGTACGCTTTCCTAACTTGTTTTTACTCGCGCTGGTCACATACAACCTTCGAATGTCTGATTTGGCCGCGTGCAAATTTCAAAGAAGCTAGTTTTAATAATTTGTTGACTGTGTAATTTGCCATACGTCAAAGTTAAAAGTATATATCGCATCCACGTACTCTAAAAATATCGTTTAGACTTCATGAATGATGTCTAACGTCACCTCCTGCTGGCATGTATACGAATATGCATGCCTTAAAGAAATTGATGAGTTAGGACGAGGTAGATGAAATCACTTCGCTGGCCTGATATGACCCGCGGGCCGTAGTTTGGATATCCCTGCCATAGATCATATAATGCAACACATGCGCGAAAAAGGAAGAGAAAACGATGGAGGAGAAATGAGAAGACGAAGGCGTGCGTGGGCCTCTGGAGAAAGGAGCTATGGGAGAAAGAGGTAAGAGGTAGGGTGAAAAGAGGGGGCGCTCTACGTCAGTCTTGAGTTTGTTGACCTTGCATCCGCGGTCCTTAATGTGAAATTGTGCAAGAGATCCGAAAACCAGGTCGTCCTCGGGATTTTCCTCTCGCTTGCCGCGTGATGCGGCTCGCGAAAAATAGGAGGCAATGACCGTTTATCGCATCGTGGGACGGAGTATTCGGGGAAGCCACACCCTTGTGTTCTTCTACCAGAGAGCCCCTTCCTCCCTCCCGCTCTCTCTCCAACTCAGTTCTTCTAGTTTGTAATGGGGCCTCTTACTGCCCTCTTGACTGTCGGAGGTTTTAAAATCAAATTACACGGGGGCCAACTTGAGAAGTTATGGGAGCTGCATGTCATGATTTGTCGAAACATCACGCACATGGTAAAAAAATTGATTAAAAACAAGCAATATACGTTTCCTAATCATTAAAACTTATTAAAGTTGCTTCGTACCTCCTTGTTACTCCACTTTGGTATCGTTCACACTGTCTCTTCTACCTACTTAAGTGTACAATCAACGTAATGAGAGGGCCAGTGGCTTAGGGATCATGGATCCGATGGATCGGTCGATCCAGGGCCCGGAGCTCGAGGGGGCCTGGAGCTCGAGGGGGCCCGAAGGCCTGTGGTCGACATATACAAAATTTTACCCTTTGTGTCATTTTAAACCGCAAGAGTTGCTAAATACAGTGAAAAGAACCAGAGATCATGAAACTTATTTCATTAAAGTTTTCCCCTTAAAAAATAAAATAACCAAACATATATATTGGAGGAGAAGGGGGGCCCGTAAAGAATTCTCGAACCAGGGCCCGGCTTCACCTTGCTACGCCACTGGAGAGGGCCGTACTTTTTGAACTGTATGGACACGTTTCTGACCCGCGTTCTTGTCACAATTTCTCCCGAATAAAGATGCCTATCTCTTTCTCCTTTTCCACTCTTCTCTCTTTCTTACGTTCTCCCTCCATTACGAGTTAGATGGAAGAAGAGGCTTTTTAGTTTCAGTCTCGCCCTCATAAAGATATATCTATGTATCCGTTTAGATCTCTCTCTCTCTCTCATTCCCTCCTTTCTCTCCCTCGCTCCAGAAGCAAATGTTCTTAATCTATTCGCTAGATCTAGAAAGTTGGTGAAAACAGAATGCCCCTGTAAACTATACTCTAATATATACAGTGGAACCTCGATTTTGCGCTCTCGGATTTTACGTTTTTCCTGATATTACGCACTTTTTGTCTGGTCCCGGCCAAATGTTCATAAGAACAATGCAAAATTTTAACCGATTTTAGATTTCCGGAAATTTACATTTTTCCCGAATTTGCATATTATTTTTCGAGTCCTGTCAACGGAAATTCTCCCGATTTTACGTTTAATATTTTCCATTTCGGAAAATACAAAGAATCACCGGCGGTGTTCCGCTCATATTCAAAGTTAAAATAGACTATATTGAATAGTTTAATCGTAACGTTGTCAAACTCAGTCATGTTTAAATAAATAAAATAAACTATAACTTTTGATGTATGTATTCTAAAAGCAGATTTTTCGACGTACAGGCTTTAATTCATTAGCAATTAAAGATTACTTAGAAACAAGCTATGAAATCGAGACTTGGACGGTGTTACGCCTACAAGATCAAAGGTTAATGAAGACAAAACTCGAATCCATGCAGAATTAGCGTAAAAATTAGTTTTTAATCGCAAAGAAAGCGAGCGTAAACAATGAAAAATCCTAACTACCGTAGCAACGATTTAACAGAAAAAGTTGAACTGCGCGCTATATATATTTTAATCAGATTGTAATCAATTAAGATACGCGTTATCGACAAAAAATACGATATTTATACGTTAAATACTATTCCATTAAATGCTTTCCAAATCTGTTAATTTCTTGCTTAGGTATTTCGGGATTTTTTTTGTTTTTGAAAAACCGCCTTTCTGGATTTAGGCCGTTTTTTTGTTTTTTGCGTTGGCAACCCTACGTTAGAGACGTCATGACCTTACGATGACTGACAATGTCTCTTTAACGGGACGAAATCGGTCGTGCTTTTAAAATACATACATCAAAAGTTGTTGAGGTTGAGGACCATAACCAAATAAACGTTTATTGACGTGGTGTTTTTGTACTATGTTGAATTTCTAAGCACAAGGCGTAGTTCTGTCAGGGCTGCCACCTTCCCGGAAAAAATAAAATTTCCGCTCGCTGATCTCTTGCAAGTTTATTATAAATTTGATATATTTATTTGTATAACATAGTGTGAGAGAGTGATTTTAAATCCTGCCATTCAAACAGATCTGCAACATTAATGAAAACAAAATTGATTTCTACTCTTATTCTTTGGAGAGCCTTCGTAATTTTTATTTTACTTTCTAATGGAATTCACGGAGGAGTTTTTGTTAAGCTTTTTAGTTAACCATCTTTGCCAGTTTGAACAAGAACATTACGAAGAAGAAAGCCTAATTTATACTCCTCGTCCAGATAGAGTAACTTTTTCTCTCATTGTTGCTTCCATTCAAATGATTCCAGGGAAGTATAAGGGAACAAAACTATACTGTTAACAAGTTAGGAAAGCGTACAACGTATCACAAATGGGGCGCGTTTCGTGCAATGGAGTATTATAAAGCAATTATATACCTGTACGTAAGGGAAATAGCGTTTTAAAGTCCTTTTCTTCATCATAAATAATCCATTTTCTTCCTATTTAATAGTATTACATGCACACGTAAGGAAATTAAACGTTTGTTTGGGAGATTGTTTATGTTAGCAACAATGAAGTAACCATGCAAGAAATTTTCTAAGTTCAACTCGATATAAGACTTTCTTGTTTGATTTTCTCGATAACAGCTACTCCTACGATAAAAATGGATAGGAAAGGAAATACTCTACTTTACCAGTTCTACAACTTTTATTTGAAAAATATTTTGATATGAACAATAGTTTACGAGATATGACGAAGATTTAATTTTTTGTCTCCAGTAAAGTGGTACTCCTGATTGGCGTACGTGATTCATTTTTGCGATTTTCTTATTGTATTTGATTATAAGTCCTTACTATCAAATTTCATAAAAATCCGTTCGGTAGAAGCCGAGAACGAACATGCGGACGGACGGACGGACGGACGGACCGACCGACGATAATAGGCGCTCACGCTGTAAGCGAAACGCGCCTAAAAAAGACACCACGAGCAAACAAAAATGGTGTAAAACTTACTTGCTAAATGCACTTTCTGCCACAAACGAATATAATTTATGAAATGTGTGCGAATGTCTTCTTATGGAAGTTGTTAACACAGTTAACAATGTATGGTATGGCTATGACTACATCGCAGAAAAACCCTTGGTCGTGAAGTTTGGTCGAAATTTAATTTAATTTTTTTGCTTTTGTTCCGAGCACGACGCAGTTCCCCAAATCGAGAGCGACGCTATCAGCTTTATTACGTAATATTAAAAACCACGCGACATTGAGACTTATTAAACCGAAACACGTTAGCATCATCCATGTAGCACACTGATCTTAAGAGTGCTGGATTGTGAATGATGTTATTATGGGATTTTATTGTACTCTCTTCTCAATTTCTGTTTTATTGGACGTTGCAAAGCTTTGGTCGATCTGTCGTGTACGATTGCATCTTTTAATGTGTACCTTCCATTTAATTATCTAGATAATTACTGAGATCGTCTTACCGCTGAAAACAAATGCAAAAATAAATGCTTCAGTATAAAAAATTGAAAAAGGTGCTTATCTCGGATATCTCCACTAGTCAACACAAGATTTCGGCTTCAGTGCAGCCGTCTTCAGTGGTAATCTTTTTTATAACCTCGTTATTGGCTACTGAAGTTACCTAAGATATGCACCTTTTACAGTTTTTTAATTTTGAAGTACTTATTTTTATATTTATATTTATATTAACTTATTTTCAGTATCTTTTCTCGTTAAGGTAGCGTGACCTTTCGATAAT
The DNA here is from genome assembly GCA_036926305.1 of Uropetala carovei. Lineage (NCBI taxonomy): Eukaryota > Metazoa > Arthropoda > Insecta > Odonata > Petaluridae > Uropetala > Uropetala carovei. Next base: position 3,296,159 of record JAXCHB010000172.1, on the reverse strand, counting down.
TTACTGGTAGCATAGGCTGTGTCTGCCATGTGGCTTAATGATGACATTTATTCATAAATACAGTCTAATGAAAATGCACGTGCATACTTCCTACATCCCACGCATCGTTCTTTCGCTGTGAAAGGAACCGATCGAGTCTCTTTTGTCTCCCATAATATCACTTCGGGTCGCATTCCAACCGACGTCGCATGTTAAGATCGAACTCGGCTGATAAAAGGCGACGATTATCGATGGAAGTTTTCGGATCAAGATTGGTACGTGACGGAGGAATCTATCTAGTTATCTCGAGATACTCGCTACCCGTGGACAAGTTTTCGGCCGCGAATTCCGAGGTCTGCACGCACACCGCGTGGCGGTCGGAGAGCGAGCGGGTCACGGCCCTCTCTCCACACGCTTTCCAAATCTCTGTCGGGTTTTCTGCAAGGGTTCGCCTTCTCGTCGGTCGTCACCCATTCGTCCGCCGCGGGAAGTCGAGGAACGAGGGGCGTCCGGCGTCATCGGGCGCCGAGGAGAGCGCGGCTCTTGGTCCCGTGAGCCTTTTAACACGCCTTCACCATTCTCATTGAAGTCCATTTCTCGTTTCGCCTCGGCTTTTGGCGAATAAGTGCGAGCGACAGAGGCACCGCACGGCTTGAACGGCCTAGATCCAACCGCCGTGTTCGCGATATGAGACCGGCTCGCGTGAGTGATTTGGACTGGCTAAAATCTCCTGAATGCCAGTGTTAACTCATTGCCTAATTTTTTTCGAACCACTTCTAAGGTTCTCATTTTTGTTTTCAAATGGGCTTCATTTGGATTAAGCGGTCGACGCAACGGCCATTTCGCAAGCGAGACCATTAGCGCGCCTTAAGCAATTCTGGCGCTCACGCGGAGCCGCTCTCTCTCCGCCGAAGACGCCCTTCGCCCGGGGCCGCCGCTTCCGCGTCTTCGCCCCGGGCCACCGCGCCCCCGACGGGCCGGTCGTTTTCCGACGCGTCTCCGTCTCCGCGGAGGGCGGCAACTTCGCATCGAGTGCGTGACCCCCGCTGGAATGTGGAGTTCCGAGTGCTGCCGCGGTGGCGCGTGGTGCGAGGAGGATCGCCTGCTGTCGACGCCTGGCGGATGGAGGACCGCCCCCCGAGATCGTTTCGGGTACGCCTTTTCTCCCCTCTTCCCCCACCCCTCCCCAACCCCCCCTGTCGTCTCCTATCGGCATTCGCGGTTTGCGTTGTCGAGATGAATTTTCCTGTCACCAACGAATGCGCACTTCCCTTGTTTTTCGATTTGTGTTGATAATCGCGATTTTGAGGAGCGTGATTCTTCGAGCGTGTTCCTCGCGCTTCTTTACATCGGATATTGGTCTTCTTTCCTCGGATATTGGTCTTCTTTCCTCGGATATTGGTCTTCTTTTCTGACTCCGTATGTCAAAATAAAACGCGCCATGAGGTGTGAGAAATAGACGGGGAAATGTAGTTGCATTTTAGATTTAGCAGACATGAGTCAAGTTCCTGCTTTAAACAGAATGTCACGATATGCGTTCTTTTTCTGATTGTTTACGTCATATGCTTAAAAGTAATTCGCCAAACTACAGCCCGTTAAGAGCGTAGGTGAAATGCATCGCGAGGTGTGATACAAGAACTGTCACCTACAAGTTGGTATGAACTGCGAGGCGATAGCTTTTTATATTGTTTGCAAGTGCCCCAGACTGAATAACGGCCGTGCAGATGGGAATGGAGCCTTCGATGGCAGATCCTTATGGTGCAGTGCGGGTTTGACACCTTGCATTTTGGAACCAGTCCTTGCATACAATCGCCCGTGGTCTCTTGCCAAGGTGATTGCTAGTTTGCTCCGAAGCGAAAACCATGCGTATGAGGTTATAACATCTCGGAAGTTTTTATTCGTCGCTGAGTTGCTATCGGCGCGCAGTGATGCGCTAAACGCCCTGTCGCGTCGTCGGGTTCCTGGAATTAAGTGGGGGAGGGTGCACGCAGCGCGGGGCCTCTTATGCTGCGATGGAAAATTATTCGCGTTCACTTATTTTCCGTTGTTATGAAGCATTTCCTTAGCGATCGCATAGCGGTATTCGATTCCATGAAATATGTATTGCGAAGCAGACTCGCTAATGGCACCTCTGCCGAAGCCGTCTTTCATAGACGCAGATTTGTTGCAAAGTAAAAATTTTGATTTGGGATTTCGAAGACGTACAGTTGGCAATCCCTCCGGTACTAAGTTCCTTCGCTACCGAATGACCGAGGGATTTTTTTCATCAAATCGTCTCGAAATTTCTTTTTAACGAATCCCGTAATTTCACTTGATTCCATCCACTGGATCCTTGTGGAATTTAAAAAACGCGCCTCTTGTATCAGCTTCACCTGTTATCTTTATCGCGTGCGTGCCGTTCCTCGTATTAAATACCCATTCATGACCTCGATAATCCGTTTTAACACGTACCCTTGAATTTTTCTGGTGGTGGTGAATCTCGTGCGTTTATCTTTCGGAATGATGTAATTTCACTATCGGTAGGTTGGTTTTCGAAGGAATTCCCGTAGAATTCACGTCTATGAATTTATCAATGAACGTTTGTACATACTTGCTATTCGGTCGTATTTCTATCCGTTCATTGTTTGCCCACTGCGCTTAATATATATTCCTATCAATTTTTTAAAATGCTGATGATGGTTATTATTCATAGAAACCGGTGGTTGGTATATAGTGTTATGTGGAATAAGCCGAAGTGTTATTAAAGCTGTGTAATGTTTTAATTAAAAAAAAAACGACGCATTTATTCCATATTCCCATCTGTGCGGAGTTCCATTGACGCCTTCGTGAAGAACAGCTTCTCGCGAAATCTTGCGACTGGCGGTTGCGACGCTGCTGTGAGCACTTTTTCCCGCTTGGAAGCGTATGTAACAGGGCATGTATTGCATCGGTATCTCAAGGTCTCTCTCAATAATCTGTGTATATACGCAATGCATTTTTCCTTTTTTTATTAAAACTAGTTTCCAGTCTGAAAATCTGTTCATTACGAAGTCGGTGGATGGTAAACAATTGCATTTGTATGGTGTGCCATATTTACATATTTTTTGCTGTAACAAAATGTTAACCAAAGGCATAAATGATCGAAAACCAAGTTTACGTCGATATACCGCACACTATAAACGGAATGAATGTTTCTTTGGCGCATCTCTTTGGATGCGGTCGTGGACTGCGATTGCGTCACTCGTGACGTCGAAACCACGGCATCGCTCTCTAGGGTGCGCCTTTCAAGTTTCACGCGTTTTCCTTCGACGGGATTTATTTCGGCGATGTTGTGCCTCGTTCTTTTTTGGCTCCGGTTTTCCCATTGTGACGTTTCCACCTTTATTGACAGACGAGTGAGAGTGAAATTTGGATTTTTTTGCGAAAGCTGCCGCAGAAAGAAGTTAGGAATTGCGTAATGAGTTCGCTGAATGGACGAAGCGGCGTTATGTATCGCTCGAAGATGTTGCCTGGATACTTCCTCCCATTCCCTCGGTTCTCCTTCCCCATCCCAATTCTCTGATTTTCCTTCCAACATTCCCCTCCCTCGATTCTCCCTCCCCCATTCTCCTTTCCATTTCTCTCTCCCGTTCTCCTTCCCATCTCCTCCCTTTCTGTTTCCCCCTCTCCAATTCTCCTTCCTCTCTCCCTCTCTCATTGGCCTTCCCGTCTCCCTTTCTCATTCCCCACACGAAATTCCCCATCCCCATCCCCTTCACGCACAGCGCCTCATGGTCTCCCTCTGCCGTCTATGCTCGCAAGTCCCTTTCCACGCCTCCCTCCCTAAAACCCCCCTTTTACCACTGCGCCCCCACTCCTTATGTCCCTGGCCCGCGACTGGCATTCCATCGCCTTTTGCCTCCGCTCTCTCCCTCTCTCTCGCTCTCTCTCCCTCTCTCTCCCTCTCTCGCCCTCCACATCCTCGAGGGCCCCAATTATATCCGCCCATCTATCCCTCTTGGCCCTTCGCTTCTCCTCCGACTCCCTCTGCTACGATTACGAGAGCCTCTCGCTCGTCCTTCGTTTGATAACGGCCCGTTTGGGGGCGTGAGGCATTGGTGGGGGCGTTGGGAGGTATTCCCGTTCGCGGCTTATTGTTCCGCCCCCACATCCGCCGCGGCCGCCTCTCATGCTAGCCTCTGTATTACTCGCGGAGTCGTAAATTCATCGACTCGTTGTTCCCGTGCTTAGAACTGTCCTTAGGAGAGTCTCCGTAAGCCTTTAGAATTTACGCAGCCTCTCTTTCGTTTATGGGAGGGGCAGGGGTCGCATTCCAGGCGAGGGAGGTCACCGGGACGACGCGACGGAGAAGATAATAGACAGCTGACTTCCTGCCTAGCGATGATAATTTCCCAGACCGTCGTCGGATTTCCGTGGCTGGATTCCTGTGTTATTTGATGGGCTTTGTCGTAGTTTTGATATTTTATTGAGTCAATTGCGCGTTTTACTGTAATGTTAATGCGTAGTCGAGCTTCGTGTGGGGAGAATGTGCGGATGACGTTTCCTGCGGCCTTGTAGCGTGTGGCCTTCCAAATCGCGGCCCTTTTTCGGCGCTTTCCTTTTCGTTGCTGTGGATCATCATACGCGAACGCAGAAAATTTCATTTACTAATATCGGTCTTACTGGCGTTACAATATCTGTATTAATTATTGTTTTGCAAACGGAGTAAAGAAACTGTGAAAACTCAACAAACTGTAAAAGATTAACGGGAGTGGTTCACCTGATTATGTTGACAAGCGCAGTAAATTATTATTTTTTTCAAGTTTGAATAAAGCATATTTTTTTTGTGTTCCAAACGTGCCACGAATTTAAGGTCGTCGGCTTCAATTTAGATTGATCGTTCGTTAGTTAGACGAAAGAACGTGGGAATATATTTGTTAAGTAGAGGTTTGAGTATATTTCTACAGAACATAAGGTTGGATTCACACTGCTAATTCACGATTAGACAAGGCACGTTTAGTCAGTATAGGCAATATTAGATTATGTATTCGAATAAAGACCCAGAGATGCATGGCGCTCTAAGCGCCGAGCAGACAAGATGAGAATCCTGTCAAAATAAATCTTGAGAGTATCTGAGCGTTGACTAATCGAATAGGAACGTGCTCCATTTCCATTAGTCACTCCCACATCGAAGTACCGTGTATACGTCTCACGCGTGTTACTTTCTTTAAGTGGCATGTTCTAATGGATAATTGGTTATGTTAATTTAGGAGAGAGAGAAGACAGGTGCCGCTCGAAAGATAATGACAACAAGAATGACAAATCTTTGGATAGAAATTGCAATACAAACTTATTTATAGTAATTTGTAAGAATTTAAACAATTATTTGTGAAAGAAATTATTCCGACATGGAATTTATCATTGCACCCTATAGATGAAAAATATTTTCTGAACTTGTTAGGTATTTTCATGACAGAGTTCGATGTTAGTTGTGTTTTTCTTTCCAGTCATGACAGAAATTGAGTTATTTCGTCGCCATTATTCCGGCAGCTCTATATTTAACTCTTAAGGGGCGCCGTGACAGACTTGTGCGTGAACAGCCTCGTACGGTTTACGAGACCAAAATTTGTTTTGAAATGTTTTTAAGTGAGTAGAATGTATAAAAGGGAAACCAGCCATATTTAACAACGGTCTATACATTTAGGCAATTAAACATTCGCATCCTATTTAGTTTTTAAAATTGAATGGAAGTAAAATTTCACATTTAAGTCAATATTCAAATTTACTACATTTGTATTACCTTAAAATGACTGAAGTTTTATTTACAAAAGTTATAAAATAATACCAAAAATATAAAAGCAAACAACGATCCGGTCAACATTATTATTAACTCTATAAGCCCGTCGCAAGGCTGGAAGTTTGGTAATTGCGACTCGTTGTTGTTATGTTCCAGCTGCTGACCAATTGCCGTAAAAATATCTCGTATTCTTCATCATAGTTTTCTTCGCCGTTTGATGCCTCAAAAGTTCATTATTCAGTGTTTATTGACTATTTATGACATTATCATCGATATCTGACAAGTCACCACCAAGTTCTTCAAACCACGGCATATTTGTTGAAGAAAAGTTCGGATCGTCAACTAGTTCCCTTCAAGGAACAGGTCTTTGAGGACATCGTGTGATGTGCTATTATACTGAAAAAATCGGTACAACATACATCTTTCTCATATACTAATGCGTCGTTTAGTTATCTTTAGAAAATGAAAATCGTATGAGCCTGTTTTTAGAAAATCCAATTTTTGTTAAAGTTGCCCAAGAATAAACTAGTCTTATATTCATTTTTTGAGAAATATGAACTATACCTCCCTCTTCAACACCCTTACTGCAAAATATCCGTCTTTGGACCTCTTCACCTCCCCTAATATTTTCATCTCTTTCATCAAACATCATATAAACAACTAAGATCATGCCTAATTTTCCTTGTTATTGTTAATACTATTATATATATTTTTTTCTGTTATCTTGTCATTTTTTTTTAAATAATTTATTTGTTACTACACCCAATGTAAAAGGCCTCTGTTGCTGTTATTGGTGTCCTAATAAATAAATAAATTTAAGACGTAAACTCAAGTAACTGTACGAAGTTTGATCAAAATCGTTAGAGCCGTTTTTGAGAAAATCGAATTGTTGTTAAAAATGCGTAGAATAAACTACTCTTAATTATTGAGCAATATCAACCATTTCTACATATACTCTGCTCAGTATGATAAAATGCCTAAGTACGAGATTTCATTCATTTTCGCTCTACCGTCTAGGCTCCAGAGCCAGTAACATACAGACAGACAGACGGCATTGCAAAAACCCCTTTTTCGGATTCAGCGGCACCTAAAACGTATATTTCCGTAAAAATGTCGAGGTCGAATTTTTTCGCGATAACAATACTTTCCCGATACTTCGTATGAGAAAGTAAAAATGAAAAATTACCTGAATAGCGAGAGGATTAGTCTTTAAGTACACAAAAAAATAAAAATGTGTCCAAGGCTGACGTATTGGGATTTAGAAAGGATCAGTCAGATAGGAGGTAAAGAGATAATAAAATATTAGAATTTGCGGAGGTCGAGCCACTTAACTTCATCGACTGACATTTTGTCAGACGGCGTTTTTTTTTTAGCATCAACGATCAAAAGGGTCTTGTTTTAATTTTGCATAACCTGTGTGTTTTATCACTTTCACAGGCCACGGGAAGTCGGCTTCCCGCGATATTTTAATTTTTTATGGTCACCAGAATTTATATTCCCTACTTTTTTTCATAGGACCGTTCGTGAATCTTCAAGTAGTTTCTGAAATTTTCTCAGTCGATATAAATCGATATTTTTTATAAAGCTTTTGCTTGTTTACGTGTGTGCAGGTGATGAATTTGTGTATGAAGATAAAATCAGTTTTGGGAGTTTTTTTTTTGCTGTTGCCGTAATATCATTGGTTTTGGTAAGTAAATAATGTTTTTTATTAATTGTTAACATAATATAATGAATATTAATAATAATAAATAGAATAAAATAATAAATACCGGGTGGTAAGCAAACTATCCGTGGGCATTTCTAGTAATATGCATTTCTATGCTAGTCTGGATATTTTGTTCAATTTTTGTGTTACATTAGTTATAAGTCATTTATTATGAAAACATCTTTCCTATATTTTAGTTATTTGAATATACTGCTGTATAAATGTGTCTGATATTGCCAGCGATTGCAGCAAGACATATTCCATAATTAATTTTTATATTCTGTTCATTAGATATGTCTACGAAAGTGAAAATTTTAGAAGAGGAGTTGCTGTGCATGTTATTCGCTCTCTCCAGTGATCTCGAAAATTCAGATGAAGAGCCAGATGAGGGTACAATGTAAGAAATATGCCTGATAGGTCCAGGTCATCCAACACCAGGACATGGTCACATGAAACCAAACATTTAGAGTCACTGAATGTTGATGTGGATGATGAACTTCCAATGTTAGAATGAGAAATAAAGATGGCTCCACCACAGAGGTGAATTGTACAGCAGCTGTAGCCTCTTATAATAAGATAATAGGAGGTTTTGATCAGTTTTATCATTTCAGGTAGCATTATGCTATAAGACGTAGATCACTGAAGTGATGGCATAGAATTTTATATTTTTTAATAGATATAGCAATAGTAAACTCCTTTATTTTATGGAAGGTAAACAAAATGGGGAATGTTTATCAGGATCAACTTAGTTTTTGCGTAAAGACAGTTGATAGGAGGATACTCCTCTAAAAAGCAGAAAGGACGTCCAGTTAGTTATCATTCAAATGAAAAACAGGTTCCAGATGTGGTTAGGTTGATGGTTGGTGATCACATGCACAAAATGGAAAAGACATATAGACGGTGTCGTCTTTGTAGCACTAAAACAAAGGAAAAGAGAACGTGTAAGACATGTGATTTGCCACTGTGTATAGAGTCATGTTTTTATAAATTCCATGGAAAGTGATTGTTGTATTGAAGTTTTATTTATATGGATTTGTACAATAAAAATTGTAATTATATTTCTAAATAATTATTTCTGGTTCTTATTTTATATCTAACTGTAATTGCTAATAAAAATGTAAAAAACAATTATATTGTAACGTTTTTGTTAATTTCAAATATTGCAGAAAATAAAATATTTTGAAAAACTGTCTACAAGAATATTTATTAAAAATTTTATTTTATTCAAAAAATAAAAAAACTACTTATTAGTGGAGCCGAAAATTGTTGCGAGGGAAGAATACTTCCCACCCTTAACAACACTATTATTTGTATATAAAAATCATGAAAATATAGATTTGTATGTATTTAATCATTCCTAATCATGTGCAATAACCAGATTTTTTTAAAAACAGCCAGAAAAAAATAGCCTGTGAAAGGGTTTTAGTCAGTGACTCTTCAGTTGACTAACAATAAGACTGCCTTGTCTAACAATTACTGAGCTGTGCCGAACTCTCAATATGACGAGTGAAGGAAGAGTGAATAACAAAATAAGAGCTTAATAGGAAAAAGGAGGCATTTTCTCTGCGCGGGCGACCCTGCGCATTCCGAAGATGCGCTAGTGGAGACGTTGAACCCCGTAACGATGATTGGAGACATCATCCAGCGGTTCAAGCAAATATCAAGACTACCTAATTACATTAAAAAAGAAAAGCAAAAATATTTTCTATTCGCATCGACCGAAAAATCCTTAACCCTTAGTGTTGGAACAGCTGCAAAGGAACGCGAGTAAGATACTGCGATCATGGGCGGACCAAGGCTTCATCAAAAGGAGGGGAGGTAATTTAGGAGTGAAAAAATAAATTAATAAAAATATGTTTTTTAAAAATAACTTTTGTGTTATGCGCCAAAAAGAATAAAATAAATTTTGATTTACTACAATTGTGAGTTCTGTATCAGGACCGGTTCAAGACATTTTGCCGCCCCAAGCAGATTTCAATTATGGCGCCCCATCGAGACATAAATTTTTCCTTCAAATTCGATTGTTTAGTAGTTTTATAGGATATAATTATTTTGATGTTTTGTGTATTTTTATGATTAAACGGTTTAATAAAAAAACAAGGCTTTATTCACAGAAAAATAAATTTGAAAAGATCCCCGACTTGTAACACAACAACAAAATGTTGGAAAAACCACATCCAGTCATTTGTAGACGGTAGTATTCTCGGAAGTCGTTTTCGGAAATACCATTGTACTATTCGGAGCCCGGGTGTTGTCCCTGAACATTCATTTGAACTCACATTGTCACATATATTCGCCAGCTGCAAACACTAAACATATCAACAGAAAACCAAATGGAAAAACTAAATTAAGGTATTTCCCTAAAATTTTTCCCAGGAAAATATGGCGTTCCTAAAAATTTGGCGCCCTAAAAATTCGGCGCCCCAAGCGGTCGCTTGGTCCGCTTGTATTGTTGAGCCGGCCCTGGATCTGTTGGTAAGGAAGACCAAAATTCGCGACAGTTTCAGTAGAATAAATTTCTTCTTATACAACAATTCTGATTTACTAAAGTTTATTAAGAACTTTATAAAAGTTATATGGCGCTTCACAGTACACTTTCAATTATCTTGCTTAATTATACATAATGTACGTGTAGTGAGTTCGACTTTCCACTGAATTTTAAGTACCGCTTTGCGGGTATAAACTCAAAGTGAAATAAAAATTACTTTCAGCTATATATTATAGATATAAGATATCGAGTGAGGTTAATATAAAAGTTATTTAATAAAGTATTTGAAACTATCTTATTTAATACATATTTTAATCAGAAAAAGGAAATGTAGAACTTAATAGCAAAAAGCGAATACATACAATGAAACGGTAGTCTATTATAGTGAAGCGAGTGAAAGAACTTAAATTATGAACTGATCAGCACGAAGGACGAGATTTACGTAAAGGGTAATTTTTCGAGTGTTCAGAAATTCTAGAGGGAGGGGTAATTAACCCCTTTTATCCCTGCGAGGCCATCTTTAAGCGGAGAAACACGGGAATATACGTGTTTGGGAAAATAAGATTTTTTCGTGCTCTTATCTTTCGTTCTCTTTACCCGATTGGGTGCGCGGATTCGGTGGGGGTTAATTTGGTTACACCAGGGTTTGGCAACCTTTTCGATGTGGCGAGCACCAAGCTGTATCCTATGGTATTAACAGAGCACCACTACGCTTCCGTAAGAATAGTAGTGATAATGAATAAAATCAAACCGACGTCCAACTTATATTCTTGAATATTCTTAGAAGGAAAGCAACCGAGCTAATTAAAAAATCAGTTCTAAGAAACAGGATTTTAAGCATCGCGTAAGAGCAAATTAAGCCTGTCAAAGAGCACAGGGGTGCTCGCGAGCACCAGGTTGGGAACCCTTGGATTACACTCTCGCGTGCGAATATCGCTTCACTTTGGCATAAGAGGGAATTGCACCCCCTTCCGCACCCTTCCACCCCACCCTGCTCCTACCGCATCCAGTCCTTCCCAAACCCCTCCTCCTCTCCCTCTCTCACCCTCTCCTTCCACCACCCCCTCCTCCATCTGCACTCCCTCCTCGTCCTCCCTCACCCTCTCCTCCCATCACCCCGTCCCCATCCGCACTCTCCGCACCCACTCCTTCTCAGACTTCTCCTCCTTACGCACCCTATTCCCTCTCAGACCGCTGAATCACACTTTTTCAGCACCCTGAACTCGATATATCTTCCTCTCCCATTTCAATCGGAATCCAGAGTCTCTCCCCAGCGACCCTTTTCTCTCCGTCCCACGCTCGTGCGTACGCCTCCGCGTAGTAAAGCTGATCGGTCGAGTTCCTAGGGTGTCGAGGGGGAGGAATGAGGGGTTTGTCTATCGATTCGTGAGGAGATTCAGGAGCAGGTATGTGCCATCGCACCACGTTAAAGTTTAAACTTAAAGATAAATCTTGTTCGAACATTTCTCGTCGAGGTTTTGTTGGTACGTAATTGAATGCTCGAACATTTTAAGGATAAAGGTGGAGGAGGTCAATATTCGATACTCGACGGGGTCGCATTCTTAGTTCTGAGTGCTTTGGTTATTTGTATTGGAAGTTTCTAAAACTGGGAGTTGCAGCGACTGCTTCTGCGGGTTGGGTACGAATTTACATAGGTTTAAGAGATTTTGTGATATCATAACTCTTAAAATCAAGTCCATTAAATTTTTTAGAACTGAAACTTTACCAGAAAAGGCTTTACGACCACAATTTCAATTCAGATTTTGAAATTCTCCGTAAAACTGAGTGTATAACGGGTTTAGCCCACTAATCGTACGATATTCAATCCCAAGATACTAGAATCGTGCTCCGCTGAAGGGTGCAAGTGGCGCCCTCCTATTGCCTCGCCCCTATTCGTCCCTTGAGGCTGCCCCTCTCGCTGCCACGCGGCCGCTTCCTATTGAAGTCGCATCTTCAGAACAGATACATGCGAGGCGGCGATTCCCATTGGCGCAGCAGCGGGCGTGTGCCTTCGATCTGCCCCCTGAAGGTGGGTTCGGCGACCTCCTCATCGCCGCCACCTTTCGGAACGATCTCTCTTCCCCCTCTAACCCCCTCCCCTCTCTTCCCCTTCTCTCTCCCTCTCGACCGAGGTCGCGAAACATATTAGGCTTGTGTCGCTTCTTCTCTTTGTAGTCATTTTCAGTTTATAAGTTCGTTTCTCGAAATGACATGCGCCCATTGACGTCGGACGAAAGTTGATGAGGTTTCGTGTTTTTATGTTTACTTGTTTCCTTTCCAATCCTGTTGTGGTGAATTCTTAGTTACCTTAGTTACATATGCACTCTTCCTCGATTTGTAAGGCTTCGCTTAACACGTTTTCCGCTTTCGTTTTAGAGAACTGAATGGAATTGCCCTGCCATCAATTTCGTTTTAGCACGGCTTCACAACGGTCTCCAAAGCGTGGAAACACAAAAATGTCTCGACCCAGTGGTTATACGAAAGAATAAAGGAAGTTATTGTGATTTCAATACTGCGAAATTGTTGAATGTTGAATTCAAGAGGGATCTCGAATGTGACCTCGTCTGTTCCTATGGGGAAATCTATCCAACTTTGCACGGTATTTTCCAGAAACGCAGGTACCGTGCAAAGCGAGAGAAAGATTGCTGTAATTATTTATATAGTTTATTTAGCATGACAGAGGAAAAATATATTATGGATCTTCGTGGAAGATGCGTAGTATTATTTTCCTGTGTCATGATGAGTAAATTATACTAACTGGAGCCTGATTTTATCGATGAGACCAACTCATTTAACTTTTTGAAATTAATATTATTCTGAGGCAAATCTGGCGCTTTGTTCCACGAACAATAATGTAACAAATTATTCGAAATTTTCCAAGAATTCAGGCGATGATTCTTATCGGCGGAAAATGGCTAAGTGCTGGAATCTTCGGCCCGAGTTTCTCTTGGAGTGCGCGTATCTTTTTTGTAAAGAATCTTTTAAAGGGAAAGGATCAACGTGGACAGTTTTTGTGATTAGTTTAATGATAATCTTTTAATTCACGCAAGGGACAGCAGTTCCTGCTGGTCGCTCACAATTCTTCGAAACATTTTCCAAAAATTTCGATGATTTCTCTAACACATCGACAAAAGTTTCGACCCAATTCTGAAGCGCCAAATATGGGTCAGAAGTCCTGTCTTCCAATAGAACGGGTCTTTCGTCTTTGAATTTAACCTAGTCTTGAGGTCAGGGCGTCGTTTTGGGATGCGAACGACGCGATACCACGAAGACACATTGCGTTGCTGCGAGACGCCGCTGAAGATGTTCGTATCGTAGTGAGGCGTTTCTTCCTTCTTCGTTTCCTGGAGAAATAAATTGCGGGGAAAACCAAAAGTGGATTCGCGTCATCTTGTTTCCGTTATTCCACGCGAATAATATTTAGAAATACAATTTAATTGCGTTTGATTTGTGCTGCCCACGGAATAAAAATTGGATTGGATAATTGGATCGACGAAGCGTGATGGAGCCGTGTATTTTCACGCACGTCTGTTTTCTTGATAATACACGGAAAACTCCCTTCTCTGCTCACCTTTGACGTTTCTCTGCATTTATCGGGTTTCCCTCCTGCTACTTAACGAATGAGGAAGCCATCAGCGCTAAATAAAATATCGACGGAAGTTCATTACCGACCTCGATCTCGACAATTTTTTTTCTATCCTCACATCGGTTGGAAGAATGGTTTGGGAAAAACGATAATAATCTCTTGAAAGGTCCGATAATAAAACAGGTATAACAGGGTCAAAATGGCAGATAGTAGGAGAGGGCGTGATTTGCATAGTGACGAGGTTAACTTCGAACCGGCGATGAATACTAAGAATCGCGATGGAAATGAGACGGAGATTCGAAGTGAAGACATAATTAATCGCTGTGCCATAAAAGTGAATCCAAATTCCAATGGCGATGAAGAAAGCGATCCCGTTTGCAATCCAGACATAATGTCAACGCCGAATTCATCCCATAGAAAAATATTTGAACTATGAATAGTAAACATAACAGATCCGTATTTCGTTGAATTCATAAGTATTTCTTTCATTTCGGTCATATAGCATTAAAATAATCTCCCAAGACCTTGAATAATTTAAATATCCATTATGGGAGTTTCAAGGTTAAAATATAACCAGCCTGAAATCGACTTTATTCTGAATATTTATTAAACATCCATCTACTCTCTTAATTTCTTCAAATTGCAAAAGCTCAGGGTTATTTGGAGTATTTTTTCTGGAATCGCCAAAAATGGTAGTTATTTCCCTGTCATTTTCCCTCCAAGGGCAAGCTCGCAAGACACGTAATTCCGCTGTTTCGGAGAGCCTCGCGTGCAGATTGCCGAGTTCGGACCGAGTTGCAATCATCCCGCGGCCTCTTCCTAAATGACCTTTCGTGGCTAAAGGGTTGGATTGTGACTCTCCATCACGCCTCGTAATTTCTCTGAATTCGCGCGCCCGCCCTGATTGTGCTTTGGGGAACCACGGGTAATCTGCCTCTGCCTTACTTTCGTCTTATCCGTAATGCATTTTGGCGCCTGTCGCCGAAAGTTTTTACATAGTCGTTGTACGTAATCAATTAGAAGTAATTTACAGTAACGTACTTAGTTGGAGCAATTTTCTTTCACGTCGAATCTTAATTTAATGGAGCAAATCAAATATGCATTCGTGTCGCGGTGCGGTGATATTCTGTATTTGCGGTTATGTTTCATTAACGGTTTGTGTAGTGACTTATCTCACCCGTTTATTAGGCTGTTTTTTTACGTCGTTCGGCGACGCACTGGCCTTCAAAGCAGGTGGTGGTGGGTATTTGTATAGTTCAACTTTTCTGACTTCTGGGGATATGTTGTCAGTGTTCCACTTGAATTCGCAGTTTCACCTTTGGTTAGAATTAATTATTTCCGGGACAAAGGAGGAGCTCTGGCATCTAATTTGGATCGTTCGTTTCTCCGATCGAAGCGCCGCGGTGGCGCGCACGGAAGTCTCTCCGTGCGAAAGTTTTCTTCCTATCCCTTCAAGTTAGGCATCTCGTGAAAGAGAAAGAATTCGTGCGCATTCCTCGCGTGTCCCCGAGCAGAGCGAGTGAGCGCGAGGGGCTTGCGTTTGTCTGCCGTTGGCGGAACCTTAATGGCGAACGATCCTCTTGTTGTATGTACATCTCTAGACCATCTCCCAGTAAAAATTGGCATTCCCGTGGATTTAATTCCTCCTGCATAATTATTTGTTGACGTTAAATGACGAAGGATATTTATATTTTCTGAATTTGGATCACAGTAACTGCAGCGTGGGAGTTATGATCGTTTGAAATTCGAATCTGTTACCACAGGATTGGCAGGCAGAAATAACACACATTTCTGAGCTTGAGCTTCTTTTTTTATTATATTAAATTAACCAAAAATTTCGACCCGGGCAGAAATCTAATTTTCCGTCCCTTCCATAGGCGGCAAGATGAAAATGGGACATTTTCTATAACAGACTACGAAAAAGGGATATGGCAATCACAGACATTTAATAAAATTGGCAATTTTCACGCAAGGAAAGGTTCGCGATTTGGAAAAGATACAACATCGGCCGACGGGCGATTACGTACGTCTAATGACGTTTATAGTATATCCAGTAAAAGGACGCAATATAAATCATACAAAGTAACATAAGCTGTTAATGTCATCTGTGCTTGTGTTCTGAGAAAAAGACTTTTGCCGCTTAAATTCTCTCCATATGATAATGGGTAAACAAAGTAGGATTAAATGTTAATGTTAACTACAGCTATAAATAGTATTTTATAACTGATTTTCAAAAAAAAAGTTTAAAATACGGAAGGCTTGATCGCCTCGGCAAACATTTTCGTGACAACGGGACAAAGTCACCTTAGTCGTAGGCCTACTTGCCTACTCGAAAAATAAGGTTGCATAAACGCAGGCGTGTTAAGAAATTAACAGGGACGGCGTTTTCGCTCACTAAAATGAAATTCTCTTTATATGCCGTACTCGTTCTATCGAAGTTACACTGTATAATATAATGAGGTTCGTGTATCTGCTTTTTCTCTTCCAGTGGAGAAAAGTGGTCCTTTCCTCTCTCTCTTTCTCCCTCCCACACCTCTTTTTTCCCTCTTCACCAATTTACTTTTTCAGCGTATATAAGATACCACAACGAGGCCAATTCCAAGCTCCTGGTCTGACTAGCGACCACTTGTCTCGAATATTTATATCGGGAACGATTTGACAAAAATATTTCAATTGCTGTAATAATATTTTGATAATCTTTAAAGAGTTAACTGTGACGATCTGAACTTCGCAGTCGAATGAAAGGGAAGCGGCGATATTTGGAGGACTTTTGGTTCTTCTGTCGCAACCAATGTTCGATGGCCGTTCTCTTTCTCGTGTAGCTATTTTTGAAAAAATTTGTGAAATTCCTAATATCTTCTGCGCGGAAGTCTAACGATGCTAGTGATTTGGGTCGAAAACTAAGAACGAAATGAAACAAAAGAAAGATCGCTATTCCAAAATTAAAACGTAATCGTATACCGAAATTTGACGGTAAATTTTATTCGGGTACGTAAATTCTTTAAATGCCTCCTTTAAATAAATGCGCCGTTGATTTTCGTGGATTTTAAATGGTATCGAAAAATTAAGATATCTTAAAATTCCAAAGTCGGCCGTCATTATTTTAGCTACGCAGAGCTCATTCGAATCCCTTATAAAGTTGAGAATGTCATACCGCCATCTGAATTGCCGTATTCAAACAGACGTGCTCGTATCCGCCCCCTTTCCACTTAACCGTTTCTTTTTAATTGGAAGTTTTGCAACGTTCCAGATTCCAGATGGCGAGTGTATTACGAAATAAAGCTGTGAATGGTTACTGTCGTTTCCGAAATGCGAGCGTACGCCTATTCTCTGGACGCTATTATGTTTTCTAATTGTGATCAATCGATTTTGCACTTAATGTCGCAGCGAAGAATACATCTACGTAGAGATGACATGGAGCGGCAGTCGAAAGGTTAACCGTTTCTTTTTGGCATATATTCCGCGACTGGAATTATTTTCGATCCCAGCGTGGCTGGGCGTGATTGGTCCCCGAGATCTCGTTTGCACTTCCCTCTTCTGGAGGCGCGTGACATCACACGTGCCGCCGCTCGTCGCTGAGCGGATTTATGGGACTTCATTTGCATAACTTTGGTTACCACTTAGAACTTTCCGTCTTGTTATATACAGAGTGATTCAAAATTATGTATTAACACTTTGAAGTATTGTATCTCGATAAGTTTATTGATTAAACACAAACCAACAATATTTTTACGTGGATTAGATATGTGGAAATTTGATACACAGAAAATGTTAGTTCAGACACTCTAAATGCCCACCATTGCCACGCATACAAAAAAGGATCGTTTTTTGATAGCTCGACTTACATTTAAAGTGTTTGTACATAATTTTGAATCACCCTGTATATATTGTTCGCATTCTTATACCACTTCTTATGATAATCATAAACTTTAATCAGTCATGTTCTTGCAGAAAAGTTCGTTTTTTTTATTAATATAATTTATTTATTACTTATCACGCATGCTCTCCAATGAGATTTATAAATCAGGTAGATGTTACCTCAGATCGTATTCCATCTTGTGCTTATTGATTCGTCGTGCGTTTCACGCTACTTTTCAAGAAACATTTAAAGGGCGCAAACCGTTATTCAACATTGGCTCTTTTTTAAAAGAAAAAAGGTTTCGCAGAGCGGAATGCATCTAGCCAACTGGGTCATCGATCTGAGAGAACAAAACGTGTTCTTACCTATCGAAACCGTCTCCTGGGAGAGAAATTTATTCGCAGAAACTCGTACAAACGCACCGAACACTATAAATAACCGCCTGACCTCGTTCTCTCTCTCTCTCTCTCTCTCTCTTTCAGCTCCCTTCCCTTTTTCATGGCTTCAATCGTCCCGGCATATACGTCAGCATCCTTTTCCTTCCATCTCTCCCTTTTTTCCTCCATCTCTCGCTCTTTACCTCCCCCTCTTTTTCTTCCGTCTTTCTCTTCCCCTCTGGGAATTCCTCTCCTCGCACTATTCCCGCAATCCTGCCTTTTCAGCATGCAAGAAGCCAGAAATCGATCCCGGTCTGTCGAACCGGTGGCCTCTCCCTCCTTTCCTTCCCTCTCTCCCCTTCCCTTTCCTCTCCCCTTCCCTCTCTCTCCTCCCCTTCCCTTTCTCCCCTCCCCCCACCTCCTCCCTAGCGCCTTCCTCTTAGGCGTTCACGTGAGAACCCAACTCCCTTTCCTTTCCGACTGCTAACCTCGCTCAAAGTTTTTCCTCCCTTTTGCCTTCCACCCTCTGCCGCGTGTCTTTTGTTTTCTCGTTGTTTTGATGGGAAATTCACTCCGCTTTATCCCGTGATCTCTGTCCCACGTGCTCGCTCTTGTCTCTCTCTCTCATCCCCCGTGCCTTCAGATCACGTGGTTGCGCGTTTTCCCCCTCGGTGCTGGTTTCCCCCTCATGACGGCGTCATGGTCGCTTCGATTCTCGACGACCGACACTGCAAATTATATATTTACTTAATAAACCTATTAAAATTAAAAAAAGGTAAACTCAGCTTAGCAAAGAAATCACATTTCATGATGAAAGGACTGCACCAATATACTAACTTATTTAATGATAAAGATAAAGGCAAAATAAAATGTCGACAAAACTAAACCCATGTGTCAATTAACATAATATTAGTCAAATGGAAATTCTTGTTTTTCGCTGATTCTATTTATTTCCTTTGAAGATAGAATGAGATTCAGGAGGTCCTCACCAACCGCAGTTGATAAATTCTGCCAGGTTTTACCAACCGTGGTTAACAATCATGAGTACCCAGATTTCTCCGCGCGATCGTGTATAGTTAACTAACTTTACTAACATTCAAATTTATGCTGTCGAAGAAGATGCCTACCAATTAGTCTTTACTAGAAGGAAAGACATAAGAAAGAGGATTTCTAGCTCCCGATAAGACCACGAATTAGTTAGGAGGTGGAGGTTCGAGGACTCGGAGAATTTGAAGCGCCGTGTCAGGCGGGCTGCGTCAGCAGGGGCTGCTTGGCCATCATATTTTCACACTGCAATGTTTCGTTGCACGTTGAACCTGTTTCTTTTATATTTTTACTAGTATATAAGCCGGTCAATGTGACGGGAATGAATATATTATTTAGCTTAAAATCTCGTACTTATTATTCTTATAAACAATTTATTCATATCTTTCAAATATCAAAAATATATTCAAAATTCTAGCGGCAAATAACTTAGAATTATATTATCACAGATATTATATTAGTTCGCGTTTCTTCCACGCCTTATAAACGGCGTTGCAGTCGAGCGTCACGCACATAAGTGGTGTCCCGAACCCTGATTGGCTTGATATTCAACCAATGAGATCGCCGACTGAACATTACACAATCACGCATAACCAAGCAAATTATATAGATGGGTTGATATGACAAATTTTTTTTTGAAATATGGCATACTTATTTTTAACCATGAAGTATTTATTATAAGAATGTAGGTATTCTCTCAGGGATCACTACTCCTAACTCCCAATTTCCCATTGGTCCTGGCTGTCGCCGAACGCGGGTTGTCAGGAATGGAATCTCCGTGGTTGGCGAGGGACTACGTCTGAAATTTTCACCGCGGACAATCCATTTCAGTCCTTGATTTTTTATTCCTATTGTCGTCGTTTTTAAAACTTGCGGCCCGTCGTACACCTCCATAATAAATGTACCCTTTTGCATACCCGCCAGGGGGCTCATACCAACCTGAAGCCTTATGTAAGTGGAGATTTTTTTGACGTCTGCCTTGTCTCCTGCTGGAGATTGAAACCATGATTGCTCTGCTGCAGTTCCGCGACATGTGGTGACAAATCCGTCTTCCCTTGGTCGTCAAGATTCGAATCAGCGTTGTTATGGGAACGTGGTTCTATAGCGGCAGCAAAGCCTCCGATATATTCCGCGTTCGACGCCAGGTTGCTCGCGTGTTATTCGCGTGCCTCGATTATTTTGCGACCGACGCGACGTGATTCGTTATCTCCGCGTATGTAGCTTGTGTCTGCGATCGCCTGTGGTACCACGCCATAGTATTTCAATAATATGCATCTTAGATCCCGCTTGCTTTATTTAAGGAATTTATATATTTTAGAAAACATCTGTGGGAGTTGAACTAGGAAACAGGGGTAGGAGAAGTTTCCGTCAAGACAGAGGAGAGTAGCATTTGTTTAAATAACGAGTTCAATCTTTGAAGAAACACCTGCAGTATTCGTTGTCAGACGTCTTGTACCGCTCGGCAGGTTTTTGGCTCATTCAACTAAGTCTGTCCACGGCCTTTCTCACTCTCTTCTCATCCTTTTCTTTTAAGACATCTATTATTCTTTTCCTTGTCCTATTTCTTCGCCTCTTTCCTAACGGCTTCCCTTCTATGACTTCTTTCAAAATTTGATTCACCCGTTCCTTCCGACTTTTCCTTAATACTCCAAATAAGCTTCTCCCTTCCCCTACAGAGCTGCAGCACCCCGTCCACATTTTGGTTTGGTTTGTTATATATCTTCAGTGTATATATAATGCAATAGGTGCAAAAAACAACTTTTTAAATCTTAATCTGAATGTTGTAATTTTATATTTGGGTTTTAATATGTTAGTCAGAAACAATCCAGGGTTAAATTCTCACAGCGAGTAATTTATCTGTGTTATGAGTTAAGGATTTAAAACATAAATGATATCATTTTTTAGGTATTAATTCACTCCATTTAATCGATGATGCAATGAATTTGGTTATTTCGATAGGCAATGCATGTATTATTTGGTTATTGGCCTTGGGTTGCCATGGTAATTATGTGCCATTGCTAAAGAGTGAAGATGTGTGCGTGTCTACGAGGAATGTTCGAGTATTCTAGGCAAGTTTAAATTATGTAAGCTTGAAAATCAAACGTAGTTATCTTATGTTCATCATCATCATAGGTAGTCGGTCCGTAGACAGGTCCGTGATTATTCATGGTTAAACTTGGTTCTCCATATACTCCTATTTTCCGCAGTCTTCTTCATGTCTTGATAG
Organism: Uropetala carovei; assembly: GCA_036926305.1. NCBI lineage: Eukaryota > Metazoa > Arthropoda > Insecta > Odonata > Petaluridae > Uropetala > Uropetala carovei. The sequence continues at coordinate 3,275,139 of JAXCHB010000172.1, read as the reverse complement.
CTCTTTCTCTTTCAAGTCGTCTATCAGCTGAAACCTATTCCCACCTCTTTCTCTTTTTTCATCCAGCTTTCCTTCTAATACGTCTTTAATCATGCTCTCTCTCCTCGGGTAATGTCCATCCCAGTTCGCCTTCCTCTTTTTGATAGTCTGTATAATCGTTCGCTTCTCTCCTATTCTTTGTAGTACTTCCTCGTTTTTCACCATATCTGTCCATTTTATCTTCAGCATTCTTCTCCATGTCCACAATTCGAAGCTTTCCAAGTATTTTATATCATTTTTCCTTAGCGTCCATGTTTCTGCTCCATACAAAGCTATACTCCAAACAGCATTTTATCAACTTCTTGCGGATATCCTCCTTTATATTCCCCATTAGTAGCAATACTTATGTTCAGATTTTCTTCTTTACTTGATATTCGCATTGCCTTGGATTTTTCTGTTTATTTCCATACCGTATTTTCTACTTGTTACCACTAGTATATTTATCATTTTCTGGAGTTCCTTTTCCTTTCTTGCTAGAAGCACTTGATCATCCGCGTATTTCACTGTTCTTATAATCCTTCCTCCAATTTGGAAATCTCCCGTGCCTTCTAACGCTTCCTGCATTAGCCTCTCTCCATATATATTGTATAGGATCGGCGATAGACAACGGCCCTGTCTTACTCCTCTACCGATATGTACTTCGCTGGTGTCCGCATTCTCCAATCTGACCTTTACAACTTGATTCAAATATAGATTCCTGATCAGTCTCCTGTCTTTCCAGTCTGCACCTATATCCTTTAACATCCTCATCAGTAGTACCCAATTTACTCTATCAAAGGCCTTCTGCCAGTCGACGAAACATACGCAGCAATCTTGGCTGTACTCTATTGCCCTTTCTGATATGATTCTCACTACACCAATAGCATCTCTGGTTCCTCGTCTTTTTCTGAAGCCAAATTGATCTTCGCCAAGCATTTCTTCGGCCTTTTTATCTATCCTTTTATTAAGAATTCTCGTGATGATCTTCGAAGTGTGTGATAGTAGGCCTATCGTTCTGTAGTCTTTACACTGCACTGCATCACTTTTAGTCCTTCTGATCCCATGACTTTAAGTACCTCTGCCGGTATTTCATCACTGCCGGTGGCTTTTCCTTTCTTCAGTTCCAGTATCGCCTTTTATACTTCGCTTTTCATAATACGTGGTCCCAAGTTGTCTTCTCAATGTTAACCTCCTCTTCCAGTTTTATTTGTGCCGATCCTGCCTGCTTTTTGTATAGTTCCTTAATGTATTCTTCCCATGCCTGTGCTACATCCTTTGGTTCTGACTATTTTTCCATCTGTATTCATAATTATTATATTACCGTAAATCGTCGTAGGCGAACTTTTTCTGATACCCTATCGATTTGTGTAAGATTTTTTTCCTTCATTCATTAAAATACGTAAAAATGGACCGATTTTCTTCATTTTAGCTTTATTCGACGGTTAAAACTGTCCACTATCTTTTTCTTGCGATGTTTACATGTTACACGGTCGAAGTTGAAATTCATCGGGTACTACCGCTAGTTGTAGATATATTTTCGTCCAAGAGCCGATTTCGTAACTCAACCTGAAGGCATTAACATACAACAACGACATAATAATTAACCCGACCGGCTCCGATTCACGCTTGTTTCCCACCAGAAGGACTATGCATGGAGTCCTTTACAAAGAGATTTCATAAACACCGTGAAAATGAGTGCGTCTCGTTGCCCCCGCGACCTTCGACCGCGAAAAGGCCTCCGTCCATTCATAGCGGAGGAAAATTTCTTTTTAAGCTGTTAACATCTCCCACGCGTCGCTGTAATATGCATTATTCATCATCATTTACCCCAAGTTTCTGGTTAATGAGTTTCAAAAACTTTGAATCGAATATGGATTCGGTATAGCGTCACGTAAACGAGGAATTGCTTTAATTTGAAAAAAGAGTGAGTGCGCTGTGAAGTTTGTCTGTAGTTCGTTTAAATCGTCGATAACTTCCTGTATCTCGGAATAAAATGACATTAAAGCGAACAATGATGTCATTATATCCATTACTAGTTTTGTCTTCGATAGCCTGAGAAATCTATCGCTCTCAGTTTGCTGAGGCGAGGCAATTCGGCTTATCAGTCTGGAATCCTTACTTAAATGGCGGAAGTTGGGATCTTTCCCTCCATAGCTCTGATATCAGCGCCATAAACAATCGAATGTCTAACCACGACTAAATTGGTCTCTCTCCCTCTCTCTTACCCCATCGAAGAAGATTTTTTGCCTCGCGTTGTGTGCGTTTTCACTCAGGCATGCGTGCCCGTTTTCGTATAAATGGACCGCTTCTTTTCCGTAAGACGGCTAATAATAATAATTTAAGATTGCCGCTCGCGGCTAGGCGCCGACGAAACGAACGATTTAAGCATAAGTAGCCGTATTCCACTTGTGCCAGACGGTCATTTTCACATTCCGTAGTTGTGGAGAGCGTCCGCAGGGCGGAATGCGCTCTTCGTGGGCGCGTGCATCTCTCACTGGTCAGCGGTTTCCATTCCTTTTCGACGCCCACCTTCGTTATGGTTCATCGAGTGCAGTCGCGTAATTTTTCTTGCGTATTCACCCTCCTGCCCACCAGCACGTTGCCCTCCGTGCAGGGGCGGCCCTAAGAATGTTGACGCCCCTGGCGAGGTAGCACTCTAGCGTCCCTTCTCTAAATGTTTGTTGAGATATTTTCAAAGTACATGTCATTTATATATCGCTCTATAAAAATTATTGATAATGAAAAATGAAAGGAATGCCATAACGGTTCCAGCCTGTTCCGCAGTATAAATCGGTATCCAGTATTTATTTTCTTGCAAATAATGCATAGATGATCGGGATAGCGCCCCGAGGAGCTCGAATCTCGGACCGGCCCTGCCTCCGTGGACATTCTTCCTCCGACCTCCCGCCTTCCTCGCCCCCTTCGGTATCTCTCTATTCCGAAATTTCTTAATGTTCATTAATCGTTGAGCGTGTGTGTCCCCGCGGGAGAGGAGGCGACACTCGCACGAATCACCTGACCTGCGCTTTAGCACCGAGAGGTTTGGCACTAATTGTAAGATTCGAGCGGAGACTCCGGAGCAAGGGCGCGCCGTCGGCATTCAAGATGGAGCCTCTTTCGCTGCCGAATTTGCAAACGGTCGATTCGTAGTAATCAGTATGTGTCGTCCCTTTGGAAGGCGCGTAACGTGGGGGCGCAGGCCCATGCAGTGCGTGGGGGACCCAAGATTTTTGGTGCCTCACAAAAATACTTAGAATTTTCCCCGTCATCTGCCGCAAGATATTCGGGGTAGTAATATCCTTATGTGAATGAAAGATTTCATCTGTCGAAATGAAGACGAAAATACCGATCTCAAGTGTTTGGACTTGTTTGGTCATATCCTTATAATTTTTACTAATGAGACGCTATGAGGTAACACTTCTCATCCGCGTGAGAGAGATCCACTATGTAGATGGATGTAGTTTGAAGCCTTCGTGCGTAAATAGGATTGCCACCTCTGGGGTTTTACCCGAAGTCTTTGGGTTTTGCATTCAATATTCATGCTCCGAATAGCACTTAGTAAACTTTCGGGTTGTAAATAACGTTGAAAAACATCAAAATTCGTTAATTTTAGCCTCGGCCAAAATCGAGAAAAATCAAAACAATATAATAATTTCATAATTTTTATATAAATGGGGGCCCCAAAAATTGACTTGAGTGGAGGCTCCAAAATCGTAGTTACGCCCCTGCCGTTTGGAGGAAGGACGGTGTACCCAGGCTAGAGCTCTGCAGGGGCCTGAATTTCTAGACCCAAGAATTTGTAGGTCCGGCCCGTGAGACTTGCGTGATTTTTAAAACCCGGCCCGTGCAGGACACTAGCCCAGGCTTAGTTGATCGTTGACCGAATTCCGGTCTCTTTGACCTGTGCTTCGTTCCGAATGTGTGTTTGCGCTGAACCTCGACTGTTTCGGCGAAAAGGAAGAATTTATTGCCCGAAATCTTGTGCTGTAACCGTGGCCCTCGCTGTTCCTTTCTCTCTATCACCACGTGTAACTCAAGAAGCGTATTTTTGTTTCATATCCACTCGAGAAACGCTTCTTTAAAAATAATTCACGCTTATCGATCTGACAAAAACATATTGAACCGAATTTCATTTAATTTCGCCGTCGCTATTATCAGCTGTAAGGAAAAGAACTAAACGTTCAAATCTCGACTGTCTGTAATTTCTCTCTAAAATTCCTCATAAGAATCCCACTTACCGTGAATCGTGTCTTCAGCAGTTCTGTATTTTTAATGATCATGTTTCCTATGCCACATTCAACTTCCAAGCAGCGTGTATTGATTACGCGCTGTCAGAAAAGCATCGATAAGAATCATCAGTCATTCCAAAATTACAATTGAAGGCAAATATATTCCATGCGTTAACTACGCGGAAAATCTAGGTTTTAGCTGTCAAATCTTTGTGCACTAAAGTGATAAAAAATAAAATGTTGACCGATTCCAGAGACATTAATTATTATAATGACATTAATTTGGATTCTAATTGTTTAAATTTTAATAGAATATTTTTTTTAGATTTTACTTCCTTATTTTGTTATTTTTTCATTTCATAACCATGATGAAAATCTAATTTTGCAGCATTGTTGCATATTATTTTTACTCGTCGTCTTAAAATAAACGTTTCTTTATTATTCTAACTGCTTAAGTTTTTACGCGGTCGTGAGTTTTCAAGGGAGTGTGCTTTGCGATTCTGGGAAATATAGCGCGGAGTGGGGTGAGGATGGGAGAGTGGAACCCGGGGACTCGGGTTCGAGTGCCACTCGATTAGATTAGCGACCGCCAGAGGGCTTCCGCTCCTCCTCCTATTCATGGAGACAGGGGGGTTTACAGCGTAAACCCCAAATCGAGTTGTTTAAATAAAAATGCCGCCGCCACGGGGGCTAAACACGAGACATCGCTCAGTCGTCAAACATTTATATTTTTTCCTCTTGCGACATACTAATCGATTACGTTCCAGAGTGACTGCTCTGAATCTCTACTGCCATTGTTAAGATTGATCAAGAAAGCTGTTTTTTTATTCTAAACCTCGTAACTTTCTTTCTAAATAAATTATTTCTGTGGCGCCTGGATTCGAGGCAAAATATTCGCATCCTTTGATTGGTTCAGAGAAATCTGAATCTCTCTCTCTCTTATCTCTTGGGTCATCTCATATTTATGTTCTCTAAACATGCTTTTTGGAGGAAAATTTATTCCCATTCGTTAAACGGAGGCATTTCCTTCCTGCGACATCGTGGAGCTCGCTCCCATTTCCGGAAGCCGAAATCTAAAATTTAGAATTTGTTTTAGATTTCTCCAAGATACATTCGTCAAAATCCAAGACTGAAGCTAACAAGTGTTAGTTTCGGATCAGATTTCCAACCGCTGTAGTTTAGACCCTCAACCTGACACTGCCATCTAAAAGTTTCAAGTATAATATCTTTCATATCTGCACCTTTGTGAAGTGGCGGTTAAAGGATATCCCCTGCGTGCGGATGAAGATGTCGGAAAATGCTTTTATTTCGCCATCTTTTCGAGTGTTTCGTTTTTATTTTTAGTTTCTATTTGATTCTTCTCGCGTGCCACTGACATGGTGAATTTTCGAGGCACTCGGGACCAAACGAACCGGATTTTAATGCATATTTTTAATTCATTGTATTAAATCTCACCACTGCGTTATTGAAGCATAAAAGATGTCACTTGTTGTTTTTCTGCCGTTTTTGGTAAAACATTGTGGAATCCACGTCTGAAAATCTGGAGAGTTGACGTGCATAACTTGTGACTGTAATATTAAGAAATTAATGGACGATCAACGAATTGTATTTAGTTTGGCGTACGCTGTTGGTTTATACCAGTGGTTCTCAACCGGTGTGTCACGACACAATAGTGTGTCGTGGACGAGGTCCAGGTGTGTCGCGAAAATTTAGAAAATAGGCTCAAATTTCACGTAATTTTTTTAAAAATTGTTATTAGACAGATTTTTATTTCTGTTTGTTTTTTTGTTTATTTTTTAAAATAAATATATATAGATTTTGTTTTACATACTCTGAAATGACCTCGGTCATATTTGTACTAATTTGATGTTAATAGACATAAACATTTTGTTATATTTCTTGTTATATTTATGATGTTGTATTGTTAAATGATGAATTTGAAGTATTTTTATTGTTTTTACCAAGAAAATTGACTTTTTATTTCATGGTGTGTCGCAATTATTTCATGGTGTGTCGCGAGAGCTGGATCATTTAAAAAGTGTGTCGCCAAAGCAAAAAGGTTGAGAAACACTGGTTTATACAATTGATCCGAAAGTATAATTTGTTGGTCAGCACTAGGAAAATCATTTAGGACTTCCTCACGAGAGAAGAAAAGAAGTCGTAATCTTCCACGACCAGTTTTAGAGATTTTTCAAGTTCGTTGTATGGTTGAAAACAAATGCAAAATTAAGCACTTAAGTTTAAAAAGTTGTGAAAATAATTGCTAATCTTAGATATCTCCAATTGCCAGAAGATGGTTACGAAAAACTGGATGTGCATTTCGGCTACAATGTAGCCCTTTTCACAGTTAATTTCTTTTAGGCAATCATCACTGATGACGGCTGCTTTGTAGCTGAAATGCTCTTCTTACTGATATTGGAGATACCTAACTTAAATACGTAGTTTTTCAATTTTTACACTTAAAAGAACTTATTTTTGAACGACCGGTTTGACTTTCTTCAGGTGAATTTTTTTATTCCAGCGTCTATTAAAATAGATAGGGAGAATGTGAAAAGGAGGTAGGGTAGCGAAACCGGTTGTGATGAATAAAATTCACGTGGAAGGTTACGGAGTTTTTTTTTCTCATTTCGGGATGAAGATTAGCCGTTTTCACTTGTGGAAAATATTCTTTTGGGCTCCATTCAGCAATAAATTATCGACCTCACCTTATGACTGAAATCAAATTGAAAAAAAACGTATTTTTCCAGTAGTTATAAAAAAGTTTGGGAAACCCAATCGCGCATTTCGGCTAACAAGCAGCCGTATCAATGGTGATTCATTAATATTAGATTCACAAAAAAAATAATATAGACGAAGTGAAAAATACCCGAGGAAAAAACTTTAGAATCTTTTTATCGGTGAATTTCAGTGATAACGGCGGGTTATGGTTTTTCCAAACTTTTTTTAATGGCTATTGGAAAACACGGTTTTAAAATTCTTCAGGATTTTTTTATAGTAAAACGGATTGCGCAGGAAATCTCACATTTCCGGCGCTAGTATAAGGAATTAAGAGTTTCGGTGGATTTAGTCGGAACAGGAAGAGCGATAAAATGCTCTAGGAAGTGTATGGTCGACATGTGGAGCAACCTTTTCGTGTGTTGGGAAGAAGGAAAGGGGTGTGCTATCAAACGCTCACCAAGTGTCGTGAGAGATGACTGCTGCTGTGTGCGAGCGACAAGGAACCTAATGGTGGCGGCAACTTCCAGACAATTGTTTGAACGGCTATCGTTTGTTTGCTGGTTGAAACAGAAAAGTCTCCGAAGAAATTTTTCTATGCTCGAAAAAAGCCCGTTTCGTAAATTAAGTACATTAACTTTAAAATGTTGTATGAAATAAAATATTTAATTTAACATAAGATCCTTAATTAACCCAGCGTTTTTGGGACTGGGCTGTAATCAAAATTGAGCTGAAAAAGTGATGATGAAAATTAATCATATAAATAAAAGCATTAGCAAACGTTGTGTGTAATGCTTTTTGAAGTTTAATATCTCGCAGACGACTCAACCGAATTTGATGAAATTTTCAGGATAGCATTATGATGTAATAAAAAAACGTTTTAATGTATCGGTAATATATAAAAGCCTTATTCTGTCCCTTTTCTTTTGTCACTCCCTCTGTCACGCTCTGAAACAGAAATACGATATACCAGTGCCGTAACTAGGGTATGGCGAAGGTGGCATTTGCCATAGGCTCCGCTTGCAAAAGGCACCAAACGTTCCCGAAAAAAAGTGCCAAAAATTCATTTTCCCATAAATAAGTATTAATTTAATGCCCAAACGTTAATTTATATGTAATAAAACTCCATTATTCTTTATTAAAACGCAGAAAAAATTATATCTTAAATAACCAAGGTGTTTCGAAAAATGTTGCCATAGGCGCCATATCGCCTAGGTACGCCTCTGCGATGTACCTGGCAAGAGGGGACTAAGGTCAGCTTTTGAAGCACAATAGATACTCGCGGCGAGGGACGAACCTTCGCTCGGATCGAAGGCAACCCTCTGAGCAGGAGGTATGATTTCAGGTCAAAGAAGACTGCCTCAATTTTATTTCAGAATAATCGATCATCCCCGTCATTTTTGACGGACCCTTATACTAGTATTAGTATAAGTTGTCAGATTTGGGGAATTGCCCATAAAAATTTTTTAAATTAGTAACTGGAAATCTTGGCTAACGAATTCATTTTCTAATAATAAACAGGATGGTTTTTGGTGTAAAATAGAACGGACGAAGTGAACAATTATTCATCATCAGAAGTCGTTGGAGTTTCAAACTCTGGGATCTGGTGAGAAGTTACTCACACATAAGATCTTTAAGCTAATTGGGTGCTAACTTAATTTCTTTTGGTTCATATAAGTCGGCGGTCTAAAACTCACCAAATTCCGGGCCGCATTAAGGCATCTTATTAAATCCGCGGGTCGCATTTGAACAATCTATAGATATTAGATTCGGCGTCGAGGCATTTTACTTCGGATTCGCAAGAAGTTAGTTGGCATCGGAAAGAACATTCTTCCGTAACTCAACAGTGCAGGAAATGAGCAATAAGCCGCGGATATTTCTGATTTAATACACTTCTAAGATTATTTGCAGAGATTTGCGTGAGATATTTTTTAAGAAATAATTTTTTTGACTTTAGGCAATGTAGTACAAGTGACTGACTTTTCGTGCCGAATAAGCGCACGACGCAGGCCGCGGAGTTTGAGACCCCTCATATAAGTGAATAGTCCCTTCTGGTTTGCAACATGATATTATGGGCCAATTTCACTTAAGTTGGTATCTATATCATCCGTAAAAAATATATACTGCCATTGAATTAAAGTCGATATCTAACTTATTGACAGAAAAGTGTTTACCATATCATTATAATTAATTAACGTTAATTATGTGTTAGGGATAATTTTCAAAAATGGCCTATGTCGAATTTTGCCAGATGGGCCTTGCTAGTATTGTTTATTTCAATTAAAATTTTAAAAGAAATGTTCAAATAAATATGGCTAAATTCCAGTCAAAATTTAAGAAACATCTCTCGAACCCATATGTCCAGTTTTCTTTGATTGAAATTCGAAGAAAGATTTTCAAAGGAATCCTCTAAACTGCAGCTGAAACTTACTAAATCTACTCAACCCAAGTTGGGGCATTACAGGCATGACTGGGCTATGAGAATACTATTTTAAACTCATGTAGATTGCATTAAACAACATCAGCTAGTTCTAGCATTAGCCACAGTTCTGACATTAGCTGTGATGCATTTGTTTATGAATAAATATGTATTCCATTTTACAATTTGTCTATTATATTCACTATATTGAACTCTTTTCAATATGGGGTCCTTTAATAAAATATTTTGAAATTTACTATAAAAATAGCACAACCGATGCAACAGTTAGAATCAAAGTTATACTTTATGTATTGAAGTATTGAAGTATTGATGTTTTAATTCAACTTATGCGTACTTAATAGTAAACTTTATTCTCTGTTGCTAAAGGAACCTGTTTGCTTGGAAGCTTTCCAAGGATGGTTACCAGGGTAGCACTTGCAGTGAGGGTAGTGCTCCTGGCTGGAAACTTTTTGGCAAAGTACCTCCGAGACAAGTTCCGGCTGCCAGAGACCCAGCTGTCATTGCAGAGGAATTCCAGCAGGTAAACAGTTAACAGAGACCATTATTTATGTTATGCAAGAAGTAACATGAGAATAAAGTAATGAGGCATTAAAAAAAAACTTTGAAGATGGACACCTTTATTTTTTTGCTCATGATTTTTAACATGATTGTGTTAACAAATTTTACCAATAGGTATGTTGGCAGTGGTATAAATGACTAAACTTTACCTTTTTATCATTTTAATTTAATTTACATCATGTACATCTTTTAGTAAAAGTTTGGTCTGATGTATATTCCCCATTAGCTCTCAAAGAATCATTAACCCTTTTACTGCTGTCAATGCATTAATGTGTTAAATGTTTTAATTCCTTTGGTGATTCTCATATGTTATACCACAACAAAAAACTTTTTTAAATGACTAACAAAGAAAAATATACCACTTTTGTATGAAATAAAGTTAAATATGTTCTAAAAATGTTATATTATTAAACGTGGATTTTCTAAGAAAATGAAAGGAGGAACCTCCAAATAACCATACAAATATTTCTTAAAAAAGAAAATACTTTAGGGGAATTTACTCCACGCCAGTGACCAAACACACATGCAATCTCACACGCTTCGGGTTTAGGGGGAATTACTCCAACGCCTGGGACCCTTTTTCTTTGTTCACACACACAAATACACTTGTCTTTTTTGATTGCCCTACCGACACTGGAATTGTTGATTCTGAAATACGTATTTAGGCAATTTTTTAGGAAGTATTCTTGTGTGTTTTTGTGGTTGGTGTGTATTTGTGTATGTGAACAAAGAAAAAGGGTCCCTGTGAGTATTTTCCTTTTTAAAAAATATTTATATGGTTATTTGGAGGTTTCTCCTTTCATTTTCAAATATATTTTCTGTGGATTTTTCTATTTAAAAACTCAGCATATAATAAAGGGTTAAAGTGCTTTCAAGGAAACTGCTATTCTTATGCCGCTTGGTAGAGCAGATAGTTTCAACAGTATAAATAACTATCACTTTTGAAATAAATGTAACCTTTTAAAATTATAATTTTAATATTTCATTATCTTATTAGTAATTTTTTTGAAAAAAAACAATATTATATTTGGTTGTTGGTCAAACTATCCTCTGTTGGCACATATAAGGTGCTTTACTGCTTAAAATAATTGCGTACATTTTGGTTCTTAGGTTATATTTCAAAGTAGCAGTTAAAAGACATTTAATTCACTCAATTAGGGCTGTGACTTAAGTGTAGTTAAGAAATTAAATTTTGCTTAAGTTGTGAATTATTAATCCAAGAAAATATATCTTTTCTCTTAGAGCAAAATAAGATAAATATTTCTTGTCATACTTTTTTGAGAAAATATATATCAAAAATTCCCTATTGCTGATATGCATCATATACATGTATCCATTGTATCAATTTCTATTTCAGACTTTAATAAAAGTACAAAGCAGAAAGACGTAAAATTTAATCAGGGCCATCTATGTAAAGTAAGGGGTGTAATAATATACTTTTGTCACATTGACCTTTGCTGCTGTAATAACACAAAATTTGAAATTACAATTCATTAAAACACTGGTTGAACAATTGCTATTTGGAAATTTTCAATAATTCAGTGAAGTAATAAGAGTATTCAAATTATTTCATTGTGTTCGTGATGTGGGCTAACTGAAAGCAAAAAATCAATATTCCAACTCTGTTAACTATGAAAGAAACATCCATAATTTATGCCATGCTTATAGTGTTCATTACTCCGGTTTTTTAGCCACTAATCAAAGTTTTGCCATGTTCTTGTTTTATCCAGGCCAAGTCGGGATATTATGAGTCAACACAAAAAATGCCCAACGGTTATCATAAATGCAAACCTAGTAATATTCAGAAGCTTGAATCTGCCATAGTGAATGGGTGTATATTGCCAAATGGTCTTGACTGGGGAGGCAAAAGTGTGACACTTACCAACAGCACCACTGCACTCATCTTGGAGAACCGTCCGGCTAATCTACCAGCAAAGTCGGCAGAGGAAGAGGAAAGGCATAAACTGGAGTACCAAATGATGCTGGATGCTGCACGAAAGAAAGGTGGAACAACTTTATTGCTGTTACTTTGTACTTTATGGGTAAAACTCTTCCTCTTTTCTGTAAGGTGTGTTATGAACCATCATCCGACATCTTCTCCTTTTAAATGTAAAAATGTAGCAATGAGCCTTAAGTGGTGAAAATAACAGAAGGGGAGAACTGAGAACCATTGTGTTTACAAGTGTATTTAAAATTTTGTAGAATTCCAAAATTTATGGATAATTTTATTTTTCTTGAAGATGGAATTCTAGTGTTACTTAATATCGATCACGAGACTCTTGTCCAAATCGTTCTTTTCGTCAAAGTTTAAGGTTTTATCTAATTTTCAGAAAACATCTCAATTGCTGCAAACCACCTTCATATCCAAGTTATTGACTAAAATTTGTGTTCGTTTGGGCTTCTACCATCACCTTCAAACTCTGTATTCTGTTGCTGTGCACATAGTTCTTATTCTGGTGCATTTTCATTGGTTATGGAGATTTTTAGCCATCAGCATCTATCATCGTCATTCACATTTTTTCTTTAGTTGAAACTCATAAACCATTCAAAACCATCTTACCTTGACATAACCTCATTGCCATAAACCATTTTCAACATCTCTTACATTTTAAGGTGTTGTCATGTTTGGTTCAAAATTTAAAATTGTTGCATTGTTTCAAGTATTTGCCATTGAAATTAACTGTAATTCGGTTGATATGTACAGTGTTTTTTCAATTTTTGACATTTTAATGTTACATTTGGTTTTATTTCTGTATCAAAATAATGTGTTAAAATAACTCCAAGTGCGCAGAATTATGTAAAGAAATGAAGGAAATACATAATCAAATGTACTCTAATTTTATGCAATAGTAGAAAAAAACATTAATTAAAGATTGTTTCTGCAGTTACATTAAGGTCATATTTTTAAGATTGATGTATGGAACATATTATCAGTAGTATTTTTTCTCACATTAAAACATCTGTGGTATAGCGAAAAATATTAATTATTTATACTTACCTATGCATAATTTTATTTTTTTTATCATATAGAGCTTAAAGAAGCCAAAAAACGGAAGAAGCAACTACAACAACAGCTGAAGATGGAAGAGCAGTTGGCAAATGCAGCACGTATATGGAACAATGAAATCCTTCCAAAATGGGAACTCATGTAATAATTTTAAAAATCCTTAGATTTTATGTTTTTGTAGAAATTTCTCTCTTCAATCTAACATGTTTATTCCTTGTTATTTCTTTCATTTGCGATAAAAAATTTCTTATGAAGCCTTAACATTTTCTCCAAACATTTGGTCCTACAGTTCATGTACAGAGACTTCCAACCATAGTAATAATTACCTTTTGAATTAAAAAATTGGATTATTTTAATAATGAGAAGGTACTTTTTTTATCAAAGCGTAATTGTTAAAACAAAATGAAAATTTATAATAAATTATTGTAATTGCCAATCAACGGTAATTTCTAGAAATGAAGTATTAAAGTAAAATTAAAACACTTAAGATGTACGCCTTAGCAAAGTGTTAGTGCAAAATAGCTATGTAAATAAACAAATCCATGGCTCATCATTTATTGAATCTTACAATCATATCATTTTTATTATGTTTATGATTTTAAGCTTTAATTAAAGTTACTTAAATAATTTTCCAGACAGTTTTTCTGAACGACTTAAGCAAAACAAAACTATGGCTGTAAATGAAATTAATAAATAGCAAAACAAAAATTTAATTGTGGTAATGCACTTCAGAAACAGTTATGATGAATATTTCTAATATAAAAATCATTGGACTTAGTGGTGACTATGCAAGTTACTGTGCTGGTGAAAATTTCTCATTGTTAAAAATGTGTGAAACCAATTATTTTGGACTCCTAGAGGCTATTCAGAACATTTTAATTCTCTTAATAACAACAGTAAATTATGTTCTCCATGCATATGCTTGTCTAAAGTTTGTATCTTGATTATAACATATTTTAAAATGTAAATTTAAAATATTCTGCTCTCACTCCAATGATAATCAAATCATGAAAAGAAAGCTTACTGTGATCGAATGTGGAACTCTTTGGAGATTTTCAATTTTTACGGGTCCAAAGAACCCTAAAGGCTAAAAATTCATTTTCCTCATCAATTCTCAAATTTGCATCGAATCTGCCCAAATATTTGTTATAAACATAAAAATTTTGTTTTCTGAGGTGAAAATGTTGTGTAGGGCAACCACATTGATATTGATTTTATAGAATTATATACATTAAATTATATAGGATACTAGAAAAATTTTGTGGCTTTGTCTCTGAAGAATATTCAACTTTTTAAATTTGATTTATCCTGCATAAATAAAATTTTAAAACAAGAAGTTCATGTCCCTTCATTTTTAATGAGCATTTATGCTAGTTATATAATATATATTGTAAACTTTATTTAAAAAGCAGTACTTATTAAGCCATTGTTTCTCTAACTATAAACATAATTACAGATTAATTTTATCAGTGATATAATTATACATTCAGTAAATATTTTTTCTCTGGGATGCATTTTAAGGTATTTCAACATGTATCTTAGATTTACATTCATTTATTTCAACTTTCTTGTTAATTTGAGCTCTCTTTTTCAGGAAAAATTCTCGGAAAGCAAAGGATCTTTGGTGGCAAGGAATTCCTCCCAGTGTTCGTGGAAAAGTATGGCGTCTTTCAATTAGTAATGACCTCAATATTACACCTGAATTATATGAAATATGTGTAAGCAGGTTAGTAGGCAATCCAAGTAGAATAGAAAAATTTATGGTGGCTCAAATATTTCCTTCAACAAGCTTTTCATTTATTCTGTGGGAAAATTTTTTTAGATACTTACTTTGTTTTATGTTAATTAATTTTAGTAAATCATTACAATCTTCTTTTGAGACATATTAGGTCTTTTATTTGTGTGCTAGAATTGCAAGCATGCTATTTTTACAAAGTCATATAAACTTCCTCATTTTACTCTTGAAACAGATCCATACTTTTTAGAAAGAAGGTAATTTTAATCAGTGTTTGCGTATTTTTTAAACGCATTGGTGATTAATTTTTCAGAGCTCAGGAGAGGCTGAGAGCTGTTGAGAATGGAAATGCTGGATACAGTATGCCAGGGAATGATAGCGAGGCAGGGAGCCTCAATCTAGAGGCAGGCACAAACAGCAGCGGGGAGGCAGAAGAAGAGGCTGACAATCCTGACAAGGAGTCAAGTGTTGAACTGATACAGCTGGACATTTCTCGCACATTTCCTCATCTCTGTATATTTCAAGAGGTTCGTGAGAGATTTTTCGATTACATCTTTAGGCATTTGTAACCCATGTTTATTTGCAATTATCAATTGAATATTAATTAATATGGGAATTACTCTCAGAAAATTAATTAGTGTAGTTGACTTTTCACACTATGAAGAAATACACAATTTGACAGGAATTTATCGACCATAATTTTAACTGAGGTTTTACTATTCGTGGGTATGAAAAATTGAGGTGAATCAATTTTAATAGTTCAAGTTTTATATGGTCCTGTAAAAGACCTCAAATCTGACAGCGACTGGTCCATAAAATTGCAAATTTTCTGAATTTCCTGGGTTTCAGCAAGCTAACATTGGCATGGGGACCAGTCCTGGGGGTGAGCAATATGTGCCACCGCTCTTGGGTTGAGGCTTCTGACGGATGACCTTGGAGTTGCATGCTAGGCGTATGCCACATGAACCTATTTAACTTTGTATTTTAATGCTAAATAATGTTAAGGATGCTGTATCAGGCATACAAGGAATAATTTATAAACCAAACACATGTAAATCAAGAGATATGTGTTTGGTTAAGCTAGAAAATTTCTTCCACACACCCCCATAAAAATCCTAGGACTGGCTTGGCACGCTTAGACTCATTTCTTTTGTAGTGAATATCACAGTGTTAAATCTGACTAATAACAATAATATAAAATAAAAAGATAATATGTAGTACTTTACAAGTAAAATTATCATCCTCGTTTTCATATTCCTAATTGATAATCGTGAAAGAATGGTACGTTAACTTTGTTTAAGAAGTAAAGGTGATGAATGGCATATTTTTGGGTGATGGAGATGGAAGACAAAAGATTTAATAGAGTAGAAAATAGCTATAAACAGAACAAATGGTTTTGAATCATTTTAATAATAAATGTTTTTGAGAGAAACATGTTATTGGAATCTTGGATTTGAGAGGTTGCACTACATTTTGTATTAGAACTTTCTTTGTTTTGCTGTTCAATATATTTCATTATCAGAGTAATTCTGTCAGTTCCATTGGGTGAGTTCTAATTTAATAAATGTCGATGCTGAAATTGATACTTTATGAAGGTTTTATCTTTCGATTTTAATGAAAGTTGCCTTTTGAAGATTAGTGAAAATTTTTTATTAATTCTAGAATTAGCATTGTTTATTTTGTTTTGAAAATTGTGACTAGATAAGAAATAAACTTTTATGTTCAAATTGTTTCAACTAATTTCTTTTCCTTTTAGGGCGGCCCGTATTATGATATTCTTCACAGTCTTATTGGAGCATATGTGTGTTATCGTCCTGATGTTGGCTATGTACAGGGAATGTCCTTTCTGGCTGCAATTCTGATTCTTAATATGGATGCTCCAGATGCCTTCATTTGTTTTGCCAACCTTCTTAACCGTCCCTGCCATATTGCCTTCTTCCGACTCAAAGCAGCAGTTGTAAGTTTTGGATGTGGTACCATCCATATCTAGGAATATTATTTTCCTTATAATCCATGAGGCTCCACAGTTGTTGAAATTGAAAGAAGGCTATGCCGTATATGTGCACGTAGTAATGTATTCATATAACTGATTAAAATTTGAAGTGGGTCTCCTGGTTAAATTTTTTAATACAGTAAAACCCTGTTATTTTGATCCCGGATAATTCAAAGTATGGTGTAATTCAAAGCTAAGATTAGTCCCCAGGATTTTGTGTACTTTTTGGTACGGATTATTCGAAATATGCCTACAATGAAATTCAAAGTCATGATCTGGTCCAGTGACTCATGAATAGCTCATTTAATTCAAAACTTCGATCCTGTGTAAGCTGAAGGTTTGCGCATGCGCCATCACATGTTTTTGTTCCCATTTCTTGCACACAAACTGCATACAGCATCCCAAACATGTGATTCCCTTTTACATATTTAATAGTAGGATGACCAAATGTCCCATTTTGGCTGGGACAGTCCTGTTTCTTTTATCAAAAAATCGGTACAAAATACATTGTACAAACTTTCTCATATATGGGTACTAATGCGTCCTTTAGTTATCTTTAGAAAATGAAAATCGTATGAGCCTGCTTTTAGAAAATCCAATTTTTGCTAAAGTTGCCCAAGAATAAACTAGCCTTATATTCATTCATTGAGAAAAATGAAATATGTAGTATTATTTTAGATGTATACTCAAGTAACTGTACGAAATTTGATCAAAATCGTTAGAGCTGTTTTTGAGAAAATCGAATTGTTGTTAAATTTGGCTAGAATAAACTAGCCTTATATTCATTTTTTGAGAAATCTGAACTATATAGTATTATTGAAGACGTAAACTCAAGTAACTGTACAAAATTTGATCAAAATCGTTAGAACCGTTTTTGAGAAAATCGGATTGTTGTTAAAAATGTGTGGAATAAACTACTCTTAATTATTGATCAATGTCAACCATTTCTATGTATACTCTGCTCAGTATGATAAAATGCCTAAGTACGAGATTTCATTCATTTTCGCTCTACCGTCTAGGCTCCAGAGCCAGTAACATACAGACAGACAGACAGACGGCATTGCAAAAACCACTTTTTCGGATTCAGCGACACCGAAAACGTATATTTCCGTAAAAATCTCGAGGTCGAATTTTTTCGCGAAAACAATACTTTCTCGATACTTTGTATGAGAAAGTAAAAAGCCATTTTGTACCATTTTGAAGCTCATTGCAAATAAAATTTAGATTATCTGATAGTAGGACTGATATTCCTATTTGAAATGTAGGATTCTCGGAAGCATGGAGGTTATCAAATGAACAACAAATGTTAATTACAGTTGCAATTGTCAAATTAGGAAACCTCAGTGTCATTGATAAATTAGAGGTGGCCTTTGCATACAGTGTTGTAACTTGGGTATGGCGAAGGTGGCATTGGCCATAGGCGCCCTTTGCAAAAGACGTCAAAAATTCTCGTAAAAATGCAAAACGTTAATTTTACATAAATGTGTATTAATTTATTGCTTAGCTGTTAAAGTTATTGTTAATAAAATGAAAACATGGCAATAATAATTTTTTCCATAAACAATGCGTTTCCTTAAAATTTTGCCATACATGCCATATCTCCCAGTTATACCTCTGTCTGCGTATAATGTCCTGCCCGGGTTTAACCTAACTTATTCCCTTCGAGTTTTGACAGTGATGATGTTAGTCGGATTCTCTTTTGATTGTGAGCTTTGTCCTAGTCTGGCATGCTCCATTCTGTAAGGAAAGTTTACATTTGCCTTTTCCGCTATAGACCGTGATAGTGACAGGTACACCATTTAAAAAAATCATGCAAAAATTTTGTCCCGTTTTTTTTTCTTACAACGACAGGAAATGTCCTGTTTTCACCTCGTCAGAATATGGCCATCCTATTTAATAATGTGAAATAAAAGTCATAGATTACACAAATAAATGAATCAGCTTATCCTTGCATCACTGTGAATGCTCACATTCTCAATCAGATAGTGAAATTCAAGAACCAAGCTGAAATGAACAGAAGTTGTAAGAACCCCTATTATCTCAATCCTCATGCTCTTCCAAACCTGGGCAAGGTTTTTCTCATGAGAATGTGATATGCTCCAGAAAAGACTGTGTAATATTGATTTCTCTTACTGAACCAATCTTCAAATAACGTTGTTGTCTCTAAAAATATCATGCCTTTGTTTTACCCGAGAATAAGTGATGAGCTAAAAACAAAAACAAGTTTATTTTTTAATGTGTTACCGGATGGAACCCTAACTTTTCAAGGAAAAGCTTGCCATGTAAGAAAGAAAAGCAAGGAGCAGCTCACGGTCCTGCTATGCTGCAATTCAGATGCAGTGAGAAACCTCAGCCTATTGTGATTGGCAAATTTGTGAAACTGCGATGTTTCAAGAAGGTGAGGACGCTGCCATATAAATATAAAAACAACTCCAAGGCATGGATGACATCAAACTTATTCATGGAGTATCTTCAAGATTTGGATGCAAAAATGGGTTCTGCATCGAGAAAGTGCTGCTGTTTGTAGATCGCTGTGCAGCTTATCCACCTGCTACATCATACAGCTTACAGTATGTTAAGGTTGTATTTTTTCCGTCCAACAGCACAGGTCATTTGCAACCATTAATTTAGGTATCCTACACTGCAGTACAGGAAGCTGCTGGTGTGCAAGGCAGTGGCAATGATGGGTTCTATCAAAGGGGCACAAAACATATCAGTTTTAGAGGCCATGGACTACGTTACTTCAGCTTGAAATGCCATTAAAGTTGACACGATAAAGAATTGTTTTAAAAAAGCTGGGTTCTTCAGTGAGGTTTTTGTTGAAGTTGAAGACCAAAATGACCCTCAGGCAATTGATATCAAAGAATGGGAGCAATCAAACGTGAATTAAGTGACATTTGATGAGTTCTTTGCCTTTGGCGACAATGTTCCTATGTATGGTGTCCTATCAGTTAATGAAATCTCTGATTTGCAACATGACAATATTGATAACTGTGTTGAAAGTGGTGATGATGTAGGTAATGATGTACTACACAGTGAAACTCCAAGTTTTAATCATGCACTGAAGGGGTTGGTTATCCTTAAGAGATACCTAGGTTTTGTAATGGGACAGATCACCTTTTTAAAGGGACAGATGAACTTGAAAAAGGACTTATACTATTTGGTCAAAAGAAAAACATTGCCAAAAATATCCGATTTTTAAAAACAAATTCAAATCTGTCATTATATCTGTAGTATTTTAAGTATATTTTTTTATTCGTACTAATTTCTTTTTCAATTTTTTTTAAATATCGTATTTCTAATTTTGAATGGCTCTTATTTATTTTATTACATAAATTTTTGTATTGTGTAGTGACTGCAATATATCACACAGTGTTTCATGAATTTTTTGTTTATAATATATCACCTATGAAAACTGATGTGTGCATGTCATTATCTGCATCTTACGTTTTTCCTCATTTAAAGTTGATTTTACTCGGTCCCTTCAAGAACGTTAGATCGAGAGTTCACCGTATATATATATATATATATATTTAATGCCTCTTCTACCTTGTATGCATACTTCTGTTTGACCATGTTTAACCACTTTCTTGATGGGTTTTTTAAAATGCAGTAAAGAATGTCAATTTTTTAATTTTAGTTTCAAAAACCTGTTCATTTGTTAGTGAATTCTTAATAATGCTCATGGATTTGAATGATTATCTTTAATTTATAGAAATATGTAATTGCTGGGAAGTCTTTCTAAATAGTCTAACGTTATGAAGGCTCCACTCATTTTATTTTGTCATTTATTATAAATCAAAATTTTCATATGGTAAATAAAGCTAAAATATTTATTTTGGATAACCAGATATTGAACTTGCCAAAAAATTAGTGAGTTTATTTTCCTCTCTTGTCAAGAATGAATAATTGGGTTGTTTTTGGGAGAATACAATTTATCTTATGATTATGATGCTTTGTGGTTGGAAAGCAATGTGTGATTGTTCAAATTTTCCCAGATGGAATCTTACTATGCGACTTACAAGGACTTCTTTCGTGAGAACCTCCCTCGCCTCTGCCAACACTTTGAGCAGCAAGCTCTTTCTCCTGATCTATACCTTCTCGAGTGGCTGTATACAGTTTTCTCAAAGGCAATGCCCCTGGATATAGCATGCCGTATCTGGGATGTATTTCTTCGAGATGGAGAAGAGTTCCTATTCCGGACTGCACTTGGTGAGAGACACTTAAATGTTACACATTTGTTTTAGATGTCTATTTTTGGTAGTTTTTATCATTAATTCTGTTTAAATATTCCTTCTAATACCTGAAAACTTAGCCCATAGTAGAATATTCAGAGATGTGGAAATAAAAACTCTTAGTTCCCCTTAACAATTATTAAGTACCACTGCCAAGATTTCAGATGTTTAGACCTAATCATCAGGTGGAAATTGAGTAAAGAGATGTGTGCAAAGGATAAGGTGAGAGGAATAATTAATGGAACAAAGATTTTGAGTGTGGGACATAGAACCTCCGCTCCTGGTATGTTGATAATGAAATATTTAATACTTCAAAAGGTCAGTGAAGTTTTGCTCTGTGAATCCTACTAAAGTGGCAGAAATGGCATCTTCAATCTTCATTAATATACAAAAAGTATATGAAAAATTTTCCATTATAATTTTCAGTTGCGTCAAAGTGCTGTAATATTAAATGAGGGCATAAGTGGCCAGTGGCACCTGTGGATAGGATAAGCCAGTGTTTCCCAAATGGTGTATTGCAGCATATTAGTGTGTTGTGAACATGTCCTTAGTGTTGGGAAATGTGGAAACGTGAAAAAATCTGCTATGACCGGGAAACGTACCCAGGTCTTCCTCTTGCCAGGCAGATATTCTACCACTGAACTACCATAGCAGACAAATTCTCCTGTTTCAGAACAGGAATATTTTCTTAGGTTATGCCATTGCATAAGGATCTTTGGATCATTCATTCCATCAATTGATGTCGGATCGAGAATGTCACCAAAATTTTGAAACAATTTTACATTGATTATAAAGTGTCAAATGGTGTACTAATATTAGTTTTGATATCTTTGTGCATGTTATTTTTGTGTAATAAATTGGTTTTTTACCTTACCTGCTCTAAATTTGAAGGGTTATGTGCCAGCCATATTTGATTTAAATCTCCTCATTTGTGTTGTCAAAATCTTGCTCACTAAAAAGTGTGCCGCAAGACCAAAAAGGTTGGGAAACACTGGGATAAGTAATAAAATAAAAATCGAATTGTTTCAAGATGATTTGAGTAGTCTCATGCCATGTGCCTAGAATTAAAGAAAATCTCTGGGAATTAACAGAACGTAAACTGAACATCAAATTAAAAATGGAGATCTGAGAAACTGAAACTTTAATTAAAAAGAAACATCAAAATTTACTGCCCAAACTTCAAATAACATATGTATAATGATACAAAAAAATTGAAAATGAAATTATTCAATCATGATGAATATCATACAAAATGTGAAAAGAAGAAGATATTGAAGAGATACATTGCCATTGGACAAGTAGTTGCAGTGAGTTTTGAGATGAGAGGAATATGCTGGAGGCTTTAAATCGTATCATCCAAATTATGCTGTTTGACATCAGCTGGCATTCATGGTGATGCAGTATTTTTGTTTGAATCAATATGCATAAACAATTTGAGATATATACACAGTTTCTTGAATATAAACATAAAAATTTTAATGCCCAAAATTAAAGCTAGCTATGAGTGGCGAAATGGGAATTTCAATTCTAGGCAATAAAGATTAAATAGTGCCCAGAAATATATTCCCTGAAGTCCTGTTTTGTTGTCCATTATGGTGCTTTTTATGTTGACAATTTGATGAAAACTAAAATAAAAAAATTAATCGATCCAGTGTAACAAAAGTGTTTCTTATGATACTAGATGCATTTATATTGTTAGTTTTGGTGATGATTCTTAAAATACTGTAGCATTTCCATGTAGTAGCTTTAGTTGGATGAATGCTGTTAGTATGATAATTTTGAGTTGAATATGAATTTAATTTTTATCAGTATGATAACACCGTAAAATTTTGGCCATTCTCTGTAATATTTTTCTAGTGTTAATTTGCAGTATTGAAATATATACAATACAATAGTATCTGTGAGCATATGTTACTAAAATTGGAAATGCGAGACTAAATAAATATTGATTCTTCTGTATCTTACAGTCTTTTACATGGTTCTGTAAAAACAAATTATTTGGCATCCTTTATAAACTAGTACAGTGATGTACAACCTTTTTATGTGGTTGGCGGTATATGATAGTTCTTTAGAGGTCACAAATGCCTCAGTGGGCCGGATGAGAGTTTACACCAGAAGTTACTTAAGAGATCATACATGTTTTCAAAAATGAAAATAAAGTCTTAATTTTTAGCATTAAAAATTCACCAGAAAAGGTTTTATGATGACAGTTGTATTTAAAATTTACAAAATTATCTGTATTTAAAACCATGGACTACATCTTCATCAAAGCTTCTTTAAGAGCAAAAAATGCTGTTGTGGGCTGTAGGTTGCACACTCTAGCTCTAATATGTATGATATTATATTTCACTCTTTTGATATTTGTTGAAATTGTTGTTTCATCTAGGTATTCTTCATCTTAACCAAGACTTGTTATTAAGCCTCGACTTCATCCGTGGGGCACAATTCCTGACTCGCCTTCCTGATGACTTGTCTGCAGATGGTCTTTTCAGGTCAATAGAAGCCATAAGAATGAGTATAGGGAAGCTGAGGTTCTCCGATGTGCTTACCCAACACTTAGAGAGGTGCAAGCGGGAACCGCCTGCAAATTGTCGTTCAACACGACCGCCAACTCCTAGTTGAGCATCTGAGTTTCATTCCTTTGACTTGATATTCTATTATATTCTCATATAATACCTCTTGTAGTTGAGGTTAATTAATATCCTTAAAGGGTTACGTGAAAAGTCATCAGATCTTGAAGACACTGTAATGCTCTCTTGAGCTGGTGTCATGTATGTACCTTGTTTGTGGGATTTTGGATTTCAAATCCTACTGATGTAAGTCATATTTTGTCATGAATGTTATTGTCTCGATCTAGGAATCCTTGCATCAGGGTATAATAGAAGCTTTGTTCAGATGAATGTTTGGTAGTGTATGAAATCCATTGTTTCAAACAATAATTAACTGTTGCCTCAGTTTTGGACATCCACCTTTTGCTGGTGAAGGCTTTTATAGTTTATTTATATAAGCCTTTTATTTAAGGAAATGAAAATAATTACTTTTTAACAATTATTGTAACATAAAGGTAACTATTAGAGAAGAATGGAGGATAGAATATGTGAGGCAACGAGCGAGACAAAGTTGTACACTGAATAATTCTGTGATATGATCTGGAGGCACAGTAAAAATCTTGATACAACGTATTTCTATGGAGCATGAATTTTTATACTTTATACTGAAAGTACGGTGTACTGAAAATATCCAAAAGAAGTACAGCATAGAGTAGAAAGAAAAGAAAATGATCATACTTCAACCCTACTTTAATGTTTCGTAAAATAATCTGAAATTTTCTTTTGTTTCATCTTTTTTAGAATTTTCCGTGTAACATAATTCTTTACATCGTCAAATGATATAAATAATGTCTCTGGCACTTCATCAAATTTTATGATAAATATCTTTAATTTCTCCAAACACTCCGATGCTTCTAACGATGTCACTAGTGATGTCACCCTTGACTCAACCTCTACCTCGTCTTCAGAGTCTACTTATTTCCTCACTTAGACAAGTAATGCTCTCTACTATGGCACCATTAATAAAGGCATAGTTTCCAAATTTTTATCAACACCTGAAAACTCCTCAAAACATGAGTGAAGAATGAAATTGGAGTTTTGAAGAAACCTTACCAAAGCTCTCCGGGAACATTAAAATCCTCTTTATAAGTGGAATCTGCAACCTGTGATGAAAATATAATGCCCAATTTCTTCCAGCAATTACTAATTGTCATCCCACTGGCATACCACCAGTCACTCATGATCATCTCCATGCCCTGACGATTGTGAAAATATGAGAGGGATAACTGACCCTTGGTTCTAAATTTTTCAGTTTGGAAAATCCTTTCTTTTGGGATTTTGGCAGAGTACCGCAGATCTTTTCGTACTAAAGACAAAAGGTGCCTTCAAAGTTGATTATGATGTCATTGAGCAAGAATTGGGTATACTTGAGTCATTTACGGATGAAAGCATATGTTAAAACCACAAAAATCTTTTTTCGGGACCTCTGAATTTCATACATAGTATTGAAAAGTATGTTAAGTTGAAGTATGATATTTTGAAATATTTATGCAGTATTCATACAGAAAACTTGACGAGGATTCAAAAAAGTATGTTAATTTGAAACATACGTAATTGTGAAGTACGTTGTAACGAGATTTCACTGTATTCAGCATTCCTATAGAAAGTAATTTTAAATACACTTATTGGAGTTGGTTAGACAATGAATATCATAAGCCTCTAAATTAAAATTTTTGGATTGTGGTAAAATTTTGTGGGTTCCAGTCAGATTGAATAACAGCCTGAGAATTCGTCTTGAGGATTTCTGTAAGCATAGATATTTTGAAGAAAGTCATTTTCTTTTTGTTAATATCTTAGAAATTGGCTTCATTTCAAACCTTAAAAGATTTGATGTTGTTATTTGTAACCAAAGTTTTCCTTTTTTTATATTTAAAGTCCCTGGAATGCTGTAGCCATTTCAAATTATCAAACTATTATTTTTAATGTTTTTTTAGTCTGTAGATTTCTCATTCAAATCAACTCTAGCAATAAGCCATGGCTGGAGATTTATTTTCTTATATTTTTCTTTTGAGCATGGTAAAATAATATTTTATAATTGTAATGACCAGCAGTTGATAAACGTAGTTTTGAACTGGGATATTCAGGAGTGTTTCAGGTGCTTTTTTATCTCCTGTTGTTCAACATGTCTGCAGGGAAATGTAAATGAAGCAAGAGATCTTCATACCATGCTCATTTTTGTGTCACTCTTTGATATTCTCTAATAGACTTATTGCTCAATTGGATTCTCCTCTATATTGTTGGATAAGAGTTTGCTTTCTGTTTTGTATAGCTGTACAGATATGTAAAGTAATTGTGTTATTTCTTTTAATATTATAGCCAGTGTTGTTGATGTGCCATGTAAATCTTTAAGGCTCTCAAAAGATGAAATTATTCATAATGTTAAATTTTCTTTTATATGAATTGTACAGTTTTAAATCGTAATTATTTTAAGTGAAAATTTTTCTTTTTTTCATGCTACACCCTTCTTAGCATTTCCTTTATGTTTATATACTCTGTTAAACTTATTATATTAAATAATATGTGTGTATGTGTGTGTGCATGCCTGTGTGTGTATGTGTTTCACATTATTTACCTTCTTGCAGATAAATGAATTTCAACAAATGAATGAAAATATATTCCTGATATTCTGTTCATGTTATCCGTCCAAAATGTTATTAATAAGACAAGGGTTGATTTGGCTACCAAACACATGTATAAAACACTTATAATACTATTTAGTTATGAAATTTTTCCCTTTTAAAGCCATCTTGGTGTTTGGGTCATCAGATGTATGTTATTTGCAGCCACATACTAAGTGGAGGCATTCTTTGCGACTGAACATTATGTATTGCCATCCAATTGTATTTCCGTCAGATTTGTGCCTAAGCAGTGTCCACATCGATTTAATGCTTTTTGAGAAGTCCGCTTAGAATGTGCACTGGAAAAGAAATATTTCTCATGGAAAGGGATATTTAGTACATAGCATTGGAATTTTTTATATCTTTCATTGTCATTGAAGCAGTTGACATTTAATTTTATGTGATGCAATTTTTGAATTGTCTTCCTATGCATCTAATTTAGTAATTAGAATGATTTATTGGGAGAAGCAATAGATAAACCATTAAATACATTGAAGCATACATAAGTTTTCATTGGCAATATAAATATTGATATTTGTATTCAAATAATGCATGCATTAAAAATGTATATCATTTTACATTTTTGAATCTCTTGAGAACGCCATTCTGGACATATGTGGTCTATGTCATTGTAATTTTAAAAAATACAATGTGCATAAATCTGACCATTTGTCCTTCAAAATGCAGTTATAAATAACTGATTTTTCAGGTGAATAGATCTGTGTGTAGGTTACCTTTGTTTTGTATTTATGTACATGCAGCCTCTGTGTTGAATGTCTTTAAACATCTCAATCAATTTAAGAAGGAAATTAAGAGAAGAAACTAAAGTGTACTATGCTTTATTTGTACAGATGTTTATAATGCATTGTTCTATTGATTTGTGCATGTAGACATTTTTGTTTTCTTTTATAGATGAATAACAATTTAAATAGTATCTTTCATGTTATTTATTATGGCAAAGACATGTAAATAATGTTTCACTGAATTAAATTTTTATTGAGTCATTTTATTGAATAATCAAATTAAATTATCCAAGAATAAAATCACCTACAATGAATTATTGAAAATGGAATTGTGACTTGAATATACTAGGCCAGTGGTGCTCAGCCTTTAACCTATCCTATGCCATTTTTCTAGTGCCAGAATTTTGATGCACCACTTAGTTCTTATCATGCAAAAATGTATATATAATAATAAAAAATAAATCCTACATAATGTTATTTCTGGGGTAATTTTGGTTCCTCCAAATTGTTGATATTGGGCTGTAAATTTTTTGTTGCACATATTAGCTGATATTTTTATTAGAATCAATGAATTGTGTTGCTTGTATTTGACATATATCATTGATGAGAATACTTGCTCACGCATTCTTGCAAAGTGACACAAGTATGCTGGGTGAATTTTTTTAACATATAGAAGCTGGGTTGCCACCTCTTCGGGCTTGACCTGAAGCCTTTGGGTTTTGAGACTAGTCTATGGGTTAAAGGTATAATTCTCCAGGTCAACAACACATATGAAGCAGTATGGATAAATAAATACATTACATTTGTATGAATACTCACGATTGTGTATCAAACATTTAAATATAGCCACAAATACTTTTCTTTCTTTACATATGAGAATCTGCTACAAATTATGAAATCTCTGGGTCAGATGAGAAATTCTCTGGGTCATTGACAAATTTGAGGTGGCAACTCTGTGTAGAAGTTGTCCACAAGGCAATATTTTCTAGAACTGGGTCATACCAGCATCTATAAGAACAGTGCAAAGCCCATCAAATTAACTTGACTGTCAAATTTGATATCAAATCAACAACTTACACCTGCACATTAAAATCCAAATTGTTGATTTTTTCTTCAGTAATAGCAAATGGGTTGGTAAATAATATTGTTCTAATTTCTTCATGTTTATATAAGTTTATTTAAGCTCCGTGTGTCATTTTTAAAAGCTTGAAGCAAAACTGATGGTGCATGGTCTACAGACTGAGCACCCTTTTTACTAAACAAACCCTGCGACCATAAAAAGGTTGAGTAAACCAGGTGTGCAAAGCAATAATCCTGATTGTTTATTTGCTGTTTACAGTAGATAGAGTTGACTTGCAATGGGAAGTTTTAAAGATAATTATAAATTCAGTCACGAATCAAACTGCTAGACTAAGGTGGTACCTAAAGAGTAAGTGCAGGAAATACACAATGAAGTGCCTATTTTTTCTCATATTCAATATTAACCCTTTAATTGTACAATTAAACTTGCAGGGATGCTTCCAGAATTGACAATTTGACAGGGGAAATGTAAAATTAGAAGAGCAGCAAGGGGAAATCAACACGTTTTATGGATGCTAGGGTTTACCAGTATGTAACTGTAGTAGGATTTTATTGGAAGGCTATGGGACAAGCCCCCTGCTCGCTGCTGCTTACCAACTCCCCCTCCCCACTTTGCTCGATGTTTCTTCATTCCTACCATGTACCTATTGGATTTAGATTAGTTTAACGGGAATATGTTTTGAATATTCAGCTGAGAATGAATTCAAAACATGAATAACCATAAAACATTTTTGCAGCTGAAATTAATTGAACAAGTGCTTAAAATATTACTTGCCTCTAATAAAAATAGCTGCGACTGAGCTGTAAAAAAAATGAATACATGCATTTCAACTACAAAACAGCCACCATAAGCGGCAAAATGCTTCTGACGATAACTGCTCTCTAGCCAAAATGCTTGTATTAATTTTTTCACAACCCAGTCAGAGGCAAGTAAATTTTTTAAGCACTTGTTCTAGAATCACTTAAAAAAAAACATTTCAGATTATCAATGGCCTATTGGTCAAGAAATACGTTAAGTAAAACGGAGTGCATGCAATTGATTCTAAATAGGAGCAATGTTTCCATAAACGATGGAAAAATAACACAGTATTGAAACATGCAAAGCAATTCTTAATTAAAATTTACTTTAATGCTGGAATAACATTTTTATAAACTATTAAATGCAAGAAATAAACTTGAAAATGCAATATTTAAAATTTTATAGTATACCTATTTCAACTGTTAATAAAATTAAACCTCTTTATAGTTGCAAAATTAATTTTCTTTGTATATATGCAAAAATCACACTATGTACCTCAATTAGATGTTTCACTTTTTTAAAAAGATTAATGGCATAATATAAACTCGAAGACTACATTCACTTCTGATAGCAATTTAATTTTTATAGCAGCAAAGAGTGAACTAAATACATTTGTCTTTAAGAATTATCTTGCTTGGTTTTAAAAATATAACAATTGAGGTGAGATTATATTTAAACATCAAAAACATATTTGCTCTTATATAAAGTTCAGATTCAAAACTATTACGCAAAATATAAATCAAACGCATTATTTATGAATAAATTTGGCATATTCTCAAAGTTGCAGTCATATCTAGATAAATACAGTAAGTATATATAATTTAACGATTTGAGGTTAATTTACGTAAAATTTAAATAGTAATCTCATTGCATGACTCAACTCTGATTATCGTTGCCAAATTATATTGCTCTCATTATGCACATCATAAACTATAAGACGTAAGAACAACCAAATTTGGTATAGTTCCTACTTACATCTCAACTTTGTGAATATATAAGGTTTGGTTGATTATAGTCAGTAATAGTCTATAATAATAATATAGGGCAGTTTCTCAACCTTTTTGGTGCCGCAGACCCCTTATGAAGTTCCCATATTTTTGCACAAATTTGGTTTGAATAGACATTGAAGTATATACCAAAATGTAGATATTTTGGTATTAAATTGGTTTAAAATATATGATAACAGAGAAAGCCTATCGTACTGCCATATTTCCACTAGAAGGATATGGAGGTAAAACTACCAATATAAAAAGAAGTAGATTATGGTTCAGTCCTGGCTGTAACTTCGCTGTTTTTAAATGAGGAAAACAATAATAGCCATGAATTAACGACTAGGAACTTCAAAACTTGATTCGAAATAGTCAAAAATGAAAAAGAAACAAAATTGAAGTAACTGACATTTTATTAGTAAAATGGTTGAATAAAGCATTTTATATTGTTGTATATAATAAATTACATGATTAGTGTTTTTCTTCTTTGATAAGTAAAAATATAAAGACATTGAAATTACGTGCTAAAAAACTAATGCGAATTCTGTTCTTGAACTCTTTTTATTAACGACTCCAATCTGGGCTCAATGGAGTTTAATAGGGCCAATCGCATACAAGCATCAAGTCGATTTATTTTCTTTGTTTTTATTGACGTCATAGCTGAAAATCCTGCTTCACATAAGTATGTCGAAGTGAATGGTAGCAAAATTTTGAAAGCTTTTTCACTCAATATGCTATATTCATTCCTAATATACAAAATGCTGCAAGCGACTTTTCCCTAAATGAGTTTGTCTTCTTCCAATGGTGTAAGTTGAAACCCAGATTGACGTGCAAAAGGATATTGTATCCATAGGCTATCCTTAAAAATATCTTCAGATCTTCTCATCTAAAACAATGTGTTTATTGGTTACTATTTGACAGTACTGAGGTAACATATCATAATACATATATCCATTCTTTTATACTAAATTAATAACTTTTTCTGCAAAGCTTTTATTTTTTAATTCATGACAAATATATTACTTGACTGTCCTTGCAGGGAGAGGTTAAGTTCATTGAATATGCTGAATATGTCACTTAAATGGGCAAGTTTGGACAACCAATTTCCATTATCATAAAGTATTCCTAAATCAGAGTTCCTCTCTTTCAAAAATATCTTCACCTCTGCTTTTAGCTCTACTATTTAATACCTTCCCTCAAGAAAGCCAGCAGACATCGTTATGCAGAGGAAGTGAAGTATGAGCAGAACCAATCTCTTCGCACAGCACAATCATGAATTAGTAGCACTTTCACAAAATTTATAATTTCAACTGCTTGTGAAAGTACTTCGCTGAGTTCTGGCACTATTTTTTTGGAAGCTAGTTGTTCGTGGTGTAATAACTCACTTCTTTGATCTCGAATAATGTATTCTAAGCCGTGCATGAATGTCCGGCGGTATACCGTCAACTCGTCGCAGTCAATTCGTCGCACGTCAATTCGTCGCAAGACAACTCGTCGCACGTGACGAGTTGTCGTAGAACCAATGCTGTCACACTTCAGCGTAAAATCTACAAAATTTACATTTTTGCCAAAAAATTGTGGAAATTTTTGGGGGGTCAGCTTCTATTCGAGCAGATACGGTATGTGTGAGAATATGTGACCGTGTCAAATGGGCTTTAGAAGTGCCCTCTGGCATAGGTTTGAAAAAGTTTGAAAGGATTGAAAATAAACGGATTTGTTATAACTATTTTAATTTTTATTATTCCAGTGCTTGCAATTATATACTTGATACTTTTTCGTGTAAGGTATATTCCAAAACATGGTGTTGTACGCAGTCAGACATCACATTCTGTACACATATACAGTGGAGCCTCGATATATTGGACTAAAAGGTGGGGGGGGGGGGGGAAGGTTTGTCCGAAACATCAGAAGGAAATGTATATGTTTGCTTAAATTGTTAAAATGCACATGTTATGAAAGATAATGTTTTACTCTGCTATATATTTATACAAATTGTTAGAGCGCGTGAAATAATAGCACAGAGTTTTCTAATTAATTTACGACAAGTATGAATCGCATTAATTTTTATATTTTACTAGTGAAAGGTGCTTGCAGTTTGTTAGCAGGAGCATATTTCTATAAGAACATAATTAAGAATGAAATAAATTATAGTGACCATAAGAAAAATGGCTTGCGAAATGAAAATTGATATTCCCTTGCATTCTTATTTGAAACGGAATTATTCTTAGGAATGGAACTTGGGATACTTTTTTGAGTTTTTAGATTTTTCCAGACCCTGGTGGAAATTTGGGAGAAAGTAACAGTGAATACAAAAAATGTTTTAAGACAAAAAACCCACAAGTAACGCAAGTCAGTGAATCACAACCAGTCACAATGATCAAACACAGGAGCAATTAATTTTTGTGGATTTACATTGTATCTAACGTATATACTGGTGTATAACGCATAGTTTGAAGATCAAATTTTTAGATCATAAAGTAAGGATGCTCATTACACATGGGTAACACTTTTGGGCACTTAAAATCTGAAATTAAAGTGAACCTACCTCGCACCAGATTCACGCTTTTTGGGTGAATTAAGGGGAAAACCAGAGTAATTATCAATAATCCAGATTAATACAGATATTAATTACACATTTAGAATACCTAGTTACTTCTGTACAGTTATAAATCCATCCCCTCCAAATATTCCACATTTCACTAGCTCATCAGCTGATTGCTGTAGTCTTTGCAAAATCACAAGATAGACTTCCCGCAAAACACGCATCGAAAACAAAAAAAAACATAGAATAAGCAAATTGAAATAATTTTATTTAGTTAATGATTCTAGTATGTACAATTGACAATGTAAGTAATTTAAAACCCGTATAATGACGTGTATGAACTTAATCTTACCCATCACGTTTCCTGTTTCCAGATTTGTTTGTTAAATTTTCGCGTTATTCCTTCTATTAAACAGTTTTAGAATGAGATAGGAAAGAGAGAACCAACATCCACTATAATTCTATTTTATAGATCCCTTTTTGTCTGATTTAAAAGGATTGGCAGCAGTGGCGCTGCGGTTTTCTACACGCCATCAGTTTTCTCATCTTACTGTATGAAGTTGCTGCCATCTCACCTCAATCACTTTCATTATTGATGATGTCTCTATAAGATATAACGTGGAGCTTATTGAACGTAATACAGTTATGGACAAGTCGAAGTGTTTTAAAATTCTTATACCTCCCAAAAATCAAGGGTGCATGTTATACACGTGATATAAGAAAAAGTCGGGATTTTTTTGGAATAAAGTATGGGTGCACGTTATACACGGCAGTTATACACTGGGCACATCATACACGAGTATATACAGTAATTATATACATTATAATTTGTATATAATTACCATATATTGTGACGTATAAGTCGACCTTGACTTTTCAACTTGAAAATGCTAGATTAGGCATACGTTCGCAGTAAAAGTCGACCCCCTTTGTTTCACTAAAAAATACTTCTCATGAAATCGTTGTCAGACAGAATCAAGGTCCTGTACAATCCAAATTTTAAAAAGATACAGAAATAAACGTAATAATAAAATATATATAAATATTGTTTAGGGTCCGTGCGATTCTTCTTGAGCCTTCCATGTGACAGGTGTTTTAATTTCAACCAATAAGAAACTGCTATTCTCAGAGAGCTTGACCAACTAAATAATGGTTCCTATGATTCGATTGATGTCAGCTGTTAATGACGCTATCAAAATTAACTATGCCAGTGATCGCAGTTAACCTCTACGGTGGTGAAATTCAATAAAATATCTCATAGGTTGGCAGCCATAAGGCCCATACACACGTCAGTTAATGGCCGGACGGCGGCCTCAAGGCAGCCTGAACGGATGAAATCCGGACGAAAAACCGACGTGTGTACACTCGCTGGCGGCCAGGGCCTGGCAACTCAACGGTTTTCAGAGGTTGAAGTTACGCACTGCTGCATTGCTAGATGTCACTGGAAGCGCTTCAAAATGAAAGTGGAGGAGGGGATGGGTCTCGTGGTTAAAGCCGTTACAGTCGATGTATGATCATGGCCAGCCCTGTGCACCTTACTCTTGTGGGAAATAGGTTCAAGTTACGACTACATTTGTTCATAGATCGCACCAAGCGCGCGCGTTTAAAATATCAGGTTATTTATTCCTCGTAAAATGCTTAATATATATGATCGCAAAATTTTAAATAGAAATATAAAATTGAAAAAACAACAAAATTATTGTACGTTATTGATATTGCTTTATTTAAGCTTCGTTAGATGTACACATAACAAGTAAATGCCGTATTTTAAGTGAGAAACAATTCTGTAGCATTTCAGCTGAGATTGCAAAAAGGTTTTTGCAAACATCACAAATTATTTGCTATATACACTCAGAAAGATGGCACAGTTACATTACAAAGTAGTACCAGATAAAACAAACAGTTGCCAAATCTCAATTCAAACATTAGCAATTCAACAGAGATCACACATGGAAAAGTACAAAATATGTGGAAATGTATCCTCAACTGGTATTACACAAACAGAAAAAAGTGAGACTAAGTATAAGAAAATCTTAACATACACGAAGTACTATAGACAATACTGTAAACCATGAAAATATGCAATTGAACATAGACAAAAAATGTAATATGAACATAATGAACAATGAATTAACAAAAAAGATGTATGCAGGTACATACTAAATAATAAAAGGTTGCAAATTATCTGCATTGCGCTAGTTCATGCCACAAAATGCATATAAAATCATACTTTCTCTCAAAGCTAATGAGAGCATTGATATTAGATAATTTGAAATCACAGGAAGGTAAAAGTATGTACATACTGCAACATCTCAAATGTGTTAATTCATGCAAGCATATAAACAGTGACACCCTTCACATGACATATATACAAGTTCATAATATCATATCAAGGTAACCAAATAAACAGTATAAAAATGAACATATATACACTAAGCAGTGCATACAACACACAGAAACCATCCAAATATGTACTCTAACATTAAGAGGCATGATGTAATACCTGTTCCCAAACCTAATGAGGGCAATGATATTAGGCAGATAATTTTAAATCATAAGAAGTGAAAATGTGTACATACTGCAACATAAAAGGTCGCACAATATCTGAATTATGTTAATTTCCCCAACAAAAAGCATATAGAAATTAAAAGATTGAATAATGAATATGTACATATATATATATTTACAAAATTTAAAGCCTATACCCTACAATAACATATATTAACAAAGAAATGTAAAACCTATACCCTAAAATAAAACATTGACAAAGAAATGTAAAACCTATACCCTAAAATAAAACAGTGACAAAGAAATGTGAAACCTATACACTAAAATAAAATATATTTACTAAGACGTGAAAATTATACCCTAAAATAAAAAAATTACAAAATTTTAAACCATCTTGTGGACCACCGCTCGCACACCCCCACGCTCATACATGTCACGAACCTGCCAGTTTTGGCAAAATGAAAGCCATTCCAAGCACCTGCACATAAAGACATTAATCGGTATGAATAATCATAGATTACCAGAAAGATAAAAAAACCTGCAAGGTTCACAAAATTTCTTAAAGAATTGGAAAACCGTCTCATTTAAGAAGCATTGGAAATTGTACCATCGAACAAATAGTGCCATTATACCCCCACATTAAGTTAGTTATTCTTAACATAATTGCAAAGGTGCACTCGGTTTTATATAAAAGGTAATCACGAACATTTTATTAATTTCTTTATAAAAGGTCAAGGAATAATAATACAAAAATATTTCACACTGGAAATTATAAATGCAAATTAATCACATTACGACAATTAGCAGGAATAAATGCATTTTAGGAATTGCTGTCATATTTGGAGTTAAATTAATGCTTTGAAACATACCACATTTGTTTGTACATGAAATTTTCAGTTTCCTTTTATCTCATATAAGAATGTTGCAAATGTCAATATACACATTACCTGCCCTTTGTATTCTATCATATGCTGTAAAAGTTTCTATTAAATTAAAGATAGTTTCTCACAGTTTGAGAGGTTAATAGTAAGTGCAAAAAGACTAGAAGAATCGACATAGTTTTTTAAAAACAAATACGGAAAGAATGATTTAATTCCTACGTCCTAAAGAGTATGTAAGGAACGAATCTCCAAAAGAATACAATAATTCACATTGAAGCTGAAATCATGTAATTTATAATTTACAAAACGTAATAATTTAGGCAGCAACTTTTCCACTAGATTTAATTGACGAAACTCATGTATATTTCAAACAAACCACCTATACATATTTAACAAATGGAGAGACCAATGACACATATATGTTCGCCTTACAAATCCCTTCATTTAGTTAAACGTACTTCCTCAAAGCGGAGTGAATAAATAAAATTCTAAATTTTGCTTATAAATGACAATCTTCGCACTGAAAACAACCGTTGTATCTATTTATAAACTACACTTATAACTTGCAGAAACACTTCAGCATTCACAAGAAAAATATTCATTAATATAAATTAACTTACACTTTTTCCGTCCTCAGGAAATTAAAAAATTTTCTTGTCCCATCGCTGCGTCCCTCACACCCACTCACAGAACACACCTTCCTTCTCACTTTAAAATCTTTTGACATTTTATCTTTGTTGCCACTCTCTGACATAATGGCCACGCTCAGACCTGCTTTGTTTTTACGATTATAACCTACAGATACAAAGTCACAAAGTTCTTTCAAGGTTTCTGTTCTGGCCGTGAATACAGAAAAACGATTATAAATTGTAACCAAATTTGATTCAATATCAATTAGCCAGGAATCCCTTGCATGCTGAACACAATTATGTAAGATATACGGGCAGGGCATTTTATTCCAAGTAATTCCCCAACTTCCGCAGACAAGAGTACATAAACATTGCTCTGTCCATTTCCATCAACATAACCAAAATTGGAGTTGCAGTTATCCCCTCCAAATGCGATACACTCTTCTGGCCAATCATATGTTTTTAAAACAAGGTGACTTATAGTCCCCTCTGATTCATTTTAAACATTTCAATTCAACTAGCTTGTGTGAGTCCTTAAACATGACGATCAAAATACTGTACGAGTATTCGAAAAATTTTTCGTGATAAATTATTGCTACCATCAGTGGAGATCCTGATGTACATATTCAAGTTTAATTTTTATTAAAGGTAGAGAATGTGGAGCTAATACCTTGTCAACTATTGCTTTGTGGCTGGTGAAATTTTAGTAGCCATCTTTGAATCCGCAAATAATCTTATTTGTGCAAATCACTGATCGATAACTCAAAGTGATGTCAAACTGAATGAAAGCCTAAAGTTACAAGCAGAAACAATTTCAGCCTACTTTCTATTTTTAGTAATAGCATCATTTGTAATTTTTCCTCATGTAGTGCCAGAATTACTGTTTCTCATATGCTTGGCTGAATTTAAATGCTACTCCAAACCTAATTTTCCCTTTTCCACTACATATATTGATTTTACAAGTATTGCTTTTGTCACCATCTTTGTGAATCGGTGTAATGTAAGCAATTTTAAAGAGGTCAGAAAAAACGCCACTGCTAAAAGATTTTTAAATAGTATAAACAGTGGGTAAACCAGTGATTGACTGCACTTTTTAAATAAAAAAGGGAGAGAGTTCATCTGGGCCAGTACACTTTGTAACATTTGTAGACAATAATTTCCATAGTACATCCTCAGTTGAAACTGTCATTTTTCCAAAGGAAAACGTGTAATTTATGTCAAAGGCAGGCTTTGTGTCAGGTATCACAGTACTGTGGACCTTAGAAAAGTTCCTTACAAAGAGGTTTGAAATATCGTGGTCATTATTTGCAACATGTTCTTCATAATAATACATTATGCTTGGTATTCTATCCAATTTTTGATGATTTTTAACATGTCTCCAGAAATACTTTAAGTTATAGGGAATATTTGTTTCCATGTTATTTATATTGTTTTTGCAACATGAACCAGAATGTTTTTTGCATTCACCTCGGATTTTAGAAAAATTATGATAATCATCATTACTCCCAGTAATTTTGAAAATTTTATGGTAATGTTTCTTGAGTTTGATACATTCCTTTAATTCAACACTAAACCATTTAGGATAAGATGATGTTTTGATTGTTAAGGTAGGAGTACACAGTTCTATAGCTTCATAAAGAATAGAGTAGAAAATTGATAGAGCATTATTAATCTCCAAATTGCACAATATTCCTAGCCAGTTTAAAGTATCTAAGTAGTTAGTCAATGTAGTATAATGACAGTTTCTATAATCATAAATAGTAAATTGATAATTGTTATAATCTAGTTCTTTGGCCAACTTTACACTGTAATGAATATCAAGGTGATGATTAACACATTTTTAAATAGGATATGGATCCTTTTCGGAAGTTACTTGCCCTGAATTAGAAAAAGCTAGATCTAATAGTAAATTGTACAAATAGTACTCATCTGCTTAAGACCCAGTAATGTAAAACTTTCATTTATAATTCTTGCTTGAGTGGTGAAAGACATGCTATCACAGTCAGTGTTCCAACAGGGATCAAGTAAATTGTAGTCCCCAGTACAATAATATCAAAAAATTGTTATTATTCACAATATCTTCAACCACTTCACAATGAGATAAGTACTTATCAATGGCAGAGGCTGGGGGGATATACACTGCCCCAATTAAAACCTTTGCCTCTTGACTACAAATGTTTACAAAAATGTTCTACATTAATAATTTGGCTTATAACCTTTACAGATTGCAATTTTGTTTTAATAGCAATTAAAACCCCACCACTACGAACTTTATTAGAAGTAATTACACTGCAATCATGTCTATAAATGTCTAAATGAGGTAAGTCCAATTCAGAGTTATGTCTTCACTGAGCCTAGTCTCAGTGAGTACGATAACGTCATAGTCAGCGGTAGAAATAGCTAGTTTAAGTTGCTCTAATTTTGTCCTTAATCCCCTTACGTTCTGATAATAGATTGAAAGCGTTGTTAAGGACATAAGTCTTTTGACACTTTTTGCTTTTTTACTATGTTAGGAGTGACAATACTACTTGATATGCTACTCCTTTACATTCAAAGGAGGAATAGTGGCCTTGTGTTTTTATATAAATTGTTAAATAACCATATTAAAAGCCCAGAATTACTTAATTTAATAAACCTCAGAGTGCCTTTAATGTATACAAGGTTAGATATGACTTTTCATATACCATATATGGACAAATTATATGTGCATTTTACCTTTGTATACTATGATGAGAGACTACAAACTTATAAGTCATAAAGTTGATATATTCAATGAATCACTGCAATCATTTAAAACTAAGCTGCAATGCCTAACTTAAATGTGGTAGAAATTTATGCCAACTTATGTCTATTTTAATTCAGGTAAATTTTTATTAAGTACCATGAATCTGATATAATTTTACTTTATGCCTTAGAATATTTATTTATTTATCATTTTTAAAGTTTACCCAACAAAATAATTACAGGATAAACTGGTTTACATTTTAATAAATACACTTGATTCTAATTATCTTGATATCAAGATGGCAAATTATATATGTAACGAAAAAGCAATACAAAAGCATATACATTCACAAGCATAAAATATTCATTATTCAATACAATGATATATATATATTACCATACACGACCTATGAACTATTTATAAATAAGGCAAGTAACAATGGTAGTTATACAATTGTAGTTATGTATTACCAATAACAACGAATGAAATATATTTATAAAAGAAGTGAGGCAGATAACAATCATATATTCCTTCATTTTCAAGATATGTACATAATTTCAAACAATGGTGAAATTATAAATTCATACATATCTTTTATTGAGTACCCCAATAAAGCCGATAATTATGTTATATACTCAGACTTTCTGATAAAAATGTCTAGATTAGAGAAGTACTTATTATAACTAGCACATATCCTCCTTAATGTTGAGTTCATACAAAGGTTTGTACGATATTGTTATATTGTCAGATGGATTTTGAGTATAATTTTTATAGGATTTGTGATTTTTATGTGCGATAGTATAATTTTTCTTACTCTTGTGCTTTAATGGTTTATATTGTATTAGAACGCACGTTTAAATATTTTGGCTTATTTTTAATACATTTCTGATTGTATTTTTAGGAAAAGGCCTTGTCCCGTAAATAGAGTATTATTATTATCAGTGTAAAATTCATAATAGAGAGGAGTTTACCTTTATAAAATATACGATAATATTACAATAATAAAATTTTATAAATTTCTATAAATTGATGCAAAGGATGATTCGAATATACTTATGTGACAGGCATTAGCTGTAATAATGGGAGATACAAATGGAGAAAGACGGTCGGACAATTGTAAAATTAGATAAAGGATTTGTTGGAAATTGACGCACGAATGCTTTTTTTGAAAATATATTACGTGAGTTTTTGGATTTCAAATAGGAAATGAGGTGGAAGTTTACCGTGAAGAAGGAATCACCCGAGTTTTTTATGGTTCTTAAGTTCTTATGAAGGCTAATTCACTTACTAAATAGAGTATCTTAGTTAGGACAATTACAAGTGTATTTTTCTACCTGTTCCGGACATCTGTGTTTGTAAATCAGTAGGTTCCTACGGTAGGTACCTACATTTCAAATTTATACGAATATTTTATCGGTATCAATTGAATATACCACAGGTTTCCAAAGTACATGGATAAGATAAAAACCTGAAAGTATTTTCCGGAGTATAATTGCTATTCTTATAATTACACTCGTGAATAGTTTTTAATAACTAATAATTGTTTCCGCATAATTTGTAAATGCCGCCGAAACTACCCATGTAATTGTTTATGAAGACGTCCTACAGAAAAATAAATGTTACAAAAAAACGCATACGTATTTGGTCCAAAAATTCGTTATTAATTAATTAATTACATTGTCGGTTATTAAGCAATCTGAAAATATATTTTAATGCCTTATTTTTACCCCTCTCCACGACGAATCCAAATTTAGGTTTGCAAAGCAAAAGTTTAATGCCAATAAATTTGATTTACTGCAAGTAATTTATAACATTTAAGCAAATTTTATCGATGCTACAATAAGTTATAATTGTGTTCCTACTAAAATGAGAAATCAAGATATAAAAAGGAATTGTTTATTTTTTGTGGTTTTTTTGTCGAAATTGTAAATATCCAGGTTTATAAGGGGAAATGTTGGTTAGCCTGCGCGTTACTTCTGGTTACTTCGTAGAAATCTTAAAATGGCTGACGGGGTTGTCTGTTATGTGCGTAATACAGTTCGAAATTTATTTTGTTTCCATCAGACCTTTTTAGAAGGAAAAAACTAGACCTTTTTATTGTATTCGAAATTTAATGTTGATAGTTATGATCGTGATATATGTTTGGCCGTGTGTTCTTCGAAAACTGGTCCACGTGATAATCATTTTGACAGCAGAGTTTTAATACTTTTGGTTATTTTATGTGTTTACACCAGAACTTTTTACAAGTAAAAACTAATCCTTTTTATTGTATTCGAAATTTAATGTCGATAGTTTTGATCTTGACAAAATTTTGGCCGTTTATTCTTCGAAAACAGTGGTGCATGTGACGCATTTTGACATCAGTTTTTAATTATGTACTTTTAGTTTGATTTGTGTACGTTTTAAGACACTTTAAGCGAAGTGAAGTATTATCTAAAGTTTTTTATAGTTTCAATGTGTGTAATCTTCACATTGCTTACTGGACATTAATGAACTTCTCTTAATAGTACTATTTCTTATTTTATAATACAATGATATGTGAATTTGTATATGTAATTATTCAGTATGCCCTGCTTTGCCACTTAATTGTAATTTATGGTGATGTTTTGATGTATTATTGTTTTTCGTTAGTCCACTCGTGCTGTTATATTGTTTTACTTTGTATTTTCTTTTGTGATTGAGTTTGTCTTATTGATTTGCCATGTAACTTTGATCTTCTGGAAAATAAATGTACTGTTATTATTGTGTGATACAGCTGTCCTGGTCAATCTCCTCGAGGATTTATATCTACAAAGGTAAGGAAATCTTAAATAACTTCTCTGTTCATCTTTGATTTATAGTTGAAATATCTTTACCGTATATATATGTATATAGGAAATGTTATATTTATCATATTTATGTATAATGGAGTAATTATTTTTATAAATTAGTCCTTATGTATAACATTTTGTTACTGCATAACATGTTTAATGAGTGATTTTATCGTTGTAAAGTATCATTTTCTGTGAAGAGTTGGTAAAATTTTTTGCAAGGACGGATTTGTTTATGGGCAAATATAGCCAAGATATGGCGTTACACTCTTAACGTAGGATTAATTAAGGGTTTGTTATCAATATATATTGTGTTTTGAACGTAAAAATTATAGTTTACCTCATAAAATGAGAATCTGTGTTTTTAAAAACGTATGAATAATACATTATTAGCCGGTTTCCATTACTTTATAAACTTCAAATCAAAAGTTATTGTTAAGGTTTTGTAGAATTTTTATCCTTTGGGTGCGAGATTTCTGAGTTGGTTCTGTCGTTGTTTCAGATGCGAGCCTCCGAAGAATGAAGTCTGAAAACGCAGCCAGCATGGTAGATCTTCCACAGGCCAGCTCTGCTTTGCGATGTCAAGAAAGAAGATGGGTGAGTGTGATTGATTTTGCATTTCAAATTAGAACTAATGAGCTTCCCGCTTTAAATATATATTTCATGTCCTGGCATGTGCAGAAACTACATTAGTCTTACGTATTTTTACACATAGGGGTATTTTCTCTCTACGGCAGTTTTAATATATCTGGAAGCTGCGGAAGTGCTCTTCTCGTACCAGCATCTGTTATGCTTTTCTCAGTTATTAAAAAACAAAGCTCTACGATATTGACATTCTTTATTAATTTTTCCTAAATGTGAATCATCTCGTCGAGTAGCTAATCCGTTTCCTATTGCTGAGTTTAAATTTGTGTCGTTTCTTCGTCTTCCGCCGTTGGCTGCATCGATTCTGTTTTGGCTTCTTCTTATATTACTCCCTTCTTCAGTTTGTTCGTTTCTTCTTTGTTACCTGATTTCGTTTATGGTCTCTCTCGCTGTTTGCCTTTGCTCATCTGTCCGTATTTTATCTTCTCACTCTTTCTCTTCTACGTCGTTCTTCTTTATCTTCTTCTGTCTCTATAATATTTATTTATTTATTCATTTAGTCACATGGTGGCTGGATGTGCCAGGTGGCGACAAGTAACATAAAATGACACAATAAAGTACGTTTGAATCAGATTTACATTAAAATTTTCGAAAGAATCAATTTAGATTCACGTCATTGGTACATAAGTAAAAATTACACAGATTCAAAGGCCTCGTTATCTTCTTCTTTCTTCCATTTGATGAATTAATGGGCTATTATTGCCTTAAACTTTAATTAAAAGTTATATTTGTAGTAATTAAAATGCTGATAGTAACAACAACCTGGGAAATTGCAATTGATAGTGTTTTACCGTCAGAGGTAATAATGAGTAAAAGCGTTGTTATGTAAACTAAACAAACAAAATTATAAGTTCTATTTGATGAATTAACGGAGTACTAGCTGTACCCACACAGTGTTTTCACTGTTTTTTCAATTAATTTATAAAAAATTAAGAATTGTGTAGAATAAGTTGATCTCAATATTTCACGTTTAACTCAATAATTCGCATTTAACTCTGATAATGCATTTCCCCAGTATAGGTAAGGTTAGCGGGTAGAAATCTCGCTGAGGGCAAGGCTGTGTGTGCATATTGACAATTAATTATGCAAAGTCAGTAAGAAATCTGTATTTTAAAAGTCAAATTAGAGAGGAAATTAATGCTACACAGTAATTGATTGCAAACTTTTATGTTTTTAATTTTCTTTGTTTCTTTTTATTGAAGTATACGTCCTTTTTTTCATATATCAATCAATGCAACCGTTTATTTAGATTAACAATGAAGAGAAGATAAGTTTCGGCGAGTTCTAGGTTATCAATCTAAAAGAAATGTTTTCATGCTGCTCCTGAATAAACGTAGCCCGTCGCCTAACATTCTTTGTCATTTAGATTATCTACGAAGGTGACATAACCATATAACTTTCAATTTGTTAAAAAATAATGTACGTCCCTATTCTC
This sequence comes from Uropetala carovei, assembly GCA_036926305.1. Classification (NCBI taxonomy): domain Eukaryota; kingdom Metazoa; phylum Arthropoda; class Insecta; order Odonata; family Petaluridae; genus Uropetala; species Uropetala carovei. Next base: position 3,231,196 of record JAXCHB010000172.1, on the reverse strand, counting down.
ATCTGATTTTAAATTTACGCATGAGACAATTTGCCTTAATAAGCATTATAGATGTTTAATAGTTTTACTTACTGAAAAAGTAAGATTCCAGCATCCGAATGATTTTAAATAAGATCAATTGCTTTGATTAAATTGCTAGAAATGCTTCCCATACACAGTTATTAACTGGATAATTATCCGTAAATATTTGTGTTGCTATCTATAAAGTTTGACATTGCTACAGCATTAATTTCGATGCTTAAAGTGTGAAGCGAATAACACTATTCTTTCACTTATTTGAAGGTTTAATTGGCACTAATTGAATTGGAGGCAATGCCAGGAATCTTTCTCTCTCGGTCACAGTGCAATCATCATTCATTTGTCTGCTTCATTCAAAACTGGCATCGGAACTTTTTAATTTTTTTGTACCATTTGGCGACAAATGAGGGTTGATCAAAACAACGATTATCAATGGTGATGTTTATAGAGGTCCAACTGTATTTCAAATGTTTATATAAACTCAGATAGCGCTTGCAATTGGGAGCTTTTAGAATAACAAAAGATTGTTTCATTTTTAACTCTTTTTAAGTACTAAGTTAAGATTCCATTATAAGCACCTGTTGGCATAGGTTTGTAAAAGTTTGAAAGGATTGAAAATATACGTTGGATTCGTTATAACTATTTTAATTTTTATTATTCCAGAGCTTGCGATTATATACTTGATACGTTTTCGTGTATGGTATATTCCAAAACGTGGTATTGTACACAGTCCGACATCGCATTCTTTACATACGTACAGTGAAGCCTCGATATATTGGACTAAAAGGAGGGGAAGGCCTGTCTGTTATATCCGAAACATCCGAAGGAAACGTATGTGTTGCCTTAAATTGTTAAAATGCGCATGTTATGAAAGACAGTGTTTTACTCTGCTATATATTTATACAAATTGTTAAGAGCGCATGAAATAATAGCACAGAGTTTTCTAATTAATTTAGGAAAATAGGAATCGTATTAATTTTTATATTTTACTAGTAAAAGGTGCTTGCAGTGTGCTAGCAGGAGCATACTTTTATAAGAACATAATTAAGAATGAAATAAATTATAGTGATCATAAGAAAAATTGATTTTCCCTTGCGTTCTTATTTGAAACGGAATTATTCTTAGGAATGGAACTTGGGATACTTTTTCGAGATTTTAGATTTTTGCGGACCCTGGTGGAAATTGGCAGAAAGTAACAATGAATACAAAGAATGTTTTAAGACAAACAAACCCCACAAGTAATGCAAGTCAGTCAATTTCAACCAGTCACAAAGGTCAAACGGAGGAACAATTAATTTTTGCGGATTTGCTACACCAATAAATTATACATTGTATCTACCATATATACTCGTGTATAACGCGCTGTTTGAAGACCAAATTTTCAGGTCATAAAGTAGGGTGCACGTTATACACAGGTAACACTTCTCTGCACTTAAAATGGGAACCTACCTCGCACCAGATTCACGCTTTTTGGGTTAATTAATGGGAAAAGCACAATAATTATTGATACTCCAGGTTATACATACATAATTATATGTATAGAACACCTAATTACTTCTATACATTATAATTCCATCCTCTCTAATTATTCCGCATTTCACTAGCTCATCAGCTGATTGCTGTAATTTTTGCAAAATCACAGATAGTCTTCCCGCAAAACACACATCAAAAACAAAAAAAACATAGAATAAGCAAATTGAAATAATTTTATTTAGTAAATGATTCTAGTGTCTACGATTGACAACGTAAGTAATTTAAAACCCATAGAATCTCGTGTGTGAACTTAATCATACCTGTCGCGTTTCCTGTTTCCAGATTTGTTTGTTAAATTTTTACGTTATTCCTTCTCTTAAACAGTTTTAGAATGAGATAGGAAAGAGAGAACCAACGTCCACTTTAAATCAAAACTAATTTATAGATCCCTTTTTGTCTGATTTAAAAGGATTGGCAACAGTGGCGCTGCAGTTTTCTACACGGCATCACTTTGCCCAACTTACCATGTGAGGTTGCTCCCATCTCAACTCAGTCGCTTTAATTATTGACGATGTCTCTCTTAGACATAATATGGAGCTTATTGAACGTAATACACTTATGGACAAGTCCAAACGTTTTAAAATTCATATACCTCCCAAAAATCAAGGATGTGTGTCATACACGTGGTATCAGAAAAAGTCGGTATTTTTTGGAATAAAGTACGAGTGCGCATTATACACGGCAGTTATACACTGGGACGCATCATACACGAGTATATACAGTAATTATATACATTATAATATGTATATATATATCCATATATTGCGATTATAAGTCGACCTTGAATTTTCAACTTGAAAATACTAGATTAGGTATATGTTCGCAGTATAAGTCGACCCCCTTTGTTTCACTTAAAAATACTTCTCATGAAATCGTTGCCAGGCAAAATCAAGGTCATGTACGATCCAAGTTTTAACAAGATACAGAAATAAACATAGTAATAAAAAAATATAGGAATATTTTTTCGAGTCCGAGCTATTCTTCTTGAACCTTCCATTTGACAGGTGTTTTAATTTCAACCAATAAGAAACTGCTATTCTCAGAGAGCTTGACCAACTATATAATGGTTCCTATGATTTGATTGATGTCGGCTGTTAATGATGCTATCAAAATTAACTGCACCTAGTTATCGCAATCAATATCTACGGTGGTGAAATTCAATAAAGTATCGCATGTTGGCAGGCGTGAGGATGGTTCTGATAATTACATTATTCCCCTTTTCAAAAAAGGAAATGTTTTTTCCGCATATTTTTTGATTATTTTTTTTTGTCTTCTTTCATGTACTTTTTTGTACTTGATTTATTTGCATATTCCACATATAATTATAACTTGCAATTAGTATGGTTAATTCCGATCGAAGTGTACCTCTTCTATCTCACTTACTTCTACAGCATTACAATACTTTGGATGATACAATTAAAAAAACAAGGTAATTGTCCGTAATAAACATTTCATAAATGTCGTATTAAAGAATTGATATTTTAATAAACAATCAAGTAATGATTATAACATTCTAAATTTTATTATTTATTTATAATTATAATATCATAATTATATGTGGAAGGTGCAAATAAATTAAGTACAAAAAGGTACGTGAAAAAGACAAAAAAAATAATCACAAAAAATTGAGGAAAAATACAAAAAAGACATAATAATAATACAATTTTACTAGTTAAAATATATGTACAGACCACTTCTGAAAGAAAAAAATGCTGGCTGCTGGGAGCGAACCCCAGCCCATCCGATACTAGACATTCATTCTACCCATTCAGCTATCGCTGCTTCTGTTTGTAACCTTAAGGTTAATGGTATATGTTGCATCCGTGCTTACACCTGAATTTAAATTGTTAAGATCTTTTAAACAAGGGCCCATTGGCAAAAACGCAGAGAGATATAGGTGATGTTTTAGTTCTAGTTTCACCTCCTAAAAGGGTATTACGAATTTCAATATTAATGTTATGGCCTCCCCTTGTTGGTAAATATCGATGTTATTCATCTGTAATTTAAGGTTCACAATTTTATATTTGTCGTATAAGTCGACTTTAAGTTTTAGGAAAATTTTTTTAAGCTTCAAAGGTCGACTTATACGCCGTGATATACGTTAGTTATAATGTTGCGATGTATTCATTAGGCCTTCCAAATAACGCACATGTGATAGGTCCGCATGAGACACAATGTAGTAGTGGCGTCATTTAACTGTTTTGCATCGCCGGACATTCTGTCCGTTATATCCTAAGTACGTTCCATCAAGGTCCAGTATGCAGAGGGTTCAATGTACTGTGGATTTCTTCCTTTTCATTGGCTTCGTGGTACTTTTGTTTCGGATGATACACTTCCTCATGGCTAATCTCATCACAATTTACCGAAAGAAGTGAATAATATCAGTCAGTCTCTCTTTTACAGTAAGCACCGCCTCGAAATATTCCAATTCATTTGCATCGGAATCAAACCATTATCAGTTTTGTCTTTTCATTGGGAATCAGTGGTCTAATGAAGTTTATTCTAATGAGTACTTGAAGTTGTTTTATTTATTTAACTAGTTTATAATTTTTACTTTGCAAAAGCCATAAATAATGACTTGAAACGCTTACAGAATGCAAGTACCTTCTACTTGTATATTGAACAAATAAGTAACATATCATTCTTGTCATTAAAGACAATTTTTAGTAATGTATGTGTATCTGTAAATGTAATTACATGCAAGGATATTTGTCAGGTGCGTTTCGCTTCCAGCATAAGCGCCTATTAGTATTAGTCTCCATCTGGTCTGTCCGCATGTTCTTTATCTGCTTCTACCAAGCAGATTTTCATGAAATTTGATATTAAGGACTTACGGTCAAAGATAATAAGAAAATCACATAAATGAGTCACGTAAGCCAATCAGGGGTACCACTTTACTGGTGATAAAATATGAACTTTCCCTCATATCTCGTAAAGTATCGGTCATATCAAAATATTTATCAAGTAAAACTTGTGCAACTAATAAAGCAGGGTATTTCTTTTCCTCTACATTTTTATCGTAGGAGTCGCTGTTTGCGAGAAAATCGAACAAGAGTCGTAATTTGAGTTGAACTTTGAAATTTTCTAGCATGGTTACTTCTTCATTGTTGCTAACGTAAACAATCTCACGGAAATATGTTTAATTTCCTTACATATGCATGTAATATTTTTAAATGGGAAGAAAATGGATTATTTATGATGAAGAAAAGAACTTTATAATGCTATTTCCCTTCCAAACACGTAAATAATTTCTTTCAAATACTCCAATGCACAAAACGCACCCATTTGTGTTACGTTGTACACGTTCCTAACTTGTTTATATCTTAAAATCTCATTATAAATATTAGTGTTATTTTAAACTCTTGTACTAATTTTTAAACGAGGTAATCAACTGATATTTTATAATTATACAGTTTGCGTAAGCACAACATTAAATTACCATAACTTTAATGTATGTTAACAACAAATTGTTGACAGCATATTTGTAGTGATTCTGAGATAAATACAGAGTTCATAAAATTATTTCTAACGAAGAATGTAAATTAAACTACAAAATATCCTTCTAAGATTTAGTCACATTAAACGTTTATTAGGAAAATTACACTGTAATCGTTTTTGTGCATCAAATCTTGGAGTAATTATTGGAATTTATTTTACAATGCTACACAAACATCTTTATATAGTTCTCTGGTGAATAAATTAAATTAAAATGGTATTGCAAAGTTCTTTGCTTATAAATAACTAGCAAATTTACCCAGCGTTGCTCAGGTTATGTTTTAAATCATCGTGACTTCAAATTATGGCAATAATTATGAACAAAAAATTATATCTATGCTTGAATTAAGTTTTATTTGGGAAATTTTTTCATATTTTAATTGATATAAATGAAAGAGTTGGAAAATATTTTGAGGATTCGTAATTAAAATTGACAATCAACGCAGTCGATTCATTTTGTGAGGTGATGCTTTTTGCCAGGTGGAGTTCGTTCTCTAAGCTTCCGGTAGAGAACGTGCATGTAGAGTACAGGTAGTTCCGCCTAATGTAGCAATTGAAAATTACTAGAAGTTACCTTACGCCTCAGTGATCGGAGGTAATATGTAGAGTGGAGGGGAACGAATTCCATTAGAATAGAGGGGCATTGAAGGTGAGCGCGCTTCCTAGAAGGGAAATCCCCTTGCACGCAGAGTAGAGAGGTGACTTCTTAAGTCAGTTACCATACGGTAGCTTTGCTTTACGCATGGACAGTTATATGCGGGATGCTCAGGAGTTCAAAATAAACATTCTTTAAAAATTCAGATAATACCAGGTTCCTAGAAAGGAGCGTCTGTCTCACACAACATTGTACGAGGGTTTCCCAGAAAGTAATGCACCACATGTTTTGAAATTACTCACATTTAACGAATATGTGACAGATTTTGACTTTTATCGATAAGTTTCCTGGACAACGAATGTCATTGTTGAGACTCGAGATTCATATTATTGCCTAGCGAGGGATAAGGGGGGGAACAGCAGAGGGAGGGAGGGGGATAAGGCATTGTCGAGTACAATTTGTAACGTGTTAACAAAGGTATTGCCCACTTATTGTAACAAAGTATTATTCACTTGACATAAATTTATTTTAACAAAACTCTTTGCTTAGAGAATCGTTCTAAGAGTCAGAGCATTGAATTCCTGTGTGATTTTAATTCTCTTTTCTACTGTTTTTGTTTTTCGTTGCATTAATTCTTTTTGTTTGTTCATCTGTTGTTTGTCGTGTTGTATTAACCAAACCACATCCAACACAGTGTAATGTGAGCAAATAAAGTAAGTGGTAAATGTTTTCACTTGTATAAATTGTGTAGTATCGAAAGTAAGATTGCGTAACCCGGCCGCTGTATGGGTTTGTTGTCTAACTAAGTAGGCTGTTATGAAGGTTGGCGTTGTAATAGTGTCTCATCGCACCGTCAAATGTCATGGATGTCTGTGTTGACCAGCATCATAGCTAATCCTAATATACAATAAACTTTGAAGCTTCTTTGTTTATTGTAAAAAATTCTGTCAACATTTCAAATTTGAAATGCAGGCATCTCTAGTGGAATTGTAAAATGTTATATTCCCCTATATTATTATTATTATAGCACTGACTATAATTAACCAATTGACCAAACCTTTTATACATTCATCAAGTTAAGATGTTAATAATAATTGTACCAAATTTTAGTTATTCGTGTCTTATAGTTTATGGCATGCATAATGAGACACGCAAACAAACTTTTGCAAATATATATAGATTGTGGGAAGCTCATTCAGTTCTATTTGGTATAATAATTATAGGATATTTATTTTGTTTCTCAATTTTGTAGTTATTCTTTTGATTCTCAGGTTGGTCTCTATGTAAATATTAACGTTGTCTCTTGTTGGTTGAGTTATATTTTAGATTACTTAACAATTTCATGGCTGTTGTTTAAAATATCTTCATTAAGTTATCGTAACGATAATTTCGGTAAACTCCATATGAGATTTTGACTTATTCTAACATAAGCGTTACTGAAAAGGAATTCTTTAAATTTATTAACATAAATAACTCAATTGTATACAAATATTTAATGAAATACTTTAGTTTTTCGTGCACTCAATACTTTCATAAATTACAATCTGAAAATTCTTCAAATATAAGTTTTTAAATAAATGTTTTGTAATGATAATGTATTGCTACTTACAATTTGCACATTTATAATGTTAAAAAATATAATTATTGATAAATTTTTAATGATTTGATTTGCTGATTTTCCTTTTAAATTTGACAAATTGGCCATGAAAGTGTTAAGCTATCGATAAGGAGCACTGTGATTTGTTAACGATAGTGAGTTGAGTCATGCAATGCAATTACTACTTAAATTTAAAGTAAATTAACCTCAAGTCGTTAAATTTTACGCACTTACTGTACATTACCTGGAAATATAAGACAAACTTTGAGAATATGCTATATTTTTTCATAAATAGGGTGTTTGCTTTGATTAAATCAGTTATATTTTGCATAATAGCTTTGAATCTGAACTTTACATTAGAACAAATATGTTTTTGATGTTGTAAATATAATCTCACCTTGATTAATCAGTTATATTTTTAAATGCAAGATAATTTTTAAAGACAAAATGTATTTAGTTCAATCTTTGCTGTTATAAAAATTAAATTGCTATCAGAAGTAAATCTTTGTTTATATTATGCTATTAATCTTTTTCAAAAAACAGTAATACGTCTAATTGAGGTAATATAATTTGTGCATTTATACAATAATTAATTTGGCAAATATAAAGGTTTAATTTTATTAACATTTGAAATAGGTATGACATGAAATTTTAATATTGCATTTTTGAAGTTTATTTCTGACTTGGAATAGTTTATAAAAATGTTATCCTGGCATTTAAGTAATTCCAATTAAGCATTGCTTTGCGAGATCCATTATTTTTTCATTTATGCAAACATTGCTCCCATTTGGAATCAGTTGCGTGCATTCAATTTTACGTATTTCTTGACCAATAAGAGACATTGTTAATTGTAATTAAGGTCATTGATAATGTGAAATGTTTCTTTTTAAGTGTTTCTAGAACAAGTACTTTGAAAGATTGCTTGCCTCAGATAAAAATAGCTGCGACAGAGTAGTGAAAAAATTAATACATGCATTTCGACTTCAGAGCAGTTGTCGTCAGTGGCATTTCGCCACTGATGACGGCTGTTCTGTAGTCTAAGTGCTTGTATTAATTTTTCCACAGCTCAGTCGCAGTTATTTTTATCAGAGGCAAGTAACTTCTTCAAGTGCTTGTTCAATAATTTATTTCAGCTGCAAAATGTGTTTGATGGTTTATTTTTTCATGTTATATATGTATTTATGTCAGCTGTTGAACAACAGTTGAAAATATTGTGTTATATGTAATATGTCAGTTGTTGAATAGTTGAAATGCAGATAAATTGTCAATGTTGAATAATTTGTTCAATAATCAGCAAAATTTGGCTGAATTGGTGGTCAAAAATGTCATTTTTAGGTTAAAAATGCGCTAAATTTAGCAAAAATATACCTAAAAAAACCCCTTAAGTCCAACGATACCTAAAAGAGGCTCCGAGAAAAAGAAATTATTCCTATCTAAAAGGAGTCAACAGGTTTTGATCATAATAAAATGTCTTTATTGCAATTAAAATGTACAGTGTATACATACAAGTTCAATAAAAATTTTACAATCTGAAATAATACATTTTGTCTACTTATTTTATCCTGCACCTGAAAATAAAAATTATACTGGACTTAAAAGAATTTTTGACTTGAGAAAAAAAATTGATTTGTTTACAATTTGTACTTAGAAAAACTTTTGAAAAAGTCCCAATTCCAGAAATCTTTCAAGCTAAGAGTTAAAAACTATTGTCCAATTTGTAAAGTAATTTGTTTACAATCTGGACAATAATTTTTAACGCTAGACTTGAAAGATTTCTGAAATTAGAACGAAAAAAATTAATTTGTTTACATTTTGGACTTAGAATAATATCTGACTTAAAAAATTGCCATTTAAAAATATTCATGAACTGCAGAAAATTTTTTAAATATAACAAGCACTAGAATAAAAGTTGGACATTTTTACAAAGTACTTTGGCAAGGATAATATTTCTTTAATCATTTCTATTGGTGAGAAAGTAGAGAGGAAAAATAGCATGGCTTAGAAAAAAATATGAAATGAGAGACGATAAATATATACCCAAAAGCGCTGCTAATTCTGGTTTGTTCAGATTTAAAAAAATGGCAATAATTATACAGAATGGAAAAGCAATAGCTTATATACATTTAGACAAAAGAATTTGCAATTGTTCTGAATAATATATAAATAACACAACACTTTCGAAACATATTTACAAATAACATCTAGCAAATTGGATATTGATGGAATTATTAAAAGAACTTTTTTCTGGACATTGACTTTAATTAAGAATAAAATAACCTGCACAATTTTTCTTAATTAAGAAATTTAACTCTCCACAAAGTTAAATCTTTTTCTAAATATCGTCTAGAATCAAGAACAATTAAACTACCATTTCCGATGCATGGCTTAATAATTGGAGAATATAAACTTTTCACAATGAAAATACTTTACATAGTCTGGATTTTCAATCAAAACTCTCAAAACTAACTGAAATTTCATTTGCATTTTCTCTTTATCTGATTTTGATAACTTGAATAATGAACTGAATTTGTATTGCCTCAGAATTTTTTCTGCCTTGAATAAACAACAATAAAAACCCCAAAGAATATTTTCTGAATTAATTCAAGCAGATCCTACATCTCCAAATTTCTTTAAATTATTAAATTAAATCTGGAATTATTTAACCACGACAAACCCTCTTGGTAAAATATTAAATGTAGAACACCAAAAATCCCAATACAAATAATCTTTTTTAATGGCTGCTCCTATTTTAAGATTAAATTTAATTAATTACTTTCCAACATCCAATTTGCGGAACGATATTCACATGACAAGTCTGCAAACATGAGCAAATACAGTGCTGTCTCAGAAGTCAATACGAAAACTTGGCATTTTATAAGTTTTCTAAAGTTTTTAAATTCAACATCTTCGGAAATTCGTAAATAACTTGTTACTACATTTGATTCTTATTAACGGAAGTGAATTTAACAAAAATTTAAAATTTATAGAAGTACGCTAATAAACCTTTACAAACAAAATGGAATATTCTTTATAAAATCAAATTAAAGAAAGTTTTCAGAGTTCAAACTGAAAACCAACACCTTCTATATTTTTGTAAATTTATAATAAAAAATTAAATGCATTTTATAAAAAAGTTGAGTTATCAGAAAGTTTTTAAGTTCAAACAGAAAATTGATGCCCTACATTCTCAGAAATAAAATACTCTTACGGACGATATCAGATAAAACTTTTTTTTCAGACGTAGCACTATATTTTCCATTTACTTACTTTTAGTGTAAGTTGATTAAACAATATTTTTAAAAGAAATCAAATTCTTGGGGAATCGTTTAATACTATCGTAAATTTCTGCTCATTCTGAATGACAGGAGAAAAACCTCCTAAAAATTGGAATTCTTATTGTATTGTATTTATTTTCATTGGTTGTGAGCATAAAGCTATAATAATGCCAAATTTGAAGCGTTTAGCTCATCTGAAAGGGACTTATAATTTACAATCTCTCCTACATCCTCCGTAAGATGCAGCTACATATTATACAAGGTATTTATCGCCTGACATATTGAACAAACCAGAATATAGCAACATATAGGTATAAAAACCTTCTCTCATCCCATATGTATAGCCTCCAGCTCAGATTCCTCTATACTCTCGCACCCAGGTGTATCAATTGTCGTCTCAGCAAAGCAGTACTCTTCGATTCATGGTTCCTCGACACCTCAAACCATCGCATTTTCACTCAGCATCAACTGTGAATGCCTACAATGAAGAGGAAAAATGGTTGTGGTAAATTCAATAAAGAAATATTAACTAAAAAATCTAAATATAAAAGATTAATTTGCTTAAACAACATGAAAGAGCACATTCACTTATCAAGGTCTATTTAGAATCTTAAAATTTTAAATTCTTTACGAGTTTATTCAAATTATTATGTGAAAGATTCGTTTGACAATTAGTTTTAAAATTTTAACCTTCCATAAGGTGTAGTGCTTAGCGTGTCAGCTTCCCATTACAAAGCTGCGGGGTGCGATCCCCGCAAATGGAGGTTTTTTTCACAAAAAAATTAATTACTTAATTAATAATAAAAAACTATCATTGGTGTCTGGCAGAAGGCAGCAGTACTGTCGGTACGGTATAGAGATGAAAACAAATGATGTTGGTTGGGTATATATTCAATAGAACAGTAGGCATGATTTGATCGGCTACAGTACTGCGATGTGGAAAGCAAGAGGGAAACTACCACATTACATTTCCCTAATAATGATTATATTATATAATATTCCGGAGGTAAAATAGTCCCCCAATCAGATCTCCGGGCACGGACTGCCTTGAGGAAAGCAACTGTCGAAGGTAACTTATGCAAAGATACTTGGAATTTAAAAACCACGAGGAAGGCAGAAAAGCTAGAGAACCTGAAAAATGAAATAGGATTGACGTCATAGGGCTGAGCGAAGTCAGATGGGAAGGAGAAGGGCAGATCCGCTCGGAAGAATTCACGGTAGTTTACACCGGAGGAAATAGTGAGGCAAGGGGAGTAGCTCTGGTACTTAAAAGATATGATGAATAGCGTGACAAAAATAACAGCAACGAACGATAGGTTGATGGCAATAAAGCTAAAAGTTGTCCCAGTTAACATGTTGATAATCCAGGTATATATGCCAACAACCGCTATTGAAGAAGAATAAATCAGGGAGATGTATGAGCAAAAGAATGACATTTATGAAGTAGAACTGCACAATAATGGGAGATTGGAACAACACAGTTGGAAAAGCCCAGGAGATAAAATGAGATGCCAAATAGATTACATCCTAGTAAAACAAAGATTCAGGAACAGCATAAAAAATACTAAGACATTACCAGGAGCAAACATTGATTCAGATCACATCCTTCTAATACTCGATGTAACCACAAAGCTGAAACAAATAAGGAAAACGAGAAGAGAAAGACAGACTTGGGACCTAAAAAAACTGAAAGAAAGGCAGAATGCTTTCAGCATGAAGTCGGAAGGTCGCCTTAGAAATTTGGAAAACAAACCAGAGACCGTGAATACAGAATGGGAAGAAATTAAAGCCAGCATCAAAGACACCTTGAATAAAGAGATTGGGAAACAAGAGAAGAAAATCAGAAACCCATGGATCACTAAGGAAATGCTGGAGATAATGGATGAGAGAAAAAAATGGAAAAAAATGTTAACAGTGAAGAAGGTAGAGCCAACTATAGATGCACAAACAATGAGTCGAGAAGGGTAACAGATAAAGCTAGGGAAATTTGAATAAAAGGAAAATGTGAGGAAATACAACTGAGAAGTTAGGACGGTATGATATGATGTATGCTAGGGCACTGGAGTTAGAAGATTAGAAGTCTAATGGGATTTGTGGTAAAGCAATTATGAACGCAGATGGAAAAATAGTCGCAGAACCAAAGGATGTAGCACAGGTATGAGAAGTATACATTAAGGAACTATACAGCAAGCAGGCAGGATCAGCACAAATAGAACGGAAGAAGAGGATAACATTGAAGAAGACAAACTTGGGAACAAGTAATATGGAAAGCGAAGTACAAAAGGCAATTCTGGAACTGGATAAAGAGAAAGCTACAGGCAGCGATGGAATACAGGCAGAGGTACTTAAAGTCATGGGATCGGAAGGACTAAAAGTGATTACGAAACTAATTAACAAGCTTTACAACTCGGGAAAGAGGCCTCAGGATTTCTTAGATGTGACAATGGTCCCTCTAAAGAAGAAGCCAAAGGCAATGCAGTGTAAGGACTACAGAACGATATCCCTACTGTCACACACTTCGAAGATCATCACGAGGATTCTTAATAAAAGACTAGAGAAAAATGCCGAAGAAATGCTAGGGGAAGATCAATTCGGCTTCAGAAAAGGACGAGGAACCAGAGATGCTATCGGTGTAGTGAGAATCATATCAGAAAGGGCAATAGAATACAGTCAAGATTGCTGTGTATGTTTCCTCGACTGGCAGAAGGCCTTTGATAAGAGTAAATTGGGTACTGCTGATGAGGATATTAAAGGATATAGGTGTAGACTGGAAAGACAGGAGACTGATCGGGAATCTATACGTAAATCAACTGGTAAAAGTCAGGTTGGAGAATGCGGATACCAGCGGAGTACATATCGGTAGAGAAGTAAGACAGGGCTGCCGTCTATCGCCGATTCTATTCAATATATATGGAGAGAGGCTAATGCAGGAACCGTTAGAAGGCATGGGAGATTTCTAAATCAGAGGAAGGATTATAAGAACAGTGAAATACGAGGACGATCAAGTACTCCAGAAAATGATAAATAGACTAGTGATAACAGGTAGGAAATATGGAAATTAATACAGAGGTTTAACTACTGACAAGTATTAAATATTATCTGTTAATAATTTCAAGTAGTAACAGCAATATTCATTTTAATTTATGCTATAAAATCAACTAAATTGATCAATTAACTTTATAAAAATCATTCCATGTACTCTTAATTGGAAATTATCGACAAATCACAGCATTTATTATAATGTCTATATCTATAATACAACCTAAAACCATTGTCATATTGGATAAAATTACAGTTTGTTTTTACCTTTAAAAACGATCAAAGAACATGAATTCAGAATTGAATTTTAAGCCAAAGAATAGTAAGAAAATATTTCTAATCTTCCTAAAGCTTGCATTGTGACAAGACTGCACTTAAAGAGGTAAAAACTGACATTATCGCTTCTGACTTGATCTCACTTCTTTATTCATTGTCTTTAATACTTTGTAAATAACAGGCTAATAAGATAAAAATCGTTATGTTAATGCTATGAAATATGTTTCACATTTTAAAAAGCATTGGACCTCTTGTCGCACACCAGTTCCACCAAAAATAAAATCCTCTGTCATAGTAATAAATGGCATAACACATGACATACACCCCGCAAACATCAGCCTTCTATCTCTTACAGTTAAATTTCTGTTTTGATTTGATTGATTGAACATTTATAAAATAAAATGCACTAAAATAGTATTTGAATAAATTTTCTACAATTTTTTGATGCTCAACTGATGATTAGCCAACCACCGATGGAAATAAGCATAATAAAAACCAACTGTCACGATAAACTTCCATTAGCATAGCAACTTTCCAAAAATTTGCATGTACTCCAAGAATTCGACTAACTTTGACTAATAAATCTTTTTCCTTAAAATATTTCCTTGATTGTGTCAACAATTTCCGTTCAGACACCTTTTCCAAAGTATTTTAATCACTTTCAACTGTCTGAAAATGTCTCCATAATTTCAACATTAAATAGTTTACACATCACCAAAGAGTAAATCCAATAAACATTTCACATTACACTGTCGCTACAAAACTAATATTTTTGTTTCTATGAAATTATCTCATTTTTAATTGATTTACGTTGAATTGGAAGTCAGTAGACTGAAAAGTAAAAGTTCTCCAGCTCAAAGTATTTCATAAAATATGCCAAAAATTGAAGCGTTGATAACACTTATGTTAACGATAATTAGCAAATCTTTGAAGGTCTAAATTATAAAATCAATTTTATTCTATCAACAAAATATCCACTTAAAAGATGTTGAGATTTATCACTTTCCGATATACGCTGAAGTTACTACATTTTCACCGTTAATAGATGAATAACTAGCACAATAAGTATTGAACATATAGTAAAAAAACAAATGCATGGTTACACGACTAAATTCCTCCTAGCTATTCATTCAAATAGGTCGATAATTCTCACTGGGAACTTCTTGAGGTAACAGCCAACAAAAGTATCACAAAACAACCAATATGTCAAATGCAATAGGCAAACTACTTAAAAGAAACACACGGAATATACTCACTGTTATTATTTCTTGTTATCACACACAGGAGAATATAACAGCTCAGTCCTGTGATGTCTGCTGCAAACATTCCTATGAAACAAGAGAATAAAATCTTAAAATATATACTGTAATTTCATGCTGAATAATATTCCAGATTACATTATGTAATGTCTCTCGTGCTAAATCACTGAGGTAACATTGGAATCTTTTCTATTGTAACTCAAATTCAAAGATTTGTAATGAAATTAAAGACTTATATTACTTAAGTGGCTTGGTTAAGCTCAATACTTATTTCAAAACCACCTGACTACCATATATTGATTACGGAAATGAATATCAACTAAATAAATCATTGATTTGAATGAATTTTTCGGTAAAGGGTTTCCAACATTTAATAAGTCTAGACAGGAGTTTGCCCGAAAATTGAATACATACTTGGGAAGAAACCTTGTCAATATACTTTCAATTATTCATTAAAATAAAATCCTTCGTCATAGTAATAAATGGCACAACCACATTTCAGCCTTCTATCTCTTACAGTTTAATTGCTATTTTGATTTGATTGACTGAATATTTATAAAATAAAATGCACTAAAATAGTATCTGAATAAATCCTGTACAATTTTTGCATGATCAACTGATGATTAACCAACCACCGGTGGAAATAAACAGAATAAAAACCAATTGTCACGATAAACTTTCATTAGCAGCAAACTTTTCAAAAATTTGCATGTATTCCAAGAATTCGACTAACTTTGACTAAGAAATCCCTTTCCTCAAAATATTTCATTGATTGCTTTAGCAATTTCCATATAGATAGCCTTTTCCAAGCAAAATATTTTAATTACTTTCCTCAAAATGTCTCCATAATTTCAACATTAGTTTACACCTCACCAAAGAGTTAAAAGTCAATGAACATTTCACGTTACACTGTCACTACAAAGTAATAATTTTGTTTCTATGAAATCATCTCGTGTTTATAGAGCATACTTAATTGATTTATGCTGAAATGGATGTCAGTAGATTGAAAAGTAAAATTTCCCAGGTACAAATTATTTCATAAAATATGCCAAAAATTGAAGCATTGATAACACTTATGTTAACGATAATTAACAAACCTTTCAAAGTCGAAATTATAAAATCAATTTTATTCTCTCAATGAAATATTCACTTAAAATAAATTGAGATTTATCACTTTCCAATGTAAGCTTAAGTTACTACACTTTCACCATTAATAGATGGAAAAATTAGTACAATAAGTACTGCACATATATAGACGCAATTAAAACACATGCGTGGTTACACGACTAAATTTATCCTATCTATTCAGTAAAATACGTCGATAATTCTCACTGGAAACTTCAAGTAACAGCCAATACAAATGCAATTGGCAAACTACTTAAAAGATTGTACTCACCGTTAATATGTATTTCTTGATATCACACAAGGGAACATGACAGCTGTTCTGTGACGTCTTCTGCAAACATTCCTCTGAAACAAGAGAATGAAATCTTAAAATATGTACCTACTGTATTTTAATTCTGAATATTATTTCTGATAACCTGATTACATTATGTAGTGTCTCTCGTGCTAAATCACTCCGATAATATTCGAAAATATTGTATTGTAACTCAAATTCCAAGATTTGTAAAATATAAGACTTATATTCCTTAAGTTGCTAAGTTAAGCTTAATACTTATTTCAAAACCATGACACTAGTACGTATTGATTACGTAATTAATATCATTTCAATAAACGAAATACAGCATTGCTTTGAATGAATTTCTCGATAATGGTTGCCAAAATCAAATACAGCTGCACACGGAGAATTCTGTCTGAAAACTGAATAATTAGGAGAAAACCTTATCAATATATTTTCAGTTGCGCAGTAAAATATTATTATTTTATCAAACATACGCTTTAACGAGATTAAAATACACGAAAATGAGATGGATTACCTCAGAAACTCATATCAAACTCCCACCGTTGGCCAATCTGATCATAGGCTAACACCGTATACATATATCATTTCTAAAAATCAAAGTTGATAGAAAACGAACCTTTACCTTCAAACTATACGCTTACACAACCACTCGACAAATTAATAACCATATTCATGTCTCAACTTGACTCAGTTCACCCAAAATACACGTGATTAACTTTCACCAAGGAAAATAATTGCATAGATCCACATATATCTTATGTAAAGGTCTCTCCTAATTAATGTAAAGATTATGCCGACATAAAATTCAGTGAAGAGATCAACCATTTCGTTTAATTAAGAAATAATTTCACAAAAGCTATGAACTAAGGATCAGAAGAAATAATGACCTTGAGACAAAATTGAACGGTAATATTAATGCGATGATGCTGCCCCGATGCGGCGTTCCGACAACGACAATTAAATTTTCGCTTAATTCTAACTAAAGCATTTAAAACCGACAATCAATCACAGTAACACGAGGTCGACGTAAAACTCTTGCGAATTACGAACGGAAAGTTACTTACCCGTTCACGACCCTACTCTTCCTGGACGTAGAATTACACCCAGACCCATCCCCTCCCCCACTTTCATTTTGAAGCGCACCCAGTGACACCTATCAACAAAGATGAGCGTAACTTGAAACTCTGAAAACCGTTGAGTTGCCAGGGGCTGCCTAAATCCAAGATACCTAAAGGTGAAAGGGAGGTTTTTCTGTTTTGGTTGGCATGTGGTGCCTCTTATAGAGTCCTAAGCTCCAATTTTTCCATGTCCAAGTCAACAGTAGGCAACACATGTGCTTCCGCCGTCTTTCAAAAATGGTTCCCGATTGAGATGTCATCACGCAACGAACACATGGAATCATGGGAATAGCAACATGGCGTCGTGAAAAGGATAGAGTCAATCCATCCTAAATCCGCAACGCCATTTAGGTGCCTAAATTCGCTGCCTCATGCTGCCTAACAAGTTCGGACATCCATCCAAGATGGCGTCCTCCCTAAATGACAGCATTTAGGCGCCTAATAGGCAAATTCGGACGCAGCTTAAGTCAGACTGTTTCGCACAGTTTCGCATGATTCAAAGCAACTGTTTCACGAGATTCAAATCAACCGCGTCCCGTACGAACATAATTTGAGGGGGAGGGGAGGGTTCGTAGTTTTGTAACCAATTCATAGGTGGCATGAAAGATTGTCAAAGCAGGGCCTATACCAGTTAAACCGTATTCCTTGCCCGTGCTTTTTAGGGTATATATTTAGACACCCAGAAAAGTCCGCGGCATCTCAGCGGAGGGGCGATTAGTTCGGGCTTGGTGTCTCTCGCAGGGCTTAAGTCCCTCGAGATTGGGGACAAAGTCCCGAGGGCAGGGAAAATGTCACAGGATGAGTCATCCTGAAGCAAGTTGTACGGGAAGCACGGATGAGTGTGTGCGCCGATTTGTTGGAACGTGTGGCAGCCAACCCTGGGTTACTGGACCAAGTGACAAGAGTTGGTTTTTCCAATACGATCTGGAAACCAACCGTCAAAGTTCACAGTGATGCTCATCGGGATCACCAAGGCTGAAGAAAGCACGCATGTCCAGCTCAAAAGTGAAATGCATGCTTGTGTGCTTCTTCGATTCCAATGGCATCGTTTACAAAGAGTGGGTACCTCCTGGAAAAACAGTCAATCAACAGTACTACGTGGAAATCCTCGAGAAATTCCGAAAGCGAGTCAATCGGATTCGTCCAAACATCGCCAGAGACTGGATTCTCCATCACGACAATGCCCCGGCTCATTCTACCCTGTCAGTAGGGCAGTTTTTGGCCGCCAAAAGCACTTCAGTGTTGCCGCAGCCCACATATTCGCCAGATCTCGTCCCTTGTGACTTCTTTTTATTCCCAAAAGTAAAGTCGGTGGTGAAAGGACATCCAAACAGGCGTAACCCAGGCCTTGAACAGCATTTTAAAGGATGACTTCCAGAAATGCTACAGACAGTGACAGGACCGTTGGCGAAAGTGTGTGCACTCAGAAGGGTGTTATTTTGAAGGAGACCACATTACTGTAGATCAATAGACACCATAAATTTTTTTTTTGAACTAGTCTCATTACTTTTTTGTCAGACCTCGTATATCTTTTCTTCAACAATGCAACATTTTGCATAAAACTGATTGACCTGCCTCGACATTTACTAACCCAGTCTCCGGACGAGAAACTGATTGGGCTGTCTCGACATTTACTAATCCAATCTCCGGACAACGTGGAGGGTTTCTTTGGTTCCGGGTGAGGCGAAGGGCGCGGCAGCGCCCGGAGCCGACTACCCATTAAAACAAAGCGAGCGGAAGGCTTGTCAATATATCCTTTCAATGTTTTATATATATATATAAAATTGGGATGAAAAAATGACTTTTAAGTAGTGATGATAATAATAAATAACTACATAGCAATCAATATTTACTTAGTAACCACATGGATTGGGGGGGGGGGGGTATAACCGATAAGTACCGATATTTCAACATTTTATCCTCCATCCATGTGACTATATCTTTAGTATTTAAAAATGTTTTAAATATAATTTAAAGCTTTGATGTTTATTCTTATTAAAATTCATTTGTGTCACACCATTTTTTGGAGTTTTTAAGGGACAATAAATTTGCAGGGGTATAACAGTATAGTACCCAGCTGAATATGTAAAAAATCAATGTATTTTTTAATTATCAAGTCGTTGATCATCTCCAGTGTCATAAAGTATTTATTTTCATTGGAAAGCTGGTTCTCTCGACTTTGTAATGAATAAAAGCAAATTCTACTACTTATTGCCATTCGTCAGATATATAAGAGAAAGAATACAACACTGCATGCGACCAGTGATTCACCAGCTGTTTACTTTAAGGCTAGATTAGACTAGCCAGCAAATCATGAGTTAATATGCTACTCTATTTTGCTCTTTTCCATCATGTGTTGGTATGTTGCCAAATAGATTATTGATTATTTTTTAAAGTACATAAGTGTACGTACACAATAGATTTAAAGGGAAAAATTATAGAATCACTCCTTAGTCAATGCCGTGCATTATATATGAGGTGCGCATTAAACAAAAAATTGGGAGACTATTGGAGCACAGGCTCAGTATTAGATGTGCTTTGCATGAGTATGTAGGGCCGTGCCTAGGGTGTTTTGCACCCAGGTGCAAAATATCTCTGTGGTGCCCCCCCCCCCCCTACTAGTGAAATTTCGTGGTATGATCAAATACGACTTTTGGTACTTGTGGGTTATCCCGGACCACTTTTCAAATATTGTCTATAATTTAGGAAAAATGTTTTTGTTGATGTTGACATTATGGAGTATTGTTATTAATAAATAACAAACTGTGACCATAAAAGTTTAGTTCAATATATCAATATGAATCTCTGGGATTTGCCAACTAATGAAGAAGAAGCTGTAGCTTTCCTACAGAGATACAGAATTCTTCCAAAGGAGCGAATATGCAAATTGAGAGGATATTAGCGAGCCTTCGGCTTGCTTTGTTTTTATTTTAGTTGTCGTCTCTGGGTGCTACTGTACCCTTTGCCTCGCTGGATCCAAACTATCCCTCCCCGTTGTCAGGTGATTGGGTTTGTAAACGTCGCGACAGGCTGATCAATCATGGATTAGCAAGCTTTAGGGTACTTTTGTATTATTACGGCGCAACAGTCAAGCGAGATATTTTCGCACCTTAGTCACCAATTTCCCTTCACAAATCAATAAAGAGTAGCGAAAAACAGTGTCTCGTGGTCCAGGATAACCGACAAGTACACGACTTTTTTTTCATCGATAGAGAGTGGAGGCAAGCTGATGTATTTCTGTCGATGTATCCCATACTGAGTTGATTGAAAAAATGAGTTGTATAATTATTAATATAAACATATCATTTAATATTTGCTTGAAGGAAAATTATAAAACTCGCCGCACATATGATTATAATTCAATACTCTGTCCTGTTACCTTAATGATCAATCAAAAATTCCTATATTTTTGTTCATTTACAAGCCAAATTAGATTCGATATTTATTCTGACAATAAGAAAACAAAACTCAATTATTTATGCATTCCTACGTCAAAGTCCCAACTTCGTATTTTCATTTTAAGATATTTTAAAATCCGATGGAGAAGTAGATGTCAATAATGCTCTCATTATTTGGAGAAATTGTTTCGGTAATTGAATCTGATACTATTTAGAAATGAATATGAATGTTAACGTAGGTGGGAGATTGTGAAGAAGTAAGGGAAGCTAGTTTTCGGAAAAAGCTATACCAAACCGATTTAAAACAGATTTGGGATTTCCAAGACTCGGTAAGTGGAAGAAAAAGAGTAGGCACCTGGTATACTTCCAGGGAAAGGATGTGGTCAAGGTCGATGGTACTTTACGAAAGGACTGCCACCTCAGCTGAAGCTACGAGGGTCGGGATAGCAATTAGCAGAGTAGCACCCCCCCCGCCTCTTGGCAACTCCTATGGTGAACCCATTTTCGTTCGCCACTGATATGTGTTCTGGTGACCCTGAGTCATGCGACCGCATAACGCAAGGGATTGGAAGTTTGCCTGGAAGATTTTGTGTCATTTTAGTATCTCCAACTTTCCCTTTCCATTCGGACAAAGGAGGAAACATTCCCAAGTCGAATTCCAATAACATATGGATACAAATACCTTGAAGGGAAGGCACCCCGGCAAGTTGGCGCCCGGGTGCATTGCACCCACAGCACCCCGGGTAGGCATGCCCCTGTGAGTATGTGTTGTACACAAGACTTTAGGGTACTTGGTATGAAAGTGGTACAAGGGGGATTAGATGAGTATGTATTTGGTTTGTTCAAGCATTTATGTAGGGACTGAGCATAAAATTAATAATTAAAACAGAAACCTTAATACATATTCATACTTTAATAAATGTATGACACAATGCTCATAAGAGGCAGCATCCTCCAAACTCCAATTCCTTCCACATGCACTCCTCACAAAGTCACACAAAGATCATGCAAATCCACAAAACATACATTCAATTGCATTCATAGCAAGGCATTTACCAAAACTTTATCACAGCAGTGCTTTTCTGGAAACCATTTTAACTTTTCTCATTTACTTGAGATAATGTTCACCATTCCTCCAAAAATTAAGGCCTCGATTAAACTAATTTAAGTACTTGTTTCTTTAAGTTGAAAATTGATTACATAGTAATGTATGTTAACTATTATTTGTTGCCTTACGGAGGAATGGAAAGAAGACATGCATGTGACCCAGAAAAGCATGACTGCAGCGTGATTTTTTCCTCTTTGTCACAAAATGATACATCAAGTAGGACAGTGGTATGTACAGAGAAAAATACCACTAAACAATTAAACTTAATACAATAGTTGTATTCAAGGAGTAATTGTTAATAACTGGTTCAACTTTTATTGTAATAAAAAACAAAGCACTGATGCTAAATGAGATTCTTTCAGGCATGTCCTCCTCTTAGTTTATTTCAAATGTGAATTTTAATATCACCAACCATTTCAAATTTGGATGAGAATTAGAATATACCACTTCATAAGGTTGCTTTGCTACATTCAGCACAGAATTTTCACACAAAATGTAATTTCTATTATTTTAATACAGCTGAATTCTTATTTTTAATGACTATGTTTTAATAAAATATACAAAAGATTATTTCAAAAAAATACTACATGCAATTCAAACTAATGATGAGATTATGCAAAAATTAGAATTATATTGAACATAAAAAGCAACAAACGTTAAAATGAACAAATAAAATGATAAATTATAAAACCCTTTACAAATCAAAATAGTGAATGCTTCATAAAATGAATTTTGAAAATTTTAATTTTTGGTTATTACTCATCCTCCAATTACTTTTAAATGGATATTAAGATAATTATCATAAACATCAAATATTAACACAGCTCAGACACAAATATCCATTGCTAATCAAAGAAAACTCCATTGAACAGCCAAATTATTACCATATATTTTAATATTGTTTATATATGTTGAATTGAATGGCAAATTTTAATATATGTCATTATTAGTAACTAATTAGGCTTAAGCTCACCACATTCAAATTTTTAGCTTTTTTTAATACTTCAAATCTGGAAATACCAGCATTATTGTTCACAATGAACTAAGATTTACACAAGAAATAATTACTCATACCAACTGCCAAATTTAGTTTCATATTTATTTTTTAAACACTAACTTTATGCACCAAATCAACTGTTGAATTGTTTTAAATAGTCTGGCCTAAGAGTGAGTATGAAACTCTTTCATAATATAATAGTTCATTTGTGCTCAGAGTTGATGCGCCTCTATGGTACTGACCTCCTGGGAATATTTTCAATTCTTAAACACCAGGGGACAGTAGACCAGAGAGGCACAAATTATAATGCGGAAGACTGAGATAAACACAAATTCATCAACAATGTAATCATCTGCACTACTTAAAAAACTTGCATTAGATGTTGCAAATTCTTTGTGCTCCCCAAAAGCTCAAGCTAAATTTATCAGTCTTGAAGTGACACTTATTTGCACTCTGGGTGCTGATGGCACCCATAAACAAACCACAATACCAATATAACTACAGCAATCACTTGTGAAAAACAACATCCCTAGCTAGAACCTTGGCTGGATCCACTTTCGGCTGTTTGAGATTGATTCTGCTGTGGAATTCCACCTCCCATTCTTTGTTGCACTAATGACAGAAGCATGTCAGAGTACTGCTGCATCATTTGCACCACAGCAGGGTTGCCTTGGTCGACTGCTTGGGCCGAGGAAGGTAGAGGAATCACGGGAAGTGAAGGAAAGTCTCTTTGTTTGGCATTGCCTTCAACTGAAAGGGGCAACTGACTGGGGAAAGGAATGTGGGATTCACGAACAAGTTGAAGGGTCTCTTGCACCTGAGCAACACCCTCTTCTAACGTGCGAAGGAGCAAGGGGCTCTGTTGGTGCTGGGGCATGGAGCCTCCTTCTAGCAAGGATATTCGCTTGTGCAAGTGGACCACAGCATCAGCTGAGCGAGTAAGTCTCTCCACAACACTTGAACATAGCTCCAAAGTCACTGTGAAAAAAATAAGCTCACGCTATCAGAATACAATGAAAAACGCCAAATAAATTTGTCAAATATACCAAACCCAGATATAGATGATATCAACGGGTTGATAAAATACAAAAAAGGATTCTTTTATATTTTAGTATGCAAGTAAATTTTTCCTGAATGCCATTGCCTTCTCAAGAATGATTTGTATTAATTTGAGATGTTTTCCAAATTTAACTAATTTTCTATCATTCTTCAGTATATTCATTTTCCACTGGTATTTTTGCCATCAAGTCGTCAATAAAAACAACAAACATGCTAACATCTAAAAATGATTTCAAAAATTATTTTATGTTTACTATAAATTATTAAATAAATCGGAGGATTTATTGGAGGCTACACTGCGTGGACAAGATTTATGTATCCATAACTTTCTTTATGCCATTTACATAAAATCAGATATTAAAATTTCTCCAATAGTATTTATATATGTATATGTGTGTGTGTGCCACTTTTTGATTATTTTAAGCCATAATATCGACACAAATATCAACAAAGGCCATATCATATATTGAGGCAGACCAATATTACGTGTTTAAAACACATTAAACATGTGATGAAAGAATTGCAGAGCAAATTACTGTAATTTTCCGATTATAATACACACCCTGTACAGGGTGATTTTTTTATTCAAGAACCCTGAAAAATTGCTATATCTCAGAATATAAGCTGAAGAGAATTACTAAAATTTCTAAGAACATAGCTTGATATTATTTTAAAATACTTATTTTAAAAAAATCTCACATGTGAAAATTAGCTCCACATTGCTGAATACATATACCTGCTCTCCGCAGCATATTGTCTGACACAGACTGCAGCATTCTTTTGGAGATGCTCTCAATGACCTCTCTGTTAGTTGGTCATGAGTATGGGGATTTGTAATGTACACTTTTTCTTGAATGTATCCCCAAAGGAAAAAATCAGGGGAGGCCAGATCAGGGGATTGGGGAGGCCATAATGACATGGAAACAATACTATCTCCAAAGAGTAGCTTTAGCTCCATCATACTCCGATGTCATCGTTGTCAATGTGATATTCTTATTCGAGAATCCATCCACATCCAACCATAGAATCGCTACATTGTAAGGAAAGTAGCACAATTCTTCTCAATTTAAGACCAATTAACTACCTTAATTAATTAATTCAATCATATGCCTTTTTAGTCTTACAATGGTGCTCAGTGGGGAAGAACATGTACAGTAAAACCTCACAAAGCAAGGTAGTTGCGTTCCTTGAAATCACTGCATCTGTCCAACCTCTTCCCACAGTCTCTACTTTATGTCACGGTTATGATACTGTTTATTTCGCTGATCCCATAGTGGAGGATAGTCGCATACAATTTCGATAAGAACTGATTTCTCCATGTCGCCACTGAAAAAAACAAATCACTCACGCTACCATGGAGCGTTTCCGCCCACTAGTTGTGAGAAAAACAAACCAGGTTTTTCCTCGCCGACTCCCAACCAACCGTCCGGTGGAAGGGGGTGGTCGGTTTAACCCTCCATCGGGCGCATTTGATCTGCGAGATACAAGGTGGAAATTTTATGCTGTCCTTCTGCGATAACGGCAGAGGGGAATCCCAGCATTCTAGTATTTTCCTGCTTAGCCGTCACAAACATTTTATAGTCGCTCCACCAGCTCAAGTCTCTTGACCTTGAAAACGGGGCGTACGCCAGTTAGCAGCAGCCAATAGGAGACGGTTTGTTTGGGAAGGTAGTGGGGAGGAAACCAGTCTCACTCCTGCTCTCGAAGAGACCACATCGGGATGCGTTGCCATTAGAAATTGCGTAGTATATCAGCTGAAGGCAAAAATCCGCAAGAGCTGGCAACGCGCACCGATATCTGCTCTCCCGAACGAAAGTTGAGAGGGGCGATGGAAGGGGAAACGTTCGTGATTGGCTACTTGCTCTAAGTAGGCCAAGAGCCTTCAGCTGGTGAAACGACTATAGTGCTGCCCCGAGTGTTGGCATGTGTCGCTCAGGTTATTATTTATATCTGTGAGATACATTGCGCCCGTTCAGGTAACTCTTGTTGAAATGCTTATTAATGATATTTTGAATCTAACTCAAGTATTAACCAAAGTAATTCTGTATTTTTCATAGGATATTTCTTTATGCAGAAATGACAACTGAAAAGAGACATTTTGATCTGGGTAATGCAAGGGACATTAAAAGATTAGAAGATTGTCAAAATATTCCTGTAAAAATTGTAATGAGTATTTTTGTTTGGAACATGCACTGATGACCTGTTCCAAATGTTATAACAATTTTCAAAATTGCGTGGATGACAGCGAAAAAGACTGATCTTTTTTATAGTGTAATATATTTACAGCCTATGTTTATGTGAAGTTTTGTATTTTCATGGTTACGCTTGTGAATTTTTATTTACCTTGAGTTATCGTCATTACTATTAATTAGTATTTAGTTTTGTCTTGTTCTTACCATGAAATAATGATTTTCAATTGTCTTATTCTATAAATATGATAAAAACGTAACACTGTTTTTTGTAACTATATAAAAATTAAATAAATATTATTAAAAACTAACAAAAACAAGCGCGCCGCGCCACTCCCTAGCTTTGCAGGTTGGCCAGCCACCTAGGTAGCTCTAACGGGCAAATGTGCCAAGTTTCAAAACTTGATGAATTCTTTCCCCTAAAATGTCCAATTTGACTGGACTAGCCGGCCCACTCGTTATACTCTTTTAAATATGACATTGGGGTGGCTTTCACTTCGAGGAGGTGGGGGAGACGTGTTTGGGCGGGAGAATTCGGCACCAATGTTGTCAGATCTATTTCACATTGGGCTCTCTCTCTAGGCTTAACTAAACGAAACACTTAGCAACTCGAATGAAACGCTTGGCAACACAGCACTCATAGACACGATGTAGGCACAACAGAGGTCTAAGAGCGAATGAGCTCAGTCAGGTTAAGCCTCGCAAGAGCCCTCATCTATTGGTTCTTGGTAAATCACGTGAGCGAGAGCTCCTTACTTCGCTCTCTCTCTGAACCCCAATCTCAATTTTAAAGACGTTATAGTGGGTCTGTCCCTCCGCCTGTTCCTTCTCCGACTCCGCGTGTGAGCGCTACACTGAGCCACATCTTTTCACGTACCCCAGGAACCCATACGATAGTCATTGGATATATGTGCACCGAAACGTTTTAATTACAAGAACCTGAACTGAAACGAAACCCATGGGAGGGTGGTTACGAGGTTTCGGTCCAATTCCGGATCGCAGGGAATCGCTCCATGATACGTTTCTCTCCTTGATGGGTTCGGTTCCGTTGCCATCCCTGATTTGTATACGTATATTAATAAATAAATAAATAAAAGTGTTAATTCCTAATGATATTATCACTGTATAAATAAATAAAATACTAGAATTGAAACGATTTTATTTCATCTTGTGCAATCATCACTTTTTATTAAATGTTTTAGGAGTAAGATACTTAACTTATCCGAATTTTAGTGTACTCGCAAGAAATACTATTTGCGACATTTACGGTCTATTCTATGGTGGTGTGGAAAATCAAGGTAGTTCGATATATCTCACTCGTAACCATCGAGCTATCGAAATGAAATATGTCGACCCTGGTGGAAAGCTGGGGTCGTACTATACAAGAGATATATGAAAAAATCAGGTTTGTTCACCAAAAAATCAGGGGTCGTACTATACATGGAGTCAGCATATACACGAGTATATACGGTAATTTCACTTACTTTAGCTTAATAGCATACTTGTTTATTTACATTCGTTACTGTGAATACGGCCAACAATACGAAAGCCATAATGGACCCATATGGATAGTTCGTAAGGGGTTTTCTAATATCCTGTTAAAAGGCACACGGACGGATCCCAAATTTTCCCTACATCTAGTTCAAATGTAGAACTATAATATCCTGAAAATTTGGTGTTTGTAGCTTACATAATTTTTGAGTTATTTTGTGCATGGTCAGACAGACAGATGAGTGAACCGAATACATGGTTCCTTTTTTTTTATTAAAAATGCACTAAAAATTGGCAATTCTTGAATGTGGCAAATGTTTATACTGTTGTCTGAAAATCTATCACTTCTACTAGAAAAATTTTTCCAATTATTATTCAAGCTATAAAATCGGGAAACCTAACAAGATTGTGTTGTACAGTAATACCCCAATTTATGTTGTTCCTATTTATGTTGATTCGAAGTTACATCGTCTATCATTTAGAACTTGTGTACCGATTTACGTTGATTTGCTTCGAAGTTACGTCATTAACTCAGATTTTTCAGAAAATGGGAAAAAGTCGGATAATCATCAGATTTTTTCATTTCCATCTTCTTGAACCTTTTAACCCTAATCCTACCAGGCTGTGACTTAGAGACACATTTGTATTTTTAATCATGATTACTTCTACAATTAAATTTATTTGGCAGTGAGACTTTGTGTATTCTATTATTTTATATTTCTACATAAATAAACACCATTAACTTTTTAAAAACTCTTTGTGATTCATTTATATAGTCCCTAATATAAAATGACTCAGAGACATGTTGATACAGTGTAACGAAAATGTTCTTTGTTAATGCATCTTGTGTTAAATAAGGGCATTTATTGGACTGCTAATTAACGCTGGACTATATATACAATGTATAATTGACTATAAAGAATTTTGGGATCCATTGTTTGGTAGTCCGATTTTTTGCGCCTGTATGTCTAAAAATAAATTTATCGCATTACATTGTTACATGTCTTTTGATGACATGTGAACTCGATCTATTTAACCATGTATAATATGTAACCATTAATAATAGTGTCCAAATAAATCATATCTTACAAATATATCATGTGTGTCCCTAAGTCACATCCTGGTAGTTTACGTCAGAGATAGAGCCCAGTAGGCAAAAAACAATTATAATCACTTGTAAATTAGAAAAGATAGAGTCAAGACGGAATTTTAGAATTTCGTTCAGATTCACCACTCCTTCCTAGGTGATGCAATTTATTGGATAATCTCTTTATGCCGATATTAGCAGAAATCTCCTCCTCGATAGTCCTCTTTTGTTAACCCCTTAACTGTTTTTGACGTAATATTATGCACTGATGCAGAGCTCCCTCCTACATGATGCAATTTATTGGATAATCTCTTTATGCCAATATTAGCAGAAATCTCCTCTTTTGTTAACCCCTTAACTGTTTTTGACATAATATTATGCACTGATGCAGAGCTCCCTCCTACGTGATGCAATTTATTGGATAATCTCTTTATGCCAATATTAGCAGAAATCTCCTCCTCGATAGCCCCCTTTTGCTAACCCCTTAACTGTTTTTGACGTAATATTATGCAATGATGCAGAGCTTCATGTATTGCTTGTTCATCTATGAACAGGAACATCCCTACATGGATGGGGTTTTTTTTCGCGTATCGTCTCGTGAGCAAATAGTGAAAGGTTAGGAGCAAACAAGTCCAAACACTTGAGATGGGGATTTTCATCTTCCTTTTGAAGGATAAAATCTTTTATTCGCACAAAATTTATCCACTCTGAATTCCTTGAAGTGGATGAGGGAAGAGGACCAAACTTGTGCCTACCTATTCTCCAGCCACCAAACCCTCAGTAGTCATTAAACTATAGTTATCAGTTAGTCGGCATATTCTTTCTGCCTACTTTTGTGAGTTAAAGCCTACAGTGTGAGCGAAACCTAAACGTTTGCTTAGTTGCATAAATACTCATATAC
Organism: Uropetala carovei; assembly: GCA_036926305.1. Classification (NCBI taxonomy): domain Eukaryota; kingdom Metazoa; phylum Arthropoda; class Insecta; order Odonata; family Petaluridae; genus Uropetala; species Uropetala carovei. Next base: position 3,201,338 of record JAXCHB010000172.1, on the reverse strand, counting down.
TTTGTAGATTTTGACGTCTTTTCCAAATATCAACATAGACACACAAACATATTGCAGAGAATTTACTATCGATACACACAATTTATATAACCTGTTCATAAATCCTCTTGTAAGACACACATCCCCTTTTTTTACAGGCGTTTCGGGAAAAATGGTGAGCAGGGTACACGAGTAAATACGGTAAGTACCGTATCTGCCCCAATACAAGCCGATGTTTTTTGTCAAAATCTATCATGAAAAAATCACCCCTCGGCTTAAATGCGAATCTGAGGAAAATTTGGGTTACGGTTAAATCTCGAAGCCTCTCATTGCCTTCGCATGCAAATGATAGCACTATATTTTTCGTAAAGTAAATATTTGACCTACGATGAATATATATAAAAATATCTTGGCGAGATCACTTGCGTAATTGACGATTACGCAAAATGCGTTGACAGCTTGAGTGCTCAACTTTGAATTTCGGTAAAATTTTACATGGAACGTGTATAATTATAAAAATGCAGTTTCTTAAGGCAATGTATATGCTAATTTTATTGGAAACAGACTTAGATAAAAAAATATCTTGGCGAGATCGCTTGCGTAAATTGTCGATTACGCAAAATGCGTTGACGGCTTTGAATGCTCTACTGTTTGGATTTCGGTAAAACTTTACATGGAACGTGTACAATTATAAAAATGCAATTTCTTAAAGCAATTTCATTGGAAATAGACTTGGATGAAAAAATATCTTCACGAGATCACTGTTACTATATTTGACCTATAGTGAAAATGAAGATGAATGAAATTATTGTCACTGAATGTGGAAGATTATTCAGCAACGCAAAATTATTAATTGGACTAATATTTCAAAATGTCAACAACTAAACCATTTCCCACACATTTCTTCGATCTCAAATAATGTATTCTAAGATGTGCATGAATGCCCGGCATACTTCAGCATAAAATCTACGAAATTTACGTTTCTGCCAAAAAACTGTGGAAATTTTTGGGGGGTCAGCTTAAATCTGGGGTCAGCTTCTGTTCATCTACATCTACATGATACCCTGCAAATCACCCGAGTGGTGGGTGACAGGGGGTGCAGCACACCAAAACCTACCTAATAACGTCCCTTGTGGGAATCACTCTACTGTTATGATCCCGTATGGTCCTTGGGAAAAACAAGCTCTGATATCGCTCAGTCCTACAGGTGATCTCTTGTATTTTATTCTCGTGATCGTGCCTGCCCATGTACGTAGGTGCCTCTAATATTCCTGAGACCTCCTCTAAGAGAACTTCCGACCTAAATTTCTCCAAAGCCTTAACCTAGCACTAATTCTGCGATCCTCTAGCGATATCCAATTCAACTCCTTCAAGAGTGATGTGACGCTTCATTTTTGCTTAACGAATCTGGCTGCTCTGCGCTGGATTCTTTCTAACTCAAGTATCTGTCCCTTTTCGTATGGATCCCATATGCTGGAAGCATATTCGACCTGAGATCTGACCAATGATAAATAACACGTTTCTCGTACCTGTTCTGTGCTACTTCTTACTATTCTGCCTACGAAGCCCAATTTCTTATTAGCTGTGCCTACGAACCTTCGAATATGCATATTCCACGATAAATCACGACAAATGGCGACTCCTAAATATTTAACGTACTCTGCAGATTGGATATTCAATCTATTAATTCTGTACTCCGAGTCTAATTCATTGTTCTTATTCTTCCAGAAACTCAATAGGGAACATTTGCTGTGGTTAACTTCGATTTTCCAATCTTGACACCATACTGAAAGGGCGTTTAAATCTTCCTGGAGCGATTTTTGGTCATCCTGACTCATTATCTCCTTGTATAAAACGGTGTCATCTGCAAAAAGTCTTATTTTGCAGTGAACTACCAAGCAGATATCGTTTATATATATCAGGAATAGTAGTGGGCCTATGACACTTCCCTGTGGAACACCTGATGCGACTTTTACCAGGTATGAGGATTTCCCATCAATAACTACTATCTGTTTTCTGTTGGAGAGGAAGTCTTTTACCCAACTCACGATATTAGGGTTTATGCCGTACTTTCCTAGTTTTCCTATTAATTTATTATGGGATACTTTGTCAAATGCTTTTTTAAAATCAATGAAAATGGCATCAACCTGAGTGTTTTTCTCTCCACATTGTAACAAATCATTTACGAACAGGGCGAGCTGCGTTTCGCATGACCTACCTTTCCGAAACCCGTGTTGGTTTTTGCTTAGCGAAGAACGACCATCTAAATAACGCAGAACAGAGCTAACGATTATATGTTCTAGAATCTTACACGATAATGACGTCAAGGAAATCGGTCTATAATTTTTGGGGTTCTCTTTATCACCGCCTTTGTGAATGGGCGTTACGTATGCTAGTTTCCAGTCTTTTGGAACGGTACCATGTGCAACGGATTTTTCGAATATTATTTTCAAGTAAGGTGCGATTACCGAGGCTAGCTCTTTCAACACACGCGCGGGTATGCCCTCCGGCCCGGGGGACTTATTTTGCTTAATCGACTGTAGCTGGTGCGCGATACCTGTTTCCGAGAATATCAAATCTTCCATCGAATTTCCCTCATCATTCAAAGCTGGTTCCTCAAATTCGTTGCTCACTGAAGTAAACGCTTTCTGAAAGTGTTCATTTAACAAGTTCGCTTTTTCCGCACTATCGTGTACTACAACACCTGCCTCCGTTCTCAATGACGCTATGGCGGGGCCTCTACCATGAACCTCTCTAACGTACGACCAAAATGCTTTAGGATTTTCTTTCAAATTACTATGCAGAACTTTCTTTTTGTAATCATTAAATGCTTCTCGCATTGTTACTCTAGCTCTTGACCGCGCCTCTCTGTACTGATTCCGTATCATTGACCTCTGTTCCTCTGTGACTTTTGAAGAATTACTATTTAAGCGAGCGTGAAGTTTTCTTTGCCGTCTAAGAGCGCATCTAACTTGCTGGTTGTACCATCTTGGTTCCGCACCATCACGTTTAAGTTTATGTGGAATGAATTTATCCGTACACTCTCGCATCATATCCCTGAACATGCACCATGATTCCTCTGTACTAGCGTCGATTGATGCTTTGCAGAAATTAGGGAATTTTGTCTGTAAAAAAGACCTAAATTTCGAGAAATCGCCTTTGGCGTACATATATACGCGTCTTCTAGCCTTAACCTGTTTCTTCACTTTTAGCTTAAATTCTACGTATACAGCATTATGATCGCTTATTCCTTCCTCTATGGAAAGCTTGTTCATACGCTCGGGGTAGTTCGTTACGAGTAAATCTAATATATTGTTCGATCTCATGGGACATCTTACTAGCTGACACAACGAGTGTTTAACAAAGGTTTCTATAAGTGCTTCGCATGGTTCATGCTCTCTACCACCTGGATCAAAGCAATTATGATTCCAGTCTATTGAAGGTAAGTTGAAGTCTACTCCTACTACAATGGCCCTCTCTTTATTTTTCGATATTAGCGTTGCTACTTGTTTCTCGAGATTATGAATCATTTCTAAAATTGCATTGGGAGGCCTATAAAATGCGCATATATTTGCTATAGTGTAATCGTTTCCTCTAACTCCACACCAAACACTTTCTATTTCGGCGTCATTAATCGGTAGTGGAAAACTTTCGTATGCCTTGCTGACTGCTATAAATACTCCACATCCCGTCCGGATACTATGATCCTTTCTAAAAATTCTATAGTCTTGAGGGAATACCTCCTGACTTGCAATCTCGTCAGTGAGCCAACTCTCTGTACCGATCACGACATCGGCTTCTAGACTGCGAATAATATGCTCAAAATCGGCAATTTTCTTACGGATGCTGCGGCAGTTCAATACGACGACATTTTATTTCTCACTATCGCTTCTCAGATAAACCTCAGCCTTACCATTCGAAATCTTTTTTGGAATACGTGTTCTTCATACTATTATTCTGCCAATTGGTTGATATAGCATTTTCTTTCTGATCGCGTTTTATTTAACCATTTTTATCGAAATCCCAAACATTAACGCTATTGACATCACGGATGTCAGCGCCTTCATCGCTCGGTAACTCTAATTTATTTGCGGTATTGGCCAGATTTCTCGTAATATTGTTCTCTGTTACCCTCTCAATTACACCGATTCCCCTAAGACGGGCAGATACTGTAATATTCAAGGTAAAAATTACATCTTGCATGCATCACCCCCTCATAACATTGATTCTTATGGGAAAAATGGTTTCGATTTATGATTTGATTTTCAGGAACACATCCTCGATGTAAATTGATACAAATTATGAGGCACTTCCACATGAGCTAGAAACTTGAATTTTGACAGGATTATCAGTTTTTGTTCACAACCAAAGGAAAAAATCTGAAATTGGTAAAATTACAATTTTAAGGGGCTATTTCTGCCCCATTATTGACCCATAAGAAAAGCACTTAAATCAGTGCCGAGACTTTCAGATGAACTAGAGGCTTGAAAATTGGCATGGCTATAGGATTTTGCTCAAAACTAATGGAAAAATCCTAAATTGTTGAAATTCAATTTGCAGGGGCTATTTTTGCCCCATTATTGCCCCTTACAAAAAGCACGTAAATTGGTACAGTGACTTCCAGATGAGCTAGAAGCTTGAAATTGGCACAATTATAGGTTTTTGGTCACAATCAATGGGAAAAATCCAAAATTGTTAAAATTCTAATTTTGAGCTGCTGTTATTAGTCCATTATTGAGAATAGGCTGAAATGCTAGCAGAATGCAAGCATCGGCTACTAGGATGTTATATTACTTCAAATACAAAAAGAAAGACATCAGCATTGTTCAAACTGTGGAGCTGTGTTGTTTAATTTAGCTTATTGTGTGTATTTACAAATAGTTTCATTTTTTTCTGGTTATGAAACATATATTTGATTTTTTGTTGATTATTTTAACCAAACTGTTTAAGAATACCAGTTTAAAAAAAAAACATAAATTGCTGGCTTGAAAATAAAACCAAAACATTTTTTTAAAGTGCAAATAGTAGGAATTCTCAGATAAATTTGTAGTGAATGAGTTAAAACATGTATGGCACCAGTGACAAAGCAGCAATTAGCTATCTAGAAGAACCTTTAAAAAGAAATTACTCAAATATTTTAAATTATTGTAGACATTTTATTGTATGTATTGTATTTTATTGCATGAATTGTATTTTATTGTATGTACTATGTTTTATCTTAGACATCCTATTTTTTGTGATGCAATACTCTGTATTTGCTATTTTATATTTTTAATGTCATCTATTGTTATGTTTAATTTTTTGCACATATTTATTATATCACTTGTAATTGGGGTTTCTTTCTCTGTAAGTGATTAATGTAATAATAATAATAACTTTATGGAAATCTGATGTCTTCTAATGCATCTTTTCAAAAATGTTATCAAGAAGGAGATAAGACAAATAAATAAGTTACATGAATCAGCTTCATAATAACTAAACTTACACTAACTTTATTCATTTTGTGCCAACCCTGTGTATAGAAAATATTTTTTATAAGCTTAATATTATTGGCAGTAGAAAGCAACACATTGTTATTTGCTTGTCAAGGGACAAGTTCAACAACCATTATGTACTTTATTCTAGGCATGGTCTTGACAAAAATGAAGTTTTTCAGTGAAAAATATGGAATTAAATAAATTTTAATGTACACCATAAACAGTGCAAGAATCAGTTCAAATCTTGAATAACAGATAAGATATATTAAACTTTCATATGCAAATCAAAATTCCATTGGCAACCCTGATATAGGGAAATACAAAAAATTAAATTAAATAGAATGAACTTTAGGGAAGCATAATTTTCCAATTAAGTGAACAGAGCATGGCCATTGAATTATAAAAAGGTCAACACTATTAATTACATATACCGTATAAACCCAAATATAAGACGACTCTGATTATAAGACGACCCCCCATTTTGAACTAATAAAAGGAAAAAATTTATTATGCACAGAATGACAGAGGTTTATTATACCATTGACTAATAAACATTGAACCAATTGAAATAAGCAATTTTGTAGTGTTAGTTGGCATATACAGTTGCTTTCATTCAAGTGTCTATCAACGACTGATTTTAACTTCTTACAGGACCTACTATAAAGGGGACGTCAATGCAAGCGTTTATTTAGGTTATCAGTGAAGAGAAGATAACAATAACGCTTTTTTTTGTCTATTTGAAGGTTTAATTGGTCTTAAGTGAATTGGAGGCAACAATGAGAGTCTCCTTGGCAACGCCCGGAATGAGTACAAAAAATCCGCAAAATTTTGAAAAAGAATGCGTATTTTTGAAAAATTCGACTGTGTAACGTGTAAACATCGCAAGAATAAGATAGTATAGAGCTTTAGCCATCGAATAAAGTGAAAAAGAAGAAAATCGGTCCATATTTATGTATTTGAATGAATGAAGGAAAAAAACCTTGCACTCTGAAAAATCGAAAATCCCGTGTAAACTTATGGAAAAATATGTTTCCTGGATTCGAACCGGGACACTTTAGCAAACGAAAATATTTTTCCAGGGACCTCATAGCCAGTAGAAACAAAACGCCGTTTATCACATATCTTTTACAACGAATGGTTCTCGAGAAATACGCCGATATAATTACGCGAGGTTCGTATGCACGGACGCACGCCGTTCACTACGCGCATAATATATAGGATAAAATTCAAAAGAGTATTTGTATTCGAATACATTTGAATCGATTCATTTTCTACTTCTACTTTTCATAATGGATCGTTTCGATTGATTTAAAGAATCGAATATTTCGATTATACTCTGCATTCGGTTCCTCTGTCAGTCAAACTATTACGCACCACGCGATTATAAGACGACTAGCGATTTTTTGGTCATAAAAATTGGAACAAAACCTCGTCTTATATTCAGGTATATACGGTACTTTGGAAAGATTAGCAGCTAAAAAATACAGTATTAAAATATAACCTGATGTTTAAATACTCAGCTAGAAAGAATGTACTGTATTTACTCATGTAATCTGCACACATTTTTCTTCAAAATGTCAGTAAAAAAGAGACTGCAAGGAATATGTGAAGATTTCTGAACAAGTTTTATAAATTGCAAGTTTCAATAGTAAATTTACTGCAACATTCTTGCATCTATGTTTATATTTCCAGAAGATGAAGAATTCTACGAAATATACGTGTATCTATACGATCATGCAAATGCTTAACGTTAAAATGCGTGGTTTATACTGTTGTTGGTGCATTGTCAAGATCAGGATGGACATTTTGATGACTGAGTCATTATATTTTTATAATATTAAAACTGTGCCTTTAAAATGAGTTTTAAGTTGTTTATTGTTACTCAAAACAAACAGTTCTGTCATTAAAAGTTTACTATCAATTTCTACCTATACTTTTGCCAGAATAAGTTGGCATCTAGTACAGTAAAACCTCTATATATCAAAATGGAAGGGACCAGATTTTTAGGCATTTTGATGAATGGAGGTTCACTATAAAGAGGTTTACCGTAAGACCTTCATATTATTATTCATAAATGCACAAACTGGTAATTAAAAGTACTATTGTCTTTTTAATTACTATATTAGTATATTTATATATACACAACATAAATAAAATATATTTATAATATAAATACCAACCTAACTGAACAAAAAATGAATATGTACTCTACCTATTGTTTACTGGAAAAAAAGCTGGTAATTTCAGTCTGTGTCATCTTTTTCTTAAATTCATTGGATACAACATTTTCTATTTTATTTAGTAGCAAGTGATTATCACCACTGCAATCCTCCATATTCATAAAAAATCTTTCTAGCACACTCAAAGCCTCTTGCACTTCACTCTTTTTTGGAGATGGAATTATTTCCTCTTCATCATTTTCTTCTTCTTCCTTATTAGTCTCTGCTATAGTCTCCCTTTCAACTTCTATCTCCACTTTTTCTACCATTTCTCCCTCAGTTGGTGCACAAGTTAATAGGGAAGTGTCAACATTAACAAAATCATTAAATGATGTTTGAAGATGAATTATTTTATTGATTTCATCCCATTCCAAAGGTTCATCATCTGATACTTCATCTTCCTCATATGTTGCCCTCATAAATCCTGCCTTTATGAAGCATTTATTAATAGAGGCTGATTGAACATAATTCCATGATAGGCAAAGCCTATGCATGGTCTGCAATATATTCCATTTACATTTTGTAAGATCATTTGTTTCATCCACATTTCTTAAAATATAGAGCACCAACTGCTGTCTGTAATTTCTCTTAACACTAGAAATTATGCCCTGATCTAATGGTTGCAGTTTACTTGTGGTATTTGGAGGAAAATACATTATTTTAACATGTCGCAACACGATCCCCTCAACTTTATGAGCAGTGCACTGATCCAGAAAAAGAACTATTTTTCTGTTCTTTATGCCCATCTTTGCATCAAGCATGCTTAGCCACTCACTAAATAAAGTTGCAGTTATCCATGACTTTTTAGAATTTCTGTATAAACAGGGAAGTTTTTTTATATTCTTAAAACATCTGGGTTTTTTATATTTCCCAATCACAAGTGGCTTTAATTTCTCAGTGCCATCTGCATTGGTACAGAAAAGCACTGTAAATCTCTCCTTGCTTTTTTTCCCTCCATGGCAGGGTTCTCCTTTAACTGCAATAGTTATATCTGGGAGTAAGTTATAAAAAAATCCAGCTTCATCTGCATTGAAAATGTCTTTAGGATCATAACTCACTAAAATTGTTTGCAGAGTGTTTTTCCACTCTTCTACCACAATTGTACTTACAGAAGCTTCTTCCCCACACATTTTTAAAGTTCTTAGGTTCTAGCGCACTTTAAACTTCTGTAGCCATCCATTTGACCCTTGAAAGTCATCTATTCCCATTTTCAATGCCATTTCCCTAGCCTTCTGTTGTAGAATAGGCCCAGATATAGGTATGCTTCTGGCTCTAGCTTCCATCAACCAATCAAACACACATTTATCTAATTCTTCATTTTTCACTGCCTGAGATCTTTTATTGATGAAACCTTGATGTGCTGCTACTTCAGTTTCTTTACGTTTATTTAAAATAGATGTTAGAGTCGACGGTGGTATGCCAAAGGTTTCTGCCACATCTATTTTTCTTTTCCCCTCATCAATGGCTTGGAAAATTGCTAACTTCGTTTCTATTTTCAGCAGCCGTCTTTTTCTATGATTTACCATGTCCATTATGGGTCTAAAGTTAATTTATTCATAAACATATTCATTAATTACTTGTGTATTATTTGTAAATATTGCACTTAATATTATACAAGGCATAATGAAGTATATTGTTATACACCTAACAAACTTTAATTATAATCGGAAAATTAATGCATTAATAATTACATGAAAGTTGTGATATAATAAATAATATACTCACGTGATTAAGGACAAAATTAACGTTAAAAAACACGTATTTGTAGATTATGTATCCACTATAGCTTAATGAAACAAATCAATGTGGTATAACCAGTAATTTTGACAAGCTCCTCGTATTAGGCAAACATAAGCACTACACGCTCATACAAACTTGACGCATACCGGTGTATAGCTGGACGCCTGCATGAGGGGATAAACCGGGACGTGTGAGGGGATTCACCAGGCGAGAAATCGTCGCAGCAGAAGCAGTACCTATCTTAAATATTATGTCTATGTAACGTTATAGTCATGTATTCACGGTTCTTTTCAGATGTGGTAAAAAGTGATACGTACGTAGCAGTGGTGCGTTGTTAACCTCAGGACCGCGAAAGAATTGACTTAAATATTGTCTTTGCAATGTTACTGTTATATATTCGTGGGTTTTTCATAGGCAGTAAAAGTAACATGAGAATCACGAAAGAATTGACAATTAAATGCCTTTGCAACACTGTAGTCATATTTTCAGGGCTCTTTTCAAAGGCCGTGAAAATTAATAAATACGTAGCAATGGTGTGTTAGCTGAGGATCGAGAATTAATTTACGTTTAAATTTACATTGCAACATTGTAATAATATTCTCGTGACACTTTTCACGAGTGATTAAAATTGAGACGTACATAAGTAGTAGTGATGTGTAACTTGAGAATCACGGAAGAATTGACTATAGGTGCTTGCCGTTGTTTCCTTTTAGAAGGGGACCGTAAATCTGAGCGAGTTGAACTCGTAGGGCCTGGCATAGGTAATAAACTACGCAACCTAACTTCAACTTAAATTGTGCATATTTGTTGCATTATGATAATATTTTGGCGACTTTTTCAAGAGGCCACTACGGTGGTTGCTTCAACGGGATAACCTTGTACGTACGTATGCATATACCATCGACTGATTTCTTTTGGTTATTCACATGCAAATTTTCATTGCAAACTAGCTTAATTATTTTATCCGTAAACAGGAATACATTATTTTACTATAGGGAGGTTGTTTTTTATCAGGGGTGCATTTTCCCATTACGATATACGGAGAATTACGAAAATACGGAGGTACGATATTAAGAGGTTTGTCTATACCGTAACATACAGTTTTGGCGGGACCCAAAAGATATTACGAAATACGGAGGTTTACGATAAACGGAGGTTCACTAGATAGAGGTTTTACTGTATCTGTGTTCGCTGAATTCATTATGAGCTGCTGTTGCTCCTTTAACATAAGAGTGGCGACTATCAAGGAGAAGATTTCTACTAGCATCGGCATAAAGAGATCACCAATACCCATTTCACATGTAGGAGAGAGAAGATGCTTAACTTGGGTGGACTTTGTTTCAGGAAAGGGGAATCCGTGGAGAGGCTGACCTTTTTCTTAAATCATAGATGTCAACTTATTCCAGCACGAATTTATTTATTTCTCTCCAAAGGGTCGCAAAGATAGGAGTCCGCATGGTACACAAGGGCAAAGGTTACACAAGTAAATACAATAATTAAACTCAGATCTTGTGTAAGGGAGATATAAAATAAAATATTTACAATATGCTTTTAAAAAATACTCACAGGGAGAATTGGCAATATCAACCATTGCATCAGTATCCTTCTGAGAAAGGTCATCAACATTACGTTCAATTTGAACCGTATAGGATGCCCTGGGAGCTGGAACAGGTGGTCCATCACCCTCCCCACCTTTCCGGGATCCCCTTCGCCCTGCTGTTCCCCCTGAAGGTGTAGTCAAGCGCTGTGTCACCTCCCGTGCTGTCCGTCCAAGATCTCGCTCCCCTGCAGATCTTGAATTTCCTGCATTCGTCCTAGATGCACTAGAATGACGTAGACCAGATTGCTGCGAGCCACTCCCTCCAGTTCCAGTCTGAAGATTTGTAGCAGAAGAATTACTGGAGGAAGAGCACAAAAAGACATAATTATATGAAGGTTAACCATAAAATCATCAAGATAGTTAATTTCATAGATGATCTATGAAGCAAGAATGGTTTTTCTTTTACTGTACACATTATAGCAAAAATTTATTTAGTTGAAAAGGGGAACTTGTTTAAATAAATATTTCATGCATTAGATATGTTTTAAAGAATAATGCAATATACCACATTTGCCTGAATAAAATGCAGACCTGAATATACCATGATATGACATTTTATGTTTAAAGAAGTACAAGTGCCTGTTGAATTTCAACGGATTTTTTGATTCTAGTTTTGCTGCCAATTCTAGGGTGTATGCAGAATATACAAAAACATTTTATTCTACGAAAAACTGAAAACCACCTATAAAGAATACTTTTTGACTTAATTTTCTTAACAATTAATCAAATTTGTTTGTAAACAATCTGCTTCCAAGCATATTGCATTCCAATATAACAATAATTTGATTTCCTATTGTAACACATTCGCCAAATCCAGCTCCATTTCCTGTGTAATTATGCCTTTCTGAAATGTTTACTTTTATGTTTTGTAAGCATGAAACATGAATAGGCAACGTTGTCCATGATTGAACACTGGCTTTGATTCAACTTTTTTCGATAATAACTGATAATTTACGCTAAATCTTTACGATAATTTAAATCACGAGTTCGAAACTTGATGGGAAATAATTTTAAAAAGCAAACTTAAAAACCCCTACACCGATATACAGGCTTTCCTTATGAGGCAATGCATGACGAGTTTGTCCTACGACGAATAGACGTGCGACGAGTTTGTCCTGCGACGAATTGAAGCACGACAAATTGTCGTGCGACAAATTGATGGGCGACGAGTTGTCTTGCGATGAATTGACACGCGACGAATTGACTGTGATGAGTTGTTGTAGAACCATAACAAATGGATGCAATTTGCGTATTCGAGCATGAATTTCATTTAAACAAAATGTCTGTATAAAAAACTCCTGAGATGCTGAGTGTTCGTGGTTGTGATGCCGATTTCCTTTTTTAAATTCAATTTATACTCCCTAGTATATTATTTTCAAATAGGAATGTCTTCTAAAAAGGGAATTAAAAGGAAACCATTCATTAAGGATTTCTTCTAACTTGTCGTATTTAGAGGTCTTCATGCATTTTCTTTTTTTGGCGTGTGACCTGCATTGAACGGCGCCATCTTCGACAATTTTTTAGGTCATAACTGTTGAATATCGGCAGCATTGATTTACGATTGTTTCTCCAAAATCAGGAAGAAAATAAGTTTTAAGAGTTGACATGGTAATTTATTGAAGAGAATAATAAATAATAAAAAATTTTAATGCATTTGTCTCGTTTACATGGTGACTGTAAATCACAGCAGCCGTTATCACGGTAGCTACTATCAGGAAACTGTCATAATGTAAACAGTTTGACAGCGACTGTCACGTAGTTTCATCAAGAATTCGGAAAATGGCAGCACATCCAGGCATTAAATCAAGACAAAACATAAATAGCGTTATTTTATCACGTTGGCACTTTTGACCAATGTGTTCACTATCGTCTTTTCAATGCAGTTAACATAAACTATAGGTTGTTTGCGGTGAAATGGCAATAAAACAAAAATAGGGTTGAGTGAAATGTGCGTGAAATGCGGGAATGGTTATTTTTACGATGCATGTATTGCAGGAAACTGTAGTACTAAAATGAATGGGACGAAAATGGGACCTTTAAAAAAAAGTGTAAATCACGGGAAAACGTATAATGCGGTAAAGTATATTCGGGGGAACACTGTATATCTTTGAAAAAGATTTCATGTCAATAACTTTAGTTTTTACAATATGGATGAATAAATGAAAACGCGGGCATGGGCTGGATAGGTAAGTGATCGGTGTACCATCAATTCTCTCCAGCAAAGAGTTTGCATGTAATTTCTGATAGTATAAATGTTACAGTTTTAAAATATCATGTTTTGCATTTTAAAAATTTCACATAAATCCAATAAAAAGGTGAAAAGTTATGAGTTTTTCTATAATTCGCACCTGCATTTCCAGTTTATTTAAATCTCCTTCAGGCTTGAGGGGATAAACATCAATAAAGAATAATCCTATACATAATTTCTGAAGTGTCCGTCCGTCCCCCCATCTATCTCGAAAACCGTTTGCCGTAGAGATTTGCAGTAAACTGTGTTTTGTTTCTACAGGCCAGGAGGTCCCTAGAAAACTATTCTCAATTTCCTAAAGTCCCGGGTTCGATTCCAGGAGATAATTACCGTATTTGCCCGCGTATAGGACGCACTTTTTTCCATCGAAATACGCCTAAAATATGGGGTGCGTCTTATGCGCCGGTAATCAAAATTATGAGTTGAAATTTCAGTCTGTCTAAAACTTCTGGTTTATATTAATATACATGTATAAGTATTCTATTGCATTTTGTTTTTTTTTGCTAAAAAGTGGTTTCGAATAAATCGTTTCCATAAATTTTTTCTGTTCTGTAAAAAAAGTTGCGTGATATATTTTTTGCTTCATTACTGAAAGAGGGATCATTCCAGTAAAATAGAGTTCAAATCCACCAACATCTAAAGTTACGATTCATCCAATGTGCACATGCGTGATCACATTTCAACAACAACCTGCTGGTCCGTAGCGTTATTCGATTAGGCGAAAGCTGATGAAATCGTGTATTCCTTTCGAATGTGAATGGTGCAACTCCCGACTTTAAGCTAAGCTCCCCAGGTGTGTACGCTGGCGGTATATCCGCATTCTTCGTTACTATATGAATTTTAATAAAGCGCTATCGGCCATATCTGACTCTCAGGGCCACTTCATAGTTCGGCGTTGCGGTTCCGCAACCGCAAAAATTCTCGGACTTGGCCGCGGAAACAAATGAAGTGCATATAGCGTAGCGGAAACAATTGAAAGACGTAGGGTTGGGTCATCAGTCCATCTTGCGACCATTGTCCAAGGAGTCCATACGGGAAGGCGAAAAGGGTTAGTGGGTGAGTAAGTGGCAGAACATGGCTCATAAACAATGCAGATTCTGCTATGATATTGCATTCAAGGTACGAGTGATTGCGTATGCCAAAGAGCACGGAAACGGCAGCAGAGAGGAATTTCGGATCACCACCAACTGAAAAGATGATAAGAACTTGGAGAAGACAGGAAGAGGACCTACAAAAAGCTATGCGTAGTAAACACAATCTGCGACATGGAATTGTAAAATGGCCGGAACTAGAAGAAGAATTAAAAACTTGGATATTAGACCACAGAGGCTCGGGATTTTCAGTTTCCACAAAAATGACTATTCAACAAGCAAGAGTGATTGCCACTAACAGAGGCATCGCTGATTTTACAAGATCAACATCATGGTGTTCCAGATTTATGAAGAGAAATGACCTACGTATGTGGACTAAAACAAAAATAGCACAAAAGATGCCAATAGAATATGAAGACAAGATTATCAAGTTTCATAACTTTGTCATTAATGCAAGGAAAAGAGAAAATTTTGAACTTTCACAAATAGGAAACATGGATGAGGTCCCACTGACGTTCGATGTACCCTCAAACAAAACAATAGATTCCAAAGGTGCAAAAAGTGTTGTTGTTAAAACTTGTGGACATGAGAAAACGCATTACACAGTCGTGTTGTCTTGCTGTGCCGATGGAACAGAATTGCCGCCTCTTTTGATTTTCAAAAGGAAAACCTTGCCCAAGGAAAAACTGACTAAAGGTGTGTTTGTGCACGTTCATCAAAAGGGCTGGATGGATGAAGGGGGGATGAAGTTGTGGATAGATAATGTGTGGTCCAGGCGTCCTGGTGGACTGTTAAAGAAACCTGCCTTGCTAGTATGGGATCAGTTTCGGAGTCACAAAACAGAAGCTGTGAAAAATAAAATGAACCAACTGAAAACTCAAATAGCTGTAATTCCAGGTGGCCTAACGAGTCAGCTTCAACCTTTAGATGTTTGCATTAATAAACCATTTAAAGGATTCATGAAGGAGAAATGGAACAGTTGGATGCAGTCTACAGATTTTGAAGTGACACCATCAGGAAGGAGGAAGAGGCCTAGCATTTCGCAGATTTGTGAATGGGTCAAAACTTCATGGAATGCAGTGAAACATGAGACAGTTGTAAAGTCGTTTAAGAAATGTGAAATTAGTAACTCACTTGATGGAACAGAGGATGATTTGTTATACGAAGACTCAGTTTCCGAAGAAGAGGCTCTAAGTGATTCTTTATTTAGCTCTGGAGATGAATTTTTGGGTTTTGAGAATTCTGATTAAAAGGTACCTAACTACAATGTTCCCTAGTTACATTTTTTATGGACATAAATAACTATAAAATTAGTACAGTAAATCATTATGGAAATTCATGAAAAAAATGTAGAAAATTTTTTTCCTTAAAAATGTGTATAAAAAAGGGGGTGCGTCTTATACGCCGCTGCGTCCTATACGCCGGCAAATACGGTATATGTTCCCATAAGTTTACACGGGATTTTCGAGTTTTCAGAGTGCAAGGTTTTTTCCTTTCATTCGTTAAAATATGTAAATATGGACCGATTTTCTCCGTTTTTGATTTATTCGACGGCTAAAACTCTATATTATCTTATTCTTTCAATGTTTATACCCTACATGGTCGAAATTTTCGGAAATACACAATTGTTTTCGAAATTTTGCCGATTTTTTGTTCTCCTTCGGGACGTTGCCAAGTCGACCTTAATTGTTGCCTCTGATTCAATTACCATCGATTAAATGTTCACATTGACGTAAAAATGGTTAAAAAAGTTAATAAGATCATTATACGCTACATTTTTGCTTTAATTACAGTTTTATTGTTATAAATATAACAATGGATGAATTCATTAAGATAATGATTTAACTCGAGAACCTTCAGTAAGATTATTTTCTGTGACTAGGACGCGTTTATCGTAGATTGTGGTAGAAAAGCATATGTATTTTAAAAAATACTGTATCTGAGTATTCAACCTTTTGGAAATAACAAATGTTTTTGTTTTCATGACTGAAGCGACCAAGAATCAATGGAAATACACGGAAGACTCTTCCATTTCATTACGAAGGCTTTGGTGAAGAGGAATTTTCTTAAACCCCGGTAAGTTTATACTCCGCATTATTCTACAATCAATTGTTTCAGCGCTTACTTTTTTAATACTTTCGCCTGGCTTAAGTGGATAAATAATTATTTTTTGTGGCGTCGCTTTTAAAAGAGTTATGTTTTGTGATTGATTAAGTGGATGACTTTTCCTGTAAATTACAGAAAGTTCACATCTTCCTTTTCCCAATATTTGCTTTCTTTGAGGTGTTAAGACCCAGTTTGACTCCCGGTCTTAGCAGTTCTATTCTTCTGTTTCCTCATTTCACATCACTACAGTTTATGCCTGTCGCATATCTTCCGATCACTAATCATTTCAATTTAATTACTGTGCCGCATCAATTTACTCTCTACCATAACTTATAAAATACAGATTTCTGATTACCTACGGATAATATTTTTTTAAATATGCGCACACTGCCTTTCCCTCAGTAAGATTCTAACATGCAAACCTTACATTGGGAGTCAAATATCTAAGTATCCTATACTGTGTAAATTCATTGCTAGAGTAAAATATGAATTATTAACATCAACTTATTTTACAAACATTATTTTTTTATGAATCAATTTAAAATTAAACGCACAAATTTTGCGTGGGCTCAGCTAGTGGATATAAAATCAAGTTATTAAAAGCAATATGGTACCTGTCTATGCTGGTACTCCGCGGCCTTTGTTGTTGCTGGCTGCTGGAATTGCCTTTTCCTCCAACCGGTCCTGCTTCTTCTGAACTTGAATCTTCATTACCAACATGATTCAGGTTTCCTTGTAAGAGGAATAGGGGAACAATGGCATAAAATCAATGACATGTGAATTACTGCAGCATAAATAATTTGAAAAAATTTGTACAAATTAACTGCATATTTACTGCTGAAAAATATACCCTCATGCACATGATACAGCTCTAAAAATATGATAAAACTTTAAAAGTTACTTGGTAATGTCATAACTAAGGGATAAATTAAGATTTATATTTGAATGTCTCATTCATGCCACAAAATAAAAACAGTAAAACTACATCATACCATGCCTCATATCCCCACAGGTTCTCGCGTGTATCATATCATTTACAATGAAAATACAACTAAGTTGATATTACAAGGAATTCAGTAACAATCTGCTATAAAATGTGGATCAATGGCCTAATGTTGCATGAGAAAAACCAGCACTACCTACATTGAGACTTGAACTCCCTGTCTAGCAATAACCTCAGTAAATCATCAACCAAATGTCACCCAATATTCTTGTGTAACTGTCTCTATCACTTAATGTTGAAACCCCAATGTCATGGTATAAGTTGTGAAATTTCCTATTAACCTGCACAAACTTTGCATCATGAGTTTGTCAAATTCTAATCTAGTTGTATTCGTTTGTTAAACTTGAACCAGCAAGATTTTTGAGAAGTAATTCACAGGATGTTGCCACCCTCAGTAGGATTTGGCTTCAAACTATTTTGCCAAAAATAGGTACAAGTCTTTACTTTACAAAATGCAATAGATTCTGAAAATCTTCTTCATATGGAAAATAACCCATAGAATTTGTCGATAAAATATAATACCATGTTCCTTCAAAAACTGTATGCAATATCTTGCTTATAGTAATAAAATTTTGTTTGTAAATGGGTTTTCAAGATGGACTTAACAGTCTGATATAGATATTTTATCATAAGATAGACAACTATATAAATTCTACAGAACTCTTAAAAAAGTACAAATCCTTGTTTCCCAGTTAGTTTATCTGGGATACAACAACTTCATCACAACGTAATCTTGAAGCCTACTGGATTCTCATCAGCTATAAGATTATCGCATGGAACAAAAAGTTCTGTGTTACCTATCATTCCATTAAATATTTTTCAGGAGACAAGAAGAAAAAATCAAATAAACGTAAAATTGTAAAGGAAAGTGATTTACTCATTGTTAGTCTTTGTTTTAATCTTTCTTAACTTGCAATTTGTCATTTTCTTTGTATAAATAATGAACATTAATTGCTACGGTATATGACATATATAATTCATGAGTAAACACTGCACTAGTAAGTTGCATTTTGAAGAAATTATTAAGGATGAAGGATACTAGATGTGTATCCAAATAATGTATTAGAACTTTACGTGAGTGAACAAAAGGTTGAAATTTTCTTTTAGGTAATACACAAAAAAATACATCCAAACTGTGTTACCAGATCACAGAAAGAGATTTTGTGATCTTTTCTTTCATCTATCTTCAAATGTATTAGAACTTTATGTGATTGAGCAAAAGATTTAAATTAAAAGATAATCACCTGAAGAGAAAGCAGACGTAAGGCTTCTTCGACGTACAGAGTTAGAGCTTGCCATACCACCTTTTCCCCCACCAGTTCCATTCACTTTATTCTGAGAGCTGATTGTTGGCCTCATAGCCGATGAGAGCCCATTCGCCAATCTCCCTCCTCCACGATGCACCATGTTCAGATCATTCTCAGAATCACTCTACAAAATAATATCCCCATAAATTAGAACATATGCAGCAGGGAAGTCTTGTCAAACGAGCAATTTTATATTTCATATTTGGTAGGACCTCGATAACCGTCACATTGATAATCGTTGTTTTGATCAACCATCGTTTGTCTCCAAGTGGTATAAAAAAATTAAAAATTTCCATTTTTGAATGAAGCAGATAGATGAATAAGATGATGATTGCATGGTGACTGAGAGAGAAAGATTGCTATCGCAGTGGTGGGCAACCTTTTCTACATGGTGGGCCAAATAGGTGGCAGTGAGCCCTTTGGTGAGCCACAATGGAAATTGCCAATAGATTATAGTTAAATTGTATGTTACCTAGAGTTTCTTAGGCGCCATATATGTGGAAATATAGTTAAAATTAGCTTTTTAGGGTTAACATTTCAATATTAAAAATCACGATGGAATTCAATCTTAGAAATACAGTGAAATCCCTAATATACACTTTTCTGGGGATTGGACAAAAATGTTGTAAATGGAGGGAAAATGTAAAACGGGGGAAATGAAATTTGTAGAATAATACTCATGTTACATAGAATGCATACATATTTTCATGCAAGAAAATAATGAGATTAAAAATAGATGAATAAGAAAAAACAAATGTATTTAAAAATATCAGAACAATTTAATTTTTTCTAAAGTCTGACACCTTAGTTTATTTAGTGTTTTTTATTCGACATTTTTGTATCTCATTTTCTATTTCGTAAAGATTTTTTAATAAATGTTCACCTACAAAACTTCCTGAAATAAAACGTTTTAAATTTTCGATTGATGCCATCACATCCGCATAGGATGGAAAATGAACCTCTTCATCATCATCTGATGTATTACTTTTGCTTTCCACTAGATGTTGATTAATTACAGTGGAACCCGTTTAAGATGTTTTCCCATCTAAGATGTTCAAATCTTTCGGTCCCAAAATTTTTCTTATAAGAATAATGTCATTTTTTCCGTTTAATATGTTCCTGCTTTAAATGTATTCCCGCATAAGATGATCATTATGAACCTTAAAAAATGAAAATTTACCCGTATTATGTTTTCCACTACTTCTTACATGCTAAAAAGATTATCAATCATTTTTATCAACAATTCTGATTTCTAATATGTCTTTTTCATATATTCGTGCTTTTTTATTTCAATGCAAAAAAAAATATCAACCATTATTTTTATCGTCAATTCTGTTTTCTAATATGCCTTTTTTTACCTGTTTATTTTCTTTATTCAATGCAAAAAAACTCTCAACCATTATTTTTATCGTCGATTCTGTTTTCTAATACGCTTTTTTTACCGGATCACATTTTTATTGAATGTAAAAAAGAATATCAGCCATTATTTTTTAGCGTCGATTCTGTTTTCTGATACGCCTTTTTTACCTGTTTGCATTTTTTAATTCGATGCAAAAAAAATATCAACCATTATTTTTATGCTTGCAGAATGCAAGCACCGATTACTAGTATAACAAATGAATGTTATTTGCGTATTCGAGCATGAATTTCATTTAAACGAAATGTTTGTATAAAAAACTCCTGAGCTGCTGAGTGTTCGTGGTTGTGGTGCCAATTTCCTTTCCTAAATTCAATTTATACCCCCTAGTATATTATTTTCAAATAAGAATTTCTCCTAAAAAGGAAACCATTTCTTAAGGATTTCTTCTAACTTGTCGTATTTAGAGGACTTCATGCATTTTCTTTTTTTGGCATGACCTGCATTGAATGGCGCCATCTTCGACAATTTTTCGGGTTTTAACAATGGTGTTAAGTGTTGAAATCGGTAATCCGAGATGTTAGGACAGTGATTTCCACGTACCAACGTGGTTGTCAAATTTTTTCAAAATTGAAACTTTATCCTGCATAGATAAGGCTTTCCTGTGCCTCTGCAACATCCCACGAGAAATAAGGGTACCTTCAACAATAATTATTAATGAAAATGAACAAAACAGTGTTTCTAAAGCAATAGTCCACTGAATGCCACCGGTCCACGAGTTATCATTCTGAAAAATTCCGGTCCGCAAAATTCCATTCTTCTCATAACTGTTGAATATCGGCAGCATTGAATTACAATTATTTCTCCGAAATCAGGAAGAAAATAAGTTTTAAGAGTTGACATGGTAATTTATTGAAGAGAATAAAAAATAATAAAAAATTTTAATGCATTTATCTCATTTACATGGTGAATGTAAATCACAGCAGCCGTTATCGCGGTAGGTACTATCAGGAAACTGTCATTATGTAAACAGTTTGACAGCGACTGTCACGTAGTTTCATCAAGAATTCTGAAAATGGCAGCACATCCAGGCATTAAATCAAGACAAAACATAAATAGCGTTATTTTATTACTTTTGACCAACGTGTTCACTATCGTCTTTTCAATGCAGTAAACATAAACCATAGGTCAGTGATGGCAAACCTTCTATAATCCGAGTGCCAATACTACCGAAACTGTCGAATATTATCTGCCTCGCGTGCCACAAAAAGTCCTTGATTTTTTTTGCGTGCCAACTAAATTAAATTCGTGATCAATAAATAAGATTGTAACCATAAAACTAAAGTTTACAATAGTTAACTAATAAAACAAATGTTTTTGCAGCGTTAAATCAGTACGATAAATGCTTTGTACGGTTTTTGCCTTTCGTTTGCGTGCCAACCAAAATCGTCTTGCGTGCCACTTATGGCACGTGTGCCATAGGTTCGCCATCATTGCTGTAGGTTGTTTGCAGTGAAATGCCAATAAAACAAAAATAAGGTTGAGTAAAATGTGCGTAAAATGCAGGAACAGTTATTTTTACAAAGTGTGTATTGCAGGAAACTGTAGTACTAAAATGAATGGGACGAAAACGGGACCTTTAAAAAAAGTGTAAATCGCGGGAAAACGTATATTGCGGTAATGTACCGTATAAACCTGAATATAAGATGAGGTTTTGTTCCAATTTTTATGAGCGAAAAATCGCTATTCGTCTTATATTCGCGAGGTGTGTAATAGTATGACTGACAGAGGAGCAGAAGGCAGAGATAGGTAGAGATGGGAAGAATCGAATAGCTACAATCAGGCAGACCTCGTCTTTCGCGGCTTTATCTTTCCCATGTTTCGATCTTTCGCAGTTCCGCATTTGCGACCAGTTTTGTCTTTCGCGGAAAAAATCATGGAAAAGGCTGCGCGAAATTTTCTATATATAGAATGAATCGCGTTTTCCTCACATTTTCTCTCATAGTCAGGTCCGAAAAATGTTGTTACGGTATTCTGATATGTAAAAATATTTACGTAATTTTAAAAAATTGATACGTGTATCTATTTTTTTAAAGTAAATATATAAGACACGTGTACGTGTCTTACATATACTTTTAAATATTTTTAGGATGCAATCCTCCCACACTTTTGTGTCCCTTCGCAAGTGAAAAGTTGCAGAATATAAGCTGGCATCACCGTTCAGGAGCCTTCTGTCTTTATTACGAGAGGGAAGTCCCAAGGGGAAAGACTCAACTCTTGACCCTTCCGATTCAGGATCATTGGGTTATTTGCTCAGGTTTTACATAGTTTAAATGCTTAAGTTTTGTGTTTTACGCATCATTTATTATTGGTGGAGTTTCGCAGAGGTTTTCAGGAATGTAACCCCAAGAAAGATGCGGTCTACCGTATTTGGGGAATTAGCCCCTGCAAGTTAGGTAATCTCCGTTCATTTTTTTCCTCGATTCTACCACGGAACTTAAATAATATATTTTCTGATACATTTTTCGCCTTCTTTTAACTTGTTTAAGTCTCACTTTCACTGAAGTTAATTTTTTCATCTCTTTCTCTATTTTACTGCGGTCACCAATACAGAGGACAATTGATCCATTTTTGCTAGGATGGGAACCAAACCCTGTATTTCCCATTGCCTTAATTACTTCTCTTGCGCGATTTTGTCTTTCGTGGTGTTTTCAGGAACGTAACCCCCGCGAAAGACAAGGTCTGCCTGTATTGGATTCTTAAAATTATTTGAAACAATCGATTATTTAAAGTAGTAGTAGAAAATGAATCGATTCAAATGTATTCGAATACAAATACTCTTTTGAATTTTATTATATTTATGCATTTTGCTTCATTTTGTAATTTATTAAAAGTGTTGGCTTGGCTTACAGATAGCGCCACTATGCGATAGCTCGAAATGTTTGTTCGTCAGCTGATGTATGAAAGTCGAACATACGAAAGTCGAGGACTGCCTGTAGTAGTAGTAGGTTGAATGGGCGAAAGATTTTGCACCAACATATGTAATTTGATCCTGTCACCATATCATAGTCTGTTGACCACAGACAAAGTGAACTGTAGTAAATTCCATGTGAATTAAAGTCATCGTGATTGTTAACTATCCAGTTTTACGTAAAAATATGGGTGACCACGTTGAGAAGAGAGGTTCTACACCTTCACAAATATCGAAATCATTGCTTAATAGTTATGATGCAAATTTGAAACTTTTAGTGGCGAAATATGCTGATGAAACTAACAATTGTGCAGCAGCAAGAAGGTTTGGTGTCACTGAGGCAAATGTGCGGCGGTGGAAAAAATCGCAGGAAATGCTGAAGTGTGCAAGTTCAAATCGGAAAGCATTTCATGGGCCTAAGGAAGGACGTCATAAAAATTTAGAGGACCAGTTAATAACATTTGTGCCAAATATTTGTTCCAAAATATTCAATTGAAAATTCCAATCAAAATTGCATATTTCAATTGGTTCAATGTTCATTACTCAATGGTATAATAAACTTCTGTCATTCTGTGCATAATAAATTTTTTCCTTTCATTAGGAGTTAAAAATGGGAGGGGTCGTCTTATAATCAGAGTCGTCTTATATTCGGGTATATACGGTATATTCAGGGGAACACTGTATCTTTGAGAAAAAATCAAAAACAGCATTAAAAAGAACACTGGTGGTGGGATGCATAAAATTGCTTAGTGGGCCACATCCAGCCTGCGGGCTGCAGGTTGGGCACCCCTTATCTATCGAAATGGTGCACTGCAGCTGTTATTGAAGAACGTTTAGTCAATCATGAGTGACAAAATTTATTGTGAATTGAAACAGGGTTAAACAAAGATATTAGAATTTTGTCTTCAAATATAAGAATCAAATAGCAAAACATTTCATCATGGATTGCTGCCGTAAAACTGCCAACTCATTTGTCAACAGCTAACATATTTCTTAAATATTTTATACCTTATTAAACCTCAAGTGATAGAAATGGTCCCAAAATGCAGTGTTAGTGACAATGCTGCTAAAAGATCCAGAAATGTGACATCCTTTCAAATAAAACTAGAAGTGAATAAATAAAAATGATGCAGTCTAAAATTTCAAGCAAACTGAGGCCTAAAAATTCAGTTTTATATGATGCATGTAAGGTCTTTTTGAACGAATTTTTGACCCATGACATTGTTCCTATGAGAAAATCGGTTTCTTGTTCCGCTAATCAATGGGGATTCCAGGAACCAATTAACGATGATTATCAAGGTCCTACTGTAATTAATATTTTGATAAAGTCGTGCATAATCATACTCAAATGTTGAAATTATACTTTATTATTAAACTAAAACTACAATATTAACCTGGTTTAGCACTCCTACTGAACTGCTTCGAGTAATAGAAGAATTGGATGTCTGCTTTAATGTCTGCCGAGGCAAGGTACGAAATCCAGCTGAAGATAAACCCTTACTCTGGACTTTTCCTGAGACTGAAATTCAAAAATTAAATTGAAAAAAAACAATACTTGCAACAATTAAATGTTCTCATAATAGAAAACATCATCTTTTACAAAAACAAAAAATTAAATTAAATCATACACAGTCATTCACATGTCCAATTTCTAAACACAACTATTAAAGTTATTCAAACATTTTAAAGTATTATTTTACAATAAAATAATTACTCTTATGGATATGAAAAACAAAAAACTATGGAATGATCATATCCAATGAATAATTCCTGCAAAAAGAATTTCAAAAATTTATAGTGATAATAATTTCAAGTGGCAAACATCCATAACTAAGCAATTAAATTACACTTAACATACTCTCAAATGCAGCTTTCCAAAATTAAACTCAGCCAGATGTAAAACATCACATCATGCAAGCTTTAATGCCTGTTTACATGTATATGCACATAGAAGAAGAATGAACAAACAAAAGCATAGCAACTAATAACTACCTATCATAATTACTGGCAGCTATTTCCAATTCACTACTTGATGAAGGCCTTCCTCTTATCCCCAAAACTGTTTAGAAACCAATCAATTTAAAAAAGTAATCCATTTACAATGGCCACTAGCTGAACAAACCTAAAAGGATCTTTGAATGCTAATGACACATGAGACCCCTGATTATCTTTTTTACATACCTTTAAATGTACAGTGAAACCCTGATTTAGCATACTTGCATCTAATGCTTATCAATGTTCAGAGAAAAAATATTGTAATCTGGCCAAATATGCCATATAAGTAATGTATCATCATCCCAGATTTAATGTTTAATGTAACAATTTAACAATTCTTCCTGCTTTTAATGAAACGAATTTTCAATTTCTGAAAGAATTCCTGCCTCAAACATACCTCTGTGAAATGCAACAGAATAGCATACTTTGAAATCCACTGCTATTACAATGATAATCATTATACATGCTTGTAGCTATTATTAAACTATGAATATGTGCCTTTTCCTTTTTTTAAAGCATCTCTAAATAAACCTAGATTAATTTAAAAATACAAGAGTGCAAACAATAATCTTCAGTTACATAACAGAAGAATCTCTTTTCCTTGTTTCCATATAGCTTCTTCCGAAAAGCATGATGGTAGTATATTCCAAAGAAACAGCCATAGGTCTATACATGACGCATACCATGAGTCTAACTACATGTAAAAATTTTGGAAAAATTAAATTTTTTCAAATTAATACAAAACAGATAATACAAAAGAGATAATACTATTTAATCTTCATCAAGAGAAAATAATATTTTCAACCCCATTTGTAAGGGTTGCATTCCTGAAGGACTCAGCAAACTCCAAAACCAAGAATAAATAAAGTAATGGGGAAAATTGGGTCCAGTTCCCAGATCTAAAAAAATGGGGCATTGTAAAAGTTTTTATCATACTGCTGACCAAAAAACATAGAATGTAACAAAAAAGAAGAAAGCAAGCCTAATAAGACAGTGAAAAAGAAGCAAGGAAAATACAGATCAAATTTTATTCAACTCACCACAAAAGATGTGGGATGCTAACTCAAGATATGGGGAATAGAGATGTTTGAGAAGGGTGTTAGAAGGAGTAAAGGCTGACTTCAGGAATGCTGTGTTTTGATTTAAAATAAAGCTTTCATCATATTATTAAAAAAATCAAGTGTGTGTCCAGGTATCCTCTCAGCAAAGGCAATTGGCGAATTTCAATGGAACTGATAATTTGATTTCAACCAAACTTTCACTATTTATTTGGGGTGATTGGCATTATGTTCTAGGAGGATTGTTAATATCAATCACACTCACAAAATAAATTAAAAATTATTTCCTCTTATTTAATTTCTCCCATTTGAATAACACGGAAACAAGTGTAATATATTTTTATTTGCATTTTCCTAAATGATTTTTTAATATGTAAATGTGGAAAGTAATGCTGAAAAAAGACAAAAGTGGTCACCACAGTGCTTACTGGAAATATATAAGGTGCTACCCAAAATTATGAGAATGCTCACTTAACAAGGCTACCGATAATAGTGCAAAATTTTCTCACTAGCTGATAATAGAATAAACATTCACTAGTAGTTTGCCTCGTCATATGCCATTTTATGTTGCTTTAGTCACATTTGTGAAGCTGTTCAGTGAAGATATGCAACTTTTTTTAAATGAGCGATTCAAAAGAACAAAGAGTTTTAATCAAGGTTTGTTTCAAGCTTAGTAAAACAGTTTCTGAAATGCATGACATATTAGGAACATCCTTTGGAGAAGATTCTTAATCAAAAGTATAATCCCAAAGCAAAGCAGCAGTCATCGCAATGGAAATCTCTGCAGTCACCATGTCCAAAGAAGGTCAGACAAGTTCGAGTTCTTTGTTTTTACTTTTTCCATACCTTTGCCTTTTGCTTAATAATTGTTTTTTTTTCAATGTGAAAAGTGATTCAAAGTATTTTACACTGCAACAATTATTCAAAAAGTTTAAAAACTATTCACGAGTGTAATTGCTGATAATTATTCTAAGGACATTGATGTTGAATGCAATCATATTCATTACTCTGTATGAAGAAAGTCATGTGCTGGACACATCAGATTTTTTTAGATTGCGATGGGGTTGTGCATCACGAATTTGTCCCCCCTGGGCAAACCGTCAATCAGCAGTATTATGCAGAAGTGTTACAGTGTCTGCAGTAAAGTATCCACTGAAAACCTCCTGAGAAATGGCGAAATGGAGATTGGTTGGCTCATCATGAAAATGTATACCCACATTGCCCTGTCTGTCCAATGGTTTCTGGCAAAGAACAAGATGGCTTTGGTCCTCCATCCCTTACTATGCAGACCTTGTTCCCTGCAACCTCTTATTTCCAAAGAAGAAATTGAAGCTCAAAGGAAAGAGATTTAATGATGTTTTGAAGATTCAGCAACAATCGGGGAAGGTGCTTTATGGTATTATGAAAGAAGAGTTTCAGGCGTGCTTTCAATTATGGCAGAATTGCTGAGCTCAGCGTATTAAATGCCAAGGAGAGTATTTTGAAGGAGACATGATGCAAAATTAGGTAAGTTAAACGAATGTTTGTTTAAGAATATATTCTCATAACTTTTGGGTAGCACCTCATACACAACCTCAAAATTTGAGATATATCTGTACTATTAGTATTAGTAACTCAAAATCTTGAAGGTTGGCGAATTGTAATCTAATCTGAAAATGCCTCTTTACTGACAAAAGAATTGCCAAAAGTTGCTTTGTTTACTCAAATGCATCTTTTTCTGGTGTATTCACGCAGACAAAGATATAGAGAAACAATTTATAATCCTCAACAATTGAATGATCAATTAATTTATAGAAATTTATAAATGAAATGTGACATGCAACAAAAACGTTTCACAATTACAGTCATGCCTCGTTTAGCGCTAAGGATACGTTCGAACGGTCTTTGCTCTAAACAAACTGATTATAACATGTACTTAGTAGTGATCAGTTTGCAAAATTGCAAGGTTTGCTAATGTTACCTTTTTATTTTTTTAATATTAATTATCATTAAAAATCAATATTAATACAATTTTTAATCTTTCGCAGCAGTGCTCGCATTTATAGATCGCTGTTCCGCAAATTATCATTTTTGTCACTGCAGCTCTCAAATCTATGCGTAAATTACTTATTGTATGTATGTGGGGGGGTATTCACCATTTTCAGTAAGTGCTTGAAATTCGTCAGGAAACTTTATAGCTGCATCTTTATCAGCGCTTACTGATTCACCTGTCAAATGAACGCTATGTATATTTGCATGGCGTTTAAAATTTTGAAACCAACCGGAACTGGCATGAAATGTTTCTGAAGAATCTCCACCCTCTTCTTGCTTTACACATTCAAACAGGGAAAGTGCTTTACTGCAAATTATTGCTTGACAAAGGGGCATGTGTTCATTAGAACGCTTAGAATCAATCCACAACACTAGCAGTTTCACCATTTTTTCAAGCATATTACTAATAAGTGATCACGTGAGTTTCTTCGCAGTTACTGCACTGGCTGCTTCAACTTTTTATTTTGTCTTTATTTAACAAAATTGTATGAATTGTAGAAGTTGTGAAGTTAAACTTATGTGCAATATTGCTCTGGCGCTCACCTTGTTCAAAACAATGAATCACTTTAAGTTTTTCCTCAAGATTTATACTTTTCCTTGATAATTGATAATTTAGGATTATTTTCTAAACTTTGACTGCCTTTACTCAATTTTCTCCTTTCTGCCATGATTTACTGAAATTATTTCCCCCTATTTACTGTTAAAATGTTAATTTGCCATAGATACTGTATTTACTCGTGTACCCTGCACATATTTTTTCCCAAAACACCAGGGAAAAAAGGGGGTGCACATATAACATGAGGATTTCCGAACAGGTTATATAAATTGTGAGTATCGATAGTAAATTCTCTGCAATATGCTTGTGTCTACGTTTATATTCATAAAAGACGTCGAATTCTACGAAGTATATGCATATTTATGCAACCAAGCAAATGTGTAAGTTACGCCTGCACGGCAGGCAAAAACTCGCAAAAGTAGGCAGAAAGAATACGCCGACTAACTGATAACTATAGTTCAATGACTGCTGAGGGTTTGCCAGCTTGAGAATAGGTGGGTGCAAGTATGGTCCTTTTCCCTCATCTACTTCAAAAATAGGAGTTCGCGGGTTACATGAGTAAATATGGTATTAAACAAAACACCGCTAATATGTCATTGGAACTAATTACGTGGAAACAGCTTTTCTTTATTTTCTTTAAGCAAACAAAAGCCAGCACGCACCGTGAACAGTATTTTCATTTTGCAGTACGTACTAGACATTCCAATTGTGCTATATCGAAATTGCGCTAAACAAACATGACTGTACTAGATTTTAGAAACTATCCCACATTACTCTTTTTAATTTTCTAAGATTACCAGATAAAATGCGTGTGAAAAGTTATATTGATGATAATATGAAATACCACAGAGAGAAGCAAAATGTACCAATAAAATAAGGGCTATAAAAGCAAAAGTCAAGCAGCTTAAGTCAGTAGTTAAGAAACTCTTACTAATGGGGAATATAAAGGAGGTTAGACACAAGAGATGATAAAATGTTATACATGGAGTGGTGTAACTTTTGAAGGGCAGAAACATGGGCACTAAGAAAAAAATATATAAAATGCTTGGAAAACTTCATGATGAGGAAGAATGCTTGAGATAAGATGAACAGATAGGGCTAAAAACAAGGTAGTGCTAAGAAGAATATAAGAGAAGCAATTGGTTATATAGGTTATAAGAAAGTGGAAGCTGAAATGTACAGTAGGACCTCGAAATTTGCGGCTTCCAAATTCACGTGATTTGCAGTTTCGTGGTTTTTTCGTCTGCTGCTGCCATCTTTGAAGTGATGAGAAAAAACACTAAACAAATGAATTTCCCCATCTGCGAGGTTTTTTATCACGCTGTGGCTGTGTATGCTCGGCGTGGGGTTCGTTTTCTAGCTCTCACCAAATTTAATGCATTTTTGTTGTTGTTTACGTGATTCAATAAATATTTTTTCGGTATATTTGCCAATCATGGTTTATGCAAACTTATCTCTTTAAACCTACTGTATGGCTACGGCAGATTTAAATGCCACACTAGCAGCCCGCTGCAGCTATGCTTGCAAATAATCTAAATAGTTCGGCCCTACCTTAGATCATATTGCAGTATATTCAAAGGGGAAAAATTTTTAATTCTACCTTATCTTAATTCCAATGATTATTGTTGCACCCTTATAGACGAACTCACAAACAGTTACTTTCCTTCAAGGGTCAATCAAGGAATGCTTTTAACTTCTTACAGGACCTACTATAAAGGCGACGTCAATGCGTTTATTTAGATTATCAATGAAGAGAAGATAACAATAACGCTTTTATTTCGTCTATTTGAAGGTTTAATTGGCCTTAAATGAATCGGAGGCAACAATGAGAGTCTCCTTGGCAACGCCCGGAATGAGTATGAAAAATCCGCAAAATTTCGAAAAAGAATGCGTATTTCTGAAAAAATCGACCGTATAACGTGTAAACATCGCAAGAATAAGATATTATAGAGCTCTAGTCGTCAAATAAAGCAAAAAAGAAGAAAATTGGTCCATATTTACGTATTTGAATGAATGAAGGAAAAAAACCTTGCACTCTGAAAAATCGAAAATCCCGTGTAAACTTATGGAAAAATATGTTTCCTGGATTCGAACCGGGACACTTTAGCAAACGAAAATATTTTTCCAGGGACCTCATAGCCAGTAGAAACAAAACGCCGTTTATCACATATCTTTTACAACGAATGGTTCTCGAGAAATACGCCGATATAATTACGCGAGGTTCGTATGCACGGACGCAGCTTCACTACGTGCATAATATATAGGATTGTATTGGTTCAAAACCACTTTTAGCCTACATTTTCAGCATTTATTGTTGTCAAAATAATGGAGAGCCACAAACCTAACCCCCATTTTCTCATAAGGCCTTTGCTTCTATTTTTTCGGATTCCAAATTCGCGCTGTTGTCGGGAACGTAACCCTGCGAATTTGGAGGTTCTACTGTGTTTGCCATTACCTAAGGAGAGTGAGCATGATTAAAGATGTGTTACAAAGAAAACTGGAAGGGAAAAAAGAAATTGGAATGAAAAGGTTTCAACTAGTAGATGACTTGAAAGAGAGCTATCAAGACACGATGGAGATTACAGGAAGTAGGACTATGTGGAAAGCCAAGTTTAACCAAGAATAGTCACAAACCTGTCTACAGACAATCTATGCTGATGATAATGATGATAAAACACAAGTATGTGTGAATCCACAACATCCATCACCGATACATGTAAATTTTCTAGACATTTCTCAGAGAAATTGAGCCATGATACTTTCTTCAGATATAATTTATCACATCAAATATATATCTGAAACATTTAATGTTGTGATGTTGAAATAACTATCATATGAAGAGTGTAAGATGTAAATCACCTTTAGACATGCAATGGATGTGAATGATTAGTGCAGAAAAAATATTTAAATAAAATATAATATGAAATTAATATAAAATAAACTTTTTTCACAAATACTACATTAAATATTTTTTCTGGAGATAGAGAGTTCTAGAAGAAGGTTGTCTTACATTTAGCATCCTCTTTATATGGATTTATAGTTTAAATGTAAAAACTGAATTTCTCGACCAGTCCTTTCAAAAACCGACTTCTTTAGATGGCATAAAAGAATAAACAAGAAGGAATATGACACATTAAATAATAAATACCATCAAAACAAAGCTTTTCTAGTAAATATTCATTAATACAGACAATAATTACTGAAAATATTCTTAGAAAAAAAAATCAACTTAAAATAATTCCTAGAACCATTAACTGCTCATAAAATATCCCTTTTCATTATCTAATTAAGATGATAATGATTTTTCCTCTATTTTTTTTAAATTTAATTTTGCATTATGTTCTGAGGTAATATTAATTTTGACACAACTTAAATGTTTATATTGATTTCGATATCAAATTTCGTTCTTTCAAATTTTGCCGATGTAACTTAATAAATGATCTTTATTGTGAACCCAATCTCAGTGATGACCTTGTAAATCGTATTCACCGTCAATGTTTCTACAAAGTTCATTCAATCAAAATTTGAACCCTTTTGTACTTATAAATGCTGAGATAGCCCAAGCATAATTTGCCAAAGGTAAAATGCCGTACCATTTACAGGGGGATTAGGCAAGATGCGGCGAGGTGTGGGTTGCGAGAGGTCACTTAGAGAGCAAGCACGGCGCATTCCACTGCTTTCCCCACTGCCTCCTCCCACTGCTGTCATCATTGGCAGACATGGTTTCAGGGTATACAGCATACAGCAGATAGATAGCAGGCAATAAGTTTGGGGATTGCGTGGAAGGTAAAAACATAAGAAAAGAATAATAAATTGAACAGAAAAAAATGCCAGGCAGAAATATATACATTAAAAAAATGTTTAAAAAACAGAAAGATTTCTCTAAATTCAATAAAAAATATCAACAAAACGTATGTCTAGCAGTGAAGACAAAAATCTTAACATTAAAGATACCATCCATATGAACAATGCATATTAATGAACTTCACAAGAAACAAGAATTAAGTCAACATTCTATCAAAAATAGATAAAACCAAAATTATAACAAATTTCAGTAGACCAGTATGATTAATAATGCATTTCAAAAATAATATCTACTACAGCATACCTTGTATGTAAGTGTGGGTAATAAGTAGGCAATCAGCAGAGAGGGCATCTAGCAGAGAGCATAGTTGTTACTTCAGAAATAATAGTCTCATGCACAGTAAGAGGAATTGAACAAGCAGTGGGAAATCAAAGTCGAACTAACAATCAACTTGAACAAGTTTCCTACCATGGCTGAGGACACACTTTGATGGTAGCACCTGCCTCAAGGTCACTCGTTTGGCAAGAGGATACTGCTGCTTGGAAGGAGCACCATTACCTCCCCATGCCACGTGTTTAGGAGATGCACAGGAGGAGGGAGTTGATGAGCCCGAAACTGGAAGAGCAGAGCCAGATTCGCTCTGGGTATACTGCTGATATCCAAAATCTTCAGGTGCATACTTGAATCGCCAGCGCTGTTCACCGTCTGACCAGTTTCGAGGGGAATGAAGGGCAGATGAAACTTCGGTATGGGATTCAAATCCATCATCTTGAGCATCAGGACCTTCTTCTCCAGATGCGACTGCAAGAGATCTTCTCGAGCGTGTGTCCTGTAAACTGCGAGTCCTAAAGACTGGCCTATGCCTGTGACTAGTGGAAGACCTTCCAGTGGTGCCCTCTCCCCCTTCTGACAGGTGGCTGCTATCTGGGTCAACCATTTCCGCAGGTCTTCTCCTTCTGCTACCATCCCCTCTTCTGCCAGGAGGAAGCGGAGGCCTCCTCTGCTGCTGTGTTTCACGAACACCTGTGCCACTGACAGATGCTGCTCCTGCACTTCTCCGCCTCCTACGATCGCTGATGGCATTTTCAAGAGGTGCAACTGAAACAGTGACCATGGACTCCCTCTGACAGATGGTATAGTCACTGACACATCTCCTATTCAAACCACGTCGAACATCAGATTCTTCATCTTCTCTCTCCAATGAATCTGAACTGAAATTCCCTCCTCCATCATCATCTTCATCCTTACTCATCTCTGTGGGACATATGGATGGAGATGATTCTGACTTTACAAACATTGTGTTTAAGTCGATAAAGTAAGAACAAGAACGAGAGAGGCTCCAAGTGCTCCCAGGTGGGAGAGTTCGAGTTTTCCGTGAATTGCGATCAATGCAGCTATCTTTGGCAGTCGACCTGTGGGAAAGAAAAGTCAGAGGCGAATCCACAGGATCACAGACTGGGGACTCTGGTAAAGAATGATTGCTAGCACCGGGGAGGCCCGATGAATTGTGGTGCTGCTGATGCTGAGGAGGACGGTACGGAGCTGGGCACAGGCCAAGAAATAAGGCAGCACTGGGCCTATTACTCCTGCGACCAAATGAATTCCCACCAAGGTTAGCAGCAGAGGAATCAGCTGTGCTGGTGTTATGGCTGTTAATGGGATCAGCTGCAGTAGCGGCCATGCCAGAAGAATGGTTAGTAATGCCATCGGTGGGAATGCCCACGGATGAGAGAGGAAAAGAAGGAAAAGAGATGGAAGATGGTGGGCCAGCAGGACAAGGGGAAGATGAGCCACTGTGCCTTGTGATTGGAAGATCTGGGGATGGGACATGTGAAGGTAGAGATGCAAATTGAGCCTCTTCATTACCTAAGTAATTATCCTTTCGCCCTCCAGATGCAACGCCCCCTCCAACTATTTTTCTGGATGCATCTTTTTCAGGGATGTTGCTTAGGTCTGAGATGCTTTGGCTTGTCTTCAGGGATGACTGCAATCCGACCTATAAGGTACATTTAAAAAATAATGCAATGCAATCAAAAAAGTATATAACAAAAGATAGAAAATGTTTAACCTTACGATAAATTTTAGGAAATGAAATTATTCTAATAATAAAATGCTAATTACCATATTTACCCGAAAGGAAGACGATGTTTTTTCCAAAAAATGTCCGCAAAAAAATTAGGGATCATCTTAAAATCGAGTACGAAGTTTTAGGTGAGAAAAATGCGTGCATTTTAAACACCACACAGATCACCCGGATTTTGAGTAAATGTCCATGAAAATGCCTTTATAAATGCACACAACAATACATTACATTTAATTAATTATTATAATACATTAAAAATCCGTAATCATAGTTCTTAAAGTTGCACATAGTACGAAAGAGTACCTCGGGGGTCTTGATGGAAGGGGTGTGTTTATGGCTGGGTAGGAAATCTGATATGTGCGACAATGTAAACGGTTAAGCAAGGATTGGCAGCCGTATTTTAGGCATCTTGTTATATTTTAAACATGTCTATGTATTACAAATTAAAAATCTGCTACCTTTCGATTGGTGCACCAGCGGCAGATGAAAGTACACCTGAATTTTAAAGAGTATAACGTTCACGAAAGCACTCCATTAGTATTCACTACGCCAACTTTTAATGTGAAGGGAAGACTTGTCATTATTACTTTCTCCATACGTAGTAATGGGAAAGTATTGTGATCACAAAAAAAAATTGACTCCGAGATTTCAACGGAAATACACGTTTTGAGGTCCCTAGAACACGTTTAGACTATTTTCGGAATGATGTCTGTGTGTGTGTGTCTATGTTATTGTGGGCGCTCTAACTCAAAAAGTACATGCCATATCGTTACCAAACTTCATATATAACACTTTAACATGAGCACAAAGAACTGATTAGTTTTTGGACAATAACGGATAATCGGAAGTCGAGGTTTATTCGAAACCGATTCGGTTTTTGCGATATTTCTTCGTTAAAACATCATTATTTTATATACAATTCTATACAAAAGTTATAGAGAATGTAATTTCGTACAACTTTCATTTGAAACAATTTTCTATAGGAGTTATTGTTTAGGAGTTATTTATAAATAACCGGTTTTTCGGTTTCCGTTAAATATCTCCTTAAAAACATCGTTATTAGTAATCTTCGTAAGGACCAAAGTTGTAGAGAATAATATTTCTTCCAAGTTTTGTTTGAAACTAATTTTCGTAGAACCAACCATTTCGGATATATTTCGCTTTTTCTTAATACCAGCCTACAGCGCCAACACCATGTAGCGGTGAATTATGTAAACATTCAAAATATACGTAATTTATGGCAACAAGGACGTGTCTTCTTTTACGATACGAAATAATAATTTTGCCTCATAATATTATTCATAATAATTTAAATATCTATACCCCAAATATGGAGAAAGTCATGTGTTGGCCACATCAGATTTTTTATTCATGCTCTTAGTGTGCTGACTGGTATTTAAAAGTTTTTCATAAATAGACCGTTTTATTTTAGGGGTCATCTTAAATTCGAGTTCATCTTCCTTTCAGGTAAATACAATTTATTCATTCACAAATATGATTTTAATTTCATATCACAGGACAATAAAACATATCCTCCACTTTCAACACATCTTATTAATGTTATGTAAATGATAAGAAATTGCTATAAAATCCTTATTTTTAAATCACTGCCATTGTGGTATACAGACCCTTACTAATGACAAAAACTGCATGCTTTAAACAAAAACAATCCAAAGTAAGACCAATGAATTTGATGAATGAAACTTTTTAAGCCTCGATTTCAGGTGGATTTCATTTGGTGGAGATGTAATATATTAATTCAATCTAACCATCAATGGCACAACACATATTGGCGTTGTTACTATATTAAATAAACTCAAAAGAATTAATATTTAGTCGTGCTGTTTTGTCAATCCACCTTAAATGTCCTAATCTGTTACGTACTTTACGAAAGTTGTGATGACGTCATCACGTAAATGGATTTTTTTATGTTTCAGTTCGCAGGCACTCGCTCACTAACGTGACGCGTTAGCTAGGTGGGCTACCCGTGCTTACCACAGCCATATTTACCTTGTTAACCTGAAATGAAGACAATCCCCCAAAAAAAGGGAAGTCTTATTCAAAACAATGTTATTATTACATGGGGCGGCGATGTTATTAAAATTTTGGATGTATGTTCTTACTCGTCAGTCACTGTAGCATTTCCCTACACCGCACAAGACACGCAATCAAATTTGCAAGCCCACTTCGCATAAAGGGCTGAAATGTAACAAATGAGACTAAAAGGACTGAACTGTTAGCATTGTCATTTTGTGCATGGTCAGTCGATAACGCGTCGAAACGTCCGCCAACGCTCACCACACTGCTTCACTGAGGGATAATTATTCAAAACTCGTAAATATCTTATACAGGTAGACCTCGTCTTTCGCTGCTTTATCTTTCGCGTGTTTCGATATTTCTCGTGTTTCGATCTTTCTCATGTTTCGATCTTTCGCGGTTCTGCATTTGCGACCACTTTTGTCTTTCGCGGTCTTATGTTTCGCTGTTTTATGGAAAAAATCACAGAAAAGGCTGCACGAAATTTTCTATATATGGAATGAATCTCAGTTTCCTCACCTTTTCTCTCATAGTCAGGCCTGAAAAATATTGTTACGTTTTCTGATATGTAAAAATTTTTACGTAATTTAAAAAATAGATACGTGTATCTATTTTTTAAAAGTATATATATGTATAAGACACGTGTACATGTCTTATGTATACTTATATATACTTTTAAATATTTTTAGGATGCAATCCTCCCACACGTTTGTGTCCCTTCACACGTGACAAGTTGCAGAATATAAGCTGGCATCACCGTTCAGGAGCCTTCTGTCTTTATTATGATAGGGAAGTCCTGAGGAGAAAGACTGAACTCTTGACCATTCCCATTCAGGATTTATTTGCTCAGGTTTGACATAGTTCAAACGCTTAAACTTTGCGTTTTGCACTTCATTTATTATTGATGGAGTTTTGCAGTTTTTTTCAGGAATGTAACCCCAAGAAAGATGCGGTCTACCGTATTTGGGGAATTAGCCCCTGCAAATTAGGCAACCTCAGTTCATTTTTTTCTCGATTCTACTACGGAACTTAAATAAGACTTAATTTTCTGATACTTTTTTCGTCTTCTTGTTTAAGTCTCACTTTCATTGAATTTTATTTTTCCATCTCTTTCTCTATTGTTCTGCAGTCACCAATACAGAGGACAAATGATCCATTTCTGCTGGTATGGGAACCAAACCCTGTAGTTCCCATTGCCTTAATTACTTCTCTTTCGAGATTTCGTTTTTCGCGGTGTTTTCATGAATGTAACCCCCGCGAAAGACGTGGTCTGCCTGTATAATCTTATATAATCCATACGAGCACAATTATATCATGTATTCATTATGGCAGTGGTCCCCAAACTTTTTATTGAAAGGGTCACATTAGGCTTTATGTACGACAGAGCGGGCCACTTAAGACTTTTCAAATGAGTGATCGGGCCGTGTGAAAACTTCAAAGAGCAAGTTTCGAGGGGGGTGGTTAGGTTGGATTGGGTAAGGCAGATGGGTCGGATTAAATCACTGCGCAGGCAGTAGTTTGGAGACCCTTGCATTACAGCATGCGAACTTAAAACACTGGAAGGATCTGCACACTTGGTTGATTCCTCCTATATAGGAGCACTTCATTTATGTGTGTTTATTTGCTTAAAAGTTTTAAGAAAGTTTGTCTCGGAAAAATTAAAGATCGCAAATTCACTGCTAGGAGGTGCAATGAGGGTCACAGCTATGAAATGACCACTAATTTCGCAAAAAAAACCATAAGCTAAAAGAATCACCTTCGCTGGAGGACTTACAGTTAGTATTATTCTCAACCATCTTTATTCTGTGAAATTTTACGAATGAAAAAATTGATCGTAATTAATCTAAACACTTAATATTTATGTACTGTACAACCATGCTCTACAGCAGGATTTGAACCATACCATTCAGAGTTAATTGTGTCATCCATTTCTTCAATAATTCCAGCAAATAATTGCTATAGGGAATAGTTGAGAATATTAACATTCATTAGGAGTTGGGAGGGCTCTTAGGGATAATAGATATTTCAATAAAATGGAATGAGTTTTTAAGCAATAATTTTATAATAAATAAATAGCTTCTCAATTCAAGGATTTCTCATAGCATAGTAAAATTTCAAAGGAATATCCTATCAATTGAAACTTCATGAGAAATCAGATGAAAAGAGAGACAACTCACGCTCTGTAATTTGCGCCTTGTTTCCTCTATTCGCCTAAGAAGTTCTTCTCTCTTTTTCATCGCTTCCGAGTCTTGTCGATTCTGCCGAGCAGCATTAATAACTGCAACATTTCTCAAAGTAGAACTGGAAGATGTCGTGCTACCAATAGACCCTGAGTTACTGCTTCCTTCTACAGCTAAAAAGAAAAATAAATTTCCTTGTTAAACAGTAGTATCTTTGACAATATAAGTTTAGAAAAAGTAATGAAATAATTCACTTCAAATTCATTTGTGAAAAAACATACAGGTATACCTTACTTAACGAAGCCTCTGGGAACGAAGCTCCTTTATAATAAAGTCGGAAATTCTGCAGTGAAAATACAAAAAATTCGAAAGTGTTATGAAGTAGCATTCGCATGTTATATGGCTCAGGTGGATGAGACAGCATTAATACTGGCGCTACTTACATTTCAAAGCTTCGCTAACATAGCATCATATGTTCATAATATTACAGCTACTAAATTAGAATGTTACTATAATCGCGACCTGGATCTTTTAAGAACAATGAGAACGAGTTGGTTTGACTCTTTATCTCGAAGTAGCCAGTTCTGAGATCTTAAGAAACCTCTCTTTTTCATATTGAAATGGGAAGTACGTTAATTTAACATTTTTACTATTTTCTGATTGGGATAAAGTCAACATCAAACTTTAAACCAGCAACCGTAAGAGAGGTAGGCGGGTCCATCTTCTCTGCAGGAATCGTGACTGATCTACTGTGGACCTCTTGACGCCTTCACTACTAACAACATGAAAACGGAAGAGTAGAGTGCAATAAAAACGACATTTTAGTAATTTATATTATTAACCAATTAAAACTGTACATTCAGTATGTTATTAGTTCATATGTTTCGAAAGCAGTTGATAAACTTTTAAAAATTTCATTTCACTTTTGCCGGCACTCTTGGTTTAGCTTATCGTATTCATTTTCGATATTTATGATCTTAAAAAACTTCCAACCCATATCCAAAAGGACCACAGACAAGTCCATCTTCGAAACAAGTACAATCGCTTCTTCCCTCCGTGTTGTCCCTGCCATCTAGACTACCACCAATTAAATATGGAGGATATGAATCCCAGAAAAACCATCATGTTTTTAAATACTCATTGTCGCTTTTGAAAATTTAAAATAAAACATTCATTCCATGTTTACCAACATTTTTGACTATTTCTTTTATTATTTTTGGCACTAAAACCCCCTTTTCTGAAGCCTACCTTGCTTATGTAATTTATACCTCTGGTAACTAAATTTCTGATAACGAAGTGCCGCCGTGGAATGCATCTACTTTGTTAACCAAATACTTAAACATCTTACTTGAGCTTCCAGATAAACCAGGGCCTCTAAATTGAGATGAAATGCTGGTGCTCCCTCCTTTGCCATTTGGACTTCGTTCACTGCCTCCATCACAGCCATCTTCAACACCTCCGCTCAGTGATTCAAATGTATTTTTCAAAAACTTTTCTCGCTGACCAACACGATCGAGGCTTTCAGTGCTGCTTAAATGGGAAAATAATAAAAATTCTGAATGATTTTTTGATATTATTACCAAACTACTCAAATGAGACAATAGCATATATGCAACAAATCTAACATCATTAAAGTGTTTTTATTTATTGCTAATTGTGCTTTTGTTTGTTTGTTTTTATGGCTAATCATCCTCTTGGACAAAATAGTTAACAGATATTAAAAAAATGAGCACAATTCAGATAAGCATGAGAGGGTGCAGTGATAAGCATTCTTAGGTTACCTACATATCTAATGAAAGAATGTGGCAGAATACCCATAAATTATTCTTTAAAAAAATTAAAATTTCTCAACTCCCAATCTCAAACCAATAATGTCATAATATAGAGGTACTTTCTAATGAATAAAAATTAATGAGAATATTAATATTTGCATTTATATTAAGAAACGTTTTCTGGTCCACAATTATTTTCATATAAAGGTCATCAATGACAGTTTTCTGAAAAGTATATGTCTCTTCATAAAATGGCTTGATTCTTTTGGATAAAACCATATTTTTGAAAACAATCATAATAAATATCACATCATAAATCTTAGGCTTAACTTTGTGGAATTTACCGTATTTGCACGAATCTAAGACGATGTTTTTTTCCCTTCCGGGACTTCCAAAAATAAAGGAGTCGTCTTACAATCGTAAGCAAAATTATTTGACTTCAATGGCATTGCATAATCTAGATATCCGCGTTCACCAATGTGTACATAGTGAAATGCCATGCGAAGCGAAAGTTTCATTAACATTATCTAAACTCACGATATTATCGTATGACTGGTTACAATTTACCTAATTCGGATTTAAAATGGAGCATCCAATCCTGTTGCGACGTATTTACTTAGTTCCACCAATGATTCATTCACCGGGGTATTGTACCAATGCCCCGGGGCCTGCGCGGGGTTAGCTGACACTTGATACCTTTCGTGAGGGTGCGGTGTCAGCTGTCTTCCCGTCACCTGTATAAATTGCAAAAGTGTCAGCGTATTGGTTTCGAAGCAACGATACGAATGCGTCCCAGTTTTCCATGCACCTTTTTTCCCAAAACGCCAGTGAAAAAAAAGGGGGTGCACATCTTACACGAATTCTTTTATTTGCCACTCACCTTTTTTCCTAAAATGTCGTTTCAGTAAACAAATATACGTTAAGCTAGCACCCAGGCTGCATCTATTATTCTATTTCCAAATTTCGGTGTATTTAGTCATTTTCATTCATTGTATAAAAATTTTAAATGAGTTTTAAGTTTATTAACGGGTGCTCCCCAAACTCGACGAAGTCTTCTGCTGCAATCGTCACGCGCGACCAGTTTGGGTTGGTGGGGGTTTTGTGCTCACAGCAGACGACGCCTACCATGTTCAGATATGGCATGCTTCCTTTATTCTCTGATACATCTATGAAAGTCATGGCCGCCGTGGTGATAATTAAATGATCACCGATCATAATTTTAGTTCGCCAAAAAAATGACGACCGCTACGGTAGCGATCAGTGACCATATGGCTGGAAAATTATGTACAGCAGAATGATCGGTGATCGCTCCCGGAGCGATTTCTGCCGAACGTGACCAATATGACGACAAAAACAGTTGAGTGTTTAACAAAAGAGGACTATCGAGGAGATTTCTGCTAGTACAGATATAAAGAGATCACCCAATAAATTCATCACGTAGGAGTGTGAAGATGCTTAACTTGAGCATAGCATTTTTGAGAAATAGGAATTGGTGATTTAAAAAACCCTTTTTCGGCTCAAATTTTTTCCCCTATAGCCGACCCAAAAACCGGGGTGCGCGGGATACACGGGGGCACGGCTTACACGAGCAAATACGGTATAATGAATTTTGAAGTAAGTATTATATTTTTTACTTACTATCATTGATTGCTATTCAGAATTAATTTATTTTCCTTTGAGGAGTTCTAAAAAAAGGGGGGTCGTCTTAGAATCGGGTTCGTCTTAGATTCGTGCAAATACGGTACTAATCATAATCACAGAAAAATACCTTTATTCCTTCCTATTAACTGAAATTGTAGAATTACTGTCTTACCTGATAATGCTATGGTTGTATTGAAACTGGTCATTAAAAAAAAACATTTTATGGAAGTGGAAGTTACAGTCATTTTTCTGCAATTATGACACACCATAAACATAAAAATTTTAAGTACTTGATGATTGCTTGTACTTTACAAACCTCATTGACAGCATTGACATGAGATTACGATCAGAGGCATCTGCACTAGGGGTAGATGCCGCAGTTTCATCTTCTTCCTCCTCTTCATCCTCCAATTCCTCCTCCTCGCTATCTTGACTACCAGACACAGATGAGCCTGTTGCAGCCGAAACAGATATCAGGGGCACAGATATCTTTGAGCTGGTTCCACCAACTGTAGGTAAGGGTCCTGCCCCCGCCTGAGACTGTGATCCCCCAGTTCCTGGTATAGCCAAACGTTCTGGACGAGGCTTCTTCAGACGGCGCTGTGAACGCCTGAGTTCCTCCACATCCATGGCATTCACAGTATAATCACTAATGTGCAAGTAGAAGAAGTCAATTATTATCAAGCTGCATTTAAGCTACTGAAAACAAATGAAAAATAAAAAGCCACAAGTAAAATTAAAGTTAAAAGGCTATATATACACTGCGGTAAAAGAATAACAAATAATTTGAAATTAAATTTTGAATAATATATGTGCACAAAGGTCACAATTTTTAAATATCTATTCAATGCATTCACATAAAATGAAAATTAATAAATATTGCCTTGAACTTGTTAGAAGGAATAGTTTAGATAGATAAAGATTTAGAGAGGAATGATGTGATGAGAAAGACCAAACAAAATCTAATAAAACCTATTAATAGGTATCAAAAAGGTATTTTACCTCTATACTCTGTCATAAAATACCCAATAACCAGTTTTGTAGAAATAAAAAATATTTTTCTCATTTAACTGATCACAAAAATGATTATGTGTAAGATTTACATATTTGTATATGGTCAAACTAACCTACCCTAATCATGTTTTCAGAATAGATATGTCATTGTAAAACAACTAAAGAGGCCAGCATGAATTTCTCCTGATTGGAATCAATTAGCAAGCTTTACTTTTCTGTCATAAAAGAAAAAGTAATTTATATAAGAGCAATTTTTTAAATTAATAGCCAAATTTAAAAAAATGGACTATAATAAATAAAAATAAGAAAAGTATGCCTTTTCATAAATATTGCTAACCATTTCCTTTAACTAGTTATCTGTATGACTAGATGATGAATTATGTATTTCTGCTACCCAACAATTTCAAACTGTAAGACCACTCTTACGCATGGATAATAATTTTCCTGAACCACTATTTTTTGTTAAACACTTTATCTTGAAAAATAAAATATTTAAATATATATACAACTTTTTCTGATTAACACTAGTTAACCTAAGAAGATATGTACTGTAATGATGTGATT
Organism: Uropetala carovei; assembly: GCA_036926305.1. Taxonomy (NCBI): domain Eukaryota; kingdom Metazoa; phylum Arthropoda; class Insecta; order Odonata; family Petaluridae; genus Uropetala; species Uropetala carovei. Next base: position 3,157,504 of record JAXCHB010000172.1, on the reverse strand, counting down.
TACAGAAATTTACATTATACATCTAAACAGTTGATACTGATCAAATATTAAGCAGTGAAAGTCAAGTGATATTCAAGCATATTGAAGCCTAATCAACTACATTAAGCAATTTTCAAACTAAGATGGCAGGGAAGTGTTGTAAAACAAGCACACAAGAACAATAAGATTTAAATATCATGTTAATTATAAGCTGTAGCAAGGCTAATGCACCAAGTCTGAACGATATGTCAGCATATTGTAAATAAGATGTAGCCTATTCTAGCACATCAACTTAGAGCACCACCATTTACACAAACATTTTAAACGCTTTCAAAATTTTTATTTTTTCATAACTGATCCCATTTATAGCATGTAATACAACTCCTTTGCCTTTAAATTTAAATTCAATTCTAATTTAAACTGATTGCAGCAGTAGTTATGCTACTAAATAAGAGTGGCTTACCCATCACTGCTAATTATTAAGATTTGGTAGCTAATAGGAAAAATAAACAGAAACTTTAATTTACTTTCAATATCTTTATTTGGTCAGATCTTAAAAGTATGATTTGTCTTATGATTCACTAGACAAGATTTCTCCCAGTGATGTAAATATATTTAAAAATATTTCACACCAACTGCATATTAGGAAAAGCAACAATTATATTCTTATTATACTTTGTCATTAAAATTTTATAAAATATTGAAATTAATTTTAGCTCTCCTATTATCATTTCCGTTGAAAATTCCACATACCTTCACATAGTAATTGCATTTCATTTATAAAGGACCAAATAAAAAATGTTTCATTTCTTGGCTATTCATTTAAGGTGCAGATACTACATGCAATAACAAAATAAACAAACCTTCCAGTATCTTCTGCTGGTGGATAATAAATCAGCCTTTCTGTTTGTTCTGGCTCCGTTGATTCTCCTTCTCCTTCTGAGTAGTCTTCTACATCTCCATCATGTTCAGTGCTTTCTAAATCCTACAATGATGGGAGCATAACAAAAGTTACAAAGAATATATAATTTGCACCAACAGAATGATGTAAATGAATGAGAAAGCACAAGTTTTCCAAAATGAATTTACAGGTAAAACTTAACCCTAAAATAAATAAATTTTAACTATTTATCTTTCACTGCTATTATTTATTTCATTGTTTGATGACTTATCCAGAGATGAAAATTGTATTTACACTATATAATTACATATACAGTGGATGCACTTTCAAGTAAAAGAATTTTATTCAACAAATTTTTATAATATCAATTTGTGATTGGTTATTCAGCAATAGTGAATGATATCGTTCCATAAACTCTCCTGTAAACAACTTACTCTTTTGGATTAATATTACTGATGGGGATGTAAAGGTTGGCCAAACCTGTCATAAAGTGATATCCCCTACTTCCAGCATTGGTTGTGTCCACTTAACAAATAATTTTGAGTAAGAATTGACATAGATTGCTTGTTTCAAGAATATGTTTACATAAGTTCAAGAGTATCTTCACCTCTAGGGGAGTCCAGAAGCTTGGGAGAGTGAGAGGGGTGCTAATCAATGGGAGCGATTGAGCCTATCATCCTCTCAGACATGCAACTTCTGTGTCAGTGTAACTCTCACTCTGCAAGGATATTTATTTGCTTAGAAAGAACTAACCTGCAGCGCAAAGTCAAGAAATTTTGTACTGAATGCATCTAAGAGTGCATTTTGGAATGGTATATTATTGCTTCCAAATGGCTGTGAGATTATTGTTATAATTACCTTGTCATAGTAGAGAATCGCTCGTGTGCCAGAAAAATTCTTTGGCATAGCAGGCAACGGAGTAACTGAAATCCTACATTAATGACCCTAATGGCAGCACGATTTTGTTATTATAATGTCAAATGAGATTAAAGCCGGTAATATAAATTTTTAGGTTGCTGATACGGCCCTGTATGGCCCTTTTGGATGACAGCCACCTGGGAAATTCCCAGTATCCCATCAGGCCAGTCTACCCCTGCCAACATATATTCATGAAAATGAATCTGCAAATTTTGTAGACCTTTTGAATGCTTGTAAGAATAACATGAATTTAAGTCATAAATACACTTTTCTGTATAGACAGTCTCCAAAGTTGGAGGTGGTCTAAGATTCAAGTCCATATTTGAATGGAGTAAATACAGTAAATTTAAAAATCAAAATTACATTCCACCCATTATATAGTAGGCTCTTTAGGCTTCAGTCTCTTTAAATCTGAATGAATTACTAAAACAGATTCAGTCATTCTTGAGTTAGTCGACATTCTTGGGTTGAATAGTTGTACAGTACTGTATCCCTTTACCAGCATCCCAAAATCCAGCTATATTTGGAGTTTGTGCCCTAGGTACCAATTTGAAATTAGCATACAGGTATCTCTCAAGATATGCTTATTTGAGATACAGTTTTTCTCGCTAATACAACAATTTAAATATTTCATTTTTGTGACTTTTTGTTTCTCTTGATAAATTACATTAAAGTTTTCAGCAACAAAGATCAGCCTCTCAAGTTGACTTTTTGCATGGTATTTAAACCCCTAAGCATATCTTTCTTCTGCTATTTTAATTTCTGAGCATATATATTCACTTACTACATCGTTGCCATGCAACGCATGAGAGTTAGAAGCCATTTTGAACTGATTGAGGGCTATACTAAGGGGCAGACCTTAGGAAGAAAAAGTAACCAAGATGTAAACACAGACAACAAAGAACTATTTACAGTGAAATCTCGTTACAACGTACTTCACAATTATGTATGTTTCAAATTATGGTACTTTTACTGAATCCCCGTCAATTTTCCGGTATAAATATCTCAAAATAACGTACTTCAACTTAACGTAATTTTCAATACTACGTATGAAATTCAGAGGCCCTGAAAAAACATTTTTGTGGTTTTAACGTATGTTTTCATCCATAAATGACTCAACTATAACCAATTCTTGCTCATTCAAGTCGTTTACACCAATTTTGAAGGCATATTTTGTCTTTAGTATATAAACATCTGCGGAACTCTGCCATAATCCCAAAAGAAGGGATTATCTGAACTGAAAAATTTAGAACCCATGATCAGTTATCCCTCTTGTATTTTCACAATAGAATTGAGATAAAATCTTAAGTTCTAGGAATTATCTCTCTTGTAAGAATCTCATTCTGGCCAGTTTCGGTTTGCGCTGGACCTGTGAGAATGCCGATCTCCAACTGAGATGCTTTCAGAGAAAATGCTATACTCCTTATGGGTATTTCAGTATACCGTACTTTCAGTATAAAGTATAAAAATTCATGCTACCTGGAGATACATTGTATCGAGATTTTACTGTATCATTTTAATAGCATCAAGAATTACCTAAAGCACTAACTTCCTAAAAGCTTGACAACTAACAAAAAGGTTAAGAGCAAGCTCTAGAACTTAATTATTACATGAACAGCAACTGGATAATGTTTGAATACACTGACTCACTGGACAAACATCCAATTATGGGTAACCATGAATTTTACGTAATACAATCCTCTATCTTCTATGCACTTCACATGTATAAATGTTTATGTACACGAACTGCAATGAATTTCAAACAATTAATGAATTAGTGGCTGAAGTGTTAATTCATCTTTGACTTCTACTACCATTTAAATTAGTTTTAAGTGTACATATAGTTAAACATTCTTAGAAAATAAATAAAAATTAATCTTATATACAATAAAAACTCACTTCATAACGGTAACTTCCAATGCTGCTGTCATCTGTAAGGTGCCTATTCCGGCTAAGTTCATTCATTTCTCCTCTAGTCATAGTCACTTTTCCTGTGAGCACTTGAACCTATGCATGCCAAGAAAAGGTCCAGTCTCAAAGCAAAAATGAATTTATAAATGCAACAAGAAAAAGAGATGCAACAAAAATCTTTTGTGACAAAATTGTTTTGAGTGTGAAAAATTGAAAAAAATTTAAATTCAAAATAAATTATAAATGCATAAAAAATAGATACTAAATATCATACCAATATATTTGTTTACATAAAATAGAAAAAGCAGTGTTATAAAATAATTTTGAGCAATTTTTGTATTATGAAACTTTTAACTTTTATTGTGATTAAGAATGCACAACGAAAAAACCTAATTTCCATGTGGCCATTAGCCATTTAGTTCATAGAATAATAAGCAAATAATCTAAAATTGAACCACCGTATAGTAGCCTACCTTTATGTTAAAGCCATTAGGTTATTTATTATTATGCACATGCACTTATATTTGGAGATTACTAGCATACCTGTTTTGGTACCTCTCCATTTGTTAGTTCCTGGTAGCTTTCGGGACAAGGAATGAAGTCAGGAGACTCTCCATCAGCCTGAAATCACATTTAACCCTAGATGATATGGTGAGGCATGCTAGTAAATAATTATGTTTTCCAAAGATGCATCATGGAACACAAATAACTTTACCCCATGTTGCATAAACAAAAATTGTTAGGATTTTATAGAATGATGTAAAAGCTTTATAATTGCAGAAAGGATTACAATGTTTCAATTAACTGTAAAAAGGTTAGTAAAAATATATAAGAACAAAATTGAAAATATATTAGCATAAAATTCAAAAACTGTTAATTCAATTAAAAGATGTGACAAACAAATTTTTTTGAGGGATGGATTATTTGTATGGTAATGAGTCATTGCATATGTTTTACCAAGACTTAAACTAGAGTTAATGCAAAAATCACATGACCATCATTAGTTTTTCTCCATAAAAACTACTTCAATGAAATATCTCCATAAAATAAATAATTGTCAAAATCAAATCTTATTCACTTAGTAATTTTGCCTTCATTTCCAAAAAATTTCACAAAATAAAAGAAAAAGCTTTTTGCTTCATTCCAAATTTCTGAGTGAAGGAAAAGAATGAAATAGGAAACAAAACTTATCACTTTAACAACTGAAAATGTTAATTTTTACAAACAATGGAAATGTGCCATTCTGATTGAAAGTTATGAATACACCTCTCAATTTCCTCAGATACCATACTATTTTTAGTAGCCAGCATAAATTTTATAGGAATTCATTTAACACACTTCATATTACATATGATAAGTTTGAAAGTAAACTACAATAGGCAAGAATTCCTAAAATTCATAGATTAAAAGAGGAAAATCCACACCATAACACAGTAACATTTTTCTGCAAGTTTTTTAACTGTTACTATGCTTCTGTTAGTACAATGACTTTCACCAATTTTAGACAATAATTAAAGCATACAGATGTCTTCTTCTTACCCTTTTTGACATAACCATGGTTTCTCTCCTAAAGCTAGAATACTGTCTGACTTCGGTGCCACTGTCAATGGAGCTGTCTTTGGAACCATCAGAATCAACACGTTTATCTGTAACCATATATTTTTCATGTAAAGTTAGACAATCAAGCAGGAATAAACGCAAAACTAGTCATTCAACTATACCATACTAAGGAAATTCTATAAATCAGTATCAAAAACGGGGGTTTAGCAGGGTGATAAGTTGCCGTAATTTTCCGATTATAATACGCATTTTTTTCACAAAAAATTGAAAAAAAGTTAGGATGCGTATTATATATGGTAACAAGTGCATACAACTTTTTTTAGTAAGAAAATAATTTATATTTTCGGACTTATCTTTACCAGTAAATCGTACATTTCAATGCATTTTGATAACATTCCTTTAAATATCATTTTTCAAAACAAAAATAATAATAATTATTTATTTACTTTTAGCTGTCCGAATCTTACCCTCTGAATTCATTATTGCTGTCCTCAAATAGTTCGTCTGCGATTTTGTGTTCTCTCTCATCGTCTACATAAATGGCGCCGCCGAGAACGTCATCTTCATCCTCACTCGTGTAATACCTGCACTTTTTTCCCTAAAACTGGACCCAGAAAAAGGGGGTGTGGACATTATGCGATATATGCCCCTTTACCTTTCGACCATAGGCCACCTGCGAAACGCCTGCCGTGTTTCGTGGCAAAGAATGAATTCAACGTGTTTCCTGGAAGGTGCCATACACCGTGGATTTTGTCTTTAATTTTACGTGATTCATGCTTAAATTTGAAGAACACAACAGCAACAGGCAGGCTGAAACACACTCCGCTCTACGAGGTGTGCCGATGGGTGCTCGCAACGTAAGTGAAGAAACTGTGATCAAAGGCTTTAAAGTGACTGGAATTTCGAATTCATTGGATGGAACTGAGGACCATTACTTATGGGGTGATTATGTTGCAAATGAAGACCAGATCAGTGATTAGGTATTAGAAAAAAACGAACGTGGAATTCCTAAAGAAGCCCTTGAAATGCAAGTTGAATACATAAATTACTTGTTTAAAAATTTGGGATTTTACAACATTTCTTGTTTTCATTGTAATTTTTATGGGTATTTACATACAATTTAATAATCGAAAGATAATGAGACTGGATGGAACCTTAAGACCTAAATCGATTTATAATTATGTTAAGAAAGAATTAAAATCGTTCTATTGGATGTTGGGATTTAGTTTGTGCACATAATTTTTAAGTTTTCTTTTATGAGAGGCGCACTCTTTTCAGTGATGGTAGTATATCCGTCGTGATTCCGAACAATTAGCAAAAATAAAGCATGTACACTGTGCAGTGACTCAAAATAGAACATTTTGGCGATATTAATGCACTGGCCTTCAAAGTACGCTTCTGACTTTTTTCCTCATAATATAATATTGTTGAATGTCAATTTTTCGTGATTGATTGTGTTAGAATAGGCATTACAAGCTGTTTTAATATTTACGTCTTAAATACATGATTTTTGCCACTTACTCATCATCAGACTCGACTCCAGATAGATTAGTTTACCGATGTTGCCGTTAAATAACAAAATTGGAATTTTTAAATTACACGAATACCTTTTTTCCCAGATATTTACTTCCAAAAACGGGGGTGCGGTATTAATTGAGTAAATACGGTATCTCACTTGACGGCACGGCGAGAACTGTCTCAATACTGCTAATAACCAAGTCAAAAATTACAGTGATCTTTTTACAAAAAATGAGTTGCGTATTATATATGGTGATGAGACAATTTTCACATTTCACTCGTAAAAACATGGGTGCGTATTATATGGGGTGCGTATCATAATCGGAAAATTACGGTAATATAAAGATAATTATTCTGTGTACGTGTGTATCGCAATTTTTTTAAACACATTGAATAGTAAACATTTTAATATGGAAATGAAGATAAATTGAATAACACTTCAATAATAACATAGCACCTGATAAATAACTGACAAGTAAACAAAATGGTACCTTGACTAATTGGAAATGGTATGACGCTATCACTTTCCAAGACGGACTTGACAGTTATGCCAGCTGCATCAATGCGTTGGGCCCACCTTCCCTTGGGAAAGTCAACTTGCTGGCGTGACCCGCCACCAACCCCAGTGCCGATAACGCCTCCTCTCACACTGCTGCTGCTACTGGTTCCTACGCTGCTGCCTCCTCCACCTCCACTACCACTGCCACCGACCCCACTACTGCTGCCAAGACTTGTAGGGGGACTTACATCCTCAACTATCTGCTTCTTGGCCCACAGAGGCAGCTGTCCAACACTAAACCTGAATAAGCAATGTACATAGTCATCTATAATGGTATATATTCCAGACAAATCATAGACAATCAAAGATAACTGTAAATAAAGCAATAAAATGTCAAAGTAACTGTTGTTATCTACCAACAAAATGAAAAAATCTGACGTGGCCAACACATGACTTTTTCCATATTTGGGGTATAGATATTTAAATTATTATGAGTAGCATTATAAGGCAAAATTATTATTTCGTATCGTAAAAGAAGACACGTCCTTGCCGTAAATTACGTATATTATGAGTGTTTACGGAATTCACCACTACATGGTGTTGGCGCTGTAGGCTGGTATTAAGAAAAAGCGAAATATAACCAAAATGGATGGTTCTATGAAAATTAGTTTCAAACAAAATTTGGAAGAAATATTATTCTCTACAACTTTGGTCCTTACGAAGATTACCAATAACGATGTTTTTAAGGAGATATTTAACGGAAACCGAAAAACCGGTTATTTATAAATAACTCCTAAAAAATAACTCCTATAGAAAATTGTTTCAAATGAAAACTGTAGGAAACTACATTCTCTACAACTTTTGTATAGAATTGTATACACAATAATGATGTTTTAACGAAGAAATATCGCAAAAACCGAATCGGGTTTCGAATAAACCGCGACCTCCAGTTATCCGTTATTGTCCAAAAACTAATCAGTTCTTTGTGCTCATGTTAAAGTGTTATATATGAAGTTTGGTAACGATATGGCATATACTTTTTGAGTTAGAGCGCCCACAATAACATACACACACACACACACACACACACAGACATCATTCCGAAAATAGTCTAAACGTGTTCTAGGGACCTCAAAACATGTATTTCCGTTGAAATCTCGAAGTCAATTTTTTTCATGAATACAATACTTTCCCATTACTACGTATGGAGAAAGTAAAAAGAACTCATAAGACTCATCTTTCAAATAAGTGGCAGAGATATCTAACATGTCATGAAAAAAATGGATTCAACTATGGTCACAAGTACTGACGGTTTTAATTTTTGATTTTTTATAGCAAACTGGCAAGTTATTCAATATTTTGAACATTCTTGTTTTGACAAGGATGGGAACATTAACCAATGCTGCTGTTATTAATGTCAAACTGGTTCCATATAATATGGTGGAATTTATGTCAATCTACAGTTCAAGAATAAGCACTTAAAAATTTAAAACAATGAAAAAGGGACTTATCTTAGGTATCTCCAATAGCTGCAATTAGGTTGTGAAAAACCAGATGTGTATTTCCACTACAATGAAACTGTCGAAAAGAATGTACTTTTGGTTAATTACCACTGAAGATGCCTGCACTGTTGCCAGAATGTGCATCTAGCTTTTTATAACTTTTGTTGAGGCTATTGAAGATACCTGAGATAAGAGCTTTTTTCTTTTTACTTTCTCATATACGAAGTATATTGAGAAAGTATTGTAATTGCGAAAAAATTCGACCTCGAGATTTTGATGTAAATATACGTTTTAGGTGTAGCTGAGCCCAAATGAATGAAATCTTGTACTTAGGTATTTCATCATACAGAGAAGAGACTATGAAGAAATGGCTGACATTGCTCAACAATTAAGGGAAGTTCAGTCTACGCATTTTTAACAACAATTTGATTTTCTCAAAAACGGCTCTAATGATTTTTATAAAATTTTGTACAATTACTTGAGTTTACATCTTCAATAATACCAAATAGCTCATATTTCTCAAAAAATGAATATAAGGCGTTTATTCTTCGGCAACTTTAACAAAAATTGGATTTTCTAAAAACCGGCACATACGATTTTCATTTTCTAAAGATAACTAAACGCACATTAGTATATGAGAAAGTTTGTACAATGTATGTTGTACCAAATTTTTGTTAAAGTATTATGAATTCTGAGGACGTCTGACTCGCTGATATTCAAATTTAAGTACAAAAATCTATGCCACAGCTATATTTAAATGATTTTTGGATTATCCACAGCTACTACTCCCCATCGATAATCAGGAGTCACTCACAGTTTCCAATCAATAGATAATAGTGTTTTATTCAGAGTTTATTGCATGGAATCCAGATTTTTACTTAAGTTTCTTTAAAAATACCATTAAGGTGAAAGAAGATCAACTTACATGGCATAATACACATAAGCACACATTTTCAAGTAAAAAAATCAATGTCGACTTATATATATATATATATATATATATATATATGATATACCAAATCCTCTAAAGCAAAGATGTGCAAACTTTTTACAAGGCAAGCTTCATTTGTATATTTGAATGCTTTGGCAGGCCATAATAGAAGTTGCAAATGCTTCAACAGACCAGATAAGACTTACTAAAAAGATATTAAATGTGAATATGTCTGTATTAAATATCAAAGAACACATTTTGTTAAAGTTTTATGGTCCACATAAAATGCTTCCATGGGCCAGATGTAGTCCAGAGACTGAAGGATGTATGCCCCTGCTCTTAAAAAGCTATATTTCTTTTACCAAACAAACTTCATTGAATCGATTCACATATTTCACTCACAATAGCTAGATAAAAGATTTTTTAAATATCTTATATATAATTTCCCAAGAGTCTGTCCATCCATCTGCGTGCCCCCTTCTGTATCTCAAAAACTGTTTGTAATAGAAAAATATGGTAAATAATATTTTGTTTCTACCAGTTAGGCAATTCCAGGAAAACTGTTTTCATTTCCTATGCCAACTTGAAGCAAAATGGTGACCGTTTAAAATATTTAAAAATTTGTAATTTGGAAATGGTACACCGGAGAAAAAACTTTTTGGACAAAAAATGTGCATCTTGATAATTGAAAAATTATTTTCAGATTAGGGAGGTGCATAGCACAGAGGTCCTTGGAGTGAGTAATTGAACTGAGGGCAGGGTTGACGCACATAGTGTGTAGGAGAGGGCCACTAGTAATAACTAAATAATATAAATTAGTACATCAATATTTAAGCAAATATGCTATTGTAACAATGAAAAGGTTAAACAATCATGCCCCTTAAATACTGAAAAATGCATAAAACAATAAATTTTTTATTGCCATGAAAAAAAAGAATGAACGCCTGGAGTTCAGTAAATTTTAAATAACTCTTAGGAGATATAAAATATTAATGACATATCACTACTGTTGATACATATATGTATATAATTCAATTAGGTTACTGTGTAGTTATTTTGAGAAACAATATTTTCTAATAGTGAAGTTGAGTGACAATGATTTTTCAATAACCTAGAACAGGATTTCCCAAATTGACATCCAAAAAGTCACTGCATTGGTTCCATTAATTTTAAGTTACAAAATATGAATAAACAAATGCTATTTTAATTTTCTTACAGAACATATATTAGGTAACCCCAAGTATCTTTTTTTAGTGTATGTGGCATTACAGAGATAAAAAACTGGTGTTACTGGTTACCTCAAACCCAAAAACATTTGTTTAAAGGATTAACAGTTATTTTCTGCAGATTAACACATTAAAAGGATAAATCATATATTACTTATTGGCACAGTCATCACCATCAGATAATTATCTCTCTCTCTCTCTTATGTCACTTTATACATATTTTAATGTGATTCCTTAAAGTCTATACTCTTTACTTACAGTAGGTTTGAATTTACAGGTTTAATATATTTTCTCAGTTCATAGGAAAAGTTTTTAAAAAATTGCTTGGACATAAGACCATTGCTAGGATTTATTCTGTTTAGTTAAAGAAAACATGACAGTAAAATCTTAATGAAATGGCTGCAGATTATCTGTGCATGAAAAATAACTACATTACATTTCTACTAAGTTTAGAAAAAGCATTTTCTAATACTTTTTTAACTGAAGCATTATAATTACAAGCAGAGGCAAGCAAAATTGATAACCATGCCCTCCAAAACTCATTTCATACATGTACCAAATATAAAAATATTCATCTTAACCAAATGCCTTTAAAAAGTAAATTGCTATTTCATAGACAAAGTAAAAAATTATGTAAAGATACTGTTAAATAAGATAATGAGGAAAAAACTACAGAGGAAAGTAGTAAAGTACTTCTTAAGTTGGTGTGTTGACCAATGGAGACAGGAAAAGAAGTTTGTTATTCATTTATTGTAAAAACTGCCTTCCAAGAGTTAGTAAATGCAACTAAGTCATTTTGAACATAAGATTTCTCAGCCCAAAGTTAAAGATTTACAAGAAGGCTTTTGACCAGCTTATCACATTAGAAAACAGTCCATGAAAGGGATGAATGAGAAGGGTCATTCAAACTTTTCACCATAAAACAGTGGAATGCCTGATTACCCAGTAGAAGGGAAGGCGATATGAATAAAAAAATGTTCTGGGTTAAGTTTTCATTAACCCACAATAAAAAGCAACACAATATGTTATATTATATTAAAAGATTGACATCAACTCGAATTATTTAATTCTATGCCATTTTCAATATCCAGTTACAAGGTTTTATTGTATTTCATATAAGGATAATGTATTGCATTACCTCCATCTTATCCTATTTTTTAAATCAGCAAAGTAGCATTAAATGTATTTTCCCTTACAGTAATTTTGAACTCAATGGTAAATGAGGCAAATTTATTTTTTCATTAAAATCACATTTGTATTGTAGATGATAGATGTTGAATACTACTATGAAACTAAATTATTAGAAACGTTTAAGAATGTGAGGCATTTGTCAGATTCATCATTTTAACATTCAAGAATACTGCACAGCAACAACATCCTGTACAGGAAAAGAGTAAAGTTTTTACATCATTGCACTTCTATTGGAAATAAGCTCTTTTACCTGTAATCTGATTCTTCAATGTTATTGGCATTTGGGTCTAAGAAATCTGGAGGAGGAGCTCCAAATGACTCGTTGTCAAGATGATGACCATTTGGCATGGGAAGTGGTCGCCTTAGTAAAACAAAAAATATCACTACATTGGACAAAAATTTATAGATATGCAATGTAAAAACAGGAAAAAAATTATGAATTGGCTCTATAACAGCTAATAATAAAAAGGGTTTCAATAATACAAAATTAATGTACCAGTTGAGTGTAGGATTGGTCAAAACTGCATCAACACCTTCTGACAAAATAATCTGTTATGTTTCTAGCTTTTTTCATCTATAACTATACCCTAATGACTACTGATATTATCATATCAGTACTCCTTTTCAGGACAAACTGCATATTTTACATGCAAGTTCACTAGGAATTAGAGATGCACCGAATATACATTTTGGCTGAATGCTGAATGTTAAAATCAATATTCGGCCGAGGCCGAATATCACCATTATAGAATTAACTTAACAGGAAATACGATTTCTTTAAACAATAAATTTAAATTAATGAGTTAAACGTTAATAACTAAAAATTTAATCAGATATAGTCAGTTGCATTGCCTTTTTTGGAAGAAATGGAAAATTTTCTATTGAGTAAAGGTTCCATTGAATTGTCTTTGAATAACAACGTTCTTCATTACAAAATCTTTATTAATTTATGTTGGAAGTGTTCTTTTTAAAAATGGAAAATTGTATTGCTTCTACTAATTTTATTAATATTATTTTGATATTAGCCAACAACATGTAAGAAATTGTATTATAAAATTCTTGTCCAGGAAATGTCTTCTTTTGCGTGATTAAAATGTGTCATTGAAAAAAAGAAGGCAGTCTGAATTATAGAGGGTCCAAAGTAGTGATGTTTTGCTGTATATTCTTTGGAAAATTACTAACAGACTAGCTGAACCGGCACAATATTTGCGCATTTTTTTTTTCAATTAATTTATCAAAAATTAAGGTGTGTAAAAAAAGTTAATCTCAGTAATTCACATTTAACTATACTAATGTATTTTCCAGGTATTGGTAAGGTTCGCGGGTTCGAATCTCTGTGAGGGCATGGCTGTGTTTTCATATTGACAATTTATTATGCGAAGTCAGTCAGAAATCTGCATTTTAAATTTCATATTAGAGAGGAAATTAATGCTATGCAGTAATTGATTGTGAACTTTTCCATTTCCCATGAAATAACACGTAAAAATTGAATTCTTGACCTGCAGGCTTTCATTCCTTTTGAGATAAATATAATAAAGTATTGACCTACAATCTTCGGTTATAAAACATTATAAAGTTTCTTATTCTGTTCATCATTTTCCGCCTACAGTTCGAAATAGCTCAATTTAAACGTTTAATGCATGTAATACTGGAATTCAAGTGGAAAATAAAAGGGTAATTGAAATGGTAAGATCAGTTTATATTAGACAACTCCATCAAATAATAATAGGGGCAGTTTCTGTCTTTTTGCCTGTCTTTGAAAATAAGATTTTGCCGCCTCGATTGGTGCTGCCACCTTGCGGGAGTTATTATAACTGCTAGGAGCTTTCAGAAGACGGTCAGGCTATTTCCTCATTGTTTTATATTTTTTCCATTATTGTTATATGTTTTCAATTGTTGGTGACAGAAATCTATCACGCAACATTAGATCTGAAATATGAATCGAGAAACACCAGAAGAAAGAAAGAGACAAATGAACAGAGAATATCAGGCGCAGAAATATTGATTAGAAGCAATCACAAATCAGCTTAGCACCATCAGAAACAAACTTGCCGTTCACATTGAAGCGACAACAGTTTCCAGTGATTCTGGCTTTCATTATGACCATAAACAAAGCACAAGGTCAGACGTATGATAATGTAGGACTCTATTTACCAAAAAGAGTTTTCATGCAAGGTCAACTGTATGTCACTTTAACTCGAACAAGAAATGAAGCCAATTTAAAAATTATGGTGTTGGACGATGAAAACCAAGGAAGACTGCTTCCAAACAGTGATAGAGTATTCACCAGAAATGCTGTCTTACATGAACTATTGCAATAAAGTTTTTAAGTCAAAATATTTGTGTAGTTTATTATAATACCTCAAGTTGTTCCGTCATTTTTGATGGGTTATATACTAGTAGAGGTATATTTTTCCACTTGTAGGGAAGAGAGGAGAAGATAACCATGTAAGGTGTCAAAAAAATAACGTATGTCCCTATTCTCATCTAATTTGAAATTTATGCGTGAGACTTTTTGAGTTAATAAGCATTATAGATGTATAATATAATGGTTCTATGTATTAAAATGTAAGATTCCAGCATTCAAACGATGAAATGAAGATTCACCCTCTTTGAATAAATCGTTAGAAACGCTTCCCATATGCAGTTTACTGAATAATTATCCGTAAATATTTACGTTCCTATGTATACTAAAGTTTGAGGTATTCTTTTTAGTAACTAATATTATCGGACTATGCAGTCTAGTCATATGATCTTATAGTTCAATTCAATTCCTTCTGCTCGAGGTTTCTTTAAGTAAAGGGGCTCTGCCCCTTTCTGTTTAAACCCGTGAGATTGGTGGAAAAATACAGCATGCCTTTCTAGCTCTGTTTAAGAGCTGGTGTGTTAAATCTTCCATCTCTTTTCCACATCCATTCGGGAGAATAACCCATAAGTCAGTCAGAAATCTGCATTCTAAGTCATATTAGAGAGGATATTAATGCTACACAGTAACTGATCACGAACATTTATGTTTATAATTTTCTTTGTTTCTTATTATTGATTTATATGTCCTTTCTTATTTATATAACAATCAATTCAACCATTTATTTAGATTAGATACGAAGAGAAGATAACCGTGCAACTTTCAATATGTTTAAAAAAATATCTCCTCTAATTTTAAATTTACGCGTGAGCCTATTTGCGTTAATAAGCATTACGGTTGTATAATATAATAAATTTACATACAAAAAGGTAAGATTCCATCAGTCAAAGGATGAAAGGAAGATTCAACTGCTTTGATTAAATCGTTATAAACGCTTCCCATACACAGTCAACAGAATAATTATCTGTAAATATTTATGTAGCTATGCATCATTAATTTCTAAGCGAATAATGCTTTTTTTCACCTATTTGAAGGTTTAATTGGCATTAACCGAATCGGAAACAACAATGACGGTCGCCTTGACAATGTCCGGAAAGAGTACGAAATATCTGCTAAATTTCGAAAACAATTGCGTATTTATGAATGATTCGACTGTGTAACATGTAAACATCGCAAGAATAAGATAGTATAGAGTTTTAGCTGTCGAATAAAGCAAAAATGAAGAAAATCGGTCCATATTTACGTTTTAATGAACAAAGGAAAAAAACCTTGCACTCCGAAAAATCGAAAATCCCGTGTAAACTTCTGGGAACATATAATTGTCTCCTGGATTTGAACCCGGGACTTGATGAAAATGAAAATAGTTTTCTAGGGATCTCCTAGCTTGTAGAAACAAATCGCTGTTTACCGCATATCTCTACGACAAACGGCTTTCGAGATACCAGGGGGGGGGGGGGGGGGGGACACTTCCAAAATTATATATAATATTTAAAAATTATGGAAGGTAATTCGTAAATGGATCTATGTGGAATACAGTTTGATAAAAGTTACAGAAATCAAAGTTTTCACAATTGTTGCTCTAAATTTGTAATAAAATTTAGGTAAAATGAGATCTTAAATGAACAACCTTTTTCAAATTTGTATAAAGGTATTTTGAGACCTTTTTATTTTATTTCTTAACCTAAAACTGATTGAAAATGGTGAAAGTAGAAGAAAAGTACAATGAAATTTGTTGTCCACTTATGGATACCACATACTTTGGATGAACTTTAAATCAGGATAAAAAAGACAATTCATAAAATCACTAAACAAGTTGAGAACTAGTTTGAACAGTATGTTGTAAAATATGTCAGTTATGCTGAATCCAAGATATTTGGAATTGCATTGGCAAAAATTCAACGAATTAAGCTTTTATTTGCCATTTTCAAGTTTTCATCCAAACATTTTAGGTTTAAATTTATACAACCACTTTATAAACATTATATATTGTAATATAAATAATTTATAATCCAGATTTTTCCCTTCAGTAAAAACTAAAATGTAAAAATATAGATAAAATTTGAATTTAGAAAATATTCGGCTATTCGGCCTTTGTAAAGGCAGAGGTCGAAGCCGAATAGCAGATTTTGGCCGAATGCCGAGGCCAAACTTCGGTGCATCTCTACTAGGAATACAAACTAGTAAAATAAATTTTTCTTTTAAATCAAATCAGGTTTAATAAATGCAAGAATATTTAAAAAGATAAAGGTTTCTAAAACCATGAACAGTAAGTACTAATGACAGAAATACTACAAACAAAATTCCTGAGTGGTCTAGTCATCTATTTTAAGTAATTAAGTTTTTAGTCATAATCTCATCATCTGTATGCATTGGCTTAGCAAAAAACCCAGAACCATAATTATGGGCCCAGGCATGTAAAATATCTCCCTACCCTCTCTTGACTCTAATAATTAAACAGTCAATTCTCTAATCAGCCTATTACTACGATCATCAGATTTTATATATTTTTACCTAGAGAAAAGAATGAAATAACTCAAAAAGATGAAACATTTTTCTCTCTGCAAAACTATATTTTTTGTTTTAAATTCTTTATCTAATTTTGAGAGCATTATAGAGCAATCTCATTCTGATCTTTTACCTGACATTTATGTGATCAAAATTACTACATTTTTAAGTGAGCGAAAAAGCACAATAAAATTAATAGAATCTAGTAAATTAAATAAAATTATAATGTGAAAAACTCTTCGTTTTGATTTTTTGAGAGCATCACATGCACTGTAAAATACATGTGGGTCATGGGCCCATTGGGGTAGTGCCTCATGATGCCCCTCGCAAAAGTCACTCTCTCTTTCCCTACAAAACAATTACAGCTTTTCCTGCAAGCAATTTCCAATGCATTTGTGTTCTTCTTTATCATTAAACTTTTATCCTAATTTCAAGAAAAAGGCAGAAGTATCAATTCAATGAGGCCAGAAACAAAATCTATTTAAAGCTTTTAGCATCAATACTTCTGAAATCAGCTATGAAGTCAAGTAATGTGTTGTGAGCATTGGCTAAAAAATATTTTAAATGTCTTCAGATAAATATTACAATGTATGCAAGAAATGAGATAGCCTAATAATACACTGTGGAGTGAAAGAAATATTTAACATAAGATATAATTGTTTGCATAATATTTTAATAATCATCTTTGCTAATCACCTTTTTATGCAATTAAAATTATAAAAGCTAAAACCATTACAAAGTTGTGATAGGCCACATTTATACTGTAAGCCAGGGGTCCCCAAACTACGGTCCGCCAGCAATACACGCCCCCCCCCCCCGAAACTTTTCACACAGCCCGATCAGTCATTTGAAAAAAGTCTTAAGTGGCCCGCGCTGTCATACATAAAGCCTAATGTGGCCCTTTCAATAAAAAGTTTGGGGACCCGTACTGTAAGCTATAAATGAAAACAAGCTGCCAGAATTTCAGAATGGAAGAACTTTAAATTGGTTATTGATAGTGGGTGCATTTTTATCCATGATGAAAGATTTAAAAAATTCTAAAGCTTGCAGGCAGCAGTTACATATCGTATATATAAATGACTATGAGCTACATGCATGAAATAAACTTAAATTTATGACATAATTAAAGAAATTACTGAATAATGAGAGTTTGCATTAGAGATACGCTATTGCAGGTTTTTCACAAAAAACATGTAACTATAAAATCAATTTTATGTTGTAGATAAATTATTCATTTCTTGTTTTAAAATTTTTAGTGATTGTGGGTTTTACAAGACACATTCACATTAGTTTTATGAAAAATACACCATGAACTTCAATAAATCTTTTTAGCAAATAAAAAAGCAACGGTGCACTTTATTATCAAGAGATATGCTACACAAATAATAATCAAACTATAACAATCAATACCAATCATTTGCTTTTTAAATTAAACATTCACATTAGTTTTATGAAAATTAGACCATAAACTTAAACAAATCTTTTTAGCAAATAAAAAAGCAACGGTGCACTTTATTATCAAGAGATATGCTACACAATTAATAATCAAACTATAAAAATCAATACCAATCATTTGCTTTTTAAATTAAACAACTGTTTATTTTTGGCCACGTAAACACCAAAAACCTCACTTATCACGTCATGTGAACGTAGGGTAATTTCTGGCAGATTTCGTAATTGGAGTTTCTCAATCATCAAATCAGCAAATCAATATTGAGATGCTTATTTTCATGTTTTATTCAACAACTCGATTATACAGGACCTCCATTTTCTCTACTTTGTTTTTTTATTTCAAAACTTCAACCTAACAAGATATTCATTTTGTCTGAAGAAGTTTTAATTAAAAGTATTTGTTATGTGAAAGATGTGAGTTGACTTACATGCTGTGATATACAGTATGCTTTTGTTCCAGATAAAAATGAAAACAGCAAAATTTTAGGATCCGGAAGATTAAAATACTATTAACATCGGTCAGCATCTAAAGCTTTTCATAGACCAGATTTATTGGAATTGAATTATTGAAGTCACACAGACTCTAACATTACCAAAATATTTATAAATTTCAATGGTTATTTAACATTCAAACCTGTTCATCTAAATAAGTTTGATTATGGATTTTCAGAATTTCTGCTTCTTCAATGCTAATAAATAAATTTATTTTAGTTTTTAAAGTTAAGTCAAGCAATGTTAATGCTGATCAGGTAAGAAAGATAATATTTACTGAAATGCAAATTGAATATAAGAAAGTGTAAAAAATAATTTAGCTTACTTGATGATAGGAACATGAGGTTGCTGTGATCCAGGAGCTCTTATTCCATGAGCACGAGCTGCTTGCTGAGATAAACGGGCATGGACTGTAACGGCCATGTCATGGGGTAAACGCCAAACAAACAGACACCCATCACCTGAAGCTGAAACCAATCTCCGACCATCACAGGTAAACCTCAATCCAGTTGCAAGTTCTGAATGACCCCACATAGTTGCCATGCACTCTCCCGAATAGTAATCATAAATACTCAATGTCTTATCGGTGCAACTGGTGGCTGCATATATTCCACTCGAATCCAAAACAACCTAAAATCAATAACAGTCAAAGTAATTTCAGCCACTTAACGACAGTGTAGAATGATTTGCAATAATGAAATTAAGTTTTTACAATTAATTTTCCAATAAAACTCAACATCAGATTTTATGCTTTACTTAAGGTAAACTGCAAATGAAAAAAATGAGATAAAAAGAATGTAACTCTCATGATTGAATTGCCAGGAGAAAAAGATATGAAGAAAACACATAAGTTGGTAAAAGGAAAATATGTTTAAAACAATAAAGTAATAGATATAATAGAAATAATACATTTAAAATTCTATGAAAGGTAATCCACATCAACTGCTGTTTTTCAAAGACCTAATAGGAAACAAAATAAAAATAAATTTCACTAAAATGCCAAGTTACTAAATGGCCAAATACCTTTATGAGAGATCCATCTTCACCAACAGATCCCTTAAATGTTTTGCTGTGCTTTCCGCTGCCCACATTATATACTCTGATGTTCCTGTCCTGGCAAGCCGTTAGAACATGCTTCTGGCCAGAATCTACCTCCATATCATAAAGTGTGGTCTTGCCAGCAGCATTGTGGCCACGTGAAAACTGCCATGGACTCTCAGGGTTTCCCTGTTGCACCAATAATCAGTCAACTTTAATTATTTACTTTACTGTGGATAATTTGTAACAGAAATATATATTGTTAGTTTTGTGAAAACTGTTGATGTTGGCTTAGGTCTTTCTTTTCCTCTCGATAGAAATCTATAAAGTAAAGTCGACGGAGGAAGCCTTTACTTGGTGGAACTCCATTATAAAAGAATGAGAAGGATAACTTAGTAAAAGTTCCACTTTTATTAACAGAAAAAACGACCAGTTTTGACCATCCCACCAATACCTTGATTCAGCCGGTCCCCGTCCCCTCGCCCTCCCATTCATTGGTCGCCTCTATGCATTTCCCTCTCCCACTCCCCTCAGATTCCATATATATTTGTGTTGCTTCTTGATTTTGTACCTGATGATGACTAGATATTAGTTGAAATGGGTCGTTTTTTTCTGTTAATAAAAGTGGAACTTTTACTAAGTTATCCTTCTCATTCTTTTATAAAGTAAAGGCTTCTTCAGCAAATTGTATTACATATTTCTATATGCTCTTCACAATATCCAGTTGAACCATTTATGTCAAGAAGTAATTTTGCATTCTGCCACTTACCAAGAGCATAAGCTACTGTTAATCTTACAACTACTTAAATCATTATTTTCATAACTGTCAAAGTCTGGGACAGTATTGTTATGTCTCACCATGAGCAATAAACTTTCTAAATATGGTGCTGTCTAATCATTTCTATACCAAGTGTAAGGATGTTTAACTATAAATCCACAAATAGTTATTTTTCAAATACAAAAAAATTCAAATATCACTATAATACTACTACTCACTGATGATTGAAGTTGTCTAAAAATTATGGATTTGTCTGCACCACAGGAAACCATTTGCAGTTGACCATGCATGTTTAGAAATCTTACAGCTGTTATTGATGAAGAATGATCATCCAATGTCTGCAGAAAATTGTATTCCTAAAATAAATTTCAAAACAATATTTTAGAATAAATTTTTTAAAAAATACAGTAGACTCTTGATTATCCGGGATCAGATTAACTGGGATGCCCAAAATATATTTGAAAAAATAATAATGTACAAAAATAATTTGGGATACAAGAAGGCAGCCGCTAAAAACCGATGCAACAGTGTAACAGAGGCTGAGATCGCAGGTGATATGCAGTGCGGAGAAATGAATAGGGGTGGAAGGGTATTTTTTGACAAATTGAAATTAACAGGAGAGTTGAATGCATCTTCTGGTTGGTTGACAAGATTTAAGCAAAGACATGGCATTCGTCAGATTGCTCTGCAAGGTGAGAAACTGAGCAATGATGAGCCGGCAGCAGAGGAATTTAAGTTTCCATTTTGTCAAAAACTAAGGTTTCATGCCAGAACAAGTCTATAATGCTGATGAAACCGGTTTATACTGGAAATATTTACCCCAAAAGCATTAGCCAATGAAACTGAAACAAGTGCTGCAGGGCATATTAAAAAACAATGCCTTACAGTTTTGTGCCGTGGTAATGCTGCTTGGTCTCATTTTTTGAAACCGTGTTATTGGGACTGCTAAAAACCTTGTGCATTCTTACAAGGTAAAGTTTTATTCAATTTACCCATTGATTACTATAACAAGTCAGCATGGATGGACAGAAATTTTTACGGATTGGTTTAAAACTAAATTCATTCCTTCAGTGCATCACCACTTAGAATCTCTAGATCTACTACAAAAAGCTGTTTTACTATTAGACAATGCCCCTAGTCACGTGAAAGAAGAAATTTTAAAGTCAAAGGATGGAAATATTTTTGTGAAGTAATTATCTCTGAATGTAACAGCTTTGATCCAGCCTATGGATCAAGGAGTGATACAAAATATGAAAATAATTTATCGAAGAAATTTACTGCTCAAGTTCGTAAAGGAAGGTGGTAATGATTTACTGTTGTTTTGGAAAAAAACTATCAGTGTTGGATGCTATTTATGATTTGCTGCTGCGTGAAAATTGGTAAAAAGATTGACTTTAAAAAAATCATGGCGAAAACTTTTACCGGGAAACGAGGAATTTCGTAGTTTTGAGGACAGTTTAATAAAACGGTACCTGAAGCATTAAATAATTTACAGCAGATTAGTGGATGTGCGAATGTTGACGAGGAAGTTGTGCATGAGTGGTTAAATGCAGATCAAAATTTGGCAGGTCATGAAGTACCGTATCTGCCCAAATTTAAGCCGACCCCCCAAAAATTTCCACAATTTTTTTGGCAAAAACGTAAATTTCGTAGATTTTATGCTGAAGTGTGCCGGGCATTCATGCACGGCTTACAATTAGAATACATTTTTTGAGATCGAAGAAATGAGTGAGAAATGGTTTAGTTGTTGACATTTTGAAATATTACTCCAATTAATAATTTTGCATTTTTGAATAATGTTTCACATTCGGTGACAATAATTTCATTCATTTTCACTATAGGTCAAATGTAGTAATAGCGATCTCGCCAAAATAATTTTTCATGCAAGTCTATTTCCAATGAAATTATCATTTACATTACCTTAAGAAATTGCATTTTTATAATTATACACGTTCCATTTAAAGTTTTACTGAAATTCAAGCAGTTGAGCATTCAAAGCTGTCAACGCATTTTGCGTAATTGTCTGTATAGTCAAAACACGCAAATAATGTGATCACTCAAATATCAGCCTTAAACGGTAACAAAGCACAGGTAGCGCTAAATTCAATATTCTAGCCTTTATTATTTATTCATTAATATTCCACGTAGGTCAGATATTTACTTTACAAAAAATATAGTACTATCATTTGAACGCGACTGCAATGAGAGACGTTCTGCCATCTATGGGTGACTACGAGATTTAACCCTAACTCAAATTTTCCTCGGACTCACATTTAAGCCGAGGGGTAATTTTTTCATGATATATTTTGATAAAAAACATCGGCTTGTATTCGGGCAGATACAGTATTAAATGACAAAGAAATCGTGCAATGCATTACTACCGAAGATGAACCAACAGTCACCAATGATCTGGACCAGGAAGAAGGCAACCTTACACAAGAGCAAAGGATCAGTCACAGCACTGCTTTAACTCACGCTGAAACTGTGCTTGATTACTTGGAGCAACAGCACTATTCACCAAAAGGTGAATGAAGGGAAAAAGCAAACTTCTTTGCTATCTTATTTTAAATGAATAAAGTAATTTCATAGAATGATTTTTTCTAAATTTTTGAAAATTTTTTGTACATTTTATATGGATAGTGGATTAACTGGGATTTCAATTATCCGGGATTCTTTTTTCCCATTCTTCCCAGATAATCGAGAGTATACTGTACTTTAAATGTTACAATTTAGACTAATCTCATGAACTTTATAAAGAACAATAAATGGTCCTTACAGAATACAAAATACAGCATACTGTATCACTAAATAATTCTGAATATTTAATACCAAGTTACTTAAATTTGAAATGAATAATGCTAAAGTCACATTTTATATGAAGAAAATCAAACCTACATTATGTAAAATGAAACACTAATAAAGACTCCAAATTCCCAAAGCCTTTAAGAAACTGGAGAAATATTTCTTCAGGAGATTCCATCTTAAGACAAAACTTACAATGCATTTCACCTAATATTAAAGCAAATTCTAACTAAAATTATAATTTGTCACTGTGAGCCTACCTCTAGCTGACTATTAAAATTTGAACTTTGTTGCCATCATACTGAATAAATAACTAGGATCTGTACAGAACATCATCACGTACTAAGATAAGAATCTTATAAATTAGTATATATAAAGAAGCCAGATATAAATTTAATGTGAACTTGAAGTTCATCAGCACCAGATAAGATAAAATTCCAAAACATTACAAAATTAAAAATAATATACCGTATCTGCTCGTGTAAGCCGCGCAACTTTTTTCCCAAAACTCCGGTGAAAAAAAGGGGGTGCACGTCTTACACGAATTCTTTTATTTGCCGCTCACCTTTTTTCCCAAAATGTCGTGTCGGTAAACAAATATACGTTAAGCTAGCACCCATGCCGCATCTATTATTCTATTTTTAAATTTTGGTGTATTTAGTCATTTTCATTCATTGTATAAAAATTTTAAATGAGTTTTAAGTTTATTAATGGGTGCTCCCCAAACTCGATGACGTCTTCTGCTGCAATCGTCACGGAGGCCACGGCGCAGGTGCGACCAGTTTGGGTTGGTGGGGGTTTTGTGCTCACAGCAGACGACATCTACCATGTTCAGATACGGCATGCTTCCGTTATTCTCTGATACGTCTATGAAAGTCATGGCCGCCGTGCTGATCATTGAATGAACACTGATCATAATTTTAGTTCGCCAAAAAAATGACGACCGCTACAGTAGCGATCAGGGACCATATGGCTGGAAAATTACGTACAGCAGGATGATCGGTGATCACTCCCGGAGCGATTTCTGCCGAACATGACCAATATGATGACAAAAACAGTTAAGTGTTTAACAAAAGAGGACTATGGAGGAGATTTCTGTTAGTACCGATAGAGAGAGATCACCCAATAAATTCATCACGTAGGAGTGTGAAGATGCTTAACTTGAGCATAGCATTTTTGAGAAATAGGAATTGGTGATTTAAAAAACCCTTTTTTGGCTCAAATAAATTTTTTCCCCTAGAGCCGGTCCAAAAACCGGGGTGTGCAGGATACACGGGGGTACGGCTTACACGAGCAAATACGGTACCAAAACTTTTTGAAGGAAATGTTATGCTGTGGTCATGGTAAAATATTTAACAATGAAATGCAAAATATAACAAAGAGAGATAGTTTGGTATATGTGCTTTTTTCAAAATTACTAACCATAAGTAAAATCACAGATCATCCAATCACAATTATATATTTCATTATTGTCTCCAACAAAATATACCACACAAGTAATCAACCTACAAATCAGAAATAGAAATGTGCAGATCAATCTCTCTCAAAAAAATCTCTAGAGATACATTTGTTGAGCAAGGTCATAGATACTCTGCAACTGAAATATTTATCAACTGCCATTATCAGCGAATTGTCTGTATTTATATTTAAATGCCTTTTCTCACCTCATCAACACCAAAGACATGAATAAGCCTATCTCTAGAAGCAGAAGCAAGAAAATGATGGCCGCAATCTGGTCGGGTATATTCTAAACAGAGAACTTCTGCATCATGAGCTTCAATTCGGCAAACCTCATCCAGGCTGTGCAAGTCATGTATCCTATTGATAAATGACAAAAAAATGTCACAAAAGATATTTTCAAAGTAATGATTATAGATTTTCAGGATAAATACATAACACTGCAGGTCACTATTTTGTCATTTAAAAAAAATATATTTGAGAAGATCAAAACTTTATTGCCATTTGAAAGTCAAGGGAAACAAAGATAAGAGTCATCTAACCTTATGTTGCCTGCTCTGTCACCAGATGCTAAATGCCGACCATCTGGGCTGATGCGAATTGATCGCACACCATTCCTTCCATCATATGATGTGTCAGATTTATCTGAAGATCCAGCAGCTGATAAATCAAGATCTTTGAGGTAAGTAAGTTCTGGATCCACATATACCACTTTCAACAGCTCCTGCAATTAAATTAAAACATCATATATTCCTCACTCTCTTGGAAGAAATTAAATAAGCTCGGTCACAAAACAAATAAATTGGAGGAACAGTTTGATCAAATTTTGCTGGGCAAAGGATTATAAAACATAGTCCCTTATATCGATAATGGCTGAAAACTATTATGCCAAAAGCAAAAATAACTATCTCATAAAGGATTAAAGTACTAACAATACTGTTTATAAAATATTTTTAATGATGAATTTGTTTTCTTTAGTAAAATATTCTGATAAAAGATGATTTTTGCTTATATATGACCCATTTACACTTCAACTCTCATATGCTAAATGGGTTATAGATAGCCATAAAATACTCATCAACTGAAAAGAAATGCTGTTATCTTTATTTTCAATAGACAGAATAAAAATATAAAATAATTAGTAAGCAAATGGGTAAAAATACAGGCGACTCCCGAGATTCGACCGGGATGCGTACCTGAAAATGTGGTCAAATCTCGAACAGTCGAATCAGCACAAATTCAAACAATTAGAGCAGAAATAATGATGTCTAGACTGAAACTAAACCTCTCGTGGTTGGGTGGGCCAAAAATTACTTCGCGTAAACAAATTCCTAATTCGACGGACCGATCGGCTGGGTCGAATAAGCGGGTTTTGACCGGTCGAATTCTCAAGTTGGTTGCATCCCGAACAGTTGAATCTCAGGAGTTGCCTGTATAGCACTCAGTTACATTATCTTCATTTGAAGACATTTAGTTTAACAGATGTATTCAGTATAAGAATTAATATTAAGCATAATTTTGCAAAATTGGGAATTTAATTTGCTAATTTTTCAGTTTTTTCTTTCATTTTACTGTGATTTCCTATTTGCACTACTCTATTTTAAGTTTCAAAGAAATTTAATAAAATTCATTTCTGCTGCTGCTTTTCTCACTTTCCCAGCCTGTGCTGTTAAACCCAAAACTTCACTTGGAAAGGCTATTCAGTCTAGTAAAACCAGTGATTCTCCTGCATTCATAAGTCATCAATAGCAAGTAGTCTCACCAAGGATTAAAACCTATGACACACATTTGATATGATTTCATAATCAGATAAATTTTCTTTGTATAATGTTTCCTTAACATTTTCATGTCTTCATAAATGACACAATCTCTTAGACATCCTTCACTATCCCAACTCATAAGAAAATGAATGGCTGGAAAATATAATTTCAACAAAAATTTGATGGTCTTTTAGGTATTAACACTATAAGCATGAAATTCTCATTAAAATTTGTCTGAAATAATTCAAATAATTACCAAAAATACTCCATTGAGCAAATACCATATTCAGGAATAAAAATGATCATGCATAAAATAAACCATTTCTTTTAAATATACCAATATTTACAAAGAAAAAACAAATGCTTACATTACTATAAATGTTCTTCTGATAGATAGTTTCATTCTGAGCTGCAGGACTAGACGAGGAACCACTTCCCAAATCAAGGTTCCAGACACGAATGGTGTCATCACTTGAGCAAGTGACAAAGGAGCCGGGAGGCATAGCCGGGACGAGAGGAGCTTCCCCTCCCTTGCCACCACTGCCCTGTCCCACAAAATTCGTTACTCCAGCTAGCGATGGATACATTTCAACGCCCCATATACATGCAGAGTGGAAGAGGAAAGAATGGGACTTTCCAACCTATTGATTATGCAAGAAAATTATAAACATTGTTACACAGTGACATGTATTTCAACCTGAAATCAGTTAAATAAGCAAATCTTACCCTTTTTATATCTCTGACATCCCACACATATAAGCTGTGATCATTATACACACAGGTGACTTTGTGATTTCGCTCATCATATGTCACTGCAATGACATCAGGATATTTAGCATTGTTGGGATGGGATGCCATGTGACTGCAATTCAACAGATATTACAGATTAAAAATAAAGCTCAATCAAAATAAAGAATTACTAAAATAACTACATGGTATGTACTAGTTGCATCTAATTTTCTAACGGTACAGATAAATTGCAAATCAAGCTCCAAAACTGAAATCAAGGCTACATATACAATGGCTAAAATCTATAAAGATTAGATAATACTCTTTCTGAAATGAAAAACCCACGAAGTCATTCTAATAAAAAATTGTGCAAACATTTTTTGTTGAGATTGTTTAAAGGCATAAATTTCACAATCAATTCAAATTAGCAATGCCATTATGTTACAAAAATCCTACTCTTACATTCTAATTTTATAGCAAATAATTAATCAACATAAATCTCCACAGTTTTTAGGTAATTATAAAATCTATACATAATATAACTCTTAATATGAAATGTTGTGCTTCATAAGTATGGACATGCTTGGGCCGGTAAATTGGTGAAATGGACACATATGCTTCAGTGACCCTATTCCATCCACAATCTAAAACAAGATTTTGATCAGAAATAATGGACTACTTGTCATAATTATGTCCCTTTTCTTCATACACATGCAGGGATGTAATACATTATTATTAACTTAAGATAAATTTTTATGAAAACCTTAAATTTTATTGAAAATTAAAAATAAAGTATCACTTTAGCTAACTTTTATAAAACCAGGCACTATAAACCCACATGTGGACTATATCTCTTCTCAATTATAAAAAGATTACATCACATTGTAATATTTTGCTAGGATAAAGGTCTATTTTATTAAAAACTTTCATAATGTCAGTAAGGCATTTAAAATGACCAGTAGGAAAGGTGTTAGATAGCTACCATAAAGCTAACATTGACAAGGGAAAATCTAAGTTTGTAAAGATGTTCAAAAGAGCCAACATGTGCAAGATATGTGCTGCAAATAGATTAGAATTTAATAAAATGCATTCTGATGATAAATGACGAATGAAACTTGAACTAAGTGTATCTGAAAAATGGTTGCAGAGGATCAGCTCATAGATAATCATGGCAGTCTTGGCAGGGCAGACCAGAATGACCAACTGGCAGCATAAGGCCCTTACTACTGACTGAACCCATTTGATCTGTTTAAACTGAAAAAAATGTTAATACCTTCAAAATATTCCTCATATATTAGTTGTAATATTAGGCACACCATTGTTTGAGATGATTTTTATCAATGAAAATTTAGAATTGTATGAGTAAGGATTATAAAAACAAAGGGTATCAAGAAATTACATACATACAAAGTCTTAAATATATATTTCTAACAACTCACCTAATTGAAAGACCTTTGGCTACATCTACTCCAAGGTAATGAGTTCTTGGAAGGGTAGTGACAAATTGAAGAGTTGACGGACTGAAGCAGCGCACAATGCCTTCTGCACATCCAATAAAAATGAAATGCTCACCGACTGCCATACAGTTTGCACTGGTTGTCTATAAAAAGAAATAATTTCACATTTATAAATAAATGAATACTATGATAAAATTACTTATTCTGACATAATTCTCAGCCTCTAAGAATTACATACATTAAAAGAGGATACACTTATCCCTTGTTTAGCACAGTTGATAAGTTCCTGAAAAACGCCGCGCTAAAAGATTTTCGAAAAAAATTCCTTGACATGAAAACCGTAACAAAGCAAAAACTATTAACATGCTAAATGAAAATAATACTCGGTTTCAAAACCGCATAAAAGTGAAATCACACTAAACAAACGTGAGCTAAATGAAGGATGATTGTACTATAAAAAATACATCAAGTTACAAATTTTTTCAATAAGAAATTCATTCAAGTTTATCCATTCACTTTGAATTCTGCTTAAGAAACAAAAGATGCTAGATGCTTTATTGATTAATTGATTGATCAATTTATTAGCATTCCATAGACCATATACAGTAAGATACAATGTATAATTTGGTATGGACATTGTCAAAGAAAAAGAAAAAAAATACTACTAAATATAAATACATAATGGAGACAGAAAAAAGTATAAAATATACATACAATTTATCACTGTACACTATGTTCAACATTCTTGAACTGAATAGAAGCACTTTTCTAATAAATACAATTTCAACATCCTCTTGAATTTTAGAAAATTTCTTTCATCTTTAACATTTGCAGGAAGTTTGTTATACATATTAATGCCACTGGGAAAAAAGCTCTTTGAAGTTAAATCTAGTCTTTTACTAAAATGTTGTAAATCATCCTTCTTTCTAGTGTTATAACCATGGATATCTGAGTTTTTTTGATACATAGTTATATTTTGCTTAACAAAAGAAACACATTTTAGAATGAAAATGCTAGGTAGTCAAAATTCCTAGTTCTTTAAATATACCCCTACATGAGTCCCGTGGACAATGCTTTGTCACTATCCTTATGGCTCTTTTTTGTGCATTAAATATCTGTTTGATGTTTTTATTGTGCATACCCCAGAACATTATAACATATGAGATAATAGAGTGAAAGTAAGCATGATAGCAGTGAATCACCATAGGTCTGTCAACAACTCTAGTCAATATTCGCAATGAAAAACAAATAGAGCTCAGTCTAGATACCAAATTTTCAATGTGTTGTTGGAACTTAAGGTTTTGATCAATGATTAGACCTAAAAATTTAGTTTCCGTGACAGATGAGATAAGATTACCACCCATTTACAGAAAGATTATTATTTAATGAGTTTCCAGCCGAAAAAGATATATAATTTGTTTTAACATAATTTACAATTAGTTATTGACTATATTGCAACAACTTTGAAAGAAATATATGCAATAATATTATGTTGAGGGAAATTTAACAATGTCTAAACACTGACATAGTATTAAAAATGATCCTTTTAGTACACAAAGTAAATAAAAATAAAAATTTATAGCCTTTGACTGAGATGCATGTTTTTGCTTCTTACTTCTAGAGCAAACTGAAAATGTACTCTCAGTACCCTTTACATAGTGCATATAAATCACAGCCATTCCTAGATTCCCAAACTTTTTAAGCATAAACTCCCCAAAAGAACACATTCCATTTAAATGGTCACAACTCTTTCGCTATGCAATAAATTTGGAATTTTACATGCCTAAATCAAGGTTGATTGACTTAACCTAAAGAAATTTTAGATACAAATTAATGGACAAAAATACTGCAATGTCCTAAGAAGGGAAAGTAAATCAATGCTCATAAAAATCACGTAGCAGCAAGTGTAAAGATGTACAGAAATTATTTTACCCTTAGCTCCACCCACTTGTCCAGCAATCGTCTGTTATTGAACTCGCATAGTAAACCAGACTTGGTGATGGCATAGGTTGAATCTGCCATTTCCCCACGGCCACATGCCACATCACAAAAGTGGTTATTTCGCTGCTCACCCAGAATGGCTGACCGACCCATTAGAGGGACAGGATCTTTGTACTAGAGGGCAAGAATTCAATAATAGTATAATTAATTACCAAGGTTAACGAATACAATAACATTTGTTTCAACTGAAATTCTGGTGCATTTAAAATTTTTTATAACAATACTTGGGCATTTTAGTTACAACTCAAACTACCAACCAGCATTCTAGATGATCTCACTGTTATAAGTAAAATATTACCTTTTTAAATGAAATATTTAAATAGCATACTAGGCAAAAGAATTTTGCTATTTTATGATAAAATTGCATAAACTATATTTTTAATTCTTAGTCGTAATTTTTATCTGTAGAATAAATTGGAAATTACAATTTGCAAAAGATAAATTGCCAAATTCACTCTAATGTATAATGATACAGGACATAAATTCTGTACAGTATAATATACCCAACTAAATTTAAGATATGAAATTAATGGAATGCACCACAACTTTGCAGTAATCTATAATTAACTTGAAAGTAGAAAATGAAATAACCTTTTGATGTGGATCCTAATGAAAAAGCACTTCATTTCTATTATAATGTAAGATATTTAGATATGCTTTGGACAAAAGAAATTAAAAGTTTGATCTTAGCAGACCAACAAATTCATAAAAAAGCTTTCTGTTACTCCAAATTCACATTTGCCCACCCAAAGTTGGTGTGTTTTGGTTAAAATGCATTTCCATTTATTGAATTTAATTTCACTCATGAATTTTAACTTTAAAATTAAAAGCAAAAACTTTATATTGATAGATAAGTAACTTTAGGGAGTCTCATTCATTAACATTTTTGACCCACATTTCTTAATTCACAAAATTTGTCATAAAATTCTTTATTATATTACACTATGACTTTAACTATCTACTAAAAGTTTTTAAAATGCTCTAAATTAAAGATTACTAAAATGGAATTTTAAATTAGTAAAAGTTTGAACAAAAAAGATCTTTAAAGCGCTTGAAAGGAAATACCACCTGGTTTTTTTTAAATAGTTCATCAAGTGTTTAAAATTATTGTTGAAGGTTCTAAATAATTCAATTTAATTTGCTCACCTTGGCAGAGCGGGAATACTCAAGGTACCAAAACTTGACGTGGCGGTTGCCAACAGTGACAAAATAGCTTCCATTCTCAGCAAATGAAACAGCCTTTACTTTAGCAGATACTTTGTTGGATGCTACCTTGACTCCTCCTCGCCAATCCCATACATTGACTATCATGTCATGTTGAGATCCCACCGATACAACATATTTGTGGTTAGGGGAAAATGCCTGTGGGAAAGAAACCAATTAGTAAAATTCCTCCTAAATTAAAGATAACACAAAAATATTACATATTTTTTCATTCATGCATTATAACCAAAAAGAATTTATTTGTTCAAATATTTTATTTCATGTAATTAAGAAGAATTCAAAATATTTTTGTAACTGATATTATGTCTATATGGCTCAATAAATATTATGAATACATTCCATTTCAGTTATTATAAAGAAGAAAATGTTTGCACAGCTGAAGGAGAAGGATGCATATGAAATAAAAACGTATTATGTTCTCCATCATGTCACATCATTAATAGATATAGCACTTAAAGCTATAGCCTAAATTCTTGCACGATTTTCTATAAGAAAAATTTACAATATACAATTTATATGTTATATATCAATGGCCAAAATCGATTTGCGGGGTTATTAAATGGAAAAATTCTCTAAAAATTCATCTCCAAAAGGTGAAGAAGTCTCAATGTAAGGGCGGCCGGCCATCGATCACCGAAAATTTTCTGCAGCTATCATTTCAAACGGAGTTTCCCCATGGATCAGCAAATATTACATGGCCGCAGGAAATCCAAACCGACTAACGATTCTCGTTCGGCTGGCAACCGACGCGGAGTACGACGGCGTCCGTCATCTCGCAGTGACCTCACCACGCGGAGACGCATGGTCATACCTCTGAGGAGGCTGCCCTCGACCGACGCCCTCTTTCTTCTCCACTGCAGCAGCAGCCACCCACACGTGAGGCGACTTTCACGTGCAGTCACGGTCTATTATACGCAGACGCACGCGTGGAGACCGTCACCCCCTCACGACGCATTCGTAAAGCAGACATGCCATCCGTCATACGCATTCAAAAATACATCAATTTGTATACCAGAGGTGAGCAACCTACGACCCGCGAGCTGCAGGCGGCCCTAGACAACATTTTATGCGGCCCGCGAAGTAATCCGTAAAGGTTAACACGTTAATTCAATTTTTACTTTCACCATAAGTAGTATATGAGAAAGTATTGTATTCGTGAAAAAAATCGAATTCGAGATTTAAACGGAAATACAAGTTTTGAGGTCCCCTTAGTACGTTTTGACTATTTTCGCGATGTTGGCTGTGGGTGTATGTGACAACATTTTGTGGGCGCTCTAACTCAAAAACTAATAATCAGATCAGCACAAAACTTTATACTTAAGATTTTTATTAGTAAATGAAGATCTGAAAAGGTTTTTGGGTGAAACAGCTCAACCGGAAGTGGAGGTTTATTCTTGTCGTTTTTCCTTTTTCTTCAAATTCCTCCTTTAAATTTAAATTTACGTAAATATTTGTTATTATAAAAGTTATAGACAATGTAATATTCTACAAGTTCTGTTTGAAACATTTTTTCATAAAACCAATACTTTAAGAGAGATATTGATTTTTCTTCTAAATTTGTTAAAGACGTCGCTAAGTGATGATTGTTTCCGTCGCTATGATAAAATTGTCCAATTGTTGATAGCGATGCATACACTACCAAGGGTAATATTAATTGCGCATCGACATTTTGTTATCCAAAGAAACCGTTACAATTTTCTTCTTATTGTTTTTACTTTCTCCTTATACGTAGTATAGAGAAAGTATTGTTTTCCTGAAAAAAATCGACTTCGAGATTTCAACAGAAATACACGTTTTGAGGTCCCTAGATCACGTTTAGACTATTTTCGGAATGATGTGTGTGTGTGTGTGATTGTGGGCGCGCTAACTCGAAAAGTACTTGCCATAGCATTACCAAATTTCATATATAACACTTTGGTATGAACACGAAGAGCTGATTAGTTTTTGGAAAATACCCATTAACCGGAAGTCGAGGTTTATTCGAAACCCGATTCAGTTTTGGCAAAATATCTCCATTAAAACATCATTATTGTATAAACAATTCAATAAGAAGGTCATAGAGAATGTAATTTCCTACAACTTTCATTTGAAACAATTTTCCATAGCAGTTACTGTTTAGGAATTATTTCTAAATAATCGGTTTTTCCGGTTTCCGTCAAATATCTCCTTAAAAACGTCGTTAATGGTAATCTTCGTGAGGACCAAAGTTGTAGAGAGTAATATTCCTTCCAGCTTTTGTTTGAAACAAATTTTCGTTGAACCATCCATTTCGGAGATATTTAACTTATTCCTAAAATTCCAGTTCACAGCGACACCACCTATCGGAAAAATTGGAAAGTATTGTCTACCCAATAATGGTGCTTAAAGAGGATGACTGTATTATTATTTCAAAGAAAATAACAATTTTAGCTCAAAAGTTAACTTTGAAATATATATATTTTCGAAATAATTGATCTATTATAAATGTTCAGCGTCGTCAATGCTTACTCTTCACTGTAACATGCAATTTCGTGTTTTTTTTGTTTACATAGCACCTGAATTCAAAGCGTCAGTCGCTACTTTAAAATTATCTTGTGATACATTGAGCTGGGGAGATTTTTCGGTTGGTGTTTTTCTCTTCTTTCCATTTTGTTTTTAATAAAGACTACTGAAAATGTTTTAAAATTTTTATCTAGTGTAATCGCTGATAAATATTTCTGAGAACGGTGATGCCAAGAGCAATCATATTCGTTGCTCTGTATGGAGAAAGTCATGTCGTGGCCACATCAGATTTTTTTAAATAAAGACTATTGGAAATGTTTAAAAATTATTCACGAGTGTAATTGCTGAAAATTAATTCTGAGAACTCTGATGTCAAGAGCAATCATATTTATTGCTCTGTATGGAGAAATTCATGTGCTGGACACATCAAATTTTTAAAATTCAAATTATGACAATAAAACACTTAATATTGCAGAGTTAGCCAATCCTGGAAACCTCAGACTAGATTTTCACTTATATGACACCTCAGAATCTTTTAGGTAACTTCTGATTTAAACTCTAATCAGGCTTGCCGAAGCATTGGTACCTTCCATAACGGCCCGCCGAAGTATTCGCATCCTCGACGCCATGTAGAAATGGTTGTCCACTCCTGTTTCAGAAGTCATTTATGCATATAGTATTACTACGGCACCGAACATGCTGTAAAGATTAAGAAGTTGGACGCCGTCTAGGTTATGATCATGATTTGTTGAGAGCAAAACGTGCTCCCAGTCAGTGGGTGGGAGGCAGTATTTTACTCCTCTCTCCCCTCCTCACTTCACCTAATCCTCGAGCATCGCCTGTGCAAATGGCTCAGCGTAAGGCTTCTTTCATCAAGCGAACCTAATTAGATGACAGATACGTAACGGAGATGTAGAACGAAAAGAGGCAGCAGGAATGACCGCGTATTGTATAATGATACGTCAATACGCCCATGCTCGTATTTTCGTGAGTAGGAATCAATGAAATGTCAAAAAAATGGAGTTATGAATGGCACGGCAATTTCCCCGGCTAAATAAAATTATCTCATCAAAGAGATCTTCTGCAACGTGGCTAATTAATAACTTTCGCCTACGCACATTAACCTTGCGAATATCCTTTCGCCATTGCATATTTTGTTGCTCGGGGAATTTGCGGCGACATGGATGCGTTCCAAGAGCAGTTAGTTCACGCAGATGACATCGTCGCGGAGATTTAGCAGTAAACACCGATGACGCGCGCAAGAGAGCGGGCGGACCGGTATTTACGCTCCTGCGTAATTTTAGTTTAATTCGCATCAAGGGACGAATATATCTTTTCAAGAGATGATTTTATTCTTCCGCCTTATACTGCAAATACAAAGTAAAATACTTTCTCGATACTTCGTATGAGAAAGTAAAAATCGGTACAACATACATTGTACAAACTTTCTCATATATGGGTACTAATGCGTCGTTTAGTTATCTCTAGCATATGAAAAACGTATCAGCCTGTTTTTAGAAAATCCAATTTTTGTTAAAGTTGCCCAAGAATAAACTAGCCTTATATTTATTCATTGAGAAAAATGAAATACGTAGTATTATTGTAGATGTATACTCAAGTAACTGTATGAAATTTGATCAAAAACGTTAGAGCCGTTTCTGAGAAATCGAATGGTTGTTCAAGTTGCCTAGAATAAACTAGCCTTATATTCATTTTTTGAGAAATATGAACTATACAGTATTATTGAAGACGTAAACTCAAGTAACTGTACGAAATTTGATCAAAATCGTTAGAGCCGTTTTTGAGAAAATCGAATTATTGTTAAAAATGCGTAGAATAAACTACTCTTAATTATTGAGCAATGTCAACCATTTCTATGTATACTCTGATCAGTATGATAAAATGCCCAAGTACGAGATTTCATTCATTTTCGCTCTACCGTCTAGGCTTCAGAGCCAGTAACAGACAGACAGACAGACGGCATTGCGAAAACCACTTTTTCGGATTCAGCGACACATAAAACGTATATTTCCGTAAAAATCTCGAGGTCGAATTTTTTCGCGATAACAATACTTTCTCGATACTTCGTATGAGAAAGTAAAAAGGATGACGTCAAAATAATCGAAACTTTGTTATCAGTGTTTCGCTGAAACCTTAAAGGGGACCAAACAATGAAAAAGTGCGTCTTTGTTAGTTCCATTTTTTCCACCATATACTGCAAGTCGTGGAAACGACCATTCCATCAACTTTAAATCCTGCGACGCCATCATCGAGTCCCACGGAAGAGGAGAGGGGAACGAGGGGCGCCCACCACAAAGGGATTAGAGTGATGTAATGCAGGAGGACTCCCAGCAGTACCTCTGGGAGGGAGGTGGAGAAAGAGAGAGAGAGATAGGGGGAGAGAAAGAGAGAGAGAGAGGGAACGCCGCGGGCGAGCGCACGAAACACCGCCGCCGCACGGCTCAAATTCATCGGATCGCGCAATGGAATCGCAGCGATCGAAAAAACTAGGGACCTATGCCGTGAGAAATTTCACACGCCGGGCGGGCAGGAAACGACGGTCCTAGAAGCCAAAACTGAAGCACGCGTAATCTACGAACCAAAAAGGCGATCGCGAAAATATCCGGCGATTTTTATTACCTCCGACGATGTTTACGAGTTTTTTAATTCGCATATGATAAAAAATGCTGACGGGGGAATTTTTATGTAGTATCTTTGAATCATACCGCTCGTCATCATTATAGTTATATAACAGTTACAAAACAAAAGTGAAAAGGTTTGAGTTTATGATGGCTGAGATCAATGTTACTGCTGGCTTAAAGGAAAAAACAAAACAGTTAACAAATGGTTGACTTCGGTAGCAAAAATGATAAACTCGATAAATTTCACATCTAATTTACAGTTTTCAAAGTCATCACTGCGCCAACAATAAATTACGAAGTTCATACTGACATACTTGTGAGTTACCATAGAGTTAAGCTTTTGTCATTTGTACGATTAATTTCAGTTAACCTAAAATTGTCGTTCTTGGCTTTATCATATTATACTATGATAACTTACCTATAGTAAAAGTTTAACATAAAGGCTGTTAGATTACAAAGAAAACGTAGATTCTCATAAATAGGCCTTAATAGCAAAACTAACTAAAATAAAATAATTAAATACATCTTTAAACTTTCTTCGATCAGAATTTACTTGAGAGCTACTACTGTAGCCTGTTTGTATAGTCCTGTATCAGAGGTTCATCATCTATCTTAAGTAGATTTTAGGCTCATCCAATTGTATCGGCCAATGCCTTTCTCCTCATTTCTCGTACCCATCTCCTTTTACTGCATACGCCATTCCTCTTTGCCTCCTCCCTATTACTTCTTTCAACAGATCTTTCAAAATATGACCTGCCATTTCTTCATTCCATTATTACTCTAATTGATATCCTCTCCTCCCATACAGTATTTAAAAACTTTGTTTCTCTCCATCTGACCTCACAGCTTGTAACGGCTGTGAAATATCCTACTCGACTCGTTCGTCCCTCACTTCGAGTAAACCTATATTCACCAACAACTCATCAAAGAACTTTCACCACTTTTCCTCGGCCATTATTTCGCATGCAAGCCACCCATCCACTTATATTCCTAGGGATCAGAGGAGAAATCCTATCAAAGCGTACATCCATGTCACCCGCATATGGAAGAGGAAAGGGAAAACCGAAGGTAGCATTGGCCTACTCTAAAAGGAAATCCTCTCGTTCGATGGATGGGAGCTCTTCCCTCTCTTCCGAACTGGCCTCCATGACTGTGAAGATCGCCGTGGAACATTTCCATCGCAGAGATTCGATCTAAAACTCGCTGCAGGAAAAGATATACCTATGTCAAAACTCCCATTAAACCCGCAAGAAAAGACAATTTTTGGGTAAAGGCCAGCATCTCTAAAAAGATCACCAGTTGAATCCATTAATATCTGATCAACATATCAATATATTCATTCCCTGATTTTTAAGACTAAACAGTAACAAATCACAAGAAACATGCCTACATATCGTACATATAAATAAAACTTTTAATGATTCTGGAAAAATCGACGCCAACGCCAAAAGATTATTTGTAGGTAAATCACAGCGAACATCAAAGGTAATTCAATTTCCTTCTTTCAGTTCAGCAAAAGAAATGGTACGGGAAGGCAATTTAAAAAATCAGTTCCCATAATTCTAGACTGACTTTTTCCTTAAAAAAGTTTCCGAACGCGATAGATGCGAGTGGGGAAAAATAGGAACTGAATATAATTTGTCAGTGGAGAAATGTATTAGATTGTACGATATGAGTAAAACATTATTGCTCTGTAAATGCCTTAGTTTGATTTGTTTTAGATTACGAAAATTAGTATTTTATTGCACTAAAGGTTCCGGAACGGCGTTTCGGTGCGTTCCGGCAGAAAAAAACTGATTGTAGATATCACATTTGGAGAGAGTAAAAAATTTAACCAATGAAATACTAGTATTTCTTCCGTGTAAAATAAAGAAGGACAACGCTGTTAGCCTCTTTCAGAGACGATGACAAAAATGAGGGATTCGTTTTACGGAGAGGATACGTCGCGTCGTCCCCGGGGCTTAAAAAAAATCAATCTCACGAATTAGCGACGCATGGGTTTTAAACGGATTTACGGTAATGAACTTTAGGCGTAAGGGAATGTATCGATTGCCACTCGAGAGCACTTGCTTTTCGAAAAAGACCACAGCAAACCTTTGAGCTGCCCCCAGCCAATGAACCCACCCACACGTTTTCTTTCAGAGCTCCACACTGAAAGAAAAGAACGATTTCCGCTAAAAAAAAAACTACATTTATATGCATCAACTACGTTACTTCAAGTAATTCATTCAACAAAAATAAATCGTGAACGACAAAGGAATAAAGGGCAGATATCGCCTAAACGCTTTTAATGTGAAATGAATAAGACTGGTGATTTTCAAATTACAGATTATTAGCCAGCATCGTCGTAAATTAATGCGCTGGGTCGAAAGGCCACAGCGTGAGCATTGGATGCACAAACAGCCGAGAGAAATGACAGTCATGCTAAAGGCGATCTGCTACGATCAGATAAGCAGTTTTATTCTAGAATACATTGGTTTTTAGTATGAGCCAATTAAAACTGATATGAGTATCTTTCTTTTTTGTAGGGTCACAGGAATGAAAGTCTTTCTCCCAACGGATCGCGATTTAAAGCGTGGGACGGATAACGAATTTCCTAATTTTCATTATTAATATTAATTATAAAATGCATTCATATAGAGCAACCACTAGATCGGTGATATACATACTATATGGTCAAATATTTTTTAAAAGTTTCATTTGAAGAAATTTATTTAAAAGAAATTTAGAGCGCAATGAACAGAATAGAGCTCGCTTTTATTTCTACTCTAGGGTATAAGCCCGTCAAAAATGACGGGAGTAAAGAAAGTTCAAAATTATGTTATCATATCGAAATTTCCAAAGTGAAAACAATTATATCTTAAACTTAAAATAGTTGCGTATATTCTTCCACGAAAGAGAATGAATGTATATTCAATATAATAATTTACGAATGTTGTTTATTTTGGCTGCTATGAAAATCATTTCCCTCTCTTTCGTATTAAAAGCATTCAAAGCACGCTTACACCCATAAGGATTGAAATAACAATAGGATTTCGAGAACTAACAATGTAATTGGCAAGCAAGGCAACATCCCGATAAAATGGCAAGATTTCCCCAAAACATGTGAATTATAAACGTTTAACATCAGCTATTTCGAACAGTACGCGGAACAAATGAACGGAATAAGAAACTATAACTTTTCATTCAGACTGGTTCAGATCCGAAGATCGTAGGTTAATTCTTTCTCATTTTAATCTAAAAAAAATAATGAAAGCCTGCACGTTGAAAAGTCGATTTCTATCTGTTATTTTATGGGAAATGGAAATGTCTTCCTTGGAGTCGAACCCAGGACTTTTTTCGAGATTTTTTCGTCACCTTAAAATATGTGAATCATACATTCCTGCCACATTTAGCGTTTCTATCTCCATTCTTTCTCCAGTTCTTGGTAAAGGGTTGGTTAGCGTGTCTAGCTTCCAATGCTAGGGTCGCGTGTTCGAATCCTTCCTAAAGCATGTCAAATTACATATTATTCGCATTTTCTCTAGCGAGGGGGTGTAGCGTTACATCAGACAAACAAACGTACAGATAGCCGAAACTATATATAGAATTATAATATGGCCTACGTTTACTAAACTACGTTGCTCCTGCTAAACTTTGATCAGATAAAAAACTAAAATATATACTGTTTCTGCAATTATACCGTTTGTCTCTCATAAATCTGCTTTAGCATGGGACCTAATCAGTAAATCTGTCAGGGCGGTCCCTTGGATCTTTATATTTGTTGGACATTTTTGTCTTTTGGATATTATGCAGCGGACGTTTTAATCTGGAAGTGTCCAATACGTTTCTTGTGATGCATGCAATTTCTGTTCCAAAATTTAAGGTCACAGTACCAAAAACACCACAGTAGTTGAAAAAGGCGTCTATATTTTCAAGCATTGCTTTATTAATATCGAACAAGTGTTTCATTATAAGACGCCTCTCTTCTATTTTTTTGATGTTCTATGTGGTCGTACCAAATTGTCATCAATGTTACATGAAATTTTGAAATGTGAACTCAAGTTTTACTCAAATTTAAGTGGCGAAATACGATAGATGGGAAATTCAACGGCATTCCTATTTTTTATAAATATATATAACTAGCAGGAGTGCCCGCTGAATTTCAACGGATTTAGTGAATCTAAAACTTCGACCGTGTAACATGTAAGCATCGCAAGAATAAGACAGTACACAGTTATACCCGTCGAATAAAGCAAAAATGAAGAAAACCGCTCCGCATTTTCCTATTTAGATGAATGAAGGAAGAAAATCTTACGAAAATAACGTATAAACTCCCTCCCCCTCCCTTCAACCCTCTCCTTCCCTTCTCCCCCTCCCTCCCCTCTCCCTCCCCTCTCCCTCCCCCTCTCTCCCATATACATAAATGCATTGAACTCTCAATTTCGGCGACAATGGGAGTTGTCATGGTAGCTTACAATGAGTATTGTAATAAAACTGATAAAATCACGTATTTTATTGATTCTAAATGCATTTTTATGCTAATTCGATCAGGATTTGGATTCTGTCTTCAATAAAAAGAAACTTTGTTCTTTTCTTCGTAGAACCATTCAAGTCTCATGTTCGTATCATGTTTCTAAGTAATTTTAAAATTCAAATGAAAAATAATCTGCACTCGTCCCTATGCTATTCAAATGGAGAAAATAAACAAACATGTTTTTAAAAATTAGACAGGTCAATCAAATCGCTATAAAAACTTTACTATACCACCGTACTCATTATTCCGGTTAAAATGATACCTTTCTCTTGCTTCTACGATCTGTAGTTTTTGAATTTTAAAATTATGATACACACATTCATTTATAGGCGCGTTTCGCTATCAGCGTGAGCGCCTATTATCGTCGGTCTGTCCGTCCGTCCGCATGTTCGCTCTCGGCTTCTACGGAACGGATTTTCATGAAATTTGATATTAAGGATTTACAATCAAATATAATAAGAAAATCGCAAAAATGAGTTACGTGCGCCAATCAGGGGTACCACTTTACTGGGGACAAAAAATTACATTTTCG
Source organism: Uropetala carovei (assembly GCA_036926305.1). Classification (NCBI taxonomy): domain Eukaryota; kingdom Metazoa; phylum Arthropoda; class Insecta; order Odonata; family Petaluridae; genus Uropetala; species Uropetala carovei. Next base: position 3,115,136 of record JAXCHB010000172.1, on the reverse strand, counting down.
TCATATCTCGTAAAGTATTACTCATATCAAAATACTTTTCAAATAAAAGTTGTATGATTGGTAAAAAGGAGTATTTCGTTTCCTATACATTTTTATCGTAGAAGTAGTCGTTATCCATAAAATCGAATAAGAAAGTCTTAAATCGAGTTGAACTTAGAAATTTTCTTGCATGATTACTTCTTTATTGTTACTAACATACACAATCTCACAAACTAACGTTTAATTTCCTTACGTGTGCATGTAATATTATTAAATAGGAAGAAAATGGATTATTTATTATGAAGAAAAGAACTTTAAAACGCTATTTCCCTTACGTACAGGTATATAATTACTTTCTAATACTCCATTGCACGAAACGCGCCCATTTGTGATACGCTGTACACTTTCCTAACTTGTTATATATTAGATATAAATTTAAGTTTGACGAATTTAAGTAGGATTTGAAGGGTTGTGATAATTTGTATGGATACATGATAATCTAAGAAAGCACAAATTGTGAGCCATAACGGGGCGAGAACCGCTTCCATACAATATGAGGCACAAACTATATTCGTTCAACATTCCACGGAAGCTATCGACTGCCCTGGATGCAGGTGGTTCACTTCGTTTCTTATTGATACACTTTGACGAATGCTACGTCATATAAGAAACTTCAAAGAATTTAAATGGCATTTATATTTTAAGCATTTTCGTTCATTTTAATTCCCATTCTTACGAAAATGGCGATAACGAAAACCAAATCTCGGAGAAAACTAGTCGAAACACTTGAAATAAAAAATAAAGGTCACGTTTAACTCTTAACATGACTCGTGGAGGAACAGCTTTGTTGCTAAGGGCTGCAAGTAAGCGCCGTGCGATGGCCAGGAGGGCGTGGCGAGACAGCTTCACACACTCAATTGCTAAATTATTGTATCCTATTCCAATTTTTTCAAAGGTACACTTTACCGATTTCGACACATTCAGTGAATCGCGCCATCGTCGAAGTTCTTTCAAGTTGCAGCCGTTAACATCACCGCGCAATTACTATTTTTATCTCCAGACATTTGTAACTAGCGACACGAACATTGATTCAATATATCCCATGTCAATCGATAAGGCGAGTCAGCCAAACGGAAAATTATTTTTCCATTTAATTATCATCTAAAATTAAAACAAATATTCGTCGTGTGATAGTAAAATGACCGTTTTTTTGGTACACTGCGTTTTCTTGTATTTCACACGGTATTTCCTGAAATCGTCTCGTTCAACGAATCTGTCCATGACGTCACCATCAAATTATTCCGGTATCGGTCATGAACGTCCTGGAGGTAAAAATAGACGTCAATAAACTAAATGAATTTGTACCGGAGTACAATCATAGACCGCGAGAGGACCACATCCATCGCTGGCAAAACCTCGATCCAACCGTTCAAATCACCAGTGGCAACATTTAGACGATTCATCCGTCGGCGAGCGTCGGCAGTGGCGCTCTCTTCCTTCCTCTCGCTCTTTTCCCTTTCCCTTCTCAGAAGGGAGAGTGAGCCGTTGCCGCGGGATGGAGAGGAGTAGAGGATAGGGGAGAGGTGTAGAGGATGGAGGAGTCGCAGAGGAGGGGGAAGCGGAATGTGTCGCCGCGAGGCTCATCCGTATGCTAACCACGAGGGAGGAAAGCCGTCCTCTCTCTCTCTCTCTCTCTGCTCTTCACCCTGCCGCTCGCTAGTTGACTGAGGCCGCCGCCATCACTCCCGCGTCGCGAGAGCCGCGGGGGGTGACGGGAAGGATGTGGGCCAAGGGCTTTCGATTCGTTCACCTCTCCGACTGCCAACGACGAACGCAAAGTTACATAAGGAGGACGACGCTTCGGAAATGAACTTTTTTTTCGATTTCATCGAGGCAGCGCGTCTGATCGATAAATGTAAATATTGGGAGCTTTTAATTTTAATGTCTTAAGTTTTGCGCCCTTTCCAAGCGCGAGAATATGAGTAAATAAAAATGTTTAATTTTTTCGATCGACTTCTCGGAGGAAATTGCTCCTGAAATCAAACTCGTACGAGAATTATGAATCGAAATGGCTCGCTTGATTGGCGAAAGTTTTGCATCAGACCTAAGTATGCGCTTTATTGCTCTTTTAATGATAAATTTCCCAAGTCCTACTTTTTTGTCAGTCCATATAAATTATTGAATGAGGATAAGCGCGAAAAATATCACACTGTTAATGGCATAACGTTCGTCGAATTAAAAGGAACCACGCTTATTAACAATAAAGATGACGTCTTTAGAGATTTGAGGTCGCGCTGCAATGACACCAAATGACGAAGAGGACAGAGTAATAATTCGAGGCACCAAGAAAAAAAAACTAAAAAGCGCCATTTAAATCATAGTGCGATCCAAAACATTCGAAGTGATGTAACAGCCCGTGCGAAAATACGTCACGAATATTTAAGCAAATCTGGCCGCCTTCCAATGGCCGCGCCATTTTTCTGCCATAAATCCGAAGAGTGGGCCGTGGGTGCGAGGGGCGATGCAAGAAGAGGCGTGGCGGCGAGGGAATCTGCGCACCTCTGGATAATGGATCACGCGCGGCGTCTCGCCAAGGCACCGGAGCAGTCAGTTCGAAGGAGTGTTGTGCAACGGAGGTGTGGCCAGGCACAACCCACGAGAGGAGCACACTCTCCCCTCTTCGCTCCCATACATTATCGCTGCTAAACGCGGAGACGTGGATTCCTCCGAACACTAAATATTTTCAGAGCGATGCAACTCTTTACGTACAAGGGGAAGGATAAAAACGCAGCGCACCCCATCACGTTTCCATTCGTATTTAGAACGGAGCGAGACAAATGGAAATTCAAAATTACTCGTTTCGCCGTTTATTTAAACTCGAAAACTCTGTTCCGGAGTGTTGCAGCAGAGCAAATGTAAAGCTAAGACACGGGTGAGATTATAAATGCCGTGGGATCCAATTGAGTCGATCGGCTTGCGAGGGTCCGAAGAGGACGAAAGGCGGTACTTTCTTTTGAATATAATATTCTATCAAGGCACACCATAAAGTGCTCCAAGAGCAGGTTCACATAGGAAGTAACGGAAAAGGGTTACGACGGTTGTGCGGTAAGGAGAGCAATCGTTGGACGTGCGGTGAAACCGAGCGCCCGGGGGTGAGATCGTGGAGAGAGACAGAGAAAGGTGGTTGCGTCTGAGCATTCGATACAGAGCTGTATGCAGTATCGAAATCGACTTTCGATCTAATTGGAGAAATTCTAAGTGACTTCATTGAGGGCGTCAGGCATCTACGTCCAAATGCCGCCATAAACTATACTGGGTTGATACAGTAAAATCTCGATACAACGTATCTCTACGGAGCACGAATTTTTATACTTTATACTGAAAGTACGGTATACTGAAAATACACATAAGGAGTATAGTATTTCCTCTGAAAGTATCTCGGTAGGGGTTAGGCATTCTCGCAAGTCCGGCTCAAACCGAAACCGGCGAAAATGAGAATGTAACAAGAGAGACACAATTCCTAGAACTTAAGATTTTATCTCAATGCTATTGTGAAAATACGAGAGGGATAACTGATGATCGGTTCTAAATTTTTTCAGTTCGGAAAATCTCTCGTTTTGGGATTTAGATGGAGTTCCGTAGATCTTTTCGTGCTGAAGACAAAAGATGCCTTCAAAGTTGGTGTGAACGACTTGAATGTGCAAGAATTGGTTATAGATGAGTCGTTTACGGATGAAAGCATACGTTAAAACCACTATCTTTATTCGGGACCTCTGAATTTAATACGTAGTACTGAAAAGTACGTTAAGTTGACGGGGATTTAAAAAAGTACGTTAGTTTGAAACATACGTAATTGTGAAGTACGTTGTAAGGAGATTTCACTGTAAAGGGAAACCTTAAAACCTAATCTCCAACACAATTTTAGCATAGGCAAGAAGAAATAATAATGCATGGAGGAATGAAAAGAGCACCCATCCCTCTCCGCACACCACGCGCGCCCACACAATAACCCACTTATGTACGGATATCGAAATACGAAGAGTCCGCCCCTCCTCTGGACCAGCTATCGAAAACCCCAAAACCGCGCCCACGCCCACGCTCCACCGTCACACCGATAACACCAAACAGGTGGCGCTTTTAAGCGGTGCCCTTGGTCACGCTGACCAAAAAGACGAGGTCTGAACGCCTACTACATCCTTAGATGCCTTTGACATAAAAATCTACCCACGGAAACGCAAAAATTACGCAAGAAAACCGTCTCAATATATCCTATTCCGGTCTCTACGCAACGAAAAGTGCTCTCGGTTGAGAGGGAAGACATTTTTGATATGGGCGAAAAAATTAGACGTAAAAAGAGCAGTCATCGATTCATTAATGCAAAATCAAATCTAATGCCACAGAGATTTTTGTCTTAACGACAGTTACTCTTTGGAAAAAATAAAAGCTTCCGATTTAGCAGATCGGTGTAATAATGCCAACGACAGCACTAAAACGGGACAATACAACATTGGAAGATACCGGTTCTCTTATATCATTAAGCTATATATCGCAGCTATACAGGAATTATTTTCCTATTAAATGCTCAGATCCTTATATGCTTTTTTGGGTGAAATCACTGAGATAGCGCCTCCCAACGTTAGCGGCAGATTCTAGAGGTCTCTCGGATGAAAGGAGAAGAGCGCGAGAGTAAGCGGATACGAGACTGCGGCGAGTGAAGATGGGAGATAGAGAGAGAGAAGTTGAGTGGAAATGAGAGAGAGAGATTAACAGATATTCTCTCAACACAATCACACATTCAACTGCTCTACTGATCTCCTTTCTATTTTGTTTTTACACGCTTTATTTTTCAGTTGTAATACCAAATTTCACCCTCTTAACCTAACGCACCATCGTCTTCTACGTTATTCTTCCAAAAATTTCTTCTCTCGTGAAACCTTCATTTCTTATCAGTGGTGGGATTCCATTTCACTTTCGTGAATTCTCACGAAATCGCTCCGACGTCAATCGAAATTTTAAAAAATGCCTGCTCCAGTTCATCTTTAATCCTTAACACTCGGCGTAAAGGGTATGCAGATAACCATTACGCCATCCAAACGTTGCGGAAGGCCGACACAGAGTTACATTAGCTGGTGGCAGTAAATTTCAAGGCTTCACTCACGCAAGAATGCCTTTTCGATAGAAATGTATTGCGTGGTGCAAGAACGAAATCCATGATGAATATAGGAAACGCCTCCGCCAGGAAGGATCCAGCACGTGCGAGTGCAATGCGACGCGAAGAGGGTTCTGTATCGGGTGAAAGATAGGATAAAGAGGGGGGGAATAAGAGGGGGGGGAATAACAGGGGGGGGAATAAGAGGGGGGGGAATAAGAGGGGGGGGGAATAAGAGGGGGGGGGAATAAGAGGGGGGAATAAGAGGGGAGGGGAAGGAGGGCAGAACGAGTGGGAGTGTAGAAATGGGAAGAGGAAGGAAGAGGGGCCAGGAGGAGGCCCGCTCACACGGTGGTGGCACCTCAACATTCCCACGAGTGACCTCGATCCCAGAGGAGGCGAGAATTCTACACGCCCACCCACACATCCAATATCCGCATCCACGATACAAACGATTCGGCCGATCACTAGCGTACGATAATAAAAGGAACTCTCTCGCTGTAGCTTCGGTATCGACCGATGAAAATATCAATCAAAAAATCGATTCACGGAAGGAATATGACCATTAAAATTGACTCACAATTCAAACTGTTTTGGTAAGCATGAGCTCACAAGTTGCAAAACAAGACTGTGAAAGCATTGCCGATGGGGAATTATATCGATTTAAAATGGCCGTATAATAAACTCTAGCGTTTCTCTCAAACTTATCCCACATATGAATTACACAGGACCAAATAAAATCATCGAGTAAAATGTCCTTTCATCTACATCTCTATACCTTGCAAGTCACCAGACATGTGAGTGGCAGAGAATGCAGTGCACCAGACTTCCTAAAAATCCCCAATTTAATATTAAGTATGCTAGTATGATCTCTAATCGTTCTAGAAAAAATAACCTAGATCCGACAATCTATGTCACGTATTATATCATCGTGGTCTCGCCTTTCTATATAAGGGGTGCTTCGATTACTCGGATTATTTCCTAGGTTAATATGTATATTTATCTAGGAGTTTCAATCTAGTGTTGACTATGTGCTTCTCAACAGATACCCGATCCAAAATACTTAATGACGAAGAAACGCTATTCATAGGGTCGTACATTTGTTTCACGAATCTTGCGCTGTACTTTTTCGAACTCGAGCAAGAGGCTTTTCTCATGTGGATCCCACATACTAGAAACGCACTCGGCCAAACGTTTCTCGATTTTTCGGTATTATTTTGCACCACTTTCAGACAGTAGCGAATCTTACAAATTACCTATACAAACCGTGCGAAAAATATGTTTCACAATGAAAATGCCCGGAAGAAAGACGCGCAGTCGCATTTCCGAGTCCCACTTCCGAGAGAACACTTACCACGCAGTTGATTCCGTACTTGTGGCCGGGGAACTCGGCGACCTGGGCGCCCGAGTGGTCGCCCGGGGCGGAGGCAGCGGCCGTGAGGTCCCACACTCGCACCGACGGGAGGTGGCCGCACTCACCGGTGGCGATGTACCTGCCATCGGCAGAGAACGAGAGCGCCGTGATGGCCTTGCGGGAGCCATTGAGGATGTGGCTCTGGCGGTTCTTGCGCGGATTGAACAGCACCACCGTGCACCTGCATGCGGAGAGGCAGAACGATATGAGAGCGATGCCGCGGCGAAGGCCTTCAAAACGTGAAATTGCCAATTAAGCGAGATAACCGATACAAGTTAGGGTAATCTCCGTGAGTCACGGAATTCATTCGAAAGTAATCTCAGGCGCGTCTCGCAGCGACGACTTTTAACATCGATGAAACCCAACCAAGCCGTAGAGATGTACACATTTCTGAGAAACGCTAGTATGTCACACGATATTTAAAAATCGATATTTTGTCCAAAAAAACAATGAATAATAAAAAGTCGAAGCAAATCAGAGGGGGACAGAATCAAAGATAAGAATTCGGGATTAGGACAAATGCCCGAATCCAAGCATGGAATTTATTTATGTAGCCGAGGACATATAATGATTCTTTGTTAGCACAAACCTTTGTTTAAATTTTGAAATAGTTAGTGTACAGTGTATCACAAATAGGCGCCTTTCGTGCGATGGCGTATTTGAAACGAAACAATATAGTATGAACGAATTCACACCATGACACAAGAAACACCACGAGCCGATTGTCTCTCTGGCAACCAAAAATGTCTTCCCTACCCTAAGTTGGTGCATTAATATACGAATTTACGTAATTTTAGTATAATGACTAAATACTGCAAAACGATACATCTGAAATTATGCCAAGGAAATGTTAAATTTTTATTTACCGATTCACTGTATAACCAGTTGTAATTAATCAAACAATCGAAAATTATTCAAACATACCTCACTTGAGTTAAGTAGTTGTAATATTTACGTTTACGTTCTTTTATTTGTCGTAGATAATATATGTACTTCATTCTGCTTACAAAATGTTTAATTCACACGTAATGGCATTAAAAGTCTTTTTCGTAATAATAGAAGATCTTATTTACTTCGGTTACAACTAAGATTATTTCCGTTGACACAATTAAGTAAGCACGAATGAATTTTTAGGCGCGTTTCGTAGTAGTAGTAGTAGTAATTAAGTTTTTAGGTGCGTCGACAGCTAACAATAAGGTCATTTTGCACCGTCAAATTCTGTTAGAGAAAATCAACATACATCACAACATCCATGCCCGAAGCGGGATTCGAACCCGCGACCTTTCGGTTAGAAGGCAGGCCTACAAGTCTAACCCGGCCGGCGCGTGTTTCGTTTCCAACATAAACGCCTATTAGCTTCTTTCTGACCGTACGCATGTAAGCAATACATTTTCATCATATGAGTAGCCGTTTTCAAGAAAATCGCAATTCAAGAAATCGCAATTCGCTTTGAACTTAGAAAAATTCATTCATGTTTCCTTACTTACTTGTCAACGAAAACAATCTTGGTAGTTACTGGGCACGTTTCCGTTTATTTTTAACAAGATCATAAGCACCATTTTACGTCCTTTTCCTTTGAGCGCAACAACAAAAAAGGCGAACACAAACAACCATGCACTCGGCAGAATTCGAATCTACGTCTGGGAGCATACTAACCAGCCCTCTACCAAGGCCGACAAAAATAAACTCATCTTAGCTAACTGACCTCGTTTAAAAAGTGAATAGTGTTACAAAACTAAAGAAGTCGGAACTAATATCATAATATATAGGTATCATATCTATCGTATAAATAATCGATCGGACTATTTCCACCTAACTAACACCCCATAGGAGCACATTAGGCGGCAAGAGGCCGCAGGGGAAGAGTAAAAGTTCTGTGCGACATTTTGACGGGGTCCACCATAACGCCTTTAGGACATCTCTAAATTATTCCAAGACCAAGCTCACACATTCACTTCTCATGCCATATATCCGAGTGTGAATTACAAAATTCAGTTTTTGATTGTGGTTTGTACGTTGCAGTTTCCGTGAAGATTTCTCACGAAAAATCACCCAACTCCTTGACCAAAACCTCACCCTTCCTATGAAATTTGATCTCTGTGGCTCCTTACCTTAAACCTTGGTCAATTTAAGCGAAGGGAACCATTGGAGAAATTTCGTCTCACGGTCATTTATGTAATGTTGATTCTAGGTTAGGGAACACTCACCCTGCAGGATATGCGACGACTTCGGACGCAGGATCGCAATCCAGAGCGGCATTGCTGGAGACAGTCAACCCAAGCACCCGTTCCAATTTAACCTGCGGAGATAAGGAAGGATTGGAAAATATAAAGCTATGTTCTGTTCAAAATAAAAAATTTCGAATAGCAAAGCGAAAAAGTAATGTAAACACTCTTACGTATAACAAATAAAAAGTATATCCTTTGTTCCCTGCTTAAAACTAAACTCTTTTTAATGATCAAGGTAGAGAAATATAATATTAATTATAAATCATGTTAAACTTGGTTCTACATCTCAGTACACTTTTCTCACTCAGTTCCAAGATCATACAAGGTCAGTGAGACATGAAAATCACAAAATTCGGCGTGTGAAAGTGAATGTACCCTTCACATTTCACACAATATATTAGTGAGTAAAGTTGATAATACCTCTAGAGAAGTAAATATGAATATTGATGGAAAAATTAATCCGACGCGACCTTTGTCTGAGTTACGAATCAAAAAACAACTGCATCATTTTAATTCGACTATTTTAGTGGATAATCCAAGGAAATTTTGAGAGTTATCTAAGGATTTTACCAAAACCTTTCTGCAGTATGAAAAATCATACTTCAGATGAAAAAATACAAAAATACTGCTGAAGATTAACATTATCATTAGAAATATCGATAAATCGCAAGACACAATACAATAAAAACTCGTCTTAACCACAACGGTAGATGTTGACGGTCGCCTAACATGCATTTACTTAATGAAACATTTAATGTGTATTTTTCTCACATACTCAAAGTAAGGCTGGACGGTACTGGTCTTAATCCTGTAGTGTTACATTGTAAACAACAAGAGTTACTTATACATAAGAGTTTTTCATCAATAACCCAAGTCGTATATTTTGATTTAAAAGTTTCATATATAAGAATTATTGTCGCTGATTATTTCACTTGAGTATTCTTTAGCGATACAATTTAAATTAAGGAGAAAACAAAAACTGAGAATAATTTTATTTTCCAATGTGACTCCCACTCACGCTTAGCTTGGCATTAATGGCGATAGATAAAGGAATTATTTTTCTTGTTCAGCGTCGTTGCTGTTTCTGATAGTTTTTTGGCATTTTGTACCGCAATTCTAATACGAATTATAATTCCTGATATACGAATGTCTCTCCACATTATCAACTCGCAAGGAGTCGAAACTTCAAGAGATTCAAAGATATTTCATCTTCTGCGCTACTAATTAGGATTACATGGACACGGTAAAACGAGCAAACAAATAAATGTATGCATTCCACGTAGAAGGAACTTGGTTGCCCCTCCCAACCACGGAATAACAAGACCGTGGGCCGGATATGGGAATCGCAAAGAATAACGGCGGCCATGTCTTCCCAGGAAAAGGATAAAGGTCGGAGAGGAAAACGTGTTCCAGTGCAGCGAGACCTTCGTCCGAAAAAGGCGTCCGACGGAAACGGCAAAAGTGCTGAAAACGTGTCGGAAAATGGATTTCAAAGACAGAGAGAGAGAGAGGAAAACTCGAAGGAAGTCCACTAGAAGGAAGAATTACTATTCACATCCACTAAACGAGAACAAAGCTCGGAAGAAGGCACGTTGGTGTTCCCGAAACATTTCTCCGAGGACTTTCATTCGCTTCCGCAAAATTTAGACGGATGGGATTATCTTCTTCCGTGTTTGCCAAAAAGAGATGCGAATTGAAAACAAAACCGTATTTCGTAAAAAGTAATTAATTGCATTCTTGACACGAGGCATACTTTCCACTCCTATTCAAAGAGAGAAAATTGATTGGAAGGGCTTTGATGCATCATGAAGTTTTTCGAGACGCACCTCGAAAGATCACTACGCGCGGAAGATTGACATGTTTATTTATAAATATGAAAATAAGAGTCAAGAGTTATAATAACGAGTTTCTATATAACCAAACGAATATTCACACAAAGTTATCGAGAGCTAAGTAACTGAGGTTCTGCGGGAAGAGTAACCGACGGGCCACCTAAATTACAACAACTGCGGTCACTAATCGTAGGATGTGGGAAGAGGACGGCGGTGAGGGCGAACACGCTCCAAATGAAATTGCAGAACAAGTTTTTAAAATCGTACCCACAAAGCCCAGTGGCCACAATTCGTCAAGTCACATTTCCACCCGCTACCTTCTCCGCTCTCCCACTCTATCAAACTCAAACAAAACCTCGCCTACTCTCCCTACATCTCTGGGGTTAACTAGGAATGATAGGAGTGCTAATAGCAGAAATGGTCGGAGAGTCAGAGACATTAGATGGGCTTTAAAATTCGAATTTAAATAACCTGAGTCGTTTGGAGATTTCAGTCACACACCTATCAGATTGACTTGCTAAGCATGGAAAACGATAGGCGCCGCGCCAAGTGGGTGACACAATTGTGTATTTGATTACAATATGTCCGGGAGACATGGATGCATGCAAAAACTTTAAATTACATTATAAAAGACATTACTATATTTAACCCGTAACAAATTAAATGGTTACATCACACGTAATGTTGGCGGCATTGATATTGAATGTCATTAATTTACGCACAAGTCGACAAGCGTCGGAGCGAAATTTACCGAAAATACAAGGAAAAGAGTTATTTGACATGCTTCTAGTAATAAGAACAACAATTCTTCCATAAAATTTCAAATAAATGCGGTATTAATGCATGTTTATCCATTATTCCAATAACTTTTTCATCGTTATTCGTAAATAGCAGGATTAATATTTATTAAAAATTATATTGAACTAGCAGAATTTCCCGTTGAAATTCAACGGATTTAGTGAAGCTACTACAGCACAACATACAAACTCTTTAAATTATATAGTAGATACTTTTTAAATTACAATTAGCTTTTCTTAACAATTAATCATATTTGCTCGTAACAATCCGTTTCCCAGCCTATTGCATTCAAATATAACGATAATTTTATTTCCTATCATAATACTTTCGCCAAATCCAGCTTCATTTCTTGTGTAATTATGCCTCGCTGAAATATTTACTTTTATGTCTTGTAAGCAAGAAAACCGTGAAAAATCAACGTACAGTTGTCCATGATGGAACGCTGACTCCGGTACATGTACACCAGATACGTGAGCTTATTTACTTTAACAAACATTACAATGTAAAATATAATGATTTTACTTACAAAAAATGTAAGATTCCAGTATTCAATAGACGAAAGAAGGTTCAGTTACTTTAATCAATAAACGCTTCCTGAATAATAATCAGTTTCTATTTACGTTGCTATCCATAAATATCGATCGTTTCGTTGCTTAAACAGAAGTGCGAAGCGAATAACGCTAAACTTTCGTCTATTTGTAAGCTTCATTGAAGCTAATTGAATCGGAGGTAACAATGACGGCCGCCTTGGCAACGCCCGGAAAGAGTACGAAAAATCCACAAAATTTCAAAACAAATAGCGTATTTCTGAAAACTTCGACCGTGTAACATATAAACTTCGCAGGAATGAGATAGTATAGTTTTATTCGTCGAATAAAGCAAAAACGAAAAAACTCGGTCCATATTTACGTATTTTAATGCTTGAAGGAAGAATACCTTGCAAGTCAAGAAATGGATTCATACGTGTTATCTTATGGGAAAATGTTAATCCCCTACATTGGCAGCACTGATTTATCCCGGTTGACCAAACCTTGACCATTCACCATAGTTAGGATGTAAGAAAGAATCGTACCAAATTTGGTTATTCTAGCTCTTATCGTTTAGGAGGAGTTCCATGAACAAACACACAAATACACACTTCAAAATATATTATAGTAGATAGACAATACAATTTCTACGTCCAAATCCCTATTATAATAAAAGTCAATCTCTTTCTGTAGCCGGTGTGTAAGATTTTATGTACTGATACGAATAAGGCAAGAACGGTCAGTTCGATTTCGACAAATCTTACGCCAGAAACTCGCACGGATTAACCTACATGATAAGGCTATGGGTTCAATTCCAGAAGTTTAATTTCTCTTAGTGATTCACATATGAATAAATTTAGGATAATTTTCGTTTAAAACAGAATCGAGATGCGACTTCGTGACTTAAACATATGCAAGGACAATAGAAGAAAGTTTATCTTCATTGCTAAGAGAATCCCAATCTGTTTCGAACCCGCCCAACTGTTAGTTTGTAATACGAAAAACGTACATTTTAAACGTTTTAAGGATGATAAATTTTAACTATACCGTGGTAATTCTCAGTGTCGCCGCATTTTCGAGTCCAAGGCTTTTATATGAGAAATACCGCAATTCCTTTGTTAAATTGCATTAGACAATTTCGTTTTCGGTTTTCTTATAGAAACAAGTAAGCGATTGGTTTTATTTTCAACTATATTCTCGAGTTGCGTTAAGTTGTCCCACATTTATTCTGTAAGATTAAGTAAATTAGTCATGGATTTATTTAATAACGTTTATAATTTGAATTAATGCTTAGCCAAGGCCAACATCTTTTAATTTTAACATTTCATTCATGCCTACTCGTCATTTTTGACGGGAGATACATTAGTATACACTTAAAAGACTTCTCAAAGCGTGAATATTTCAAAAGGCAAAGGCCGTTTCGCTTCATGCGACAAGTGGCGTTTCACACCGATAACCTAGTAGACTCTCCAAATGCCTAGCTTTTCTGGGAGGTCATCCATCCCTAAAATCGCCTCTGCTTATTAGCATACGTACATTACGACAGTATAGTAATAATTATCGTATTCACATAATAATTTTGAGATTCCATAGTTTTCTATACCCTACTAGCATGACACCGCATCACAGTTTCTTTAATTTTCACGTGCCGCACCTTTGACACCCAGCGCTCCCAAAAAACCTTGGGAGCTGTATTGCCCATGTTGGGAGCCATTAGTCTAAATGAAAACTGCACAAACACTACTGTGATAAGACATAAAATATTTATTATTACGGTATTCCCGTTCGTTACTGGTAGAATATAAAACTGTACTGTACTGCCCAAAGGAATAAAAGAGTTGGACACGAAATTCCCGAGCGTTGAAATCTCCCGGGAAGATGGCAGCAATTCTTCGGCCTACATTCGGTGAGAGAGACCTCCTTTCCACCTACAACCGGCAAACTTTCATATGGCGATCGCCGAATTCCCATCATCTACAATATGGAAACCCAGCCCCAATCGTTATGTTCCTCGACCCTCTTACCTCCGTACCCGCTCAATCCATTCGCTTCTTTCCATTTTACATTACTACTGACGGGATGAGAAAATGAAATGCTACGGATACTTATCGCACTAATTAGCAATTCAAAAAAGTTCGACCTTCAAATCACAACAAACACCTTTAAGGACTACTGTTGACAGATTCATGATACGAGACAAAGGAAATGAATCATGCACGATTTAATCAATGCCTATGATTAAACTCTAATCCCACAATAACTAACGTTTTTTTCTCAGAAAGGCTAAAGAAATAGTAACTCCCCTTAAAAATACCCATTGGGTTCATCAAAATAACCATTTATGTTCATCAGGTGCTTTAAAGGTTTTTAAATCAAACACGCGAAAGTTTGGAACAAAACCTCCAATCCTTTCCCAAGGAGAAGCCATCTAGCTGTTTTCAACATCAGTCGTGCAATTCCGCCTAAGGTGATGAGAAAGGAAACTCAGAGGAGGGAAGGGCAGATGGAAGGAAAAGGAAACGAGAGGCTGTTAGGGCGGAGAGATTGGCCGTCCGAAGAGGGAAGGGAGGGACGTGAGGAGGGAGCGAGAGGAAGTAGGAGGGAGATGCGGGATGCGATCGCTAGCTTGAATGGATAAGTAACGAGTAGAGTGAAGAGAGGGAGATGTGGGCCACGGCGGCTTCGTTCAGCTAAAGGGATTGATAGAGACAGACAATGGGGAGGAGGGAAATGGCAACGGGAACATCACGGAGGACGGGTTCTTAATCGGACAAATGGAGGCAAAGGCATTCGGCAGATGAGGGCGGACAAATCGGATAGGAAATTCACACGGCGGGTCATTTTTTCCGAATGGGGTCGAAGTACAAAGCCATCGGAAAAATGGGCGCTGACGAAATGTTTCCAAATCGACTCTTCTGGCAAGATTTACCTTTGAAAGGCAGCATCCTTTCGTAACGTCCTCCCATTATTCAACAAGACTCATTTATTGCGAATAAATATTCTAACTAATCGATCCTTAGATGAAGACAAAAAACACAAGAAAAATATTCATTCAGATGTTTATAAGTCGAAGAACTAAAAACTGAACGCGAATATATTCTCCGAGTTGTGGTTTGGATTGTATTCGAATACGTTATCAAGTGAAACGAATTCCGAATCTTATCACAAAATCGGAAACAACGATACGATACTCAAAATAAAAAACTATGAAGTTTTGTCCTACAAATATAAACTCTTACTCATAATTTGATTGCGATATTCATGGAGATAAGATTTCATTTTCGACAGGTGGGAAAATAGAGAACAATGCCAATCTCATTATTTCGATCTTTTAACAAGTCGGTGAATAGTAAACATATAATTGAAAAAAAGCAAGCAAACAGTACACATGTACCAGCCACCAGAGCCGGATTAAGGCATTCTGAGATCCAAAGCAATGTCAAGAGTACGAGGCCCCTCACCTTCAAAAATGAATTTACTGTTTTCACAGAAAGAACATTTTACTTTATATTTTAACTTTATCTTAGCTTTTATACAAAAGTGAAGTTGGAAAGTAGAATAATAATCAAACAAACATGCCTTGAAATATGCCTGTTACATCGACAATAGAAATTTTTTCTTGAAACTACTTAGTTTTTAATTTTTTGTCAAATTTGAATACGTACATACAAGTATCTGCATTCTGAGGGAATCTTCTTTTTCCCATATCTCCTTTACATATCAATCGATTTTGTAAAATTTTAAATTGAGCCAGTCTCTTTTGTAGAGGTCTCAAATATTGCGAGGGCCTAAGCTGTAGCTTAGTTAACTGATATATTAATATGGCCCTGTCTGTTGAAATTACTGGAAATTACACCGCGAATCCACCACCACGGAGTCCTACTGTTATATGACCGAAAACATAAAGTTCATCGACTTAGAGGGTCACCGTGTTTCAGAAGACACTTTCCATCGAGCATCTAGGAATTCAAAATTCCATTTCGGAAAGAGAAATAAAAGGCTGCGGTGAGCGAAGAGAAGTGAGAATAGATTGGGAAGACGGAAGTGCGGGGGAGAGAAGAGGATGGGAAAAAGGGGATAAGAGAGAATGCAGAAGTGTTCGTGAGGAGTATGATGGAAGGGAGGGCATGTCGGAAGAGGAGAGGTAGAGGTAGAGAGAGAGAAGGGGAAAATTCCGAGGGAGGAAAAGCGAAACTAAACGCGCACGGCGACTTTAAGAACGGAACGGTACACGAAGGGAGGCAGAGAGAGAGGTTATGTGAAAGGTGGGACGAATCACGAGAAGTGCAGACGGCGAAGAAGGGAGGGCAGAGCGAGAGGGGATCGAGGGAGTTCT
This sequence comes from Uropetala carovei, assembly GCA_036926305.1. NCBI lineage: Eukaryota > Metazoa > Arthropoda > Insecta > Odonata > Petaluridae > Uropetala > Uropetala carovei. Next base: position 3,098,873 of record JAXCHB010000172.1, on the reverse strand, counting down.
CCCCTTCTCCTCTCCAACCCAAAAACTGTCGAAGTGCACGCAGCGAGACCACGAACCGACGGCCACTGCCCCGCACCACTCCTTTCAGAAAGTCACGTAGTGTGAGGGGATTGAGAGAGGGGATGGAGAAGGGGTCAGCTGCAGTGCAGCGTGGACTACCGGTATAAGAAGTTGTCGCGGCGAAGGGAATGGCAAGCGAGAGAAAGAGAGAGGGAGAAAGGCGGAGCGTTGCCGAGGAGTTAGTAGAAATATCACGGAAACAATTTCCTTTTCTTCGAGAGCTTCCGATTAAAAGGTAATGTAGCGCCAAAAACGATTGAAATTTCAGGATTACGATATTCTAGCTTTGGTGTTCGGCGTGTCCGCCTCCCCAAGTTAACGCCGAGGACCACGCGTGTTAATATTCGTTGTTGTTGGTATGCTGGTCGTAAAAGGATCTTAAGTTCTGTTTACAAGGTTGTTAAAAATAAATGAAAATACTACGAAAAAAATGGCACTTGAATGCAACAGGCTAAATTTCTTCTCATTGTTATAGGATAAATTCATAAATTTCCAAGCATCGTCCTGATACAAATCACTATATAAAAGGGATCCAGCGAATTATTTTCTAAACATTAAAAAGGAGAAGTTTAATAAGAATTTATCAAAGAGATGTAGCCAACATTTTCAAGGGATCCAACGAATCACATCAGACGTAATAAAGATAGATATGAAGGCGTTTGTGGACGAAATGGAAGAGAATCTAAAAAGTTTTCAAAATGTTTTCAAATGTTAGGAGGGCTAAGGAGATGAATCTCTTTCCACTGTAATTAACATACTAAACATTTTCAGATCCTATTTTTTTAGCTCAAGTTTTCAAAGGAAATTAACGCTTAAAATGCATAAAAACGAAAGGGATTTATTTTTCGGACTAGCGCACATATGTACGCTCCTATAGGCTCAAAAATATTTCAGAATCCAAAAACGTTCATGATATTGTAGTCGGCATTCGCATCTGATGCTACTAAACTAATTTAAGGCTACAGAATTTACTTGTTTGATGAATTCATTTTTGGATTAAAACGCTTTGGCAACAAAGCATACTTAGCTAGAAACAATAAATTCCACATGAATGTCGTCTCATCTGACTGGACCCAAGTAAAAATTAAGTATTATGATAGTGACTTGATTTATGACGTCATCCAATGAATTTCAAGGAACATTAAGAGCCTGAAAAAATTGCATAATTGTAAAATTTCATAATTTGTAGATCTAGCTCGGAAGGAAATATGGCGGCAATTCTCATTAGAATTTCAGCTCTACTAATCATTGAAAAAATATTTTAAGTGAAAAATAACAATTTCAAGGAGTTTTAGGAGAATGGCAAAAGATTTCGAGGCAAACTGTCATCGTGGAGTCTCCGCACCAGACGAAACTGGTAGCATAGCTCATAAAATAAAATCCTAAATGAAAAGTTTTCTTCCTTTTTATGTTATCATAAATACAGATTTCGACAAATTTACGGCTCACTCGGTTAGTTACGAATTTTATCGTATTTAAACTTCCGTTTCGCGATCATCAAGTAAACATCCACACACAAAACTATTTGCCATGATCAAACGTGACTTCAAATGGCTTAATTTTATGTTAAAATATATTTTCCATTTTTGCCGTGTTTATGGAAATACACGATAGAAGGTTCCCTTAACACTATGCAATGCCTGCAGGCTTCAAACCAAGACAATTTAATTACTAATGTTACTAATACGTGATTTTCAATGGAAACATGACAGCGAGCGTTTACAGGGCGTTCACTTGATAAGAAGAGAATTAAACGTTAGATTATAAAAAAATCACAATTACAGTATAATAAATAATCCTATCGCAATAGAAGGGATAAACTACCGCAAGCTTAATTTAAAAAAAGCGCTAAATTGCCTCTAGTACGAAATCAATCCTCAACCTAAGCTTTTACTTTTACCATGAAACTTTTAATAGGTAATATTTTAAAATAAGCATAAAAATGTGTGCGTAATTTTACTGCATATTATAAAAACAGCATATAATTCCCAAGTAGTGACATAATAAATTTGTTCCGGTGTTCAAATATGGCACTTTTTTTAAATTCCAGGAGCTTTGTTTCCGCTTCACTCTTCAACTTTTATCTAGTTTTGAGTTAAACTTTTCTCGGGTCGTTTAAAGCAAACATTAATCGATATGTGTAAGTATGCTTAAATAAAATGACTATACGCACATCGTAATGATAAAAGCTCATTAGTGCTGCGAAAAGAAACGCAGCAAAGGAAGGATGTAGAAAATGTATGAGAAAGATTTTTAAGGTCAACAGAGTCGGTGGGCATATAGCATTCCGCCACACCGCAAGGTAGACTAGATGGCGGCATTGATCGCTTTATCCGTGCTCCCAAAGTGCCCTCGAGGGGTGGAAGGGCGGAGAGGGATAGGTCGACAAGCAGTAACCGCCAAAGGGGGGAGTAGAGGGGGGAGGGAGGGCGGAAGTGACTGAGGGCGCGCCCTCGTAATGGGACGCGGGCGGAAGGTTGGTGAGAGGGGTAAAGACTGACAACGCGTTCGAGTATACGAAAGAAATAAAATTAAAGATTTGCGAAGAGCGCTTTAATTTCATTCGATTCATAAGAAATTATTTAGAATCGACAAATTTCACGAAAATATGTTAGCCCAGCGCTTATCAATCTAATGGGAGGAAAAAATGAAAATTACTACACGCATGTAGAAACAACTATTAAGATACAGAGTAGATAAGAAAACGTGAAGTGATAACGAGCACAAATGTTATCTATAAGAAAATAGACTATACGGCTACACTATTGCGAATTTGACCTTAGTTTTTACAAAAAATATAGCAAAGTTTGAAAAAATTATTTGTATTCTTTCAAAATGAACTTCGATCTAGTGAAGGCTTCCCTAGTCAATCATACTTCCATTTACTATAAATCGGATTAACTTTCCCGAAAAACATTCAAATTTTAAACTACGTCAAAAATTTCTCCTTTATTTTCGCTAACCAATTTGAGTTAATATTTAGAGACATAACACTATCATTTGTACGGAGATTCTAACAGGTTTTGGCCTCCAATGAATCAGATGCAGAGATATAAAGATTAAAAAGGTTTCCTAGAAATTCCACTCAGAATATTTCACGAGAAAACGATTATTTATCAATTTCAGAAAAATAAAAGTGCGCAGCAAGACTCGTGGAAAACACAAGGCTATAGAAGTTCAAGTGTTCCAGCATTTTCATATACGATACGAGCGATAAGTCAATGCAGCATTTCCGACGAACAACGAAAGATTCCGAAATGGCTCTCAGATTCCAACTGAGTAAGACCTTTTGGAATTCAAGGTAAGGAGAATAGGAGGGTAGGTGAATTATGGCACATGTTAGATTAAGTTCTTCTTCATTATGGTGTGTAGAAATTTGAAAATAAAGGACGAATGCCGAGAAAAATGTAGATGCATCAGGTAATACATTTTAGGAATCGATCCCCGTAAGGAATGCATAGGAAGGAAGGGAAGACAAACACGTGGTCAGTCCGAGGTGCCAAGGAACAGGCTACGGGCGCCAAAATCTAGTGAACTTCCTCCACGATCCTCACGTAGGTTATTAACAAGATGATATATTGTCGCAAGTAACGGATAATCCGGCATCTTTAGTGGAATTTCCCGAGTAATTATTTTTTTCAATTTTACCACTTTATTAAAGCAGCAAAAAAGTAAAATCCGTACGTAAAATTTTCTGAAGAGGGCGATGGAATGGGTCTTTGTTCGGGGCTGACTCTGCTTAATGACAGCCGCTGATCTTTGCGCTTGAAAAAATCATATGGTTTACTATACCATTTATTGCCTATATAAGTTATATCCATTCGAATCCCATTCGTTACATGGATGGAGTGAGAAGGAGAAAGAGGGGAAAGTGAGGAATGGATGGATGCGAAGGTCTAGAGAAGAGCCTCGAGTCATTTTGGGCCAAGGTGAGAGCGAACGAGATAGCGGGAAAGACATGCGACACGGAATGATACGGAGAAGAAGATTCGGGAGAAAATAAAAACACGCCGAGCGAACTTTCGGGCTATAAGGTTGAGCAACCGGCGGAGAGAGATTCGAGGAAAGGAAAGGTGTTCGCGGAGAAATGAAACACGCCGCATAGATGCGGCTGCAATGACCAAAGTGGAGGTGGGCGGGATGCCCAGGATGAAGGCCACGTCGAACACAAAACGGAATTATAATTACCGAAAACAGCAATTGGTTTAAGCCAGGGATGGCACGCTTGAGATTTTATTTGACACGTGTAAGCATGTATTATCTGTATAAAATATGAAGTTTCTTAGAGAAGGAGTAAACTAGCGGCACGCGAAAATAAATTCGGATGATTCACATTAGTTCTTGGCACGCGAGACAAAAATTATTTGCCATCCCTAGTTTAGGCAATCGACGCGAAATGCGGGAATCGAAAAATTCAATTTTCATCCGTTCCGTTTTGTTACTTTGCACCCATATCACAATAGGAACGGCTAATGACTCGCGATACCTCGAACGTTAGGAGAAACCGATGGGAGCGAGTAAACAGCACGGCAATCGGGAGACGTGCGTCAGAGCGACGGAGATAAAGCGCGAACCGGCGAAGGTATTGCGCGCACGGCGACGCGAATGGGACATTGGCAACATTCCTTAAAAGTGATGACATTCATATGTCGCGATGGCCGGCGTGAGCATTCCTCGCGGACTCTCGCCTAACTGCCCACGCTCTGGATGCCGAATCCCGAGAAGGCGAAGTGAGAAAGACAAGGATATGGAGGGAAGGGGAAATCGGTGCTTTCGGGGGAGAAATAGGAAGGGGAGGAGGAAGGGTGAGGAGGAAGGGGTGAGAGAGGAAGGGGGGAGGAGGAGGAAGGGGGGAAGAGGAAGGGGTGGGAGATTCGCCCATGCGTCGGACCGGGCCGATCGTGTGACGAAACTCCCCACCCTTGTCAATTAGCGCCACGCACCTGTTTAAGAAGGCCGAAGAGAGACGACATAACACGCATAAAATGTTATCCAATCTAAATTTCACCCACAAACATTTCAGGTCATGGTTTATAAGCAGAAAAACATCATCCATACGAAAACGCTTTCCGAAAATCCGCCGGTGTTCGTAAATGTTTGCTTTTCTAAGTTAAAGTTGGCACGACGTCGATTCGAAACGCCGCAGAACGTTCTGAAAACGCGGAAAAGTGTCGTACTTGAAATCGGGGGATCTTGTTACGGAGGCATCGCTCCGCAGCGGGAAAGGATAAGAGAGTGCGGGCGCCATATGGCGAGCAACAACATCTCGTCCCACTGGCCACTCCCACCCCGCGCACCACCTATCACATGCTTTGCCATTCACTTTCACCCTCGCGGGAGGCACAGATGCGCTTCGGTTGCTCAAGGCGGAGAACGAGTGGGTCGCCCCGCCCACCTCATCGGCTCCTCATTCGTCGGAAATCGCCTCGTTCGCTCTATATGTAATGGAAAACGATCGCGGAAGAAGCTTTCGACTGTTGGATTTTAAATAAATTCCCTTTTCCCGGAATCTCTTATTCCTTAGTGAAAGATTGAGAGAAATCCCGAATTTCTCTTTGCATTTTCGTATGCGTCTTTGTCAAGGGCGGATCTTGATACTTATCAAGGGGCAGAGGGCGGTCGTGCTTCCTCTTTGATCTACTACAGCTGATCACCGACAACCTTTCATGCTAATGATCACTTCCCGTCAGTGTATGTCTTATCGCTGTCCGAAGGGCATAAGCAGCGGTCCCAAATCGAGAAACTTTAAACATGATGAGTTTTACTGCGCATAAAAGGGAGTGACGGGGATATCAAAGAAAGGGAACGGCCAGGGGAGACCCGAGGTCTTTTGGAGCCCCGGGCGAGAAGCATCTCCAGCGCTCCCCTCAGTGTTTTTTGTGTGAAGATATTTTAAAAGAACTAGTTCATTTATTCATTACTCCGCAGAATAATTTATAAGTATAAAGAATTTGATCTAGGTTCCCTATTGTCCCTCAATTTAAACTGTTATCCAGTATTTATTAACTTGCATGATAGATGGTCGGATTAGCGCCCTCGGACCGGCTCCTCTTGTATCTGCCACGTGTTTATACATATGCTTACAAATACATAATGTATACTAACATGCTCATAAGCTTTACCACTCAATGGATGCATTAATTTTCCTATATGTGATACGTCCTAAGCACAACAAGAATTTCAGCATGCTTTCATTAAGTTTGATACGAAAACCTCTTCGCTGCCATCACTTATTTCGCGAATAAAAGTACACTGCCTATTCAAAGAAAAACTAAACGTGCATTCTTTCTCCCGCGTGTTGATTGCAACATTGGGGTGGAACAATATAGAATACGTCGACATGTTTTGACTGAATGATTTACATAAGAGGGGCGCTTAAAAATATTCACAGAAAACAATAATCGATAGCGTCACGGCAACTTCGGATTGGAAACGGCTACTCAAAATCGATCGAATTTATTTCACCAAGCTCAGACTTTCTTTAAACAATTTTAAAGGCGGTTTCGTTACATTCATCTATTTAAATATTGTAAACTGAAGATAATGTATGCGAATGAAATATTTTAACTTGAGTTATCAACTAAAGAACAAATGAAAATGTAATAGGGAATAATTTTGAACCAGGGGAAAAATTCTGCCATGACTGAGAATTGAACCCGGATGTTCCACCACTGAACAATCGTGGCAGACAAATTTTCCTGTTTCTGGACGTTTTTCTTGGAATATAAAACGTAATTGACAAACATACCTAAAATTTTAGCAGTGATGTCATTGCTGGAATAAACAAATAAATTCTCTTGTATATGAAAATAATATCATCTAAACGACATATATTTACAAATCCAACAAAATCAGTTGAATTATAATGAGTACGTAGTTTAATCTTGACTCTTCTTGACTCATACGTTGTGAAAAAATAAAGCGGTGAAGTTACGATGGGAAATTAACAGTGGAAATGAGCATAGAAACGATTTAGCAAAAAATTAAAACTTTTATGGAAAACTTGGCAGCAATTCAACGTAAACACGATCGGAACCTCTTGGTTCTTCGTCGTATCTCTAGACATTCGTCGCAAAACGAAGCGTTCAAATCCTAAAGTGGCAAAAAAGTTGCTCCGATGCTCAATTCGCGTCGCAGCGACCGGGAAAGACGAAAAAATCGTTGAAAGGACCGCTTTCTTTGAAAACGAGTAATTTGCGTACCGCGGGAAAGAGCGGAGGGGGAGCTTCCTCCACGGAGTGTCGAGGTCCTCGTCGACCTTCAAAGAGGAGAGAGTCTATTGCTAGCCCTTCCATCACTCTTGTCCCCTCCTCCACCCCACCCTCTTCTACATACACTCCATCCTCCGAACCTACTTACTACCATACTACTACCCACACGCCGCCTCCGACGTCACTCTCCCTCGTTGCGTCACAAGAGCGTCCTTCTTCCACGCGCCACCCTCCTGTGACACTCCTCCATAGATGGACATGAGAAATGAAATCTGATTCTCTCCCTCAATATTTTGACTGCCATTCCGTCTTGGAGGAAAATATTTCCACGAAGAGGTACACTTCGTAAACAAGTTCGTCTCGTAAGTAGTTCAAGTACATGCGCTTTGCGGGACCTGGGCAGATTTACCTTTATTTGACTAAAAAAAAAACAGCGAGATTGTTTGCCGTAATCGCATCTGATGCAAGTCTCAAGTGAAATATTTTCCAGTATAACGTCATGGAAGTACGACGCTGAAATACAGAATGGGATCGTGGGCATCATAAATAAATTAAATTCTTTCCACGTATGAAACTGCGAGTTCATTCATCTTATTTCTCAGAAAGAAGAAAATTAGGAATATAAAATTTCAACATACGACAACAAAAAAGAATAATATTCAAAATTGGAGATTCTAAGGCTGTCAAAGTTATTGGCGCGCGCATAAAAATATAAGAAAAATATAAGAAAATGATTGAAAAAATAATACCAGCTATATATGATTTATGTATACACTACCTCAAATTAGCCCACATAGACGCTACAATTCAGTCATTACCAGAAAGTCAATTACAGCGGAATTAAATTTAAAAACAGATGAAATCACATTATAGTGAGATCATAACATAGTGAATTTTTAAATCCCAAATTATGGAGTGCACGTGCTTGAATATTTCCGACTGTAAATATATCGAGTTTGCTAAAACAGAAAGTAGGTAATAGTAAGTAATAATTTTATCCATAAAACCCTTAAAGAATATATATTACGCACGAAAAAGTTGTAAGTATTGTTTCCATCAACAGGAATAATTGATATATGACGCAAAAGCGAAAGGATATCTGGATGCAAAGGCGGAGAGTAAGAATAGGAGAATTCGCAGAATAGAGCATGCTGAGAGAAAGCGAAGAAGAAAGGATGGAGAGGCATAGGAGTGGGCAGAGAGGAGGAAGAGGCAGACGGAGTGAGTGGAACCTGCAAACTGGAGTACGCAGGTGTAAAGGAGAGGCAGAAAGAGGTGAGGAGGAGGGATATCAAGGAGATCAAAAGTGGCCCACTCGCTCATCCAAACTATTTGATAGAGAGCGAAGAATAAAGTAATTTTTATGCTAAGCATATAAGCACACAACGTCTGAAGAAGTTTATCAATCGTTGGAAATTAATTGATCACGTTAATAATATCTGCCACTAATAAATACTTAAGCAATTTAATAGAGAAGCTTTAAGCTTACGAAATAGCGCGGTTGAAAAGTGTAGAGAAAAAAATCTCTTCAGCAACATACTGTGTCAGGTACGATGTTTGACGAGGTCGAAGAAATTTATGGTAAGAGAGTTTGAAAGCGCGCAGACAGAGAAAGAGAGAGGGTAAGTTTGTAGGAAGTAGCGCGTTCCAAGTCGACATTCCGTGACTATGAATTATTTATTGCGTATTCCTGTTCCACGGTGAGAGGGATAAAGAGCTCCCACTCGTGTTAATACTAACGCACAAGGAAAGGTAATGAGGCGCGATGAAATGCAGCAGCATGGGATAAGAACGCTAGTTTCATATATAAGACGTATTTATATTACACGAATGCTTGAGAATTCATAACTTTTTACACGTTTGCTACTATATTTTTCCTGGAGAGAGATTGGCATAGGAAAGAAAATACTTTAATCAATTCTCCCATTCATGTAACCGGTATTGCTTTCAAATCGAATCACGAGTAACACATAGGTACAGCCGTATTGAGATCCGAGCAGATGCGCAGAAAAACAGAATGCGAGGAGAACGAGAGAGAAGTGAGGGGAGATGGAGGAGGGAAACGGAGAGAAAGAAATGGGAAAGTGGGGAAGAGAGAGGATCAAGGCACCAAGAGGGAAAGAGGAAGGTCGGTCCGAGGGGAAGATAGAGGAGTGCCGATCGAACAGACCGGTGTCTTCCCTACCTGCTCCTTCTCCCCCCTCTTCCCTAAACGCCCTCCTTCCTCGCTCCTTAAACGCCGACAAGGCAACGCTTCGTACCTTTTTTCTACTGCGTTAATTTTTTGGGTCAACAGATCGCTTTGCAAGTCAACTTTTCTGTGGAAGAGAAAATTCTCGTAAACAGAACCAAGTCCCCAGCGATAGTGTCGAAAACGATGGACCTCAGCCATAAGGCGAGCGTTTATTCGAAGGGAATCTGCCGAAAAGTGAGCGACAAGATCTGGTCTCGGCAAGGAAAACATCGATGAGAGACCGACATTGTCTTGGGAATTAACAAAAAAAACTAACGCCGAGAGCTTGTGAGGTGGCTACTTTTAGCGAGTTGGCGGGCAATTTAATAAGTTGGCCAACTTATACGTTTACTTTTGGTAGTTCCGTAAAATAATGCGGTCACCATAGGAAAGTGGCCAACTTACAAGGACGAAGGCTTCACGAGTTTCACTCTTTTTCAATCAATTTAATTTATTGTTTTTAATATAGCTAAGGCGTTTAAAAGATGTTGCCAAACTTTCATCTTAACCATCATAACATCCAGAAGGGTTTGGTTTGGAAACGACTCAAGGTTAAGTTAACTTACAAACAAAGCAGCCCCTCCTTCACTCGCGAGTTTACTCTTTGTACACCGTGTACAAACGAGTCAAGAATGGGCGGATCGTATTCCTGAAGAAGAAACGCAAGATTGAAAAACACTCCGAAAAGGAAGCAATTAACAAACAAACGACGTAAAAATAAGAAATGGGCGGCCCAAATAATCTCGAGAAGAGGTAAAAATAGTAAGCAAGAAGAAAGGAAGAAGGCGATGGGTCAGACATCACCAGAGAGAATGGCTATCTTTTAAAAAATATATTACAGAACTCATCATAATAACACCAGAATAAGAAAACAGGACACGGGAATAAACGAGGATGGAAATGTCTTTCATCAGACAGTTTTCATATATGAAAATTATATTTATTAATTAGTTTTATTGAATATATTTTCTGTATTAATCGATTTAGAAGCTAGTATTAACCACACTCAAATTTACACCGGATAGCTGAGTCACGAGGAGCGGCAAAATTATCCTGTAATGTCAATAAAACGTTTATGTCTGCACTTGGAATTAGTGGAGTGAGAGGTTGATGCAACTCACAGAGTCTGTCTCGATTTATATCGGTTTGCAACCTGAAACCAACAGTAGAAAAACTGCCCGTTCCATTTCTTATTGCTGCATATATTTTATATCGTGATAAATATGTTTTGTTATAAAACAGCCCGGTATGTATTCAACTCATTAAAACTTATCGATAAAAGACAATTTAAAATTCCCAATTCGAAATAAATTTACAATTAAGAATAACTGTTAAAAGCATTTTAAAGTCCGCATCGTCTGTTACGAACTATTCTCGTGCATGTACAATAAAGAAAGTCTTGTTGGGTGAGTTGGTCTTTCTTCAGCAGATATGAAAACGGATTAAAGCAATATTTTAAGCAACATCACCATGAATACGGGAACTTCAGACATATGAAGGAAGATTGTATCTTTATTTCTGAATTTCATTCACCATTTCGCCAGATTCTAAGGAGAGATTTGGTTTGAAGGAAGCCGCTGCTACAAATAGGTAATCGTTTATAATTGTTCCATCCCAAAAGTACGCACGATCGGATATAGGCTTTTGTGGCAGTAAAAACATAATTACGCTCTAAAATCAATGTACGGAATGCAAAGAAAAGCATAAATGCATCGAGGAATAGTAGTGTGAGCAGATCGAGCGTGATTCCGCGCAGAGAGGAGTTTTTGAGCGGGTGAAGAGGAACACGAAGTGTGGATGGAAAAAAAAGTTATGATAATAAAAGTACCGATTTAAACCGGTCGTATTGCTTCTCAAGGAAAAGAACAAAAAGGAATCCAGCTAGCATAATGTAACAATAGAACGGAAAGGAAGTATGACATACATTACTTATGGTAAGTGGTGGCATAATAATTAAGGTCGTTGCACTGAGACTCGTTTTATAATCTCTCACGTAGCTTATACGTTATTGAAAATGTTATTTTTCCCATTTAAGTGTAGACTCGGTATCTCACGTCAACATTTGGTTAATTAAGAGCTACAAAAAAGTTCACCACAAATATGGAGTGTATATTTGTATCAGCCAATTCAATCTTGTGACCTGGTTTGAGGCTGAAACAAATGATAAGGCTGCAGGTGGCCTACCGGTAATTTATCTGAGAAAAACGTGGCTGACATATTTAGGTTACCACATAGAAAACCTTTTTTACCGTAACTTTTCGAAGTGATTCTCATTCACAGCAGATCTGTAAACACCACTGACGCAATCAAGGGAAGGGCATCTTTTTACCAATTTTACAATGCTTCGGACTCGTAACGCCTCAACTAGATTCTGCTTTTCTTGTAAATTACAATAAAATTGTCGCTAAGTAACACCAAATTAAAGATTACTACAGTTATCAACGATAAATACTTCTGATGGTTAAAAATTTTTCCCTGATTATGAATTATATAAATATCGCCTCTCATAATTATCAAATTTAAGGCATAAAAATATTTATATTTGACATAAAAATAAATTTCACTGGTTTTAATAGAAGAAATTTCGTTAAATCACTGGTCCTGGTTCATACCAAAAATAACGCTTTCGTAAAATTATACCACCAGAGCTATCCCGATGGGTTCTTCGAGTTGGGGAGGGGTCATTCGAATCGCTGCAATAGAGATCGTATAAAAAATGCTAAGGTAGTCCCTAGCACAGTGATGGCGAACCTATGGCACGCGTGCCATATGTGGCACGCAAGACGATTTTGCTTGGCACGCCAACGGAAGGAGAAAACCAATCGAAGCATTTATCGTACTGTTTTAGTGCCGCAAAAACATTTTTGTTATTTAGTTAACTGTTGTAAACATTAATTTTATGGTTATAAATTTCAGTCTCTTATGTCTTGATCACGAATTTAATTTAGTTGGCACGAAAAAAATGGACTTTTTTGTGGCACGCGAGGCGGAAAATATTCGACAATTTCAGTAATATTGGCACGAGGGCAATGGAAGGTTCGCCATCACTGCCCTAGCAGCTCATTTTCCACGAGCTCCGCGCCCCCGTAGGGTCGACTCTATTATTTTCCTGCTTGCCCTAGAGCATCGGCCCCCACGAGGTTTACGAAATATTTCAAGGGGTTTGCTAAAAATATGGCGGATTTTTATTCGTGTTGCCCTATTTTTAAGAAATATGTCGGTGCATTAAGTTTCATTTGATTTATTATAACCTAAAGAGATACTCTCCTGTCTCTTCGGCCGACTAATAATTGCGTATGACAATTTTGAAATTATAAAATTAATAAAGCACCTTTTTTATTCAAAAGAATTTTAAATATTATGTTTTTTATAAAATCATCTAGGAATGAGGAATGAGGAGAAGGCTTAGTCTTGCAATTGCACTTGAGCCGATACCATTGTATATTTCGTGATCTGTTCATAGGTATTCATATTAGAAAAATCGAAAGTAGCCTTTGAAAAATCAATTCCAGAGAAAATGTTTTATATTTAAACTATTCAAAATTCACACACTCATCCCTTTAACGATACATACGTTCCTGGATAAGACCGTGTAAAGCGTAACCGTGCAATTCGAGGTATGGGTTTACTACAGAAATGTTTTTCACTAGCTGAGTTAACAATTTAAAAAGTTAGTCTTTTCCTTAAAGACCTGAAGGCCACTCCGCTACAATAAGTATGTCGAAATTCAAAAAATTACGGGATGGTTCGACTGAGTTGAACTCGATTGGTTCATTTGGTGCCTTTTCTTCGAAATAAACGAACTGGAAATATTTTTTTAATTATCAAAAATTATAAAAGCGAAAAATATTGTATTATTTTGGATATGATAAATCAATTATATTTGTTCAGTGAAAATTAAACTCGTATTCGCCAAGAAATATTTACCAGCTCAGTCAAATGAGGCAAACGCATCCTAAGCTCATGTATGTTTTGAAACTATTCTGCAACTACATCTTCCATTGGAACAAATGATTGGTTAAATTCTTCCGGGAGATCGGGACCCATTTAGGGTCTTCCAGCTTAATTTTCTATTAATGGAAATTGAAACAACCTAAAAATGGGGTAAGTTACACACAATTGATCATTTATGTATAATTGCGTGTTCTGAAGCTCTATAACTGATTTCTATCAGGACAACTTGAAACTTTGTTATTCTGCTTAGAAAATAGGTTCACTTCCAAAACAAATTGTCGAGCTCGCTTTGTAAATAGAATCCAACACTTGTAACTAATGTAGTCATGAAACGGTTGAGAAACCACATGCGTATTTCAGATCGAAAGTAGCCTTCCTCAGTGGTAATACCGACATAATCGAGGGTATCCTCATTTCTCAGTTTTTGATGTCCCCTTACAGTCAGTTAGATCTCAGATGAATTATATTAACAAATATTCAGTGATACTTCCAAGGCACCTTCAAGCATTCAAAGGGCTAAGAAAATGAAAATCCAATTTGCAAGCACGAAGCTCATTTTTTTATGAGTAACACAATGCACACGACCATTTTAAGGAAAATGGGGTGAACGAAAATTTTATCTATAACTCCCGACAGTAGACAGCAGGGCCCGCATGGATTATTCCACGCGTCAGATAAAAAAAACGGGACAGTTTACGGAGAATACAGCCGTAATCCAAAGAAGAAATCCATGGCGTGCTCGCAATATGAAATTATATGCTCGCAAAAATTCAAGCAAGAGTCAAAAATTCACCGCCAACGACGAAGCTCCGCAGCAACCCGTGGGCGATGGCCATATGAGGGTCGAGTCGGGGAAAAAGAATAAGACAATGGAATAGCCAAGACGCTCGAAGCCAACAAACAAACTAATCGACTCGTCTCTACATTGGGCGATCCTTACTTTCACCCCTATAGGATATGGGAATCTTCCCTTCCTTCCCCACGCTTCAAGAGTCATCGACCGGCGCTACTAGCGTGTGACTTGCTTGCCTAGGAGGAGGAGGAGGCTAGCAGCCGCTCTCACCGAATCCCTTAGCTTCCTCCGACCAGACTCCGCCCAAATATATTGCGTGCTATACCACCTGAGCGAACGAATTTACCCATCGAATGAGACTCGAGAGGCACAGATTTGCGAAAACCAGAGCGAACTTTATCTGAATCGACATGGGCGTAATAAATGATCCTAGATAAAGGGCTTCTCACGCTGCAAGTTGGCGCGACGCAGCGAAAAAACTAATTTGGACTGCTAAGAAATCGATTCCGATGAGATAAACTGGCGATAAGGTGATTCACAACACGTTCCCTGATTCAGTCGAAGGAATGCGGTGTATGACGAAGAGAAAATCCTGACAATTAATCGACCCCAGGACTTCAAAATGCCGGCCGGATGATCTACTACAGTTATATATGCGCGGTAGAGCAGTTTTTTTTGTCAACCCAGTGAAGGAAAGGCACCACGAAGAAAATAAATTTTCCGACGAGTTTTCATTAACTCGAAACACCGCAAAATGAACTAAAAGAATGCCAATTATCTAATAGAATCATTTCGTACCTTTCCATTTTTTATATGTTGCAGACGGTTATAGTCACATTTCCTTTGTGAGCCTTACTACCCAGCAATGGGTCGCAACCGATTCATTGAAAAAAAAACACTCGTAGAGTTCTCTTCTGGAGATTACCGTTCAATGGCAGAATTTTTCTCCTCTTTGTCGTCTGCGTAATAAGGCATATGCTTCTGACATATAAAGTCAGCATTCTAACTTCCATCTTGAAAACAAGTTTTCTTCTGACGTCGCAAATTTTTATTTAGGACAATCAATCGGAAAATTCTTAAAAACACTCCTAAAAACCTTTCTACAAGTGCAGATTCCAAAACGTCACAGAGCTAAAATGTGTTAGGACTCTTTTCTCATAACTAAAATATATTTATCCTTAAATCATAAAAAGTAGTCGCCGATTTTTCTCAGAAGGATGATGTTGAGCGCATACGTTCCCTGCCACAGCAGGATTCGAACCCACGATCTTAGGAATATATATTTCTTCGCTGCGAAACACCAATTTTTGTAAAATGCTTGCTCGGGTCTTTCGCAGCATTAGCATAGCATGTCCGTAAAAGGTCTTTGCCAAGACTTCCCGTTTAAGTAGGTTATATTTGGATATTTAACACGGAGTATTAAGAATTTCCTCGCTACATTTCGTCGCATTGGAGCTCGCGTAAAAGATTTCTTTTTAGGTCGTATACATAATACGTAACATATTGACAATTAGTAAATATCACGTATGGATTTTTTAACCACATTAAAATTTATAATAACTTTCTAATTAATACAAAATGAATTGGCATACTGTTATGAAAGCCGTTTTCAATTCAAATAAATAAACTTTCGGAGTGGATTACAGCGAGAGCTCAAGACGATTGTGCCTAATATTAAGTGGCATTATTTCAGTTTCATGCAATTTCTTTTCCGAAACCAGTATTTGTTTTCTTCCTCAGTGTTAACATTTTTAAAAATTTTGATTACATTTTTCTGGTCTTAAAATGAGCCGAACAAAATTTCTATGATTAAAATTCCATTTTTTCCCAAAAAAATGCTAGATTTTGGTAATATTAGCAATGGCAGGCAAAGGTTTGAAACTTTGTAGAAATAGTATTTATACCAATCTTAAAAACTCCGTAACTTGGCCATAATACTAAAACAAGTTATAATTACTGCGAAATAAGACGCTTAATCGATAACTCCAGTAGCGTAGCTACGCCTACACCTATGTTCATTTCAGTTTATGTATACATATATAAAATAGCATTTTCTATTTAATCGTGATACGGAAACAATATAATAAAACTACGCGTTAATAGGTAAAATAATAAACAATTTCTTTTTTACTTTCTCATAAGTATCGAGAAAGTATTGTTAGCGCGAAAAAATTCGACCTCGAGATTTTTACGGAAATATACGTTTTAGGTGTCGCTGAATCCGAATAAGTGGTTTTCGCAATGCCGTCTGTCTGTTTGTCCGTCTGTTACTGGCTCTGGAACGTAGACGGTAGAGCGAAAATGAAATCTCGTACTTAGGCATTTTATCATACTGATCAGAGTATACATAGAAATGGTTGACATTGATCAATACTTAAGAGTAGTTTATTCTACGCATTTTTAACAATAATTCGATTTTCTCAAAAACGGCTCTAACGATTTTGATCAAATTTCGTACAGTTACAGTTACTCTTCAATAATACTGTATAGTTCATATTTCTCAAAAATGAATATAAGGCTAGTTTATTCTAGGCAACTTGAACAACCATTCGATTTTCTCAAAAATGAATATAAGGCTAGTTTATTCTAGACAACTTTAACAACCATTCGATTTTCTCAAAAACGGCTCTAACGATTTTGATCAAATTTCGTACAGTTACTTGAGTATACATCTACAATAATACTACGTATTTCATTTTTCTCAATGAATGAATATAAGGCTAGTTTATTCTAGACAACTTTAACAACCATTCGATTTTCTCAAAAACGCCTACAACGATTTTGATCAAATTTTGTACAGTTACTTGAGTATACATCTACAATAATACTACGTATTTCATTTTTCTCAATGAATGAATATAAGGCTAGTTTATTCTTGGGCAACTTTAACAAAAATTGGATTTTCTAAAAACAGGCTCATACGTTTTTCATTTTCTAAAGATAACTAAACGACGCATTAGTACCAATATATGAGAAAGTTTGTACAATGTATGTTGTACCGATTTTTTATTTAATGATTCAGGAGACTGGAACCAGTAATTCTTGTATAGAGGCCCACGCAGACAGCTACGCCACTCCATGTCTTTCGAATATTTTAAATAGTGCGGGTAACAGTGCGCATAGTAAATCAGCTTTTCTCAACACGACGTTTCGAAAATATTATTATAAAGTTTTTTCTCAACAAAGTTGTAACAAAATTTGACGTACTAAAATTTATTCATTAATGATTACTTTAATACTAAAATACATTAAAAGTGAAAATTCACTTCTTGGAAAAGGTGGGGTTTTGTTTTTGTCATATGGAAACTCGGGTTTCTTGGCAAGGATGGTGGGACGTGAGAGGCAGAAGGCTGAGAACCGCTGTTGTAAATAATTTCATATTTTTTAATCAAAATATGGCATTTAGCAGTGATCACCAACGATTTATTCACGAATGTATCTGCATAAAGTTGTTTGTTGACGGCAATGCCAACGTATAGCCAAAGTATATAGAGACTAACAATAAGATTGAAATAAAAGATATACGCAATACTATAAAATTTCTAGACTCTCACAAATATCTGCAGATTTAAAACACACGATTTGAATGTTGAGTCATATTCATGCAATGCAATACGAAATCGAAACAATAACATAAATGACTTGAAACAAAAAGTCGAAAATTGCAAAATAGTTTCCTTTCAGAATCAACGATAGGTAGAGCACCGCTGAGGATGGCTTATTTGTCGTAAAATAGCGTATTATTTTCCGTCTTGTTGCTTTACGATCAAACTTGAATCATATTCTCAAAAAATCGTAGGTTGAAATCGAATAAATATGAACCGCAGCAGAAGTTAGGCATAACAGAAAAAAAACGTCATATAGCATCTACCGTGTTTCCAGCAAACTTCGCACAATACGAGGATATTATTTAGACGCCCTACTACAAATTGTCTCGTCTGAAATTACATCGAACTAATCACTAGAGAATTATCGAGCTTGTCTTATGACAGAAAATAAATTCCACGAGCCATTGGACTCAAGTATCAACAATTGAGGAATTAAATAATTATCTTAGGTATCTCCAAAATCCAAAATGCGCATTTGTTTTTTATAACCGTGTCATGGTTATTGGAGATACGTAAGACGATTACTTAATTTCTCAATTTTTGATACTTCCAAGTGGTCACTCTGGAATCGAACTGCGATATTTAGACTAGTGTGAAAACGGAGCGGTTCGAAAAGTGAGTTGTTTCAGCAGGGAAATGAGGTTAGGAGAGAACGCGGGTCCACCTTTATATATTCCATTGTCCTGCACGCCGATAACCGCGACACGGTCCGTGGGGCCCTAAGCCCGTTGGGATGCAGGGAATAGGAAAAGGGTGTGTGTTATAGACGGAGGACAAAAGGAAAAGCAGTGGGAAGAAGTCTAAAAAGGAGGAAGGCAGGAAGAAGAGGCAGCGAGAGAGAGAGAGAGAAAGAAGAGAGGCAGAGAGAGAGAGAGAGAAAGGTGGGCAGCAGGTGGACGGGGATGTAGGACTGGGATCCCACCCACGGCACACACTTTTAAAAGGAGTGAGAGGAAAGGGAACGATCCCACGCGCGGCGCTGAAAAATGGAATGAAGCTGAGGGGGAGAACAACCGGAAAGGGGGGGAGAGAGGAAAAGGGGGGAGGGAGAAATGGGGAGAGAGAAAGGGGGGGGGAGAGGCTTGCGCTCGTGAAACGAAAGTGAGAAGGCGGAAGGGAGGCAATGACGATGTTTAAAAGCGAGCCTGGTCGTTTTCATCGGATACGGCGTAAATATATAGGTGAACAGATTTAAATTACGGAGGAAGATGCGAAGAGACGAGCTGACTGGTTGCGTCTATTATGCGTTCCCACTAGACGCTCGTGGTGAAATGCCTGCTGCTACCTGTTTCCAACCGAAGAATAAGATTTTCGGCGAAAAGTAAACCAAACGTTTATATGTTGTTTAAACGTCGGAAATTTCTGGTGCTTATAGCATGAAAATAAAAGGGGAGACGGGACGCTTTTATTGCTTCTCGTTCTCAGAACGAATGACTAAGTCCTTAGGCAGCGGTTAGAAGACATCGGATGGCGCCCACGGTTAAGGCCTCTTTATCTCATACCATCGAAAATGCGATTTTCTATATTTAAAAAAAGAAGATTGAACGTAAAAACAAAGAGAAGACAAGAAACTAAGTACACTCGCTCAACGCACGAACAGGCGCTGCATTGCACTGTTTTTAAAAATAAAAAAACTTTCCTATATAACATTAAATGGTTGTACAATTTTTCACCTGTGCGTTCCACCCTCCAAGATATCACCTGAACAGAGTTCAGGAGATGACAATCGACGAGGAAACAGCAAAAGAATTACTGCAGGGAAAAAATATGGGATTTTTTTCATCGTGAAAACGGACATTAATTTTAATAAATTAAATATAAGCAGTGCTTCCTCGAAAGGGATGAATGTCCGAGTTCAATGACTTCACCAAAGTGGATACTCCGCATAAAAGCATATCTTTGCCATGATCCAGATTTTTGTGAATAAATTCAGGCTCCACTGTGGAATTTACTAATGATGGCAATGAAATTAAACTATGTATCTTCCTGAAAATTATTAATGATGCAGCGAAACCGGTAGTGTTTTAATGAGTAAGTTTCGTGGAAGATACATTCATAGCTGAATTTCTTTTTGTTTTGTTCGAGATCGGCATTCTTGTGCATCCACGATAGATTCATGAATAAAGCAAGAGACGAATTATTGTTTTCTCTTCGTGCACAGCAAAATGAAAATATAAAAACAAAATCTACGGCTGAAGTCACGAGATATGTTATGGTGTCTAAAACATATGGACATTTATTATTTATTTTCACCAATTAGCTAACATGATAAGCGTAAAGATTTGAAAATAACCGAAACAAGTCAATCTGCAGTAGTCAATAAGTTCAGCGCGAACCAAACAACCAAAATAAGGAATGAATTCGTCCACGTCGCAATATCGAGCTAAGTGAAATAAATGTGTTGAGGCCACTCGAAAAAAATTGCAGATTGCTTTAGGTAGCGATTTCAGGGAAAAGTGACAGCAAGATACATAGCTTAATAAACCTTTAATGGAGGAAAGGAGAAGCAGCTGAATGTGAAGCTTGGATGCACGCCATTAGCTTCAACGAAATGCTTGGTAGACGATTTTAAAATTTAGCATAAAATTGAGTTAAGGGAGAAACAGGAAACAGTTTACGCGGAGCGAAAGAAATCGCATTTCATACGTGGATGACCGATTCGAAAGCAAAATGCAGAGTTGACGACAAAGCAAAAGATTTAAGAAAGAGAGGGTGAAGTCGCTGGTCGAGGGAAAGAAATTCCTGAAATCTTTTATATCTATCCATAGATTTTCATAATTATTCTTTGAGAAAAGCATCATTTCGACCAGAAATCAGACGACAGTACAACATTCCGCGAGAATTGTGAACATCTAAATAATATTCCCCTCAAAGCACACCGGGAAGGAGAACAAACAAAATTATGGAGAAAATCATGTGTAAATTTAGATAACTTAAGTGTGCCGTTTACGCAACGATACCGTTCGCCAACGTTACTTCGTCGAAAAGTAATAATGCCGATTTTGCAAGTGAACGCCCTATCCGTCCACCGAATATCTTAATGATTTCCACAACCGGTTTGAGAGCAAGTTTCCACTATAAAAGTGTAAACGGCGGTACCCATCAACAGTTTTACGCGCGTTACGCGAATACCACCAACACGGGCCAACGCTCTACCGAAGCGGTTCTCGAAGAGAGCGGATCCCACCGAAGGAAACAATCACGGATTTAAAAAAATCATTCCAAGACATTCCGGCTACGCAAAAACAACTAAGGATAAAATCACTCGATTACATCGCGACTTTAACGCGTCGGAATAAGGAGGGAAAGGGCGGCGAGGATTCGCGGGGGCGGAATGACAGAGGGGGGAGGAAGCATGGACAATTAGTCACCGATTTCTGACGGCGAAGCGAAGCTCGGCGGAGCAAATGACCTAGATGAGCCTTTCACCGGAGTCACTCGCCAAATGCGGCCCCCGATAAAATCCGACAAAATAACGACCCACGCGCCTCCTTTCTCCCTCCCCCCTCCCACCCTACCTCTTCTCCATTACTCCTCCGAAGACGTCTCCTGCGGAGGAGACCCGTCGCCGATTGGGCCATCTACGTGCAAGATTCGCTTCACAGTGACGCTCGGTTTGAAGGTAGGAATCCAAAAAAAAAAAAATTGTTCCCACAAGGCTTCTTCGTAACCGCTCGATTAAAGGTGCGGAATACGAGCACACCCAACGGGAATGTCTGCATCTCGAAAGTATGGAAGTTGAGCATTGTATGAGAAATGAAGTGGCACGCCGAGGAAGAATATAAGAAAAAGGAGAAGAAATTCCCAGAGTTTCCGGTCGTACACATCGCAGCCGAGAAGATCTCTGTAATAATTCCGTATCATAGTAGAGGATTTATATGAGAGAGTGACGCTATGCGTTACATAATAGTAGGTCTAGTTCAAAATACCAAGATGTATCTGTAAAAAAACACCAGGTGTTTAATTGTGTGTTTAAATTATGACAAAAAATTAAAATTTTGTAATAATATACATTTTTTGTTCATCCAACAAATTAAGTAAGAGCTTTCCTTGGAAGTAAACAAATATCATTGTTTTACAAACCAATAACAAACTGAAAGATTCCATAGAAAAAATAATACAAAAACGATGTAACAATTCCATTATATTGCTAAATAACACTACCAGATTGCAACGTAACTACGTCATCATCAGGTTTCCTGATGATGACGTAGTTACGTTCAAACCTGGTCGTGTTGTTGAGTAATGTAGGGGAATTGTTACATCGTTTTTGTATTATTTGTTCCGAAGTATGAAATTATGCAATATTAAGGTTTCCCTAGTAGATTATTTGAGAGATTCTATTTCTGCATAAGAAGAATATTATTACGAGAGTTTTAAAAAGCTCAATTAGATCTCCAGTTTTCGATAAAATCTTTAATTACGAAAGTGCCATTTCAAATAGTCATCTAGATAAGATATGGAAGATTGGTAACTGATATCATCGCATGTACACGAAGAAGCGATAAATACTTCCGCTGCGCCGCTTTTAGAATTTACCAGCAGCCAAGCAGAAAAAGGGAAGATGCGCGACTAAACTAAAAATAAATAAAATTCTTTCCTTTTAATAAAAATTGCTGTACTTGGACGGAAATGAGTGGAACAGAGCACGGACCCAACGAGACAAACGTACATGAAAAGAAGCGAGCCGCGACAGCTTAATGCCCACATATCAAGATTTAGCGTCCAGTTTGCTTTTTGACACCTCAGAGGGAATAGCGCGTGGTACATAATACAATTATTGCAGATTTTTCGAGTGTAACATAATTTTACAAAAAAACTATTTGTGAGCTGTTATGCCATCAATAAAAATCCTAATACCACTCGATTGGAGATTATTAAGATTTCAAAGAATACACAAAAAATCATCCTATTACAGATTTCCTATCAGATTTAATCATAAAATCACCCAGGTAAGAAGAATTGTTTCGTACGAACGTGACATCTCGGAGAAATATACTTCGAATACAGACGTACTTAATCGTTTTTATTACGAAATAACCACTCCGATCAAAAGCAATGAGCCAGATTCATCTGTGGCATGGATGGAAAGTCTATGGCACGCGTGTCCAAAGATAGCACACCAGACGAATTTTCTTAGTACACCACTGCTTTCATAGAATTTATTGTCATAAGTAATACAGAAAATCTGAAACATGCAAAACGTCAACAATCGACATACAAGAGAATCATTTAAAATTCACTGATTCTATGAACATATTTCGCGCTTCTTCGAGATAAAGGTTTAGGCGAGATGGATTTTTAATGAAGACAAGCTCCCATGTGACAAACAAACTCAATCATCTAATATTTTAAAACTGTTTTCATAATATCAACCGGTTTTTGTTTTAATATTAATTTATTTTAATTGTCATAAGGACCAGTTTAGTGAAGAAAAAATAAATGATAAATTCAGTGACAGTGAACAGTACCTCCCTGTAACTTTTTTGGTACACGGGCGTAACCAGAAACTTTTCAAGGGTGGAGGAAGAGAGGGGGGAGGAAGAGAGGGGATAGGAAGAGATGCGGTAGGAAGAGAGGGAGGAGGAAGAGGGGAGAGGAGGAAGAGGGGGGAGGAAGAAAGGGGGGAGGAAGAGGGGGCGTAGGAAGGGAGGGGGTAGGAAGAGAGGGGGGAGGAAGAGGGAGGTAGGAAGAGAGGGGGGAGGAAGAGGGAGGTAGGAAGAGAGGGGGGAAGAGAGGGGGGAGAAAGAGAGGGGGGAGGAAGAAAGGGGGAGGAGAGAGCAACGCCTATTTTGATTCTTGAAACGGCCATTGCTGACGGAACTTCATTATGAAAAATCTCTATTTCTTTTTTCTCTTTCTCTACGTACCTAATATGCTGCGCAGAATCAAGGAAATTTAGGCAGAATGATTTTAAGAATGCATCTGATGGGAGGAAAACGTGGGTATCCAACGGAGGGGCGATCACCATTCCTTTGGTACCGCCATTGCATGCAGAGTTAAAAATCATAATGAAGGCTCGCCATGATTTACTAAGGAACAACTACTCGTAGTTAATGCCATCTTAGATAGTACCATACTGTTTCATACACTAACACTCAGCTGACACACTCAAATGAGTTTGCATATCAAAGAATCCCTCGACCGGTACATAAAGCTACGGGTAGGAAGGAACTTGGGCAGGTCAACTACCTCGTGAATTACTTGACATTACGGAAGAGTGACGTATGAATGGTGGGTTAAGAACTCTGAAGAAATAAACGTGTTTGCTGACGTCATAGGAATAAACAACCGCTCCTAATTCTTAAAACATTTAGAAACATGAAATATAAATTATAAGCGTGGCAACATCTTAGCCCTGGCCTTCATATGTAACATGTACGCACGAGCGTGGCAGGAGGTCAATAATTAGTGGCGTGTGCTTTTAGAAGCAGTACACATCGCAAGGTGACTATTTAACAGCTATGACCCAGTTGAATCTCGGAAATAGAATAAATATCATTTAATGAAAGTAAAAATCTTCCGAGCTTTAAGCATGAATCGCAGCTCCAAATATGAAATATCGATGTCACCTTTAGGCTGAAATCCAAACGACACCAATAATAACTCCAATCGTCTCTAATTGCAACTTTTGGATTAAGTATTTGAAATATGCACAAGATTCCTTTAATTCCTCCTTCACTCACAAAAGCCTAATTTTATATCGAAATTGAAAAATACAGTTCCGGTCAAAACTGAAGCTGTAAGGCACCTTCTGAATCTCAAACTGCAGCGCATGTTCCTATGCAATATCTTATTTTACGATGCTGATAATCTACTACATGATAGTTACTATCCTCAAAGCATTACATGTAAGACTACATTATATATTGCAAAGTTATCGATAACTTCATAAAATGCGTGGTAAATGCGACAATTTGTAATTAAATCCGAGAAAAGTTAAGGCTACTCTAGTACTAAATGGACTCTCCTCGAAGAGATATATCACGAATAAAAGTTGGAAAACATTTTACATACGTCATTCTCGAACTATCATTTTGATATACAACTACTATTAGCGAAAACAATATTTTTAATTTCGCATCATTAATGGTTACAAAACAACATATTAACGTGGAAACTTGATTCCGAGAGCAGGATTCTAACCTACGAAATAAGCTCTCGAAGATACTTTAGCTAGCCTTCATACAAGGCCAGCAATTCCACGATCAACTGCTTTGAATGACGAAATGAAAAACTGAAAACTTGCAAATCTTCCAGGGCGGACTGATAATGGCAGATTTCCTTTCGGTAGGACGTCATTTGGATTCTTTCTTCTAGGAAACAATAACGTCCAAAAATAGGTCGAAGGCAGTTAAGTAGTCGTATATTATAATAATCAATATTATTTTATTTCACCCAAACACGCTTGCTTTCACGCTAGGAATAAATGTATTACAGAGATCGGCACTCCGATAGCAGAATAAATCATTATAGTAAATAACTTATTACTACAAATAAATTATAACGAACAAAGCAATGATATGAAAATAAATGCCATTTTTATGTCTCTCGCAACTTTTTCGGACATAAATTAAGCCAACACCCTGGACTGAATTTCCTGAAACACCAAAGATTGCAATCTGAAAGTTATAAGGAATACGGAAACGTGAGAGGCTGTTTCAGTCACTAAAATCGACGATTCGAAGAGTGCCTCTTCTGAAAATCTAATTCGAGTCGGCGGAGGCATACATCATCCGACAAAAGGGGGCGGAGAGAAAGAGTGACCTTGATGGCTCGCGATGAGTGCGCGCGGGGGGCGGTGGGGACGTGGGGTGGGGTCAGGGAAGGGGCGGGGGAGAGGGCACGTACGGCGCATCCCCTCAAATGGACCACCACCCGCTACTACTTTTTCCCGGCATTCTTCCCTTACGGCTGCTGCACCTCGAGGCCGACTCCGAGAGGCAACGTGGCCGATCTGCAGACGGCGGCCGATGGCGCGCGTGGGCCCCTTTTCTGGGCGTAAACCCGTTCCTTTCCTTTCTCCTTCGCAACGCGGAGGCCGCGGGAATTTCAGCTTTTCTCTTTAGCGCTCGCCCTTTCGCATTCGCGTTGGAGGACGTGCGTCTACGAGCGCGCCGTGCACGACTGCGACCTCGGGCGGCTTAAGATCGTATACTGTGTCTCGATGTTCCCTTCCATCGATTTTTTCCTCTCGATTCGATCGTTCTCGAACGAAAGCTAAATTTGCCAAATGTTGCGGAATTATTACGACACTGTCCGCCTAAAAATTTCTCGGTAAAATCTCCAACTTAGAAGCTCGGTGTAAGCATTTCAGGATTAGAGGAGTGGGCATGATCATCACCATCAATGCGGTAGAGGCATTAGAACATCGAAGCCAGAATAATGTTTTCACACACAAAATTTCTACCGATTGTTTATATTTGCACAATAAGATCTAATCGACATAGGAAAAAGAAAAAAATCAGTGTTACAATTTTAGACTGTTCATGCACACTGAAAATCACCTATAATTTTCACTGTAAAATAATGTATGTTTAAAAAGGTAAGTATATTCAGACCTCGCTCTAGCGCTCCCTTATACCGCCCATCGTTGTGCACTTCCATCATATGATTACATAGAGCAAGCATATACCTCGATTTACCTCCATCACCGCTTTAGCGCCAATGTCAGTGATGGGCAAACGGTGGCGCTAAATCTGTCTCTGACTGTACTGTACTTTACGGCAAAAAGATGCTCACTTCATACAATTTTTCATAAAATGAGTAAATATTAGTCAATAACTTCAAATTCATTTTTAGAGAAGCAATTTCTGCATTAAAACAATTGTCGCATCAGTAAGTATACGTTTAAATTTTATGGATGACGTCAGATTACCAATCCTAGACTATTTGAGGGGTGTGAGGCAAAAACACGGTAACCCACAAACTTATCTATTTGGAGCCAGTTTGCGTACAGAAAAGCAAAAAACTTCAATTATGATTTTGGAAACTTATTTGTCATTTGTTGTAGTTCATATTTTGTAATTTGCGTTTATTTCTGATGAAAATATAATTTTGAGAATAAATGAAATGTCAATCTTCTCAAACAGCATAAGTGTGGGTTACCACATCTTTGCCCCACAGCCCTCATTTATTCCAACCTAATGCTTGAATCTGCGCAATTTTCAAACTCTTGAGTACTTCACGTAACCGTCTGGGTCGTTTCGCAGAGAAATAAAAATAATACTCTCATATGAATGAATCAACCTGCTCCTCCACACTGATGAAACCACCTGTTGAACAACCTTCGAAGCCCCTTGTGAATGGCGCATCCTCTGAACCATTGCGCCCACAACACACTGACGTTATTACATTAAAAATTAAATAATAAATATTTTTGAAATGCCGCGATACTATTAGCCATTTTTATTTTAAGATATAAATAATAAATAACGTAGCCAAGGAGCTTCAAAACATCAATTATTGCTTATTGCCTTTTAAATTTGGTATAATTTAAAATAGTCATCTCGATGCCAATAAAAATTTCAGTCAAATAAAAAATAAAATCAATAATTATTCACCTGTACACATACATATAGCGTATGAGCTGGAACTATGTGAAACTCGTTTGTAACCAACAACTTTAATGACTGGACAGCTTTTGATTAATCCGCAAATGTATATAAACCTCTATTACCGCCAATAGCCTGGTTATTTCCCCCTCCATGTGTGTTTCCGTTAAATAAACCTTTCCTTAACCAACTATTTATTCCATATACGACTACTTTATTGCATGATTTCAATCATTATCCCCCTCTAAATCTCCGGATCTTTTTCGCATCCGGCTCACTAAATGTCCTTTCACTCCGCCCCTCTCATTCCCCTCCCCTCACCTCGCCCCCATCACTCACTCACTCCCTCTCATTTTCGCGTAGTAACGCACCTCTCCTATCTCTCTCCCTCCCATTCTCTCTTTATGCGCATTCTAACAGATCGGCTCTACTATAGATACATGTTCCGAGATACATTTTCTTAACTCCTTCCTTCCTGAAAAAAGAACTCGAAGGTGGCGAGAATCAACACGAAAACCTCGCCGTCCGTCGATACGGTGGAATCGAGTCCCGACAATTTCCACGGCCTTCTTTGTCGTCTCTTTTACACATGGCACCGACTTCGACGGAAAACTTTTCTTCCGCACTCATCAGAACCGCTTTCCTCTTTTCGTCACGATCTTCCCTTCGCCTCTATTTAACACTTCATTCACCGAGCATCATGACATTTCCTTCTCTCCATCTCTCTCTCTCTTAAGGTTCGTCCTTCCCCCGTTCCCTCGAGCGCAATCCGACAACAGACCAGAGGGCTCTCGAGGGATTCGGATGCGAGGTGGGCCAATGGAAGAGGGGTGTAGGGGAAGGGGAAAGGGATGTAGGGGAAGGGGTGTAGGGAAAGGGGTGTAGGGGAAGGGGAAGTGAAGTGACCCTTGAGAATCAAACAAACGACTTCACGCTCACCCGACCGCCACGCTCCTCATCGCCCCGATCTGATCGCCGCGGCGCCTTTTAAAGAGAGCGATAACCATCTATTTCTATTCGAGGAAAGAGAAATTTGTTAAACGAACTAATTAAGTCGTTCGCACGATTTAAAAAAATAATCCGGCTCGTTCCTTGCGAGGACCTCGTTTTCCTCGTGGTGCGCCCTCCGATGCGATACCACTCATCAGTGTGGTATTATCGAGGATCTGGGACAGAGTTGGACGAAAAGGAATATCTACTATAGTCGATGTAAACGGCAGATAAACAATGCTGGCAAAGTTGATTCGGACGATGCGAACGAAGAATAAGAAAGCAGTATAAAAGGATATAAAAGATTCGGGACCATCTGAAAGATAAACCGAAAAAGAGAAACAAAAGGAAACAATATCTTGTGGAAATGGCAATGAACGAGAATGAATCACGAAGCAGCCGTAAAAGAGATACATAATCAATGCCACTCGTGCCAAATACGTCCGTCTCTATGACTCATATAAAATATGTCCTTACATTACTAATACAATTCACGCTTAAAACTCCTTTTCAATGACTCCTTAGCGCATATTAAATAGCTCCCCTTGATATACACACACACACACACACACATGGGTGAGGCAACCGCCTCAGGCGCATCTTGAAGGGGGGCGCCAAAATTTGACAAAAACGAAAACCCACCAAAATAAATTCATAAGGCCAGCCCGCGCCCGAGGTGGACGATGGTTGGCCATAAAAAATTATCTAAGAATAAAATAAAAAAATAAAAGAAGGGCTGACTCAATTAGAACTGAAAAAGCAATCCGGGTCTTTACATAAATTCCTCAAAGACGATCTAGCATTGAGAGAATCCGTAACAAGTGAAAATGTGGTTCATTTCATCAATCATAAAAATACACACAAAATCAAAATAATTGTATCCTGTTAAACTAATAAACTACTCCTCATATGACTTGTATGACTCTATGGGCACCATAATTGAAATCTGCTTGGGGCGCACGAATGTCTTGAGTCATCCCTATCTAAGCCTATCACACGATTTAAAATTTTCAATTAAATGTGTTCAGTTCCACACAAATAAATCAACTTCTTGAAGTTTACTTGATAATAAATTTAAACAAAAGTTTAGATCGATCTGAAATAAAATTATGGATTTGAATAAATAGATTTTTATTATTCGCTATCGTCTTCCACTAACATTTAATAAAATTACTTACAATTAGTAAAAAAATTAAGGGGGCGCCATATTATATCTCGCCTCAGGCGGCAAAATGTCTGGACACGGCCCTGTATGTGTGTGTGTATAGTTAGGTAAACAAAGTTTCCCATTTTGAAATAAATGTCTCTCCCAGCATTTGAACTTACCACTATTTCATTTTTTTTAAAATACACTATAAAATTTAAAAGAGAGTAGATCGTTATGTCAAAGCAAGCAAAACCGCAAAACCAAGAACACAACAATGATTTTTAATTGAAACACTGCAGGGTAGGAATCAATTGAAATATTAGGCGCCTTGGACTTAAGAAATTCTGGTCCCTTTATCTAACAAGGGGTTCACGACATTCATATCGCCGATTTCCTTCAAATTTGCACGGTTGGTAGCAGGCCGAGAATATTGGAAGTTTGTGATGTAAGAAAACGCAACTTTTTCTCGTTCTCGAGAAAAACGATCTTAAAATGTTAAAAAATTCTTATGGCTACATATTAAGCATAGGTATCAGCTTACATTCAGTAGCTATAGTAGACTAATAGGTAGCGAGTCGGACTACGGGCGCAGACGTTATTCATCAGCCGAGGCGCGCACCCGACTTATTATTATATTTTTTCGAGATATATTTCCTTTTTTTCATTAACTTCACCCTAATTTTTCAATAGAACACTGACCATTTTAATTATTGCCTTTTTCGGAATTAATTACCAAAAAAGGAAATAATTAAAACGGACTACATTAAATTATGTGGCCATCATTATGGGTTGGGGTAGGAATGGTATTCAGGAATGAGGAAAGTGCATGAAAACATAGGTGCGACTATGACTTGGGTTATATATAGGACGGGAATTGATAGGATAAAGGTTTGAGGCGGGGAAACGGTAGAGGACCAGGTTTAACGTGAAAAGGAGCAGTTCCTTGGATGATACCTGTCGTAAAAGCAGGCAAAACAGAAAGATTGCCGACTGTAGGAACAAGGGGATATAACATCAGGGGAAGAAGCTATTAAAATTTATGCGTTCGCCCATCACCAAACGAGTGCGCCAATTTTCCACGGCATGATTAAATATGCTTGGTACGCCTCAAAATTGGGTGATGGAAGAAAATACTTTTTAATTTAATTTCCGAAAAGGGCAATAATTAAAAAGGGCAACGCTTTTTTTGAAAAATCAGGATGAAGTTCATGAAAAAAGGAAACCTCGAATTTTTTTTAAAAATCGGGTTCGAGACACGGCAGATAGATGTCTGCGCCCGTAGTCCGACTCGTTACCTACTAGCCCACCGTAGATACTTTTATTAAGCTGATACCTATGGTTAATATCGAGCCATAAGAATTTTTTAACATTTTAAGATCGTTTTTCTGGAGAACAAGAAAGAGTTGCGTTTCCTTACACCACAAACTTCCATTATTCGTGGCCTGCTACCAACCGTGCAAATTTGAAGAAAATCGGCTATATGAATGTCGTGGACTCCCCTTGTAAGACGTATCTCAAGTCACCCTTCAATTATGCTTCGTGACGATTTCCATGCGCAGAGGAACTTGCCACAGAAATAGGTTTTAAAGGATAACTGTTGTAGAATGAAATCAGAGGAGGAAAATGTACTGAATTCAAGACTAGCACAGACAGGGGAAAAACCCTCTCTTGTACGAAATGTGTTTTTGAGTCATCCGACAAGGTACTTTCCAATAATAACAAGGAATAATATGAATATCAAAATAACTGGTACTTTATAAAAATATCTTTGATCAAAAGACCTTCAGTATGCGAGTTAACGAACGGATATAACAATTTCATCCCGAGATTTGCGTCTACACGATCGATTACATCGAGAGGAACGTTTGAGTCATCCGACAATGCACTTTCCAATAATAACAAGGAATAATTGAATATCAAAATAACTGGTACTTTCTAAAAATATTTTTGATCAAAAGATCTTCAGTATGCGAGTTAACGAACGGATATAAATATCGTCGATTCCAATAAATAGTTCAACAGATTTTGTGCCTAATTAAACGCATAAACTATTAATTTTGAGTCGCCAATGTTTTCATGGCATTGTTTATAAAAATAAGCCATACCATTACTTTTACATAAGATATATTCCACTAAACAACTAATCGGTCAATATATACTGTGGCGGCAATTTAAATGCTCTTTTAACAAAATTAGTGTTTAGATACAATAAAATCCAGCCAAGCTGTCATATCTGAGACACGTGAAATTAACATTCACGTTCTGGTGAGACTGCTAATCGTCCAATACCACGAAGGTGCCACGAATATCCGCTTACAAACCAACAACTTGTTGACATTTTAAATCAAAACGAGATGTCCACTAATTATAAAACGGCGCGACCTTGGAAGTAAGAGCCTCGCGGAAACTATAGACACCGATCTATTCATGTAATCGTCCTCGCTCAAAATTGAAGTCAGCCCAACAAATGGAGTAAACAAACACTGTGTTATGAATCAAAACAATTCAGGCGTACACTCGGATAATCAAACATAATGTCATTCATTCCAACAAAAGTAAAAATCTCTTCGCAAGCCGTCACTCGACAACTCACCTCATAGGCGGGAGTGGAATCCCTATTGTCACGTATCACTTGTCCCTTGGCGACACTCATCATCCCTGTCTCATGTCGAGTGAGATAGAGGGAGTGTGGAAACGAGAGGGACGAAGGGAAGGGGAGGGGCTCTGCTTCACAGATATTTACAAACTGAGGAGAGGAATACGTAAAGTAAATCCACGTCTCCTCTCAGTGGCGGCGGCTGTCGGACACTGGTAGAGGAGGCGACGGTATGTGCGATTACGGCGTCACGCACGCCCACTCGGGACCACGATGAGATACCAAACACTACGCACTCTTTCCCGTCCACATGTGCAGATACTGCGAGCTGTCGTCTATCGCACGGGATGGCGACACTCCAGAGCACTGCAAACGACGGCAGGTGAAAAAACACCACACGGCCTCACTACCACTGCCTCGTCTCGACTGAAGCTTAGCGCGAGAGAACGGTGTAGCCATTAGGCGCGTGGGGAAGTTGAGACGGCCCTGCCACCTGCCGGTCGAGCAGAGAAAGCCACGACACCTGCGGCAGTCTTGAAGCAGATGTTTGCCGACATAACGGAAGTAAACTTGGTTTTGGTGCTCGTCAAAGCTTCTAAATGAAGACTAAACAAATGTCCGAACATGGGGAATTGTATGCTGCCTTGAAAATACCTTCGAACGGTTCTTCAACGAAAATAACATGAATTTCTTGACACAATCATTCTTCATTTTCGTCTGCAATGTTTCAATACAGCCTTTTCTATCCTTCCAGCCACCTTTCAAGCAACTTATTGTGGTCACATAATTTCATCATATAACAATTAACTATGAAACATTTCACAGCCTAATGTTTATCATAATCATTTTAATTACTAGCTTTTACAGCGTGGGTTTATGGTAGCATCGACAGAACAATAACGCTCATTCCAAGTACGATCCGAGATCATAATGCAAACCAGCAAACGAGATTAGTTAGGAACATTTCGGTGGATTACATCCCTTGCCATCTCAGTCTGGTGCAGTGTAGGGCAACACTAAGTGTGTAACAAACTTCAGCAGCATGTCTAAGGGGATTCCATAGTGAAACAAAGGGGCATAAGGCATACATTGGATTTCATAAAACATAAGATCATTAGATTTAATAAGATGAATGAAAATTTAAAATAAAGAATAGGATTTACTATTATGGTATCATAAATTAAAAATCACTGATAAGTTTCGATAATGTGCGGAAAATACATATTTCTATAAGATAAAGACACAACTACTAATATCATCAATTGTTTTGATTTGATAATATCTGTACAAGAAGGTTGAGTACACGAGCTTAAATTCTCCCTTATCATCCATAAAATCGTATCGAAAAAACAGAAAAAATGGAAAGGATTTCCGGATAAACTTCAAATGAAATGTGCCTTATTTCCGACTTCCTTCTTTCCGTATTTGGCACTGTTTAGCATTTCAAGGTGGTCGAAAGGCCGTACAAGTATACAAAGCAACGTACATGGATGTACCAAGAAAAAGTCTTGAGCTTAGAAACACTTGGCCATGACCCTTATTTGCTGTCACGGGCATTTCAGAAAACACATAGGAAACGGCGTATGTTTAGCTATAAAAGGAAAAAGTGATGTCTGACATGAAGCCGAAGTAAGAGGGCATGCCAGGGACAGACCCTGAGACTTCCCAGTGGGGGAGCGGGGGAGAAGATATTCCTTTCTCTTCCGGTCATAATGTAGGGCGCCGCATTAAGGATCCAAGAGACAGACGATTGAGATATGAGCGGTGGCCAAACCTACTTACCCTGGGATCCGTATGCGATAATCTTAAGAAGTTGGAGAACTTCAAGACATAAATATGTACATGGAATACAGAGATTACGCGTGTCCCTTCAGTCATCGAAAACACGTCTCAAGTCACTCTTTGTTATGTTCGGTAGTGAAAGGCTCTGACACGCCTCTGAATGGAAATTTCAAGAGTCCCACATTAAGTCAAAAGAGGCGCAAGAGGCTCTCGAGCCGCGGTTTGCCCGCCTCCGCAGTATGCATAATTCCTCGTTTCGTCCGGCATATCCGTGGCACAAAGACGCAACTCACTCTTCGCAAAATTTAAGTGGGGCGAATTCGAGATAAGCGGTCGTAAATAGACTTGAAGGAATGGGAAGGAAGGAAGGAAGGTGCGCCAATCGACGTGGGGAAGGAGAAGGGAGGTCGATAAGGATTTGGATGAGAAGAAAGGTGCGCGTTTAAGGTGCTATTGATCGCGATGGTCAAGCCCCTTTCCCCGCCCAAGACTTCTGGATTCCACAATTCTTGACTTGGTGGATGTACGATATAAGAATGACTGACTCTCAAAATGAAAATTATTTTGTGGCGGTAGCGCCGTTCGCACAGAGGCAGTTTATCGGATATTTATGTGGAGATAATTTCGAGTGGAATGAGAGATCGTCTATTCATTTAGCTGAGAATTAAAGCGATGAATAAATATGAGATGACGATATCGAATTTATACCGAAGCTGATCTTTAAGGGATAACAAAAATTCTCGGGGGAATATTTCATAGTTGCACGATATCAGTGCAAGACGATTATATTTTACAATTTACCCTTCAAATCTTAAACTTCCTACGTGACCTAAATAATCAATTCTCTGATGAAGGGGTTT
Source organism: Uropetala carovei (assembly GCA_036926305.1). NCBI lineage: Eukaryota > Metazoa > Arthropoda > Insecta > Odonata > Petaluridae > Uropetala > Uropetala carovei. Next base: position 3,064,085 of record JAXCHB010000172.1, on the reverse strand, counting down.
TCAACGCGTATCCTTAAGGATACCTCCGGAGTTTTAAAGGGGAACGTGAAAGTATTAAAGGTTGTCAATTATCTCCTTCCTTTATCCTTCATACATGACTGCGGAATCAAAATTTGATGTTGCAACAACAAAGTCAAAAATACCCAAAAAAAATGTGAATTAGAAAGTTATAGAACGCTATAGGCATGTTTTTTTCTTCCTCACAATGGAGTATTAGCATAGAAAAATTATTTCAATATTTTCTCGTATCGTTTCGAAGAAGCCTAATTAACTGTAAGTAAATTATTAAGAGGTCGGGAGGCGTTTTTTCACGGAAAATCGGCACAAGGATGAAAAAATAAAATCATAAATTTTTCAAAATTATTTACATTTATAAACATTATAGATTCAATATAATTGTTGCAAATGTATTATCACTTTAAAATGCAAGCGACAATTAAAAAATGTTCAGCAAAACAACATTGAAGAGCGCTGCTCTAAAATTTCGACTCGACCAACGATTTCAGCAATTTGTTTCTCACCGTCCGAGAGATGCGTATTCTTAAATAATAAGGTATCGTGACTGATTGATTATTTATTTGCCAGTATATAGGAGCAATAGTTAGCATTTCCAATTTGATGTTTTTCGTTATGTTATGTCAATGTTGTCGCTTGAGTGTTGATCACCAGATATTACGCGATTGACCGAAATGTCTCAATGTCTTTCGAAGCTTAGCCTTCAGATATTACTAGCTTTTGCTATTAATATCCGCCTTGAACATAATGGTTTTCGGATTCCAAGAAGCGAAACCAAAATCTACATGAAATCCTGCAAAACCCCCAAAGTTGCAAGGTCTAATTAAAAGAATTATTTATTTGGTATTTGGTATTTACCCTCTTCCCGCATAACTATTTCAAACACTTGATCAAATATGTTCGTGACTCGCTCCATATTGAGAATTTGGTACTTTTTATTCCTTTTTATGTTACTTGTAGTTAGGAAATTATTCCGGAAATGTACATTTTTGTGCAAGATAATAAGAAAGGGCTATTTTATATTTGCAATACTGTAAACTTCTCCCAGGCACTGAGAAAAAATAATTTCCACATATATTTTGATTGTGCGGAAAATAAGACAAATAATAACATACTAGCTATACCCCGGGTAGCATACGCGTTCTAGTGTTTTTGAACACGTTTATTCGTATTGGAGTAGATTTAGTGCGAGTGTTTTAATGGGAACGTTTTGTAAGGAGGCAATCAATAGGGGGGGGGAGGGTCAAGCCGAGAAGAAAGGAATGATCACAGCCGCGGAGAGGATTGGAAAGAAGGGGCCGAGGAGGACTGGGGAGGGCATTTTAGCACGGGGAGGACGAATTGAATGTTAGTCCCATTGGAAGAATTTTTCAAGTGTTGGAAACATACCTAAGGCTTTTATATACATCAATGCGATTTGTGGAGAATATAATGAGGTCATAGCCACATGCTTGCTGGGCATAGAAACCCTATTGAGGAATTAAGTTTTTATAAAATATTCTACACTTAATATGACTATTTTATGCGAAACTATTTTCTAATAAAACCAGACAGCTCATAATTAGCATGATCTCTTTTTATATTTTATTTATTCCTCACTATTTTCGAGGTGTATTTTATATGGACGCAACGGATTATCTTGGGCTTAACCTATTTCGTTTCGATTAATTTTAATACGAATAAATGTAAAATATACACATTTAAAAGTGCTTGTTCGATTTATATTGTGATATATGTAGTAATAACCAGTTAGAATATGAAATAAGAGCCCAAGGTCCTATTGAAGGAAACCGGTGCTTAAAATATACACGAATCAAATTGCGATTAATAATATACACCTTTGCTACAGTCCTTCCAACGGGTACTTGCACTAATTTATTAACAAACGGCATAAATCATGAGGCCAATTACAGCTGATTGATTAACAAAACATAAATTAAACATATAAAGGAAAAACGTGATAACAAAAATAATACACAATAACAAAACCCAATTATATGAGGAACTTGGTAGAGAGGCGGTTAGTGTGTCTAGCTCCCAATGCTGAGGTCGCGGGTTCGAATCCTGCCGAGAGCATGGCTGTATATGTTTCGTCGTTGTTATTGTTATTTCGCTCATTGTAAAATGCCGTAAAGTGCTGTTCATGAGCTAATGAAAACTAAATAAATAAATAAACAATAAACTGTAATAATAGTGAAAACAGTAGTAAAAATAGCTGACAATAATTAGTGAGAAAAAAGAAAGAAGAGATAGTCTATGTTCGCGGAGTTGGAGGCAATGTATTGATCCAAGGAAAGGATGGAACACACCTACATCAAAACTAGGAGGGTGAAACTCTTCTCGATATATACGGAAACAAACCTAGATAATGTTAAAGGCAATATACAGATATATATTTAGAATAAAAAAAAACCATCTTATAAAGACAATAATGATGAATGCATATCTGTTTCGATAAGGCATGTCAGAATAATACAAAAATAGTTTCATAAGTAATCTCGTTTAAAAGAGCCGAAGAAGAAAGCTTAAAAGAAATTAAATACAGGTAGTAGTCTAATAAAAGAAACGCAATTTTGAAACTTATGCGTTTCAAAGTAAAATTCAAAACTGTTTAAATGAAGCGAATGGTGTTGTAACAATGGAATACACAGTGAGGCGCCGAAAATCTAAAGATTTCGAGTCCGAAGTAATTTCGAGATTTAGATGCTCCAGTGAAAAGATGGGTCAAAAACAGATTTGGGCGAGACTGTGAATAGATATGGATTAATACAAACGATACTTCAAATTATTTATCTACAAAAATAAAATATCGTAAACTACAATTTACATACCGACGTTGACCAGTAGGAAATAGAGCGAAACATTTGATAAATAATTCCAATATTAATTTCATAGTGAGATAAGATTAACTAACAAATTCCCTGAATTAATTATCATCATTTTAAAATAAAATAATTTCCAACATCTACTGTATACAGCAAAGATATAAATGGAAATCACTGGGAGTAAAATGGAACATAAAAAACAGAGCAGCGACTTCATCGATTACGGCGATCTCAGATTTTAGAATTCACAATAGTCGACACTTTATATCAATAAGCTAGTTCTGAGGTTTCTAAACTTAATGAATCTGCGACCCTCTATTAAAGCAGCCGACGTCACGGCGAACCCCTGTGAAGGAAGCAGACCTAATCGCAAACTCCTTTAACATCGTCTATCAACAAAATATATAAAATATAGCATTAATTTTAAAACATTATAATATCTATTTCATTAGTGTGCAAATTAATTTTATTCTAAATAAATCCACCTATAAAATAAAACAAAAATATTCCGTCTTCTCGACCATCTGAATACTTTTCGTGATCCCCAGTTAGGGAACCGCTCAGTTCAATAACAAATGCAGCAATGGGTGCTTATGTTTAAATGGAATACCAGAATCTGAAGGAAAGCACATCTATGAGAGGACATTTTTTGAAATCTTGCGACATTCGGAAAGGCATTTGTTCCGACACTGTCGCCCAATCCATTTGAAATACTCTGAAAGTTAATGTACGATATAGGCCGAGTACAATATGTACTGGAAGACTTGAAGGATCAGAGACTGCTGCGCCCACGCCCGCCGTCACCATTGAATATGTATACGGAAAACATCATAAAATTGGAGGAAGATCAAATAGTATGAAATAATTTAATGATCATAAAGATTCGAAGACGTGTTAAAAGTTAGGAAATGTACAGTGCATAACAAACAAGAGTGTTTTGTGGGATGGAGTATTTTAAACTAAATGATATAGTTTGAACAATCGCACATCATAAAACAGCGAAACAACAGGACCTGATTATGTCTCTATCTCTATTAAGAAATTCTTCCTTCCCCTAAGTTGGCACATTGATAAGCGTATTTATGTAATTTTAGCATAATGTCTCAATACTGCAAAACGACATATCGGAAACGATGCCAAGGTAAATATTAAATTTTTGATATATCGATTTATTTTCTAATCAATTATAATTAATAAAACGATCGAACATTATATAAAACATATCTCATTTAAGTTAAATAGTTGTGATCTCTACGTTTACGTTCTTTTCTTCGTCGTAGATAAACCATTTCCTTCCACTTATAAAATGTTACATGCACATGTAAGAAAATCACATATTGCAATTATAGCATATCTTTTTACTTTCTCCATACATACATATTACCAAGATGAAAGTAGCCCATGATATGAAAAATTTTGGGCACCCCTGCCCTAGACGTACGAATAAAATCTGTCGTTAAAATAAATCTGAGGAAAAAATTCATTTAACCGGAAGATTTCCGAGCCCAACCCGAAGTATGAAAAATCTGCTTCTAACTCGAAGAGGTGGTAACACTAACAATGCTTTCGTTGACTGCAATTATGCAATCATGCAAGAATTTTTCTTTGTCCAAAGCGAATTACGACAATGTTTTATTTTCTTTATAACGACTAATCCTACGATAAAAATTAATTTGACAAAAATATATTTTATTTGGCCAGATCTACAAATTTTATTTGAAAATTATTTCGGATGACCAATATTTTACGAGATGTTAGGGAAATTCGTTTTTGTTTCCAGAAGTGGCACACCTGATTGGGTTATGTGAAATATTTGTCATTTTATTATTGCTTTGCCTATAATTCCCCCAAAATTCATGCAAATCCGTTCGGTAGAAGCCGAGAACGAACACGCGGAAGTCAGACGGACAGACCGGAGCTAATAGGCGCGCACGTTGGGGAACGAAACGCGCCTATAAAAAATAAATCAGAAATGAGATATTGAGCCTACTTTATGGTAATAATTCCAAGTGATTTTCTAAGATTGGTAGATGATGACTGAAAACGGCTGCTTTGTAGCCGAAATATGCACCTGGTTTTATGCAATACATGTTGCGAGTATTGGCATCATGTTCCTTGTTAATCGGGATGGCGACACAATAAGAAATGCGTAATTTTGCGAAATATTCTATGCGAACATTCCGCGAAATGATGAAGGAATTCGTGATAGGAAAACTGAGAGATAATATTAAGGAACGGGTGAGAAAGGGATAAAAATTAGAGATGATAGTCAACGGAAAGGGTTTCGGATGTTTAAGTGGGGAAGGGATGAACATTTCCAGATGCGATTTTATTGTATGGGTTCCAGACGTAGAGCATGAAAATAAAAAGTACGCAATATACTGATTTGGAAAATAACGCATTAAATCATTGGACCTATTAATATGAAGTATCACGGGCGAACTCATGTCTTACGTACTAAGACGACGTTTCGCCTCCATTGACGGAATCAGGAATCGCCAGTCATAAATACCCGAAAGGCATCCTATCTAAACAACGAGCACGATTTTTTTAATCAGGAAATAATATTGAATCTGTGATCGCAAGAATGGAATTTATTCCTACATCAAGATTTTTAAATGTGCGCTACGTGCCAAGTTAGAATATTATGACTTCGAAAAAGGCCAAAAGTTGGAAATTTTTCCTTTGCAACCACTTATACGCTGTGCGAAATGCATAATAGATTAATGAAGAGCTCCGTCCCGACGACTGAATAGGGCGCCATAATCTAGGGCAGGGTTTCTCACTTTTTTGACCGCCTACCCCTTTGAACTCAATCCATATATTGAAGTACCCCCTCATAAAATAATACTACAAGTATTACACTAAATAGATTTATTTAAAAACGAACGAGTTTACATTTAATAAATAACACTTATTGGGATGAATGTGCTTTCCATGACAGGAAGAGTCAACCATTGGTCCGATTGAAGAAAGCCTCTATCTTCAGAATGATTTGACATGCAATTTCCGACGATTTTTTGTCTTAATTTTTGAATTCAAACATTATCATCCAGGATAAAAGATAGTTGGAATAGGTTGTTCTTAAAAGAAAAAGTATGTACTTCATCGCGTAATTCAAAAATTCTCATTAGCACGTTTCCCTGGGATAGCCACCTGACTTAAGTACATACAAAATAAAAGCATTTCGTGCTGGATGCTCATTTCATTGCAGAGGGATGAAAAAACTCTCGCATTTAACGGTCGGGCTTTAATGAAATTAGGAATTTTCACAGATTCATCTAATAGCAATCGCAGCTTAGATGGCATTATTTTAGCAAAACGATAAAAGCTGATTTAGTGTCATAATATCAGCCATTGCGTAAATTCTCTCAAGCGCTTTTGAAGTACCTTTGGGGGTACGCGTATCCCACTTTGGGAAACCCTCATCTAGAGCAGTGGTTCTCAACCTTTTGCCTCTTGCGGCCCACCTACCACTTTTTCAAGAAACCCTGGTCCCACCGTGATATAAAGAAAAACCTCAATTTTTCTAATAGATGTATTTCTACGTTTATAAGCATATAAGTAGTACATTAATAATTGGTAGACACAAAGGAGAAGGTCGAAATAAAAAATATTTTATCCTTTTTATTTCGACAATATGAAGAAATTCCATCAAGTTACGCCTGAGACTGTTAACTATATAAAGGAGAAGGTGCCAGAAAGCGTAACCGATTGGGGTGCCAAAATGTCTTTAGCCGGCTCTGGTCCCGCCTAGACAGCTTTCAAGTCCCACCAGTGGGACGCGTCCCACCGGTTGAGAAACACCGATCTCGAGGAATGTTTCCCGACAACTTTACGTTGCTTGTAACATCTACCGCTTAAAAAAGTCAATACCAACGGCATTCCTTCAACTTTTTGTGGTCAACGTTTTGAGGTTTAAGGAGCAATAATTTAATTAACGTTTATGTTTAAATGCTTTATGTGAAGGCACACTGAAATGTATTCTATCCCAGGGAGTCAAAATACTTTGAGCCGCTATTGTAAACGAGATATTAGTAAAGAAAAATCATTTTGGCCCTTATGCAAAGGGACTGCTCTAATAGTTTAAGGCTAAAGTGAAATTTTCACGGCAGTTTTTAGTGTGCTTCTCCAGCACTACATCTCAAAAATCAGTGAAAGATGGACGGACAGGAAATCCTCTATATGCTTTGAATGCGAGCACAGAAATCATTTAAACTAGTTTCTGTATATTTTCTTGCATAACAAGCGCAAAGCTACAGTTTCGATCAAAAACACTGCAAAAAAGTGAAGAACTCCACACCAAAGAAATAATTTAGAATAGTCGGTTAATAACACTTTTCGAAATATTTACTATAACTGATAATACCCGAAGCTAAGCGTTCCCATTCACTTACGAAAAATGGCAAAGCACATATCAGATGATGGCTGCAATGTTAATCTGTAAACATTCATTTTGCACTCGATTGCAATAAAGCATTTTTCGCTACATATTGCCGATAAATATAAGATGAGTTTTCATAATTGTAACAACCATCGCATAATAAAATTTGGACAAATACATCCATTGATATTAGAAGGAATGGTAAGTGTTCCGTCGCTTTTCTTCATAGCAGGAGGAAACTTTTCGATAACGATTTCTGTTTCTCCAGGAAAGCGTAACACACCGATCAAACCGTAGAAGAAACAACCAGCCTTTTATAATTTCGGCGATCTTGGTGAGACAGCAATGGCGATGTGCATGGAAGCGATAGAAAGACTAAACGGAGTTCGGGAAATTTGCAAAGAAGATTCGATGATGAGAGAAATGAAGCGAAATAGCTGAATGGAGGAAGGGCGAAACCCCGCATTGTTCGGCGGACGGGGCGGATGGGAGTTCTCCTGGAATATCAATGAGAGCGGGATTGTTCTCGGGAAGATACTTCAAAACGTCATTTCATACTGTATTCTTGAAATAAACGCCATGAAGCAAAAGAAGGACGGAGTCGCGATTATCTCTCCTCAATTGGTGGAGATCCCTGTGACGCGCAAAGGAAAATTTTTACTGCGGCGGAAAAAGCCTAATTTTTAAGCACTCGCAGATTTTATTTCATTCACTTCTCAATAATTATTAACGTCTTTAACGTTGCTGCTACTACTTATAATCCATGCGAAGACGTGCAAAACATATGAAGAAACACCGAAAGAAATGAAAATATTATTCGACGACTCTTATTGATTTTACCGTTTCTATCTCTGTCGAGACTATTTGCCCTTTAAATGTCCAATAAAAAAGAGAAGTCGTGGGGAATGTCTCAAAACAGCTACGACACGAAGAGAGAGGGGGCTTAATCACGCCTGGGTGCGAAATGGCCACCGTTTGAGTTTCGTATGCGGCAGAGTAATTAGGCACAATTATGCGAGTGAAAAGGCAGCTGTGTAAATAAGGGATTGTTACAACGCAGCAGACTTTTTCCATGCCATGAGATTTTGAAACAGATAAGATTTAAGTGAGAGAGATAATAAAACAGACGAAACGAGTTGAGAAGAGAACGAGGGAAAAATCTCAGTTTGATCTAAAAAAAAGTTTTAAAATGAAACCGATAGGATTAAAACAAAAGAAGAGGCAAAGGACTTGAATGAATTAATGAACGAGATACAATACGGCTGAATCAAGGGACTAGTCTCTTGAATGAAAATGAGATTTAGATATAAAACTTTTTCATAGAAGAAATTACTTAAAAGCCGACATTATTGGCGGATTGGCTATTCTATTTCCTCCAAGCGTTTAACGAATACTTTTATTCATGCCGTTCTTAGCAAGAAAATGACACGCCAAATGTTAATATTCATGAAGTATTTGCGCTTCAAATGATAAACACACTAAATATACAAAGTATGATATAGTAGCAAAGATGTTCACATACGAGCGTCACATGCAATTTGGGAAATCTTAAGCATAAGATGTTGAGGAAAACAGCAAAATAAATTAAAAGAAGGCTCATGCAGGATAAATGGAATACATAAGTTTATAAAACTTGGAGTGCGTTAAGCAAATGTGATTGAAAATAAAACGTAATATCGAAATGAAACAATCGTACTAAGCCGATCAATATGGCCACTTTCTCGTATTAACCTTACGGCACATACGCTGTACAGCAAGTTACGCAGTGATATTGTACGTTCTTATATTTACTGCGTCACTATCAACTTTGTCCAATGCTTCCTAGACAATGGTGAAATGCCTTGCCTTTGAAATGATTTGCAAATAGGTAACCTAGGGGTTCCAAAAAATATATATGACTCAAGATTGTAGGAATATTCCCACTCAACTGCTCACGCATCGGCATGAAGTTGCTTACGAAACTGAAGTGGGAATGGAGTAAAGATAACCTCTTTGAAAGGGAATAGGGTAAAATATGTTAGAGAGGGGAGGAAAGGGAATTTCCCGATGTCATATACTGAGATCTTGGTTTCTTCGTAGATAACTAAGTTCGCTGTGTGAAATCTTACTGAGCGATTGTTTCTTGTGCGAATAACAGCATAATATAATTTTGCAGTTTTATACTGTTAATTATATTAATTTATGCGTGCACTGGGTAACGCCATGTTCAAGGTTACAGTATTGTACGTGTGCAGCGAACAACATACAAAAACACACGAAATATCAATGCCGAAATCGCAAGGTGTGTTTGGAGCCGTGCTTTGACATATCATAGGAAGTGAGGCTTTTAACAGGAGCCACGGGAGAGAGTGAATTATCTCTTCAAGTGAGTAATTAATATTTTTCTGAATATGCGATATTTTTTACCTTTCCGGTTTTGGTCCCCATAATGCAGAGGAATATTTTTACTTATAGACCTTTACACATTGCGATTTCCCATTACTTTTCCTTTAAACTGCTTTTTATTTTAATGCTTTCTGAATGCTAGTTCTCGACATATGAGTATCATTGTAAATATATGTTGCGATTTTTTAAAAATCTTCATTAAATCCACGGCAGAGAGCGTCGCACTTGGGCATTTAAATCCGGCGTTTAAAGGTCAAGATTTAAAGTACTCTTAAGAGTACGGGGACAGATACCAAATACATTACTCAAAATTCAATCCCGACATATTACGTGCACATGAATGGAAAATACTTACCCGTTCACTTATAGGAACGTCGTCCTTTCCTCTTTTCAAAGATGGCGCCCGAATAACTTTACCAGCTGTTTGCACGGCGGTCAAACCGCCGCTCACGTAATCCATTCCAGATCCGTCGCGGCAGCACTTCTGAGGTGTTGCATTATCCAAACATGACCACTAACAACTTCTGGCGGGAACGCGCGGCACTATGTGCTCATCCAAGGTTGTTTGAAATGGGATCCACTATCAAAAGATTAAAGCGTACACATTAAACCCTTTCTTACTTAATAGGTTAAACTTATAAGTATTAATAAATTACTTTCTTATAAAATTGGATCTAAATAACGACTGCAGAATAAAAAATGTGTCATACACATTGTTTCTTCGTGCGATCTTAACGGCAAGTTAAAGTTTCCAATTAAAGAGGAAGTGTGAGTCTGAAAAAACGCAAGTATTTTAAGGAACTATGGATACTATTATCGAGAGTGAAGTTTGAATACCGTGAGATACTACATCATAAAAAACATTAAAACTGAAATAAGTAAATGTGTAGTGTTTGCTTTAGCCATGCACTGTAAAATCTCGAAATTTCGTAGTATACACGCACATAAATTGGGCAGCTGTGTCTGTATACAGGATTTTTTTAACTTTTTCCATATACATCATTGAAACGATTCATTAGCATAATTTAAATGATTCATTAATTCCATGGAAGATAACTGTACAATTGAAACAATATTGCCACTTTCTATAAATTAGGAATGTTGTACTCGCCTCTAAATTTTGAACAAATTCCGATTATGCACGTCACTCTTTTCTGACAGTAACATTTTCTTTACCCTGCTGACGGAACATCAGACATAAATGCTGGTACTCAGCTAGTAGTTTAATGCATGTAACTCATTGGAAAGCTTTAAAAGGAATTAACAATAAGTTTGGCTCAAATGAAAAGTATTATATTTATAATAAAATACCGTATACGTTTACGAACTAGATTAGATAAGACACGATTAATTCCTGAGATATTCTAGGAAAAATCTGATGTGGCCAACACATGACTTTCTCCATATTTGGGGTATAGATATTTAAATTATTATGAATAGCATTATAAGGCAAAATTATTATTTCCTATCGTAAAAGAATACAGTCGTCCTTACTGCCGTAAATTACGTATATTTTGAATATGTTTACAGAATTCACCGCTAGTTGGTGGCGCTGTATACTGGAAATTACGAAAAAGTTGAATATCTCCGAAATGGATGGTTCTACAAAAATTTGTTTCAAACAAAACTTGGAAGAAATATTATTCTCTACAACTTTGGTCCTCACGAAGATTACCAATAACGACGTTTTTAAGGAGATCTTTGACGGAAACCGAAAAATCCGATTATTTATAAATAATTCCTAAACAATAACTGCTATGGAAAATTGTTTCAAATGAAAGTTGTAGGAAATTACATTCTTTATAACCTTTGTATAGAATTGTACGTATACACAATAATGATGTTTTAACGGAGAAATATCGCAAAAACCGAATCGGGTTCCGAATAAACCTCGACTTCCGGTTAACCGGTATTGTCCAAAAACTAATCAGTTCTTTGTACTCACCCTAAAGTGTTATATATGAAATTTGGTGTCGATATGGCAAGTACTTTTTGAGTTAGAGCGCCCACAATGACATACACACGCGCACACAGATATCATTCCGAAAATAGTCTAAACGTGTTCTAGGGACCTCAAAACGTGTATTTCCGTTGAAATCTCGAAGTCGATATTTTCGTGATCACAATACTTCCCCTATACTACGTATGGAGAAAGTAAAAAGGCGGACAAGGAAAGAGAAGCCAACCTTGAAGTACGCATTTTTCCTTATTTTTCAGAAGGTATAATACGTTTGTAAATTATCCCAAGAGCGTAATCTAATTCTTAATAACAACATATTGTCGATTAATATGCTTTATGGACTAATCTATCGTAATAAGTTTACATTTCTATTCTTTCGATAATATTTTCAGTCTTGTGAGCCCTCTCCGTTTCCCATACGCCCTTGATTTTCATATCCACGATTCTGGAACCGATAGTATTTTCAAGTAACGTAATTCCCGAGGACAGCGAGTTCCTGCTTTAATGACAATCGGTGGTAACAGGAAATAAACCACCTCGAGTGTGTTCTGAGATACACCAAATTATCTTTACTTTCTCCATACAAAGTATAAGGGAAGTATTGTGATCACGAATAAAATCGACTTCGAGATTTCAACGGAAACACACGTTTTGAGGTCCCTAGAACACGTTTAGACTATTTTCGTAATGATGTGTGTGTGTGGATGGATGATGTCTGTATGTGATTGTGGGCACTCTAACTCAAAAAGTACTTGAGGAAAGAATGTAATTTCCTACAACTTTTATTTGAAAAATTTTCCGTAGCAGTTATTGATTAGGAATTATTTATAAATAATCGGATTTTTCGGTTTCCGTCAAATATCTCCTTAAAAACGTCGTTATTGGTGACCTTTGTTAGGGCTAAAGTTGTAGACAATAATATTTCTGCCAAGTTTTGTTTGAAACAAATTTTCGTAGAACCATCCATTTCGGAGATATTTAACTTATTCGTAATTTCCAGTATACAGCGCCACCAACTAGCGGTGAATTCTATAAACACATTCAAAATATACGTAATTTACGGCAGTAAGGACGACTGTATTCTTTTACGATAGGAAATAATAATTTTGCCTTATAATGCTATTGATAATAATTTAAATATCTATACCCCAAATATGGAGAAAGTCGTGTTGGCCACATCAGATTTTTCGTTTTCGTAATTATCTGTTAATGAAGGTGTTCCCAAACTAGAGGTCGCGAAGTGTGTATTTCCAGGGGTTCGCGAAGACGAAATGTTTTTGTTTTATTTTTCAATTTTTTATATGGATATATTTAGAATAAAACCGATTTTGCGCAAATAAAATAGATATGTTAAAGATGCTGAAATTAGTAATATATTTTATATTTATTAGTTATTGGATGGGTTTACAATGGACGGCTGTCTTAACGGAGGTCATATAAATTTGGGAACCGCATTTTTATGAAGTAAAAACATCAGGTAACAAAGTTAAGGAGCATAAAAGATATTTAAAAAATGGTTCAACACAATGCCAGGTAATTTTTAAGAGGAAATCCCCCAGAAAAATCCATCACGCGAACTAAATATCTACGACAGAGTAAAATATTTTCAACAATAACAGCAAATCAACCGATTTTCAGGCCGAAAAAAGGGAAACGATTGCAAAACAAATACAAGTGCATAGCGGAGTCAAAATGCTGAAACGCGAAAATAGGTCTGGCCGTGCTTATAATCGTAGTAAATTCTTCAGAGGTTACGAAACAGCGATTTCAGAATGCCTACTCCAATTCCCTTCTTTAGAATAATAGTGGGAACCATGGACAATTTTCCGAGTGGGAACAGCGAATCCCGGGTCATTCACCGAGGCGAGTAAGACTGAAGATCTGGATTCCCACGCCAATTCGCGTTGGCAATCGCAAAGGCGGCTTTAAGTTTTCCAACGAAGCCACAAGGATTCCACCTTTCCTCCTCATCTCCCTCTCCTCCATCACTAAAACCTAGATACCTTTTAATCGATACAATCCAGCGCTTTGGTTAACGCTCTCGTCCAAGCGCATCCAAGCGCCTACGATTCCGAACTCGTTTGTTTTTTTTTTAAAGCCGTTCGTCCATTTCCTGTTCCTTTTAGCCGGCACCTAGCACTTATCACACTCAACTTTGGTTCCTCGTAACTCGCATCTCCAATCAGAATCATTCCCTTTTTCTCTCTATCTCTCTCTCTTTTGACCAACATTCGGCCTTAGAACACCTATCACATACATATCTATCTCCTAAAAACCGCTTGGACCTTTCTTATCGCTCATGCAACTATAGTTGTAATGAGATGCAATAAAAGCTCCATTGTCGTCTTCGGTGTCCGATAATACGAAAAAAATGTAAAAACGTTGATTTACCTGCCTAGGTTTAGTATTTTTTCACAAAGCTAAACTACAGAATGTAATTTACAATGTACGGTGAAGGTCTCCGAAGACAATTCACTCTTCTTCATTGGAACCGAATCCTTCCCCGCAATATCCAGCAATCCCATCAGACAACTCATATCTCGTTCTTGCGATGGATACTTGCTCAAATCGATTAATAGTAGGTAACGTGTCGATTAACAATTGCGATCCACGATTCCAACAAAATTCTCAAAGCGATCGGACTAAAATTCTCTGAAATAGTAAAATAGACCATTGGAAGCGTTTATTCCGTTCATAACCCAGGTTTAAGATACGCCGTAGTAGCAAATAAGGCATAATGAGACAACGGAACTCTTTAAAAACGCCCTTTCCGAACGAAAAGGAGGGTGGGAGAAGGGAGCGTAACACCGATTTTGCCGGCGCAAGAGGGCAAAAAGGGCGACCTCGCCGATTTCATCACTCGAAGAGGATTTGGTAACATGCCCACGAGACCTCTCACGACTGCTCGAAAGGACAGTAACAAAGGTTGGGCGAGTGCACACTTTTTGCCACGACTTTAGAGGTATCTCTTCCGTGAAATTATAAATTCGACCAAATATGTGAGATTTAAGAGGATTTGAAGGATGTTTCTCCAACAGTTGTCTTTACCGGAGATTACTCGCAAAAAAAGAAACTTACTAAAGTTTCACTCAAGCTACAGCACGATATATCCACATTTCCTCAAAATTGAGCTACAAGTCACAAACACCTAAGTTTATGAGCAAATCCAAAAACGGTGGACTCTAATAGAACTTAAGAATAGTCAAATTAATCACATTTTAAGATCTACCCCTGGCCCTAAGAAAACTCACGTTCCACATCCCAACGCCTAATCCAAGGCCTATCATATCGCGTTTCCCGGGGGCAAGTGAAATTTATGAATTCCCAAAAATCTGACATTAACCTAATTCGTAAAAAATAACTAGCAACCCTAACCTGCATTCCGCAATTACTCTAATCGAAACGGAAAATATTTTAATCGTGCCACGTGACACACTTGTTATTGCACGGTTCCCCTCGATTATGCTTCGCCTGCAACCAACAGACAACACGTAAGAGAGTAAAATGACGTTGGGAGAAGGCTGACACACGCTCCGGCGGGAAACGGAATCGCGCAATGGACGAGGTGGAGTAATACGCAACTACATAACGGATACTCGACCAGATGGAACTTACACGAAAGCAAACAAATGGCTTCCAAATTGATCCTGTAATTAACCCATGCGAGTAGCGCGGATGGCTAGCGTTATAAGTATTCTACAACGCATTCGTTTTTCACGAGTATCACGCCTAACAAGCGGCGGAAGGCACGATGGCGATGTAGCCACTTTTCTGCTCTTCAAAATTCCTGTCAAAGTGTTCGGTCACGAGAGGGAAGTGGGGCCGGAAACATCTATCGGTGCTGACGATCGCAATGCGGAGGTTAATAAGTATCCTAAGAGGAATCAGTCGCGAAATTTTACTTTTTAAAAACATCGCTAAATTTAGGTTCATCGAGGCGTTCGAACAAGCCTCGCATATTGTTATAGTTCTGCTGGTCAACGGCCTTAAAAGATGTTCACTAAACGTTCCGAAGAGTAAGCATTATGTGTAAAGGATCTCGCGATAAAGCGAGCAGCAGATATAATGAAGCACTTCTCCGAGTTTTTCCCACCGCTGAAACATTTCAAATGACTCAGACGTCCGCTCGCACCTCCAGCGGCAGAGTCCCAACAATAAATATAATGGATCTCTAATGTGCACCATTTATGCTTTACGTCGAAACTCGCAGTTAACGCGAAGGAAAACGATCAGAAATAACTGTCATATCTTAATTATCATTCTAAAACAAGAAAAACCTGCTGCGAATTACCTCTAAAGGTATTAAAGGATGTGTTGCCAACACCACAAAATTCTATACTGGAAGAAATTATTCTTTCCCAGTGGCGTAGATACCGCCCGGGCAGCTCGGAGGCCCGTGCTTAAGGGGGGCTCGCACGAGATTGAATGTTGAGACCAAAATGTTAAGAATTTACACTTGTTATTCTTCAACCTTGCCGGGACAATTCTGAACCATCGTTCTAATGAAAGGAGTAGAAAAATTCCGTAGACCCAAAGAAGGCAGTATAGGCACATGATGTCTATGGCCTAATCCTCACTTACGGGATAAATATCGTACAAAACGATGAAAAATACAATAGGCCAAGATAAGAGACGCCATCTCTGTGCAACCTTAATTAAGCAGCCTATGGCCATGTGGTTAGGATGAATCGACTGTTTACAAATAGTATAAACAGATTCCTCGCAAAAAACCGTCTCATAACTCTTGCAGACGATGCTGTTTCGGTTATGAGATAATGAAAGAAGCATTTGAATTGCATCTGATGTTTGGTCCACTTCCCATAGCACGATACTGCTTTGCCATGGCTAGTAACTCACAATCAGTTTGAGAATGTCTCTTCGTGGTGATGGAAATCGGATCTCTCGTTAGCGATCAACGACAATCATTATTTCATCTACATAATACTTTCACTATTGTGAGAGTCAATCATGTCGACGTACAAGCGTTTGAGCGGGTCCAAAATCGAAAAAAGAAAAACCGAAGAACTTTAAAAACGTAGTAAACTTCCAAACACTATAACTAAGTTTGTACAACAGGATTCTACACGTGATACAGGAAGTGATATATGGTGTGCTACTGATAAAATATCGGGTACTGAAAATGGTGGCGATAATAGCCTAATTAGTAGCTGATTTCATTTCGGTCTTGCTTAAAAAGTGACATCGCTAAACCTTCAACTGTGAAAGAAGTAGCTACTCATTTAAAATGCTGCGCTATCCACCAGTTTTCCAGACCATTGTACGGTATTAATGCTATTTCTAACGATTCCAGTCACTCTCGCAAGTTCAGAACGTGCATTTTCGAAAATTAAAATTATTAAGACTTATTTGAGAAGTACCATGGGACAGGAAAGACTAAGTGGATTGATTTACTCTCTATTGTGAATGAAGTAGCGTGTCTTCTGAGGAACGATATGTATCACATCATTAACGTGTTTGCTGAGCGAAAAGTTCGGCAACAGATCATCTAACTCAAAAAGAAATGGTGAGTACAGCAATAATTTATATTTCATCTACTTTTATATTTTTGCGGTAGATTTAATACCCCTCTTACAGAGACATACCGTTTGCGTCCGCTGAAATCCATGCCTCAAGCGTGTGCAACCACATTTTTCATTAAGTTAGTATGTTGTCTTTCTATCTCTAATTTACGACCTTTCTATTACTTATCTTATGAGCTCATACCTTATGCTTTCGTTCTGAGGTCCCTTTCTGTCTGTGTTTACGTCTAAGATTTTCCTTTTACTTTTTTCTTTCTAAGCACAGCCCTCAGTCAGTTCAAGATGGGCCCTAGCTCTCGTGCGGTGTGTGACATGATATTTTGGATGAAATAAGTGAAAGTAGCTTTTGCAATGACTCTGAAGAATCGAAAGGATATTCTGTTGATAAAAGTAGTGACGATACATTATAATCCGAGGGAGAATTATTCCAGCTTAAAGTGAGTTATCCGCAGAAAGATATTGTGTCCGACATTTGGGATATCGAGAGTGCTAACCCTCCTCAGCCCTTTGTTGTTTGGGAAACAACTAGTAAGATTGTGTGATGTAAATGATTCGTTGCAATACTTTGAGTTGCTTTTGACGAAGCTCTCATTTACCTCACTGTACTCCAAACGAATTGTTATGCGAAACAATTCTTGTCTTGCGAGGAGAACTTAATTGCGGCGCTCAAAAAATCTCGTTATCAGAAGTGGGTTCCAACTAATTCTAATGAAATCAGAGTGTTTATAACTATAACTACGTTCATGGGTTTTGTTCAGAAACCTAGGTATGAAATGCATATGAGCGAGGAAAGATTTTCATTACAGAACAAATTTTTGCATTTTGTGAATAACAATGATAATGACATTGTAACTAAAGATTCAAATTGTATAAAATATTGCTAATTAGTGACCATTTAAAAATATTTCCAAAAAGTGTACATGCCATTGTTGACGAGTCATTGCTATTGTGGAAGGTAGGTAGTCTTGGAGGCGGTATATTTCAATGAAAGCTTCTAGATTTAAGATTTAAATGTTTGAAGTGTGCGACCCATCAGGTTATCTGTGGGATTTCATTATTTATAGTGGTAAAGAAACAAAATTAGGGTGAGAAATAGCATCAAAGGAAGACACATCATCGACGAAAGTCGGTCTTACATTGCATGATAAGTTGTTAGATTCTGGTAGGTGGACATATATGGAAAATATATACATATTATTTGAGAGATCAACAGATGCCGTAGGGACTGTAAAAATAAATAGGTAGCTAAGTACATATTAAAACAGTGGTTCTTAACATTTCTCGTCTCCTACCACCCTTCTGATCTTCTAAAATCCCCACGCCCCCTTCCCCCAGAAAATTTTCTTTAATGTTCTTAAGGGTTTTATCAAAAAAATCTTTGTAATTTTTGTTTTATTAGCTTCTTTGATCGAGATCAACCGAACACAAGATTAGAATAATCGAAAACGAGTCATTTTTCTGAATTAGGCATACTTTTGTACCAACTTAACTTGAAAACACTTCCCAGCTTAACATAAAATAATAATACTTTCACAATTACACACAGGATTATCACAGTAATCACTCGTGGCAACTTCAAGTCGGCCAACTCGTGAGGCGGTCAGACACGCTGTTGTCACATAATATTATGCTTTCAGGTTAGGCACAAATTGCGTAAAAAATCCTTGCCGTTTTTACGAAAAAATTATTTTGGTCCAAAAAGCTTAACGCCCCCCTGGAATCCTCGTACGCCCCCTAGCCCCCCTTCCCCGGTTGAGAACCTCTGTATTAAAATATAAAATTTCATCACCGGAATCATCAACAAGGACTAAATAAAGATATTTATATTTTATTAAATAATATATGGCATCTTTAATACTGTGTATTTTTAGCAATTATTCAATGGTATATTAATTATATAATTAGCATTAAATTCCTAACGAAATCGACGTCGCCGAAAAAAATTCACGCTGACGGGTTTAAATGCCGCAAAAAAAGCACGCTTGAGGGATGAAGATGTTACACTTTAATAACAGGTCGAGTAAATAGAGGATGCTTTTCTTCAGTGCGTTGGCATGGTACATTTATTTCAAATTTTCTTAAAGCATTTTAAATGTGGGCGAATTTTCCTCCTGAAACTACGGAATACGTTCACACGGAAAAAATTTAGCCCGGGGGCCCAAGCATGCCAAGCTACGCCACTGTTCTTTCCATAAGTTTCACGTGCTATAAAATTCTAAACTGCATAAAAAGCTTTCCAGATGAGATATTACACGACTCATCTCTCTGTCACACTACGTGAATGCAAGACGAATGCATCAACACAACGTACCAGAGCAGTCGATGACACGCACAATCACAAAAAATCCTGGAACATTTCAAGTTCAATTAATTGACAAGGCCGGAACCACTAACCTAAATCTGATCAATAAAAACATTGAAAGACAACTATTAATCCGAATGTTATCAAAGGCTACAATATTTAAGCAAGCTCAAAGCATCTGTTCTTCTTTTAAATGGCAGTAATATAAAGTTCTAAGGAGGTAATCCAAAATTTCTTACAGTGATCGTAAAAAATTCAACTCCACTAGAAGTGATGGTTCGAATATGAATAGATTATAGAGAAACCACTTTTAAAGTGACACAAAAGTCCTCGAAATGGAAAAAATGTGAAACTGGATATAAAAACAATTACATAGACAACTGTACTTCAAATAACAGTAAATTTCACCAATCTAACACATCGTAGAAAAGGATATTCTGAAATAACTGAACGAAAATATTAAGAAATTCGATTACCTACTTGAAAATGAAGCAAAAGCTTCCCCTCAAACAGCGACCCTGCTCTTCCGTTAAAAGCTAGCGACGGTGACGAAGTAACAGACGAAGAATAAAATCTCATACGAAGATATAAGTATTTCGTATAAAAAATAAAACGGAAAAATTCTCGATCCACAATCAGATGACTGCAGCGGCAAAATCAATGCAGTAAGCACGCTTTAGAGTAGTTATGGAGATATTCTTTTGTTAAAGCATACAATATAATAACTCACAATCGATGTTTATCAATATAAGGCCAATGAGAAATGGTAATCAAAAGAGGAAGAATGGGACGATAGACCGAAATGAATTACTTTTATTTACATGCTCGAAAATTTTTCACTAAATTTACATTGTGGATGCACGACACCGCGTACTGAAAAAGTGGATCTTGAGCCATAAGTCACGCTCGCTCGGACGCACAAAACAATTATAAGCGTTCATTACCAGCTTCTTAAACTTCCTTTTTAACCTACAAAGCAGAGGAGTGGGTCGTGCGTTGCTGAGACAATGGGAAACGAATGATTTGGAAATACAGAGGAGAAAGGAAGATTTCAATGGAGAGATGTTGTGGTCGAGGATGGGAAATACCAAGGAGGGAGGGGTGCGTGGCTGGAGAGAAAGGGGTGCAGAGTGGGGCGTGGTTAGAAGAGGATGTGACGTGGTGGGAGGGGGTCTGAGGGGAGGGAGGAAGCTAGAGGGCCTTTCTTGAGGGGATTATAAATAACGAGGGCATGAGACGAGGCGTGGAAGGGAAGAAACGTAATGGAGACACCTTCCTGTCTAAGCTAACATCCCCACTTCCTTACTATGATAACGAAAGAAGAAACATCCAAGGTTTTCCGATTTATGGCACTGCAAAAAAATATCATTTATCCGTGTATAGAGATGAGGTTGAGTTGAAAACATTTCCTGAATGGAATGTGCAGCTAATCAATAGTTTATTACTATAACATAAAAAAATAAAATGGCAAAATTCATGAAACTCATCAATTATTACGGAGCGATGTGAAGAAACATTTTTTTGTAAACGTAAAACACTACTGTTAATGTAACGGCGACCGAAGTAAGAGATATAACCACCCTAGCGGAGTGAATCAATACCTAATAACAGCTATATCGTCCAAAAGTATCTAAAGTCTGGAATACAAAAGTGAAGTCCATTCAGTGGCGCATTTAAACATTTGGCCCTGGTTAGTACATGGTCGTATACTGATTTTCTAACATCCAAACTACATTCGACACGCGTTGTCTTCCTCCAAAAACTTTAATGTTTCAAAAATTGGTAATGGCTGATGAATCTCACGTTACAGCATTTACAGCTATTTCATATACTTTTTGGGGTTTCCTAAAAGGTGAGGCCCAGTTACGGCCGTCAGAAACGCCCTCCGATGAATCAGCACCTCGGTAATGTGAATTGGTGAAGGAGGAAATCTTTTAAAAGTCAAAATAGAAAATTAAATTACAAAAACTATTACTAGATTCAAACCGACACCTCAACAAGAGCGGTCGAATTTCCGATTCGTGCGTGAATAAGGAAGTGAAAAACATCCTCTAGTTATCGGAAATTCAATTCTCGGACATTCGATTCACTGGGATTTTACTTCATATCCTCTTTAACGCTCTATCTGAGGAAATAGTGAGGCTATTATACTTCACAGCCATTGTAAATAGAAAATAACATTGAAAACCGCTATTTCCGATCTCATTTCCTCCATAACTATCTACATCTGTTCGCGAGATATCAACATCCGGAGGCGGAGTACCGCTGACGACGGAAACCTTTCCGAACCTTTTTTTATGGAAGGCCGAATTCCTCATACCTTTTGCATTTACGCCATAAGGTACGCACATTAATCAATTTTTGTATTTAACTGCCATTAATTTCAGAATTTCATCCGAGTTAATCTACTCACCACGTAGGAAAACAATATATTTTTCAAACATTTTATATAATATTTTTGTTACTTAGTGTTGCTCTTGATCTATTCCATGGCCCTGCCCCTCGGCTTACAATTAGTAAGCTCTACTTAGCCATTTCCCCAATCCACACAAAGGCGTTAACTGAGCACCGTTATCTTCTCTAACAATCTCTCTCTCTCTCTCTTAACAGGATTTTTTTCTCACCCAAACTATCTATTTAGCTCTTATCCTCTATTACACTTCTTATGTTGAGCTTATATTTATGCTAATTTTAAATATTTTATTGGTTTATTATTTATAATTCCATTTTCCCTGTGATATGAAATATTTATTTAAACATGTGCCTGAACTCGATTTCCAATGTAAATCGTATTTTCGAATGAATAATGCTCTCGCTTAAATGCATGCAATCTGCCGACACGTGCTGTCAGGGTATTCGCATTTAAATCTAACCTAGACCATGGGTTTTAGAATTGGCTACAAGATTACGACCAGATTCGCCCAGGCCTGCGTGCTGTAAATAATTGCGATTAGTAATTCAGATCTAAGTGTCATTGCTTATTTCACAGGTAGCGTATATCTAGTTGATGACTTATTTTGGTTAAACTTGTTTCTGATTGTCCATTTAAAACATTAAAATCAATACGAAGTAAAATAAACAAAATTCATCATGTATACGAGTTCGTCACTCATTTTTTGCTATTTAAAAGGCATTCTGCAATGTTTTCGAAAAATACTTGCGCACTGTGAATAGCAAATTAATAAACGATCCAAAAAATTTTCTAATAGAAAAACTACCAATAAGTCGGAATTCTTGTAAACCTTGGACCTTGAAAGATAATACAGCGGATGATTGACTTTATTTTATTTAAAGAGATAAAATCCAGATAAGCTATATCAAAAGAATAACACCGCAAAATTTACCGCGAATTCGATCGTCACAAACTAATACCTTTTTATTTTTTTACGTAAAGAGAATATATGCCTAAGCATGCGTAGCACGCATTAATATACCGTACTTACCCAACTATATGACGATGTTTTTTTGTTCAAAGGTTGTGCCTCCTCTTAAACTCACTAGCAAAGGAATAAATAAAAAATCTGATGTGGCCAACACATGACTTTCTCCATATTTGGGGTATAGATATTTAAATTCTTTTTATGAATAGCATTATAAGGCAAAATTATTATTTCCTATCGTAAAAGAATACAGTCGTCCTTACTGCCGTAAATTACGTATATTTTGAATATGTTTACAGAATTCACCGCTAGTTGGTGGCGCTGTATACTGGAAATTACGAAAAAGTTGAATATCTCCGAAATGGATGGTTCTACGAAAATTTATTTCAAACAAAACTTGGAAAAAATATTATTGTCTACAACTTTAGCCCTAACAAAGGTTACCAATAACGACGTTTTTAAGGAGATATTTGACGGAAACCGAAAAATCCGATTATTTATAAATAATTCCTAAACAATAATCGCTATGGAAAATTGTTTCAAATGAAAGTTGTAGGAAATTACATTCTTTATAACCTTTGTATAGAATTGTACGTATACACAATAATGATGTTTTAACGGAGAAATATCGCAAAAACCGAATGGGGTTTCGAATAAACCTCGACTTCCGGTTAACCGTTATTGTCCAAAAACTAATCAGTTCTTTGTGCTCATGTTAAAGTGTTATATATGAAGTTTGGTAACGATATGGCTAGTACTTTTTGAGTTAGAGCGCCCACAATCACATACACACACACATCATTCCGAAAATAGTATAAACGTGTTCTAGGGACCTCAAAACGTGTATTTCCGTTGAAATCTCGAAGTCGATTTTTTTCGTGATCACAATACTTTCCCATTACTACGTATGGAGAAAGTAAAAATAATGACCGATTCTAGCATGGTTTAGATGACATTATCTTTGCACTGCAAATTGTGATGACAATGTTTAGAGATTTAAGTAATAAAGAACTCCAATAATATTGTTTAATTCATTTGCTTCGGAGTGCCTTATAACAAATTTTTCCTCAAATTAGCATCTGTAAAGGTGAGGTCGTCCCAAATTCGAGGCTGTCTTTCAGTCGGGTAAATGCAAAACTGTTGAAATGATATGAAGAACAACGAGATTCTTTTATTAGGAATCAATAAGACATCGCCTCAAACATTTTGCCATGGCATTACTTTGAGGTGGCCTTCAATTAATCGCAAGCATTTAACCTCACCCAATGAAAATGTCAAAATGAAACTGAAAAAATCTCCAGCATTATCAGACATGTTACTTTCTGAATTCTTCCACCAAGATAAGGGATAATTTACGAAAATATCTATATAATTATATTACACGAAAACATTAAACAATACGAAGCATGACTAGAGTGAATCATCAAAAACTTTCACGCAGACTCTCTGATAAATGTCAAGTACAGGTCGAGGTAAATTGGTACGTTTGAGGGTTGAGTTAGATTTGGAGAGAGTGGAAGGTGCGCAGACGTCGAGAGGAAGAGTGATGGAGAGGCATCGGGAGGAGAAGGGATACAAGAGAGGGAATAAGAGAATGAGGAAGTGAAGAGGCTATGGGGCGCCGATAGGTCCCGGAAGGAGGCCGAATAAGACCGTCTGCCTAGCACAGATCCAGTCTCTATTTAGAGACGAGATGCATCCGACGGATTGGAGATGGGGCAATGGAACACTGGCCAGCAGATGCACCCCTCCAGTTCGCCACCTTTCGACCGAACAAAGGTCTACATACTTATGATCGGAATGATTCTCAAGGAAGCGGAAGGATGCGATAGGGACATCCAAACTATTTTTTAAGTGTACGAGAAAAAAATCCAAAAATGTTTTTTAAATGTGACATTTTCTATGCATGGCGATTAGCGTAGGCTGCACGCGCGCAGTCATTAAAAATAAACACTCGATGATCTTTATGAAAGAAACGAATTCGGGGACGCGTAATTGAACATAAAGACTGTAGGTTCGACACAAAGAGGTATGGGATAAGCATTCTAGCGACATCAGATTTGGACGTCCTTCACCCGGAGACAATGAGTGCCTTTCCTAAGAATGAACTAATGCTAACACAGGTTTCCCTTCACCCTTTTCGTTTTTAAGGCTTTCACATTCATCGATAATTGACCAAATTACCGTTAAAATGTGTCCTGATGAAGAATGGCGATTGAAATAAGTGAAATAATCTACATCAGTACGACTGCCAAGAACATGTCGTTTGCCATGCACATAATTATCTTAATCAAATAATACTTTAACGATTTAATTCAATTCCGTGTATTTATTGCGATAGAGAGCACTTCCATCAAATGATAAATTTCACTGGATTCTATTTTTTTAGCAGGTTTTATATTATAACTAAAATAATTAGTGCATCGCCTTACACAATATGAATGCACTGATCACGGAATGAATGATTATGAGTAACAGCCAGAACAAATCTGCCCGATAAAAGTTTGAGTTATTTCGGTTAAACCGTCAATAAAAACGCAAAAATATTATGTTGAATCTAATTCGCGCAGGGAAGAAAAACATTTCCAAACCTAGACATTTCTTCGAGGCATATGATCAGGGCCAGCAAAAGGGGGGATGCGGCGGATGTGAGGCATCCGGGCCCCCGAATAATGGGGCCCCAGAAGTTCTCAATTATTCAAGTATCGAGTGTAAATTTTGCAAAAAAATTTACTAAAAATCACTTGCAAATTGATTTCCAATAAATAAATACTCCGTAAAAGTTATAATATTAAACTGGGACTCCATAAATCGTTCGTTATTACTATAAATAATAATATGTTGGGCCCCCCATTGATATTCGCATCCGGGTCTCCTTCAGTGCTTGGCCGACTCTACATACGATAGTTCTAGAACTATTACTTAAAATTTACAGTTCATAAATATTCATGTTGACTTTACACAACAAAGTTGCTTTGTTTCTCAATATTATAGTTTTCATAAAGGGGAAATGGCCAAGAAAAAGACGACGGGTTCAGCGCATGATGCGAAGTGCAATCAGTCGTGCGCCATTGTCTCATCTCACTTTACCGTTACGGAGATGACGCTTGGCTGAATACGTTCAATCCAGCCACTAATTTCTCCACTCCATTCAATTCAGTCTCCCTCACTCTTCCTTCCTACCAGTCTATCATCTCCCCATCTTCAATGTACGCGACCCTGTCCCTCAATGCATTCACGGATATCTTCCTTTGCCTAATTTGTATTCTGAAGTTGAAAAATGGACTCCCAAACGAAGAACGGATTATAAGAACATTTATACCGTGAAATGATATCATCACTACTTCACTTTCCATTTCACATCCTCCTCAATATCAGTGCAGCTTTTAAACATCCTCTGTTTATATAGCTTACCTGGGAAGCAAAAAAAGATGTTTGTACCAATTTAACAATAAATGAGAATTTCAACGATTAAACTATCGATTACGATCCTTTAAGTTGTCTTAAAAGACCTAAACACAAGGTTATAATGGATCCCCCTCAAATTACAGCCTATGCTTCTGCTTCCAGTAAATTGGCAACACTGAGCGATGGAAAATATTCAATTTACATGTTTGCTGGACCGGATTTTTATGGAACCTATATTTAATGTCAGTTGTGAGAAATGTATTTTTGTTAACAGTAGCGTGGCAGTACTTTTCCTCTCAAACAGAGTACCGACTAAAATGAATTTTTTTCAGCGAATTTTAACATAACTTCCGAATATCAATTAATGATTATCACTTTGAAATTGATAGCTTTTGTTTATAGCAAACAGTGATCAAAATGTTTAAAATTGAATTTTTAGCTATCGGTTTTTGTAAATGATAAACACAAAACCTCAAGAAAAACCAACTAATTATCGTAAAATGTTCCTCTTTTGCCTGAAGCGACGCGGTAACACCTTTGTCCTGTTATTCAACTTATTAAAATACGCCACGTAACCTATATCACGGTGAATATACAAATGCCATGACAATTTTCCTGAAAATATACGTGTATATACGTACTACATATGTATTGCGAACCTAAGTTGAAAGCTTAGAAAAAATCCTAAAGTGTCTCTATAAAAGTTCGAAGGAGACGACGCATTTTTCTCTCATTCATCCAATCGACTGCCCTGATGAATTGAACCCTTTTGAAGAGGACGTAGGAGAGATGAAAGTGGTTCATCGCATGGCGGATCGTTGCTAAAGAGACTATGCATTGGTTAATATAGTGTCGGAGAGTAGCCGTTGCCAATATAAGCAATCACGCATATGGTGTGTATTCTTTGATCCTTTGAACGTATTAAGGCCTGAGGCGGACATGTGGCAGAATAAAGCAACTCGAAGTGACAGGAACTATGGACATTTGAATTGGGTGAGAAAAACTTTCAGTTACGATATTTCATAGATTACGTTGATATTACAGCGGTTTGCATTTTAATACATCCCACATTGCCGAATTATTTGTATAATATGCACCATGGCTGTTTTAATTTTCTGATAATCAATGTTTCAAACTATTTGGTACTATATTTTCATGTCTAATGTAATTTCCCCGAAACAAACTCCGTGATCAGCCATTAATCTACGGTAGCAACTCGATACGCTAAATTAGGGATCATAAAAAATTATACGTTGCGTTATATATCATAACAGAAAATTACATAGAGCTCAGCAAGTGAACCGAACACGAATAGGCACACGGACATCAAAAATGCCGAATATTTTTTACCTTCGATAAATGATACATGAACAAAGGCCGAGAGAAAGAAAAGGGCGTGAAGACAGACACAATCGAGGTGTAAAGGGAACACATGAAGAATTCCGATGCTTTCAGGATACGGAAAACGACAGCTCACGAATCGTGGCAACCACTTGGAAGCTCGAAACTTACATTTCCTAACTTTCTCTCTCTCTCTCTTTCTGCTCTTTTCCGCCCTCCACGGGAGAACTGCGCGCCTCCATGCGTGACCACCCACCCACAAATCCTTCCCCAACCACCCGAGCGTACCTCCCTTTGCACGACTCGCCTCCTCCTCTCTACATTCCAACTTAAGACACATACACGCCCCTAGACGCTATGCACCAGCAAATCTCACCACCCATCCATCCTACAGAACAACTTAACATCCATTCTCCTTCCAGAATCCTTGATCTCTTTCGTCTAGAATGCTTCAAACCAGTAACTCCTCGAAAAACCGTCATTCGGCATAACGGACGTCTGTTACCTTCTGCACGTATGAGTTGCCATATTACGGAATCGAGCATTCATGGCGTCTCGTATCCATAACGCTTTCGTATGGAAGAAATTCACGAAAAAATTCCGATATTAGGACCTGGATTTTAATCCTATACCTATCTCGCGCTCTCTCATCTCGTGCGAATAAATACGAGTGCTTTTATTTAATTATAATAATAGCCCGTCTTTTCTCAGCGGCGAGGTTTAGATAATCTAGCCCATTCTTACATCTAACAATAAGCCGGTGTGACACGCAAACATCCATGCCTTAGACGGGATTCGAACCCGCAACCTCGGTATCCGAAGGCAGTTGCTCAAACCACCCGTCTATCGATAGCGAATTACTTGAATGCTTGTACAAGTTTATGCCATAAAGCGAATCGCATCGAACGAAAATATCGATATTTAAAAGTAGATGAATAAATAGCAAATAAGGAAGATCGGAAATTTAGAGATCTCCGAATAAGTGGGAAAAGAACCAGATGTTGAATAGCAAAGCATTTAACAATACTATATCTACGAAACTAACGGCATGAATATCACAGAAACTCTACACAAGGTTTCACCCACGAGTTAAAATGACCGGCAATGCCGATAGATAAGGTTCTCTCATGACACTCTGGGTAAGAAGACTTTTGTTCCTCTACGTCCTTATCTTTGGATCAATATGAAGTTATTAAGCAATTTATCCCACCCCGATAAAAGGGCAAACGCCCTCAACTCCTCCTTTCCTCAATCCTCTATTTATTCATATATTCGAAGCTAATTTATTATCTGTAAAAACCATAAAACAACACAGATCTGGCATAAACTCTTCTCCATTTACTTCCATCGCCTCTAGCATTTAGTTAGGTCTGCTTTTGGAAGCGATTTTAAATCTATCTAACTAAATATATTATTATACCGTTTCTACATTTTTGACTGTAATGTAATACGCTTTAAAAAACGACAACATTGGTTTCCTTAATCAGAAGACTTTTAAACACAGTCTTCTCTTGTAACCTTTACACGTGCGTTACATCACAAACGAGAATAAAGACGTCACGAGATTTATACGTCATTATTTATTTTTACTGGAACGAGTTCGCCCCAATCACTTTTTACTGCTGAATTTGTCTTAACTCTCACTATCTTTTGTAAATCATCTTCCTTTATCTTCTTAATCTATCTAATTAATTGGATTCGTGCGTTTCCTTTCTCCGCATTCCGCAGCATTTCCTCACCTTTCAAGTTTTTTACACTTTAAATTGCTCTCTCCATGCTACAGTTACCTTATCTATCGTATTAGCAGACATAAATATCCGGGAAGCATTATCTCTTCTAAGAATTATGTTATCACAGATATAAATTCTTTCCAATTCTCAAAAATCTTAGCCACAAATTCTCATCTCTGAGGGTTATCCTACATTTTCTCCGGAAAAAAAACTTACAGCAAGGAAAAGCGCCAGAAAATGTGTGAGAAACCTGTTAAAAATTTCCGTTCAGGTTTCAGCTCCAATTGCAACATATGTAACGGATAAACTCGAGAAAGCCAAAACTGAAAATGGAAGAAGTTAATATCACTAAAACTGCAAAAAACAATACGACGATAATAAAAATGTAGCGGTGTTGTTAATAAGATTCTAATAGGTCATCACTAGAATAACACCTAGTTCATACTAGATTGAATCTTACAGTGCAGGCGGTTTTAAAGAAAGGGCCATGGAACATTCAAATTAACTCGACCTGTAACATTTTGCCGAACTATTTCCATTAAACTGTTTTTGGCCTATTCTTAATAAACTATGAGATTTTTAGTTCATAAATATCTGATTTATAAACAATTTAAAATACTAGATATCCTAAAAATAATTAAAGATATGGATATCATTGTAAGAAAAGAAAATTTATGGAGGAAAAAAGAACAATTTATGTTCGTAGTGGGTAGGTAGAAATTCTGTTTATCTTTGAAAGGGTGCCGCGGCGACAACAAAATTGGGAACCACTGGTATATAGAAACATACACTAGAGAGATTGGGCAATGAGACTAGAATTTACAGAAGATCCAGCGCAAATACATGAACGAAATACGTGAGATTTATTTAAGGAAACGCCGATACGGAGGTGCGTTTTTCCTTAAGACCATTAGGAATCGGACAGTCAAGACATCGCTCTGTGCTTCGGAGAGGAAGTTAAGCAGTTGAACCCCTTGGTGCTCTTCGTAAATGACTAAGCTAATGGATTCCCTCCTCCCTTCCGTGTATGTCAGTTGTAGAAAGAGTTACGGCTATAATAGTTCAAGAGGCTGATTAGCCAGAAAAACAAACAGACAGAAAGACAAATCATTATGGATCGTAATAGAAGCGACACTGAGAGGATATTTTGATGCAGTGAAACACACGCCCGCCACCAAGTTCATGAGCTGCATGATAAAATGTAAATGCTGAAATGTATTCGTCTTATTGGCGAAATAGATATACAGCCCATTCTTCTGCCTCGTGAAAAAAATCTTTAATATTTCCTTTCACCTCCCGAAAAATGATTCTTTCATATTTTTCTTTATCATAGCACCCAAAATAAAAATGTTGAAAAAAATGTGCATTCACAACGAAGTAAACGATGATCTCCTAAACTGAAGGTAATAAGCCACTGCATTTCGGGTCAGCATTTATTAGTATTGGAAAGGGCGAGACTCAATCAATGACTATACACAAGAGTACGGTCCACTAATAATAAAAACTCAAAAATTGTACAAAATGTATCTGTCCGCATATGGTCACCTCTTCCCTCCAAAAACCGCCCCACTCAAAACCTTCCCCTTCAATCTACCGCAACTATCTCCCTCTATGCAATCCAATAATCCTTTTCTCTCCTCACAATTATCCTTATCAATTTTTCGGAAATATAGGCAACCTCACTGCATTATATTAGGCTCATTCGAAATTTCTACCTTCACTTATCACAGAAATTACTAGTTTCGCTCAAATTTACAGCATTTAATTGTAGGATGGTGCGTTATCGAGGCTCCTTATTTCCGCAATAGCACGAGATCACAAAAGGAAAGTCAAATCTGCAAGAGAAAACTTTTAGCTAGGTTTTGATGCAGTGCATCTCCTGCCAGCCACCAATTTGGTGAATTGCAGGGTAACACGTATATATAAATACTGGTCCAAAATTACAAATTAAAACTCCTATCACAAATTGAAAATGTTATTACAGTTCTTACTGAGTTTGTCATACACTATGACATTAATGTTAATAAAATATTAACTGATTCGACTGCTACAATGGGCGACTTTCCATGCAAAAACATAAACGCTGAAAGAGATCATGACTCAAAATAAGCATAAGTTTCGCGAAGCAAATGAATTAAAGCCCATGAATATCAGGATGAAATTTATAAAATCACGACTGTTAACATATATATGACTACAATATGGCAACCACGCACTACATGCTCATCAGCATTCAGTAAATGCTAACGATTTGGCACGGAGAATCAGCATGGTTCTCGCATTCATCCTGGATTCATTTGTCAATGTGTCGTGTTAGTTTTCCTCTTTGGCACCTCAACTTATTTCAATCGAAGACCTGTGTCATCTCCATCTACGCGCCTTCACCTAACGCAACGTAGTTAGTTCGTGACCAAAATTTTCTCTTACTTAGTTGGAATCAATATGCCTGGGAAAGCAGTAGTTTCCAATACATAACATGCGGATAAAGCGATGCGCCCGAATCCTTTTACCACCACACCACGATCGCAGAAGTAGGTAAAGGACGTGTATTATAGGCGATGATACCACACCAAAGATTTAAAATGCAATTTAAACACAAGAAAAGATTTTTTAAAGGAGAAAAGACTTTCAAACATTTTTAATCAACGAACACATGTGACGTTAATGTTCAAACGGGATAAGTACGTTTCAGTGAAAACGAAAGAAAATCTTGACTGCCACGAGTAGAACGTTGTCATATTAGAATTACAAAAAGTACAGCGCAAGGCAACAAGATTTGTAAAACAAAGCTATGACAGGAAACAAGCGTTACGTCATTTGTAGAGGATTTAAATAATATATTCGCAGAACACCGATTGATTGCTAGATCTGACGTTACAGAGAACTTAAAAGTTGGAAGGACTCAATGACGAGTTTCTAGAAATAATCGAAACTTCCACCTATGCCAGAAAGCAAAATACGAACTGCAGATTGGAAGAGAAATCTATAATAGAGTTTAATTTCTCACGGCGACGATGCACAGCTTATATTCCTCATCAATTTAAAATACAATAATAAAGTTCAATGTTTATAGTCACGAATGTTCGCTTTAAATGCCAATGGTTTCCTACCAGTTTCTGACAGACATTAAATCTGTTTTCCCGTCGGTAAGCCCCCTTTAGTCCGATGGCCGTTCCACTCCTCCCCTCTCCCAACGCAATCCCCTTATTCGAATTTGTCGCGATTTTATTGCCGCTGAGCGGTCACCTCTTTCTCCTCTCACCATCTACCAACCCAACCACAAGCGTCCTTCCCACTCTACTCCCTGAGAACCATTTCTTCTTTCCCCTCCTCCATTTCACACCGAATAACAACGTTTCCGTTTCCTCTAAGCTCAATCTGATGGTGGTGTGCTACGTTGAAACCAGCAGTTCCTAAATAAAATCAGTGGATCCTAACTAAAAAGAGTTAGTCTACATTTTAGCAACTTTTATTTATTATTTTATTGCAAATACTGTCGTCATAGCTAACCCATTTAATTATATACAATTATACAGCGTTGTTACAAAGTCCGCAAGGTGTTTTAAATGCCAATAACTTTTAAATTATTCCAAATAGAACAAAAACAGGAGTGCCAAAAATCAATACAATTTTAAGCATAACATTTAAATTTTTTCTACTTATGCGCAACGAGTCAAGTGCGCACCAGTGCGTTGCTTAGGTGAATATCCTTAGCAACGTATTATGAATGTTCGTTGAATTCAGTTAGCAATTGGCGCTAATAACCTTTGTGTTCATGCGCTCCAAAATAAAAATACCGAACAATTCAAATAAATTGAATCGTATGGTTTAGGGGAAAATTCAGTTTATTGGTCATCTTCACCGTAGTCTCCGCTTTTATTTATTATCGAAAGAGTCTGTTGAGTTTCGTTAGACACAGAAATTTTATTTAAAACCAAATTCCCAATTTCACTCCATCTATACATATCTATAAAGTAAGGTGTTTGTATGTATGTATGTTCTGCTAAGGCTCAGAAACTACAACACGCAGAAAAAAGAGGAAGGTGTCATATTAACCGTTATCATGTGTACGGTGGTGTAGTAAGGTTTTTAAACCGATTCGGTGTACTATTTAATTATAATAAAATATTTTCGTTTATATGGGATTTCCATTTAAAATTTTTTCGTAAATTTCTCGAATTTTTTAACTCCTTACATATATATCGCAGACATATGCTCTCGCAGACTTTTTTGCGGTAAATTATCTCCTCTTTTGGAATAATTTTTTAAAAGAGGGGCTTAAGGATCAAATAAGACGAATTGAAGGGAAAATCTTATTTTTCATTATTGCTCAGCATTTGGATATACTTAGCAACCGATGTAGACAAATTACGTTTGAACTATAAACATACCGTAAACGTAGAAATAGTTGATGAAATACTCATTTAATATCTTCTGATTTGATTGTATGTTTTTCTTTCATTATCTATGGTCTTCTATACACAGGTTAATTCTGCGAATAAACATTAGTGAACTGTTTCTTTTTCTGTAATCGTGTCATTCACATTATAGGTATGTTTGGATATCAATTAAATTGTTTTTATAAGCCTTTTGTCTTATTTTATTTCATATTTTGTTTAAGTGAAAATTACTGAAGATATATAATACAATTACTTCGTTAAAGTTTTTGTGTTTTGTTTTAACAGTTTATCAATAAAAACGGAATTGAGTATTTCATGCTAACATGCAAGTTTTTTCCTATGCTCATCCATTTTGCGTTTCAATAATAATTAGATACTTTTTTGTAATATATAATATCGTTTTGAATTAAAAGAGAGTTTTATCAATTTATTTATTTGAATAATACTTTTGTTGAACTTTATTATGTCTTCTGAACTAAAATTAATAATTCGTGTCTGCGGTTCCATGGGTAAAATGTAAACACTACCGATACACTCACGTAATTAATTACGTTAGAAAAGTAAAACATTTTACTACATTATTTAAAATCGATTCGTTCGAATATCTCAATCTATTATTCAATTAATTACGATGGAAAACACAATTAAGATCAATAATTTTATATCTATTTAGAGTAATAATAGGTATTCTTATTTAGTTTCTCCTGTTATTATGTTGACATACAAACTCATATTCCGCGTAATCAATATTTACTCATCACTACGACACGCTATTTTGTGATTGTTGGTTGTTTATTTAGCAACTGAATAGAAAGCGTCAGTCGCCATCATCAGATACATTGAGCTTTAGGAGATTATTCGTTGGTTGGTTTCGGTTAGTTTGTTGTTTTCGTGTCCATTTTTTGTGTTCTTTGTTTTCGTTCTTTGTTTTCGTTCTTAGTTGTTCATTTTGTATTCTTTGTTTATATTCTTTGGTTGTGCTCTTGATTTTTCTTCCTTGATTACTTATTTGTCGGTTTACACCTTTTATGCCGACTATTGGTTAGAGTTTAATTCATTTCTTTTTTCTTGGTGGTTTTTGTAGTTTTCGTATTGGTTCGTTTCGTGTTCTTTCCACTTTATTTCAAGACTCCTAATGTAGTTTCCCACGCTGTCTTCTAGGCGGGAAAAAGTATAACTATTTGCAGTTCGAAATGCACCCGGGCGAAGCCGGGTACGAAAAGCTAGTATTACTTTAAAACCGAGTTGATTTAACTCATATATGGCTACACTTGATGAGAAAGTAAACTGCGTTTTGTGGTTAGCCGAGCTTAAATCTGTTACATCCATGAGACGCAAGTTTCAGACACGTTACGACAAAATTCCACCTTCTGAACATGCTATAAGAGAGTGGATGAAAAAATTCAAAGACAGATTCAGTGCATGACAAACCGCGTTCCGGTAGATCAGCGATCACTGAAGAGAGCATAGAATCTGTTATAAATGCGTTTAAAATAAGTCGCTCAAGAATTTTCTCCTTAGCAGCGCGCAGTACACACGCGGTTCGCTGCGCGAAGATCGGAAAAAATTAATGCTTAGCTTACTGTTAGTATTTGTATTGATTATTTTGTCCCATTTTCAATAATTAAAAAGTTACCGATATTTAAAACCACTTCCGAGCTTTGAAACAGTATACGGACAGAAACAATAGCAAAAAATTGCAGCTTCCATTACTAACAGAATATGAACGAGTGAAGGAAGAAATGCAGAGCAAATTGCCTAAGGCGCTTTTTTTCACCGACTGCTATCTTTCCATCGGATTAAATAATCACAGACGTGATGTATTACTGGTTGCCTAAATCTGTAGAACATGTACTACTTTTTAGCTATTATTTCCTATTACTCCCCAACAGCTAACCCTCGATACACCGAATGTAGCTCTAATGTAATCCTGTAACTTTGGTATTTGTAACTTACGCCATTTTTGATTTTGTACATGGACAGACAGACGGATGAACCGAATACATAATCGATTTTTTATAAAAAGGCGTAAATTAAGGTTTATTTAGAATTGTAAACTTAAAATTCTTTGCAACTTAGTAATATAATTATATTGAATACAATTATATTACATAAAGTAATTTAATCAATAATTAATTTAAAAATTATATTCATATCTTAAACATGTTAGGTTTCTAATCTATTGACTATTGTCTTGTGACATGAACATGGGCTTCCATAAATTTGAGCTGAAACAATAGTATGAATATATATGACATAAAAATTCCTTAGATTACTATGTTTTGATAAGTCGTAGATGATCGTAGTGATATAAGTCAATATTCCGTAGAAAGAAAGTTCCCATAAAATTATTTTCAGTGGGAAAACTGTAATTGAAATCGCCAGCAATAATTTTTTGTTGGAACTGAAAATATTTCTATATGAATTAGCATATCAAGTGTTGTTTTCGTTTATTTGAGAATAACGGCTAGAATATACCACTATATTTGCATGGAGACAACTTTGTGTGAATTTCCATCTGTAATAGCTTCGTTGAAGGCATCACTTATGACATCAACAACACTGGAATTACAGTATACAGCATTGCTACAGGCAGATTTTGACAACCATTCCTTGTTATTTAAAAAAATCAATAAATGAGCAATCACACGGCACTAAGATGTGCAATAAACGATTAATTTTAGCAATGAAACAAGAAAACGACGATTCATATATGGACGAAGAAAATAAATCAACCAGTGAATTAATATTTATAAAAATGAAAATGGAGAAGTTCAACCATTTCAATCGAGTTTCCATTTTTTAAAGAATTTGAAGTAGTTTAAACTGTTGTTTGTGTGTGTGTGCGCGCGTGTGCGTGCGTGTGTAAATATTAAAATAGAGAAGAGATAAATTATTTAAGGGCTACTCAAAAGTTAAATGTTATTCTTCAATTACTGAAGGTAAACCATTGGATTTTCTTCTTTCTTGCGAAAATTTAACAGTTCCACAATAATTATGTTGTAATAAAATATGAGTTTGACGTATGTAACATTTCATTTTCAAAATAATGGATTCATAAAATTTTGAAAAAAAAAATGAAAAAATATAGTCATGAAAGTTATGCAATAAAACCTTGTAACTTCCACATGCATGCATTTTTAGACGACAATTGTTTCGTTGCAGAACAACATCATGACCTGATGATGTCTGCAACGAAACCATGGTCGTCTAAAAATACGTACATATATGTGGAAGTTACGTTTTTTTTCATTTCTTTATCATGAAGCAGTTCCACCAAGTTACTCCGGTAACTATCACATTGCATTATGCAATAAAAGATTAATTTATAAAGTATCAATTAAATAATGAAGAAAATTAAGTTTCTTAAAAGAACTGCGTAACTTTATCCAATAATAATAAATTCCAAAATTATTTTTCCACCACAGCCAATTAGATCTGGCATTGTATAAGCAAGGCAGTTAACTGCGAGGAAAATTTAACTGATACCGTATCACCTTTTCCCAACCTCCCGTCATAATATTAATTTAGGAAATTGATTTTTTATAAAGATCCAGTCAAAAGCAAGGCACAATATGTCAAAATCTCCGTGAATTTTACTTTTTCTCGGCAGAGAATCAAATCTCACTGGATGATGTTGCCCACAAGAAAAATGACATTCTATTCTCAGAGGGCTTTAAAAACTATGCATTCCAAAAATATTTGTGAATTAAAATCATTTTCACGGCATATGATTGAGTCTAAATAATTGAAGCACTGAAAATTAACGTGCGGTCAAATTAACCGGTTATTTTATTGAGTTTTCGATCTCTGTCAGAAAATGTCACAAACTGTGCAAATGCAGTTTCTTCACCATCGGTGACGCCGACCCTTAATGCTGTTAAGCCCACGTAACGGTTTGAATAAGGATACGAAGAATTACAGAGACGCGGACCCTTAAGGTCTAATTTCGGACCACTTGTCTGTTCGGGGACTTAATACAGTCAGCCGAGAGAGGATTAATGCCACGAACAAGACGACAGTGCTAGTGATCGAAGGAATGGAAGAGAATTTGTCTCCTCTAATTAAGGATTACATGCGACTAGAAGCCCAAAAGGAATCACCTGAACTGCTACACTCAATAATCGTCAATTTTATTGGATAACTGTCTCTTTATTGGAGAAGAAAATGAACTTTAGAAAAAAGTTGGAAGGATTGAGGTAATTTCTAAAGATGATAATTATAACAATGAGATATAAAACTCCTATTATGCTGGATTCCTACTAATGATTACGATAACTCCACAAAATAGCTAGTAAAACCAGATGTGAATTTTGGTTACAAAACAGTCAGTGTTTATCTCAATCAACGACTGGGAGACTCCATTGAAGACGACTGCTTCTTGTCCGAGTGGTGCATTTGATATTTTTACAACCGTTTCGCAACTATTGTATTTATCGACCTCTCCTCTGAAGTCATAACAAAGAGTTAACTGACCTTATTCTTTTATTTATGGCGAACAAAGAAAAAAGAAACGAATCACGCCGTGTCAATGTGAAAATCGGGGTTAATGAAAGGCGTAGGGTAAGGATTCTGAATCCTTTCGTATTCACGAACCACAGAACCACCAGAAATATCAATGGTCTACTAACGGTCACGTTTAAGCATTTGGGATCTATTACCGTTTCCATATGTTAATCTCTTGGGCCGCTTGTATAGACCCACCACTTCACCGCTCCTTCTGGCCTTTAGCTTGGTTTTATAATAAAAAGCGCGGACCAAAGATTGAGAACCCTTGGTTTACGTTAACTTGAGAGGAGCGCTAGAAACCGGCATAGCTATCACTAAAAACCTCCTAATATATGGAATTTAAGAATATACTTGTGCCTAAAAGAAGATAAATAACATCAGTGGAGGAAATCTAGAAGGGTAGCGAGTCTACCAGACATTTGGGAAGAGGTTAAAATAACTCCAAGCAGCTCATTATAAGAACGGTACTCTAATTTTGTTTCGAAAAAAGCATATTTAACACAAATACTGCCTTCGTTTACCCAAAAGAATAAATTACTTCCACTTCCGCCGTTTGTTCAAACGTACGAAAAGATCAAAAGGTCACCAAATCTCATTAATTATTTCAATGAATAACAATGCTAAGATACATCAGATCAATATTTTAAAATAATTTATTCATATAACCTAATTAAGAAAACTAACTGAACTATCGCTACGAAAATCATTGCTAACACGTACGAAATAAATTAAGAAAATTTAATGAACTTACAATTTAAGACGACCTGCGATATCTTAAACGTCAGCGATAGATTTAAATTGGTATTTTTAATCCACCAATGTTTTAAACGCTTAAAATGCGTCAACTAGACCTAATTATTTCCTTATCCCCTTCGAAAAATTTTAACTTTGTGTCGTACAGAATTTCCTTTTTATAAATATAATTTAAATTTTCGTATAACCGATCACATAATTATTACTATTATTTAATTGCAATTTGCAAATACTCATCCGTTACGGTTTTTTCTACTAATTCCACATGGGATTAAAAGCTAAAATCTTGTACACGCATAGTTCGACTCAGAAAATCGAAACCTCGGAAAATGGCCCGTTCTCGATTCCAGGAGTTTTTTACTATGTGATTAACGCGGGAATGAGGACAGAATACTTTTTATTTACATTAAAAAATAGTAAAAATAATTGGCGGTTCCATCACCCCTCCCGAGAGGGTTGTCATGCTGCAGGAGCTTTTCCCCAATAG
Source organism: Uropetala carovei (assembly GCA_036926305.1). Classification (NCBI taxonomy): domain Eukaryota; kingdom Metazoa; phylum Arthropoda; class Insecta; order Odonata; family Petaluridae; genus Uropetala; species Uropetala carovei. Next base: position 3,024,666 of record JAXCHB010000172.1, on the reverse strand, counting down.
GCTACACTTACGGCGCAAATGAGTCATACTATTCTATCGTGTTCCATTAATAAAATCGTGTTGATTAATAAAAAATAATAAAAATAATTTTGACGAGGATTTAGTGCATAAATTAAAAATATCCCCCACCCCCATGGAAAAATAGTAAAATCAAAATAGTAAATAAAAAACTTTTCAAGTCCTCGAGAGTGCGAGGAACTGAACTGTCGTCACCATTTCCCGCATTGCTGTCGCATGGCTGGGCTTAAGTTTAAATTTTATTTGCTGATATAATTTCTCTTAATAGAGCATCAAATAACAATTCTTAACAAACACAGAAACTAGTAAATATTAATATAACTTAAGTGAAGTAATATGTTTTTGAACTGTTGTAATGAGTTAATGAATGCGATCAAAAATGAATAAAATTAATTACTAACACGTAATATATGTATAATGACTTTTAATGGTGTACATACACATTAAATATAAATTGGGAACATTTTAAAAAGTAATAGCTATACCGTGTAAATTTATATTCACTAACACGCCATTGCTAAGGACATTAAAAGAAGAGAAACAGGAGAATTATTTGTATTTATAAAATCCCTTTCATCGAAAATAAAGAGTATGGAAAGTAGAAATTTGCATAACAAAAAATATATAACATAATGGTCATAGCAATAATTATCAGATCGTTTATTTTAAGTAGCGCAATTGAGATTCCAATTGCAAAATCTTATTTGAAAGCATTATTGTAAAGAAATGGTCTGCATAAAATATATCGAAATTTTAGTTTCGCTCTCAAGACATCTAGGCAGCACTTATACATCAATTTAATGGAAAAAACAGTAAACCGTTTAAGTAATTGTTGAAGAAAAATTCGAATCCGTGTCAAATGCTTAGAATAGAAAAACGTCCTTCACTCAAACCTCTTAACGATACCAAGTAATAATAGGAATGCCAACTTAATTCACTATCAATGTTTAATAGCACGTACATCAACCAAGCTGTGAAAGACATTGAAGTTTATAATTAACACCATATGAAAGGGAATCCGAGAAAGAGAAAGGTAAACAATTTTGTCCAATTCTATGTGGGGTCATGAAACACGGAAATGTATGGCACTGCGTCCAGAGGAAAGTGACAGAATTATGAATGTGAAATTTCAAGAGAATAATAATGTGCACATAAATATTAAAATTAAACATGGTTTTCTTTATAAGACTGGCGTCTCCAATATTTCTGCAACGTTACTGATGCGGACCGTTACGGCAGCATTTTAATTCCTCCACTCTCTCTTTCCACATCGTTGATAACATTATTCCTTTTTTACTATCACATATGCGGAAGCCAAATGATTTACATATACACACACCTATATCTACGTACAAAATCTTTTTCGATTTTTTATTAATTTTGCAATCGTCCAATATATTAATAAAATTCGCCGAGTTAGCGTGATGTTTAAGAATAACGGCAACGAGCATAATTACTCACGCTTTGAAAAGAGCAGGTATGTTTTTCACGAAATGCAGAAAAGTCCATGAGTGCGGCCTATACCTGAGTCGTTCGCTATAATCGGCGCTTTCAAGTACAACAGCAATTTAAATACCAAACATATACGTAAATTTGACTTATACAAATAACAACCTAATATGTTTCGCTACAAAGAGAGGTTTAAAATGCCTGACTTCCCTCCTTCCTGAAGAACAAAGAGGAAGTTTTTAATCTCTAGAACAGTGGTACACAAACTACGGACCGCGAAGAGTTTTTATGCGGCCCGCTAAGCCATGATGAAAAAGCAATTCGTAAAATTTAACCCACAAATTCATACATTTTTATGAAAATTTTCATAATAAAACTTTTAACACTGGAATGTTTACCACAAAAATCTCATTTAGATTTGATTGTCACTAAAATTACACCTCAGAATACATTAATAACTTCCGATTAAAACTCTAATCCGGCCCGCCGAATAATAGGCCAAAGGATACACAACTACCGATGCGGCCCTCCATGTAGAAAAGTTTGTGCACCACTACTCTAGAACAACACGTGAATAAACGTGGAGTTGCTCAGTGCCAATAATTCAGATCTAAAAGACGTACTTTTAAAATGAATTTTTCCCGCAGCGGGCAGCGAGCACTCGTAATAAATTCGCCTTTGATGAATCCCAAAGCGAAGGGCTCTATAGATTAAAAACGGGAAAAGGAGTTTCGTTGTTTAAAATTCTTGGAGAACGTGCTTGTGTTGGTAAAAAATCTATCAATGGCTGGCATTCAGTTCTTCTTTATACTCTGAAGTAATGCGAAGCAAGGAATATTCGCAATTACGACGAGTCGGCTTTGTATTATAATTTACTACCACGTCAGGTCTAATTTGTCTCTATCCATCATAAGCAAGTTTCAAGATAAGTAGCGCGTACGAAAATTTCACACAGCTTTTAATGTTTATATTAATATATGCATTTCAGCAGTGGCGAATCGCTAGGGGAACGTTGAGCCCCCATAGAATCTGCATTCACCTTTTTTAATAAAATGAAATTTATATAATTTATAAAAAATGTATGATTTTAAATTAATTTCCCAATACTTACTTGTATTTATGAGAAATAATTTGAAACAAAGAAGTTGATTTTCCTCCTGCGTGACAGAAGACGCGGGATCAAGCCTCACAATAAATTTCCTTAGCCTTGTCGGGGTTTTCAAACTAAGAATCATTTACGTTTTTGTCAAATTATTAAGACAAAGCTTTTACTAGAAAGCGATTCAGAGTTACAACTGGAAATCGTTATCTATACGGAAAATTGTGATACGTCGAAGATAATATTCTTCTGAAACATAACGATCGCAAAAATTATTTATGGAGTGTGTCAAAAACCTGAATTATCCAGACTGAGAGCGGCGCTGAGAAGCAAATCGACAACAAAATAAAGAAGTTCTTATATAAGTACTCGGTAGGAGGTAGAGAAGAATCGTAAGCTGATGACGCAAGCAAATCCTTGGATTGCTTGGCACCGATGCCAACTCATATAATTTAGCATTTCGCTTATTTATAAATTAAGTTTACCATTGAGGTTAAACGTAAGCATTTTCGACAGGAAATTTGTTTAAAATGTCGTCAAAACCTATCCACGCCGATTCTCACACACGAAAAAATACCGACAGACGTGACCTTTATATGTAGAATTCCTGCTGTAAAAGCCTACATTAGCAAAAATGTTGTGTATGAGCATGGCCGTCCCTAAGAACGAAGACCTGGTTTCAGTAAGTATAAGTGATAAGGCAGCAGAAAAAAAACTTATTTTCCGAGGTTTGGAGTCCACTGTTTCAGCAAAGGCTGATTCTATGAAAAAAGACTTATTGTTAGATTTACAACATCAGGTAGTTTAAAAATACTATTCTAGTTTTGCTTTCGGTGAAAATGTTTTAATTTTCCTCTATGCTAACGGTTAAATGCAAAATTCTTTCGTTCATAATCTTTAAAAATAAAATAAAAATCCTCCTTATTAGCAATATATGGAAAGAAATTACACAGGAACATCAGATTTTTCATGAACGAAAAACGCAATAAAAATTAATAGAGATACCGCCAGGAAACATGGCACAAGGCTATATTTTTTAGAGTGGGATTTGCTCCTTACCAGTTGACTGTTAATCGTATAATGCCAAGTGAAATTAATTTTTAAATGCTGATTATTTTGTAATAAACGAGTAATAAAGGTGATTATTTACATTCCTTCGAGGCCAATTTCTCGAAAAACTTAATATATAGATTAAAACTATGGACAAATGTTCAACACAGAATTATCGAGCTCGTCTTATTTTTTATAACTTTACTGTGGCCATTGGCTATACTCGAGATAAGTATTTTTTAAGTGCTTGTAGGTGAATGGAGAAGTATGTTGATTTCATCCCAGCCTCGGAATTTCGAAAATGATCAATTTCCTAATCGTGACATAAGCATACCCTTCAACAGCGATACAAAATGTGTCAGAGCGAGCATCGGTTTAACTTCGAGTAAATAACGCTCTATTCTATGCTAGAAATGCGTAGCAAATGCGAGACCATAACGATAATGCGCGGGCGGCATAATTTGATGTAATACGTTTAAGGTGATGATTATGTTGGAGGGTGTGAAGGACGGAAAGGACATTTCATGAAAGAGATTATGAGGGAAGGACGGGGAATAGGTCGCTCCCAGAGGGGAGTGGGGAAGGGCGGGGAAAGGTGAGGGAAGGAGAGGAGGCGGTGCGGTCGGTGGCAGCCACATGGTGCTGAGGCTCCTGCAGGCGGGATCCCGGTCCACGGATCGATACAAGTCTGCGGGGGTGGGGATGCCGTTCCCATGGAGATCCGCCGCCACCTTGTACGGCCCGTACCGGCCACCCGATCATTGAGGATTCGCCCGATTTAAATTCTGCAGCACACGCTGTTACGCGCCACACGATCGCATGCCAGACCAGCGATTAAAATAAACTAACGAGTTTTATTCCAAAATATTAAGAGCTTCGAGAAATTAAGCGAACGAAATTCATATGTTGTGAAACCAGAACCTGAATGTTGAATGCAGTTCTATAATAAAAAGAAAAACTATGCTTGGGCAAAGGAAGTAGAGGGATGGTAGTGTGCATAGCTCCCAATACTAGGGTCGCGGGTTCGAATCCTGCATAGGCATGGAAGTATGTGTTCGTCTTTGTTATTGTTATTACGCTCACTGTAAAATGCCGTAAAGTGCTGTTTATGATCTTGTGAATAATATATAAAAAATCAATAAATCGACCCAACAGTTAATAGTAAATTAAATAAAAAATCTCAGAAACAGAACCCAACCTAAAATTTATTACGTTAAAATACTCGATACTTCTCGAAAAGGAACGAAGCGACAGCAATGGATAGTCACTTCGATAGGAGAATGACAATTGAGAACGGGTAAAAACGTTAGTATTAAAAGTTTTAAATATTTTTATACTTGAACACACTAAGTTGAAAGGGTGTTCTCGGGAAGATTTCAGAAAATGGTAATTTTATGGTTAAAACTTAAAAAAATGATACGGTACTTGAAGGAGTCAGGCGAGGAACAAAACTTTAACGGACGAAAATTGAAAACTGGAGGAGACTGAGGATAGCGATTAAAAGCACATACTATACATGCAGTTAAGGTATAACTCTCAAGAAATCTTCCAATAGGAAAGCTTTACTAGATTTCATCAAAATGTAAGGAAAACGACGATTAAAGTTACACCTTGATATTATACTGTAGTCCAATATTGTTAGGCTGAATATTGATAATTATAGCCGTATTCTCAGACAATGTTGGAATTCTGCTCTTGATAATTATTTTTTTTCTCCGGGTGTACGCCATGAAATTTAAGTATCACAATTACGACTCGCTTCCGCTGCGAATGATTCAAATCAGGTAGGAAAACTCGTAAATTATAAACTTAAAAATAACATGACGGCTAAAACGACCAAATGATTTTATCGTTAAATATTATTTTAAGCACAGAAAGATTGAATAAAATTTACCGCTATGATCTTTCATAAAAAATAAGTCAATTAAGAAAAGTAATTAATCTCAAACTTAAGAAAGAGAGTAGTAAGCCCCTAAATGAGAAAGTTCCCACCCGACACAACCACCGTAAAGAAACAATGGCCACAGTACGCCCCCCCCCCCCCCCACAAATGTTATATCACGAGAAAAGAGAAAGCAGATTTGAGAGAGAATATTCTCACCCAATACCTTTCAATGCGGAAGGGAGATGCGAAACATCGCAAACCCATGGCGAAAATTAAATTGTCGGGCAAACACAAAATACATACTCGGTGATGGATTGGACGACACCTCACAGAATTATTTTTGACGTAAAGCGCTTTTCTATACCAAAATCCGATAGAATTTATTTTCCTTAAAAAAATTCTCATCGGAAAGGAAATAATGAAATTAACTCTCTCTAAAAATTGAAAAACGAAGTTTGATTACCAATTTCCTCCTATTTCTATCATTCAGTTAAATGATCAAATCTGCCGATACTAATGCACGCATATAATGAAATCAGAGTGACTTAGATTGAAAGACTGGCATTTTTTATTTGAAAATATGCGGGTAATGGAACATATCGATAGACATGCTATCGCGACGTTTACGTAGGAAAATATAACACCTTTTGAGATTTTTATCCGATTTCTACAATTATATCTCCAAGTAGTTCTATAATCCTCTGAAGGAGCGAAACTCAAACTAGATCCCGTAAGCGACGTCCACTTGTATAACCAAAAGACCAAAGCTCCGAATTACATTATTGCCATGGTGACAAATTATCGATCAGAGAAATGAAAAGCAAAATGCATTGGACAAGATTTAAATTTCGTAACTCTAGTTTCGTATTCCAAACCCATATTTCCTGCTCGGGAAAAAACCTCTTGCGTCACAATAAATAAAGTTATGGTGCACGTAATTATTTACTGAATATTTTTGTCAGAATTTGTTGTTTATTTATGTTATAAACAGTGTCTCGATGACGTTATGCATTGCGAGTTACGTCTTTATGAGAATGAAATGAAATTCTTCCTAGACTATAAGAATAAATCTTAAGAATATTACATACATTCTCTCAATAAAATTCAAACTTAGTGTAACTAGAGAAGTTTAGCGATCTCAATATTATTTTGTTTTGCAGGAAAAATATCGAATGTGACACTGTGGATTTAAGTAAATTGTCTAACTATAAGTAAAAGACCTATGGAGGGGTTTCAATAATGACCGCATTTATAAGTAAACGATATACATTTCAATATTCCCTTTAAGTACAGGCAGAATAAACTGCGAAAAACAAATTAGGAATCAAGACAAGAACAATCCCCATTGAATAATTACAAAGATAAACAAATACAATAGCTGAAGCAAGTTATGGTTGTAAGTTCTTCACATTATATCTAAATATACAACTCGGGATAAAATCACTCGCCGTATCTGCAATATTTTCCTACTCCTAACCACCTTCTAAACCATTATCCAGCATAAAACGTTTTGTAAAACATAAACTTCCTTTTAAAAATACATTTTAAAAATACGGTGTGAAAAATTCGTGCGCGGGAATCAATTACTTACCGATGAGCACAAAAATAGTCAAAGGATATAAAAAAAAAAGTCGAATGAAGATACGACTGACAAGACTAACACATGAAATAAAATAATAAAATTTTTAATAAACAATTTTTTCTATAAATGTATTTTACATTACAATAACATAATTCAAACGACGGTACATTCCTGTTAACAGGAATACCTCCAGGACCCTTCGCAGGACCTGGTACTTACGTATTATCCCCATGCCATACTTACGTATAACATTAACAGAAACTGATTGGCCTGTCTCGACATTTAAAAATTCAATTCCTGACAACGTGGAGGGTTTCTTTGGTTCGGGGCGAGGCGAAGGGCGCGGTTGCGCCCGGAGACGACTACCCATAACAACAAAGAGAGCCGAAGGCTCGTCAATATATCCTTTCAATGTTATATCCTCTTGACTGTTGTGCCGCAAATTGAGAGGATATATCGACGAGCCTTCGGCACGCTTTGTTGTAATGGGTAGTCGTCTCCGGGCGCTACCGCGCCCTTCGCCTCGCCCGGAACCAAAGAAACCCTCCACGTCCGGAGATTGGGTTTGTAAATGTCGAGACCGGCCAATCAGTTTCTGTTAATGTTGTTTTTAAAATAAAATATCGTAAATGCAACAATACGTCAAAATATCCTTTCAATGTTATATCCTCTCCAACAATCATAACAATACATGATCATTTTTTTTAGGTATTCCCGTTAACAGGAAAGTACCCAAACGACAAATCACTTTTGAGAAAACAATTCGAATGAATATCAATTTTATGAAGTCGCTCTTTTGTTTTAATTTGCATAAATTATTAATTGATAGACAAAGTACTGCAAGTAATTGACAAACTCAATCGCCATGGCAACAAAGAGAAATGATAAAATGATACTTTCGACGCCCAAACAATAACAAAACAATAAATGTTACGTGTAAACCATAGAAGAAGCTATCTAAAACTACTCAAAAACTTCGAAGAGGTGATTGCATTAAATTTCGATGATGGGTAATTAATCTACCATTAAAAGGAGGAAGTCCTGAAGCGAACATCATAAATATATAAAACGGCAATATAATGGCATTCCAATTATATCGAAATATCGAGCATATTGGCAAGCCTTCGGCTCGCTTTGTTTATGGATTATAATGCCTTTTATATCGGGTGTAGCCGCCTCCGGGTGCTATCGCGCCCTTCGCCTCTCTGGGACGAAGTCATCCCTCACCATTGGCCGGTGATCGGGTGGGTAAATGTCGCCACAGGCAGATCCGTCATGGGTTTGCAAGTTGTCGTTTTGCGTTAAATATTAAATCTAAGTAATTAACAAATATCAGTATATTTAGTTAAAGATATCCATTTCATTTCACGCACTATTAAAGTTGTAATTGGTGATAATTAACATGGCGGGGGGACAACAGATCAGTACCGAATTGTCATTAGCTTCCTTACGATTCCGCGAAAAATACTCGAACAAGGGAAAAATTCTATAGCTACCCTCAAAGAGCACTGGGCGAAATAGCTTAATTAAACATAATCTTGGGCACAAAGGGAAAACTTTAACAGCTATGATCATGGACGAATCCAGAAACTTCTCAATGGGGAAGAAGGGTGATCGCCCCAATCTTTTCTCTTGAATCCCCTACTACCAGTGGTGTACCGGAAAGTATACCCTCACGGAAAAATAAATTTAAAATCCCGGAAAATTTTAGTCTTCACAAAAAGAAATAGTCCCCTTTGGCCATGAATCCCCCATCCGCCGCACGAGGGTCGCGGGGGTGGCCGGTAACACCGATGACACTTGATTCCGGAGATCTCTGCCCTTGTCAGAATTTTTTTATCCATTGGCCAACGAACCCAATCTGTGGCGCATAACCAAAGAATTTTACATAGGTTTAAGTATGCATCTAGTGGAGAGCAATGGGGAAATCCAAGAGGGGGAAGTTCGATCGCCCCCTTTGGATCCGTCAACGGCCATTATTAATGAAACAAAGTTTAATTTGCGTAAGGGAAGCCCATAAAAATACAACAATGCAATGTGCTTAAAGAATACAATTGAACTAAAACTGAACTGCACGGAATTTCATTGAAGTTATAAATACATTGAACTGTTATTCACATTTCAGTAATTCTGAAGAACAGGAAACCACCATAAATGCTGAAATGTAAGCAACGTAACAAATTCACGCAAGGTATGATTAATATGCGCAAGGTAATTAACGTAGAGGCCGTTCGTTTGCGCCCGTAACGAAAAATCAACAATGCGGTAAATAAAAAGAACAAGAAGCAAAATGAAAATAGAGATATTGATTACAAGCAGGAAGGAAACCGAAATGGAAGCACTAATACGTTTCTCTCCTAATTATATTAAAGCCGGACGTAGCATACATGTGGCTCCGATGCGCAATTTCGCGCGAGGATTCTTGGGATTGATTTTGCTGCACAAATTCCAATGTAGTACTCCATTTCAAATGCTATTAAATAGTGCACGCACGCAACAAACCGCAAGCGCAGAAAACAGTTATTACTCATAGAATAAAAAAACATTAATAACTACAGAATAAATAAATAAAGACTCCTCGTGCTGAATTGTAACACAAATACATTAAAGGGAATCTATCTGATCCAATTTAATTTGTAAAACAAAAAAAATACCTTGAAATTTCGAATCAGAGTTCAAATGATAAAATTACAGAGAACGTGCTAGTCACCAAAATATTCCCAAGAATGCTCCAATAAGTATACAAGCTCAACTGCAAAACTGATATAGGTATCGATTAGACTGCAACGACCAGCTATGTTATGATAATCTACGCGTATAAAAACACAAATAAAAATCTATATAAACGCTGCAGCTTTCGTACAGTAACATATCATAAAAATCATGTAATGAGGATAAAAATCGGTAGTTTATATTAATATATGTCACTATAATCACTCTTCAAGGTCGTCGCGGTGAACCATTCTAATAATTTACCATTATACATGACGTTTACATTGCACAACGATCACCATAGATTTTACATTAGGAAAGTTTTGCAAATAAACAAAAATTCAAATTAAATTTACAAGGTGCATATAGTTAACCTCAACCTACCAGGGCAAACAGTAATGAACAATTTTAGAAAATACATAAAGAAATAAATTGTCAAAAGTTATTTACGTTATTGTAACATTATTGAAATAAAAATGTTGATAAAATTTTAGTTACAAAATTTTGAGATTTTATATACACATTTCAGCAAAAAAGTACATGATATGAATAATTTTCGTATAATTTGCCTGTAAATTCATTTCTAATCGTACGCATATTCAGTAAAAAATTAAGTTTATTAGAATAAATTGACACGTTCGAAAAACCTACTTATAAAATATTGAAATCTCTCTCCGCATAAAAAATAATGAATTGCCGAATATTATTGAGATCCGACAAAGAAAACGAAATAAATTCTGTTATCAATAAACTGCCGTAGGCATTCAGACGAGGAAGATGTTAATATAACTAAAACCCAAAACACTTAAAATACACAGTTCTGGTCTAACTCTTCACAAATTATTTATTTCACTATAAAGGAAGACCAAAATGAATTTCGAATATCGCCAGAAAAAAACAATTAGAACTTCTTCACACGTTTATATGGTGAATATTTTAGGTACCTCACAATTACAAACTGCTAATAATAATAAATTTTTGACAAAATAATAACATATGAAAAACTAAACGTTTAAATGCTTCTATTGTAAAGGCCGGGACAACATTGTTAAAAACTATAACACATGCACCTAACGAAAGAGAAAATGTAACTATATTTACATCAAATAACTTTTTTACGAATTTTAAAATAGAGCTAGGCAATAGTAAATATTTCAGAAAAATATATTATTTAAGTTGTTACTTACAATTATGCGATATTGCAACTGTGTCCTTTAATCCGTATTAGTCAAATAAAACAACATTTGGATACCGAAGCACAAAAATACTTCTGATGCTACAAGTTATCTGTATAATACGAAGTGTATCTCATTCAATTGATACACGTAAGGCACTCACAAACTCACTGTATGACATATACGATTGTTTACCAACAGAGGAATACATAACGTACACAACATTGCTCCACCATGATTTTGAAAATACTGTCTTCCTCTGTCTGTTGAGCTGTTGTCTCTCCTCTGCAGTTGAACACTTTGTGTCCAGCAATATCATTGGTTAAAAAGCGACCAATCGACGATATCAAAATATGGACAAAATGATTTTACTTTAACCAATGGAAAATCTCTTCGTATGTTTCATGATGGCCGCCTCCATATGACTGAGGCATTGGCGGTTTTAATAGAAATCTCAGCGTACAAAATCAACGTTACTGAACAAGTGGAGTCTTTGTTTCCCTGACATGTAATGTGATTGCTAATTTTTAAAACTTTTTTACAATTATGCTGTTAACGTAAATGCTACCTTCAATTTTTATGTAAAGAGTTGTCTTCACCGCTTGTACTTTCACTGTGTTTAATATTTACAGGCGTGCTCTTTGGAGAGTAATCATCACACTGTGCTTCTATGGCATCACGGTCTCTACCAGTGAGGATTACTATGAACTTCTTGGAATTTCAAAAAATGCAGACAATAGGGAAATACGAAAAGCCTTCAAGAAATTGGCTATTACATTACATCCTGATAAAAACAAAGTGGGTTACATCATGTTAAAATGATATTTACTCATTTATTTCATTTTAAAAATAAATTTAATTGATTTTTTTGTTCAGGATGATTCAACTGCACACGAAAAATTTGTGAAATTAACCAAAGCCTACGAAGTTTTAAAAGATGAAGAGTCCCGGAAAAGATACGATCTCTATGGTGACGAGGATGATTCCAAAAGAAAAGCACAATATCACTCGTGGACATATTACCACGAACAATTCGGAATATATGATGACGATCCAGAGATAGTTACCCTAAACAAACCCGACTTCGGTTAGTTAGACTTAGCTGTTTTGAATGTACTATTACGCCCAAAGAAATCATAAATATTTCTCTAATCAATATCCTCTTTGTTTTCTAGCCACATTTTATGTTTAATCTTAATTTCCTAGGATGTTTTATCAATGCTATAAACGGGAGAAGGTTCATTTTTCTTTGTTTGTTGTTGTTGTTTACCTATACCATTAGTTTTCTAATCAAACTTTATTACAAGTGTGCCGAAAGCAAAAATATGGGGGAAAATCCTACCCTATTATTGTAATAAATTTTCATTGGAAACTAATTTCATATATAAACAAAAATCAATCAATGAATAATGAAATTCAAGTATATTATTATCAGTTCAGATTTAGTTAGGTTTTTCACCTGTTTTTTAAACTCTTGGCACACTTATTTTAACAAATTTTGATTGTAAAACTAATTTTTTATATAAATAAATATCGCAAAAAATTGAGAGTAGAATAGTAAAACTAGTCTAAAAAACGTATGTTAAGGATACATTTAAATTATTATCTGTGGTGAAAATGAGATCTCAGGGTATTACTCTAAATGCATTAATTTGACGTTTATTTTTCAGAGCAAAGCGTCATAAACTCCGAGCGCATGTGGTTTATAAACTTTTATTCTCCCATGTGCTCACATTGCCACCATCTCGCTCCTGCTTGGCGCAAGTTGGCACGTAAGCTTGAAGGTGCCATTCGAATTGGTGCAGTAAACTGTGAGGAAGACTTACGTCTTTGTCAACAAGAGGGTGTTCACTCATATCCCACTTTAATTCTCTATCCTTCGGTATGTTTAACTTTTAATGACTGTCACAGTCAAACTTAAGTATTTAATCAAACTGTGCATTGTATATTGAAGCCATATTTTTTAAGTGGTTCATAATATGCAGTAAAACAAAACAACCCCTCTTAAGTTTTTTAAGAGAATACCAATTCTTTCAATTTCAAATAGCTATTGTACACAAAGATAGGAACTGGTTCTACTGATTTAAAGAGTTTAGTAAATAAATATGAACACATGCATTAGGCCTATATTGCATAATACCATATTAAATGTTCTTCCCTAGGCACTTAGGAGGCCTAACTCCACATGTCAGCTTGCATTGCTCGCCTGTATTGCCAAATGATTTACACAAGGTCAGATGAGGTTAAAATGTGAGGTAATGATGATGACTTACAATTTATCACTGAAAAGTTGTTTTTTGGACTAAAAAAGATTTTCTGGAAATTCACATAGTAATTGAGTTTCTGCAGCAACCAAAATTAACTATTCTTCCATAATTTTTGGAAGCTTCCTGTTGGTTGTACCCATTGACCTATCGTTACAAATTTCCTGTATATAGCCTTCTAGAAGTACAGGTTATATACAGTGAAACCTCTATCATTCCCCTATCCATCGTTTTCCAGGATTTATCATTCAGTTTCTCTAGTCCCTACAAATGCCTCACATAAACAATGTTAAATTATATTGCATGCATCGTTCCTTGAAATACTTTTTTTGCATCAGTTGTTTGAAATTTCTTGCTCCTATTCTACAGTTAACCGCAATTGATCACAATTTTTTCTTTGGTTGCAATTTCAAATGCCTTCCTTCATTATTTTAGATTATAAATTAATACGAATGAATTAAAACATTTATAACATCAATTTCTACATAAACCAATATGTTGCGTAAATCCTAGAAATCATTTATTAATCATATCTCAGATGAGGGTGCCAGTTGGGAAATGAGTTATCTCCAACTTGTCACTTTGTGGCCTAGCATTTTACCCCAAGTTATTTCTGAGGTGGCAGAGAATGTTTTACTAGCTCTCCCAAACCCTAGAACAGTAACCTCCAAGAAAAGCAGAGTGAAAGATGAAACTTGATACAAAATCATTGGTCAGTTTTGATTTAAATTGAGTGTTTTACATTAATCTTTCATCTTGTACCATTCGCCTAGTTGCATTGTATGATTTTCCATTAACCAGTTATCTCTTTCACTAGCTCTGCACCCAGTTTCAATCTTGCAAAGAATTTGTTTCTTCTTGAAATTCAATGTGGTGTATTTCCTCAACTTATTTGTATTGAAATTCAGGTTAACACATAGCCATAGTATTGGGGTAAACAGCAATCCTTTAAAAAATTTTCAAGATAAACGATGATATGCAAATAACATGTAGCCTGAACTCCCAGTGAATTATAACAATAAGTACGGCACTGAAATATTTTTTTTTAACTAGTTCAATTTTTTTTATATCTCTGTAAGAAATGTCATGAGTTTTTGCAAAGTATGAATTAATCAGTTTTTACTGTATTATTAAAAAAAGAGAGGAAACAGATGGAAGCCTAGATGTTTTGCCTTAATTATCATAAAAATAATCTATATCATTGTGAGGGTATTTTTTCTGAAGTGGTGGTGTTATTCAATAAAATTCAACTTTATATTGCATTCTAGCGCGAGAGATACAATGGTGACAGAGATTATGGAGAAATGCTGCGATATGTACAACGTAGACTTCAAGCACAAGTGATTGATCTTTGTTCAGATAATTTTGAAGAATTAACTCTTAAAGATGAGCTATTGCTTGACTTTCCTTGGCTTATTTTCTTTTGTGATGAAAATTCATACAATTGTCCTGAAAAAGAAACAAGGCAAATTGTTGCAGCAATATTGGTAAGTAAGTTTGAAACTATTCCTAAAATGTTTTAGAAAAAATTGTGAATAAATTGGAATACATTTTTGTGAAATATTTGAAAGCAGCAGCCTGCATCTATTTTTATCAATAAAAATAAATTTAAAAAATGTATTATGAAAACCATTTGCTCATTTTTAGGATGGTCTAGTAAATGTTGGTTATGTGAATTGTGATACTCAAGACAAACTCTGTCATTCCATGGGAGCCATCACCTCTTCTGTTAAATTTTATAATGCTGGTCAAGTGATAAAAGGCAAGTCATTTGAAATCAAAAGCGTAGAATCAAAAGATATTGCTAAAGATGTTCTCTCACAACTTCCAGAAGCCACCAAACTTGATAAAGAAGCTTTCCAGGTAATCATTTGACTGGAAGAGATTTCCCTTAAACTACCTACTGCATATTCCTGCATATAAGTCGACCCCTGCTTTTTTGGATGAGAATACAGGCACTTCCAGGGTTACGTAAGCCTCGGCTTATGTAAACCTGCACTTACGTAAGTGGCCCCATAAATTATGTATGGAAAAAATTTCGTTATGCTTACGTTAGCGGTTTTCGTAAGCGAGCGTGAACTAACTATATGTGTATGTGCGTGGAGTAATGTGAAATCCTCGCTATGCTACCCAGCCAATGTTACCATTCTAGCGAATTTTTAGTGATATCTAGCGACTTTGGGTTTGAATTGCGCCTGAAAGAAGGCCACAGCGACTACCTACTAATCTAGCAAATTGATGTAACAATCTACCTAATTCTAGCGACTGGCTATAATTGTGGCGTATATCTGCACTCATGAGAATACAATAATAGATTACATTGTTGTTACATACCTGTGTGGTACTGTGGTTTCTCTCCCAATCCCTTCAGTCTTTATCCGATCATTGACGCGGGTGCTTGATCTTAACGTATTTTAATTTTCAGAGATCACTTTTTCGAAATAGCTTCGCGTGCCAAATAAATTGCCTTCGGGGGCTGGATCTGGCCCGTGGGCCATAGTTTCCCCACCTCTACTGTACTTTCCATGGTAATTTTCGACTTACAATTGGGCAAATTTCGAGTTACGTAATGGGTGCCAGAACACATTACTTACGTAACCCGGGGAGTGCCTGTACATGATTAGGCATATGTTCGCTGTATAAGTCAACCCCCACTTTTTCACTTTAAAATACTTCTCATGAAACCGTTTTCAGACAAAGTCATGTACAATACAAGTTTTAACAAAAGAGAAATAAATAATAATAAAAATATATATAAATATTGTTTAGAGTTCGTGCTATTCTTCTTAAGCATTCCATGTGACATGTTTTAATTTCAACCAATAAGAAACTTATTCTTGGAGAGCTTGACCCACTAAATAAAGTTTCCTATAATTCGATTGATGTCAACTGCTAATGATACTATCGAAATGAACTATACCTAGTGAACGTGATCGATCTCTAAGGTGCTGAAATTCAATAAAATATCGCAAATGTGTACTCCGTGCACCTTTTTTCACAAATGTCGGTAAAAAAAGAGACCGCGCGTCATACATGAAGATTTCTGACTAAGTTTTAAAAACTGCGAGTTTCGATAGTAAATTTACTGCAACATGCTTGCATCTACGTTTATACTTGCAAAAGACGAAGAATTCTATGAGTTTATGCGTATCTACACGACCAATAAATGTTTAGGGTTTAAATGCACGGTTTATACTGCATCTTCAACATTGAGATGATGTAAGATTTTTATAATATTAAAGCTGTAACTTTTGAGTTTTAAGTTTATTATTGTTACTCAAAAAAGCAATTCTGTCATTAAAAATTTACTATCAATTTCTACCTACACTTTTTGCTGGAATAAGTTGGCATCTGGTATCTGTATTTGCTGTATTCATCGTGAGCCACCGACGCTCCTTAAACCCGGGAGAGAATCATAGTTCCTTCTAATTTTTTTCATCCATGGGCGGAATGAATATCGCGATGTACCTTTTAGTACATAAAAATGTTAGTTTGTTAAAATAAATTTATATAAATTTAATTTATATAAATATAATATAATCTTTAGTGAAAGATTAAAAACTTACTTCTGCAGAAAATGCTCTCGAAGGCCTTCAGAAACTCATCAATTTTAATCTCTATATCTGACTTAATTAACACAGTATCAATGAATAATTAAATATTCATTCATTTTCATTAGCATTGTATTATTTATCATAGCTAAGGTATTGTTTAAAGTTAAACTTTCTTGAATATGTGGATAGATGCAATTCCAATTTATACTGTCAGTCAATTATACGTAGTTACATGACACTGGCAACAATGCAAATCACCTTGATGAGAAAAGATTTTTCACATAAGAATATGTCAAATATTAATAAACTCTTCATCTTATGATAGACTGTGAATTGTCTAAAAGGTGCAAGAGATATATCATGAAAAAATTATCAAAATCATGCTAACCGTTCTCTAGTTATTCCACTATAGTTACCACCAAATCCTTCCCAGACAGGGAAGCATTCCAGACAAACTCACAGATCTAGACTACTAGAATGGTTATAGGTTTATCTGAATTTATATTGATAATTTGTAAATTTCAGTTAGACTATTCTTAGTTCGGCTTCAAACTTTGATTATAGTTTTCTTAGATATTGTCTTCATTATCTTCATAAGGACATGAAAACCCGACTAACACTTGGTTCAAAATCCCATTGGCTTGTCTATTTCCACATGGGAGAGATGGAAGGAAGTCTTGAACTGAAAAAATTACCTGCATTACTTCCTTCATTTCGCATTGGAAGGATTAACTGTGGCAGAGAAGTGTCTCTCTGCAAACAGATGCATGTGAACAGGTAATTTGTTTAATGTTAATTTTTTTCATTTGGCACTTTTGTGGGATAATAAGACCATGCCTTACAGCTTCCAATGAAAGAGGCCTCTTTTTTATTGCAATTCATTAAGCAAAAGTGATAATATAAATGAATTTTTGTAAATACCTTTTATATAGATAATTTTGTTACTATTGGCAAATGTTTAATATCTTTGTAAAGTCATGGTTTAATTCTTGATTTCAAAATTCATGCTAATGAAAAATTAATTTTTCTGATGTTGATATATCATATTTTTAATTCATTTGTTAGATATCCGATGTTTGCAGTGTTCAAGTCAGGTGGTTCCCTTCTCAATGATGAACCTCCTTATGAATTTCACCATGGCAGAAGGGATTCTGCACCAGACCTTGCAGATTTTGCTCGAGAAAGTGCAGAGGCACCAAATGTTAGGACTTTGACACCTGAAGACTTTAGGTGGGGAGAAAGAGGAATACGTATTAATGGTGAAGGCTCGTGGTTTGTGGACTTCTTTGCACCTTGGTGTCCACCATGCCTTCGTCTTATCCCTGAAATGCGACGTGCAAGTCGAGTCTTGGGAAGCAATGTGTCTGTTGGAATGGTCGATTGCACAGTTCATGTTGAGCTGTGTCGTTCTCGTGGCATTCGTTCATACCCTACTGTGATACTGTTTACACCATCTGGAGAGGAATATACTTTTCAAGGAGCTCATTCAGCCCGCGATCTGGTTGATTATGTCAGAGATATGTTAAATCCAATAGGTGAGTTATGGTTTCAATAAAGACAGGGATACATTTGAAAATGAATTATCATTCGTTCCAATTTCTTTTTGATGCTTTATTTGAGGATAAACATAGGCCACAAGGGAAAGAACAGGAGAGTAGTTCCATTGGTCATTTCCTCTGCAAGCACATGGAGTACCTATTTTAATTATTTCCTTGTTGACCCTTAAGAAGAGGATGCTTTAAGATGTCTGATCTGATAAATGGGGATATTGGCCTAAAACATCTGCGAAAGACCATCGATTGATAGTACATTTGGTATTGGACATTGTATTTTAACGTTTTTATTGCACCCTATTGTCTTGAATGAGGCTCATAAGATTCATGCCCTCAATGAAATCTTTTTATCTTTTGTGCAAAACTGCCTCCTTTCCTCCTCAATCTTTTTCTATGATTTGTGGAATGGATTGGATCTTCTCAGTATTTTCATGTGTACACTGTCTTAAAATTCCCGTGTATAGCCAGGATGATCAGAGTAATATCTGCCGAGAGGAAAATGACTCTAGCTGTGCTTCAGGCATGGAACAACTCTTCCTTATTCCCTTTTATTTCCAGGCAAACCCTCTGTTGTGTCTATGGGACAGATAAAATATCTTATCAATGCAATTCAAAACTCACTTCATTATCTTGTTTAATTATATCATATATTGCAATAGTAAATCTGTACAATATATTCTTAGATGTTATTTGGACTTGTTAGCATTTGGTACTCTGCTGTCTTTCTAGTCATATTTTCACATTTCTTCACCTTTTGCACAAGTTCTCTTTAGAGCTTTATGAGAGAAAAAATTTTAGTATATCAAAAACCCTCATTTCTTAATGTATCTTATCTTCCAAATTCTGAACTTATATAGGAACAACTACAGGCGCAGCATAATTCATGTGGATTAGGTATGCACAGCATTGGCATTTTTAAAAACCTTCACAGCATCTTCATTCTTCTGTTATTCAAATAAAAATGTTCAACCAAATCTTAAATCTAATTAAATTTCAAAGCTTTTCAGAGACCAATTCAAAATACAAATTTACAATGTCCACCTTAAACTATAATTTTTTCTGAATAGAGACAAAAATGAAGTGTGGAAAGCTCCCAGAATTTAATTATTGAATTTTCTTTTCATCTGTAATCTTTAACCCACCATCATACCAAATTTCATATCTGCAATCCCCATTGAAATGTTGATAATTTGGTCAGTAACTCATGGAGTTAAGCTCAGGTGATTTCACATAATCAATATAGGTGATTCATAGTTATTTATGTGTAAACCAAGCAATTCTGCTCCCCAATAGACTGAAAATTTTCTGGAATAACTAGAACAGCAAAATGACATGCCTCACTAATTAGCAATATTATCCCTGGATAAAAGGTACAAAGAAATGAATCTCTGAAATAAATCAAAAGCAACAAATGAATGTTAATTTTCTAGAAATTATCCCAGTGTACTTCAAGAGAAGTTGACACCCAAAATCAAGAAAAATGTTCAGGTCCAAAATGTATAGTTTTATAATTACACTGGGTCAATTTTTTAATTGTTTTCAGGAATAGTGGAGATATAGATTTTACTTATAATGACTATGCATTCCGTCACAAAAGGTATAATTTTGATAATATTAGACTTAAATGTTCTAAATCAACAAGTTTTGGCGATAAATATTTTTTTTGTAGAAACATCACATTTTTGTCATTTTTCCATAAAAATACAAAATTTATTTCAGTGACAAAGCTTACAGAAGAAACATTTTACACTTTGGTTGGGAGGAAGTCTCAAAATGAGATTTGGATGGTTGATTTCTTTGCTCCATGGTGTGGACCTTGTCAACAACTAGCACCACAGTGGCGTAAGCTTTCGAAGGTTGTTATTTTAATGTAGAACATTATTTTTCTAATAGATTCAACATTTTTGTATTTTCTTATTTGTTGTAGTGCTACTTTCTGCTTGAAATATTTAATTGTTCATGTCTACTCTGTAATACTACAGATGGTATCAGATGTGGAAACCGTTCATATTGGAGAAGTCAACTGTGAATTGGAAGCAGGGCTATGTAGCCAGCAAGGGATCAAATCATATCCAACCATCAGATTATATCCTATGGGCTCTAAAGGACTCAGCCAAACAGCGTGAGTAATAGTATGATCTCTGGACATGTCATGCATTAAGAAAAATCAGTACAATATACATTGCACAAGCTTTCTCACATATCATTTAGCTATCTTTTGAAAAATATGAACTATGTAGAATTATTATAAAAATCAACTTAAATAACTATACGAAATTTGATGAAAATTGTATGAGCCATTTTTTAGAAAATCCAATTGTTATTAAAGTTGCCCAAGAACAAACTAGCCTTATATAGTTGAACCTCCCTAATCTGGCAACCTTGGGACCTGACCAAAGCTGGATTAGGGAATTTGCCTGATTATGGGAGGTATCTAATCCTAAAGTTAAGCCTAACCCATCTCTTCATGATATTACACGTAATATAGTAAATATTAAATTAGATGCACAGAATGTTATTTAAACATAAGCTGCAATAATAAGGTAATAAACAAAACTTAAGATATGTAGTGTGTTTTATTTTATGGTAAATTGGTACATATCGCATATTTTCAAAATTTTAGAAGCTCATATAAAATGGATATTGTCGATGATAACTGAGAAAATCAGCATTTGGCAAGTATATTGGTGTCCAAATTACAATAAACA
This sequence comes from Uropetala carovei, assembly GCA_036926305.1. Taxonomy (NCBI): domain Eukaryota; kingdom Metazoa; phylum Arthropoda; class Insecta; order Odonata; family Petaluridae; genus Uropetala; species Uropetala carovei. The sequence goes on along the minus strand of JAXCHB010000172.1, from coordinate 3,003,617 downwards.
AAACAGTTAAGATATGTAGTGTGTTTTATTTTATGGTAAACTGGCACATATCGCATATTTTCAAAATTTTAGAAGCTCATATAAAATGGATATTGTCGAAGATAACTGAGAAAATCACTATTTGGCGAGTATATTGGTGTCCGAATTACAATTTTGACAGCTTCAGCGTCATCTCAGTTTCAGTTTATTTATGCACTGGTACCATAAACAATTGTAAAACACCACTGTTAAAGCTGCTCATCAAAATAAAGGTAGCGAAAAATAGGTGTGAATTGCACAAGAAATTTTTAAGTATGGCATTTACAAAGATACGAGCTTTCCACTGTAAAAGGTGGTTGCACGATAGGCAACCATTCACAGGAGGTGAAGTGATGTGCAACCTATTCGAAGAAGATTTTTTCTGATATCTGAGGGGTTGAATATATAAAACACATATATAACTAGCGAAGTTAATATAAATCATTTCATCCATTGAGGGGTTAATAAATAATGAATTGAACTTGGCGATCAATGGTTCTAAACATTGCGGTTCATGGGAAACAAGTGAACTCGGAGACTATGCCGGATTAGGAGAATTGCCGGATTATGGAGGTTCGACTGTATTTATTTTTTGAGAAATATGAACTACAGTAGAACCTCATAAACCCTGCATTCTCAAAAATTCAGCACTTTTTTGAAAGTTATATGTAAAAAAATCCTAATACTCTAGAAATTACTTTAAATGATGTACACATTATTTTCATTGTTTCGTTTACCTCATTAGAACCACATGTTTAGTTTCGTGGTGATAGCAATTGTTTTTCGTTAATGTAATTAGTACTTTTGTTAAATTTTATGTTGACATGACTTCAAAAAAAAGAAGACACCCATAAGTGGTGTTACGAAACGTAAACAGAAAAATCTCATGATTGAAAAAAAAGTAGAATTACTAAGAAAACTTGAAAAAGGTACTTCAGTGAAGAGACTTTGTGAAGAATATGGCATTGGTAGTTCTACTGTGTATTACTTAAAGAAGAAAAAAAATGGAAATATTGAAATTTTTTGCAGAGTGATATACCTAAAGCTATGTGTAGCCATAAAACACTACACATCCCAGGTAAATATTGCTGATAAGGTATTGTTTGAGTGGTTTCGTCAGCGAAGAAGTGAAGGTATATTTATTTCAGGCCTAATGCAGCAAGCGAAAATTTTTCACAATAGCAAATAGAGTGGCAGACAATGACATTGAAAACTGGGTTGATATCGACAATGATGCGCCTGTCGTACTTCAGCTGATGTGAAATAGTGGACATGGTTTTGAAACCTGAGCATGAAAAAGATGAAGAAAATGAAAGTGACGATGATCAAGAGATAGTTAAGGGCAAACCTTCAATAGATCGCTGTTTACAGTTGGTCACAGATACAATATCTGCTTTAGAACAATGCTCTTGCATTGATTTTCAAGAGATTACGTGTTTGTATTGAATACAAAATAAACTTATGAAGGAAAAATCAAAATGCATGAAGCAAGCTAGTTTGCCTGATCTGTTTAAAAAAATTCTTAGAATAATGTGTGATGAAAATAATGTTGTAAATGCGTATTAGGTATACGCTTTATTTCACGTTCACTATTTACTTTTTAATGGTTCTTATATAATTCCTTGTTTTAGTGCATGTATAAGTAATAATCTATTGATAATGGGTTCCCTTTTAATTGTTATTCATCATTTGAATTATATAATCAGTTACCAAAAATGTACATTAAGGATTTTTTATAAATTTTCAAAAACCCGACAAATGCTAGACCCTGAAGTTGCCAGGTTTATGAGGTTCTACCGTATGTAGTATTATTGTAGACGTAAACTCAAGTAACTGTACGAAATTTGATCAAAATCGTTTGAGCCATTTTTGAGAAAAATTGTTGTTAAAGTTGCCTAGAATAAACTAGCCTTATATTCATTTTTGAGATATATGAACTATGTAGTATTATTGCAGATGTAAACTAAAGTAACTGTATGAAATTTGATCAAAATTGTTGGAACCATTTTTGAGAAAATCAAATTGTTGTTAAAGTTGCCTGGAATAAACTGCTCTTAATTATTGTGCAATGTCAACCATTAATTCATAGCTTCTATTCTGTATGATAAAATGTCTATGTACGAGATTTCATTCATTTAGGCTCTAGAGCTGCAAACAGACAGACACACAGACGGCATTACGAAAACAACTTTTTCGGTCTCAGGTACACCTAAAATATATTTCCATCAAAATCTAGAGATCAAATTTTTTCGCGATTACAATGCTTTCTCAATATACTTGGTATAAGAGAAAGTAAAAATTGATCCATCTTACTTAACCAAAAAAAATTTATCAAAGCTCTTGCATCTTCTCATTATATATATATATCCTTGAAAATTGCACTTCATCTCGATATTGACAGCAATATTTGCGTATTCTATCTAAGCTTTCATTTTAATTATTACAGAATGTATAGCGGCTACCACCGAGATGCAGATTCTTTGCGTCAGTGGTTGTTTAATTTTGTACCATCAGCTGTTCAGCCACTGCCTCCCGAATCTTTTGAAGAGCATGTGTTACAAAGCTCTGAGCCATGGTTGGTGGACTTTTATGCACCATGGTGTGGGCATTGTCATCGATTTGCTCCAGAATTTGAAATGGTTGCTCAGGTGAGGTGTAAAAATGTTTCTTTTATTAGTTAAAAAAACAAGGTGACATAAATGCAAAGCAAGCTGATTGATTGCTCAGCTTCAGCAAATTTTGTAGCTTTCTAAGATTTAGTTTTCTTTAAAGATTATATGTATAATTGGTTTCTAAATTCTGATTTGCTGTAAAAAGTGAAATTTTAATGTATAATTTTAAAATGTAGCTAATCAATCCAATACACTATATTTGCACTAAATATTTTTGCCAATTTCTCACAAAGTGATGAATGATGTATCCTGCAGTTCACCAAATTTTTGAGCCTGCCTTGCAGTGGACATTATCGCAATCTGATCTGAAACCATTCCCAAGGATCCTACACATGTGAGACCGCTTTGGCCCAACCAAAGAATAATATAATGCTTTTCTCACCTTATTTAAATTCTTTCCGATTGTTCATCTAATGAACACTGTTTTCTTATTAGCATAACCAACAACTCTACGAACATACACATCTGACCAGAGATCATGTAGCAAAATGCCAAAGTATTTCAACTAATGGGTTATTTCTTCTGTCAAGGTTCTTACTGGTAGGTATAATGAAGTTACTAGCTTTCCTGCATCTAAATAAATTTTTCTGGTGTTGCTGCCAATGAGTGTGCCAAACTGATGTATCCTTGTGGTAGAAACTTATGATCACATTCATTATTTCCTTATACACAACAGTAGCATCTATATAATCTCTGTTGTTAATTGTTACTAAGTTGATATAGTTTGTGTATATGTACTAAGAAGAGTGATAGTCCTTGCATGTTCACTTCAGAAAACCATTCTTAACTTTACTGCATTCAGAACTTTCTCTGAAGTTTTCATGTTGTTTAATACCATCTTTAATCCACTTTCTTTTTAATTCTTTTTCATTTTAATACTTTTCTGAAATCAAGGAAATGGCTTGTAACCATTAGGATTTGATGTCAGCATTTTGTTCAGTATAAAGTATTAGTACTAACCTCCAATCTTGCTATAAAATTACTTCATTATATTTGAATTTTAGGTATGAGGTGCTATTAATTGTTGGTTCCTTTAATATTCTTTCCAGTATATTCTCTGACCTTTAGGAATAACATGTTAGTTGCTGTGTGATGCCTCTGTATGATAGCAAAACTTTCCATATAATCTTCCTTATCCATCATTATACTTTAATCCCTCAAGATTTGAGGTTTTAATTATTTGCAGGGGGTTTCTCAGTGTACCTCTTTAACATCTGCAGCATTTAAATTTGGATATCCACAGTTTTAACTTACAACATCATGCATAACTTGTTGCTTTCAATATGTAAGCAGCTGATTTGTTTCGTCACAATATTCATGTGGATATGTATTCCTTCCACACATTGGATCTTTTACTTGAAAACACTCATGTTTTAGGTAAATTTATATTTTTCTTTCAGCTTAAGGTCTTTTCTGCCTCCATTAACCCATGAGAGACAGAATTAAATTGTTGACAGACTGGTTTTGTAGGTTCTTGAAAAATGTACCATTCAGTTTTTTTTAATATCCGCTGATTTTGCATAAGATGATTTTAATTTATTATCCTATTATCTTTCATAATTGTATAATTCTTGTAGAAATTTACCATATTTTTAGTGTTTAAAGCATACTTTTCTGTGGCAAAAATGTCCTAAAATCATGCTGCATCTAGCACAACGAAGGTTTAAATGCTGATAAGATATTTCACTTAAAATTTAGATATAAAAACTTTTCAAATTCACACAACCCTGTTTTCTTTATAGATAGAGGTTTTATAGGCAGTAAATACAACTTCAAATATTATGTTCATTCTATAGAATTCTTGTTATTATTTATAATACTTGTTTCGATGAATTATTTGTAACCGATCAGCATTTCAAAATTTGTGGGATCCAAAGGACAATATTATCGAAAATCTTGGAATGCAAAGCTTCTTAATTAAACATACTGCATGTTGAAAGTGACGTGGTATATTGAATTTCTTGTCATGGTCGTCTTTACTATACTTAAATATATTTTTGCCATGTCAGGCACACTAAACCTCTCTCTTTCTTTATTGTATTTTATAACTCACTATGGAAGCCTTAAGTCACTCAGAAAAATAACAGTAAAAATTCCATGTTATTATTTGAAAAAAAAACATGGCCTGTGCTTCAGTGTAATAATGCCATCATCACTTGATGGTTTACTGTAAATGCATCTAGAAGGAAATTGGAGAAATTCATTCTATTGTGTATTTACATTATATTCTCGATGATTGTTTATTTGGATGGATGGCAGTGGCATTCCTTTATCATTTGAAGGTGCCTCTCGCTACTTAACATCTATACAATTATAACTTGCATTGCTTTCCATAAACGTGTTGATACCCTCTTGCATTATATAGTTGATCATTCTTTTAAAAAAATCATTAACTAAGTACATATTTAGTCAAGTAGTAGATGAATGAAGTCATCCATATCAAGCACCACCTTTCTTAAACTTGTCGTAATTTTCCGATTATAATACATTTTTTCTCGAAATAGTTGACAAAAAGTCAGGGTGTGTATTATATATGGTTATAAATGCATACAACTTTGTTTCAGTACGGAAATAATTATATTTTCGAACATGTTTTTACAAATGTACATTTCAATGCATTTTGATAACATTCATTTAAATATTGTTTTTCAAAACAAAAATAAGAATATTTATTTATTTACTTTAGGTCAGAATTACTAAAGCCTAGGAATTCATTACCACTCCCCTTGCTGTCCTCAAACATTTCCTCGGCATTCTTGTGTTTTTGCTCATCATCTATGTAAATTGCGTCGCTGAGAACATTTTACACACCTCGATCGGCTTGTATGAACTGGACTTGATGTTCACATAAATGATGTCGCCATGCGGCAAAGGTCGAACTGTTATTCCAACTGAACAGGTTAATACAAAAGGCAACATTGAGGGAGGTTTTTATACATTGTATCGATCTTTAATGGGAGTCAGAACATAACGTGATATTTTCGTAAACTCTCTCAAACATATCTAGTTTGGCAGCAAAGCGTGAACTCGTATTCCAACCGATCAGATTAATACAAAAGGCGACATTGAGACAAAATGTTTTTCTACAGCGTAGCATAACATGATATTTTTGTCAACTCTCTCACACATATCTAGTTTGGTAGCAAAGCACAAACTCGTATTCCAACCGACCAGATTAATACAAAAGGCGACATTGAGACAAAATGTTTTTATACTGCGTAGCGATCTTTAATGGGAGAGTCAGAACGTAACGTGATATTCTTCTCAACTCTCTCACACGTATTTCATTTCGCGGCAAGGTGAGAACTGTCCCTGTACTACACATGGTCAAGTAAAATTACATTGTTTTTTTCAAAAAAATAGGTATTATACATAGTGATAAGAGAATTTTCACATTTCACTCGTGAAAACATGGGTGTGTATTATATAGGTTGCGTATTATAATCGGAAAATTACGGTATTACATATCCAGTCTCCACATCATCTGTAATTGGAAAACATTTGTCCTCCATTTATCTGTCAGTGATGGTGATACTTTTAATTATTCATCTACATAAAGATTGATATTTTCATGTTTTCAACGGCCACTAAATTTCTGTTTGAAATTGTTTGGAAAAATTCCCTCCCGAAATTAGATTTTATTACCTGATTCTAAGTTCCATTGTTTCTACTCTGTCAGATATTGTTTTCCCTCTAAACGTCATAGTGTTAAAGCTCTTTTATATGACATTAGGCTTAAATAGTTATTTTGTCTTGACAGCTTAGGATCTACCCTTTCCATTTAGTATTGGTTTTATCATCTTGAACTAATTCTTTTAGCACAATTTTAACTTTTCCTTTTATTTCTAGAACTTGGCCTTTTCTCCTTACTTAAAATGAATTTAGCTTACTGTCCTGTTATCGGCAGCCATTGGGTTTCCCTTTTCTTCTTACTAGGAGCAAGTATATTTTTCCTCTATCTGAGAGGCAGGAACTGCAGTTAATGTTTAGAAAGCTACATTTGTAGGATTTGAGCAATCATGGGCTTGGAGCGCTAAATTGTTTATGAGTGGATTTTATCATTCAATTTTTACAATTATAATTAAAAGTTAAGGCTTCATAATAGAAAAAAGAAAACAAAGTGAAGTTTCTGAATTGATGTCTAATGAGTATGTGTGTGTGTGCATGTAAACAAAAAGTCCATTCTAACGGCATCTTTGGTGTGGTAATGTTCTGCTACTAGGTGTCACCATAGTCATGAATGATATTACGTATGGCTAACTTCTATTACATGTAATTGTACAACTGATAGTGAATTGGTAGTCGATATAAACAATTGGTTTTTTTTTAGATAAAAGCTTTCATTCATTTTTTGGTAAGCGAAGGTAAATACATGTTTCAGTCAACTACCACCTCATAATTTTTCTAATGATTTTCAGATTTAATTTCAATGAAATGCTAAATTAGTCATAAATTTTTGTAAAATTGTGAACATACTATACTATTTTTCCCGTCTTATGGTGCATGACCTTGGAAGAGTGAATGGCCAATGAGAGGGTTTTCCCCTTCCACCACTGCTTGCAGCTCTCGGAACGATCCTAGCTACCAAACAGCGTTGCTACAAATGCATGTGGGTAGTTTTTGGACATCGAGAAATTGCGTTCGCTATTTAGCCTTTTTCAGTGAGGTAAAATAGCTATCTGGCAACACGGTCGAGTGGAGAACGAAGTGAACACCATGGCAGTCGAAGAGACACTGGCTTCCCCCCCCCCCCCCCCTCCCTGCATTGCTTGTCACTGGTGTCTGATTGGCTGCAACAGTAGCACTTTCACCAGTGCACTCAAGGTCATGTGCCATAAGACGGGAAAAATAGTATAGTTATCAATAAAGATTTGAAGGAAAAGTAGATGAAAGGCCTTATTTTTCAGTCTAAAAATTTTAACTGGTTAACGTTTACAAAAACAACGGAGAACAAAATCTTTAAAATTGTCATTTCCTTTTAAAAATCTAAAAAGCACCTTATATTCTTTACAAGTTTTATATATAACTAGCTGCACCCCCCAATGTTTGCTCAGTTTTTTTTCAGTTCATTTATAAAAAATTAAGGTGTGTGAAATAAGTTGATCCCAATAATTCACATTTAACTTGAATAATGCATTTCCCTGCTATAGGATTTTAATGTATTTGTCTCCCAGTGTAAGGTTCGCGGGTCTGAATCTTGCTGAGAGCATGGCTGTGTGTGCATATTGACAATTTATTATGCGAAGTCAGTCATTTAAAAGTAATAGTAGAGAGAAAATTAATGCTACACAGTAATTGATTGCAAACTGTTGTTTTTATTTTTGTTTTTTTTATTGAATTATATGTCCTTGCCAATGGTATGAAGCCTAAAGCATGTGGTACTTCTCATAAAGGTAATATTTAAAAGGACTTTAGATGAAAAGAAGTAATGCTTTCCTGCAGCAGCAAGAACTTTTTATAAAACACTTTTTTTCATTATTTCATCATATGATATGAATTTAGGTAGTATAGAAAGGGATGGTAAATAAAAAAGATATGAAACAAACCTAATTTACAGTTATTATTTGTATATTTGTTTCCATTGCAAAACAAATGTTAGATGGTGAGACATTCGTTATAACGGCACAGTCTATTTAGCGGTGTGACTTTACTCCTGTGGGTGCCATTAGAGCGGGCTTTTATTGTGTATAGCATTGGTATCAATTATTTCATTTTACGACATTATACTTATTATTATAGAAGCTGGCAGGCCGTGTAAAAGCTGGTAAGGTGGATTGTGAAGCCTACAGACAATTGTGTCAACGTGCAGGAATCAGAGGATATCCAACATTGAGGCTTTATCGTGGATCACTAAGTTCAAATAGCGACGAATATCATCACAGCTCCTATTATGGAGAAGATATTGGGAGCCAATCAGGTTCACAAATTCTCTCTTATGTGGAAAAAGTTCTTTGGGGTACTGCTAGCAAAGATTCTTATCAGCATCATTATCTTCATGATGAATTTTGACCAATGTTAAGAAATAGTTTTGATTCATTTTTGCTGATTAAGTTTATTCTAATGAAATACTTAAGCTTACAAACAATTCAGTGTTACATCAGTAACTCTTGCTTGCCTCTTGGTATTGAAAAAATATTCATTCAGTGAATGTTTAAAAAATATAAATTAATTTTTAACAACACAATGTGAACAGTGGTATTTGTGCTTGTTTAAAAATACCATTGAGGTTAGGAAAAAATTTTGTTTTGCAATTAACATTGTCATCCTGTATTCCTGATATATTTTTGATGTTTGATATTCCTAATTATAAGCCAAAGGTTAATGAATTTATGGTGCTGTGACTTTAAATTGCCAACTAGGTTTATAACCATTGAGTAACATCAATTTATTCACAATATTTTTTTCTAATATTTTATTTATTCTCATTTATGCTGATGTTGCTACACTAATACTATCTACCATGTAGAAATATATTTGTCATCAAGGTCTTCTTAGCTTTCCTAATGCTATGAAGAATAACTTATTTATGTGCACTGATATTATTTCTTGGGTATTTTTAAGAACATTTGTGCCTTGGACAATATTCCTTCCTAAAATTTTCAAATTGTGATTTAATTCTTATAAATTTCTGTAACAATTTTTCATTAATTGTGAGACTAGGTGAGTAGACTAATATGGTTTTCACATAGCTTGTATCTACTACTAGGTTAAAGATCCCTGAGAATTAAAATATTAAGGTCTTTTATAAAGATGTTTTATACAACTTTTTCTTTGTAACATTAATAAAGTTTTCCAACTCCAATATGCATTTTAATCTTGTTTACTATTAGATCAAGCAAGTTTTCGTCACTTGTTTGTTGTTCTTGAATACAATTTCCCTTGTTGACTCTGGTGAATCTTAGTTTAGTTTGGCAAAGAGAGCATTTTTAAATCTTTGAATTTACCTTAACTTTTGCTATCCGAGTTGATTCACTTTATCAGTCATGCCTTGTTTTGCACAATTTCAATATATAGCAATTGGTATAAAAGAACAAATTTCTGTTTTTTGAAAAACTTGAAAAATAAGCATTGTACTGTAAAATTTTAATATTGTGAGCTGCATGCACTTTTGCAGGTTATTTCTCCTTTTTATTTACTTTTGCACTGTCCAATTACCATCAGTCTTCAGTTTTGACATCCTCAGTCCAACTGTCATATGCCATAGCTATTTTGCTTCATTTCTACTGCAAAATAAATATATTCAGGGAAACCTGTGAAGTTGCCCACTTTAAATAACCTGTCAGTTGGCCACATTTTTTGGTGCCAACAAAATCATTAATTTACACATTTAGCTTGGCCACCTGTCTATCATGCAACCTGGCCATCTCACAGTTTATGCTATGATTCTGTAAATATTTTAACCTTCCAATGCTGGCCACTCAGATGTAACAGCAATGTTTCAGTTTGAAAACCAACTGCATTAATCAAGATAATAATGTAGCAGTGGATGACATTTATATAGAGGAAATAGATCAACAACTGACAAAGTCACAAGTAAACACTAAAGAGGTTTTACAAGAAAAATGCAACTTAGAAATTATGTGAGTTAGAAGCCTACCAGAGTGTACAACTGAGATACTTTCTTCATAATGTTTTTACTATTGATATTCTCACTAAAATTAAGACTATACATAGTTACATACATAAAAAGTAATGCAGAAGTGGAGAGGAACAATTATATTGATACTTCTTACCAGATTAGATGCAGGGATAAAAAATTACAATGTTGTGGCTCACCTGACATATGAGCGGAAAGGGTTCATTCCAGCTTTGCTTCTGTGGTCACACAACATTCTTCCTCTAAGAGTCTATCCTTCTAAGTGCACAGTTCTGCAAAATAGAAAGTGTTGAGAACATTTCATTAATAAAATAGAGCAATGGGTTCCAAATGCAAGAAAAATGAACTAAGCGTTCAGCAGAAAAAAGAAGTTTTGGATTTGATTGTTGAAGGTGTTAGCCAGCAAAAAATTGCTCAATGGTTGGCTTGGGGGAAAACTGCAGTAACAATATAAAATGAAAATTACATAAAACAGAGAATGAATCAGTTAACATCCTTGGTCTGAATTTTTTCCAGAAGTGATGGTCAGTGAATATTCCTATCATTGGGCCAAAGCCAAAGAAATTGCTCAAAGACTTAACCTAAGATTTTCAAGCCAGCAATGGGTGGTTAGTCATAAACAAGTGAAGCAGCAGCAGTGGACTTAAAAGTGGAAGTAAAATCTGCAGGATGTATTGTAAACCACTTTAATGCAGATGAAACGGTTATTTTTTCAATATTCCCAGAAAAAGTTTGGTTCAGAAAGGAGAAAAGTGCAAAAGTAGGAAACTTGCAAAAGAAAGGTAAAGCATACTTGTGTTTTAGAACTACTGGAGAGAAATTGAAGCCTGTAATAAATGGCAATGCTGCACAAGCTCGTGTATACAAGGAACATCTGAATGTGAAACATCTCACTGATTTTGCTTCTTCTTGATAATGATGCAAGCCATCATGGCATACAAGTAATGAGCAATGTAACAGTGAAATTCTTTCCATCAACCTGACAACAGGACTTCAACCACTAGATTAGGAGATAAAGTTAAAGCCCACAGCAGTCTAAAATCAGAGTTCAACAAATCTATATCAGTACTTAATGCATTTAAATGGTTAAGCAGTGCTTGGGAGGAAATTTCATGAGAAACTATTGTGAAGTGCTTCTGAAATGTAGGTTTCTAATACCAAATGGAAGACAACAATCAATGTGAGGAAGCCATGGGTCTAGTAGAGGTGATTTGTTCTCTCCCTTTGTATATTCATAGTGAATTGTTCACTGTCGATGAGATGGAAAATGCTGATGTTGCTCTACTAGTTCATGAGGAAGCATCTACCTCACCTAAAGATACTCTTAAATAAATTCTTTGCCATGTCTTTCAAGATATAGAAGGACCACTCTGTAATGAATAATTGTACAGTGAAAGTGACAATGACACAAACATAGTGTGTGATGATAATGTTAGCCCACCCCACATCACATAAAGATGTTCTGCGGTGTAGCTCAATTAAGTATTCCTCAGCCAACCGCCCTGATATCATGGTTGATATTTTTCGTGAGCCCATGACAAATACCCACACAACAGAAATCCTATTCACTAAAACCCCAACTGAATATCACAATGTTGAAAGTACTACATCTTTGAACTGTAATGCATTACTCCCTAACACACATATAAGGATAATATAGATAAAAAATAAAAATAAAGAATTTTAAATTTCTAAGAGTAAATGTCTTCAAGATTTCTATAAGTGACTGTCAATAGCTAATGATCCATGTACAGATATTTCTACTGGTTTTTCATTATATAGGCGAGTCAAGAATTTTTTTTAAATTTTACAATATCAACACTCCTATGCATTTATTTTAATAAGTATACAATATTTAAATGATTAAAAAATTATATAAATAAAGAGCAAATTTACTAATCAACAAATGCCAAGTTGGGTTTTTGTCAGATTTGATGTCATGGGTTTTTTTGTCAGTGGGGTTATTATAAGATTTTTGTTGTGGGGTTTTTATCAGCATCCATTTTTCTAAAGTACAATAATCTTGAAGCAAATGAGTTTTTTTCTAAGATAGCAACATGTCACGCAAAATTCAGTGACTATTTTGCTGTGAATGAAGGACTTTGATGTTGGTCTCAGTCCAGGCAGCTTACATCATACTGTAGTTAATAATTCACTTAAAAATGCTGTATCTTGATAGTTCAATTTACTTCTGTGATAACTGTGAAGAAACTCACAGGGTCACATGGTAATTTGTTAGAAAAATTAAGAAATTGCTAGTGTTGTTAACTGATTCTAAACATTTTAGTGAATACACGGCCTTTAATCAAGCATTCATTTGCAATAAAGCCCTTTCTCTATTTGAAAATCTAAAGTGGATGGTGGTACTTATGAAACATTTAATGCCAGTTCTGGTTGGTTTCAAAATTTTCAACCATGCTCAAATATTTATAACATCCATTTATCTGGTAAATCAGCAAATGCTTTGACATTATTTTTATTAGTGATAGTATTTAACATTAAGTAAATATTAATTAACTAATATTATTTGAAATAATATTCATGTGTATTTATATACTTTTTGCTTTATTTGAAACTAGAGCAAACCATATGCTATCATGAACCGATCCCTATTAAGTATTACATTATATAATTTCTTACCACAAAAGCATCCTTTGTGCTAAACATGGCATAACTGCATTTGAATCTATTACTTCCAAGTTTTATATAAAATTTTAAGTCCAATCTGAAAATTACAAACAGCCTTACTCCTTTCACTTTAAAACTGATATATCAGTTCTGTCACTGAGGTCAATAATTATTGCACAAAATGGAATACTCCATCTATGCCTACAGAGAATGAAAGTTAACATAAGAGCTAAATATTTCATGTGATGATCATGGCAAATGGGTTCCTCTTACAGAACATTTAGTTAAGCAGACACCTGGGAAAGTCTAAAGAAGTATTTTCATTCTGCAAAGAAAATGTATGAACTATTAAAGAGGAAAAAGGCTTATATTTTCATAGTCAAAGAAATAATGTACTGAATAATAACTGGATTTTGATAATTTTCGTCAAACTTCAACAAAAGCTTTAAAGTTAATATGCTTTTTTCATTAATATTATCACTTAGACTAAAAAGCACTTCAATGGTGGAAATACACAAATTATATCACTTCAAGAAAACACCTTATAACATATGAATAGTAGAATATTTAAAAACCTCTAGCTTTCGCATCATTTGAGTGTACATTTCAGGAGTTAAGTATTACTTCACTGAAAAATACACCTCCGAGCATAAAACTTAAGTAGTTAACGCCTCAAAATGTTAAAACTACTAATCTTAAACGATACAGGTTCTGAACTTACAAATTTTCTGAATAAATTAAGACCATCTGGGATTACTCTAATTAAATTTAGGACATTTAACTCTTGATGAACTAAATTATTTTTTAAGGATAACTACTACACTTACAAAGTCTACTGCAATAAACATCACCTTGAATTTAGTGTTATATGGAACGTCAAAATGTTTATATGAACGCTTAGTATGAATCTAGTTATATATGGTGTACTGAAATAGTTTTCAGAAATTAGACAAAACCTATTTGAGAGGGGGAACTCTAAATGAATGTAATGTTGAAGATTATGGGAAGTGTAAAAAGTTGAGCCGACAAGGTTCTAGAAATATTTGAAACCTCCCTCTATATAAAGAACCACAAAGACTAAACATATAGGAGCAATTTTTGGGCAGAGCGATAGAGGTGGTTACTCGTATCACTATGAGAGATAACATCAAATGAATCCTACTTTAGTTAAAATTTTCTGAAACCAGTGTACTGCCTTTCCTGCTGACATCCTTTCTATCACTAGAGTGAATTATAAAAAATATGCATAACATTTTAGAATGTAGTTCTTAAAATTTTAAAATTGTTGTCGGTTTCACTACACTGAGAATTAACATCCAACAGAACTCATTTAAAAACCATGTATACGTTAATGCCGAGGGCAAAGTTCGCCAAGAATAATTAATTTCTAGAAACAAGAAAAGATTATAATCATACCACGCAAAATTAAAATCACCGCATTAATAGTGTTTTCCAGAACAACATACGAATTGATAAAAATTATGAAAACTTCAACGAAAACAACTTCAAAAAAGCAAGTTTATAGAATAAAACGCGCCAAAAACGGCGATCAACGCTGGCGCCAACTCTCCGAAAAATTTGTCTTTAAACATTAGAACTTAGATGCTCATCTGTTATGTATAGTCATTTGTTTGCGTACTAAACCCGGGAATTTTGTGAAACTTGGTATTAGCATTACCGAATTGTATTTCATCGCAGTAGAATATAATCATTTTAAGGTGTTAGAAATGCTTGCCGAAGGGCATAATTATCTTAGTGAGTCATTAATAATGCTGTTCTGCTTTTGTTCTTATGAAAATCGTCTTAGTATCTGCATGTATTTAAGGTCACAGGTGGGAAAACATGGCGTCCTACGTGGATTCAATAGTTAGTGAAGAGGTGGACTTAGATGACTTCTTGCAGTGGATTTCTGGATTCAGTGGTTCAGTAAGATACAATATGTGAAATAAGAGATTTAAATGTTTTATATTTTATTGTAGTCGCACTTTTTAAGTAAACTGTAGTAAACAAGGGAATTGGTAACAAACTGGAGCAGTTGGAATTCAAAATTTAAATAATATTTCTTGTTTCTCGTAAATATTCACTTTTAAATGAATGTTTTTATAGCCTTGTATAACAAAGGTAACACTCGTAATGCACTTAAATGACAACTAGAATCGTTGACCGCATTTATAATAGTGGTAAAATGTTTTTTTATATAGGTTGTACCTGACTCAACTCAACGAAAGCTAACATGTTCTAAATATGAATTTGCATTGTGTTTTTTGAACTTTTTAAGAGAGAACACTTCAAGGTAATTTTTCTCTAAGTAATAAAGTATATAAAACATTTGTAATGGATTATATGTTGCAAATGTTTGTCATTTTCAGCATTCTTTCCCATGATAGCTTCAGAAAAACTTCTCCCAAAGTGTGTCAACCATCAAGCGATCAAACAGTCTTGCAGAGCTTTTCTATCGAAAAATCTACCACTAAGGAGCACAGTTTGCAAGAAGAAATTCATTGTAGCAATACAAAAAGAAACATTCCCAAGTTTGAAAGTAAGTTTTCAAAGAAAGCAACCTCTTCGGCCGACTCATCAGTTATCAGTGTACCTTCGGATAAAAAGTTGCATTTACATAATAATTTCAGAGGTAAAGTTCATAACACAAACAAAACGACAAGAGATGGTAGTCAGTATGTAGTTAGCCCTTCATTTGATGGTGTTACTACACCACATTCATCTCATATTACTTCGAGTAGCTCAAGGAAAGATAGCCCTAAGCAAAAGCAGTCATATTTGGAGAATGCCATGTCAAAAGATTGCAGGTCCCCTGAATCACCAGGTGAGAAGCATTTCAATAAAAGTGTTTCCCGTGAAAATTGGGGTACAAAAAATTCTCAGAACACAACACTTTGGGATTATCTATCCAAGGACAATTCATTAAGTGCCAAGAGTAAAAATGGATCTGAAACTGTCTCTAACGAGGACAGAAACCAAGAAAAAAAGTGTGGTCATAAAGTGGGTGCAAGGCAGAAGAGACAGAGGCGTATAAATCCAACACGGATTGATAGAAATATAGATGGAATGAAGGGTCAAGCAGGTGTCAGTCTACTGCAGTCAGAGCCTGCTTCGTTTGGGTTACCACAAGGAGTGCCACCACCTAGTAATGTTTTCTGTGCTAAGTCTACGGAAGAAGATGAACTTAATTCAGCAAATTTTGCTGAGGAAAGAGCCCTCTTAAAGGAAGAGCGCATGAAAATGCAATCATTTGACTTTGACTCAGTGACATCATCTCCTCCTAAAGCATCTTCTTGCATCACCCATTGCACAAGCACAGAGCCTGAACCAAGTCATGTAAGTATAACTAAAAAAAAAAGAAAATGTTTGCTAAGTCATTTTTTCTTTCTTAAAACTTTAATTACATTATTAGTTATATTTCTTCTGCCTTGTGAATTGGCTTTATAAATTTTTTCTCAATTGTCAGGTTACATTCAAGAAGGAATTGGACATTCTGGCAAATGTTTTTAGTATTTTAATCAATCAAAACTTGGTGCCGAACATTCTTTCAGAATTATGTTTCTTGAGTAGCCTGCTAATGGTTCAAGTCCCTGATGAATCCCATCCTGAAAAAGGTTCAAATAGAGCAGAGGAAGTTTTAAAAAATAGTTACTTTGATACAGTGCATAATTGCACCTATTTTGCTGTGACTGTCCTAGAAAAACAAAGTCATCTTCTCCAGCTGCTGGATAGGAATACCCGCAGAATTATCTCTGAAAATAGCAGATTAGCAAGATTTTCACATACCCTACCTGAGAAAATTTCTAAGGAAGAGGGAGGGATTAGGAAGGAGACTGTGATTTCTCAGTTACCTTCCGCACCCTCTGCCCTCACATCATTTCAATCAGATGTTGACAACAGGAAAAATTTTCCAAATGATAGAACTTTTCGCACATTCTGTCGTCAAAGAGATGAATTTTGTGAAGCTCTCAGAACTTGGGAAGGTGGTAGATCAACGCCTGGCTGGTCTTTTGGAGTTGGGCTTGGTCCGCGACTCAAAGGCATATTCTCTCCAGGAAATTTGACGCCTGAGCCCACCAACTTTGTTCACCTAGCACGTTTTTTCCGTGCTCAGTTGATAGCAAACTGTGGTTATGATGGTGTGACAGGTATAGAGGAACCCTCTGGTGCTGGGGAAGTTGTACCTTTGGCCTTGCGAGATGCTGATCCTGGGAAACTACAAAGGTTGCAGAGAAGGCTGGTGTGGCCTTCAAGGGCACGAGGAGGTTGCTGTCCATTGCCCACATTCCCAGGTGCCCAGGAATTCTTTAGGGATTTCATCATTTTTGGTGCAAATCCAATTTTTAATGAGCACCTGAAGGACGGCCTTATCTCAGATATATTGGAATTAAATGATTCACAATTCAGTGCTTCTGAATTGGAAGATCAAGGTTAGTTAATTAGCTTCATATGTTCAAAATCAGTTACTTTTTGCATTCATTTCTGAAGAACATTTTCATGAAAATTTTAAAAACTAGTCAAAGTTATGGTTAACTGTTAATATTTTATTAAGTAAGTGCATTGACATACAATTTTTATGAATTTTAGGTTCTGTTTTCCATTTGAGGTAAGGTGTGCTCAAGATGCTATTTTATAAATTTTCCTCTTGAATATAATTGTTGCTGTAGTTCTAATTTATGTACTTTAATGCTGAACATAGCCAAGAAGTTGTTTAAAAATTGTTACTCAATCGTTTTTTCCCTACACCCTATCAAATTTTATTTCATGTACATTTGATGACACGTAAAATATAAACAAAAATTAAGTGTAACCTGATGTGAAAGAAAATTGTTTCGATTATTTTGATAAATTATTTACTTAACTGTAAAATTTGTAATGAACAAGTCAGCTGTTTTGTCTTATGTACTTGTATTCCTTCATAATATTTTATATTAATTTTTGCAGATAATAAAGTGGACGATGACACAAGATGTGATTACATAAGATGCATTGTCAACATGCAGCTGCTTGCCAAATTTTTAGGTTTTCTTGTCTTCTTACCATACCAGTGTGAGAGCAGACTTCCTGACAACATTGTACTCTCTCATTGTGCACTAAGAAATAAGGTTTGTTTGCTATATTTATTAGGAATCATTATTTTTACTTTCTCATATACGAAGTATATTGAGAAAGTATTGTAATCGGGAAAAAATTTGACCTCGAGATTTTGACGGAAATATACGTTTTAGGTGTAGCTGAGTGCGAAGAAGTGGTTTTCGCAATGCCGTCTGTCTGTTACTGGCTCTAGAGCCTAAACGGTAGAGCAAAAATGAATGAAATCTCATACTTAGGTATTTTATCAAACAGAGAAGAGGCTATGAAGAAATGCTTGACATTGTTCAATAATTAAGAGAAGTTTAGTCTGCGTGTTTTTGACAACAATTTGATTTTCTCAAAAACGGCTCCAACAATTTTGATCAAATTTCGTACAGTTACTTGAGTTTATGTCTTCAATAATACTGTATAGTTCATATTTCTCAAAAATGAATATAAAGCTATTTTATTCTAGGCAACTTTAACAATAATTTGATTTTCTCAAAAACGGCTTGAACGATTTTGATAAAATTTCGTACAGTTATTTGAGTATACTACATATTTTATTTTTCTCAATGAATGAATATAAGGCTAATTTATTCTTGGGCAACTTTAACAAAAATTGGATTTTATACAAACCTGCTGTTACAATTTTCATTTTCTAAAGATATCTAAACGACGCATTATTATATGAGAAAGTTTGTACAATGTATGTTGTACCGATTTTTTCATTGAGGTTTGAGGTGTATTTCATGTGTATTACAGTATTGCAATATCTTTTTCTATTGAGCACACTAACCTTAAAGTGAACTTAAATACTCATCACTGAGAAAATTATGTGCAAAAATCAGAAAGAAGTGATATTGCTCTTCCTACTCTGTGTCTGTAGACAAGAAATTTTGTTACATTTTGATATTCCATAATGTGATCATACCTCTTTTACATATAAAAAAGTCACATTCATTATTTATGTATTTGCTAGATATTGTATGGTTATTTGCTAATAGTTTTTTTATTGTTTTACTTGAATCAGAATATTAGTTTTAGTAAAATGAAATGAATTATTCAAATTGTATAATACCAGCTGCAATTATTTCTATTTTGTAGGTTATGCCCATGATGGATTTGGTAGGGTTGGCTAAGAGAGCTTATCACCTTTGTCGCCTCTCAGTAACTATTCCATGGATGGTCGTATTTCTTTCAATGTTGGACAGAGTCTCTTCCAACCTGGATTATTATAGAGATCTGCTATTTCCATGCCTTGTAGTAACTTACAGGCAGCTAGCATTGCCTTATTATGGTGTTGAGGGCATGGGAAAACCTCTGACTCATGCTGTGCTTCTAGTCAGACTATGTTTGGGATGGCTGTTTGAACAACCCAACTTTCCACGTATGAATTAATTATTATTGCCACTTAAATTTATTCTAGTAACAATAATAGTGTAAGTTTTTGATGCATTGAAAATAAATTATATATCTATCATATGTAGTTACACATAACATGCACAAAAATGCAATTTTCCTAATTCTCGAATCAGATCTAAACTAATAATAATAATATTTTATTTATCTGTTGATGGGACAAACCACAATAGATATTGTCTAAAGTACATAAATCATGAACAAAAGAATAAAAGATGTACTATGTGCCATAAATCTTCCTTTTTATTGTTGTGTTGGTCTTTATTCTAGAGGAAGCTGTATTTGGGGACAAAACTTTTTCGATGGCAGTGAATGAATCTCTTTCGAGTGATGTTTCAAGTAACCAGATGAATGACCACCCTACTGGACCTGATAACTTGGACTTGATAAATGCTTTTGTTGTCCATACCATTTGTCCATTTCTTTCTGAGCTTCGCTTGATGTTGATGGATTCATCTAGCAGTAAAAGTGGAGGTGGTTCAAATATAGTGAGGCACATCACTCCTGTATCAGCACCTGATAGTCTTCCTACACTATCTTCGTCCAGACTATTAGAGGTTAGTCATTTAATCCAAATGAAGTGTTTCAAAAGAAAATACTTCTTTTACTACTAGTGAAGAATTTATATAAGGCATCTCTTAGGAGAATAATGGGACATGAATTGGCTTAAATGTCATTATTGTTGTTATTATTGCTAATAATCAGTATATTACAAGCACACCATATTGGCTTGTTGGTAACAGCACAATACAATTGCTATGAGAATATATACATATATCAAATGGAATGCAATGAATAAAATTATGAAAAAAATTTAAATTCCCAAGTAATAATGTTTTTAATAAGGTAAAGGAGTTGAATGAATTTATATTCCGCTAGTATCAATCAGCCCTAATGATTGATACTAGCGTTGCTAGCTTGGTCCCAACCTAAGAAAATATTCCTGTTCTGAAACAGGAGAATTAGTCTGCCATGGCAGTTCAGTGGTAGAATATCCACCCGGCAAGTGGAAGACCCGGGTTTGATTCTCGGTCATGGCAGATTTTTTCATTCGTTTCCTCATTTCCCTTAATTTTTTTTTTAGTACCATATAACACAATTTGAGATCTAAAACATTCAGAAATAAACTTAAAAAATTTCCACTTCTGTCTTATTTTGAAAACATTGGCTACTTCAGCAAAATTATCTTTAAGTGCTGAATTTGTTTTAGAATAATTTGGATTGCACTTTTTCCATTTTGGAGGGCTTGCTCTAAATGTTGTTGTAGATGCAGTCTGAGTAGATGAAGAAGAGGGATCTGGTCAAGGAGGTTCGTTAGAAGGCTCAACGTATCTCCTTCTTTTGGGACACGGTAAATAGTTCTGATTCGGTTCTTCCCACTCAACATTGCCCTGAAGTTTCACTTTGTGCATCTGATGTATCTTCACACCCAAAAACGACTTCATCGTTAGTTTGAATGCATAATTCTAAAGTACCAGCTACATCACAAGTTTGTGCTTTCCAAATAGTTTTCCGTTGCAAAATTTTCTTCGTCTGTCATAAGGTGAGCAAAGCCCCTAGTTTCTAATAAAATCAGAATTGTGCAATCATGCAATTTCAAGTTTATGTTCTCATTTATTATATATATTTATTTTTGTTGTAATTTTAAATCTTTTGTTTCCATTAAGACTTAGAAAAGCTTCTATTTTCTAGTTAAAATCTACCAAAAGAAAAGTTGCGTAAATTAATTTAACCTGTATAAGGTGGAAAACCTGCAAAAGACTGAATAATGTGCCGGTCCTGTGAATTTCCGCCTCTCACAGGTTTTATTGTAATAATTAACCGGGTAAATAAGAACAAGTATTGCTGGGTGTCACCAAGTAAAAAACCTGGTTTTCACTCACGTATGCAGAGTTACCAATTAGTTATTTATAATTTAAGAAATAATTAAATTAAAATAGCAAAAAATTAATGAAAATTTGATCCCATAAGTGGCATAATGGCAATTATTGGGTTAAGGTTGCGTATAAATATTTTAAAAATTATATGCATGAATATTATTTTTATAGTCATTCTTTTTATTCTTCTAAAAATAAGTTAAATTTACTTGTATGGTCATAATTATGTGTTGATTCCCTGATTTTTCCTTGGTATTTTTGCATATATTTAGTTGAAATTGGAAGAGAACTTCTTTTGCAATCAGCCAGCATCCTTACGTCGAACTGTGGATTTTGTTTCTGAGCGAATAGCTTCAACATGCGTGAGACACGTATGCAATCAGCTTTTGCCCAAGGCAATGAAGCATGGGCTCTCAAAAGTTCATGCTTCCGTTTTGAAGAAAATGCAAAATAAGGCATCTGATGACCCACCTTCTCCATCTGTCTTACCCTCAATGGAGAATTTTGAGGTAATTCTTTGTGTAAGAAATGGCCATAAGCTATATTTCAGGCAATTTATTTTTAGGAAATGTCCTCATAATGCATGTTAAATGTATTAATTTTATTATTTATTTACCATGTTATCATAACATTCCTTATATGTGTCCCACCTTTAGATCTTAGAATTAATAGAATGCATTGTGTGATTTCATAAAGAAGGATAATTAAGGCTGCAGTTTTTTGTTTCTTGAATCTATGGCTGGAAAGTGGTATTCCACCCCCATTCCTGTCCTTCCCATCTATTTTTATTTCCTACTCACTATCCGACTGTTTCAACCCCTATCTTCATACCTCTCACAATGCAACTCTTCCTCCTCCACTTTCTCCTTGACTCATCCTATCTGTAAGACCAGTCTCATTTTGGCTCGCTTGATGATGATGTTGCACATTGAAATCTGGTAGTGTTTTACTTTTTTGAAAATAAATTTTGGTGGTTCCACAATGAAAATTTTGTATTTATTATTTATGTATATAAAATGGTTACTATGGAAAAAGTGTAAATGTTTAAAAGTCGTGTACTCGGTGCCCATATTCTGAACTTGTTTGTATTTTTGTAAATAAAAATTTCAAAAATTGACCTCCAAAAAAAATGGTGTTGTATCGAGTCTGTAGGACAAACATATGTTAATCAAGACATTGCTATATTTAATAGTTTGACTCTTCATTTTTTTATACAGAAGAATTTTCTTTGTTTTCTTCAAATTGTGTCTCTATTTTTTAAATTCTGTATCACGCTTAGGTAATTATGGCAAGGGAAATCCGTGAATTCTCAGCAGAGGAATGGTTAAATCTGAAGAGGGATTGCCTTCAATATGCAGATGAGGAATGTGAGAGACGAGCATGGGAGGCCCTTCCACCGCTTCTGCCCCATGCAGCCAGTAAACATGGACAGAATGAGTGCTTGGAGAATGAGGAAGTTGTGTCTCAAGCAGTGACTGAAATGTGTATTCAAGTTGCGTGCCGCTCTGCAAGGCAAAGAGTGAGGAGGTGGTTGACATCTCACACTTCCCCTGGTGAGCATCATTGTCTTTTGAAGTGTCTATTACACCAGTTAGAAAAAGTCAAAATGATTACTATAATATGAACATTTTAAATTCAGTGATACACGACAAGAGATTGAAATCTATTTGTAGGTTGTTTTCTTTCATGATTTGAGCCAAATGCCAGAGGGATGATCAATGTTGAATAACGCTTGATAAAATACTCGCAAAAATAAATCATCCATCTTCTATCTTTTAACACTCGAGTATTCATGTCTGGGTCGAACCGACCCAGATCAACTTTAAACGTCCATATCTTTTTATTTTAAAATGCAACTAACTTCATTCACCTAGTAGCTGAGTTTTACGATATTTTCAGCATGTCACGTGTCCATGGGCTCGGCACTGAAAATGTAATGATGAATAAGAGCAAATAACTGATAGGCGGCACTAGAAACTCGCACGTAAAATGTTGCACCCTTAATTTATTTTGCACGTTACTCAATAGAAAAATTTTTAATGTTTTCATGCTCTGTTATATTTTATAATGCTACTTATTAATTGCTATGGTTATATATTTATTATTTGTAACATTTCACATATGTGAACCATTTTTTCTGTTTTGAAGAGTAACTAAGCCATTTTTATAATGCAATTTTTACTGACAATTAGTTATAATCTCCACAAGTAGCAAACTCACTAAACCACCTCATATTGGAGTGGTATCTATAAGTATGTAGTCTGTGCATGAGGGTGCGCCAGCCTGAGGTGCATTGCACCCTTGCAGCAATCTACATGGGATGGCAGTAAGACAATCTCAGCCGAGAGTAACGGGTAGCAATGGGTCTTTTACCTACTTTCTTTTCTGTCTCTGCCTTGGTTTTCCCAACTGCTTCCCAGTGTGGCCATAACCCATCATGAAATTTTATAGAGACACATGTTTGAGGGTAAAATTTTGCTGTAGCGTTGGCAACAAAGGAATTCAGAGGTGAATGGGAATGGAAGGGGAATGTTTGTTATATTTCCTTTGGCTGAGAGTATACCGACTGGCAAGGTGATTTGAAGAATGATGGAGAGTAATCAGTGGTCTCCAGAAAGTACCCTAGGGGTCCCCAAAAAAGGAATTTCTCTCCCACGCTATCAGGATAAGATAAGTGAGATGGAAAAGGACAGCAAAACCAAAACAATTCGTCAAAATTGTAGTAAATATATTTGCCATTTGTGTGAATTGTTTTCGAAGGACAAGATTTTATCAGGTTGAAAGTTCAAATGAAAATGTGAATTAAAGTTTTTGGTTTGAAATAAATATTTGCATAAAAATTTTTCAATAAATTATTTTAAATAATTTATTTTCTTTTTCTATTGATATAGTTTTAGCATTTCTAAAAAAATTTTAAATGTTCTGGAAATCCAGTCATTCTTTTTAAGTTTAAAAATACATTGGGTCGATTCCACCCAACGCGAGTACTAACATATTTTTGGTGCGAGTACTCGAGGGTTAAGTGCAAAATGTTGTATGCATTTAGGCATAA
This sequence comes from Uropetala carovei, assembly GCA_036926305.1. Lineage (NCBI taxonomy): Eukaryota > Metazoa > Arthropoda > Insecta > Odonata > Petaluridae > Uropetala > Uropetala carovei. The sequence continues at coordinate 2,979,278 of JAXCHB010000172.1, read as the reverse complement.
AATACTGTGTGTATGTTTTTTCTGGCAAATCATTCTCTTGGGCCATTATCACAGACTTAAAATACTGTATATACTTGCATATAATCTGCACCCTTGTTTTTACAAGGCAAACTGCAAAACATAGTGATCCAGGGAATACAATTAAAAGAAGGAATGTATCATGATTAGGCCTAAAATATTATGGCAAACTAAAAATCACTAATAAATTCCATTGACTGTATGTAAATATTTATAAACATTATAATTATTTATAATAATAAAGTATGTTGGTGAATTGTCAGGAGCTGATCATCAGTATAGAAAGGACAATACAGCTGAAAGAGACTGACATGCAAAATACATTACATGTATCATATTTTATCCAGAAACTGCGCAAAGAGAAAGCAGGACACGTCTAGTTTGTTAACATATAACTTCACCATTATTTTATTATTATTATTATCAACGCCTCATATATGGTGGTCAATCTCCCGATACTGGACAGGGTTTGTCTCCCAAGTCCAGTCCTAGTCAAGTCCCTAGTACTTTACAAACTATATGGCATGTGTCCAGTAAAACTGCTTTTTGTATTTCTATTATAATGTGTTTAATTTGTAAGAACTCTTAGAGTTTTTGTCAAACTTTGTGGTATTATTCCCGTGGTGGAAATTACAAGGGGATAAATATGTACTTTCTTGAGTTTCCAAAGAGACTTAATTTCTATTGCCAGTTTACTATATTTGTTTATCTTTGTTTGGTTTGCTTCACTTACGTTGTGTCCAAGTGGTATTGTTATATCTATGATAGTAGCTTCTTTTTGCTTTTTATGGAGAATGGTTATATCTGGTCTGTTTGCAGCAATTGTTCGATCTGTTCTTATTTCTCTGTCCCAGTAAATTTTTGTTTCTTCGTTTTCCATAACTGAAGGTAGGTTGTATTTATAGTGAGGACTTTCTTCATTTAAACTATACAGTAAAACTCGTTTAATACGTATTTGAGGGGACCGACTCATTGCTTCGTTATAAGCGTGACTACGTTATATACGAGAAACATGGTTTTTGGCCTATACTTCCCATATAACACGTATACACATACAGTAAATGCTGTGCTATCTGGCTATTTAGAACCGGCCAACCTTAGATACCGGCAATTACACAAATACAATTCATTTTGTATTTCTTTTTCTTTTTTTATGAATTTTTGTATGAATAGTATATGTGTAATACCACAACTTCCACTTTAAAATTTCTTAAAATATAAGATGTATATATTATGTATTTACTCTGTATACTTCTGTGGCTGCCGAGTAAGCATGGCGTTTTTGGTTACGTTGTAATATGTTCATTATTCCTAGGCCGCCCTTACTCGTAGGGAGTGTTATGTGTTCAATGGCTGATTTAGGATGATGCATTCTATGTTTAGTCATTTTAATTCTTATCTTCCTTTCAATGTCTTCAAGGTCAGTTCTGGACCATTTCACCACTCCAAACGAGTAGGACAACAAGGAGATAGCAAAAGTGTTAATAGCCTTTACTTTGTTATGGCTAGATAAGTGTGTTTTTAAGATTACTTCTATTCACTTTACTGTGTCTACCTTTAATTTCTCTTTAATGTGGCTGTGGTTAATTCCTCTTAGCTGTCTGAATCCCAAATATTTATATGTATCTCCGTCAGTTAAATCTTCAGTAACTCCATCTCCGGTGTCAAATCCCATTGTGTGAGTGACTTTCCCCTTTACTAGGTGCATTAGTTTACATTTGTCCAGGCCAAAGGTCATTTTTATACTATTGCTGAAAGTTGTGACCATTTGTAATAGTTGGTGCATTTGTGTAATTGAGTTGGCATATAGTTTTAGGTCATCCATATAAAGGAGATGACTGATGGTGTGATTCCTTTTATGTGCACTGGTGACTTTAAAACCATAGCCTGTGTTGAATAAGGTCCTGCTTAGTGGGTTTAAACTTACACAAAACCATAAGGCACTCAGAGAATCTCCCTGGAAAATGCCTCATCTGACCTTGATAGGCTTTGTAGTCAACTGTGCCTGAGGAGTTGTTAAATATATTGTTGTAGACCATCTGTTCATCATTCCCTACAGGAACGTGACAGTTGTCTTATCTACTTTATAGATTTTCAGAATCTCTATCAGATAAGAGTGCGGTATGGAATCAAAAGCTTTTTGATAGTCGATGTATGTCATACTGAGGTTTCTTCTTTTTTTAATTGCTTGGTGTGTGATTACGGAGTCTATTGTCACTTGATCTTTACATCCTCTTGATTTACGATAACATCCTTTTTGCTCTTCAGTCATAATGTTATTGTCTTCGAAATGTAAATGTAGTTTTCGCACGATAATGGCTGTCGTGTATTTGTATATTGTTGGCAAGCATGTTATTGGCCTATATTTGCTAGGGTCAGTAGTGTCATCATCCTTAGGCAGCAGATATGTTTTTCCATTATTATTATTAATGTTTATGACTTTACATGTGGCATGCAGTCAGAGTGACAATACATTGTTTGAATACACCTCTTCAACCTCCATATTTTTTAAAAATCACACTGAAAGCCCTCTTTACAATGCTTCCTCATATACTATATTGATAGTCTTGCAACTTGGCGAAATCCTGCTGCCCCCGAAATCCCGCCACTCCTAGGCCATTGTCTACTTTGGCCTTATTGCAAATCCGCTAATGTGTATATTACATTCTGTATTTTTCCTTTTATTAGCACTCTTTGCTAAAGAGTATGAAGTTGAAGTTGCCAAGACATTAGCAACAGCTGATAAATCACTTGAAGCAAAGAACAAGTCCAATGATGAAGGTGGTGGATTGTTATCGTCGCTGAATCCTATGTTTCATTCACATTGTGAAGATGCTCTTTCCCCAGCTCAAGTTATCATCAAGCTCAGGGTGAGTAATTTTTTAAACTTTCTATCCATTAGCCCTCAGATTTTATTACCAATTAAATGGTTGAATTGGTTTTTTTATTTGAAAACTATAACAGACCATTAAGAGGAAATATATTTTGCTTGTCAGTCCAATGATTTAAATTTTACCATCCCTCTTCTGAAATTGCCTATTGCAAGAATTGGACATTCAGTGAACTGGTCCCCTATGCTTTCATGGACTGGGCAGCTTTTTTTTCTAGTGTACCAAACGCACAACTAGCTAAGGTACCTAGTTAGAAATGGTTATTTTCCAATAGGCCATTGCACTAAATAGATTTTTTGCCCATTTTGTGAAATGGAAAATTTCACAGTTAAAAAAATGCTTTGAAGTTATTGAGATGTTTTGTAGGGTACCATTTTTCAAAGGATGTTGTTGCCTTAACAAGCATAAATAAAAGACATCCTGTTGTGTTTTAGATGATGATGTGCTACAAATTAAGCAGATCACTATTCTTTCAGAAAAAGGCTTTTGTATTTCTAGAGTGGATCATTTATTCTAATGATAGTGATAATCTCCGCCTCTGAACCTAGTGTAAGACAAACTCCCTGAAGCATTCCCTCCCATCCCTAAAAAAATATTACACTTGAACCTCTCTAATCCACAAACCTCTGGAAATAGGCTATTATGGATTACAGAAAATTTCGAATAATGGGAAGTATTCATAATGAAGTGTAAAGAAAGTAATTATGAATTCTTTCTTTTATTTAACCTTACAACAGAAATATTTACTTGTAGAAACGTAGTTATACTGTAAAAAAAAGCCATCAGCTAAGTAAAACTAACGTAATTTCAATAAGTCAATTAATCGAAAAGAAAACTTGAATATTGCACATTAATACATTATGTATAATGTTAAACTTAAAAAACTACAAATGAATAAAGTACAGTAATATTGTTTTAATCATCATCGACAGCTGATGTTGTGGAATTTCATCATCAACAGCTGATGTCGAAGTTGTGGAATTGCGTCATCCATCAGTGTATCTGGATGTTTCTCACTTGTTTTTTTGAACGTCTGTCAAACGGCTCTTTTCATATATTTTGGCCTTCCCTGTCTTAACAGACTTTGAATGATGTAATGCTCATAATGTGCTGCCCTTTTATAAAATTTTGTTGTTTTGATGAATGCATTCATTGAATGAAATCATTTCTTCATCCTTCAAGTCATCTTCATCACTGAAATGCAGAACAACAGGAGCATCTTTATCAACATATAATCATTTCTCATCATTTTCTGATTAAATTTCCTTCAAGTCAGGGTTAACAATGTCTTTAGCAAACTCAACTCCATTACCATCTTCTTTTCTTCTGCAATATTTAACCACGTGAAGTCATTTTCACCTTCATCCTGAAAAACTAATTCGGGCCAAAGTGAATGCCATGCATTTATCAAAATTGATTTTGGAATACTTTCTCAAGCATGAGCAAGCCCCCAAAGTACATCTTTCAAGTTATATTCCTTACAAATTTCAATCGCTTATTTATTTCTATTAATATCACTAAGAAATGTATGCAAAAACTCAGAACGATATCAGAACTTCAGACTGCATAATATTCCCTGATCCAGGGCTTGAATTAATGCCGTACACTTGGGTAGCAGGAAAAGCACAAAATGTTATCCCTCACCCAAGTTTCTGCTTTTAGGTGGACTGAACAATTGTCCTAGATTAGATAAATTTTACAATTTGGGTCTAACCCTTTACTGTTGCAATACTGCCGAGTTTGGGAAACAAAAATTTTTCAAATCAATTTGTTGTTATTTCTGAAGTTATCTAACCATTCTCTCTTGATCTATATTCCACAGAAAATACTTTAACACCACAGAACGCTCTTGGATGTCTGCTTTTTTCGATCACCAGCAACTTTAACTTATAGAAACCAGATTTGTTCAAGCAAGCTAACACAGTCAGTCTTTTCTTAGACTTTCACTCCATTCTGTGCCCAATGTTTTTTTGGGTATACATCTTCAATATAATGCTGTTTCATCGGAATTTTACACTTGATCAGGACTTAGATTTTCATCCACTGTTAACTTTGAAAATTCTTTTACAAATTTTCCTGCTGTATCAAAATTGGCAGAATTTCGTTCATCAGATACACTGTACAGAGAAATACCATGTTGTCTTGAATTTCTGAAGCCATCCTTAAGAATAGTCACAAATGAAATGGAAGCTGAAGTTGTACATGGAACAATTTTGTGTGTTCTTTACATATTGGGACAGAAATGCTAAGTCCTTCACTGTGACGAAGCCGAAACCACTGCATACACGCTGTATCCAGATCATTGTTTTATGATTTTCCATGATTTTCTTGATTCACTTGCTGCATAAAATTTGCATACATCCTGCTTGTTTTTTTATGTCGTACACAGTAAGTACACCAATACCATACATGCATTTCACTGATGCTCCAGCATCTAACTTTTTAAGTATATTCACTTTCTCCTGTATTGTAAGAGTTTTGTGTTTTTGTTCCACTGCTCCAGCATCACTTGAAATATTATTTGGACACTATTGTATATGATGAGGGTATATATGGTGATATAAATAAAAACATATGGAGATATATCAATATAGGAGTAGTTCTTACTGATGCTTACTGCAAACTGAGCTTGCCAAAACGTGTTGCTCTGTTTGTGCTCCAAACTGCATAGCAACATAGTGGGAATTTCAGAAAACATTTGGACAATAGGTGCTTTTACAGATTAGGAGTTTTCATACTTTTTTAGGTGTTTTTTTCTTCCAGCACCTATTATTGTTGGTCTGTCCGCATGTTTGTTCTCAGCTTCTACCAAATGGATTTTCATGAAATTTGATATTAAGGACTTACAATCAAAGATAGTAAGAAAATCACATGATCAGGGGTACCACCTTACTGGTGACAACAAAATGAACTTTCCATCATATCTCGTCAAGTATTGGTCATATCAAAATATTTTTCAAATAAAACTTGTATAACTAGTATAGTAGAGTATTTCTTTTCCTGTACATTTTTATCATAGGAGTAGCCATTATCAAGAAAATCAAACAAGAATGTGTTAATTTGAGTTGAACTTTGAAAATTTCTTGCATGGTTACTTCTTCATTGTTGCTAACATAAACAATCTCACAAAAATACGTTTTATTTCCTTGTGTGTGCATGCAATATTTTTAAATAGGAAGAAAATGGATTATTTATGATGAAGAAAATAACTTTAAAATGCTATTTTCCTAACATGTATATAATTTCTTTCAAATATTCCATTGCACAAAATGCTCCCATTTGATGTCAGGACTTCGAATAAGCATATTCCATGTACAATTGTTTGGCATCTTTCAGATAATAAATTGCTGTGTAACACGATCTATAAAGAGCCCTTAAACTTTTGGCTTCCCATTATTATCAGACCGTGATACGTCGCTAACCTCCAGATAATGTGTAATGCTTAGCTCAACAACTGGCTCGCCGAGCATAAAAATTTTTAACAAATGGCTGGTGCGAGCCTGATGGAGCCAGCTGCTGCACACCCCTATGCCTCTAACCTGCATAAAGGCAAAATTATTTGCATTGCATCCTTAGATTTTGGTCCCTCATTTAAAATGATTCCAATGCGAATATTCCCTTTTTATGTGTACATGAATTATATTTTTATCATTCAAATTTGTATTATCTTTTTTTGGCTCTATGGCCTTACAGGAGTTCATTTTGGATCTAAAACAAACTGCATCTGTGGAAATGAAAAACGTTCAAGAGCTAATTGAGAGGATTATTTTTTCCCTTCAGAGCAGAAGTGATTTCTCTCCTCCATCATTGAAGTCTATATTTTCATTATCTGTGGATTTGGCAGTTTTTCTTGGTAAGTCAAGGAGCAGCAGAACTTGAATCTTTAATGCCTACTTATAAAATTTACAAAATAAGTAGCCAGTAAAACTCCACACAGTTTTATAACCTTGCATTTAAGAATATTATCAAGTTAATAGATTCATTTGCATAAATAACAAGTAACTCTTGGAAGATGAAAAATATGACAAGCACAAAGTGACCCTTAAATAGAATTCTCACTTAATATTTTCTATTGCTTCTTTCATATTCCAGTTGCCCATGGAGTAGTTGGGGATTTACAATCACTGACCCGAACTGGAGATTGGGACAAGTTCGTTGCTTTTTGGGATAAACTCTCATCTCATGCAGAAGATTCTTTTACAAGGCTCCTGAGTCCACGGAATCTTTTCTTGCTTTTCACAAAGGAGCAGGAACAACATGTAGCCAAGAAAAGTTCATCCTCTTGGCCGCAGCGGCTAGCTTGTCTTCTCTCAGCACTTTTGTCATCTGGACAGTTGACTTCTAAACAGTTAGAAGAACAAAGTCTTATCATTCTTCATTACCCATGGTCGCAGGTGAGACATAATTCATTTTTGTTTTATGTCTAATCTTTTCAATAAGTTAATATCAACAATGCTCTTTCAGGAATTTTTGGAAAGATACTCCGAGTGCATCAGAGGGGTATTGAATCATCCCATGGTAGCTAAGTGCTCTGGTGAGGATGAAGATGACAACACTTCTGCTTTGTTGATGGAGTGGCTAGCTGAATCATGTGCTACGATGGAGATACTCGAATAAAAAAGTTTCACATTAGTATTTCACGTGACTTAAGTATACATATTGAATCGACTGTTTTATTGTTTTAACTCTTAGAACTTCTGTTTTTATAATACTTTGACTTGAGGTATTAATGTCTATAAATATTTATTTTTTCTTACCTCATTTTTGTTTTGATTTTTTATGCAAATAAATGTAAATATTATTAATCTTTCTTGTTTGCATTTCTTCTTTTAACTACTGAGAATTTACTATTCAATGCTGCCATATTCAGTTTATTTTTCTTAACCTTTAATTTGGATATAGGTCCTTTATTTCCAAAGAATTGCTGTTGCATTTATTTTATGAAATCGAGTTCTTGCAGTTTTAATACGAGTTGTTAGTAAATAAATTTTATTACATAATACACAAGAATTACTCTATTTTACAAGCTATAAGACACTTTGTAGAAAAATTGACTCCCAAAATCACCCAGCATCTTATAAACTGAGGTAAGATTATTACTATATTCAGTACTGACATAAATCGTTTCATTCCCAAAATGCCATTTATTACAAAAACATTAAAATGTACAGTATTAATAACTAGTAGTGAAAAAATTGTTAATATATACAGTGAAACCTTATGAAATATGAATTCCAGAGATGCAGTTTCATTATCATATCCCCAAAATATATAACTTCTTAACCATAAAAAGCAATTATTTGTCCCTAAATACAGGTACTCCCCGAGTTACATAAGCCAGACTTATGAACCCTGTAAGCAACCTCATAAATCACAAAAAAATTTCGTTACACGGAAAGTTTAGGTTAGTGGTTTGCATAAGCGAATGGGAACTACTTATGTGCGGGGAGGAAGGCCTCAAGGCATGGGTTGTAATGTGGTGTTCTCAGTGTATTTTACCACGTTTGCTTGATCTCATAACGTGTTTTGCTTTTGTGCAAATTAACAACTAGTGTTGCCCTTGCAATCATGGCTGATAAACATCACAGCAAGAGTAAAAGTGCTAGTGCTACTAAGAGGCGATGTACCATTACTTGAGAAGAAAAAATTATGTTCTGAATAGATATGAAAATGACCAGTACACTATCTGTAGTAATTTTCGACTTATGCAAATTTCGAGTTACGGAATGGGTGCCGGGATGCAGTGCCATAACTAGGGTATGGCGAAGGTGGCATTTGCCACAGGCGCTGTTCGCAAAAGGCACCAAACGTTCCCACAAAAAGTGCGAGAAATTAATTTTCCCAAAAATGTGTTATTTTATTACCCAAACGTTGATTAATTTCTAATAAAAAGGCTGTTCTTTATTAAAACAAAGAAAAAATTATATCCTACATAACCAAGGTGTTTCCTAAAATTTTGCCATAGGTGCCGTATCGCCAAGATACGTCCCTGCTGGAATGCATTCCTTACATAACTTGGGGTGTGTCTGTATTTGCTTTTTATGAGTAAGGAGTTATATACTGCTTAGTTAACATCGATCTCACCTTAGCCTCCACTCCTTTTTAATTACATGTCCTATCACAGTTATTACAATTTCAATGCATTTGTGATATTAGTCTCATGTGTTTTAGTTCCTAATGAGCTCCTTGAATAGTGAGATTAATGCCAAGGAACATTAGAATTCCGGTAGATGTGATAAAAACTTTATAAATATTTAGGATAAATACCATTAGTGTAGTGAGATAGCAATGGCTACAAGGGTGAAAAGATATGCCAACACTATAAGCTTCAGGAGATACAACATGCAAAAACAGATGGAAATAAAGTAGCAGAACGTCATTTCGATCTACATCCCTCAAAAAAAAATATCCACAAATGGAGAAAACAGGAGAAAAATCTGAAGGTAGCAGGAAAAGAAGGTATTTTCCATAAATACCAAAAATTTCTTTTTTGGAAAAATCTCAAAACTGGACGCTCTTATAGTCAAGTGACCAGATTTCCAAAAGCTCAATGCTGTACAAAATGAAACTACTTTCTCGATACTTCGTATGAGAAAGTAAAAAACATACAAAATACAATATGTATTTTTGAATCCGTATTTTTAACAAAATAAAAACATTTCGATAGTACATCAATACTGAATTATTAAAAACAACAATTTTAACGAAGATAATAAAATCCAATTTTTTATTAATCATATACTAATTCTCCCAAGTCATACCCTCCTCGCGGTGCATTTGATGTTATTTTTCTTAAAACAAACAAATACAAAATAAAATTGGAACAAATCATGTAATTAACCGTAACATAAATTAATTCAATTTTCGAATTACTTCACTTACTTTTCGAAACTTGTGACGATGACTTGAGAAAACTATAAAACTTTGCAGGTGCTTTGCAGACTGTGACAGGTGACATGTGCTAAAACCACAGAAACCAGCTACAACCATAGATTTTTCTCAAGTGGTATGAGTGATACATTCATTTTGACAAAAAACCATGCATGTAATAGTAAAACAAAACCATGCATGTAATAGTAAAACAAAACCATGAAGTATAGAGCACATATAAAGCTACAACCACACCATGGAAAACAAATTATTGTTCTGCGTTTAAGTACTTTTTTATATTGCTGACATAAATAATAAATTATTGCAATTATTATCAATGTTGGCAGGCAAGTTTTTAAAATTTTGTACGTCTGGTCACTTTACTTATAGCCCAAAAAATATGGTAATTTAAAAGTTTTTTATTGCTACATTAATGTGCTGTTCTACCAAATTTCAGTTTCTTAATAAGTTACATATGTATATTCAAGTCTATATAAAATAAAAACATTTTTCCTGGTATTAGTACACTATCTCAAGCTACAGTGGTCATTACAAAAAAATTAGCAATTTAAATAACATAATGAGTTATGTTATTAATTGGAAATTGTTCATTTAATTTTAGTATATTTTTGACATTTTGATGAGTTTGTTTCATCAATGACTACATTTTAATTTAACGACATGAGTTGATATTAGTCATAATTTGCTGGCATATATTATTCATAGATTAAAAATCGTAGAAACTCCTTTATCAATAGTGATATTATTAAAAATAATTGTAGAATTTTAATAAACACTTGTTCATATGAAATCATCTTTAAAAATTTCACTTTTCATTCAAATGTCAATCATAATATTTCCATATTTAATAGTATGTACCAATAATTATTGAGATCTCTCCACAGTTTTACATTAATTATATGTAGATTCAAGTCATTTCCTAAGAACATTCGGTGTGATTCTCAGTTCTAACTTAAGGAATTTATTAAAATAACAGCTCTAATATTTCTATTAGAAACTCATTTAACAACAATAGCAATACCCTTTCTGATATTTTATCCATAACTTCTCATGAGGCAAATTTCCAAGACATGCAGAAAAAATATTTTAAGGGTCTGAAAATGAAAAGCAGTTTCTTTTATTTTCTTTCTTATCCTATGCATGAGTGAAATTAGCTATTTGAAGTGTAAATTCCTCCTCAGATATAGGTCATGTAAGGAAAAAATTAATATGAGAATAAAAAAATCAGTGTGACGTGCATTGCACAAATTTTCTTATATCTGTTGGCTTCCAGCTCATACAATAATTGAAAGTCCAAGGGTATTTCACTTGTAGAGAGAAAAAATAAGAATCACAATGATGATTTCGAATAGCCTCTTGATTCTCCTATGCACAGCATGCCCCATCACACCAGCACTGCCTAAATGTTATGAAATTTACCTACCAAATTAATAAAAATGTTCAAAACGAATATTTTTTAACTAAATAAAGTACATACTATGAAAATTGAGTATCTGTAAATACTAATTACTTTCGCTATTTAATATTAATATGCACACCTAAGTACCTCAATTTTTATGAATTTCATTGAAATAAATTATGCTATTAATGAAATCTAGCTATTATCCAAGTACACCTGTCCTCACTTTACACAGACCCAAAATGCAGTTTGTCTTGCATTATCTTCAATTTTTTAAACCTAATTTCACTATACATTGAGTGGTTTTCACTTATGTATAGTAAGCAGAGGTGGGTTGAATGAGTTTAGGTTAAGCACAGGCTGACTGAATAAGTTAGCTTTTTGTTTTAAGTGAAGTAGCATCCTGGTTTTGGTTATATGAATAATGTTGGACATTTTCTCATTGCACTTGGCCATAATTCCTAAATACCAGGTTTCATGGAAATCCATATAGCAGTATGGACAGACCAAAGGTAATAGGTGCTTATGTTGAAAACAAAATGCAGCTAAAATCATATTTTTCTCTCCCTAACTCTTGTATGGTCAGAGGTTTATATTTTAAAAAATATTCAACTATAGAACAATATTTACCACAAAAAAGTCTACGAGAGCACATTATTACGACTTAAAGTTTTAGAGATAAAAATTCGAGAAAATACAGAGCAAAACATCAAATATTTTCTTTACGTTGGATGCTATGATGATATAAAAATTATGAAAACAATATTTTCTCTGTACTGTGTAAGCGTTATGACATTCAGTTTCTGGAAATATCGTTTATCCAAAATGGGTTATATCCAGATCATTTTGGTTAAACTATCTTCTACTGCAAGTTTCTTCAGTTTCTGCATTATAACAATCTTTGCATTCAAGTCATAATTACAACTATTAAAACTGCTGGTACGATGAGAATCTCTCTCAGTGCATATCTTGGCCACCGAGCGACCACAAGCGGAGATCATTTTTTCTGCTACAGAATCTGGCTCCCGGCAGCTCAGAAGGGAACCATTGTACAAGCACAAGCTCTCTAGAGTACCATGCATTTCTCCCTCCCGTTTGTCATAGTTATTTTTGTTGTTAAATAAACTTGTAGAAACCCACAGTAGGATAGAATTACATTTGCTACTGCCAAAATGAATGTTTTCACTTTAAAAAAGAAGTTTTAATTAGCTTTCGTTACACTATGCTACACTGTAGTTCATGAAATATCAGGTTTCTAAATCCCAGCTTTCCATTGTGATAGGATAGAATTACATTCACAAGCATCAAAACGAATGTCACACTTTTACGACATATGATCGATTTACGCGAATAGAAGACAAGATTTTTTCAGGAACTAAAATTGGAAAAAATATCTTACATTCAGGTAAATACGGTATGCCATTTATCATCAGATGAAAACAATTCCATTACAATTCTTAGCTGTTTTCATTTTTTTAAACAAAAAACCCCCTTGACTCATTTGCTGAAATGTTTTTTATTGATCTAATACATCGGCAGATGTTTAATTATGTGAAGTCCATGTCATCTTCATATAAGCAGCAAAATTTAAACTCTTCTTAACACCTGGTTAATCAATCACACAGTTAATCTGAACAAGGATAAGTGGGGTTCTACTATACCTATTTCAAAATTCCAGCAGCCATTTACAATAAATCTATATCTTAATGGTTGTATCTAGATGTCGGCTTCCGATACTTCATTTTTAATTTTGAGCACTTTTTAAAGGAGACTTCTTGCTTACCTCTTGGCACTTTTGAAGAGCAAAAAACTGCAGATTAAAAATTCAATACTAACTTTACCTTTAAGTGGCCCCCACCAGTAAAAGAATCAAGGCATTTGTGGTTTATCAATTTTGTATTGTACACTGCATTTCAATCTCAGCTTTATATTTTATATAAATGGTAAATACATTTTCTAAGTAAAACATTAGCCAATTTTATCCAATTAGACCTGTTTAAAATTTATAGTGGTAAACAAGTAAAATAACTTTATAACAATAAATTGGGTGGTTTTTTTGGCTGAATTAGATTTGATGGTACAACAATACAAATTTTCATAGCAAATCCCTTGCCTACCATGCCTTACATTTGCAATCCCCAATCTTCCCTGACATGGAATTAGTGCTTTAATGGTGCTCAGAACAGAAAAGAATATTAACTCCAAAATGACGAGGTTGAATTCAATACCCCTTTCTTATAATTTTGCCACTAAATACTACATTTATTAGTATTAGAATTAAAGTTAACAGAAATCATCTGCATTAACAAAAGCTGATTCATACAATTTACTCAAGGGCAGGTCTAACTTGCATGAGTTTTAGCAGTGAGTAAAATTAAAATACTAATAATTTGCTTAGCACTAAAGAAATTATAGATCAAAAGTGTAAAATACATTTTAATGCAATTATAGTTAATTGTTGGTTAAAATAAGCTTGCTCCCAGATTAAACCTTTTAATAAAAAAAGCATAAGGTCCCGATGTAACTGCACAAGAGCAATATTTAAAATAAAGTGAAAATAGCATTCATTTGAGAAAAGAAAATTTTAATTCAGAAACCCTGAAATCCCACTTTTGTTTACATTTTACCCATATATGTTTAATGTGACATTGGAACACATTACCAAAAAAACTACATACCTACTATGGATTAATACTTTTAAATTTTGACCAAATACATTATTCACGTATGCATTTTGAGGCTTACAGTATTAGCCACATTTTACTGTTTTTATTTATTTTTAAAATCATTTATCATGTTACTATGTTTAAGTAAATTTTACCTTTGATTAAAATGTGCCAAATAAGGCTTCAAAGGTCAAATTCCAATTTTATTTCATTTTCCTATTTTTCTTTTTTTAAAACGAAATGGAAATTGTGGCTCCTAGAGAAAAGTAGAATGATATAACCAGCCTGGAAGTGCTCATCTTTAAACTGAAGTTGACAGCATTAAAAACTGAAAGAGCACTTCAAACTCTAGGTGGATCTTGGAAGTTTTTCCAACGTAAAAGTAGACAGCAACATCAATTCCCCAAAAACTTTCTGTTATAACACAAACCTGTAAAATCTCTCGCTCCGATTTGGTCACATTCATTAAAATTATGCCACGTAAAATCCATAAACAGAAACAAACAATGCACTTCCAAGGGACAATGTTTGCAGTTAAGATCTCTCTCATCGGATAAATCAAATATTTTTGTATTTTTCATTTAATGCCTTTCCTCAGTTTGCTAATCCTTCTGATGAAAACCCTTGAAATAGAAATTCCTTTTTTTATATCACGCACATAGCTAGTTATTCTCGGAGACTGTTGCCACTGCCACGTCCATCTCAGTGGTTCAACGCTTTAATCCTTCTTGACAAGAGAGGCCTGCTTAGCCTGGTGGGCCTGCAGCACTGCCACAGCTTCTTCAACCTATACAAAAGACAAAGATTGTTAATTTTACTCATAATCACTTCGATAACAAGTCACAAACAAATTATACTAATACAGGGAGCATTTGAATAAATAGCATGCAACACAAATCTCTCATCCTAAAAACTATCATGACATGCACATTTACTTGCTGCATAAAGTTTATTTTACTAATATAAAAGTTTAAATTGAGGCAATCTTTATTTTGTAATATTTCACCTAAGTTCACTTCAAATCACCTTAATTTATTCAATCTTAATGATTTTCTGTCATATTACCTGGTCTGTTTTCATGATAAGGTATTTTTACACAATATTTCTTTAACATTTGAAATCTCGCAAACAAATTTTCACCTTGAGAAAGTATATCTTATTTAATCAACCACATGACAGATAACACACTTGATAACATCCATCTCTTGTGGTTCTAAAAGATATTAAGAACCACTCAAGTTTCTGCTGAATGCCATGTAAAAAGGTTTCCACCTAATCAAAAAAACAATCTTTGAAGGTTTTCTATCCTACAGGACCTAGCTTCTTGCATATCATGAAAATAAACATCATTAGCTGCAAAATCACCACAACACAGACATGTCACTTGGAAATTCCAGCATTGTATAGGAAGTCCTAAATTCACGTCTGCGTTCCTGGTAAAACTACATTGAATGATCCAACATTAATCATTGAATGATCCAACATTAATCAAAACCTATTTTCCCGTATACTTAAAGATTAACATGGAGGACATTTTTATCATAATTTGCAGAAAATAATATTAACTACGTATTAAAAGATTCAACAACTGCATAAATTAATATAATAACTCATAAATATAAGTGACTGTACAATCATCGAATACAGAAGATATTCTGGGACCTGCAGTAATGTATTGGTTAATTATTTTTACTTTCTCCATACATGATATAGGAGAAAGCATTGTATTCATGACAAAAAAAATCAAATTCAATATATCAATGGAAATGCACATTTTGAGGTTTCCCGGGTACGTTTTGACTATTTTCATGATGATGTCTGTGTATATGATAGCATTTTGTGGGTGCTCTAGCTCAAAAACTAATAATCAGATTAGCACAAAACTTCTTAGTTAAGTTTTTATTAGTACTAAGGATCTGAAAAGGTTCTGGCAAAAACTGGCCAACTGGAAGTGAAGATGTATTCTTGTCATTTTTCTGTTTTTTTCCAAACTGCCATTCTTAGAATGAATTACTTCCACAAACAAATGCTTCAGCATAGCTTTGGAAATATGAATGCATTTACATAGTTGTCAAGGCCAAAACTAAGGAGAAGCAGGAACTTTGTATGATCCATCGGTATCTTAAAGCAATGTTTTTGTTGTCAATTTATTTTCAGGCTTTGACCAACTTGTTTCTTTCATGAAACATTCAATGGCATTTTGATATGTTGCTGTTTAGTAAGGAGTCTGCACATCCAGTCTGTCCTAAATTTTGGACAGTAAATGCATCTAGTGCTGCACCAGAATTGATAAAACATTTTACTGATCATGTAAGCACTATCACAATCTCTTTCTGCACTACCAATGAATTGGTTCACTTTCAAAGATATATAACAAGCACTGCTGATTGGCAATAGAGTGATTCTAATTTACAGACTTATTAGTACGTTCTCACTATCATCATTAACTCAAGATAAACAAATTTAATCGATTGTAAGCTGACCCCCACTTTTCACAACGAAAATTCCATGTTGGGTGTACAGTTTTCTGGGATTTGTTGCGAAAAAAAATATCAATACGTATAAATGCCCCGGTTTTTTTCAATTCGTAATTAAATAAAAAGGTATCAACTAAAATTACGACAACACAAATTACATTATATTCAAGCATGCAATACAATTTTTATTAAAATGTAATTTGTCCTGGTTATGCCCCAGATTTTTAATCTTGCAACAAAAATATCCCAGTTTCTCTCTTTGTCTTCTCCATCATCTCACATTCGAGTCATCAATCCCATAGCACCATTGTGTAGCAAGATTTGATGTTTCTTCTGCATATGCTATCATATTCTGCAGAATAATGCATTTGTCCTATTATGGGATTATTAAAAAAAAGTGAAAAACTCTCCAAAGTAAATGACAAAAATTTATGCTTGCAAAGGCAAGCCTGGGAATTCTAGGATTAAGCGCACATGCATACTAGAGATGGCTCGGGAGTGAATTTATCAAAACATTTCGATTTTACTTTATCACATACGAAGTTATTGAGAAACTATTGTAATCACTAAAAAATTTGATCTCGAGATTTTGATGGAAATATGTTTTATGTGTACCAGAGTCTGAAAAAGTGGTTTTTGCAATGCCATCTGTCTGTTTGCGGCTCTAGAGACAAAACGGTAGAGCAAAAATGAATGAAATCTCGTACTTAGGCATTTTATCTTACAGAATAAAAGCTATGAAGAAATGGTTGATATTGCACAATAATTAAGGAGTTTATTCTAGGCAATTTTAACAATTAGACTTTCTCAAAAACAGCTCCAATGATACTGATAAAATTTTGTACAGTTACTTGAGTTTATGTCTGCAATAATTTTACATAGTTCATATTTCCCAAAAATTGAATACAGTGAAACCTCGAATTTACACCATTGAAAAGACCAGCTAAAATAAAATTGAGGAGTGTAAAATCGGGGAAATGAAAATTTTGTAACAAAGTAAAATGTGGATTGCTTTATATCATAACTTTGGCAAGCCATCTAAAATATGCATGTTTGAACACAATAACAAAGAAATTGCAAATAAACTAACATACATAACATTTTAATTCTTTAACCAGTCAAAACGTTTGATATGTGTTCCAACATGTGCATCAAGTTGAGCTAAGATATTAATTTTATCACTTATCGTAAATACCTTCCGTTTTGCTTTATTATCCATATTTCAGACCAAAAATTAATTAATGGATTGCCATATTTATAAACAACACAAAGCATCGTGTCGATGTCGTCGACTTCCTACTAAAATGACCGATACATATATGGATTACCTTGTTAACCGTATTTACTCGTGTACCGCGTGCACATTTTTCCTGAAACGCTGGGGGAAAAAGGAGGTGCTTGTCTTATACGAGGATTTCTGAACAGGTTATATAAATTGTGAGTATCAATAGTAAATTCTCTACAATATGCTTGCGTCTACGTTGATATTCGCAAAAGATGTCAAAGTCTATGAAGTATACGTGTACTTATGCGACCAAGCAAATGTTCAGGTTATGCTCGCACTGCAGGCATAAACTCGCAAGAGTAGGCAGAAAGAATACGCTAACTGATAACTATAGTTCAATGACTACTGAGGGTTTGCCAGCTGGAGAATAGGTAGGTTCAAGTTTGGTCCTTTTTCCTCATCCACTTCAAGGATTTCGGAGTGGTAAAATTTTGTTGCAAATGAAAGATTTCATCGTTCGAAAGGAATACGGAAATCCTCACCTCAAGTGTTTGGACTCGTTAGTTCCTAACCTTAATTAATAATTTACCTACAGAGAAAACTGTGAATTGTTATAAGGAGCTCTACGAAGAGAAGATGAAGAGTGCAAATCAGCTGTCCTTCGGCAAATATTTTAAATGTTGGACAAAGACATCAAATGATGATTCGCAGCTGTCAACTTCAGTCAGCAAATACAGTCAATAAATAATTTCCTTTCATGTAAATGTTAGTTAATAAAATTAGTATTTCAACAAAAATAAATTAATCATTTTCTTCTCTATTTAATGTTTATATTATGTAACGAATTAAAAATAATTAGAAATAAGATAATTTCATACAGAAAATGAATTTAGGTAAAATTATAGGTAACATCTTCTGCTTATAATATTATTGATATTGAGAAAAAATTTCAAGTTATGCAACCACTATTGGGAATGCAAATATCGCAAATAAGGCTTGGAAATAAATTCAAAAGCACCAACCTTTGCTTTGAGAGACTCATGATGTTCCAACATATGCAGCAGCTCAGAATTGTCTATCTCAAGCAACATTCCTGTAATTTTTCCTGCCAGGTCTTGATACATTCCCTAAAAAAAAACAGAAATCACATTTGAAAATACATCTTGTTTTCAAATCATTTAAGGAAATGTGGAAGCTACATTAATGATATTTAATCATCAACCTGTTGTTATACTACAGTTCGAAGTAGATGCTACTTCAAATTTTCATTTCTAAAATTCTGTAGAAACATTTCTGATACAATAGTTTTTCAATTGAGAGATCATAACAAAACTATGCTAATTTCTTTCAAAATATCCTGTTTCTCATTCTACACTTAAATTACATAATACTTTTATTTAGCCAGGTCAAAACTTGGGCTTAACGCCAGTAACAGTAAACAAAAGAGGCAATTTACAATAGCAAACTTCAAGTTACCTGAATAAGTGGGAATAAACGTTCCCCAAGCATTTGCTTTTGATCGTGATGAGAAGCAGCTGCAAGCATTGTTGCAGTGAGAGGCTCCTGCCCCTGGATGTTCACCGCCTGAAAACATCAATGGTCATCATTATATTCACCATTTCATAAAAACATAACCATAACTGCAGTTCATGAAAATGATTTGTTCAAGAGCATTTAAAAGAAAAGGTTTTTGGCTTCACCTTTAAGCAAAGTAAATAGTGGTAAAAGATTTCTATGCAAAAGAAAACATGAAATATTAGAAGTATGCTAAGAATCAGAGCAAAAGCCAAAAAAATTATCTATTTTCCATCTTTGGAGCAATTTCAGTTTATTGTATCCAATAATACATTTTTTTGAAGACTAAAATCAGTAACATAAGGTTACATTATTATAGAAAATGACTGCATAAGAATTCAAACTACAATAAAACACCTGTGAAAGGCTATTTTTGGGCTAATTAAAAATAAAAAATTAATAGATCCACTTAAAAATGCAGTCTCTAGTACAGATATTGACAAACTTAAGGTTTGAAACTAACCTGTTGAACTGGTGGTGGCTGTGCAACTGGCATGGGCTGAGGAGGGTTGCGCATGTTTGGAGTGTATTTTATGCTCGTTGGGCGACCCTGGGCAGAGACAGTCGGAGCTCCCATTGGTCTGGGTGCTTGGACATTTGCACCACCAACTGAAAAAAAGAACAAATCATGAAATATACTCAAGTCCAAACACTTTATCCCATTTATTGGCAGATTTTCATATTATCAGGGAGAAACATAAAGCAGAACCTTACACAATATCAAACTATCATACTTATACTCCCAATAACTGTCAAAGTAAATTAAAAATCTAGTTCTTTGCCTTGCAATTTCGAATTAAACATTACGTTCATGCATCTAGCACAACATTTTTTGCATATAGGATTTACTTTTTTATGTAGAAAAAGTCATAAGCCCATACACATAAAATGAAGGAAAAAATTCATTACGAAGTTAAATGTTTTCCAAAAGGATGGAATGGCAGTACATATATTTACTATAGCTATTCTACTCGTAGTGTGCTATATGTCAGCACCCTTGGGGTCATTTATAAGTTTACATGGCATGAAAAAATAACATTTGCCTTACAATTACATGTTCAGTGATTAGATCTCTCAGGCCAAATGTTTCATTGCATGACTTTGTATACTGATGAGTTCTATATCTCAATTCTATCTACATTTGCTAGATCCTTGGAAAAAATAAAAATTATTATTATTAATGGCTATTTACAGGTGCGGCAAAAGGAAGATTCAAATAAATCTGCTATTCACCAGATCTTATTGTGACAAGTCAGTTTGCCTTCTATCATGGCACACAAAAAAACATGCTTCTTTCAAGGCTATTATCAGTTGAAAAAATAAAATCGGTTAAGAGTAAAAAATTTGCCCCTTGTCCATGGTTTATTTTCTGTGCATGAAAATACAATAAAACCAAAGCAACAGTTTGAATATACCCCTGAGATCAGCAGATAACACTAGTGTTTATGAAATCAGTCAAGTCAATAATGCCTATTCAATCAAAAACTTTTACTTTTGCTTAAAAAGTTTGTATATTAGGATTTGGTATAAACTCAATCAATATAATCACCCATATACATACCGCCTGCCTGTTGACCAGTAATTGGTCTTGCTGAGAGAGCACCACGAACTGATCCTGGCTGTGCTGTTGGGGCACGTGGGGCCGAGCGGTATGGTCCCTGCACTCCAGGAAAACCTAAGTTAAAAATTGTAAAAATTAAAAAAAATCCCAACAGCATCTTCACTTTGTCTTGAATCATTTATACCAAAATTTGAAATTCTGTATAGACAATTAAGATGTAAATAATCAGACATTAATTTGAAGTGAAGTTACATACCAGAGGCAACTTGAGCAGAAGGTCGGACCTGAGGCTGTGCCGGCCAGCGTGGAGTTGCTCTGATTTGAGCAATCTGAGCAGGATTGTAGAAACGCTGTGGCTGAGGCAGAGTTGGCACGAAGTAACCAGCACTGTTTGGTTGGAATATTTGCTGAAATGGACAAGGAACATGTAAATAGTTTTAAGTAGATTTTCTAAATCTCCAATGTATAATAAGTGAAATATTTAAGACGAGGAGTGGAATAATAACCTGGCCCATCTGCTGCATTCGCATATTTGCCATTCTCTGCATGTACTGAGAAGCTAAATGAGCCTTGCGATCTTCTTTGCGCTGAGCAAGGGCCACATACAGTGGTTTGGATCCGACAATGCGTCCATTCATTTCAGTTACGGCTTTTGTTGCCTCTTCTGGAGAAGAAAAGCAGACAAAACCAAAACCCTTGCTCCTGCCCTCTTCTAACATAACCTGAAATATTGCACAGTAATCTTGAAAACACAACCCGCCAATGAAACATGACTATTTAAATGGTCAAACCATAGTGACATTTTGCAGTCAGTAATTACAGATATCAATATATCACCAAACAAATCGATTACATCAATAGCAATTTTTGTATCACTAAAATAATATATGCTTAAAATATGATAAATGCAATTTTCAACATGGAAATAAAGCAGCAGAGATAGTTTTACTTACTTTGGCACTTGTTATGGTACCAAATGGAGAAAATTCCTTTCTAAGACGCTCATCATCAATTGTGTCATCTAGATTCTTTACATATAAATTGACTCCTTGGTAACGATTCAAACGCTCTATCTTCAACTGCTCAAATCTCCTCTTTAATTCTTGTTGGCGTTCTGCTTTCTTTTGAGCACGACCAACATAAAGCAACTGAAAATTGTAATGAAAACAAGGTTTAATACATGCAACATGACAACCAATTTTAGTTATAGATTATAACTGCAAATAATATTAAAATTAATTGCATTTAAGACAATAAATGCTATTATTAAGACACATACCTTCCCGTTCAAGTCTTTCCCATTCATTTCATCAACTGCCTTTTCAGCTGCCTCTGGTTCTTCAAATGCAACAAAACCAAAACCTTTAGACTTGCCGTCATCAGCAGTCATAACCTGATTTCAGAAGTGAAAAAAACCAAAGATCAAAATTAGCTCTATAAATTGGAGAAGAGAATTAACAAAATTAAATGTACACATTGTAATGTTTTCATAAAGAATCAGACAATTCTGATGCTAATGTTTTGAGTTTTCTTACAAATATTTACTTAATGACATAATGCAGTATTCAAATAAATTTGGATAAATCAATAAAATAGCATTAAAGATTAATATCTAAATACTTTCTCATAAATCATGGTCACTAAAATATAACATTTTATAAGATTTACTAAATATTCATCGTATCTAAACCAAACTTTTCAAATTCATATATAAAAACGATGATCCAATAAAATCTGATGCACCTAAGGTCAATAGATGGCAAGCATTTAAAAATTATTAGGAAATTCCTGAACCAAAGACTCAAATATCAAATATTGTTTTGTGAAATTATGTACAGTTAAAGATTCACTTTAAGAACAATGTACTTTCTGAAGGTAAAGAACAAAAAGATAATTTTCAAAGGAATACTTCTGAAATTCTTAAGATTAGACCAGCTAACATTTTGCAATATTACAGATTCAAAAGAAAATTTAAGGTGTGCAACTCACTTTGTGGCTAGTAATTCTGCCATACTTCTCAAACATCTCCCTCAGTCTTTCATCATCCAAATCATCAGCAAAATTTTTGATGTACACATTTGTGAAGCGCTTTGCTTTCTCTCCAAGCTCCTTCTCTCTCTCCTTCCGTGGGATGAACTTTCCAACATAAACCTAAATAATAACATTTGTTTTATATCTGAATAAGTTTAGTATATTTTTGATACAATTATATTGAATATGCTTTTCAATTGCAAATTTTCAAAATGATACTTTGCTACATTTTTCTCGTGTGCCTTGGATAAAACAGAACTGTGGATGAGACTTGGATAATCAGGACTCTACTTTATACACATATTTGAAAAACCCTTCAATCCATAACAACATCCTAAATGCCCCTTCATGTCACAATGAAAACCCATCATGTATTAAAATTGTACTTGGGGTAATAGAACTATTATCTTGATTCAAATTTTACTTATAAATGTTGAATAATTATGCTTACAGGTCACCCTCCATATCAATATTTTATAAATTTCTCCTGACCACAATCATTTACAATATAGCATAACAATTACATTCAATCTTTCAATATAAATGGTAAAATATTTTCCTAACATCCTAATGCATATTTTTTAAACATTCCATCATTATTAAATATTCCCTTTAAAATCAACTCGATCTTCCAACTAGTGTCATTATGCCAAAATTAAAAAAATTTGTCAATCTTTTTAATGGGTCGGTAACTTAAATTTAATCACGACATTCTTAGCAAATTCATCACAAAACTTCTTGAAAATTGAACGTATACCCAGAGCCAGCCTTAGGGGCAAGCAAAGCAGGCTGTCACCTGGTGCGCCGAAGGTCAAGGGGCCCCTAAGGAAGGTATAACCTTCAAGGCAGTGCCAAAAATCCTACTTCGCTCGGCATCACATTTGTCCTAAAGCCATCTCTGCATATACCTACCATGGCAAATCACCTTTATTGCTTTTTAAGAACTTAATGATAAAACAAATGGTACTGTAAGTTTAAGCTTGATTAATCTACTTGGCAAAATTTGTAATAGCATCAAGCTTTTATTTTAACTCTAGCTAGTTTTTGTACCTAGCTTGCTAGCTCTAGTGTTGCCATCAGCCTAATCACCCATCTCATAAAACTATTATATGCAGCAAAACTGTCAAATGTCATCCAATAAAAATAAAATTCCCAACATAGCCCTTTATAGATCAAAGTTATCAGGATTGGAATTAATTTTTGGATTGCAGTAACTTTCATAATTGATTTTAAAGAAAAATTGGCTTTAAATATAGTCATTTATGATCCTGGACGAATTAGCAATGAGATTCTTAACTATCACAAATATTCAAGTACATGCATCTTTTACAGGTATGCCAGAAATAATTTCAAGTGCTAACTATTAAATGCCACCTTAAATAAACCTACCAAGAGCTAAACTATATTTCAAACCAATGTCATTTGAAGGCTGAAATTACATGTAGCAGGATTATCCTAAAAATAATGTTGACTCTTGAGTAGTACTCAATATTTATTTTAACAGTACATGTGTATCAACATTATGGGCAAGCATATTTCATTGATTATATCTATCAACAATCTTAAATGATAAGTTAAAAATACCTTATGGATGGAACTCAATGGAGCCACAAATTTACTTCATAAATGATCAATAATTATTCCCTAATATTTTATATTATTAGGCCACATAAAATTTTAATCTTATTTGAGGCATTTCTAAAACAAAAAATACTTTGCATTAGGCATCCTATTCAAGGTCATAGAAGTCTTTTAGGGTCAAGTTTGTTACACGACAACTGAATTCCTTTTGTAAGATCTTCAATATTCCTAGCAAGAACCCCCTGCATTTCTGTTCCATTTTGTTCAATGCCATGGCCATAAATGCAAACAAAAGTACTGTACTATGCAGAATATTATGACTCTACAAAATGGTTCATTAATATATTAATATGGGTATTCTTAAATTCAAAAGCCCAACAAAATTTACATAAATTAAGTGACTGCATACAGTTAAGGACACATGTAAACATGTTCCACACAAACAATACATTAATCGCATTACAAAATGTACAAAAGTTAAATAGCTTGAAAGTCAATCGACAGAATTGGGTTGAATACAGGAACTACTACCTAGACAAAATATATTTATTGAGAAATCGTTAGAAATCCATACATTCTGATTCATACATGTCACATTACAATTTTCACCAAGAATGACGTTAATAGTTTAAATTACAATGCATAACCAAAGACATCAATGTTTAACTGAAAAATTACATCATGATAAATTTCCAACAAACCAACTCAATGACTCAAACAATCCAAACTCACTCCTAATAAAACTACTCAATTTAAAATATATTTTTCATTGTCTAAATCTGGCAAATTAACATGCCCCAAGTTGTTAATCCAGAAACACAAAAAAATATTTCAGATGAAAAACAAGGCAATGAAATACTAGTTTAAGTAAGGATTATGGTCTTCATTTTCAGTGGTAATGCACTAAATATTACATTAGTATCAGAACATAGTAAGTCCAAGGCATGACAATATCATTGCACCACATCCTACCAAATGAAACACTAATACTATAAGCGATACAGAACATCCAAGTTCCTGATCCACTTAATATGCCACGTCTACAAATTAATAAGTTAACATCATACAATAACATACCCGAGCAATGACGAGCAATAGACAAAAACTAACCATGCTACCAATAACTTTATAAGATAAATATCCAGATTGATGAAGTTAAATTTATTCATCCCACCTGTCGAAAGTAGCACTTTCTACTAATTTTCCCGTAATAATCATGTCATGTACATTAATTAGATTAGCACCACAATTCAAGTCATGGAAAAACCTGTAGGACTTAACTTTTGTATCACTCCACGAACCCAACATTTAAAAAATAAAGCAATCAATTGCATGACAACCGGTAAAACCTATGAAAAATTCAATTTCCGGTACTCGCAATATAGTTTATCGAAAAAATTAATATTTGCAACGTTTGAACTCATCACATGTATACTGACAACTGACCGAAATTGAAAGGAAACTTAAATGTGAACAATACATACCAAAGCTTATTGACAACAAAGTAGTGACAGTAATATGATTCGCTATTTATCCTAAATCAAAGTTTGTTTATAGAGTAATACATTACCTTCTTTCCATTGAGTAACATTCCATTAACCTTGTCAATAGACTTATTTGCTGCCTCTTCGGTCTCAAAATGGACAAAACCATAACCTTTTGATCCCCCAGTTTCGTCCGTGGCAACCTATAGAAAAATTTGAACAAGGTTAAAGGCAAAAAAGAATACGATGAGTAACGTAACTTTATGCGGCCTTTTAATCACCTTGCAGCTTAATATGTTACCAAATGCTGAAAAGGTGTCGTACATTGCTTTGTTGTCTATACTCTTATCTAGATTTTTTATAAACACATTTCCCACTCCTGACTTACGAAGAGAGGGATCTCTTTGCGACCACATTATTCGTATTGGCCGATCTTTGATTAAATCAAAGTTCATCGTATCTAGAGCTCTTTCCGCTGCAATAAAAAGAAAAATAGCTTATTGTCAAATCTGACAACTATATGAAAATTTCTAATTTAATTGAATAAAAATTAAATACCATCAGCAGGCTGTTGAAAGTTCACGTAGGCGTATCCCAATGATCTACGAGTAATCATATCCCTACATACTCGAATTGATAGCACGGGACCAGCTGTCGAAAATTTCTCAAACAGCAGGGCCTCAGTTACTTCCGGATGCAAATCTCCAACGTATAGGGAAGCCATATTTATTCGATCGTCCTAAAATACAAACAAATACCACACATTTACCGTAAATTACGGGTTCGCTTTGATAAAAGTTTAATATTTTGTATTCAAATGGTTACTTACTCAGCAGTATCTTGAAGTGGACCACGTTGAACGTTAGCAGAACACACACGCAGATGGATTACAAGCAACTTGTTACCGATTTTCTAACTTTTACGATTTTTTTGGATTTTAAACTTTTCTAATTTTTTTTGTTTTTTTTTAGAGTTATATCACGAACTGAAGTTAGGTTGTGTGACCTAATTACTAGACACACAACCTCACGTGAATAAACCCTAACCTTTCTGAGGAAGAGGCGGAGAAAGTAGGCCGCATGTCGTATATATAGTTAAACAGTGATGTCCATCCGCGAACGAAAAGTAGTTTCATATTACTTACCTAATTTGAGTCCTATTAAACTCAATGAGAATGTTTTAAACCACAAATTAAAGTTTGTTAGTAATTATAATTCATTTTAATCATTTAAAGCAGTTTATCTGAAAGTAGCGTTTTCTATTGTGCGCTGAAATGCTTGGTAACCACGTGATTTAATGTGGCGTCTTCAGTTCGATTTTGTTATACAAGTGATTTTAGCTGCCAAATATATTGGTCCAAATTACTTATTCCTTTTCATTTAGGCATAAGGAAGAATTGTTTTTAAAAATATCAACATTATTTTTTTTAACAGCACGTGGTGCTCAACAATAGAAACGTATGCTTCTATAATTCTTTTGATATCACAATAAAATTAAATCCTTCTGGCATTCTATTATTTACTCGCCGTACTTGAAGTTTCAGAAATTGTACGTATTTTGAAATAATAGACTACAAATATAAGCCTTGTAAAAACTCCTGGCTCCATGATAAAACAAATGAGTGACCATAGCCGAACTCTGTTAATGTAACCAAATATTTAATTCATCATTTCATTTAGTTTCTTGTTACATTTGAAATGTTTCGTCTCGATTTTTAAATAAAAATCTTAAGGATAGTTTCATTCATCACAGCATAAATTGGCTTCGGGAAGTGTTTTCAGGTGTGTCACTTTTTTATAGAGCTACGAATAATATGCTAAAATGATTTTTCCATAGTTATGTGCGCTTCTCTCCGAATTTTTTAATTTATTCTTTATCATTACTTTCAAGCGTTTTGATTTTATCTGTTCGATCATTAAGCCAAGTCAACACTTTTCAATTGAATACTTTTTCTACGCTTCAAATATCTCACCAGTACGTGTATTCATAGCTTAATTCCAGCATTTTCATTGCCTGATTTTAAAAAATAACATTTTTTTCGTGGTCTACTCACCCATGTGTTTCTTATACCATCCCGCTATCATTGAGTACAATTATTTCGATTGTTTTTAGTAATTTCAAAGTCAGTACCGCAAGTGTAATGCATCATGCAATTTTCATTGTGTAGAGGCTCCTCAATTTGTTCGGGATTATCAGCATTCCTGTCCTTTCATTTCAATCATTCTCTTCACTTTTACCTATTATCGGCAATGTTATACCACACTCGTTTAATTGTACACTTCCATGATAAATCTAATTACAATAGAAAATGGCTCGAATAGGTTGTCCAAATCAACTAAATCATAAACTTTTTCTGAGCTAAGCACGCAATTGGAAAACCAAAACAAAATATACCTATTACATATTTCAGATAAATCCTGAAAAATTTCATCACTGAAATAAAATTCTACTCTTTTTGGTCACGAAAATTTTCTTTCACCCATTTACCTCGATGAAAATAACTCCATTAGCCACAAAAAATGAAGAAAAACTAATGTGCATTTATGCTTGGCACTGTAAAAAAAAACTCCCATGATGATTTCTACTCATAAATATTCACAGTATCCAAAAATACAGGTGTATTTGGTACATTCTTGAGACCGATTCAAAAATTTATTTAAAATTCAAGCACGATATCTTGGAAACAGTCCTTAAAAGCTAGGCTGTGTAATCTTAAGATAATCAGCCTGGGGAAATATCTATTACACATAGGTTTGCACAGGCCAAAATTTGAAATTCGTCTGTTATCAGGCCTGAGCCTGGCAATTGTCATACTCAGTGGCCGGTGAAATGGCCCTGGTTTGAGAATTCTTTAACCCCCCTCTCCAATATATATTTTTAAGGGAAAAATTTTAATGAAATGTTTCATGATCTGGGATTCTTTTAACTGTATTTAGCAGCTCTTGTGGTTTAAAATGACACAAAGGGTAAAATTTTGTATATGTCAACCACGGACCTTCAGGCCCCCTCGAGCTCCGGGCCCTGGATCGACGGATCCATGGTCCCTACATCACTGGTCATACTTTGCCCATATATAACTGTCATACTTTCAACGCCATTTTTTTTCCATTTACTGAATAGCAGTATCTGTGCATTATCTGATCCTGGCAAGAATTGATGTAGGTGAGATAATACATTAATGACTGGTAGATCAAGCATTTAAATCCTACCAATCCTGGGGTTGGCAATTTGCCCTTACCAAATATTTGTAATTTGTATGAAATTGCTGTAAAGTTTGCCTTCAGTGTTGTGGGACAAAATGGCTAAAAATATTATGTACATATATTAAATGTAATGCTGCAGTGCATGCAAAACATGAGAATTATTATTGTAAAAAATCTGATATAAACAGAATTTGAAGTACTCTTTATGAGCTCCTTAAAAATAACTAAAACCTTTCCCTAACATCTTAGACTAGGGTTGGGTAACTTTTTCTGCATGGTAGGCGACATTGGTGGTTGTGAATCCTTTGGTAGGCAGGCATCGTAAGTTGCCAATTTTTTTGCAGGCATTGGAAGTGACCACATATACTCGTGTATAACACGCACCCGTACTTTTTCCCAAAAAATTCCGACTTTTTCTTATACCCCATGTACAATGCACATCCTTGATTTTTGTAGGGCATAAGAACAAAATTATATTGTCATGTTAACTACGAACTAGAGTACCATAAACAACTACGTTAAAGCATTAAATTATCTCCAGTTAAGAATTTTAAAACACTTGGACTTGCCCATAAGTATTAGGTTCAATAAGCTCCACATTACGTCTTAGACATCATCAATAATGAAAATGAATGAATGGCAGCAACTTCATACAGTAAGTTGTCCAAACTGATGCCACGTAGAATACCGCAGTGCCACTGCTGCCAATCCTTTTAAATCAGACAAAAAGGGATCTATAAAATAGATAGTTTTGATTTACAGTGGACTTTGGTCTCTCTTTCCTATCTCATTCTAAAACTGTTTATTAGAAGGAATAATGTGAACATTTAACAAACAAATCTGGAAATGAAACGCGATAGGTAATACTAAGTTCATACATGCCATTCTATGGGTTTTAAATTACTGACACTGGTAATTGTACATACTAGAATCATTAAATAAATTAAATTATTTCAATTTGATTATTCTGTTTCTTTGTTTTCGGGAAGTCTACCTGGTGCGTACCCCTACTTTATGACCTAAAAATTTGGTCTTCAAACTGTGTTATACACGAGTATATATGGTACCTATACATTCTGAGGTGCCATATAAGTGAAAATCAAGTCTAAACAAGGATTTTATGATTAACATATCAATATTAATAGTTTTCTTTTCAAATCATAAAATTGGAATAATTTGTATTAAAATTTTCATTGTTTTTCATTTTAGCTTTTGAGCCCTAGTTTGGACACCCATATTAAACCATCAGATCGCTTGAGCTTTAAACTTCAACCAAAGAGAGGGAGAGCCAATTCAATAGCTTGCTCTTTTTTTTTTTTAGGTAAATGGTTTTAGCTGCCTATTATAAATACCTAGATATATTCTTCCCTTGATCAAATGTGTTCATTTCCCTTATAATATTTTGTCCTATTGTATGTGAAGTGCCTAAAACTAAGCCTTGAAAGAAATCAACATGCAATGGTCTTAATGGTTTTGCAAAATATAATAACAAATTGAAGCAATGCTATATCTGTACACCTACTCCCCATCAGTTGAAAAAACATTAAATCGTCCTTGAGAGGCTGTAAGAAAATACTTTAAACAAAAAGATAAGAAAAGATTCAATATGATGAATAAAAACTACTGATTGATCATATATTTGGTTTAAATAACAGCATTTATTGATGAAATAACTCATTAGAAGAATGTATTATAAAAAGTTAACAAAAACTTCACAGATTAATAGAACAAAATTCAATATTAAGTAACAGGTATGCCAATTTATTTTAAATGGTTACCAAGTCAGGTAAAAATCACATCCCAAATAGTACCAATAAATTATTTAGATTATACTCTCAGTACATAAAGAAAACAATGTTTGTTACGAACATTTTTTGAAGTAACGAAACTGAGTTAATGAGATCAATACAATTACAATACAGATATCCCTTGCTTAATGGTGTTTCACAACTTATTTTCCAAGTTATGTCACATTATTTATGACCAATTTCACACTTATCATCCCAACCTTTTGAAGCTATGTAACTGGTTACAGTGGCAATTGAAGAGACTTGAGAAGATGCTTACAGGGTGCATGTTTGCTTTAATAATCTGCAAATATGAAAAACTAGGGAAAGGCAAGGAAGGGTGCAAAGCACCACCTGATGGGACCCAGTTTGTTTGCTAAGACCCATGTACTTTTTCAAAAGGTTTTCTTAGGTAAGGATTAAAGTGAGGAAACAATCCTAAGCCAATGTAATTAGCAATTACAGATGTTCATATACAGTGACACCCTTAAGATTCCTCTCACTGCCACTCTCTTAAATGTAAGATGGGACTACATCAGGGATGGCAAATACATGGCACACGTACCAAAAATGGCATGCAGGTGATTTTACTTGGCATACGTAAGCTTGTATTTTCTGTATGAAACATGAAGTTTCTTAGAGAAAGAGTAAAATAGTGGCACGTGAAAAAAATTCTGATGGTTCACAGTACTTTCTTGGCACGCGACTCGAAAATCATTTGCCATCCCTGGACTATATAGTCTCAATTTCACCCTCAATAAAGTTGTTTGTCTGTCTAATTTTGGAAATATATTATCACAAGTCACTACAATGCTCTTTAAAATATTTTTAGAAAATCTTATGAAGTCTGTTTCCGAAATCTACCAAAACTTGCTTCGTTTGGTTCCTTCAGTTATTAGAAACAATCTAAACAATAAATCTTTCCTTTTTTATTGGGAGGGCATACTTAGATACCTTAATTTAACTTTTGCATGGGGGTTGTCATTATTTAAGACCATGTTTGCTGAATGTAATACAAAAGAGCAGTCTATAGTCTATACCAGGGACTTGCAAACTTTCTGAAGTCATGGAACCTCTCTTTTTATTTTAAAATAATTTTCCACAGAACCTTTAATCAATACAGTAACATATATTGGGCATTTCTCTCTCATAAAAGCCCATCAAGCTTTCATGGAACCTGTCCTATCCAACCTACTTCCTCATCTTGTACCATCATCTCACCGAGTTTTACAAGTTTAAACTGTCATTATAAAGTAAAACTCCTCAATGGCAAAACTTCACCGAAGGAAAAAACTGTATGCCAGAATAAAAATTCCCAAACCAATTTTTTATATACTTTGAAATCGATAAGGCACAAAATTGAGAGAGGATATAAAATCAATTTTATTAATAATTTGATATTTTAGTACAATATATTTAAAACTTTAAAAAAGGTGGAAATAGTAAAAAATTCGAATTTTTGTTTTTATTTTCATAAAGGAACTTGATATTCAAATCCCCAATATAACATTTCTTTTTCTTTTACATTTAGAAATCATAAGAGTAGCAGTATATGTTGCCAATTGTGACAATATAATTTAAATTTCCTCCTTCGTTCATTGACTGCTGATGTACCTGAATTGAGAGGGTCAAGTTAACTTGGAGGGAAAGGAGCCTAATTTGAGTTGAAAACAACTGGCTGAAAAATCTAAGGATAAAATAGGACAATTTGACACGGTATAAGGCTGTTATTGATGTCATGCTGACAATGCCTCTTCAGGCATCTTTAATTTCTATTATTTTGGTAATTGTTGGACTTCAATAAAATGTAATTCTATAGGAGATATGCAAACTACTTTTGGAATATCAAAATAAATTCTATTATAAATAAAAGAAAACATTAGTTTAACTTTAAATTAAATAAAAAAGAAACTTGCAAAAATCAGAAAATCTGCAAAATGTAGACAATAATTGGTCCCTTGTGTTTCTGCCTTTGAGGAGTTTTACTGTGGTATTATTATTTAGTAATACATGTAGTGTTTCCACTTTATTTTTATTTGTCCTAAATCTTCAGGGTCAAAGAATGTAACCCACCCAATTTTTGTTATTTATTATGGAAAAAATTTTCTCAGTTGGCATTTTCACTTAACATCATGATTTTCAGGAATGCATCCTACAATGTTAAGTGAGGGATACCTGTATTCCAAAATTATATTTTCACAATGTGAGTTATTGGGATATTCAAGACATTTTTTCTCTTAGTTTTTCATTTAACAGCATTAAACATTTGTGAAATTATTATAAACTATTTACTTAAATAATTGCAACTTAAAATTTGCAAGCAATACATACCTACATTTAAAACTTTTTATAGCAATTAGTTAAAATATTATAGTCTTGGCAATACAATGAATTGCCAGTCAGATAAAAATTATAAACTGAACAACAGTTCGTGTTGTAAATTTGTTTAAAAAATTATAATTTATTTGTGCTATTGATGGTTTGAAGGTATTTCATACCCAAACTTGCTCACATGGACTGCATTCCTGGCAGCATAAAGCACCTGCAAAGGCAATGCCATTAAAAACATTTATTAAATTAGGCCATAATTTCACATTCTAAACTGAATCAATAAAAATATAAAATTGTCAATAGGGAAGAACATGCATGCATGTATCTCAACCAAATTGGTAGATTTCTGAAAATTACTTCACATACTCTCATAAAGATCTACGTCAATTAGCCAAATACTATTAAATTCAAAAGAAACAGACAATAAATTTGTCCCTCTTATTATGGTGAATTTTATATAAATGAGAAAGAAGGGGTTAAGACTTCAATTAAAATTACCATTATCTTTATAACAATATAATGCCATTAAGTATGAAAATAACACTAAAAATGTTTGACACCACACTCAAAACGTGTATGAGATATAACAATTTAAGCAAATATAATTAGAGAAAGATTGAAGTTACTCACAGGGTTGTCAACATATGCCTCACATCCATAGCACCAGATGGAGAGATCTGATATTCCCAAAGTCAAAGGATGATGCTTCTCCACCCCATGAAACATCATATGCTCATTAACATATCGCCCACAAAGAACCTGATAAAATATAAAATACTTGATATAATTTCATGGAATTCATTTTGCAAAAATTTCCATTAAAATTCATATTATATTTTAAGTAAGAAATTAATGATTAGAGAGATGTTTTTTAAATTAAACAAAACTATCGCAGTGAATGTAATTTATTTATTTATTGACATGTATCCAAAAACAGCTATACTTGGCCTTTTACAATGGATGTTATAACAAATGTGGAAAAATAACATTATCGACAATAACAATCAACTGTAAACAACAATGAAAATAAATACGTTACATTAAATGGGCTGTGAATGACTACTTGCTAGTTTCTCATTGTTGTGGAGCTGTATGACAAAAAAGATGAAAATAGGACGAGGGAAGGATTGAGAGACGATAAGGAGTTAAAGTACTGTAGGACATGGTAAAACAAGGATCTTTGGGATATAGAGGCAGAATATTATTCATATTATTGCTTAAAACATTTGCAGCAGTGGAAATAGGAAACTGTTCATTATATATAAAACTTTCAATATCACTAAGTTCACACATATACCAACTCCATCATTCCTCAAAAAACTAACTATCCATTTTTCCAGCTGAATTAAATGAACAAGGTGAAATTTCAGCTATAAAATGCATTTAATAAATGCTTGTCTTAGGAATAAACTAGGTAATAACCGATACCTATCACCAATTCTATATCTTAATTGGGAATCTTTCTGATGGAGAATTCCATTTATCTTCTCCTTCCCAGTCTTTTTGAATATATGCCTTAACAAAACTACCTTCACTCTTCCCTTTCCATAAATAAACGCACGTAAATTTCTTGCAACTTTTTCACATAACCTAAAATTCTTCCATCCTCACTCACATTCATCTCATTTGGCATATACTGTATATCATGTCATGGCCCAACGTATAAGTTGAACTCAATTCTTCACTTGAAAATGCATTTTTGGGTCACACTCGCTGTATAAGTTGACCTTTCGTTGCACAAGTATTTTTTAAAAAACAATTTTTCAGACAAATGCAATCAAATCTTTTAATAAAACATCTCAACTATGTTTAATTTAGAAATACAAGGGTAATCCCCAGTTTTCACCTGAAAAGTATTACATCACATTGTATTATTGACAACAAACATACTCATCGTGGCTTCGCCTGTGAAAAGGATACATATTCTACCACTGAACTACCATAGCAGACAAACTCTCCTGTTTCAAAAAGGGAATATTTTCTTAGGTTGGGACCGGGTTAGCCATGCTAGAAACAACCAGCCCCAACAGATGTCCTCAAGGAGGTAAGTCGAAGAAAACCCCTACCCTCTCAAATGGTGAGAATCATAGTTCCCTCTAATTTTTTCATCCATGGGTGGAATGAATATCTCTGTGCACACCTACATGACACTAGTGTGCGGATGTGCACCTGGGTTGGCATGGCCCTGTTTGGATATATCCTAAGATAAACACAGTTGTGCACGCTTGAAAAATTTAGTGCGCTGCACTTCAAAAACTGTTGCACGACCTCACAGCTTTGAGGGGAACCATGGTGAGAATGCTTATGTAATAAATTGATGGAAAGAATGATCTGAAGATCCTTATGCGACACGCATAAGCTGGAATGATGAGAAATGTGGAAACAGGTGAAAAAATCTATGACCGGGAATCGAACCCAGGTCTTCCACTTGCCAGGTAACATACCTCCTTGAGGGCATCTGTTGAGGCTGGCTAGCCTGGTCCCAACCTAAAAAAATATTCCTGTTCTGAAACAGGAGAATTTGTCTGCTACGGTAGTTCAGTGGTAGAATATCCACCCGGCAAGTGGAAGACCCAGGTTCAATTCCAGGTCATAGCAGATTTTTTCACCTGTTTTCACATTAAAGCATAGCAGAGTGTAAGTAAGAATGAACTCACCACGTAACAAGTTAAGCACACCCAGTTCTCTTCAAGAGAGCCACATTGAATGCAAGGTGCTCTATGATCAATGCCACCTTCTGGTAATCCTGTTACCCTGTTTAGATGGGGGCAGTCCTTAATTGGCACAACTGCATATGCCTCCTCCTGCATAGGACAAATTTTGACAATAGTATTATTATGTAAGAAAGATAATTTTATTTTTACAAAATCTTTTCATGCTATGAAAGCCTAAAATATCATGAAAAAATAACTAAGAAAATGTGCATAATTTGACTTTAAGGATGTGATAAAATTTATTATTGAACTCAATGAAGTAAAAGGGACTAAGGTAAAATAAAACCATTATCATGAATTACCTTGCTTAAATTTAGAGAGATATATTTTCTTCTATTTGTCTCCAAATTCAGAAAAAAAATTATGATTAACCTATTGAATTATGCATTTCAATTATCTAGTAATACCATTTTGTTAACTTCATTTAATAAAAATAATATAAAAAAATTTTCTTTATTTTTCTTCATCGTAGTACATAAGGAATAAATCAAAATTTAACTCGATTGTAAATGTTCTATCAGTTATTTCGTGTCCACTGCTTTCAGTTCCACTACCAGAACGTGCATTCCGTTTCATAATACTTTCCATTTTGAGCACTATTATAGTATATACCTGTACTCAGTGATGAGCTGAAGTCAGCTCGCATGAGCTGGTTGTTATTTTTCTCTGAATTTGCAAGTCAGTTGTTAAATTTTTAGAAAATATGAAAATGTATTGATTTTGTCCTTTCAAGTACATTTTTCCCTATCTGACATTCAATTACTGACAGTGTATGAAATGGAATATATTACAAACAGAACAACTGTTAAACAAGCAGAAAGGTATTACTAAACTAGAGCGGTCTGGTGCCCCTGGCATGTAGCCCTCCCCTGTCATCCTTATCTAAATTTCCTTACGACCTTTCTTTTTTTTTCGAGCCGGTTCTTAATTTTATTCCAGCTCATCACTGCCTGTACTGTACAGTAATAGTGATACTACAGTAATCGGCAGGGCAGGCTTGATGGCGGTGCGAATGGTGCAATTGCACTGGGCCCCGCACTTCAAGAGTCTCACACTCTAAAAAATATTTGTCGTACTTATAAAGTACACGCATTTTTAAAGGAAATCTAAAAAATAACAAAGTGTCATAACAAGAGAGACTGCATTATTTATTAAAATTTACTATTAAAAATGTCTGACTCTTTGCAGTGGGCTCCAGAATTTTCTTATCTGGCTCTGGTAATCAGGTACTTTCCAATATAAATTCCTCGTTCTCTTCCAAATTACATGTTCACTTGTTCACTGGAGCACACCCAACACATGGTGGTGAGCCAGGTAATTACTAATGAGGCTTTAAATTTAAATTTCTTTCTCCTAACAAATTTTGGAAAAATGCATTATTTTCTAAAATAGCGGGTAATAAAGGTTCTATACTGTATGCTTTACCCATAATCTAAGTTAGATGATTCTCTATTTAATGATTATTTTCATTGGAAATTCAGCTACACAGAAATATGGTCCTATTACTTTAATAGGAGAAAGTATTGTATCGTGAAAATACTGAATTTGAGATTTCAACAGAAATACATGTTTTGAGGTCCCCTGAGTACGTTTTGGATGTCCATCGATAAGAGCAAGACTATGCACCTTTCTACATGATACAATGTTAGCAAATAATTTTCAATTATTTTGATGGATCTCACCAGAAATATCGTGATAGTTAAAAACAAATACATGTTATGCTCTCCTAACAAACTAAAGTGTTGATGTCAGAGAGACCATGATCTAAAAGTTGGAATGGTTAAAAATTAGTTACAGACAATAGCAGTTCAAAATAATAATATGATAAAACAAATAATTTTTTATGAAATGCTTCTTTATTATAGGAGCCACCTGGACTGGGAGCAGCAGTTCATTGCACCAGTTCACTATTATTTGTTAGGCCACTGATACTTGCAATTTATAAACTGTTAGTCTCCTTAATTAATATTAGAAGCTAGGAAGGGAAACATGGTTATTATGTTGTCCAAAATTGAATTGTTACACTTTGCCACCTTTACAAGTATTGCAATTGCAAGTAAAATTTTACGGAAGATTGTAAAATCTAAATAAAATCATACTGATTATAGAGTAATTCACAATTATTCTAACAATAAGGTCCTATTCTTTTGAAACAAATTTTTCATAGCTATATCACATTAATAACACATGAGATATTGATTTAATTAGACTGGTTTATAACATATACATGCATGAGTGTTATAATGCCCACACTTATCTGCAATGTGTGGGGTCTGTCAGTTTTCATATATGAAAACGTTTAAATTTTACTGCAAATGAAATTATATTGCTCAACAAAAAGTTATAAAATCTCATCCATTGTAAGGACATGATTCATAATACTTACTGAGAAATCCCAATCGGAAGGTGTTATCCCAGCAGCTGCCACACCACATGCCCCATCCTCTGATGCAACACTGATTACCAAGTCATTCAAATGAGCAGACAGAGCTTCCTCTTGCCCTTTGCTCGAGGAGCTACCTTCAGTTTGACTTACTGCCTGGGGAGGCTGACTTTGGGCAGGTTGAGTAAGTGTATTCTCCAGACATGACCAGTATGTATGGTGAATGTTGATTACGTTCTGTATAGCTGAGAGAGCATGAGGCTGACAGGGGTTGGTGACATTAAGGGATGGCAGAGCATCTCCAAGGAGTGCCTTGGTGCAGGCCAACAAGGAAAGTGACGTTGAAGTGATATTATACCCTCCTTCTAAAATCACTACCACCTTTCCTCCAGCAAGTGAAGAAAGCCAGCTAGTCATGTGAGCATAAGTCTCGGGGGTTACTCTGCAACCTAAGTAAGAAACCATTTTTGTGATTATAAATAAAATACTCAAGTCAAACCTGTAAATTTTTTTGCATAGATTCGTCAATCCCAGCAAAATGGTCTGAAATTTACACATATATTAAACAAATGGGAATGTTGTCCTTAAGTACAGATAAACAATATGACACTATATTATTACCTTCTGATCTACAATCTGAAGTAGCTAGTATTTATACCAATGTTAGTAACAAAGAAACAGTGAAAATTTGAAAAGATGAGTGGTGCCTACATCATGAAATAAATTTACAAATGATCCACCAGCATGAATAAAATTTTCAAGATTTTATGATAATCTTGGTGCAAAGTTTTGATATTACAACAGTTAAGTACTAGTTATAGCTCATTTCACAAATGCAATCACATTAATTTTTATTCTCATTCATTCATGGTTTTCAATCCTAAGATTGGTTTGAAATGACTAGGGAATAAACACATATGATGTGGTGGTTTCCTGTCGCCTTCCACATCAGACACATGAAGAGGGGAGAAGGGAAACACGGTGCTGGCATTAGCCTACTCTTAATGAAGAGCAGCAAGGGGACAAACTGCTTAACATCCCTTCCGAAGGACTGTGCACACTGATTTGCATGTTCTCCTCTTAACCACGCAAATAGGGAGCTGGGCAACCTCGGAAAAAAACCTGCCTTCACAGGATTCGAACTGGGTATGCTTAGCTTAGCAAGCCAGTATGCTGCCCACTATGCCACGGCTTCCCCTCTATTCTCATAGTATCCTGTTATTAAATATACAGCAAATTCTCATTTTTGCGGAATAGATCGGGACTATATTCATTCTGTAAAAACAGATTCACTCAAAAAACAGAAATCGGCAACTTATCCAAAGAATCATATTTTAAATTAACTTAAAAAGCTCATAGTCATGAAAAAGCTCATCCTTTATATTATTAGACAAGGGGAGGTGTAGCTTTTTGCCAGGTGGAGTTCGTTCTCTAAGCTTCCGGTAGAGAGCGTGCATGAAGAGTACAGGTAGTTCTCCCTAACGTAGTGATTGAAAATTACTAGAAGCTACCTTACACCTCGAAGATTGGAGGGAATATGTAGAGCGGAAGGGAGCAAATTTCATTAGAAAAGATGGGCATTGAAGGCGCACATGCATCCTAGAAGGGAAATCACTGTGCGGAGTAGAGAGACCAAAGGAGAAATATGCCCCTAGCAGTCATGATTCTATATAGGGAAATGACATTACTGGCTGATTTGGAGATTCTCAGATTGCTTTTAAGCTTTAAAGATCAGTACCTGTAGAATTGTTTGCTTTAATGACAAACATTTATCTTCACAAACTTTGCATTAATCAATCATTACAGAGAGGTTATTTTCTGCTCCAAATAATTATAGTGTAATTTTCAGAACTGAAACAGAGATGTTACAGAACATAATCCATGACCTAACATTTTTTTCAGCACTTCCAGATCAGTAATTTTTATTTTATGAACATGGCATTTCTTTTAAAACAATTTTCCATAAAAATAGGATTTTACTATATATATATATTTTCACTTTTTAGAAAAAATAATTTGATTTAAACCTGTGACTCCACTTTACATGCCTACAGAAATCACACCTGTGCCACACTTTGCAAGAAGAATCTGCAATATAGGTTCACCTGGTCACCTTGACTCCAATACGTCTTCTCCCGTTTTTTTGATGAAGTCAATCATAACAATTACCAATACAGGTAGTCCTCGACTTTCATAAGTTCAACTTTTGTACATTATACATTTGCACCCCTAAACCGCCTTTCGTATGCCGAATTCGGACTTTTGTATGTCAGCTGATGAACAAACATTTCGAGCTATCGGATACTGGCGCTGTCTGTCAGACAAGCCAACACTTTTAATAAATTACCAAATGAAGCAAAATGCATAAATATAATAAAATTCAAAAGAGTAATGGCTTCTTGGCTGAAATCTAAATCATTATAATCAATTGATGGGTTTCTAGAAAGTGACCTAGCAGATTTAAATTTTTTTAAAGATCAAGGAACCGATCTACACACGCCTCGATGGCATTGGCGATATCCCATTAGCAGACCGCGAAACAATTTGAGACATAATGATTGCGCAGTTGCTTGGCTTTCTCGCGAATGACAAGTGAACTCAGCGACACTTTCTTGCAAGTTTGGGTCTCGATTCACACATGTTTAAAACCTTCTCTGTCTTCTCTACATATGGATTCCTAGGTACAAAAGACACATTTGTACTCGTTGAAGTACCACTTGCAACACTAGCTCTAATTGCTTCTTCACTTTCCTTATCGATCTTATATTGTGGACTCGTTCACACCAAGTAATTTACCAACTGATGAAGCAGATTCATTATGCGCAAGCCTATCTAAAACTTCAATTTTCTTCTCCAAACTCGTCACTTTTTTCGCCCTTTTTACCGACTTTTCTTTCATTTCAATCATCACCCTCTTTGGGGCCATGATTAGGCAATATTACAAAAAACTATGAAAATGGCAAAATGCTTTAATGAAAAAAAAACTCGCACTTTCGTACATTATACATTGACACCCCTGAACCACCTTTCGTACGCCGAATTCGGACTTTAGTATGTCAGCGAAATGACGAACGAACATTTTGAGTTACCGTGTGGTGGTGCTGGCTGCCAGCCACCAGTTTCTGCCACGTTGCCATCTTTGTATGTGCACAGTGTTTATTTGTGCAATTATTTAAATATTTTATTGCATTTTGCCCTGTCTCTCCATATTATAAAATCAACGATTGCGTCTAAAAGGCCCCTGCTCAAAAAACTAAACATTTATACCATAATTAGAGATTTTATAATATTTTTTGGCTCTCTGGGAATGGAACCCCCATTATAACATGTAAGTCTATTGTTTGACTTTCATACATTCGACTTTCATACACGTTTTCAGGAACACATTACGTACACCCTTCCTGATGCAATTTTCACCTCTGAATTCCCTCCCCTTTCTATTCTTTCTACAATGTTATAGTACCCTAACCATGAAGAGTATAGTTGGCGCACCCATTCACCACCTCTTTGTGACAACCCACATTCATCAACGTGCAAATTCACCCAACATGTTTGTTTAACATTTGTTTCTCTTGGCTTTTTTGCAAATGGTTTTCGAGGCTCAGGGCATGTGGACCTGCTTACAAGACATATAGGGTGACTATGCCTGTGAAATTTCTGAAGTCACTGATGTCCTTCAAGCAATGGCTTCTCTCACCAGCCTATCCTCTCTTGGCCCCTCACCATGTAAGAACATGGGAGAGAGAGAATTCCTTTCCGCTGTACCTGGGAATGCTCAGTACTGTGTGAGATGTTGTCTCTGGAAATTGTGTATGCTTAGAACTGGAAAACTGATGAGGAAACATAGTATTGTAAAAATTTTTTATTCAAGTTGTTCAATCCATGTGACTCTGGAAAGTTCCAAGTAAAATCCCAAGCTAAGAGTGTTTAAATTTTATGCGCGGCCCAGAGGGTGTTTGTACCGCCTCACTGACACAATTCACATTCCTCTATCCTCCTCATTCTCTTCCTACTAGGATTCTTGAACATTAATGAGTAAAATAATTTTTACAGTAGAGAGAGAGATATGGTTTGATTCAATCACACTTAGATACCTCCAAGGGGATCTCCAACTGCAGCATCAAACCCAGCAGAGATGAGCACCAGTTGTGGAGCAAACTGGTAGGCAATGGGTAATACCACCTTCTGGAATGCTCTGAGGTACTCACAGTCTCCAACCCCTCGCTAGTATGCAAATTACAAAGTAAAATTAATATTTTGAGAATTAATGCTTAACATGTTTGCAACACTGGTTATAACTCAGGGACGTCATTGTGCACTTTGCATAATCATCAAGAAAATGTATTAAATTTAGTTCTGGATATATTTGAGGGATACTGCATCTGTAATTCCATCTTTCTTTCTTATATTTGTGATTTACCGCCATTAGTGCATGATTTCCGGAATTAACCCTTTGGTTACCATCGGAAATCTTGTCCTAAAACCAGTGCTCAGAATGAGCCGGAACACACTGGAACAATGTTCTGGCTTGTCACACGTGCCGATGATACCATTTCGTTTTGTCAGACACTAGAAATATTATCCCTTATAACAAGCATTCCATTTTGTAAAAATTTCCGTTCCACTACCAATTCAAGCGTTGTTTTGTAACATTTACCATTTCGAGCACTGCCTTAAATACATTCATAAGTACACCCTTCCCTCGCCAACTGCGGGGGTTACGTTCCTGAAAAGTACCACGGTTGGTAAAACCGCGGTTGGTAAATACTTAAGTATATTGGAAATTGGGGGTTAGGTTCCACGGTTCGTATTACTATACCATATATTATTGATCACTTACATTACTCGCTTATTTCTCACTTAAATACATTATATAAATATTATGAATACAACAACATGCTGTTATTTCCTTACGAGCTCTCTGGTTTGGCATAGTCGAAACTCCAGTAGATGAAAAATGTGTGACGAAAAACAATCACTGCCATCTATGTGCTACTAAATGCGAGAAATAGCTTTCTGCTGCATTCCGCTGTTCGGAACTACATATTCTACCCCAGAATGAATTATTTTTTTAAGAATTTCTTCAAACGTATCACACTATGCATAAGCCAAACTATTGAGTAAAACAATTACCGACTGAAGGATTACAAACGCCCCGTAGGTAACGGAGAAGTTACGTGCATACTACGACGTACATCACATCATTTTATACAATTTACTACGGTCTTCTAATCTTATCCGGCATTATTTTGCACTTAAACAAATATTATTACACACAAATTCAGAAAAATATTAAACATTTAATTTATTTAGTACGCTGATGTCAATAATACACAACTGATCGCCTCGTGTGGAATGTAGAGACTTGTGACGGGCGAAAAGCGTAATCGTACATTATGGCAACAAAGTAATAGCAAGCAAGTTAGAACAACAACATAGCCTTTGTAAGTGAGTGCAGTTGACAACAAAGTCATACGATGCGCAGGATTATCGTGTTGAATGCAGTGACTTGTGGCGTGCGAAAAGGATACATAATTGTGTCAGTACGGCAACAATGTAATAGCGAGCAAGTTAAAACGACAACAAAGTCTTTGTGAGTGAGTTAAGATGACAACAAAGTCATAAGATGCGCGGTATTTAAAAGTTTTCTTGGCCCGAACCGTGGATACACAAGGGAAATGTCCGCGGTTGGGAAGGGTGGGACTCAATATGTAGACCGCGTATAGTCGAGGGCCGCGGTTAATAAACCCGCGGTTGGAGAGGGAAGGGTGTAGAAGCCGAAATTGAAAGATATATAAAAATTTACAAAAAATGTTATAATACGAACATGAATCGGGTAATTGATAAGAAGGGATAAATATTTGCTGGATCAAAAGGATTAAAAAAATTGATTTAAATATTCAAACTGCTCAAAATCATTACTTTTCAATTTCATCCTAATAGTCAATTTTTCAAAACAAACGTCAACTTTAAAAATTATTCTCAGATACATTCTGTGCAGTAAATTATGCGACAAAATATTTAAATTCTGAAAGTTTTGTATGTCTTCACTTACCAGCCTTATTTTTATTTTACACATGCATGCTTTAAGTCAGGATCTACATTACCTTGTTCCATGGAATGTTGACATTAAACCCTTTTCCTGGTCCATCACCTATGACTGTGTAGTTGGCATCTTTTGATCCAGGAAAAAAACTGCCATTATCATAACGGTGAAGGGAGATATAAAGAACTTTTGGATCAGATTCAAATATATGTTGAGTTCCATTGCCATGGTGCACATCCCAGTCAACTATCAACACCCTGATGAAATAAATTCAAGTAATGATTACTAATTATTGAATTCAACCCAACATTCTAATCC
This sequence comes from Uropetala carovei, assembly GCA_036926305.1. Lineage (NCBI taxonomy): Eukaryota > Metazoa > Arthropoda > Insecta > Odonata > Petaluridae > Uropetala > Uropetala carovei. Next base: position 2,934,697 of record JAXCHB010000172.1, on the reverse strand, counting down.
AACTCATTTTTACGGCAAAGCTATATAATTTATGTCACTTCAATGAAAATGAAAGCCAAAACAGAATTAATCTTAAGTTCCAGAGTAAAGAACATTTCAGAGCAAAAAAGACAACTAGGTATGTAAAAATTCCACTACATTAATCATTAACATGGCCAGGTTTCAACATAACTACGTCATCATCAGGTGAGTATAACATATAAAATAACCAACCACTAATTACCAATCAGAGGTGATTTTGGGTGAGCACTGAAGGATAGGGGAAGGGCAAATGACTGAAGTTTGAAAGCAGCAGAAAGTAGGAGGGGTAGAGATGACTACTGAATAATGTGTGTGAATTTTGTATGTAGTGAATGATTTAAATTTCTTCCAAACAATAATAACAATAAACTGAAATCATAACACAATCCAATCACAGCCTTTTTAATAAAATATTTCAAAATTAAGTTTTCTTCTTTTATCATACATTCTATATGAATCATTAAAAATTTTGGGCATCCTTCCACATCAGTCAATGGGATATAGGTATTGACTTATTAATGAATACAGAAATCTGGCTAAATGTATCTAATGTATGCTAAGTAACTTAAGTCCCACTTTCTTGCTTTACTATTCCCAAGATGTTAAAATCTAGTCAATCATTTGCTTAACCTAAATTTCTGCGTAACCAGCATAGCTCATATTGGAAGTTTGCCAGAAAAGTAATTTTTTATAAAACTGAAAAAATCATGTTATAGAAAGAGGACACTAAATTTGCTGGAAATGAAGTACAAACAGATATCAAAATGGAATGAGAAGGAAAACTTCACCTCTGGAGACCATGAACTTTTATTGCATAAGTAGCTGCCAGGGCTGCATTGTTGAAGAAACAGAAACCACATGCTTCATCTGCCTCAGCATGGTGACCTGGGGGACGGATGGGAGCAACTCCACAGAGGCAGTTTCCATTAAGAACTGCATCAATAACCTGGTTTGGTATGAAATAAAATTTTATTTCATTTTAACATACATAAACAAGGATGGCTTGAAAATATCTTTATTAAGATATCAAAAATTATAGTTCTAGAAGTTCAAATTACCAGGGTTTGAATTATAGTAAAACTTCCCCTATGCAGGGGATACATTCTAGAAGGACAACATGTAGCAGGTATCAGCATTGGGGAAAGACCAAGATGGAATGTTGGAAAAAAGTGTTATTATGCATGAGCACATAAAAATTCTGAAAAATTCTTTAGGCATATGTACTTGATATTACTTTTTGTCAGTAATTTAATATTTCACTGTCTCTCCTCTTCTCTGAAGTCCTGGAATGCATCCCTATGCCCCTTATGTTATTTCTACCTCTATTAATAAAGTTTCTGATAATGAAATAACGTCATGGAACACAACTGCTTCATTAAACAAGGTACTACTGTAATTATGGTTTCTTATATGGGAATTTTTTCAGAGCAAAAAGTAAGGTATAGCAGGCATAGTTCTTTTTACTTTATATGAAGGAGAGGTTAACCTTTAAATGTAGGATTTATTTTGCAGTATTTAAATTATTTTTGTTTGTTTTCTGGAAAAATTAGATATCTCATGAACTATCGGTGATAAAATGTTCGAATAAAAAGCATTTTAAAGCAAAAATAATGAAGAATTGTGTGCTTCTGTGTTTTAGAGGAAAGAAACAGAAAAAATATTTTGAAATATACCATTATTACAAAAATTTCATTTGCCTTGGCCTACTACCACTCTAGTTGGAAGACTGCATTAGACGGCTAAAAAAAAAACATCAATGTCCAAATGGAAGAAGAAAGTAATAGAAGAACATTATGTGTTTAGAGCTCTCTCAGGGTTATTTTTACTGCTCTTCAAGTGTGAAAATGGGTAGGAGAGCTTGGCCCTAGATCTAGACAAGCATCTGTTTACTGTTTGTCTAGGGTCTACCCTTCACTAAGCATTTAACTTTGAGCACTCTTGCCTCTGTCTGCCATGACATATCTTCTAGGATGTTTTCATCCAAATCTCATGATTCCCTGTCAAATACGACCTCTGTAAGCAGTCTCGGAACTAAGCAGCACATATATGGCTCACTCTGTGTTTAAAGGTAAAAGGATTATGAGACAGCAGGATTCACAATATAACTTAAAAGATGACCACAAACCTCCAAGAGAGACCCAGCTGCAACTGATGCTGACTTATAAGTATCAGGATGAAGATACACAGATTGGAGATCCTCCTCTTGCCTTATCATCTCTTTTCGTTCAAGTATAGCTGATTGTTTCAACCAATCTATGTGTGATTTTTCATGACACAGTAATAGTTCCTCCTCAGTAGCTGAACGGCCCTATGGAAGATAAGTTCTTTATCACTTGTTCAGAAGGAAAAGGAATATATCATGGTTAGGCTTGATTGGATATGTATGATAACTTCTTGAAGAATAAAGATTTCCAAATTACAGGCAGTCCCCTACTTATGTACATAATGCGTTCCTGAAAACGTGTATAAAAGTCGAATGTATGAAAGTCAAACAATAGACTTACATGTTATAATGGGGGTTCCATTCCCAGAGAGCCAAAAAATATTATAAAATCTCTAATTATGGTATAAATGTTTAGTTTTTTGAGCAGGGGCCTTTTAGACGCAATCGTTGATTTTATAATATAGAGAGATAGGGCAAAATGCAATAAAATATTTAAATAATTGCACAAATAAACACTGTGCACATACAAAGATGGCAACGTGGCAGAAACTGGTGGCTGGCAGCCAGCACCACCACACGGTAACTCAAAATGTTCGTTCGTCATTTCGCTGACATACTAAAGTCCGAATTCGGCGTACGAAAGGTGGTTCAGGGGTGTCAATGTATAATGTACGAAAGTGCGAGTTTTTTTTTCATTAAAGCATTTTGCCATTTTCATAGTTTTTTGTAATATTGCCTAATCATGGCCCCAAAGAGGGTGATGATTGAAATGAAAGAAAAGTCGGTAAAAAGGGCGAAAAAAGTGACGAGTTTGGAGAAGAAAATTGAAGTTTTAGATAGGCTTGCGCATAATGAATCTGCTTCATCAGTTGGTAAATTACTTGGTGTGAACGAGTCCACAATATAAGATCGATAAGGAAAGTGAAGAAGCAATTAGAGCTAGTGTTGCAAGTGGTACTTCAACGAGTACAAATGTGTCTTTTGTACCTAGGAATCCATATGTAGAGAAGACAGAGAAGGTTTTAAACATGTGTGAATCGAGACCCAAACTTGCAAGAAAGTGTCGCTGAGTTCACTTGTCATTCGCGAGAAAACCAAGCAACTGCACAATCATTATGTCTCAAATTGTTTCGCGGTCTGCTAATGGGATATCGCCAACGCCATCGAGGCGTGTGTAGATCGGTTCTTTGATCTTTAAAAAAATTTAAATCTGCTAGGTCACTTTCTAGAAACCCATCAATTGATTATAATGATTTAGATTTCAGCCGAGAAGCCATTACTCTTTTGAATTTTATTATATTTATGCATTTTGCTTCATTTGGTAATTTATTAAAAGTGTTGGCTTGTCTGACAGACAGCTCCACTATCCGATAGCTCGAAATGTTTGATCATCAGCTGATTTACAAAAGTCCGAATTCAGCGTGCGAAAGGCGGTTTAAGGATGCGAATGTATAATGTATGAAAGTGCAAGTTGTACGAAAGTCGAACGTACAAAAGTCGAGGACTGCCTGTAAATATATTCTACATCAGCAATTATTCCAAAATGCTAAAATTACAGAAAAATTAAAATGGTAATACAATAAATGACAAAAAATTTAAATTTTCTAAACCATATTATGTTATGCATATGTAATACCGTATTCACCCGAATCCAAGACGACCCTGAATCTAAGACGACCCCCCATTTTGATGATTCCAAAAGAGAAAAAAGCTCAAATTGACCTTCATGACTACAAAAATTATAATTCTTGTGAAATATTTATTTTCTCTTACACTTTTCTTGAATGTCATTGTCTTTTAACATTTTAAAATCATAAGATCACATCACAAATAGAACCATTCAGGTTTTCAAACAAATTAAATGGTAGCATTCATTTTAAGATAACATTAAAAATCAAGTAAATACATTGAAAGAATACACTCATTTCAGGACAACAAAAAAACATTTCAATCCAAGTGCTGCATAAAATCATTTTATTGTGTTAGTCATCATCACTGTCTATGCAACCTTCACTATTTTCCTCTGCTCACTATCTTTATCACTCTCAACTTCATCATCAGTGTCCCACAAAACATCATCCTCACTCCCATCCATGGCATTAGATAAGCAGCATTTCTTAAATCCTTTCACTATTACTTTTGCATTTATTTCTTGCCACGATGCCTTGATCCATTGGCAGAGCATTGCAACTTCAGGTTTCTTAAGATTTCCTTTTGGTGTTAAAGTGTGAGTTCCACTCTGTAACCACTCAGAATACAAAACCTTTAAATTATTTTTAAAACACTTATTGACAGCAACATCTAAAACTTGAAGTTGCGATGTCATTCCTCCAGGTATTACAATAAGATCAATATTCATCGCACTCATTATGTTTTTAATTTCTGGAGATAAGTGTCCTTGAATGCATCCAGTGAAAGCATTGCTCTTTGTTTCAGTAAAGCTCCTGGCCGTCTATTCCACACCACATGTAACCAATCTCTCATTAGTTCTTTAGTCATCCACCCCTTTTCTTGACACATTATTCCACTTGGCAAATGTTTCTTAGGCATTGTTTTCCGCTTTAGAATCACATATGGTGGTAATTTAGTCTCATCTGCTAAAACCGCCAACATTACCGTGACTCGCATTTTTTCGTTGCCTGTAGTTTTAATTAGGACGGACTTCGCACCTTTTTCGTTCACAGTATAATTAGATGGCATGTAGAAGAAAACCGGAGTTTCATCGGCATTTCCTATTTGGCTCAAAAGGTAATTATTGGTTTTTCTAAGTCCAATTACGTATTTCTGGTAAGCGAGAAGTTTTTCAACATAGTCTTTGACAATTTCTGACACAGCGAAGTTCGTCGCCGTAAAGAAAAATTATTTCGTCGCATCATTCTCACGCACCAACTTCTGCTGGCCTTGAATTCTTGCAATGATATATTAAGTCCTCTAGTAATTTCATTAGCTTTAAGTATAATACTTTCAGTCGAAACAGGCATACCGTTCTTCCTCATGGTGCGCACAAACTTGACTACTTCTTCTTCAATGCCATGAAATCGGCCTAATTTTGGACCACTGAGCGACTTCCTTGTGGCTTTGGCATTTTCTAGTTCCTGTTTTGAGAGTTTCCATCCACGCACATTTGCCTCAGATACACCGAACTTTCTACTCGCATCACAGTTATTAGTTTTTTCGGCGTAATTTATCACGATCAGCTTAAAATTTGTATCTTAGCTCCGTCTAATTCCTTTGTTAACTTTCCCTTTGCACTCGTGCCACGTACTTCAACATGATCTGTCATTTTAACTTAAGGGTTGTGCATTTAAATCAAGAATGCACAAATCAAAGTTACTGTCACACTTAGTGAATCGCGGTGCGTCGTTTGAAAGGGGAATCCCAATGATTTCCGCTCTCATTTGTTTTAACATTGCGGTTGGCATTACGTGCAAGGTGAAAGTACGTCTGTGTTAAGATCGTCGACGATGATTATTAGTCTAAATAATTATTATTCCCGTCATGTTTTTCTTATTGTTATTACTATTTGTTTATTTCACGTCTTTATGTACGTACTTGAATTTGCTGTTGTGAATTGTTTACTCTAATATACCATTTGTTGTAAAAACCACTGATTAAATGCTTAAATATACTTCGTATCCGAATGTAAGACGACTCTTGATATTTACAGCTGAAAATTTGGAAAAAAAGGTCGTCTTAGATTCAGGTGAATACGGTACATGGTTATAAAAATTAAGCAAAATGTGTAGTTTGTAGTAGCTACTTCTAGAAATTATTCAATTTGAACAACAAAGAAGTTTAGCAGTAAATTTTTCTAATAAAAAGCATTAATTTCTAAAAGTTATTCAGAAACTGAGATAAAATTATGACAAAGATAAAGCTGCATTACGATGAAAAAAGACTAAGGGTATGCAAATTCATTTACCTGCAACTGATAGCATCTCTCTTGAAGTTCATATTCTTGCAGTCGGTCCATAAATGCCATCAGGCGATCCGGTTTCTCGGGGTGAGCACTGTAAAGTACATTTATATAACTCAGACAATATTTATGTGGACAAACTCTCCAACAATAGGTGAAGAAATATAAAATTCACCATATACTGTTTAACCCATCAAGCTCGTTCGATGTGTGTATGTGTGTGTGTGTGTATATATATATATATATCATCATCATCATAGGTAGTCTGTCCATTGACAGGTCCGTGATTATTCTAGGTTAAACTTGGTTCTCCATATACTCCTATTTTCTGCAGTTTCCTTCATGTCTTGATAGCTCTCTTTCCCTTTCAAGTCGTCTACTAGCTGAAACCTTTTCCTACCTCTTTCTCTTTTTCCATCCAGTTTTCCTGGTGTGTGTGTGTGTGTGTGTATATATATATATATATACACGCACACACACCAGGAAAACTGGATGGATGGATACACACACACACTACGGAAGAGGAAAGGTAAGTAAGGATATTTAGGGCAACTAGGTGTTGAAGGAAACCCAGTGAACACTTATCGGAAGCAGAGCCGCTGGCGTGTTGGAGAGACACATTTGTAGAGGTTAGAGCTTTCGGGATGATCCCTTCGTCATATATATACGGTGAGCATCATTGGTAGCTTTCTTAATTTTTTACCACGCTGAAATTTCTTTAATCTTAAAAACCTTGATATATTTTAAGGGGAACTTTTGGCCTTAATAATGATATTTTATTTGTCAAGTTTTGTTGTATTTCTTATTTTTTCTAACGAGTTGAAATTTTGTCAATACATTTCTTTGCCAGGCAAATAGGTAGTTTTATTTTTTCCTTTGAAAAATTGCAAAGAAATTCTGACGCTACTCCTAGCTTTAAGTGAAGACCCTGCTTAGTGAAAAGACTAGAAGAAAAGAATCCTTTAGCCTGTGTATTTTTTTTGTGTCTGCCAACCAAGAGTTTGGGTTTTTGCATTGTCAGTGTATATTGAATGAGGTCTGTTCTCAAAACGAAGAATGAGAAAGGCCACTTGAAAGAGACCTATGACTCAATATCTTGAAGTAAGGGACTAGATGATGTTCCTTGCTTCTCTTAGCTATTGAGCTAGTTGTGCAAATGCATTTACCGTGAATGGAGCGTACTTTTTTGAGACTTCGCTGCAAGTGTTATATCAGAATAAGAGTAAATGCCAATTAAAAAATCATTATGGACAATAGATTGAAGTTATAACAGTTTTCATATACCGTATTTACCCGAAAGGAAGACGACCTCGAATTTAAGATGACCCATAAAAAAACCAAGGTCTATTTACGAAAAACTTTTAAATAATAACACACTAAAAGCATGAATAAAAAATCGGTACAACATACATTGTACAATCTTTCTCATATAATAATGCGCCGTTTAGTTATCTTTAGAAAATCGTATCAGCTTGTTTTTCGAAAATCCAATTATTGTTAAAGTTGCCCAAGAATAAACTAGCCTTATATTCATTCTTTGAGAAAAATGAAATATGTAATATTATTGCAGAAGTATACTCAAGTAATTGTACAAAATTTGATGAAAATTGTTGGAGCCGTTTATGAGAAAATCAAATTATTCTTAAAGTTGCATAGAATAAACTAGCCTTATATTCACTTTTTGAGAAATATGAACTATACAGTGTTACTGAAGACGTAAACTCAAATAACTGAACGAAATTTGATCAAATTCTTAGAGACGTTTTTGAGAAAATCAAATTGTTAAAAATGCTTAGAATAAACTTCCCTTAATTATTGAACAATGTCAACCATTTCTTCATAGACTCTGCTCAGTATGATAAAATGCCTAAGTACGAGATTTCATTCATTTTTGCTGTACCGTTTGGGCTCTAGACGGCATTGGGAAAACCTAGCATGTTCAGATACGGCATGATTCCTTTATTCTATGATACGTCTATGAAAGTCATAGCCACCGTGGTGATCATTGAATGATCACTGATCATAATTTTAGTTCGCCAAAATATGACGACCGCTACGGTAGGGATCAGTGACCATATGGCTGGAAAATTACGTACAGCAGAATGATCGCTACGGAGCGATTTCTGCCGAACATGACCAATATGACGACAAAAACAGTTAAGAGTTTAACAAAAGGGGACTACCGAGGAGATTTATGCTAGTACCGATATAAAGAGATCACCCAATAAATTCGTCACGTAGGAGTGTGAAGATGCTTAACTTGAGCGTAGCATTTTTGAGAAATAGTTATTGGTGATTTAAAAAACCCTTTTTCGGCTAAAATTTTTTTCCCTAGAACTGGCCCAAAAACCGGGGTGCGGGGGATACACGGGGGCGCGGCTTACACGAGCAAATACGGTAAAACTTGCAATTTGACGGTAATGAGAGCGATCAGGTAATTGAAAAATCCTTCCTATATGGTGACGTCAATCAGCCTTGCAAATAAATATTCGCAACCCGAATAGTTTAGTCTTACAATGGATAGAAACACTGACTCGAATGAAATTCATCGTTATTGAAGCTTTGCTCACTTTTTTGTACCCACCTAATTTTTAGTGCCCGAAAATAGCCTCCCCCCTCAACTTTTGCACTTCACTTTTGGACAAAAACAGGGGGGCTATATTCAGTCAAATACGGTATTTATATCCACATCAGTGAAGGGCTGCATGGCATTTTGGGGTTTCTCCACACAATTTCCCATGCATTCTTATGGAAATAGTATTCTGTTGACCCCATGGGGTATAAGAGACTCCAAGGTCTGCAAACCTAGACCAAGTTCTTCCTTGGGTCTATGAGATGGCCCATGAAACTTTTTAATTCGATAGCTTCAATGGTGTAAAAACGTATAAACAACATACACACACACTAAAATATTTATAAGATGTGGTGTATCTCAAAAAAAATTTAATTTATTCACGTATTCATAACAACTCATACGAAAAGAATAATTTGACCTGGTTATCCCCTGGGATCTTATTCTCGTAAAAAAATAGCCGTTTCTCATCAATCAAATACGGACACCATATTACGTCTCAGATTTTCAGTTCGTAATTAAATAAAGAGTATTAAGTAAAATTATGATGACAGAAAATACATTTTATTCACTTATTCATAACAACTTCTACTAAAAGAGTAATTTGACTTGGTTATTCTACATATCTTATTCTCGTAAAAAAATAGCCGTTTCTCGTCAATCAAATACGGACACCGTATTACATAACATATGTTAGTACTACACTAGTATCACTTGAGCATTCCTTTTCACTTTTATTCTTAAATTATTCTCCCAAGTTTGCTGCTATGCCGCTAAGGCACGAGGAAGTAACGGTTCGCTCGCGAAATCTCAGTACGTGCATACTAGACACACTGAAACAAGATAGGTAGAGGAGGGAGGGGAGGGGGGTAGGAAAGGCAAATGTTTCGATTCACGAGTAAAATGAAACATTGTGTACATATGTAGCTTCTTATGCATACGAGCACTATTGCTGCGTTTTTTTACGACTTTGATGCGCCACGTATTATTTACATAATTTATTTCTTCATAGGCGTTGTCATTTTGATTCTTTTTTGTATACATTTAAAGTAGATAGTTTACTTCCACTTTAGTACACTTATATCTCGCGTTATAAACTACGGATATAAATTCATTGACTACTTTTTCTACACCGATTCTAAGCCGAGTGGCGATTTCTGCGATGGTAAAAACGTAAAAAAGGGTCGGCTTACAATCGATTAAATACGGTAAGTGTTACTCAATCAAGTCAAAACCTTTATGATTTTCTGGTTCTTCAATATGTTTGCAGTTGTTACATGAAAATTACTTTTCAAAATAGATGTTTTGTTTATTATTAAGTCACTAGTATAAGAGCCCATCAAAAATTATGGGGATGATCGATTACTCTGCAATAAAATTGAGACAGTCTTCTTTGACCTGAAATCATACCTCCTCCATTCAAAATGGCAGTCGATTTAAACATTAAACTATGCGTATTTTCCCAAGTCCTACTACTGATTTGAATCAAATTTGGTACCATGGCCGGCTCTAGTTACATTGGCACCCTGATGCAAAGTCATTTGGAAGCGTCCCCAACCCCATTTTTTTCCCAAATAAGGGAAGAAATTCATATTTTCAGGATAATGATCTGCCTTTCTGTTTTTCTATTTCTAACTCTTCCACAGACTTTCTTTTCTTATTTTAAAACCGGACAATTTATTTTTCTTATCCATTGATGCTTACAATAATAAATGCTGGGTTTTAAAATAAAACTTCTAAAATCTACAAGAAAAAGGAAACCACAAATTTTTAACATCAACTCAACATTAATCCGAAACCATAATGAGCATTTCGGTTTTTGTAGTCAAAATATTCCAACTACTATTATTTTCTTAGAGGAACTTATGATAAATTTTATGAAAAATAAAGTTGTACAATACCTAATATGATAGATGATAAGACTGATTTTTTTATCCCAACACTACAGATCAATCGCAAAAAAGGAACTATAAATCACCGCTCCAATGTGCACTCCAATACACCCAACAAGCTAAAGACAGACTAGGATCTTATTGTTAAAGTCGAAAAAAATCGCAAGTCAAGCTTTCCTTAATGATTTCATTGTGATTCAAAAGCACAAGCATCACAGATAAGGTAAAACTTTATTAAAGAAGCTTAATCGATAGATCTGCCGGTGACAGTTGTCGTAGATGCTGCGTGGGCCGACAGATCGGTCAGCTAGCAGTTAAAGGGTTATTGTATAACCTGTAACATATTTGTGCATAGGAAACATGAAACTCGCTACATATGGAATTAAAAGTCCACAATGCATCATTCGAAGATTCCCATCAGATTTCATGTATTTCTTTGGATTTACTAGCACTGTCAGATACGGTTTTTAAAAGAAAACAAAACTTTGATTATTTATCCATTGCTATGGTTTAGGTTTAGGTCTTTGCCCGCCCTGCCTTCCGGCGACCCTCTTTATTGTGACATAAATCTTTCACATGTTATTCTAAAAATTATCTTCTGTATATCAATAAATTGATATGAAATGAATGCAAGGACCGAATGGAGGACGAATGGCAATTAGCAGGGTAGCACCCCTACATCCTTCAGTGTCCTTATTCTCAGCCACCTCCAATACACATCTTATCTACACTAGAGTGATGCGACCCCATACCTCGAGGGTTCGGGGGCAGAATTTGCGACGGAGATTTGCTGCTCTGGCATTTCCAACTTTCACTTTTCGCATTAACACATGGCTTCGAAAAGATCGGCGACGAACACACATCGCCTATCCAGCTTATAACTCGCATTCCGATAATATACAGACACAAATACTATCATGTGATGGTGCCCCTGGCATGTTGGCACATGGGTGCCTTGCATCCATTGCATCCCGGATTGGCATGGCCTTTCTGAAATCAATCATCCTGGGTGCAAAGAGCACGTTGCATAAGGGTGCCAACTTTCCTAGAACGCCTTCCCATCAAGGTACAGGGTGGGTGCAAAGTAACTGAACATGTTTATGCCTCGGAAGCGAAACCTACAACAAATTAGTATCTTTCTCTTAAGTAAAACCCAAAAGGAGACTCACTCAACACTCTCCAATAATGTATTGATTCAAAGTGACAATGGGGAACCACCGAAAATCTTTTGAGCGCCCCTTGATTTTCGGCGCCCCGAAGCCTTGCTTACCTCGGTTACCGCCTAGAGCCGACCCTGCTTGGTATGATTGTGGAGGGCTCCCAGAAATAATTCATACGTGGTTTTCGTTTCTCTCTGCCCGTTTTATTCAAAATGGCAGCCGAGTGAATTCTTAAATACCATGTATCACCTAGAATTCCGATTGAATTTGAATCAAATTTCCCCGGGCAATGCTGGGTATTTCTGCTAGTTATATCATAATGCTATCCTGAAAATTTCATCAAATTTGGTTCAGTCGTTTGCTAGATATTAAGCTTCAAAAATCATTACAATGTTTGCTAAAGCTTTTATTTATATGATTCTTAATTAAGGGCCATCTTCCTTTGAGGTAAATATAATAAACCACCTAAAGCAGTTCTAAATATAATAAACCACCTAAAGCAGTTCTAAATATTATAAACCAGAATCTAAAATTAAAGTTACTTACGGATCTTTCAGGTTCTTATGCTTCATCATCCTACTGTCAAAGACAAGGCAGACTCTTTTTTCTGGGAATGTAAGCTTAGTGCCTATGAAGGATTTGAAAAACAGAAAATATGAATGAAAGCTTTAAAATTAAATAGAAAAATATATTAATGTTTTCTATCAATGTTTTAACATTTCAACTCAACTCCAATAGAACAGAAAAATGCCTTCCAGTCAAGAAACTGACTTAATGCAACAGAAATAAGACGTACAGTAAACAAATTACACTCATTTGCTTATATAACCTCCCTTTACACGATTTTAAATGTTACAACACATAGAGATGATATTTATTCAATTTCACAAGGTCAGAAATAGATATTTTTGTACCCAAGGAAATACTTTTATGATTATGGCCAACATTAAATTGCTGATTTCACACCTGATGATAATATGTGCACTTGAAGCACAATTTCTAAAGATGTTCAATTTTTCAATAACACAGAGAAAGCCCATCATAACAAGTATGGCATATAATGACAATTTTTTTACTTTTTTACCTCCTTAAAAATTGCCACTTGGCTTAGAATCGGGTCTTAAAAATCAATGAACGAAAAAGTAAAGTAATCAATGCATTAGTACCTGTAGATACATTATAACTCTAGATACAAGGGTATTAATATATCAGTAAACAACCTACTTTAAATGTAAAAAGAAACAATAATTGAATAGGAAAAAAATAAATGTTTCGATAAATTCACTCCGAAGCTGTCTCTACCATGAGCGTAATTCTAGGTTTCCCCGAGCCAATAGTCATTTCCTCATGCCTTTGCAAGCATAAATTTTTGATGATGGGAGCATTGCTTTCAAAATACGTATTTAGCGTTTCACTGAATATTTAGTTGCGTTTGTTACTTGAGTGCATGCGTGAGTGAGTTTTCTGTCTGACGGGTTCCAGTCGCTGTCAAAAGACACATAAACCTGCAGACATCGTGTGTGATATAAGGTCCTTGCCAAGGAGTAACTTCCCATATACCTGGTATTATTTCCTTTCTTACCCCCTTTTCCTTTTTCCCTATTTGTGCGAGCGTGTGGGGTTGCTGAGTAGGTCCCTCTTGTGGTAGAACAGATTCACAAATCTACCAACAATGGTGTAAGAGTGTATGAGCAATTGACAACAGGTCCCCGGCATGGAGTTATACCCTGTAAACCTGTAAGTGTGCCTTCCTTTTTTGTTCCTTTTTTCTTCCTTCGCCCACTTTTTAACTTTTACTGTTTGTATTGTCTCTAAATATTCGCTTTGTATGGTTAAGGAGTTTTTTCTTAATTTTGAAATATCCATCTCACTGTAGTCTCCAACCCTTTTTAATTATATACAAGCACAATGTTAATGAATAATGGTATATTTATTTTTATTTGTTACCGTCATATACTATACTAAAGGTGTAGTTTAAACACCAAAATAACATCAGAATATCGTGAATGTGTGGATAGATGCAGTGCAAATTAATAATCACATTCAATCATTCGTAACTAGATGAAACCAGCAACAATGGAAATCACTTTGACAATAAAAGATATTCTCGTAAACATATGTAAGATTTTTGCATTAATGACTAATTATTTTTGACCGATACAACTTGTATTCGAAAATCGAAAGCAAGAAAATGATATTATTTTTTAAGGCCTTCTTTGGTTCAACGTCTGAATTTGTACGAATATTATTAACATGCTATGCTCATATTGCAGCACAATGGATTTCCAATGTAAGCGTATATAAGATGTCTATAATATGATCACTCAAAATCCGTCAAGGCTCAGAACAAATAGGAAGAGTAATAAAATCTGCATTTCTATTAAAAATTACCTTACCAAAAGAAGAAAAAATATCAAAATAAAAATATGATAATGAAGTAATAGTAAGGCATTTCTTTGCATTTACAATTACTAGAAGTTATTTATTAAATTTAATGGTTAACAAAAGTCAAATTCTCAACATTCATTCACATTTTTATAAGTATACATATTAGTCATGTTAGGAACTACTTCCCTTACCAGCAATAACAGCATCCAACCTAGCTTCTAGGGCAGTGCGTACCTCCTCTGAATGTACGGGATAGCAATTTCTTGTTGGATAAATAATTTGGTCCCCTGATTGGGCAACTTTCCCCAAAGATAATTTTGTTTTTGACTTCTTGTCATTCTCCTTTGAACATGATTTCTTTGGTTGAGCAAGTGACACCCAATAAGGTGCATGAGCGTTTTTTACATTGAGTATGGTTTCTTGAACACTAAAATGACAGAAAAACATTAAAAACCGTCTTATTAATATTATAATTTAACTAAATCAAACAATTTGAAAAAGTTCCACTGAGAGATGAAAAAAACTAGATAAATATTTTTACAGCAAAACTGAAAAGTATTTACCTCTTTGAGGGCTCACCAAGAGACTCTATTATGGGGCAGGGGTCACCAAGCAATGCCCGTAAAGTGAGGGCAGCACCCTCTGCTAATGCTTTTATACAGTAGCCACCCTGTTAAGTAATTTTTTAATCTCATTTAGAAATAATACATCACACACACCATTCACTATAAATCATCTATTTAAGATACAGTCACTTTACGATGATCTGCTTTTATGTCGGTTTCCTCATAGGACCAATAATCCAATTTAAGTCAATGAATCCAGTTTTATATCGGCTGCACAGGCACATAGCTTAGAGGAAACATTGTTTACAACATGATGCCACCCAGCTTCCAGTTTTGTGTGTCATAGTGAGCCGTTTAGATAGCTTTATACATATTTGTATTACATTATAATATTCACAGGTCCCAAAATAATAGGTTCCGCTTTAAGTCGGAATCCGCTTTATGACGGTGGCCAGGAACCTAACCTGTTGTAAAACTGGGGGCTGACTATACTACTACTGTTTTAAAAAGAAAAGATGAATATGTTGATGCTGGGTGATTCAAAAGTTCCTGTGCATCTATAATAGCAAAAGTACACAACAAATGAATATTCCATGTGCATATTCAGACACTGTGTACATAAATTCTCCACATACAGACATAGCTTATGGTAGTTGTGAGTGTTCTTCACCACTCTCCTCCTTCAATCAATATTTGTGTTGTTACATAAAAATACTTTTCTTATTACAGGTTCACAGACTTTTGAATCACTATGTATATCCAATTTATAAAACTCACATAAATGAACACAGTGCTCCTGTATATACCGAATTTAATTGATTGTAAGCTGACCCCCGCTTTTCACAAAGGCATGCAAGGAAAATTCCATGTTGGGTGTACAGACATACTGGTATTCTGGAATTTGTTGAGAAAAAATACTGAAAAGTATAAATGCTCCGGTTTTTTCAATTCTTAATTAAAAAAAGGTATCAACTAAAATCACCTCAACACAAATTATATGATATTCAAGCATTCAATACAATTTTTACTAAAAATGTAATTTGTCCCAGTTATGTCCCGGATTTTTAATCTGCAACAAAAATATCTCAGTTTCTCTCTGTCTTCTCCAATGTCTCACATTCGACTCATCAATCTCGTAGTGCCATTGTGCAGCAAGATTTGATGTTTCTTCCACATATGCTATTACTTTTCTCTTCAAGTCCGCAGAATAATGTGTTCGTCCCATTATGGGATTATTAAAAAGACTGAAAAACTCACCAAAGTAAATGACAAAAATTTATGCCTTCAAAGGCAGAAGGAAATGATGGTTGGCTCGGAGAATCCTCAGATTACGCGCATGCACATATCAGAGATGGCTTAGGGAATCTCGGGATTATCCACATACTAGAGATGGCTCGGGAGTGAATGTATCGAAACATTTATTTCTTCCTATTCCATTATTGTGATTCTTTTTACATGCATTTAAAGTAGATTGTTTACTTATACATTAATACAGGTATATCTACAATTATAATGTAACTACAGGCACTAATGCATTGATTACTTTACTTTTTCATTCATTGATTTTTAAGACCTGATTCTAAGCCGAGTGGCAATTTTTAAGGAGGTAAAAAAATTGAAAAGGTCAGCTTACAATCGATTATATATGATATATTCTAAAATACACAACTACAAATTTAGCCATATTTGGACTTCACACACCATCCCAAAACACAGCAGCTTAAATATGATAAAAAAATAATTTATACGACTAATGTACATCACAAAATAATTTTTGTCCACTTTCATTTCTTCATGTGTTCATCTTCCTTCAATATTTTTAAAAATTCAGTGCCTAATTTTTGTGGAAGCTACAATGAGAATTATATAACTTACCATCCCACATTTAAAATAAAATATCATTTTAAATGTACTTGCAGAAAATACTTTTTATATACAATTATTTCAACAACTACAGAAAATAATACATAACTCACCTCTAATATCACACCAATCTTGCCTCCAGCTAGACAACTTAAGGAAGCTATCATATGAGCATAAAAGGCAGGAGTAACCTCCATCTCTCCCTAGGATTTCATGACAAACAGAAGGAATTCATTATTTCAAGGATACCATTTGCAATCAACATTACTTAAGATATTGCTAAAATGATACTTCATGGCAATTCACCTTGGAATTATTTTATTTATTCCATAGAAGCATATTTGATGGTATTTTTAATATGAACCAAAACCTAACTTTTGAAAAAAAACTATTTTCTACTTTAATAAAACAAATAGTTTTAAAATTAAAAATAGATACATAATGCTGGTCTGGATTCAGAAAAAAGTCGAATGAGGCTTACCAAACATAAATTTACAAGCACAGAACTTAACAAATATGGAAACAGACAAAGCTACATTTGGAAAGACTAAATATTTAATTACAATGACACTTGGCAAGATTAGTGTAAAATCATAATAGAATGCTATGATAATGAATAACATTTGTTTATATGCTTGGATAAAGTTAATTTATTTTACTGCAGTTACAGTCACAGTTTACTAGGTCTGGGCAAGGAAAAGTAGTATCAGATTCAAAGAGACAAACATTTTTTCTTCATTTATATTAATATTTATTTGGAAAAACCACCATATTTTGCAAGATAAGCCTATTAGGTATTAGGTAAAAGCAGGTTTCCAAATGAACACTTAATTATCGGCCTTATGTTTCAAAATAAAGTGCCATAACAAATATTTCTTTTTTGTATAAATAAATAATACACTTTGTAATCAACATCTTCTAAGGAAAGCTTGTTTTCAAGGGCTATACAAGGAGAAGTCAATAGCTTAAGCACACTCTATGCTCACATCATTTAGAAAAGAATCCAAGTTTTCTTAGCACCATAACCTCAAAAGCATAAAAGGCAGACACAGGTATTAGAAAACAGGCCACAAATATACACCATATATTGTGGCATTTAAGCCATCCCCAATTTTTTGTCCTGAAAATGTATGTTTTGGCATATAATCCAGCTCTTAGCAAATACTTTTCAGGAAATCTTTCTTCAGACAAAATTGAGATACCGTATAATTCAAGTTTTGAAAAAATATAGAAGTAAACATCTCAATTAGGTATATGCAATATTGTTGTCTCATAGGATAAGAGCTTTAAATTAAATGTGGAAATAAGTATGTCGACGATAAGTAGTTTACTTGATGATTGGGAAATTCCTATTTATACAAAAGAAACTCTCATGCATTCACTCAATGTGTATGATGCCACATAGTATCATGCTTTGACATACATTTTAACTTGTAACAACATTTATTTAAACTGAAAATCTCCACCAACCAAAAGAATATAATGTGAAGCTAATTTCAAGTTATCAACCATCTTCCATGTCATTCATCTGTAATTTTATACTCAAAAGTGTACTACAACCCTATTTTGCTGAAAAACCGGTTATTTATAAATAACTCCTAAACAATAACTACAATAGAAAATTGTTTCAAATGAAAGTTGTAGGAAATTACATTCTCTATAACTTTTGTATAGAATTGTAAATACAATAATGATATTTTAACGAAGAAATATTGCAAAAACTGAATCGGTTTCGAATAAACCTTGACTTCCGGTTACCCGTTATCGTCCAAAAACTAATCAGTTCTTTGTGCTCATGTTAAAGTGTTATATATGAAGTTTGGTAATGATATGGCACGTACTTTTTGAGTTAGAGCGCCCACAATAACATACACACACACACACACACAGACATCATTCCGAAAATAGTCTAAACGTGTTCTAGGGACCTCAAAACGTGTAGTTCCGTTGAAATCTCGAAGTCGATTATTTTCATGAATACAATACTTTCCCATTACTACGTATGGAGAAAGTAAAAACCAAAACTCATTAAGTGACAATTTTATTCAAACCTTTCACACGCATCTTCGACATCAGTGTCTTCGTCATCACTAGAGAATTTAAAAAAGTATAACATCGATATTACCTACTTACCATCAAAAAGGATTTCAAGAAGAGAATTTTCAAATGTTGGACTTATCATAGGTGGAAACACGGACTACTCTTTGGACTTGGGAAGTTTGTGTAACACTGATGGATTACCAACTAAACTTTCTATTAAATATTGTGAAAAGGAATGGACACCTCTTGGATTTGTACGATGGTCAAAACACATTAATGTTATGGACAAAGTATCTAAAAAGTTTGATCAGACTACTTTGTTGTTCAAAATAAAGTGATTGAGAGAGCATCCCGTAATATGAGAGACTTTGTTGAGAGAGCTCCCAGTAATATGAGAGACTTTGTAAAGACTCGAATATAAGGCGACCCCCTCTTTTCTGAGGGACAATTTTGGGAAAAAACCTCGCCTTATATTCGAGCATATACGGTAGTTGATGTCCCACTGTAAATATTTCGAGACATTGTGTTGAATTAGTATGGTATTGTTGTAATGACACTCAGCAGGAAACAATCACTGAATATGACTCTCAGTAGTGTAAAACAATTTTTTTATTTTTTCATTTTTGTAAATTCTTATATTTGAGTTCTCAATAATGGAGGTAGCCTTATATTCAGTGTCACCTTATATTCATGCCAATATGGTAGTTTGTATGTTCGCTGCAGCACTGTGTGGCACAGCTCGACAGTCAGTTCCTTTTCCAATGCCAGTTTAATTAGTGAAATACTTGTTGTGACCCTATTTTACGGATTTGGATGTGATTTCGGTGCAATATTGGTTTTTTAGTTTTTTAATGTTTATTATTGATTTATTAAAAATTTTATGTGAATTGGATTGCAATTTTCTGAGTTATTCTGGTGAAAATAGGGTATCTGGTTCTTGGTTGGAAACCTAACCACCATTATTAACATTGTTTGTATAGGATAAAGGGTTTTGCTATCTGACACTTGATTGAGGAACGCATTGTGTTCGATACCCGAGGACTGCCTTATATGTTTAATCACATTCATTCATTTATACAAATTCCCTTACCAGACAAGATAAAGATTTATGTTATTCCATTAAAAACATCATTTATTTATTGTTTTCAAATTCTGATAGAGCAATTTCTTCCACTATGTTGACAGACAGAGACTGATGGACAAACAAAATGTGACAAGCACTTTTTCTTGTAAGAAAAAGTATACACGAGACTCAAAATTTAAGAATCTGAATAAATTAATCATCAATTTTAATTTAGCACATATAAAAAGAGACATATAAAGCTTATCATGCAAACAAAATTTCCACATCCAAAGTTTCCAGTGTGCAGGAGTCACATTAATTCGCATGAAACAAGTCACTTCTGAAAGATAACAAATTTTTACCGGATACCTTTTCATCACCAAGAGCAGAATCGTATCCAGCAGACACAATCACAAGATCTGGACGAAACTGCGAGTTGGAATAGAAGAGGAAATGTTGATTTAAAATAAGTCTTAAAATGTATGAGGTTATCCATCCTTTTGCAATACTTTTCTTCTACACTTCATCTAAAATCCATTGATACCCTTGTAATCATGCCTTAAAAAAACAAGGTAAAACTGCTAAAGACTTAGCAATACCTATTTCTCACTAGAAGGTAAGAAGGTGTTATTCTGAAAAAAAAGTTTGTGAAATGAAATGCCCTTAAACTATTCCACTTAACCAACTATTTTATGCCTGGTCCTGCACACATGGAACCTTAAGAGGGCAAGTTCCAAATACTACGATTAAACTCTAATATAAATTATTATAATCAAAATTTAATTCACACCTCAGGGCATCCAAGAGCAGCATCATATCCGGCGGAAACCAGGATCAGATCTGGCTGAAACTATATGCAATCAAAAATAAGAGGTACATCAAATTTTTAACTAATACTTGCATATGAATAACTTGCTTTTAAGCAATTATTTATTCCATAAAAATAAATACAAACTATAGTAATAGATTGGTAATTTGCATTATCATAAAGTATAATGCAATGCAATGTGGTGCCCATTAAGCTGAATAATCAATTTGAAAATGTAGTTTTTTCACTGTAATCAAAGCAAACTCTGCAATACAGATTGGGAGAAGACTTAATACATGCCACTGGGTTTTGTTTGAAAATTCTAAATTTTACTGTATAATATGAGTGATCAATATGAGATGACAGGTTCTATATCAGGAGTGCACAAAGTGCAGCCCGAAGGCCATATCATATGCTGCCCTCCGTTGATGTTTGTGTGGCCCACAGAAGATTTTGCATCATAATATTGAACAATGTTTAGGTTAGGTTAATTTGGTAAATCATAAATTGAAACTTATAAGAGAGTGCAAAATGATAAGGTTAACCAAACGCACTACTTTTAGCAAATTTGTACTCCTGAAAGATCTTATTCCTTTGCTGCTTCTTTTAAAAGATTAGTACACATTTTCAAACTCACACTACATTATATATTTGAAATATTTTTGTGTTTGATTATTGATATACAAAAATGGATTAACACGATATCTAAAATTTGATTCTTGTTTAATTTACATTATTCAGCTTTTAATTAAGTGCGACCCTCAGATAAGTATAAACCATCAAATGTGGCTCGCAGGTGTTTTATATAGTCACAAGATCAAATTTAGGGCAAAATTGTTACAAAATCAGGGGTGTTGATGGTATAGTGGCTTACTACTCGCCCGCTGTTCTAAACAGCAGTGGGCACGAATCCTGCAAAAGTAGGATTTTATGTTTAGGTTTCACGGTCCCCTATTTCAAACTAAGAGAACGAGACAACAAGGAAAGGAAAAATGAGGAGAACACACAACTCAGTGCCTGCCCTTCAGAAAGGACATAAAGCAGTTGACCCCCTTGGTGTTCTTTGTAAGAGTAGGCTAATGCCGGCACCAGGTTTCCCTCCTTCCTTCTGTGTGTGCAGTGTGGAAGGCAATTGGAAACCACCAAACCATTTGTGTATATTCCCAAGTCAGTAAACCAATCTAAGAATTCTTTTGTTAAAAAATCATCTACAAGTATATTGTACTTGGTTGAAATGGCCTATGTGGTGAAGCATAACATTTAGGCGCCACTATTTGGGCTCAGTCACATCATTACAAATTATGTAATCATGCTGAAAAAATATCAGTATACAGTAAAACCTCGTTATTTTGAAGTTCAAGGGACCAAAAAATCATGACTTCAATGTATCCAGGTTCAAAATAAACGAACTTTCATAAAAATCGAACTTTTTTACGTTTACTTGGGCAGTAAAACCGCAATACAGAATCTTATCTATCTGTTCTATAAATGAATTGGCCTTACAAGTTAGTATACATCGCGAATTCAAACAGAGCTGATGTGAACACTTAGTTTACGATTCACAAAGACCACCACATGATAAAAGGCTCCAGCGAATATCCCAGTACATTTCAAGTTACTCTATGCCGCGAAGAAAATACATTCAACCGCGTGCTGAAAGATTATCACTCATCTATACTCCATACTGCTGCATATATATTACATTGTGCTCTTCTTGTATGACATTATGGTAAAACCAGTGATGAGCTGAAGCCGGCTCCCACTGACTTGCACAAGCTGGTTGTTAAATGTTTAGAAAATATGAAAATTTATTGATTTTGTCCTTTCAAGTACATTTTACCCTATCTGACATTCAATTACTGACAGAGTATGAAATGGAATATATTATGAATCAAACACTTCTTACCCTTTATCCGCCGGATTTAAATACCCTCTGGCGGGATCCCGCTGCCGGTTTTAATTTTGGAAATTTAAATATTTTGTGTACGTCTTTTGCAAAAATCAATTTAGCGTGTTGGCGTCTTTAAGCAATTCCCTGTTTTGCTAACCCATTAGGGTGGCTCTGGGAAACTCAAACATGAAACAACATATTTGAATGGGAAATTGGTATGATAAGGCTAGATGGCAGGAGATACCTCAACTCAATTGAAAAAACCCTGGCCCGTCGGCACAACACTGTTTACAAGTGATATCCACTCTAGGAAATATATAAGGTAAGGTGGGGTAAGTGCGACTCCAAAATTACTAATATCAACTTCAACTAACTGTTAAATTTTTTTTAGTTAAGCTACAGATGCGAAATTTATATATTTAATATTATCAAAACTCATAGCATCATGTAATATAATTTATTTCTTTCTTGTATGAAAATTCACATTATTAAGATTTTTCATACGAGGTTTTCTCTAGGGGTCGCACTTTCCCTCCAAAATGGGGAAAGTGCATCCCTGCCTCATTCTTTCCTACCTATTTACATTACAAATATAACGAGGTAAGTGCGACTTCTTCCGACTTTAAGCTGCACTGGTTTTTTTAAAACACCAATTTATTTTGATCCGTTCTTCAGTTATCAACTTTTGTTTGTTGATGAACATAACATGAAATTTCTTAAGACATGAATATGAGTATCGAAATGAAACCAAGAGTCATTGAAAATAGCTTTTATTAGATGAAAAACTGTTTTAAATTGAAAGAAATTAATTTCAACATATGTACATGGGTACAAAAAATACGGGATGCAAACTAAGTAAATACAAAAAATAAGGAACATTACGTCATTAAGTTGAAAATATAAGAAACGTCAATCAATAGAACAAAATATATGGAAACGTGGTAAGTATAACAAATAAGTAACATAACATTATTTAAATTATACAATTATGTTAAAAATACGGAAAATCATGTAAGTGTAACAAATAAGAAACACAACATTATATACATTAATGTAATTCGAACAAATGATGTGACTACTTTAAATTGTATCTAGAGAAATTTATTCCAAACACTAAGTTTCCTCGGCGGCCAACTGATGGTTCAGGTAACAATCTGATAATTTCTTCCTTTGAAATTTCACTGCTATCATCAATCTTTGGAAAGATAAAACTATCTTCGGACCCATGACATTTTCTCAAGAAGCAAACAACAGGATCGTCAAATTCATTGATTTCCCGAATTTTCCCTACATAATGAACAACTGACTTTTTGCTGGTGTATTTCACAAGAACCCAATCTCCTACTTTAATTTTAGAAACTGCTGTGGTTATGTTTTCTCCATCTCTTTCAACTTCTCTTGCATACATTCCTGTCGTAGCATATAGATCCTCATCGTCAGAAGATAGCAAACCTAATGCCCTATCATAATCACTCTATGAATCTTCAGAAACTCTTTTTGCTGTTTGATGTTTCGCCTTATTCTTAGATTCTCTTTCAGTTATTTCTTTCTTTTTTTGCAAATGTACTCTCCTGTGACAACCTCTGCCCCTATAGCTGCTCTCTTTCTTTTATTTGCCCTCTTCCCTTGTTCTAACCTGCTTGCTTGAACAGCGGTCAATAAAATTTCTTCAAATGATATTTTTCGTGAACTAAGATTCGATTCAAGTGCATCTTGATACTCTGCAGATGGTTGACAAGGATCATCAGTTGCTGTTTCAAGTTCAACTTGGACAAGAGATTTAACAGATTCAACTTCAGTTGAAGGTTGAACTGAAGGAGCACTAGATTCTTGCTGCTTTTGATTCCATCTTTTCAGTGCCAGAGGATCATATTTCTCATTTGATATAACATTACGGTTTGATATAATATTACGGTTAAAATCACGTAATTCAGGAACTGATAAACGAAAAGAATATAAAAAGGGGTAAGTGCGACCCAGGGTCGCACTTACCCCTTTCCATGGGGTCGTGCTTGCCCCAGCTGATCTGAATGCATACTCACGACGGGGAAACTGCGACCCCCAAGAAAACACAGCGTAATATTCGTATTCACATAATTGCAAAATAGATAACAAAAATTAATCAATGTAATAATGAATTTTTAAAAAATGTACTTACCTGTAACTTTAAATAAGGACGTTATTAACAACTATGCAGGAGCCAACTTTTCACTGCCAACTACGACGCCGAGATGAATGGAAGGATATAATTCGCTCACATGCGGTTCAAGAACTTATAGGTCCCGCGCTAAAATCTATTGAATTATATTCGGGCAACAATGTATTTAAGAGTTTGCACATGTGCTAAGCGTTCCTCTTACAAAATTACGATATCCTAGACTGAAGGTCGCACTTACCCCAAGGTCGCACTTACCCCACCTTACCTTAGGCAAAACAAGAGTGTAACCCGAAGAATGAGCAATAACCCCACACTTCAGGTGAGACATGAAGAGTTGGGTTGCCACCTAAAATTTGTCAATGACCCGGAGATTTCCTAATTTAACCCGGATATTCTCATAGGTGAAGAAATTGAAGTACGTTTATTGTTTTTAAATGTTTGATACACAAGAGATAATTAGTTTTCATAGAAATGTGAATGTGATGAGCCAAATTTTGTCACTCTCTCATGCAACTAGGCGACTCCCTTGAACACCAACAAAAGATTGCAGTGGTACCTACTTTATAACAGCATCACCAATCCAATACCACTAAATAAATGTAGTAATCAAAGCTATGAGCCATTCGCTGGGATTCAGAATTTGTTGTTGCTGTAGTTATGGTGGTAGCAAATACACCTAAATGCGAGTCACCCACAAAGTTTTAGCTGCTGATGCGATAAGATTTTTTTCCATGTGTGCTTCACAAATTAGACGTGTTTCTTCTAATTGTGAGATTCTAAAGGCTCCTGTGTTTGTAAACTAAAACTAAATGTGCTGACCGTAGAGAAAATGTAATATCGAGGCCCTCGAGACTCTTTGCTTCATAGAGAGCATTCTGACTTATTTATGCATACATGTGAGGATATAGCATGGGTTTGGGATTAGACTTCGGACAAAACCCAAGTGATAGATATGCTCTGTAATACGCACCATCAATTTTAAGGCCTTCTGAAGTGTACTTTCAAAACATCGTACCTAATCTTGTTGACTTGAATCGTGGAGTGTCTATGGTGACCACATATGGTTGACTATTTTAAGAGGCAGATCCTTAAAAAAACCGGACTACAGGCGACTCCTGAGTCTCGATTGTTCGAGTTTCGACAATTCGAGATTTCAATCCCGCCGTTCGATAATATATGTGGAGGTTTAGTTTTGGTGTAGACGTAGTTATATCTGCTCTAATTGTTTGAATTTGTGCTAATTTCACTCTTTTTTCTGTTAATCTTTTATTTAAATTTATTTATTTATTGATTTATGTATAAATTTATCATTTGACGTTGCATCTAAAAGGAAATGTAATAGTGATAATGTAAGGGAATCAAATAAAAGAGGGCATAAGATTCATAGTTATGAATTGAAATTAGAAATTTTAAAGCGTGTTAAGAAAGGTGAAAGCCAAGCTGAAATCGCACGATAGTTGGGAATGTGTCCTTCAACTATTAGCACTTATGTGAAACAGAAGGAGAAAATTCTAGAAGATGTGATAAATTCACGTAATTTGATAACAACAATAAACAGTCCTAGGTGCGGTGTTGTGATTCCTAAAATGGAAAACTTTTAAAACTTTGGGTAGATGATGTGTCAGAATCACATTCCTATTAGTGAGACCATGATTAGAGCAAAAGCTAAGGATCTCTATGATGATTTGAAGGAAAGGATAGATGAAATTTCTGTTGATGTGACTCCATTTAGTGCAAGTCATGGCTGGTTTGACAGATTTAAGAGAAGGGCAGGTTTGCATAACCTTAAATTAACTGGTGAGTCTGCAAGTGCAAATACTGATGCTGCCTCAAGTTATCCTGATAAATTGTGCATTGATTGAAGAGGGTGGCTATTGTTCTCGTTGTGTTTTCCATTGTGACAAAACAGGATTATTTTGGAAGAAGATGCCAGCCAGGACGTATCTTGCCAAGGAAGAAAAAACCGCCTCAGGATTTAAGCCAGCAAAGGATAGGCTGACCCTGCTGCTTGGTGACAATGCAGCAGGAGACTTTAAGCTTAAGCCCCTGTTAGTGTACACCTCCGAAAATCCCAGAGCTTTTAAGGGGAAGGCAAAAAGTATGATGCCTGTCATATGGAAGTCGAACCAAAGGGCTTGGGTGACTAGATCTGTTTTCAGGGACTGGTTTGATTTTTATTTTGTGCCATCAGTGAAAAAATATTGTAAGGACAACAATTTGCCATCTAAAGTTGTTAATTTTGGACAACACACCTGGACATCCCCAGAATTTAGATGACATGAATCCCAATGTGAAAGTATTGTTTCTTCCTCCAAACACTACCTCATTGCTCCAGCCTATGGACCAAATGGTCATTGCAACATTCAAGCGGTATTATGATTGTCGCACAATGCAGCAGGCAATCGCAGCAACTGATATGAAAGGTGGTCCAATCCTAAGGGACTTCTGGAGGCGCTACAACATCTGGAATGCAGTTAACAACATTGGAGATTCTTGGGCTGAGGTCAAGCAGTCAACCATGAATCAGCTCTGCCCACAGTTTGTCATTAATTTTAAAGGATTTGAAGAGACCCCTGAGCAGATCACCAGAGAAGTTGTTGCACTGGGGATGCAACTTGACTTAGAAATGGATGAGGCAGATGTTGATGAGCTAATTTCATCTCATGCAGAGGAGTTGACCAATAAAGACCTCATTGAATTGCAACAATCCATTGAGACCAAGGAAGATGGCGAAGATGATATTATGGTTTCTCCAACTAAACCTATCGACTTGTCTTTAAAAGACCTTAGTGAGATCTTCTGGAGTCTAGATAATTTCATAAACTTGATTGACGAAAGAGATCCTAATACCGAGAGGAGCTCATTGGTGCAAAGTGCTGTTCTTAAGGACGTAGCCTGCTACAAGGTCCTTTATGAACAAAAGAAGAAGGCTAAAATTTAACTGAAGCTGCATAAATTCTTTCAGAAGGTTGAAAGACCACAGCCAGCAGAAGCTGCTTCAACATCTGCTGCAAGGACTAGCCCGTCCAATTCCCCAGTCAATAGCCCATCCAGTTTCCCACCCAATAGCTCCTCTGCTTCCAACTAAAATCTTCCAACTTCTCAATTAATAAACCAAGTCCAGTAAGTGCAGTTGAAAAAGATTTAAGGTATGAAAATATTTTTAATTTTTTTGTTTCTTTATTCTTAAGTTATTTTGTGCTTTTTAAATAACTTTTATATTAATTTCGCTGAGATAAATAGTTGTATGTATATATAGATGTATGCAGGTATATTATCCAGCTCGCACGAGTCGTTTGTAACAAACGACTCGCGCGATCTGGACCGGGCTGTCTGCACTGCATATTGCATACATCTATCTTTGAAGTTCAAAACAAAAATTTAATTTTTCCTTTTCAGTGCAAAAAATAAGTTATACAATTAAAATATTATTATATAATTTATTCATAATTTAATATTGTCGTATTAACATATTAGTAATGTTATTTTATCTTTATAGAATGTGGGGGAGACTTTTTCCCGAGATGCGGGAACGTATCCCCCAATTATAACATGCAAGTATATGGAGAAATGGCGTTCGACATTTGAATATTCGAGATTCGAACACGTTTTCAGGAATGCATCCCCAACGAAACTTGGGAGTCGCCTGTACTTACTAAATATTTTTGATCATTTCATTAATTACAACTTATTAGAAAATAAATTGGTATATCTAAAATTCATTATTTCCTTGGTATCATTTCTGATTTATTGTTTGGTGGTGTTTCGACATTATACTAAGCAATTAAAATTTATCTTTTTTTGACGTGATTATATAATTTGTAAAGAACGCCTTTGCAACTTTCCCCTATTGTTTGTCGTTCCTATGATGTGACTGACTGTATTTTTTGGCAAAAAATATCATTTACAACAAAACCCAAAAACTAAGTAATGTATGGTGGGGAGCATAAGCAAGGAAAAATAAAAAATACGTATTGGTTAAATATCTGGCACACAAAAGTGTGGTGCCCAAATGGTGGCACCCAAACGTCATGTACGCCTTATGTGGTATGTACAGAGGATGTGAATTTTGACTGTCAGTGATATTCTCAGTTTACCCTTCTTCCTGCCCTTTTAAGCTGTTACTTGCTAGTATTTTTGGAAGCAATACATTAAAATGTTGCTATACTTTTGTTGCTTGAGGTGCAAATGTTTTTGATAGAACAAGTATTTTGCAGTACAGATGAATACACTGAACCAGTGTGACTGAAGTCTCCCTGACAGTGATGTTCCACATCTAAATTCAGTGAAGCAGTTAATTGCCTAGTTTAATGAAGATGATTCAGTTGAGAACTCTCCAGTAACTTCTAACAGAAGAGAAAGTTTATAAAGAGAATTGTCCTAGTATTCATAAAATGAAGGAAGCCATCACAATTTTCATTAAAAACATTCCTCAGGCTGAGATTGTCTTTGCAAGTATGCTAAGATATGTGAATCCTTGTTTACAAGCTCATAGAGGCAATTTCATCTATACACTGTAGGTTTACAAGGACTTTTTGATCTGATGGTAGTAAAAGAAAGCAAATTTCCTTTGGTGGTTCTGAAAATATTTTTAATGTCATATGAGCTAAGATGTAAAAAATGGAATATAACTAAAATTAAGTGGGAGATACTTTAATGTATTTAAAAATACTAATCATAAGAAAGAAAGTCCACAAACATATCTTATGCCAGGGTTTCCCAAACTGTGCTCCACGGAACTCTTGGGTTCCACAAAAACTAAAAGGGGTTCCACAATAGACAGAGGAAGAGACCCGATATGCTCTTCCTTCTCTTATTTCCAGCAGAAAGCATGAGTCGCACTTGTAAACTGTATACTGTAAAGCACACAAGCTATGTAAATAAACATTATAATGATTATTAATTTAATTTTATGGTGATTAGGCTTACCACCTCTTAGTTAGGGTTCTGTGAGAAAAAATATTTGAATATAAGGGTTCTGTGGCTTCAAAAAGTTTGGGAACCCCTGTATTACGCCAATAAAATATTGTTATCATAGATATTCCAAAATATAAGAATGCCATGCAGATTTTTTATAGAAGATTCTAGTTTTGTGTGAATTTCATAAGATCCTGATTATATTGGAAACTGGCTACAAATAGTTATCAAAACTTTTTAACTAAACATAAACATTTATGTTGAAATCCTTCCTCACATTTACAGTAACCCATCTTAACTGACCTCATAAGCAACAGGCATCAAAATATTTTGGAAAATGGAAAAGTAATCCTTATTTCCCAGTCCAGTTTCACTTAAAGGAAAATTGATGTTGAACCCTCTTCCTTTGCCTTCTCCTATGTAGTCAAAATCAGATTCAGTGAGATTTGGCCAAAATTCTCCATTCTTATAGAGATGTATAGAGAAGTACAAAACCCTGAAAACAAAATAAATTAGAAATTAAATGTTAGCTGAGAAATATCTATATTTAATTTACCCAATTTATTAACAATGAAAGTTTACCTTAAATAATGAAACTTCGCAAGAAATAAAGCCTTAACTTTTCAAACAATAGCACCATTATCATAAAAGGTTTCAAATGCATTATTCAGCATTTTACTTTTAATCTGCTATAAATTTCAAGAAATAATTAAATATAATTAATAAATGTCTAGCATGCAAAAAAGAGTAACACTAAAAATAGAAATTTGGTCAAAAGAGAGAAAACCTGTTTATTTTAAAATTCAGCTTTCATTTCCTTAAAACGAAACAAATCATACCATTATGAAGCACACAACTATACTATTATTCCCGTCGTATGGCGCATGACCATGACAAGCAATGCAGGGGAGGGGGAAGCCAGTGTCTCTTCGACTGCCGTGGTGTTCACTTCGCTCTCCGCTTGACCGTGTTGCCAGATAGCTATTTTACCTCACTGAAAAAGACTAAATAGCGACCGCAATTTCTCGCTGTCCAAAAACTATCCCATATGCATTTGTAGCAATGCTGTTCGGTAGCTAGGGTCGTTCGGAGAGCTGCAAGCGGTGGTGGAAGGGGAAAACCCTCTCATTGGCCATTCTCTTTCAAGGTCATGCGCCATAAGACGGGAAAAATAGTATGGCCTCTTTTATAAAATGGAACATTAACTACTTTCACTGCTGAAAGACATCCTCTTTTAGACTACTTTTCACACCTGCCTCACTATTGAATACAACCAACCGAAATCATTGAAAGGTAAATAACATTAACATGCAGACATACAAAGAACTCTCACACAAAATACTGCCATTATTTTAATGCTGCATTACACTTGCATGTTAATGTCCTTTATCACCTTGTCATTTAATCCAGAATTTTTTTTCAACTTCTAATAAGATAGGGCCAGAAAAACCCATATGTTATCTTAAAATACTGTATTCAGATTTATTTTGAAATGTTTAGAAAATTCTATAGCTTGAACTTTAAAAAACCTAATTTCCTATACAAAAAATCATCAAGTAATATGACCTGCTGTACGTAAATACATACTCTTGTTACCTAATACATTCATAATTCTTTGCATATTGTTGAAAAATTCATGCCTGTCAATTTACTACCGAGGGTCCTCATAGAACATTTGCTGAGTAGCTTGTCCATGGTGAACATCCCAATCCACCACCAGGATTCTTGAGGTAGGTCTTGTCTTGTGGTTTAGAGCATGCCATGCACCTAATGCTACGTTGTTAAAGAAGCAGTAGCCACAGAATTCATTCTTCATGGCATGATGACCAGGAGGCCTATAAAATCAAAATTAACCATTCAAAAATTGCTCCCATTATTCTAAAAGAGACTAAAACATTAATGTCAGATATTAATAGAGAGTTTTAGCAGCCATACAGCGGATGAACGCTAAACGTTAAAGTCACATGATCGCCTCACTGCGCATGCACATCACTTAGCGTCGCTCTGCTGGGTCTCACATACACCGCTAAAATCACTCAAATAACGGCGTCGTTAAATATAACGTTTACCGTACCTTCGCTATACGTTATGCTAAAACTCTCTAATGTTTGGTTCAGCACCAACAGAGTGCTCTTTGAAATCAAATGCTGCTTAGCAAGTACAGGCGACTCCCGAGATTCGACAGGGATGCGTTCCTGAAAACGTGGTCGAATCTTGAACAGTCGAATGTCGAATCAGCACAAATTCAAACAATTACAGCAGAAATAATGATGTCTATACTGAAACTAAACCTCTCGTGGTTGGGCGGGCCAAAAATTACTTCGCGTAAACTAGTCTCTAATTCGACCGATCGATCGGCTGGGTCGATTCGACCAGTCGAATTCTCGAGTTGGTCGAATCTCAAACAGTCAAATCTCGGGAGTCGCCTGTAGTTTGGATCACTCATGAAAAAGACTTTCTAATTGTATAAATGCACATTTAAAAAATCTATCAACAATGAAAAAGTACCACAGTAATTTACAATAAGATTCACATTACAAATAAATGAAAATTAGCATAAGTCTTCTTACATGTTACAAATGAGAACAGTTTTACTTGTTAAAAAAGATAGACCACTTTGTCATCCAAATGAGCAGGAACACACCAGATATTGACTTAACTCACCTTAGTGATATCATACTTCATGGTGCATAACAGCTAGAGGTGAATGTTTCAAATCACTGGTATGTGAAAAATGCAGAAGACAGATGTCACTATACTTGTATCATAATAACATCCACTTAAATGATAATAATAAATTGCAGAAATAGAAGAAAAATTCTTGTTTCAGCTGCAAGTCCACACAAAGTTATTATGTCATATACTTTATTAACCAAAGCAATATATTAGGGCTGACAAGATAAAACCAAACTATCATTTGTAATTTTCCAGATGAAAAAGGCTAGATGTACACATATTTACTATACACTAGCTAAGCCCACGCAAAATTTGCGCATTTAATTTTAAATTGATTCATAAAAAAATTAATAAGTTTGTAAAATAAGTTGATGTTAATAATTCATATTTTACTCTAGCAATGAATTTACACAGTATAGGATACTTAGATATTTGACTCCCAATGTAAGGTTTGCGTGTTAGAATCTCACTGAGGGAAAGGCAGTGTGCGCATATTAAAAAAATGTTATCCGTAGGTAATCAGAAATCTGTATTTTATAAGTTATGGTAGAGAGTAAATTGATGTGGCACAGTAATTAAATTGAAATGATTAGTGATCGGAAGATTCTTATGCCCATATTTACGTATTTTAACGAATGAAGGAAAAAAACCTTGCACTCTGAAAATTCGAAAATCCCGTGTAACCTTATGGGAACATATAATTATCCCCTGGAATCGAATCCAGGACTTTAGGAAATTGAGAATAGTTTTCTAGGGACCTCCTAGCCTGTAGAAACAAAATGCAGTTTACTGCAAATCTCTATGGCAAACGGTTTTCGAGATAGAGGGGAGGACGGACGGAGACACTTCAGAAATTATATATATAGGATATTCATTCCAAATAAAAACAGACATATTACTTCCATACTCTGTATATTCACTATTGACACATTTATTTAAAAACAATGTACAGGGTGTCCCAGAAGTCTGGACCCCAAGGCCGTATTAAGGGAATCTGGGATCCTGGTGCATGATTTTTCAACCCCATCACACAAAATGACTCTAATCCCAGGTACCTGGTGCAACTGCACCACTGCACCCTGCTTAATCTGGCACTGCTGGACTCATAGAGAAAAGACACTTTTCTTTAAGTTAAACAAATATTTCTAGTAACATTATGTAATGTTAAGAAATATAGATACTTTTTATGCATGGCCTCATAAGGCTGATCACAAATGTGAAGTTTAAGAAGAAGAAAAGATCCTTAACTTGACTGTGAATCACAAGGAGAATTATGCTGGCTGGACAGCTTAGTTGGTTAAAGCAAGCAGGAGATCCAGGTTTAATTCCCGGTCAAGTTCAGGCTTTTTTAGGCGCGTTTCGCTTACAGCGTAAGCGCCTATTATCGTCGGTCGGTCCGTCCGTCCGTCTGTCCGTCCGTCCGCATGTTCGTTCTCGGCTTCTACCGAACGGATTTTTATGAAATTTGATATTAAGGACTTTCAATCAAATATAATAAGAAAATCGCAAAAATGAATCACGTACGCCAATCAGGGGTACCACTTTACTAGAGACAAAAAATTAAATTTTCGTCATATCTCGTAAACTATTGTTCATATCAAAATATTTTTCAAATAAAAGTTTTAGAACTGGTAAAGTAGAGTATTTCGTTTTCTATATATTGTCATCGTAGGAGTAGCCGTTATCGAGAAAATCAAACAAGAATGTCTTATATGGAGTTGAACTTAGAAAATTTCTTGCATGGTTACTTCATTGTTGCTAACATAAACAATCTCCCAAACAAACGTTTAATTTCCTTACGTGTGCATGTAATACTATTAAATAGGAAGAAAATGGATTATTTATGATGAAGAAAAGGACTTTAAAACGCTATTTCCCTTACGTACAGGTATATAATTGCTTTCTAATACTCAATTGCACGAAACGCGCCCCATTTGTGATACGTTGTACGCTTTCCTAACTTGTTTCTTCTTCTCAAACATCATATATTTCTAGTGTCGATTATACATATTTCAGGAAATAAAATACCTTAATAGCTGAATGTACCCATTTATTCCCTGAAATATAAAAATATGTAAAACCTAGATTATATTTTTTAACTTTAGAATACAGGCGACTCCCGAGATACGACCGTTCGAGATTCGACACTCGAGAATTCGACCGGTCGAATTGACCCAGCCTATCAATCAGTCGAATTAGAAACTAGTTTAGGCGAAGTAATTTTTGACCCACCCAACCACAAGAGGTTTAGTTTCAGTCTAGACATCGTTATTTCTGGTCTAATTATTTGAATTTGTGCTGATTCGACATTCGACTGTTCAAGATTCAACCACATTTTCAGGAACGCATCCCTGTCGAATCTCGGGAGTCGCCTGTATTGTCTATTTTCCTATGGGCCAGACTTCTGGGACTCCATGTATATTTCCTGATGAAAATTATATATTGAGAAAGTATAATGGTCATTCAAAAATTTGACTTGAGAATTTTGATATGTATGCTTAATATGCCCCTGTGCCTGAATGAGTAGTTTTTGCAATTCTGCATATATGTAGTCTGTCAACTGTACTCTGCCATCTGTGAACAGCTTTAGAAGCTAAACAGTTTCACAGAATCAGACTAAACCATCATAAACCAAAAGCAATTTGAACATAAACAATTACAGTAAAACCTCTATCTTACGAACTCCCTTAGAACAAAGAACTCCATATAACGAAAATTATTGCCAGTCCTGAAAAATTCATTAATGACACTATATAGAAAACCTCTATATTACGAACCTCCGATAATTACAAAACCTCCCAATAAGGAAATAAAATCGCACCCATTCCATTAAAAACAAACCTCCACATAGCGAAATTTAAAAAAAGAATATTGTATGCACTGTTTTAAAGCAGAAATCAATGCCATCTATGCGGGTGTTAACACTGTTATTAAGACCACACCTGAATGATTTGAAACGTAGTATTTGTTGTAATTTCGAGTGATAAGATAGCCCTCGTCTTTTGCAGCTTTATCTTTTCTGTATTTCGATCTATCGTGATTCTGCATTTGCGACCAGTTTTGTCTTTCGTGGTCTCATGTTTCGCTCTTTTGCAGAGACAAATCATGGAAAAGGACACGCGAAATTTTTCATATGTGGAATGAATCGCCTTTTCCTCACATTTTCTCTCATAGTCAGGCCTGAAAAATAATGTTATGTTATTCTAATATGTAAAAATATTTAAGTAAATGCATTAATGTAATATATATGTGTACCTAATTTAAAAAAAATAGATTCATGTGTCTTATATATATATACACTTTTAAATATTTTGGGATGCAATCCTCCCACACTTTTGTGCCTCTTCACATGTGAAAAGTCGCAAAATATAAGCTGGTATCACTGTTCAGCTTTCTTTCTTTTTGTTGACAGGGAAGTCCCACGGGGAAAAACTAAACTCTCAACTCTTGAGCCTTCCTATTCAGGATGATTGGGGTATTTGCTCAGGTTTGACATAGTTCAAATGCTTAAGCTTTGCGTTTTACAGATCATTTATTATTGACGGAGTTTCACGGAGTTTTTCAGGAATGTACATCCCGAGAAAGACGAGGTCTGCCATATTTGGAAATTAGCTCCTGGAAGTTAGGCAACCGATGTTCATTTTTAACAATTCTATTATGGAATCAGGGGCACCATATCTCACGGCCGCCGATGTGCAAGGCTCTTATTAGCTGTCCATGTGAAAGACTCTCATTTGCCACCCTCTGTAGATGTTCTTTACAAAAATTAAAAAGAAAAATGCATTACGATATGATAAATTTCTGTAGCCAATAAATATTTAAGAATATTCGGCATATTGTAATACAATCTGCATTACTATTAAAAATATGTACGTGTCTGATGATAAATCGACCGCCCCCAATGTTTGACCGCCTGTGTGCGGTGCACACATCGCACATATGAACGGAATTTAAACAAGATTTTATTATCTGATACTTTCTTCGTGTTCTTTTTATCTTTCTCTTTCAATGAAATTCATTTTTCCATCTCTTTCTCTATTTTTCTGCTTTCACCAATACAGAAGACAAGTGGTCCGTTTTTGCTGGGATGGGAACCAAACCCTGCATTTCCCATTGCATTAGTTACTTCTCTTTTGCGATTTCATCTTTCGCTGTGTTTTCAGGAACGTAACCCCCGCAAAAGATGAGGCCTGCCTGTATGTATAATTAAGTATGAAATTTTTTAAAAAACGTAATAAAATATAAATTCTTTTTTATAAATAAATTTTCTAGAGATAATTTCTCATTAGTAGCTCTTTGTGGTAAACGTTGAAGACCAACTGAATACGTAACTTTTATTTAAATAAAGGACTTAAAAATATTTTTTCATTAATATTTTTGTGCTATATTTTCATTTACTTTTATTTGGCTATTTATTGATATACTATCGTCTCTAATGTACATAGTGTTAAAATTATCAAAATTTGCCATTTACCGTATATTCCGGCATATAAGTCGACCTTTAAAGCCTAAAAATTTTTCCTAAAACTTAAGAGTCGACTTATACGCTGAACATAAAATGTGAATAACATCGACATTTATGAAGACTTTATCTTTCGGTGGAGGTGATCGCTATTTTGAATCAGCTGTTCCAGTGTTTATACTTTATGACATTTATTTTAGATTTATAATAATTAATTTTAATACTGTATTTACTCACGTAATCCGCATCCTTGTGTACCATGTGCACCCCTTTTTTTGGACCAGTTCGAGGAGTAAAAATAAATTTGTGCTTTAATAACTTGACATCTACAGCAGCGGAAAATTAGAAAAAAAATCAAAAAAGTGTGGGGATTCCCCGTAGGTGTGTTCACTCCATGGTTCCATCTAATAAGCTGTGCGACTGCATGGCTGTGCAGCAGTTTTTGAAGTGCCACAAACTAAATTTTTCAAGTATGCATGAGTGAGTGTATTTTAGAATATATCAGAACAGGGTCACGTCAACCCCGGTGCACATCCATGCACTAGCGTCATGTAGGCTCGCATAGCGATATTCATTCCGCCCATGGATGAAAAAATTAGAAGGAACTATGATTCTCTCCCGGGTTTAAGAAGCGTCAGTGGCTCACGATGAATACAGCGAATACAGATGCCAACTTATTCCGGCAAAAAGTGTAGGTAGAAACTGATAGTAAATTTTTAATGACAGAATTGCTTTTTTGAGTAACAATAATAAACTTAAAACTCAAAAGTTACAGCTTTAATATTATAAAAATCTTACGTCATTTCAATGTTGAAGATGCAGTATAAACAGTGCATTTAAACCCTAAACGTTTCTTGGTCATGTAGATACGCGTAACCTTCGTAGAATTCTTCATCTTTTGTGAGTATAAATGTAGAAGCAAGCATGTTGCAAGTAAATTTACTATCGAAACTCGCAGTTTTTAAAACTTAGTCAGAAATCTTCATGTATGACGCGCGGTCTCTTTTTTTACCGACATTTGTGAAAAAAGGTGCACGGAGTACACATTTGCGATATTTTATTGAATTTCAGCACCTTAGAGATCGATCACGTTCACTAGGTATAGTTCATTTCGATAGTATCATTAGCAGTTGACATCAATCGAATTATAGGAAACTTTATTTAGTGGGTCAAGCTCTCCAAGAATAAGTTTCTTATTGGTTGAAATTAAAACATGTCACATGGAATGCTCAAGAAGAATAGCACGAACTCTAAACAATATTTATATATATTTTTATTATTGTTTATTTCTCTTTTGTTAAAACTTGGATTGTACATGACTTTGATTTTGTCTGAAAACGGTTTCATGAGAAGTATTTTAAAGAGAAAAAGTGGGGGTCGACTTATACAGCGAACATATGCCTAATCATGAATTTTCATTCAAAAAAGTAGGGGTCAACTTAAATGCCAGAATATATGGTAAATATTTTGAATACTGAAAAAGTAAATTTAATATAAAGTAATCCACGTTTTGATCAATAATAATGATATAGCCCAGAGATGCCCTATATCAGGCATGTCCAATTTGAGGAAGCATCAGGGCCGCATTGAAGCGATAGATACTATAAAAGAGCAGCATTAAGATTACAGTTATTTAATGAGGGCCAGATTTGGCAAAGTTGACTTTATCTGGAAGATCTGTCACGTTTTTGCTATTATAAACAATGATTTAGAAACTGCGTTCTATTTTATCTCTAAAAATAAGATAAAATCTTGTGTTCCTGTCACAAAAATAAAGCATTTATATAAAATTTCGATATAGATGATAGAAAATTAGCATTCGGGCTGCAGTAATGCAGAGAAAGGGCCGCATGTAACCCGCAGGCTGCCAGTATGACATGCCTGCCCTACATATAAATTGCCACATCATATAGATTGTTTTTACCATGAAAATTGATCAATGTTACAGGAATGAAAAAATAATATAATGTTTTTATCATAAGGTGAATTTTTTGGAAACATTCTTTAAATAAAATGTTAGCGTTGAAATAAATTATAACCCAGGGCCGGCTGGCCAAAGGGGTGATGCGGCGAATGCGAGGCATCTGGACCCCCGAATAATGGGGCCCCAGAAGTTCTCAATTATTTAAGTATCGAGTGTAAATTTTGCAAAAACTTTTATTAAAAATTACTCGAAAACTGATTTCTAATAAATAAACATTCCTTAAAAGTTATAATATTAAACTGGGACTCCATAAATTGTTCAAATATTAATATCGTGGTGTCCCCATTGATATTCACATCTGGTCCCACTTCAGTGCTTGGCCGACTCGGTTATAAACAACAATAATGCGCTAATATGCATATATGATAAATCTGAAAAAAACCTCCATACAAAGAACCTCCTCACAACAAAGTGCCAAAAATTGGGACCCTTCAATTTTGTTATAAAGAGGTTTTACTGTATATACCTCCATAACAAATTGAGGTACATAGCAGCAAAAAGATCAATAATCATTTAATTGCACCAATAAAATTTTCAACAATGATTACTGTACAGTATCAAAACTCCTTAGGTGGTTGTTTTCACATATGTGAGGACAAAGACTAATCACTTGCCTAATTAAAGCCATTCCATTTTGAACTTTTCCTTCCAAAATAGCATCCACCAGCTCTATAGTGCTACCTGCTGCCAATAGTGAAGCTTCATAAGTGTCCTACAAAGAATAACAAAAAATCAGCTACCACCAAAATTTTTTCCACGTTACAGTTAATATGTAAAACCGAAACCCACATGAACTTTAAAAAAAATTAAATTTCATACTAAGCCTTTAACACAAAAACCATAATCCATCAGCCATTTTTTAATTATAATAAACCATCAATATTCTGAATAACTGGTCTCCTATAGCCAGCCTTGCTTTTTTAACACTAAATTAACTCATTCATGCCCAGTGGGTGATTTTCAATCCGTTTTGATTTTTTATAACTCCAGAAGTATCAATGCTATCTGTTTTAAAATTTCAATACTATGTACTAGCTATATATTTTTTCTTTTTATGCACAAAAGTAAAGCTGAGCTGATGCAGGTTTTCAACAAGTTTTGGCAGGAAGATGAAATTGGTGAGTGGCACGACACAAGATGAGATTTTAAACAATATTTTTCACTTTTTCCCTTTTTATGTAGTGATCACACAGCTAAGATCCCAACCTCTTTAATAATACAAAGGTTTTGCAGAAAATTTAAAATTTAGGCAGAAAAAAACAAAATCAAACATTTCAACCCTAACTACTGTCTGCAGGTGAAGTGTTGTATTGATTAATTTATGCTTGATTTGTGTTACTGAAGAAGAGTATGGCCCATTCAATCAAGTAAAAACATTAAAAATTGAAAAATCGTATTCTGGAGATAATTTCATTCAGGCTACACTAACTTCCTAGTTTCAAGTCAAGAGTGGCCAGACAAATGACACACAGCTAGGGATTTAAATTTTACAATAAATTTATTGTAGTTTAATAGTGAATTAACTCATGTAACAATTTTCTATAATGAAAGGATTGCCACTATGAGCAAACCTTATTCCCTCTCTCTTCTTTTCTAAGAAACACTCAATAATAACTATCAAACAATTACTTCCTCAAAGAGGAGATCTCGTAAAATATTAACCGAGTTATGGTTTAACTTAGGGCAGAGTTACACACCTATGAGTTGCCACGTGTTAAATTATTCCACTTGGATGAGCAGTCATCTCAGAAATAGATTGATAAATCATATTATAAAGCTCAAACACAGTTCTAAATACTGAATACTAAAAAATTATCATTACTTACACTATTTATACAAAAGTAAGATACTCTTGCTAAAGAAAGATGTGGAAGTATGTTTTCTCCAAAATTTTCAGGGTTCTGTGCATTCTTCCTATTATTTTCACTTTATGATCCTTACCATACCATTACCTGCTCTACAATCCCTGCATTACCTCAATATGTTTGATATTTTTTGCTTCTGAGCCATATTTGTATTTTGAAGTTAGAGGTCATCACTCTATATGAGAAAATCCAAACTACTCTCCACAAAGCAATGCAGTATGATCCCTTTAGTTGATAAAAATGAATATGCTTTCAAAAAACAACACAAAAACATTATGCAGAATACTTATTTACATAAGTTACCAAATATATGCCACTGACCCACGAGCCTTTAATCTTCCTATGAAGAAGAATGAATAAGTGTTTAAATAAATAATACCAGTGTCAATTATGGAAAAGAATAACTTATAATTCATAAATAAAATATTTTCTAACTGACACTTGCAATTTCACTCACAGGGTGCAAAAACACTGAATCATAGTGAGAGGAAAGCTCTTCAAGATGAGAGGCATCCAAGCAGCCAGCAGTTGAAGCCAACTTTTCTAAATGCTGCTCAGAGTGCAGGTCAAGTATCTCTTGTTTGGTTGCTGATCGTGAATTAAGCAGCAAACATCGATCTAGAAGACCTAATGAAGTACACCTACAACAACATAAGACAAGAACTAATGAGGAAATGATTGATTCATGTTGATCAGAATCTCAAATCCAAGTTTAAATTCAATTACAATGTTTATTTACTCTATATACTTTGTATACTAGAAAAAAAAGTAATATTTATCTGCTATGGGTATGAGAAGACAATTCAGGTTGGAAAATATTCTCATAATACAGCAGAATGACTATAATGTATCAGTATTATATTCTTTACCAACTACGACACCTTCCATGAATAGAAATGTAAAATACACTAACATGCAGCACGATGACCATTCTCATCCAATGTAAAGTTAAGATTTAAAATGTTTATCCATGGCAGAGATTATGATAAAATATCACACATAAGATGTGGATATATTATTTAAATTTATTAATATTATTCTATTAAATGATTACTCAGAGAAACATTCACATTTTTGCATTCATTATATGCCAATAATTACCTTTCAATTATGCTAGATAATCTCTCTGGACATTCTGGGTACTTATCATCCCACAGAGCTTGATGCCTTAGCATGAAATTGTCCCAAATCACTGCTGTATCCTTTCTTCTCACATCTTTCCATTCATGCATCTGTTGAATAAGTTCATAATTATAAGAGCATTACAGCATTATAATTCACCGAATACATTTTACCAGACAAAAATACATGATTCCTTTTGCAGTGTGTGAAAATGTAACATCTTATACACAAAAATAAAAAAAGAGAAATATAAAAAATAATAAAAACTGGTGATAGCACACACCTGCTCACCCGGTTTATGGAAAACTAATTCATTCCAGGGACCAAAGTATTATACAGAAAACCAAGCACTACACCCGTACTTATTGAAATCCTAAATATTTCGACAACCGAGATGTCATCCTCAATTACAGAAATTAGGGAATGCAGTATATATTTATCATAAAAGAATTCTATTTCTCTTGATTCAAGCACTCCACTTGTATTATCATCTTATTTATAATACAAAAACAATATTCTCATAACATTTAAGATAAAAATTCTAGTTTAGTGATTTTTGTCCGTTAATTATTGCACTAATCTAGATTTTGAAAAAGATGTTTCCATATTTATAGTATAGATGGTTAACATACACTTTGACTTATGCATAATATTTCGCAAAATACTTTCTTTGTTATAGTCAATATCTGGTCATAACTGGAATGCATTTGATGTTTCCCCTTGGACGTTATACAGTAGGTGATAATGAAATTTAAAATAATTAAATACTCACCACCTCATAAACATCTCTCACAATTATATCATCCTTTTGATTCTGTCCCTTTCCCTTCTTCATGGCTTTACGTTTGGCTTCTAATAAAGCTGCTGAAGGCCCCGTGCGAGATGGTGCCTGGGGGTTGATTCCTCCCTCTCCATCTCTACTTTTCCTATTCTTGGAACTTCCTTTATGAGTGCTAGCCTAGTAGGAGAAACTTATTAGGCAAGAACAGGGAAACAAACGTTTTGGTTGACGGATCTTGATATAAGTAAAACGGAATTACAAATACCTACTAGAACGGAAATTAAAGTTTCCGCAGCGTTAATCAATAATTAAAGATATTTGTAATTCTTACGTTGTTTATGATACAAGTAAAATAATGCTGCAGTCATACAGTGAATAGTCACGATATGAAAAAACCGAGAGCTCAATACTAATGAGCACAATGTATCTATGCAATTTTCGGAAAATGGAAAGAATATTTTTTACAGTGCTTATCCTTGAATTTGATAATTCTATTAGAAATGGTAAGCTTAAATTACACGACGAAATCGATTAAATAACAAATAATCACAGATTTACAAAGAAAATTACCATTTTTTATTGCTGAACTTTCATTTACTCTTTCTTGAGTACTTAAGACTTCGGTGTCACTATGATAAATTCAACTAACAACTGTGTTGTCATCGGTGCTCAACCTATATATCCTTCGCGATGTCTTGACGAAAGTTTAAACTATTTCCCTAAGTTTTTACATACTTTCTACGTAAACATTCTCTTTTATACATAAAGACTTAATTTCTAGCTTTAAGAAACGAATGTTATCACTCAATTTGCGAATAATACGCAAATAACAACAAAATTAATACTTGAAATGTCATGTGTGATCGATCTTCGATAGTGTGAATT
Source organism: Uropetala carovei (assembly GCA_036926305.1). Taxonomy (NCBI): domain Eukaryota; kingdom Metazoa; phylum Arthropoda; class Insecta; order Odonata; family Petaluridae; genus Uropetala; species Uropetala carovei. Next base: position 2,891,503 of record JAXCHB010000172.1, on the reverse strand, counting down.
ACATACGATAGAATCGAATCATATTCGATATCGAGATAGTAACTATGATTCTATATTTACTATAATATATTTTGAAGGGCGTGTTTGTTGGTTTGTGTTTGTTCATGGAATTCCTCCTAAACGATAAAAGCTAGAATAACCAAATTTGGTACGATTCTTCCTTACATCCAACTTAGTAAATTGTCAATGTTTGGTCAACCAGGATTAATCAGTGCTGCCAATATAGGGGATTAACATTTTTCCATAAGATAGCACGTATGAATCGATGATGAGTTTGTGGGAATTTATTTCATGCCACAAACTCACACGCTTGCACACACAGAAAACCAAGCACTACACCCGTACTTATTGAAATCCTAAATATTTCAAGCATAAAAATACGTAAATATGGACGGATTTTTTTCATTTTTGCTTTATTCGACGAATAAAACTATACTATCTTATTCCTGCGAAGTTTACATGCTACACGGTCGAAGTTTTCAGAAATACGCTATTTGTTTCGAAACTCCGATTCAATTAGCTTCAATGAAGCTTACAAATAGACGAAAGTTTAGCGTTATTCGCTTCGCACTTTTGTATAAGCAACGAAACGATCGATGTTTATGGATAGCAACGTAAATAGATACTGATTATTATTCAGGAAGCGTTTATTGATTAAAGTAATTGAATCTTCTTTCGTCTATTGAATACTGGAATCTTACATTTTTTGTAAGTAAAATCATTATATTTTACATTGTAATGTTTGTTAAAGTAAATAAGCTCACGTATCTGGTGTACATGTACCGGAGTCAGTGTTCCATCATGGACAACTGTACGTTGCTTTTTCACGTGTTTCTTGCTTACAAGACATAAAAGTAAATATTTCAGCGAGGCATAATTACACAAGAAATGAAGCTGGATTTGGCGAATGTAATATTATAGGAAATAAAATTATCGTTATATTTGAATGTAATAGGCTCAGAAACGGATTGTTACAAGCAAATATGATTAATTGTTAAGAAAAGCTAATTGTAATTTAAAAAGTATCTACCATATTTTTTAAAGAGTTTGTATGTTGTGCTGTAGTAGCTTCACTAAATCCGTTAAAATTCAACGGGAAATCCTGCTAGTATTGGATAAAAGCAACAAAATTTTTATCCATCCTTACGGAAATAAAATGTTGTAGCCCAATGTAATTTATTATAGCATATTAAGAAATGTTCGTTGTGTATTATCTGTTAATGCTAATCTCAAATACTCTTTAACTTCATCATATTCTCCTACCCTTTGGTAAAGAATCTGGATCAATGTAAAATGTATCATTTCGTACATTTTTAGATCGTTATATGCCTTTTAAATTATTGAACATGATTATTTTAAATACATTTGAAACTATATAATGATTTATATGCATTTAAATGTTATAAACATTCTCAATTTTGTTATAAATACCTTTTTGACACATTACAAATCCTGTTATTGGTATCGCCGACTATCGATATATCGCACACGGTAAAATGTCGGTTACTTCGAACACAAAAGCGCGAGAGGTTCAGTTGAAATATAGTTACTGATAGTGAATAATTGTGTATTAATAACTCCATTATAGTAGTTTTAATATTCGAATAGGAAAATTTTAACAGTAGGAACGCTATTTTCCTGAACATTCTTATCTGATTGTTTAAGAACGATAAAGTTGTGGACTTTATTTGGAACAAGTGGAACGGTCTTCCCGCCCAATTCGAGCACTGGGTAATGTCTTTTGAAGTGGTCTTTAAATGTTAACCTATCAGAAAATCATCTAATGCTTATTTTGGAATAGTAATGATTCATCAGTGCAATACGTAATACCAGGAACTCGTATAAACATGCATGATATTTCGGAAGTGAATTTTTAAGTGTGATGCTTATGTATAGTTTTAAGGGGATTATTAGTTTGGCAAAATCTTTTAAAGAACAATTATTCCACAACAGTTATTCTTTACAACCAGGTATATTTTAAGCGTTGCAAATCTGCGCCATAAATATTTAATTATAACCTACGAAAATTATAGTAGAATCCGGTTACCTTTCAGGAAATGTGATCAGAATTAGCGATTGAAGTAAGATTTTCATTATTTTTAAGTTCATGTTGTGCACTACTGAACATTTGATTTATCTTTCTGAGAACCATTCTTGAAAGAGTAATGTGGCCTACAATTTGAAGATGTGAAGAAACCAACGGGTAAGTAAGAAACAATGCTATTAGTTTCCATTTTAAAGATGGCAGTTAGTGGCATAGGTAATTGTTAACTGATTATATTTTTGGAAAAGTCGAATTATATCGCTGAAATAAGTTTATTGGGATAGTGTAAACTATAGTAAAAGTGTTTCCATATCTTTAAATCCCACATCTAATGAAAGATTTTATACCTACGGATAGTATTGTCAACACTATACAGGAAAAATTTATTTATGAATATATTAATGTAAAAAAAAATGCTGTAGCGATAAGAAGACAATACCAGTGTTCTGGCAGGAATTATAAATTTAAATTATCTTCCATGATATAATTAGATGTATATGCCATTCAACAGAATTAGCTATGTCCTATGCTTCAATAAACTTTCAATGACACATATAATTTATTATTGTGGTAACTTATAAGTGATTCTCACATTCAACATTGCATCAACTTCCTTACAAATGTCTAAAATACAGTAACTGATGGAAATGAGCCATTGAATATTCCCATTAATCAAACTAGACTTTCGATATCAGACCTACCACAAGGAGTGTGATAGTTGTGCTCCTGCACAGTAATATTTAATCAATGGTGCCAAATTTTTATGGGATTTATAAAAAAATGTCCAACAAAAATTATTAACATTTGTTTTTCTTGCTTTTTACCAAGAAATGTTAGGATTGCTTCTAGCTTAATTTGGTTATTTTCATTGATTGAAATTATTGCTAAGGAATGAAAACGTGTGCAGCATTGTGGATCTCAAATAAGTTTTGGTAAGTTTAAGCTTAGAAAAGCTTCTATTACAACCGGTAACAGGAGTGGTCATTAAATTGTTGAAGCTTTCCATGTATTAGGCGAAATACTTTGAAGTTTATGACTTCTTATGAAATTCAATAGAAACAGTGACTTTAAAGAATAATTTTCTGTTGCAGTTTCAGAACAAAATAAAAAATCTATTTGCTTTTGACATGGGCACCAAATATTGTTTTATGTAGGGTGCCAAAACCATTAGTGCTGAGCCTTTTCCAAATAATTAATGCTTTTAATAATTTATATAACACTTTTTCAGCTATATTGGCAAAAAATCCATGTTTATGCTTGAGTCTGGAACCTAACCCCCCTTTAACATGTAATTCCTATACTCCCTTAACATACTTTCACTTTACGTACTGAAACTCTGGAACGCATCTGTATGCAATAGCGTAAAATTAGTCACAGACTAACCGAAACCTCACTATAAGAGGGAATTTTTCCCATAAGAGTTAATGTGAATTTATTTAATATTTGCTTCCCACCCACCTTCTATATTAATTAATACCCAAAATTAGCACACATATTTCCATGCTTTTTGCTCCTCTCAATAATACGAATGGTCAAAACAATAAAAACACGATCATATAAAAAATAAGTGCATTTTTTTCTTCTTGTATTAAATTCAATAATATTTTGTTTTATTTTGCTGTGGAGATTTCTCCCATTAAATTAATAGATGACCTTATGATATGGAATTTGATCATCTGTTATTTGTTTAAATTTAGCTTACCTTAATGTTTTTTGAGGTTATACCACCACATATTCAGTCACTAGTCTTGTTTGTAAGTGGCCATCAATGTGGAAATGTGTGCTCAAAATTTCAGCTTTCCATCTTTTAGGCCTTCTGAGATATTAAAAAAATTAATGGGTCCATTGTCTGACCCTGTATATTTTTCAAAACTCCAATCTAAAGAAAAACGTATGACAGTAGTACAGGACTCTACACACTATCGTTTATAAGTATTTCAATTTAAGTAAATGCACAGATAGGCAAACAGAGGCCCATATCCTTAGGAGATAGCGGGATCTTTAGGAGTCTTACATTCGAAGCTTTATTCCCTACCCCTATACACTAAAAACTGACACATTGAGCATGCAGCTAAGACCACATGAGGCAGAAAACTAGATGAGGGTGGAAGGCCATTTGATATGTCATTTCTTGTGGGGAAATTTTTTTCTTGCCTCTTCCTGTAGATAAGATGTGGGGCACATTCTGACTAGAGATTCTGATTTCCGACTGTTTTTCATTTCCCATGACTTGAGACATACTTTCTGAAAATCCCTGGAATTTCTGGGACTCTAGAAATTTAATAAGTTTTCAAATTAAATCAAACCGAGAAGCTGCACATTTGGAGCTGCCACTCCAGTGCACTTGCATGTACGTCTATGCCAGGTTTTCAACCTTTCTTTACTCGCATACTCCTTAATCCTTTTTTTAATGGTCGCGTACCTTCCATCAATTATGGTTGCATGTCCTCAAATACATTTAAGGTGATAATGAAATGAATGACAAAGTAATATAGATACCTCATGTTTATAATGTTCAAATTCACAGTTTTGGTGCATTTATCTGTTTTATGATGTTATTCTTAGCTGTCACTTTGCAACTTTTGATTCCGAAGTCATGTAAGAAAGACAAAGCAAGAATAAAATTATAAATTTTAACACTTTCCCATACCCCTTCAAAAATCTTGATGTACCCCTAGGGGTGCCACCAGTTGAAACCCCCTGGTCTATGTAACATATTCTTAACATGCCTCAGTATTTCTTTAATGCAGAAAATCCCATTTTTGCTGGTAAGCATGCTAAACATGCAAGGACATCTTTGTCAGTCAAGTTGCTACAAAGCAATTAAGCAAGTGAATGTTAATGGTGAAGCAGATAAGCTGTACAAGTAGCATATATGGGAAAGAAAACAAATTAAGGTGACTTGTTGCAGCATTGGATAATTAAGACCTAATAACTTGCTATGGACAAAATCCTGCACTTTCGGATTAGCTGCAATCGAAATTGCATCTAAAAAGTTACAGAAGAGACAACTTTTTTGTAGAAAGGACTGTTTAGAGCTAAATAATTTACTTATAATTTACCAAAAATACTAATTAGGTCTACTAAATATAAAGTAACGTTAGCCACATCAGGTTTATCAAAAAATATTGTTTTAATTGAAAATGCCCTAAGCTGCTTATGATATTAGTATAACAGAAGTATATAACCAAAACAATGTGTCAATGATACAGGAGTTAGCAAAAGCACTATAACAAAACAGTGCTAAGCGAAATGCACTATAGCAAGGGATGTCTGTACATAGAGGTCTGCACAGGCCGGGCCCGGCCCATGGGCCAGGTGAGACTGAAAAGTAATGGCCGGGCTTGGGCCTAGACGATTTATCCGACGCCTTTCCCGTCCGGGCCGCTTCGGGCCAGTTGAGGACCCAGTGGATCCCTCTCATGTTTGCGCCACTGTGCAACTGTGTTTCATCTTCACTATTTCTTTTAGGGGGAGTTCTCCATTCTCTCCTTTACAAGTGACACATCTCCCAGGCCGCCACTAGGGCACTCACGAATTCCTACCAATCGACCATCTCTTAAACAACTACTTATATCACCATCAAGAGGGTTCTGTTTGCCTTAGGAGATAGCGGGATCTTTGGGAGTCTTACATCCGAAGCTTCATTCCCTACCCTTACACCTTATCCCATTACCCTCCTCTTTGTATCTGCCATTGGTCATCAGTTCACTCTGGGTAGCAGAAAATATTGGTCTTCTGTACTGATAAAAATTGACAATTTGTATTCTTCGTGCATTTGTGGTTTGAAATGTATTTTGTATTATTAAAACTTATAAATCTCAAAAATACCAGAATAAATTTAATCAAGGAAATTTTTTTTAAAGTGCGTTTACATTTGACATGCTTTGAAATTTTTTAAACATATAAAGATACTTTATAAAGGGTACCTATATGTTTACTGAAGCATGTACAAAATGTCCATGGCCGGGCTGAATTTGGGCGTTTAAAATAATTCGGGCCTCGGGTCGGGTCTGGGTGCGAAAATGGGGTGAAGTCTCGGGCTGGGCCAGGCTTGGACTCAATTATGAATGGGCTGGGCTTGGGGCTGCATATTTCGGCCCGTGTAGACCTCTACTGTACATTATGAGATTTTCTACTGTAATATAGGCAAATTTCATACACATTTTACTCATGTAGGTAAATTCAGGGATAAGTTCTTACTTGATTTTTTGTACATATGAATACTTTCATTAATAAACAAATACTGTAATCAATAATAAAAGGAAAGATTTTTATTTATAACATAGTAAAAGTCATTTTAATGGTCTTTTGGGGACACACACTACACACACAAATCTCTTCCCACACAAATGACCACTCAAAGCATCTGAAAACTTACAGTCAAACACCAGACATTCTAGAAATACTTCCATTTATTCAACCTTACTATGCATTCATCACATCATGAATGCAAAGACAATACAATTCTCTTTGACTTAGCCATTCATAATTTAAATCACAAAGTTTATATTCCTAGTTATTATTGACTTCACATCCTCCTTGCACGATTATCCATTTCTTTTCCACATCACATCTTCTGAGATTCATCAGTCAGAGACACATTTAAAGCTACTATGTAATTTAACTACACAGAAAATGTGCAATTTATAAGTACTAGGGAGACTAGTTGCCCATGAGGCTTTAAAAGAAATCATGACTAATTATCTAACAAAATACACAGGCTATATAATACAAGGAAAGTATGGAGTAAGCCAAGTCCAACCCAGTAAACTATTAAAGAAGATGATTAGTAAGAGTTTTCAGTCTGGCACTTGCTATTTTCAACGTTGTAATCCCCAGCATTAATACTGCAAGCAAGATGGAACTCCACATTCTGAAGAACATTAAGGTTTTACCTCGATAAATTAACAAATTTTCTTCTAATCCCTTATATGCCAAGGGTGGTTCTACAAGTCCACAGACTGACTTTCAGTCTTCTTCCCAGAAAGGCCCGCAGGTTGTGAGTGAACAAAAGCAATACATTTATGAAGGGCCTTGAAGGGAGTATACTACCACAGTAGATGGTTGAGATATTTAGATGCCAGTACCTATGCCTATGGCAAGCCCTGCAACATAAGATATTAGAAAAACATGGATCTCACGGGTTTCAAAATGTTCTTCTCCTCCAAAGATGTTGTACCACTTGCGTCTTGCCTTCCTTTCCTGTTGTTTGAGTAATGCTTCAGCTCGATCCAGCTTGCGATCAACAAATCGTTCAGCCTACATTTGAAAGAGAATGAGTACTAACACATTGAAGAAACTTAATTAAACAAACCCACTGCAGAAAAAACCAAACTTCATTATTTAAACTAATGGGTGGAAATTTCAAAAATTTTACAGCTCTAAATCTAAGTATGTACCTATTTCCCGGCATATAAGACACTTTTTTTTCAAGAAAAACATCGCCTAAAATCAACCTGCATCTTATGCGCTGGGGTTAAATATTTTCTCAATCGCATAGATGTGCCCATACTTTGTATAAAAGTTTGAATGAGACAAAAATAAAAGAAACATTTGCTAAACCTATATCAAAGTTCTTTAATGAAACAAACGATACATGCTTTTGTTACAAAATAGATGTCATAATAATAAAGATGTTCTCTTTGTGATCGAACTACATATCAGTATTAGTAAACAACTTTGTCATTGGCTTGGCAGCTATAAATATAACAGTATACAATTTCTCACATTCATTTCAACTGTAAACATTGTCCCTTGCTTTCCCTGAACAGGGTGACTCACCGTATTGAGACTATAGCACAGGGGTGCTCAAAACGTCGATCGCAAACTCATTTTAGGTAGATCTCTGAAACTTTTCTGCCTTACTCGGCTGCTTAAAAGAATTTTTGTGAAAAATGGACAGTCGATCACCCCTCCCCCCTCAAAGTAATTTTTAACAGTGAAACTGGATGGTCGATCGCCATGTAAGTGGGAAATTTTATATATATATATATATATATATATATCTGTCTATAATATATAGATACGTCTTACACATGATATATCTCATATATATATATATACGAGTTAATGTGTGCTTGCATTCTGCAAGCATTTTTAAATTTTAGCATTTTTACAATTTCAAATTATTCCCAATCAATTTTGTTCAAAATCATATAATCGTATCAAATTTCAAATTTGTAGCTCATTTAGAAGTGCATTATAATTTTATTCGTCGCATAGGACAATTATTTGGCAAAACAGTCCCTAAGATTTCGAATTTTAACGATATTGGATTTCGTCTTTCTGTTGTAACTAAAAACCCATAATTCTGCCAAATTTCAAGTTTGTATCTCATTAGGAATTGCCATATCATTTTCACACCGGTATGGGTCATATATAGAGGAAAACCGCCCTTAAAATTGGGAATTTTTGCAGTTTTATTTTATCTTCGGTGGCAATAAAATTTTTATAACCAGGCCAAATTTCAAGTCTCTACGTCATATGGAGCTGCCTCATAATTTTTGTTCTCGTATGGTGCAATACTGGGGCAAAACCCCCAAAAATAGGGATTATTACAATATCGGAATTCCTTCATTAGGCATAGTTTAACATTAAAATATATGCCTCCGATTCCCATTAAAAGCTTACCCATATGAAAGCATTAAGCCTGTTGCTAGGAAGCCTATTGTTAGACCAAGAAAAATTACAACTTTTTTCCGATAAAAACTATACATTTACGCTAATTCTACTCGGATTTGAATTCTGTCTTCAAAAATAAGAAACTACAATTCATATCCTATCCGATAGTGTAAGTCTCGAGTTCGTATCTTGACGGGAAGTAATTTTAAAATGCAAATATAAAAACCTCTACACCAATTTACGTCTTTTCTTATGGGCGAAATATGGGGCAAAAAGGGGCGAAAATAGCCCCTCAATATAGGAATTTCAGCAGTTTCGGATTTTTTCCTTCAGTTGTGACCAAAAACCTATAATCCTACCAAATTTCAAGTTTCTAGTACATCTGGAAGTACCTCATAATTTTGTTTCCTCCTGTATATATATCATGTGTAAGAAGCATCTATATTATAGATATAGGATACAAAATTATGAGGCACTTCCAGATGTGCTAGAAACTTGAAATTTGGTAGGATTATAGGTTGGTCACAACAGAAGGAAAAAATCCAAAACTTTCAAAATTCTAATTTTGATGGGCTATTTTGGCCCCTTTTTGCCCCATTTTTAGCCCATAAGATAACACAAACCGGTGTAGAGGATTATATATATGCATTTTAAAATTATTTCCCATCAAGATTCGAACTCGAGATTTAAACTATCGGATAGGATATGAATGACAGAATTCAAATCCGACTGGAATTAGCATGAATTTATAGTTTTCATCAGAAAAAAGTTAATTTTTCTGGTTTGCAACAATCGACTGCCTTGGCAACGAGCTCAAAGCTTTCACATGGGAAATCTTTTAATGGGAATCAGAGGCTTATATTTTAATGCCATTAATGTTAAATTACAACTAATGACAGAAATCCGATATTGATATAATCCCTATTTTTGGGGCTGTTTGCCCCAGTATTGCTCCATACGAGAACAAAAAAGATGAGGCAGCTCCATATGAAATAGAGACTTGAAATTTGGCATGATTATAGAAATTTCATTGCAACTGAAGATAAAATAAATTATTGCAAAAATTCCCATTTTTAGAGATGGTTTTGCCCCATACGAGTGTGATAATTATAAGGCACTTCTTAATGAGATACAAACTTGAAATTGGGCAGAATTATGGGTTTTTAGTTACAACAAAAGGAAGAAACCCGATAATGTAAAATTCAAAATTGTAGGGGCTGTTTTGCCCTATTATAGCCTCATACGAGGATTAAAATTATAAGGCACTTCTAAATGAGGTACCAACTCCAAATTTGACATGGTTATATGATTTTGTACAAAATCGATTGGTAATAATTCGAAATTGTAAAAATGCTAAAATGTAAAAATGCTTGCAGAATTAACATTAACTAGTGTGTGTGTGTGTATATCTCCTATAATATATTTTGAAGCGTGTGTTTGTTGGTTTTTTCATGGAACTACTTCTAAACTATAAAAGCTAGAATACCCAAATTTGGTACGATTCTTCCTTACATCCTAACTTAGTGAATGGTCCAGCTTTGGTCAACCGGGATTAATCAGTGCTGCCAATATAGGGGATTAACATTTTTCCATAAGATAACACGTATGAATCGATTTCTTGACTTGCATTAAAATACGTAAATATGGACCGATTTTTTTCGTTTTTGCTTTATTCGACGAATAAAACTCTATACTATCTTATTCCTGTGAAGTGAGAGATGAACTGCAATTGAAAGGGGAATTGCTGATTTTTGGGACAACGTTGTGGTGCAACAGATTCATGTAAAGACATCGACTAAGTAAGTGTAACAAATCTAGAATAGTGCAAAAAATGCCAATCAAATACGAAAATAAGATTATAGAATTCCATAAATATGTTATAAACATGAGATTGAGAATGTCTTTTGAGTTAGGACAAATAGATGAAGTACCTCACGATTTTCTAGACTTCTACTATGAATAAACTTTTGGCATATATCAAGCATGTTTTCATTCCTGCACATAAGGTAAGATAAAGTACATGCATTTTTCCCCTGAAATTTGTTTCAAAATCAGGGTGCATCTTATGTGCTTGTGCATCTTATATGCTGGGAAATATGGTAAATAAGGGGATAATTACAAGAATGCTTGACTAAACAACAAACTTATTTCAAACCACATAATTTTTCACCATCAAAATTACACTAGAACATGGAAATTGAAACTTCAGATTTATTTGTGAAATTTAAATATAAACTTTTCAAAAATCATATTACTTATCTAAATTTAAAAAAACGTAAATATTGCTACTTCAACAATACTGAACAATTACTTTAAGTGTGATGGATTCTGTTAATATCAGAGAGCAGAATTTTTAACGAGTTATATTTCAAAATAGATAAGAATCGAACTACAAGCTTAAGACTTTTGTGCATCTGTAAAGAAATTTTATTTTTTATAATCCAAAAGTTACATTTTTTAGTGCCTAGCAATGCCAACTTATAATTGATATGTTATTATCATTAGGTTTGTAGCCTCTTTGACATTGTGTATTGCAATTAGCATTTGGCAATATTTTCTTGCAAGCAATATACAGGGTGTCCCAAATGCCCCCAGTTGTTAAGATAAAGTAGGAAAAATGAAGCAAATAGTCCTCTGTTTAAAATGAACTCTGATCACTCATCTTCACCATTAAAAATATACCAAATCATAAATGCAGCTCACTACATCCGAGGACAAAATGATTTATAGGACCTCCATACTGATGTTCTTGATTAGTAAATAATTATGATGACTAAATAAAGCATAAATATAACATTGTATTCTTGATACACAATCTTAATACCTGTGAGTAAAGGTTCTTTTGGAAAACCCTGTAGTTGGCAAAATATTTACTGATTTTTACAGATTAAAACTAAATTAAATGCAAAGTCAATGTATTTGTTTCACAACATAGTTAATAACAATATTTTTCCCTATTTCAATACAAGCTAGTTTATTTTATTGACTTCAATAATTACTGTTACCGTACTTTCCTGCCTATAAGATGGACCAAGATTTTAGGACTTTTTTCATTAAAAATGTATCAACATTTGTGCTCTTAACAGGAACAAAAACAACTACCGTATATACTCGTGTATATGCCGACTCTATGTATAGTACGACCCCTGACTTTTTGGTGAACAAACCTGATTTTTTCATATATCTCGCTTTCCACCAGGGTCGATATATTTCGTTTCGATAGCTCGATGGTTACGAGCGAGATATATCGAACGACCTTGATTTTCCACACCACCATAGAATAGACCGTAAATGTCATAAATAGTATTTCTTGCGAGTACACTAAAATTCGGATAAGTTAAGTATCCTACTCTTAAAACATTTAATAAAAAGTGATATGAATCATGACTGCCCAAGATGAAATAAAATCGTTTCAATTCTAGTACGTCTGGATTACGTTCTGCGTACGTAATGGTTCCACTTGCTCATCTACTTAATAGGTAGGGATAACGGATAAAAAGAAATTACTTTGTAATATTCCACAGTCTTTATTGTTTCTTTAATCACACACCGACCGGTTTCCACTACAAAATCATTCTAATGGTGTTACTAACCGACGTAACACCTTTAGAATGACTTTGTAGTGGAAACCGATCGGTGTGTGATTGAAGAAACAATAAAGATTGTTGAATATTACAAAGTAATTTCTTTTTTCAAAGATGTCGAAATTCCATAAAGTTACGCCGTCTACGATACTTTTAGTCCAATTCGTTCCAATCCATCCCTTGTAAAAAGATGCAAACAAAGATGTACATACATAAAATTCAAGAAAGGAAGTGCCCCTAAATCTTCACTTATATCAAGTATTTGTGAATTTGAAGCTGTATATATGAAAAAGATTCTACTCTTCAAGAAGCAACATAACAACGATAAAGTGTGTTAAGGTTAGCCTACCATTAGAATGCGTGCGGGTGGCATAACTTCACCGAAAATTCCCGTGAAGATACATGAATTTTAAATCCTCAAATTAATTAATCCCCAATTTTTACAATAAAAATTTGGTCGTAAAAACTCGTACTATACACGAGTATATACAGTACCTAACTTAGTAAAAGAACCAAGTAAAATGAATTTTAATAATAGTAGAACTTGACATAGTTCTTAAACTCACTCAAAGCAAATTATTAAGACATGCACCATTGAGGCATCCACTAATGTGATACTGCAACACTTGGATGGGCAGGCAACCTCCTCTTATGGTAGCTAAGCTTATTACCATTGCATCTTATGGACCTTATTGCAACCTCCTTAACCCCATCTATCTATCAATAAACATAAAATCTGAATAGAGAACCACCGCTCAAACCTGTGCCAAAACATTTTTTAAAAACTATCAATAAGTACCTCAATTATAAAGTGACAATCTCATTTCCTAAGCATGAAAGTGGAATGTCTAGCGCTAGTTTCGTGAAATGATTTTGATGTTTACATAAGATTTCTTTCTTTTGATTTCATATTGCTTCTATATGCTCTTAACTAAATCCTTGAATTGTGTCATGAAAGTAATTTTGCATTGTTCAAACTACCAAGTTGAAGACTACCGTTTCTCATTCTAGGGGTGAAACTCGTTGGATGTGACTTGCTCTTATGAGGGCTTTAATACAAAGACCAACTTAAGGCGACATTTTTTTGGTAGAAAATGTATCTTAAACACTGATCACTGAAAACTTTTTAATGGGTAAATTCATACATTATTAAATTTATACACTAATTTTCCACTATTTTATTTTAGGCTTATGACCATGGTTTTGACATGGCACATTATCCTGAGGATGCTGGATCACATCAAAGCCATAGTAAAAAAAAACTCCCAGCTATCCAGAATGCTAGGGGAATAGAGTTTTCCAGTTAAGTGAATATTCCGGTTGCTTGAGAGTTTTATTGGATAGGCCTCAATAAAGCATTTGGATACCAAAATAAAGAACAGATGCAGAATTGCACATTCACCTTGGAATTGCTAACCTATAGACTAGGTATTCTACTCAAAATTCTTCTTAAATAATCCCTTGACATTCAAGGAAGTATTGAAATTCAAATATACAAGTATTCAACATGTTTAACTGCAATGTTTTAATATTTACTAACTAAATTACATCCTACAGAGTTTCTCGTATATCTATTGCTACTAGCTTCTCTTTTGTTCTAATAACAACACAAGGTAAGGGTTAACTTCATCCAACCTTTAGGATTTTACGACAAAAAATATAGATTCCCTGTCCAAGAAAAAGAGAGAAATTATCCACACCCAACACAACGTATTACTAGAAGTTCTTGAGGCAAATTGATACACAGGTAAACACAGTTAAGCGGTCTTTATTTTCTTTAAAACCTTCAGCATGTCTCACTTAAACTAGCCAGAGTTGGATGTGGTAAACATTTCCAAAATAAACCGGTCTCATCGGCATTATAAATTTGATCAGGGGTTAGGCCATGTTCCTTAACTAATGTTTCAAGAAAGTCAAAATTTGTCGGTAGCTCCTTGGTCAGCCGATTTTTTATCACCTGAAACATCTAGACATCTGATCCTATGCCTAATCTTAAAACGTGTTAGCCATCCCTCTGAAAATGCACACAGTTCACTAATCTCCATTTGCTTATAAAAATCTTGGGTCTTTTCAATCAACATTGGTTCAGAAATAGGTGCTTTCTTGGAACACTTTATAGAAAACCATTCAATTGCTCAAGTTTCAGCTTATGAAGAGTGCACCGGTATTCATTTCCTCTAGTTGTCTCAGAAGACGTAATGAATGTCATTAACTGTGATTTCTGTGTCTTAACGTCATAAATAGTGGAAGAACCGACATTGAACTCTTTCATTAAAACACTGCAGTTCTGAACTTTCTCTAAACGTTTTATTATATCAAGTTTCTGGGTTAAGGTTAGCATAACCCATTTCCTTTTATCACCTATAGCGCATATTGGAGTTTTAGGAGGCATTTAAAAAGGGCATGCGAAATATTTTATTTAACATAAACACTGAGTGCAAGAAACATCCACAATTGCATATTGCGACTGCCGAAAAAAACAAATTTTAGCGGTAACCTTCTGAATTAAATGTACACAAAAAATTGCTGAAAGTGCCAATTTTAGAGGGAACATTGCAAACTAGAAGTAATAAAAAAAATCAAGATGCAAGAGATGACGGTTGCTTGAGAATTCCGGTTGCATGAGTGCCGGATAATGTGGAGTTTATTGTAGTAGTGGAAAATTACAAAGTGTAAAAATGTTATTTCTGATAACAGAAATATTCCACAAAGTTATGCCTAAAACAGTTAAATTGATTCACAGCATATTGATAAATCTTTTGGAGGACATTCACACACATCGACTAACATAAAGGAAACTTGCTATTCTTTGTCTTTCTTTATCGACCTTCTGACGGTGGAATTGTTGATTCTGAAATATGTATTTAGGAAAATTTTTTAGAAAGGAAGTACTCATGTGTGGTTTTTTTGGCTGGTGTGTATTTGTATGTGAGCAAGAAAAAGGGTCTCTGGCATTGGAGTAATTCCTCCTAAACCTGGAGTGTGTGAGATTGCATGTGTTTGGCTCCTGGCGTGGAATAAATTCCTCTAAACTATGCGAGTATTTTCCTTTTTTTAAAATATTTTTATGGTTATTAGGTTTTTCCATTCATCATCATTATTTGACCATAGGACTCATAATTCATATTTTTTCTATAAAGGAAACCGTTTAAGAGCTATTTCAGTTTCTCGTCTGAAGTTATGTTAACTACGTCGCTAAATGATACTATTGTTTCTGTTGCTATGATAAAATTTTCTAATTCCTGATAGCAATGTGTATGCTGCCAAGAGTAATTTTAATTGCACATTTATTAATTGCCGTTCCTTATAAGTTCCAGCCTTCCTTACAAGTTGTAGGGGAATTAAAAATTTCAAAATTAAGAACAGTGCTTGCTGTCAATTTTTTTATTTTGATAACATTAAAAGAAGGCTTAATCAGAAACACAAGCAAAAGATGTTTTCCATTCGGTTTTATCTTCCAATACTGTTAAGACGTAATTATAAGGCATATATTTTTATTCTCAGTAACCTATGAAAAAACTGAAATAGAACTTTTTAACTGCAATCCCCAACAGTTTTATTATGTGCAATGAAAAATATTTGAATTAAAACAAAAGAATGTTATTTACTAACATGAAACTTCTGAAACTTAAGATCTCCTAATAATGAACAAAATTTCTGGTATACACCAACACGACTGTATGTCCAATAAACCTGGATGTATGAAGATAATAAATGTATGCAGTTCTTATATATGCCACATATATACATTTTATTAAAAAGATAAGAAACAGAAGAATAACTTCAAGAAATAAAAAAAAATCACAATTTTTTAATAGAAATACCTCTGTTACAAAAAATTTTATAGCAATTGATTTGTGTATTCTTTTTTGAAACATCCATTTCAATGAGTGTAAACTATGATGATTCTGATTGGCTTATAAACAGAGAATAATAAAATGGCTCAGCCTATCTTCTCTTATTGCTACTTCAGGTAGTTTTTCATGTCTTTTCTACTGCTTTCACTGCATTGCAATTCCCACAAATGTTCATTACCCCTAAAATACTTAAATTACCCCTGGAGGGGTAATACCGACATGTTGGGAAACACTGCTCTATACAGAGAAAGACATGCTGGATGTATTAGATTTTTTATATTAGAGTTAATATACAATCATAGACAATTTTTCAAAATGTAACTTAGAATTACATGTTGTATGATACTTATGCTATTCATTATAAAGGATTTTTAATAGGAAGCCATTTTTATGAAATAAATGAAAAAACTAGCAGATATTCAGTTGAAAACATACATACAGAAAATCAGCAGTATCCTTTAATCTCAACATACTTCATCAATTTAACGCTAGCAGTGGTTTCTCTTAATGGAAAAACTCAACATTTTCACCTAATATGTCATTTTTAGGCGCGTTTCGCTTACAGCGTGAGCGCCTATTATCGTCGGTCGGTCCGTCCGTCCACATGTTCATTCTCGGCTTCTACTATATATTTTCATG
Organism: Uropetala carovei; assembly: GCA_036926305.1. NCBI lineage: Eukaryota > Metazoa > Arthropoda > Insecta > Odonata > Petaluridae > Uropetala > Uropetala carovei. The sequence goes on along the minus strand of JAXCHB010000172.1, from coordinate 2,874,755 downwards.
AAATTTGATATTAAGGACTTGCAATCAAATATAAGAAGAAAATAGCAAAAATGAATCACGTATGCCAATCAGGGGTACCACTTTACTGGGGACAAAAAATTAAATTTTCGCCATATCTCGTAAAGTATTGTGCATATCAAAATATTATTCAAATAAAAGTTGTAGAACTGGTAAAGTAGAGTATTTCCCATACATTTTTATCGTAAGAGTAGCCGTTATTGAGAAAATCAAACAAGAAAGTCTTATATCGAGTTGAACTTAGAAAATTTCTTGCATGGTTACTTCATTGTTGCTAACATAAACAATCTCCCAAACAAACGTTTAAATTCCTTACGTGTGCATGTAATATTATTAAATAGGAAGAAAATGGATTATTTATGATGAAGAAAAGAACTTTAAAATGCTATTTCCCTTACGTACAGGTATATAATTGCTTTCTAATATTCCATTGCATGAAACGCGCTCATTTGTGATATGTTGTACACTTTCCTAACTTGTTAGTTCATGCAATAACTAAATTTTCTTTTATATGTACAGGAAACGAACTCCAGAAGTTGTGTTAGGACTTTCAGATAGGCAGATATCTTCCTTGAAATCTCAATCGTCCTCCATTACTTTTATGGGATGTAATTTACAAGCAGAAGCATCATACAGATGCACTTACACCTGATAGCTTTTTCTGAACTATAAGTTCCCTTTAATATAATAATTACTGCTCACAAGAAAAGTCCTAATTTTTCTGTGGAGCTCTTCATTTCTTTTGAGAAAAGAAATAAAAGAGTTGGGAAACTAAGATTTTCATGGTTTCGGCTGGTGACGTACTCTATTGATTTTGAGGCTTGACCCTAATGAACTATCTATACGGGTCTTTTAGTATGGTAAAGTTTGCTTTTGTTAGCTTTGCTAGAACAGTAAAAGCAAAGCATAAATTCGATTTACTTTCAATAAGGGCAGGGGTGAGACGCCAATCTATTAACAATGGGCTTTCTATATGCAGGGGTATGCTGCCAATCTGTTAACAATGGGCTTGTTACATTTTAACGATAAAGGAATGAATTAGAAATAAACTTGCATTGGAATACGTTTTATTTATTCATTTTATATTTACAATTATTTATCGAAAGAATAATTAAATAATAAAATTTGGGTGTTTATCACAAAAGTTGTATGAGGCCTATTCGTGCAAGAACTAGGAAAGTGACATAGTCGCTGGAAATGAGTTCATTATACTATTGCAAAGTTTAAATTTTCCTTTTTTTAACACAATACTGAGATATGAACTTATTGTATAAACAATATTGTAGTAACGCCCAGCTTAATCGGTTGTATTATCATCAGGAACAAACGATCGGAACGAAAGGAGGAAGCTAATAATGGGATCATTAAAGGAAGACCAGACTTAAAAGATAATTAGATATAATGTAGTGATCGCTACTAGAATGACATTATTTCTAGCTTTAATGGATTTAAATGTGACCTAATTTCTTGAAGATTTAAAATATTGTGTTTGATAATTAGAAGAGTAGTGATTAGCACATTGTGATCAGAGTTTCGTCGAAAGTGAAAATAGTGGTGCAAGTTCAGCAAAAGTACAAAGGCAGAGGGAGGATGAATTTTTAGTAATTTAAAGTGAATAATGAACCCAAAACTTATTATATCGCGCAACATGAGTGAGACTAGTGATGTGGATCAGCCTGCTCTCTCTCTTTGAGAATTAGTGCACAAATTTAAAAATTCATTCTGTAGTAAAAGTGTTAGTGTAATTATAAATATAACTCTGTAAAGTGTCATTAGAATATCAAGAATCCTGCATTATTCCACCGTGTTGCCTCTGGATACTTTGTAATCTTCTATCTCTATTACATGATTTGCATTCAAATTTTGTCTAAGTTATTCATTATGAGATTCTTTTGTTCTCTATACCATTGTAATCTAGACATCATAAACTAAAATTGAAAGGAAAAATTAAATAAGATGCCTATATTAGATCAAACTGGACTTACTTGAAAATCGGTAAACTTTAAATGCATTTTCTGGCTTTTTTAATAATTGTTGCTTGTCTATTTCTTGCATAGATAGCCTCAATATATGTCATACATTTACAACTTAAAGACGGTTCCATATTGCATTATTATTTTTGATCACACGCTTCATTTTGCTTTCACTTTGGATGATTCATTCAAGATGTACATCTGAAGTGAATCATGTAAATTCACCTTGAGAAAAGAAAAGGCAAAAGGGACGAAACTATATCTTGATACTATATACGAGGGTTGATCAAAAAATATCCAGACTGAGTTCATATCTCCAATACATGTTTGTTTCAAAGCTTCAGTCGGGATACTTTTTAATCAACCCTCATATAGCATGTACATCTGATAAAGTTTAACAATGAGCTTGGTGAATGAATTAAAATTTAACAATGGGCTTGCACAAGCCCCCTCCAGCCTACCCCTGAATAAGGGATAAAGATCATAATTACAACTGCATAACTGTGGTGAGGTATGTCTTAAATAATGAGGAGGGAGAGGTCAAAGATTCTGAAAATTTATGTGAACATTCTACAAAAAGCACTTTTGGGAATCTACTTTTGCAGTTCTTTTTTAACTTTTTATACTGGTAGCATGTGCTATTTTTATGGCAACTACCTGTTATGTAATTTGAAGTTAAACCTCTCCTAATTTATGAAGTTTGACTACATTATCAAACATTAAGTAATTTGGATGCTATTACACCTCTTTATTCTTTGTTAGAGTACTTTTATAATAAATAATGGTGGAGACTATGGTGACATACATTTTAATATACAATCTAAACTTTAAGAATACCCATAAAATAATTATTATTCAGCTGCTTTACATCTTCCTGCCAATCAATAAAATAAACATGGCATTGAGCTCACATAAGAGTATGCAGGACAGTACAACAGCAAAAAACGTTTTTTAAAACTAGTAACAGCAAAATCTTCCATTCTGTCTAAATTTAAGTGACATATACAGGTCAAGCACCCTTTATCCGTAAATCCAAAAACCAAATTTATCCTAAATCCAAAATTTTTTTATTGTGTCAACACCAAAGTGTAGGAAAAATGGTCTGCTCTCAAAAAGGTGCTATACTCAAAGGAATCTCAAAGAAAATCTAGCAACAAAATAGCTAAATTGTTGTCACTGGGTCTGACATGCTCAAAGAATTCTTTGTTGATATGCTTAAGTTACAATGTAACCTGACATCTGACACTGCCTGTACTGCATCATTCATCATTGCGGTTTGTAGTGGTTGGTTCCTAACATACTGTAAGATGTTTGTGGTTATTTATCGTATTTGTGATAGTGAACATGTCAGAAAGAGCATCAGATACCCTTATGGGTAACAATATGAAAACAAAAAGGAAGCATAATTCATTATCAATTGCTAAGAAAGTTGAGTTATTGCAAAAACTTGATTGTGGAGCATCTGTGAAGTGATTAAGCGAGGGCTATGGCATGGGTATCATCACCATGTATGATTTAATAAAACAAAAAGATCAGTTATTGAAATTTTTTAGTGAAAGTGAATCTCAAAAGTTAATGGGTAATAAAAAAACAATGCACAGATCAAAAAATGACGAGCTTGATTGTGTGTTGGGAGTGGATCCGTCAGCAGAAGAGTGAAGGGATTCCGCGAGCCATTCTGTAAAAATTCATTATGGAGATCTAATAAGGCGGAAATTAATGGCTCTACAGTAATTGTTCATTTGTATTTTTTATTTTAATATAGCATTATAATAAAATGTAATAATTGTTCATTTGTATTCAAGTTGGTAAAAGGTAGCATGAGTGTTGTAGTACTCATAGAATAATGTACAGGATACACTTATGCAAGGACGCTATGTATACTAACTTAATGTGTAATATCCAAAAACCGAAATTTTCCCAATTCCGAAATACTGTCTTTCCCGAGGATTTTGGATAAAGGATGCTCGACCTGTAATACAAAAATATAATATTTTAAAAAGTGGATTTTCTTTAACAAACTCAATTCTCCCATTTTCCCAACTTAGCAGTTCAAGGGTTAATGTATGTAGAAATATTTTTAAAATTTACGAATATAAACTAATTATAGTTAATAGAAATTACATTCTAACTAAATCGAGGCTGAAGGGCTCAAGCAACTCTGCATATAACAGTATGCCACACTTAAAGAAAATCTAATAATTTCACCAGTATGAGCTAATTGGACATACAAACAAAATGATGAAAATAAGCAATGATTTTGATAAAATGTGCCTTCACCTGCTAAGCCACCCAAGCAAGCAGAAGGGTAGTATCTATAAGTGGGCGAAATAGAAATAAAAGCATACCGTTCACTTTGTCAGCTGATGAACATTAACTTTCCAAGAGTTTGTAGGGATTTTTTGTCTAATGAGGCCTAAGGAAGGATGAGGAATAGAATGGATAAAGGCAAAGCAAGGAGAAGTTGCCAGGCAGTTTAGGAGGTTGCTACACCGAGGAGGAATCCCCCCACAAACCCAGCAGCCATGTATGTGTTCTCTTGTGCAAATTGGCGGGCCTGTAAAGACAGACAGGGTCCTTTCCTTTACTTAAAAGCCCCAGGTAAACTTGGGCCATTCAGCCTTCATAAAAAAATTTCTTATAGAAAGTGAAATGAAAATAAAAAAAAGATGAAATGATATATTACCATGAATAATTAATGATGAAACTAGGGTTGCCAACCTCTGGCTTTCGGGCCGGAGATCTCCGGGTCATCGCCCTAATCTCCAGTCTCCGGGTGAGTAGCACAAATCTCTGGTTCAATTTCGATTGCAGTGCAAAGCCCTTTTTATGACTTTTTTGCGTTTTTTATAAATGATTCAAATTAAGATAGTTTGCAATTTAATTTCCATTGTATTTTGTTTTATACAAAAAACAAATTGATGATGCTCTTACAATTTCATTAATTAGCTATATTTTTTAAAATAAACGATTTTTAATCATATGTCCTAAAATCATGAGTGCTTTTAAGAATATTGACTATATTTATCTTTACATGTAATTCCTCTTGGGTTTCTTCTAAAATTCTAAAGTATCCAGATTTCAAGCAAACTCCGGTTTATATCTTAAAGTAGGCAACCCGTAACAACATCTCCGATTCATGAAGATATAAAAGTTGGCAACCCTAGATGAAACCCATTTCATTTTCTTCGAGAACAAATTTTCCTGTATTCTTATTTAATAGATATATTTTGCAATATCTTACATAAAGTAAAACACCCGCATGAAAAATGCTAGATTATTAGTTGTATATTATTCTTGACTGAAATTTCAAAGCTACAGCTACAACCTCATTTATGCAGACTGGTGAGAACTGTTCACAATCCATACGTGTTTAAAATTCTGAATGGTAAATTTAATTCTCTAATATAGGATTTAACATGGAATTCAATGAAATGAGATAAAATTACTAAATTTTATTTTTTACTAGTAGAGAGTCTGCAGTTCTACTCTGGGAAATTGAGAATGTTAAAAAATGTTACAGACTGATAATTGCACATAATGGAAAATAACACTGAACTCAATTTATTTATGGGTAGAAAATTACGGTAAATTTAATTGCTATAAAAATTTCATAAATAATACATTTTATGCTGCTTCCACCATTCCTTTTTTCTCCTGTTATTTCCCTGTATTGTCGTAATCTCCACTCCTCGATTTCTCTGTCTGGCCTTACTCTTCTTCCACTATCACTAAAATGTGCCGCCTGTGTATGCATCTAACAATAACCCCCCACCCCTCCTCGCTGGGAGTAGACAGCGTTATCAGTAACGACTGGTTTACTTTGGGAAAATTAAAAAAAAACAAATTCTCATAAAAACTAGGTAAATGAAATCTTAAACTGATTTGTGGCAGCTCTCAATAAATACTATCTCCAGTCCTTGGTCTTGATCAGTGCAATATGAACCAGTCAAAGAAAATCAAAGTGGCTTAAAAACAAACTTTTAAGAACAGAACTTGTATTCCTGAGAAGAAACACTAGAACAGGACCATTAGTATAAGATAGCCGAGTAAACCACTAAAACACATAAAATGCAAGGTGATTCTCAACAAAACCATCCCAATGATTCATGAACCTAAGAACTATATGAATGTATGATCTTTTAATTACTAGCAATGATATCTTGCTAATAGTTGAAACTCTCTCATCATCTTTAATACAACAGCTAAGATGACACCAAATCCTGAGACAAGCATCCAACCCAAGGCCACATTTGGAAAATTTCTCTGCTAATCCAATTTCTTTTTATGGCAAGATTGCACATTATAAAGAATTACCACTTGTTTTTTAAATATGGGACAATCGTAAAATGTTTTTGAATCGAGCTCACGAAGAAATGCCTTTCTGTCTTTTAAACTGATACAAAACTGGCTTGGATTTAAAAAAATAATACTTGTTAGTCGTGGTCAAAATGATAAAATATGAGGGTGAATCAAAAAGTTCCTGGAAAGATCTCAAGAAAACAGAATAAAGAGAAAGCCAACATTTATTTTTCATTCATTTTTCTACATATCCACCATCTAACTCTAAACACTTTTCCATACGGTGTCGCCATCGTTCTAACCCACTTCTGTAGAAATTAGGATCATTTGATTTAAACCAGTTAATAACTGCTCATTCGTGTCAGATATTGATTCCCACCATTCTCCCTTCAAGTGATCTTTAAATTTTGGGAAAAGAAAAAAGTCCGAGGGAGCCAAGTCAAGACTATAGGGTGGATGAGAGAGCAAATCCCAGCAAAATTCTCGAAGCACAGCTCTTGAAACCTTGGATGAATGTGCTGGCGTATTATCATGGTGCAACAAAATTTGCCAATGCAGTTTACCAGGCCTTTTTTTCATAACAGCTGCATTCAATTTCTGCAAGACTTGTTCGTAATATCCTCCTGTGACTGTCCGTTGCCCTTCAAGAAAATCGACAAGGATCACACCCTCATAATCCCAAAAAGACAGTTGCCATAACCTTCTTTACAGATTGTTCAGCCTTGAACTTGATTGGCCCACTCGACCCCCTCGGTAACCATTGTTTGGATTGAATTTTGCTTTCTGGATCGTACTGATAAATCCAGGTTTCATCACCAGCCACTAGTTAGCGGAAGAAATCTTCAGGATCAGCTTCAAATCGGTTGAGAAACTCAAATGCACGATCAGCCCTCTGAGTCGTGTTTAGGGTCCAACTGATTTGGAGTCTGATTGTGAAATCCTGTGGGCAGAAATCCACGCACCATGTAGAGCTGCTAATGCTCTGCCTGGGAAATTATTCATTGGGTGTTTTTATCACCCACCAAATAGCAACTTATCTATTCTCGAAGAATGCTTTGACTCTGTGTTTCATGTATGTTCCCTTGGGGATGTTATCCTTTTCGGAGACTTTAATTTGTCAATTAATTGGTCCTCCTCCCCCGTTAGTGTTAATAACTCACTCGATGAATATTTTTTGGAGCACTCCGTAAGCGGCCTTGCGCTTAAGCAGTGTAACCCTTTTCCAATGCGCAATTTGGCAACGCTGGACTTGATTCTGTCATCCACTCAAGTATTTTCTGTTGCCGTGGGCAGAAATATTTTTCTAACGGACCATGAGTCCTTGGAGTGCTCCATTTCTCTCCCCCTCCCAAACTCACCAGTGCCTCCACCCCCGGCCAGGACCGTAAGAGTGGAATAAGGCCAACTGGCCCACCATCTACGGTGTCCTCTCCCTCCTTCCGTGGGACCTACCGGGCACCGGTTCTCCAGAGGATGGTCTTGAGGTCTTGTACGGCCTTCTCCACAGGGTTACTGCTGATTTTGTCCCGACCAGGGGTCTCCAAGAAAAGATCATTGTGGATGTCAGCTGAGACCATCCGCGTGCTCAGGAATAAGCTCGCAGCTTGGAAATTGTGGAAGCTCTTTCCCAACCCCCACACCCGGGCTTCTTTTGTGGCCCTTCGACGGTGTGCCTGTTTTCTTCTTCGACGTGACCACTGTGGTCATATAAACGCGAAATTAGGGTGAACCCAAAAAGATTTTGGTCTCTGCTTAACGCCAAGAGGAAATCCTTTCTTATTCCTATGTCGGTGACCTCAGGGGGATTTTCATACTTTGGGGATGATCGACCCACTGTTTTTAATGACTACTTCTCCAACTTTGCTCCACCCTCTCCGGGTATTCCCCTCCCACCACTTCAACCCATTTGTTCTCAGTCGCTCTCTTCCCTGTCAACCACTCCTTTGGAAGTCTTAGGATTTCTCTCCTCCCTACCTCCTAATAAATCAACCAGCTTGGATAATATCGGTTCCCTTTTTCTCTCTCGTACTGCTCTCTTCATGTCCCCATTGCAACTATATTTAACAGATTTTTCGCCAGCGGTTCCTTTCCCTCCCTTTGAAAAACTGCTCATGTAACCCCCATTTTAAAATCCGGATCTAAAAATAAATTTGAGAATTTTCGCCCCATCTCCATCCTACCAATTCTGTCGATTATTTTTGAACGCATCATCCACAACCGTCTTCTATCCTTTGTTCTTCCTTATATCTCACCCCATCAACATAGTTTTCTTCCTGGTGGCTCCTGCCTTACTAATCTTTCCATTTTACACCGCCACATTACTTCATCTTTTGAAAATTCTTTGCAACTTGACATCTGCTATATCAACTTTTCCAAAGCATTCAATACAGTTAATCACACACTTCTTTCCCATAAGTTTAATATTCATGGCACCTTTCTATCTCTGTTAACCGACTTCCTGTCTTGCCACTCTCAATGTGTCCTGATTGATGGTGCTATGTCTTCTCTGCTTCCCGTTACTTCTGGCATGCCACAAGGGAGTGTCCTGGGACCTCTTATTTTTGTCCTTTATGTGGACGATATTGTCGAAGGCATTGCTAATAGTGGCTGCAGCATTTTACTTTACGCCAACAATTGCAAAATTTTTAACAGGGTTGATTCAGTAACGGACTCCCGTTCCTTACAAAACGCTCTAGCCTCTGTCGACACTTGGTGCTCTGACTGGCAACTTCGCATTAACCCAGCTAAGTCCGCTGTACTGTCCTTTTCATTGAAGTGTACGTCCCTCCTTTCCACTTATTACCTCTCGCATCAACCAATCCCATCCGTCCTTTCCCACAGTGATTTAGGTGTCTCTTTTGACCGAAAATTGTCCTTCACTGAGCACATAAACAATATTTCTGCAAAAGCCATGTCCATAGTTGGCTTACCTTACCGGTTCACTGAAATTTGTGACCCTACCGCTCTGAAAACTGTCTTTACTGGTTGTGTCTTACCAATATTAGAATACTGCTCTGCAATTTGATCAACTGCTGCCCCTTCCACACTTATAAAGCTTAACCATCCTCTTTCTTGTGACTGTCCGTTATCGTATCCCCTCCTTTCGTAATTCCTCACGTGAAGAAATTCTGTCAACCCTGGGCATTTCTCATCTTCCCCACCGGCGCATTATTATGGACTTGAAGTTGATTTACAGAATAATGAATGGCTTTTTTTGCTCCCCTGATCTCTTATCTAGTTTTTCTCTACATGTTCCTCCACGCACTACTCGCAATAACAGCCCTCTTCACATCCCTAAATTTTGTCTGTCCTTATCCCAGCGCACCTTATTTTACCAGAATCCTCTTCTTATTAATGCCATGACAACCACTTACCCAATGCTGGACCTCTTTTCATCACCGACCACCTTCACATCTATCCTTAAACGTCTTCCGAGTCACTAACCAGCTTTCAACCTCTTTATTGTCATTGTTAATATTACTATGTTACTTATGTATTTATAAATTATTTTATCTTATTTATCTTCCAATGTAAAAGGTCCCTTGGCTGTTTTTGGACGGTTAATAAATAAATAAATAAACACTTTTGGCACCCATTCAGCCGGAAGCTTACTCAATCCTAAACGATTCGTTAGAATTGAGCTGAGCCATAAGAAATGTTCAATCGTGTAGCTAGCACTGACACTCTTCGATCTTTCTCTAATATCGACTGGACAGCGACCACAGTTTCCTCCTTGATTGACGCTGATGGTCTCCCACTGCAATGGTCATCTTCAGTGTAATCTTGCCCCAGCTTAAATCATTTCACCCATTCATAAATTGTTGTTTTCCTTGGCACATTAATCCCATAAACTTTCTGCAAATCTCGAATAATGTCAGTTGGTTTCATACCGAGTTTTGTCAAAAACTTAATATTCATTCTAATCTCGAATTTCAAGCTAACCATGGTCATGAATTAGGGAGTTTAGAAAACAGAAGTTATATTATACCCGATCAATGAAATCTTACTGAATGATGTATAGTTAAGTTTATGCTGATTTCAGGCAACAACGGTTTGTTATTGTTTGGCACTCAGGTATGGTGCTAGAGCCATCTTCCGGGAACTTTTTGATTCACTCTCGTACAGTATAAATCGTTAAATTATACTATAATAAATTTAAGAAATAAAAAAATACTGCAAAACCTGAAAATGTTACCCTTCTTACTTAGTTGCTTAAGTGAAATGTTACGAATGTCTTACCATATTGTGATGATGAACATTATATTAAAAGAAACACACATTAACAACATGCAAAGGAAAAGATTTTCATTAACCTAAAAATCTTTAGAAACTGAACTGAAATTTGATCAATAATTTATTATCATAAATAATGTTAATCATCTTTAGGCATTCAACTTGCCTCAAATGAATTACAGTTAAACAATATCTACCTCTAGAATATCGTTCAAATTGTTAATTGAATTCCCCATTACGCTTTATACAAGTTTCCTTCAAATCGTATTAAAGATCAATTAATTTTCACAACATAAAATATTTCAAATCTCAAGTATGAATTATTTGGCTTTTTTCTGATCTATAGAACAATTCGATAGGGATTAAAAGTTTAATACAATTTCAACTGCATTCAAATTTTCTAACCCTAAGAGTAATAATGAAACAATCTTATATTATCTTGCCTTGTTCATCCATTGTTTTTCCCCAGTTGCTTTTTCTTCCATTTTATCCACCACTTTGTCCACCTTACGATATATTTTATCCCAATTAATGTTGATATATCCTTGGTGATTTGCCACTTGAAGCAATATTATACCTCCACCAACAGCCATCGCTGCCACTTTCCCAACTTTCATTGCCAGAAAACCTGTACACCTAAACATTAAATGAATGAGTGAACGAAAAGATCCGTTACGCTCATTAAATCGGATATTGCATCAAATGCTTTCTGTATATAATATAATTCCGTGGTAGAGAAGGCCAGAATTATTATTATTAATTTTACATCTTATTTTAATATTACTCACCATCCTGAGACCCCACCCAATGCAATTTGCTTACTAGCCGATGATTTGCTTACGTCTCCCAGTATTTTGTCGATAAAACTTTTCGTGTTTTTCGCCATCTCCTCCACAGCGACTAAGTCTTGATTGTTTTCCTCCTTGACTTTCGACCTTTTTCCCGAAACAGAAGCCATCGGGTTAGTCTACTGCCTAACGTAACTGAATTCGGAAACAATTTAAAATTAAGATACGATAAAAGCCTTACGAAAGAAATAAAAACCAATATGCAAGTCTTAGGAACTTAAAACAATGCTTAGTGCGACGAAGTTCTATATTTAAAAGACAACAGACCACATTGAGTAATAACGAATTGACATCAGCAACAAATATAAAGTTAATCAAAAGCTTCTGCACATTTTACTACTGCTGCAAAGCATTAATTACAACCATGACAATAAATAATTACATTGATAAAGAATTGACGAGAATAGTAAAATATCCGCCTCGTTCACTACAAATCCAAAATATCATTCGTACCATTAAATACTAACTTGAACTATAGAGGGGGTCATTATCTTTACCGGGGTATATAGGGAGTTTTAATAAAGTCGATTTCGAGTGACCTTCAAAACTAACCCTTTATTGCTAATATTTGAAGAAGTTTCCACAGAAATTAAGTTTTCAGTTTATTATTTAACAATCTATCAAGCAACTATTCGTGAAACTTGGACATTCTAGAAGAGCAAGCAGAAGGTTTTTTTTTGTTTTTATCTATAGAGAGCCCCTTCGTTCCCCTGTCTGAAATTGGTGGCGCGTGGACACCTTTGAAGGGTGGTACGCTTCGGAGTCGTGAAAGTGCGAATCTTATTGAGTGAAAATGGAGAATTTTAGGAATAAAATGAATTAGTGTTATTAAATCCGGCGTGAATTGGCGTCTGCGTCACAATTATGGCGCAGGAAACCGACGATATCAACTTAACACCACAAGAATTGCAGGTGCTCTCAGAACTTGACAGGTAAACAACATGGCTCCGAATATATTTTTGTATCACAAATTGTAAAATTTCTTTTCATTTTGTTGTGAAAGCCATTTATTGTGCTAGCTAATTTGGCGAAGGGAAAAAATTGGCATCTATTAGTAAGTTACGTGAACGTTTGTCCCTTGCGTGCGTTTCACAGTGAATTTATTGCTCCATTCGTTGACTTACTCATAAAGACCAAACAAATAAATTATACTCACTGTCTCTCTTTCAGTTATTTATCAAATCATCAAGCAATTTCGGGTGTAACAATTCCCCTTCATTTATACAGTTGGCGTATGTTCTTCACATTGTTTGCCTCTTGCCGCTGTTTCACTATTATTACAGTATTACTGTAAAGAGAGAGTTGTTAAACAATGTTTGAATATATTGTAAGATGACTGAAGTGGAAGTAGGAAAATTCTTCCGTATTTCAATGGAAAAGAAGAGTTTTCATGTAAATAAGTAATGTTGTGTTGTTTGTAGCACTCCGCGAATCGTTCAAACTGCGATTAGGCACTCAATACATTTTTAGTATAATTTTGCTGAAGCATCACTATTCCTTCCATTACTAGATTTATGAATGGTCTTTGTTTTCGTAACAAAATGTGCTATAATTACTTGTCGTTAGTGGCTCTTCTTAATATTTTTGTTGTATTTCCAACACTATTGTTGTGTTTGATTTAAAGTTATTAAATTACTTTACGACAATGTATTATGTCGTTTTCATGTTGCCTCATGAAATTAATTTATTTTATATTACTTCTATTCCATTTTTGCAGCCGGCAATTTGGATTTTTGAAACTCAACACTGCGGAGCAAGCCAAGAAAAAAGCCCTTGTGGTGAAAGTACGTATTGATTTTATTTATGTAATTAAACGTTTAGTAGAGCTAAATTTGATTTTTGTTTTATATACAAAATAAAAAAAATTGTAAAGATGCGTTTAAATATTAGGTTTATTATTAAAAACTAATCGAGAGAAACCTTTATCAATAGAATATTCATGATACTTTAATGTTCTAAAAGTTGATTGATTAATTGGTTTAAATTGCCTGTTTCTTATATCATCATTGTATTAATGTATTCTGTTTTTATTTACTAGGTATCCAGAATTCTAATTTGCTATACCACTGTTTTACTTGTATTAGCAGTTTTGACCGGCTAACCTATTTATCGATGAACATTTTTCTCATACAAACATTACCTATTTCTCGAGATTATATAACAGGACGTCATTTTGGTAAACCTTAGATTTTTGTCAAATTCTTTTAAAAAAATAGCTTATATGTATTTTACCAGGCAAGAAGTTTACGTTAATAAATGTAGGGCAGATGATTTATGCGATCAGTTATATCATTTAAACGATTAATTTTTAAAACTTATATTTTACATATTGCAGATGCCTTGATTAATAAATGTTAATTCTATGCATAAAATTTTTATATGAATACTGTGTTGTAAAGTGTGAGAGAAGACAGAAAAGATCAGGAAACATGTTTAATATATTAGTAGGCAATTGCCTATATGGTAGGACTTATTCATTATTTCATTTCTAATAGAAATAAAATGCTCTATAGTAGTCACGAAAATCTTGTATTCAGCTGTACTGTATGTAGCATAGTTGAATGTAGGTTTTCTCTCCCTATCCACATTCTGGTTTAGAATTAAAAATTGTCATGACCATTTTTTTCATCCTTCACTTTTATATCTATATATTTGTGGTCCACACGAATCCTGAGATTTTATGTTTTAGACAGCTTGATATCTCTTTTTTAGCTAAAAGAATGCTAATTACAACTTTAAATTTTATTTTTTCATTTGGTAAAAATAGTCTATTGAATCAAATACTCACTGCATAAAATTTAACATATTCATATGCCAAAATGAATAGGAAGAGTTGGTGTGTTAATTTAGGGATCATGTAATTTAACAATGTGTTAGCTATTTTATCAATTGAAACCTTTTAATTAGGCCCGAGTGGTTACCATTTCTCTATGTATGATCTACAGTGGTTGAAATATTATTGCTAATTTATTATGTTATGAGTAAGGTTTCCAACTATTGATATTTCTAGGAAAGGACACTACTTGGAAAACAAGGTTTTTTTGCGGGGAGAGGTAAAAAAATAAGAACATTTATATGTAATTTGTTGAACTAATCTATCATTCACATAGCTGACATATCTTCCTTGTTATAGATATATTTTTGTTGCATTCTAACTCACATTATTTACATTTTTTTTAATTTTTCAGTCCAAGGTTTTTTTCCCCTTCATTCATCAAAATACCTAAATATGAAGCGATTTTCTTCATTTTTGCTTTATTCTTGCAATGTTTACGTCACATGAAGCTTTCAGAAATGCGCAACTGTTTTTGAAATTTTCTGGATATTTTGTGCTCTTTCCGGGCATTGCCAGGTGACCATCATTGTTGCCTCCGATTCAATTAATGTCAATTAAACCTTCAAATAGATGAAAGAATAGTGTTATTCGCTTCAAACTTTTGTTTAGGCACCGAAATTATTGCTTTATACATAGCAATGTCAAGATTTACGGATAAATAGTTAACTGCATGTGGGAAGCATTTCTAACAATTTAATCAAAGCAATTGAATCTTCATTTCATCGTTTGAATGCTGAAATCCTACCTCATTTAGCGGAGCAGCCGCTAATCTCACTGAGTTAGGCCATGGAGCCCCTAGTTTAGATTAAAAAAGGATTCAGGCTTATGTAGCATAGATGAACATATGTAAAACTATTGTAATGTTTGAAATGTCCTTTTGGAAAGTAAAACCTGTTGATTTCGATTTTATACTTACATAACAATTGACATGGTTTACCTCATTTCCCATCATAACAGCTTATGCCTGTCGTATAAGGATCTTAAGATCATCCTTTCTATCAATTTATGATATACCTAATTTCAATGCATGGAATTTTACCTACCAGTGATTAAATATTGATACAATGCATATGTATATAGATATGGACCAAAATAGAAAGTTTAACTAATAAAATTTGCTAGAAAACAAAGTTTATTCAATCAGTCATTATTATCATGTTAAGATCAAAAATGTGTCACAGTAATTTATATTAAGAAAGGGTACAAAAAGAAGGACAAACCACTTCCTTCCCAGCATCAGGGAAGGATGCAGGACAAAACACTGGAAAGAAGGATTATCCTTCCCAAAGGAAGGCGGTTGACGACCCTAGAGACACATTTAATCTATGTATTACTCCAAATCTCATGTTGATTCAATTTATATGGTTCATGCAAAAGTATTTGACAGGGTTGACCCTGGGCCTTGGCTTCATAAACTTAAAGAATTAGGTGTAATAGGAACACTTCTTAATTGGCTACCAGATTATTTAAAAGGCAGAATAATAGTATTTAAGGTTATAAATTCCCTCTCTTGTCCACACATACCAACTTCTGGATTGTCTCAAGTTTCTCATTTTGAGCTTTTTCTATTCATTTTATTCATCAATAATATTTTTCCGGTATCGCAAAATTGCATTTTTTTTGCTATTTGCAGATGACATTAAAATTTATCAATCAGTCCACAGACAGTGACAGATGCTACAGTTTTACAGAATAATATTGATAAATACCGTAATTGGATTACAAATAAAAGATTTATTCTTGAGCTTTAAAAAGTGTAATTATTTCACATTCACGCACAAAAAGAACCCTATATTATTTAGCTATACAGTGAATACTTCTCCCATTATCATAGTTAATCTTGTTAGGGATTTAGGATTCATTTTTTATTCAAAGTTGAAATTTATTCCACATTTTAAACGATATTGTTAATAATGCATTTAAAATGTTAGGATTAACCAGTGTAATTGCCCATCAAAGTAATGATGGGATTATAGCCATAAAAAATTAGGTGAATCATTTTGTCTTGTAATGGCTTTAGTTCCAAGCCTTTACCTTATACAGTAATACCCTGATTTACGTTGCCCCTATTTATGTTGATTCGAAGTTACGCCGTCGGTCATTTAGTACCTGTGTACCAATTTATGTTGGTTTGCTTCAAAGTTACGTCATTATCTCAGATTTTTCGAAAAATGGGAAAACATTGGGAAAATCATCAGATTTTTCTGTTTCTATCTTCTTGAACCTTTTAATGAATTACAGTGCTTAATTAATATCCATTTTTAAAGTATTAAGACAAAAACAATTTTATTCACTCGTAAATTAGGAAGGCTAGAGTAAAGACAGATTTTAGAATGGTTCGGATTCACCGCTCCCTCCTACGTGACGCAATTTATTGGATGATCTCTTTATGCCAATACTAGCAGAAATCTCCTCATTGATATTCCTCTTTTGTTAATGCCTTAACTGTTTTTGTTGTACTATTACGCAACTTCGTCCCCACTTCACTGTTTTTGATGTAATATTATGCACCGATGCGGAGCTTCACATACTGTTTGTTCATCTATGAACAGGAACTTCCCTATGCGGATGGGGAGTTTTTTTACATATCGTCTTGTGAGTAAATATTGCAAGGTTAGGAACAAACAAACACTTGAGATGAGGATTTCCGTCTTCCTTTCGAATGATGAAATCTTTCATTCGCAACAAAATTTTAGCATGCTGAAATTAGGTTTTTTCGGGTTATCCTGCGTAAATTTTTTGTGTTAACCACCAATGTTTCCTCTCCTTTGCTGGAGACTTCTTCAAGGTGATCCTAATTTCAGCATGACAAGCACCTGTGAAAGCTTCAACCAATTAATAAAAATTTTAGCACTCTGAATTCCTTGAAGTGGATGAGGGAAAAGGATCAAACTTGCACCTACCTATTCTCCAGCCGGCAAACCCTCAGTAATCATTGAACTATAGTTATTAGTTAGTCGGCGTATTCTATCAGCCTACTTCTGCGAGTTTATGCCTGCAGCGCGAGCGTAACCTAAACGTTTGCTTGGGTGCATAAATACACATATACTTCGTAGAATTTGACGTCTTTTGCGAATATAAACATAGATGCAAGCATATTTCAGAGAATTTACTCACAATTTATATAACCTGTTCAGAAATCCTCTTGTAAGATGAGCACCCCCTTTTTTCACCGGCGTTTTGGGAAAAACGGTGTGCGTACACGAGTAAATATGGTAAATATTCAAGGTAAAAATTCCGATGTCTTGCGTGCATCACCCCCTAATAACATTCATTCTTATGGGAAAAACGGTTTCGATTTACGTTGATTCGATTTACGTCGTGATTTTCAGGAACGCATCCTCGACGTAAATTGGGGTATTACTCTATAAACAAGTGAGGAAAGAATTGAAGAGCAAATTACATGAGGCACTTCTTTTAAGAATACTAAAATCAAAACATTCCCCTACAGATCAATCTATCTTGAAAAGTTTGCATCTTTAATAATATTCAATACATTAATTACATAAATACATTTTTAGACCTATATAATTTCACTTTTGTTTCGATAAATTAACTACCTAATCTCACAGCAATGTATTTTACCATTAAAATGTTAAGCAGCATATCACATAAACATTTCTTCAAAAACAATTGGCAGTAAATAACAACGTCAAAGTATTTCATAGAATAAAATGTTAGAACTGTGTAATTTCACTTACTTTCACGTAATAGCATAATTGTTTATTTACATTTGTTGCTGTGAATACTGCCAACAGCACGAAAGCCATAATAGACCCACATAGATAGTTCGTAAGTAGTTTTCTAATATCCTGTTAAAAGGCAGACGGACAGACCCCAAAATTTTTCCATATCTAGTCCTAATGTAGAACTATATATCCTGAATATTTGGCATTTGTAGCTTACGTAATTTTTGAGTTATTTTGCACACGGTCAGACAGACAGATGAACCAAATACATAATCTCTTTTTTTATAAAATAAAGCTCTAATAAGAAAAGCCTTCTCTATTACTTTGTTACATAGTATCTTTTTTTGTAAGGTTGTTTCCCTCTCCAATGGATACTAAGGTTCAAATCCTGCTTAGGATATGTATGTTTGTGTTCATCAGAGTTATATGTAAGATTGGACATAATTGTCTAAATATCGCTCTTAATAAATACAGATTATTAATTTCTCCCTCCCTCTACAACTCTTTCCTCCAACCGCCATCTCTTCTCTCCGTCCCTCAGGTCCCAATCCATCACTCTTTCTTCATTTCCCATTAGGATTACACTAGCTGGAGTTACCCAGCGTTGCCCAGGAAACCAGAGGAACAAAATTTAGAGTTTTTTTTAATGGTAGAAAAGTTGCACTGATTTCTTTAGGGATTAAAATACAGGGTGTGCATTTAATCTCTCCAGTATTTTAAGAAGCTATATTTTTTTAACAATTAGAAATAGCGAAAAAAAACCAAATTGCCAATTGAAGCTTATCTCAAACAGTTTTAGGCAGGGAGTTGGCAACATGGCTGTGCACATTGTTGTCTGTGCAGCACACCACTGTCTGACCTACGTGTCATTGTGCTTGAGTGCAATGGAGACTCCACAAGTGAAAGCACAGTGCATTCTGTGGTTTGCTGAATTAAAATCAGTGATTCGTGTGCAAAGAGAATTCAGACATACGTACAACAGAGATCCTCCCACTGTTAAAACGATCAGGCAATGTTATCAAAAGTTTAAAGAAACGGGTAGTGTCTTGCAGGGCCGCGCCGTCCTATGGTGCAAGGGGTGCATCGCACCCGGGCGGCAATGTATTAGGGGCAGCAATTCACGGGTGAAGGCAAGAATTTCTCTTAATTTTGTGTTTTGCACAATTTATTTCTTAAATTAAATACAACTTTTAATCTAAAAATCAAAAAAAATTTGGGCCAGGGTACTTTTATATATAAGCATAAACTGCTTGCATCGGGGCGGCAAGTATGCCCGGCGCAGGCCTGGTGTCTTGCCAACAAAGCAGCCTGGCCGAAATTGATTATTGACTATAGTCTGTTCACTTTCTTAAGTCTCTTGACCTTCATAGAGCAAGTAGCCAATCACGAACGTTTCCCCTTCCATCACCCCTCACATCTTTCGCGTGGGAGGACAGATACCAGTGCATGTTGCCAGCTCTTGCGGATTTTTGCATTCAGCTGATATACTACACAATTTCTAAATAACATAACTTCCCTCCTGTTAGCCATTGCAGATCACGAACTCAGCAGGGTAACAAAAACAACAAAACTAATAACAAAAAATAACAGTAACAATAACTTAGAACTCCACAGCAACAGCAAGGAAACGGCGGTAGAAATGGCAATGCAGACCGATGTGAACGCTTTGGGAGCAAGAGTAAGACTGAGTTCCTCCCCACTACCTTCCCAAACGAACCGTCTCCTATTGGCTGCTGCTAAGTGGCATACTCCCCGTATTCAAGGTCAAGAGACTTTAGATAGTGAACAGTATAGAAATCTGCCGTGCGACAAAAGGAGCATACATAGAAGTTTATTATCTTCAGGTTTTAAACTTTTTTAGTTCTACATTTCTATTGTTTTTCATTTTCTATTATATCTGTGTTGGTTTAAAAAATATGGCTTCTTAAAATACCAGAGAGATTAAATGGACACCCTGTATATAAAAAAAGAATTATTAAACAACCAATTTTACATGTTATCATTAAAAACTTTATTGTAAACTATATTTTTTGTTTCATTATTCTTAACAAATATGTACAAATTTTTTCCACTTCCATCTAATAAAGCAGAAATTAAGAAAACCGCTCCGCATTTACTTATTTAGATGAATGAAGGAAGAAAATCTTGCACTGTGAAAAATCGAAAATTACGTGTAAACTCCCTTCCCCTCCCACCCTCTCCCTACCTCTCCCTCGCTCCCTCCCCCTCACTCCCTCTCTCTCCCTCCCCCTCACTCCCTCCCTCTCCCTCCCCCTCACCCCCTCTCCCTCCCTTCATCTCTCTCCCTCCCTTCATCTCTCTCCCTCTCTTACCCTCCCTCTCTCTCCCTCCCTTTCTCCCCCTCCCTTTCTCCCTCACTTCTTCCCCTCACTCCCCCTCTCCACCCCTTCCCCCTAATTCCCTCTCTCCACCCCTTCCCCCTAATTCCCTCTCTCCACCCCTCCCCCTCATTCCTTCTCCCCCCTTCCTTCCCTCTCTCTCCACCTTCCTCCCTCTCTTCCCCTCCGTTATCATCCATTCCTCTCCCTGCTTAACTCGTATTAAAAGCATTCAAAGCACGCTTGCATCCACAAGTTTGATATAACAATAGGATTTTGAGGCCTAACAATATAATTGATAACCAAGGCAACATCCCGTTAAAATGGCAAGATTTCCACAAAATATGTAAAATAAACATTTAACATGAGCGGTTTCGAACTGTAGGCGGAAAACGATGAACAGAATAAAAAATGTTGTAATTTTTTCTTCAAAATGGTTCAGATCTGAATATCGTAGGTTAATTCCTTCTAATTTCCAAAAAAATAAAAGCCTGCACGCAGTGATGGATAGACTACTACATTCTCCGGACAGACAAAAACTGTATTATATATATAGATTGGGCCCGAGATATTAGCGATTGTTTTTTGTTTAATAATTAACAGTAACTTTATTGGGGTAAGCTTCTCTTGTTCATTTGTTTTTACAATTACTGTATTTTTTATGCAATTATAAAGCAAGTTATTTTTGATTTTTACAGCTTGAGATCAGGCCCGATCGGGTCCAAAAGTACCTTAAAACCAGTGGCGTAGCCAGAATTTGACCAAGGGGGGGTTCAGGTTCAGAGCTACGTACCGGACGGGGGGTTACCCTGCCGCGGTGCGCTAGAGGCAAAACATTTCTACTTTATTTAATGATTTACACACATGTTCGGTAAATTCCTATATAGATTTTTTTGTTAAAAATAAATAAATTGTGTTGCATCACCGAAATTAAAAATTTTCTTAAAATATAACGAAATTCATGGGATTTATAATTAATAAATGGGATATCGCCAACGTCATCGAAGCGTGTGTAGATCGGTTCCTTGCTCTTTAATAAAATGTGGTGTTTATTCAGAATGCCACAGTACATATTGTATTATTATATTTTGAAGAGCAAAAATGCAAGTTACATACTCGAATAGGGACTCTACCTATTTTTTCCATATACCCAATTACTTGCCATTTGCGAATTTGCCATTCGCGAGGATTTTCAGGAACCTCACCCTCGCGAATGGCAAGGGACTACTGTACATTCATTTCCTATCATAAATGCATTTTATACAACGTTAGTAGAAAAGACATAGCTAGGAATATTGGCACCTATGGCCAAGTTATCAAAATTCGCCTTTTTATAACAGAGTATTTCTATAGTAGCATTTATGTATTATTTCTAAAAACGATCAAGCATAATGTATGATTAAAATATAAAATATCTTGTATGCTTGGTTGATGTAACGTCAGTAATAAATATAAACTTTAGCTATAAAAATTAATTTATGTAAATTTTCATCTTAAGGATTCTGGAAGATACTAACAATAAGTCACATTGTCATTTATCCAAGACATGTAAAGTTTTAGTTTAAAAACTCATCGCTACATATACTGTTATTAAAATATGAAATATAAAATTCTATATAATGTTACTAGATGCATTAAATTTTATAAGTCCCATTCAGGGCCGTTGCGTCAAAAATTGCCGCCTGAGGCGACTGTACTTTATGCTGCCCTTTTACACAGTAACAGCATTTATATTTTTTAGACCCAATGAATTTTCTAAATTCCAAAAAATCTTGTTGTATTTCAAAAGAGGAACCTTTGGCCTTTACTTTTTCAGCTCCATTCTACAATTTAGTGCATATAATGTACATTAATTTTTGCATTTTTATTTTCATGCAAGTAGCGAAATGTGGAACTCGTCTGCATAAAATCCCCATATAATTCTGAGACGAATCTTATCTCGGCACAAAAGGAAGGAGCCATTGTCCACACGTATCTTATGTCAGTTACAATGAAACCCCTCAAAGAAATTTACGATGTTTATCTCTTGACCGAGAGTGAGTCCGAGATGCGAGGGAAAGATTCACGCGTTCAAGTTGCTTAGAAAACCCTCTCCCGTCGCCATATCTCCGGTTCTAATGAATAAAATGCAACAATTTTTTGTGTATGACTTTGTAAAGTTTATGAATAATTATTTTGTAACTATAACTTCTATATTATTAATGATCTGTCTTTAAAAAAATCATAAACGCAACATTTTCTTGAAAATTTCTAGTCAAAACGTCAAAAAATTGACCTGTGTTAAACTTTTCCCCTATTTGTTTTAGAGAGTTACACCCAGTGGATGAAATGTTTAGAAATGTTCACATTTCTTTGAATAAGATTGCATATCAATAGATTCAATAGTGTTCACGATACTGTAAGCTATATGAATACCGCGAACGCACCGATCTTGGCCAATGGTGGGCCTTAGGTAGTTTTTTCGATTTGAAAATTAATTAATTTTATTTAATTTATATTATGATTAAAATTCTGCATTTCTACGATGATTGTTAGTATTTTAGAATACCTCTGTTTCCTACAAAATACGATATCATATATACCAATTTTCTGATAAAAATGCTGCCATTATATTGATGGGCGATTACGTACCTAATGTAAAGATGATCCAGGAAGAAGATGTCAGTGTTACTTGCTGAAACAGTGGTAAGGATGCACTTAAGACCCCTCTGCAGAAATTGGGTGTAACCGTAAAACTACACTCGGTCAGGTTGCCTTACATTAGACGATACCTGCAGACTTGTACTTTAGAGAGTTATCTTCTAACACAACCAAGTCCGGTGATCCCGTAATTCTGACTGGGAACTATAAGATGCAGCGAGCGAAGAAAGGCATGCTAGATGCTAAGAATTTAATTAAGCAAAACATGAAACAGATGCCAACGAAAGATATATAGATGGGAAAGGAAACTCTAACCTAAACATCCCGAGTCCAAGGGCTCTAAACGTCATGGAGAGATATTTAAAAAATTCAAATTATTTTTTTTAATGCTAGTAGTAGTATTTAGGTTTTTAGGTGCGTCGACAGCTAAGGTCATTTGCACCGTCAAATTCTGTTAGAAAAAATCAACATACATTACAACATCCATGCCCGACATGGGACTCGAACCCGCGACCTTTGGGTTAGAAGGCGGGTGCACTGCCTACCAGTCTAACCCTGCCAGCTTTTTTAATGCTCTGAGTGCAAAATCATGTACGCTTAGTTGATGGTGAAGTGGTGAACGACAGTGTATGGACACCCTTTTCTTTTTTGCAAATCTGCAATGGTGATTGATTTTTGTCGCAATATGCGTCTAAAAATGCTGCCCCAAGCTAAACGCCACCTGAGGCGGTCGCCTCACCCCTGGCGCCGGCCCTGCTCCCATTTTTACCTTTAAAAATATGTACAGTAGACAAAAATAATCCATAAGTAGCGAAAATAAAGCAGAATCAGCGTTCCGTAATAATTTCACACCTAAGGTTGTATGCGCTTCAAGTGCGGCACTTGTTTCACTTTGAAATATAGATGATCAGCTCGCTGTTTTTGCCTCATATTTACACAGCATTCTTTGTTACTATTTTTAAAATTATTTTTACTAATAAGTTCAATTTTTTCACTGGATGTCATAGTTGTAATAAAAACAGGCAAAAAATAATAATAAATAATTTTTTGATTTTTTCATGGGGGGGTTTGAACCCCATAACCCCCCTCCCCCCCTTGGCTACGCCTCTGCTTAAAACCTTCTCCTGGATGAAAGGTTATCCCTTGCAATGTTTGGTTGTGGTAGCTCTTATAGTGTCCAAGTTATTAGCGAACAAACTTACAAATGTTCTTCTTTATACAAGATAATTGCATGAAAAATCCAATGGTGAGGGCTGCCATTACAGCAAAGGATTGTTCCTTCAAAATAACAAATTTGTGGACCATTTGATTCGATTCAATTTAAAAATCAAAGATAGAAAAATAAATTTTCATTGTTTTAGGCTTTCTTTGGTTCAAATCTTGAGTCAGTATTATGAGTAAAGGTAATTTTAAAATGTTGAATGAAACAAGCTACAGCACTCTGTTTAAGCTCTTCCTATGTTATTTACATGGAGAGAAGAAATGCTTCTGGGATTGACCTCATTATGTTACTGCAGAATGTGAAGTGGAAAATTTAAAATTTGTATGTGCATTATACTAGTAATAAGTTTGGATACACAATAGGTACACAATTAGTTTTTTATCTGCACGTAATTTCATAAATTTAATTTGTTACTACACTGACTTTTAATGTATGTAAATGACGGTTATGTTTTTATTTTATTTTAAACTAGCTGAAAGTACCCGGCGATGCCCAGGTTATGCCAAACACGTAACCAAGTGACCAAGAGAAAGTCACCTTTACACTGTAATCCATAAATCTTAAGAATTTTAACTTGTAAGAATATTCAAAATGGGATCGAATCTTTAATAAAGCATACTTACCTTCTAATTACAGCAAATGCCCCATATATTTCTGTGCGGTATGTGTGTCATTTACGAACCAAAGAAGCATTTGTCACTTTCTGGGGAAATGTTGGCGTCCTAGAAAAACTTGTATAGATTAGACCTTTTATTTACAACCACAAACTGATGTCGAGTGACTTCTATGGAGAGTATTATAAATGTGCGTTAGTAAGCATTACAGATGTATAATATAAAGGTTTTACTTACTAAATGGTAGGATTCCAGCATACACACGATGAATTGTTATAAACGCTTCCCATACGCAGTCAACAGAATAATTATCCTTAACTATGTACGTTGCTATACATCATTAATTTCGATGCTTAAACAACAGTTCGAAGCAAAAACGCTATTCTTTCACCTATTTGAAGGTTTAATTAGCATTAATTGAATCGGAGGCAACAATTACGGTCGCCTTGACAACGTCAGAAAGAGTACGAAATATCCGTAAAATTTCGAAAACAATTGCGTATTTCTGAATGATTCGACTGCAAGAATAAGATAGTATAGAGTTTTAGCCGTCGAATAAAGCAAAAACAA
Organism: Uropetala carovei; assembly: GCA_036926305.1. Classification (NCBI taxonomy): domain Eukaryota; kingdom Metazoa; phylum Arthropoda; class Insecta; order Odonata; family Petaluridae; genus Uropetala; species Uropetala carovei. The sequence goes on along the minus strand of JAXCHB010000172.1, from coordinate 2,849,471 downwards.
AGAAAATCGGTCCATATTTATGTATTTTAACGAATGAAGGAAAAAAACCTTACACTTTGAAAAATCGAAAATACCGTGTAAACTTATGGGAAAATAAAATTGTCTCCTGGAATCGAACCTGGGTCGATTTTGGAAATCCCAGGTACCATATGTTACTCGTAGAGTCATATGAAGTCAATTTGCAAAGTTTGGTCCCAATAGCTCAAAGGGCATGGGAATGTATAAGGAAACACAGACATTCAATTTTATTATATAAGATTATATGAGTTAGTGTAATATGGTTATTTATGTTTATGTGCATACTATTTCATGTACAGGGTAGTGTTGTATGTAATTTGTTTAATAATTTTTTATGCTCCTCCATTTTAATATAGTTATGTATTGTTTAAAAGTTAATTATATATGTATTGATTTTTAAATATGTAAATGGATCTGTAAATTTTATTTTATTTTAATTTATTTGTATAACTTTGTGAAATAAGCTATTCAATTCGTGTGTCATGCTATCTTAGATGCATAGATGTACAAAATTTGCATTTACTATCATATGATTACTTTTTCTATTGTTTCATATGTTGACATTAAATTGTGAATTGGGCATATGTTCCTCAGTGTAAGTAAATAAATGAAGGAAATGTTTATTTATTAACAGATTTTGTAACTTATTAATGGGAAATCTTAAGACTGGTTAATTAATTTCTTGATTACATTCATTATAGCAAAAATTTACGTTTATTTCAGGCTGTTAAATATCTGGAACGGATGATAGTTCAGGCTCAGAGCCAAAAAGAACGAGGGTGCAGGAGCAGTGGCTCATCCAAGGACGATGATGCAGGGGGTGATGGAACTTCTGACAAAGAGATTAATATTGACCCGAAGACTTACTGCAAACTTGGCCACTTCCACCTACTTCTTGAAGATTATTCAAAAGGTAACTATGATGATAATGATTTTTTCCATTTAATTTGATTTACTGCATCATATTATTGTAAGCATTATCTATTATTGTCCATTTCAATTACCTATATTATTCTATGGGTGAAATCTTATAAATTTTATAATAATACTTTATATACCACGATGAAAATGCAAGGCGTCTGAAGTGGATAGTTTATTTCATAAAAAAATGTTTTGCTAGAATATTTAGAAGTGTATTGAAATTTATCACCCTTAAGTGAATTCATTAAAATATCTGAAGGGATTTTCATCGGTGATGATGAAATGCGTAACTGAAAGGGAATCAACTTAGTTTTAACATTCTGTAGATTAATATTTTATTAAGTCTGTATAAAATTATTTTGGCATGATCATTAGTGTGCTTGCCATTTTTTTCGTGAATGAGATTCACAGCCAAGACTTCTGTTGTTAATATAATTCACTAAGCTAACCTTTACTTGGCAGAATTTAATTATATAAAGGAAAGAAAAATATTTCTACTAGAATAATTTTGTTCAATTCCATGTATGTGTTTATGTGGAATTAACACTATTTGTATAGCATTTGGAAATTTAATTGGTAAAACTTATCTCAAGGCAACTTAAGAAATACAGTAGAGACTCAATTATCCGGGATGAATGGGAAAAAATAGTCCGGATTAATCCACCATCCATATAAAATGTACAAAAAAAATTTCAAAAATTTAGAAAAAAATCATTGTATGAACCTCATTTAAAATAAGGTAGCGAAAAAGTTTGCTTTTTGCCTTCATTCGCCTCTTGGTGAATAGTGGTGCGCAGATTTCTCAGCATTAGTTTCTCAGTAAGGCTGCTGTCTTGCTGTTGCTCCAAGCAGGCCCATGCAGGGCATATTTTCTGCCCAGGTGCAAGCAGTTTTTGCTGCCCCTTACAGACTTATAAAAGCACCTTGGCCCAAATTTTTTTGATTTTTACATTATAAGTTGTATTTAATTTAAGAAATAAATTGTGCAAAGCACAAAATTAATAGAGATTTTTGCCTCCGCCCATGAATTGCTGTCCCTAATACAGGGGTCCCCAAACTTTTTATTGAAAGGGCCACATTAGGCTTTATGTACGACAGCGTGGGCCACTTAAGACTTTTTCAAATGACTGATCGGGCCGTGTGAAAACTTCAAAGAGCAAGTTTCGAGAGGAGGAGGGATGGTTGTCGAGAAATTTCACAGTTACAAATTATTTCGAGGGGAGGGAGGGGGAGTTGGTTGGGTATGGCTGGTGGGCCGGATTAAATCACTGCATGGGCCGGGTGTGGCTCGCGGGCCGTAGTTTGGGGACCCCTGCCCTAATATGTTGCTGCTTGGGTGCGATGAAGCCCTTGCATAGGCCGGCACGGCCCTGTCTCCAAGTAATCAACAAAGTTTCAGTGTGAGTTAAAGCAGCGCTGTGACTGATCCTTTGCTCTAGTATAAGGTTGTCTTCTTCCTAGTCCAGATCATCGGTGGCTGTTGGTTCATCTTCGATTTAACCAGCCAAATTTTGATCTGCATTTAACCACTTATGCACAGCTTCCTCATCAACATTCACACATCCACTAATCTGCTGTAAATTATTTAATACTCAAGTACCATTTCATTAAAACTATCCTCAAAACCAAGAAATTCCTCATTTCCTGCTAAAAGTTTTTGTCATGATTTTTTTAAAGTCAAGCTTTTTACTGATTTCCACACGACAGCAATTTCAAAAAGTGTCCAAAACTGATAGTTTTTTCCAAAACAACAGTAAATCATTACCGCATTCCTTTACGAACTTGAGCAGTAAATTTCTTTGATAAATTATTTTCATATTTTGTATCAGTCCTTGATCCATAGGCTGGATCAAAGCTGTCACATTCAGAGGTAAATACTACACGAAAATATTTTCATCTTCGGACTTTAAAATTTCTTCTTTCATGTGATTAGGGGCATTTTCTAAGTGTAAAAGTGGCAGATCTAGAGATTCTAAGTGCTGATGCACTGTAGGAACAAATTTTGTTGTATCCTAAAGCGTCAAGTGAGCACCAAATTGTATCCTAGAATATCAAAAGAGCACCACTACACTTCCACCAGAGTAGTTATGATAATAAAATCAAACCTACATCAAAGTTATTCTTAATGATTTTGAATACGTTTAGAATGAAATCAACCTAGAAAATTAAACTATTGGTCCTAAGAAATAGGATATTAAGCACTGTAGAAGAGCAATCAAGCTGTCAGGCTTTCAAAGAGCTCGTGGGCACCAGATTGGGATCCTCTGTTCTAAGGTATAAGACTCAAAATCTACACTCATGCATTATGGTTCTTGTGAGCACCATTTTCAGCATCGTAAAAGAGCACTACAGTGCTTGCGAGCACGGGGTTAGGAACCCCTGCTCTAGACCAAGTCTTATAACCCCTATGCACTTAAAGATATGATCAGCTGTCACACACTGTTTGCTGAAAAGTCAGGGCATGCCTATCTTGCCTTCTATGCATCAAGATTTGCTGACCTCCTCCATGATTTGAAAAGGAAGGTTTTCTGAAACTGAAAAATGAGTACCAATTGCCAGATTTCCCTATAACAGGGGTCTCCAAAGAAAACTATTAAGATTAATTTCCATGTCGTAGAAATTAGAATATCATCCAAAAACCTCCAAAAATTGTTTTAATACGATTTTTTCACAATTTTTTTACCTTATATATTATATATATTTTATTAATAACTTACATTTTTCAACCACAAGCCCTACTACACGTGTCTTATTTATGGTAAATAATCGTACTAAAGGTTCTCGAGTTAAATCATACTTTAATTTACACTCTCTTAGTTATATTAGGATTGAGACAACAATAGAAGCTCAAATGTCAGAAAATTGATTATCGCTTCTCAGCAGCCAATCAGAGAAACACACACACGCTTCATTATATTATGATGTCACTTTAATGTTGTTATGAATGGTCAGGATTTCATGAGTATGATTTAATGACTAAAATGTACTTTTTTATTTATTCCAAAATATTAATTTTTTTGGATTGGTGGCTGAAGGTAACCCTTAACTTGATAATGTACCCTATAATATAGAGATAATTTTTATTTTTATTATGTGAATTGCTCTGTTGCTTCTAACAACTTAGCAGTGTATCAATTAAATAAGGATCGATATTAATGGTTACTTTTCAGAAATATAACACGCAGAAATATAACACGGAAAACTACCAAGCCTAATAATAAAATGTATCAAAATAAACGTCGATATTTGTTGCTGATTTAAAAAAAATAAATGTTTAAAACTACTGAGCTTAAATGTGAAGATAGAGGGGAAAAATTCAGAACTTGACCGGGAATCAAACCCAGCTCTCTCACTTGTCAGGTAAGTGCTTTAACCAACTAGGCTATCAAGCCAGTCTAATACTCCATTCTCTAATTGGGGTATGTGGTAAGGTTTACTAACTGACTTAGCCCTTTCTTCACCTTAAATACCCCAATTTGAGTATGGAGAATTAGACTGGCTTGATAGCCTAGTTGGTTAAAGCACCTACCTGACAAGTGGGAGACGGGTTTGTGTCCTGGTCAAGTTAAGAATTTTTCTCCCTCCCTATCTTCACATTTGTGATCATGAATCCTACACCAATATCAATGTTTTGATGATATACATTTTCTGCCTGAAAATGGACAAAATCAGCCCACTGGGTCAAAAGGTCTTAATGTAATGGCCGGTTCAAATTTTGGTTTTTTGAGTATATCTCAGCAACGAATTGAAATAGGTTTAAAAATATAAATTTTTCATCAGTTATTTCTGTAAAACATAGTTTTTGCATTTATGGCATTATTGAAGTATAGAAAATTACTAACATTCCATATCTTACGTAAAAATTGTTGTTGAATTGTTGTTTAAGTTGTTGTTTATTTCATTGAAATATTTGTTGTTTTTAATTCACTTATCTTCTAATCTAACATATAAAGGAGAATGTTTGTAAGTTTGTTTGCTTTGAATGCTTTTCATACGAGATAGGGAGGGAAAGAGATGGATGGTAACGGAGAGGGGAGATGGAGAGAGGGAATTAGAGGGAAGGGGTGGAGAGGGGGAGGGTGGGAGATGGAGGGGAAGGGAGGGAGAGGAAGAGAGGGGAGGGAGGAAGAGAAGGGAAGGAGTTTATACGTTATTTTCCTAAGATTTTCTTCCTTCATTCATCTAAATAGGAAAATGCGGAGCAGTTTTCTTCATTTTTGCTTTATTCGACGGGTATAACTTGCGATGCTTACATGTTACACGGTCGAAGTTTTAGATTCACTAAATCCATTGAAATTCAATGGGCACTCCTGCTAGTCATAAATATAAGCTTATAATAAAATCTTGTTTAAAAACATTTTATTATAAGCCTATTTTATTTTATTTTATGCTTTTTTTCTGCACTGCCTGATCATCTGTGCAATTATTAAATTAAAATAGCAAGTAAACAGTAAGAGATAAAAGACTGAAATTTGTGGTGTGTATGTGATCTATGATGCCATTTATTATGTTGCCAAATAATTTTTTTTAGAAATTGGTGGGTGGCAGGGGGTGGCTTCAAAATTTTCAAATCAAGATTCTAAGCAATTGGTCGCAGATGGAAAGTTAAAAATTTACAGTATTTGTTTGGCCTTTAATACCATATATAGCACTGCAGAAGCAAGTTTTTTGAAAAATCAGGGAGCCTCGGGGGTCATTTTTAGTAATGTAGTAGTAAGGGCATATCATAAGCCAATAGCCATTAGATTAGAGCAGTGGTTCTCAAAGTGTGGTCCGCAAGAGTTCTCCAGGTGTCCAGCGGGTCCAAAATGATACACAAGGTCAAAGCCATACCCTAATCTCTAACACTTGTATGATGTATTACAATAGTGATAAGGATAAATATAACATTTAAAAATAATTTGTTTGTGTAGCTCACCTGATTAGTCTTAAAACAATGTTAACCAAACAAATTAAATTAATACCACTAAAATTAACTAAATTCTTCACAGCAAAAAATCTCAGAGGACACAATGAAATATCCTAACAACTGTTCTTACTCTCCTCCTTTCTTTGGAACAATAAAAAATCATTACTCAATTAAAGTGTTAGCAGTGGCAAGACGGGAGTGGATGGGGTAGGTGGTCCGTGAAGTCTTTTGCCCGTCGAAGTGGTCCACTAACTGAAAAAGTTTGAGAACCACTGGATTAGAGACCTAACATGTGTAAGAGTATTAATATACTTTTTAAAAATGATTATTGAATAAATTACTTTATGCCATATAATTAATTTACTAAGATTATAAAGAATTTTAAGTGTACAATTTTAAATGAACCTCAATAAATAAAATGTGCATTCTCATATTGCTTCAGCAATGAAGCTCCCATTTTAATCATTTTATATCAGTTCTTCATATTGTTTGAAGAGGTTTGAAGAGGGGTGAGACTGTCTCTGACATATCATCCAAGAAACTTTGTGTTTATGTGGGTTTTAAGAACTGAAATGCCAAACTGTTTATTCTATGACAAATTAATCAAATTTTCTCAGTTTTATTGTGAAATTTATTATGCCATAAAGTCATACCTTGCTTAGCACAATCCCATTTTAAGCAAATTCATTATGGTGTGAAGTAGACCTGCTCCTACCCGGTGTTCAAAAATCAAGTGGCCTTACGATAAATGCATTAGAAATTTCATTTATTACAAGCTTGTAGATTTTAGTATAACTGTCTTTGGTTCTCTTTTGAGTGACATGTGGCATATCCATGGTACAAAATAAATTCCCAGGATGGCATACTATTTTTATCACTCAATCGATGCTTATTTTGCCATTATTATTTCTAAAGAAAGGTGGCTTTCTGAATTAAACTTACTCGCTGATTCATTTATGATTTCATTAATACAAGAAATGTATACATTTTTGCCTGAATATAATGATTTTTTTAAGTTTTATTTACTACTTGTAAATTACTATAGTCTGTTCACTATCTAAAGTCTCTTGGCCTTGAAGTACGCCACTTAGCAGCAGCCAGTAGGAGACGGGTCAGTTGGGAAGGTAGTGGGGGGAACTCAGTGTTACTCTTGATTTCGAAGCGTTCACATTGGTCTGCATTGCCATTTCTACCGCCGTTTCCTTGCTGTTGCTGTTTGTGATTGGGTATGTCTTCCCGCGCAAAAGTTTTGAGGGGCGATGGAAGGGGAAACGTTCGTGATTGGCTACTTGCTCTATGAAGGTCAAGAGACTTAAGAAAGTGAACAGACTATAATGAAGATAAGATAATAAGAGTTAAAATGGTGGAAGTTAACTTATATGCATGAGTGCATAGTACTGATCACAAATGAAAAGATTGAGAAGGAGAAAAATTCTGAACTTGACTGGGACTCGAACCCGGGTCTCCCACTTGCCAGGTTCGAGTCTTGGTCAAGTTCAGAAATTTTCTCCTTCTCAATCTTTTCATTTGAAGATAGGGTATTTAAAAATTGTAAAGATCTATATCTGGTGTTGATGGATGGATGCACACAAGAAGCTGTTTCTTGAGGTTAACGGTGTATTTTTTATTGATGTTAACCTTTACTTTTTGTATCCATAGAACCTATCCTCATTGATATAATGGCTCTGTTTTGTGCAAATTTTCAGGAATCTGTCATGTAAAATGAGGTGTGGCCGTACTGATATTTATCTTCTATTATGTTTTAATATAATTGATTATACCAATTAAATTTTCATCTCTGACTCTGCAGTGAGAGCCATCATAGTGAGGATAAATATTATTTTTCATAATGTTTAATAAAAGTAGGAAAGAGCATTTGATAACTTTTAAATATTAGAAGCACATCACTGAAGATTAAAATTATGATTGTTTCTCCTAAAATTTAATAGTCGTTAAAACATTTATTGTTGATAATAAACTTGTTTGAAGGATTCACTCATGGATCTACTGGGATACAGGAATGTGTAGATGTAAAATATTTTCTTAAGTTTACAGGAATAGTACATTGTATTCCTGAATTTATAGTGTTGTTTTTTCATCTTTAAAATCAAATGCTGAAAGCTTTTTTTAACTGTCTTTTCTAGATGAAATAATAATATGGCTAAAATCAAACACTAAGCACAAGAAAGCCTATAAAATTACCTGAAAATCTACAATTATATATTTTGATTAAAAATTGGAGTTTTTAGTAATATTATCGATGTTAAAAGTAGCCTCTCAGTTGTTGATTGGTTTGCATGGCAGTCATAACAATTTTATTTGTACTACATTTTAAGTTGTAACTTTCATCTTCTTATCTCTCTTGTAAATATTAATTATATTAGTTGAAAAATGTCATTTGGCAACCTATTCAAAGAATGATGCATGTACCATCTGAAGTTGATTAAAATTTACATCATAATCCAGTATAAATAAGTCAGACTGAGGGAATTTTGAAATCATTATTATGGAAGATGAATATTGTTTTCACAATTTTTCAAATGCTGAATTGGTCGTCAGTTATTGATCCCATTTTTTCACTTTAAAAATAAATACAATAACCTTAAACAATTTGAGCTGATACTTGGGGAATAACATAGAAAGAATATTGTTTGATTTAAAAAATGTGATACAAATTATAGGCATGACTTTAATGTACTACTGTTCTATCTTAGAGAATAGTTGATGAATGTGTAAACCAGGGGTGCACAACTCAGAAGTTGATGTGGGCCAAAATCGACCTTGATTGGACCATGCGGGCCACATTTTAAAAATTTTGACCATAATACAAAGTTAACTTCACTATTGTCAATTTATTAATTACCATAACAAATTTTACATGCAATTTTTATATGACAAAAAATGAAGTGGCAAACAAATATAATTTACTTACAAATTTTAATTGTATTTTTGATATAAAAGGAATTAACCAGCTGAGCTACTCCCAGCTTCAGTCAGGCCAAACAAAAGGTGTAGGCGGGCCATATGTTGTGCACCGCTGGTCTAAACTCTACATTTAGAGGAAAGTCTGAAGATTTTCAACAAAAATAAGTTTTAACCAATTAAAAACATTTCTAATCAGCAGTAGAATTGAATAAAAATCATAAATACAGGCGACTCCCGAGATTCAACCATTCAAGATTCGACCAACTCGAGAATTCGACCAGTCGAATCGACCCAGCTGATCAATCGGTCGAATTAGAAACTAGTTTATGCGAAGTAATTTTCGGCCCGAGCGACCACGAAAGGTTTAGTTTCGGTCTAGACATCGTTATTTCTGCTCTAATTGTTTGAATTTGTGCTGATTCGACATTCAACGGTTCGAGATTTGACCACATTTTTAGGAACGCATCCCTGTCGAATCTCAGGAGTCGCCTGTAGTTAAATTGATTAAATAAGAATCAAGAAATAAGGAGATGTTCCATTCCTGGTTGCCAACGTTTGGCCAGTAAAATATGGACATCTCATCCCCAGAAGCCAACATGTGGAAATGTAGGAGCAATTGTGACAAAGATGATACTGGTGACCTAAAAGTGTTAGTAGCTGTAAACCAATTATATACTCCAACTACAAAAATATAGTTGATATATTGTTTGTGCTATTCTGTTATGCTGGAGGGTCAATGGATATGAAAAGGTTAAGAACCTGTACCATTTAAGTTTGAATACTGCATGCTGAGTTTCATCATGCAAGTTCCTCAATTGAAAGTTGTATTGTGGAGTGAATTGAATGTATGTTCAGAAATTAAGATGTAGTTACACTTTTCTGTATTCAATAGAGATAAAGTAAAAATGAAAATATTCACTTTTGAAAGTGAATACAAAGCTCTTGGCCACAAGTCAAACACAGAAGGAATCACTGTGATCTAATGTGCCATTGCAGATAATTAAACTTTACATGTAGTGTAATGTAAAACAAATTGTGGGAGAAATAAAGTCTCAATTATGCTTCTGCTCTTTAAAGAATAAGATAACATAAGGAACCAATTGAATTTGTAATGTTAATATGACAATGTGTTTGTACCACAGATACAAAAACATCAAAAAAGGTCTGTGAGAAATTAAACTATAAAGTTGTTGGCGTTAAAAATATTTGTATTTATGGAAATTAACATATGGTTTTGGTTATTAAATGTAAACTGATCCTTAGAAGAGCTTAAGACTCAGAAAATAATAAGTAAGAAGCAGAATTGACTCCAAAAAAACAATGTGTGCATATACTCTTGAAATGGCACCCAAATTATTGTTGTGTAGGCTCCGTACTGCCATGAGAAATTGAGGCATTGCTATTATAAAGCAAAAATAAATAATTGCTTAATTTTATCCTCTGTTTTTGATGCTCCATATTACTGCTTGTCATTTCCCAGGGCCATTGTGTGAAAATATATAACTTTGTTCTTGGTAGAGGGATGAATTGCATGTCTGGCTGTGTATCCAATAGTCATGAGTTTGAATCCTGCTGAGGATTTGCTTGTGTGTGGTTGTCATTACATCTATTATTGCTCATGTAATTAGGGAAACCTGTTTGTACTAAGTATATTATTATTATTGAAATAAAATGCCATTCCAGGAAATGATGCGCACAGATTGGGGATGAAAGAGTCATAATGCTGTCAAGAAAAGAGGCTACCTGAGGTGGTCATCCCTCAATCTTACTTCACATTATAGCCCTGTCATAAACAATAATAAATTGGTAGTTGCTAGTGCATTAGATTAGATTGAGTGTCAGTGGATATTTCATTGTTTTCGATGATGATAAAAGATTATCTGTTTACATTAAAATAACCATTTTTCCAGCAATGTCAGCATATCAGAAGTTTTTCAGCCTTAAATCAGACTACTGGAAGGATGCTAATTTCCTGTATGGACAAGGACTTGTTTACTTTCATTTCAATGCTTTTCAGTGGTAAGTGTTATGATTTGCTGTATTATTTACAACAATATAGAAAATCAATTTAAGTAACATGTTTATATTTTTCTACAAAAAACAAAAAATTTACAGTTACCGAAGTCACAATTTATATGGAGATATTTTTTGAACTTGCAGTTGGAATTTTTGAAGGGATAGCTTTCAGATCATGGTTATTGGTGAAGTTCAACATTCCACATAATTTGTATTTTAATCATTTTCGAGTCATTGCCTTTCAGTTTTATTGAAATGTTTATTAATAAACTTTAAAATACATGTCAATAATTTTTAACCTAAAGAAGCTTGTTGGCAGAGTGGTTAGTGTGTCTGGCTCCCAATGCTAGGATCACGGATGCGTTTCCAGTCGAGGACATGATTGTATTTAATCGTCTTTGTTCTTTTTAATACTCCCATTTTAAAATGCCAGTAAAAATGTTTATAAGCTGTTTGAAATAAATCGTGTGCATGGATCATGATAGTTTATTATAGTTTAGTTTATTGAGGATTAGCATTTTCGCTAAAAAAAATAAAATTCATAAATTTTGGGATAAACTTGCCATCCTAATAGTCAAATATCATTTTTCGTCGCCATTAAATCTTAATAGAAGATTAATTTTCTCGTAACAATGTTTTGTTTTTATATTGTCGAGCGTAATTGGAATTTTAATGACTTCGTACATTTATGTAATTATTTCTCATCAAGGTGCCATCGCGTAATTATCCTTTCGAATAAGTGATCAAGGTTATGAATTTGTCCCTGCGGAATGTTAATAGATATGTACTTCCGATTCCGTTCCCGCATTTCAAAAATGATTCTCTTAACCGATCATAGATGGTATGACACGGATTGTAAATGGTTCGACACTCCGCTCAAAGATGGTGCGTTACTTCCGTTTATAACGTTATGGTCTTGGAACTTATTGATTCGTTAACCATTACTTTGGTTCCTTGGTGGTTCGGGGTGTTGTCCTCGGGCTCGTATTATTGCCTGAAGTCTTTCGCCCTCTATCCGTCTAAATCGATCTCTTAGCATTTATAGCGTCCATTGACTTAATATTTGCGGGACTGCTGTGCCAGAGCTCCGCCAGGTGGCAGGCTATCGTAGCGGTGCTACTGCTGTCTGGGTCGGGGGAGGGAAACATGGTGCTGGGGCGGGTGGTGGGGCGATGAACGCCGCGAGAAGCTTACGTGCGGCTGAGGGCCATCACCATGGCTGCGTCGGGTAAGGCCGGCGATGTTGCCAAGCTGAGTCGCCAGACAGGTCGTTCACATGACGCCAGGAGGATGGCGGCCCACAGCCGCGTAAGGAATCCATCAGCGGGGGAGTGGACGTCTCGTCCCTGGTCGAGTGATGCCCCTTTTACGTGTTCTGGACACTATTTAGAGTATTTGTTGTAAATTCAGCCATCTTATTGAGCTTACTTAAATACGTCAGAAGTCTTCATAGGTGCGAGCCAGGAAGTTTCATTGGACATCTGCTCTCTTGCCGCATCTTAGGCGCATTGGATTATAAAGATGGAATATCCATTCGCGATATAATTTCAAAATGGTCCCTTTCCTGCAGCGGTCGATTGCCTACTTCGAAGACTAATTAGATCTTTCCTTGTCTTATAAACATTAGGTAAATAATTATTAATCGTTTTAATTGACTTCAGTCGTCTCGGCCGTTGCATTTTCTCCCATTTTGAGTTTTGAGAAAAGAATAAACATCTTTCAGCTTCGTCCGAAAATGAAAGAAAGCATTAGCCTCATTTTTAACAACTTTTATATTAACTTACCACGATATATATATATATATATATATATATATATATATATATATATATATATATATATATATATCTACTATATAGGTAGGTAAGTTTTAAGACACCACAAATAAAGTCTAATAACTTGAGAACGGCTGCATGTATTTTAGCCATTCTTTCAGTTTTAAAGAGAGCCACACAAAGACCGTGCAAAATAACGACCCTAGTTCGATTCCAAGGACGTTTACTTCCCCGAATTAGATAACATGGGTGGGACCTTCTCGAATTTTTATCTCCTAAACTATAAGTCGTAATTATATGCTCTCGCGGACTTTTTTGTTGCAAATGTTGTTCTCTATTCTACTAAATTTATTAATCGATACCTTACAGTTCATATAAGGCAAAGGAGAGTAAAATATAAAATTCTTATTGTTGGATTAATGGAAATGGCGTCTCTTGACTGTGGCGCCGCAGATGGCAACGGCCACATACCGAACTACTTCCTACTATCAACCCTTAACCTTCTACTACTATCGTTATTTATCGAACACGTAACTACTATTGTGGGGCCAAATATGACCCCATTCTTCAAAATTGAAAAAAAATTCAGTTTTTGTTTCAGTTTCAGGCCTTTCATTAGAACGGACACGCTAAAATGTGAAAAAGATTTATTTATAGAAAAATTAATACAAATGTATACTGCAAAAATGAAAAACTCAAAATTGACCAAGGGTTTAGAATATTTTTTAAAGGCCGCAAATTGTTTTTTTTCTTCCTTTCAGGTTCCGACTGCAATCAAATTAGGAATCAGAAATTTTTTTAAAATATTGGTTTTAAACTAAAAAATGACGATGATGTTTTCCAACCATATTTCCCCACCCGCATTTCAGTTTATTTCACTCTCATGATCAAAATTCGGTTGTGGCAGTTGCTCTTCTTCTTCGTTATCACTTGCACTGTTCAGGTACCCACTCAAATCAGCATAGTGCCTCCCATCTACAACAAAATCCTCACCCGACATTTTCATTTGCCCAGTAACGAGAAGAAAAAAACTACAGCACAACTACTATAGTGGGGTCAAAAGTGATCCAAAATGGCAATAACTTGACGTCAACTACCGTGTTTCAACGTCAATTAAAATAGAGCATTGAAGTAGTAGATTAGATGGACTAATAAAGCCACTGCGCGCGCCATAATCGAGTGAACAAAGAAAATGTTTTCTCTCGGGTCACTTTTGACCCCACGATAGTAGTAGAAGGTTAAAAATCATTCCGACTCTTGAAGAATTATGCGAATGTTTGGAGACGAAGAAAAGACCGTACAATTTTTAGTTGACAGAAAAATCATTGACTCAAACCTTTGAGTTGGGTTGGTGTTTCATCTTTATACACTTCCTAAAAGTTGTTTAAATTTAAAAAGGTGTTTTGTATGTTACCTACATGTTATTATAATTCTCTTTAGTTTAAGCTGGCTGTTTGGGCTTTAATAATACAGTACTTGGGTCTTATTTGATGATACTTTTGCTTGGGCTCTTTAGTCGTTGGCTCTTCGATTTTATGTTGACGCTTAAGGTAGTCTCCATGCTTTGGTTGTCTAGCTATTTGAATCAGACCCGTTTTACATTCGCTTTTGTGTACACATATTTGCGGAGTCTGTTGTAAGCTCACCTGAAATATGGAAAGAATTTCTTCTGTGCTGATCCATCCTGTAATTTTCTATTTATGTTAACATGCTCAGTTAGAATGTATAGCTGTCTCGCTTACTATTTCTTTAAGTCTGTTTAAAGTTAATGATTGTGAGTTCTCCACCTGGCCGCCTCATAAATTATTATGAGCCGCATCTCGCCATCGAAGGAAATAGAGCCCTTTTTAGTTCTTGTCGTTAAGATTTTATGTGCGCGTTGAAATATGTTCAGGAGTGACGTCAGTTTATAAATCCATATAGCGCCGTTCCGGTTGTTGTTTCGAACCTTAGGAAGCGATACGACCGATAAGATTCGAGTAAGGATCGTACTCGCGACGTTCAAAATTGCATCGAGTATTGGCTCCAGCGGCCGTGCCGATGGTCCGCCTTTGATAGTAAAATAATGGCTTAATCTCTGTGATTTAACTTGCTACTTTTAATGGCGAAAGCGAATTATACGACTCCTTGTACGTAAACCATTCCTAGTGCAAATCTATGTTCACCGTAATTTGTCGCTCTTGGTATGGATTGTTAGGATAGGGATCTTTTCTTAGAGTTATCAGGCTTCCTGTTTTTACCGGTCATGATCTTAGGGCCGATACCCTTGTCTCTTTTTTTTGTTTTTGGCTAAAATATCCCTTTTTAATTTATATGGAAAGATAAAAAAATTTAACATAAAAAAATGAATGGCGCTCTCACGGATGAAATTTAAACTAGCATTTATGTTAACTTTTGAGATTTTGATTTTTGAAGCATTACACTGACTATAGGTGTCAGCTGCGCGCAATGGCGGTATTTTATGTCGTGCTTTAAGTTGTAAGGATTTCAAAATGTTCGTTTATTGTTATTTTGTTAGGTTTTTGTCATTTTGTATTTTTTGTACCGTTGCAATGCCAAACGTAAATGTAAATTCAGTGACGGACTGCATTACAAATATCCAGTATTCAAATCTATTGCGACAAACGGTCATCAAATTTATTGTAACTTTTTCCATAGCTAACCTAAGTCACCATTTAACACCCAAAGATATAAGCAACGCATTTAAGATGCACCAAGCAGTAGTAAAACCAGGGCCTGATTAACCGGTACGCAAAACTCGTAGGTGCATGGGGCCCATAGAAAAAAAGGGCCCCACGCAAAACCTCCAATAATCTTGTTAAAATTTTACGATTTGGGTGGGGGCTTAAAGATGCTGTGCGTGGGGCCCATGGGTCTCCTAATCCGGCCCTGAGCAAAACAATTTTTTGCGCGAAAATGATAAAAAAGCAGAAGAGCAAGTATCGGCAGAAGAATGCACGCTGTATCTGCATAGGGTAAAGCACCACTTCAGTTTGAAACATGCTTCCGGAATCGAGTATAGCGATTAAGATTATTAACCCGGACAAAAACAAGGGATTGTTAACGTCATTCAATAACTAAAGACAAAAACCTAAAATATAGTAATACGATTTTGTATTCCTTATAAAATTGTTCTCAATGCTAATTTTATTGTCCTCTTTTATTCTCTTTTTTAAGCCATTCCTATCCTTTCTGTTAAGAAGGAAGCTACATTATTCTTTTTCCTAATATAAGTGAACGCTTTGCATGTTCGAATTCTGCATTTAAAACCATTTTTCCCAGTCTTTCAATTTAGATTGATCCAGTAGTCATATTTCCATTACTTTAACAAATTACCCCTAATTTTGTTTTCCCCAGTGTCATTTAAATACCGAATATAGCGATAGTCGCTGACGGTAAATCCCGACTCATTTCTGTTTCTTCTTTTCCTTCCGTTACTGTTAAGCTCCATATATCACGTTCACATAAACCATTTAATGGATTTTTCACGGATATAGGCGCTCGAATCATAATTTAAATTTTGTAATAAACATCATTTTTCGTTTGAAACCTTTCCACGTGACATCCGAATGATCTAAAAGTTAATTACAACATATCTCGGTGTGTGAAAGATTCATGCAATGAAACGAGAGTACTCGTAAATGTGAATAAATATTGCACATTTCATTTAGATTCTAAGAATGTTTATTTTTAAAACCAAATAAATAGATGAACTTAAAACGGAATGTAATTAATGATGTCCGGCTAGCTCTCGTTTATTTTCCGTTTGCAAATAATTATTTTTAATTCGAAGAATAGTTTGCAATTATTTTATTACATTGAAATGGTTCAGTTAACTCGATGTAGAAACGGTTGGGTGCCTTATTAATTTAAAATGATTGCTTAATATTGTATACTGCTTTTATTTTATTTTTCAATTGAAATGCAGCTGTGATTTTGAGTGTCTGCGTTCCACGGTTTTATATAATGCATCAACGTATCGATGTCTGTATGTTAAGTAAGCGCCTTTTACAAACATTTTTATGAAAAAGTGTAGTATGAACAACAACTGGACAGGGCAACCAGGGGCAGTTTGGAACAACAATGAAGCATAAATTCTTTATGAATCTGCCAAATAATACGCATCGCCACAAAAGCAATTCTATATTAAAATTTTGTCCAACTAATTTACAGATTTAAAATATACATTAATTCGTTATTTTCCTTTATGTTTAAGTTGGAAAATTTATATCAGAGTGCTAGAGGTTTGCTCCGAGTGTGTATTTTACTGGTATAATATATGTAATTTTAGAATTTTCTTATAGGTCAGTAATTACCAATACTTACACTCAGTATCAACATGTCCAGTGGGGAGTACGTAAAAAAACGTTATAGCTTCGGCGAAGTGGGTTCAAGGAATTTTCCTCCGAAGTCTGGAGAGGATGTTTCTCGAATGCGACGAGTATATAATATTTTTCGCTATTGTGTCATATAGTTGGCTAATGCTGCGCAGTCTGGGGACCCTTTCGAAGAGGGCCTAAATAGAGAACTCGAAATGGTCCAGCTTAAAGCGGCTTCAATTTGTAAAAGAGAGAATATCGGTATGCGTATCAGAGATTTCCAGAGACCTGAAATCGCTGGCAATGAAGAGTAGAAGAATGGAATTCAATCGGAAACTACTCAGAAAGTTTGATACCCCCGAATTCATCGAGGGCGTGCGTGGCATAGTTGTAGTCATCGGTGCTAGGGAGCAGGGCCTTCGCTGGACGGAAAGGCGAGAGTCGCCTTCGACGCCCCCTTCCCCTACGATTAATTTGCGGGCCCACCGGCGAGCGAAGCGACGACAGAACTTTTAAGAAATCGTGCACGGCCTCTTAAAATGCTTTTTAAGAATATCGGGGATCATTTTCAAAAATTCACTTCTTGACAAAAAATTAACGAACTTTCGGTCGCCTCTATCGCGTACTTTTTCGAGAGAGGTGTAGAACGATTCGAATCGCAGGGGTTCGTAGGTAAAATTTGTCCGGAAGAATTGATATTGCAATGGAATTTCCGCCTTTCCCTTGTAGATTATTCATACGGATGCCTAAAGGTCGACGATTGAAATACTACCGACGAGGGCCGGACTTTTGTTTATGATCCGAGAAATAGCTCCCTTCCGGGCTTTAGCGCCCCAGGCGGTCGCCCGTGTCGGCCGCCCCTTGCGACGGCCCTGCTAGTGAGTGGTGTTAGAACGTACAGTAAAACACTTCGAGATAGTGGCTAGTATCGAGATATACTACAGGCAGGGGCGGATCAAGAAACTTCTCAAGAGGGGGGGCGATTGCCCCTCCACCTATCGAATCCGCCTCTGCCAACTGCCCTATATTTTGAAAATCCCTACTCCTATCAGAATCCTTCTTTCCCTTGCTATACAGACCTAATCTGCGGCGTATAATTGAGGATTTTTGCGCGGAATGAATTGAAGAAAGCGCCCAGTGGAGTGCAATGCAGTTATCCAAGGAGGGGGCGATCGTCCCTCCCCCCTTGGATCCGCCACTGACTACAGGTGATTTTATTCAGACGCGATAACACAATAGAGCAGGGTGAGCCTAATTAATACATTTCGGTGCTTTGGCGAGCCGTATTAGAAGACATTAGTGACTTGGATTAGAGTTTACGTCGGAACTTACTCAAGGGATTATATGTGATTTTAAAACTGAAAATAGAGTTTTAACCATTTTTAGCGTAAACATTTCGCCAGGCAATGTGTTATGGCAACATTCGAACTTGAAATTTACATAATTATCTGTAATAAATATCACAGACCATATCTTCACCAAAGCTTCGCGGGCTGGATGTGGCCCGCGGGCCGTAGGTTGCACGCCCCTGCAATAGAGCCTTTAACGAGGATTTGTTCGGTTCAGTGGCACCTCCTGCCAATCTGTATTGCCGGCTCGCACGATAGAAATGTAAATTTGCAAATAAATGGATAGATAGGATGAAAAATGTGAAGAATGATGTTTAACCGACAACAATCACTGACCTGCCTTCTGACAAGTTCTCTATTATGATGATTATAATTACTTTTACGCAAACGTTCATGATCATACCGGTTTTTTTTAAGCCTCCCGACGATTTCGATTTACTTTTGATCTCGTGAGGTAATCGGCTTACTTTTTAATGTGGGGCGGTTTTTTCCCTGGTTATTTATTATTCAGTATGGTTATGTAATAGTTGATACATAAGTCTGTAAGTAAATAAAGCATTCGAAGCACCTGAAGTGTAAAGGTCGTGAGGGAATAATTGATAGAAGTGCTGTTGACTAAGTTGCCTTAATAATACATAAACAACTGGTAGGGCCGTTCCTGAAATCAGACGTAAACAGGTCCATCGCTCAACAAAGGCGTCTCTCTTTTTACCCCTCCCTCTCTCTCTTTACCCACTCCATTCTCTCTCCTTACCCACTCCTCCCTCCCTCCCTGCCTTCATTCATTCATCTCGCCAAACCGGAAACGGAGATTCGCATTTGAGCACATGTCCTCCGAGCTCGAGTTAACGCCGCTGTTTTGTTTTTCTCGATTCATCTCTTCGGAAACCCTTTCGATTTCTCCATTCTAGTTAACTTTCCGTTGTTTACAAACTTCTCGCTCGCTTCACGTTATTCCAATACCATTCGCCGCATACGCTTTAGCTTCGTGTTGCTGAAAAGTGTAATTATTTGAAAGAAATTCTCGGGCACCATTGACTATTCAACAACTCGATTACTAGGGTATGTATCGCGTGAGGCGCGACTGGTTTTGAAGCTTGGTTTCAATTATCACAGGTGACAAGTGTTTTTTTACCGGTCGCGTTCTTTGAGGTGGTAACCTTGTTGTTGCTGACAGCGGCGAATCCAAAATTCCCATCTGGGATTATTCTCTCCAATCCCGTAAATTGCAAGGGAAAAAGGTGAAAAAGTTAATATCGATAGGTTGGGGTGCTTTATAGTGTTATCCGTCGAAGGAATTCGAACGATTTGAAGCAGATAGTGAGCGTCCATCGACGAAAATGATTGATCCTCCAACTCCTTAAGTGATGGAAAGGTTGAGTGGGCGTAAAAGTTACAAAAGACTGTTGTATTTAATAGTAATGAGCGACAATTGTGAATTTCCGGCTGTTTACTCGACCGTTCTGTGGTTGCAGGAGTTATCTTGATCGGTTGTGTTTACTTTCTCTTTCAGCGGTGTTATCTTTATAATCGACGAACAATTATTTTTGCGATTTAACGTGTTTCCATGTATTAAAATTTTCCTTAGAGTTAATATTTTCTGCTAGAAGGTCAGTAAAAAAATATTCTGACGAAATTTTTAATTGCGGAGGGAATTTTATAGATTATTATGGCGTTGCCTACCTTAGAGCTTGATCGGAGAGTTAATTATCTTTTTACTATTTTCGGATAATTTTTTGAATGTTTGTGGAAAACTTTTGTGCGATGGCTGTGTCTTAGAAACTTGTTAGATGTGTTTTCCATACGTTCCGTCGGACATGTTTTCGCCTTTTGTTTCTGCTAGAATAATATTACTTGTCAAAATCCATCATTACTACATTGGTAAATAGAGACAAAGGGATCGTGGGATTCTCGGCCAGTAATTCCTGACAGCTTTTATTGTTTTTAAACATACGCCGCATGGGAAACCGATTAAGATTGTTGTTTCACTGCCACGAGAAAACCGTTGCAGCGCAGATCACCCGTAATTCTCGTTATATTCAAAGACGCTTTGATCGCTTAGCTCTGTTAACTGTCTTCCGGGAGGACGTTGCGATTCGGAGACAAGGCGTGAATCAGTCGACGAGATTTACGCAAAACATTTCGTTTTAATTAAGTGCACCGTATCTTCTACCGGTGGAATGGACGTCTCGTTGCATGGATCCAGGAGCTGGGCCGTACAGGCGACAACGCCGCACGCACGCAGTCGCCTCCCCCTCAAACACGCTTCCAGATGCAACATACCGAATGGGTGGCGTTTGAGGGAGGCTGGAACGATTGGCGGGGGGGTGAGAGGGGGAGGGTGCAAGGGGTCTGGGCCAGAATCGCGTCTGCTTCGTCTTCCCTCTCCTCCGGCTGAGAGCGGTGCAGGGAGAGGAAGGGAGATGTAGGGGGGAGGGGCGGTAAAGTGAGAGGTGGGGCGTGGGTGAGACGGTGAAAGTGAGCGGCGTCCGTTCCCACGCCCAATTCCCGCGCAGGTTATCTCCCTCGACGTGCTACACGCTACAGTAATTGTCGTGGAACGATGATAAATATAGGTTGCGAGAACAGTAACATTGATTTAATTTCGGAGTATTCGTACCGGTGTCTGCCTTTTATTAATAACTTTTATATTAACCTCACTCGATATGTGGGTGTGTGTGTATACACACACACATACATACATACTCAGTGGCGTAGCTAGGGTCTTCAGCGCCCGGGGGCAAGGCATCTTTTGGCGCCCCTAAGGGGGGAGGGGTCATATTCCCAGTCTGGTCCATATGACATTTTTTCTTGCCGCCAAGTTCCAGGGGGAGGGGTTTACGGAGTCTTCTGCACTCAATTTAGCGTGTTGGCGTCTTTAAGCAATTCTCTGTTTTGCTACCCCTTGCAACAAATATATTTCAATGGGAAATTGGTGCGAGTAAGGCTAGATGGCAGGAGATACGTCAACTCAATTGCAAACCCCCCTGGCCCGTCGGCGCAACATTGTTTACAAGTGACAGAGACGTACCTAGGCGATATGGTGCCTATGGCCAAATTTTAGGAAACACCTTGGTTATGTAGGATATCATTTTTTCTGAGTTTTAATAAAGAATAATAGCGTTATTATTATATATAAATTAAAGTTTGTGTATTAAAATAATACTTATTTAAGGGAAATGCAAAACAAGAGTGTAACCCGAATCCCGAAGAATGAGCGATAATCCCAAAGACTTCGGGTGAGGCATGAAGAGGTGGCAACCTGAGTTGCCACCTCAGTTTCGTCAATGACCCGGAGATTTCCTAATTTAACCCGGAGATTCTCATAAGTGAAGAAATTGAAGTGTGTTTGCTGTTTTTAAATGTTTAATACAAAAGAGATAGTTTTCATAGAAATGTGAATGTGATGAGCCATATCTTGTCTTTCTCACGCACCTTGCCGGCTGACTCGAGCACCAACGAAAGATTGCAGTGCTACGTTACAACAGAGCCACCAATCCAAAAATCACAGAATAAATGTAGTAATCAGAGCTACGAGCCATTCGCTGAGATTCAGAATTTGTCGTTGCTGTAGATATGGCGGGAGCAAATACCTACACCTAAATGCGAGTCACCCACAGTTTTAGCTGCTGATGCGATAAGATATTTGTGCGTTTCGCAAATTAGACGTGTTTCTTGTAAGATTCTAAAGCCTCCTGTGTTTCCAAACTGAAAATAAATGTGCTGACCGAAGAGAAAATGTAGTATCGAGGCCCTCGAGACTGTTTGCTTCATAGAGAGCATTCTGACTTATGTGCGCATGTGACGATATACACGTAGCATGGGTTTGAGATTAGACTTCGGACAAAACCCAAGCAATAGCTATGGTCAGTAAAAAGCACCATCAATTGTAAGGCCTTCTAAAGCGTATTTTCAAAACATGGTAACTAATCTTGCTGCCTTGAATTGTGGAGTGTCTAGGGTGGTCACATATGGTTGACTATTTTAAGAGACAGATCCTTAAAAAAAACCGGACTGTTAAAAATTTTACGGGACTTTTTTAACTTTGAAATTAAGTCATGAAAAATATTCTTTGAAGTAAGAAAAAATTATGTTTTTTTCAAACAAACCTACGCAAGATAAACGCCTAACAAATAAAAAGAAAAAACAATTATTTTTGAATATTAAAACTAAATTGCACGCAATACTAAGAACATATTCACAAAGAATAGTTTTCGTCACAGTAAGAAATAAACAATATTTCTCGTAAGATTTTTTGCGCTTCAGAAAATCTTCATTAGTAAGAACATAATTATAAGTAGTTGCTTTTCACCCGCAGCTCTGCTTTTACTGCACTTCTGTCTAATCTGTTCCTATTGTCATACCATTTATTACGACATAAAGAAAATATTCTTTCCACAAGAGCTTTAATAATTAACTTAATAATTTGCATCAGCTTACAAAATTATTTTTTCGCAAGATTTTAATATCCCATTCCATTTATCTATGAGAGATGAAATCTCGTTTGTAACTTTTCATAAAAGTGGGTTCAATTTTGTAAACTCTTCAGACATTACATTACATTAATTAAGTGCTCGAAATGGAAAATATTACGAAACGGAACTCTCGGGAGGAAAATATTACAATTCGGAACTAATCGCCGATATTTTCGATACATGTGCGGTCTAGGTTCGTTCCAGCTCATTCCGGCACTGCATTATAAAAAAAAAAATACGGGGCATGTGATTACACTCAGGGCCGGCTCAACAATACAAGCAGACCAAGCGACCGCTTGGGGCGCCGAATTTTTAGGGGCACCAAATTTTCCTGGCAAAAATTTTCCATTTGGTTTTCCATTGATATGTTTAGGTTTGCAGGTTGCGAATGAATGTGAAAATTTGACTTCAAATGAATGTTCAGGGGCAGCTCTACTCCGAATGGTAAAATAGTATTTCCGAAAGCGGCTTCCGAGAAAACTACCGAATACAGATGGCTGGATGTGGTTTTTCCAACATTTTATTACTGTTAAGGTATGTACACATATGTGCATTTCCCGGCAGCAGAACAGCGAAACGCGCAGCGGATCGAGCAGCGAATCAAACCTTGCAACAAGAGGGCGCTCGGCACGGTGTTGCAAATCGTTGTTCGCCTGTTTTCCGCCAGTATCCTTTCGGTCTCCGAGTAGACATGACTTCTCTTCAAGTAGCTGCTGCAGCTTATATTTTTGTGCATAAATACGCTTCCAAGAAGAAAAGAAGGAAAATTGGTTTCGTTAAATAAATAAATTATGTATCTGTTCGCGCCATTTAAAGGATTGAATACTGTCGTAATAATATATGCGCGAGAGGGAGCCACCTGGGGCATGAGTTCACGACTCACGGATTGGTCGCTGTCGGGGTTTTATGAAGGCACTGGTTCTCGGTGGAAGTGGGTCGAAGGTTGTCGTCGTGGACGGAGAGTTGTTGGAGAAGTCTGTCGAAGGTTGTCGTCGTGGATACCGGAGGAGTGGGGATCGACAAGGAGGAGCCTAATACTGAAGGCAAGAGAAGAGGTGAGTGGTGGATTATTGTCGCGGGTTTGGGTTCCAGTCTCAGTGTCTCTCGCATAGAGTTAAAATTAGATTACAGTCCACTTCGTTCTCGTGCAAATCGCAAACAATTTGGTCCTTCGGGCCGGATGGCTTATGGGTTTTATGAAAATTTGTCGTTAAATGAATTTCGTCTTCGTTAAAGTTTGTCGGCTTTCCTCCATATCTTTTCGCTGAGAATTTGATACATTGTATAGTAAAGTGGCATTTGTTGCATTTTTCGTTTGGTAAGCATGCCTACGATCGAAGAATTATTAGTAGAGTTAATTTCGCAGAAAATTATTCGTATCGAGGAGGTGGCTAGTCGGGTCGAAAGGGATCCGGCTAACAAGAAAGATGCGGCGTTATTGCGGGTAATGTCGGAAGGATTGGATCAAATGTTTGATCGCTATCATGAAATTCTGGCGAAAATCGTGTTGAATTATAAGAAACAAAATGATGACCAAGACCAAGTTTTTCTGTCTAAGATTGTCCAGTTTGAATCTAGTTACTATAACATTAAGGCGGTATGGAAAATTATGCTTCTTTTGGAGGGATCGGGGTCAAATAAAGATGCGTCAGTTTCTCCTAACATGACCAGGCCAGGGATATCGGGCATTGCGCTACCCAGATTGAACTTAACTGAATTTAATGGAGACCTTAAGGCATGGCAAGGTTTTCATGACATGTTTGAGGCTACGATTCATTGTACTGAATTGTCTGATATACAGAAATCTATGTATTTGCGGTCATGTCTAAAAGGAGAAGCTACTGGGTTTGAAATTAGTGGAGCGAGCACCCGAACAATTGCGAACTTTCGTTAGCTTGTTGACGGAATATACGGGCGCTCTAACGGTGTTAGGGCATCGCGTCGAAGATTGGGCCGTACTTCTTTTGTTTATTTTACGAAAGAAGCTCAGCGCAGATCTGAGAGAGAGAGGTGTGAGAAAAATGTTTCGGAGGAAGGGTTGTCGACGGTGAAATGTTTTATTTCCTTCTTGGAAAAGGAGGCTTGGGTGCTGGAAGCAGCCAAATGTGGGCCTTCGAAAGGAAGTTCGCGCGGTATTAGATCATCGGGAATACAAATGGAGAAAAAATATAAATTGTATGGGGCCCGGACTAGTACTCAGGTGGCAAGCACGGATGCATGTCCTTCTCCCGCGTCTTTGAAATGCGTATTATGCGGAGCTAAGCATCCAATATACTTGTGCGGAAAATTTAAAGGTTTATGTGTAGATGATAGATTTCGTGTGGCGAAGGAATACCGCCTTCGCCTAAGTTGTTTGCAGTCTGGGCATTTGATTAAAACTTGTCGCAGTCGAAACCCCTGTCGGTACTGTTCGTTTAGTCATCATTCATTGCTGCATTTCACTCCACGGAATCAAGCCTCGGGTAATGAAAGGGTAGTCAAGAGCGTGGAAAAGGGAGCGAATACAGAAAGCACCTCCGTTGCTCAAGGAAAAATTGAAGGTGCGACTATAACGTCGGCCACTCCTGTGGAAGCAGTTATTGATTCATCAAAGACCCAGGTGGAAGTTACAAAGTACGTTGTTTTGTTATCCACCGCACAAGGTCGGGTGCGGGACCGACATGGAAATTATCAGAGTGTAAAAATTTTGATTGACAGCGCAAGTCTAGGAACATTAATTACGAAGGCGTGCGCTCTGCGCTTGGGTTTGCCTATTCAAAGGATGATCACGTCCATTTTCGGTTTAGCTCAAACATCGGTGGGCGTCGCTCAAGGGAAATTAATTTGTGTATTAGAGCCGACTCCGAAGATGGGGGCATTAGAGCTTGAAGCCTTAGTTATAGAAGATATTGCGCGTTGCCCTACGATGGAGGTAGCAAGGCAGCAGTGGCCGCACATACGTAATCTTACGCTGGCGGATCCATCGTATTATCGTCCTGAGGCTATTGATATTTTGCTGGGTGCCGAATGGTTGGGCACAGTAATGATTGGTAATGCAGTAATAGGTCCAAAGGGCGCTCCGTGTGCAATGTAGACAGTTTGGGGCTATTGTTTAGTGGGAAAGGTGCCTCAAGAGGCCAACCGCATTGATTCGTTTTCCTTGACGATGGAATCTCAATTGGATTACATTATTCGGAAATTTTGGGAGGTGGAGGAACCTCCGGTCACTCATAACCTAAGTGAGGATGATAAACAATGTGAATCTCACTTTCAGTCAACCGTATCTAGATTGGAAACTGGTCGTTACGTAGTTGAGCTTCCTTTTCGAAGTGATGAGGCGCTGTTAGGAAACAGTCGAAACAGTGCATTTCGCCGGTTTCACCAACTTGAACTGCGTCTTGATAAACAGCAGAAACTTAGGCAATGCTATAATGCCTTTATGGCGGATTACGAGGCGCAAGGCCATATGATTAAGGCCGTGGAGCCACCGATAGTCTCCACGACCTTTTATATTCCGCATCATTGCATTTATCGCGACGGTGATAAATTCGAAAGGTTTCGAGTGGTCTTTGACGCCTCCATGAAGACTGAAAACGGCCCTTCGTTGAATCAGATCTTACATAGGGCCCAAAGCTGCAGTAACATCGTTGATATTTTGTTGTTATTTAGAATGCACAAGGTAGTTCTTATCGCGGACATTCGCCAAATGTACCGGAATATCTGTGTTAGTAAGAGGCATTGTGATTTCCAGAGAGTGTTTGGCGTGCAAGTTCGGAACAGCCGCTCGTCGAGTATAGTCTTACAACAGTAACCTATAGAGTGGCATCGGCCCCATACTTGGCAATAAGAACGTTGCAACAATTAGTCGAGGATGAAGGGGAATCTTACCCGGCCGCAGCGCAAGCTCTTTGCAGAGCAACTTACATGAATGACATCGTGTTGTCGAGTCCTCCAGCGGAGGAGGCGGTAAAGGTTAGAAGTTGTTGTCATTAGGTGGTTTTTCACTGAGGAAATGGACGGAGAATTGTTGGAGAAGTTTGTCGAAGGTTGTCGTCGTGGATACCGGAGGAGTGGGGATCGACAAGGAGGAGCCGAAAGTTCCCTAATACTGAAGGCAAAGAACCCAAGAGAAGAGGTGAGTGGTGGATTATTGTCGCGGGTTTGGGTTCCCTTCTCAGTGTCTCTCGCATAGAATTAAAATTATATTACAGTCCACTTCGTTCTCGTGCAAATCGCAAAAATACATAGCTTTTCCTGTTCCACGGCTTTTACAAATTTTTGCTCTTTCCCGCCGGAATGATGATAACAAGCTTGACATCATTTTCTGACATTCATCACCTGAGAAGCCGACTTCAGTAGCGATCTCCTCCCGAGCATCATTTTTCATTAATTTATTAAAATGGTTCTTGTTTTTTGCATCCCAAAGAACCTGCTTGCTGCTATAGATTTCAATAAATTTCAACAACATTTCATTTGGCCACTCCATTTTAATAATACACTCTACAACTGAGCGATATACACATGCGAACAACGACGTGTCTTTCTTGGTGGTAAGATGATAACTGAATGTAAACACGTCTACGCTCTCTAAAATGTTGCACGCCCGTCCAGACAGGTTGCAACGTGCGCGCGCAACATCCTTTGATGGTTCGCTGAAATACCGTCTACGCATGGATCGCCAGAGTGTTGCGCGGAAATGTTGCACGTTCGTGTTCGCCAAAATGTTGCGCTACTTTGCTAGGTTCGTTGTTCTGTTGCAGGGAAATGCGCATATGTGTACATACCTTTACATTCTGGGGATCTTTGCCGATCGGGTGAAAGCAGTTCTCACCACCCCTAATATTTTTAGCTGATTCCCTCTGTGATTTGCCACCCCCGACGGTTTCTCTCCGGGTGCAATGCACCCCATGCGCCAAAGGCCTGAAGAGAAGCATTCCCTTAGGTTGGAGGGGGGGAGAGAAATGCCTCGGCATCGCCCCCGCCTTACTAGCCTCTGCAGTCTCATCAGAAGTTGGCCAACGGGAGACATTTGCAAGGGTGCCCAAGAGCCAAGGAAAACCTTAAAAAGTCCGAGGAGGATGCGGGATGTCCCAAGACTCTCCCTCCTGCGCTTCCTCTTTGATTCCACGTGCATTCATTCAGGCACATTCAAAATTCTCGGTGATTGGTTGCGGCTCTTGTTTGAGGACGAAATATATATCTTTTGGGTTTCTTTTACTGCTTCTTAGTAATTGCTACGCTGTGTTAGGGTGTGTGAGGACGGGGTACATATTCTCACACCACTGTTTTCAGCCCCTTCTCCTTCAACATTTCCTCCTCCCTCGCATTTTGCTTTGGTGACATCGAAATAGAAATGTTTGTCCGCATTAGTTCCAATACGCCCATCGCTGTGGAAAAGTCAGTCGAGTGGTGTGCGTCTTTTAGTGTTTGAAGAATCTGTTATCAAGTTATAGCAGTTTTTTTCTATAACAGGTTAGTTTTCCTTGGGCATAATTGATGTTTTTGTCTTTGCTCAAGAAGAGACGTCAATATTTAGTGTAATTGGGAAAAATACCCATTGATAAAAGCGGGTGTTTCACCCTGAAGTTGGAGCTATACCTAGTTTACGATCAACGAAGAATTTCTAAACCAGGAATTTAGTATACACATATTTTTATTCGATCTTTTTCTATACCTATATCTTTCACGTTGTATGGTTAAATTATTTTTTAATTTAATTCAAATAAGTTTGTTGCTATTATACTCTTTCTTGAATCAACCTTTCATAAGTAGTTTAATGTAGAGGTTTTTCTCTTTAAAATTTGAGGTAATTAACTCTATTATTGGGAAATTTTATTTCCTTTAAGAAATTCATCCTGAAGGTCGTTTTAAATTTTCAATTTTAAATTGGTAACAAATTCGTGAGCTGTTTCTGTAACGAAAGTTGTCCTTTGTTGTAATGATTCCAGGTAATAGACGATGTTTATCTTGCTGTTTAAGTTCTTAATCAGTCATAAAGTTGGAGTCTCATTTGTTCACGATAAAGCCCGCTTTTCATCCCAACCCATATGTTTTTAATAATTTTTTTTCGGAACGTCTTTCCAAAGGCACTTCCACGATAAGGTTTGATTCGATTCGTTTTGTCACTTCTTTTTCCCCTGCATCCTTCCTTTGCAATATTCACAGACTCCCAAGTGCATTTTGCAATCAAGAATCAATTTCATCCTTTCTATTTCATTCCAAGACCAATTTGTACCATTAGCTTTAGATAAGTTCGTCACTGCCTTTATTCATGCGTTTTGCAACGAATGAATAAGGCAATGTGTCGATGTTGAATTTTCGATGCCCTTTATGAAACTTACTGCACTAGCAAGTTTGACAACCATTGATTGAGCCCCCGAATTTTAATGCAAAATTTATGTATCGATGGGGCGCCATAATTGAAATCTGCTTTGGGCGCCAATTGAGCCGGCCCTGATTACACTAAGTGTATCTGAAATCAATATATCTATTTTCATAAAAAAATACGGGACAAAGTGCGTCGCGTATTGATTTCACACAGGACGCGGAACACTTGAGGAAAAATTGACCAAAAAACGGGACGTCCCGTAAAATATGGGATATGTGGTCACTCTGGTCCGTGTATGCTGTTCACCCGGAGAATTTTACCCTTAACCGGGAGACTCCAGGTCAAATCCGGAGAGATGGCCACCCGAAGCGGGACTTCACACATATTTTGTAAATATTTTTCTCTGACCCGCTTACGATTGCCATTTCTTAAGTCTCAGGGACCATAAACGTAAACAAGCTACAGTACCAGTGTATATATAAATGAAAGGGTGATTCATTACATCTCGGGCAATTTCCCAGAAACATTTTTGATGACTCGCGCCTCTTTTGTCTTAATCCGTTAGGATATTACATTCAGGGCCTATGGGTGCAAGGGGTGCATCGCAACCAGGCGGCAACATATTAGGGGCGGCAATTCACAGGCAGAGGCAAAAATCCCTTAAGTTTGTGTTTTACACAATATATTTCTTAAATTAAATACAACATTTAATCTAAAAATCGAATAAAATCGGGGCCAGGGTGCTTTTATAAGTCCGTAAGGGAAGGCATAAACTGCTTGCACCCGGGAGGCAAATATGCCCGGCGCGGGCCTGATTACGTTACTCCGCGACTTCCTAGCGGATCTGCTTTCACCAGGGGCTGATCCAGAAACTTCTCAAGGGGGGGATCGACCCTCCACCTATCGAATCCGCCCCTGCCAACTGCCCTATATTTTGAAAATTCCTGACCCTGTCAGAATCCTTCTTTCCCTTGCTATACAGACCTAATCTGCGGCGTATAATTGAAGATTTTTGCGCGGAATGAATTTAAGAAAGCGCCCAGTGGAGTGCAATGGGGTTATCCAAGGAGGGGGCGATCGCCCCCCTCCCTTGGATTCGCCACTGGCTTTCACCGATAAAAATCGGTCCGTGTGTTAGCGCCCCTTAAGCCCTGCGCCCTGGGGCAACTGCCCCCTGCTCGCTGTTTCTTCGTTCCTACCATGTACCTATTGGATTTAGATTAGTTTAACGGGAATATGTTTTGAATGTGAGTTTAATGATTATATTTTATAAGGGATGTATGTTTGGTTTTTAATAACATATTAAGAAAATTAGTTGAATAACTCGATAAAAAATAAACTTCGAGGGCTGAAATTCCCGGAGATTAAAAATGGCTGTGGTATAGAGCGTTAAAGAGAGAGAGAGACAGACAACCAGAATTTGGATTTTAGTAATATAGGTAAAAATACAAATAACATGAATACTGCGTTCGATATATTTGCATTAAATTCATCTCTTCGGTCATTTCGAGCAAGTTTTAATCTTATTTTCGATCTTTAAACCTTTATTTAAGTGCATATGCACGGAAATTACCGAGGATAACAACACCGGTAACCATGGAATCTTATCGTTGAAGTGTTGAGAAATTTACCAAAACTCGAGTATAAATTCAAAATATGAGCGAATTCCAATGAGATTGAGTATTCGACGGTAATAATAAGAATCCTCATTCATTTTGGCGTGTTTTAGCGCAAATTTCTTGTCGATAACTTAATTTTAAGATATTTTAAAAAGTAAAAGAATGAATCCTTCAAACCAAAAAGGTAATTTTTACGTGTTTTGTAGTGGGAAACGACATTCGAACCCGTGACCTTTTTCGAAATTTTGTAGTCATAACGTAGAGATTCATCAACACAGAAATCCTGAGAAATTTCAGAAATATCATCATCATAGGTAGTCTGTCCGTTGACAGGTCCGTGATTATTCTAGGTTAAACTTGGTTCTCCATATACTCCCATTTTCCGCAGTTTTCTTCATGACTTGATAGCTCTCTTTCCCTTTCAAGTCGTATACTAGCTGAAACCTTTTCCTGCCTCTTTCTCTTTTTCCATCCAGTTTTCCTTCTAGCACTTCTTTAATCATGCACTCTCTCCTCAGGTAATGCCCAATCCAGTTCGCCTTCCTCTTTCTGATCGTCTGTATAATCGTTCGCTTCTCTCCTATTCTTCGTAGTACTTCCTCATTTTTCACCCTATCTGTCCATTTTATCTTCAGCATTCTTCTCCATGTCCACATTTCGAAGCTTTTCAAGTATTTAATATCATTTTTCCTTAGCGTCCATGTTTCTGCTCCGTACAAAGCTATACTCCACACATAGCATTTTATCAACCTCTTGCGGATTTCCTGCTTTATAGTTCCCGTTAGCAGGAGTTTCTTTCTTCTGATAGCGGCTTTTGCTTTTGTTATTCTACTCCTGATTTCATCTGTACATTTTGCTTCTCTCATTATGATGCTTCCAAGGTATTTATAATCTGAAACTTGTTCTAATGGCTTTCCTCCAATACTTATGTTCAAATTTTCTTCTTCTTTACTTGATATTCGCATAACCTTGGATTTTTCTGTATTAATTTCCATACCGTATTTTCTACCTGTTATCGCTAGTCTATTTATCATTTTCTGGAGTTCCTTTTCCTTTCTTGCTAGAAGTACTTGATCATCCGCGTATTTCACTGTTCTTATAATCCTTCCTCCGATTTTGAAATCTCCCGTGCCTTCTAACGCTTCCTGCATTAGTCTCTCTCCATATATATTGAATAGAATCGGCGATAGACAGCAGCCCTGTCTTACTCCTCTACCGATATGTACTCCGCTGGTGTCCGTATTCTCCAACCTGACCTTTACAACTTGATTCACTAATAGATTCCTGATCAGTCTCCTGTCTTTCCAGTCTACACCTATATCCTTTAATATCCTCATCAGCAGTACCCAATTTACTCTATCAAAGGCCTTCAGAAATATATATATATATATGTGCAAGGAAAAGGAAAGATAATTATAAAGGTGGGTGGCAGCAAGGTGTTGGAGGAAGCCCAGTGGACACTTACCAAAACTGGAGAGCCGCTGAGAGTGCTGAAGACACACGAAACACAAATTTGAGAGCTTTTCGTGCTGAAGCCCTTTGTCAGCAAAGGATAGAGAAGTACTGTTTGAAATGACGCACTGGGTAGGGATATAAGAGGGTGATGCGAGGAGTTTGAGGATAGGCGGGGAGGGGAAATACTAATAAGGCTAGCGGAGATTGAGACCGGGGTTGGGTGGGGGGGTGGAGAAAGAATGAAGTAGATGTATATGGGCTAATTCCCACTGTCGAAGTAGCGGGGGGGGGGGGAAGTCGTCTGGTAGGGCGCGGATAATCCTTACATTAAACCAAGTATTAAAAGATACCTTGTGTAAATTAGCGCGAGAGGCCACCGGAAGGGGACGTTATTCCGGTGGCCGTTCATTCTTATGTTAAGAGGATTGCTGGTGAGGCCAACGTAGAATGCAGGTCAGAGGGTGCAGGTGAGGAGGTAAATGGTACAGTTACTTCTGGAGGTGATGGGGTAAGTGATGTTGGTGGAGGGGCTGGAGGAGGAAAATGAGGATGGGGCATTGGGGTTTGCCGCAAGGTTGAGATCCTGCAGCGGATGGAGGGTTGGAAATGGGTAGTTCTTTCTTCCACAGGTTATTTCCCAAATTGGGAGCCCGGCGGAAGGAGTGAATGAGGGAATTGGTGAAGGGGGATTGATGAGAGGGGGAAGAATGAATTGGGTGAGCAGCATGGTGTATTTGCTTGTGGACCTCGTGGATACCTGGGTGGAAGAGGGTAGTAAGGGTGAGTGAAGGGGTAAGATCAGGAATAGGAGGAGTGAGGGGGTGGTGTCTATAGGTCTATAGGTGATTGCCCTTAGGATCTGGTCACGGATCAGGCCCGGTGGGTAACCACGTTTAAGAAGAGCATCTTCGAGGGTAGAGTAATATTGAGAAAGATACCTCCTATCTCAGCAAATCCTCCATCCTCGGCGGGCTAGGGCATAGGGGATAGAGGTTTTACTGTGTAAGGGATGGCAGCTATTGAAGTGGAGGCATCGGTGGGCTTTATGTGGACACCGGTGCGGATTTTTCCGTCTTGAATAGAGAGGTCGAAGTCCAGGAAGGTGATGTTAGAGGTGGAAGTATTGTGGGTGAAGGAAAGCATGGGGTGAGAGGAGAGGCATGACAACAAGGATTGGAGGGAGTTGGGTCCATTGGGCCAGATGAGAAAGATATACAGAGTGAGCACAAAAGAACTTTACACTTTCAAAATGATACAGAAAACAAATGTGATGTGCTTAGAACTTCACACCTACATCAGTCGGTAGAGAAACTCTCAATGTTTTGTACACACCTCACAGAGACTCGATATGTGCTCCGCGAGTCACACGGCAGATTTCGAGAAGATAATCTAACTCGTCCCAAACTTTGTGCCGAGTGTCCCTAGTAATGGAAGCTATGGCAGCTGTGATTCGCTGCTTCAACTCTGGCAAAGATAGCAACAAAGGCGGGAGGAACACTTTGTCTTTTAAGTAGCCCCACAAGAAGAAGTCGTCCTTTTCAATCTTGGCTAGGATCTCGCGGCAGAATTCGTATCGTACTGCCAAATCTGGTTTCAGAACCTGGACCAATTGAAGTTTGTACGGTTTTATAAGTAAACGCTTACACAGGATTTTGGAGACGGTTGTTTGTGGTTGCTGCAACTCACGACTCGCTCGGCGCGTTGATTTTTGTGGGCTGTGTTGGAAGCAAGCCCGAACACTGTCCACAGTTTCATCAGACACAGAAGGCCGACCAGGACTCTTGCCTTTACAAATGCACCCTTTCTGCTGGAATGTCTTGTACTTGGCGTAAATGGTTACTCGGTGGGTGGCTCCATTTAAAGTTTTGTGCGAAATGTACGTTGCACAGCTGTTACAGACTTTTTTTTTTCTAACTGTTGTGGGATAACCATTTTCAAAACTAGTGGTATCTAGTGGCGGGGGCGCGCAACAACAATCACCCAGGTCAATTGAAAAAACTTTGAGAGTTTCTCTATCGACTGATGTAGCTGTGAAGTTCTAAGTACGCCGCATTTGTTTTTTGTATCATTTTGAAAGTGTAAAGTTCTTTTGTGCTCACCCTGTGTGTGTATACACACACACAGTAAAACTCGTTTATAACGATCACGCCTAAAACGAAATCTCGGCTATAACGAAGAAATGTCTCGGTCCCTTGGACTTCTCCATAAGGGCATTGGTTAAATTTCTCGGATGTAACGAACACGCATTTTACGAATTCTCGGCTGTAACGAACAAATGTTTGGTCCCGTGGCAAAAAATGCCCCACATATAACGAATTTTGGCGAGCAGAGCGATAAGTAATGAATAGTTTCCGCCCGTTTACCGCGCACTTGTTCGTAGAGGTCCCCTTCCTCCATCTACCCCTTCCATACGCATTTCCACGCTCCCTTTGTTTTGAAATTGATATTAAAAATGTGAAATGTTTATGTAAATTAATGACCATAATAATAATATTAATTGAGCATTTAAAAATCGTATGTAACAGCAGTCGAACATTTTACATGCCGCGAAGTTGATAAGCATCTCTTTGCATATGTAAGTACGGCATTGAAGTCGACTCACTGCAAATACAGTAAAAGCTGTGTTATCCGGCTATCTTGGGGATTGTGGAAAGCCGATTAGGAGAAATATCCGGTTAGGGGAACGATTTTCGATTTTGACATCGCAAATTTAGCAATAACCAAACAAAATTGTGCTTAGGTTCACTATCGTACTCCCCAAACATAACTATGCATGGGGTTTGCATTTTCCATTTTAATTCTTCCACAAGTAGTCAGATATAGACACTATTTATCCATTCTTATTTAACACGCTTACATGCAAAACAAAAAGACTATTGAAAAGTTTAGGGCGTCCGGGAAGTTTGGGGATTACGGCAGTGAACCTGGTCCCAAAATTGAATTTATTGGATTATATGTTTCTTATTTATCTTTATAATTTATCTTTATTTACTGTATAGAAAAGGACGAAATTATTTAATTCTTCTGAACATTTCTGTGAAAACCAGTCATATAATATTTTATCCAGTTCCTCCATTTTTGACTTAAGAAGCGTATGATGTTTATTAATTGATTTACTCGTCTCAGAAGATGACACAAATTTCATTAATTTAGCCTTATTAGCCTTGATATCGTAGAGCGTGGAAGATCCGATCTTGAATTCTTTTGCTATGGCTGCTCTATTTTCTCCTTTCTGAATTCGTTTGAACAGCTCCAGCTTTTGTGTTAGCGTTAAACCAACCTTTTCTCTCCTGTTCCTTGCTTCTATGTATTTATTTTGATGCCATATTCAATGGATAGGTAATTTTTTAAATAATAAAAAGCGATAAAACTGGGAATTGTAGAAGTAGACCAAAACATCTAGACAATGCAAATGGCTTACGTAACCAAAAACGCCATGCTTACTTGGCAGCCACAGAAGTATACGGAGTAAATACGTAATATATACATCTAATATTTTAAGAAATTTGAAAGTGGAAGTTGTGGTATTACACATGTACAATTCACACAAAAATTCGTAAAAAAAGAAAAAGGAATACAAAATGAATTGTATTTGTGTAATTGCCGGTATCTAAGGGTGGCCGGTTCTAAATAGCCGGATAGCACAGTTTTTACTGTATGTTTATACGTGTTATATGGGACGTATAGGCCAAAAACCATGTTTCTCGTATATAACGTAGTTACGCTTATATCGAAGCAATGAGTTGGTTCCCTCAAATACGTATATATATATATATATATATATATATATATATATATATATATATATATATATATATATATAAGGGTAGCAACAAGGTGTTGGAGGAAGCCCAGTGGACACTTACCTAGAATGAAGAGCCGCTGGGGGTGCTGAGGACACACGAAAAACACAAAAGAACAAAAACTACACAAAAATGGAGCTTTCGGGCTGATGCCCTTCTTCAGCGACGGAGAAACCTGAAGAAGGGCATCAGCCCGAAAGCTCCATTTTTGTGTAGTTTTTGTTCTTTTGTGTTTTTCGTGTGTCCTCAGCACCCCCAGCGGCTCTTCATTCTAGGTAAGTGTCCACTGGGCTTCCTCCAACACCTTGTTGCTACCCTTATTATTACCTTTCCTTTTCCTTAAGTATATATATATATATATATATATATATATATATATATATATATATATAAAGAGGAACGTTTAGAATAGGTGCCGTACCACTAGCGCCGTAAGGCAAGCACTACCTAGTGCTTGAATCATAGACTTTGTTTACACATAGCAGTTTTCAAATGACTGAGCTACCACACAATTGCTTAGCTTCAGCGCCCTGACTGGAGCTAAATCTCCCTCCCCGTCCCGGAGAAAAGGGGGCCCGAAGCACAGCAAACATAGTAACGGTTGATAGTTGGGCAACAGTCAGGGGGTATGGAGATCGAGTCGTGATGGGTTTCATATCTCTCTCTCTATGCCAGCGAAGTAGCGCATCACTGCAGAAAGAGATCCTCACTACGTAGTTCTAATTCTGTCCAATAGGGGCGCCACAGGTACGTCACCTATACTATACTTCATATATATATATATATATATATATATATATATATATATATATATACACACACACACACACGGGCAGTCCCCGTTTTTCGTCGGTCCGCTTTTCATCGTTTCACTCATACGTCAGGTGCATTATGACACCACTGATTCATTCTTCCGACCTTGTGATCCGCTTATTCGTCGCATTAATGTTTTACGTCTTTCCGATTCAAATGAAAGTGCCTAAATGAAAACATTGTTTCATTCTTCCATCCCAGGGATCTGTTTACTATGTATGCCGAAATTACTCAGTTGTTTGAGATTTCGTCATTCCGATTTATCTATCGGACAAATTTGTGGTGACACCATCTATTGTCTAGCGGCAAAATTATGAACTTTTTAGTAAAAATTTCGTGTTTCGCGTATCTCTGGAAGTTTATCCTGTCAGTTTTTAAAATCCTAACAAACTGCAATAGTATTTTAAATGGGTATTTCCGGGAATCTTTGACTCTAGTGTTCTTGGTCAGGTACTAAAATGCTCATAAAAAGAAAATGGGGCATGCATCGAGCAGTGTGATAGCGGTGATGCAACGTACGTAGATCAAACTGAATGGTCCTACAAGTGGAGGAAAAAGATGTGATGACGATGTCATAAAAAATGTGTAATTTGCTTTTTATGTTTTACTAGCTGAAAGTACCCGGTGATGCCCAGGTTATGCCAGACACGTAACCAAGTGACCATGAGAAAGTCGCCTTTACACTGTAATCCATAAATCTTAAGAATTTTAACTTGTAAGAACATTCAAAATGGGATCGAATCTTTAATAAAGCATACTTACCTTCTAATTACAGCAAATGCCCCATATATTACTGTGCGGTATATGTGTCATTTACGAACCAAAGAAGCATTTGTTACTTTCTGGGGAAATGTTGGCGTCCTAGGAAAACTTGTAAAGATTAGACGTTTTACTCACAACCACAAACTGATGTCGAGTGACTTCTATGGATAGTATTATAAATGTGCGTTAGTAAGCATTACAGATGTATAATATAAAGGTTTTACTTACTAAAAGGTAAGATTCCAGCATACACACGATGAATTGTCGTTATAAACGCTTCCCATACGCAGTTAACAGAATAATTATCCTTACCTATGTACGTTGCTATACATCATTAATTTCTATGCTTAAGCTTAAACAACAGTTCGCAGCGAATAACGGTATTCTTTCACCTATTTGAAGGTTTAATTGGCATTAATTGAATCGGAGGCAACAATTACGGTCGCATTGACAACGTCGGAAAGAGTACGAAATATCCGTAAAATTTCGAAAACAGTTGCGTATTTCTGAATGATCCGACCGTGTAACATGT
The DNA here is from genome assembly GCA_036926305.1 of Uropetala carovei. NCBI lineage: Eukaryota > Metazoa > Arthropoda > Insecta > Odonata > Petaluridae > Uropetala > Uropetala carovei. Next base: position 2,811,473 of record JAXCHB010000172.1, on the reverse strand, counting down.
ATACATCGCAAGAATAAGATAGTATAGAGTTTTAGCCGTCGAATTAAGCAAAAACGAAGAAAATCGGTCCATATTTACATATTTTAACGAATGAAGGAAAAAAACCTTGCACTCTGAAAAATCGAAAATCCCGTGTAAAATATGGGAAAATAAAATTGTCTCCTGGATTCGGACCCGGGTCGATTTTGGAAATCCCGGGTACCCTATGTTACTCCTAGAGTCATATGAAGTCAATTTGCAAAGTTTGGTCCCGATAGCTCAAAGGGCGTGGGAATGTATAAGGAACACACGGACAGACATTCAATTTTATTATATAAGATTATGATGCATTGTATTGTTATGCGTATTTTCAAATTATTAAAAGTTTTAAGTGGAAAATTACAATTATATTTTTATGGTATATTTTTAAATGGAAATATTTCACATCGTTACCCCAGGAACATTGGACTTTATCCCTCAATTTAATGTTGTGTCTATGGAAATGAGTGATCCGCTTTTCGTCAATCCGCGTTTCGTCGCAGTTTTCAGGTACGCAACCTGACGTATAAGCGGGGACTGCCAGTATGTATATGTAGGTATATAAAGGTCAAAGATCGAACGTTATTTTTAGAGGAGAACAAAGATTGCCCAAAGCTTTATTTAAAATTTATAATCTTCGAACAAAGAAATTAGCAACGCATTCCAAGCTTAAAATATAAGAAACAAATATCGCTAAAATCTGTTAAAACTTAAATGGACGAATTAGAAAGGAAACAGTAGAGAAAAATCTAAAAAAAAATGTCCAAATAGAAGAAAAATAAATAAAAGACGAAAATATACCGAATTTTATGAAACTCTTGATAAAATGTTAAAAACGTCCAAATAAATTAATCTTGCTGGATATGTTAAGGTACCGTAATGAATATTACGTAGTCACTGCGTATGCGCACCAACTTTGAACTGCGCAAGGAGCAGCAGCTGGCTTTTTTCCGCCATTTCAGATACAGAACTTCTTGGTATATTTTTTCCTAAATAATCTTTGCTTATATGGCGGGAAATACGGTACTTACACTTTTAATTATGATACGTAATACTGGTTTAGAGGGTTAATATTAACATTTTTTTGTTACATCAGCAATTAGGTAGAGATAAAATTTGTAATTCAAAAGCCTTAAAAGAACTTGCAACGACTTAGAAAATTGCCAAATTTCACATCAAATTGTAATTGGGTAAAATTTTCAAGAAATATAAATCAGAAATTAGTTACAGATAAAATTTGTAATTTAAAAGCCTTAAAAGTACTTGCAACGACTAAGACAATTGCCACATTTCACATCAAATTGTAATTAGGTAGATTTTTCCAAAAATATAACGTGAAATATTGTTTACAAAATATTATTTCACAGATTGTTTGAGTTTTACACTTTCTGGATTTATGATCAATTTGTCTTGTTTTGTTTGTGTCAGTTTGTTGTTATTTCCATTGTGTTGTTATCAATAACTTCTATTTTTACTTCATCCTTAGTTATAGAAACCACTAGCAGAACTGCCCGTTGAATTTCAACGGATTTAGTGAATCTAAAACTTCGACCGTGTAACATGTAAACATCGTAAGAATAAGATAGTACACAGTTTTAACCGTCGAATAAAGCAATAATGAAGAGAATCTGTTCGCAATTACCTATTTAGATGAATGAAAGAAGAAAATCTTGCACTCTGAAAAATCGAAAATTACGTGTAAACTTATGGGAAAATAATTACTGAATTAAGCACCCCCCCCCCCCCCCCCAAATTTTTTCGCCATATAGCCTATGTTATCCGCAGGATAAAATTATTTACCTATGCGAAGTTTTGTGACGATTTCTTCAGAGGTTTGAAAATCACAATTTGTGGAAAGTCTGTCTAATTATTTAAATTACTTAACGTAGTTTTAAAAACAGTTTGCTTTGGAGAACTCTATGCCACACTTTGTGTTTCTTTCTTCGCAACTTTAGTTTATATGTTATTATTATTTCTTTTAGTTTATATTAGGTATATATTATTTCTTTTAGTTAATTCTAGCAGAATTTTCCGTTGAATTTCAACGGATTTAGTGAAGCTACTACAGCACCACATGCAAACTCTTTAAAATACATAGTAGATACTTTTTAACATACAATTAGCTTTTCTTAACAATCATATTAGCTTGTAACAATCCGTTTCCGAACGTATTGCATTCAAATGTAACGATAATTGTATTTCCTATCATATCATTTTCGCCAAATACTGCTTAATTTCTTGTGTAATTATGCCTCTGAAATGTTTACATTTATGTCTTGTAAGCAAGAAACCCGTGAAAAAGCAATGTACAGTTGTCCATGATTGAACACTGACTGGTAAATGTAAACCAGATACGTGAGCCTATTTACGTTAATAAACATTATAATGTAGAATATAATGATTTTACTTTCAACAAATGTAAGATTCCAGCATTCAATAGACGAAAGAAGGTTCAATTACTTTCATCAATCGTTATAAACGCTTCCTGAATAATAATCAGTAACTATTTACGTTGCTATCCATAAACATCGATCGTTTCGTTGCTTAAACAAAAGTGCGAAGCGAATAACGCTAAACTTTCGTTTATTTGTAAGCTTCATTGAAGCTAATTGAATCGGAGGTACAGCTTGTCCGTTTTGTGAAGGCAGCCGGCGACGCATGAGAGGGGAAGGTAAGGAAGGAGGAGGGGAATCGTAAGGGGAAAGACGTCACACGACATGCGCAGTAACGCCGTTTTGGTTTGGAAGATGATATCTTCCCTGGTCCTAAACACGGCCTCACCTACAAGCGGCCCCATTTCGAGGATGTACTCGTCCTGCGTGCGTATGTCGTACTGCGCACTGCCTTCGTAAAGCGGACAAGCTGTAACAATGACGGCCGCCTTGGCAACGCCCGGAAAGAGGACGAAAAATCCACAAAATTTGGAAACAATAGCGTATTTCTGAAAACTTCGACCGTGTAACATGTAAACTTCGCAGGAATTAGTATAGAGTTTTAGTCGTCGAATAAAGCAAAAACGAAAAAAAAATCGGTCCATATTTACGTATTTTAATGCTTGAAAGAAGAATACCTTGCAAGTCAAGAAATGGATTCATATGTGTTATCTTATGGAAAAATGTTAATCCTCTATATTGGCAGCACTGATTAATCCCGGTTGACCAAACCTTGACAGTTCACTAAGTTAGGATGTAAGAAAGAATCGTACCAATTTTGGTTATTCCAGCTTTTACCGTTTAGGAGGAGTTCGATGAACAAACACACAAACCAACAAACACGCCCTTCAAAATATATTATAGTAGATTACGTATTGTTTATAACGGTTGTCACGTAAATTGTTAATGCAGCAATACGCTCATTCCCGTGTTATTTAAATGGGAAAAATTAAAAGGGAAAAACATTTTTATATAAAAAAATGTAGTTCAAATCACTTCAAAAACCCATTTTGCTTAACTTTTTATTGCGGTTAAAATGGCGCCTTCTTCTTGCTTCTACGTTTTGTAGTTGTTGCGCTATAAATGCACAAACACATTCTTCAAAATATTTGTAGTAGAGATGGAAGAATGTGAAATTTCATTTGCTTGAGACTAAAAAGAAAAAAATAGATTACTTAAAAAAAGGTTTTTTAAAAAATAACATATATTATGCACTAAAAAGGAAAGAATAAAATTTTATTTATTTATTGATCGTCAGTTCGGCTGGTGAGGAGGAACAAAATTTACAACATTTACAGCGGAATAAATTCCTTCTTGCTCAACAATGTTGATTTACTAAACTTTATAAATAACTTTTGTAAAAGTTATATGGCGCAAGATATGTAAGGCGCCATATAACTTTTACAAAAGTTCTTAATCAAGTTTATTAAATCAACATTGTTGAGTAAGAAGGAATTTACTCTACTGAAATTGTTGTAAATTTTGTTCCTCCTTACCAGCCGAACTCACGATCAATAAATAAATAAAAATGTATTTTTTTCCTTTTTCGTGCATAGGTAATATAAAAGTTATTTTTAAAAAACCTTTTTTTTAGTAATTTATTTGTGTATGATTTTTGCGTGTGTGTATGCGTATTTTTAAATAAATCTAAATATATAATTAGGTAGCTTTTTGTGACCTGAGATATCTTGGCTTTGTTTTCATCAAACGTTCAAACGCATATACTTTTGTATAAAATACGTAAATAGTATTCTTCATAATGGAGATAATTCATCGAAATCGGTCTAGTATATTTTTTTATAGCGTAACATGGGAAACATTAATGCTAAGTCCGTATTTTATTTAAAAAATATGAATCCATACTCTAATTATATAGTTTCTCTGGTTATCGACCTCATCATTTATATCCGTTTAATGTCACTTTTATGAGAGGACGAACCGCGATCCCATTTTAGCCTATCGCCTGCTATTAGTTTTAAGATATATGAATATATATATATATATAGTTCAAATTCTGTTCCTTATATGGCATTATTGTGCATTTTATTAGTCTTGACACTCTATAGTTAATTTTTTATGGTCAGTTACGTTCGGTGAGGGAATTTTTTGTGGCTGTTTATGAAAAAACTAGTCATTCCATCAAAAAATAGGTATGGCAGGATTTTTTCTGCACTGAAGTTTTTGAAAAGGAATTATTTATTGTATAAAACTATGTGTCAAAGGAAAAGGTTCAGTTTTTGGCATCTCTGAGGACGTAGATTTTAACATCTATTATGATATAAATCCTAAATACGAAATTTCCTCGAAATAGATCCAAGTTTATAGATCCTAATGTACACGTAATGACCGATAGGAGGACAAACAAGTGTACAGCATATCACAAATGGGCGCGTTTCGTGCAATGGAGTATTAGAAAGAAATTACATATATATCTGTATGTAAGGGTAATAGAGTTTTAAAGTTCTTTTCATCATAATAAATAATCCATTTTCTTCCTATTTAAAAAATATTGCATGCACACGTAAGGAAATTAAACGTTTGTTTGTGAGATTGTTTGTTAGCAACAATGAAGAAGTAACCATGCAAAAACATTTCAAAGTTCAACTCGAATTGACACATTCTTGTTTGATTTTCTCGATGACGGCTACTCCTACGATAAAAATGTATAGGAAAGGAAATACTCTTCTTTACAAGTTCTACAACTTTTATTTGAAAAATATTTTGATATGAGCAATACTTTACGACAGTGATTCCCAACCTGTGGGCCGCGAAGTTATTCCAAGGGAGCCGAGAGGTTATTTATAGAAATTGGTCTTTTTCTTGGAATTATAATATCAATTGCAAATGAAATTGCGATGTCATAACCCCTCATTAATATCTTAAATGTTAAGGCACTTTAATAATTATAATCCGTAAAAGCTTACTAAATACCCAATTACTAAATACGATGCTATTTTTTGCCACTTTAAAATTGCAGTTAGTTTTTGGTAGATAATAGAAAAGTATAGCTAATGCCTGTAAATATTTTGGTTCTCTCCATTTCGATACTTAGTCAAAATTGTAAAATGTTTCATTAAAATATTAAATTAGATTACTTAAGAAAATCAATAGATTATTAAAAATATTTACTTCATGCTATGGTTTCCACCTTTATTGGTAAAAGTTGTAGATATTATTTTTTCTACAACTCTTGTTTGAAATAAATTTTCATATGAGGAATATTACAAGAGATATTCAATTTCTTCGAAATTGTCGGTTAGTGGACAGCTGGCGCGCGTGGTAGTGACGGCAAAGGTGAATTTACAACACAATTGAATCGCTAGCGCTGAAGCGTTGAACTGTTCATATCGCCGTATTTATTTGATTTTAGTTGACAACTTACGTATGGAGAAAGTCGTGTTGGACACATCAATTTATTTGTTATTATGTATTTCCATAATTACCGAAGCCTATTAGCATGTGGGGGGCCGCGAAATTTTTTTAGGTTAAGAAGGGGGCCTTATACTAAAAAAGGTTGGGAACCACTGCTTTACGAAATAGGACAGGAAGCTCATTTTTTGTCACCCCTGACTGGCTTACGTGGTTCATTTTTGCGATTTTCTTATTATCTTTGATCGTAAGCCCTTAATATCAAATTTCATGAAAATCCGTTTGGTAGAAGCCGAGAACGAACGTGCGGACGGACAGACCGACGACAATAGTCGCTCACGCTGGAGGCGAAACGCGCCTAAAAATGAAATTGACGCTTCTTATTTTTAATTCAATCTTTATTAAAAGTACGTATAGGTAAGTGTTTATCAGGTAATAATTCGTGAAATGTTTCATTGGGGTTAGCCAAATAATATACGTAATACAGGATTTTATTTAATTGGTTTTGTTTCATAGGAGTGTGATGTGCATAGAATGACATTCCATAGTTTATAGGAAAAAGTTTTTCTCGTGCCTCTTCGAATGGGTAACAATAATAATAAAACAATGTTTTGCGCAGATATGGTCTTAATTGTTATTGTGTAATTATAAAATTAGTACGGTTTTTTTTTTCAAAATAGTTTTTAAATGAAATTCTTAAAAGAAAAAATCGTAAAAACGAGAAGACTTAAGATTATCTGCAGCTGCAGTTGTGCAGATAACCTCATAGGTACATATTAAAATCTCTTCATATTCGTATTAGATACACAGTCGAGAGTAGTATTTAAAATATAAATCATCCTTTAATTAATCCAGAGATTTAAAGGGAGTAAAATTCGACTTATTTGTAACTTATATCTAAAAATGCTATTTACGACTGCAACTGAATTTGAGACTATTTAATGGTGAACATTACTGCCTCCCTTATTTCAATCAAATGCGTTAATTGAAGTGAATCGAGGAGTAGAATTTGATGCTTTTCCCATTCCTAAGGTAAACATATTATTTGTCGCGTCCTCTCCCGCTCACATATTGCCCGAGAACACCAATTTCGGAAACATGTCGCGCGTCGTCTTCCGCGAACGGTAACCAGTTTCAAGGTCGAAAGAGGCGGTCATATTTCTAGGGCTGTTTTCGAAGAGTGCGTAGGAGGAAGTTTGGCCTACTCTCGGTGACCCAAAGTGGCAAAATTATATGTTGGCTCGCTTAATCAAGACTTGACCGTTAACTGCAGCAAATTAGCACCATTTTTCACCCTCTCACCCCCGTCCGCTGACTCATTCGCCCGCTGCCGAATTTATTCTAGCGCATTTGCGTCGGCTAGCGTCTCTGGCACGGGTGACATCTCCGAGGACACGAGATGGATCGCTCTTTATGGCTGTGGGAGTCAGCTGGTCCATTTAGGGCTCACACGCCAAGAGGACGAGTCGATGATTATTTTTTGAACTTTTTTTTTACGGAGTCCATATTAGAATTCGTCCATCTTTATCATTTACTGACGGCGCTTTGTGCAGATCATCGTGCCTCTGTTTACTCTCACGTCGGAAGGATCGCAGTATTTCCAGAAAAGTTGCAGTCTGCAGATCTGCGGGAGAGTGACGTCATCGGATGCAAGTACTCGGGCTCCTCCGCCCTCCCACCGCCCCCTACCCCCTCGGATCCGTAGGAGGTTTATCGGCTTCCAGCGCCCCTCCGAACCCCCGCAGATGATCCCATCTGTTGCCGCGGCTGGGACCACCACCTCTCCCCCAATAGGGAGTTGGAGGGGGCGGCGAGTGCCGACGGCGTTCTCTCGTTTGATTTTCCCGCCTACTGCTTCCACGCATCGAAACCGAGACGCGTTACCTATTACGCAACCGCATTACGCCTAATTCTTCCCGTTTTTCTCGATTAATTTCCGAGTGGCTATTGGTCGTACGCGGTGCTGTTTTTCTCTATCTCACTCTAAGGGATTCTGATTTACAGAGCGTTTGTTATGACAGTGGAGTGTGTTTCCTGGCGAGCGAGAAAGGGGTGCGTGTCGGATATGAGCGTGAGATAAGGGAGCGAAACAGGTGATGTCGCGCTGTCCAGTTCTCCTTTCCTCCGCCGCACTGACCCTCGACATCCTATTTTCAGTGCTATGGTGTGCCGATTTATACTTTGAATTATAGGGCAACTAGCTTTTCGTACCCGGCTTCGCCCGGGTGCATTTCGGAGTGCAAATAGTTATAATTTTTCCCCCTTAGAAGACAGCCTGAGAAAATGATACATACTAAAACTTCTCCTCTCCTTTCTGTAAACTACATCAGGAGTCTTGAAATAAAGTGGAAAGAACACGAAACGAACCAATACGAAAACTACAAAAACCACCAAGAAAAAAGAAATGAATTAAACGCTAACCAATAGCCGGCAGAAAAGGATGTAAACCGACAAATAAATAATCGTGGAACCTAAATTAAGAGTACAACCAAAGAATATAAGTTCAATGTAAAAACCACCAAGAAAAAAGAAATGAACCAATAGCCGGCATAAAAGGTGTAAACCGACAAATAAGTAATCAAGGAACAAAAATCAAGAGCACAACCAAAGAATATAAACAAAGAATTCAAAATGAACAACTAAGAACGAAAACAAAGAAAACAAACAAAGAACACAAAAAATGGACACGAAACGAAAGCAAATGAAAACAACAAACTAACCGAAACCAACCAACGAATAATCTCCTAAAGCTCAATGTATCTGATGATGGCGACTGACGCTTTCTATTCAGTTGCTAAATAAACAACCAACAATCACAAAATAGCGTGTCGTAGTGATGAGTAAATATTGATTACGCGGAATATGAGTTTGAATGTCAACATAATAACAGGAGAAACTAAATAAGAATACCTATTATTACTCTAAATAGATATAAAATTATTGATCTTAATTGTGTTTTCCATCGTAATTAATTGAATAATAGATTGAGATATTCGAACGAATCGATTTTAAATAATGTAGTAAAATGTTTTACTTTTCCAACGTAATTAATTACGTGAGTGTATCGGTAGTGTTTACATTTTACCCATGGAACCGCAGACACGAATTCTTAATTTTAGTTCAGAAGACATAATAAAGTTCAACAAAAGTATTATTCAAATAAAATCTTTCGAAATTCACTGCGTTACGTGTTCAAAATGTTAATCTAATTTAGTTCTCGTATTAAAATAACAATTATTCAAGAGTGAACCTTATTTCCAATTGATAAAACTCTCTTTTAATTCAAAACGATATTATATATTACAAAAAAGTATCTAGGTAATTATTATTGAAACGCAAAATGGATGAGCATAGGAAAAAACTTGCATGTTAGCATGAAATGCTCAATTCAGTTTTTATTGATAAACTGATAAAACAAAACACAAAAACTTTAACGTAGTAATTTAATCATATATCTTCAGTAATTTTTACTTAAAATATGAAATAAAATAAGACAAAAGGCATATAAAAACAATTTAACTTATATCCAAACATATCTATAATGCGAATGACACGATTACAGAAAAAGAAACAGTTCACTAATGTTTATTCGCAGAATTAACCTGTGTATAGAAGACCATAGATAATGAACGAAAAACATACAATCAAATCAGAAGATATCAAATGAGTATTTCATCAGTTATTTCTACGTTTACGATATGTTTATAGTTCAAACGTAATTTGTTTACATCGGTTGCTAAGTATATCCAAATGCTGAGCAATAATGAAAAATAAGATTTTCCCTTCAATTCGTCTTATTTGATCTGTAAGCCCCTCTTTTAAAAAATTATTCCGAAAGAGGAGATAATTTACCACAAAAAAGTCTGCGAGAGCATATGTCTGCGATATATATGTAAGGAGTTAAAAAATTCGAGAAATTTGCGAAAAAATTTTAAATGGAAATCCCATATAAACGAAAATATTTTATTATAATTAAATAGTACACCGAATCGGTTTAAAAACCTTACTACACCACCGAACACATGATAATGGTTAATATGACACCTTCCTCTTTTTTCTGCGTGTTGTAGTTTCTGAGCCTTAGCAGAACATACATACATACATACATACAAACACCTTACTTTATAGATATGTATAGATAGATATATTGTTTTATTGTTCGCGAGTTAAGACCGCAGAAAATTATTTGCTCAATTGAGAGCGATAATTTACGGTTAAATTTGATACACTATTTCAGCTGCATTAAACAAGAAAAGTTGATAATTATTAATTGGAGAATTAGCAATTTTTGATATTTTTTATTTTTCAAAATCCAACGGAAAAATTAAGTGATTTGAAAGTTTAGTTTTTAGAAGTAATTTCCATCGGTCCGGGAAATGTATAAAAAAAATTATTTCCACAAGCTCATAAACAGCACTTTACGGCCTCTTACAATCACCGTAATAACAAAGACGAACACGCACGACAGTACTCGGCAGTATTCGAACCCGCGATATTGGGAGCTAGACGCGCTAACCACCCCTCTAGCAAGGCCGGTAAAATGTGTTTGTTTTACCCACTTTTGTTGATAAGTGAGCGATTAAAAACGATCCACGAAATGTCGTGGAAATAGATTCGGTGTGTCGCGAAGATGAAGTGAACCCCAAAGGTTTTGTGGTTCGAAGGAAGATTTTCAGTTTTCGCCACGGATTTGCTGAATCGAATGTAAAAATCCTCTATTGGAAATTGAGCGCTAGGTACCGCGTTCATGTTGTTCCTTCTTTTCTTCTTCTCGTGCATCTTCCCACTTTGGGAAAATACACACGTATTTACTCGATCCTAATCAGTAAAAGTGTGCGTTGCATTAGAAATTTATTGTGATAATAATAAATAATAATATACGAATATTTTATGTAATCACTCGTTATGAAATTTTGTGTGATATAAGCTAACACAATTGCTGACCTTTATAGTTGGTATGTTTCCTTAAAAAAACATAATGACTTTGAGAATACGCCTTCTTTCTTTTTTGTTTTTGGCGTTTCATATGACATATAAGCTTATTTATTTGCATTCGAACTTTCGGGTTATTTAATGATAAAGCGCTACCTTCTCTTATTTCGGATACGTAATTATTTTCTAAGTTTATCGCAGTAATTATTCGTGGCGTTATCTAACTTTAAGTGGTATTGTGGATTATTTCTTAGAGCAGAGGTGGGGAAACTACGGGCCGCGTGAGCATTTTATACGGCCCGCGATGTCATTACGAAAGCGAACTATGATATGTAACGCAGACAATTTCGTATTTTTTTGGTTAAAATTAAAAAAGGAAAACCTTCTCTTGTGAATTTTAGACGATAAAATATTATTAAATATCAATTTTCACAAATAGAAACTTCGCATTCTTTATAGTAATTTCCGATGTGGACCCTAATGTGGCCCGCCGAAGCATTTTCATCTGTTAATGCGGCCCACCTAAGCAGCTGCAGCGGCAATTGTGGCCCGTCTCGCCAAAAGTTTCCCCACCCCTGTCTTACAATTAGAGTATTGGCGCAGTTGGCTATGTTTGTTATTGTTTATTTTATGATACTTTTCTCGATGACTACTTTGTTTCTACTTGACATTGATGTATAATGGTATGAATGACCTATAGTCAACAAAGGTTTCCTTCCATTGAAGTGTTCGTCGAATGTAAAGAACCAGGATTATTAGGTTGCGAATCATCCATTTGCATTTGTTTACTCTGCGAAATTAAGACAATCAGCTTAAGTGCTTGTTTTGAGCCATCTGGTGGACTTATCCACCGCCCTATCGCTGCCATGCTGTGTCCGCGATTAGATTATTTTTTTCTTTTTTGTCTGGCGTTTGACCAATTCTATTGTCATAATATCAGTAAAAATGTTTTCGAGTTTAATATGAAGCTTCTGCAAAAGTCATTGATACAGTTGAAGCTGATACAACAATAATAATGTAATTATCGATTTATTGCTCGCCTTTTGCCTGCAAAATATTTTGTAGCATTTTCGTTTCAACTTTCGGAATTACTGTGGAAAATAGACAATAAAACGACCGCAATTGTCTTATATAAGTAATGAATACACTTTTTAAAATCCACCAAATCACTGTTTAGAGAAATAGGCTTTGCTGGAACGACTTAGTAGATCCAAACTCGACATTCGATGGTTTCTCTCGTTACGTGGTTAACAACGAAAAATATCCTGTGATTTAAATGTGAAATGTTTACCTATTCCATTTTTAGCATTCTACGCCCATTTTCCTTTTGACATAAGGTACCAGAAATTCTCCGTTTTCAAATCGCGTAAGAGTGCGAGACGCATTACAAAAATAACAAAATTTAGAGGATAATGAGTGTTTCTTTAAATTTGTTTTTAAAAAGTCATTATTTGCAAAGCGTAGGGTTAAAAATTTTTTTAGTCATCCAAGTCCAAAGGATGCATCAGCGAGTGACGACGTACATACGTTCCATCAACCAATTTTGAAAAGTGGCAGTGTCTCGTGCGCGTGATTCACTCATCGCGTATGAACAAGCCGTGAATCATGCTGCTTTGAAGCGCCTGGAAGATGCTGTTAGTCCGAAACGCCTCCGAATTGGTGGTTAAGCACGCGGTTGTTGCGTCGTGGGAAGGAAATTGTGCGTGAGAGGATTCCGATTAATGAAGTCTTCGCGAATACCCGACATGTTCGGATAATGGCAGGTTTTTATGGAACTGCTGCATAAAAGTTATGTTTTACACCGCGTACAAGATTGCTCGGAACACGTTTTACGCGCTGCAAATTTCAAGCGCTATTTAATAATGACGTAAGGGTCAAAGTCAGCGGGAGGCTGAATGTTTATTTGTTTTAAGGAGTCGGAGTTATCGAAATGATATCTTCTTATCGGGGACGTAATTTTTGAGATAAAGTGTCCCGTTTGGATTTTCGGCCTTTCAGATTTTCCTAAAATATCTTGCAGATTATTTGAATTTGATAGTTAAACCAGATGTGTACAATTGGCGGAATGTTTACCCGTTTGCCTTTATCGATTGCGAACGATCTTTGAACACCCCGAAGTACTAATTATGGCCTCGGTGTCCACATTTTTACTTTTTAGTATAATATCTTCAAAACTGTTAATGAGTTGCGAACACTTCCCCGTTTTATGGAATTTTAGGCATTGTTATCTCGGGTATTTATCAAGCGTTTCCGTCATGCGAGCCAACGCGTCTCTCTCGGCCTCCCTACCACGAAACACCAACTCCCCTCCCTCTCCGCACCCTTACTCCGGAAGGAAGCAGAATTTGATTCCCGAGGATCTCCTCACCCTTTGCGTGTGGGTTCCTTTAAAGGGGTTGTTATGGCGAGGGAGGGAGGGGGGCGGGCGTGGGAGGGAAGAGAGCGAGGAGGAGAGAAGAAGAGGGTTTGGGAGGGGGATCAATACGGCGGCGGGGCGAGGGTGGTCCGCCTCGTCTAATCCTCGCGCCCTCTTCTCTCCCCCATCCGAGAGCGCGATTTACGAAATCTTTCATCCTTCCCTTCTTTTACTTTGTATACCAAATTGGTCTCATTTAATCTCGCCTACGAAATCTCGCGTGCTTTTATTTTAAGGAAAAAAAACTTCAACCTGAAGTGTCTGGCGATCGTATCTGTTGTGTGTGTTTAATAAAATCCCAATTTCTGTATTTCGCGCCATCCCGATTCGAATTCCCCGCGTCTCGTGTTATTAATTCGCAATTTGCGGGGATTCCTAGGAATTCCGATTTCATCGGCCGCAGGTAGCGATAGGTAAGAGAAGCGACAACCATTCGCGGCCGCTACGGCTGACACTCCTGTTTGCCAGAGGGTACTGAACTTGTCTCCGCACGCCGGTTGCGTGAACTTCCCGCAAGGTGCGATCTGGCAACTGCGCTCGGTGTGTGAGAGCCGCGCCGTACCGAATCCACTCGGCTGGGGTCTGCCCGGCTCTCCCTCTTCCCTCCCGCCACACAATTTCTCTCTCACTCTCCCTTATGCTCTTGGGCGCATGACTCTTTCTATCGGGGCGGCCCGAACCTCGCCGCCTCTCTCTCTCTCTCTCTCTCTCCATTCTTTACACGACACTCTCTCTGCCCCCTCCCTCCGCCCAAATCTACTACTAACCGAAAGAAGTGCCCTCCCCCTTTCTTATATCTTCCCGTTCGCTCATCGCAGCACCTCCTCCTCCGCTATTCCTTCCCTCCCTCCCCAGGTATAAATGGGCTCGTCTACTAGTCGGCCTCACGCACTCACGCACATAGATGCATCAAAGCGGCGGGGGATGTTTCCTCTTTGGGAGGGGGCGGAAGTGGTGGGGTGAGAAGGGAGCCTCTTACAAAGGGAAAGGGGACCTTAGGAGGGGAGGGGGAGGGAGAAAGAGAGGTAAGAGGGGGGAGGAGGATGTGGGGGAGGGAAGAGAAAGAGAGAAGGGGAGCGGCTGCTGGCCGCCGTTCTTCCTAGTGCGGGAGTCGTGAGCGAGACGTAGAGAGATGAAGTTGTGTTGTCGTTAGTCGGATCGGGGAAAAGGCGAAGCGGTGTGTGACTCTCGTCGGATGTTTTTTTTAATTCCTCGACGCTCGATTTGTTTGGCCGGTCGTTTTTATCGGCCATGTGACTTCCCGTGCTCTCCTGCGACTAAGGAAGAGCGGAAAGGGAGCGGGTTTTCAGTGTGTATGTGATGTGGAGCCAGTGGAAAATGGCCGCGCTTCCTCGCCCATTCGCTATCGTCGGCCTCAGATCCTGATTTTTCGAGACGTCGGTCGACTGACTTATTCCCGGCCGTGTCGACCCGCGAGCCATTCCTAAGGCTGCTGCCAATAGCCAAGTACCGATTCGAACGAGTGAGTTCACTTGTCGAGAGAAGGCGACACGTTTTGCGAGAGCACTCGACTTCACTGCCTTCCTCGTTCCGAATTCGTGTGATTCGAATTATCCGTCCACTGCGAGTGAATATTTCCCACTTGGGATTTGTTGTGTTGGTGTTTACCTTCTATCACTGCCACGGAGAAGTATTTACTTATAAACTTCTCCTCGTCGACCGGGAGCAATCGATGGATCTCCGGAAGTTGCGTACCGTGATACATCTCGAAACGTCGACACTTCGCAAGATAATCGCCCGTGAAATATCTCGGCTTGCTCTTTAAATCGCGTGACGTCACACGGAGGAGGCCCCGCACACAACTGGTAAGTGGAGGGCATTTTTTCGCGCGAGAATCCTCCTCCCCTCGATCCTTTCTCTCCACCCCCTCCCCATCTCTTACCCCGCCACCAGGTCTTCATATGCTCCTTCTCATGCATTATTCGATGCTTGCAATGCGTCACTTCTTGTCCCAATCCGTTAATCTGCGTCACTGACCTCTGTTCCTTAAACAAATACATGCTTTCGTGTCTCATAATTATAGTCTTTCGTGTTTCCGCGCGTTGTGTGGGGTGGCTATTTTTAAGTCCGCCTTCTGTCTTTGCTCCGTTTCAAAATGCCAATAGAGAAGTTGCCGCGGTACACGTTTAAAATCGTCTATGTAGTTAATGTTGATTCGCTAATTACGTTGCCTTTCGTGTTGAGAAGGTGTGCTCGGATATTTTGGTATTTCACGCGTATCAGAGAGCATTTGTAGATGGGACACATCTCTCTGTTTAGCGTTGGCATTTAATGCAAACATTTCTTTGCTACATTGACGTGCTGTTCGGAGTTCGGTGAATTGCCTTGAACCAAGTTGTTTTTGACGTTTGCAACTTCTACTGGAATAGAAAACGTCTTCGCGTAATGAAGTAGGAGAATAATTATTGGGGATTTTTTTCGCGTCATTACGTGAAAAAACATTGGCTGTGTAATTTGGTCAACCCATGTTACGTCAAAATTTCATTGCAAATTCGCCGTTATGAGTTGTCAGTATTGTGAATGCGTAAGTATTTAGAAATTCCCATCGTTTTTTAGGCGCGTTTCGCTTACAGCGTGAGCGCCTATTGTCGTCGGTCTGTCTGTCTGTCCGTCCGTCCGCATGTTCGTTCTCGGCTTCTACCGAACGGATTTTCATGAAATTTGATATTAAGGAGTTACAATTAAATATCAGAAGAAAATCGCAAAAACGAATCACGTACGCCAATCTGTGGTACCACTTTACTGGTGACAAAAAATTAAATTTTCGTCATATCTCGTAAAGTATTGCTCATATCAAAATATTTTTCAAATAAAAGTGGTAGAACTTGTAAAGAAGAGTATTTTCTTTTCTATACATTTTTATCGTAGGAGTAGCCGTTATCGAGAAAATCAAATGAGAATGTCTTAATTCGAGTTGAACTTGGAAATTTTCTTGCATGGTTACTTCATTGTTGCTATCATAAACAATCTCACAAACGTTTAATTTCCTTACGCGTGCATGCAATATTATTAAATAGGAAGAAAATGGATTATTTTTGAAGAATATAAGAACTTTAAAACGCTATTTCCCTCAAGTACAGGTATATAATTTCTTTCTAATACTCCATTGCACGAAACGCGCCCATTTGTGATACGTTGTACACTTTCCTAACTTGTGAATGTTATTTATAACATGTTTAGCAGAAGAAGATGCAGCGCATCTACAATTTTATTACCTCTTTGCAGTCACTCCTCTGAGAAATGTTTTAAATAATTTCGTGGGTGAATGTTTACTTGTACTTTTTAATGACGAAAAATTATCGAATGTATTTTACAGATGATTCGTTGTAACATACAGACTAGGCTGCGCGGTTGAAGTTTTTCGACGAAAGATCTCCATAACTGCCTTTTATGAAGATTTTGATGGCACAGTGAGCATTTGTTATAATGTTACTCTAATCAGGTGTAAATAATGGGTACCTTGTAACAAACTGGGTAGGAGTCACTTGTCTCGAAGTTGTACCGCTGTTGAAGTAATGAAAAATTATGATGGTTACACTCTACCTATATACCAATAGACTATCTTTAAAATCTTCGTCAAACATTCCGGGTGATAGGCATTCTATTCGCTTATCTGTTGCATTTCATTTGATGGGCTGCGATCATTTTTAGGCGCGTTTCGCATTGAGCGTGAGCGCCCATTATCGTCGGTCCGTCCGTCCGCATGTTCGTTCTCGGCTTCTACCGAACGGATTTTCATGAAATTTGGTGTTAAGGACTTGCAATAAAATATAATAAGAAAATCGCGTAAATGAATCGTACGCCTCTCAGGGGTACCACTTGACTGGTGACAAAAAATTAAATTTTCGTCATATCTCGTAAAGTATTGCTCATATCAAAATATTTTTTCAAATAAAAGTTGTAGAACTTGTAAAGAAGGGTATTTTCTTTCTTATACATTTTTATCGTAGGAGTAGCCGTTATCGAGAAAATCAAACAAAAATGTTTTAATTCGATTTGAACTTTGAAAATTTCTTGCATGGTTACTTCATTGTTGCTATCATAAACAATCTCACAAACGTTTAATTTCCTTACGCGTGCATGCAATATTATTAAATAGGAAGAAAATGGATTATTTTTGAAGAATATAAGAACTTTAAAACGCTATTTCCCTCACGTACAGGTATATAATTTCTCTCTAATACTCCATTGCACGAAACGCGCCCATGTGTGATACGTTGTACACTTTCCTAACTTGTTCACAGATGTCTTTAGCAGATTATGCGGGTGAGCTTTGCGCGAATTCCTAATAAATGAGCAGTCTCAAAAAAGCAAGGTATTCTGTATAAAAATAAATTTATAATTTGATGTAATTAGCATTATATAGCCAGTGCAAACGTGTTTACATTGGAGAATGCACTACTGTTTGTAGTTAAGTAGAATAATAGTGATTTTTGAGACGCTGATGTGATGCGATAAATGCAGTTTTTACTCGCGTGATTTCTTCCATTTCCCGCCGTTAGATTATATCTGAAATAGGGAATTATGTGAGTTACGCGTCGCCTAATTATATTATGATATGCGAGTCAGAGAAAATGATTAATTTTATCGTTTTAAAAACTGTCATTCAAAGTATTTTATTTATTACTATCTAGGACTAGGACTATCGCGTGAAGATAAAGATTGGGATATATTGAATAAATGC
Source organism: Uropetala carovei (assembly GCA_036926305.1). Classification (NCBI taxonomy): domain Eukaryota; kingdom Metazoa; phylum Arthropoda; class Insecta; order Odonata; family Petaluridae; genus Uropetala; species Uropetala carovei. The sequence continues at coordinate 2,793,601 of JAXCHB010000172.1, read as the reverse complement.
AGTAGGGTGACGCTAAGAAAACAGAAACGAAAGTCGCGTGTATTTTATCACAATTTTAAATACATACGTACTTTGATACGACTGGACAAATAGACCTGGAATTAAGAGGTGTTTTACATCAGGCGATGATGTTCACTTATTAATGCAACAAATGAGTAATTTTGAATCGTTTTTCCGGTCGGCTGTCGTTACGTCCTGGACAGACGCCGAGCGCGTGGTCTCCAGCGGAGGTAAACATTCGCGGATTTGCGAATATATTCCATCTATTGCTGAAGGTGTGCGTACCAATTGTGCAGGAGGAGGATTCACTTTGGAAGTGTACTGCTTTGAATTTCATTTGAAAAAGTTTTTAGAAGGATTTGAAATAGCTTTCTTTCCAGAACCACGGTGAAACGCACAAATAATAAATATTATCATGCCTTCTCCATGTCGTTGGGTGGCATGCAATCCCGAACTGTTCTGGCCATTCATAGTTTTCCTATTATTACGAAGAAAATGCATAACTACCTATCGTCTTGCCGTCGTTATATGTGTGTAGTGTATCCTCATCATTTCTGTCGATATATTTGCGAGTTTCCATTAGACCTTAATCCTCATCTTATTTTAGTTTCGAACTCTTTTTCTTGTATCTAACATTTATTCGGCCTCCTTCAGCGCTGTTCCTCTAATAATGACGATTTTGTGTCATTTATTTGTTTTTGTTGAGTTCCAATTTGGGATCCATGTTTCAAAGATGCATGGCGCGTATTCGAGTTGCAGCATATATAGAGGGAGGACTATATTCTTAAGAAGCGACCTCGTCTCGTGTCTCAATTCTGTACATTATTGAGCGGAATTATAGGAATGGTTATTATTTTCATTTTCTTCTCGATTTAAATGTCGAGGCAGTCTGTTATCACCTTACGATGCCGAAAGGCAGTGGTGGGGAGACTTGATGTTAGCATTAGCCGTTGAGGTTGCTTAGGTGGGCCGTATTAATAGATGAAAATGTTTCGGCGGGTCACATTAGGGTCCACATTGGAAGTTACTTGAGAGAATGCAAAGGTTTCTATATGTGAAAATTGATTATTAATAATATTTTATGATCTAAACTTCACAAGAAAAAGTTTTCTGGCTCTTAATTTTTGACAAACATTAACATTTCATGGTTCGCTTTTGCAATGACATCAAGGGCCATATGAAGTATTTCCACGGACCTGGTGTGGCCCATGGGTCGTAGTTTCTCCACCTCTGCTGTCAGGTGAAGTACTTGTGGTAAGAAGCACCAACTAGTTCAAGAGTGTCGCCAATTCGACAAGCACACATCATTGGGGACACAATATACGCTCTAGCGAGATTATTTTCAATAATCTCCGAGCTTGCCAATCGAATTCTTTCATGGTTTCCCAGTAGACCTTTGAACGAGAGGTCGTTCAAGAATTTCCAGTGGTTGCCAACGCGAGGAAAAATCTCTGCCATCAATTGCTTTTATTTTGAACCTAAAGTAAACGTAACAGTTAGAGAACGCAAACAGTTCAAGAAATTCCATTTCAGTGCACCGACCACCCAAAGTGCCCGTGTAAGCACCAATTAGGTGGATCGAAGTTCATTTCTCTATCTAGTCGTTAAAACGAGTGGATCTTAAGCACGGCTTCTATCGATTCACTTTTTCCAAGAATTAATTTCGCTGGTTTCGTAAAGTATAACTCCGAACTGGTAATCGCCCTTTACAGACTTCGACAAAGCGAGGACGCTGTGCGGCAAAAGGTAAACATAACCAGTAGATGCATTGCTCGGAGGGGAAAATAATATAGGTAATGAATGATTAATATCAGTCTTTTTTTGGGGAGCAATGTTGGCGCGTGTAAATAGCCTTGGTCGGTCGTTAAGGGAAGGGGAAGGGCGTCTCGGTGCAATTTCGGGATCGCGTGCCTCTCGCTCGGCCATTGCCTCTCACGTATGACGTCACGCGCCTGCGCACCGTCTCTCCTCCGTGGTGGAAGGTGGGGGCGGCGGGGAATCTCGCGGAGGGAGGTGCCGTAGGAAGCGCGAGAAGCACACGGGTCATCGACCCTCCGCTCCCCTCCTCCCCCAACCCCCTTCCGCTTCCTCGTCTCTCGCGACCTCCTTCCAGGTGGACCAGAGTTCGAACACCCACCCACCGACATGCGACGTCACCGTTTGAGGAGTGATCGGATTTTCCTCGCTGCCCGAGCGCCCTCTTCATTGTTGCCTTCCTCGGTCGCTGTCCGCATCGAATTCCTCTTGACGGATGGAAATTTCGGAGATGCATACACGAGAATATCATATGACATTGAGGATCGCATCCAACCTTACCACTTTAATTAAAGAGTGGAAACTTGACGATCACAGCGGTCGTAATTATTTCACTTTAGACGATTCGGTTGCGTGGGTCATTAGGTCATTTGTTTCAGATTTTGGCTTATGTCGACTAACTGGGACCACATGTAAGACTGACCGCGAAGCTGATCCCTCGACCGTCATTAACTCGGGTTAGAGGCCCATACCTCGAGACCCATCCTCAAATCCGAGCCCAGGTCTCTTTACCCTCTCACCAGGGGGGCATTAGCCGACCACGTCTTTTGCAATAAAATTTAAACTATTTTATGTTGTTAACTTAGTGCGATTGTGACTCAAGCAACATATTCGGGTGAATGCGCTGATCAAGAGCGTCTTTTTAACGGAATTCTACGATAAATAATAACATATTTACGCTCACATCTAATCTTGACGCCAAGGAATACCAACCTCTTAAGAGTTTTCGGACGGGATTGTAATGAAAGCAGACATTCGCGAGACGGTGCGTTGTTATATTGTTATATGGTGTTAGATGGGAGAAAAGGGAAACCGCTCATAAGTAAAAAGCTTTACAACATTTTTCTATCAAACTTTCAGGAATCACTTGACTATTCAACTTTTCAATTTGAAACTGCTCGCCGTGTACATAGTAGTTCTGGGTTTGACTTCAGGAGCATATCTTTTCTCCATTTGAATAACTTGGGCATAGCTGAAACGAAGCGAGGCCTCTTGTCTTTAGCATTTTCATGTATCTTAAAAATGAGATTTCGACGCGGTATTTTCACAGTTATGCCGGAAAAAGTATGGAAATAAATTTCCATATCGTAGAAATTCAGATCTCATTCGAAAAAAGTCAAAAATTAGGTTTAATTTTTTGTTGGTTGGTTGGTGATCATAGAAAAATGCGATTAACTAGATAAAAGCGTTACACCCTCCGCACCGTCTCGCGAATGTCTGCTTTCATTACAATCCCGTCCGAAAACTCTTAAGAGGTTGGTATTCCTTGGCGTCAAGATTAGATGTGAGCGTAAATATGTTATTATTTATCGTAGAATTCCGTTAAAAAGACGCTCTTGATCAGCGCATTCACCCGAATATGTTGCTTGAGTCACAGTCGCACTAAGTTAACAACATAAAATAGTTTAAATTTTATTGCAAAAGACGTGGTCGGCTAATGCCCCCCTGGTGAGAGGGTAAAGAGACCTGGGCTCGGATTTGAGGATGGGTCTCGAGGTATGGGCCTCTAACCCGAGTTAATGACGGTCGAGGGATCAGCTTCGCGGTCAGTCTTACATGTGGTCCCAGTTAGTCGACACAAGCCCAGATTTTTAATTCGGTGAAAATTTTTCAAACTGTTTGGACGGTGTTAAGTTGAAGACATTTCGTCGTAGATATTCAAAGGAAATCTTTTTAATTGCCATAAATAAAAAGACTTGTATAATTCCCTAGCTTGACTGTGTCACCTAATATTATTGCCGAATGAGAACTGACTTCAGCTTTTACTTTTACGGTTCGTTGCCAACGTTTAAGTGATATATATCATACCTTGCATGAATATTCAACTATTATACGTGCTAAGGAAACTTCTGTCATCATATTCTATCTCGTGTAAGGGCAGAAGGTCGCGTCCTAGATACGCTAACCATTTGCATAAGAGTCTATCAGTAATATTCCTCTTTCATCCTTCGACCCCACGACACCCCCTTTTCTGGCTTCCTTCGGCTTGTTTAGATTTCAAGGCTGAGTAATTTGCCGTGCAGTTTCATAGGAGTCCTTTCTTTTCTTCACTTGATCTTCTACGGGTCGCTTCCGGATAGATCAAGTTTCACTTCGTTCCCGTAACGGTTGTGTGTTCTTCTGGTTGCCGATTCGTTGTGATTGAATTGGTCGGTATATCGGCGATGGCTGTCTTTTGGGAGCAAATTTTGAACGCAGAAAATAAGTATGCGTGAGCCACTTTGGTGGAATGAATCGGTTTGAAAAATTCACGTTTTTTGTCGCCCTCGCATTTTCCATCGTACGTATTCCATACTCTGCGGGTGTCCCGTTCACTCGCCGTCCCCCATTTCCACCCGCCCCCTCCTCACTTTCCTCCTCTCGCATTGTCTTCATTGCACGTGTGGAGTCTCCGATGAGACGCACGCGTCGTCACTTTTGTTAGAGTATCCTTCTCTCGGCCTTGCACATAAATAGATTGCAGAGGAAGGTTGTCGCGAAGTTGCTCGCTCTCTTGTCCACGCCTTTGAAAGTATGGTACACCGAAACTACTAACTTCCTAGCGAGGTTGAACTCGCTAGTCGAAATAGTTCCCCTTAACTCGGGGATGTTTTTGACCCCTTTACACTTTACATGTTATGAGCTAATTAAGCGGTACGATCTCTTTAAGTGCTGGTGAGGATTTGCTTCGCAGCTTTTAATAATAGTAATTTCTTTTGTTTTTAATTAGCCTCTTTGTTCGTTTTTTTCCGGAGTCGTTTTTGGCATTTCCCGAAAATATTTTATATATTGTGGGAAACATCAATGCATTGTAGAACATTTTGTATAATTGGCGTTATTTTCGGTAAGTTATAAAATCTCTTCGTTAAATAGCGTTCCGTTGTGTTGGATTGGAAATTTAGGAAATGGATGAGACCTACCTTTAAGGCTAGACAATTACCAACTTTTCGAGGGTTTGAGGAAAATCCGACTTATTATTTGGTAGAATTTTGTGGAACGTTGCATTCAATATGTTACGTTTTAGTGAATAAATATCAGCATCTTTTAATTTACCAAGACTCTGCCTTGCATCTTCGTGTTAGTTTTTAATTAATTAACTACCGTAATTTTACGTGTATAATACGGAGTTTTTCGCGAAAACCTGACCAATGAGTATTATGCATGGTAACAAACGCAAACATTATTTTCAGTCTGTCAGTAGTAGTTATTTCCGAACACCTTGTCACCGATAAAGCATAGCTATTAGTAAAATCCAAAGAAGTTGGCTGAACTTTGTGGTAATTGATACTCATATTAACGAAGAAAATAATAACTTTGGAATTTAACAGAGTCATTATTTTCTTCGTTGACATAGCTATTAGTGTAACTTGTCGATGGATGTATATTAACATTTTGCCCAAAGTAAAAATAAGAATGATCATTAATTTTCAACCTTATGAAGCTGGTTTTCAGAAGTAATCAAGAAGATAAACGTTTTAGCGTTTTAATATCTTTTATTATACTTACGTAACATAATCATTACATAGTCGGAAATTTAATTAACTCCACTTTTATATAGTACAAAAAAGTTTATAATCATCTTCACTAAAACCTCCACTGGTTATATTGATCTTATCACTACAACTTTAGGTGCGTATTATACATCGTGATTCGGCAATTTTGAAGTTACCATCGTGAAACCTAGTTTCATATTGTAATCCGGAAAATACTGTATTTATGATTGTTCTGGTGTTTTATTGAGCAGCAGTGTGTCAAGTATACCACATGACTCGCTGCCGTATGACTGTTAACTCTCAATTCCAAGCGTAAATTTGCGCGAGTGGGTTATAATAATTCGACGATTATTTTATGTGCGAGGAACATTTACGAGGGTCGTATCGAATTGTTTCCCTTCTAAGATGGTCGGCCGTCTCGCGTGTTTTGTTGCCTGCTTGCCCGTCTTTCCCTCTCTCCGTCCCTATTTCACCCAGGTGTTCCATGGATGATGAGGGTCTCTGTGAGCGACGGGGCACCCCTTTGTCGCAACTCCTCCATTGCTACCGCCTTCGCTGCACTGCCCCTCTATGAAAGGGAAAGAGAGAGAGAGAGTCGCTTGGCAGCTTTTCTTTCTCCTCATTCTCCGCTGGCCCGTTTTTTATGGCGTGATGCATTCTCTCTCTCTCGCCAGCCCCTAACCTTATCCAACCCTCCCTCCCGCTGCTTTCCTCCACCACGTTGTTTGCACACTTTCGAAACCATCTCGCTACTTTTTGCTGTCCTATCTCAACTCCGAGCTTCCCATCTCTTTAAGTGTAAGAGCTGCGTTACATTCCCGCTTGCGCATTTAGTGTCTCCTTGTGTTGTATATTTGTCGTCTGTCGGTCGTTCGTTATCTTTGGGGTTTAACCTTTACTCTCGTTAAGTTTTCTTTTTTTTCAAATTGCCGTCTCTCTCGACTGCGTTATCATTATTTGATGCTGCGAATTGGGTCGCTAAATTCGCTGGTGGATCAGTTTATTTCGTGAGCGTCGAACGGTCTTTCGCCACAATTTTGATTAAATGTCTCCAGTAGTTGATTTTTATTCCCTAAATGCGACTCGGTTTGTTTCAGATGCATGCGAACTGTAGTTTGCGTGGATATGTACTTGAGATCATTCCATAATCACGCGTCGGAATTGTTGAAGTGTGCACTAAATTTGCGTTTGAAGTATTTTCTCCCGTGGGAATAATGGGTGATTACCTGATACTAGTGATTTTACACAACCTACTAATCGAGTGAAGTTTCATTTACCTTGACTTCATATTAATCTGTTCGTTTGTATCCGTTGATTTCATCATATTCCAATCGCTTTTCGCATCTGTAGGAAGGGGGTTTAGGGTCGCTTTCGCAGATTGGAACAGCGACCACTATTCCCCAAATGCTCCTCAGTGGTTCCGTATTTATTACGCTTCTCTGTCGCTTGTAGTGGCACAAGGCACGTCTCACTAAGGTTATCTACTGCAAACTAAAACCTTGCGAGCAGTAAATTGCTCAATTCGCCGTGTCAATATTTTTGATAAAAAATGTTGAGACATGCTTTGCAGGGAGATGGGTGCAATGCATACGGGCGGCCGCTAATACGAGGCAGCTGATTGCCGCTTTATTTTCTTTTCTAGGTGTCATTGCTACAGTCCATAATTATGTTACCATAGCATAACTTAAAAATCAAAATTTAACAAATGTCCTTAAAATAGATTACTTTTTAATTTGTAGAAGATGTTAGACAGAAATAACAAAAATAATAATTTGGCCAAGAAATTATTTATTGGATTCGACAGATACACTGAAATTAGTTGTGTACATAAAGTGTCAGGGTGTGACGTATGTTGTTTTTGTTTGGCTTGTGAACTTGACCAACATTTTCTATCCCTTTGTATACCTTTATATCTTGATATTGTGTAACGTTCTGGAATACAAGTGGAATTCGTAATGATAAACTTGAAATGTATAAATTAAAACTTAAATGTCTTACCATTTCATATCCGTCGATTAATTTGTAGTTTCTCTGTTTGTGATGTACGAGTTGTAATGGCTGATTTTGAGGCTCTCCAAATTTGCAGTATAAAATTCAAATTCTCTATTCATATTAGAAGGTAAATGGAGTACAGTTTTGTGCAAGTTCATGGATATTTACTAGAAATCTATTCTAGGATGCTCGTAATCCGATGTGTTGTTTTACGTTAATTTTCAGCGCGGTCGGTCGTTTTATATATTGAGGAATTTTGTGGACCTGCTGTTTCACCTTTCCTCTAACTTTGCATCCGAGTTTTGTTTGTTGGCTCTTTTCTGAAAGTAGTTCCTCAGAAGAAATTCGAGCGTAGAATTCTATTGCCTTGATTCAGAAAGAATTTTCGAGATCGCTTTATCTGTGTATGATAATCGATAAGTTAGATAAATCCAATATTAGTTAAAACGTTGCGAAAGCAAGATGAATGATTATCGTCGGTAATAATTTAGACTTTATCGGCGAATTACCGCTCACTAGGGTTGCTTTGCTACCTATTATTGCATCTGGTTCCTCCAAATATCCATTGCTTATTGAAGATACCTTGAAGTTGTTGCAAAAACCGTCTTTGCGATGGATGTGCATGTCGTGTGATCTATACCGCGTTTTGGTTGTTTTTTTCGTAGTCGTAACTATTTTCTGAATGCATAGATATAAAGGTTGGTGGTTGCTATTATAGAATTGGAGGTAATATCATTCGTTTTACGGGTTCCGAAGAGGTAATTCTTTTTCGCGAGGGTCGATGTGGACGCCGCCGAGAGAGCTCTCCATTGCTGCACTCGTGCCGATCACGTAGGCATTTCGCCACCCGCCTCATGACGTACTCTCCGCCCCCATTTCCCCTAACCCTCCCCCTCTGCGCGCCCAGGTGCGGCGCGGATAATACCGAGCGCCGCCGCCGCGCTCCTGCCACTGTCTTCCCGAGAAGCCGAGGGACGGCGAACATTTCGGGGGAGGGGAGGGGATGGGTCGAGGGGGTGGGTTTTCCCATTGAAAGGCGGTTTCCTGCCTGGAGGCGGCGGCGGCGGCAACGTGGGCTTTGTCTCTTCTCCCCCTCTCTATTTCTTCTGTGCCCTCAGACGAGAGTACCTGGAGTGCGTGGCGTAAGGGTGGCGAACGCACATCCTTTTTCTGGAAGACCTCGTGCCTCCCTTTCTTTCCCTCCCGACCCTCTCTCCCCTTTCCCTCGTGTTTACCCCTTCCCCACACGTCGTCCTATTGCTTCACGCCCGGTTTGTCCACGATGCGACGGATTTCCGCCTGTAAATGCGAACTCGCCTCTTCCTCTCTTGTCCATTGTCCCCCTCCCACGCAACCCTCTTTGGATGCCTTCCTTGCAACCCTCTTCCTTGGGCCGAAAAAGCTTTCCGTGTCCCATTCGGTGTTGCCAACTCACGTGTCGGTAACTCGATCTTTTCGAGCTATTCGGTCTCATTTCGTTCGATAAAATGCAACGAGGACGAGAACATTCGTTATTTAACCACCGTCTTCTAGTATCCGTCGCTGTCGAATTTCTCGCGTTTTTGCCGTTCTTTTCCCAGTCGGAGCCTTTCGATGTTTAAGGTATTGGGTTAACTAGAGCCCGTCGTTCTCTCTGGTGGAAGATCGTAATCCAACCCGTAACCCCATACGAAGTCATTGTTCTTTCTCGCGTCTGCACGTTCCACATAATCACCCTCGATGGATTCCTGACTGGAATTGCAGAATTAGCCTCGCCCGCCTAAACAATATTCCAAATTTTGCGCACTCGCGCTCGTACTGGGACTATTCGCTTTGCCTGTTCATCATTCCCTTCGTGTTTTTATGAATTAAAACCCTTCCGTTTGAGGGGCCGGGAAAGGGGTGAAATCCGACCCCTACAGCGTTCACCTCTATATATGTATTGCCCGTAATCGCGGCCCCGGCAAACTCCGGCTTGGCGTTTCTCTCGGTCAACGTTACCTTCGGATCATTTTAGCTCTGTCTGTCCTTGTCCGACGAGGCTTCCCTATATTCGACAATAGCTGGCAGTAACCGTCATACTTCTCTTTCTGCTCTCTCTCTCTCACCGAACCTCTTTATCCTTCGTCACTGCAGTAAATCTGTAAATCACTCTAGTCTTGTCACACGACGCCTTCCTCCCACGCAGCCCCCTCTCCAATGCACCCCCTCCCACACATCCAGTGACTCCCTCTCGCGGTGGCTGCCATAGAACTTCCGTACGACGGCGTACCTAACTCGAATTCAAGCAGAAATAATTCTTTGTGAATTGCGCAAGCACAGTTAACTAATGGCTCCGCCAAAGTATTGCCACAAGGAAGTGTTTATGACTATTACTTTTGTGACGTTTTGGAAGGGCTATAACTTGTGAAACGTTAGGTCCAAATACTGAAATGGTCGTGTGTAGATTCTTGGTTTTCTTCCCACCATTTCTACTTCTATCTCATTGGTTACAGAAATACCACGAATGCGAATGAAATTGTATTTTGCGTGTTGATACGCATGGTATTAACAAAATTCCATTTGTAAAATGAATAGTTTTGTAGTGCTGTGATTGTAAAAATGTTTAGTTCGCGTATCTATGATTTGCTGGAATTTTCATCAGATGAGTCTATTGATTTTTGACGCGTGTTAATTACTCCAACATTTTGCTACCGTAACATTAAATTGATATTTTAGCCTGTCAAGGTTTCAATCAACACCAGACTTCTTTTTTATATGAATAGAAACAATTTTTCTCGGCGAAAGTTACTATTTCTAATAATTGTCATCATTTTGAAAAAAGTCAGTTTTTAATGTTCAGCCTTAGATACCTAATTATTAAACCACGTATCTAGTAACTTGCTACGAAGCTTTTAAGTGTGGAAAATGCAAGTACCCGCATCATTGTCTCTTCGTACGCAATCGCCCTGTTCCGCCTGCGTACACGCAGCCGCCTTTATTTGTGGGCGTGCTAGGGGGACGTGGGTGAGGGGGGCCGCTCCCTGCATCGCCACGTGGTGCGTGTGCCTCCTTCGTGCACTCCGCGTTGCCACATCCGTTGGACTCGACCCGGCGGCGTCTCCTTCCTTCCTCCTCCACCCCTCCTGTCCCCGTCCAACCCCCGTTGCACCCTCCTCGCGACTTACCGGCCTCCGTTCTCCGGAGGAAGTGGGTCAGTGTGGCAACTCTCCCAGTGTGACTCGATTATAAATAGCACTTCGTAGCGCGAAAGGGAAAATGGCCTTGTTGCCGGCTAATGAGGGGTTGCCCTGTTGGCTCGTCCTCGCGTCGGAGTCGATAATCGGAAGTCGCGAATACGCTGGCACGGCAAATTGGCGAGTGGGTTTTAATTAACCTCGATTTCGTTCACCGTATTCCCTGCGATCGTGCATAATTTGGCAGTTGAGGAAACCGAGGCAAAGGCTGCTATTCGATTATCGCATCCTTCAAGAAAGTCTTTAGAAACGGTGCTGGAGTATGACTTCTCTCTGCTAGAATTCGTTGGAGATCATTTACAGGCTGAATCAATTAAGGAAGTGGGATGTTTTACAGAAGTAACGCGGTCTTTTCTGGTGGAGGCCAGTTCCGTATTGCCCCCCACCCTATATTGAAACAATAATATGAAGATTAAGAAGATTTATATAAACAATCATTATTTTATTCAGTACTTTAGTCAAAGAGGATATAACATTGAAAGTATATATTGGCGAGCCTTCGGCTCGCTTTGTTTTAATGGGTAGTCGTCTCCGGGCGCTACCGCGCCCTTCGCCTCGCCCGGAACCAAAGTATCCCTCCCCGTTGTCCGGTGGTTGGGTTTGTAAATGTCGAGACCGGCCAATCAGGTCTGATATTAACTCGATCTACAAATAGAACGTAGTTCCCTCAGTTGTTATTATTAATTAATTAATATCATTAAGTTCATAGAAACCGAGTGGGGGGCAATACGGAACTGTAGCCTTCTGGTTTATTATGATATCTACTACTTGAGGCTTTTTCTCATATAGTTACTCTAATTTATTTTGCTCTTTTATCGAGCTCCATTTCGGTTATTAATGGTTAGTAAAGGGTCTATGTCTTTTTCCATCCAGATTTCCTTCTAGCACTTCAGTTTAGTTTAAGGCTACTAAATTGTAGCTGTAGCTGGCAGTTGTCGCTCACCCTAACAATAATTTCTTGGTTTAAATCTGTTTTTGCAATTTTTCAGTGAGCATGTGATTTTAGTGTTCAACCATAATTATTTGCGGAATTTTTAGGACCTTGCAGTACATTTTTGGAACAAAACTCATTTGTTAGTGCGCCTAAATAACATTTCAAGTAGTGTAAATAGAAGAATTGAATCTTATATCAGACTCATCTTGGAGGAAAATTCAAAGGTACAATATTTTCTTAACTCGTTCCGATGCCTAGATACGTTGCACATGCAGAGGCAAAATAGCGCGGAAAGGTGTTAGATTTATTTACCCAATTTGTATGTTATCCCTTGCAGTTGCAGTCGATCATGTCACTTTCGCTGTTTTCTTATTCTGCCACGATGCACGTCAAGTATCTCTCGAGAAATGTTAAGATTCTACCATTTTAATTCTGGCGTTAGTTGATAAGTAGATCAGGGCCGAGCACGCGGGTCGGAGAAGCAGCTGCAATCGTAAGGAGCGTCGTCTCCTCGGCGGCTCCTCGGGGATCCCTCCAGCCCCCGAGGCGCGGTGTCATCGAAGTGCAGAATGATCCGAGAGCGGACTGAAGGCAGGAGGGGGGGGCGGCGTCTCGGAAGGGAGGGCAGGAGGGTCGGCCCCTGCGCGCGCAACCCATTTCGCCCCTCTGCTCGGTCGGCGGGCGTTGTTGTGGGGGAGGGGGCGAGAGAACGCCATGTGTCGAGAGGATGGTGGGGCGGCGTGTGTGAGAGGGGGCGATTCTGCAATCGGTGCTTACGTCACGGTTGTCGTAGGTCGGGTTTTCGTTCGTCCGAAGACTTCTCATGGTTGTAATTTGGGTCCGATGGAGAGGAGGGGAGTGGGTTTGTTTTTTCCACCGTAAATCTCTCTCGAGTCGCATTTTAGGACCGAGTGGTTGTCTCGTCATCTTTTCCACGGTGTTTCAAGCGTGACTTATTTATTGCTGCCATTTGAGAGGACCTTCATTCTCGTCTCGTCCGTATTCTTTACTTAGACAATCCGACTGCCCTTCGCATTTCTCCAGCAAAAAACTTACAATTAGAAGAGACTTTTCGTAAATTTTACTGTTTGAGAATAGGATGGTATTTGTGGTTGTCGAAGTACGATGGACACGACCATTCGCGGCGAAATCTATTCATCCATTGTATTTATATATTCGGAGCTTATGTGAACCAACCGTTTTGGTTCGTTCTTTTCGTGAGAACACGAAGCCATTCGATGATTTTATTGTTAGTATTATCTGATTTTAAAATATTCTACGGAGGTGTTCCATTGTAGGTGGTTTCATATTGTGTTAGCAGGTGTTGTGAATGTGTTGATAAAGTTAAGACGCTGACCGATTTGAATAAATTCTTAAGTAAGATTGTTTATTCAAAAGGAAACGTAATTCGCGAAATGCTAAATACATTAATACTCTCTAAAAATCACATTTCAATTAAATCGAAGTAGAATTTATTCTTGGCTTTATTCGTGTCTGCATTAATGTGAAAGCTGACACTGCAAGGAAGTGAGTGCATGAGACAAATTTGGAAAGGAAACTGAAATTCCATTATCCCCTACTGGAAATGTCGTTGGAAGAAGAGAAATTCCGCCTCTATTTCAGATTTGATATAGCTCACCACACAAAAATAATTACATTCATGACAGCAAACAAAAATGAACAAACTCACGCAAGTCCACCAGGCTCGTAACTTGGGGGTGCAGGCCCACGCACTGCGTGGAGACCCCAAGATTTTTGGGGCCTCAGAAAAATACTGAGAACTTTCTCCGTCATCTGACGGAAGGTTTTCGGGGTATTAATATTCTTATGGTAATGAAAGATTTCATCGCTCGAAATGAAGACGAGAATATCAATCTCAAGTGTTTGGACTTGTGGGGTCCAATCCTTATAATGTTTACTCAGGAGAAGTCATGCGCGTGAGGGAGATCCCCTATGTAGATGACTGGGTTTTGAAGTGTTTTAGGCTTCCTGCGTGACTAATATTGCAACCTCGGGGGGTTTTACCTGATGTCTTAGGGTTTTGAATTCAATATTCATGCTTCGAATAGCATTTAGAAAACTTTCGTATTATAAATAACATTGAAAAACATCAAAATTCGTTAATTTCAGCCACAATCAAAATAGATGAGAATCAAAACAATATAATAATTTCATAATTTTTTATATAAATTGGGTCCCAAAAACTTGTTGGGGGGTCCCAAAATAGGAGTTATGCCCCTGGCGTCCACCAAATACTCAAAGCCAAAATATACTGAGAACGTGCTGTGCATCAGCACCTCTTACCATGGTTGTACAGAGGTGTTTTCGTCTCACTCATAGTAGAACTCGAAAACTGAGTGCGAATTTTCCTGTCATAGAAGAAACGGGTGTTTCTTATTTGGTCTTCGCTCAGCCAAGAAAAATCTCCGATCATGTAGTTCGTTTTGCCTTCTGCCTCATACCGCGAAGACGAAATAAGGTTATATTTCGGAGAGTTACAATGGCTCGGTCAGTGGAATTTCCTCTTTGACGGCTTTTACGTTTAGCCCGTAAAAAAATTTTCAAATAATTCCTCTTCCGAGTTCACTCGTGCGATACAGTATTTTTTTAGAATAATTGTTTTTTCTGATCCGTGAAAATGCGCGCGGGTGTTAGGAAAGATGTCGGCGAGCGCTATGCCGTCCGCGGTATAGTGTGTTCGTGTAGGCTTTGAAGCTCCGCTATAAGCCTTTTCATGGAACCGAAAAATTGTTTGATATTTCTGTTTTGACGACGCACGTAGTATTTAATGTGTAAAAGAAGGATTATGTAACGTTATCGAAATACAAATAATGCCATTTTTATCAGTCACTGACACACAGGGGCGGATTGGGAGCAAAAATCGGCCCGGGAAAATACTCGGATATCGGCCCACCTAACTAAAATACTGTTGCGGCCCATAGTTTGAGAAACACTACTTTAGAATACGGAAAAGCAACAACTCCTGGCCGAGGCAGCAACCACTCAGGCATCCCCGGCCCAGGAGCAGCATCGGCCCACCGGGACTTTGCCCGGTGTCCCGGCGGCCCAATCCGCCCCTGCCGACACAGTATTATTTCCGTTAGCTCCTTGTTTACAGATACGATGTCGCTCAAGGTTTAAAGTTCATGCGGAGAAGATGCGGTTCAGCTGTAATGAAAATCAGCTACGGCCATGGCTTCAGTAGGATTCTCTCGCAGTTGTAGTCAGACACGCTAACCCTTCCCTCTGCCAATTTGTATTTTCGTATTCCTGGTGTTATGCAAAAGTATTTCCCTTAATAGTAGAAGATTCTTTATTACGTTTTGCTGATTTCGAAGGGTTTCTCGAGAGAGTCCAAGCGCATATCGTTTAGATCCCGCCCTTCCCTGCCCCACGCTCGCTTTGCTTCGCCACGAAGCGAAAACATCGGCGGCCGATTTACGCTGCCCACTTTCTCGTCGAGGAATGTATCGGCATCGTGTCGTTCCCGCCCCTCCCGCCTTCCCGATCGCGAGCGGTCATCGCCGTATGCGTAGGATTCGACGCTGGCAGGTTTCCATGTTTTTTATGAAAGAAAGACTGGCGAATTTTCGGAAATTCATCTAAAATCACTCTGGAAGCCTTTGAAAAGCCATGGCATTCGATAAGACAAATAGAATATTGGTGAATCCGAACACTACACACTTATACTCAGTCACCTCGAAGGGCTCATTTTATGAAGCGTTATCCTAACATCGGTCACCAAAACTTGTTTCAATTAGCATTTATATGTATTCTCATGTTGTTACTTTTTTGATTGCCGTTTGTGCAAACCGTCGACATATTTCTCGTCATATCAGCTAAATAGAACTATTTTAGCTCTTCCATTCGTTTTACTTGGGTGGTTTGGTTTGTTTCAGTCAATGGCGAAGTGCCGCTAGCATTTTGTCTAGCAAACGTTGGCCACGCGCTGTCCCGGCCATTTTTTACTTTGGGGTTTTTCTCTTCGTTTTTGTAATTATTGTGTGCTTGCCTAATAGGTTGAATGAATTTCATTAAACTTAATCTACCGTGCGTACATTTAAATGCCGAAGATTCCTACGGCAGACATTTAAATCCGTACAATAAAAGTTAAATGCGCTCTTCATGTTCATACCTTATGTAAAGACGCTGAGTGTCTAAAATTCCTCCCCAGAAAGAACCCTTGAGGCGTTCTCTCCAGTCAATCTCACTCGGTACCCATGCTAGGATATTTTTTCAATTCTCTGGCATTAAACCTTCATTTGAATGTTAGCTTCTCCCTAAAAAATATTTTTTTGCGTTATTAAATCCCGGCGATGTCTTCTGCCGAAATTCCTTAACAGTATATGATGGAAACCGTCCACGTATCTCAGATGTTTTGCGTTTTTTTTTATTTTCGACTTCTTTCAAAATCATTCTGCTACTTTATGCCATTCCCGTCAAAGTAAGAATTTCGACTGGAAAGTTTCATCTCAACTACGTTCTTGCTCCCTCGTTGAAGTCATTCGAATCTTTCGTTAACGATCGTTCATTCTCCAATTTACTTTGCGGGTCTGTAATAGTTACGTTTCCGTAAGGGTTCTTATCGCTGTTAAAGTTCGTATCCATTCCTCTAACATGGAAAAATAATCATCACTCAAAATAAATCTTTATTTACAGTAATAGTATCTCCTTTAATGTCTTTTTATACATCTAGTGTGCGTCTCCTATTCGCTATAAAACTGTCGAGCTCGCCTTATGGCTGAATACATTCTTTTCTAGAAGATAAGATCCGCGAGATCGATTGTAGGACGGATCGTTTTTCCCTAGGACGGTAAGGGATTATAATAGGAAGAGGTAAGGAGTGAATCTTCGTGCATTGCACCCCCTGTCATCCACCAATAAGGTGACTTGCAGGGTATTATGAAGATACACTTGAGGTGGATAACCACTGAAGACGACTGCTTTCTAGCCGAAACGCGCACCTGACATTTTGCTACCTCGTAATGGCTATTGAAGATGACTAATAGTAGTACTCCATTTTTCAATTTTTGATAGTGCTTATTCTGGAATGCTTCTCCTATTATTTGTTTTATAGTCATTCTTCTGGGTCGTGCCCAAATCAAGCGACCGATGGAGCGATTCTCGCCCACTAGGATCGCGGACGTGCGGAACATCGCCCCAGCGCAATTCGCATCTTCCTGTGGCACGGAGAAAGCGCAATCGCTCTGTTTACTTCTTATGTCGTCTGGTGGGAGTGGCACCTTCCAAAAGAATGATGCTCTCTCCTCCCGGCGACCTCCCCTTCTACCCTCTCCCCGTGCTTCTTCCTTCCCCATCAACCGTGTCCTCCCTCGTGGGCGCTGCTGCCCTTCTGGTGTCGCCGAGGAAGAGGCTCGAATGCCCTCCTCTGTCCTACCTGCCTCCGATCGTGGCAAAAGGGAATCGCGTAATGAGAGGAAGGAGTGAAAAGGAGAGTGAATGCGGGGAGTGGCCGAGTGGGAATAGATTCCAGTTTGTCACGTGACTTAGCAGTCGACCTTGAGATCGCACCGAGCCAGCAGGCAGGCGGTGCGAATGACGTCAGCAGGGTCCGTGATCCCAGCCTCATCTCCCCCTCACCCCTTTCGCCTCTCTCTCTCACCTCCGCCCCCTCCCTCGTTCCGCACGCGCTAGCACTCGACCCGTTTGTCCGGTGCCCCCTCCAGCCCCCCGCAATGCCCTCCCCTCTGCGATCCTCCGCACCGAATTCACTCTCCGCACTACGACCCCCACTCTTTCTCTCTGCATGCGAGCATGTTTAATTTCCTTACGGTATTCCTCCTCGCCCTTTAATGCTCCCGTCCAAGTCGTTGCTCCCTCCCCCCAGTCTTTGCCACTCCTTCCTCGTATGAATCACCGGATCTCCATTGAAATTCCGTCATTATTTTTGCGGCTCCAGTGGGCTTACCTGACCTCGACTTCGCGGAAAGTCTTTCTAATTAAGTTTACGGTAAGCGTCGTTTCATTAATACCGGATGAAAAAGATAGTAATCGAAGAAGTAGAAATGACGGATTAAATTATTAGAATGCAATTTTATCTCGGCAATTACCATTTATAATGACTTGCATTATTTATTCTATAGGCATTTGGCTGATTAGATCCAATCATTAATGCTTGAACATTTGCCAAACATATTTCAACGAATTTTCATTTTTCCGATTTCTTCTGACATAAAAATGTTGAATTTATCGTTCAACGTCTGATCCGTCAGGTAGTATTGGTCATTATTTGCAGGTTATGTATTTTAATGATTTCAAATTTCAACAGGCATTATTCTACTGTATGCGTGATATCATTGATGACCTCGAATTACATAAACCAAAGCTAAGATTTCCATTGAAATGCCGCGCATGTTGGAGTGAAATGTATGTGTCAGAGGCAGGGGATATCCAGAAACTTCTCAAGGAGGGGGGAGGGGGAAATCTTCCCTCAACCTATTGAATCCGCCTCTGCCAACGACCCTATATGTTGATAATCTCTACCACTATCAGAATATTTCTTTTCCTTGCTATAGAGACCTAATTTGCGGTCCAGAATCGAGGAATTTTGCTCGGAATGAATTTAAGAATGCACCCGGTGGCGGACAATGGGGTTATTCAGGGAGGGAGCGATCAACTCTCATCCCGTGGATCCGCCACTAGTCAGAGGACCTCACCCCATCCCAAGTGATATGTGGCTCGTATGCATGCGTGTTTGTTTGTTAAGAGGGTCAGCGTTCCCGTTCGGCCCCTAGCAACAACAGGTGGCTCGGCCGCCCTTGGGGCTGACGCTCCATGGTGGTGCTCTACACGGCAGTCTTAATCCTGCTGGATGTAACTAGGGAAAAGTGTTTACGCCCAATGAATCTAGATGGCCAGTCTCTTGTTTGGGAAAGTAGATATTATACGACGTTATTGTTTTGTTGTGTGCTTTAAAACGAGAAGGAAATGATCCTGAAAGATAGTTGGCTCATAAGCTTCACTGTCACTACTGGAATTTCATAGTAATTTTGGTGCTAAGAAGCATAGCTATAATAAATTCTGGAATCAATTTCCGTTTATCATCCTCGTAGTCCCGTCGGGTAATCTTAATTTTATAACTTGTTTTGGTGAGATGCGTCCCAAATTGCGATGGAATAGCATTTACAATTCGCAGCCATGAGTGAATGCTGCCGTAGTTGGCGAATGAAATTATCGATTGAAATAAGAGGAGTTTGTAGTTCCTCGGTCGCTCTTCTTCCCTCTAACCTTCTTTACCCCGGCTCTTTTGAAAAAGCATGTTCACATGTTTTAACGTACTGAATTCCCAAACTCGTAATTATCCTCTGGAAATTTTTCTTCCTCTTCAGCCACCTGGAATAATTTTTTTTCATGCGCAGTTTCATTTTCGCGTGATTAGTTGACTTACGAGCATATTATTGTATTCTGGGACAGATAGTAACGTCAGACGGGTATTGCGGCTTTAAATATCGAATTCGCATATAACCCAGCGGACATGTTGTAATGTTATAAAAGGTTTCTATTGCCTAAATGTTGCCAATACTCGAAATTATCACTCGCAGCAGAGCAAATCAAGTAGGCCCTGTGATGGCAGTTTGCGTTTCTCCTGCGACTGAGCAATGTTTATCTTAGGCGTGCAGGGGTAGAGCTTAGGTTTGATGAAGTGCATACTAGATAAATTTTATCAATTTTAACAACCGCATCGGTTTTCGCTCTTTTGCTTTAAGAAGTGACAGAGACCTTTATATGCCTATCAAAAGAGACCAGAGCAAGACGGACGACAAATGTTATTTGCATGTATGCATATTGGTCTTTCTTTATTAGAGAGCAGGGGTTGATTTGGACAGAAATCTTCCGGAAGAAAATTTTGCCGAAGACTGCGCGATGGTGAATACGTAATCTATGAAACCGCAACAGTGAAGGTATTAGCGGATATCGTTAAAATGCCTAACGAATGCAATGTTGGTTGACCGGTTCGTGGAAAGGAGCATCTACTTCAAGAGATCCCTTTGTGGAAAAGGAGGAAAACTTTAAATCGCAGCATTCCAGAATCCAGCCATTTCCGCATAACACCTCAAAAATCTCCATCCACAAGAACTTAATTTTGCTTTCGCGATGCAATAAATAAAATTGTATTTTTCGTACACCTTTTTCTCCATCAATTTCTTTCTATTTTCTACGATCCTCATTATCCTAACTCTCAGATTTTGAGACCGAATCCCATTTGACACATTTTATTTGCTTTCCGTGCACGGTTTTATGGTTTCTGGAGAATCTCCACTAACGTAAACCCCGCTAACGGCTCTAAAGCTACATTCACATATAATTCTTCCTGCACATTAGAAGACTTTTATAATTCGTATAAATGAAATTTGAAATTATGCCCTTCCCCTTTAAAAGTTTTCTCCTTAGATTTTGGCGAAATGAGCTGATAAAAGTTATAAATTATTAAGCGACATCGATAATTCTCTATTGTCATTTTATGAATGTCACATCACATTAGCTGTAATGAATGGGAGAAATGTAGTCAAAATTAAATCTGTTGACTGCTGCTGGTTTTAAAGGAATTGCCCTCCATATTTAGTCGCGACCGGGTTTCTCCGAAAAGCATTCGAGCCTTGCAAAAAACCGTTCATACTTTTTCGGTCACCGTTGGGGTTTGTCGTCTGCTTTTTTCACGTTCGTTCCTTTCGAAGCACCTCTGTGGACTTTCTCTCTTCCCCTTTCCCTCAAGGCACACGTCTCTTCCCTTCCACTTCTTGCCCTCCTTTCAACTTGGCTTAGGAGCGGAAGAGGGTAATAATAGGGTTTCCCGTAGCGATGCAGGTAAAGGTTAGCTCTCTTCGCCGCCTGCCCTCGCCTCTGATTCCCTTCGCCTTCACCTCTCCTCGCCTTTGCCTCACATCGCCTCTGCCTCGCATTGCCTCTGCCTCCCATCTTCTCAGCGTGCTCACCTTTCTCCTCCCTACACCCCCTGCCTCCTTCGCTCTTTGTTTGCTCGTTTTTCCCCCGGCCGTTCCCGTCTCGCTGCTTCGAATTCTTCCTTTCTGGCCGCCTCCATTTCGTCTCTTCTCTCTCCCCTCGCCATCGCCACTCGTTCTAGTCGAGCGCTGTATCTCCAGAAATGCCTAAGATTTTACGTTTACGTGAAATTGGTTTATTGTTGATGTTAGCTTATGAAAACAAATTTTCTGCTTTTGCCGCATTTTATTGAAGGTTAGTAGTATTTCCCCTTGAATAAGCATCTTTTGGGAACAATTCGGTATTTTATAGTGACTTGGTGTTAATATATAATGCGTATTACAGACATACAAGGTAATTTACGCATAGAAGAATGTTATTACGTGTAGAAGCACCTCGATAAAGTTTCAAAGGGAGGTGTAACTAAGTACCATTCGTCTGTGTTTGCCAGAGTGTAAACATATTAATCCAAAATGTCATTTTCATGTGACCGAATGACTCGGACTCTTGTTTCTCTCGACGTATCCATTCGTCTGGTCTTTGGGAGCACTCAGCCGCATTGGCTCGTTTACACTACGCCGCCTGTCATCCATTTTTATGTCAAGCGTTATAAATCCGAATCCGGATTCTCATCTTCGTTGTTGAGTTTCATATGACGCGTGTGCGGTGTTCGGCTTTCGAACTTCTCTTTTCAAAAATCCCTGTATGAAATGGATGTGAAGAAAGTCGAAGCGCGAAGTAATTAGTTAAAAATTTTCTCTCGAAGTTCTCCCATCACCGAGCTACCTTGATTGGGTAACGTGAAATGAAAATAGTTGGCCATTTTTCCATGAATAAAATATTGGAGAATGCAATTTTGTCTTTTTAGACTACCTTTGCAGATAATATTTCAGTTTCTGCGGTGGACATAAGCAGTTGAATCAAAATAGTCGATTTTTGCGGGCGATAAATTGGCAAAATTGATTTTCTTGTTATTCGGTCGAAGTCTCAAGTTAAACATGAGTCATTATAAGTTCCGCGGTAGTACTTATTATTCTTCTACGTGCTTGTATCGAGGGAAACGAATTAACCGGTGCTACTAGTCTGCCTCCTCCAAGAAACATGCTCGAATAAGGCAGAAACTACGTCTACTCGTGACGAAAATCATACCGTCACCTGGAGTGGTGCTTCCAAAGGCAGCGATCGAAAATATATTTCGTGCTCGCTATAAATAATATGCGCCGTATGGTTCAAAAGGTGATGCGTGATGCGCATTCTTTATATTCGCGTATTTCAGGTAAATCTATTATTTCGCGGCTTGTTAATAGGAGCCATGGTCGAGCACGTGTTGAGCGAAGCTTCCACCTCTTCCGAGAATTGACTCACGGCGAGACTTCTCTCGGCCACATCCGGCCCACCCCCGCACCTCTCCCTCTCTCCCTCCATCCATCCCCACTCCTTCCCTTTACCAGCTGATGATGCGGCCTTGAATGAAATGAAACGTCTCCCTACCCCGCTCCCTTTTCCAACCCGCCTCCCACCTCTCCTCCCTCTTTGTCTCATTTATCGAAGCGTGCCTTCTATCTTACGTTCACTTTTCACGTGCTCGCAATTAATTTTATTGCGTAAAGTTTACACTTAAATGGGTGAAAATATATGAACGGGGTAGGAAGCTTTTGTATACTTACTAAACCCCGAGATGCTCGCCTCATTTATTCTCTCATTTCCCTCGTCGAGTATATTTCCTCGCTATTGCTTTTTGGATCTGTAATTGATGGAATGTGGAATGAGGGCGGGAGAGCACCCTCTCGCCTTCTGGTGCCTAAAGATAGGCGCCGCAGCCGCCAATCCCGGCGCCACGCTACGCCGGAGATGGTGCACGTGTTGCACGTAGTGCATCTTGGTAAAGGGATAGGATGCGGTGGGTGGGAGAGGAAAGACGGACCGAGCGAAGCATATCAAAGCTGCCGGAAGTGACTTTCGAAAGTGCGATAAGGGCTAGAGAGAATGGTCATTATTTCTAGAGAAGTGGAGCCAAGTGATTTATACGTCGACGTTCTCACTCGATCGATCGATTCGCTGGACGGCCTCTGATGAACTTTTAAAAGACTTGACCGGAAAATGTCGATTTTCGAAAGGACTGTTTTTCGTACGGATCGTAATTATACGAGGTCTGACAAAAAAGTAATGAGACTAGTTCAAAAAAAAATTTATGGTGTCTATTGATCTACAGTAATGTGGTCTCCTTCAAAATAACACCCTTCTGAGTGCACACACTTGCCAACAGTCCTGCCACTGTCTGTAGCATTTCTGGAAGTCATCCTTTGAAATGCTGTTCAAGTCCTGTGTTACGGCTGTTTGGATGTCCTTTGTTGACTGAAAATGGTGTCCTTTCACCACTGACTTTACTTTTGGGAATAAAAAGAAGTCACAAGGGGCGAGATCCGGCGAATATGGGGGCTGCGGCAACACTGAAATGCTTTTGGCTGCCAAAAACTGCCCTACTGACAGGGCAGAATGAGCCGGGGCATTGTCGTGATGGAGAATCCAGTCTCTGGCGATGTTTGGATGAATCCGATTGACTCGCTTTCACAGTTTCTCGAGGATTTCCATGTAGAGCTGTTGATTGACTATTTTTCCAGGTCGGATCGCACAAGATACTTCACCAGAGCTGTTTTTTCGTCCATCAGAGAGGTTGATGGTCGCCCGGAGCGATGCTCGTCTTCAACGGCGGTTCTGTCGTCGGAAAACATTTTGTGCCAGTGGAAAGCTTGTGATCTTGACATTGTCTCTTCTCCAAAAGCCTGCTGAAGTTTTCCATAAGTTGTGGTGCCATTTTCATCGAGTTTCACACAAGAGAAAATGGCATAATGCTGTGCGATGTTTCGCTATTCCATTTCTGTAACGAGGTACCCAAACACCTCTTCACTCTTTAAGCGATTACTCGAGACAATGAATGCATGCCAGTGAAATTTTGGGGAAGAGTGGGGGAAGAAACAAAGTAAAACATTATATGTGGTAGAATGCTACATTGTTGCCGATACAGCCGGAACAAAATCAGTCGCATTACTTTTTTGTCGGACCTCGTATAAGAAACTTCTACTTTGCAAAAAATTAAATACTATGAAATTTCATCCAATTTTACCTAGTTAAACATTTTATGGAGTAGAATATTATTGCTTAAGGAACAACCTGAGGACAGGTAGGGTCTGTTTTATCATGAACTTCAAATAATTGATGTGTACTTAGTGGCATATTTTTAGTATCAGTGGTAGACCTGTGGGAGTAAGATGTGTATTTTCCATTTTTAGTATGTTTACAAACAGCAGTGATATAAAATAATGCAATAATGCGATATCGCCTCGTTTTAACTTCTTTGTCGCGAAAGAAGTTTACTTTTTGCAATGTTCCGTGGTCGAAGCATGTATTTAAGTTGCGAGGGAGGGTGGAGAAGCCGGAGGACGTCATCCCCGACCTCCTTACCTGCGGCCTTATCGGCTTGCATCTTCCGCCCCCGCGTCCCCCTCTTCGTTCCATCGCCTACTGCTTCGGGAGACTGCTTGGTAGAGCTTTTGGAGCAGGCGACCTTGGGACTGCGTGGAGATGGAAATACAACACGTCCGCTGCCACTCCCCACACTACAGGTTTTTGCTGGCGCGTCTACTCTGGTGTATTTTTTCGTGGTGCGGGTTTGTTTTCATGCTCGGATATCAGCCTTGTTCTCGGACAGTATCCTGTTACATATTTTCGATTAAAACTGAGGTCGTCTTTATTAAAGGTTTTGATCGCCGGAGATATTTTGGGTGGATTTTGCTGCCAGGTCCTGTTCCCCCTCCCTCCTCCTCTCCCCCTTCCGTCTACTGGATTCCTCGCCTTCGCTCCCGGACGTCGCTCGCATGGGCCCTGCCCAAATTTCGTAGCACATGTTGAGGTGGAACATATGGTTATTGCAAAGATATCTGGCCCTAAATGAACAGGGCTGAAATGAAAACTTTTATTGGCTAAATGGAAGCGTGTGACAGTAAAGCTATGGCGGTGGATTCTGTTTATTGCAGTCGGGTGAGGCGGCAATAATTTGATTTGATTAGCCCAAGAGGTCCTCTAGCTGTGGTTCGCATACTTGTCCTAGGTGGTTTCTGTCAAAAGCAAAACAAGTTAGGAAAGTGTACAACGTATCACACATGGGCGCGTTTCGTGCAATGGAGTATTAGAGAGAAATTATATACCTGTACGTGAGGGAAATAGCGTTTTAAAGTTCTTATATTCTTCAAAAATAATCCATTTTCTTCCTATTTAATAATATTGCATGCACGCGTAAGGAAATTAAACGTTTGTGAGATTGTTTATGATAGCAACAATGAAGTAACCATGCAAGAAATTTTCAAAGTTCAAATCGAATTAAAACATTTTTGTTTGATTTTCTCGATAACGGCTACTCCTACGATAAAAATGTATAAGAAAGACAATACCCTTCTTTACAAGTTCTACAACTTTTATTTGAGAAATATTTTGATATGAGCAAAACTTTACAAGATATGACGAAAATTTAATTTTTTGTCACCAGTAAAGTGGTACCCCTGATTGGCGTACGTGATTCGTTTTTGCGATTTTCTTCTTATGTTTGATTGTAACTTCTTAATATCAAATTTCATGAAAATCCATTCGGTAGAAGCCGAGAACTAACATACGGACGGACGGACAGACCGATAATAGGCGCTCACGCTGGAAACGAAACGCGCCTAAAAAGAAAGTTAATGACTAGAAGCGGTCAAGATGAAAGTGGAATTATATCCGTGGTTAGAAATAAATGGAAACGAATATTAGAATGCTGGAGTGATTTTTTTCTATGGTTACTTTTGACTACAGTCTTAGAGCGAAGACTTGAAGAGGATTGTTTAGGGCTGTATTCTTGGTAGCACGTATATCGTAATAGTAAATTACGGGGTAAAAAGTAGTTGCCAAGCTGTGATTTTTAAGGATGTTATACTGCGTTTATCTCGAATTATATGAATTTGTTAGTCGATCGTTCCGTTTTCCTATTTTAGAATAGTTACGCTTATTGATATACAATGTGTATATTAAAATTGAGTAATATATAATAAATCCATTATCAAAAGAAAATATGTTGTTATCATTTAAAGTTCTTGGTTCTTCAAGTAACAGTTCCAAACATCGATGTTTACATTCTTCCAGTTAAAAATTATACCGAAACCAATGCTCACGAGTGTTCTTGACATCTGTCAGTATGTTACCTTTTGTATTTATATGTCGCGAAACTCAGTTTCGCTTTTATTTTGTCATTCTAAAAGTTATTTTGGAAGAAAGGAGTGAAGAGTAGCGGGTAGATATCGATCGTTGTCGGTAAACTCTCTCCAATTATGGGTCGTCGCGTGGTAATCCGATCAGTGGTGGTCGTCGTTACCGGTTACCCTTGCAATCGCTACTTAATCGCGGCGGTTGCTTGGTCGAGTCTGCGAAAGCCTCTCTTTCCGTTCTCTCTTATTGCGAAGGGGAGATAGGCGAGGCAGCGGAGTGGCGCTCTCCCACTCTTTCCTCACGCGCGCACGTACGCACGGGCCAGCCGCTTCGGCAGCAGCAGTCCTACGCTCTCTTTCGCACCGTCGGGGAAGGCGATGCCACGGGGTGGTTCCTTTGCTCAGTCCGCGGTTAGTGGGGATTCGGGCGTGGGTTGTTCCCTTTCTCCCCCCTTAATCCCCTCTTACGCCTCCTTATTCTCCCCTCCCCTCCGCTCTTCGCCTCTTCCTATCGATTGTTTGAGGCACGCGTGCCGTGAAGTGGGACGGCGTCGCTTCGGAGGAAGGTGGCGTCCCGACGCTCCCTCTCTATTTCTCTCTCTCTCTCTCTCTGCTGGAAAGAAAACCTTCGAGGGGAGGAAGCTTGGTTCCCCTTGGCACTTGCTCTTGGCCAATGACTTCCCTCGCTGACTTCTTCCATTCCTCTCCCGTGCAGCCGATCCATGTTTAAGTAATACTCGCGCAACGTGTGTCGAAACGCGGCATCTGTTAGAATCTGTCGCGTTAGCGGACTTATTTGGAAAAGAATGCGATGCATGAAGCGACTGCGGTCACGAAATGAAATTCTCGTCCTGTTCCGTTTGCCTTGCCGCGCGACGTGGCCCTTCTTTACGCTCGTTCTCGATCGAGATCGGTATGCTTCGAGAGAACGCAACGCGGTTGAGTTTCCATGGCTATGCTTAGGACTCGTCCTCTCCAATGATTTTGTCTTAAATAAACGTGAATGAATATGATTTAACCGATGGTCGCGTGGAAGAGCCGTCTTCTCGCCGCATTCCCGTTTACTTGGGCGCCCCTTCTCCGATGCCCTCAGCCGACTCTCTCTCTCAAACACCCTTTGCCTCCCTCTATCACTCCATCCTTTTTTTCTCACTCTTATCTCTCTAACTCTCTCCCTCCCCCGGGACGTTTTCCTGCCCCTCCGGCGACGTTACCCTTCATCGCACCCTTAGCCTTCTCCCCCTTCCACTCTCCATTGCCCCGTATCATCCATCCCCTCTCTCTATCCGATCCCCTCCCAATCTCTCTTCACTTCCCAGCGGCAGACGCTCGCAATCTCGCTGCGGACGTGGAATGATTTGAGCGCTCTCTCGATGGATCGATTGCGCGTGCACTCGTCGTTGGGTCGATCAAAACGCATCGTCGGCTCTCTCTCTCTCCCTCCCTCCCCTGCTTCCTCTCTCCCTACTACTCCTTTCCCCTTTCTTACCCCCCCTACCTACACCCTCCCTTAACTTACTCCCTCTCTCCCCTCCTCTCTGTAGACGTTATTCTATTCCCTTGCCAACTCTACTCTCCCTTCCCCTCCCCCTCTGCTACTGCTCCCCCCTCTCTATTCCCACCTTTTCTTGTTTCCTCTCTCTACTGCCCTCCCCTCTACTTCCCCTCCCCTCTACTTCCCCTTTCTCTACTCCTTCCTCTCTCACACCACACTCTCTCCCCCCGCGTCTCTCTCGACGACCTCGCAAGTGGCGTCGGCGGGATTGAAGTGTCCCCGATGTCACCGATGGCACCCACCTCAAAATTTATGACCGTTAGTTTTATAAATATTATTAATTTGCATTCCATTTCTTCCAAGCTTAGTTTCTACATTTCATGTAGGGACTTCCATTTCTAGATATGTTTAGTTCAACGTCAAATGATAAGTAATTTCGTGAATGCCTGTTTTTATCGCACCACACCGCAAGCGAACGCTAGGATAAGTCATTCGGGTTTAGTTAGCGGTGATGAGAATAACTGACTGATCTGAAGATGGAGGAACCTCCTAATAATCATACAAATATTTTTTAAAAAAGGAAAATACACTCTGGTTTAGGGGAATTTACTCCACGCCAGTGACCAAACACACCCGCAGTCTTACACACTCGGGGTTTAGGGGGAATTACTCCAACACCAGAGACCCTTTTTTGTTCACACGGGCACACACATATACACAAAAAACACACACACGAGTACTTCCTTTAAAAAAATTGCCTAAATACGTATTTAGGCATCAACGATTCTATCGTCAGTAGGCCGATCAAAAACGATGTTTTGCGTATAAACTATAAGATATGTTTTGGGTAATTTTGTCATCGTAGTGCTTATTTTTTCTGTTCTGTCTTTCATAAACTTGACGCAAAAACCATTTTCAAATACTGTATAAAAATTTTGTTAAATTGATTGTAGTGTCGGACAAACGCTGGATGTAATGGTCTTGAATGTTTTAGTTTCCGTCTGCTCTATACAAGTGTTCGATTTGCCTTAAAATCCCGTCTCTTAGGATAAAGACTGGCTCTTTGTAAAAAAAAAGTGGCGTGGAGTGCGACAGTGTTTTTCATACGTTACGCGCGCCATCGATATAGTCGGTTGCCATAAATATGCGTCGACAGCGACGTGAGCTACTTCTGCTTCCATTTACCGCCCCTAACGGCGCAATCACCGACGAGGAGGGAGTTTTCGCAACGAGCAGGCATATTACTCGTGCGCAAGCCTTTCTGCAATTAATTTACTGCTATAAACGCTTGGATGCACGGGATGTGTTTGTTTATAAGGTTAAAAAGTGACTACAACGTAAGTATTTAATGGTATGAAGCGAAGTATAATGTGTCATCTCTTCCGTATACAGATGGTGAGGGTAACCTCCCCTTCCTCTTTGGATTCATTCACCTCTCTCGCTCACTTCGTCCGTAGCTCTTCCTTTTATTCACAATTTCCGACTCCCCTCGCCTTCGCACTCGGTTAAATTTGACGTGTATAACTATAATCATGGTAAGTCGTTGGGGTATTACACAATCCGTCTCCGCATTTCTCTAACTGGAACTTTGAGGGCCAAACTATCTGGGTTTTCCGTACTTGCATAACACACACGCACTAGCTCGTTGACCCCTTGCGTATGCCTGCCTTGTTCCTAAGGGTTGACCCTGGTCAGGGGTCAAAAGGTTCCTCCCTCCCCTCTAATTCTCTCTGCCCATTCCGAACAAAGCCACGGATTCTCCGTGTATAATTCCTCTCGGTATAGACATGGATGTAGGGATGATGGTATGCGATTGGTGGTGAACGGTTTATCTCTCTCCAAGGACCTCTTAGTTGGTTTTGACGCTGCACTGACTAGCCGCTCTCTTTGGAACTACGCGAGATTTGTCGGCGTGACTTATCTGCGAACCCCCTCCTTTCTCTTGGAAATAATCGTGTTGTGACAAGGGTGCTCTTTTAGTTCTTTAATGACGATTGCGTCCGCTGCGCTGTTGATATCGTTGGGTTACAGTAAGCGAGTGTGTTTACCGAAACGAGAGCTTCCGCCTTCTCGCAAACCTTAAAGACTAACGTAAATATTACTAGTCGCCCTTTAAACTAGTAGTAGATCTATGGTACGAGTGTGTTCATGAAAGGCACGTGCTGCTGGCCAACATCGTCTGAGGTGGACGCGGGCTGGTTATTGCCTAGTTCAGTGTTTCTCAACCGATGGGCCGCGAAAAGTTCGATAAAAATTATGAATGGCGAACAATATTTTTGGTTCATGTAGCAGGTCCAGGGCTATGTTTCGGAAGACTATCTGCTCTTTTCGTTCCACCCTCATTAGTGAGGATTAGCGTCTCTCACTCTGACCTGAATCCCGGGTCCTAGCTCGTTGTCGTCAACCCTCACAGCGGGCGATGAAATTACCGAACTCTCATTGCAAAATTGCATTACTTTTTGCAAATAAGACGATTGAAAGTTACATCATTGCATTGCGGTGAAAATGCTGATTATTGGTGGTTTTTTAAACAAAATTCTACGGTACATATCAACGGAGTTAGGAAACGAGCGAGGTAGAGGATGGGGGAGGAAGGAAACCGAAGGGAAGAGTGAGAGGTACCAACATAAGTGCTTCGACTTGCCTTAAGCTTTTTAGGAGGGAAATTTGAAATCGACATTGCCTTTCCGAATTACAACACGTAAAGCATCTCTGTCCTTTCAGCTGTCCCTTTCAAATAGTCTACAGGGCCCAGAAAATATTAGACATAAAGCAACGACGATGAAAATATTATTGTTTTCATTGTGATCGGTCGTATGATTCATGATTTTCTCTGGATTTAAAATTTTCTTCTTTGGAAGGAATAGGAGCAGGGTCTGCTAATATAGGAGGAAACAAATGTCCAGCCCAAACTACAATAGCTGGAGAGCTGAAATTTTCAGAAATTATAGATGGCATGAAGAAACCCCCAGAAAAATTGAGATCTCATACCTAAGTGCCATGGGTCCGACTCCAGAAATTCCGAAAGTTACGTTTTTTTCATAAGAAAAGCATTGCGGCATTTTTGAAAATTAATTTCGGACACTTTCCGATAAGATAGAGAATTCAAACTTGGTTGGTTGTTAGATATCCACGAGATCTATAGGGAACCGTTATCACTATTACCGCAAGTGTCCTGGGTTCGGCTCCAGACGACCGGGTATATCTCCCATAAGAAAGCATGGAAAAAATAAATTCTTTCATATAGACGAAACTAAGACGAATAAAGAGCAGGTACTTACCTGTTAACGGGAATACTTTAAAAAATGAACATGTATTGTTATGATTGTTTGAGAGGATATAACATTGAAAGGATATATTGACGTATTTTTGGATTTACGATATTTTATTTTAAAAACAACATTAACCGAAACTGATTGGCCGGTCTCGACATTTACAAACCCAATCTCCGGACAACGTGGAGGGTTTCTTTGGTTCCGGGCGAGGCGAAGGGCGCGGTAGCGCCCGGAGACGACTACCCATTACAACAAAGCGAGCCGAAGGCTCGTCGATATATCCTCTCAATTTGCGGCACAACAGTCAAGAGGATATAACATTGAAAGGATATATTGACGAACATTCGGCTCGCTTTATTGTAATGGGTAGTCGTCTCCGGGCGCTACCGCGCCCTTCGCCTCGCCCGGAACCAAAGAAACCCTCCACGTTGTCCGGAGATTGGGTTTGTAAATGTCGAGACAGACCAATCAGTTTCTTGTCCGGTGATTGGGTTTGAAAATGTCGGCACAGGTCAATCGGTTTCTGTTAATGTTGTACGTAAGTATGGCATGGGGAAAATACGTAAGTACCAGGTCCTGCGAAGGGTCCTGGAGGTATTCCCGTTAACAGGAAAGTACCAAAGAGCTGATATTTTCAGGGTTTGTAGATGTCATGAGTATATCTCCGTATTATTTGACAATTCCTGCGTAGGTGTCATCGGTTCGAATCCAGGTAACCTTAAATTTGAGATTATGTCCCATAAGGAAAGCATTGAAATTGGTGCAGGGCACTTTTGAGTTTAAAAATTATTTGTCAGTTCTTACTCTTTATAAGAAGACTAGCAGAACTGCCCGTTGAATTTCGACGGATTTAGTGAATCAAAACGTAAACATCGTAAGAATATGATAGTACACAGTTATAACCGTCGAATAAAGCAAAAATGAAGAAAACCTGTTCGCAATTACCTATTTAGATGAATGAAAGAAGAAAATCTTGTCTGAAAAATCGAAAATTACGTGTAAACTTATGGGAAAATAATTATTGAATTAAGCACCCCCCCAAATTTTTTATCGCCATATAGCCTATTTTATCCGCATGATAAAATTATTTACATATGGGAAGTTTTGTGACGATATCTTCAAAGGTTTGAAAATCACAATTTGTGGAAAATCTGTGTCTAATTATTTAAGTTACTTACGTAGTTTTAAAAACAGTTTGCTTTGGAGAGCTGTATGCCACACTTTGTGTTTCTTTCTTCGCAATTTTTAACGCCATCCATATAGCCTGTTACCCACGGTAAAATTAGGTATATACCTATGCGAAGTTTCGTGACGATTTCTTCAAAACGAAAACTGTAAGTAAAACCAGCAAGACCACAATAATCAACAAAAATAAATTAGCAAAGGAACTTACGAAATGATTTAATTTAACGAAAGACAGTAAAGTAAATAGAAAACGTTTAAGAATCACAGAGTGAATATTACCCTCAGACCATTAGCTCTATTCTCTCATCCACACTCATCCACGAGTTCTGTTACAAGGAAATTGTTTACATCAACAATACTTTGGAAACAATGAAACGATTTATCCAATCACAATTTGTGGAAAATCTATCTCTAATTATTTAAGTTATGTAGTTTTAAAAACATCTTGCTTTGGAGAACTCTACGCCACACGAAAATATCATTAAAAACTATTTATAAGTAATATTTCAATTATAATCAACAAATATTAGGTTGTCATGTAAACAAAGCAAACTCGCACAAACAAATTGAAAAACGATATCGTTAAATTTTTTCCAATATAAATGCATTGGACTATCAATTTCGGCGACAATGGGAGTTGTCATGGTAGCTTACAGTGGGTATTGTAATAAAACTGATAAAATCACTTATTTTATTGATTCTAAATGCATTTTTATGCTAATTCGAGCAGGATTCTGATTCTATCTTCAATAAAAATAAACTTTGTTCTTTTCTTCATAGACCCATTCAAGTCTCAGTTTCGTACCATGTTTCTAAGTAATTTTAAAATTCAAATGAAAAATAAGCTGCACTTGTTCCTATGTCATTCAAATGAAAAAAGAAAAAATTTTTTAAAATTAGACAGGTCAATCAAATCGATATAAAAACCTTACTACACACCCGTACTAGTTATTCCAGTTAAAATCATACCTTTCTCTTGTTTATACGTGCCGTAGTTGCTGCGCTATAAAATTACATACAAACACTTTATTTTATAGATATACTAGCTGAAACGCCCGGCTTCGCTCGGAAGGTTTTCTTTTAAGTGGCAAACGATTTTTATTCCTCGGGGCAAACGTTCCCCATTCCTTAATTACGCATGCGATGCTTATACTAAAATTTACTATTTTTAGTATTGTACATATTGTAAAGTTGTACCACTAATATAATTACGCATTAACGTCGTACTTAATATTCACATGGATATATGCACCGAAGCCTTTAAAGCAGCAATAAAATTGTGGATTATGTCAATACTATTAGCCAAAACGTAAACAATAAACAACATCTTGGTTACCGAACAAATGTAAGTAGATGTATCTATTTATGTTGCGATAAATCTTACAATGTTAATGGTAAAAGATAACAATGTTCTAATATTCCTTACAAATCATTTGACTCACTTTAAAAGTATTCATAAATTATATTTAGGCATGAATCCATTTGTACCCATTATCTTGGCGTTAGCTATTCTTCCTCTACGGCGCACCACGGCGTGGATTTTCCTTGCATTAATCTTTACGTGTATATTATCTCTCCCTTTGAAGAGGACAACAATTAAGAAATTTAGCTTTGTTGCCGCCTGGAAAATGGTCATCTAAACCGATAAATTTTGCGCTTCAAGGCAAATTTCGAGCGATTTAGCATGTAATACGACAAATCACGAACAGAATTAAAATATTCAGTTTTTCGTGCGTAAAATCTATTTTTCGTGATCGTAAGTTAATATTTAGGTATATTTATATCCACATCAGTGAAGGGCTGCATGGCATTTTGGAATTTCTCCACACCATTTCCCATGCATTCTTATGGAAATATTTTGTTGACCCCATGGGGTATAAGAGACCCCACGGTCTGCAAACGTAGACCAAGTGCTTCCTTTGGTCCATAGGACGGCCCATGAAACCTTTGAATTCGATAGCTTCAACGGTGTAAAAACGTATAAAGAACACACGCACACATACACACTAAAATATTTAAAAGATGCTAGCTGAGTACCCGGCTATGCCCGGGTTATGCCAGACACGTAACCAAGTGACTAAGAGAAAGTCGCCTTTACACTGTAATCCATAAATCTTAAGAATTTTAACTTGTAAGAACATTCAAAATGGGATCGAATCTTTAATAAAGCATACTTACCTTCTAATTACAGCAAATGCCCCATATATTACTGTGCGGTATATGTGTCATTTACGAACCAAAGAAGCATTTGTCACTTTCTGGGGAAATGTTGGCGTCCTAGGAAAACTTGTAAAGATTAGACGTTTTATTCACAACCACAAACTGATGTCGAGTGACTTCTATGGCGAGTATTATAAATGTGCGTTATTAAGCATTGCAGATGTATAATATAAAGGTTTTACTTACTAAAAGGTAATATTCCAGCATACACACGATGAATTGTCGTTATAAACGCTTCCATACGCAGTCAACAGAATAATTATCCTTAACTATGTATGTACGTTGCTATACATCATTAATTTCTATGCTTAAACAACAGTTCGAAGCGAATAACGGTATTCTTTCACCTATTTGAAGGTTTAATTGGCATTAATTGAATCAGAGGCAACAATTACGGTCGCCTTGACAACGTCCGGAAAGAGTACGAAATATCCGTAAAATTTCGAAAACAATTCCGTATTTCTGAATGATTCGACCGTGTAACATGTAAACATCGCAAGAATTAGATAGTATAGAGTTTTAGCCGTCGAATAAAGCAAAAACGAAGAAAATCGGTCCATATTTACGTATTTTAACGAATGAAGGAAAAAAACCTTGCACTCTGAAAAATCGAAAATCCCGTGTAAAATATGGGAAAATAAAATTGTCTCCTGGATTCGGACCCGGGTCGATTTTGGAAATCCCGGGTACCCTATGTTACTCGTAGAGTCATATGAAGTCAATTTGCAAAGTTTGGTCCCAATAGCTCAAAGGGCGTGGGAATGTATAAGGAACACACGGATAGATAGATGGACAGACATTCAGTTTTATTATATAAGATAGATATAGATTAGATAAATGCTTGCAGAATGCAAGCACACATTCACTGGTATTCATATATGCATAGGCGAGCCGCAGAAACTTTTTTGTTCTCCTGGTTGGTGGTTGTGTTAGAAGAAAGGTTGAGAAGCGCTGGTTTATAGCTATTTTACGAACGTGACACGCCAATTGTTTTAACCTATTAAAACTTTAAATCTCGTCCTCATGTTATTGATTGGCATTGGATTTCGGATGCACCAAGTGAATGAATGAATTATTTTCAAAACTATTAACTGGTGAACTATTTTTATAATGACTCGTTTTCAATGATTTTCGAATTTATCAACATATTATTATTTCTATAATTGCAGTTGGAGTGTTGTTTTGAAACCTCTGTTTTCGAGCCGTTTTACGCTGCATAATTTATGTTATCAAGATTTTTATCGTTATAAGCGGAATTTCCTAGGACATTTTCTGACGAGATTGCGTCTTAATTAACTTAACCTTTCGGTTACCATAGAGTCGCAGTTTTTAATTGAATAAGCAGGAAGTCTGCTGTGATAAACGTTCTCTAATCTTTTTACCTCATAGCGGCTGGCTTCCCTCGCGAGGCGAATGTTGGTCGGCGTAATTCCTCCTCTTTGCTTTGCCCATCCCGTAGACGTGTGCCCTTAGCGCCCTCGGACACCATTCTCCGTAGCTCTCGCCTATCTTGTCAGCCCAGTTATCTTAAGACTTCCTCTCCGAAAAAATGGTGTTTGGAGCCAGTTAGTGCGTGTTTGCATGTGTGAGAGAGAAAGGCAGAGCAGTACGTGCGATGCGTTACTCGGGTGATGTCCAGCCTGGTTTTGCGGACAGCCGGCAAGCAAGCTGTTCGGACCGGCTGCTCACCAACACCTGTTTCATAATTGA
Organism: Uropetala carovei; assembly: GCA_036926305.1. NCBI lineage: Eukaryota > Metazoa > Arthropoda > Insecta > Odonata > Petaluridae > Uropetala > Uropetala carovei. The sequence continues at coordinate 2,757,873 of JAXCHB010000172.1, read as the reverse complement.
CACCACCTGTTCCCCATTTTTACTCGGCTCTGCATCATACATCCCTCCTCCTCCTAGTCTCCGTGTTCGTATAATCAAAAATAAATACATTAGGCGTAATTCTAATAGGAGGATCGAGTTGGCAACCTGACATCCAATTTAACTCTTTGGTCGTATGAGAGATCAGCGAATTGGTAGTTTTCAATAAATCGGCCGCTTCCCGTCCAGCATTAAACAGGCGTTCGAGGTGGTGTTGGGGTTTGTTGCGTTTCTTAATCGAGTTTAATTCAATTTGTCGCATTTTGAACGCTGCCGCGTAAACCCGACGAACTCCCGTGGAGTGTACGAGCGAGGGCGTCGTTTTTTGGTAGCAGAAAGGGGCGTCGTATTGCGTGGCATCGGTGGGCGCGGAAGTTATTTATCGTCCGTCTCTTTTTTGTTTTTCGGACAAATTGAAACGGTTTCGAGTTGGTCGGCCCACCTGCTCGTGGACTCGGTGCGCTTCCTGTCCGTTGATGTCTCTCAAGGTGTAATGAGTCCCTACGTGCACCTGCTATCGCCTTACTCTCGAAGACTCCTCTTACGAGAGGGCGGAAGGGCGAAAAACGTGCCGATCCCTCTGTTAGAGGCGAATTCTGCCCCTTTCATCGTTATGATTTCAATTTTGCTTCAGCGGGAGACGATTTCTGTCGAAGATATTATGTCTTCGGCCAATCGCTTCTATTGTGCCTACGTTGACCTTCGCGCTCTGAATAAATTGCCTCGAAGCACCACCTGGACGTGGGAGTGAAAAAATAGAGCGGTAGTTAAGCGGTTGGGGGTGGGTAAAGATAGGTGCGCCAGAAATAAATAGCCCTTCTTCCCCACTCTTCCGCCTTCTTCCTCATCCTCCTCTTCTCCTTCTTTCCCACATCTCTATCTCTCTCTTGCACGGGCAGTTTCCGGTCGTGCACTCTCACGCCATATGTGCCCCCCACCCCTTTGATCCACTCATCACTTTCCCCCCTCCCTTTTTCGCCCCTTTCTCTCTCCCTCGGGCGATTGAGTGTCGATTCGAAGAATCCATCGCATTATCGCCATAGCAATTTTATAGGGCTCCTCGTGTCGTGCCCTTGGGCATCTCTCGCTCTTTTCGTGGGGAAGGTGAGACCCTCATTCTGTCGTCTCTCTGGTGGTCGAAGGATTTGAGGCCCTCGGTATTACATAGTAGCTTCAGTCTAGCCACTTGGCACGTGTTTTTCTTTTGCCCATGGTGTCCGCAGCGCTATTTAAAAACTACTGGGGTAGTTCACGAATGATTGTTTTGCATAAAGTTATATTATGGGAGAGGAATTGTCCGTAGTTGCGAATTTCATACATTCGAGGATTAGATGCGATACTTCGATTTGAGATGTCATTCGTAGTTGAAAATCCTTTTGGACGGGGCTAAAGATAAATTTGGATCTCTCTAAATTCGTTCGTGATGTTCATTCAACTTTTAAACGTCAATTCTTCAACTTGCCGGACTCCTCGATAGAACTGGGCAACCTCCTGGCCTTGGCTACGGCCGCCGGTCTCCCGACGCCATACTCCTTCGCCCCCTTCTCCGTTACCTTTTTTCCTTCCTCTCTACCCTTTTTCTCCCCTTACCTGTATTCCCTCTTCCCGCATTCTCTCCGTCTCCCTCCCCCCCTCCCCCACCTGTCTCGTCTTCCCCTTACCTCCTCACCCTCCCAGCTCACGCCCTCCTCTAAATCGCCCATTTTTTCCAACCCCCCCCCCCCTTTTCCCATCTCTGCCTTTGCCTTAAAACGACCCTTTCGTGACGAATTCGTGGGCTCCATCCAGAAGTTGAGCATTCCCTTCCATCGTCTCAAACCCTCTTCGGTTATTTATGAGAGAACTGTGTAAATTGATCTTTGTTTGAAATTTTATTTCAGCACTTTTGAGTAGTCCTGTAAACTAATTATGATGTTTTACGACCATTCCCGACAAGGACAATGCGCCGATATATCGTAACCAGGGTTACCACCTCTCCGGGTTTGACCCGAAGTCTCCGGGTTTTCGGACTTGCCTCTGGGCTAGAGAAAAAATATCCGGGTCAAAATGAATATTTTCGAAATTGGCATTAAAGATTACGATTTATTTTTAACTTCTCTAAGAGAATAAAGATGTCATGTGCGAAACATTCTTAATGAAGATAATCTTTACGATGAAGTAAACAACCCGAACAAAGTTCTTCCAACTATAAATAATAAATTTTGCGACTTACTAGTGGACAAGAAATTGGTAATAACATTTAAAGATGGAAATAATTTCATTGAATTGTTTTAACCTATTGTCACAAATTTTATGTATTCCCGTTAGCAATTCCCTTGTGTTTCTCTTATGAAAAATGTATGGAGGGATGAAAGAAGTAGGATGAGAGTAGAATTAGTAAAAGCGGAAATTTGTACTGAATTGAATTTTAACATGACCTGTGAAGAGTTTGTGAATTTTCTAAAACAACCTGATCAAACTGAACTGTTAAAATGCTCCACAAGCAACATAAAATATACTTTTAAGAAAAGATAAAGGATATGTACAATCATGTAGTAATCCTCTTCGCCATTTCCTATAAAATTTATGTAATATTCATATATTTCCTGTGGCTGTGTATTTTAATGTTAAAATTATACCATTTATTGTAAAACTGACCATTAAGCATTAAAGTGAGTATATATTATCAATATATTAAATTTGTTCTTCCCTAAGTATTGTTCAATCTTGCATTATTATTGTAATTTTGGAATTAAATACATTTTCTCCTAACATTTTTATAAAAATTACGTAGCTCCTGGGTATTAAATTGTTAACAAGATAGACGAACAGAACTAAAGGTGCCTACTTTCCTAAGGTAGACATCAAATTAATTACTTATATTGTCATTACATTGTTAATTAACTGGATGGCAGTTATATTCATTTTTATAACTTTAAATTCACAGCCAATGAGCTACTCTTTCTTTCCCTACATTACATACTTTATGTAACATCATCAGGTATTATACATCTGAATAAAAAATTCAGTTGTCTACGCGATTTCGGGAGAAAAAATGACGCATTTGTATACTAGATTATACCTCAGGGCAGTTGAGAAATAATCGTCTCCATGACAATATTATCGTTATGAGGGAATAAAAATTGCAAAATTGCAATTAATAACGCAAAATTCAAAGAAATAAGATCGATAAGAAAATTCTACGACAAAAATTAGTAATTCAATTCCGCAGAGAAATGCGAAAATCCCGCGCTGATATAATTTATGTTATGTATTTTAATGTGGGTAGGGAAATAGCCCTGCACGATGGGTTTCAGATTTCCCATTTAAATCAAAAGGAAAGGATAATTCATGGAATCGATCCCGGAACTTCAATATTCGTCTTGGCCTCTGTAGAAAGAGTTTCTAACCAATTGTCATGAAAGTTGGTGCATTGGTTCAAAATTTGATAGGAACGGCAAACAAAGACATAATCATAGACAGTTACAACAAAGAAACCATAATCCTATTTTCATTCTGGAAGGGCAAAAACAGTAAAAAAGTTGGCATTTAAAAATCTCCGGGTCAGAATTGAAAATGTCCGAGTTGCTGAGGACTTTGAGGTGGCAACCCTGATCGTAACCCAAGTGCTCTGAATGGTTCATTTTATCAGTCACGCAGCGCTAAAAGGCCTTGAACACTGAGCATAACAATAACAATTCTATCCTCACAGTAGAAATGCAAATCGTCTTCCTATCATTGTAACTTATTCATGCACGATAACCAGTTATCTTGGATTTAATGTCACCATCAAAATTCCAAATTAGACTACACTAAATAAGTAAATTTCAGTTTATTTCACTTACAGTATCCCAACTAAAAAATGTTTAGTGAGCATCACATCGTTTCTGGAAGTTAACCTAATGCTTAAGTTATTCCAAGAACCCCATATGTGAAGCGTCGTGATGGCATGACCGGGTTAACTTTCTTATTACGGAAGTCAATATTCATGCGTCTTCATTGAAATCCCTTACAATTTTCTGTAGGGAAATTAACTCCTCAGAAATGCCTCTTATAGTTTTCGTTTTAGTTTGTCTTTTAATGTTGCTGATTTTTCTTAGCGGTTCTTGGCACAGTAAACGTATACTTCGCGATTACCCTCCGGCATGCAACACACGTGTGTACATGCATAATTGTGACTACGAGAGAAAGCCTTGAAAAGTACGTCACACATTGATATGTCAGTTGATAAACAGTTTAAATTTTTGTTATACTTACGAACGTCTGCTCGTCGGGGGCGGAGTTACCAATAGGTGTAGTAAGCAAATTCCTTCCGGCGGCCGCCCCTGTCGATACGGTGTCTACTCTTGGCTATCTATGTGCCTAAGAGCGGTCGGGGGTGAAATCCGCCTTGGCTGCCAGTATTCGAGAAGATCCGCATCGCACCTAAGTTAAAACGAAGCACGCCGAATCTGATGGAAGGACCGCTGAGCGAGTGCCTATTCTGTCGTTCCCGGAACATTCGGTTTAGATTCGTAAAAAGTCGCGTCTGCTGTCGCAGAGGTCATCGTATGCATAAACGAATGATTATTCGCCCGCCATTCCTATCGTCCGACACCTATGCCCCACGACCTTGCCCCACAAACGCCTCTCCCGCCACCCCCTTTCCCCTCCGATCTCGGTGACGACATTCATGACTTTGGCCGACGCCCACAAATGCGCCAATCCGTACGCTTCAAAACGCCCTTGCTGATCGTATCGCAGCGGGGCACGCGATCCTCATCCCGTCTTTCCACCTACGCCACGCGAAGGCGACGGCTGGCCTTCGAATTTGATGCGTTGAGACCTCGTAAAGATACTCGAAATAATACTTTGCCATTTAACGCACTCGATCCGCCGATCCTGGTCAATTCCGATGGAAATACGGCACTCGCACGCACCGTGCTAGTTAGCTAGATCAGGGGTGACAACCTGCGGCCAACTTAGCAATTTTATGCCGCCCACCACCAGTGTATCATAGTTTTCAAAACTTTTTTCATTTTCTTTATTTACCAACCAAATATTGTTTGTCTAGCAAAATCGGTTAAATTGGTACCCATATTTTTCTATATTTCTAAATTCATATAAGTTCTTTTTGGTGTGGTTTTTTATCTTTTCTTAAAGGTACTTCTAAGATTAAATTCCATCATGATTTTAAATATTGAAATGTTAACCCTAAAAACCTCATTTCAACTTGATTTTCACTCATGTAGTGCCTAAGAATATCTAGGTAATTTCTTATTTAACTTTAATCCAGTCTACTGAAGTATTGGCAAATTCCAATGCGGCCCACCGAAAGATTCATTGATACCAATGCGGCCCACCCTGTCGAAAAGTTTGCAACCACTGAACTAGATGATTTATTGCAGAAATTTCCACTAGTAAACGACCTAAGTTTTCTCGGTATTACAATTCGGCGTTAGTGGTAATCGCGTGGTTTTGGTCTGCGGGTGCGACGCATTACTGTTTACGCCGGGTGAAGACTGGGGGCTGAGGACAGAGGCGGTGCATTTCTGTGACCATATTCTAAATGCTTAAGTTACTAAATGTCAAACACCCTTCGACTGTAAGGAATCTATTTAGATACATTGCAGCATATGGAGTACAACTCAAATGCAAATGAAAGAAGCTCACCTCAGTAGCCAATTAAACATTTATTTTGATTAAAAGTAAGTTTTCCACTACTTTTTAATGTTTTTATGTTTGATTAAAACTAATGTCCTCATTCATCATTACGCGAGAAAAAAGTAGTTTAGAAGTTGCGTAATTGGCTTGAAGTAAATCTGAAAAAAGCGTAGTTTTAGACAGAGCGGAAAGGATGCTTGGTTTCTACCTCTTAAGTGATAGTAATTAAACTCTCCGCATACTTGCATCGTCGGCGTTATCATCATTATATTACTCGAACATTTTAAAAATTTCAACTTTCCTTTGCCTTTTTAGACAGATTTGTGTATTTTCAAAAGTGGTTGCCAATGGCAAAAAAGTGAAAAACACTAGTCTGTTGGAGAATCATCCAATTATTCGTAACGAAACAAAAAGCGTATTACTGTCGAATGTCAAATACCAATGCTGTGGATGTTACTGTAAGACGATTAACTCTTACCCAAATCAAGTCAGAACTCGCGATATTTTGGATTCTCCTCGTGAATTTTCGTTGTATTCGAAATGGAATGATTTATCTCCAATTCGTTTCTGTAGAGACTGTTCTAATTATTAGTTAGTTCCTTCGTATGTGCCTGATTGTCTTAACTTTATATATTTCAAACACTGATGCGAGATGCGATGTTCCTACCTCCCCTCTTACTTTCTGCTGGGGTTCAGTTCGGTACGGGGCACAGGGCGCGACTTCATTAGAGGGAGCAATGGAGATTTTAAATAGGATTGAAGTTGGATGATCGACTGATAGAGCAGTGGATGGAATCGGAAGCGATATGTGAACGATGCTGGGTACATGAATAAATACTACAGGAAGGAAGCAGAATGTGATCGTCAGACGGAGAAAGGTCGAGGTCAGATGGGATGATAGTAATGTGCTACTCTCTGGGGATGATGGAGAAAAAGTTGCCGCCACAAAGCGGCAATTGGAATTGTTATAAGTTTTACTAAAAATAATGTTATTGTTTGGACACCACTGTCAGCCATGACAGTGGATCTGTCCTTGCTACTGTATATTCAATGTTGCAAGCCAATACTTGATGAAAATCCATTATAAATTTGTATAAATTATGAAATTCATGACCAAAATGAAACTTCACAATTTCCACAGTACTAATACTATAGTAGTACAACAGTATTACTGTGGAAATTGTAGTTTTCTTTTCGTTATAAAAATTTTGTATTTTTAAATGAATAAATTGTCGCTATTAATTCCAAATGCTTATGGCTAGGCAGAGATTACTCCATATTGCTAACAAGAGAAGGAATGACATTTTCTCGTGAAAGAATTGTCTAGGGTTTAGGCTGTGTTCGTAGCTTTATTGATACTGCCATCAAATTTAACGCATAAAGAGGCGCTCCAAGAAGTAATCAAGAAACGATTACATTAAGCCTAAAAGTAAGTTTTATATAACTAATGAGTTAGGGTGGTCATCTTCAAGTGATTTCTAAGCGTAAAACTTTTTTGAAGTTTTTGTTCATAGTTCTACGCTTTTGAATTTGTATCATTACCCGCTTAAATTTTAGGCTATTTAAAGTGCTTGAGATTAATAAAATCATTTAAGATATTATTCTGCAGGTCTTCCACTAATTCGGACCGAGGTTCCCTCCATATTCGCAATTGATGCCATTTAATGTATTTATGCCTCTCGGCACCAGCGTGGAGTCATACCCTCTTTTTCCATCCTCCAATACGGCCGAGTTGTTTATCCCAACAGCTGTTTTCTCGTTTCCCTCCTCGCCACTCGTTCTCGCCTTCCTCGTCGCTCGCTCCCCTATCTCCCTCGCATCCCACTTTCCCCTCCCACCTCTCCTTTTTCTTTCCCACCGCGATCCCTATTCCTGTCCCCCGCACCTCTCCCCCCTCTATGCTTGCATATATTTCCCCGCCTGCCAATCCCTTGCTCTTGCGTATATCATCTCCCCTCCCAGCGAATCGCCTCCTTCACTGTTGTGCATGCGTTCTCCTCTCCCGTGTACCATCATCCTCTTCGCTTCCCGCAAACTCTCTCCCCTTCTGTTGCCCCGTCCCTTCCGTCCATCCGTCCTTGTATTTATCGAACGGCTGTGTGTGACGCGAGGATTTAGAAGACATGGAATTCCTTCCCTTGGTAACGAATCGAGTATGCGTGGAATATTTTTCTCTCTTAGTCACTTAAATGTCTGAGTTGGTGGGCTAATAATAAATAGAACGTGCCGTTTCGGACGCCGTCACAGTCTCTCGCTCGCAGTCTGCCCCTAGTATCCTTTTTGGCTGCACGGTACGCGTGCTCCGAGCCAATACCGCTTTTGCAGAACTGGCCGAAGGAGCCACCTAGCGGAGGTTTAAGAAGCTCTACTCAAGAAAGAAAATGGAAAGAATTGAAGTTGATTTTATGACGAATTGAATCGATGGTTAAGAGTATTACTCTTTGATTCTTCAAAATTATTTAGTAAAATCTTAGTTAATGGTACTAAAATTTTTCCCTTGATTTGCGCTTTTGGCGACTTGAATGACAGTGGTGATATAAATTAAAATCGTCTTCAAACAGCCTTGCTCTCAACGACTCGCTCTTGTATTTCCATCGCTGATGTTTTTGGAGACTACGTTTTTTGTCGAAAGCATAATTATAAGGCAACTTCTCTAAGATGCACTATTTTATGGACTAAAAGTTAGAGGCGGCATAGAATAGTCATTACAGTTTCTCTCCCCGAGAGCATTTCCCTATATCTCATTGTCTGGAATCCGAAATTTACCTCTATTTTTGATAAAATCGCAATTTGACGCGATGCTCCTCTCGTGCACCATCACAAACATTTCCTAGGGAAGTTATATTTCTTCGTCGGTGTGACGAGATGAGAGCCAGATGGTGGATTATTTTATTATTTTCAGCCCATAACTATTCTGTAGTTATCTGGTGATGATCAAGGTCGGAATATAATTTTATGCTGCATGAAAAATTTATAACTAATAACAAATTGTTCGTCGTAATTTGTTAGATACCAAAGTGAACTTATACAAAGTGACTACTTATCTAGTTTGTCATAATCGAATTCCACACCCCGGAATGTTTTTTAAAAAATTTTTGACGGTGTTTGTCAATTTCATGTTAGGTTCGATAAATATTTATAAGACAAATAAACGAAGAATTAAATCAGATTTTCGTATAATAAACGTGCTGACGGTAAGTCTTGACTTTTCTCTGATGGGTGACTTGGTAAATCTTTTGATCCGCTCTTGAATAACTTTCATTGAACAAAACAATCGAAATAATAAAGTAAAGATTGTTAGCGAAAATGTATATCAAAAACGATTACATGTGTTAAATGTTTGAAAATGTTTAAGCGCTACTCTATCAACGCACAGACCAAAAGCAAGTAGAGATATTGAAATAGTTTCGTGAAAACATTTCACAAGAGGCAGGGCCGGCGGAACGGGGTAGCAAAACAGGCAACTAGCTAGGGCGCCATAGTATGGAGGGCGCCATAAAAAAACAAAGGTTTTGATGCCATGATACTTCTATATCTCTCTGTATTACAAAATCGTAATGGTCATCATGATGCGTAACGCTGTAATTCTGTGAATAACTCGATTAGAAATAAACTTAGAAGCCTGAAATTTCTCAGTGTTGATGAATCTTTACGTTATGACTAAAAAAATATAGAAAAATGTCACGGGTTTGACTCCAGGGGTTGAATGTCGTTTCCCATTACATAACACGTAAAAATCACCTTTTTGGTTTGAAGGATTTCATTCTTTTACTATTTAAAATATCTTAAAAATAAGTTATCGCACGAAATTTGCGCAAAACACGCCAAAATGAACGAGGATTTTTATTCTTACCGTCGAATACTCAATCTCATTCGAATTCGCTCATATTTTGAATTTATACTCGAGTTTCGGTAGTTTTTTTAACATTTCTATAAGATTCCATGGTTACCGGTACTGTTGTCCTCGGTAATTCCCATGCATATGCACTTAAATAAAGGCTTAAAGATCGAAAATAAGATTAAAACTTGCTCGAAATGACCGAAGAGATGAATTTAATGCAAATAAATCGAACGCAGTATTCATGTTATTTATATTTTTATCTATATTACTAAAATCCTATTTCTGGTTGTCTCTCTCTCTCTCTCTTTAACGCTCTATACCTCAGCCATTTTTAATCTCCGGGAATTTCAGACCTCGAAGTTTATTTTTTATTTAGTTATTCAACGAATTTTCTTAATTTGTTATTAAAAACCAAACATACATCCCTTATAAAATATATTCATTAAACTCGTATTCAAAACGTATTCCCGTTAAACAAATCTAAATTCAATAGGTACATACATACATGGTAGGAACGAGGAAACAGCAAGCCAAGGGGGGGGGGGGCGGAGTTGGTGAGCGTCAGCGAGCAGGGGGCTTGCCCCCTAGTACGCATAATATATTTATTCACTTTTTTATCTTAAAGGAGAGATCTTTAAATCTATTTTCGGTGAGAAATTTCATCAGGTACCTAGCGTAAACACCGATACTCTTCGCTCTCGTTCCCGCACATTGTAGTGAGAAGTTAGGAATGTGTACAACGTATCATAAATGGGCGCGTTTCGTGCATTGGAGTATTAGAAAGCAATTATATACCTGTACGTAAGGGAAATAGCGTTTTAAAGTCCTTCTCTTCATAAATAATCCATTTTCTTCCTATTTAATAGTATTACATGCTGTTACATGCACACGTAAGGAAATTAAACGTTTGTTTGGGAGATTTTTTATGTTAGCAACAATGAAGTAACCATGCAAGAAATAGTTTCTAAGTTCAACTCCATATAAGACTTTCTTGTTTGATTTTCTCGATAACGGCTACTCCTACGATGAAAATATGTAGAAAAGGAAATACTCTACTTAACCAGTTCTACAACTTTTATTTTAAAAATATTTTGATATGAACAATACTTTACGAGATATGACGAAAATTTAATTTTTTGTCACCAGTCAAGTGGTACCCCTAATAAAAAGATTGGAAGCGAAATAATGAAAGGGGGGTAATACACTGTCGTTATAGCCGTGACAAAGAAAAATCTTGTGGGGCCAACACATGATTTTCTCCATATTTGAGGTTTAGATATTTAAATTATTATGAATAGCATTATGAGGCGAAATTATCATTTCGTGTCGTAAAAGAATACAGTCGTCCTTACAGCCGTAAATTATATTTTGAATATGTTTACAGAATTCACCGCTACATGGTGTTGGCGCTGTATACTCTAAATTAGGAAAAAGTTGAATATCTCCGTAATGGATCGTTCTACGAAAATTTGTTTCAAACAAAACCTGCAAGAAATATTATTCTCTACAACTTTGGTCCTCACGAAGATTACCAATAACGACGTTTTTAAGGAGGTATTTGACGGAAACCGAAAAAACCGATTATTTATAAATAATTCCTAAACAATAACTGCTATGGAATATTGTTTCAAATGAAAGTTGTAGGAATTTACATTCTCTATAACATTTGTATAGAATTGTATATACAATAATAATGTTTTAACGGAGAAATATCGCAAAAACCGAATCGGGTTTCGAATAAACCTCGACTTCCGGTTAACCGTTATTGTCCAAAAACTAATCAGTTCTTTGTGCTCATGCTAAAGTGGTATATATGAAGTTTGGTGAGGATATGGCGAGTACTTTTTGAGTTAGAGCGCCAACAATCACACACACAGACATTCCGAAAATAGTCTAAACGTGTTCTAGGGACATCAAAACGTGTATTTCCGTTGAAATCTCGAAGTCGATTTTTTTCGTGATCACAATACTTTTCCATTACTACGTATGGAGAAAGTAAAAAGCGGGTAAAAAAATAAGCGCTAGCGCTAGATGGAATCGTAGAAGGGCGCTTTTACTTACTGCAATACAACGTATTTTTATGTCTGCTCTTCTCCTACCGTTTTTCTATACATCCATTAATGATTATTGTTAATATTGTTCCTCATTTCGCTCTCTTTGTAAATATACGATTTTGTATTAGTGTTTTATTTAATTTGAATCAAAAGAGCCCCTTTATATCGTTTTTAGCAATGATGATACATATTAGTTATTAATAAAAACGATTTTTATTAATATTATATAACACCGGTGCTACTGGACTGGACTTAACGGTAATTACTAATAAAATAAAATTTCATCTATTAAAGTTTTAGTATAATTTAGATTGGAGTAGGGGCGCCAAAATAAAAGTTTGCCCATGGCAATGGTTCTCAACCGTTCTGGAGCCGTGGACCCCCTACATCAACTTTTTTGGTGCCGCGGACCTCCTACATCAACTTTTTTGGTGCCGCGGACCTCCTACATCAACTTTTAGTGCCGCGGACCCCCTACATCAGGGGTGGTCATACTTTTTACGAGGCGGGCCACATTAGCAGTTCTGGGTGGTTAGGCGGGCCACATTAGGTCTCACATAGGGAGTTACTTGAGAGAATGCGAAGGGCTCTATTAGTGAAAATCAATTATTAACAAATTTTGATACAATAGCGTCGTTATATGAGGTTTTTCGGCGATTATTTAACCACCAAATGTGACATTTCACGATTCTCTTTTATAAAGGCATCGCGGGCCGCATAAAATGCCCTACATCATCTTTTCTAGAGTCGCGGACCCCTTACGAATCACAATTTCTGCGGACCTCCTTCCCATTAAAAGTTCAAAAATGTTGTTTAAATAGAGTAAAAGCTTAAGTTTTTATGAAAAAGAACCAAAATTTACATTTTTATTAAAACCTTATATAACTAACAAGTTGCCATAAGCGTAAAATAGAATACGGGTGTAACCAGTCTTGATAGTCCTATGTAATCACAGCTGATTTGCTTCCATTCCTTGAACATGAATAATGTCTTGTTGTTTTTAGCAATAACGAGAACGACAATTGTCTTGGTTGGGGCACAGGCCTAATCTGTTCATGAAATATAGTAGTCTTGGCAAATAATATTTCTACAAGAGAGGGTCACAAATTCAATTTACAGCAAATAGTACCTACGGTTTTTACCCTTTTAAAAACACGCACACACTAAAATGACATAGAAAGCTAATGAGATTTTTGCTCTCGGATATTTTTCATTTGTTCATCTCGTCCCCGCCCATTTACCTAAAATTTCTAAAATCCATTGGATAGGAGCCAAGATCTTACTTAACGTTATAAAGAATGTAATATATGCTATGAGACCTTTTTAAAGACATTTCCGAACGTTATCCGACCACTCGAAACGGTCAACATTAATCTTAAGGAAAATTATACGTCGTTTTAATATACGTAAAAGATACCAAAATCAACTCGCGGACCCCTGTTGAGAATCACTGGCCTAGGGCGCCAGAATGTCTTGCGCCGGCCCTGACAAGAGGATAAGTTATGCCGACCCAAAGATTTAAATGGACATTTAAATTCCTCGAGCGGATTTGCCCCTTTAACCAAATTTGAAGTTCAGATTAATTATATTACCTTAAAAACGTAGAATATAATTTTCCCAAACAAAGAACTAGATTTTCTATAAAGTTTGCTTTGAAGTGTTTTTTTTACTAAACAGTTTCTAGCATGTAGCGCGTAGAAAGTTTTCCCTTCGCCTCGCGACCGCACGCTTGGCCTCCTTTACCGCACGCCACTGCTTTTTCTTTCTCTACTCCTTATGCGGAGTATCTTGTTACTCTGCCACTGTTTGCACTTTTCATGCGTTGCCTGTGCACGCATTTTAAACTTCTTTTATTTTTACTGGCCGAAACGAATCCCGATTATGTTCTTCATTCACATTTCGCGACATTTAAAGATCTCGCATGTCATTTTATTGCCGGAGAAGTAATTTCTATGGGTCTTTGTTTGCGTGAAATAATTCTTCGTTATGAAAGAACTTTGTGTGTCATGCATTTACACCCAAACGAAGGAATTGTGGTTGGGTGTTTTTATCTTTTCGCCTCGATGTACGTCCGGAACTAAGGGAAAGTCCATAGCTTCTGCTGTTGTTTACGTTGAGCTCTTCGTTTCGTTCGAGTGAAAGCTGGTATCAGATACGTCCAACTGTACCTGTACGTCGAGAGCGTAAGGAGTTTTTTTCCCGCAGAAAGTCCGCGTGTATCGAGGACGAATACTCGGTTCTTACGAGGGTCACGAGTCAAAACAAAGGAAACTCGATTCAACTTTCGCCCTGGAATGGGCGGCCGTGTGACGAGAGGGAGCTCACTTACGAAGTGTACCTTGGCCCTAAAAGCAGCGTTCAATTATTGCCGTCGCGCGGCCTCGCTCGTGACACGGTTTTTTATTGGAGTATGCGTGCGGGGGCGATCGGTACTTAGAGGGGGGGAGAGGCCGTCGACGGACTGGGATCCGCCGGTCGGGGAGGCGCTCTCGGAGTGTCATGTCCATCAGACAGAGGAGGAGGGGTCATCGCACCACGGCCGAGGCAACGTGCCGAGGGCAGGTGAACGATCTCTCCCCCTTCTTGGGGGAGGTGGAAGGAGCTGGAGGGTGGCTGGAGGAGGAGGAGTTTACTTCTTCCGCTCCCTCAACATGGGGGGGTGGAGAAAGAAGGGGTTTCGGCTGGGTCTCAAGGTCGCGGCCGCCTCCTCCCTACCACCTCCTCCCTACCACCTCCTCGCGATCCACCCATTGTACCCACTTCTCTCATTTCCTTTTCCACCGATTCTTCTCTACTCTCCACATTTCTCCTCTCCACATCTCCTCATCCCACCTCTTCCCCTCCCCCTACCTCTTACCTCCCTCCTGCCTCCCCTTACCTCCCTTCTATTACCTCCCTCCTCTTACCTCACCTCTCCTTACCTTCCTCCTCCTCTACTCTGTCCTCCCACCTTTCTCCTCTCTACTCACTTCTCACTGCCCCCTCCCTCGTATGTAGGGTTGCCATGCGTCCGGATTTCCCTGGACATGTCCGGGTTTTTCTCCTGTACGGGAACGTCCGGGCGGGATTTTAAATGTCCTGGGTTCTAAATATTTGTTTTAGGATATGGGCGGCAGAGTCGCTATCAAAGATTTCGAACTATGTACTCTCCTTTTCTACTACTGAGATATCACATCTATTTTATAACTACGAAAATTTAAAACTCCGGATATTTGTATCGCACATTATAATATGATCATCAAAAATCAGTTTAGCCCATATTTTTGCAGTACACCGTATTGGTAATTTAAATTTTGCTATATTGATATTAGCGCTCATATTACACGACGATGCATACGAAAACCAGGTAATTTCTGTTTGTTATAACAATAATTCTACTTCAGCTAACAATAAGTCATGATATTATAAAAGGGCACGTAAATGTAACAAAATGTAATTAAATTAAAAAATATGTGATGTAAATACAAGTCCGAGTTTTGTCCGGATTTTTGAGTTCCGCTGTCTGAGAAATAAGATTTAAAATATGGTAATCCTACTCATGTCTCTTCTCCTCCTTCCTCAATGCTATTTAATTCCTCCTACTTTTTCCCTCCTACTCTCTTCCTCACTCCTACTTTCTTCCTCACTCCTACTCTCTTCCTCACTCCTACTCTCTTCCTCACTCCTACTCTCTTCCTCACCCTACTGCCTTCCTCACTCCTACTCTCTTCCTCACTCCTACTCTCTTTCTCACTCCTACTCTCTTCCTCACTCCTCTCCTCATACCTCTCCTCCTCACTCCTCCTCACTTCTCTCCTCCTCCATTTCCCTTTCTTTATGCCCCCCTTTCCGCGCGTCCAAATGCCGTCAACGTATCTCTCCACCTGCTGAGCAACCGTTTCTGTGTTGCGGGAGCTTGAAAGTGGATCAACCAAATCACATGGAAGCACACACGAATGCCTGTCCTCCCTATTATTGTTTATTTTAAGCACAAATCGGAGATGTCATGCTAGAATTGTACCATCACCGGGTTAAGGAAACTCGGAAGAATTTTTCGCTGGGCATTTTAAGCACTGGAAACATAAGCCGAGGCGAAGTGGAGACAAATGGCTGTTCCATATTTATCTATCGATTTTATTGAACTTGTGGAGATAATGTCTCGTTTCTTTTTTTTTAATGTTGCAAAACTATACATGGAAGAAAAATGCTCTGTCGATTATTAACTTTTTAAGTCACACAGAGAGACATAGAAATGGAAAACAATTATCACGAACAACAAATTTTTATAGCCCAAAACACGTAGTTTTTAGGAATATGTATAGAAAACGCTTGTCAATAACTACAGAACAAAACAACACATGTCAATTGAGTTGGAGGTAAGAAGGTTATAATCAGTAATCAATGATAGACAGCATCCTTTATGAATGACTAATGTATCAGTGCTGATAATGTTGGTTAAGTATATTTTGGTTCTGATACGTTTTAACTGTGATAACTACCATAAAAGTGTGTTCATACAGAGGATATATAATTCAAGATAAAGCCAATATATTTTGTATTTTTCGTATTTTTAATTTTCGATGCTGATAAAGCATTTTTGTTGCTTTTGAGCAACTGCAACTTCATATTAGTTCATGCATAAAAGATTCTATGCTAAAGGACTTCTATAGATTGTGTAAACCTAAACCCTTAGAGAGAGATGACAGCCCTATATTTCTAAAAGTAATTCCATAATAATTGTGAAATATGTAATTATAAACTTTAATTCCTTTGTCAAATTTTCTATTTCAGTTGATATGAAATGTGCTCAAGAATTTTGTTAGAATGCCAAACTTTGAATTAATTCTTATTCTATTTGTCTGCTCCAGTTTTAGCAGAAAAAATTCTTGCCATCATAGCCCTAATCAACATTTAAAAATAAAGCTATGGATTAGAACCTAATGAATAAGTGAATATTGTGGATTCTGAATGTTTGCTTGTCCTTATTTAACAAAATCGATTTCTTTTGAGGTGAAGTCGAATTAAAAAATAACTAATGGGATATCCATCCTGGTAACAGAAACAGCATTTTGTTATGAAATTTTCAGATTAACTAATTCCATACTTCCATGTAATTTTTACCTGGCTATTTATCTATGTTTATGCATAACAATAATGCCACAATCCTTTTTAATTATTTATATTGATAGAAAATAGTAGCTTTGTGAAGCACTTGATTTATATGTATAATTGAGTTAAACTCGACTAATCACTTTCCAATTCATGAGGATGTTAAATTTTTTATTTTTTATTACATTTTATAGGGCGGTGAAGGCATTCCAGCAAGTTCTGTATGTAGAAGCTGGATTTAGCCGAGCCAACGAGGTGCATTTACGCCTTGGGTTGATGCTGAAGGCGAATGGCGACTGGGAAGCATCTCTGAAGCACCTCCAGTTGGCACTTATCGATGCTTCACCTTCAACTTTCCCCAAATTAGAAAGTAAGAACCCCTTAATTCTGCATTTATTTTAAATTTCTTCATAATAATATTTTAGCTTTTAATTGAAATACACATTTGCTAATAATTATCTAGGTGAAAAAGGAGATAATTTGCTTGAACACTATATCTTGATTGGTGACTTTTCTAATAGAAGTTGTAAGAATTGTTTACAGTATGAAAATCAATTTGTGCCTAATCTACTCTTGTTTTTCTCCATAGTTCGTTTCCACATAGCCCACCTGTATGAGGTGCAAGGCAAGTACAAGACTGCAAAGGAGAGCTACGAGCAGCTGTTGCGAGAGAAAGATCTTCCAACTCACCTCAAAGCAGACATATGCCGACAGCTGGGTTAGTTCTTGCTAGCTTCTCTAAATTGTTTTACTTGGTCTCATTTCCTGGCTGAGACCTTTGGTTTCAATTGAATGGTTTCTCCTCAATAATTTTCTTATTCCATTGCTATTTATTCAGTGAGTCATTTTTGACATTCTACATTGTTTTATGATATTAAAATTCAATTATGAAAGTCAGTTTGTAGAATATCTAAGAAATTGTATGATGCGTGTACATCTATAGAATGGTAAACCATTCATTTATTTTAGCAACTGTGATTAGTCTCATTGACAATTCATTGGCTGTTGCCTGCACAATTTCTTATTTTTTTCAGTTAATGGTTAATTAATGCTTTAAGTGACAATTGTGTTATTTAATTAATGAAGTTCATGACTGCAGGATTTACCGTATCTATTTTTCATACAAGTGTTCAAGCAGTTATTGTTGTAGTGAATTTATTTTCAATTATAGTTTTATTTCTTCATTGTGCTAATTTATTTTCATTAAGATATTTCAAGTTATTTCTATTGTTTTTGGGTAATCTTTTCTATGACTATAATATCGTAATTTTATATATACCTAGTGTAGTTTAGATTAAATCCATTGCTCGTTAGAAATGATCCAATTAATTTGGATATTCATATAAACTTAATAGGAAATAGCATTTTTTTGCCAGAAAGAGATGGTGTTCTCTATAATCATGGTTTTCCTGTGTATCTTTGAATTAAGGTTGGATGTACCACAGTGTTGAGTCCCTTGGAGATAAGTCACAGAGAGAGAGTGTTGCCATTCACTGCCTTCAAAAGTCGATTGAGGCAGATCCCAAATCAGGACAGTCTCTTTACCTTTTGGGAAGGTGTTTTGCTAGTGCAGGCAAGGTGCATGATGCATTCATAGCATACCGAAACTCTGTAGAGAAGTCTGAAGGAAATGCAGATACATGGTGCTCCATAGGGTGAGTACATAGCCATGCTCAATGTATTTATGGAATTAATATAATGTTTAGTAAGTCTATTTTTCGATTTCAAATGACCAGTTGTATGAGAAATATATTGTTGTATGCATTAAGTTGCTATATATGTATGTATGGGGACTATGTTATTTTCCTTATGATTTACCTTAAAAATAGTTAAAATGCAGAAAATCTACTAGTTACATTAAAATTTTTCACTTATGTAGTTCTTGATTACAAAAGTCAGACAAAGATTACCTTTATAGAGATAACATGATGTAATATTCTGGACTGCTATCTAATTTTCTTTCTCTGTCCATTCTTTCTTCATCTAGGGTTCTGTATCAGCAGCAGAACCAGCCTATGGATGCACTGCAAGCATATATTTGTGCTGTTCAACTTGACAAAAGTCACACAGCTGCATGGACTAATTTAGGTTAGTATAAAACACTTTCACTCTCTGAATAATTTGTAAAATTTATTTTGCTCAAAGGTGATGCAAGTTGAAATACATAGGAACCAATCATCATCACAAAATTTTGTCTCTAACCAATTCCTTTGGTCTAATTCCCAAATCAAAGTCATGTAAGGGCAGACCATCTACTTGGTTTTTAAGATTTCTTATTTCAGATGTGGAAGGCTGCGTCATTAGCAGAGGTGCACTTCCTCTTCCAATAAGACAAAATATCAGCAAAAATTTTTATTTATTAATGTTTTTCACAGAGAAAATTTGAGAAGTTTAAACCATCCATGTAGAGAAATTACAGATAATTTTCAACAAAAACTAAATTTTCTGTATCATGAAAACATAAGCACAAATATTTGTATAGTAATTATTGATAATAAAATTGGCTTAATAGAAGGCGATAAATAATGAGTTCTTCAAAGACAAAGATTTCTTTCATTGATTGCCAACATTCAGTGAATAAACGATAGAGGCATCAACCAAAAGTCACTAGTTTATTAAAAGTTTGTTTTTTGTTTGGAATTGATCATTTTTCATTGGTTTGATTGCTGAAGACAACATTTTATCTAATTTTTCTCAATTGTCTCCCAGTAGTTGCCTCTGATGATTATCACTGGTTATTGTTATTAGCCATCATTGCAATCAAATTTAGAATTGCAAAACCAAATCTAGTTAAAGAAAATCTACTGGTTATTGTTTTCAGCTGCTTAGTATAATCTTATATATATTTCCAATTATGCATGCCCAAACTATGAGACCTAGAACAACCAAATTTGGTATGGTTTATACTTACATCTTAACTTAGTAAATGGTGAAGGTTTGGTCAATTGAGATTAGTCAATGCTGTCAATATAGGCAATTTGCATTTTTCCAAAAAATAGCACAAAAATTGATTATGTTACGTGCAGACTATTATTCTTTTACAAATTTAAATTACTTAAAATGAAGATATGAACTCCGGACAAAAATGAATATTAAGCTGAAGGAATCAACTTTATATTTCAAAGGTAAAACTCTGAAGCTAAGCTGATTTAGCATAAAATTTAGTTCTTAATCATGAAAAAAGGTATTTTTATAGGTTTGTAACAATGGAAAATGCTAAATACCATGGCAGTGAGATCAATGCTTTTAAATGGGAACACATGCTATACCATTGTCCAATTGTACGTTGCAACATGGAAGTGGACTCTCATTAGAAAAAAAAACTAAGATCATCGTCTACTATCATTGTCAAATGAATCAACCACATTCAATATTAATTTTTATTAAGAATCTTCAAAATATTTTCTAAAACTTAGATTTTTATAAATTAAAATATGAAAAGAAATACGAGATAAAACCTTTCAAACAGATATAACTGTTCATTCATAATAATTGTCTTCATTTACAGTTATGTCGATTTAAAAACAACCTCGGGCAATGCCGGGTAATTTTGCTAGTAAAAATATAAATTTTACTCTAAGTGATTACATTGTGTACTGTAATCATTTTTAACATTTATATTGTCATCTTTTGTACTTGCAGGAATTTTGTATGAGAGCTGCAGTCAGCCAAGAGACGCCTTTGCTTGTTACGTGAATGCCACACGTGGCGCTAACAAGCCGATGAACCCTAATCTGAGTCAACGTATCAAGTTCCTTCAGAGCCACCTCAGCAACGCCCCAATGCCCAGCATAACGAGCAAGTAAGTGTTTTATTTAGCAGAATTTCACCTCTGTTTATATGCTATTGTTTTTGCTGAAAATCTTTGGATTTTAGGTGTTTCTATAAATATCAATGCTTAGTTGTAGTGTACAATATTGATATAATACTAGAATAAAAGCATTTCATTGTTTTCCCATGTGCATTTTTGTTGGCATATATCACTCGAAAATAAATGCTTATTAGTGTAAATATTACTTTGTAACACCTAGTACATTGTGTGACCACTGAGGCAGCACTGTGCAGTGCGGTGATGGTGTGTGTGTGGATGTAATTACTGAAGGTGCCATTATGGGCACATATAGTGAGTTAGTGTAATCGAGGGAGTGAATGAGTCGAATCGGTCGATTGCCGCGTGGTCACGTTGAATGGTAAGAGCAAAGTTGCTCTTTGCACAAAGTTTTGTATAGTGAGTGAATAAATCAGTTTTGCAATGGCACTTGGGGACTCTTTCTTCTTCCCTTGCCTCGACCCACGTAATCTATGCTCGTCATAGTCTGGCGCCCAAAGCGGGCCCAAGTGCATATGAAATTTGTGTCATTACGCGGAACTGATAAACTTTGTCGCATTCTGTGAATGTTTTTTTGTGTGAAGTGTTTTGACATATTATTCGGTTAAGGGTTCATTCGACTAATGCAGTATTTCCTCGCCTGGTTAGTGTTCTTTTACTTCTGCTAACAAATCGAGTGCTCGGTAAACTGCTGAGTCATGCCGTGCCGAAGGACACCCACTGACGCTGATCAGGACACTTCACCTGTCGGCACTGATAGTGAAGACATGCTCACTGCAGATTTCAATGCTCCTACGGGTGTAAATTTCCCGCCATCAGTAACTCTTTTCTAGTGAACAATTTCGCCTGCTCCTCGCACATCTCACCGAGCCGACAGTAGTGTCGACGTTGTTGCAGTCAGGCCATGGTGAAGGAAGTGTTTCGCCCTCCGCCGCTGTAGGTAATTTTACAGGGTGCAAATCTCAATTCGATGGCAGTGTTTCATCTGATGTGGAGGCATTCCTCGACTCAGTTCTAACGTATAAAGATTGTACGAACACGAGTGATGAGAACGCGTTACGTGGCATCTCGATGCTGTTGGATGGCATTGCAGCCACCTGGTGGCAGGGTGTTGAAGCTTCAGTTGAGGATGATAGGGATAAGACTGCTTTTGTTACGCCTCAGGGAACATTTCATTTTAAACGCATGCCGTTTGGGCTGAGAAATGCGCGTGCAACTTTTCGTAAACTTATAGATCGCTTCCATGCCGGTTTGCCTGACCAGTGTGTTCTCTCTTATCTTGATGATATAGTTTTCATTTCAAAAACCTTCGAGGAGCATTTGCAAGACTTAAGAGAAGTGTTCAAATGCCTTATGCTATTTGGATTCAAGGCGAATAGGTCCAAATGTGTCTTCGTGAGAACTCGCATCAAGTTTCTTGGGCACTACATAACTGAGGCTGGCATTCAAACAGATCCAGATCAAGTATTTGCCATTAGAGATATGAAAACCCCTTCTAATGTAAAGCAACTGTTGACTTTTGTACAAATGTGTTTGTGGTATAGGAGGTTTATTCCAAACTTTGCCGAAACTGAGCGTCCTTAAACAGATCTTACCAAGAAGAATAGGTCTTGGGTATGGGGAGCAAGCCAGCAAGAGGCATTTGTTCGTTTAAAGCTTCTGCTTACCGCGGCTCCAATTCTGAGACAAGCAGACCATATGTTGTCATTTACATTGAGAACTGATGCTAGTAGTCACGTTGAATGGTAAGAGCGAAGTTGCTCTTTGCACAAAGTTTTGTATAGTGAGTGAATAAATCAGTTCTGCAATGGCACCTGGGGACTCTTTCTTCTTCCCTTGCCTTGACCCACGTAATCTATGCTTGTCGTAACTTTTAAATTTTCATCAGGTAGTATGTTTGTGTATATTTAATCTTTAATTAATGGGCATTGACCAGGGAATCAGATAATTTTTTATGTAGAATCAGATTTTTCTAAATTTATCTACCTCTATCAAAAATATTTTGAAAAATTGATTGATGCATTTACATTATGGTGAAGTCTAATACGGTAGTTTTTATTTTCCTTAACTTACCTTTGTTACAGACGACGCCAGCTGCCCTCTATAGAGGAGGCCTGGAACCTTCCTATATCCGCAGAGATGACATCTCGACAGCAGCAGCAGGTGCAGCAACAGCACCAGCAGCACCATGGGCACGGACAGCAGCAGCAACAGGGAATGATGGGAGTTGGTGGTCCTGGCTCGATGGGACACCACCACCACTCACACCATCCCCAGCATCCACATCAACAGCCTCACCAAAGGGTCTCCTCAGGGGTTCCTCAACAGGCATCACCATCTGCTTTCCACAAAGGCTACCAACAGGTAAGGCTGTCCTCACAATGACTTGCCTTAAGTTTAAAATTTAAATATTTTCTTTTACATGTCAAACTCTATTCCTTCCAAATATCTAAAACTGTATAAATTTTGAGAGATATTAGTTATGTAAAGGAAGGATGATTTTACTCAGTAATAATACATTTCATGCATTTATATTTTACTTAACCCCCTCGAGCACGATTTTAAAATTGCAGTTTCTGTGTACACTCTCCGCATGAACAGTTCATACATTTGTCATTCAGTGTCTCATTTATTTACTTTGATATATTAATCAGAACTATGCACAGGATAAAGTAAGTTATAGAAAAAAATAAATGTCATACCCTGCTCAACTCACGCACTCCCGAGATATATAGCATGTGTAGCCATAGGAGTCTGGGGACCATTGGTTGGGAAATACTTATTTAGAATGCAATAGCCTAGAGGTTTCTAATTTTTATTCTATTTTTTGGTAACTTTGAGATTATATAAGATATTATACTTTTATTTTGTAGCTTATGTAATTAAGATTGTTGAAACTGTCGATGCAAAATCAAATAGACTATACAAATACTTGAAGACATATTGTTGTGCACATGCTGTAAAAATTGTACTATAAAATATTGTTCCTGAATTGGTAGTGCAAATGTTTAGATATTTTTACTTGTATATTTTTGGTGTTCCTTGTTAAATGAGGGTTAGTTTAATAAATGCCTACATCTTATAGTTTAGTCATTATATAAGTCTATGGTGTAGGTTTCTTGAAGGACTTGAGTAGAGGTGGTTAGATGATAATCTCATACATATTTTAACTTTGTGTTGGTGTAGGGTGCACAAGGACCATATTCTGTGTCAGGGACAGTAGTAGGGGGAGGTGCAGGTGGGAATCCTCAAGGACCACCTCCACCATATCCCTCTGGACAGCAAGGAGCCCAGCAACGTGGTCCCTCTCAGTCTACTCACCTCATTCAACAACAGCAAGTGGGTGCATCACAGCAAGCTATTGTAAATTCTGCCAAAAGGTTTAAGGTGTGTAATGTGATTTTTATTTATATTTATTTATATATATATATATATATATACACTAGTTTGTGTGCGCTTGCATTCTGCAAGCATTTTTAAATTTTAGCATTTTTACAATTTTGATTTGTTTGTTCAATTTGCTCTTCAGTCATATTTTCAACTCTATGGGAAACACGGCATTGTTCAACTTGATCTTCAGGCATATTTTCAATCCGGCGACTACGTAATAACTTTTCACGATTTCGCATGCGGTATAACCATTGTCTTTCACGTGCCTTTTCACGTCTCCATTTATCCATTTTTAACGTAAAGCAAAGAAAGTATTAAAATGAATAATTGAAGTAAAATGAAAAACAGAAACTGAAGAACAAATGACTATGAACAAAGAAACAGAAAGCACACGTCAGGATAAACTAATCCGAAGAATAGATTGTTTATAGTAACGATGTAAACAAATATAATAAAATGGATAGCAACCATGTAAACAAATGCTATTTCTATTAAAGAGTTACATTTTCATTATTTATTTTTCAAGATAACAAATAAATTATTATTAACAGGAAAAATAAAATTATATTACAATTTCATAACTCATAATAAGAATTTTTAAATATCTATTTAGAGAGAGAGAAAGAGAGACATGCACAGGCAAGTCGCTGTCGTCTAAAGGGGCCTTTAGTGCATATGCTCTGAAATTATCGGGGACAACAATACCGGTAACCATGGAATCTTAGTATTGAAATGTTAAAAAAATTAGTCTCGAGTATAAATTCAAAATATGAGAGAATACGTATGAGATTGAGTATTCAATGATAAGAATAAGAATCCTCATTCATTTTGGTGTGTTTTAGCATAAATTTAGTATCGATAACTTAATTTTAAGATACCGTATATACCTGAATATAAGACGAGGTTTTGTTCCAATTTTTATGACCGAAAAATCACTAGTCGTCTTATAATCGCGAGGTGTGTAATAGTTTGACTGACAGAGGAACCGAATGCAGAGTATAATCGAAATATTTGATTCTTTAAATCAATTGAAACAATCGATTATTAAAAGTATTAGTAGAAAATAAGTCGATTCAAATGTATCCGAATACAAATACTCTTTTGAATTTTATCCTATATATTATGCGCGTAGTGAAGATGCATGCGTCCATGAGTATGAAGTCTCCCGTAATTATATCGGCGTATTTCTCGAGAACTGTTCGTCGTAAAAGATGTGCGGTAAACGGCGTTTTGTTTCTACTGGCTATGAGGTCCCTGGAAAAATATTTTCGGTTGCTAAAGTGTCCCGGGTTCAAATCCAGGAGACAATTATATTTTCCCATAAGTTTACACGGAATTTTCAATTTTTCAGAGTGCAAGGTTTTTTTCCTTCATTCATTAAAATACGTAAATATGGACCGATTTTCTTCTTTTTCACTTTATTCAATGGCTAAAGCTCTATACTATCTTATTCTTGTGATGTTTACACGTTACACAGTCAAATTTTTCAGAAATACGCATTCTTTTTCAAAATTTTGCGGATTTTTCGTACTCATTCCGGGCGTTGCCAAGGAGACTCATTGTTGCCTCCGATTCATTTAAGGCCAATTAAACCTTCAAATAGACGAAAGAAAAGCATTATTGTTATCTTCTCTTCATTGATAATCTAAATAAACGCTTGCATTGACGTCGACTTTATAGTAGGTCCTGTAAAACGTTAAAATCAGTCGTTGATAGACACTTGAAGGAAAGCAACTGTATATGCCAACTAACATTACAAAATTGCTTATTTCAATTGGTTCAATGTTTATTAGTCAATGGTATAATAAACCTCTGTCATTGTGTGCATAATAAATTTTTTCCTTTTATTAGAAGTTCAAAATGGTCATCTTATAATCAGAGTCGTCTTATATTCGGGTATATATGGTATTTTAAAAAGTAAAAGAATGAAAGCGTTCAAACCAAAAATGTGATATTTACGTGTTATCTTATAGGAAACGACATTCATCCTGTGAGGGTCAAACCCATGACCTCATTCGAAATTTTTTTGTTGTAACATAGAGATTCATTAAAACTGAAATCCTGAAAAATTTCAGACAACTCAGTAAATTTTTAACCGAGTTATTCGCAAAATTATAGCGTTACACAGCATGATGATGATGACCATTACGATTTTATTATACACACACACACACACACAAGTAGACGGTGCTTGCATTCTGCAAGCATTTTTAAATTTCAGCATTTTTACAATTTCGAATTTTTCCCAATCAAATGTGTCCAAAATCAAGTAACCGTGCCAAATTTCAACTCTATAGCTCATTTAGAAGTGCCTTATAATTTTAATTCTCGTATGGGGCAAAACAGCCCCTAAGATTTTGAATTTTTACTATATTGGATATTTTTCCTTCTGTTGTAACAAAAAAAACATAATTCTGCCAAATTTAAAGTTTCTATCTCATTAAGAAGTGCCTTATAATTTTCACACTTGTATTGGGCAGAAATGGGGCAAAACCACCCCTAAAAATTTGAATTTTTACAATTTTTTAATTTTATCTTTGGTTGCAACAAGTTTTCTATAATCGTGACAAATTTCAAGTCTCTAGGTCATGTGGAGCTGCCTAACCTTTTTTGTTCTCATATGGAGCAATACTGGGGCAAAACAGCCCCAAAAATGGGGATTATATCAATATCAGATTTCCTTCGTTAGTCGTAGTTTAACATTAATGGCATTAAAATATAAGCCTCTGATTCCCATTAAAAGCTTACCCATATGAAAGCTTTGAGCTAGTTGCCTAGGCAGCCAGTTGTTGCGACCCAGAAAAATTACCACTTTTTTCCAATAAAACTATAAACCTACGCTAATTCTACTCAGATTTGAATTCTGTCTTCAAAAATAAGAAACTACAATTTATATCCTATCTGTTAGTTTAAGTCTTGAGTTCGTATCTTGACGGTAAATAATTTTAAAATGCAAATATAAAAACCTCCACCAGTGGCAGATTTAGGAGGGGGTCGCACATGTCACTCGCCAGAGACCCCGAGTAGTACATATGGCCATACTTTTCAACCTAGGCTCTGTGAAATGTTGTGGTTACGTAGAGCCCCGTGAAAATGAGGAAGGTAATTAAAGAAAACTTTCGATAATTTTCTTATGGGATTTGAAAAAGAAAGTCTGGAACCAAAAGTACTCCCTCGGAATATAAAATGTTGGGACTGATCATCTTGCCAAATTTTAGCTTCTTACATTTGCAGAAGTACCTAAACATTTAGATCCTGTGTGTGTACTTGTGTGCAGTTGAATATCTCCATTAGCATAAATTAGTGATGCGCCGAATATCGGCTTCGACCTTGGTAATCGGCCAAAAATGATTAAAAGAATTTTTATCTTTTAAATTCTATGAGATGGAACTCTTTTGGATCTCGGAAATTAAATTTTTGTTCATTTCCATAACAGTGTAATAACACAACTTAAAACGGCAATAAAACTACAAAGAAAACGCTGAAATACAAAGTATTTGCCACAATGGCAGTTCTGGTCGTTCGCTTCGAAAACAAAGTATGTTGATCGCTTCGAAGATGCTCACTCACCGCTCGTGCGAGTACACGCATTGATGCCAGAACTTGGGACACCGCCATAACATTACATTGTATTGTTTTTCTGCTTAGTCGCTCGAACTGCCTGCGTCGCTTGTATGTGGGATGGAGCCTTAGCCTCGCCTATTAAATTTAAAAATGATTCTACTAATAAGTTCTGGGTTTACGAAAAATCTGCACACATCCCCAATGTTGACTGTGAAAGTTTGTTACAATCGCAAGAATACTCCTCCAGGGGAATTTATAAATTGTTTTTAAAACAATACCAACGTGAAATACCAACTAATGAACACTAATGTTTTCTATAGAAATCTGTTTAAATTCTTTGTTAATATGAAGATATATACAGAGAATCGCAGCCTTGTTAAGTTTATTATATATTCTGTTATATAAAAATGTCTGTACTTATGAAATTCAAAAATGAAACAAAAACTCAGTCGACGTTGTGTCATTTTGGTTTTGGCATGATGGCGCTACTGTTTATATGTCATATTACGTCATGCAAAAACGTGAACCAGATGTCAGAGGTTGTCTGCTACTTACACAGTACAGTAAAACATCAAAAATTCCAACTAATGAGGAGTATTCTAAATAAACGAATAGTCCACATATTGTAACACATATTATACGTCAAAGGCAGGGGTCGGCAACCTGCGGCTCCTGAGCCGCAAATGGCTCTTTAAGGACTTCAGTGCGGCTCCCGAAAGCAAACATCCCTTATAAAACCTCAAAAAAGGAATTGGCTTCGTAAATTATTTAATAGAAATTGCAGAAAACTTAAAAGGTATGGATGCATTGCATAGAATATACGTTTATTTTATAATGATAATAGGTAAAAGTAAAACTGCAAGGTTAAGGGGAGACGGCCTCCCGTAGATCCGTCAATGACTGCGTCTCTTCTTTTGTTGCGTGTTATACATAATTTGAAAAAGTGACTTCTTAGGGAAAAGGTTGCCGACCCCTGGTCAAAGGCCATAAAAACGAGTAGTACATAATTGTCAGGCTGAATCCGAGATATGTGAATTGTATTGGCAACTACTGAATGTATTATGCTTTTATTTAGTATTTTCAGCTTTCTTCTATTATGTCATTATCATTTTTCATTTTATCAAAAAAAATATGTAGTATTCGGCTATTCGGCCATCCAAAGGCCGAGGCTGAAACCGAATAGCAGATTTTGGCCGAATACCAAGGCCGAAGCCGATTTTCGGTGCATCACTAATATATATACACACACACACACATACACACACACAAAGTAGAACCTCATAAACCCGGCATTCAAAAACCTGGCATTCTCAAAACTCTGCACTTTTTGGAAAGTTATATGTAAAAAATTCTAATACTCTAGATATTATTTTTAATGATGTATGCTTATCTATTTTCATTGTTTTGTTTACCTCATTATAACCATGTTTAGATTTGTGGCGATAGCAGTTGTTTTTCGTTAATGCAATTAGTACTTTCGTTAAATTTTATTTTGACATGACTTCAAAAAAAGAATACAACCCATAAGTGGTGCTACGAAACGTAAACAGAAAAATCTCACGATTGAAAAAAAAGTGGAATTACTAAGAAAACTTGAAAAAGGTACTTCAGTGAAGAGACTTTGTGAAAAATATAGCATTGGTAGTTCCTCTGTGTATGACTTAAAGAAGAAAATAACGGGAATATTGAAATTTTATGTAGAGAGTGATACACCTAAAGCTCTGTGTAGCCATAAAACACTACACGTTCTGGGTAAATGTTGTTGATAAGGTATTGTTTGAGTGGTTTCATCAGCGAAGAAGTGAAGGTGTACCTATTTCAGGCCTAATGCTGATACAGCAAGCGAAATTTTTTCACAATAGCAAAAAGAGTGAAAACTGGTTTGATAGCGACAATGATGCGCCTGTCGTACTTCAGCTAACTGATGTGAAATAGTCGAAATAGCGGACATGGTTTTGAAACCTGAGCATGAAAAAGATGAAGAAAATGAAAGTGACAATAATCAAGAGATAGTTCAGAACAAACCTTCAATAGATCGCAGTATACAGTTGGTCACAGATACAATGTCTGTTTTAGAACAATACTCTTGCATTGATTTTCAAGAGATTACATGTTTGTATCGAATACAAGATAAAGTTATGAAGGAAATATCAAAATGCATGAAGCAAGCTAGTTTGCTTGATCTGTTAAAAAAAATCTCAGAATAATGTGTGAAGAAAATAATGTTGTAATTGCGTTTTTCGTTATTTACTTTTTAATGGTTCTTATATAATTCCTCGTTTTAGTGCATGTATAAGGAATAGTCTTTATTGATAATCAGTTCCCTTTTAATTGCTATTCATCATTTGAATTATATAATCAGTTACCAAAAATGTACATTACTTAAGGATTTTTTATATATTTTCAAAAACCTGGCATTTTCAAAAACCCGGCAAATGCTAGGTCTCGAGGTTGCTGGGTTTATGAGGTTCTACTATACATACATACATATACATATACATTTTATATATACACACACACGCACATACTATGTAAGAAGCAGCTATTTATAATAGATAAGTAATTTGTGTATATGAGAATTCATAATTTTGAGGGCTCCAAGTTTTATAGCACCATGGGCCCCAGAAATGTCTCTCCGTCGCTGAAGATGGGCATCAGCCCGAAAGCTCCATATTTGTGTTGTTTTAGTGTTTTTCGTGTGTCCTCAGCATCCCCACCGCCCGGAAAGTAGAAGACCCGGGTTCGATTCCCGGTCATAGCAGATTCTTTCACCCGTTTCCACATTTTCCATTCATCAGAATGTTGAAATAAGTGCGAGTAAAATGAAAAGTTAATGTTGAACTGGAAAGAATAAATATAAATATATATAAATATATATAAATATATATAAATATATATAAATATATATAAATATATATAAATATATATAAATATATATAAATATATATAAATATATATATATCATGTGTAAGAAGTGTCTATATATTATAGATATACAAGATAATGATATGTGAATTACTGTATTCAATTTTGATAGTTTTATTTATCATTAGTTTTCTCACATGCTATTAGTAAAAGGTAGAAAGTGTACCATAGACTTGATTGGTGATTATAGCTTTTGTGCTGCCAATGCTCCCAAAAATGCAATTCTTATTATATTAGTCCAGTGGAACATCAGGCTCAACGTTTTTTATCCTAATCTCTTCAGCTATTCCATGATTTGAGCCTGCAAACTGAAAATGTTTTTCTTCATACAGCTTTGCATCATGCTCCTTGAGGCAAGAACATTGTTAATGATTTATGTAGAATCTGTTTTCAGTTTTAAGCTAACGTATATAAAGATTGAAGACTTAACTAGAGTGTTACTTATTTCATTGTAATAGCCTGGTGAAAGTGTTGATGGTGTTGGAGTGGGTGGCCAGACTGCTGCTGTAAGACTCCAGCAGCAGCCCCAGCAGCAAATAGTTTCAAGTCAGCAACAGCCTGGTATGACCCAGCAGCCTCAGCAGCAGCGCGTTGCAGTGCCTCCATTCTACTTGAACCAGCAGCAGATGCAGATGCTGCACTATCTTCAGCAGCAGCATCAATTACACCAACAGCAGCAGGCAAATGGGGGAGGTTCCAGTGGTGGAGGTGGGCTGAGCGCCCAGCAGATGGTTCTACTCCAACAACTACAGCACCAATACCGCCTAATGCAACAGCACCAACAGCAGTTAAGGCTACAACAACAACAGCAGCAAGCTCAGATGCAAGGCCAGCAGCAGCAGATTCAACAGCAGCAGGTGTGGGAATAGTTAAATAATCCAAACCTGAATACTTTCATGTATTTTAAATGGAAAAATTATAAGAAAACAAGAGAATGAAATGAAGTAGATTATTCCATTGGTATTGTAATGGGAAGATGGTAATTTTCTTAGACAGCTTGGTTTCTGTTTTGAAACCAGCTTGGAAAAAGTTAAAAATATATCATTAATATTCCAAACATATTCATACTATTAGGTAGGAAACTTTTTCTTGCTGAAACTTACATTGGAAGGTATATACACTTTGCATTTGAGTACCACAAGTGGAACATAGACAGGGATTTTAAAAGCTAACAAAAATTAAATATTCATGTACAATTTGAAAGATTTTATATTTGAATGTATAGCATGGTCGACAGTACAGGCGACTCCTGAGATTCGACAGGGATGCGTTCCTGAAAACATGGTCGAATCTCAAACCGTTGAATGTTGAATCAGCACAAATTCAAACAATTAGAGTAGAAATAATGATGTCTAGACTGAAACTAAACCTCTCCTGGTCGGGCAGGCCAAAAATTACTTCACGTAAACTAGTTTTTAATTCGACAGAGTGATCGGCTGGGTTGATTCGACCGGTCAAATTCTCAAGTTGGTCGAATCTCGAATGGTCGAATCTTGGGAGTCACCTGTATCTTCATTTCTAAATGTAAAAATGTGACATCTTGCTTCAGTTATTAAATGAAATTTCTTGTCCAGCTGAAGTACAACATCCTTAAGTTCCAAGCATATTAATGCTTATATTTATTGCATAAGAATTGTGGATAGTTTTGTTTTTGAAAAATTAGGCAAAAAACTAAATTTCAAAGTTACACTTCTGTGCAAAGTTAATCCTGTAGCATACAAGTACAGGGTATAAACACATTGTGAACAGTGACAACCAGATAATTTATCAAATATTTCAAAGTAAAACATTTCAATATTGCTTAAGTATTTCCTTCCTTTAGAATATTGTCATATTGCAATAAATGTTTATCACTGCTTTAAGGCTTTGTTGATGCAGCAACAGAGGCCGAGAACACCAAGTGCTGGAGCAAGACCTGCCTACCCACAGATGGTGGTAAGACCTCCTGGAGCTAGTGGCTTTGGTGCACAAACAGGAGGAGGAGTCATAAAGACTCATCAAGGTTACCAGTCTGCACAGCCAGGACAGGATGGAGCTCCTGCCCCTGGACATGCTCCAGGACAGCAGCAACCATCACAGCCACAACTTCCAGTAGGAGGTCAAGCCCAGGCAGGAGTGTACAGGCAAGGATTCCAGTCTGCAACGCCACAACAGCAGCAACGTACGTCGTCTCCCATGCAGCAGCAGGTGTCACAGCAACAGTTCATATATGGCAGCTCTCCAAGAGCAGCCCTTGAAAGTCCTTGCAGTGGTAGTGCGTCATTCCCTCAGGCTGCTCGTGGGCATCAGGAGGTTGAAGGAGTGGGGATAACTGGCGAGGGAAACACATTTACTTCATCAAGCCAACAGCAGTCGAAAGTGGCCTCGTCCACAAGTGATTTAGGAGTGAGTGATCAGGAGCTGCAGGCTTTGCTGTCACAGAAAGACATTGCTGCTTCACTGGCAGAAGATCTGTTGAAACACTTTGGTCAGGGAGGGAACTTGGTGGAAGGACTGGTATCTTCGTCACCGCCTCCGACCACCCCAACCTCATTGGCACCACCAGTGCAGGTTGCTCCTACTTCAACGTGTGCATCTCCAGGATTGCCAGCCATTGGCAATGTTAAGGTAGTTAATGCTACATTAAGAGTATTACTAACAATATAACGTGTGATTTATAGCATATAGAAAATTTGAAACAATAGATTGAATCAAGATTTATCCTATTTATTCATGTAATTGCATCAATTTTGCACACAATTTTTATACACTAAAACAAGGGTGGAGCAAATATAATGAAACCTCCCTACGGTACCCAAAGAATTCGGTCGCCTTGGGAGGTGGTCGCCTTAGGGAAGAATGTTATTGAAGAGCAGTCATTGGTATTTTTAAATGGTTGTACTAAAAAACCAAAACGGTTATTATAGAAATTTTAACTTTTATTTATTTAATAGTTTACCATTAAATCCTTGTTATTCTACTTTTAAAAACTATGAAATTTGAGCAGAAAACTTCTTCAGATAGGTACTCACAAAAGAATACCAGTACACATGAACATTAATATTATTATAAATTAACTAAAAATGCACAAAAAGTTAAAACTTAAAATAATCCTGCAAAACAGTCTGTCTGCTCGTTTTTGAGTTTGTATTTATAATTTCCTTTTCTAAGATTTTTTCAAATTCATGTAACATATCTAAAATTCTGTTATTGCCTAATTCACGGGATACATTTTTCAGTTCTGATACTGTTTTCAAACTTTCATTAATAGGAGTTGATCTTTGTTCACTTTCATCTTCGGTATGTTCATCTTCATTTTCTATACCGTATTTGACCGAATATAGCCCCCCTCCGAATATAGCCCCCCTACCCATTTTTCTCACACAAATCTAGAAAATATTTTAATACCCTGAAAGGACATGATCATTTTTAGGACTTTAATGTCATGAAACATGCTGTATAATTTGAAGAAATATCAAACTTGCCCTCATTTAATAAAAAAGTACCAATTAGCGAGTGATAAAACGCCACGCTAATTGGAATTTTAAGGTTTTCAGATTTGTACCTCAGAATTCAGAGGGTATACTAACGAAAGAGATATTTGTCAAGGAAATGAACAAAAATACATTTTTAGGGAGTAAAAATAAACTTTAAAAAGTCAAAATAACATACTAATTAATGCAGCAATATTAGCAAGTCGAAATAACATACCAATTTATGCAGCAATATAAATTTGCACTTTGCTCATATTTCGATGCGCAGTACTAATCTATCTTTCGTTTGTGTAATTAACAATTCGAGCTTAGCCAGGCAATTAGTCCATTCTCGGGTAAGATTAATTTTATTGGTATTACCGTATTTGCTTGTGTAAGCTGCGCACTTTTTTTCCCAAAACGCCTGTGGAAAAAAGGGGGTGCGTTTCTTACACGAATTCTTTTATTTGCCGCTCACCTTTTTTCCCAAAATGTCACGTCGGTAAACAAATATACGTTAAGCTAGCACCCATGCCACATCTATTATTCTATTTCTAAATTTCAGTGTATTTAGTCATTTTCATTCATTGTATAAAAATTTTAAATGAGTTTTAAGTTTATTAATGGGTGCTCCCCAAACTCGAAGAAGTCTTCTGCTGCAATTGTCACGGAGGCCACGGTGCATGCGCGACCAGTTTGGGTTGGTGAGGGTTTTGTGCTCACAGCAGACGACGCCTACCATGTTCAGATATGGCATGCTTCCTTTATTCTCTGATACGTCTATGAAAGTCATGGCCGCCGTGATGATCATTGAATGATCACCGATCATAATTTTAGTTCGCCAAAAAAATGACGACTGCTACGGTAGCGATCAGTGACCATATGGCTGGAAAATTACTTACAGCAGAATGATCGCTCCCGGAGTGATTTCTGCTGAACGTGACCAATATGACGACAAAAACAGTTAAGTGTTTAACAAAAAAGGATTATCGAGGAGATTTCTGCTAGTACCGATATAAAGAGATCACCCATCACGTAGGAGTGTGAAGATGCTTAACTTGAGTGTAGCATTTTTGAGAAATAGGAATTGGTGATTTAAAAAACCCTTTTTCGGCTCAAGTAAATTTTTTTCCCTAGAGCTGGCCCAAAAACTGGGGTGTGCGGGATACACGGGGGCGAGGCTTACATGAGCAAATACGTTAAAACTTGCAATTTGATGATAATGAGAGCGATCAGGTAATTGAAAAATCCTTCCTATATGGTGACGTCAATCAGCCTTGCAAATAAATATTCGCAACCCAAGTAGTTTAGTCTTACAATGGATAGAAACACTTACTGACTTGTATGAAATTCATCATTATTGAAGCTTTGCACACTTGTTTGTACCCACCTAATTTTTAGTGCCCGAAAATAGCTCCCCCCCTCAACTTTTGCAATTCACTTTTGGCCAAAAACGGGGGCTATATTTGGTCAAATACGGTATTTCCATTGGTATCATCATCACGATTTTCTGATAGTTCAATTAACTCTTTCTCCCAATTTTCACAATCACCGTCACGTGTTTCAATGTCTTCATCAAAACTGATGTCAGCATCTAAATTCATTTGTTTACCATGTTGTAAAAGTTTGTTCTGCACAGATAAAATTTCCCTATTTTCCACTCACTACTATTTTCCATTATCTCACTATTATTTTCCTCTTTCCAATTCCACATTTCACAAAGCATTTTTAATCGTATTTTCCGAAACTGAAAACCAAGATTCAATGATGTATTTTAAAACATCTGCAAGTCCAGTTTTTTTCATCAGATTTGAACATTTTCTGCAGTCTATTTTTTGCAACCAATGTAGTTAAAATCCGTCACCTATAAAACAATTTGTATGTTTGAATTATTCCTTGGTTTAGGGGCTGTAATTTGCTGGATGTATTTGAAGGTAAAAACAATAAGCTTACATTAGACAACATTAACCCTCTCGGATGGCATAGAGCAGGTGTCTCAAACCCGCGGGCCGCATGAGGCCCGCGCGATGCATTTGTGCAGCCCGCGAAGCAATTTACTTTATACTACGTGACCCGAACTCAAAACCATTTCTTATAAAATATTTCACACAAATATTTCTAAATAGTCTAAGAAGTGTATTATATCATCCCAATTTATATCAGCCTGCACGGTTGAGTTACTGAAGAATGTTTATCCCATTGCCAGTGAGTTTCTTGCGTATCAGGACAACCCTCGATGTTAAATTTAGCATTTTTACTTTCTCCATACATAGTATGGGGAAAGTATTGTGATCACGAAAAAAATCGACTTCGAGATTTCAACGGAAATACACGTTTTGAGGTCCCTAGCACACGTTTAGACTATTTTTGGAATGATGTATGTGTGGATGGATGGATGTATGTTATTGTGGGCGCTCTAACTCAAAAAGTACTTGTCATGTTAATACCAAATTTCATATATAACACTTTAGCATGAGCACAAAGAAATGATTAGTTTTTGGACAATACCGGTTAACCGGAAGTCGAGGTTTATTCGAAACCGATTCAGTTTTTGCAATATTTCTCCGATAATACTTCATTATTGTATACATTGACCATTAAAAAAATGTAGAAAATATCATTTCCTACATCTTTTATTTCAAACAATTTTCCATAGCAGTTATTGTTTAGGAATTATTTATAAATAATCGGTTTTTTCGGTTTCCGTCAAATATCTCCTTAAAAACATCGTTATTTGTAATCTTCGTGAGGACCAAAGTTGTAGAGAATAATATTTCTTCCAAGTTTTGTTTGAAACAAATTTTCGTAGAACCATCCATTTCAAAGATATTTAACCTTTTCCAGTTTACAGCGCCACCACCATGTAGCGGTGAACTCTGTAAACATATTCAAAATATAAATTATGGCAATAAGGAGACTGTATTCGTTTACGATACGAAATAATAATTTTGCCTCATAATGCTATTCATAATAATATAAATATCTATACCCCAAATATGGAGAAAGTTGTGTGTTGGCCACATTGGATTTTTGTAATGACTGCGTGTAAGACGCGTAATAGAGTGATTTCTCTCTTGTGGAAAGGGAGAGTGAATATAATACGAAGAATACGAAAAGGTGTGAAGACTGGGAAAGTAAGGAATGCGGCCCGTGGATCGTCAGAGAGCCGTCATGCGGCCCGCACACCGATGTGAGTTTAAGACGCCTGGCATAGAGCATTATCCAACATCAATTGAACCTTTCTATTTTCTTTTTTTCATTAAACATTTCAAACCACTCGGTAAAAATCTTAGTCGTCATCCATGCCTTTTTATTTGCATACCAATAGTTGCCACATTCATGTTTTTAAAACATCATGGTCTCATGGCTGTATTAATTACTAAAGGTTTTTCTTTATAACCTAAAGCACTTCTACAAAGCAATATACTCAGCCTTTGCTTCGCTTTCTTAAATCCAGAACACTGAGAACCATTCACTGCCAATGTTTTGTTTGGTAAATCACGATAGAAAAGTCTCGTTTCATTGACATTGTAAATGTCTCTCAGTTCATATTTATCAATTAACGATGGTAAACGTGAAATCCACTCTGCAGCATCTGCATCACTCATTGTTCCACTTTCGCCACTGATTGACTTCAATAAGATGTTGTTACGATTGCAAAATTTTTCTAGCCATCCAATGCTGGCAAGAAAATTTTTGATTTTGAAATTTTTTGCATAGAATCGAGCTTTTTCCTCTAATATTGGGCCACTAACTGGTAATCCTCTAGCACGAGCACCATCAAACCAGGACTGAGTCAATTCGCTGATTTCTTGGAATGGTTGATGAGAATCATGACGTACACTTCTATTTGCATTTTGCAACCACTTCTGTTTAATAAAGTCTTTGTCCTTCAGTATTTTTTGAATCTGCGTTTTCTCACAGTTTTATTTTTCTGATAGTCTCCTTTGCGACAAACCTTTTTCGGAATCTTCTATCATTTTGATTTGCACTGATAAATTCAAGACTCATTTTTTCCTTAATATCTGCCATAGCGTCCATATTTTTCGAAGGGCTAGTACAAACTGAAAGGGAGTATGATGATTTTTTGGAGAGATCTATGTGGCCAATTTATGGGATATTTGTTTCCAAGGAAATGATTTACCGAGAAGAGATACCTTTTAGAGATAGAAAAACATCTTATGAAATCATTCCATGGAAATGTTGTCACCTAACAATTTGGTCAAAGAAGACTCATAGTGGGTAGTCGGAACAGAGGCTGGTAAAAAGAAGTGCCTTTAAATCTGTTTAGAAGGATTACTGCTGAAGGAATAAAAAGATTAAGCAGGGTCAAGGAAGACATTACCAGATAAGCAGGTCGTCGGGACAGAGGATGGTAAGTATGGAGAGTGGTCAGGACAGAGGATGGTCAATATTGAGATAGGTCGAGATCAGAGGTTGGTCGGGATCAGAGGTGGTCGGGTTGGATAGTGGTGGTCGGCTCTGGAGGTTTCGCTGTACATAGTTTTCTCCTGTCCTATGAAAGTTGTCATATCTGATAAAATAATCGTAATTTTTTCTCATAATTCAGAGCAGTTAGGTGATGGAGGAAATTACCCGAGAGAATACAGTACAGGCGACTCCCGAGATTCGACAGGGATGTGTTACTGAAAACGTGGTCGAATCTCGAATTGTCGAATGTTGAACGCCGTTTTTCCATAGACTTGCATGTTATAATCGGGGGATACGTTCCCGCATCTCGGCTCGCACGAGTCGTTTGTTACAAGCGACTCGCGCAAGCCGGACCGGGCCGTCTGCTGCACATCCTTGCATACATCTATTTATACATACAACTATATACCGCAGCGAAATTAATATAAAAGTTATTAAAAAGCACAAAATAACTTGCAGCCTCGCCAGTTAATTTAAGGTTATGCAAACCTGCCCTTCTCTTAAATCTGTCAAACCAGCCATCAAATTACGTGAATTTATCACATTCTAGAATTTTCTTCTTCTGTTTCACATAAGTGCTAATAGTTGAGTGACACTTTTATTTGATTCACTTGCATTATCACTATTACATTTCCTTTTAGATATCATGTCATGTGATAAATTTATAAATAAATTAATAAAATAAATAAATTTAAATAAAAGATCAACAGAAAAAAAAGTGAAATCAGCACAAATTCAAACAATTAGAGCAGAAATAACTATGTCTACACTGAAACTAAACCTCGCATGGTTGGTCGGGACGAAAATTACTTCGCTTAAACTAGTTCTCAGTTCAATCGGCTGGGCGAATTTGTCGAATCTTGGGAGTCGCCTGTATATGGAATTTGAATTGTTTTGGTTTATTTGTCAAAAAGATATTGAATATTGAAAAAGTTATAATTTGGCGAATGTACTGAAAGATTAATAATGGCCGCAAATGCATTTTAATTTCTTTCTGCCTGTATGTTAAATGCCTTCATATATTTCAAAATATTAAAAATTTTGTTAAATGTAACTTAATATGTTCTTTTCTGCCACTTGAAAGTTGTTAATAATATTTTTCTAGGAAATACCAGTTGTTTTGCTTAAAAAATTCTTTGACTTGAGCATTTTTTATTTTAAATTTTAAGAGGATAAAATATGACGATGTTTAGATATAAACAGCACTCCATTTTTCTCCAATTTGCTTTCCTTGTCATTAAATATTTTGTGTATGTTGGACTCCCCAAGTTCTCAGTTGCTGTTGTTGTTATCCTAGTTTAATTTGAGCACATGATCGTAATGTAAAAATTAGAGTTAACTTATTGAAAATTAATATCCCTATTATCTTTTATGAATGTCACAATTACGAAGTTCTTAGTTAAGCTCTTAGATGCCAAGTGACGCATCTGATGAATGTGCATTTATGTGGTAGGTGAAAACTGAGGATGAAGCTCCTCTGACCAAGCAGACTGCAGCAGCTCATGCAGTGGGAGGGGCTGAAGTGAAGGAGCCAAAGGCTGAGGAGGAGGAAGAAGAGGAGGAGGAAGATGAAGATGACGATGATGATGAAGAAGATGAAGAGGAGGAGGAGAGGGAGAGTGGACGTGTGGTGTCTCAAAGTGGAGGAGGCAGCTCGAGAAGTAGGGCCGGAGGGTTTGGCTCTCACAGAGATGGCGAATTAGAATACTCGATCAATATGAGCGCAGATGAGATAGTGGAAATGTGCAGGGGACGTGGGTTGCATGGCATTGGGAATTGCAGCATTCTCTCTGACAGAGCTCCTCCCCCGCAACCTCCAGACCCCCCTCCAGCTCATCTGACTCACGAACAGCTCCTTCCCCCCACACCTTCTGTGTACCTGGAAAACAAAAAGGATGCATTCAGTCCACAATTGCAAGAGTTTTGCTTGAAACATCCCATTGCTGTTGTCCGTGGGCTTGCTGCTGCACTTAAACTTGGTAAGATCTTTAAATGTACACATCGAGACCAGAGGTATAACAATGCTGAAGCTAACTTGAATTAATTTATAGGGAATGTTTTTAAAAATTTTACTATAGATAGATATAGTAGCTTGTTATGATGGGATTGCAGTAGTTATTTAAAAGCTACTTATTGATATTCAGGCATTAAAATATATTTTGTGTAAATTTGATAAAATCCCTAACCAATTTTCTAAAGGACAATAAACACTTTTGAGTTAATTAAGTGTTATTTTGCTAAAAGTGCCCATCTAACCTATGAAATCTTTTCCTTTTAAGTCAATATGAAATATAAGTAGCAGAATTTTTTAATGACTGGTTGAATGTTAAGCTAAGGGCTGCCACATGAATTAATTTCTTTTGGTAAAAATTCCTTCTATCAAAACCTTAAAAATTTAATCGTTGTTAGATGAAGTGGTAGATAGTCAAATTCTGTATAGAAGTAAACTTATTATATAGATTGCAGTAAATAAATGATATCCATATTAGAATATTAACATGCAGTTTTAGTTAGAGGGAATCTAGGGTTTATCAGCTGAAATATTAAAGCAACTAAACTAAAGTTTCAATCTACTTTAGTGGTGAAACTATAGTTGAAATTCCTTGTTCCTTAGAGCTGTATTGAATTTCATTTTTAATTAAGACAGTTTACAATATAAACTGAGAATCAATGCTCATTGAAATTCCCAAATGACCTTGAAATTACTTACGTTATACCTTTGTTTCACAGTACTGCTTCTAAATCTCTGTTCTGATTTGTACTCTTTTTCCAACAGATTTGGGTCTTTTTTCAACCAAAACACTTGTAGAAGCCAATCCCGACCATACAGTAGAAGTACGCACGCAGATTCATCAGACATCTGATGAAAATTGGGATCCTCAGTTAGGACGGCGGGTATGGGCATGTGTTTCTCATCGATCTCATACAACAATTGCAAAGTATGCCCAATACCAGGCCTCCAGCTTTCAAGAGAGTCTCAAGGTTGGTGTATGCCAAGTTGTTAATATCATGTTTGCATAAGGGATAATGAATTTATGAGAATATAGAGAAATATGGTTGGAAGCATAACCCATGGGAAGGTGTGATTTCACGTAAATTAAGCAGCATCTCTTTTTTTAAGCTAATATTTTCATTACAAGAGATGTTAAAATAATATTCAAAAGTTTATTTGGTACAAGGCATTATTTATTCTTGTCAGGTGAATGTTATGCTTTTGTCTAGTTCTGCCAGGCATCACCTTACTCTAATTTTCTTTCACTTTATACCTCATATTTCTTTTGACATTTGTGTTTACAGGAGGAGCGTGAAAAGGCACAAGGTATCTCTAGCCATAGCAGTGCAGGTGGGAGTAATCTTCCAACTGGAGGAAGTGCAAATACAAACCTTTCGGACTCTGATTCCAAGGACTCAACTGGGAATGTGGTGAAACGTAAGAGAAAAGGCATCAACTCACAGTTAGGAGGAGGACACAAGACGATACGTTTTGGTACAAATGTAGATCTTTCTGATGAAAGGCGTTGGAGGCCTCAGCTGCAGGAACTGACCAAGCTTCCAGCATTTGCTCGAGTAGTTTCTGCTGGGAATATGCTTTCTCATGTGGGACATGTTATTTTGGGAATGAATACAGTCCAGCTCTACATGAAGGTGATTTTATTTAACTCACACATTAAAAGGTCTAAACAAAAATTTCTTTTGTCCACCACTTTAAATTAAATGTAATTTGAGGAATTAATTACCTTTGTGTTTATGTTAATATGGGATTTTGTAAACCATCCATTTTGGCATATTTTAAAAATTTGTACTGGCTTTCTTGAATAAATTTCATTTGACTCATTTTCGTAGCATGTTATCAATGTTGTAATATGATAAATTTGAATTTTAAAGATTAAACTTATAAATAAATTACTTTTAAAATTTTAGAATCATATATTTTGCATTTTTGCAAATTATAATCCTCAGGTACCTGGAAGCAGAACGCCTGGTCACCAAGAAAACAACAACTTCTGTTCCATCAACATTAACATAGGTCCAGGTGATTGTGAGTGGTTTGCTGTTCCTGATGCGTATTGGGGAGTGGTACACAATCTTTGTGAAAGGTGTTTATTTTACTTTTCTCACAAAAAAATTACTCTTGATTTATGGAAGTTTTTCCTGACAAATGTGTTTCAAATGTTTTTAAATTAACATATGTGAAAATAAGGATGTGTTCTTTAGATATCTGCATGTTCCTTTTTTCACTCTTACATCTGTCTGAGTAACGATGCTGAAGTTATCAGCTGGAGAGACTAAACATGTCTAGTTTGATGCCACTTGTGCCATGACTTCTTGCAATTTTTAAATTTTAGTGTTAAAATACTACCTCATAGTTAGTTATAAATGCATGTTAGATGAAGTAACTCTAATTAAAGACTGTAATGACTAAGAATAGAACATTTTCAAGTATGAATCTCTGCTTAATTTAGTTAGTGGGTAGTAGCAACATTTTCCTTTTAAATGCAAAAAGTAAATGATACTTAACTAGTGGATGACACTTGCCAGCTTTTATATTTGCGAAGCACATTGAAGGATGTATGGTGATTATTAGGAAATTTATAATTAACAGTCATTTTTCTTTTTTATATATTTTTCGTTTGATGCATTTTAATAAAATTAATAAATTAATTGTTACTGTAATGTTGGAAGGGGAAAGTGAATTGTGAACTTAAACCTTGTTATTATTGAAGCATATTCAAAGTATTTCATAGAATTTGATAATTTTCATTCAAGATGTTAATTTTTTGTATTCTTCTTTATAGGAATAATATAAATTATTTGCATGGTTCATGGTGGCCTGCTATGGAAGATCTCTATGAAGAAAATATTCCTGTTTACCGTTTCCTGCAAAGGCCTGGTGACTTGGTGTGGGTGAATTCAGGTAATTTACTTCAGAATAAAATTCAGCCATTCAAAAGTATACCCTTTAAATTTGGATGGAGTAAACTGTTTCATATTTCAATTTTGGGAATAATAAAGGGAAAAAATTATTTTCAATAAAAATTAGAGTTTGAGGTTTATCTATAATTTTGTAATGATTAAGCAACCTCGACAGACTTTTTATGGCATAGATAATAGTTATTTAATCAAAAGTTAATTGTGGGTATGATTCAAGGATATTCTGATCTTATTCTAGTTATAGCTAGTTAATAAATGTATTTCATGATTTTTACCTTATGTCGAGTGCCTTCTTGGAAGATGTTTAGGTTTTTAGAAATGTTTCTTTTTTCCAATTATTTATCCTTAAGACTCTTCTTGTATTATATTATTTAAAATTATCAAAACATGATGCAGGGAGCTATATATGTTTCAATTTCAAGCTATACCCCAGGGCTGCCACCATTTTTTTCTAAATCCCGTTATTTTCATCAAAATATTCTGTAAAATCCTGTAATATGTAATATCTTGGTTTTTTTATACAAAGTGTACAAATGCATATTTTCAATATTGTCAACACCTGCATCGCATATTTTAAGTAAAATTATTTACAGCTGTTTATGCATAGCCCTGTAAATTACATGTAATCATGCTTTTTATGATTTTTAAATTTACCCTGCATTACAAATCAACTATTGGCATAGAAAGTTCTTAAAAATGCATTACAGTTTTAAATATACAGTAAATAGCACAAATGAATTGAAAACAATAAGTAACCATAGACCTAGTTTACAGGACAGACCTTAGATTAGGAAATCTGGTAAATAAAATAATTTTCACTTTTAATGTTATCAATATAATGGTGCAACAAAATGAAAAATTTCTCTTTCGCGGTTTCGCTTCATGTAGATTATTCAACCGATGTTGCCGTAAAATATCAAAATCGAAATTTTGGAAGTGTGGGCATTACAGAATTCCATTTTTTCCGAATATTTAGCTGTAAAAACGGGGCTGTGGGCATTACACGCTTGCAGGCGTTGCTCGAGTAAATACAATAAAGAAGAGTGCCCACTAGCTCTGATCCGCTCGGACTGGCTCTGGTCGGTTCAGGTGAAAAAAATAAAAACCTGTGTAAATGCATGGAGCTCCACCCACTATGTCCGATTGGTTTGGTTCAGCACCTTCCGCTCTGATCGGTTCAGGCAAGAATTGCTAACGGAGAATATTTTGACTGAAGTCGGAAGCGTTCCAAAGGCCGAGAGAAGGCAGAAATATCCAAGTGATCATGAAGTGAGGTTTGCATTACCTTTGAGCACACATTCAGTGTGACGTAAGTCTGGATAGGCATTTTTTACCGATGAAATGTAAACACTAGAACTGGTTTGCCACAAACCAAGTGGCAGGTCTTCTAAAGTAAGTTAAAAAATATCACTTGGATTTATGCGATGGAAACGAAGATAATCTATATTAATACAACTTAGGAAAGTGTACAGTGTATCAAAAATAGGCGGGTTTTGTGCGATAGAGATATGAAATCAATCGATATAGTGATCGACTTTTTATATGCCCAAAACAATTGTTACTTTGTGAAACAATCAATTAGGTGAATTTTATGCTTATTTTCACTTTCTAGTTTTACTAATTTTTATGCAAATCTTTTATTTCATGTAATACCTAGTTTAAGCATATGCGTCATTTTTTACGGGTAATCACATTACTGTCCAGATTTGACTAGTGTCCCTCCAGGGCAAATGTGCTCCGCA
The DNA here is from genome assembly GCA_036926305.1 of Uropetala carovei. Lineage (NCBI taxonomy): Eukaryota > Metazoa > Arthropoda > Insecta > Odonata > Petaluridae > Uropetala > Uropetala carovei. The sequence continues at coordinate 2,712,985 of JAXCHB010000172.1, read as the reverse complement.
CGGATGATTAGAGAAGTGAAATATACTTCGATTAAAACTTACTATAAATTACAAATACCGTATTTGCTCGTGTAAGCCGCACACCTTTTTTCCCAAAACGCCTGTGAAAAAAAGGGGATGCGCGTCTTACATGAATTCTTTTATTTGCCGCTCACCTTTTTTCCTAAAATGTCATGTCGGTAAACAAATATATGTTAAGCTAGCACCAATACCGCATCTATTATTCTATTTAGTCATTTTCATTCATTGTATAAAAATTTTAAATGAGTTTTAAGTTTATTAATGGGTGCTCCCCAAACTCGAAGAAGTCTTCTGCTGCAATCGTCACGGAGGCCACGGTGCATGCGCGACCAGTTTGGGTTGGTGAGGGTTTTGTGCTCACAGCAGATGACGCCTACCATGTTCAGATACGGCATGCTTCCTTTATTCTCTGATACGTCTATGAAAGTCATGGCCGCCGTGATGATCATTAAATGATCACTGATCATAATTTTAGTTCACCAAAAAAATGACGACCGCTACGGTAGCGATCAGTGACCATATGGCTGGAAAATTACGTACAGCAGAATGATCGCTCCCGGAGTGATTTCTGCCGAACGTGACCAATATGACGACAAAAACAATTAAGTGTTTAACAAAAGAGGATTATCGAGGAGATTTCTGCTAGTACCGATATAAAGAGATTACCCAATAAATTCATCACATAGGAGTGTGAAGATGCTTAACTTGAGTGTAGCATTTTTGAGAAATAGGAATTGGTGATTTAAAAAACCCTTTTTTGGCTCAAATAAATTTTTTCCCCTAGAGCCGGTCCAAAAACCGGGATGTGTGGGATACTCGGGAGCACAGCTTACATGAGCAAATACGGTATAGCACATAATGGTTTCTTTTGGAAAAAATCTCGTACTATCAAAATCTACGGGAAACTTTTTTCTAATTCATCGCACGTCAAACTCAGAGCGATAACCTCATCGACTGCACTATCCATGACAACTGAAAAGTCCAATCCTTTCTGATAGTAACTAATGGGCGTCCTGCTTAAAGAACTTAGTCTGAAGTGAATGCTAGTAAAAAAATCAGTATAGATGATTCATTGAAGTTATATTTTTCTGTAAATTTAATGGTAACTTGGATAAAGCAAATGCCTTTCAAAAAAAGTTATAACTTTTTAATTTTTTTATTATGCGTACATTCTGATATATACAGCATCATATCTCCATTTCTACCAAACAAAATAGGACAGTTTTCACCATGTAACTTCTATAATGATTATGAATGACTACTGTACAACTCAAAACTTTATAAGCTTTATGAAATGCCTTTTAAAAATAAACGAACTTAAAATTTATTTCACATTTTTAGTCAAGACATGAAAAAGTTGACCTGCGAGAAACTTTTTTCCTATTTGGTTTAGGTAGGTACATTCAGCGAATGAAATGTTAATAAAAGCTGAAATATTGTTTTGAAGAAGATTGCATATCAATGCCATTCATAGTTTTTGCAATACTGAAAGATATATGAAAGCAGGGGTGCACGCTAGCTGGTTGGCGATTGGGATGATATACGTATTTTGTATTTTTCTTTTCTCCTGTAAAGAGTGTGGTTCACGTAAGATAATGTAAAAGAGATTGTTTATAAATGTTGTTTTGAAAAAAATCTTCAAATTTCATACAAATCCAATAAAAATGGAAAGTTATGAATTTTCGTCTGAACGGATGGATGTGTTCCTTTTCAACTGGATTTAATGGGCAGACATACACCTGAACTGAGCCAACCGGATCGGACCGGACCAGAGCTAGTGGGTGCCTAATACTGCGTGTAATGTGAAAAAAAAAATTTTGAATTTATCATAAATAGTGTAGAAAAACTGCAGAATTTTTCACATCGCAACATCACAGTTACATACAACACTGGGGAGCTCGTGTTACCCGAAACTGTTCCATATGACTTAGTTTCTCTAAGAAGTAACTATGCTGTAGCTTCAAGTAACCGAAACAGTAACATATTCAGCCATAAAGTATCGCTGTTTATTAAAAATGTATTTTCTGTTGTCGTAACTGGAGGGAAATAAAATGCAGTAATATCCTTCCCTTGCTTATTACGTAAAATATACTGTGGCACACCGGTTGCAGAGCTCTGCAGTATCAGCACAATATGAGAAGCACACCTATGAATCTCTCATCACAACATTTTTATAAGGTAAAATAATTACGAATCAATTTGTCGGTATTTTTTCTTTAAAATGTTTTAATTTGAAGTTTTTATCATTTATAGTTTATAAGAAATTTAGAGGTTAACTTTGGCTTGGACTTATAAAACCGTGTCTTAGCAAGGCGAACCACTGTGTCTTCTGAGGTTTGGTAGGGAAATGCATACCGTGTCTTAGCAAAATCACGTCTTGTGAATTCACGCTATGTTAGGTTATATTGTATAAATATGCCATAGGTTGCTGATCCAATTCAACAGCTAGTTTTTGCGTTCGGTCTTACAATAAGTTTGAGTTTTCTCGCTTCACCCAAACTATATTATGATACGTACATAATTACAGAAAATTTCATCGAATGTGTATTATTTACAGGATTCGTATAGAAATATTAATAATCTCAGAATTTCTTAGTAGTCTTTTATGCGAACATCTCAGATAACTACCGAATTTTTCCTTATAAATATCCGTAAATCACATAAATGTCTGTTTTTCGTTAAAAAAATGGATAAATTCCGTGAAAACGGCAGCCCTGCTATAGCCAAAATAATGCATGTTTTGTATCTGTGAAACATATTTTCAAATAATTACCGTATATCACGGTATATAAGTTGACCTTTGAAGGTTAAAAAAATTCCCTAAAACTTAAAGTCGAGTTATAAAATTATTATAAAATGTGAACGTTAAATTACAGATGAATACAATGATATTTGCAAAGACAGTTGATCTTTCCATGTAGGTGATCACCATTTTGAATCAGCTGTTTCAGTGCTTACATTTTATGGCATTTATTTTGGAATATTTAAAATAATTAATACTGTATTTACTCGCGTAATCAGCATCTTTGTGCACCACATGAACCCCTATTTTTGGGCCAGTTTGGGGAGAAAAAATAAATTTGTGCTGGAATAAGTTGGCATCTGCGGCGGCAGAAAATTAGAAAAAAAATCAGTGCAGGGATTCCCGTAGGTTTGTTAAGGAGAGTCAGCAGCTCACAATCATTTCAGTGAATACAGATACCAGATGCCAACTTATTCCGGCAAAAGTATAGATAGAAATTGATAGTAAATTTTTAACGACAGAACTGCTTATTCTGAGTAACAATAATAAACTTAAAACTCAATTAAAAGATACAGCTTTAATATTATAAAAATATTACATCATCTCAGTCTTGAAGATGCACCAACAGCAGTTTAAACCACGCATTTAAACCCTTGGTCATGTAGATATGCATATACTTCGTATATTCTTTGTCTTTTGCGAGTGTAAACATAGACGTAAGTGCGTTGCAGTAAATTTACTATCAAAACACAATTTTTAAAACTTGGTCAGAAATCTTCATGTTGATGCACACTCACTTTTTTTTACCGACATTTTGGGAAAAAAGGTGTGCGGGTATACATATGCGATATTTTATGGAATGTCACCATTGTAGAGATTGATCATGATCACTAGGTATAGTAAGTTTCAATAGTATTGTTAACAGCTGATATCAATCAAATTACAGGCAGTCCTCAACATCCGTACATAATGCGTTCCTGAAAATGCGTACGGAAGTCGAGCAATAGTCTTACATGTTATAATGGGGGTTCCTTTCACAGAGAGCCAAAATATATTATAAAATCTCTAATTATGGTATAAATGTTTAGTTTTTTGAGCAGGGGCCTTTTAGACACAATCGTCGATTTTATAATATAGAGAGATAGGGCAAAATGCAATAAAATATTTAAATACACTGCTGTACAGACAAAGATCGATGTGGTGGAAACTGGTGGTTGGCAGCCAGCACCACTCTAAATATTCGTTCGTCATTTCGCTGATGCATGAAAGTCCGAATTCAGCGTACAAAAGGTAGTTCAGGGGTGTCAATGTATGCTATCTTGGGTTCTTGTTCCTTTGTATTATCCTCAGGTTATCTCACACATAGTGTAATTGATTATTATCTTTTTTATTATAATTTATCATTATTTGTTTTTTATTATTCTTTTTTCTCAAGAAATTTTTATTACTGTAAGAGTTACATTTATTCGTACTGTTTGTAACACAGTGTTTCCATCCTTACCATGATCTAGTCATTGAGTATAGTTGTTATATTTTGGTATTAAGTTCCCTTTTTCTTGTTTATGCCTATTTATTTTTTTGTATTTTTGGTGAAATTATCTTTGTTTATGGCACTTAGTGTCTTTTCTGTTAGGGGTGGAAAACCAGCTCTTGCTGAATCCCAATACCGTTTTACAGGCTATGAGTTAGATAAGAAATTACTTTGGGATTAATGAAACTTATTCTGTGATTTGTGACTACAATGTGTTTACCGGCTGTAAATAAATAAATTATTCTTATTAAAGTGCAAGTTGTACAAATGTCGAACGCACGAAAGTCGAGGACCGCCTGTAGTGCATATGCGAAATCCCTCTTTTTTTCATTAAAGCATTTTGCTATTTTCGTAATTTTTTTGTAATATTGCCTAATCATGGTCCCAAAGAGAGAGATGATTGAAATGAAAGAAAAGTCTGTAAAAAGAGCATACTTTAATTTGGTAATTTATTAAAAATGTTGGCTTGGCTGACAGACAGCGCCATTATGCAATAGCTCGAAATGTTTGTTCGTCAGTTGATATACAAAAGTCCAAATTCGGAGTACGAAAGGCAGTTTAGGGGCGATAATTTATAATGTACGAAAGTGTAAGTTGTACGGATGTCGAATGTACGGATGTTGAGGACTGCCTGTATAGGAAGCTTTATTTAGTGGTTCAACCTCTCCAAGAATAGCAGTTTCTTATTGTTTGAAAGTAAAATACCTGTAACATGGAAGACTCAAGAAGAATAGTATGGACTCGAAATAATATTTTTATTATTTTGTTTATTTCTGTTTTGTTAAAACTTGGATTGTACATATGCCTAATCATGTATTTTCAATCTGAAAAGTCGACTTATACGTCAGATCAACATATGCTGCAATATGCGGTACATATCAAGACCAAACATATTTGCAATGGTATTGATGGGCATGCTATAAAGCATTTATTGTTTTATCTAAATATTTCGTTGCTTTCAGGTTGTGTTCACTGGGTACAAGCTGTTGGTTGGTGTAACAATATAGCTTGGAATGTTGGTCCATTAACAGCCAGACAGTATCAGTTGGCAATAGAGCGTTATGAGTGGAACAAACTACAGAGTTTCAAGAGTATTGTTCCTATGGTGCATCTCTCATGGAATCTTGCTCGCAACATAAAAGTTTCAGATCCACGTCTCTTCAGACTTATCAAGTAAGCCTTTTTAAACATATTAAATTCTTGGAAATGCTCAGTTTTAGTGACATCTATGTCATGTTATTTCCAAACTTTGTATGAAGTGATACTTTGTTGGACCGACTTTTGTGTTATGGAGTAAGCAACAAGGTCTTGATGATGTTTGCATGAGATCAAGCCGTGAAATTAGGAGCAGTTTTAGTTTGATATGAATGCAGATTGGAGTTTTATGTAATGTGCATTGATTCGCATTTCGTTCTGTTTGTTTTTTCCTAGTTTCTTTTAAATGATCGAAACATTTGTGAAAGAAAGTCATAGTTGGAAACTAGTTCATGATGATGACTGCAGCTTTGTGTCTACCATTAAGTATCATTATTCATTTATCTATTTTGCAGGAATTGCCTTCTCTGCACCATGCGGCACTGTGCAATGACTTTAGAGTTTGTAAAAGCAAAGGGTGTGGAAGTGCGATTTCATGGGAGAGCAAAAAATGAAGCTTCTCATTACTGTGGGCAGTGTGAGGTGAGTTACTGATGAACAGAACTTTAATGCAAAAGAATTTTACTCAAACGAATTCTTATTTTTAATAATATTTACTTTCTCCAAATAAATTAGTTAATCTTTTATTTTGCATTAAACTTGTATCTTTTGCCCACATATTCATATGTCATGTAGTATTTTTACGTACAGTAATTAATTTGTTTACAAAATAAGCAGTCATGATGTAAAAATTAATGTTATTTGAATGTAGTCGTGTCACTCTTAACATTTGTAACAAAATCTTTTCTCCTCTTTCCAGATTGAAGTGTTTGATGTACTCTTTGTCAGAGAACAAGAGAAACGTCATGTGGTGCACTGCATGGAGTGTGCTCGAAAGCAGTCACCTTTGCTGGAAGGTTTTGTCTGTCTCGAAGAGTATCGAATTGAGGAACTAATGAGTGTATTTGATAATTTTGTGTTGCATGCAGGGCCTGTTCCCTCTCAGGTCCCGTCCTCCTCCTCTCCTTACCATCACCCAGCTTTGGAATCTGCATCAATGGGGGTAAGGCTTAATGCATATTATAGCAATTTTTGTTCAATAGCTCTTGAATTATTCTCTGACGAAAAATATCACTCAAACTTGAGAATTTTAAGTTGATGTTAGCTCTTTCACATGGCCTCTTATGCCTCTGATAGAGTTTATTTTATAATTATTTTTAGCTCATGGGACCATAAAATATTCTTAACAGAACTTTTGGTGAAAAGTTCGGTGAATGTATTAATATAATCATTTACATATCTTGATACAGTAACTGTTACAGTTTTTGATAAGGATGGTTTTCCTTTTTCCTGGCAAATAATTCTGTAACACTCGTCATTTGGAGTGTACTTGCCTTCAGCAAGGAAAGCAACTACTTTTCTATTAGAAGTGAAGCACCTTGAACTTAAAGTTTCCAAAATTTTTAGTATAAGAATCCTAAAAAAGTATGGCATTGAATTTCTATTAATGATAAAATAATATTTAATTTTGATTATATTAATATCATGCATCCATAATGATTCTTTAGCATCATCATATTGATGTGGTGTACATAATTTCTCACCTTTGTTAAATTGGTTAACAAAGTTGTGATTCTCATCCTAGCTCTCTCTGATATATAGGTAATAATTGTTTTCTTGCCTCATATATTTGTTTTTAAGTTGAAAATCAAAAATATAACAATGTTGTAATCTACATATTTTTTATTGTTTTCCTTGAAAACCCATATAAATTATTGTCGTCAGTATTCACTATTACTTTTGTACAACTGCTTCTTTGCATAAAGCTCGCTGCCTGTCACATTTCTATTTAAATTTATTCTTGTTTAACTGTCTTTTCTCAGAATCTCTTAGTTTAGGTTAGCAATAGATGTAATTTTGGATTAATTAACTTTTAGTTAGGTTAAAGATGTCATTCTAATTTTATATAATGAAGTAAAATTTTCATTCATAATTGTGCACTTGTCTATCCTAACAGCACCGTCAAAGTCCAGTACAGCATCAACATGCAGTGACAACAAATGGTTCTTGATGTCAAACGATCCCTTTATGTGATCGTAAGTTTCTCTCAGAAGAAATGGGCACTCTTGCTGCCTGCAAAGATTTGTGCCAATTCGTTTGACAAGCTTGTGGGACCTTGCTCTTCGTCACCTACTTAAAACAGACCTTCAGGATGCTGCTCTTGAGAATGACATGGAAGAGTTCAGTCATCAGGATTGGTTGGCGGTCAACATCATCTTCCGTGGATGCCATGGATGACTTAGGAATTCTTGGAATTTCTACATGAATTGAGATGAACATTCTTAGTGCATTTATTGCTCACAAATTTTCCTCAGACAACGAAATTTTCATAGTTACATAGAGGAAGATGGAGCCAATTATGTTTTTTTCACAGTGACTGCAAGTCGGTTATCAGTGTATGCCATTCTCACTTGCCTGAAGCTGCACTGGGATGCCAGTCTTCTTGGCAATGCTGGGCATGCATGTATGCTAGGAAAGTGGAAATGGAAGTGCTTATTTGCATGTTGATCATCTGGAGGTTAATTGAAATGTTTGCAATGTCATCATCTACATCAATTTTACCTCTTTATCTCATCCCACCGGAACGTACATCCTTGGCCCTCTTTGGCTAGTGTATAATCAACTGCAATGGTTTAGTTGTAAAGCCTTTGTATTTGGAGTTAATTGTTCCCTCCATAACTCATTTGAGCATGTACATGTGCATAATCTGTAAAGAAAGCATTTTGGTCACTGGAGTTTCTCTCTGAAGATTATAGTGAAAGGTTTGGTGCATCTTGCCCTTGGCGTGCTATAGTGCAGCCAGTTGCCAATCACTGCCACTTGCGGTTGCCTTCTTCATAGCAGCGATCACAGAGGACAGGAGAGAGCGTGCAAGCAGGACACTTGACTGCAGCAATGCAATATTATGTGATTTTTGATAAGACTGAAGTCTTCAACATTTTTTTTAAATACCCGTGTGATTGTGTATGTCCTCATAAACACCAACGGAACTGCCAAGAATAAGAGACATTCCCATATGTGGGGTGATAATATCTATGAAAATTATTTAAAATTGACTCAGGTGTTGAGTTGTAAATAGTGTTGCTAGTTAGAGCGATGACGAAATTTATTGAGAAGCACGTGGGCGGTGGGAAAGACTCAGAAAAGGGAGCAGGATTGCTCTCGATGCCATTGCGAGTGCCACAGCTCCATGAACATGAACCGACGAGCCTCATCTCCATAGGAGTAGGCACACGTACCCCTCAAAGAGCCTCGGCCGAGGCTGCTCTTCTACCTCATAATGCCCTCATCTCTGAAATGTTTTGCAAATGGTATGCTGCACTTGTTCAGGTAAAAACCCTCGAAACTTGGCATCATCCTCTCTCTTTTAATGTCCCATCTCGACCCATTGCTTCTCCATCTCTGCCCTGAACCCCTTTCATGTAGGCATATGTAATTAGCCCTCTGTGTGTTGGGAGGGAAATGTTATTTGTAGATATATAAAATATACTTATATGAATATATATATAAAATATATATACATATATATATAAGGAATTTTAAACAGCTCATCACTGCCAATAGTGTTCAGTTTCACCTTTGATTCCTATCCCTGTCTTACTTCCACTGTTATAAAAGCAGCCAATGCTGACAGGAATGGAGGTTTGTTGCGACTTATCACTGCCAAGCCCTTTTAGTATATCTGCCCTATTGATTGCTTCTGAGATTTTTTCAGGAGTGATACACCTCTTGATTGGTGAAAGTTGTTAATTTTCTGTCCTAAAGTAATTGTTACAAATCTGTAAAGGTTGATGGAATGAATGGTTGATTTTGATTAGAAATGCTCTCATCGTTTATATTCCATTTTTCGTGTTGATATTATTGTTTTTTTACTTATTTTGTTTGATATCCAGCATTTGTGAACAGAAGCTGTTATCGGCAGCAAAGCCAATGGAAGTGGCTTTTGAAAACTTTAAAATTAGTATGAAGTCTGCCGTAAGTGCCTGAAACAGACAAAAATAAGCTCAATTGCCGATGGTTCACCCTTGATGAACCTCTGCAATGTATATATCTTGCTAATCTTGCACTGCCACACAGCTTACATGGTCCAGCATAATGTTGAAATGCACTACCACTATTCACCATTTTTATTAGTGTTAGGATTCACATACAAATGAGGTTTCAAAAGGAAAAATAAACAATTGAAGGAAATGAAAATGGACTGCCTTTAACATAAAATTCGTATGTGATTTATTAATTATAGAAGACTGAGCATAGTTTTGGCTACATATCCTTTTCTTAGGCAGATAATTATTGGCTAAGTGAGGATTTGTGATCTCATCTTTTAACATTGAAATAAGGCTGTGCTTAATATGCATTATCATATGCTCTGTCATAAAGGTGGTTCATTAGCATTGATATTGTTATTCTTTTTCCTCACGGCTGTTAATTATACTGTGCCAACATACCTAATGGTGAACTTTTGACATGTATTGCCTTTATTCCAGTCATCTCAAGTGCCGAATTTTTTGCTGTTCACTGCTATTTCATGTTAGTCGGCAGGGAAAATGGTCACTTTTCTGACAGTACTTATTGTTGGATATTTGTCAGGGCCAACTAAAATAGTAGATCTTTTTGAAATCAATGTAACAAAATGCAAGATAATGTAAATAAATAGGATAGGTCATTTCTGATTTTGAGAATCCCTGCTTTGTTCTGTGATTTAAATTATTATAATTCTATTTTACCTGTCTGCATGCAGCATCAGTCAATATCACAGGTGAAATTACTAATTAAGTATTTTTAGAAAAATTAGAATCAGCTTTTGATTTTTCTTGGATTTCAGAGTTCTTATTTTTCGTTCACTTTTTGTTTTTGAACTTTCAATGTTTGACCAAATTCTGCTTGTGTGTGTGCCAGAAACACTGCCATCTGTTGACTCTTTAGTGATTCCTCCCATCAGTGGAATGCGGCTTTTGCCAGCAATGCATAACCACTGCCAATGGTCTGTTGCCCATGGCACCCCATGTACAGTTAGCCATTCCCTGCTTGGCATTGAGCTGCTCCCCTTTCACCTCTCCCTCTCCTCATTGCAGCCCTTATACCCTCATTTCAGCATCTCCAATCCACTTAGCGGATGAGGTGTGTCTCAAAATGAAAGCGTTCTCACTGGAGGCCATTCTTGCCTTACAGTCATCACCTGCCAAGCCCGTTTCTAATCCTCTTTTGGGATACAGAATGAAATTTAGTATTGTTCTCAAGAATCAATCCATGTAAAAAATTATATTATATACAAACATAAATATATATTATGAACAATAGAGAATCCAGCAGGGCTTAAAGGAGTATGGACCCATCATTTCTGTTTTTACTTTGTGCTTTAATGTATGTTTTTCCCTGAAATTTTTGTTGATATTTTTAAGAGAACAATATGACAAAAGTTCCTTTAGGTCCTGGAAGAAAACTTTTATTTTTAATTCTTTTGATTTCATTGTAGATATTTTTGTAGTTCAATAATTGGGTTCCATAACTCTTCCAAAGATATAAGAAAGTCCCTCTGGTAATATTAAAGTGTTATTGTCTATTGTGGGAATGTTGAATTTTTGAATTAATTTCAGAAATTTTTGTAGTTTTTCACTATTGTGTAAGACAGTGTTCAAAAATCCTCCCCTATTGTGTCAAGGAGAACATTCTTCTAGTGAAACCTTTATGTAACAAAGATTAGAAGAGTAATATTGTACATTCTTTATTGCATTGTTTTTTCTGGCGATTAAATCCATCAAATAGAACCCTGTTGTTTTATTTCAATGGTGAAATTTTTGGTAAGTAATATTAACTTCCTATTAGCCAAATACTTCAGTTAATGTGATTTACATATTTTTTGTCATTGAATTGGTTCTTCTGCTTTCCAACTTATTGCACCTATGGACTACTTGAGAGGATCCTATATATTATTACAGTAATGTCTGTTTGTGTCAACATGATCTGCTGAACTACCATATGGATTTCTTTTAAAAAATCAGTTTCAGAAAGCTTATGCTTCGGCATTGACGCGAATGTCCTTTTTTTATTTAATTATTCAAAGAATTGTTTTAAACATTTTAATTTTTCCACAATTTCACATTTTTTTGTGTATTATTTATGCGTTGCTAACAACAAACTGCGGTATTGTTGAGCTCTGAGATTTACATAGATTGATTTGAGGGAAATGAATGATCGGTTTAAAAAGGTACAGGATCAGATAATGTATGCCTCAGCATTGATGCGAATGCCTTTTTATCTAATTTAACCCGTTTCAAATGATTGTTTTAACATTTTAGTTACCCCGGAGTTTCCTGTTTTCTTTATTATTCATACGTCAGTAAGAAGAAATTCGGGTTCTGTTGAGATTGGATATTCTGATGATTAGATAGAAATTCTTGGTATTCAGCATTAGTAAGTACGATCTTTAATGGTATTAACATTCTATAAACATCAATTATTACTAATTTTATTAATTAATTTTTTAAGATAACAATGACATCCAGGCGACCATTAACTGCCCAAAGGGAAGAAAGAAGAAGAAAAGAAAAGCAATTGGAAAAGAGTGGAAGAGAACACGAACGTAGACAAAGGGAATCAAAAGAACAGTGTTCAGAGCGACTTTTCTCTCAACGAATAAGTACACAGAGACAACGACAACTGGAAAGTAATGAACAGCGAATGGACCGACAAGAAGATGATAGAGTACGTATGCGATTAACCATAGATTACATCATGAGAATCTTCCACAGTCGTTTAACATAGCAAGGTCAGTGTGTACGGAAAATGGAGTGATATCATATACTGTTAGACAGATGAATAACCGTTATAGATACTGTAACGCGAAATTGTTTGCAACTGAAATAAACACGTCGATCTGCTGCCACAATGGAAAAATTCAACTGCCGCCTCTAGAAGTACCAGATTTACTGCGCAATTTAATTGATCGTAATGATCATATGACCAAAAATTATTTAGACAACATCAGACAATTCAATAATGCACTGGCGTTTGCATCTATTCAACTAAAAGCTGTTCATTTAAGAGGATGAGGACCGTATTGTTTTAAGATCCATGGACAAATATACCATGTGATAGGCAATTTGCTACCACTTAAGGATGTTCAACCATCGTACGCTGGCTTATTTATTCTGCATTTGGAAGACGCTCTATGTCGACGAATGAAAAGGACGGAAAATCAAGTCTGTGAAAGGAGTATTATGTTGTATTTAAAGAAGTACTCTAAAAATACCAAAAAATATCTGAATAAAGTTTGTTTATTAAATATTTTGTTTTTCTTTACGTGCGAACTATTCATGCGGGTACAGCTAGTCAAATATTACTTCAATCCATCATGAAAGAATAACTCTGGAATAAAGTTGAAATATATCCGGTGCTAAGGGAAAGTCATCTTACTCCTATTATGATACACTTATTTTCAATTTTTCTTTATAATTCCTGCAATAGAAAAACCTAATGGAGCTTATGTGTTTATCCACGTATAATCATCTCACAATTCACAAATATAGAATCCACGAATTGATAATAAAATCTTTCAAATGTGGCATCGTGTGTTTATTGGAGGTGAAGTGTAAAAATAGAATAAAATGCAAAGGTGAGGTTGATTATATTTTATATCCAAAATGTTTCCTAGTAGCATGTCAGTGATACTGTTTGTCCATTTTTTTCTAAATGGAGTCGGCATAGAAAATAGAGGGTATGCATAGAAATTTTCAATTCCTTGAGCTTAAGTTTCTAGATGAAAATGGAAAGCTTCATTTTCTGCAGCTGCTATTTTAAGACAAACTTGGTAGTTTTGAGATTTTATATTTGTGTACACATGGTTCTTAAACTTCTCATTTTTAGAGGGCACACTGGAATAGAGGGGGAGTGGTGGTGAAATGGCTAGAGTATGTGCCTTCCATTCTCTGGGCCTTAGTTCAATTCCAATGAAGTTTTTCTTTCTCTTCTCAACTTATGTAAAAGCAAGCCATCTTTTAGAGGGGACATAGCAATTTCTTCCTTGGTGCTTGTCATTAACAGCTGGTTATCCCTCCTTTGTGTAACATGCTTTGCCAGGGACATAACTAGTCTCCCAATTGCGGGGAGGGCCAGCCAGTTTGTCAAAATATTTGTAGGGTCGTGATAGTTTTCGTTCCTCTCGATCCCCAAGCTCTCTGAAATGAGAAACTTTGCTGCAAATATGTATTGCTATCTCTCAGTATATTGCATTTTTATGAAATGAGACTAGTGAGTGTTGGATGCTTGGCAGAGTGATGGCCCCTCGGTGGAGGACTTGAAATCGTGGCCATTATGGCATCTGATAGGAGCTGCCTTGAACTCCGAAAATCATTTTAATATTACATGTATGTACCCCATGTCTTACATATCTTTGTGGCGATGAAAGTCATTGTGGAAAGATGTCTTTTTCTTCTGTAATGAATGCAAGCAAATAGTTAAGCCCTTGATTATTGATAATTTACTCATCTAAAACAATAATAGCAAACTTTAAAATGCTATAAGAAATCCATTTATGTAATGTTAGTAAATAAATGTGTTATTTGAAAGGATTGGGTCTGGACTGGCACGAAATTATTTTGGTAAATGCAGAACTAATCACCTATTGTTATTACATTTCAGTCTTCGTTATTAACTTCCAGTTTCCTACATAAATCATTTCCTGATGACATCTTCATGGGTAAAATAAATTATTTCCAGCTTCAGTTATCTTGTATATATTTCAACACCAGAGTTGGTGTCAACTAGAGAGGAGTGAAATACAGTAGAAACCACTTAATCGATCAAATTTATCAAGGGTGTTACTTTCATATTTTTTAAATGAAAATTTTAGCATAAATCTTTTAAACAAAATTCAGGTAACATGATATGTTTGTTCTGTTCTCTCCCATTTTGTGATAATCGTTTTCTGTCACAATCAGTTTGCTATCAACAATTAAAAATATGTATATAGGTTGATAGAATGAAAAACCTTGTGAATGTTAATGTCAAGAAGTAAAATTCAGAACATCATTAATATATTTATTATAAAAATTATAAAGTTAAGACAATAAATTAAATCATTATCAAATGTTTTCAATAATGTACATAGCTTTTTGGCTTGAGCCTATTTTGTACCTATATATGTACAAGTAATTACTCTTAAAATGCAATTCTAAACTGGCCAGTTTACCGTATATGACAAAATTCATGACCTGACAGGATCAGCCAACTGCATATTTCATGATTAGTACCTCCGCTACCAAATATTGAGTTAATTTGGTACTCAAAGGAATATAGCATCATTTTAAAGTGCCAGTTCCATCCTCCACTTACACTTCACAGCCACTGCTTCATTCAGTTAGAAACAATTTTTAGTTAATTATCACTTCATTCTGTATTCTGAGACTTGTGCCACGTAGCCATAGTTAGGAGTTCCATGACGGATGCACCATCTCCTTTGCCTTCACTACCTTCTTTACGGGTGGCATCCTTGGAGTCGTCAAAATCAACACCATCCGTCACCCCTTCCTCGAAACTGTCGAAGTAATAGTAGTAGTAGTCCACTTCTTCGTTGGAGTTTGGTTGTTTCCTGAAAGAAGAAAACAGATGCTTAATATTCAATATTTTTAAATGGAAAAAAATTCCATTTAATAATATTAAATCCTGCCCCTTCCCCTTATTATGAAACCAATCATCTATTTTTATTAGACAAAATTGAAAATGTCTCTGAATAATTCACTAGATGGTTGAATGAAAAAGAAATGTTATTTTTTTAAAACTTGTGAAATTTAATTGCAGCTCGGTCTTAATTTTGACACCGATGATTTCTTATGCTTTTTTTACTTTACATTGTTTTTCTTAAATATATTACTAGTGTAATGCCCGTTGATATTTCAACGGAAGAATTATAGATAGATAGATTATTATTATTTTCATTTAAAATAATTAATATCACACTTTTACATATGAAATATTTTGCCATATACAACATTTCTAGTGAATATTCTGTTGTTGATGGGCTATCTTTAGTTAAACTTAAAATAGTTGCCTCTTTTTCCCTCCCTCTCCCCCCCTCTCACACACCCTCTCCCTCCCCCCCTCCTCATTTCTCCCCCTCTCCCCTCTACTTCCCTCTCTCCGCTCTACTTCCCTCTCTCCCCCTCCGTCTTGCTTCCCCCTCTACCTCTCCCCCCTCTCTCTTATTAAAAGCATTCAAAGCACATTTATACCCATATAGCGGAATTGCCCGTCCATATGACGGGATATCCTTAGTTAACCTTACCTCCCTCCCTCTCTCTCCCTCCCTAACTCGTATTAAAAACATGCAAAGCACGCTTACACCCATAAGGATTGATTTAACAATAGGATTTTGAGGTCTAACAATATAGTTGATAACCAAGGCAACATCCCGTTAAAATGGCAAGATTTGCACAAAATATGTAAATTAAACGTTTAACATGGGATATTTAGAACTGTGGGCGAAAAAAGATGAACAGATTAAGAAACTCATTTTTTCTTCAAAATGGTTCAAATCCGAAGATCGTAGGTTAATTCCTTCTAATTTTAATTACCAAATGAATAAAAGTCTGCACGTCGAAAAATAGAGTTTTACATGTTAAGTAATGGGAAATGGAAATGCCTCCGAGTCGAACCAAGGAATTTATTCGTGATTTAAATTCGTCATCACCTGAAAAAGTGTTAATCAAGCATCCCTGCCAAATTTCGAGTTTCTATCTTCATTACTTCTCGAATTATTGGCGTTTAAGTTAGCGTTATAGACAGAGAATTGCATTTTATTATATAAGAAGATAAAAGGCGTAGGAATCTTGTTTTCTTGTCTACACACTTTTGAAGTCACTCTTTAGACGCGATTTAAGATAATTTCCGAGTAAGTACGAGCTCGAAATTTGGTAGGAATGCATGAATCACGCATTAAAAGGCAATGACGAAAAAAATCCAGAAAAAAGACCCGGGTTCGACTCCAGGAGAACATTTCTGTTTCCGTTAAGAAAACACGTAAAATACAACATTTGGACGTGCAGGCTTTCACTCTAAAAATTAAAATTAGAAAAAATTGCTTACAATCACCGTACGTAGACTGTTTTAAAGAAGAATGTACAAGGTTTCTTATTCTTATCGTCGATTTACGCCTTCCGTTCGAAATTACTCACATTTAACGAATATGTGACAGATTTTGACCAAATATCGCGCTTTTATCGATAAGTTTCCTGGACGAATTTCATTGTTGAGACTCGAGATTACTATTTTTGCCTCAATATTCATACGTCATACGATAGAAATACGAAGCATTTACGAAGGTGTATCGAGGGAGGGGGGAGAGGGTGGGGGACACGGTAATATAATTTTTTTCTCGTCAAATTGACGGGCACTTACGCTAAGTACTTAAGTATTGTAGATAAGAAATTTAAAAAACAGTCGTCATCATATAAATAAAATAGAATGTTTGTGTGTTAACGCTGTAACTCCAAAACCAATAAACCTAGAAAGCTGAAACTTAGCATACATACTAACAATAAGAGCACCCTGAGGGTGTGCACCTCGGGCTTATACCATTTTTTAAATTTTTGGCTCGGAACAGCAGCAGGAGACAATTATATTTTCCCATAAGTTTACACGGGATTTTAGATTTTTCATAATGCAAGGTTTATTTCCTTTGTTCACTAAAATACGTAAATATGGATCGATTTTCTTTATCTTTTCTTTATTGGACGGCTAAAACTCTATCTTATTCTTGGAATGTTTACATGTTACACGGTCGAAGTTTTCAGAAATACGCATTTGTTTTCGAAATTTTGCTGATTTTTCGTACTCATTCTGGGTGTTGCCAAGGAGACTCTCATTGTTGTCTCGGATTCAATTAGTGCCAATTAAACATTCAAATTGACAAAAGAAAAGCGCTGTTCCCTTCGAACATTTGTTTAAGCATCGAAATTAATGACGCATAGCAACATAAATATTTAAAGACAATTATACTGTTGACTGCGTCTGGGATGGTCTGAGAAGCGTTTCTAACGGTTTAATCAAGGCATTTCATCATTTGTATGCTGGAATCTTACCTTTTCGTAAGTAAAACTACTATATTATTCATCTGTAATGCTTACTAACGCAAATAGGCCCCCGCATAAATTTAAAATTAGATGAGAATAAAGACTATTTTTTTTAATATTGAAAGTTACATAGTTCTTTTCTCTTCGTAACTACATTTACGCAGATAAAGTTGTACATTTTTACTTATCATATAAATAAAAGAAAATATGTGTTAGTTTGTTTGTGTGTTAACGCTGTTACTCCAAAACCAATAAACCTATAAAGCTGAAACATGGCATGTGTACTTAGGGAAACCTGAGGGTGTGCACCACGGGCTTATTTTTTAAAATTTTTGGCTTGGAAGGGGGGATCAAAAAAAATAAATAAACGGTCATAAAAACTAAAGAACTGAAACTTCGCATCGGGAACGAGTGCAGCATATTTTTCATTTGCATTTTAAAATAACGTAGAATCATCGTACGAAATTGGGACTTGGACGAAAGAACGCTTAAAAGAATGAAAATTCATTTTCTTGCTGTCGTTTTTTAAACTCTCTCCATAAATTAGTTTTGGCCCCAAATGAAAAAAATGAGCAACATTGTATATCCTGAAGCTCTATACGAATAAAAATTATAGATGTTTAAAAAATTAATTACTGTAAACATAATAAAAATAAATTAATATAGATTTTTGTTTTTTAATTAGGTCATTTTTACACTGTTCTGAATCCCGGGCAACGCCGGGTAATCTATCGCTAGTGAATAATAAAAATGGTCTTTCAATGCCAGTTCCCGCCTTAGGTTTGCGATTATAAACTGCTAAATTCGTTGTGAAACCTCTATATCAAGAGGCTAATATATATATATAGGGTCCTTTTCATATCAATATTTAGACTTTTTACAGTATTATGTTGCATATAGGTTTGACCAGGCATAAGAAATATATTCGTCATAATTTCTCGTCTCCGTCCATAGACGTGTCAATTTATAAGTTGTAAATTCTCAATCTTTGAAGAATTGCTAAAGTGAGGAGGAAATACGAGGAAGTAAGAAGTAGCGTAGAATAAATGAGTTATGCTTCTCTCTTTGGACAGTTGTCATTTCTATTAAAGTGGCAACCCTGACTGAGCTACACATTGCAAATATACTATAATAGGATAGAATATTTTATAACTTCAAAATAGCAAAATTAGCTAACTTTTATCAAAAGAATTATGACTTGAACTTTCATATATTATTTTCTGTAGTTCGTCAACTGAGTGATATGATCGACATATTCCGATTTCGTCTCATATCTTGATAAGATCCTCAAATGTAAAAATGGAAGCAACTAATACCATTAAAAATATAATTTAAAACTTATAAAAATATTTTTACGGGTCAATATTTGATGAAATATGCAGAGTTAGGGCGATTGGATCTGAGAATCATTTATTTTAAGAAAAATCACAAAGAACAATTTTAAGCATGATCTATATATATGTATATGCTTACAGAGAGCTAGACAACTGAATACAAAAGGCGCTTTTACTTTTAAGTAAAGAATCACCGATAATATTTACGTGCTTCATAAAATTTACCTCCAGTTAGAGATAGCTGATTGTTGATTTGATTTGTTAATGCGTCTTTTAACCTGCCAGTTGATAAAAATTAAATTTCTAACTCCTATGGCCACAACGCAATTGAAAAAAATCGGATAGGAATCTCAATCAAGAAGTAGTTAGCAATAAAATAGATTGATAACCGGCCAACCCTGCAGTGGATAGCAACATATGCCGCCGTAAAGTGCTTAATAAAAAGAACTGAAACGCTGCTTACGGAATGGGATATGAAATTAGAGCGCCTTTTTCACTGTGTAAACTGAATCAGAAACCTCTAAAACTACCTATCTTTGTGAACTGGCGTCGGAGATATCAAACAGAGGATGGATTGATTGGATTAGGAGGGTTCAAGAAAGGTGGGAATCGGAAGTGTTCCATATCAAATTGGCGCCTAATGCAACTCTAGAATTTGCCAATATTAATTGTTTATCTCATGCAAGACTTAAATCCCCAGTTATAATCTCTAGTTGTCCTAGGAAAAAGCGAAACCCGATAACGTCCATTCTTGCAATCGATCAGGCGTATTTTATAGTCGCAGTCCTGTCTTTTGATATTATTCTAGCAATATTCTTAGCGAAATTATTTCACTAGAAGCTTCAAACTAGCGTACTTACCCCGTGGATGGTGCGGGCGACACGCCTTCCTTGGTCACGGGTAAAGCTTTTCTTTTGTGCGTCGAAGTGCCTTCCTTGGTCGTCGTAGAGCCCTCCTTGGCTGTCGTAGAGGCCACTTTTGCCGTTGCCGAGCGCCTTGCGTGCGGTGATTTCCTTCTTCTTCGAGGAAGGAGACCCAACCCCGAGACTTGGGCCGCTGCACCGTCTGCGCCCGCACCTCCTGTCCCCGGGGCAATCGCCCCTGCCCCGCTCCCCCCTGCTGCATTTGTTACCACTGCGGCCCTCTCTCGTCTCAGGTTGCCTTTAGGCTCCTCCTCCAAAGGATCTATTTCTACGTTGACCTGCTGGAGCGCGTCAGAAGGAACTGTGCGATCACCTGTCAAATAATAAATCCCGCATAAATTCCTTTATATCTAACCTCAGTAGGTTTTGTTTCTTAACTGCCTTCATGGCAAAATTCGTAATTCCTTGTAAACGTTATGGATTTACCTATAACCTTGTTTGTGTGACTGGAAACTTTAATTTTTTGTTTTGAAAAAAGTAACCTCCTATCAAGTAATTGGTCTCTAGAATCAAAGCCAAGAGCGTGCTGCTGCTTATTTTGAAGTAAATGCCATGCTATAAGAATCGACCTTATTGATCAGACGGTGATGACGATTTCTAAAACGACTTCTACACCACTGACACTGGGTGGAAATGGATGTAAATTGCAGTGCCGTAACTAGGGTATTGCGATGGTGGCATTTGCCATAGGCGCCCCTGGCAAAAGGCGCTAAACGTTCCCGTAAAAAAAGCCAAAAGTCAATTTTCACATAGATAAGTGTTAATTTAATACTAAACTGTTCAAGTTGCTAAAGAAACGCTATTATTCGTTATGGAAACACGGTAAACATATTCTCCATAAACAAGGTGTTTCCTTAAAATTTTGCCATAGGCACCGTATCTCCTATATAGTTACGCCTCTGGTAATTTGAACTGAAATGGAAACTTTACACATTCTGTTGTAAACTTTGCACTATTCCACTCATATAAGATAGACGACCGGTTTCGACGAATGACCATCATCAATAGACAAATGACAAATAACTGAAGTTTTAAGCTACAATTAATATATTATTAAACTATACTAGTTTATCTTTATACTGTGTATTTCAGCGATCCTCAGTGTTATAAAAATTCCGATCTATTTTATGGCATTGTTGTGCTTGCGCGTTGGTTGGACAGCGTCATTTAAGTAAGCGTTGTGTGAATGCTGAGAGAAATTTGCTTCAAATACCGGCATATAAGTGATACGAATACAAAATTATTAATATTCTTCGTAACAATCGGCGCTATGGAATGGACACAATCTGTTTTTCTTATTCACGAGTTCTACGAGATAAAACCGTTCGCCTTTTCAAGTTCTTCATGTATGAAAACACTAGAAACACTCGAGTTATAGGATTAGTTGACGTCAAATTTAAAACCATGCTAATGACCACTAAACCTTATTTCCGTAGACGTCACGCGAATAATTTGCGAAATTCTATCGATATAAGAGACTCACCCCTTGAAGGCCTTCGCGTGTGAGGCGCAGACGTGGTCGTGCCCAGTAGGGCGACAAGCGCTGAGAGCACGAACAACGAAGAGGCTTTGAGCGGTGCCATCACTGCGGTCGCTGCTGCACAGATATCGTCAAGGCGAATGGTAAGAGCAGACTCGCTGGCGGCTTTCGCTCCCTCTACCACTTCCCCCGAGTTTCTCTTCTCCTCCTCTGCCCCATGACTTCCGTCCATCGCCTTCCTTTGCATTCTCTGGCCCTCCCTTCACAGTAAGTTCCTCGAAACTCTAAATCCCCTTTCCCTCCACTCTGGTACACAATGAGGCGCCCTCTCGCCACCTTCCTTCTAGGCATTAACCCTCCCCTTTCACTCCGAACTTGGCCTCACGCTGACCGCGGCCCTGCCCCCACTTCAACGACCGCTTGGGGAATCCCAGACTTAAAGGGTCACCTTCTGACGGGAGCTCTGGTCCAGAGAATGTGGTAAAAAATTGTGGAATGAGGGTATCGAACATGAAGATATCAGAAAAGATATTTTAATTTAATGTATTTCTTCTTTTAGTGGAGTCCGTTTAATAGACTGTTAAAGAAATATAAAAGCACCGTTTGCTATTGGGACACAAATATATAGTATTTCGTCGAGGTAATAGCCTTTCGGGATAATAAATGGATATAAGATATGAAATAAGATTTATTAAGTAGCTAAAATACAATAATTACGCCAATTTCTCAGCCGGCCTTGGTAGAGGGGTGGTTAGCTTGTTTAATAGATCCCAATGCAAGGGTCGCGGGTTCGAATTCTTCCGTTTGTGATTGTCTTAAATCTATTACGTACAACACATATAATTGGGGAAACCGGTTTGTGTTTAATAAATAATCATTATTATAATATGGATGAAAAAGAAACCCCATACCATGCCTGGGTTGGAATCAACCAATTTTACAATGGGTTAACTTAATACGTATATCATTACATCTACATATTATTCTACAGTACAACAGAATGGTGGCAGAAGGTGCAGTGCGCCAATATGTTCCTAACAAATCTCGTAAACAAGCTTTAATTTCCTGCTACGATCTTTAATTGTCCAAGAATCTCTCTCCCAAAGTCAATATCACTAATTTTATCACCGCGGTTTCCGATAAATATGGGGGTTATTAGCAGGCGCGTAACTTGGAGGCGCAGGCCCACGCAGTGCGTGTGGGCCCCAAGATATTTGTGGTCCCACATAAATACTTAGAATTTTTCCCGTAATCTGCCGTAAGGTATTCGAAGTAATAATATCCTTATGGGAATGAAAGATTTAATCGCTGGAAATGAAGACGAAAGTATGTACCTATCTCAAGTGTTTGTAGTTGTTTTGTCCTATCCTTATAATGTTAGAATTATAGAAGTCTCGATGTATTTTTGGAATTAAAACGTAAAAAAAATCAATAAAAATCAAAACAGTATAATAATTTCATATATTTTATATAAATGGGGGCCCCAAAACCTTAGTTACGCCCCTGGTTATTAGGTGTTCTTCACTATAAGCAGGGCCGGCTGAGGAGGGGGGGTCCGCGGATGCCTAGCATCCTGGCCCCCAGTTTGTGGGGACCCCCAAATTTTAAAAAAATAACGATTTTTTACTTTTGCCTGTAATGCGTATGGCGGCATATGCATAAACAAAGGAGTGATGCAAATTTCCAATTGTAACTAATTTATTCCCAAAATTATATCTAATTTTAAGTTTATCACTGATATCAGAAGCGATATCAAGGATATAGTGAATTTGTGTTTTACTATTTTAAACAATCGAAAATTATTTAAAACATACCTTTCTCGTATGAACAGTAGTAATCTTTACTTTCACGTTTATTCATTCGTCGTAAATTATCCATTTATTTTCACTTACAAAATCTGTGTATGTGTAAAGGAAATAAACTTAATTAAATTCGTTTCTTCGTCGTGGTTAATCCATTTCCTTTCACTTACTATATGCTGTAGGCGCACGAAAGGTAATTAAACGTATTTATTTCTTTATTTCAGTTGCTACGAAGATTGTTTTCGTTGACAAAAATTAAAAAATTGGTACAACATACATTGTACAAACTTTCTCATATACTAATGCGTCGTTTACTTATCTTTTGACAAATATGAACTATGTAGAAACATCAATCTAAATAACTATACGATATTTGATGAAAATCGAATGAGTCGATTTTTAGAAAATCCAATTGTTATTCAAGTTTCCCAAGAATAAACTAGCCTTATATTTATTTTTGAGAAATATGAACTACTATATAGTAGAATTGCCCGTTAAAATTTAACGGGAGAATTACGATCTTTCGAATCGTTCAGAACGAAACGCTTCAAATATAATACATTCGTATACTCTAAATAAGTACATTATCTATAGCAGTGTTTTTCAAAGTGCGGGTCGCGACCCATTACTGGTTCGCGAGGTTCATGAGGAAAATCTGAGCACTCGATGCATAATCAGCTGAAATGTGCCAATAACGACAAGGAAATAAATGCTCTTATAGAAATGCCAATATTTAGTATTGGTTACTTTTTAACGAGAGTTACTGAAAACTCAGTTAAGAACGTATTTTTCTCCATATTGCCTTTCCTTCGACTGGGTCGCGATAGAAAAAGTTTGAAAAACATCTATAGTCTATCTATAGATATCTATAAAGTAAAGTGTATGTATCTTTTTATAACTCAGCAACTACAGCAGGTAGAAACAAGAGGAAGATGGGTTCTCATGGCAAGGAAAAATTTTGTTCAAAAAACCTTAAATTTTGTAGTATAAACCTTAATTTTGGAATTTGAAATTCGACGGCATGAAAATGAAATTTTAGTTTTTCCTCCGTTTCTTTGTTCAAGTCCCGTCCTCGTACCATGGTTTTAAGCAATTTTAAAGTGCAAATTAAAAATAGTCTGTGTGTCAGTTGCAGGATGGAGCAAAATACTTGACGTTAGATGATTAAATCGTTCGCCATTTCGAACCAAAGTGACGGACAGAAACGAAACCTCGACCATTCACTAAGTTAGGATGTAAGGAAGAATTGTACCAAATTTGGTTGTTCTAGCTTTTATCGTTTAGGAGGGGTTCCACGAACAAATATACATAGATACAAACAAATTCTTGAAAATGTATAGTAGATAGATGAAGTATTATTGTAGACGTAAACTTAAGTAACTGTACTAAATTTGATCAAAATCACTGGAGCCGTTTTTGGGAAAATCAAATTGTTATTAAAGTTTCCTGGAATAAATTGCTATTAATTACCGTGCAATGTATCAACTACCAACAGCATTGCACGCCCCGTGATTTCTGAAACTGGTGGTGCAACCAGCGCCGGATTAAGGGACCCACGGGCACCACGCGCAACACGTTTAATGCCCACATAAGTCCCCCCTGGCAAACGCCTCTGGAGGCTTGCAGGGTGTTAATGTAATTTACAACAAATGACAGATTATTGCAAGATTTCTGATCTATGCGACAACATTTGGAAAAGGTTTCAGCGAAACGAGATAGGTTCGACACACGGTGGGTCCCCTTGTCCTCTGGACCTCACGCACTTATGTGTTTTGCGTACCGCTTAACGAACAGATAGATGGCCAGATTAGCGCTCCCAATACTTTGGCGCCCCGGCTCGCCCATACCTCGGGCCGGTCCTGCTTATTCTTACATATATTTATAAAAAGAATCTGAAAATTGTTTCCGAGATAATTCGCTTCAACTTATTGGGGCACTTTTCTATGTATCGATCGCCTTTTTATTTGCACTTGTTATTGACTGCTCATTCGCTGCAAAATGGCTTTTCATTGAATTCGAATTGATGCACAAATAGATAGACGACATTGAAAGTAAAAGCTCAAATTCTCTTTATAAACGCGCTTTTATACATATGTTCGGAATCCGAAGAACGGAATAATCTGGCGAAGGATGCCATTTCATGTGGTCCCTAAACGGATTCTGAACGAATTGGCTCGAGGGATTTAAGACGAAGGAATCGCAGCCAACGCCAGGGCGGGCGTTGCCCAAAAGGACAACACATGCAAGTTTAAGGGTTAACGATGTGTCGTGCTGTGCGAGCGTGGGAAGGGAGAGGTGTGGGGCGGACGAGAACCCCGGAGGCAGGTGCACTCGGGACCGTGTTGGGAATTCCCCACGACCATTCCCTCACGGCCTCCCTGGCTCCCACGGGCCAACGAAGGAGGAATTATTCGTGTAATTTCTCAAACTTTCCGCGATGCGTGGTTCAAATTTTCATTTCGCCCTGAAAATAAAGACATTCATCTATACACCTAATTAATGGGTGGCAGGGATGCAATGCACACAAGCACAAATATCAATAAGAACTTTAATTAGTTAACTTTTAGGAGATAATAAATTTAATATAAGTTATGCGGTGCAGTAATTGTTTCAATTTTAATTTCCGCGATACGAGAAAAACATCGTCCAATCCTAGGATGTGTCTGGAGCGGCACGTCAAGGATCAGTCTCAAAATTTCGCGCAGATTAGCTGACATTTTGACGAGAGGAGGCGGGGAGAGAACCACACCCCGACTATGTCCCCTTAGCGGCGGGAGACACGGGGATTTTGAGGATTAACGCCGTGCCACTTGTCTTCTTTCGCCAGGCCATCTGAATTTCTGTGGCTATTAATCTCCCTTCACTGAATATAATGGAGGAATGCTAGGGAAAGAGGAGCCCGAGGTATCGGGGATTCCCAAGTCGAATTTCCGGAGAAGGACGTTTTCGAGAAATGGGTCGCTGACCACGATGGTAATCTGTCGCCAGTGGTGGATAGCGGGAGGGAACGGACTGCAGGGAGGTGAAAGTTATTTTTTTTTGAGCGAGGCAAAAGGGTAGCAAAACAAGATACTACTCCTTGATTGCCATTGTTTAATCAGTTGAAGGGCAAAATAATACAAAATGTTTATAAAAAATACTGCATGAGAGCATAAATGAAAACATTCCCAGATCTACAAACTGAAAATAAACCTTTTTAACCAGAGGGCGATGTTTTCATTAACGCTATTGTCTGAATCTGAATAAATATCCTGCAAGTCACCGCAATTGGTGTATGGCAAGGTGAGATTATCTCTGACCTATCATCTTATTCTTCCATTAAATTATTATTATTATGATAGCATACACAATAAAATCTGTGAAAGGCTTAGCCTCAAAGGACCAAATTATGTTTGCGGCTTTGGTAAGTTTTCCGAGGAGTCTCTCACTCACTTGGTGTATGGCAAGGTGAGATTATCTCTGACCTATCATCTTATTCTCCCATTAAATTATTATGATAGCGTACACAATAAAATCTGTGAAAGTCTTAGCCTCAAAGGACCAAATTAGGTTTGCGGCTTTGGTAAGTTTTCCGAGGAGCCTGTCACTCAAATCTCTCAGGTGCTCCACTGCCTCTTGTAAAGGTTTTCTGAATAACGAAATTGTTGAGCTCGTCATTCACTTCTGAAGTAAAACTAAAACCCTTGAGGTTCTTCCCTTAAATAAACCTTGATTAGTTCCTTTTTTTCTTTTGCTGAGTCCCTTTTCTACGATTTCTCGAGATTTACTGAAAAAAGGCTCTATAATATCCAACTGCACATAGTATTGCTTACAATTCTTAGGTAACTCAATATGGTCTCGTCCTTGTTATCTTTCAACGCTATTCTCTTTGTTAGGATAGTTTCACAAATCGCAGCACTTCCTCTAATTTCCGTTTTACTTTTAAAGTTGTTTTGCTGAATATATTTGTATTCGGGTATGAAATTATTTTATATGATGCGATTAAGGGTTTTTGAACCAAGTATTGGCCTATGACATTATTTATATGGGAAAATCGGTTTCGACTATCGTAATTTCGCTAATCGTCGGGAACCAATTAACGATGCAACACAAAAAATCGCAAAAGTGAAATTTTCTTCATTTTTAAATTTTACGAAATTCATGTTTCCTTAATTGAATTGGGTATCGGTAGAGGAGTGCTGAACGCTACTTAGGTTGAAACCTCTTGAAGTACTCGGCATATTTGAACAATCACTAATGTAGGAAGGCAATATCACCATCGTGAAATACGTGAGGTAGACTGTCGGACGGAGCTATGACGAGGGTCTATTTTCCTAGATAGTTTAAATTTTATAACATGATAGTTAAGACTAATTTGAGAATTTTCAGGAAGTCTGCTGCACTGGAACCCCTACCACCCACCTTTCTTGTGACATCCAGGGTATTATATAGATGTATATATTATTCAAAAAAGCAATGCCAACAAACCAATTTAATATTTAATGAATCTTACAACATAAATATTAATTCTTATAATTTTATGACTTTATACCTTGATCAAAGTTATTTAAACAATTTGTCAGATCGTTTTCTTTTGATTACTTAACGCAACCCTGCGAGCATGTTCTCCATTTTCGGCAGCACATATATTCGTGAAAAAAACATTTTCAAAAATGAAGTGTAGGACAAAGCTTTCAGACGATCATTTCCATAATATTTTAAGATTGTGTGTCACGAACGTTGAAGTAGATATTAATAACTTTGTTAATAAAGTGCAGCATCAAGTATCACATTGGATATGTTTATATCTTCTGATAAATAAATGCCTTTATTTCATAAATTTAACTTTAATTGCTGTTTAGTTCAGTTATGGCTCACTTGTGCAAAAATTTGTTCTAAAGTATCCACGTTTCAAGCAAACTCCGGTTTATGAATATCTTAAAGTAGGCAACCCGTAACAACTATCCGGTTCATGAAGATCGAAAAGTTGGCAACCCTAATTGTAATGGTAAAATACATTGCTGTGAGATTAGTTAATTAATTAAAGTGAAATTGCATAGGTCTGAAAATGTATTTACATAATTAATGTATTGAATAATATTAAAGATGTAAAATTTTCCAGATAGGTTGAACTGCAGGAGAATGTTTTATTTTATTTTAGTATTCTTAAAAAAAGCGCCTTATGTAATTTGCTCTGCAATTCTTTCCTCACTTCTTTCATCAGTTTTCATGTGTATATTCCTAATTCAACTTTCTTTTAAGATATTTAATCTCAGATTACGCTCATGTACAGTTTCATTCTAAAAACATTTTCTTGAATATTCTCTCACTTTCTTCAAACGCTTTTTTCCTTCTTCGGAACTTTTATTTGCTTTTCTTTTAAGTCAGTTTTAAGCAGGGGTGTGCTGCCAAATATATAACAACAGGCTCGCTATTATCGCCGCCCCTGGCAGTTATGCATTCCATCAAGCATAGAATTCATGACTGTTTTTGCTGCCCTGAGATCGCGTTACCTGATATTTGTGGTAATTAGAAGGGATTTCAATAAAAACAATGTAATATTTTAAATAAAAATTAAATTTTTATTTTAAATGTTTAAATGTAATTAATGACTATTATATCAAGGGCAAACATATTCCATGTAAAATTGTTTGGCGTCTTTCAGATATTAAATTGCTGCGTAATACGATCTAGAAAGCGCTCTTAAACTTTTGGCGTCCCATTATTATCAGACCGTGATTCGTCGCTATTCTCCGGATTATGTGGAATGCTTAGCTCAGGGGTGGCAAACTTTTCTGCATGGTGGGCCGAATCGGTGTTTGCGAATTCTTCAGCGGGTCACATAGAAAGCTGTCAATGCTTAGGCGTGCCAGATTAGAGTTTAAATCGGAAATTACTTACAATTAGATTCTTAGGCATCATACATAAGTGAAAAACAAGCGCAAACAAGGATTTTAGGGCTAAATTTTCAAAACTAAAGGTTTCCTTAACATAATTTTACCAAAAGTAATATGAAATTGTGTTAAATTTTAATGGTCGCTTTTTCATCAAAGCTTCGCGGGCCGCATGAAATGCTCTCGAGGACCGCTTACGGCCCGCGGGCCGTTGTTTGTGCACCCCTGGCTTAGCTTAACAACGGACTCGCCGAGTATCAAAAATTTTAACAATCGGCTCTCGCGATCCGGACGGAGCCCACCCCTGGTATTAAAGTACACACTTTTTCCTTTCAGTTCAGTTACATTTTTCAGCCTTTTAATCTAAAATATTCTCTCATTCTATTCAATCGCTTTTCTCTATCTTTAGAGTTTTCATTTGCTTTATTTTTAAGATAGTATTCAAAATTTTGTTCTTGGAATTTTAACTGCTTTCGTTATATGAAGACATTTCCTGTGAATATCAATTTATAAATTTTCTCCGTCAGGAGCAACAGGGCCGCCCCTAGGGTGTGCGGGGCCCGGGGCGATCAGCATTTGCGGCCCCCCCCTTAACAATCTAAAATTATCAACATATAATTCGCGCACTAAAAAATAATTGTAAAAATATTTAATATTTTTAGAGATGTATATTCCCGTATTATAGATATTATTATATTAGATATGTGTATTCCCGCATTATAGACGTAGAATACTCAATACTCAAGATATCAAAAGAAAAACATTAAATTCAGCAACGATATTTTGGTATTTACGTCAGATAAGAAGATCGAAATATTTTACTTGCCTACGATGTCGACACTAAAAGTTTTCGAATGCGACTGACTGATAGCATCAGCAATTACGCCACATTTTGTATGTGGCAATGTATGAAATTTATCCTACGCGACAATGTATTAAAACAACAGTATACATTGTAATTTGAACCGATGCATGACGGCTAACATGGAGCGAGGGTGATATTTGTAAGAGCGCTTAGCGATTCGCTCAATTTTTAAGTGTGATTATTTGTGAAAATTCAAGGCAAGCGGAACAAATTGTACGAATGCGAAACATTTTCCGGGACTCCTCACCATGCGGGACAAACTATCGAAATCCGGGACTGTCCCACCTAATCCGGGAAGATTGGCTGGCTTAAGATAACTCCGTTCTTCAGGAAAGTACTCCTTATGTTTACATACGTTGCTTATTTTGTGCAATAAACTGTAATAATTAGGTGTCCTCAGACGTTATACGTTTCATTCCTGTGTTTCATACAAGTGTGGCGACCAAAAATCAAAGCCACATACGGCTCTAACTAACTGCTATATCGTACTCATAATAAAGTAAAATAAAGTATTAACAACACTTAGCCACTTCAGAAACTGTCACTTGTCGTTACAGTCTGTCCGACAGGAAACTTTTCACACTCTCCCTTGCGAGGAACGACTCTTCTCGCTTTTTTCTCTGGCTCTCCTCTCTCTCTCTCTTACTCTCGACCACCGCGGCGACACCTCGCTCTCCGTATATCCCGGTGGTCTGCCTTCGTTCTCTCGACTCCCGCTCTCGCCTGACGTCGCCGCTCGAGGGGGGGGGGGGGGGGGGGGGGGGTACGGCGGGTAGCTTAAATGGGCGACTCCTCGACTTCGTATTGGTTAATTTCCTGATTATGTGATATAACCCTACGAAAAGGAGGGAATGGGAAATAGGGGTAATATTCGCCCTATATAAAGCGCGTTGCTGTGCGGAGTTGTGGGGAAAAACGCTGCATCCTCCCTCAGAAAAAGGAAAAAAATAAAGTTTTTAAGGGTGGGGGGAGATTCCTTAGACCATCTCTTCCCCCAATGGTCCACACCCTTTATCTGTAGCACTTCTTTAATCACTCTTTAGATTAGATCACACACACGAATTCTCTTTAGTATTGTTAATATAATTTATTTACTGTCATTGGAATAATTCAAACATATTGGGAATAATTCACTGGAAATGTTATTTTGTTCTGAAAATCCGAGTCTGCGCCCCTGTTCCAGTGGACGTTCTTAGGGGAAACGGAAAAACATTCACCACTGATCAACACTGTTCGGGTTTAGTACACTCCTTGAAGGCAGGTTTGGAAAGTGTTCACTAAGCACTGCAGTGAGATGTCTTCTCGGATGGAAATTCAATCGCCCCACTTATGTCTTTACCATAACAGATATTAATTATCATGAAAGGTTCTGGTGTGTGGTTTCAGAATAGCACCAGTGAATTGAGATACAAAACTTCTTGCCCACTCCTTGCCTTAGGCTTACAATAAGGGCACATTCAAAGACAATGGATATTATAAGAAAAAAGGAGTTCATGGTAGTTCCAAGTGGGAAGTACCGAAATTTAACAAAGATTATTTTGAATTTAAAGTATTAAGTAAAGTAAACAGTATTTTATGCTGGGCACTTACCAGCAGTTATTTTCTAAGACAAGGGCTCGAGTCAGTATGACATTAACCATTTTGAGCTTAGTAAGTGGTACAGATAATTGTATGACATTAATTAATTTTCACAGTGGTATAGATAATTATTATAACATTGGTTAATATTTAGAATAGTTCAGATAATTATGATTAGTGAAACAATAATTAATTTTCACAGTGGTACAGATAATTATTATAACATTGGTTAATATTTAGAATAGTTCAGATAATTATGATTAGTGAAACAATTTTAAATTAGTATATTTCCCCTGTTTGAGATGCACAGCCTTTTGACAATAGCATACAGTGTAATAAACATTTTAAGGTACACTATCCCAATTGGGGAGAGTGCACAAAACTATTGTGGTAATAGAGGCAGTATTACCAGTAAACATAAGAAACGCATGGCTAGGTTACTTTAAATAATAAAAATTTAGAGCCATGGAGACAAACATAAAGGTCTAAACATCCTGTATGCTGCCTCGAACATCATCTTTGTATTCACAAAGGCATAGCTTAAGCCAAAAATGGATATGTTTTTCCAGATTCTCATCTGGGGGCTGATTGCAATGATGCAGTATCATTGGGCGATGGGGTCGCTAATTCCCTACGCCGGCACATACAAGTTATACTAACAGAATTATTTATGATATAATTTTAAATGCGATATATTGGCAATTCTCTCCTTAGTGGGTGACAGTTCCAGAACAGCTGTCACAGGAGATAAAAAATTTTTAATCGAAAATGGACCGACCCATTGTGGTGTGAGTTTGGCGGTTTGGTGGAGCGCCTTTGAACTAGTAGGAAACCTTTTATACAAGACCATATCACCAGTTTTAAAGGGATTCCCTGAATGACTTCTATTAAATGCCACTGCTTGTCTAAGTCTTGTCCTTTTTAAATTTCTTAACACATCTTGCCATAGGGACTGCCTTTCAGATTGTGTTAACGTCTCCGACAGAGCTTGTGGAGGAATTCTCCAGAAATTTGTTAGAGGGTGAGGAAGTTCTCTTCCCATAAACACCCTCGCAGGAGTATATCCTGTACTGCTGTGCTTGGCAGAATTGAAGGCAAAGGTTAGGCTGGGCACATACTCATCCCACTTCCTATGGTCATGTTGGGATAAGATGGTTAAGGCATATTTCAGGTTGCGGTGGACCCGTTCAGCTTGGTTAGGTTGCGGATAATAAGGGGCTGTGAAAATCTGTTTTATACCATATTTAAAACACATATCTGCCAGAAGCGCAGATCTGAATTGGGTTCCATTATCAGAAACCAAGAATTTAGGATAGCCAAATTTAGGAAAGATTTTCTGGAATAACGTGGAAACAACTTGGGAGGCTAACTGAGAGCGTAACGGTTCAATGAAGGTAAATTTGGTGAAACCGTCAATGACTGTGAGTGCACAGGTATTTCCATTCCGACTCCTGGGTAATGGACCAACAAAGTCTATATAAACTCTCTCCCAGGGGTAGTTAGGAGTAGTAGAACTCATTTTTCCAGGGGGAAGGGTGTTTCTAGGTTTACATGTTTGGCAGTCATGACAGGTTTTAACCATCTGGGCTATTTCTGACTTCATGTTACTCCACCAAAACTCCCTACAAATTCGCTCAGAAGTCTTACTAATGCCCATATGTCCAGCAGTTGGTAAGGAATGGAAATAGGAAAATAGCATGGCCTTGAGGGCATCTGGAACCACCACTCTACCCCTTTTAAGTCTGCTTGTTCCATGATATAATAATCCATTCTTAATGAAATAATTGTGGGATGGGCTTCCCTGTCTGATTTGCTCGATCAGCTGTCTTAGCTGCGGATCTGAATTCTGGTGATCCCTAATGTTTGTGAAGGACAGAGGTATTTGATGTAACAGCATAGAACAATGAGTTGGATCCTCAATTGGTTGGTCAACCGCTCTAGATAGACAGTCTGCTACCCTATTTTTAGAAGATGGGACATGATGGATTACAAAGCGAAAGGATGACAATTTTAAAACCATTCGTCCAATTTTTCCTAGTTGCTTGGGATGTTTAAACAACCAGGTTATTGCCCCATTGTCTGTGTATAAATGGAATAGTTTTGGCTGTAGATAAGTCCTGAATTTTTCGACCGCCCAACAACAAGCAAGACACTCCAATTCATAAGATGGCTGCTTCTGTTCAAAATTATTCAAGGTTCTACTAGCATAAGCTATAGGCTTCAGCTTCCCATCGAACGTTTGGTGAAGAACCCCCCCAAGTGCCACCTGACTGGCATCCACGAACAAATGGAATTCTTCCTCAAAGTTAGGAAGTTGAAGTACAGGGGGAGAAGACAGACATTGTTTCAATGTGACAAAAGAATCTTGCTGCAAATTGGTCCATTTGAAAATGACATCTTTCTTGCGGAGTGCATTCAGAGGGGATGCTATCTCCGCATAATTTGGAATAAATTTGGAATAAAAACCGCACATACCGAGAAAGCGTGACACCTCCTTAACTGATTTAGGAGCAGGGAATGCTGAAAGGGTTTGTGTTCTCTCTGGGTCAGTGGTGAGTTCGCTATGGGAGATTCGATGTCCAAGGAAGGTAATGGATTCGTGGGCCAATTTCATCTTCTCTGGATGGACCGTGAGACCAGCTGCCCTTAGCTTCTCCAATACCAGTTTGACATGACGAAGATGTTCTTGCAGGCTCTTGGAATAAATGCATAAATCATCAATATATGGATACACACAAGAATATTTTAAATCACCTAGCACCTTGTCAATCAACCTCGAAAAGACCTGAGGAGATGTGGTTAAACCAAATGGAAGACGATTATATTGATACAGCCCAAACGGTGTGACGAAGGCGGTATACTCCTTTGAAGGCGGTGTCAAAGGAATTTGATGGAAGGCAGAATTTAAATCAAGAATGGTGAAATATTTGGCCAAGCCCAAATATTGTAGGGCTATCGAAGGCGTAGGAAAATTATCGGCCTTGACCTGCTTATTGAGTTTACGATAGTCGACCACTAGTCTCTCGGAGCCATCTCTCTTGGGGATGAGAAAGGCAGGTGAACTCCAGTTTGATAAGGAAGGCTGGATAATACCGTCGGCGAGTAACTTATCGACATGAGCCCTCATCATGGCCAATTTTGGCGGTGAGCATTGATATGGAGGGGATCTGACCGGAGTTGAATCGAGCAATTCAATCTCATAACACATCAGGTTGGTTTGGCCTAATTGTGAAGAGATTACGTCGGAATAGCCATCGACGAGACATTTTATTTCCTTTGTTGGACGACTAAGGTTATCTTCGCCTTCGAAGGAAACCTTTTCCCTGTTGGAATGGGTTTTGCTTGCAAGTGGGGCATTTTGGCATTGCATATGAACAATTGATGACGGGGGCGAATCGGACGACGCTAACGAAGTGTAGGAATTGAAGTGGAAAGGGAATTTCTTATCTGGACAGTTTTCAAAGGAAAACGCGTCGTGGTAAAGTACGATTCGCGTCCTTTTGATGAAATCCTGACCCAATATCATTGGGACAGGCAAATCGGACAAATAGAATGTATGTCGCCACGATAAGTTTTGAATGCGGACCCTCAATGTAACATATCGTGTCAAGATAATCCGAGCTGCAATGATATTCCGACACGTAATGTTACACTGTTGGGTTCGTCCCGTGCGGGGAATTTTACGCCAAGTATTAATGTCAAGCATCGATAAGGAGGAGCCGGTATCTAATAAAGCTGGAATTTTTGCGGAATGAACATCGCAATTTACAAAAGGCATCTCAAGCTGGTCATTTATATTGGAAAACGAAATGGCTGGGCTGTTTCTCGCGGAGCGATTTTCACTAGCTCTTCGCCGACAGTCGCGGAAAGAATGTCCGCGATTATTACAAAAGGAACAAATTGTTACATGGGGGAATGCAACCGACTGTGAATTGGGAGAAGGAAGCGAGTTTGCTAAGTTTAACGGCGCCTCGGCCGCGGAATATTCGAGGCGATTCATGAGCCCCTTAGCTGCATGACTCATCAACCCCTCCAGCTGACCGAGCGTCTCGGGGCGGTTAGTGAAGGTCAAAGTGGACTGCGACATAGGATGATTGAGCCCTTCCAATACCAATTCTATAAATTCTTCATCAGAATACGTTTTTCCGAGTGCTTTCGCGGCAACTTGAACGGAATAATAAAAGTCGCGAGGGGACTCGTGCGGCATCTGAAATCGTTTGACTTTGGTTGTTAGAAGTCGTTCGTATTCCCTTTTTGAGACGAAAGTATCCCATACTTTAGTTATTATATTATCCCATGGAAGTCTCTGGTTAACGACCGCGAGCCAGAATTGGCGACAATTAGCCGGAAGTTTAGACAGCAACAGAGTAAACAGATAATGTTCTGGGATCAAAGACAAGACATCGTATACCGCTGATATGAATTTAAACCAATTCTCCGACGTGGGTTCATGGAAAGGGGAAATTTCAAGCAACAGCTGATTAGCGACTTTTACACAATCCGCGAAATGAGGATTCATTTCACCCCCGTTCGACGGGGTCTCTTCTGCGGGTTCAGGAAGCAATCCAACGCCCCTTTTACCGCGTTCTTTAGACATATTTAATACGAAATAACAGGATATTAAACAAACAGCAATCTCGAAAGGAGATGGAATGAATGAGATGACAAAGCGGAATGATTCACAATATAATCAAATACCAGGAGAACTATACCACCAAAAACCAGAAATACCCTTAAACAAACTAAAACTATTCCACAAATTGTAGATCCCAAAATAAACCGAACATATAGCAACCTTATAGTTAGAGTTACAGAATACATCTCCCCGGGGCCTCCATTTATGTGGCGACCAAAAATCAAAGCCACATACGGCTCTAACTAACTGCTATATCGTACTCATAATAAGGTATTAACAACACTTAGCCACTTCAGAAACTGTCACTTGTCGTTACAGTCTGTCCGACAGGAAACTTTTCACACTCTCCCTTGCGAGGAACGACTCTTCTCGCTTTTTTCTCTGGCTCTCCTCTCTCTCTCTCTTACTCTCGACCACCGCGGCGACACCTCGCTCTCCGTATATCCCGGTCATTATAACCTACAGATACAAAGTCACAAAGTTCTTTCAAGGTTTCTGTTGTGGCCGTGAATACAGAAAAACGATTATAAATTGTAACCAAATTTGATTCAATATCAATTAGCCAGGAATCCCTTGCATGCTGAACACAATTATGTAAGATATACGGGCAGGGCATTTTATTCCAAGTAATTCCCCAACTTCCGCAGACAAGAGTACATAAACATTGCTCTGTCCATTTCCATCAACATAACCAAAATTGGAGTTGCAGTTATCCCCTCCAAATGCGATACACTCTTCTGGCCAACCATATGTTTTTAAAACAAGGTGACTTATAGTCCCCTCTGATTCATTTTAAACATTTCAATTCAACTAGCTTGTGTGAGTCCTTAAACATGACGATCAAAATACTGTACGAGTATTCGAAAAATTTTTCGTGATAAATTATTGCTACCATCAGTGGAGATCCTGATGTACATATTCAAGTTTAATTTTTATTAAAGGTAGAGAATGTGGAGCTAATACCTTGTCAACTATTGCTTATGTCTTAGCTGTGGCTGGTGAAATTTTAGTAGCCATCTTTGAATCCGCAAATAATCTTATTTGTGCAAATCACTGATCGATAACTCAAAGTGATGTCAAACTGAATGAAAGCCTAAAGTTACAAGCAGAAACAATTTCAGCCTACTTTCTATTTTTAGTAATAGCATCATTTGTAATTTTTCCTCATGTAGTGCCAGAATTACTGTTTCTCATATGCTTGGCTGAATTTAAATGCTACTCCAAACCTAATTTTCCCTTTTCCACTACATATATTGATTTTACAAGTATTGCTTTTGTCACCATCTTTGTGAATCGGTGTAATGTAAGCAATTTTAAAGAGGTCAGAAAAAACGCCACTGCTAAAAGATTTTTAAATAGTATAAACAGTGGGTAAACCAGTGATTGACTGCACTTTTTAAATAAAAAAGGGAGAGAGTTCATCTGGGCCAGTACACTTTGTAACATTTGTAGACAATAATTTCCATAGTACATCCTCAGTTGAAACTGTCATTTTGCCAAAGGAAAACGTGTAATTTATGTCAAAGGCAGGCTTTGTGTCAGGTATCACAGTACTGTGGACCTTAGAAAAGTTCCTTACAAAGAGGTTTGAAATATCGTGGTCATTATTTGCAACATGTTCTTCATAATAATACATTATGCTTGGTATTCTATCCAATTTTTGATGATTTTTAACATGTCTCCAGAAATACTTTAAGTTATAGGGAATATTTGTTTCCATGTTATTTATATTGTTTTTGCAACATGAACCAGAATGTTTTTTGCATTCACCTCGGATTTTAGAAAAATTATGATAATCATCATTACTCCCAGTAATTTTGAAAATTTTATGGTAATGTTTCTTGAGTTTGATACATTCCTTTAATTCAACACTAAACCATTTAGGATAAGATGATGTTTTGATTGTTAAGGTAGGAGTACACAGTTCTATAGCTTCATAAAGAATAGAGTAGAAAATTGATAGAGCATTATTAATCTCCAAATTGCACAATATTCCTAGCCAGTTTAAAGTATCTAAGTAGTTAGTCAATGTAGTATAATGACAGTTTCTATAATCATAAATAGTAAATTGATAATTGTTATAATCTAGTTCTTTGGTCAACTTTACACTGTAATGAATATCAAGGTGATGATTAACGCATTTTTAAATAGGATATGGATCCTTTTCGGAAGTTACTTGCCCTGAATTAGAAAAAGCTAGATCTAATAGTAAATTGTACAAATAGTACTCATCTGCTTAAGACCCAGTAATGTAAAACTTTCATTTATAATTCTTGCTTGAGTGGTGAAAGACATGCTATCACAGTCAGTGTTCCAACAGGGATCAAGTAAATTGTAGTCCCCAGTACAATAATATCAAAAAATTGTTATTATTCACAATATCTTCAACCACTTCACAATGAGATAAGTACTTATCAATGGCAGAGGCTGGGGGGATATACACTGCCCCAATTAAAACCTTTGCCTCTTGACTACAAATGTTTACAAAAATGTTCTACATTAATAATTTGGCTTATAACCTTTACAGATTGCAATTTTGTTTTAATAGCAATTAAAACCCCACCACTACGAACTTTATTAGAAGTAATTACACTGCGATCATGTCTATAAATGTCTAAATGAGGTAAGTCCAATTCAGAGTTATGTCTTCACTGAGCCTAGTCTCAGTGAGTACGATAACGTCATAGTCAGCGGTAGAAATAGCTAGTTTAAGTTGCTCTAATTTTGTCCTTAATCCCCTTACGTTCTGATAATAGATTGAAAGCGTTGTTAAGGACATAAGTCTTTTGACACTTTTTGCTTTTTTACTATGTTAGGAGTGACAATACTACTTGATATGCTACTCCTTTACATTCAAAGGAGGAATAGTGGCCTTATGTTTTTATATAAATTGTTAAATAACCATATTAAAAGCCCAGAATTACTTAATTTAATAAACCTCAGAGTGCCTTTAATGTATACAAGATTAGATATGACTTTTCATATACCATATATGGACAAATTATATGTGCATTTTACCTTTGTATACTATGATGAGAGACTACAACCTTATAAGTCATAAAGTTGATATATTGAATGAATCACTGCAATCATTTAAAACTAAGCTGCAATGCCTAACTTAAATGTGGTAGAAATTTATGCCAACTTATGTCTATTTTAATTCAGGTAAATTTTTATTAAGTACCATGAATCTGATATAATTTTACTTTATGCCTTAGAATATTTATTTATTTATCATTTTTAAAGTTTACCCAACAAAATAATTACAGGATAAACTGGTTTACATTTTAATAAATACACTTGATTCTAATTATCTTGATATCAAGATGGCAAATTATATATGTAACGAAAAAGCAATACAAAAGCATATACATTCACAAGCATAAAATATTCATTATTCAATACAATGATATATATATATTACCATACACGACCTATGAACTATTTATAAATAAGGCAAGTAACAACGGTAGTTATACAATTGTAGTTATGTATTACCAATAACAACGAATGAAATATATTTATAAAAGAAGTGAGGCAGATAACAATCATATATTCCTTCATTTTCAAGATATGTACATAATTTCAAACAATGGTGAAATTATAAATTCATACATATCTTTTATTGAGTACCCCAATAAAGCCGATAATTATGTTATATACTCAGACTTTCTGATAAAAATGTCTAGATTAGAGAAGTACTTATTATAACTAGCACATATCCTCGTTAATGTTGAGTTCATACAAAGGTTTGTACGATATTGTTATATTGTCAGATGGATTTTGAGTATAATTTTTATAGGATTTGTGATTTTTATGTGCGATAGTATAATTTTTCTTACTCTTGTGCTTTAATGGTTTATATTGTATTAGAACGCACGTTTAAATATTTTGGCTTATTTTTAATACATTTCTGATTGTATTTTTAGGAAAAGGCCTTGTCCCGTAAATAGAGTATTATTATTATCAGTGTAAAATTCATAATAGAGAGGAGTTTACCTTTATAAAATATACGATAATATTACAATAATAAAATTTTATAAATTTCTATAAATTGATGCAAAGGATGATTCGAATATACTTATGTGACAGGCATTAGCTGTAATAATGGGAGATACAAATGGAGAAAGACGGTCGGACAATTGTAAAATTAGATAAAGGATTTGTTGGAAATTGACGCACGAATGCTTTTTTTGAAAATATATTACGTGAGTTTTTGGATTTCAAATAGGAAATGAGGTGGAAGTTTACCGTGAAGAAGGAATCACCCGAGTTTTTTATGGTTCTTAAGTTCTTATGAAGGCTAATTCACTCACTAAATAGAGTATCTTAGTTAGGACAATTACAAGTGTATTTTTCTACCTGTTCCGGACATCTGTGTTTGTAAATCAGTAGGTTCCTACGGTAGGTACCTACATTTCAAATTTATACGAATATTTTATCGGTATCAATTGAATATACCACAGGTTTCCAAAGTACATGGATAAGATAAAAACCTGAAAGTATTTTCCGGAGTATAATTGCTATTCTTATAATTACACTCGTGAATAGTTTTTAATAACTAATAATTGTTTCCGCATAATTTGTAAATGCCGCCGAAACTACCCATGTAATTGTTTATGAAGACGTCCTACAGAAAAATAAATGTTACAAAAAAACGCATACGTATTTGGACCAAAAATTCGTTATTAATTAATTAATTACATTGTCGGTTATTAAGCAATCTGAAAATATATTTTAATGCCTTATTTTTACCCCTCTCCATGACGAATCCAAATTTAGGTTTGCAAAGCAAAAGTTTAATGCCAATAAATTTGATTTACTGCAAGTAATTTATAACATTTAAGCAAATTTTATCGATGCTACAATAAGTTATAATTGTGTTCCTACTAAAATGAGAAATCAAGATATAAAAAGGAATTGTTTATTTTTTGTGGTTTTTTTGTCGAAATTGTAAATATCCAGGTTTATAAGGGGAAATGTTGGTTAGCCTGCGCGCCTGCGCGTTACTTCTGGTTACTTCGTAGAAATCTTAAAATGGCTGACGGGGTTGTCTGTTATGTGCGTAATACAGTTCGAAATTTATTTTGTTTCCATCAGACCTTTTTAGAAGGAAAAAACTTAGACCTTTTTATTGTATTCGAAATTTAATGTTGATAGTTATGATCGTGATATATGTTTGGCCGTGTGTTCTT
The DNA here is from genome assembly GCA_036926305.1 of Uropetala carovei. Lineage (NCBI taxonomy): Eukaryota > Metazoa > Arthropoda > Insecta > Odonata > Petaluridae > Uropetala > Uropetala carovei. Next base: position 2,671,742 of record JAXCHB010000172.1, on the reverse strand, counting down.
CGAAAACTGGTCCACGTGATAATCATTTTGACAGCAGAGTTTTAATACTTTTGGTTATTTTATGTGTTTACACCAGAACTTTTTACAAGTAAAAAACTAATCCTTTTTATTGTATTCGAAATTTAATGTCGATAGTTTTGATCTTGACAAAATTTTGGCCGTTTATTCTTCGAAAACAGTGGTGCATGTGACGCATTTTGACAGCAGTTTTTAATTATGTACTTTTAGTTTGATTTGTGTACGTTTTAAGACACTTTAAGCGAAGTGAAGTATTATCTAAAGTTTTTTATAGTTTCAATGTGTGTAATCTTCACATTGCTTACTGGACATTAATTAACTTCTCTTAATAGTACTATTTCTTATTTTATAATACAATGATATGTGAATTTGTATATGTAATTATTCAGTATGCCCTGCTTTGCCACTTAATTGTAATTTATGGTGATGTTTTGATGTATTATTGTTTTTCGTTAGTCCACTCGTGCTATTATATTGTTTTACTTTGTATTTTCTTTTGTGATTGAGTTTGTCTTATTGATTTGCCATGTAACTTTGATCTTCTGGAAAATAAATGTACTGTTATTATTGTGTGATACAGCTGTCCTGGTCAATCTCCTCGAGGATTTATATCTACAAAGGTAAGGAAATCTTAAATAACTTGTCTGTTCATCTTTGATTTATAGTTGAAATATCTTTACCGTATATATATGTATATAGGAAATGTTATATTTATCATATTTATGTATAATGGAGTAATTATTTTTATAAATTAGTCCTTATGTATAACATTTTGTTACTGCATAACATGTTTAATGAGTGATTTTATCGTTGTAAAGTATCATTTTCTGTGAAGAGTTGGTAAAATTTTTTGCAAGGACGGATTTGTTTATGGGCAAATATAGCCAAGATATGGCGTTACACTCTTAACGTAGGATTAATTAAGGGTTTGTTATCAATATATATTGTGTTTTGAACGTAAAAATTATAGTTTACCTCATAAAATGAGAATCTGTGTTTTTAAAAACGTATGAATGATACATTATTAGCCGGTTTCCATTACTTTATAAACTTCAAATCAAAAGTTATTGTTAAGGTTTTGTAGAATTTTTATCCTTTGGGTGCGAGATTTCTGAGTTGGTTCTGTCATTGTTTCAGATGCGAGCCTCCGAAGAATGAAGTCTGAAAACGCGGCCAGCATGGTAGATCTTCCACAGGCCAGCTCTGCTTTGCGATGTCAAGAAAGAAGATGGGTGAGTGTGATTGATTTTGCATTTCAAATTAGAACTAATGAGCTTCCCGCTCTAAATATATATTTCATGTCCTGGCATGTGCAGAAACTACATTAGTCTTACGTATTTTTACACATAGGGGTATTTTCTCTCTACGGCAGTTTTAATATATCTGGAAGCTGCGGAAGTGCTCTTCTCGTACCAGCATCTGTTATGCTTTTCTCAGTTATTAAAAAACAAAGTTCTACGATATTGACATTCTTTATTAATTTTTCCTAAATGTGAATCATCTCGTCGAGTAGCTAATCCGTTTCCTATTGCTGAGTTTAAATTTGTGTCGTTTCTTCGTCTTCCGCCGTTGGCTGCATCGATTCTGTTTTGGCTTCTTCTTATATTACTCCCTTCTTCAGTTTGTTCGTTTCTTCTTTGTTACCTGATTTCGTTTATGGTCTCTCTCGCTGTTTGCCTTTGCTCATCTGTCCGTATTTTATCTTCTCACTCTTTCTCTTCTACGTCGTTCTTCTTTATCTTCTTCTGTCTCTATAATATTTATTTATTTATTCATTTAGTCACATGGTGGCTGGATGTGCCAGGTGGCGACAAGTAACATAAAATGACACAATAAAGTACGTTTGAATCAGATTTACATTAAAATTTTCGAAAGAATCAATTTAGATTCACGTCATTGGTACATAAGTAAAAATTACACAGATTCAAAGGCCTCGTTATCTTCTTCTTTCTTCCATTTGATGAATTAATGGGCTATTATTGCCTTAAACTTTAATTAAAAGTTATATTTGTAGTAATTAAAATGCTGATAGTAACAACAACCTGGGAAATTGCAATTGAAAGTGCTTTACCGTCAGAGGTAATAATGAGTAAAAGCGTTGTTATGTAAACTAAACAAACAAAATTATAAGTTCTATTTGATGAATTAACGGAGTACTAGCTGTACCCACACAGTGTTTTCACTGTTTTTCAATTAATTTATAAAAAATTAAGAATTGTGTAGAATAAGTTGATCTCAATATTTCACGTTTAACTCAATAATTCGCATTTAACTCTGATAATGCATTTCCCCAGTATAGGTAAGGTTAGCGGGTAGAAATCTCGCTGAGGGCGAGGCTGTGTGTGCATATTGACAATTAATTATGCAAAGTCAGTAAGAAATCTGTATTTTAAAAGTCAAATTAGAGAGGAAATTAATGCTACACAGTAATTGATTGCAAACTTTTATGTTTTTAATTTTCTTTGTTTCTTTTTATTGAAGTATACGTCCTTTTTTTCATATATCAATCAATGCAACCGTTTATTTAGATTAACAATGAAGAGAAGATAAGTTTCGGCGAGTTCTAGGTTATCAATCTAAAAGAAATGTTTTCATGCTGCTCCTGAATAAACGTAGCCCGTCGCCTAACATTCTTTGTCATTTAGATTATCTACGAAGGTGACATAACCATATAACTTTCAATTTGTTAAAAAATAATGTACGTCCCTATTCTCATCTGATTTTAAATTTACGCATGAGACAATTTGCCTTAATAAGCATTATAGATGTTTAGTTTTACTTACTGAAAAAGTAAGATTCCAGCATCCGAATGATTTTAAATAAGATCAATTGCTTTGATTAAATTGCTAGAAATGCTTCCCATACACAGTTATTAACTGGATAATTATCCGTAAATATTTGTGTTGCTATCTATAAAGTTTGACATTGCTACAGCATTAATTTCGATGCTTAAAGTGTGAATCGAATAACACTATTCTTTCACTTATTTGAAGGTTTAATTGGCACTAATTGAATTGGAGGCAATGCCAGGAATCTTTCTCTCTCGGTCACAGTGCAATCATCATTCATTTGTCTGCTTCATTCAAAACTGGCATCGGAACTTTTTAATTTTTTTGTACCATTTGGCGACAAATGAGGGTTGATCAAAACAACGATTATCAATGGTGATGTTTATAGAGGTCCAACTGTATTTCAAATGTTTATATAAACTCAGATAGCGCTTGCAATTGGGAGCTTTTAGAATAACAAAAGATTGTTTCATTTTTAACTCTTTTTAAGTACTAAGTTAAGATTCCATTATAAGCACCTGTTGGCATAGGTTTGTAAAAGTTTGAAAGGATTGAAAATATACGTTGGATTCGTTATAACTATTTTAATTTTTATTATTCCAGAGCTTGCGATTATATACTTGATACGTTTTCGTGTATGGTATATTCCAAAACGTGGTATTGTACACAGTCCGACATCGCATTCTTTACATACGTACAGTGAAGCCTCGATATATTGGACTAAAAGGAGGGGAAGGCCTGTCTGTTATATCCGAAACATCCGAAGGAAACGTATGTGTTGCCTTAAATTGTTAAAATGCGCATGTTATGAAAGACAGTGTTTTACTCTGCTATATATTTATACAAATTGTTAAGAGCGCATGAAATAATAGCACAGAGTTTTCTAATTAATTTAGGAAAATAGGAATCGTATTAATTTTTATATTTTACTAGTAAAAGGTGCTTGCAGTGTGCTAGCAGGAGCATACTTTTATAAGAACATAATTAAGAATGAAATAAATTATAGTGACCATAAGAAAAATTGATTTTCCCTTGCGTTCTTATTTGAAACGGAATTATTCTTAGGAATGGAACTTGGGATACTTTTTCGAGATTTTAGATTTTTCCGGACCCTGGTGGAAATTGGCAGAAAGTAACAATGAATACAAAGAATGTTTTAAGACAAACAAACCCCACAAGTAATGCAAGTCAGTCAATTTCAACCAGTCACAAAGGTCAAACGGAGGAACAATTAATTTTTGCGGATTTGCTACACCAATAAATTATACATTGTATCTACCATATATACTCGTGTATAACGCGCTGTTTGAAGACCAAATTTTCAGGTCATAAAGTAGGGTGCACGTTATACACAGGTAACACTTCTCTGCACTTAAAATGGGAACCTACCTCGCACCAGATTCACGCTTTTTGGGTTAATTAATGGGAAAAGCACAATAATTATTGATACTCCAGGTTATACATACATAATTATATGTATAGAACACCTAATTACTTCTATACATTTATAATTCCATCCTCTCTAATTATTCCGCATTTCACTAGCTCATCAGCTGATTGCTGTAACTTTTGCAAAATCACAAGATAGTCTTCCCGCAAAACACACATCAAAAACAAAAAAAACATAGAATATGCAAATTGAAATAATTTTATTTAGTAAATGATTCTAGTGTCTACGATTGACAACGTAAGTAATTTAAAACCCATAGAATCTCGTGTGTGAACTTAATCATACCTGTCGCGTTTCCTGTTTCCAGATTTGTTTGTTAAATTTTTACGTTATTCCTTCTCTTAAACAGTTTTAGAATGAGATAGGAAAGAGAGAACCAACGTCCACTTTAAATCAAAACTAATTTATAGATCCCTTTTTGTCTGATTTAAAAGGATTGGCAACAGTGGCGCTGCAGTTTTCTACACGGCATAACTTTGCCCAACTTACCATGTGAGGTTGCTGCCATCTCAACTCAGTCGCTTTAATTATTGACGATGTCTCTCTTAGACATAATATGGAGCTTATTGAACGTAATACACTTATGGACAAGTCCAAACGTTTTAAAATTCATATACCTCCCAAAAATCAAGGATGTGTGTCATACACGTGGTATCAGAAAAAGTCGGGATTTTTTGGAATAAAGTACGAGTGCGCATTATACACGGCAGTTATACACTGGGACGCATCATACACGAGTATATACAGTAATTATATACATTATAATATGTATATATATATCCATATATTGCGATGTATAAGTCGACCTTGAATTTTCAACTTGAAAATACTAGATTAGGTATATGTTCGCAGTATAAGTCGACCCCCTTTGTTTCACTTAAAAATACTTCTCATGAAATCGTTGCCAGGCAAAATCAAGGTCCTGTACGATCCAAGTTTTAACAAGATACAGAAATAAATATAGGAATATTTTTTCGAGTCCGTGCTATTCTTCTTGAGCCTTCCATTTGACAGGTGTTTTAATTTCAACCAATAAGAAACTGCTATTCTCAGAGAGCTTGACCAACTAAATAATGGTTCCTATGATTTGATTGATGTCGGCTGTTAATGATGCTATCAAAATTAACTGCACCTAGTTATCGCAATCAATATCTACGGTGGTGAAATTCAATAAAGTATCGCATGTTGGCAGGCGTGAGGATGGTTCTGATAATTACGTTTTTCCCCTTTTCAAAAAAGGAAATGTTTTTTCCGCATATTTTTTGATTATTTTTTTTGTCTTCTTTCATGTACTTTTTTGTACTTGATTTATTTGCATATTCCACATATAATTATAACTTGCAATTAGTATGGTTAATTCCGATCGAAGTGTACCTCTTCTATCTCACTTACTTCTACAGCATTACAATACTTTGGATGATACAATTAAAAAAACAAGGTAATTGTCCGTAATAAACATTTCATAAATGTCGTATTAAAGAATTGATATTTTAATAAACAATCAAGTAATGATTATAACATTCTAAATTTTATTATTTATTTATAATTATAATATCATAATTATATGTGGAAGGTGCAAATAAATTAAGTACAAAAAGGTACGTGAAAAAGACAAAAAAAATAATCACAAAAAATTGAGGAAAAAAACAAAAATACAAAAAAGACATAATAATAATAATAAAATTTTACTAGTTAAAATATATGTACAGACCACTTCTGAAAGAAAAAAAATGCTGGCTGCTGGGAGCGAACCCCAGCCCATCCGATACTAGACATTCATTCTACCCATTCAGCTATCGCTGCTTCTGTTTGTAACCTTAAGGTTAATGGTATATGTTGCATCCGTGCTTACACCTGAATTTAAATTGTTAAGATCTTTTAAACAAGGGCCCATTGGCAAAAACGCAGAGAGATATAGGTGATGTTTTAGTTCTAGTTTCACCTCCTAAAAGGGTATTACGAATTTCAATATTAATGTTATGGCCTCCCCTTGTTGGTAAATATCGATGTTATTCATCTGTAATTTAAGGTTCACAATTTTATATTTGTCGTATAAGTCGACTTTAAGTTTTAGGAAAATTTTTTTAAGCTTCAAAGGTCGACTTATACGCCGTGATATACGTTAGTTATAATGTTGCGATGTATTCATTAGGCCTTCCAAATAACGCACATGTGATAGGTCCGCATGAGACACAATGTAGTAGTGGCGTCATTTAACTGTTTTGCATCGCCGGACATTCTGTCCGTTATATCGTAAGTACGTTCCATCAAGGTCCAGTATGCAGAGGGTTCAATGTACTGTGGATTTCTTCCTTTTCATTGGCTTCGTGGTACTTTTGTTTCGGATGATACACTTCCTCATGGCTAATCTCATCACAATTTACCGAAAGAAGTGAATAATATCAGTCAGTCTCTCTTTTACAGTAAGCACCGCCTCGAAATATTCCAATTCATTTGCATCGGAATCAAACCATTATCAGTTTTGTCTTTTCATTGGGAATCAGTGGTCTAATGAAGTTTATTCTAATGAGTACTTGAAGTTGTTTTATTTATTTAACTAGTTTATAATTTTTACTTTGCAAAAGCCATAAATAATGACTTGAAACGCTTACAGAATGCAAGTATGTACTTTCTACTTGTATATTGAACAAATAAGTAACATATCATTCTTGTCATTAAAGACAATTTTTAGTAATGTATGTGTATCTGTAAATATAATTACATGCAAGGTTATTTGTCAGGTGCGTTTCGCTTCCAGCATAAGCGCCTATTAGTATTAGTCTCCATCTGGTCTGTCCGCATGTTCTTTATCTGCTTCTACCAAGCAGATTTTCATGAAATTTGATATTAAGGACTTACGGTCAAAGATAATAAGAAAATCACATAAATGAGTCACGTAAGCCAATCAGGGGTACCACTTTACTGGTGATAAAATATGAACTTTCCCTCATATCTCGTAAAGTATCGGTCATATCAAAATATTTATCAAGTAAAACTTGTGCAACTAATAAAGCAGGGTATTTCTTTTCCTCTACATTTTTATCGTAGGAGTCGCCGTTTGCGAGAAAATCGAACAAGAGTCGTAATTTGAGTTGAACTTTGAAATTTTCTAGCATGGTTACTTCTTCATTGTTGCTAACGTAAACAATCTCACGGAAATATGTTTAATTTCCTTACATATGCATGTAATATTTTTAAATGGGAAGAAAATGGATTATTTATGATGAAGAAAAGAACTTTATAATGCTATTTCCCTTCCAAACACGTAAATAATTTCTTTCAAATACTCCAATGCACAAAACGCACCCATTTGTGTTACGTTGTACACTTTCCTAACTTGTTTATATCTTAAAATCTCATTATAAATATTAGTGTTATTTTAAACTCTTGTACTAATTTTTAAACGAAGTAATCAACTGATATTTTATAATTATACAGTTTGCGTAAGCACAACATTAAATTACCATAACTTTAATGTATGTTAACAACAAATTGTTGACAGCATATTTGTAGTGATTCTGAGATAAATACAGAGTTCATAAAATTATTTCTAACGAAGAATGTAAATTAAACTACAAAATATCCTTCTAAGATTTAGTCACATTAGACGTTTATTAGGAAAATTACACTGTAATCGTTTTTGTGCATCAAATCTTGGAGTAATTATTGGAATTTATTTTACAATGCTACACAAACATCTTTATATAGTTCTCTGGTGAATAAATTAAATTAAAATGGTATTGCAAAGTTCTTTGCTTATAAATAACTAGCAAATTTACCCAGCGTTGCTCAGGTTATGTTTTAAATCATCGTGACTTCAAATTATGGCAATAATTATGAACAAAAAATTATATCTATGCTTGAATTAAGTTTTATTTGGGAAATTTTTTCATATTTTAATTGATATAAATGAAAGAGTTGGAAAATATTTTGAGGATTCGTAATTAAAATTGACAATCAACGCAGTCGATTCATTTTGTGAGATGATGCTTTTTGCCAGGTGGAGTTCGTTCTCTAAGCTTCCGGTAGAGAACGTGCATGTAGAGTACAGGTAGTTCCGCCTAATGTAGCAATTGAAAATTACTAGAAGTTACCTTACGCCTCAGTGATCGGAGGTAATATGTAGAGTGGAGGGGAACGAATTCCATTAGAATAGAGGGGCATTGAAGGTGAGCGCGCTTCCTAGAAGGGAAATCCCCTTGCACGCAGAGTAGAGAGGTGACTTCTTAAGTCAGTTACCATACGGTAGCTTTGCTTTACGCATGGATAGTTATATGCGGGATGCTCAGGAGTTCAAAATAAACATTCTTTAAAAATTCAGATAATACCAGGTTCCTAGAAAGGAGCGTCTGTCTCACACAACATTGTACGAGGGTTTCCCAGAAAGTAATGCACCACATGTTTTGAAATTACTCACATTTAACGAATATGTGACAGATTTTGACTTTTATCGATAAGTTTCCTGGACAACGAATGTCATTGTTGAGACTCGAGATTCATATTATTGCCTAGCGAGGGATAAGGGGGGGAACAGCAGAGGGAGGGAGGGGGATAAGGCATTGTCGAGTACAATTTGTAACGTGTTAACAAAGGTATTGCCCACTTATTGTAACAAAGTATTATTCACTTGACATAAATTTATTTTAACAAAACTCTTTGCTTAGAGAATCGTTCTAAGAGTCAGAGCATTGAATTCCTGTGTGATTTTAATTCTCTTTTCTACTGTTTTTGTTTTTCGTTGCATTAATTCTTTTTGTTTGTTCATCTGTTGTTTGTCGTGTTGTATTAACCAAACCACATCCAACACAGTGTAATGTGAGCAAATAAAGTAAGTGGTAAATGTTTTCACTTGTATAAATTGTGTAGTATCGAAAGTAAGATTGCGTAACCCGGCCGCTGTATGGGTTTGTTGTCTAACTAAGTAGGCTGTTATGAAGGTTGGCGTTGTAATAGTGTCTCATCGCACCGTCAAATGTCATGGATGTCTGTGTTGACCAGCATCATAGCTAATCCTAATATACAATAAACTTTGAAGCTTCTTTGTTTATTGTAAAAAATTCTGTCAACATTTCAAATTTGAAATGCAGGCATCTCTAGTGGAATTGTAAAATGTTATATTCCCCTATATTATTATTATTATAGCACTGACTATAATTAACCAATTGACCAAACCTTTTATACATTCATCAAGTTAAGATGTTAATAATAATTGTACCAAATTTTAGTTATTCGTGTCTTATAGTTTATGGCATGCATAATGAGACACGCAAACAAACTTTTGCAAATATATATAGATTGTGGGAAGCTCATTCAGTTCTATTTGGTATAATAATTATAGGATATTTATTTTGTTTCTCAATTTTGTAGTTATTCTTTTGATTCTCAGGTTGGTCTCTATGTAAATATTAACGTTGTCTCTTGTTGGTTGAGTTATATTTTAGATTACTTAACAATTTCATGGCTGTTGTTTAAAATATCTTCATTAAGTTATTGTAACGATAATTTTGGTAAACTCCATATGAGATTTTGACTTATTCTAACATAAGCGTTACTGAAAAGGAATTCTTTAAATTTATTAACATAAATAACTCAATTGTATACAAATATTTAATGAAATACTTTAGTTTTTCGTGCACTCAATACTTTCATAAATTACAATCTGAAAATTCTTCAAATATAAGTTTTTAAATAAATGTTTTGTAATGATAATGTATTGCTACTTACAATTTGCACATTTATAATGTTAAAAAATATAATTATTGATAAATTTTTAATGATTTGATTTGCTGATTTTCCTTTTAAATTTGACAAATTGGCCATGAAAGTGTTAAGCTATCGATAAGGAGCACTGTGATTTGTTAACGATAGTGAGTTGAGTCACGCAATGCAATTACTACTTAAATTTAAAGTAAATTAACCTCAAGTCGTTAAATTTTATGCACTTACTGTACATTACCTGGAAATATAAGACAAACTTTGAGAATATGCTATATTTTTTCATAAATAGGGTGTTTGCTTTGATTAAATCAGTTATATTTTGCATAATAGCTTTGAATCTGAACTTTACATTAGAACAAATATGTTTTTGATGTTGTAAATATAATCTCACCTTGATTAATCAGTTATATTTTTAAATGCAAGATAATTTTTAAAGACAAAATGTATTTAGTTCAATCTTTGCTGTTATAAAAATTAAATTGCTATCAGAAGTAAATCTTTGTTTATATTATGCTATTAATCTTTTTCAAAAAACAGTAATACGTCTGAGGTAATATAATTTGTGCATTTATACAATAATTAATTTGGCAAATATAAAGGTTTAATTTTATTAACATTTGAAATAGGTATGACATGAAATTTTAATATTGCATTTTTGAAGTTTATTTCTGACTGTGAATAGTTTATAAAAATCTTATTCCAGCACCTAATTAACTTTAATTAAGCATTGCTTTGCGAGATTCATTATTTTTTCGTCATTTATGCAAACATTGCTCCCATTTGGAATCAGTTGCGTGCATTCAATTTTACGTATTTCTTGACCAATAAGAGACATTGTTAATTGTAATTAAGGTCATTGATAATGTGAAATGTTTCTTTTTTAAGTGTTTCCAGAACAAGTACTTTGAAAGATTGCTTGCCTCAGATAAAAATAGCTGCGACAGAGTAGTGAAAAAATTAATACATGCATTTCGACTTCAGAGCAGTTGTCGTCAGTGGCATTTCGCCACTGATGATGGCTGTTCTGTAGTCTAAATGCTTGTATTAATTTTTCCATAGCTCAGTCGCAGTTATTTTTATCAGAGGCAAGTAACTTCTTCAAGTGCTTGTTCAATAATGTATTTCAGCTGCAAAATGTGTTTGATGGTTTATTTTTTCATGTTATATATGTATTTATGTCAGCTGTTGAACAACAGTTGAAAATATTGTGTTATATGTAATATGTCAGTTGTTGAATAGTTGAAATGCAGATAAATTGTCATAATGTTGAATAATTTGTTCAATAATCAGCAAAATTTGGCTGAATTGGTGGTCAAAAATGTCATTTTTAGGTTAAAATTGTGCTAAATGTAGCAAAAATATACCTAAAAAACCCCTTAAGTCCAACGATACCTAAAAGAGGCTCCGAGAAAAAGAAATTATTCCTATCTAAAAGGAGTCAACAGGTTTTGATCATAATAAAATGTCTTTATTGCAATTAAAATGTACAGTGTATACATACAAGTTCAATAAAAATTTTACAATCTGAAATAATACATTTTGTCTACTTATTTTATCCTGCACCTGAAAATAAAAATTATACTGGACTTAAAAGAATTTTTGACTTGAGAAAAAAAATTGATTTGTTTACAATTTGTACTTAGAAAAACTTTTGAAAAAGTCCCAATTCCAGAAATCTTTCAAGTCTAAGAGTTAAAAACTATTGTCCAATTTGTAAAGTAATTTGTTTACAATCTGGACAATAATTTTTAACGCTAGACTTGAAAGATTTCTGAAATTAGAACTTGAAAAAAATTAATTTGTTTACATTTTGGACTTAGAATAATATCTGACTTAAAAAATTTCTGGACTTAAAAAGATCTGAATATTAGCACAAATCAAAACTGCCATTTAAAAATATTCATGAACTGCAGAAAAATTTTTAAATATAACAAGCACTAGAATAAAAGTTGGACATTTTTACAAAGTACTTTGGCAAGGATAATATTTCTTTAATCATTTCTATTGGTGAGAAAGTAGAGAGGTAAAATAGCATGGCTTAGAAAAAAATATGAAATGAGAGACGATAAATATATACCCAAAAGCGCTGCTAATTCTGGTTTGTTCAGATTTAAAAAAATGGCAATAATTATACAGAATGGAAAAGCAATAGCTTATATACATTTAGACAAAAGAATTTGCAATTGTTCTGAATAATATATAAATAACACAACACTTTGGAAACATATTTACAAATAACATCTAGCAAATTGGATATTAATGGAATTATTAAAAGAACTTTTTTCTGGACATTGACTTTAATTAAGAATAAAATAACCTGCACAATTTTTCTTAATTAAGAAATTTAACTCTCCACAAAGTTAAATCTTTTTCTAAATATCGTCTAGAATCAAGAACAATTGAACTACCATTTCCGATGCATGGCTTAATAATTGGAGAATATAAACTTTTCACAATGAAAATACTTTACATAGTCTGGATTTTCAATCAAAACTCTCAAAACTAACTGAAATTTCATTTGCATTTTATCTCTTTATCTGATTTTGATAACTTGAATAATGAACTGAATTTGTATTGCCTCAGAATTTTTTCTGCCTTGAATAAACAACAATAAAAACCCCAAAGAATATTTTCTGAATTAATTCAAGCAGATCCTACATCTCCAAATTTCTTTAAATTATTAAATTAAATCTGGAATTATTTAACCACGACAAACCCTCTTGGTAAAATATTAAATGTAGAACACCAAAAATCCCAATACAAATAATCTTTTTTAATGGCTGCTCCTATTTTAAGATTAAATTTAATTAATTACTTTCCAACATCCAATTTGCGGAACGATATTCACATGACAAGTCTGCAAACATGAGCAAATACAGTGCTGTCTCAGAAGTCAATACGAAAACTTGGCATTTTATAAGTTTTCTAAAGTTTTTAAATTCAACATCTTCGGAAATTCGTAAATAACTTGTTACTACATTTGATTCTTATTAACGGAAGTGAATTTAACAAAAATTTAAAATTTATAGAAGTACGCTAATAAACCTTTACAAACAAAATGGAATATTCTTTATAAAATCAAATTAAAGAAAGTTTTCAGAGTTCAAACTGAAAACCAACACCTTGTATTCTTGTAAATTTATAATAAAAAATTAAATGCATTTTATAAAAAAGTTGAGTTATCAGAAAGTTTTTAAGTTCAAACAGAAAATTGATGCCCTACATTCTCAGAAATAAAATACTCTTACGGACGATATCAGATAAAACTTTTTTTTCAGACGTAGCACTATATTTTCCATTTACTTACTTTTAGTGTAAGTTGATTAAACAATATTTTTAAAAGAAATCAAATTCTTGGGGAATCGTTTAGTCCTATCGTAAATTTCTGCTCATTCTGAATGACAGGAGAAAAACCTCCTAAAAATTGGAATTCTTATTGTATTGTATTGTATTTATTTTCATTGGTTGTGAGCATAAAGCTATAATAATGCCAAATTTGAAGCGTTTAGCTCATCTGAAAGGGACTTATAATTTACAATCTCTCCTACATCCTCCGTAAGATGCAGCTACATATTATACAAGATATTTATCGCCTGACATATTGAACAAACCAGAATATAGCAACATATAGGTATAAAAACCTTCTCTCATCCCATATGTATAGCCTCCAGCTCAGATTCCTCTATACTCTCGCACCCAGGTGTATCAATTGTCGTCTCAGCAAAGCAGTACTCTTCGATTCATGGTTCCTCGACGCCTCAAACCATCGCATTTTCACTCAGCATCAACTGTGAATGCCTACAATGAAGAGGAAAAATGGTTGTGGTGAATTCAATAAAGAAATATTAACTAAAAAATCTAAATATAAAAGATTAATTTGCTTAAACAACATGAAAGAGCACATTCACTTATCAAGGTCTATTTAGAATCTTAAAATTTTAAATTCTTTACGAGTTTATTCAAATTATTATGTGAAAGATTCGTTTGACAATTAGTTTTAAAATTTTAACCTTCCATAAGGTGTAGTGCTTAGCGTGTCAGCTTCCCATTACAAAGCTGCGGGGTGCGATCCCCGCAAATGGAGGTTTTTTTCACAAAAAAATTAATTACTTAATTAATAATAAAAAACTATCATTGGTGTCTGGCAGTAGGCAGCAGTATTGTCGGTACGGTATAGAGATGAAAACAAATGATGTTGGTTGGGTATATATTCAATAGAACAGTAGGCATGATTTGATCGGCTACAGTACTGCGATGTGGAAAGCAAGAGGGAAACTACCACATTACATTTCCCTAATAATGATTATATTATATAATATTCCGGAGGTAAAATAGTCCCCCAATCAGATCTCCGGGCATGGACTGCCTTGAGGAAAGCAACTGTCGAAGGTAACTTATGCAAAGATACTTGGAATTTAAAAACCACGAGGAAGGCAGAAAAGCTAGAGAACCTGAAAAATGAAATAGGATTGACGTCATAGGGCTGAGCGAAGTCAGATGGGAAGGAGAAGGGCAGATCCGCTCGGAAGAATTCACGGTAGTTTACACCGGAGGAAATAGTGAGGCAAGGGGAGTAGCTCTGGTACTTAAAAGATATGATGAATAGCGTGACAAAAATAACAGCAACGAACGATAGGTTGATGGCAATAAAGCTAAAAGTTGTCCCAGTTAACATGTTGATAATCCAGGTATATATGCCAACAACCGCTATTGAAGAAGAATAAATCAGGGAGATGTATGAGCAAAAGAATGACATTTATGAAGTAGAACTGCACAATAATGGGAGATTGGAACAACACAGTTGGAAAAGCCCAGGAGATAAAATGAGATGCCAAATAGATTACATCCTAGTAAAACAAAGATTCAGGAACAGCATAAAAAATACTAAGACATTACCAGGAGCAAACATTGATTCAGATCACATCCTTCTAATACTCGATGTAACCACAAAGCTGAAACAAATAAGGAAAACGAGAAGAGAAAGACAGACTTGGGACCTAAAAAAACTGAAAGAAAGGCAGAATGCTTTCAGCATGAAGTCCGAAGGTCGCCTTAGAAATTTGGAAAACAAACCAGAGACCGTGAATACAGAATGGGAAGAAATTAAAGCCAGCATCAAAGACACCTTGAATAAAGAGATTGGGAAACAAGAGAAGAAAATCAGAAACCCATGGATCACTAAGGAAATGCTGGAGATAATGGATGAGAGAAAAAAATGGAAAAAAATGTTAACAGTGAAGAAGGTAGAGCCAACTATAGATGCACAAACAATGAGTCGAGAAGGGTAACAGATAAAGCTAGGGAAATTTGAATAAAAGGAAAATGTGAGGAAATACAACTGAGAAGTTAGGACGGTATGATATGATGTATGCTAGGGCACTGGAGTTAGAAGATTAGAAGTCTAATGGGATTTGTGGTAAAGCAATTATGAACGCAGATGGAAAAATAGTCGCAGAACCAAAGGATGTAGCACAGGTATGAGAAGTATACATTAAGGAACTATACAGCAAGCAGGCAGGATCAGCACAAATAGAACGGAAGAAGAGGATAACATTGAAGAAGACAAACTTGGGAACAAGTAATATGGAAAGCGAAGTACAAAAGGCAATTCTGGAACTGGATAAAGGGAAAGCTACAGGCAGCGATGGAATACAGGCAGAGGTACTTAAAGTCATGGGATCGGAAGGACTAAAAGTGATTACGAAACTAATTAACAAGCTTTACAACTCGGGAAAGAGGCCTCAGGATTTCTTAGATGTGACAATGGTCCCTCTAAAGAAGAAGCCAAAGGCAATGCAGTGTAAGGACTACAGAACGATATCCCTACTGTCACACACTTCGAAGATCATCACGAGGATTCTTAATAAAAGACTAGAGAAAAATGCCGAAGAAATGCTAGGGGAAGATCAATTCGGCTTCAGAAAAGGACGAGGAACCAGAGATGCTATCGGTGTAGTGAGAATCATATCAGAAAGGGCAATAGAATACAGTCAAGATTGCTGTGTATGTTTCCTCGACTGGCAGAAGGCCTTTGATAAGAGTAAATTGGGTACTGCTGATGAGGATATTAAAGGATATAGGTGTAGACTGGAAAGACAGGAGACTGATCGGGAATCTATACGTAAATCAACTGGTAAAAGTCAGGTTGGAGAATGCGGATACCAGCGGAGTACATATCGGTAGAGAAGTAAGACAGGGCTGCCGTCTATCGCCGATTCTATTCAATATATATGGAGAGAGGCTAATGCAGGAACCGTTAGAAGGCATGGGAGATTTCTAAATCAGAGGAAGGATTATAAGAACAGTGAAATACGAGCACGATCAAGTACTCCAGAAAATGATAAATAGACTAGTGATAACAGGTAGGAAATATGGAAATTAATACAGAGGTTTAACTACTGACAAGTATTAAATATTATCTGTTAATAATTTCAAGTAGTAACAGCAATATTCATTTTAATTTATGCTATAAAATCAACTAAATTGATCAATTAACTTTATAAAAATCATTCCATGTACTCTTAATTGGAAATTATCGACAAATCACAGCATTTATTATAATGTCTATATCTATAATACAACCTAAAACCATTGTCATATTGGATAAAATTACAGTTTGTTTTTACCTTTAAAAACGATCAAAGAACATGAATTCAGAATTGAATTTTAAGCCAAAGAATAGTAAGAAAATATTTCTAATCTTCCTAAAGCTTGCATTGTGACAAGACTGCACTTAAAGAGGTAAAAACTGACATTATCGCTTCTGACTTGATCTCACTTCTTTATTCATTGTCTTTAATACTTTGTAAATAACAGGCTAATAAGATAAAAATCGTTATGTTAATGCTATGAAATATGTTTCACATTTTAAAAAGCATTGGACCTCTTGTCGCACACCAGTTCCACCAAAAATAAAATCCTCTGTCATAGTAATAAATGGCATAACACATGACATACACCCCGCAAACATCAGCCTTCTATCTCTTACAGTTAAATTTCTGTTTTGATTTGATTGATTGAACATTTATAAAATAAAATGCACTAAAATAGTATTTGAATAAATTTTCTACAATTTTTTGATGCTCAACTGATGATTAGCCAACCACCGATGGAAATAAGCATAATAAAAACCAACTGTCACGATAAACTTCCATTAGCATAGCAACTTTCCAAAAATTTGCATGTACTCCAAGAATTCGACTAACTTTGACTAATAAATCTTTTTCCTTAAAATATTTCCTTGATTGTGTCAACAATTTCCGTTCAGACACCTTTTCCAAAGTATTTTAATCACTTTCAACTGTCTGAAAATGTCTCCATAATTTCAACATTAAATAGTTTACACATCACCAAAGAGTAAATCCAATAAACATTTCACATTACACTGTCGCTACAAAACTAATATTTTTGTTTCTATGAAATTATCTCATATTTTTAATTGATTTACGTTGAATTGGAAGTCAGTAGACTGAAAAGTAAAAGTTCTCCAGCTCAAAGTATTTCATAAAATATGCCAAAAATTGAAGCGTTGATAACACTTATGTTAACGATAATTAGCAAATCTTTGAAGGTCTAAATTATAAAATCAATTTTATTCTATCAACAAAATATCCACTTAAAAGATGTTGAGATTTATCACTTTCCGATATACGCTGAAGTTACTACATTTTCACCGTTAATAGATGAATAACTAGCACAATAAGTATTGAACATATAGTAAAAAAACAAATGCATGGTTACACGACTAAATTCCTCCTAGCTATTCATTCAAATAGGTCGATAATTCTCACTGGGAACTTCTTGAGGTAACAGCCAACAAAAGTATCACAAAACAACCAATATGTCAAATGCAATAGGCAAACTACTTAAAAGAAACACACGGAATATACTCACTGTTATTATTTCTTGTTATCACACACAGGAGAATATAACAGCTCAGTCCTGTGATGTCTGCTGCAAACATTCCTATGAAACAAGAGAATAAAATCTTAAAATATATACTGTAATTTCATGCTGAATAATATTCCAGATTACATTATGTAATGTCTCTCGTGCTAAATCACTGAGATAACATTGGAATCTTTTCTATTGTAACTCAAATTCAAAGATTTGTAATGAAATTAAAGACTTATATTACTTAAGTGGCTTGGTTAAGCTCAATACTTATTTCAAAACCACCTGACTACCATATATTGATTACGGAAATGAATATCAACTAAATAAATCATTGATTTGAATGAATTTTTCGGTAAAGGGTTTCCAACATTTAATAAGTCTAGACAGGAGTTTGCCCGAAAATTGAATACATACTTGGGAAGAAACCTTGTCAATATACTTTCAATTATTCATTAAAATAAAATCCTTCGTCATAGTAATAAATGGCACAACCACATTTCAGCCTTCTATCTCTTACAGTTTAATTGCTATTTTGATTTGATTGACTGAATATTTATAAAATAAAATGCACTAAAATAGTATCTGAATAAATCCTGTACAATTTTTGCATGATCAACTGATGATTAGCCAACCACCGGTGGAAATAAACAGAATAAAAACCAATTGTCACGATAAACTTTCATTACATAGCAAACTTTTCAAAAATTTGCATGTATTCCAAGAATTCGACTAACTTTGACTAAGAAATCCCTTTCCTCAAAATATTTCATTGATTGCTTTAGCAATTTCCATATAGATAGCCTTTTCCAAGCAAAATATTTTAATTACTTTCCTCAAAATGTCTCCATAATTTCAACATTAGTTTACACCTCACCAAAGAGTTAAAAGTCGATGAACATTTCACGTTACACTGTCACTACAAAGTAATAATTTTGTTTCTATGAAATCATCTCGTGTTTATAGAGCATACTTAATTGATTTATGCTGAAATGGATGTCAGTAGATTGAAAAGTAAAATTTCCCAGGTACAAAGTATTTCATAAAATATGCCAAAAATTGAAGCATTGATAACACTTATGTTAACGATAATTAACAAACCTTTCAAAGTCGAAATTATAAAATCAATTTTATTCTCTCAATGAAATATTCACTTAAAATAAATTGAGATTTATCACTTTCCAATGTAAGCTTAAGTTACTACACTTTCACCATTAATAGACGGAAAAATTAGTACAATAAGTACTGCACATATATAGACGCAATTAAAACACATGCGTGGTTACACGACTAAATTTATCCTATCTATTCAGTAAAATACGTCGATAATTCTCACTGGAAACTTCAAGTAACAGCCAATACAAATGCAATTGGCAAACTACTTAAAAGATTGTACTCACCGTTAATATGTATTTCTTGATATCACACAAGGGAACATGACAGCTGTTCTGTGACGTCTTCTGCAAACATTCCTCTGAAACAAGAGAATGAAATCTTAAAATATGTACCTACTGTATTTTAATTCTGAATATTATTTCTGATAACCTGATTACATTATGTAGTGTCTCTCGTGCTAAATCACTCCGATAATATTCGAAAATATTGTATTGTAACTCAAATTCCAAGATTTGTAAAATATAAGACTTATATTCTTTAAGTTGCTAAGTTAAGCTTAATACTTATTTCAAAACCATGACACTAGTATGTATTGATTACGTAATTAATATCATTTCAATAAACGAAATACAGCATTGCTTTGAATGAATTTCTCGATAATGGTTGCCAAAATCAAATACAGCTGCACACGGAGAATTCTGTCTGAAAACTGAATAATTAGGAGAAAACCTTATCAATATATTTTCAGTTGCGCATTAAAATATTATTATTTTATCAAACATACGCTTTAACGAGATTAAAATACACGAAAATGAGAGATTACCTCAGAAACTCATATCAAACTCCCACCGTTGGCCAATCTGATCATAGGCTAACACCGTATACATATATCATTTCTAAAAATCAAAGTTGATAGAAAACTAACCTTTACCTTCAAACTATACGCTTACACAACCACTCGACAAATTAATAACCATATTCATGTCTCAACTTGACTCAGTTCACCCAAAATACACGTGATCAACTTTCACCAAGGAAAATAATTGCATAGATCCACATATATCTTATGTAAAGGTCTCTCCTAATTAATGTAAAGATTATGCCGACATAAAATTCAGTGAAGAGATCAACCATTTCGTTTAATTAAGAAATAATTTCACAAAAGCTATGAACTAAGGATCAGAAGAAATAATGACCTTGAGACAAAATTGAACGGTAATATTAATGCGATGATGCTACCCCGATGCGGCGTTCCGACAACGACAATTAAATTTTCGCTTAATTCTAACTAAAGCATTTAAAACCGACAATCAATCACAGTAACACGAGGTCGACGTAAATCTCTTGCGAATTACGAACGGAAAGTTACTTACCCGTTCACGACCCTACTCTTCCTGGACGTAGAATTACACCCAGACCCATCCCCTCCCCCACTTTCATTTTGAAGCGCACCCAGTGACACCTATCAACAAAGATGAGCGTAACTTGAAACTCTGAAAACCGTTGAGTTCCCAGGGGCTGCCAGGGAGAAACTGACAATGCCAACTTGACGTACAGATGCATATCGGTAGAGCGCTTGAGATGGCTGCGCAGTAGACGAGACTTGTTGGCAACATAAAGGTCACGTGACTTCGGTCATTCTCGCGGCAATTCAAATACGCTCATGCAGCGGATTATTGAGTTTTAGCTTTACAAATACATTCGAAAGGTTTGGACTACCTCAGCAACGTCTGTGAATTATACATAGCTAATGCGTGTATTATTTTACTACATAGTAGAGTGTACGTATAGTAATTTTATTAGTGTACATCGAGTAGGTAAGTCGTCATACACGTTGAGTTTTACGCTCACCCAACTTGATCGCTGCAGCAGCATATATAGTAATTTCCGTAGAATATAAAGTAATGAATAAGATAAAGCACAGAAAACTTCAAAGCAAGTTGTCAGAAAACATTTTAATAATGAAAGCTGTATTGCTGTACATTATTATAAGTGGGATTTTTGTGATGCAGAAAGTTTTCTGCTTAAAACTCCACCAAATATTGTTTAATTGTATTGGATACTAGTGAAGGTGTGCTTGCATTCTGCAAGCATTTTCTGTCACCCTAAAGTAAAGAGTATGATCCGACAAATAATTTTTCAATGCAACAGTTTGCACATTTTTTACGTGTTTTTCCTTATAGTCGATATTAGGGTAAAAACAACCCCAAAAATTTATAATTATAAAACATTTACAGGTGTTAACATTTGTTACGAATCCCTCACATTTATGCAAAATTTCAGCGATATAGCACCTCTAGAAGTGCATTTATATGAATTTCATTTTTTTTAATTTACGAATTTTTAACAGCAATAATATAAAACGTTTGTGAAATTTTCAATGTTATTTACCACCGGAACATTATTTCCTAACTTTAAAATTTTCAGCTTCCTGGCTCTAACGAAAGTACATAAACCTCAGTCAGTTTGTTTAAAATTTAATAATTTACTATGGCCGAACGAATAAAAATTTTCAAATTTCTATTATCCCATTTTCATTATTTGGCAAATTATACCTCTTGAAAAAATTTCAGCTTCATAGCGCATTTAGAAGTACCTAAACCATAAAATGTTAGTAAAATTGTTTATAATTTTTACCGGCCAAGAAAATAAACGTTGCAATTTGGCAAGTATTCCTCTGATTATTTTTTTCGATTCCCATGTATTAAATTTCAGCTCTCCAACTATGGTAGTTTGGGCCAGACATTAGTATCCTCTTATATCCTATGCTTATAGAATGATATCATATATCCTCCTCTGTTAGAAGAGTGCTTATAGAATGATTACTCGTTCCAAAAAGGAAAAAAATCATTTGCGATGACAATTGGGTAGTGTTCTGATATCCCAGACTACGAAAGATAGAACACTAAAGCAGGAAGAGAATGAGATATGATAGGTAGAGTAAAAGCCACAGCAATCCTTTATCCAAAGGATATCTGTCCAAATGTCACAAAACACCACTTGAAGATAAAATTTGTAAGCCCAACAAAGGGACTGAAGGAAATTAAATTTAAAATCTACAGAATTTTTAGGAAAATATCAGCCTGAAAGAAACTCAAAACATCAGGAACCTTTTACAAACTCCAGGATCTTTCTCCTTTGTAGAATAACACAACAAAACTTATGACTTATTACCAATGAAATAAAGAGGGTAAAGTGACATTTAAAAAATACAAGTGCACTTATAGTAAACAAAATATTTATTTTTTTGTAACAGCATCTATATCAATGACACATCAAAAACATTTCAGCACATACTTTTTGAAATGACTGAACACTTTAGTGACTTGCAATATATCTGACAAAAAATTGTAACACAATCTGCATAAGCTACATAAAATAATACCAAATAATGATGAACAACTGTTGTCACAAATGTTCATTATTTCAACATAAAATAATTACAGCCTCTAAGATATGACCACATTAATAGATGTCCAAATTGTAATTTACAGCAATGTTCTGTACTCAGTTCACAAAAATTCAAATCACTTTTTTTCAAGAAAGCTAGAAAGGAAATACATAAGTAAATAATCAATCATTAGTATCATGTAAATGGTATATACATAACAGGAAATCACAAGTCCAGCGAGTCTAAATTCAAAAATTTATTTACAACCTTTCTACCATAAGGTGTTTACTGCCTCAACTGTGAAGGAAAAATTTCATATATCTTTTATGCTTTGCTTTTATGATGCCTTCCCCAAAACAAAAGTTGTTCATAAATCATCAGCAAGGCCTGCTTAGATTACCCCTACTACTAGTGACCTTTAAACAAAACAGTCTTGTTATTAATGCTCCTTGCTTTGTTTCTCTGCAGATCCTGAGTAATACTCTTACCCACATGATGCATCCGCAGAGATAAATAATGAAATAGAACTGACTTGATCAACAGAGTCCTATGGTTGTCAAAGGGTGTCTGGTCGAGGACATGCTCATTTAGTTTGGAGAAAACATGACATTTTCTTTCCCATATTTCCCTCATGGAAAGATTTTTTATTCTTTCCATAGCTCCATGTGCAGTGAGCTGTCCACATGCCTGAAATTTTCTAAAAATATTTTCAGCCACCTGGCACACAGTGACAACATCCCTGGAAGGTATATGAAGCCCACCCCGGTTTTTAATCATCAGGAGAGCACTAGTAACATCATCGAAGCTTCCTTCTAAGGCCTTCAAACATTCCTCGCATTTTATTTCCCTGTCTAATTTTCTTTTGACATATCCAGCAATGTACCCCACCACATCATCAATGTAAGCTGAAATGGTTTTTGATTTCGATATGAGGGAGTAATTATGGTCCTCAGGGCAAGAGTAAAGTTCCATAGCATCAATGGGTTCTGTACCCCAACTTGGTAAATTACTTTTTGGGACATGGCGATTCGCCTGAACACCATTTCTGGAAACATTCAAAATTGTTGTACTGTCTTGTGGCACACAATTTCCACTCTGAATAATTCCCATATCATTTTGAAGCAGGAGTCTCTGGTATGCAGCCTTGTAGTGCGACGTAGTTGGATTGTTATTAAACCCTCCTTTGCTTCTGATGGTGCTAAAAAATGTCTCCAAGTGATCCTGGCTCAGTTTGTATGTCATTAAAAAACTGAGTTTTCCACTCCCAAAAAGGTCTTCAAACAATCCCCGGACACTTTCCCCAGCAACTACCATTCCCAAAAATCCAGTTCTTCTATTGCTGCAGAGGACATTAACGCAATTTCTGTTTCTTAGGGTGGCAATGTAATGTTTAAAGAATGATAAAAATTTAAATACATCATTATGATTGCTAGCTTTAATTGGAGCCTTGAAGCCTTTGCTAAGCAAATTTTTACTATTTAGAATATCAAAGGCATCATTGAACAGCCGAATAAAGGTGACAGTTGCCTCACAACCTACAAAGTTTTCCAGTTTCAGAGAACAGCCCAAGTATTCCAGAGCACTGGCTACACTACGGCTAAGGGTCTGTGCAGCTAGCTTTACTTTCATCTTTTCCCTGTACCACTGTATGTGCCTTAGTCTCAATTTATTTGCAGCATGAAGGCCCTGTTCAGTCTGAAACATCTCCAAGTCCTCAATATATTTCCACTTTACCCATCCCCATCAACAAGAGTTCCCTCAGATGCAAGGGCATTCCTAACCAATTTGAGCATGTGAGATGGATCCAGTACTGCATAAACTTTCCTGTTATCATGCTCAAAATATGGCTTTAAGTCCTCTAAATTTAGCTTCACCCCCAAACCTGTAGCCATAGATAAATTGCAGCTTGTCCCATCAAATGTAATTGATACTACCTCCACTCCACTCTCTTTCACAAAATCCAACGCTTGTCTTACAAGGTTTGCCCTTTCAGAAGCATCAAGACTCTTAATGAAGAAATAGGCAATTGGTAGCTTCCAGTGACCATTGATTGCAGTGAGCATGAACGTTAGTGCCTCTTTAGCCACTGGCAAATCATCACTATCAAGTCCGGTGCCAAAATCAACATATCCTGAAAATGCTTGCCCATCCCATTGCACATGCCTTCTAATGGCCATTTCATCTACTGATAATGCACAAAGTACTGTAGCATGGTTATTCTTTTTTACTATGGCTTTAAGAGTAGGCAGGACCTCATAGGAGAATCCTACAGAGACTTTTAGTGAGGAACACCATTTTCTTAATGTGCTGGGGTGAGGGAGAGAAGTATTGAATTTGCTCCTCACATAGTTATAAGCTTTAGGGGAGTAGAAGTTCAATGTCAAGGCAAATGCCCTAAGTTGGGATGAAAATTTTTTGTTCGTTGAGCCACTCGCAACTCGCTTCAGTAACTCTGCAGCAGGTCCAGGAAGACATGACTGTAAAAATAAGAAAAATATCCACTAATTTTTAACTCAATGACATAATAGCACATCTTTATAACAAAGAACACTGATTAAATGTATTTGAATATACTAAATATATGCTAAATCAGTCATTCTCAACCTAGTGCCTGTGGGCACTCTGTTTCCCGCATAGGTATTCTACATACCCGCTTGCTTCAACAGATTTGAAGTTGATAATTAGAAATTGAACTCGAGAAATTTCGTCTCTGTAAAAGTTTATATAAATATATATATATATATATATTTATATATATAAATATAAATACATATATATATATATAAGAGAGAGAGAATATGTTGAGAACCACTATTGATGATGGAGCAAAGTTGTGTGCTGTCTATATGAGCAGTTGTACTGCAACTGAAAATATATAAAGCAATGTATTAAAAAATAAATTTAAACTTGTATTTATGAGAGGCAGAAATAATAAATCTCTTTACCTCTAAAATATCCCCAGCACTTTCACTAATGAAGGATTTTTTTTTCAACTCATTCATCACTTGCTGAAGAGATGTTACTTTTTGCTTTAGCCTTAGAGACTGGATTTGGAGCTTCTTGACTAACTGCCTGTTCTTGTTGGAATTATCAATGGCTAACTGGAGGACTTTCTTTGCCTTGGTTGGAGAGTTCATATCTTCCTGAGTGAAGTCTCCAATGTACCTGCTAGTGTGTTAATATTTTACAACTTAAAGACTACATACTTAGTAGACATATAAGTACTAATGCATGAAAATACTCTAAGAGAGAGACTTACCGATATTTCTTTGTTGGTCTCTGTGGAGTTGAAGAGGAAGTTGAAGCCATGCATGAATTGGTACCCTCATCCAAATGAAGAAGTGATTCATTATTACAGGAATGGGCATCACCTGAAAGGCTCAACTGGAGTTAGTAAAATGTAATATTGCCTCAGTCATGGCTTCAGGCATATAACTATTACTGAATGGGGTAAAAACAGGTGAATATGTAACATGTAAGCAGATATCATCTTAAATCCTAACTGGAATTCAATTTTAATATTAAATAACTATTATAATTCTAAAGCAGTACGTAAACAATTCAAGCATTGGGTTTAAAAATAAACTTCTGGTTATACTGAAACATAGTTGAAGGAACTCTCACCTTCCTCTTCAATACTCCTTTTCTTGGGTGAGCTTCTTCTGATCTTCTTTGGCAGAAGGTGCTTAGGAAAATCATAAATTGTGGGAACAGCAGTTGGTTTAAGCCAATGCCCACCGAACTTTTCTCTATCAAAACATTCTTCAGCGAAATGCTTCGAGCATATCTTTGTGTATTTAGTTGGCACAAAATCTTTCCTTCTCATATTCCTAATCCATAGTTTTCTCCTCTCTTCATTTTCTGGAAAGCTATGAAGCCAATAATGTTATTTATAAAATATGACAAGCACCAGCGACACTTAAATATATTCCGAAACTCCGTCAATACAATTCCATCAATTTTATTGAATACGCTCCAAAGAGCATAAGGCTCCTAAAAGAAACATCGAATTATTTGTTGGGTTAGATATTAATAGTTGAGATAAGAAAGATTTTTGCTATGCATACCTATTAATACACAGCTGTTATCAGTAAAATTTTATTTGAAATTGCATAAATTACTCCCCACAATTAACAAAAAGGAATAGATTGACATCCATTTTGAATATCACATATCCCATAGCACCAATTACTTATTAATAATTACATTGGCAATTTCTTTCTACGCCTAGATCGGCGAAGCGTTCGAACTGGAAGAATTTTGCTTCCATCCTCGGTTAAAATATAACAACATACATAACATAACAATAAATTTTATCGACATACATAAGGCTGAATCTTAGAAAAACAGTAGTATTTCATTTGTGTCTTGTGGATAACTTCGTAGTTCGTACGGCTATCACCTATATCTAGGCTACTGATTTACCTTTTAACTTCATTCATAAATGCCAAAGTATACTTAAATGACACCAAAACACTACTACATAAGTATGAGAATCATCTTAAATATAAAACTTACGAGTGGAAAGTAATTCTGCCTCCTTTAACGAATCTTTCGTTACAGTTCCACGCGCAGCATGTCATTACCATGATGCCTACGTATTTTTCTCCCTCACAGTAAATTTTCTTGCAGAAACCTGATTTAAATTATTGAATTATTTTAACCAGATTTACAGCATCTCATAAAAACTAAAATTCAAAACATTCCGACTTATAAGAGGTCATAAATAATTGGAAAACACCCTCCGTGCACAGATTTTGCACTTACCTTAATGGAGGAGATTCCGAAGATTGACCGAAGTCACGTGATCGCCTTCACTGAATCTTGCCAACATGCGCAGAAGACTAGGTGCACTCTACCCTATCCTAACTCTATGTACAGATGTCGTTGCGATTGCGGTGTCGTGAGACATCTACTGTGGTACGAAAGAACGTAGAAGCTTCGCTTCCTATTATTCTTCCATGATATAACCCTACGAAAAGGAGGGAATGGGAAATAGGGGTAATATTCGCCCTATATAAAGCGCGTTGCTGTGGGAGCAGCCATTCGGCGGGCCATTCGGTGAGGTCATCCGTGTTCTGTTCATCGATGACAGAGACACCGATAACAAGTGCTTCGTTAAGTGCGGAGTTGTGGGGAAAATCGCTGCACAAGATACAGTAATATACGCTTGGTTGTGAATATCGTTCATATAATTATTTTATTTGATTCTGCATATTTCATTTTATCTCTTATTTAATACACGTATTTTTTGTTTGTGACACGTGCGAACCGCCAAAGCGCGGGGCCCGGGGCAGAAGCCCCGCTTGCCCGGGTCAAAGGGCGCCACTGAGGAGCAACCCTATTGTTGCTGATTTAGTGAAACAAAATCTGAATTCTTGAAAATATATGGGCAAAAGGAATGAAATAACGTTAAAAGTTTATAAATAAAATCCGGCTACGTGTGTTCTGAGCGTCCCGAATTTGTTAGAATGCACCTGTATGAAGTTTAATATTGTCTCTAATATCCGCGCGATGGCAAGGTTGTTGTTCCACCCGGAAGTGACGGTTAGAGAAGCCGGAAGTGTAGGCGGGTTGCTGGGAGCGCTGGGAGTGGCTGGGAGGTCGGCGACGGTT
This sequence comes from Uropetala carovei, assembly GCA_036926305.1. Classification (NCBI taxonomy): domain Eukaryota; kingdom Metazoa; phylum Arthropoda; class Insecta; order Odonata; family Petaluridae; genus Uropetala; species Uropetala carovei. The sequence continues at coordinate 2,643,751 of JAXCHB010000172.1, read as the reverse complement.
ATAGTCGATCCAACATCGGAAGAATCCTGACCTACTTAGAGCAAGTAGCCAATCACGAACGTTTCCCCTTCCATCGCCCCTCTCAACTTTCGTGCGGGAGAGCAGATATCGGTGCGCGCTGCCAGCTCTTGCTCAGCTGATATACTACGCAGTTTCTAAATAAAATACTTCCCATCCTTCTTTTTGACCCGGGCTTTGGACCGGCACTGGCGAAGTTAAAACTGTTTTTTTTCCTTTTTTGATTTTAATGGTCCCTATTACTATGAAAGCCTACACTACATAATTAAAAAACTAGACTAAATAACTAAAAAATACGCTCAATAACTAAAGAACTACATTCGATAACTGAAAAAAATTTTTCGCGCTTGGCGGTGCACAACTTCCCTCCTGTTAGCCATTGCAGATCACGAACTCAGCAGGGTAACAAAAACAACGAAACTGATAACAAAAATAATAACAGTAACAATAACTTAGAATTCCACAGCAAGGAAACGGCGGTAGATACGGCAACGCAGTCCGATGCGATCTCTTCGAGAGCAGGAGTGAGACTGGTTTCCTCCCCACTACCTTCCCAAACAAACAGTCTCCTATTGGCTGCTGCTAACTGGTGTACGTTTTCGAGGCCAGGAGTCTTCCGATGTTGGATCGACTATAGCAACGGTTAGGGTGTACGATAAGTAGCGGTTAAGGCGAGTAAGGTGAGGGAGAAAAATATCTGCCTGCATCTTGTGAATTTGGTGGAAAGTTTTGGATGAAACGTGTTCCGCAGGCGCGATACAACCACGATAACATAAAAATATAGTTATGTTGTGTTTTGTCTTTAGACAACCGATATCCAAAGGTAATGGCAGTTAGTCTCCGAAAAAAGTTAAATCGGGATTCAGCTTGAAGCTATTGCATTTAAGGTGTTTTTAAACCATTAAATCGTAATTTGAAACAAGTATAATTATAAGACAAAATTTAACTTGTAGTGTTTTGATTTAGTATGAAGTAGATATATTTATGACGCTTAGGCTTTGAAATCTTGAAGTTTTCGAAGTCGTAGTAGACCATCGCCATATCAAAATTAGTTACATGGTTGTGTTTATTTGCTCACTATAAAACGCATTTCAGGAGATTTGCTTGTATTTACGTATGTTAACAAACAACTTGAACTGCTATTTACATTCTTCCATTTTAAATCATTTTCCACGATAGAAAATATTTTCGAAGTTTTAGACAGTCTCAGGCTCCCGAGTTTTGGAGCTGGCTCCTATACCTGAAAAAAAATTTGTGAAGTCCTGCTAGTATACTATAAGAATTTTTGCTAAGAAATTCGTTTTGTCCAGATCGGGAACTTCATTACTTTTCAAAGCGTTTGCATTCTGTATAAATGCCTTGCAATTTCACTGTTATGATTATCATAACTAGTGCTCTAGCCTGTTATCCTATGTATGAATATCTAATTATAAATGTGTATTAACTTAATGTGTAATAATTTGTACTGTTCCATATACATATTATTTATTTATCCTTGTTACATGGAGCGGTTTTTATGTTGAAGCATTGGAACCTTTGGTAATATATATGAGCATTTAACATTTTTACAGCAGGTGAAGCATCAGTAATCATTTGCAAATTTTGTGCTACATAAAAATTATTTTGTTTCAGGAAAATTTTTTGTAGGGAATGAATAATAATACAATAGAAAAGAATTTTTATATTTACTATTATCTCATTGTTTTGGTAAATTTACCATCAGATTTACAGTTATGGTAAACAACTATAATTTTTGCATATTGAACATACCAGCAAAATATAAACACACATGGTTTTTTCTTCTACATATATGTTGGAAGCTCCTGATATACATAATTTAAGAATATGCTTATATATAAATAAGTACTTTGGATTTCATTCTGAATAAGATCAATTAAGAATAATAATTACAAAATACAGGTAAGGTTAGCATGTAGAAAAAACCAGTCTCCAAATGTACAAAGGTAGTTACAGTTATTGTCACACACACATGGGACACATGCACAACAAAGTTGTAATAGCGCCTTTCAACTATTTTCATCTTTGAAAATTAGTTCTCTATTTGCTTCACATTAACTTTTTATGCTATAACATTTCATTTTGATAGAAACAATGCTTTGATTATTGTCAGTATTAACACATCATTGAGGTATTCAATTTGGCCAACTAATTCAGTTGACTACAATCTGTGGCCTGAGTTTTCTACATACCTTTACAAAAATTACACATTTTGTATCAACTTGCTGCTCTAAAAGTGTTATTTCATTATTGTCACAAATTTAGATCATGAATTACATGCTTTAGTACTAAAGTTTTACATTAAACAAGAGAATATATTTTTATGACCTTATGTTCTCATTGAAAATTAAATTATGCAAAAAATGTTATAACAGTTTGAAATAATTTAATTTATAAAGGAAAATCATAAACTATTGAGAATATAAGGAACTTTTAAGAAGTCATATACAGTTCCATAAGTACATACACCCCTATGTTTAATCGAAAAGTCAATTTTTTTGCTTTAACACATTATAATTCGTTTTATTTTTTTTGTATTTACAGTATATTAATTTAGTGATTCTAATAGTTTTAATACATTGTTTAATTTCTTATGCATTAACCAAAAAAAATTAAACATTTGCTCAATACGTACGTCTCAAAAGTATTCATACACATTATTAACATTGCTCCAATTATAACAGAACTTCATTTATTCTTTTGTTGTGGTGTAAAGTTTGATCACGTGATATTTTAGCTTTGAAAAGTGTACAACTAAGCAAAAAGTAAATTAGTTTTTGTTGACGCAATCAAAAAGCAAGAAACAGCAGGAGCAGGACTAAACATTATTATAAAATTATTTGAAGAAGGTAAATCTTACAGAAATATTGGGGAAACTGTAGGAAGGAGCTTTGCAACCATTCAAAGCATAATAAAAAAATATATTGACACCAATGAAGTGGAAAATAAACCTTGAAGTGGCTGTCCACCAAAACTAAGCAACAAGGAAAAATGAAACATATTTGTAAAAGTTAATAAAAACCCACATTTATCTGCCCCACAGTTTGCTGCTGAGTTTGAATTGGAGTTTGACAAATCCATTGGCAACGAAACTGTGAGAAGGGCTTTTCGAAAAAATAATTTACATGGCAGATCAGCGAGAAAGAAATTTTGGATCTCGGAATTTAATAAAACGAAAAGATTGTCCTTTGCTAAAGAGCACCTAAATCGGCCACAAAGTTTCTGAAACTCAATTATTTTCACTGATGAGAGTAAATTTAACATCTTTGGACTTGTTGGTAAACGGGTGGTATTGCGAAAACCAAGTGAGGCATTTAATAAAAAAAATTTGAAAACAACTGTTAAGCATGGCGGTGGATCAGTTCTTGTATGGGGCTGCATGTGGCTGCTGGTGCCAGAAATTTAGTATTAATAGAAGGTATAATGGATAAAAATGTATACCTAAATATTTTGAAAAATAATTTAGCCATCAGTGCCGAAAAACTTGGTCTTATTGGTCGATACACATTCCAACATGACAACGATCACAAGCATACAGCTTGGAATGTTAAGATGTGGCTTTTATACAATGTCCCAAAAATGGATTTTAATCTAATTGAACATCTTTTGGCACATTTAGGAGAAAAAATAAGGAAACATCGCATATCAAGCCATGTGAACCAAAAGAGTATATTGAAAGACGAATGGGAAGCCATCCCACCTGAAATCTGCCGAAATTTAGTTTGTTCTATGCCCAAAAGGCTGCAAGCCATTGTAAAATCAAAAGGATATCCTACCAAATATTAAAACAAAAAGAATACGTTAATTATTTTTACATATATTCAAGTAAAATGTTAGACATTTAACTGTATGAATACTTATGGGATGTATGTATCAAGCGAATTTGTTTAATTTTTTTTGTTAATGTGTATTAATTGAAATAATGTATTAAAGCTATTAGAATCACTAAATGAATGTACTTTAAATATAAAAAAATAAAACATTTGAATTATAATGGTTCAAAGCAAGAAAAATCGACTTATTTTAAACATAGGAGTGTATGAGTATTTATGGGACTAACTGTATGTTACTGTAATAACTTTAAGTTAAGATTAAAACAATTTTTATAGGTTAACTTTTTCTATAAAAATATTAGATAAAGGAAAAATAATTTGGAATTAGTCAGAAGTAATTATTCAATATGTTAAAATATAAAGGATAGAACTGTTATGGGATAAGTTAGTAATCCAGTGTTTTATAAAATTTTCTGGTTATCATTTTACCTAAATTATTAATTACTCTTTTGATATAGCTGTCATAAGGTGTTTATGATCTTGATTTTTAATCTAAAAATTAATTTAAAACACAAATTTGGGACTTTCTATTAGACTCAGAAGCATCAACATTATTATCATATTGGACCACACAGATGCTAAAAAAATATTTTCAAGCAGTTATTAATACTATCTTTGATAAATGCATTTTCAACATTTACACAACATTCAACAATTCAAAAAAGGAATGAAAAATGTTGTAACAGAGTGAATTCATCACATTTAAGAATAGATATATCAACATAATACTTAACCCCTCATGGTGACAATGTATTCCTGTGATCACTGCAGTTTTGTAAATGTAAACAGGTTAATATTTTATAGGTAGATGTTTATTTTACATTATTATGTAACTATGAGCCATTACTCTTCAGGCATAAATAGCAACAAAATAAACTTTATGTATTTTAGATTTCTCAAAAGTAAGTGATCCTCATTTGCTTATGTATCCTTTATCTTAGGATGACAGAAAGACCAGGTAATTGAATTACCTTTCCTCTATTATTTCATCATTTGTGTCAGAAATGAATGAATTACCTCATAAGGTAAAAGAAGGTGAATATGTGTTGAAATTTCAATACAGGCGACTCTCAAGATTCGACCAACTCGAGAATTTGACCGGTCGAATCAACCTAGCCGATTGATTGGTCGAATTAGAAACTAGTTTACGCGAAGTAATTTTTGGCCTGCCCGACCACGAGAGGTTTAGTTTCAGTCTAGACATCATTATTTCTGCTCTAATTGTTTGAATTTGTGATGATTCAACATTCGACGGTTCGAGATTTGACCACGTTTTCAGGAATGCATCCCTGTCGAATTTTGAGAGTCGCCTGTAAAGCACCATAGAGGATCACTCATTCCATTTGACATCACCTTCATTCACTCTTGTTGAACTATTTTTAGCTTATCACATGTTGAATTATTGTGCTATAATGACACCAACAGTTTGCTTTTATGACAAAAATAAATAATTTCTTGAATGTCACTAATACTTTTGTTATTGAAAGATTTTATTCATTTATATTGTCAAAATCCTAACACTTGTTTTTCTGCTGGACAAGTTACCAATTTTAAACTTTAAATTGTGATTTACTCTGTAAATTTGTGCAAGTCAAGTATGTCTTATGGAAGTCGATTTGTATTCCTCTTATCATGATTCATCATGGTGAGACTTAAAACATTAATTATATTAAAATTTATTGGTAAACTTACATGTTGAATGTACCATCAATAGTAATTATATAATCGTTTAAATTGTTTTAAATAGGAAGCATGCTATATTGAGTGCAAGAACATGGTATGTGAAACTGGACGTTAATGGGGAAATCAAGCGACTTTTTTCTTAAAAATTGAAGGTATACCATGAATCATTAATTCAAGAGTTAAAGATTGCAAAGATGAGAAAAATGTAAATAATGTGTGTGATTGATTATCTAAATAAGATAGGAAAGGGAAATATATATAGCTTTAAGGAAGTGGTCATAATTCCTGACAGTATTGGTTTTGAAAATGATTTAATTTTCTTTAGAAAAAAGAGAATTGTTAACTCACAGAAATTATCCATTTAAAGGCATGGGTTTTATTGTCAATTACATTTTTAAATATAAGTTGTATGAATGGTGAGTGATAGTAAATTTGTTTGTGTGTTGATGTTTTAGAATCAGTTCTTGTTTTGTGCTTGACATAGTACAGTGGTAAAAATGTCTCTTTTAAGATGACTATTAGGTGGGATATTTGTTCTATAATATGGACATTATATTCATTGAGGATAGAATCATTAAATTTAATTCTTATCTTCCACATACTGAAAGCATACCATAAGATATTGCAATACTTCATCTTTTATAGCTTAAATTTCAGCATTTTTATGGCACTGTAAAAATTGTATTCTTTATATCAGCGATTTTCAACCTGGAGTTCGCGAACCAAAAGTGGTTTGTGTAAACATTAAAGTGGTTCGCAGCTCTAAAGATAAAAACAATGAAGCCTTATCCGTCGTGTTCGTCACTTGAAAAACGTTGAAAAACACTGCTTTATATTAATTTACCTCGACATTTTTATAAGATTTCATATTAATTGGTGATAGAGAATTTTCCTTGACGAATTATTGTACATTTTTATTATGTGCACCATGATATTTTATATTTTTTGGCTGTTCTGTTATCTAGTATTTAATTCTAATTCACAATTTCATGTTATTGGGAAGTACATATATGGATGACACATTTTTGTAGTCAAGAAAGTGTATTAAAATTCCAAAGTTAAAACTTATTTGACAGAGAAAAATGAGTTGCTGGTGTTTATTTTGTTAATTCACCATTGGAATTTCACTTAATGCATATATACCGTATATACTTGAGTACAGGTCGAGGATTAGATACAAAATTTTTAGCGAAAAACTCAGGAGATGACTTAATATTTGTGTTAGGTTAAAATGCATGACGTTATTTGCCCTACGGTTAAAATTTGATGGAATTGAAACTATTGCTGTATTTAAACTATTGATAACTATTGAATATTTAAATATTGCTGTATATGAAAGAATAAAGTTACTATATAATTTGGTGATCCTAAGTTGATCTCTGATGCTGCGCAAGTAATAAAGCAATTTTCGTTAATGCAACATTCAGTAACGCGACGGCGGCAGGACAAAGAACGACAGCAAGACAGAGGTGCAATATGTAAACTCCGTAATATGTAAACAAAGAAACACCTCATCTGGCAGAGTCATCGCACTACTTCACTGCTACTTGACACGTAGTTAATTTGATATTTGAATAATTATAGCGAAGCAACAAATAGTCTTGGATTTATTACGTGGAACTAAATGGATTAATATGTACTGAATAAGAAAATTTTGTTTTACTACACCTGAAAAACGAGATGTACTAGGATTTGGTATGAATTACTTGTCAGCCTAAAGTTGTGAAAAAAGAAATGCTGAAATGCTTAATAACGTTACAAAATGAAATTAGTATCCTTATAAATTATTATGTTCGAGTTAAGAATTACATTTCTTGGAATAGCTTCAGTGAAATTGATGTCTTAGCTCCTATGAAAAAATCTAAAGGTTTTTTAAAATATTAACAAATACAGCAGAAGTGCAGTAAATTAAGGATAGTTTTCTTTGAAATTATGAACAAATGTACTTTTATTGCAATGCCAAATAAAAATAAAGTTTTCTAAGCTATTGGTAGTAATTGCAAAATGTTATCATATTGAACAGCATGGCAGAAAAATTATGGGTATAGTGAAACTTAACATAAATAAATATTTCTGGATTTAATCCTTTTTCTGCTATTTTGTCCTTATAAAAAGGCCTTTTGCATTTAAGGTGAATGTTTTAGTCTGTTGTTAATACCGGAGGGGAAAACAATTTATAAATTGAGTATTTAAATAAATATTAAAAGTCTCTGCCTCTTCACAATATCAAAACCCACCCATATTATTTTCATGTAAGTTCTCTTGCCATTTAATTAAAAATTTTAATGTAGAAATATTTCTTAGTTGAAAAATTATATAAATCAGATTACTCTTGAGGTAATAGAAAACTATCCAAATCATTTTTACTCTGCCCCTTTACACACAGCTAGTTATTTGTTAATTGATTGGCAGCTCACCTATAGCTATGCGGTATGTATAGAATGATGCTTTGTTTTAATATCATATGATAATAAACAATAATTGAAGGGAAAATGTGTTGTGAACTAGACATTTTCTGTGTTTGAAATTATAAATCTGAAGGCTTTAGCAGAAATCTAGAGATATTAACACTTACAGGAGTATAACATATTTATTACTATCAAAACCTAAATGGAACAGTGGGTAGAAATTCCTTTACCATATTAGAAAAATGGGTACAATATATATTGTACAAACTTTCTCATATGCTAATGCATTGTTTTGTTATCTTTTGGAAAATATGAACTATGTAGACTCATTATAAACATCAGCTTAAATAACTATACGAAATTTGATCAAAATCATTAGAGCTGTTTTTGAGATAATCAAATTGATAAAATTGCCTAGAATAAACACCTTATATTAATTTTTTGAGAAACATGAACTATGTAGTATTATTGAAGACGTAAACTCAAGTAACTGTACAAAGTTTGATCAAAATCATTTGAGCCGTTTTTTAGAAAATCAAATTGTTAAAATTGCCTAGAATAAACTGCCCTTAATTATTGTGCAATGTCAACCATTTCTTCATAGCTTCTATTCTGTATGAAAAAATGCCTGCTCTAGAGCCATGAACAGGCAGACCCACAGACGGCATTGTGAAAACCACTTTTTCAAACTATGGTACACCTGAAACTTATATTTCTATCAAAATCTCGAGATTGAAATTTTTCGCGATTACAATACTTTTTCAATAAACTTCGTATATGAGAAAGTAAAATTTTGGTTTCATCAATTCTCTAATGTCTGATTAAATAAAATTAAATCTATCTTACTATTTCTTTGGTGAATGTCTTTCTTACTAATATGAAAACAATGTGCTACCTTTGTGATGTATATTTTCATTAAGATCTTGACAATTCCTTGAAAAGTAATAAAAAAGGACACCTCTCCTATGAAAAAATGAGATATTTCTTTAAAATGAAGGCATATGTTAGCTAATAATGTCAGAAAGTAGCACAATATGAAAAAACTTTTTAATAATTATAGTGGAGGACAGTTTGAAAGGAGTTGAAAGTGTAAAAAATTTATGAAGATCAATATACAGCCTTATGGAAACTTGAACGATTTTATGTTGGATGCTAGTCAGGTGATAATGATGGTAGTAGTTAGCACTTGAAAAATAGAATTGTCTGGGAGCTTTAAAATTTTTAAAAGTTCAAGGTTAAAACGCATTACTAAAATTGGCATGAATTCATTTGCAGAATAACAAAGAAGATACAAGTCATTTAAAAAAATATAAAGCCATTGAGGAAATTACTTGATTATACAGTTTGTTAATTAAAACAGAGGTTCTCAAACTTTCAACTGTCGCGGCCCCCTTGAATGTTATGTGGCCCCCTTTGATTTGAAAATGGTAAAAATAAACTTTAATACAAATTACTTTATTTTATATAACTGTTAATAATTTTTATCACATCATATTTCCTAAATATCCTGATGAAATTTTATTATTTGTGAATATTTTATAATTTGGCATTTCACTTAACATCTAAAATAATTTGGCGGCCCTCTGGGGGCTGCAGCCCACTGTTTGAGAAACACCGAATTAAAGAACAATTTTTATCTTGATGTAAAAAATTGTGTGAAGTGTGCTATCAGTTGATGTGGTAAAGAATTTTTTAAAATTTGAATTGGTGATTCTGTGAGAAACAGCAAGTCTGGCCTTGTCTTTACAAGAGGTCTTTTGATTGGTTTTTCAATGCAGTATATATTGCAAAAAAGTTCATTCTATTGTCATCCACTTCATTATTCAATTAAGGTTTTGGAAGACTGGGAGGTTTATATATGTTTACAGCACATGTTAATATAATTTTCCATAATTTCTAATATGTGTTGCAGTGTTTTTCAAATGTTTTGTCTCATGACCCCGTGGAAGGGTTGAAACAAAGAATAAAATGTTCTGGTTTGGGTTTACATTAACTTGAAATAAAAAGCAGCATATACTAAAAGATTGATATTTATGTAATAGAATTCCATTCCTTGTCATTTTTGATATATTCGAGCTGGTTATGCATAGTGTACTAACATTTTCATTTTGAGCCTTGAGATAGTATTGGGTCATGACCAGTGATGAGCTGAAGCTGGCTCGCATGAGCCTATTGTTAATTTTTCTCTGCATTTGTGAGCCGGTTGTTAAAATGGCATGTACAAGTTGTTCAAGTGGAAAGTTTAGATGGTGGCATTGATTTTTTTACTCTTTCAGGTAAATTAAAACACTTTAAAAGATTAATTACTGTATGTTATCATTTAATCCCATACATTTATACGAATTTTATGAAGCAGTAAAACAATTATAATAACTTCTGAACTTATGCTAGCAAATGTTATGTTGGAAAATTCACATAAAAAAATATGTTTAATACTTTTTCAGCCCTATATAAAATGAAAATTCAAAGCAATCTTTACCCCTTTATCAGGAAAAGGAATAATTAATAGCAATAGCGCAGACATTGGAATAATGGTAAAATCGGAATTCCATAGTAGAAGAAACCGGGATCGGTGGCAGACTTGTGGTCATCTTTAGATTCATCAGCATTTTTATTTTTATAATCCTCAAGGTAAATAAAAAAAATTAAGTCATTAGAGCAATCATTATAAACCAATCTAATTATATGAATTTTACGAAGAAAAACAATTATAATAAGTAATGAACTTAGCAAAAGTTTTAGAAATTCACATAAAAAGAATATTTTTCTCTAATATATTTTTTAAAAGTCAGCACTACATAGAATGAAACGATGAGGAACCATTTTATCATTTATAAGTAAAAGTAAGAGAATTGATAGCACAGATTCTGGTATAATAGTAAAATTTGGAGTTTCTCTAGAGGAAAAGATTGTGAACCGGAAACATCAGAGTCATCATTCATCAACAAATAAAAGTACGTCGAACTGGTAATATTCGTGATTGCTGGAGCAAAAAGCAATTGCAGTATTTTCAATCTCATTGTCAGTCACATTCAATGTCAACAGCTATTCAATTAGATACTAAAAATGTAAATGTAAATGCATAGAGTAACAAAGAATTGTTAAATTTTCTGTATCATTTATATTTTATCAGGCACCCCTGAAAGGTAGGCCTCCAACACATTATTCCCTATTTTCCTTCCAATTTTTTTTAAGCAAGTCGGTTCTTAAGATTTCTTCAGCTCATCACTGGTCGTGACCTATATTTTGAAAAATACTGCTATATTTTGTTCAGTCCTAATCCATGATGCATACATGGATCAGGAGCACTGATTGTGTAAAACTTATGAATTTGAGTGAATATAGATACTGTGCATTTAGAAAAAATAGCTTCAATATGTTGCCAATAAATGATATGCTATGTGTGAAGTATAGAGATAGGGTCAGTATCTTAAAATGAATACAGTGGGTCTCTGTTATTCGCAGGAGTTACATACCAGAAAATGGCCATGAATATCAAAAGAGCGAATATTGGGGATTTTTTCTCCATAAAAATACATTATATTAAGGGGGTTATGTTCCGATTTGCCACTAAAATTGCTCATGTGATGAAAAAAGGGGAATTTTCCCTCATAAGATTTCATGTAATAAGGGAGATTAGGTTTAAGTCGTTGCCAGTGTACTCTATAACATCCAAATTAAGAAAAGTCGTTTACAGGCGCTCCGGTCATTAAAGGGTTAATATACATACACTGAACATTTCCTAATCTTAATATAAATGAAAGTAATTTAAAATTACATAAATAGGAATGGAAAATATGTAATAACACAAAGAAGATGGTGTGTTAGTTCACTTCCTTACGCTAGTTACAAGGAATAAAATAGTAAAAAATATTTACTAACATAGTATATTCATTATCACTAGCAAAAAGTAAACAAAATAGGCCAGAAAATAAAATAAAACGAGTTTAATGAGGCAGTCACTGTTGAAAAAGTAGCGTGCGTGTTGACTTCTTACTCTGCCATGGCAAGTGGTCGAAGTGACAAATAAGCGAAATGAAAAACCGTGGATACTGAAACATTGTTCCATAAAATGCCAAATCCACGAATACTGGGAACTCACTGTATATGAACAACTATCTGAGTGTAATGACAATGCGATTAATATTGTATGCAGCAATGGTTTATCAGTAATGATTATCATTGAGAGAATCTAGTGTGTTGAAGGAAGTAATATAATTTTTCGATTAGAAGGAAGTGTTGATATCGTAGCCTTTGAAGTAAGATGTTTAAAGGCCTCATAAACTATACCTGCTTTTTACTCTTATGAAGCTTGACCTTGAAAATCCTAGTGTGCTTACTGCTGCAGCCAATGAAAGCTCGAGAGACTCGATGGGGAGGGGAGAAAGTCAGTCGGTCTCTCGCCATCGTGCTGTTCACATCGCTCCGAGTTCGACTGTGTTGCCACATCTACCGCATTTACACCTTAGCGTTCGCATGCGACTTTCTTCAAGAGCAGATATCGGGCAAGAGCGTACTACTTTCCCGTGCCTCTCGAAAACTTCAAATGGTGGTGGAAGGGGAAAACGCCCTGATTGGCTATTTGCTGCGATATGGTCAAGCTTCATAAGAGTAGAAAACTGGTATAACTGTACTGTGTAAAACCCATGTATTGTAAAAAAAACTGATGTCCATAACTGACTATAAGTTCATAGAAAATTGAAAAGACTTCTTTGCTTGAGTGAATGACCAAGGAAGGATATCTCTCAATATTTTTATCTCAGGAAGGTTTAACAAGTTTATGAAGCAAATGTATAAAATTACTTCACAGCCTACTCTTGATTTCTGTATTGTCAAACTTTGTACAATTTCAAGGCTGGAAAAAAGACAGCAACTTTTTTTTGCAGAAAATGGGCAATTTTCTATCATATTACAAAATAAACACCAGTTAATTCAACTTGCAGATTTACAGTAGAAATTTAGTGTTAAGGTTGCTTATTGTTGGATCATATTGTCATTTTATGGAGCTAAATTGTTATCATGCTTGCCACTAATAATCCTAATTGAGTAGGGATTAAGTGGTCAAGTTTGAAGTCATTTTTTGATAAAAAATAATGCTTAGTTAACCATATTAATATGCATCTAAATACATTTTGTTGAGTAAGAAAAATTTCCAACAACCTCACAAAGAATGAGTCCTATTCTTAAGAAAAATTCTCATATAAGAAAACATTTGAAACATACTCCTAAAGTAATGGCTTTATTTATGTGTCTTCATTGTTATTTGTCTTGTTTTTGCAGTTTCTAAGATGCACACAATGTAATCATTTTCTAACAACATTTCGCTGAAGTATGCAAATAGTTGGAAATTTGATAGGATTTCAATTAATTTTTAAAAATTATGTGAATTATTGTCTTGTTTCACCTAAATATTGGGAAAAGATTTGAAAAAAATCTGCTATTTTTATAACTACTAGGAATGTCAACCAGCATGAGGGGTTAAGGAAACATTTTTAACTCGTGTAACTCTTATTAAAAATATGCTTAAAATATATGTACAGTGAATATTTTAACTAGTGTTTAAAGAGCTTTTGATGATTGACTCATTATTGTCTAATTATGATTTCTTTCAATTTTGTTGAACATAATTTGGATTTTGAATGCTTCATTGAGTATCGGTATACCCTGAGAAAAGTGATATTCGAATTTTCTAACAAACGTACGAAAATCTGATAACGTGAAACGTTCAAGTCTTCAATTTTCATCACAGGGTTACCTCTTTCACTTAAATCTAGAAAAATGCAACTTATTACAGTAAAAAGCCCATGAATAACTCAAACATCTCATTTTACAACTATAAATGAAATAGTTACATACTTGTAAAAAGGGATATTTATGAATGTGGGATGCACGCTTCTGCGAAATTGTTTCATTGTAATTTAAATTACACATTTTTGTCAGAGGGACTTAGCAAAAGCAGACTTCTTTTTTCTGGCTGAACAGAAGTTTGCAACTGTGCGTTTCATTTGCTCAACTTGAGCTTTTTTCTCCTTTTAATTATCTTAAAATATAGATCTTAATCATTATATAATGACATCTGCTCATGTATCCAGGGTACAAATTTGGGAACATATGCATAGACTCCTGGAAGCCTAGGATGTGCACACTTAATGCCCCAACTCACAATACCTGCAACATACCATGATTCTGCTTCATCTCCCATTTCACCCCACTCCTTTCTCCCACTTTTCTCTTTTCGACACAATAGGGGCCCTCCAGAGTCACCCTGTTATATAAGGAAAATATAATTACTAGCACTAATGCTCAATTCTATTGTTAATTAATTTGAAAATGACAACAAAACTATAGCATGTTATTTTTGTATGGATCATCTGTGGTAAAAATGTTATATGTGATACACAAGTTTTATCGATTATTAAGTCGTGTTTAATAAGTGTTACTCCCCTAATCCATGGTTGCATATTCTACTTTCCTGTTGTCTTGCACATTAAAAGGCAGAATGTGAGCATGTAAATTGGAACACAACTGCAGTATCTCATAGTCTGTTGTTGGATTTTTCATAATGATCTATAATTACTTGAGAGTTATTTTACCTGGCATGCATCCTTTCCCCCTTCCTCATAGCCTGCACACAGCATTCCTTCTGTCACATTAAGGTCACGGTGTTCCAACCAAGAATTGCATATGGAACGGTTGAGCACAGCCACCTCAACCTCATTCACTGCTGGTTCATACTCCACCACTTCATTGGCAATTAAAAAAACATTCAATAATCAATGATTAGATGGAAATATTACAGTTGTTAAATGAAGTTCATCCAGAATTTACAGCCAGATTAAGTAGGCATTTTATAAATTGATAACATTTCCAAACATTTCAAAAGTGGTACGAGATTGAGGATTGCAAGAGGTATATTTAGAAATGACATGATCCTTCTAGTTATTTATATGAAGATGTTTTGCAGAAAATATCTGTAGCAAATTGACAAATCAGGCAGGTTGGCAAACTGGAGTTTGTGTTGTGCCTTATTGGGGTAAGTTAGTGTCATTGGTGAGTAAATTTGTTGAATAATTATAAATTAAGACAGTTTTTGCAATATTTCTCCTCGAGGAAAGATATGCTAGACATTATCTTTGCATAATGGTTCCTAAACTAGGTGGCGTACAGCAAATCGATGGTGTAAGAAATTAAAAATAGGTTGCAGAAGATGTATAAGAAAATGTATTTATCCTATATTATACTTTCAAACAGTGAGTGCCAACTGGGAGTTTGATAAATCACTTAATGCATTTTCCTCAGAAAGTATAGCAGCAATAATAAAACCATGGCAGTTTGAGTTAGCTCTTCATCATCATAGGTAGTCTGTCCGTTGACAGGTCCGTGATTATTCATGGCTAAACTTGGTTCTCCATACACTCCTATTTTCCGCAGTTTTCTTCATGTCTTGATAGCTCTCTTTCCCTTTCAAGTCGTCTACCAGCTGAAACCTTTTCCTACCTCTTTCTTTTTTTCCATCCAGTTTCCATCCAGTTTTCTTTCTTTAATCATGCACTCTCTCCTCAGGTAATGTCCAATCCAGTTTGCCTTCCTCTTTCTAATAGTCTGTATAATCATGCACTCCTATTCTTCATAGTACTTCCTCATTTTCACCCTATCTGCCCATTTTATCTTCAGCATTCTTCTCCATGTCCACATTTCGAAGCTTTCCAAGTATTTAATATCATTTTTCCTTAGCATCCATGTTTCTGTCCTGTACAAAGCTATACTCCATACATAGCATTTTATCAACCTCTTCCTGATTTCCTGCTTTATATTTCCCGTTAGTAGGAGTTTCTTTCTTCTGAAAGCAGCTTTTGCTTTTGTTATTCTAGTCCTGATTTCATCGGTACATTTTGCTTCTCTCATTATGATGCTTGCAATATATTTATAGTCTGAAACTTGTTCTAATGGCCTTCCTTATGTTCAACTTTTCTTCTTTACTTGATATTTGCATGACCTTGGATTTTTCTGTATTAATTTCCATACCGTATTTTCTACCTGTTATCACTAGTGTATTTATCATTTTCTGGAGTTCTTTTTCCTTTTTTGCTAGAAGTACTTGATCATCCGCGTATTTCACTGTTCTTATAATCCTTCCTCCAATTTTGAAATCTCCCATGCCTTGTAATGCTTCTCCCTCTATATATATTATATAGGATTGGTGATAGACAACAGCCCTGTCTTACTCCTCTACCAAAATTTACTTCGCTGGTGTCCACATTCTACAACCTGACCTTTACAACTTGATTCAAATATAGATTCCTGATCAGTCTCCTATCTTTCCAGTCTACACCTATATCCTTTAATATCCTCATCAACAGTACCCAATTTACTCTTATCAAACGCCTTCTGCCAGTCTATGAAACATATGCAGCAATCCTGGCTCTTATTACATGATAATTATGTAGCATAAGCTTAGCAGCAGTTCCTTGGTGCATGAATGATTGTATAGTTAATGCTTCAATAAACAAGAAAACAGTACGAGTTTAATAATACACTAGAGGCCCCTGTTGATTATGTATGGTTCAGAAGAACAAATTACAGTAAACTCCCAATTTACGAACAGCATGGATTCCTGAAAAGTAGTTCGTAAACCGAAATTTCATAAATCAGGAGAGATTTTCCCATGAATGCAATGTTAAAATCATTGAATGTGTTTGAAAACCAATTTTTCTCCTACACTTGCAAGAAAAATCTGATGTGGCCAACACATGACTTTCTCCATATTTGGGGTTATTTTGAATATGTTTACAGAATTCACCGCTACATGGTGGCGGCGCTGTATACTGAAAATATATGAATAAGCAAAATATCTCCGAAATGGATTGTTCTACGAAAATTTGTTTAAAAAAAAACTTGGAAGAAATATTATTCTCTACACCTTTGGTCCTTACGAAGATGAACAATTATGACGTTTTTAAGAAGATATTTGACGGAAACCGAAAAAACCGATTATTTTTTATAAATAATTCCTAAACAATAACTGCTATGGAAAATTGTTTGAAATAAAAGATGTAGGAAATTATATTTTCTACAATTTTTGTAATAGTCAATGTATACAATAATGACATATTATTGGAGAAATATCGCAAAAACCGAATCGGATTTTGAATAAACCTCGACTTCTGGTTAACCGTTATTGTCCAAAAACTAATCAGTTCTTTGTGCTCATGCTAAAGTGTTATATATGAAGTTTGGTAACGATATGGCAAGTACTTTTTGAGTTAGAGCGCCCACAATCACATACATCCGCACACACACAGACTTTCCGAAAATAGTCTAAACATGTTCTACGGACCTCAAAATGCGTATTTCCGTTGAAATCTCAAAGTCGATTTTTTTCGTGATCACAATACTTTCCCATTATTACGTATGGAGAAAGTAAAAAGGAGAACAGAACAAATTATAATAGATTTTAACAATTGCCTCTTAATCATATCTTCATTTGTTGAATTAGATGTCATTTTCTACATTAAACAGAAGTTTGGGGTAGAGCTCTTATGGGTGTGAGGGCAGATTAGCAGGTGTGATGATGTGGAAGAAGGTGCAGAACTTTCAGCATTGATATCAGAAGAGTGGTGCTGCAAAGGAATGAAAAACGCATCTGAGGAAGTTTGACATGAATGCCGTTTCATTTCTTCATATATAGTTGTGTACCATTTAATGAACTGTTTCACATCTCTGCTAAAATTCATGCTCCTATTTTGATCAGGGTCATCCTCGATAATCAAGCCCAGTGATTCTTGAATCTTAGTTAAAAAATCTGATGTGGCCAACACATGACTTTCTCCATACAGAGCAATGAATATGATTACTTTTGACGACAGCTTTCTCAGAAATAATTATCAACAATTACGCTTGAGAATTTTAAAACATTTTAATAGTTTTCATTTAAAAAAGCAATAAGTAAAGAAAGTTGTTAGCTGTTTCTATGGATAACAAAATATCTATGAGTAATTAATATCACCCTTGGAGGCATATGCATCACTATCAACAATTAGAAAGTTTTATCATAGCAGCGGAAACAATGGTATCACTTAGCGACATCTTTAACATAAATTTAGAAGAAAAATCAAAATATCTCAAACTATCGCTTTATGAAAAAACATTTCAAACAAAACACCGAGAAAATAGTCAAAACATGTTCTTGGGACCTCAAAACGTATATTTCTGTTGAAATCTTGAAATTGATTTTTTCATGAAAACAACTTTCTCTATACTACGTATATGGAGAAAGTAAAAATGGGACCTCTCTCTCTCTTATTGTTTCCTTCCCTAATTCCACTGTGCCGGTTGAAGTGGCCCGCTGTTGCTCCAGCTGTATTACTTCTTTGTTGGTGAGTTCTTCATCATGGATTTCCAGCACTTCTGCTATATCCATTTCATCCACCAACTTAAATCCAACATCTTTTGCCATTTCCTGGTGAACTTCATGTAACGGCAGGTTGTTGCCTTATGTATCATTGACACACACTAGCCATATGGACTTCCAAAGTGGTGCTCTTGACTTCATTCCACAAATCTCCAATATGAGCGATAGCATTCATGATATTAAAATCATACTGAAAGTCACGGATACTGAGTTTACCCGAACCATCTGTCTCACATATTAACTGAGTGAATGTGCACTATAAGTAAAATGCTTTGAAATTGGCGATTATTCCTTGATCCGTTGGTTGAATCAGTGACGTGGTATTTTTTGGTAAAAACACCACTCGTACGTGCTCAGAAAGGTATGTTAGATTCTGAGGATGGCTTGGCACATTGTCCTAACAATAACCACTTTGTAGGAAAGGTTTTTTTGTGCAGTATTGCTTTACCGTTAGTCAAAAATACTCAACAAACCATTCTTGGAGTGCCATATCACTGGAAGGTTTACTTTTGAAATCCCTTTTATGGCATGATGATTTCAGAGGGGTAAAATAACAGAGGTGAAAGTCTCCCTCAGCGTTTCCTCCTAAATGAAGGGTAAGGTGATTCTTAGCTGCCTTAAAACTAGATGCTTTTCTTCCGTTGAGGTGAAAGTTTTTGAAGGCATTCTTTTCCAAAATAACACTTTCATGGACATTGAGCACTTGCTTTGCCAAATAGCCACCTTCTTTAATAATTCTTTTTAGCACTTCAGGGTATAAATCGGCAGCAGCTTTATCAGCGCTAGCTGCTTCTCCTGTCATTTTCAAACCTATGATGCCTCTTAAAATGTGAAAACCACCTGTTACACTAAAAGTTTCTGCAGTTAAACTTTAAGTTACTCGAAGAGACTTTGTCTTTTCTTTAATTCCCATGGTGCTAACTTGCATATGTTTTTGGGTTTAGCTCTCAATCCAAACTCTTAAGAAATGTCCCATATTTTTCATTGAACTACTACTACAAGTTTTTTGGATTTTCACTGCACTGGAAGTTGTCACAGATTGAGCAAATTTTATGATCTTATCTTTGTTATTATGTATTTTAATCACAGTTGTCTTAGCTAAGCCAAAATCAGGCGCAATATCTGTAAGATGGACACCTGAGTCAAACTTTTTTATTATTTATAACTTAATGCCAATTGTTAACACTTTCTTATCCTTAGTCATCCTAGAACGAGAAGCTCAAGCGACAGGGTGTTTGCGAAAATTAGCTCCGAAATTTAAGGGTCCGTATCTTGTCTCAGAAGTGCTAGCTCGAGATAGGTATTCTCTCATGGATATACCAGGGGCAAAGAGGACACAGCGAGCATTCAATTCCGTGTTTAGTGCAGACCGAATGAAACCCTGGTGTAAGCCCCCCCAAGGCGAAGTAGGAGACGACGGAGAAGGAGATGACGACCAGGCCGAAGACAGCCAGGATGAGGGAGATGATGACCAGGCCGCGGACAGCCGAGGGAAAGAAGACGAGAAGCGGATGGAGAACGGCGCGAGCGCCAGAGGAGCAGTTCAACCGGAGGCAGACCGTACCGGGACCGAGGACGGCCCCGATGTCAGGAAAGGCCGATTGTTACGCAAGCGAGGACGACCGCCCCGAGAAGTGCTGCCAGAGGCAGGACGGTGAAGGAGAGGACTGGGAGATCACGTGACGCGGGAGAGAACAGTGTGTGACGGGACTCGTGGTGGTCGGGGCCGTGTGCTGGCTCGTGGAAGAGCTTCTGCTGGAGGGCAGAATGCTGGTGTAATTCGGGTTTAAATAAAGTTGGAGTCCCTTGGACGAGTTGTGTTATTTTCGGGTGTGCCTCCCTGCGGAGGAAGTTAGAGAGTGGTGGTGTTTCTGACATATATATATATATATCGGGTTTAGAATAAACCTAAACTTTCGGTTAACCTGTATTGTCTAAGAACTACTCAGCTCCTCATGCTCATAACAAAGTGTTATATTTGAAATTTGGTAACGATATGGCAAGTACTTTTATAGTTAGAACCCACACAATCACATACAAACACATCATTCCGAAAATAGTCTAAACGTGTTCTATCAACCTCAAAACATGTATTTCCGTTGAAATTCCGTAGTCGATTTTTTTCATGAAATTAATACTATCTCTATATTACGTATATGGAGAAAGTAAAAATAATGAAAGCATGCAGTCGATTTTATTGTGTTATTTTAATGGGAGATGTAAATGCCTTCCATTGGAATCGAACCCAGCACTTTTTTCGAGATTTTTTTCATCACCACTTTATCATATGTGAATCGAGCATTCTTGCCAAATTTAGAGTTTCTATCTCTATATTCTCTCGAGTTATCGATAGAGGGGTTGGTTAGCAATGTTATGGTCGCGGGTTTGAATCCTGCCGAGGTCATATCAAAATAAAAAAATCATTATTCTCATTTTTTCTAGCGAGCGGGTTTAGCGTTACATCCGACAAACAAACCAACCAACAGATCCCAGAAAATATCTATAGAAGTTGTGAGCTATATAAGCATAGGGGCATTCGGTGTATGTTTGGTGCAGTAGAGTATATATCGCTTGGCAGAAGAGCGTGGGGAGTTTGATACATCTAGGGAGGAATATGTTATAGCAGCAGTCAATGCAAATTGGGTGGCATAAATCAGGGAGTAATTTCGTGTGTTGGGTGGTCTATATCGAAGGGGCAATCAAGTGATTGATGGTCGTATATATATTAGGCCCTAATTTGTTGTGCAAGTTGGGTGGCATATATTCCAGCTGATTTTTGATGCGTTTTTGGTAGCACACACACACACACGCACTCCCTCACACACATCCTCACACACACACAACCACACACACACACACAACCACACACGCATAAACTCACAGACACACAACCTCACACACACACACAACCTCACACACACACAACTGCACACACAACCCTGAACACACACACAACCTCCACACACACACAACCTCCACACACACACAACCTCCACACATACACAACCTCCACACATACAACCTCACACACACAACCTCACACACACACAACCTCACACACACACACAACCTCACACATACCACACAAATATCATCTCATTCACCCAACACACTATATTCACACATTTACAGGCAGTCGTTTTCGCTCATTCACTCACTCACGTATACATCCCTTCCCATACTTCTTTGTACGTGCTGGGACATCAAAAGAAATTTTCTCATTCTATTGTTACCGTAATATCCTCAGGCTATCTTAACCCATCGATACGGCTAAAGCGACTGTGTAAATTAACCTAATACATCTCCGAATATTCCATTTAATCTTCTTCTAGATACTTCTCGATCTGCAACGTAGCAGCGAAATTATATGGACCATGTTTTCATCATTTTATAATTCCTTTATATCAACCTACAAATCATTCATTGCATTATTTATCCTCTTCTCTGGTCACATTAGCAGATATAACATGCTCCCATGGTGGCGAGCTCTTATGGGTGCCAAATTTGAAACCCTCGTTCGCTTGCGTGTTTCGGATACCGTTGTCGTCGCCTGGTTGATGTAGGATGCGCTTGGTTGGGCAAATCGCAAAATTTGACGCACGATGCGTACAGGGTCCCTCATGTAATTACACATACCTCATATGATGGAAAGGTATTAAAAACGTAAAAACAATGTATCGCAGGAAAATGAATGGCGATTTTAACATAAAATATGAGCCATCAATATTTTAATTCATATCACTATTTTTTGACATATTTATTAATCTTCCTTTGCTTTGAGGCCGTATTGTATTTTGAAATATGATATGAAATCAAATAATTTCGCCATTCTTTGACTACACTCATCTACATCAATACATGTCATAACGTTATTCGTGTAAAGCAAGCGCTCTGAAGGCCTCTTTGCGAGCTCAAGGAGTCTCTACTCATCATCATCTTCTCTCTCGATCGCCGAAGTTTCTTTGGGATCATTCGAATCTTAGCGATTGCTAGAATATCCATTTAATTGTCAGGAAGTTGCTACCATGCAATCGTCGAAATGTGCCGGATGGTGAGACATTTGGTTAGTTAAACAGAAAAACATTTCTTTCTTCAGAACTTGCTATTAACTAATTACAGGTTTTTTGGAAAGTGCAAATGATTTATTGTATTAGAAATTCCACTTGTTAACAATAAAATACAAACACCAAAAACAAACTAGGAAAATACTGCGAAAGTAGATATTATAAGAAATATTATAATAATATGTTATAAGAAATATTAGAAGAAATATTATTCTCAACAAATTTGGTCCTTACGAAGATTACTAATAACGACGTTTTTAAGGAGATATTTGACGGAAACCGAAAAAACCGATAATTTATAAATAATTCCTAAATAATAACAGCTATGGAAAATTGTTTCAATTGAAAGTTGTAGTAAATTACATTCTCTATAATCTTTGTATAGAATCGTATATACAATAATGATGTTTTAATGGAGACGTTTCATCTAAACTGAATCGGGTGACGAATAAACCTCGATTTCCGGTTAACAGTTATTGTCCAAAAACTAATCAGGTCTTCGTACTCATACCAAAGTGTTATATATGTAATTTGGTGTTAATATGGCAAGTAATTTTTGAGTTAGAGCGCCCACAATGGCATACATCCACATACACACATCATTCCGAAAATAGTGTAAACGTGTACTAGGGAGCTCAAAACGTGTATTTCCGATTAAATCTCGAAGTCGATTTTTTTCGTGATCACATCAGTAAAAAAGTAAAAAGCAAAATATCTCCGAAACAGATGGTTCTACGAAAATTTGTTTCAAACAAAACTTGGAAGAAATATTATTCTCTACAACTTTGGTCCTCACGAAGATTACCAATAACGATGTTTTTAAGGAGAAAACTGAAAAACCGGTTATTTATAAATAACTCCTAAACAATAACTACAATAGAAAATTGTTTCAAATGAAAGTTGTAGGAAATTACATTCTCTATACCTTTTGTATAGAATTGTAAATACAATAATGATATTTTAATGAAGAAATATAGCAAAAACCGAATTGGGTTTCGAATAAACCTCGACTTCCGGTTACCCGTTATTGTCGAAAAACTAATCATTTCTTTATGCTCATGTTAAAGTGTTATATATGAAGTTTGGTAACGATATGGCACGTACTTTTTGATTTAGAGCGCCCACACTAACATACACACACACACACACACACACACAAACACGCATACATCATTCCGAAAATAGTCTAAACGTGTTCTACGGACCTCAAAACATATATTTCCGTTGAAATCTCAAAGTCGATTTTTTTCATGAATACAAACTTTCCCATTACTATATATGGAGAAAGTAAAAACGAACACTTGAGTACTGAATTGATTCTTCTCTTCAATCCACTCATTTGGGCAAGTTTTTTAAAGATGAAATATAAATTTTAAGTTATCCTTTCAAACTACGTTGTATTATATTATCATTAGCCTTCGCAATTTCCACTAGTTAGCGTGAATTTTTCATTCTAATGCGCTTGAAGTCAGTCATATGTTGTTTTTCGCCCATCATGTTTAATTATTGACCCAGAAAAATGTCGAGCTAGTTTGCAACTTGAATATAAGTCGAAAGTAGGGTTTGATCGGCCTAAAAAAGGAAAAAATTTATTGACATACGGTAATCACTGTTTTTATCATTACTTTTGATGCATAATATCAATTGAAATCCAACTGTCCCTCAGCACATTTTCTCAGTTGAGCAATTATGTCTTCTCTTTTTGTGGTCTATTATTCTTTTTATACACATAATAATACACAGGTGACTCCCAAGATTCGACTGGGTTACGTTCCTGAAAATGTTGTCGAATCTCGAACAGTCGAATGTCAAATGCTGTTTTTCCATAGACTTGCATGTTATAATTGGGGGATATGTTAGAGGTCTGCAAAATATATTTCAAACCACAAATGTACGAATAATACAAATTATATCAATTTCTATAAATACAGAAGACCAATATCATCTGCTACCCAGAGTGAACTGACAACCAATGGTAGATAGAAAAGGGAGGGTAATTGGATAAGGTGTTGAGGTAGGGAATGAAGCTTCGGATGTAAGACTCTCAAAGATCCCGCTATCTCCTAAGGCAAACAGAACCCTTTTGATGGTGATATAAGTAGTTGTTTAAGAGATGGGCGGTTGGTAGGAATTCGTGAGTGCTCTAGCGGCGGCCTGGGAGATGTGTCGCTTGTAAAGGAGAGAATGGAGAACTTTCCCTAAAAGAAATAGTGAAAATGAAACACTCTTTGCACAGTGGCACAAACATGAGAGTGGCCCACTGGGTCCTCAACTGACCTGAAATGGCCCGAACTGGAAAAGTGTCGGATAAATCGTCTAGGCCCAAGCCTGGCCCGAGCCCATTGCTTTTCAGCCTTACTTGGCCCATGGGCCGAGCCAGGCTTAAGCCTATGGGCCGGGCCCAGCCCGTGCAGACCTCTAGGATACGTTTCAGCATCTCAGGAAAAAAATATTGTCTCCCCTCACGTTTTATAAAGATAAAATAACATTACTAATGTGTTAATACAACAATATTAAATTATGAATAAATTAAATAAAAAGTATTTTAAATGTATAACATTTTTTGCACTAAAATGGAAAAAAAATTTTTGTTTGTATGATTATTTTATGTAATTTTAAAATCCAAATTAAATCAAATTCGCCTCATCCATTCCCATATTATTTAAATGGGGGAATGAGTAGTATTAGTATTTTACCAACAAAGTTAACAGAAGAGTGACGTGCAACATTCAACTTGTCAAGCTTCGAAGATTTTAACAAACAACTCATGCGAGCAGGACCTGGCAGGCTATAGCACATCCCTGCATACATCTATCTATACATACAACCAGGGCCATGCCTAGACATTTTGCCGCCCAAGGCGAGATATAATATGGCACCCCCTGGCCTCACTGGCCTTATGAATTTATTTTGATAGGTTTCCATTTTTTTCAAATTTTGGCATCCCCCTTCGAGAGGTGCCTGAGGCGGTTGCCTACCTGCCTCACTCATCGGCATAGCCCTGCATACAACTATATATCGCAGAAAAATTAATAACGTGAGGCAGCATCAGTATTTGCACTTGCAGCCTTGCCAGTTAATTTAAGGCTATGCAAACCTGCCCTTCTCTTAAATCTGTCAAACCAGCCATGACTTGCACTAAATGGAGGCTCATCAACAGAATGTGATGCTGCACTGAAAAACATTGTCTGTACATCTTTAGGCTTCATTACTTATATGACTTCAGGGTCAAAACAATATAATTCCTCCTTTGGAAATAAAAAAAATCTGTGCATGGGATTGGTAAATATTTGAAAATTGATTGTAGAAAATGGTTTTTCATTCTTTATGCAAGTCTCAAGTTTATTTATTTCAGGAAGTTTTAAATGTAAATAAAAAATGTAATTCATGTAATTCAAATGGAAGAATGGAACATTCAAAGAATTGAACTCAAGCCATTATATTACATGGTGATTACCCATAAGACTCTTTGAGGCATCGATCTCTTCAAAACTAAAAGATTGGTTAAAATAGATTAAGGTATTCCTGAGTAATTTGACATTCTTTGGAATTTGAATGCAAGAATATACATACCACACATTGAAGTGAATTTCATGTAAAAGTTCCTAAAAATAGCAATTTTTGTTAGCAACACTTTGCCAACAATTTAATGATCCTTTAGCAATATTATAAATGGGTGAGTCAAAATTTGAAAGGAATGGTCTACTGAAAGATGTCATAGAAGGAAGGATGTAGAAGGTAAAATATAATGATAAAACCTGATTATTCTTATTGCATCCACTCACCATCTCTATCCTCTCGTTTTCCCCAACCAATCACTGTGCATACTGTCTCTGGCACCAACTGATGATTAGATGATGGAAGACACACTGGAAGTAGGTGCTCGTGGAATGTCACTCTGGACTTCAACTAAAATAGAAGTTAACAAAAAAAGAAGTGAATTCTTTTCAAAGAAAAAATATCGATGTGCCATATTTTGAATCTAAAATCTACCCTTTATTGTTTGAATTATTGGGCAAGAATTGATAAATCTGAATGGAGCTCTTAAAGATTAAACAAATTGACCCATGTTTTACTAGTTGAGTCACCTCCAAATTTGGTAAATCTGAGAAAGAATGAAGGTCACAAGGATCTCCAAAATGAAGCTGCCACTCAATGCTAAACTAAAAGAATTTAAGTTGAGTTATGCCTTAAAATAATGCTGAACTTAATGAGTCCGTGTGGGAACTTAGCAGAATGAAATGGAGAACTTTTAGGCCCTGCGATGAAAGAAGGTAGATGCTCTTCAATATTCTTTCTGCTGCAGGTTTGACATTGTAGGAACCCATGATGTAAGATGTCTTCAACAAGAAGCTTAAGAAAAGTATCACTCTGCGTGAAAACTGAATGACTTGGGTTCCATAAAAGAGTTTCTGAAACTTATATAAAATATCACAACACAGTTTATTTAAAAAAGACTCAGTTCTGTTACAAATTAGAAAAAATTAAAATTTGCTGACCAGTTTATGAGAACTTTTGTATGTAATATCAACTACGGAGAATTTTTATAAATTTTAATTGCAAAAACAAAACTATATGATTGAATAAAAAATTATCACAAAGGATATTATTTCTAACAAAGACTTGTCAATACAATTAGAAAGAATTTAATTCCTCCAAAAAGTTGCTTAGAAAAGGAGAAAAATGATAATTAAAGTTCCTTTATTGGCTCATGAAATGATATTTGGATAGTAAGAGAAAGAAAAAAAATCAAGATCTTATGAATATTAGGACATCACTTAAGGCTGTAAAATGGTTTTATGTACTTGAATTCCTGGATTGCCAACGGCAGTACTGAAACAGTAGAGGAAAATTTCCATCGTGTTTTTGAGATCTGGCGTTCTTCCTGGTAGTTCATGTAGTACTTATCATTGCCCAATTTCCATGTGATGATTGTTACCTGAAATAGGGCCACATCGTTGTCGTGGGTGACACCCTGATTGTAGAGCGGATGCGGGACCACACGCCGAACCTGCACCTTTTGCCCAAAATAAGCATGTGATCGCCGCCTGGTGACTCCTAGTTGGATGGTCCAACCGGATGGATCAGACTGGCTGGAAGGAAGATAGGAACCGTATTCACGCGGGTGCGTACCTCTCAAATCGAAGATTTGAATATAATGTCTATTCGGACGTCATTGGAGTTCTAATGCCTGGACAGAGACTAATTGTAGTTGAGGACACAAGTGAACTTTTATTCGGATTAGACAGTGAATATCATAATGACAGGCAAGAGGTAGTAAATCGGATACTGTTTTCTTGTGTCAGTACCAAGGTTGATATATGTTTTTGGAAAAGACAATTTGATTACTTCAAAAGTTGACATACTAGATCAGCGATGGAACAAGTAAACCACAGGCCTTGGGGCAAAAAAGATTGGCAGGCCCTACTTAACTAATGTGACCAACTACCAATTTATTTAGTACCGTGCTTGTTTTGACAACTTAGCACTGATAACTTGTTTTTCCAAACTATTTTTATAGCATAAGCTTGTCCACCTTAACGAATTTTTTTATCTTAAATGGAACTGGCTATGTTTATAGATACTAATTATAGATTAAGCAAGGGCGGATCCAGGCTTCATGCATTGGGAGGGGGGATAATCAAGAATGAAAAAATAAACTATTTGAAAATATCGTAATTCACGTATATTTAATACAGAAAAAGGAAATATATAACTTTTTGTACAGCAAAATGAATGTGGTAAAACGGCATAATTCTCGCCTGACGTGCTCATCACGTAGGCCGAGGTTTAGGGGTTAATTTTTTCTAGTGTTCAGAAATCTTTACCCGCTCCCTCTCCATATATCCATCCTTGAAACTATGTCATGTCATCGAGCCCTTCCGTAGGTTCTGGCTCCGAAGCACTGCCACTGTACTAGATTTACTTTTTATTTCTTGCCGTGTGAGTATGAGAGTCGTGTCGAAGATGTCCTTCTGAATTTCCACTATTTTTATTTATTTTTTCGGAAATAAGGGGGAAAACAATCTTTTACTTTTATCTTTTATCACGCGAATGAATACGTTATCTATTTTAAGAACCCTCCTATTTTTTTATCACATTATCTTTTCGAGCTTTAAAAGTGAACGAATGGATGCTTTTACTTACTTCCCGACGCAGTGCGAGGCAGATAGGACCCACTGGTCGGCGATCAGTACGCCTGCGCAGTAAAAGACCTGCTCAGGACCACCTAAAAGTGCGGCTAGGAAGGGCCAATCTCCTGGTGCAGACTCGAAACCGCCAACAATGCGAGCTTTCGGTGCGCCGTGCTGTCCACCTCGACGCTGTCGCCCGCATACTGCAAGAGAGACTTTTTACGCTCACCATGGGTAAAACGCGTCTCGGATACTGTTTTCTTACTCATGGCACTGTACCATTTTATCAACAATCGCGCTCGGAAAAACTAACTACGATACAGGGGGAATTAAGTTTTTTTATAATTCTTTAAGAAAGCATTATTATTCAGCCGACGAAGCCTAAAAATGAAGTGTGCGTGCGTGCGTGCGTGCGTGTGTATACACAGAATGAGGATGCTTCATGATGCAGGGAATGTTAAGAAACCTGTTGCATTTTATGATAGGTTATCATACAAAGGTTGGGAATCGCTTTAAGATTCCTTTAATATCTTTTTTGAATCTCAACCTCTACAAATGCAAACTACAGTTTTTAAATATTCATCCGAATTTCCACTTATTTTTATTTCTTTAGCAATAAGAACAAATATTTTAGTTCTTTATTATCCTACAAACTCGTTACATCGTCAGAAGATACAAGGAGCATATTGTACCAGGGATGTACTGCAGCCGGCTCCGTCCGGCTCGCGCAAGCCGTTTGTTAAAATTTTTGATGCTCGCCGAGCCGTTTGTTAAAATTTTTTATGCTCGGCGAACCGGTTGTTGAGCTAAGCATTCCACATTATCCTGATGTTAGCAATGCTTCACGGTCTGATAATAATGGGACGCCAAAAGTTTAAGGGCGCTTTATAGATAGTGTTACGGAGCAATTTATTATCTGAAAGACGCCAAACAATTGTTCATGGAATGTGCTTATTAGAAGCCACCACCCTCTATATATTAGTCATTAATGATATCTAAACATTTAAAATAAAAATGTAATTTTTATTTAAGATAATATATTGGTTATTTTATTGAAATCCCTTCTAATTCCCTCAAAGATCAGATAACACAATCTCAGGGCCGCAAAAAAATGCCATGAATTCGATGCTGGATGGGATGCCTAACTGCCAGGGGCGGCGATAATGGCGAACCGGTTATATATTTGGCAGCACGCCCCTGTATTGTACTATTAAACGTGTATTATGGGCGAGTTGTCTATTTGACTCGCAGTATGTCCAATTCGATTGTTTAATGAGGTTTTCTCGAAATGTTTGGAATTATGTTTTTACCAACTCTTGTACATATTGTTAAAGCAGGGCTCGACAAATCCGGGCGTCAGTTCGGCTTGGCGCCTAGAATTTCCGAAGCAGTTATTGTAAATTAATGTCTATTGTTGCTAGTTTGAAAATCCCTGTTCAACAATCACTACGTTACCAAACTGCTCATCGCTACCAGCGAATAGCCCGACTACCAGAATGCGCAAAGAGCTAGCCCGGGCCAAACGGCTGTATGCCGTATTCTCATACGCATGTGGTATTGTCCATTTGTGTGTTTATATTATAAAGGTCAGTATTGTGTTTCACTTAAAATAGGTAGTCTGTTTTTGCGGTTTTTTCCTGGTTGTTAGATACCGTAAGAGTGAAACGTGAGGGAAAAACAGAGAGACAAGAACACACAAAGCAATAATAAACAAAACAAAAGGTCAAATAAGGAATAGCGGAAGTAAGTGTAGTCTAGCTTATTTGTTGTTTTACATCAGAATATTATTTTGTATAACGCAACCTTCCACTATTGCGGGTATGAACCAGCATGTAGTTCATACATGCAGTAGTATAAAGTTTAAGTTTGTTGTTAGTCGCAATATAAATCTCCAGAAGGCAAAAAATTTGCCTGGCTCCTAAATTTTTGAGCTGGCTCTTAGATCCAACGAAATATTTTTTTATCTGGAGCGAGCATCTTCAGGAACGATCTCCGTGCTTGGTGACGCTTGCTGCAACATGATCCAAGTGTAAAGCGTTAAAAATATTCCATCTGCAGATAAACCCGGAAATTTCGAATAACAGTCATATATGCTATATAAGCCTCTTGTCTCTTTGAAAAAATTTCAAATGTATTTAATGATAAAAAGACTATTTGGTCGTAATTGTGCAAGAAATATTTTATGCATCATAATTTTTTTCTAAGGTAGGTACGTTTCAAATATTCGAATAGGAGATTGTGAATACGTTGCCATTAAACGGATTATAAATATGACAGCAGTTGTCAGCTCAGTAAGCGTCGCCGGCATACCCAGCTCAGCCAGCTCGGTATTTTTTAAAATGTATTATGTTGCTAATATTTCATTTCTTTTTAGCGGGGAGTTTAAAATACCTCTGATGATAAAAAAATTCTGAGGTAACATTTGATAGTGAGTTGAAAAACGTAAACATTAATTCTTATGTAGAGTGGATTTGTTATTCGCTGTCTGGGGTTATTTCCGCGTATTTTATTTAATTTTTGTCAATTCCAGGTTCATGCAAACTAGTCAGTTTCATAGATTGCATGTAAATACAATTAAGAATGGTTTTCTTTATCATTTCAATGTAATGGTATATTTTTTATTGGTTCCATCAACTGATCGGGTTAGGAAAAATCGAAACATCCTATCAAACGGAGATAATTTAGTGATATATTTTCAATATCCTTAGGCCACAATTTTTTAATAAAAACAATTTAATGCAAATTCTATTGCATTTTATCGTCTATGCAAATTGACTTCTTTTCAAAAATGTTTACCGAAATAATCAAAAGACATTGTTTTTATTTAACTATGGAAATTTCAGCGATTTCGATTAGCTTACTCTCGACTAATTACTTACATTCACTCTTATGTTGCGTCATTAATTCAGATTATTGTTAAAGGTATCGTACAAAGCAAGTGTGACTAAATTTACTTTATTTTTCTCTATTTGTTTTTCTTCTTCTTAAATTGTTTTGTTCAAAGAAACTTTTTTTACGCCATTTTAGTTGAATTTTGATGTTCTGATAAAAATTTTCAAGTGGTAAATTTCGAAACCCAGATTTTCAATTTGCTGCAATACCACAAAAGTTGTATCGATAACTTAATCTGCATAGCGATAAGGTACAAAAATAAAACTGAGGACGGAAAAATAATTTAATAGACGCGAAATTGAGAAGTAGATGAGAACATACAATAATGAAATAAGATTTGTTTATCATCATTATCAAATGGCAAAGAACATTAATTGTAAGTTGCGTAATGGACAATCCACTCGTAAATTTAATTCTTGCTCGGGGAATTAATCTCCGCCTTATTTTATTACGGTCGGAGTAAATGATTACATATTCCCTACGTATGTCATTTATCGTTTTTCAAATTTTTGCATGCCGTTTATGATAGAAGCAACTATTGTAGTCGTTAGCATTTTCCTCAGTCAAGAAATCGCTTTGGTCATAAACTAGATTCAATCCATAAAACGACCTCCACAATTAGTTTTTCAATTAGTGTTCAAATAATTGAATGTTTTAAATAGTTCCGCATGATATCTCGCTCGATTTCATGTAATTGGTTTTATCATAGGCTTGGATAGAATCGAATTAATCGCGTTTAGAGGGGAAAAATTAAATAATAGCTTTAAACTATTTTTTTTGCCTGTGACGGAGCTCACATTTTCACTTCCGTCCTGTTCCGTTCATAAATTGGGAAAAAGGAGGAGAATTGCGGGAATAACTGTGCCTGTCGCGATTTTAGACCTTGTAGTGAGAGTATGGCGAATCATTCTCCTTCCGAAAGATTCCCTTCTCACCGTAATTGGCGCACGACAATTGCACAGAGGACGGGCTCGGTCCGGAACACGTGCGGAGTTCCCGCATCAAGTTGGCGCTCTTCTTCCTTTTCTTCTTTTTCTGCTGGGACACCCGTCGGACGGGTGATGGTCTGGCGGAGGTCGCGGTGGCGTTGGGTGCTCTCTTGGTGGGCAGGCGGCGGAGCTGAGGGGGCAGAGGGAGAGGGCGAGGGGCGGAGGTGACGAGGGGGACCGATTCACCCCCTGCCGGAGCGGTGGACGGGGAGAGGGTCGTTTCGCTGGCGGGATCGAAGAGGGCGCTACTGTTGACCGACCTGTGGGAGGGAGAGTGAGAGGGGAGTAGGGAGAAAGAAAGGGAGAGAGAGAGATAAAGAGAGAGAGAGAGACGGAGAGATAGAGGGAGTGAGGGGAAGGGAGAAAATGAGAAAGGGAGAGAAAGAAAGGCAGGGAGAGAGGGGGTGACGATTGAAAGAGAGAGAGGATGGTGGAAGAAAGATTTATTTAGTAAGCGAAAGGAGAGCGAAACTTAGAAATTCCTTTTTTAAGTAAAACATATCTTAACAAAAATATTAATCTCTTTAAATAATTTTGTATTCGACATAAATAGGCGAAATTCGTTGAGATAATTCGTTTTTAAGAGCTTCGTGAAAATTAGCGAAAGGAATGAAGCATTCGTCGCCTGAGTTCTTTATGGGTTGCCTTTTGCCTAATTAAACAAATTTATTTGACAGAAGTTTCTGTTTATCCACCCTTATTTCAATTTTAGACATCAGCTTTCCAACGTCAAAATATAAATAAAACAAATAACGTCACAAGTTGCACATTGCACACATGTCCTAAAGATGTTTCTCGACGGTGTAGTATTGGGTTCGGTTGACATTATACCCATGTATGGTCTTTAAATTGAACTAAATATATCTGGACGCAATTATTACAAAGTATACTTTAGCCTGTCTAAAATCATTTCAGGCGATATCATTGTGAAACATATGTTTTGTGATAGCCGTTTTATGAAAGGCAAATGGCGTTTGACATTCGATCAGATTTAGCGAACTCCGTGAAATCAAAGTCTTTCTGTCCCGAAACGAAATTTGGGAACTCATCATCAATCGGGTCATCGTTACTACAAGAACGACTCTTTACGTCGAAACTCATCCTGAAGAGACATTTTGCACGATCTGTTGACCTACTATCAGGGTAAATAAAAGTTTCCTCGTTAGTGCAAAGGGAATCGCGAATTCCCTCTTGTTAATCAAACTCTTTAATGGCGGGATCCATTTTTGATGACGTGGCTTAGAAACCAAGAAAAGCAGAGCGAGTTGTCTGCTGGTGTGGTATGGTACTAATGCGACGCATTAGCGAAAATATATCAAATCCAATGGATGAGAGTAGTTTTTCGGACCAAATAGCAGATAAATAAACGTTAACTCATTGCTGACAAAAATTCCATAAAATGGAGTCTGAATTTATTAATGAGAAGCATTAACCCGATTCAATGTTTTTTCTAGATATCTTTAAACCTAGTTCACCCTTATTAATCTGGATAAGTGACCGAAGTTCATTTATATAACGCGTGTGAATTAAATAAAAAGCGAGTTCTCTTTCACGCAGGCCGATAAGAATTTTCCGCCTAAGATGACTTTCTCTGCTCGTTTAGCCATGAATTCCATTTTCTGGACGAGAGACACGCCATCATTGCCTTGTTGGATTCCGTGCTACTGACTTCCATCCATTAGAGCCAATCGCTGCGTTTAAAAGCATTGCCACATATTGCGGAAAGCCTCCATTAATGCGTATAATGCGTTTCGGAGAACAAATATTTGATGATACAGTCGAGAGGCTTCGTTGCTTTGACAACCCGAGGTAAATTTATTACCCTTTATAAACCTCTGTTCGGATTTATGGGAGGAAACGGGAAATTCATGAAAATGTGCGCGTTAAAACGTAAATATGAAAGAATATCAATTATTTTTTTGACCGGCGGCTTTGAATCAAAAAGTTTTGTAGCTATTCTTTAAAAGTTGTAGCTATTATTTCTCCTGCAAAACTATTGATTGTATGTAGATTTAAATAGAAAATTATTCTTAAATGGTTTCCGTTGAAATGAAACCAGTATCATATAAATAAATGCTCTACCAAATATTTTGAGGAAGTACCTAAACTAATGTATACTATTTAGAAAGCAATATAAAATCTCAGTTATTGTTTCCGAGACTAATCCTTTCACCTCCTCTGTTGCTCACGGTTGAAATAGGGATTCATTTTCCAGTTAAACCCAGATCCATTGTTTGAAAAAATATCTTTGCCAATTGAGAGCGGGCCTTCTTCCCCGTTGGTAATAAGGCCGCTAAGATCCTTCTTAATTAATTCGATTCGATTGCTACGTTAAATTTATGTAATAAAATTGAGCATAAAATTTCTGGAACAATAATAGCATAGTATACGTTTGTATGCGAGCATATTAAGTGGAATATCAACCATGAGCAACATTACCTTCTTTCACAAGTTTATCGGCACACTTTGTCCTCTTTGACTTCTCTGGGAAGTTTTTTTACCATATCTCGTTAAAGAAAACCGTAATTCATTATTACTGCTATTTAATGTCCGATAAAATGTATTTTATATCATTGATAATAATAATAAACTCCATTACATCGAATTTAATTTAAATAATGCAAAAATATGGCTCGCTACAAATTACTAAGTGATACTAAGTGATAAAGATAAAAAATTCAATTTTTATTCCTAAATCAATTTTAGATTTATTCGGTAAGAATTTAAAAGGCAACATTGAATTTTAATTTAGTTATTTGGACTCTACGTTCGTGCAGAGATTGCGTATTTTCCGAAGCACTTCAGCGAAGAAGTCGCTCTGCCACTCACGTGTATCCCAGCATCCTGCAAATGGCCGCCGGGGTCGCGACGGGGTCCCAGTTGGACACACACGCCGGTCGCCAGCTCTGCTGCTCCGGGTGGAACGCCTCAAGCTTTCCCGTTCCTTGCTCTCCCATCCGATCACTTAAGCGAACTGCGGAAAGAGTAACGGTCTTTGCCTATTGACAGCAAACTGCTTTCGCGTCTTACTAACAAGTTCGCTCATTCTCGACGTTTGTGTGTGTTCGTAGAGGAGTGGAAATTCTAATTTCAAAGAAATACAGAAGTGGTGGAATGCGAAGGATTGAAACGATATTCACAGTCGCATGTAGGAGCTAATTTTATGCAATCAAAATATAACGAATGATCTGGTCTATTTAATTGAAGATAACGACTGCTACACCCAATAGACAAATATTCGTGCGGCTTACTTTAATTGATAGAAGTTTTACTATAATGACTGGACATATAAACAACAGGCCAATGGCCTACACTAATTTCTCGTTTCTATGTATATTAAGGTCGCTGTTTTCGAAATCATTTCTAGCATTAGGATTTCAAATACTTAAATATATTTTATTTCCATAGGATTTAGAGTCTTTATTGCAAGTTGAAATGGTCCGAAAGGTTAAATGTCATGTTTGCAACAATTGCAGGATAATTGTGTTTTGGTAATAAAATCTTAACCGTTTTTTCTGCTTTAACTATTAAAAGGACTATAGATACAGAAGCGATCTAATAAAAGTATCGCGAAATTTTGATAGGCTTAGAAAACATCCACGGAAAAATGTTGCTTTCCGTTAAAAAATTGTTTACCGAGGAGAGAAATAGCGTTTGAGACGTTGTAAAGAAATTTATCGAATATCAGTTCTAGTTTTCAATCAGCAAACATACGTCGAGTTTTCAGATTGCGCCTGCGCAATAAAATCTTCAGCAATTCATTTGAGACCGATAGGCGCATCGTCCTGGGTGTTTAGGCAATTACTTACGGCAATTCCTTTCATCCTGCCCCCAGGGGCAGTTGATGACTCCATCGCAAACGTGGGACTGTTCCATGCACCTCCTCTCACCGCAATGCACCGTACCTGCGGACAATGATGGAGGATTATATTTCGAGTTAATATTTTAACCAATACAAAAATTGCGCCGTACTTTTGAAGCAACTTAGTCTTCTCTTTGTCCAAGGTGACCTAAAAATAGATTTTTGTTAAGGAGTGCTACTTGCGCTCTAATGATACACGATGAATATACGAGAAAACAGAGATGGTTGCAAATTGAAGAAATAAGAAAATGTATAAATTCTCTCGGCTCGAAATATTTCATGGAAAGTGATTGTATTGATTGCCACACGGGAGCGTTTGTTTGTAGCGTTAACGTGATGCAGTTATAGATTCTGTCGTAAGAACGTGCTCTTAGTGCCTTCAAATCACGATTCATGGGGATTAATAGTCTGAAAAAGAATTGCATAAATTTCATCTTCCCCTGCTTGATATTTTGATTCGGCCTCTGTATTGGTAAAAAACAAAAACTAATCTTGTCGACGCGTTTAAATTTATGAATTCGACGAAAGTTTCGATCGATAATTTTTGTGTTTGCGCTTTGCTCGTTGAAGTGGGAGAGGTTTGCTTGCCATGCGAGAAAACGAGGTCTGAAAGCAGAAGTCCTTACATTCTCGGGACTCTGTCCTCGAGGCTTAATGAGGATGTGTAGCCCCAAGTGAGGAGAAGCAAACAAACAAACCCATTATAGTTCTGCTACTCAAATAATCCGTCCTACGGAATATACACGCTAATATACGCCTATCGGAGCCGGCTAGTAAAATCGCGGGGCCCGATTCAAGATGTGAGTTGTACACGTCAAAAAATTTTAATTGTAAATTTTGATAAATAACGTAACTTCTCTCACTCTGTGTTGGATTTTTTTTTATCTTTTAAAATTTTACCTACTTTATAAGTAAAACAAATATATTTTCGATACTGTGGGGCCCTATGCAGTTCTACCATTGGCATCGCCTTGTCGTCTATAGTAACCCGTGAAAGATGTGTCTATTGACAAGTATATTCAGTCTATGAGGACTCTTTAAAATACACTTAAAAGCGGCATTTAAAATTTTAAGAGGAAAAAATATCGTATTATGAGTCTATCACGTATAAATCCAACTTTCAGTAGTATGTGGATTGTCTTTAAAATGACAACTGGTAGATTTTCGATTTCATGAGGTGAAAATCCACAAAAAAGTTTAATTATAATTTGAATTGATGAACAGTGATGTCTTCGAATACTTTATTTCAATTTGTTCTCGAACGATTCGAGGAAACAACTTTTTTGCTCAGGAGAATAAAGAGGAGACGTCGAAAGTCAGTGGTTGCGTTGTGAAGAAAAATGTTTTTAAAATCCGGATTAATAAAAGAAAGAAATTCGGTCTAAATTGGATCAAAATTTATTGAGAGGAGAGAGGGACGAAAGATGAAATAAAGGAAAACTTTCTTAGTGAAGAGATTGAGGCTTTAGAATCCCTCATATAATCAGGAAATGCATGGAAATCAAAATATGCGAAATAACTTGTTGCGCTTTGTTAGCAGGATTTAAACGCCTATAAGAATAGAAAAATCGTTTTCTTTAAACAAAAATCCTCAGGAGAAAAATGTGCTGTGAAAACCTGTCAACCACGCAACAGGTATTTTAATATCCCACTTTGGAAATGAATTAATATTGTAATTAATGAATGCGTTCATTCATTTTAATGCATTGATGCAATAATGTAATGTAACTGAAGTGAAAAATCATCACCCTTCAGCATAATATATTACTTCCCAAAATTAAAGAATTTAAATCGGTTTTATATTATACTCGTATATCTACAAAGCATACATAATGAGCGAGACAAGCGAGCGTGGCGTTGTTATAGGAGCAGATTGAGGGAGAGAAGGAGGATTAGAGGGAGAAGGAAAAGGCGTAAGAGAGTAGAGAGAGGAAGAAGACGCGAAGAGGATAACTACCTCGAATAAAAGGCTCACTGGAACGAGGCAAAGGCTTACGGTTATTATTTTGCAGAGAGAGGGAGAGGCGGGGAAAAGAAATGACTGCACGATAGGACGCGGTGCGGAGCTCACAAGGAGAATTCGGGTGGAAGAGAAGGGGTCGAGGAGATACTGGGGCAGGAATGTTGGAGGGAGTAAGGGGGGGGGGGGGGGAGGGGGAGTAAGGGAGGGGGGGTCAGGGGCCGGATGGATGGATGGAGATGAGGATCGAAACTACGACGCGATGGGACGAGGCGCCCTCGTGCGGAAATCTCGCGAAATGGTCTCCGTTGCAATAAGATGCACACGATGAAAGAGGCAGCGCAGGTACGAGACGTTTTTCTGCCCAAGGCGAAGTTTAAACATTGCACCTCCCTATAGCGTGCAAGAAGACAAAGACCCGAACAGACAGACCCACAGACACACGGCATTGCGAAAACCACTTTTTCGGAGTCAAGTACACCTAAAACGTATAATTCCATCCAAATCTCGAGGTCGAATTTTTTCGCGATAACAATACTTTCTCAATATACTTCGTATATGAGAAAGTAAAGACGTGCTTATTCCTTCGACCAACAAACGCATTTCTTCCCGCAATTCTCGATTTATCTGCCGAAGAAACCCGTTAGTTCTTTGTATTCTCGGTTTATATAAAAAAACGCATTTATTCCAGCAATTCTGTTTCTCCGCGAAAAAACCTGTTTATTCCCGAATTGGTTTCTCTGCCAAACGATATTGTAATACGCCTCGAATCGTGCTACATAATGGTTTTGAAGGTGAAAAATATTCCGTCGTCATGGAGAATTGTATTTTGAACTATTTAGCGAAATTGTGAACATTGATTGATTGAGATTAAAAATTCGCGTCGCATTGCTACACAGCTTCGCCAAATTTTGCGGCTATTTTGTGGTGAAACAATACCATGGTAAAGATAAACAGCACGAACGAAACGAAAATAATTAAATATTCAATAAATGGAACGATACAATACATATCCAAGGATTTGTTTCATTCATTTACATTCCTTAGATAATAGTCAAAGTAAGAATATAAATAGATGGCGATAAAAGCTGAAGATTACTTAATTATTAATGAAAACTGAAAAAAATATAATCGAGTAAAATTTTTTCGAAATAATTTTCCTTTAACATTCAAAAAAGAACTAAAAAGTCCCTCCTTGTTCCCTGGTGCAGAAAACGTAATCGCCAACAATCAAGTTGTTAGGTAGACAAAAATTTTCACTTAAAAAAATCCTGTAATTTCGTTGTCAAAAGCACAATTTTTGTCTGGTTCGACTCCTATTTGAAATTTGGCATTGTGAAAACAAAACTTCATTCTTTTCTTCTTTCAAGGATCTACTTCGTATCTTGATTTCAAGTAATTTTAAAGTGCAAATAAAAATATACTACACATTTCCGTGTTATTGAAATGGAAATATTTAAATAAGAGAAAATGAATTTACCTTTGTTTTATATGGTTGGCTGGGGTTAACGACCCACTAGAACAGGGATTTCCATGACAAAAATTGTCGTAAGATCAATTTTTTTATAAATATGAAATAACTCATTGATGTTCATACATATAGTCAAAGAAATTTATTAAATGGAAATTCATCCACAACCCTGTCTTCTACAGATAACCGAAGAGCAGATTCAAGATGTTCGTCCTTCAGTTTGTTTCGGTATTTACTTTTGAGGAAATGGAGTGCACTAAATGTTCTTTCACACATCATCTTCTTTCACATGTAAACTAATGTCTAATATCGTGTTTTGAAATTTGTCAATTATATAAACAGTATCAACTATGGTTAAGCTTAGTTGCTGTAGCTGGCGATTTATTGAACTGAATTTTGGCACCTATAATCACACTTATAATCACACTTATTATCACACTTATTATCACATTATTATCACAAGACAGATGCACTTGCTAGTTAATCAAATATTTACGATAAAATGAGTGAAAATTATGAAAACGAATCTCTGAGAGAGCAACACAGAGATATCCAAATGTGAGGCGAACGTACCTTCTACTTTCAGATGCGCTCGTCTACGAATGATTTTCCTGCAGACATTCCATCTAGCTTAGTGAGTAAAACATTCG
Organism: Uropetala carovei; assembly: GCA_036926305.1. Lineage (NCBI taxonomy): Eukaryota > Metazoa > Arthropoda > Insecta > Odonata > Petaluridae > Uropetala > Uropetala carovei. The sequence goes on along the minus strand of JAXCHB010000172.1, from coordinate 2,603,358 downwards.
TTTGTTTTCCAGAAGGACCATTTTTCTTATTGCCGCCCCAAGAGAGAGAGAGAGAGAGAGGAGGAATAATGAATGGATGCATAGCATTTTTCTAATAAGTTATGAGACGTTCTCGGCCAGCTGTTAAAGTCAGTTAACCTTTCCTTTGTATATACAGTGAGGCATCTGGATCATCTCTATATTCTGAACAAAGGACCATTCATTCCGTCTGTTTATTCACAAAAATGCTCTAGAAGGTTTAAGTCGAATTACTGGGTTGAGGACCCCTTGTATGACGGAGAAGTTAGTGGTGGCCGCACCGAAATTTCTTGGTGGCCGCATTTGTGAATAGCTAAACTAGAATTCAATGCAAGGTCACCCCGAATAAACGGCGAGGGTTTTGTCGAAATGGAATCATTAGTTCCGTATGAATTCGCCAATTTACCTTGCTCGAAGGATATCCGGACAGACATTCGATTTTTTTATAATATAGTAAATTCTAAATAGAGTTTTTTCGGTGAATTACTACTGAGACACTAAGACGGCTGCTTGGCAGCCGAAATGCGCACCTGGTTTTTTATAACCTTGTTGTGGCTGTTGGAGGTCTCCAAGGAAGTATTTTTACGTGCTTGTTCTTGAACTACTAGGAAAGAAAATTAACGAAGCTGAAGTGAAGTTTATTGAAACTTTTTATCGAAACAGAAATGACCTTTTCACCGAAAAAAGCGATCACGTAATTGCCTGCGGAGAAAGAAATTTCACAGCTCACCTTTCGGGCACTGCTCGCAATTGAGTTCGTCTGACTGGTCCTCGCAATCCACGTGACCATCGCAACGCCAATCGGAAGGAATGCAGCGATGGTGGTCGCACTCAAACCCAGACACGCACACTGAAACAAAAAATATGAAGTATTTAAAAAAACGCATATTTTATAGAGACTGTGACAGGCTTCGATCGAATATAAAGACAGTAGTAACATATAAACAATTTCAATGATTGTAGGTTTTTTCTGGCGGAGGTAGATTCCGTTTGTATGTCACAGATATCTGTTAAATGGCTGCAATTAGTAAAAATACGATTCACTTTTCTGCCTTTAAAAGAAATACCCAATTCTTTTATTATGTGACAAACGTTTCTGCTTATGGCTACTCGATAATCGAATTTAGTTTGGGATTAGAAATGCTTGTATACGTCGTTTGGCGGCCCTAATCCATTTCCAAATAAAACTACTACGCTTCCACCAATCGTTTTGGAAACAGATCCTTCGAATAAAGCACTTGGAAAGTATAAATTTTCGTCACTAGGAAGAGAAAAAAACGGTAGCGTCTCTATTTCCCGTTTTAACGAAAATATCAACTATTTTATTTGCAAGAGAATGTATTTTAAATAGAAAAGATTCGAAGAACTGTCCTTCCTAAGAAAGATATATGTTATTACTAACCTTTCAGTAGCAGAAGGAGGTGGTCTGTTTACACAAATGAATTAGCCAAAATGTGAATTGTCGAGCTTACGTACCTCACGGCTTGAATCCAATTATCAGCGTAAATGTTGCGATGATGACATTCTTGAGTGAATATGCTATGTTGGTTATTAATTAACCGCAATTTGGGTTTATTTCTCTCTATTTTAATGGGTTACTTTAAAATTGCTAATAACTATGATATCGCGAATTGACATGGGGTAAATTGGTTATATTGCCACTTTAAACGGTGTTTAAATTAAAAGTGAGTGTGATAATCAAGAGATTCTCTGATATGAAACGTGCGTTAAAGCGGAAACATTCGAAAGCGCATTATACGATGTATAATAAAATGCCGATTATCCGAACAGTTTAGGATAATCCGTATAATTGGACGTTTAAAGGTTTATTTCCGCGTTAACATGAAATAGGAACCATACATTTAAGAAAATATAATTTATAAAATTATTAATTCATTACAAAAACACGTATAAATGTTCCAGTAAGATATAATATCAAAGCGCAACACAATATTTATACTACTCAATCTCAAGTTATCGAGCTAAATAAATTACAGGATAGAGAGTGAAGCATTGAAGCTTGCTCTCATGCATATAAGAACTTCGAAACTTCAGTATCCATCGTATGTATCCTTAGCAAACGCATAGGTTGATGACGTGAGAAGACGGATAACTCAGTATCATGCGCAGAGGCCAGCGTATAGACGGTTATGTTAAAGGCTTTCATTAGATTTTTTATTTATTTCAAGTGCTTCTAAAATACATTTCTCATGCATTGGTCTCTGAAAAATTCTAGCAGTTAAATTTTTTCTAAATTTCTACTGGGTAATTGAAATTCAGAGAATTGAAACGCCATTGTATATTTGACTATATCCACGAAAATAAATGTATATTTTACATTCAGATAGTGACAATCAATTAATCATCGAATAAACGAATTAAAATGTTCGATAAGGTAATCTTGAAGAACCTAATCATGAGAGATGATGGCGCTGTTAGGACTGGATTTTAGCCCGAGTGATATCGTATTACCATTGTTATGATTAGATGAATTCAATGTAAAACTTGCTTTTCAAATAGGTCGTAATAAGATTTTAGCACATTTGTACAAAAATTAGAGCAACATTTATATGGTATAACTTGATGTTATGTTACGGGAGAGTCTAATAGGTCGTTAACTATGATTTTTTGCGAAGAGAATGATCCATCTTGTTTAACTAAAATTAGTAAATGGAAAATATTTGTTAAAAAGTCGTGGCAGGAATAAGTCTACGAATTTGAACGCTTAAAAAACCTTGGGGAGATAGAGATACCTTGTAAGAGATAGAGAGATGTGAAAATTTATTCGCGTGGTGGGAATATTTGAGAAGAGGCGCACCAAGAGATGCTCATGAACAACTCCTCTTACCAGTTTCAGATCTTTTGGTACTGAATTTAAACCGGCCAGTCCCAAATTCTAACGTCGTAATTCATTTAATCGCACACGCTTCCTAGCGCAATAGCCCGCCAAAGACAGATATTATGCATTTATGCCGATCTGAGCTAAGATGGAGACACGGGAGAAAAAAATAAGGAAAATGACGACAATAGTTACGGATAAGTTCGAAGTGTTCACTCACCGCCACGGAATCCCTGGCGGCAATTTGCGGAAGCTCAGCTTACCGCAGAAAGCAGTTCGAAAGCCATTGTTGGGGGGAAGGCGGCGTGGTAGGAGGGAGGGGGGGTCAGAACGAGAGGAAACAAAGGGAAGTAGGACAAAGGATTAGCGGGCGGCCGTGAGGGTTTTAATGCGTTTTGTCCGAGGTAATTGATGTGAGAATATGATATGTTTGCACAAAGGATTCTGACGAAGGGCTGCAATAAAAGAGGTAGAGAACTTGGGTCGGATGTAATTCACGGTCGGAGGGATGAATAGATGCTTTTTGGATGTGAAGGGAGTTTGACGCGGGAAAGTAGTACACAAAGTTTTGTTTAGAGGGGAAGTGTTATGGAGGGAGGTTGAGGAAGGAGTGAATTCGATCCTCGTTTGGGTGCGTGAGGACGGGAGAGAGTTTAAAAAGTAGAAGAAAAAAGAGAGCAGGGAAGGTAATCGGTTTCACTCGCTGGAACTCAACATTATCATCCTCTTCCATCAATTTCTAAAGCAATGTGCATGTAGAAAGAAAAGAGAATGTACCCTATATGACAAAAAAATGTCTTTTTTCTTAAGTTAAACTGAGATTCATGCGTGCTAACAGGATTAGAAATAAGAGAGAAATGCAACTATGACGCGATATCGGAAAAATGCCCGAACTCCTTCGGTAAATGTGTTCCTTTCCCATAAATTTAAGTTTGGCTAATGATGATGCCGGTTTTTATTCACAAATGTTTCGAGGGTTGTTAAAGGAATTTAGAGTATTCAAAAACATTAAGTAATGCTCCGCAGCGCTCTAAATAGCTCGATATCATTATAACAAATGTAAATTTGTAATTGAAGAATAATTTCCTTTATTCTAAGTAAACAGTTGTTTAAAAACGTAAAAACTCAAATAGATTATTTCATGACTAAAGTGTACAACATAAAGATCAATATAAGGATTTATTAAATAAATAAGATAATTATTCTGAAACTGTTGAAAAAAATATTTTCAATATTTTTATACTTCATTCTCAAATTCACAATAGAATATTTTTCATGCAGGAATAGGGATTTTCCAGAATTTTCACATTGATATTGTCGTTTTCACTATTCTTCTATATAAGATTTTGTATCTTTGGCTATGCTTTGCATAACGGGTAGTAAGTTTCATCGATATCTATTTTTTATGAAAAGCAGAATTTTAAACAAAAAGAGAATGATCGAGCTCACCTTACGGCTGAAATAAAATTTAAAAAATGCGTTTTACCAGTAGCCATAAAAAGTTTGAGCAAATTAGGCACTTACGCGAAAACGTGCGGAACAAATTTAATTTATCGATCGAATGGAATGGCACTTTCGGTCGCGATCATGCGCGACATCCACCGTAAAAATTTCCTTTAACTTGTCATCCAAATGTTTGCAGCTCCTCCTGCTTAGCTAATGCACTGTGAAAAAAACCAAACGAAGGAATCCAAACAATTATTTAATTATATATAAAATTTATGGATAGTAAAAATGTCAAGTCTCCAAGAACCAAGCATAATATTTCATAGATAAAACCTAAATATATTGAGAATATCAAAGATTCTTAGCCATTTTTCCTCTTGTGTCAGGCTGGGAGTTTCTGCAACTGATCCTGATATGCCGAACTCGAAGCCAAGTGGTCAGAGGCAGCAGTTCACGGTCCTAAACACTTTAAATTTAGTCCGAGAGCGGGAAAGATAGAGTGTGTGGAGGAGGGGAGATTTTCAGTGGAAGTGGTTCCTTCTTTTCCTCTGAAGTCCAAAGTCTGGAGTAGCACCGTTGCCCTCGGGTAACTTGGTGACCGAACATGTGCCATCGGGTCGATAGGACCCCAACCACAACTCTCCTGTGAGGAGCCTCTTCTTCTTACTTCCACCCCTCCTCTTTCTCTTTTCCTCTCTATCCTCCCTCTCTCTCTCTTTCCACCCTCCTCCCTCTCTCTCTCTTTCCACCCTCCTCCCTCCCTCTCTCCCTCCAACCACTAAAACCTTTCTCTTCGTCCTGTTCATGCCCGGCTTCGAGCTACCCTACTTCGTTTCACGTGGAGGTTTTCACGGAGGCCCACCTACTTCGACCAGAGAGCAAAATATATGTATAAATGCGGAAACACACACAAAAAACTTTTTTTTAAAACCTCTATGCGCATATTTATATATTCACAAGACTCAGATTATCACCAAGCTTAGCGATTTATTGTTATCGATGATAACTAAGGAACGTCGCCATCCTGTTATTTCTGTGTTGAAAGAGAATTTAAGATGTTTAACGTTGAATTTATTCCATAATTTCACCATGATTCCGTCCGTCTGTGTGAAATGGTATCACCTTTTGTATGTCGTTGTCCAAGTGTCTCGCCTGGTGATCAATGTTATCTTTAAAAAGCACGAGTCCAATCTCTCTTCTGCAATGAGATTCATCAAACCGTTCCCATTGGCCCTCATTTATACAGAAGGTGGAATTATCAAACGATAGCGGAATTCACGGTAAATATCGTTTGATTGTTAATAGACATGTTTTAAGGACCTCATTAGTTACATCTGCCCAGTGAGTCTCATTATAATATCATCGCTGTAGTTCCGTAAGGGAATAACATATTTTTACTCAAAGAATTAATAATAGAACATCTTGCCAATTTTTAAAATATCCCTATGAAAGGAAACACATTATATCTAAGGAATATTAATAGAGAGGTGGTGACTCAAGAAAATAATTTCATAGGGAGATCAGCTTTGGTAATAGTTGGATAATGTTGCGGAATTTGCCACGGGTGGCATTTGTAAGCAAGTGAAATTGTTATCCTACATTAGGGATGGCAAATACGTAGCACGCGTGCCAGAAATGGCAAACGTAAGGTTGTATTTTCTGTATGAAACATGAAGTTTTTTAAAGAAAGAGTAAACTAGTGGCACACGAAGAAAAATTCTGGTGGATCACAGTACTTTCTTGGCACGCGACTCGAAAATCATTTGCCATCCCTGTCCTACATCTTATGCGACCCGCGCGACACGGAGCTTTAAATGAAATTGTCTTCAAATAGAACAGTGGTGCACAACCCGCGGCCGCTTACGTAAACTTCTAAAATTAAAAAACAAAATACAGGTTTTTTAAATAGTTTGGGGGAACTAACCCGATTTGTATGGGATCATCCATAAATTACGTTACGCTCTAGGGAAAAGGGTGGGGGATTTCTTCTCTCGAGTCTAGGGAAATTTTCATTCTACACTTTATTAAAATTAGATATTTCCTGTGATGTTGAAACCAATTTTTCGGAACTATTCAATAAGTGCATTTACTTTTCACTGGCAGTAGATGAATCGACAGATGTCACATCAACCTCTCAAATGTGTATATTCGCACGTGGTGTAACACCAGATTTTGAAGTGTATGAAGAACTCGTAGAGCTCTATCCGTTGAAAGATCAGACCAAAGGATCTGATTTGCTTGAGGGATTGCTTAAAAGTCTTCACAAGCATAATATGGATTTAAATAAACTTGTGGAGATAGTTACTGATGGTGCGCCTTCTATGACAGGTGCTCAAAACGGGATGGTATCTATTCTGTCCAAACGTCCAAAAGTTGGGGCTCAGAAATGAATTGATAAAATATCACTGCATAATTCATATGAAAAACCTAATTGGGAAGGATCTAGGATTTAGTAAAGTTATGAGTAATGTTTTAAATACAGTCAACTTCGTCAGATCACGTGCGCTAAACCACAGACAATTCAAAGCTTTTCTCGAGGAAATTGAAGCTGAATATGGCGATGTTCTGTACTATTCTGAAGTATGGTGGATTAACAGAGGCAAGGTTTTGCAACGTTTTATATCACTCTTCGAGGAGATAAAAATGTTTCTGACAGAAAAGGACAAGCAGTAAATCATCTCGATTATCCAATGTGGGTATGTGACTTGGCACTTTTGACTGATATTACTGCACATTTAAACGAATTGAAATTGAGATTGCAAGGTAAAAACCACCTGATATTTGAACTTGCAAACAATGTATCAGCGTTCCAAATTAAATTATCATTATTTCGGGAGCAACTGTTGCAGAACAATACCTGTCAGTTTCCTAACTGCCAAAAAATATTTTAAAAATATAATGTGAATAATTTCAAATATGCCACTCATATAGAACGTATCCAGCAGTCATTCAGTGAGAGATTTACAGACTTTGATAGGGACAAAACGTTGTTAAAAACATGTGCGCCCCTTTGAAGCCTCATATAAAGACGCTGACTCCAGTTTACAGCTCGAACTCATCGATCTTCAGAGTAATGATGAACTGAGGTCAAAATTTAAGGAGGGAATTCTGCCTTCCTAAAGAATCCTAATCAGATCTACGACGGATGACAGCTATTTGCACAAGTCTGTTTGGAAGCACTTATATATGCGAACACGCTTTTTCATTGATGAAATTAATCAAATCGAAATATCGGAACCAGTTGACGGGTGAAAATCTGTGTTCAATCTTGTGTCTAAGCACAACAAACATTACACCAGATATTAAGCGTTTAACAACGGCATGCAGGCTCAACGATCGCATTGAGGCAAATTAAATTCAATTTAAAATAGAAAAGGTTGATTGATTCTATTAATTTGGGTCAGAGCTTTCTTATTTAAATGGAAAGTTTAATTATGCAGAAAATTAAGTTGTAATTATTATTATTATTATTTATAATCATTATTTAATAAAAAATAATTAAATCCCATAAAATGTAATAAAATAAGTTTTAATTAAGATTTTCCTTAAATTTGCAAATTCAATGTAATTTTTTTCATAATGCGGCCCGCGGACTCGGATAAAAATGTGAAATGTGGCCCTTTGATAGAGAAAGGTTGTGCACCACTGAAATAAAAGTACCAGGGGTGCCGACCTGAGATATTTTGGAGCCCCGGGTGAGAAACGCCTCAGCACCTCCGTCCGTAAATTTATGTTAAGATATTTTTTGAAAAACTTGTTCATTTATTCATTGCTCCATACAATCGTAAAATAGTTGATAATGAAAAATAAAAGAATTTTATATAGATTCCGACCTGTCTCGCGATATAAATTGGTTTCCAACAATTATTCACTTGCAATCATGGATGGATTAGGAAGCCCATGGGCGGTCCCACGCACAGCACGTTTATGGTCCCACCCAAATCATAAAATTTTAACTAGTAATTGCAAGTTTTGTGATCTGTGTGGTAACACTTGGAAAGGGTTTCGGCGAGACGAAATGAGATTGGGTCGGCACACTGTGGATCCCCTTTTCCTCTGTACCCCACGCACTTCATTGCCATACGTACCGCTTAATCTGACTCTGTGAACAAATAAACTACAATAAATCAAATGCTTAATATAATCGGCTTTGGCAACGGCCATACAACTATGAAAACACCGGTTCTAGTCCGAATACCGAAGTTAAGCATAGTATGGGCCCGGATAGTATTTGGATGGGTGACCTGGGAATACCGAGTGCCGCTGTCATTTTTGCAAAGTTTATTATTTTATGAATCCTGTCGGTACGATTGCTGTTTTTTTCGGCTTATACCATATGAAATATTTTCATAATATTTGATCGAGTGCATTTTGTCGAACTGAATCCGCGAAGCTTTGATAAAAATCGACCTATGGTATTTTATACAGTAAATATTATATTCTTTTGAATAAAATATGGCCATCAAAACTTTCAGATGGAGTTTCGACGCTAAAAAATTTGTAATAAGTTCCACTGAAAACCCTTATCCGGCCCGCCGGAACCATCGCAATTTTTAATGTGGTCCGACGTGTTAAAAGGTAGCACATGCCTTTAATAGAATATGCCGAAGAAACTGATACTTTAAGTATTCCAATAATTTGAGGAAAATAGAAAAAACAACTACTCAGTCAACAAGAAGAATTATGGATTCTAAAATGATTTTGGGGTTGAGTTAGTAGTCAGGAGCGTTATCTAATAGTTTTATGCACGAACCTCAAACGTAAACGTTTTGCCGAGAGTGTATGAACTGCATTGCCCACCACTTCCGATGCTGGTGGTGCAACCAGGGCCGGATTAAGAGACCCATGGGCCCGATGCACAACACGTTTAAGGCAATTATTTTGACAGGTAACAGATTATTGCAATTTTTTTTACCCGTGCGGCAACACTTGGAAAGGGTTTCGGCGATACTGGATAGGGGCGGCCCACTGTGGGTCCCATTGTTTTCTGGGCCCCACGCACTACATGGTTTTCCTCCCGCTTAATCCGGCTCTGCTTGCAAGTAATGAACAGATAGATGATCGGGTTAGCGGCCCCGATGATTTGGCACAACCGCCGGTAAACATGCTTTCTCTAAAAGCGTTACAACACAGCGTGGAAATATAACCATATTCTGAGGGAAGGAAGGATTTTTTTGCGTCATCGACTGGACACCTCTATAAGCTTCTGAGCATAAAAATAAAATATCGAATCTGTTTTGAGTGGACACTCATCATAGATAATGTGATAATAACCGAAAATCAATGAACACGAAAGATTGGATTGACAAAAAAGCCTTTCGGTTTTATACTTATAGAGGTGGTTGGTCTTGTCATTATTATACATTCCAGATATTTTTATAATAGTCAAAATTAAATTAGATTTTGGCAGCGAGATAACCTTTCTGCGCAGTGCAGTATTTTGACATTTAATAGGATATACCAAAATGGTTACGGACCGTTTGAATATATTCTGAAGCGGAAGATTTGCGTCAACACGTCCTCCCTATGGGATTTCAAATGTCTCCATCGCGCACCCGGTTGTCAGACGCAAGTGTATGGCGCCACTTCCGTGCATCTGTCGCTCACCTGGCTGTCGGGCGCGTAACTCCGCCTCCAGCACCTCGGCGTGTCCGACGCAAACTTCCGGGTCCGGGGACTCCGGAAAGAAGTCGCAGTCCAGGTATTCTGGGAGGGTGAGGCCGAATACTTCCAGGAAGAAACCGCAGCGCCGCTTCGTCTCTGAAAATAAAACAGAGTCGCCATCATAAATCTCTGCTATATTACTTTGAGTGCAATGAATTTCATATTAAAGTCATACACGTAACTGATTAACCCATGAGCTTCGAGATATATGCCGAAAATGTTTTTGCTAGAAATCCCCTCTCAGCTTTATATTATTTACAAACTATCAAAATTTAAGTATAATACGTTTATTTTGTATCTTTAAGGTTCATTACGGAAAGAATTACGAATAAGTGAAGTAATCAATTACTAATTTAAAGCTAATATATTATAAAAGTTCATGCACTGACAAAAATATTGGCTGTTAAGTTCTTTTACAGATTATTTCAGAGTCGAAATAATTTCCTGACTTTTTATAAGAGTTAGCTATGATAGAGAGACCGAAGACATACTCCGTGTCTTGAAATATTAAAAATTGACTTCAAAATATAATAAATCTGCGGTAGAAATTTTTTAACACAGAATTAAAATTTCGAAACTTATTATACTATTGAATTTCGCTTTGAATGTATAAGAGAGAGTGTTTTATGATGAAACTAATTGCCACCTAATCCTCAAGATATATTTACAGAAACGAGCATTTAAGAATCGAGCGCTCACCTGCGCACAAGGTTTTGCACGGTCTAACGAGCCTCCCCTGAGCTCCGCACTTTGGGACGAACACGGAGCAGAGGAAGAGCGGTGCCAATTCGTAGCAGCGGACATCCACAACCGCTCCGTAAACCTCCAGTTCCTGTAAAAAAATCGTTTTCTAAAAGTACGAATCCACAAACAAGAATGGAGCGCCATTAAAACTTGGCAATACTGAGGTTTCAAAAACCACCAAAGCCTTTATTCCATTTGAGAATTTTCACGTCTTTATCGTTCTATATGTGATGACACATCATGGGTAGACTAGTATTAATTGCCACGCATTTAAGACATTCTTGTGAAATGGTCCATCTTATGTCGTAATTATTGAGAGTCTGAAAAATTTAGAGGGAAGTTTGAAACCTTCGCTTTGTATTCTCTGATTTGTTCCTCTATCGCAAGCACTGCTGATTACAACTTGGTTGATCTTTTTTTAACTTTGTGTACGGAGTTTTGTCGGATGATCACTTTTTCATATATTTTGGTAAGCCATCGTTTCTTTTTCGTCATATTTTCCAGAAATCTTCTTAATTGTTGGACTTGTGAGTGGTGGTCTATCGGAAAGCCTCTTCCTAAACTTAATTTTCACGCCAACGGTTTATTTGGTTTCAATAAATTTATTACTAATAAATTCTCCGATTTTCTGTAAATTGGTATGCTATTGGATAAATTTACTAAAAATTACGAGTTGTAGAATCCGATGACATATCACAGAACGGTCTAGCTTTGTTCAATAAGAATATATAGCTGAATTAAGTTGTTATTTTAACTGAACGTAAACGGATTGTTTCCGTGTAAGTTAACAAGTGAAAACCAAACAGTAGGACGGTAGTGCGGGGAGCGATCATGGCAATTGTATTTCTCTGGTTGTTGAAGACTTCAAAAGTTGGAATTTGTTCGGGTTCAAAACTAATTAATGGGTTGATTCAGATTTAAATCTCGTTCGCAGTAAAAATGAGCTCGAAATATTTTCCCCGCATAGATATATCGAAGTCGTATTTCGAAATTTTAATAATTAAAATTAATATCCTGTTCACTTGTTCCACGTAAATTAAACGGAGAAAGGAATCTGGTATTGAAATGGGACTTGGAAGTGCTCAAAGGAATAAAGAGGAAAGGTCATAATGAGGCTGTTAGGCGAACGACTATTGAGGATAACGAGGGGGTTATCAAAGTATGTATCATAGCAAATGCAGATAAAGCGATGAGATCTGAAAGAAAATAAAGAAGTCGTGGGTAACAGAATAGATTATTAAAAAGGTATATAAGAGGAGAAGATGGAATCAGGTTAATACAGAATATGGAATGAAAATGCATCGATAATTAAGATTAATAATATTAGGAGGGAAACCAAACAAGTTGAAGTGGGAAGGATAATGTGAAGAAATGGATGAACTGCAAAGATGAGGCAGAATAGATTTTCTATATGGTGAAGTGAAGGAGATTGCGGGAAAGTAGAAGGGAAATGCGTTGGCGACTATTAGGATAAAAACGGTTAATTTTTAATCGAGCCGGATCTTTTGCCGTTCTTTTGCCAAACCTGTGCCACTTACTGGCCATAATTCTCTCATTTTATTTTCAGCACCAACACGAGAATTAGTGTGTTTAAGGGAGTAAACACCGCACTTCATACCTATTTTTCAGTTTGAAAATTTGGATACGATTTTTCGGAAGTCGTTACGATTCAAGTCCCGCTTTCAGCAAAATGGGCTGTATTTCCACACACGCTACAAATCGCGTAGATCGCATTTGAGAAACATCCTTACCGGTTCATAGATAATAAAGTAATGCATACATTGGAATTGGGTTAATTTATGATTGGACTTTTTTGTGAGTCATTACAGAATTCCAACTTTTTCACCATAAAATTGGATTAGGCGAGATTCATTACTACTCGCATAAATAGAGAAATCTGTGATTTATGATTATGAGAGATCCTTGCTAAACGGGGAATTTGTCCAGAAATCAGGAAATTCTTGCGTTTTCCCACGTTACGTCAGATTGTCAATTCATTCGGAATAAGGCAAAGTACGATTAGAATTGTAATACACATTTTTTATTAAAGAACATACTTTCGAAAGTAGAAAAATGAGTAGTGCAAACTATAAATTCACCACATACGTATATATATATAACCGATTTGGTGATTGGCAAACATTAGGAACACCACGATCCCAGAGGACTACGCTTAAAATAATTTTAAACGCTTAATTTTGTTCTGTTCTTGGAGGAAACTGGCCTCTTCGATGTGACAAGCAGCATCGTTATAATGGGGTCTTACTGCATTTCAGTTTTCTAACTTGGACCAGATTAGCACTTTTCTTTGTTCATAGTAATTTTTTTATTTAGCGGCATTGTAAGTAAATGCTTAATGATTTTTACTAGTTTTAGTTTTTGGCATCGCTGTTTGTTATGTATCCTCTTCTTCAATGAAGTGATTTTCGGCTCTTCTTAAGAATTTATTCAGTCCTAATTCACTGAATTCACTCCATTTACGACTCCAACCATTCGATTCCATCCCCCGTCCTTTACTTCCCCTGTTCCTCTTATAAGTCATTGCTTGCGCCAGAAAATTATAAACGATTTATTTTCTTAAAATTCGCATTTACAAATTATCAACTTGAATGAATAAATTTTATCATCCCAATATTGTTTACCAGAATAAAAATATTATCGCTTCACTCTGTCGAACTTGTTTGCATCGGAGCAGTAAACCATTTTAGATTTCATTACAGCTTGAAATTAAAAATGAAATAATCCAATACGGAGCCCCGAAAATTTCCAGAAAGAACGGAAATATATAAAACAATTGGAATTCGCCGTTGCCATATACTAGCTTGACTTGCTATAAAGGTAACACTAAAACTATTTTGTCCCTTTGGGGGGAAATAACCATCGGTTTTATGGACGTTGCATACAAAACGGTTACATGGATATTTTAAAAAAAGTGGAATGCGAGTATTTCTGTTTTCGGCTGTTGTTTTTCTTACCTGCTGGGCGTCCCTTTGCGTGAAGTGGCCCATGTAATTTGGAAACATGGTGTAGTTATACGGCAAGTGGTGGCGGTGACAGAAGGACACTATGACCGGCAGACACAGTCCTGCAAAAGATATTGTTTTCTTCGCCTTAATATTATGAATAGCGAAGAAATTTCAATTCAATTCAATTCGAGAAAAATGAAATTAGTTTTACGAATCGGAACGCTTCGTTTTCTTTATGTACAAAAATAACGCAAAAATTTATGGACTATTCATTTAGCAATCTTATTTACTTTGTTACCCATTTTCCGCATACACTTTTCGACAATAACTATTTTACGGGTATAAAGCAAGATGGCATCCGAGAACGTTTATTAGATTAATTTTAAAGTCGATTTAAAATAATTTTGGAATATCGTTAGAAGGTTTTATTCTGTTTTATATACACGAAGCTATAATTATAGTAATAATTAAAATTTTTCAAAAGTAAAGTCTAATAATCGTTACTGCGATGGAACAGACATGGCTTACAAATCAGAATATACCTTTCTGAATTTAAGCATCATCATAAGCAAAGAGGTTTTCACTTAAAAATCATTAATGTTATATTAACGAAATGGCTTGCAAAATCAAGATTACTATTAGGAAGTTAAGACTTTTTACTTTTGATATAAATTGACAATAAAAATTGTGCCACCAGGAAATAAATAATAGATGCTCTCACCTGGTGCGGGATTCGTTTGGTTCGGGAGAATGGTTATCGTAGTGGTGACCGTCTTGTTCACATAGCGCACCGTTGAAGGATAGGCTGCTGGCGATGAAAGATGGAGAGGAAGGGAGAGAGGGAAGTAGAGAAAAGTTTGCGTTTTGTCAGTCACAGAAATAAATTGCTATTTACATTAAAAATTACATTAGTATTAATTTTTACATACTGCTTTAACTAGAGAACTGATTTTTTCGTATGTCGAATATTTATTGATGTTTAAGATATTACAAATGAAATAATAAAAAAATTACCGTATTCGCTCGACTATAAGACGGCCTCAAATATGAGACGACCTCCATTTACAGAGGTTATCATTGCCGAAATGTTTTATATAGCATTCTGTAGCAACTAAATTTAACAAGATTTTGGAGTTATTTTATTCAAATCTCTAAATATCGTCATCAAAATGTGCAATACAAAAATAAATATGATTTAAACCACGCAGGCTAGTCAAACTTTTGTGTATTTATTACTTGTCCGCGAATATAAGACGACCATCAAATTTCATTAAAAACAAAAAAATCCTCGTCTTATAGTCGGGTAAATGCGGTGTATACGAAAAGTGATGGACCGCACTTCGTTATAAAAATTGTATTGTCGCTTTTTCCTTTCAAATAGAGTGAAATGCACGAGGAAGAAGAATGGATCTTGTCCTTCGTATTCATTCATTTTAGCCATCTTTGGAGTGCTCTGTGACCTTCGTATCACAGAATATGTTCTCGTAGTTGCTAATAATACACGGTCCTCCAGAAAATAATTCCAAACTTTAAATAGCTACATTTATGTCGAAATTGATCACCAAGGATCGATACTCTCTCTTTCTTCGAAAGTCTCGATTTCCCGAAATCGGAGCAATATGGTGGGTCATTAACGCACCCTCAAATCAAAATGTAGCTACAAACTACCGCAATCGGAATGGTAAATTTCATAAAACCCGCCTTTCCCTCAAATTACCTGCCATTTAACTGAGATAAACAGCAGAGCGGTTTTATAAAATACAACTCTGCGAGCCCTCCCCACGAATAACCGTCCGTTTCTATAGCTGTCCCACCCAACCCGTCTTCGCATTCCACCCTCGCAACGCCCAACCCCGGCCGTGAACAAAGGACGAGAGAGGAAATTATTTTCAGCGAATATGTTACTTTGGAGTATTTGATCGATTCTCGGGCGACTGGTATTCAATCTCTGGAATTTTATTTCCGCTCATTTCTTTTTTATCGTCTTTCGTTACCCGCGTCCCGTCGAAATCGACACAATGGCGTTTATTGGCCCAAATTTCCGCTGATAGGTTCGGAAACGATTCGAAAGGAAACCTTCCCGTTCCACGTGGCCTCAAATCGGTTACATTGCACGGGAATGTGTTTTCCCTCTCTCGCGGCCGTAAAGGCAGAGAATAAGCGAACATCAGCCTCCCTAATATACGACACGCGTTATAGCGGTTTTAGGCCTCTATTCGTCTTCTTCTATGGACGGAGTGGAAAACTCCGTTTCCTTTATTATTCTTCTCTGCGTCGCTTTGAGAGAAAAGTCATATCGCCTCGCTGCCGAGATTTTCTTGACTTATAGCCGCGAAACGAAAAATGGTCGCATTAAATCCTTAAACGGCGTTGGAATTTGCATGGCAGCTCGATATCAACGTTATTCGGAGCGAATTTTTATGTTGGCGTATATTTTTCCTTTCTCTGCGCATTGGATCTCTCGACTATCAGCTCCGAGAGAATACAGACGCTCCTTGGGGAGGAAATTTCAGCTGCAGGAGAGGATTTAGTGGCTGCAAGGCACCAAGCGGCAGTGATTTGCGGGGCCCACAACTTGCTATTTCTTAAAACATATAGCTAAATTTCCCGTATAAAAATAGGCTATCAAATCCTTAATAATTTATTTACCAGCGGAGTCAATATTGGGAGATAAGTAAAACAAGGCTGTTGTATTTATTTAATGTTTATGGAGAAAGGTTAATGTAGGAAGTGCCAAAAGGCATAGAAAATTTCAAGATTGGAGAAAGATTATAAAAACAGAAGTTTCAGGCTGTAAATACTTTGGAAGTGCCATAACTAGGGAGGTAAATGCATCGTTGAAGTAAGGACTGAGATAGCGAAAGCAAAAACCGCTTTAAGAAGAGTGAAACTCCCGCTGACGGGAAAATAAAGGGAGATATACGCAAGAAATCCATTGTTTTCTGTGTAATGGTATCTCTATTATGTATGAAACAGAAAAATGACACTATTAAAAAGCTCCGAAATGTGAGCATAGAGAAGAGTGTTTAAATGTTAAAAATCTGTTTGGAAATTTATTGAATGTACTTGTAACAGCATTTTTAGCACATTATCAAACTCAAAACATTGACCTCTAAATTCTTTTTTCACTACTGGTAAGATAAAAAATCGCAGTGTAGTAGTGTTGGTGAATATATTGGATGACCCAATTTTTTGGTGGTTTGTAGGGAAATGTAAGAGCGACGCAGTATTCTACCATATTCAGTAAGATGGAAACATTTTTCATGGGTTATACTAATAGTGAACGTCTCAACACATTAGAGTATTGCTCGTCGCTTACTCCTTGATCTGTTGGAGCGCAGAGGCTATAAATGACCCCCTGACTTTGTCAAAAAGAACAAGATGCATGACTTTAGCACATCGATGAAACTTCGCCTTCTGAAGTCGGGAATAACGGCGTTTCCACTGAGAACTTTGGTATTGATGTGATGAGACCACGACTCGTAACAAGTGAAAATTTGTCTAAAATATTGTACCTCGAAAAGGTTTCACTTGTGTCATTTGGATGTTGCAAGAACTTGCCAATAGATTGGTGGCGTAAGTTTCAGGGACCGATGACGTACGTATGATTGTATGATTCAGGGACAAAGTAGTTTAAGTAGGTTGGCATAAAAACATGGGAACATTTGGTGTAAGTTCGGTGACATAGGTTTTATGCGGAAACTATTATGGGTGGACTAAAATTTTGGGATGTTTTAGGTCATATTTGGAGGCACAAGTTTTAGGTACAAACTAGTATAATACTAGGTATTAGCCGCCAATATGACGGGTCGAAATAATACATCAAATATGGAAATTTCAAAAGATAATTTTTATTCTGTTCTATAATGCGTTTTCAATTGTTTTTCTTTTCTGAATTTAATGCCTTAAGTTAGGTGCACTATCTGTGGAGCCTTTATCGAGGTGTATATGACGGGCTATCATTAGTTTAACTTAAAATAGTTGCGTTAAAAATGAGTAAATGACTATCGAAACGTCATGTGACGGGCTTTCTTTAGTTAAACTTAAAGTAGTTGCGTATATTCTTCCACGAAAGAGAATGAATGTTTATTTACGAATATGTATTTACGAATGTTGTTTACTTCGGTTGCTATGAAAATCATTACCCTCTCCTTCCTTCTCACTCTCGTATTAATAGCATTCAAATGATTAAAATAACAATACGTAGAATTTCGAGGTCTAACATTGTAATTGGTAGGCAAGACAGCATCCCGTTAAAATGGTAAGATTTCCCAAAACATGTCAATTATAAACGTTTAACATGAGTGGAAAAAGTTGAACAGAATAAGAAACTTTATAATTTTTATCTTCAAAATGGTTCATATCTGAAGATTATAGGTGAATTCTTTCTAATTTTAATTTAAAAAAGAATGAAAGCCTGCACAGTGGCAGATCCATACAAATTTGACAGGGGGTCACACAATAAAAAATGTATAAACAAACAAACATTATTATGTGTTCTTGTAAGTTTCTACATGTGATGCGGGAATAGGGTTGCCACCTTTTCCTCAGAGACAACCCGAAAATTTCCAATATTGAGCTGAATACAGTTGAACCTCCTTAATCCGGCAACCTTGGGACCTGACCGAAGCCGGATTAGGGATTTTGCCGGATTACGGGAAGTATCTAATCCTATTATTAAGCCTAGCCCATCTCTTAATGATATTACACGTTTTAATGTAGTAAATATTAAATTAAATGCATAGAATGTTATTTAAACATGAGTTACAATAATAAGATAATAAACAAAAAATTAAGATACGCAGTGCGTTTTATTTTATGAAGGCGAGGCGAATGAGACGCTTTTTTAACTGCTGAGAGCTAACTACATATTTTACAGACGTTCCAACGACAATTGCGACAGGCGAATCTATTTTGAATAGCAGGGGAAGTTGGTTTGATCGGCGGAGAGCTAAATTTACAAATAAAAATTGTTATTGCGTATAGATTGTCGCCAGCTGGTAATATCAACTCGCCACTGGCGAGCAGGCGACCGTATTTTTCGAGCCGTCCATAACTACTAGTAGTAACTTGTAAATAAAATCCACAAATATACGTTAGACTTATGCATCTTAGCGCAAATAAGAAGTTCATCAGCCCAAAGAGATGATGCAGATCAGGTCGAAGTGGAGCGGCCAGTTTCGGCCGCCTTGGTACGGAGAGGGATAACCATACATTTAAAAGTCAGTACGGAAAGGATTAAGCTCAATTACTCTTTTGTTACCCATACAGAAGTTGAAATAACATTTATACTACGTGGTTGGGCATTGGGAATGAATGCTATAAATTTATACTAATACCTATATAATTTTCAATTAAATATTTGCGGGTCTGACGACGGGGGAGGGGGGGGGCACATGCTCCGGTGCCCCCCTCCCCCCTTGGATCCGCTACTGAGCCTGCATATAAAAAAGTCGATTTTATTACGCGTTATTTTAATGGGAAATGGAAATGTCTTCCATTGGAGTCGAACCCAGGACTTTTTTAAAGATTTTTTTTCGTCTTCGCATTAAAATATGTAAATCGAGCATACCTGCAAAATTTAGTCTGCAGGGCAGGGCCACCGAGAGGGTGGGGATACCGGGGCAAAATCCCCGGGGCCCGGCCCTCTGAGGTATTAGGATCTGTCATAAGGTTTTCCTATCGCAATACGCGGGTGCGACCAATACCAACGGCCGGCATTTTCTCCATTTCCCATTTCCATTTCTATTTCTCAGATTTGGATTTGGGTTTTCCCAACTCAACCCACTACTTTTTTATCACCCCTTAGCACCCTGAAGCTTCTCCCCACTATTATTTTTCTCTCCTTCGGAAAATTCCGTCCGGACCCACAAGCACTCGGAATGTCGTCGTACGGTCAGTTCTAAAGAACAATACCGTTTACTCCCAATTTTTTAGAGATGAGAAACTAAATTTTATTCGTTGAATCGTACAATTACGAAATCGCGACCATTCAATAACAAACTTAATGTTACGCTATTATAATATACAACCAAATTTATACGTAAATATTATGAAGGACAAAGTTGCGATGTTAGTAAAAAAAATCAGGAGGAATCTACAAAAATGCCTAGAACGCAAACACGGAACGATTATGGTGGGGAGCTCCCCTTCCGAAGATGGATTATCGGTACGGCCCCTAGAAATGTAAATTTTATAAAAATTTATTAGTTAAAGTACTATAGGGACATCAGGCGATCGCCATTCATTCATACTAATGGTAAGATCTACTCTCATTTTATTCCTACTTTTTGACTCTGTTGCAGCGAAAGATAGCAATTACTTAAAAATGTCACGGGGGACCTCACAATACAAAGTGTAGGAAATTCCGATTCAAATGTGGTCGTCTATTATGACAAGTACCTATTGTTTTTCGCGTTCCTTTTTTGGTACTAAAATATATTTTAGGTGTTAATTTGGAAAAACAAATTTAAAAACCATGACGTAATTTCGCAAAAAAATTAATGATGAAAAACCTACACTTATCGACGGCAATTAAATTTCGTCGTATACTTGATTTTTACATATTTGCTGTTTATCGAAATTAATCGAATTATACCAAGTCTAATTATGATGTGATACGTATAGTACCAACATATATTTTATATGTAATTTTGATAAAAAATTTTAATTGGATGGAATTTGACAAATTCTGTTTATAATACTGCGAGCTAATGCCGTGGAGAGGGGGGGAGGGGGAGTCGGCTGTCCTGGGCCTGCCGAGGGGCCACGTTCCCTTTTTGAACTTAAAACAGAGAAAGGGGCCCTGGTAATGCTATATGCTCCAGGGCCCGCTCTGGCTCTCGGTGGCCCTGCTGCAGGGGCAACACGGTTTAAGTTGGGTGGCATAAGTTTCCGGGGCTTCACGTCGTGCTTTTGGTAGTATACGTTCAGGGACAGTCTGCTGTAAGTTGGTGGCATAAAATCAGGGAGACATTGGCCGTGAGTTTTGTGCCATACGTTGCAGGGGCAGATTGTCGCAATTTGGGTGGCATACAATCAAGAAGCATTTGGTCCGTTTTGTGTTAAATGCATACGTTCAAACTAGTGTAATTTGGGTAGAATGAACGCGAGGGACAGCTGTCTCACTTTTGGAGGCATACGCTTGAGGGGAAAACATATAGATTGATCGGTTTCAGGAAGAATTCGATGTTAGTGTGCTGGTATACTTTTCTGGTAAAGCTGGCTTAGGTTGATATCCTATAAATATACGAGGAACCCACAACACGGAAAACTTGCGTCGTGCTTGACCGCATTCAAAATAGCCTAGAGTTAAGCAAAATGCCGCTCGATGCATTTTTGCTTTTTATCCATGATTTATGACATCTACTTCGCTGTCATCCTGTAGCATAAATCATTGTGGGAAATACCATAAGTCACGCAATAAATATTTCCCAACGGTACTGAATATTTTTCTCAAGCTGATACGACGGTTAATTTTAATCAAGTCATCGATTTAATTGACTTTTGAATCAGATCGTGATGTGGCGGTAGACCAATTCGGTGGTCACTCCGATTCACGCACACCTCTCAGAAAATCATTTATGCCACCCAAACGCTCTACAATGATACGGACAAAACTGTTGAATTTACTTCCGATTACTTAAAACTTTTGCGTAACTGTTTTGCCAAATATACTAAAAAATTACTGCATGTCGTGGTATTATTCGTAAATCCAAGATGGGTATCCTAAACAACACCGTTGAAAACCCGCACAATAAAAAATTGTAAATAGTTGAAATGATTTATGTAGCGCAAAATGAGTTTGCCCTCCTATTGGGACTGGTTGTGATATTAAGGTTAAGTTTGGATTTTACGTACCACGGAAGTAAGCCGCGAGGCCGGCGGCTATTACGAGTAATGCCACAGCGTTGAAGAGAACCTGTGCGAGGCGGAAGCGAAGTCTCAGGTGACGCAGGTGACGTCTCCCTCCTGCCAGGCGGTGAGACGCGGAAGGTCGCCGCATGTCACGTATTATCTGTGGAAGATTTAGTTTCGGAAAAAAGAATGTGTCAGTAACGCCTAAAATGGAGATGATCGAACCAGTCTTTTGAGAAATGCTATTCGTATGTTATTAAACAATCGAAGAGAAATTGAGTGAAGGAAAATAGGTAGTATAAAACAATAATATTTTGAAACGTAATTTGAGAATTTTTAGTTATTTTCTTCTTTTGGTTATTTTCAGTTTTTATATGACAAGATGAACACTATACTTATGCATATAAATTATACACACGGCACACATAAACATGATATAAGTTACAAACACGAAACATAATTAGGTAATTAAATTGCATATTATCGAAAAATGATCATCAGTAGTCTCCATTCTGTTATTCAGAGCATTTTATTCAGAAAATATTGCCATCTGTAGTTCAGTAAATCAGGGACACCATATTGAGTGCCCACAAAATCATTTTATAATGAAGAAATCACATTGGTGCTTATCAAGGCTCTGTAATAGGACTAACGTAGTTCTATATGTAGGTACATATGATTATAGAAAATATGAGTGAAAGTAGGAAATAATTGACGGCGAAAGATTTTTATTATGCTTTAGTTTTAATTTTCATATAAAATGTAATCATCAGAAGGTGACGACAACGAATATTTTATATCGACGTGAAACAAAAATTGAAGCAGTAGGTGATGCCCATCAGGAAATACTATATAATTTTGGCTGTCTCGTGAAAATTATATAACGATACAAGAAATTATATTTGATGATGACCATTCATATACTTTAATATACTGTTTGGAAGAAAATTCCTTTCAGCATTATTTTGATAATAGAAAAGCAATAAATTTTATTTAAGGAACTTAACTGAAATTAAGTGTCATTTGAAGTGCAAAGCCTGAGTCAGCGTTCTAATTTTCTTAAATGGATTTATTTAGTCGGATTTCTCTGTAACTGCATTTTCAAGTGAAAATCTCAACCATGATCTAGTTTACCAGGAAAAGATCTTTGAATGAATTTCAGTGGTGAGGTCGAGGAAGTGTATCTTTGCATTTTTTATTTTCGTTCTCCTTTCAACATTTCATTTCACGCTGTCGTACTTCTGATATGATGAAGGAGCCATAGATAAATTCCTCACCCTATGGTGCAGTGACATCGTTGAGCCTTGGAATTTCACGATAGTCTGGAGGCTAGCCGGGGTAGAGTTGCTCTTGATGAGGGAGTTGCTACCAGTAGTATTCCAAGAGGCCCCTGCACCAGAGGTTGAGGGACCCTTCTTCCCCCCTCCGCTAGCTCCCCTCTTGGGGGCGTGCGGCGTGTTCGGCAGCAAGGGGGCCTTCACCGTGTTGTAACCAGGCGACGGAGAAGAACTCTGGCTGCAACTATCAGTGGATACGGTGGAATCTTGGCGGTACGCGGGGGCCGGAGGGGGCGCGGGGACGGAGGGAGGCGGCGGCTGGCTCTCGGGGGCGGAAGGCGAGGGTTGGGTCGTGGCTGCCACGGAGGGAAGACGTCGCGGACCGGGGGCGCCGTTGGAGGGTGGAGGGGGCACGGGCCTGCCGCATCCCCTTCCCCCACTCGGCGCACCGCCTCCGCCGGCTACCACGCCCCCTGCCCCCGTCACGTTCGCCCTCACGCCCGATCGGTTGCGAGGGCGAGGCGGCGGGGGCGGAGGGGGCATGCGGAGTGGTGGGGGCGGAGGCGTCCTGCTCGATCCTCCGCGGCCGTCGACCCGCCTCGCCCCGAGTCTTCCTCCATCCCCGGAAACGTCCACGAGAACCACCTCTCCACGGAGGGCTACGGCCCCAGTAGCGGGGTCGGCGGGGATCGCGGCCGGCGCGTCCCCGCTTGCCCCCGCCGAGTGAGCGCTCTGCTGCGGCGGCGGAATCGACGACCTCCTGCAGAAGAGAAGGGACTGTGAAATTGTGAAATTATTTGCTATCTTCTTAACAAAATGGTACTTAAACTATGCCAAATTTTTTCATATAGAACACGGGCAGCGAGTCCACAAAAATCGCATAATCTCTCGGCATAATTAGTTTTTTATCCGCTGACCACGTATTGTCCTGGTTCTACTTTCTCAGAATCTGGTCATTCTGCTTTAGAAAGGCGGCGCACAAAGTACTGCACCTCCACATCTACCTTCTCGCTTATTCACTCGGTTGTAAGAGCTCCTCTTGTTCCTCTGTTTCATCTCCTATCGATGGTAGTCTGAGCGCCTCCTACTAGCTTTCTTTGATGGAGTTGAAATCCTCTCGTGTGACTCCATGCACCCAACACACAATAATTCGCACTCGCACCGAGGTAAATATGTCAAGTCCTTCACCGCCTTCCTCCACAACCTCCTCCGACACGCATTCAATATCTTTGGCTCGATTTCTTCAAAATAATCTTTGACGCACACATCTATATATTAGTTTTTACAGAAATTGTTGACTTTCTCCATCTGACCGGAGGTTCTTTTGAATGTTTGAAATGTAGGTAACGGTTATCCCTTTTATCATTGGATGGAAGAGAGAGGAGGTGTTGGGAGTTAGCATAACTGCGTCCACATTGGGACGAGCAAACTATGTATAGGTTTTTGGAGGAGAAACAGGACTTACAATGCTAGGATACTGGACGCCACGTACTTTCTCACTTAATGGTTGTGTCTGTTTTTGAAAAAATCAAGAAATAATTCAGTAATCATCATGGTCCTCATGTTGGGAAGCCAGAACTTAAAGAGATAATGGTTATTTTTTCCTGAAGTTTGCGTGTCTCTAAACCATACCATATATACCATTACCATGAATTTGCTTACTGTGTTCTCACAGACGACAAGAGTTAGATGGTTATTATCCATATAAATCTTCGGAGAATATCTTTCCTGCTTAAGAGGGTAAGAGACAGCACACACTTCCAAATCAACTTTTTTCTGCTGCGTTTAAGACCTGTTATGGCTTATAGACTTTCTTCTGTATTGAGTTGCATATTACACAAAATTATGTTCAACCAATGCAGATTTTCCTTCTATTTTGCGTGATGGAGGTTTCCGTATCTTATAATAATTTCAAAGAAATCCTTTTGTGGCTTAAAATCAGGAGATTCTGGGGTGGAACTGTTTCTGTCATAGTCAGGGGCTCGCAGTGGACGATCCTAGGGACACATGGTTTATTGAGGTTCCTCTTAAACGCACTTTTCTCTTAGTTTGTTCCACAGTTGCCGTCTCTGTAGCCGTGTAGGTCAGCACGCGTGCAGTCAATAGATGAACTAAAACTTCAACATGTTTTTATTGAGATATAAGGAAACAAAGGTGCTATGCCGAAGAGAAAATGAAAAAAAATATCGCTTCAGCATGCGATCGTTTTCACCAGCAGAATCTACGGCGAAGCAGGATTGCAAATAAGTACAAGACTGTATCCTGAGAAAAGAAATAATATATCCTAGCTAATATTAATTATGTGTACAGAAAATCCCCCGCGAGCGAATAATAAAAAACCGCGGATGTTTGAGGTTTTACTATACATTCCTCTCTCATTCTCAGAATACCTACTAGTATTGTATGGTATATTGAAAAAAGTTTCTGCTCATTTAAGCAACAGCTTTTACCTTACGGAAAAATATTTAAACTGAATAGAAAAATACTAAACATGTTCTTAATAGAATGCTGGAGGTTATTTCGAAAAAAACTGTTAGATGGGTAGACTGTCAAACCATAGATTTGAAGTCACTGGAATGACCAAATCAACAACAACAAAAACAACGATGTCCACGACCGTAGTCGAACCCCCGACCCAAAAATTAGGAGTCTGCTGCGCTACCCATCCATTCCACCTCACCCAAGGCAAAGCTGTAAATAAAATCGGTAATATTACTCCGTGGAAACTGCACCGCTTAAACCGCGAACTTTCTTAGAAACATCGATTTCACGTCTCGATGAAACGTATTAGGTCCCCGGAGTGCCCTCGCATCCGCCCGAGGGGTCGTTGTGCGGAACACACACTAAATATAAGCTACCCCATCTCAAGCGTGATCCCGCATAGCAAACCGTCGACTAATATACTCTCGTGGCTGGCCCCGGGCGGGGGCCTAGGGAGTACTCACCCCGGCGGTGGAGGCGGGGGCGGAAGCTGCCTCGGAGGCGGTTCTGGAGGGATGGACATGACGCCGACTGCAGAGAGCGACGTCCTATCTGTGAAGGAAAAAGACTCGTGATGGTCAGCGAAGGAGAATCGGGCTTGGGTAATGAGGATAGACAGACAGACAGAAAGACAGACAGACAGACAAACGACTTTATTTAGAGCGAAATTGAGACTGTGAAGGAGGAGGGGAGGCGAGGAGGGAACGGAGTAGACAGGCAAGAAGGGAAAGGAGGATAGGAACGCTTTTAGGAGGAAAAGTGTTCGAGAAGGGCGAAACTATAATTATTTTTAATGCAACCGTATCTTTTCCATTGACCTTATTCATACAAGTTTTACTATATATATATATATATATATATATATATATATATATATATATATATATATATATATATATATATATATAAAAGAGCAAATCGAGCCGCCAGGAGAGGTTGGAATCCAGATGATACCATGGATGCGGAGTTCCTAGATATATTGAAGAAAGGAACACTAACAAGGGGAGGCCATAATATTAATATTGAAATTCGTAAAACCCTTTTAGGAGGTGAGACTAGAACTGAAATATCAAATATATCTCTCGGCGTTTTTGCCAATGGGCCTTTGTTTAAAAGATATTAACAATTTAAATTCAGGTTTTGATGTGCATATATTCTAACTGTTCCAAAGCTGATCTGATGGATCAAGAAATTAATACTAAAGCATGGAAAACGTAATAATAAACATCAACATCCCAAGCATCAAACATTTCCGTAGATTTATGGTCAGCTGATTAGCCACACAACTTTTATATTAAGATGCGTTCAAATTTCGTTAATTAGTATCCTAACACTAGATATGTTATTAATATGGAAGATTGAGAATCTATCACAACAGATGACACTCACCCCATGTCAAAGTTTAATTTACTTTTAGGTTTTTAGTGCCTTTAACATAAAAGTTCTATAAACTAAAAAGGTTTTTTATTTAATTTATTTCTAGGTTTTTAGTGCTCCCAATGTAAAAGTTGTATAACGTAAAGTAATTTTTATTTCATTTATTTTAATAATCCAAATTAACAATCTCATCCACTTGTTTCCGAGTAAATTAATGGAGGAACGAATTGTTCCTCGATTCTAATTTCTTTTTGACATTAAAAAAAATATTCTGCGTTACATCTCACGGTCGCCTATCCGTATACAAAATGTCAACTTTAAGATCATCTGGAAGTGACAGAGAAAATCGTGATGGAGGTGCTCTTGGGAATTATGATATAATATAGGTAATGTAAGGAAGCGACATTACGATGCGTGATAACCAGTTGAACGGAAAATAGTCCCCTCTAAAAATGACCAAAAATACCAAAAGGTCAAACTCGTGAAATTTGTGAGTTATGGCGAGCGACTGTTGCAGATACGATGCGTGGCCATGGCGAAATAGCGTCCTATAGTCTCCTAAATATTCGATAAAGCATTATTTTACTTAAATTACTTCGTAAAAGAAATATTTTCCCGAAAAAATAAGTAACTTTTGGGATTCGATAATAGAAAAGGGACCAATTTAATTGTAAGAATGTATAGTGATTATAACTGTAGGTTGAGAAGAACTTCCATAACCGTATAATGGAAAATTTTCCAAAGTACCTATTTCGGTAGCTGCCATACCAATATGAGTGAAAAAGTGCCGTGTCATGGGCGGATACTTTTATAGCTCCACTTCACAATAGAGGCCGTGGGTCACAGTTTGCGATTGAGTATCCGCCCAGCAACGATGAGTGCTCGGGACCCAATCCCTAAGATGGTTGGACGATCGGTCTTGCCGTTGATCATTGAATGGAACTGATATATATGCTGTAATTGGCCACATAATATATCGATGTCATTGTAATTTAAATGCTCAAAAATTGTAGCATATATAGCATATATGTATAAATATATGTATAAATATATGTATAAATTAGCTTTGTGTTTTGGTTATCCTATCATATTACAATGGCTTTGTTGTACGCACAGTTAATGTAGCTATTTTAATTCCATAATAATTTTACAATATGTCCACATTGGTAGTTATAGAACGAAGAATATCAAACAAAATATTAAAATTGTAAAATAAGAAGCTGCAGCTGAAGATGAAAAAGCCTTAGAAACAATGTGCGCTTACGTGACCTCAATTACATCCTCCGTGGAGTAATGTTTATTAACTGATATTTATTTTCGTCCGATTATTTTGCCTTTTAGTTTTTCTTAGCTTTGCTCCTACTCAGGGCCGGATTAAGCGGTTCATGGGTCCCACGCAAAACATAGGTTCTGGGCCCCGGCCCAAGATGGGGCCAGATTAATTAGGAGAACCTATAATACTTTCATAATAGTGACAAGAGTTTTTGGACAATATAGGTCAACCGGAAGTGGATGTTTATTCTTGTCGTTTTTCCGTTTTTTTAGTGTCTCCTTTAAAACTCAATTTCCATAAATAGTTGTTATTATAAAAGTTGTAGAGAATGAAATTTGCTGTGCGTTTTGTTTGAAACAATTTTTCGTCAAACCGATAGTTTAATAGATATTTTGGTTTTTCGTCGTTTTTTCCAAATATCTCCTTTAAAACTCAATTTTCATAAATAGTTGTAAACATAAAAGTTGTAGAAAATAAAAGTCGATAGAAGTTTTATTTGGAACATTTTTTTCATAAAGTCGATAGTTTAAGAGATATTTTGCTTTTTCTTCTAAATTTACGTTAAATACGTCACTAAGTGATACCATACCATGATAATACTTTCTAATTGCTGATAGTGGTGCGTACGCCTCCAAGGGTTATATTAATTACTCATAGATACTTTGTTATCTATAGAAGCAGTTGACAATTTTCTTTACTTTTTTTTTGTCTAATAAAAACTATTGAAAATATATTAAAATTATTCTCCAGTGTAATCGCTGATAATTGTTTCTGAGAACGCTGACGTCGAGAGTAATCATATTCATTGCTCTGTATGGAGAAAGTCATGTGTTGGTCTGTCAGCTTTTTATGAAAAGTTCAAAGAATGTAAATAAGCATGAAATTGAAGAAGTGACATTAACCAAAATACAGGTATTAAACGATTATAGTTTAATAAGGACATTGGTTTATTTAAGGCAAAGCAAAGATGTATACGGAATGTATAAACGTTGATAACAAAGTTAACGGATTGCAGGCAGTAGCGCACACAGAATTCTCTCAAGGAGGAAGGGCACAAAAGTTGTATACAAGTTATATCAATGTCGCGTATGGCATTGTTCATTATATTTAAGTTAAAAACAAAGGGGGCAAACCGTCTCCTATTCCTCTCTGACGTCGCCCATGAACCCAGATTTAAAATAACGATGTATGTTTCCACAGTTTAGACAAATCACAATTTTCCAGGGGGGGGGGGGGTCCGGACCCGGTGCACCCCCCTCCCCGTGTGTGCGTCACTGATTGCAGGTATTGTGATTCATATTCATAGGAAACGTTTTCCTGAGAGCCGCAACCAATAAACCGAAAAATTTGAGCATGCCTGAATGAATGCACATGGAAAGAAAGAGGAACCGCAGGAGGAAGGGTCTTGGGAAATCCCGTAACCTCCTCGGACTTTCTAGACTCGGGACTGCAAGGGAAGGGGGCGGGTGAGAAGGCTCGATTTGGGGAAAACCAAGGATAGCGTAAATATAAGACAATTAGAATAATAAAACAAATTAAAAAATTTTTTTAGGGAATACCCTTTTATGTGAATTAAAATGCACTCTAAAGCAAAAAATAATTTTTTCCTAAATAAACATTGTAATTGAAAAATTTGTATGCTTCATAAATGTGGATGGAAAAAAGCCATCCACTTTTATGAAGTATACAAATTTTTCAGTAACAATATTTATTTAGAAAAAAAAATATTTTGTTGCTTTTGAGTGCATTTTAATTCACATAAAAGTGTATTTTCTAAAAAATTTGTTTTAATTTGTTTTATTATATACTTTTTAGTCTTTTTATTCAAATTATCTAATACATATATCGTATAGCCAAAATTCGATTTGTCGAAAGAATACGAAAAATATGCCGCGCTTTCTCGTTATCCAAATATAAATTCGCATATCTCGAGAACGAAGTAAGATATGGGAATGAATCCTTCAGGTGCTGTCGATTTAATCCTTCGTCTACATTTCGTAAATTCGATTCGATATTTTTCCATTACACCGACGTAAATTTTTTCGTCGGGTAAGGATACATAATTTTTTATTTCACTAACGGCTGAAGTTATTCACATTCTGTTAAGTTCTTCAGCGAATGGAGATATGGAGCAATATGCCGTAGTTTTCTCAACAATGTGAGTAGAGCCATGTGTTCGTTATCGTCGTTGACACTTTAAGAAAAAATCGTAAACGCGCGCGGCGAATTTTCGGAAATTTAGGAATTTTTCTAGTCGAACCCGGGACATCGAGATCAAAAGTCTCAGTGTTTTTACAGTGTACTCTATACTTTACACTATTCCAAATAATTTCAGCTCTCTATTCCGTATGGTATACACGGTATGGTGGTTTAAATGTTTTTGCGTGTAATTAAACGGGGAATATTCCTGGAATCGAACCGAGGCCACCTAAGGAAATGTTCTCTTCGAATTATTGTAGTAACCCACCATACCTACGAACGTACCATATTTTATTTCTGTAACTTATCGGAAAGTGCCCGAAATTAATTTTCGAAAATGGCACATTGGTGACAAACAAGACCCAAGCGAAAATCAATAAAAGTGTATAATAACCCGTCATATGACGGGTAAGATTAAAAATTATAACATACTGGCTTCATTAATTAATTAATAACAAAACAATACAGGTTGCATAGCAACTCATGCTAGATTAAGCGTTCAAATCACAAAAAATACGCACTTTTACGTATTTTTTAAATTTTAAAAGGCAAGATAGAATAAAAAACCACTACAATAAAATAATTTAGAATTTCATCCGTCCTTTCGTTTTTGTCTGAAGTTTCTAAGTTAATATTTAGGAATTTAATGAGCAAAAGAAAAAATGTCTGCACGGTCAAAATCGTTTTTCCCGTGCTTTTAAATGGCAATACGAAAGGGTATCTGGAATCGAACCAAGGCCCTTTATGTAAAAGTAATAGCATTTTCTAGTAGATAATGTGATCATCTATGAACACACCAAATTTCATATCTCTAGCTGCTTCCAGTGCTGAGATATTGATAGATTCTAAGAGCGTTATATGTACACAGAAAGAAGGAAAGACAGAATTGGAAAACTATATGTATGAGGCATTGGAAGAGACCGGCACAGCGGTACATACATGGCCCCCCGTAAAATACTTCGCCCCTACCCAGCCTAGTGATTTCACCGACGCACCCTGGGCTGCCGCCGTCTTACGTGCATAGCTGAAATAGCTTTAGAATACGGAAAAGCAACTGCTCCTGGCCGGGGCAGCAACCACTCAGGCAACCCTCACCAGGACTTTTCCCGATGCTCTGGCTGCCCAATCCGCCCCTGGTGGGCCCCTTTGTCATCTGGGCCCCACGCACTTGCGTGTTTTGCGTACCGCTTAATCCGACCTACTAACACTCGATGTAACAAACACGTTTCATTTATGTTCGAGCTTTCTACTAGACCAGGGTTCGGCAACCTTTTTCCTAAGAAGAGCCACTTTTTCAAATTATGTATAAAACGCAATATAAGAAGTGCCGCAGTCATTGACGGGAGGGGGGGGGGGGGGGCGAATCTCACATTAAGCTTGCTGTTGTTTTACTTTTTGGAATTATCTTTATAAACCAAACGTTTACGGAATGCGTCCATACGTTTTTAGTTTTCTGCAATTTCTATTAAAATAATTTACGAAGCCAATTTCTTTCTTGGAGGCTTTATCAGGGAGAGATGCTGTTGGGAGCCGCACGCAAATTCTTAAAGAGCCACTTGCGGCTCAGGAGCCGCAGGTTGCCGACCCCTGTACTAGACCGTTCCGCCATTGTGCATGGAGGGGCTCGTCTAGTTATTGATTTACTTCAATTAGCGTTTAAGTGTATTAGAATGATTAATTTACATTAAATTGTTATAGGATATGTACACATCTCGTTTAAGCAACAAATTAAATGTCCTAAATTTGTTGTTTTACTACAAATTCAAACGTTAAAGTGTAGAAAAAGAAATAGTGTAGTATTCAATCAATACAATCTAGGAAAAATTGTGATTATGAAAAAGAACAGAAATACCTTCTTTTCATCTTGATAGTGCTCGAGTTATCTTTATAAAATATTGAAAAATGCTTAAAAATGTTGGTCCCGTTAAACGAAGGAAAATTGAGTTTTGTTTATATTGAATCGTAAATTAATTAAATTAGTCGAATCCGTAGAAACATCTCCGAGAGCCGATGTAAAAATTACTTATAGGCTCTTATCCCTTCAGCACTTCATCACAAATTACATACATGGCAGAAGTTCTTTCTCTTTCTTCGACTTTTAACATACCTGTCGGTTTTGCCTGTAGTTGAACCAACAATTAAAATGTCTAATTGTTTACATTCAAACTCGTTCAACCTTTCTTGGGCTAACCGGCTGGAGCATCGTTCTTCAAGGCTTGCCTACAACCAGTTTATGAAGTTAATCGCATATTTTTTCAATTATACTTTTTAGAATCATTTTACCTGGATTTGCTAACGTCATATTTTCTTCTAGGATCACGATTCCCTATTTCTTTCTCAAATTTCACTACTTGTAAGTTCAGTTCCAACGTTACTGAACGGTTTAGTTAATTTCTATTTTATATGATAGTTCCTTCAATAAAGTGACGCATTTCGTTAGAAAAACGTGTTTCAATAGAGTATATGTATACTACATATAAAATTCAATAAAGAGATTTTTGACAAAATTTTCTTTTAATAGAATAGGCAACGATTACGCCCTGTCTGATAGAGGCGCGAGGTCAATGTGTTAAGAACTAAGAAATGAAAGTTAAGAGAAAAAGTAACGTTAGAGGAAGGCATCCCGTATGAGAGAAAGATAGAGTAAAAATGAACGAAGGACGTATGGAGCAAGAGAAATTCAAAATGTCGCAGGATAGAGGAGGCACAATTAGAAGAGGGCGAATATATAGGGATGAATGGGCAAATGCGGGCAGAGATGAAAGGACTCGGGATATAATGGAGGGAGCGCTCGGGAGAGGAGTATAGGAGAACGGAGGATAGAAAAAAGGCCGAGATGAGAGAGGAAGGAATAAAAGGAGTTAAAAGGGGAAGAGGAGAAGGTCGGATGATGGCGAATCATAATTGCAAGGAGAATGCTAGCGGAGGCAGAAACCAAGGAAAATATGGAAGGAGAAGAAGAGGCGGATGGCGGGTAATTGGCTCGAGAGGATGAGAGAGATGAGGAGAGAGAGAGAGAGAGAGCGACGGATGGGAGGCGAGCGGGGTTAAGGTTGGAGGAAAAAAAGAATCGTATGGAAGCGAAGAATCGGATTGAGAAATAGAAATGAACGAAAGGGAAGGCTGAGAATAGGTGACGAATGGGAAGAAAGAGGTGCGAAAGGAGAATGAGGCTGGAACGGAATAACAAAAGGGAGAGTGGCGCAAAAAAGTGATGGAAGGAATGCGAGGAAAAGGAACAAATTGGAGGAGAAGAGGGAAAGAAAGGGGCGAGTGAGTGGAAAGTGTTGCGAGGAGGAGATGAGCAGTGGAGGAGGGGAAATCTTGGGAGAGAGTTGCGATGGCGACGTTGGGAGTGCAGGCGGGAGAGGAAGGGAGAGACAGGGTAGGAGGGAGGGAGAGAGGATAAAAGGGAGGGAGAGGATGGGATGGGATGTGAGAGAGAGGGTAGGAGGGAGAGAGAGAGAGAGAGAAAGGTAGACGAGAGAGAGAGGGGAGGAGAAGAGAGAGGTGAAAATAGAGAGAGGGTAGGAGAGAGGGAGAGAGGATAAGAGGGAGGGATAGGGGATAGGAGGGAGGGAGAGGGGAAAGGAGGGAGGGAGATGATGGGATGGGATGTGAGAGAGAGGTTGGAGGGAGGAGAGAGAGAAGGTAGACGAGAGAGAGGGGAGAGGAGGAAGAGAGGTTGAAAGAGAGAGAGGGTAGAAGGGAGAGTGAGAGGATAAGAGGGAGGGAGAGGGGATAGGAGGGAGGGAGAGGATGGGATGTGTGAGAGAGAGGGTAGGAGGAAGGGAGAGAGGGTGGGATGAAGAGATAGAGGGTAGGATGGAGGGAGGGAGAGAGAGTAGGAAGGAGAGAGAGAGGGTGGGATTTAGTGAGAAAGAGAGAGGGTAGGATGGAGAGAGAGGGAGAGAGAGAGAGAGAGAGAAGGTAGACAAGAGAGAGGGAAAGAGGAAGAGAGAGGTTAAAATGGAGAGAGGGAGGGAGGGAGGGTCGGATTGAGGGGGATAGGCTAGGAATGATGGAGAGAGAGGGTAAGAGAGGGAGTGTGTGTGTGAGAGAGGATAGGAAGGAGAGAGAGAGAGAGGCAGAGGAAGGGCATTCTTGGAAGGTTGTGATGTGGTGACAGCAGGGTGGGGCCTCTAAAAAAGGATCGCGCGTTGAGGTAGAAGTGAGGAGCGGGACCTTGCTCGTTGTAGATACAATTTTGGGGGTAAAATGGTGAGAGGGAGAGAGATGGAGGGAAGGAGCTTATGCTGTCTTTTCTGTGGCATTCCCTCTTACACGAAGCGTAAAATACTCTCGGAAAGAAGAGAATGTAAATCGTGCAGTTTTTGGGTGCAATTCGAGGAACTCACCTCGACCCGCTGGAAGCGTTAATTTGATTCACGGTGAGTTAGATTTGCTCGAGGATTTCCTGGTGAGGAAACTCAACATTGACACTTATTGGATTTTCTCGGAAATTATATGCATGATCGCAGTTAAGTAAAAAATACTAATCGGCCTCGAAATCAAAATTACAAAGAAATGAGTATGTGAATAGAAAAACTCACTTAACTGATCGTCTTCTCTGAAGAATTTAGCGAGTTTAAGGTCATTTATCGGCCATAATAAATGCATTGATTTACCATTACAGGACTTAGAAGAATTATTTAAAAAAACATAATTTTTAGATGAAGTCGGTTTGTCGATTTTATAAGAATAAACGTTTTTGTTTACCGCTTATTTCACCTTTCCTTTCCTTACCTGCCCAACTTTCATTACATTTTGTTTACGATGCAGATTATTTTCATATTAAATTATTAACATTTTAAAATTATGTTTTTGAAAAAAACCTCAACCCATACCTTATAATCTAAATAAAAAAGAATATAAATGCAGTCTAATATCGGAGAAACGTCGTTCATAATGTACACCTTGTTTAGACCGCGTTAGTTACGGGAGAAGTGAAACGGATGGAGACGCGAGATAGACAAAGAGAGATAAAAGGTTCGGAACAGCGTGGCCTTATTCCGGGCCCTATCGCATTGTACTTTCCAAAGCGGTCCATAGGCCATGAGCCCGCATCTTATCAACTGTAAGTGTATGGCGTGTGTTTACGGTCTACGTGGATGAGGCCGTTGCTGTTTGCCTCCTCTCTCTCTCTCTATTTCACAAATCCTTCCTCCCCCATCTCCAGACGTACGCAATTGCAACTGCGACTTGACGGGAATTAGGACCCACGCCGAAATACAGCGTACAACTAGGAGACGCTGGAAGTAGTAAGGGAAGATGGGGAGAGATAGATAAATGCTTTTATTTGGGCGAGATCTTACATAAGGAGAATAGTGAGACGGATTGAGAAGAAAATCTGACGTGTCCTTCGAGGAAGTGAGACTAACGAGAAGGATTTGGAACAAGGCTTGAGTGAGGGAGTGCACGGGAATTAGGATTAAATAAAAAGAAGAAATAAATTTGTGTTGAGATCAAACACTAACGAGAAGGATTTGGAACAAGGCTTGAGTGAGGGAGTGCACGGGAATTAGGATTAAATAAAAAGAAGAAATAAATTTGTGTTGAGATCAAACACTAACGAGAAGGATTTGGAAAAAGGCTTGAGTGAGGGAGTGCACGGGAATTAGGATTAAATAAAAAGAAGAAATAAATTTGTGTTGAGATCAAACACGACTATGAAACTTCACATACACAGGTGCGTTTGAATATTGAAAGGTAAAGCGGAATAAGAGTGGCAACGAGGTTTTGTAGGAAGCCCAGTGGACACTTACCGTGGCTGGAGAGGCAGAGCGGGTGTCGAAGAGATACAAATGAAGAGGTGGAAGGTGAAAATATTTTCGCGTGTGACCATTATCCAGAAGAGAAGACAACACGAAGAGAAGACAACAAACTGCTAGTGACACTCTGGGATGGAAGTATAGTGTAAAATGGGTAACACGAGGAGGTCGCGGATTGGATGAGACGGGGGAAATGTGGTGATATATACTTCTACACGCTACCCTGCGATTCACAAAAGTGGTGTGTGGCAGGGGGTGCGACGCACCAAAGCCTACCTAACAATTTTATCTCTCGCAGGTTTGAATCACCTGTTATGATCTCGTTTTGTTCTCGGAAAGAAGGAACCTCGATAACGCGCTCTCCTACAATCGATCTCACATATTTTATCGTGACTATCGTGTTTACCTATATACGTTGGCGCTTCAAGGATTTTGTATAACCTGTTCTGCTAGATATTCCGAACTATATTTCTCCAAAAGTGTCAACAAAGAATATGAAAGCTTAGCGGAGATTAATACTGGGAGGAGAAAAAGAGTTAAGGAGATGGATGTGGGTAGGTTTCCACTATCAGAGTTGGGGGGAGAGGTATTATCGGGCAGAGAGCGGACGGCCGTCACCTTGGAGCAGTTATTAAAAAGTGGTTCGCATGGAGGTTTACAGATAGCGGGCGTTTTGGGCTTACGTTGTTGCGATGGCCGTTCATGTTGATGCTAAGGGGGTGTGAAGGTAAGGAGGTAGATATGTTACCGGTGGTGCAATTAATTTCTGAGGTTATAGGGTTGGTGAAGAGTTGAAGAAGTTGTTGGAATGTGGGATTTTACAGAAAGCGAATTGGTGGGTTTGGGTAGTTCTTTTTCCCATAAGATATTTACTAGGTTAGGAGATCGACCGAAGGAGAGGATCGGAGGTTCGGAGAAGGGGGATTGGTGGAGTGAAGATTGTGTTGACGTCTTGTAGGATTGTTTTAAGGAATTCGTGGGTGCAAGGATGGAATCGGGTGGTTAGGGTGAGTAGAGGGACTGAATCAGGAATGGTGAGAGTGTTGTAACCCAACACAGAGGGCGATTCAACTCCAACAGATATTCTCTCATGAGGAATGCCGTTTAAAGGGGATGGTGCACCGAGCAGATTCTCCACGCTCTGTGAATATTGCGTTAATTAGCATAGGAAATCAAAATTGAATTTTTATAAATCACAAAGAAAGCCAGTAATCATGTGTGTATATGTATATATATAAATATGTGTATATATAAATATGTGTATATATAAATTATGGCATAATCATATGTTTGGTTGAAATCAGCGGGAGCATAATGTGGTCTCTCAATTCCCTTTTAAAAAGAATTGGACTGATTCTATTACAGTATAAATTAGGTATATCGGAGCGAAGTTAATATAAAAGTTATTATCAAAAACGTAAAGTAGCTGCGTGAGTAGCTTCCGCTTCCGTTGACGCAACAAAATGCTATGAGTAACAGTTTCAGCGCTTATAAATGCAAAGATTTTTACGTATAAGGTGAGAAGGTTTTAAAGTAAATCCTAATAAACGATGAATAGTATATCTTACATCCACAAACGAAAAGACAGTTCATAATGAAATATTAATACATTTTACTTTCTCATATACGAAGTATATTGAGCAAGTATTATTATCGCGAAAAAATTCGACCTCGAGGTTTTTACGGAAATATACGTTTTAGGTGTCGCTGAATCCGAAAAAGTGGTTTTTGCAATGCCGTCTGTCTGTTAGTGGCTCTACAGCCCAAACGGTAGAGCGAAAATGTATGAAACCTCGTACTTAGGCATTTCATCATACTGAGAAGAGTATATGAAGAAATGGTTGACATTTCTCAGTAATTAAGGGAAGTTTATTCTACGCGTTTTTAACAACAATTTGATTGTCTTAAAAACGGCTCTAACGATTTTGATCAAATTTCGTACAGTTACTTGAGTAAACTTCTGCAATACATATTTCATTTTTCTCAATGAATGAATATAAGGCTAGTTTATTGTTGGCCAACTTTAACAAAAATTGGATTTTCTAAAAATAGGCTCATACGATTTTCATTTTCTAAACATAAATAAACGACGCATTAGTACGAGTATATGAGAAAGTTTGTACAATGTATGTTGTACCGATTAAAAAAAATACCAGTCGCGGTAATAATGTTTCCACGTTGAATAAACAAATGCTTTGATATTGTGAAAAAGACTGAAGAGGATTATCAGCCACTAAAAAAAGATAAGGGAGAAGAATTAGAAGGATTGGGCTCTTTCGTACACGGTATATAGGTTTTAAAGTAGAACCTCACTATAAACGATTAATACGTGCATTCCCAAAAGAGTGAACATTACAAAATAAAATTATATTATGAAATTTTAATGCTTTGATATTACGAAAAAGACTACGGATGATTATCAGGCGCTAAAACGGAAGAAGGAAGAAAAAGGACAAAAATTATTACGTGAATAGTCGAGTAAACGTTTTTATACTGTTGTTTGAAATTAAAGATTCGTTTTATTGAATTGAGTTTAACGCCTCCATGATATAGTACTGACATTCCAGTACTTAAGTTACCGTTACAGAATATTTATATTGAATATACTACTTGATTATATGCCTACTAAATTGAAAGTTTCTCTTAGTAAAGTAGTAGTTAAGTTTTATTGAATTAAACACCGCAACGACTTTGTACAATGCGTTATTAATATAAACATAAAATTAGTAGATTACAGAAGTATAAAAATTGGCGTTGGCTACATTAATACTTTGTAATTGTCGTCATTTACTTCCGTTATTGTTGAGAAATTGTTTGCTTTTTACAATGCTTACCATCACTTACCATTGCAATGGTAGAACATGGAGCATACATTTTTTTGAGATTGGCTAATTTACCGAAGTAAAATTAAATGAAACTATAGCTAAAAAAATGTATTCTACGAAATACTTGATGAAGATTTGAATGTAAGTATCATGTTATTTTCTGAATCAAGATTTATACATATGGAATATGGAAATGCAATGTGAGTCATACTTATGCATGGTGATTAATTTCTTTATTTTTAGTAAAATTTTTGCAATTTTTCTCACAGACCGTCTCCTCTCTCCAATCATACCAATCTTCCAGCCTATAACGGAATGTGTCTCAGTTCTTCGGTCGCTTTTCTGCCACTAGTAACATTTGGCCATTTCTAACTAACTAAGCTTCAACGGATATGATAGTAAGTACATATGTTTTCAGTTTCTTTTTCTTGAATTCGTTTTCATCCATAAGACGAGCTCGATATGCATGCATGCTTAAATACATCGCGGCACACCAAACCACCGCTAATTAATTTCACTGCGTAAATACACATTTTAAAAGAAAAAACTAGCATAAAACAAATAAAAGTCGCAATTATATTAGATTGTTATGATTGGTAAAGTAATATTCAGATAATTGTCAAATTTTATTGTAAATTAAGTACACACAGTTCAGCATGTAAAAATGTTATGCTCTTCGACAGAAAATTTAGTCTTGCCTTTTTGGTACAAAGACGCTTTACATTTGTCTCAATAATAGAATGAGCTGCAAGAACTTCTTCATATAGGTTCTATAAACATGCCCTTTTAATATTTTTAATATGGGTTGAAGAACAACTAAATTCGCATAAATATGTTGTTGAATTTTGAATGTCATATAGATGGGATATTCAGATATTGAAGGATATTCACCTTAAGCTTTTAGCCAAAATACATTTAAAGGTAGCATACTGATTTTAAGTTGTATGATCGTTGCTAAGGTCTATCAATTCCTCTCGTAGTTTCATGATAAATTCCTTGCATCATAAAATTTATACAAATTTCTTTGTTCCAAACACTTTTGTGAAAATTAAATATCCTCAGACTGTGCGGCACACTAGTGCCTTCCTCGTGGCACACTAATGAGCCGTGGCACACCGGTTGGAGAGCACTGTTCTAGTGGGCTATTCTAACACTTAACTGATTGTATGCTCAGATGGTGGATTTTTGCTATAATTCGTTCGAAACTTGCGTATCACGGCTGTAACATATTTCATCTCGGTCAACCAAAGAACGCAATTTACTTTTTATTCAAGTGAAGCGATAGAGGGGTTATATCAAAGCGGTTTTAAATAAAACGGTACTTATCGGTTATACCCCCCCCACTACTATATAAACTGATTGGCCTGTCTCGACACTTACTAATCCAATCTCCGGACAAGAAACTGATTGGCCTGTCTCGACATTTACATACCCAATCTCCGGACAACGTGGAGGGTTACTATGGTTCCGGGCGAGGCGAAGGGCGCGGTAGCGCCCGGAGCCGACTACCCATTAAAACAAAGCGAGCCGAAGGCTCATCAATATATCCTTTCAATGTTATATCCTCTTGACTGTTGCGCTGCAAATGGAACCAATGTAATTTATTTGGCGAAACGCATTTCGTGATTCAGATCTTTTTAATAGCTTTTTACTTTGTGTTATTGAGGAGACGACGTTCTTGTAGAAATCGTATTGCTGTTTCTTCATCCCGAATCTCTTCAACCAATAGAATGAAATTCATATTTAATAATTGGGATGAAAAAATGACTATTAAGTAGTGATGATAATAATAAATAAATAACTGCATAGCAATCAATATTTACTTAGTAACCACATGGATTGGGGGGGGGGGGGGGGGAGGGTATAACCGATATGTACCAATAAAACTGTACTGAATCTCAGATGTAACTAACACCATTGGGAACCTCGTACCCGAACGCTCAGTCAACAGTGTCGTGCCGTGTATTGTGATTTTATAGTTGAGTACAATAACTCCCGTAATACATTCCAGCCTTAAATCTTATCAACAAAGATCAAAGGCACAATTTTTTATATAACTAGGTGAGTATTTTTATTTAGGAGCTCATTGACGCCAAGGCAATTAATGTCAATAGTAAATGTAATTCAGTTCAACGTAGATTTAGAAGACGATGCTAGTGATTTCCCTCTTTTCAACGCATAGGCACGCATTTGGATCGTAAGGCATATGTGGGAAAATTTATATATATATTGTTATAATGAATTATTGTGTTCTATTTGGAACCATCAAAACGTTATTGACATTTAAATCTCCACCGAGACTTGGTTACAGCCCGTATGCACTCACACACACATGCATGCACAGATACATGTAATACCGTGGATGGAAGGGGATGGAGTCTGGATATGGTGAGTTGGCGGGGGATAGGACAGAATTGTGACAGCAGCGCATGCGCTAGGGTGGGATAAGGTGTTCGCGGTAATATGGTAGCAGAGCTTTCCGGAAATTAAATTTCAGTACTTTATGTTCTGTATGCGCAAAAATTGTATACGTCGTTCAAGGAATGCATTTTCATTTCGTAGTATTAAATGACATCCGCGAAACCAAAGAAAATATTTCTCGTTTAACGATTGACGAAGTATCCGTCGCAATGGCATTAAAAAAACTGCGAGCACCATCTTAGACTTTCAATAAGGCGTCGATGGCTCAACAAGATGCTCAGAGAGCCTTTAGGGGAAAATGGCCAATTGGATGGCGAAAATATCTCTCTCAGCGAACGCCCTTCTCCGTGCAGCAACAATCGCCTCTTGGGGCTCCGTGCGACACTCGCATCCCAAAAATAAACCTTTTGCGGCGATCGATGAGTGCGGGACACGAACTGGGGAGCCTCTGAGGAAGGGAGATAGAGGTGCAGGGAGGGAGATAGAGGTGGAGGAAGGGAGATGGAGGTGCAGGGAGGCAGATAGAGGTGGAGGAAGGGAGATAGAGGTGCAGGGAGGGAGAGAGAGAGGTGGAGAGAGGAGAATAGAGGTGGAGGGAGGGAGAGAGAGGTGGAGGAAGGGAGATAGAGGTGCAGGGAGGGAGATAGAGGTGGAGAGAGGAGAATAGAGGTAGCGGGAGGGAGATAGAGGTGGAGGAAGGGAGATAGAGGTGGAAGAAGGGAGATAGAGGTGCAGGGAGGGAGATGGAGGTGGAGAGAGGAGAATAGAGGTAGCGGGAGGGAGATAGAGGTGGAGGAAGGGAGATAGAGGTGCAGGGAGGGAGATAGAGGTGGAGAGAGGAGAATAGAGGTATCGGGAGGGAGATAGAGGTGGAGGAAGGGAGATAGAGGTGCAGGGAGGGAGAGAGAGGAGAATAGAGGTAGCGGGAGGGAGATAGAGGTGGAGGAAGGGAGATAGAGGTGCAGGGAGGGAGATAGAGGTGGCGGGAGGGAGATGGAGATGGCGAGAGGGAGATATAGGTGGAGGGAGAAAGATAGAGGTAGGAGGAGGGAGAAAGAGGTGGAGGGAGGGAGATAGAGCTGGAGGAAGAAATAGAGGTAGAAGGAGGTAGATAGAGGTAGGAATAGGTAGATAGAGGTTGAATTATGTAGATAGAGGTAGGAGTAGGTAGATAGAGGTAGGAGTATGTAGATAGAGGTAGGAGGAGGCAGGTAGAGGTGGAGGGAGGGAGATAGAGGTGGAGAGGGAGATAGAGGTGGCGGGAGGATATAGAGGTAGATGGAGGAAGATGTCTTTATTTTCAGAGCAAAATGATAGAGGTAGGAGAAGGGATATAGAGGTGGAGGGAGGAATATAGATGTAGGAGTATGTAGATAGAGGTAGGATTAGGTAGATAGAGGTAGGAGTAGTTAGACAGAGGTAGAAGTATGTAGATAGAGGTAGGAGGAGGGAAATAGAGGTGGAGGGAGGAAGATAGAGGTAGGTGGAGAGAAATAGAGATCGAGAGAGGTGGAAGATGTGAGATGGAGGCGGAGGTTGATAGATGTGGAGGAAAGGAAATAGAGGCGGAGAAAGGGAGACGGAGACAGGCAGAGGGAAGTAGATGTTAACGAAAGGAGACAGAGGTGTAGAGATGGAGTTAGAGTAGTAGGGAATATTAAGAAAAAACTCCTTAACCGTACAAAGTACTTTGTACGGTTGAGTTTTTTCTTAATTTTGAAACATCCATCTCGCCGTAGTCTCCAACATTTTTAATTGTGTAAGGAATAGCTAGAGGTAGATGGAGGGAAGGTCGTGAGAGAGGGAGAGAGGGAGGGAGGGAGGGAGGGAGGGAGAGAGGGAGGGAGGGAGGGGAGGAAAATTATGCTCGCGGGATAGGAAGAGAG
This sequence comes from Uropetala carovei, assembly GCA_036926305.1. NCBI lineage: Eukaryota > Metazoa > Arthropoda > Insecta > Odonata > Petaluridae > Uropetala > Uropetala carovei. The sequence goes on along the minus strand of JAXCHB010000172.1, from coordinate 2,560,314 downwards.
GCAGCGGCATGGAAGGGAAAGGGAGGGAAAGGGAGGAGGCGAGGAGTGGAAGGTCTTCTCTGCTTCGGGCTACGGTAATACGATTAAAGAAAACAGACGAATTCACTTGCAAATAATAGTGGAAGTGGACTTGTATTTTTTATTGACTTTTACACAAAACACTAAAATGGCCAAAGTTCTGTCATTTGGGTGAAGTTTTTTTTTAAATAATAAGATTTAATGAGAAAACTGGAAAACACATCGCCCCCTCGAAAATATTAGTGGAGAGGGAAAGTGTTTGCGAGAGAGTGCGAACGTGTAAGCGGGGGAGAGGGAGAGAGAAAGATGGGGAGGGAGGAAAGGAGAGAGAATCAAAGAAGAGGAAAAATAGACGATTGGGGAAGAAGGGTAGGAGATAATAAAGGCAGGAAAGGAAAGGAAGATAACAGAGAATGGAGTGAAGAGAGGGAGATAAATAAATAGTCGCCATTATTACGACGATATTGAGTCTAGAAAGTCCCTTTTTTCGTTTAAGGCTTTTTAATGTGTCATTATGGTGGAATACGACTTATGAAACAATACACAGGGGATAGGTAGAAGCAATAGTATAAGGAAATCTGTGAATAAAAACAAAGATAATGAGTTTACCACACCACCACAGGAGTAAAAATGCGTACAAAAACATGCAAAACTGACCCCGAGAGTATACCTTTATAAAATTTTAGAGTAATATGACAGAATGGGAGAGAAAAATAGAGAAAACAGGATAGGGAAAAATAAGATAAAGAGGGAGAGGAACGGAGGATTTTAAGGATAATTGGATGTTGAAGGGAAAGACGGAGAGCTGAGGTAAGGAAATGCAAAAAATGGGAAGAGTGCTGAGGCAGAGAGTATGCACGGAAGAGAATATATAGAATAAGAGGGAGAAAGGAAGAGTTGGATTTACGTGCGTTATGGATTTACGTGTGTGTGATAGGAGAGAGGGAATGACTATTCCTAAGTAAATCTGTCTGTGTGTGCAGGGGGAGATAATCAATCGAATAGTGTAATGAGGCTTGAGAAGGCTGTCTCAAATCGAACGATAAACTGAATCCCATAAGGGTGGAAAGGGCTGTAAACCCTTGACCTTCTTCTGACTTCCCTTTGACCCCAATTAATTTCACTTTTGGCGCAGTAGGGTGAGCGCGGAGGGGATTAGAAGGGTTTTAGTTGTGCAGATGTTAGAGGGGGATTGGAGGGGAGGGAGGTGGTGAGGTTTATGGCTGGGAGACAGACTCGACTCCTATATCACTCCAATAGTTGTAATTGATAGACTGCCAATAAGGTCTCTCCAGTGTCGAAATGAGGCTTTTCTCCCACCGTCAGCATTAGATTACGCCAGAACGAAAACGTTCAAATGATCTTGGATTTCCATGTGAATGATTTTCTGGACCACGAGCTAAAATAGTTTTTTTTTCAGACGTCGTGAATAACTATGAAAACTATAAAGTTGGGATAACGGGCGATTCCATTAGTAAAACGCCCCATTAAGATGTATTAAGAATAGAAATTGTTAGTTATTTCTGTTTCTTTCATCTTTTATCCATAATAAGAAAATCAATACGCACAAGATTCAGCTAATTAAATATGCTTTGGCCTAATTTGTGCATCCTTGTATATAATAATGCTAATGCTTTCACTTATCTCTCTGCGCACAATTTTACCGAAACGCAGAAAAACTATGATTTTTTTACAATTTTATGAAAATAGACAATAATGGCTGTGAATTTTTTGAACCACAAGTTTCTATTGAAGCTCTTAGTTAAAGTCGAAATTTTCAAACCAAGAGGATTCTCCTATACCATTGATTGTAAGTGATGCATACATATTGCGCCGATCGAGAAAAATTGTGTTCTACCAAGTTATTTTCGTTTTCCTTCATAGAATGAAATCTCGACTTTAACCCTGGCACGTTTCCTGCAACGTGCGATAAATGCCTGGCTGCCTTGCCTCGATCCCTATCTCTTCCACCGATAACCATCGACGTCCCAACTTCCTCGCTATTCTTCATATTTTCCGTGTTTTTTCCCGATATGACGATGAACCCATTTCCCGATGGGACCGATGAGAAAACAACCAGTCCAAAGAGGCAGTTTTATCTCGACGTATTCAAAAGGGTTCGGAGACGTCATTCGGCGTGGCAATTGGCATGTCGAGAGGGAAGCGTAACGGTCCATCGGCACGGGCGCTCCGGCGTCGCTTGTGTTGAGCGCATCGGATGGGTGGGGGAAGGCGCCTCGGCATCGTACGCATCCCCCTCCCTCCATCCCCTCCCCTCTTCCTCCTCCCTCTCCCCTCCCCTCCTTCCTCTTCTCTACTCCCACGCACGGTCCCCACGCACGCACTAGCCGAGACAGCCTGTTGCATGCACGCCACAATTTCCGCGGAATAATGAAGTTTTGGAAAAGAAAAGCCACTGATGCTCGTAGAATTCGATATACGGGAAAACAAGAGCTTGTGTTGCTATAAATTGAAGCCGTTTACGCTTTAAATACTTTCTGTTGTACTTAGTCAATAACAGGGATCAAAACATGACCTTTTATGCGTGTATAAGTGATTAAAATAATAACATAATATCAGCTCCTTTAAAGTTAGTTAACAGCTGGAACATTGTCAATTAATCAAATATATTCTAAATGAGATCAGTTATTCCAGGAAAATTCGTTTCAGAGATTGAATAGACGCCTGGTTTATTTCAAATGGGAAACGTAAGCTCATAGATCACGTATAATCAGACTCTTGTGCTGATGAAGGGAATACCCCGAAAGCTCCAATTTACGTATGTAAATATATCTCTCCGACACCCTGGCGGCTCTCCTATTGGTAAATGTTCACTTGGCTTCCTTATCTTGCCGTTGATATATGTATGTAGAGGAGGTATTCAAAACGATAGACTGGAAAAAGGGTATAAAAGTAAATGGAGGGTGACTGGGTCACCTGCGCTTTGCTGTTGTCATACTACTTTTTGCAGGAAGTCTAGAAGAGCTCCGTACAAGAACTGAAAAGCTGTAGTAGGCAAATTTAAAACTAATATTAATAAAACAAAGATGTATAACAAATCCTGAGAAAATAAATAACAGCGAGCAGAACTCGAAGAAGCTACATTTACTTGGGTCTGCTCAACGCTTCGGACGGATCACACTTTGGAGCGATCAACAAGACGGTGAAGGTGCCATGGAGTGCGTTCGGAGAAAATGCAAACATATTTTTATGCCTTCCCCGCAAAGCCAAGGGCTTGTCTGCAGGTAGGGAAAATACCTCAAGACGAATCACATTTATGCCCGAAGCGGGACTAGAACCCGCGATCTTTTGCTTAGAAGGGAGACACGCTACCTACCAGTCTAACCCAACCTTTTTAAATAGGAGATTGTATGATCAATGTGTTCTTCCGGTTTTCACCTACGGATGCGAAATATGGACCATGAATTCCAGTATAGTTCAGCGGCTGCAATCACCGCAGAGGACCATGTAGAAAAGTGTCTTTGGAATCATACGAAGAGACCGCGAAAAACGACGAGTATGAAGGAAGACAGGTGTTTGAGAAGTAATTAGGAGAGCAAACAGGCTAAAGTAGCAGTGGACCGGTCATATTGCTAGGAGAAATGATCAGCGTTGGATGTCTAGCGGCATCGAATGAATCCCAAGAAACATCAGGACGACGAAAAAGAAGACCGAACGACAGATGGGATAGAGAGTTTGTGAAGTTCTTAGGGACAACTTGGAGGAGGCAGGCAGTTGATAGGGGAAACTGGAGGAGTCTGAAAGAGGTCTTCATCCGTCAATTGATTGAAAATGGTTGATGATGTATGAAAATATATCACGCTGGTAGAGACGTCTACATTTTTAGGAGAAAGTTGGAGAGGAGGAGGTGGAATGGGAGAGATTAAGATGATGATAGGAGGTGTTTTAATATGAATTTATTACTTTATTCATACATGCTCATCATTTTTGACTGGTAATTACATTGATATATGTATATATTCACCTAGGGCACTTCTGGTTTTTATATTTATAATTTATGAGCCACGGAGAAAAAATTAAATTAAGCAGCCTTTTCTGATGATTATAATTTAAATTAAAAGTTACATAATGGTGTCATTAACACAAGTGTCCGTTATGATATAATTTCATGACCACGATAATTTTAGTTTTCTTCCAATATAGATTACTATTTTAATCCAGGTTTTATAGAAAATCGAAGAATCAGTGCAGTAAAACTAATCGTGAATTGGGAATACTAAAATAGTCTTTAGGAGAGTGAAAAAAAAGGAAGGAAAAATATGGACGCCTTTAAAACTGATATTAAAATTCCGGCATTGGAAATGCTGTCAATTTAGGGTTATTACTACCAATGTAATTGGGACATTAAGGTCCGCATTATTTGTTACTCAAATGTAATTTGATTGAGTTCAGTTACTATTATATTACAATGCCAGAAGTTCAAATTAAGCGTCCCCACTAAAAAGTGTGGAAATGTTAGCTATAATCAGGAAACACCATTACAAGAAGCTAAATTAGCATTCATAAAAGGTACGTTACTCGCATAATATCAATAAAATGATGGCCACGATGTGTATTATCCGGATTGTCTTATAAATTCTTCATGCAAAGTCATGCCATTAAATTAGATATCAGCGAGGACATAGGAGAAAATATAATTCGATTAAAATCGATACCATGGAGTTTTTCCTTATTTTACGGTTTCGTGTTAACGTATTAAACCTTTTTGGGGATATTATTGGATCAATAAGGACTTTAAATTAGTTCTCAACTCACATGCCAACCGTTGAGTCGAGTTTTCATTAATAGTTGCGGTTATTAGTCTTGCTCGCTCTCAAGCAATGTTCAGTAGCAATTATGTAGGGACGCACCTGAGAGGGAGAAGGGGGAAGTCCATATGAGAGAGGCAGAGGGGGCTGGGGAATGAGAGGGAAAGTGTGTGAGGGATGGAGAGAAAGGGACTAGAAAGGAAAGTGTGGAGGGAGGTGTAGAGGGGGAGAGAGGGGATTGTTGTGAGAGGGAGAGTGAAGAGGAAGATGAGGAGAGAGGGGGGGAAGATAGTAGGAGGAGGAAGAGTGAAGAGAGAAGCATGGAAGTAGAGAGAGGGGGGGGGGAATTATAGTGAGAGAGTGAAGAGAAAGATGAGGAGAGAGGAGTAAAGACGAGAAGAGGATAGAGAGAGAGGAAAGTGAACTATTCACTTTCCTCTCTCTGTGAATAGGGAGAAGAGAGGGAGAAAAGGGGATGTATAGGGCGAAGGAAGTAAATAAAAAAAGAGTAAGGGAGAAGGAAATAGTGGAGATAGGGAGAGATAATAGGAGAGAGAGAGAGAGAAAGGATGGTTAGGAGAGGAGAAGGGCAAATAAGGGCGAGGGAGTGAAATAAACTTGCCCCTAACCTTTACGCTAGCTTGATTTCATAATTCGTGCTCAGAAACATGGCAGAAGATCTCTTCTTGACATGTGACAGTTCTTAGCGCGCTGCTACTTTATGATTTTCTGTTTCAAACGTTGAAGTTATTCCTATGGAAAAAGGAGAGTATTATTTTCTTTCACTTGAGTGAATTTTTCCTTCTTTTTGATGTTTTTGTTCCAGGGTAGTAATTCATCGAAGATTTCATGCGCAGCGGAGAAGCAAAAAGTTATTAAATCTTAGATTCGATACCGTTACTTCGCATGACTGTTAGCTCTATTAACATCGAAATAATGATCTTTTTTCAGACAAAATGAAATTTAGAGTGAAATATCATTAAAGACTAAAAAAGAAAAAAATTCCACTTGATGTCGCACATTTTATGTACAGCCTCGGATTACCATTCTGACCTCTCTCACTATTTCTTGGAGGCACAAAAATAAGGAATAATCTGTCGAATAACCATTTTCTATTGCTATTATTAAATTCTTTGTTTTACCAGAAATGTTTCCTGTATTTTGCATTTTGCCATTTAACTTCAAAAATGAAAAAAATAAACGAAGATGTATCTGAAGTAACTAGTACATTCGACCAAAGTGCTTAAGTTTAAACGTGAAAAATTATTACTATTTAAATTGCTCCTCAAATATAAGACAACGAGTTATACTAGTTATTATTCCGATTAGCTTAACGCGTGGAGCATTTTGTGCTTCATTTTCTTATTTCAAGAAGTGATTGATTTTAACTTCCAGTACTATTCTAATCATTCATGAGTCTAAAGCATTTTGTAGCTAATCCCATAAACTATTAAAAAATGAACAAACATGTTATTATATACGCATATGAGAATTCGACAAGGAAATTACGTCTCTGGCTGGGAGGCACATATATAAGTTTGAGCCAGTGCCTTTCTGAAGTTGCTTGGTAAGTGTATTAGTTCAGTCTTCATTTCGATTTGCACACATAATAATTATGCAGTGAATGAGCGGTGTAATTAAAAGCGAAATTCGCCATTCGCGATCCGACTCTGCCCATAAAATGAATCTTCCAGCATGTCAATAGAATATGAAAGTAAATGGGCTGTGTGTAGGTGTTACTCCGCACGATCTAAGTAATGGGAAATATATAAATTTATTATAAAAATAATGTTATCTTTTACAAAGATCAACTTCTGTGGGCCAGCAACAAAAAAACAGGAATGTGAAATGGAAAATCCAGAGCATATACTACATTCACGTAATGGCCATCTTATGATAAAGTGATCATCTTATGTAGACTATTAGCATTCTATTAATACGGCCCATTAATGATGGAAAAAACTTCGACAAATATTTTATATCCGAGAAAAGCTTCAGTGGAAAAATTTCATTTGTCCCAACGATTGCAATCTGCGGGGCGAAGTACTCACAACGAAAAAAAATTAGATTACTGAGAAAATGGTCAAGTCCACTATGGTTGAAAGGGAGATATAAGAGCGGAATATTTGTAAATACGGTGGAATTAAAAAGGCTACGCACGAATTATAAATTAATGGTTGATGCAAACTGACGTAAAACCAAACCTTATATCATACTTCACATTTCTACACCACCTCTTGAAACATGTCACTAAAATTTATAACTTCAAAATATGATTACACGTTATATGTAGGCGAAAAGCGAGAAATAATTAAATAGAGGCGGGAAGTCAGAGGTGAGAGAACAGGACGACCAGAGGAAGAGAGGTTTTGAGAGAGATACGCAGGGATAGAGAGGCAGATGTAGTCAGGAAGATGCAGAGTGGGCTATGTAGGAGGTGTATACAATCGAGGAGGGAGTTGTGTAGTAGGTACAAGAGAGTAAGAGAAAGATGGAGGTATGGATCACCGCGGAAATAATCAAAGACGGGAATCGAAAAGGACAGAAAGAAGGAGAGAAGAATGTTTTTTACATTACCTCTCCGCTCACTCTCCTCTTAACGGCTCCTCTTTTCAAACGCCGTGTGCGTGCGCGCCTTATGCAGCCCGCGTGGCGCCGGAGTGCGCGCGGGTTGCATATTCTCAACAAGTCAAATCGCACTGCGCGCGTGGGCGGGCGATAGAGAGGGAGAGACAGGGAGCGTGGGAGGAGAGAGAGAGGGAGAGAGAGAGAGAAAGGAGACAGAGAGAGAGAGAGGAAACATGCAATGACTCACGCGGTCTCCGCACTTCTCCTCGAATGCCGCCGCCGCCGCCGGTTGGAGAAGGAGATAGAGGCACACGTCCGACGGTGCCGGCGTCCGAGGGCAGGCTCCCTCTCTCGCGAGGGAGAGAGAAAGAGAGAGAGGAGGGAGAGAGGAGAGAGAGAGAGCGGCACACAGCACGGCAGGGTGCCCGCGCCGCCGTCTTCCCTGCGCTCTCTGTAGGGAGGGTTGGCTGGAGAGGGAGGGGTTGCGGGCGAGCGCGGAGGGAGAGGGGGTTAGGGAGGAGGGAGAAGAGGGTTAGGGAGGAAGAAGAGGAGGGGAAGGAAGGGTTCGGCAAAGGGTTTGGCGGTAGAGGGTAAAAGAGTAGGAGGACGGGAAAAGAGTAACCCTCCGCTGCGTTGGTGAGGTTCGGCGCCCGGGTACCCTCTTCCCTCTCTCTCTCCCCTCCTCCTCCATCCGAATCTCCCTCTCTCTCCCTACTATTTCGCTCTCTCTATCCCTATTCCTCTACCGATGACGCACGATCGGAAAGCGATTCGACGTAGAGAGGGATATGGAGTAGAGAGAGAGAGAGAGAGAAGAGAGGGAGGGAAAGAGGAGATGGAGGTAGAGAGGAGAGGGAGAGAGAGAGGAGATGTTGGGGGAGAGGAGAGGGAGAGAGATAGAGAAACAGAAATGGATAGGGGCAGGATATGGGTAGGAGGGAGAAGTTTGGATGAGAGAAAGAGGTGATGAGAGAAAAGGAGAGAGAGAATAAAGAGAGGAGACTGGGAGAAAGTAGGAGAGAGTTGAGGTAAGGAGGGGTGTAGGGGAGAAGGGGAACACAGAGGGAGAAAATGACGAAAGTGTTGGAGGAAGGGAAGGAAGCGAGGGATTAGGTTAGAGTGTCTGATCAATGATATGGTTTAGTTTGAGAAATCGTGTAATATCTGTGGAGAGTTGAGTTTAGTGTAGCCACTTAAGTTAATTTTCGCGTAACACTATCACAGGACATGGTTATCGGAAAGAATTTGCTAAATGAGGACGAAGGAAAAGTAAAATGTAACAAGGATATTCGGTGAAATGCGATGACCACTTGTGGATGTCTCGCCATCATCCTACACGAGGAGAGAATATTTCGCATAAACGTGACAAATAGAAAGCAGATTGTTATAGGAACAGCTGATCGAATGATTACAGCAATTTCCGTTTTTCTTTCTTTCCCTCTTTCCCTCTCTTGATTATCTAGGCTCCGTTTGACGCCTACAATTTCGGAATATTGACACAGCATATTATGTACAGTTATATCCACCCGAAATATTATTTATCGGAAGAAAAAATCGATGTTCGTTTATTCGCATATATTAAGATGACAGTCGCAGTTTATTTTATAGATATAAATTCCTAAACAAGATGGATCGGTATGCATAGTGTTTTTAGTACAAACCTTTAACAGTTTTAGAATCACTCAATACTTTTACGAACAAATATTAATTCTGCAGGGAATAGAAAAATTTATCATTTGATACAGTATTAATTTTGTAAATTTAAAAATTAATCTGGCAAATGTCACTTGGTGATTAGCTATGGAATATGGCATGAGAATTTTTTCCTGCAGCCTTACTCTTTTTCTCAAGTTCTGTCAACATGACAATTACCGGTGGAATCTAAAGTAAAGGGTTCCCTGTTAATAATATGAAAACAGGCTTTGCAGTAATCAACTCCAACGTTTGTTAATTGCATTTTCCAATTAGAAGACAACCCAGCGATTAGGCACAAATTGTCCGCGTGAAAAGTAAAGCGAAGAAAGGTGGAGAGAGGTCGGGGAAGGAGGGAGAGAGGGGAAGGGGAGGAAAAAGGAGGGAGAGAGGGGGAAATGAGGGAGAGACAGGGAAAGGAGGAAAATTGGGGGAAAGGAGGGAGAGAGAATAAACGGAGGGAGAGAGGGAAAAAGGAGGGAGAAGGGAAAAGAAGGGAGAAAAGGGAAAGAGGGCGAGAGGGGGATGGGGTCGTTCCCTTCCTTGCATCTCTCCGACCCGCGTAATGGAAAACCCGGGGCGACGTGCCCCAGGTACTGCCCCGGAGGGAGGCAAAGGTTTTACGAGGTGGGGAAGGAGAGGGCGGAGGGAGATGCGGAGGGGGAGGCAGGGGGTCTCCCATTGGTCGGCGGGGAAGTCCCTGGAAGGGAGGAGGGGGGTGGGAGAACGGCCCTGGGTCGAGGAGAAGGCGCGGGTGAGGGCGTGGAGGGGGGAAGGCGTCGAGACGGCTCGCGAGTGACGTCACGGTTCCCGTACTCCAGCTCACACACACACATTCGCGGGCTCAACATAAACACACGCCCACGATATAATGCGCGCGCCTCCACACTACTCCGGCATCCCACGCCACGGAGCACTCTCTCTCCCCCTCCCTCCCTCTTCCTCCCTCCGCCTCCAGACACGAGCCTCCCCTCCCCTCTTACTACGCGCGAACACACACAAACACGCACACACACATCTCCGCACGGGGAGGACCACGCGAGCAAGATCACTCCTAACCATCGTCGACCCCCTTGTCCCTCTTTACCCACCCCCCATAAGGGGGGGGGGGCGCTCTCCAGACACCCTTTACGTACCCTTCTCGGCTACTCCGCCACCTCTCTTCGAGGTGCGATTCTCCCTCTCAGCCTCACCCCACTGCCTCCGAATCCGGCTTCCTTCCAGCCTCTGCCTCCTCCCTCATCCATCTTGGGTTCCTCGACCTCACCTGCACTCCCTTACTGCCAATTGTCCCCCGCCCTACGGCAAACATCCACTTTTCTCGCCCCTCTGCCCCATCCTCGCTCCTTCCCCCTCCATCAGGGGCGCAAAGGGCTCGCCTCCCCTCCTCCCGCTGGCACCCCCCTCTCCTTCATCATAACGCATTCTCCGCGGCTCATTGTAATTCCTTAACACGTCTTTCTCGTGTTTGGATTTTCCACACGAACACGAAATTCATTTACACGAGCGCACCGGGGGCCTTCGAGGAGTGGGAGGGGAAAGGAGGGAGACTCGCTCTCTCCCTCCAAGTTAAATCCTGCATTTCAAACTCCTTCTCCTTCCCATGGCCTCCAACCCCTCGGCCCCCTCTCGCTCTTCCTCTTTTCCTTCCCAACTACTCTTCCTTTCTCTCTCCCTTCTCTCTCTTTCTTCTGCCCCCCCCCTCTCTCTCTCTCATCGTCCCACTCCACACCCATTCCCCTCATCCGCTGCTCGCCTCTACACCATCACAATATTTCTCCTCCGGCACAAAAGCTTCGCCCTTTCCTCTTTTTTTGGAGATCCCAATCGTAGCTACTAGAAAAGAAGTTTTGAGATATATTTTTTTCGGCACGGCGTATGTTAGCATAATTTGTATATTTCGAATACAATGTAAATGAACAATTGCGCTCGAAAGTCTCTCATTTTTTATTCATTCTGTTCGTTCAGAAATTATTGCACATGATCGTCCTAAGATGATTTTAAAGTAGATTTACGGCTTTGTTAGCCTCGTTATGCTTAATATTTCTTGAGCATCGCTACGACATTTCGTGCTGGTGAAGACGCCGGGAGCAAAGCCGGGACAAGTGCTAGGCGAGCGAGGCACCTGTCTAGGCACAGCACGCTTAGGGCGCAAAAAGTGATAATTTGAGCTTTTGAATGTACGTTTTATATCACAAAATATATTTTATTTTACTTCTAAATCGTAAAAATCTATGTTTTGAGAGGTAAAACTCCGCACTGTATAATTTCATTAGAAGGGGCATAATTTTCAAACATTGTTTAGGGCGTAAAAATACTTTCCCGGTTACAGTCGGAAGTTGTAAGGTTTGTCCACGGGAACTATTGATCGTTGCGAAAAGGAAAATAAGTTTTTCATGTTCGATTTGGTGTTATATGGGGTGCGGAGTACGCGTAAGGATCGTTACCAGAAACAATTTTACGGGCCATAACATCCATTTTATGTTATAAATCCATTCACTTGTTCAAGATCAACGATTAATAAAAACGATGAGCGCGAGTGTCCAATTGATTGGTTGAACTCAAATGCACCTTATTACTATGGTTTTATATACCATACTGGTAGAAAACGTTTTTCATGTGGATTTACTGTACATTTCTGGTGAAAACCAAACGACAGATTCTGTTTCCAAACGCACCGCGTGTGACCTTGGCTGGTCGATAGGTGACGCCTGCGACAAAGCATAAATCAGACAGCCGGCACACGTCGGCAAGGAGCGCTTCCGAAACCTATACTTCACTACAGAAATCGTTCGGCATGAAGGAGACGCGTTTACGTAGGCTGCCAAGTTCGGAAGGCTGAATTTGTAGCTCGTGTAGCAATATATTAAACCAATAATTTGAGAACTTTTGGACGTTTAATGATCTACAGTGCTGCATTAGTAATGGATGACGGAAATGTACCGGTGAAGCGAGGCCAATTGCTGAAGATTTGAAAAAAATCTTATCGATTGTTTGACCCATGGTAATTTTTTTACGTGATTCCCGCACGACTTGAATCAAAACGGAGAAGAATTCGTGTTTCTGCAGTCAGCCAACGTTTATCATTGAGGAATCTAAAGTTAAATGGTGCTTGAGGCTTAAACGACAGACGAAGTGAACATAAGTTTCAGGACGTCTAACAGCTATAAGTGTCTTTAACACAATGCTTAGTTATTTTTAAGGCCCAAAAGAAAATGCCAGCTAAAAATACATTTAATATTTTTATGACGTTTATCGGACCGAGAGATGCAAGTTCACAGGATTCTCGATAAATCCCATTTTCTCTGCAAAACTCACACTGAAAGCTTATTAGAAAGAGCATGGATGCCGGATATTCTGTCTGCGATCCGTAAATAGGGATCGACTGATTGAGGGTTTAAAATTTGAAACCGTGGCAAAGCACTTATATTCATGGGGAACGCTAATGAGGCAATTTTTTTAGTTCCTCATCCATAATTTCGACGTATTAAAACGAAATATGAGCCCTAACCGTTACCAAGACTGAATTCTCTCTGTCTTCTTTGACGTTCTTGGAATTATTGACAAAGGGGTTATCAGAATAAACCTCGAAATGTCCAAAATCATTAATCGCTTCCCTTTGAACTCAAAAATCGGTCATGAATATCCTCGAAGATATGCAAATAACTCACCAACCGAATCGGACGCTCGAATTCGTATGCAGACGCACGTGAGAGTGGAGGACATCTGCCTCGGTCCCATCTTCCCCGAATCGTTCAAAGGCTACCCCAAATGGGCGACGCGGACTCTAGTTGAAAGGGGTGGTGGGTGCGGCCGCTATTCCTCCGCGCCACGCTATTTTGGGACAGGAGAATAGGAGAAGGAAGGAGAAGTTATGAATCAAACAACCTGGATCTCGAAGCCTCGTCTGCGGTTTGGAGATTATAGGTTTTTTTAAAAAAATTCTGAGACAATTGCGTCAATTTTGACGATTTTATAGGTTTCATTTTGCGTGTTATTATCATTTTCGTAAATCGACTTGGGGAAAATTTATCGATTTATTTGCGATACTATTATAAGTGGTGGGAATGGCACTGACGAAAGTAGACCTCCGTGACCGTGTCAGGATTCGAATCCGTGGTTGGTTAAAAAATAAGTTAGGACGACGCTCTGCGTCATCTGAAAATTGGAAATTTGAGAGAATAAAAACATCGTCGCCTTATTAATAAGGCATTTCAGATGTGTTTTTCATGATGCTCAGGAAGATTCCTTTCGTTACAGGGCCCTTTAAGAGGGGCCTTCACCCTAGACCCCCTAAGCGCCTCTTCTCGAGGTTAGCCGCCATTGCTGAACAAGGATATTGCAGCTGTAGGATCGGAATAATCGAGGCGAAGATCGCAAAATTGAAACGAAGATTAAATCATCTGAATTTAGTGAGTGTATTCGAGGTGCAGTTGGCTCGGTTGACGCCAGAGAGCGCTTCCATCGACCGCGGTGCAGAATAAAGTGCTTGGAAATGATTGCTACGGCTGACAGATATATTTGGATATCAAGCGACGCCGCGATTAGACTCAATGACGAAGGTTTTCATTAGAGAGAGCGCCGTGTGGAATGCGAAAACGACTGCCGTCTTGTCGCCCCTCTTGTGGATAGTGGTTTAGTTATTTAAAATGAGTTAACTCTTTTCATTTTATAGAAATAACGAATTTACGCATTAAGACAAATTTACTGGCTGTTGAGGTCCTGAAACGACGTATGACAAATTTTGTGGCGTTGATATTTTTTTAAGTTCTGGCATTGGTATCATCAACAGGTATTGCTCAATAAATATTCATAAAATATAATATTCAAAACGATACATTTACCCAATCATGCGGAGCCATCTAAGATGGCCATCATCGTATATAGGTATAATAATTTTGTAGTGTATCTGCGTGCGTGTATTGCACCTGTGTGAAAATGGTAGATAAAGATCATATATAAACGTGAAAGCAACACGAAAAATCTGAATACCTTGAAATGTGGAATATTTAAGAATTGATTAATTTTAATACTAATTACATTTCGAAATGCGATTGAAAGTGCAATTATTTTCCCTCAAAAAGAGGAGACGGCAATGGCATCAAATCTCATAAAATTAACATAATTTGTAAATGAATTTTCTTTACCGAAATAAAAAAGACGTTTATCAAGACAATGTACTACATCTGGGAATAATTTTTCTTAAGTATCCTGTATCTTATACATCCATGGCTACACTACTCACTGCAACGCCGTATATCAGCGTTTCTTAAACTTATGTTAGTAATCGGAGGACCCCTTTTCATTTATATATTTTTTTGCGGATCCCCAAACTATATACATATCTATATTTATAGCTAATTAAGTATTTATTTTTCGTACGTTTTTAGAAAATAACCATCGCTCTGTAGCATCATTTTCTCTAAAAATAATCCATACTTGGATTCCTGTGTGCACGTTATTATTATTTTTAATTGTTATTAATAATTCCCAAACATTACTTGCGGACCCCTGGACTACTTCTGGGGACCCACGGGGGTCCGCGGACTCTAGTTTAAGAAACGCTGTCGTATATCATGGGTGAGTTTTTCTCAACCGGGGGTCCGTACGTTGTCTTTAGGGGGTTCGGGAGTTGATTTTGGTACCATATGTATTAAAAGGATGTATGCTTTTCCTTAAGATTCGTTTGACCCTTTAAAGTGGTCGGATAACGTTCAGAAATGTCTTAAAAGAAAGGTCTCATAGCATAAATGACATTCTTTATTATGTTAAGTAAAATATCGGCTCTATCCCATGGATTTTAGAAAATATTTGTAGAAGGACGGGGACAAGATGAATGTTATAGACTCCTACGTTTATAACAAAGAAAATCTCATGATTCCCTTTTTTTGAAAATTTTTATATACACTCTTACTCCATAAATATAGTTGTTATGATTCATTTTTGAGGGAGAGATCTCTGCGATGTAGTTGCACAAGCAGTAAAAATTGTAAATTTCGCGAAGGTCAATCTCACAAATACACTAATGTTCTCTGTGCTTTGTGAAGAAATGGGTTCAGCTCATACTTCTCCTCTGTTTCATAACAATCTCCGCTGGCTATCTTGAGGAAAAGTCTTGACGCGACTGATAGAGTTGAAAGCGGAGGTCGAGATATTTTAAAAAGAGAATAAGTCCAATTAAGGAGAAGTTTTTGAAGATGCGTATTAGTTGACAAAACTTGCGTATCTGGACGACATATTTAGCATCCTAAATGAACTCAACTTCTCCCTTGAAGGGCGATTAAGCAATATGTTTGTCGTGATAGACGAAATTGAAGCCTTGAAGAAAAAGCTATTGGTTTGGTCTAAGGGAATAGATGCGGGCATTTACGACGTTTCGTGAGTACTCCGAAATTGTAAGCAATAAGCACGTTATATTTGATGAAAAGAAGATAAATTCTTTCATTAAAACGCATCTAGAAACGCTTACTAAAAATGTTATAACTACCGTATTTAGTCGTGTACCCCGCGCACATTTCCCCCAAAATGTCGGTAAATAAAGGCACTGCGCGTCAGATATGAAGATTTCTGACCAAGTTTTAAAAATTGCAAATTTCGATAGTAGACTTACTGCAATACGCTTGCGTCTACGTTTATACTAGCAGAAGACGAAGAATTCTACGTAGTCCAAATAAACGTTTAGGGTTTAAATGCGCGGTTTATACTGCATCTTCAAGGTCATTTAGACATTTTGACGATTGAGATAACGTAATATTTTTATAATATTAAGGCTGTATCTTTTAATTGAGTTTTAAGTTTATTATTGTTACTCAGAATAAGTATTTCTGTCGATAAAAATTTACTATCAGTTTCTGCATATACTTTTGCCGGAATAAGTTTGCATCTGGTATCTGTGTTCGTCGAATTCATCGTGAGCCGCTGACGCTCCTTTAACCCGGGAGAGAACACACATACGGGGAATTCCCGCACTTTCTTATTTTTTCTAATTTTCCGTCGCTGTAGATGTCATCTTATTCTTGCACGAATGTGTTTTTTCCCTCCGAACTGGCCCAAAAATAGGGGTGTGCGTGATATACGAGGGTGCGGGTTACACGAGTAAATACGGTACTTCTCAAAATTTGCAGACACTTGTAAAGAGAACTTTTGGATCCAACCTGGGATTAAACTTAAGCCATTAGAAGACATACTCATCTCCTGGAAATAAGACATAGGAATAAAACACTTCCAGCATTTTGAATTTGTGCTGGGAACGAATATTCTTCTTTGAGCGAGAGAGATCTTAAACTTTTGGAGCCTTTTTCATCAACCTATTTGTGTGAATTTGGATTTTCAGCTGTCTTCTTTGAAATCGAAGAGAAATCGTCTATGCCTTGATGTATGCATGCGGTTGGCTCTTTTAAATTCTGTTAAGCCCAGATTTGATTTATTGACAAAAATATCCAAGAGCAAAAATCCCATTAGCCATCTAGCTATGCCATTTTAGTGTGTGCGTGTGTGTTTGTAGCAGAGTAGAAACCGTATGTACTATTTTCCGTAAACTGAATTTGTGACCCTTTCTTGTAGAAATATTATTTGCCAAGACTACCAAATTCGACCGTTCATGGACAGAGCAGGTCTGTGCTCCAACCAAGACAATTGCCGTTTTCGTTATTGCTAAAAACAACAAGACATTACGCACGGTCAAGGAATGGAAGAAAATCAACTGTGAGCACAATCACGAGTGCCGAGAGAAGCTGAATATCAAGATTGGTTACCCCCGTAAGTTAGATATTCTAATTTTGCTTATGGCAACTTCTTAGTTATATAAGGTTTTAATAAAAATTTAAATTTTAGTTCTTTTTTATAATATTTATATTTCAATGTAAAAAAACTTAATCTTTTGCTCTATTTAAACAGCATTTTTGAACTTTTAATGGGAAGGAGGTCCGCAGGAATTGTGATTCGTAGGGGGTCCGCGTCCCCAGAAAAGTTTACATAGGGGTTTCGCGGCTCCAGAAAGGTTGCTAACCGTTGTCATAGGTCACCAAACCCTTTATTGGAAGGGCGATGTGGGCCTTTATATGAGCGGGTCAGAGCTAGACTTGCCTAACCCACAAAAATAAAATAATATGAGAAAACCACGTCGTCTCTATTTAAAAGTCATTTTGTATCTGTATCATTATTTTATAAAAGTATAGAAAACACAATTGAAGTTCTTTTACAAACCAACAACTTGAAGTCTAATTATCTCAGAATATAAAAAAATGTGGTTTAGGCAAGTCTGCCTCTGACCCACTCATTATAACATGCTTCCTTTTAAATGACTGCGTAAATTTCAAAGAGCTAGTTTTGAGAATGTTAATCGCGTAATGTACCATACGCCTATCATCATAATAGGTAGTCAGTCCGTTGACAGGTCCGTGATTATTCATGGCTAAACTTGGTTCTCCATACACTCCTATTTTCCACAGTTTTCTTCATGTCTTGATAGCTCTCTTTCCCTTTCAAGTCGTCTACCAGCTGAAACCTTTTCCTACCTCTTTCTTTTTTTTCATCCAGTTTTCCTTCTAGCACTTCTTTAATCATGCACTCTCTCCTCAGGCAATGCCCAATCCAGTTCGCCTTCCTCTTTCTGATAGTCTGTATAATCGTTCGCTTCTCTCCTATTCTTCGTAGTACTTCCTCATTTTTCACCCTATCTGTCCATTTTATCTTCAGCATTCTTCTCCATGTCCACATTTCGAAGCTTTCCAAGTATTTAATATCATTTTTCCTTAGCGTCCATGTTTCTGCTCCGTACAAAGCTGTACTCCATACATAGCATTTTATCAACGTCTTGCGGATTTCCTGCTTTATATTTTCCGTTAGTAGGAGTTTCTTTCTTCTGAAAGCGGCTTTTGCTTTTGCTATTCTAGTCCTGATTTCATCTGTACATTTTGCTTCTCTCGTTATGATGCTTCCAAGGTATTTATAATCTGAAACTTGTTCTAATGGTCTTCCTCCAATACTTATGTTCAAATTTTCTTCTTCTTTACTTGATATTCGCATAACCTTAGTTTTTTTTTGTATTAATTTCCATACCGTATTTTCTACCTGTTATCACTAGTCTATTTATCATTTTCTGGAGTTCCTTTTCCTTTCTTGCTAGAAGTACTTGACCATCCGCGTATTTCACTGTTCTTATAATCCTTCCTCCGATTTTGAAATCTCCCGTGCCTTCTAACGCTTCCTGCATTAGCCTATCTCCATATATATTGAATAGAATCGGCGATAGACAACAGCCCTGTCTTACTCCTCTACCGATATGTACTCCGCTGGTGTCCGCATTCTCCAACCTGACCTTTACAACTTGATTCACATATAGATTCCTGATCAGTCTCCTGTCTTTCCAGTCTACACCTATATCCTTTAATATCCTCATCAGCAGTACCCAATTTACTCTATCAAAGCAGTCGACGAAACATACGCAGCAATCTTGGCTGTACTCTATTGCCCTTTCTGATAGGATTCTCACTACACCGATAGCATCTTTGGTTCCTCATCCTTTTCTGAAACCGAATTGATCTTCGCCTGGCATTTCTTCGGCCTTTTTCTCTAGTCTTTTATTAAGAATCCTCGTGATGATCTTCGAAGTGTGTGACAGTAGGGATATCGTTCTGTAGTCTTTACACTGCATTGCCTTTGGCTTCTTCTTTAGAGGGATCATTGATACATGTAAGAAATCCTGAGGCCACTCTCCCGAGTCGTAAATCTTGTTAATTAGTTTCGTAATCACTTTTAGTCCTTCCGATCCCATGATTTTAAGTACCTCTGCCGGTATTCCATCGCTGCCTGTAGCTTTTCCTTTCTTCAGTTCCAGTATCGCCTTTTCTACTTCGCTTTTCATAATACGTACGTGGTCCCAAGTTGTCTTCTTCAATGCAATATTATATTAAATGTATATTGTATTCACGTACTCGAAAAATACCGTTTGGATTTTATAATATTTGATGATACCACCTAATTTCAGATGTGCATGCATTAAAGAAATTGATGAGATAAGGATGAAATCACTTCGCGGGCCGGATGTGGCCTGCGGGCCGTAGTTTGGGAACCCGTGTCGTATGTACTCGACAGTGACTCAGCCGCGCTCCTATTCTACTTGTCTCTTTCATTGTGTCTGAGAAGAGAGACAAAATGGTCATCGATCGAGCTTTTATTTCTCCAGGGACAGAGTAAACCTCGTTCATTACGTCACTGGCTACGTGACTTTTTCTTCTCGCATCGAATCTTTCTTTTTCCGAGTTTTTGTAGCCTTTACCCTATAACACTCTCTGACAGCTATCCTCTCCTCGACAATGCCTCCATTAGCGTCATTCGCCACACTTTCTCCCCCTCCTTGTCTTTGTCTCTCTCGAAAATAAAAACATTGCATGTTCTCTACCCTTTCCTAACCGATCTTCGATCGTATTTCGCGTACAAATTTCAAAAGTAGTTATGATACATTTACTCCTATAGAAACAGGTTTTGTGACTAAACACTGGCATTATTTTTACTTTCTCCCACATCTTTTCCTTCTTTTGTGTTATTCTTTTAATTCGAGCGCGAAAGGTTAGTCAAAGGGAAGAATTGGCGAATTAATACCAAAAATTTCAAAAAATTAAAGGCAAAACGTTTTGTGGATTAATGTTCTTTAATTAAAAAATTAAAAGAGAGGAAATTTGGAAAATTAGCATTCATTATTCTAAATATATATTTTTTTGAAAGATGGAATTTATCTCTTCAAATGACACGCAGACGATATGAGAGGGACACGCTCCTTTCCATCTCACGTTGACGCACGCAACCTGTCCATTTTTACACCTTCTTCCACACTCATTGGACCTGTCAGGCGTATGCTAATCAGATGATATACAGATTAAATGCATCATTCCGTGAAAAGAGTTAAACAAGCCTACTTTTTAAAATTTAAACCATGGAAATGAACGTATTAAAATCAAAACCTTCACAGACATCGTGACAAAATACTTTGGAAACAAAATAAATGGTAATACTTATTTATAACCACTTTTAATTTTGTAATCCTAATGACCAGTTTCACGGTTGCCTCTCCTTCATCATCAGTGAAACCAGTCGCTTTATTTTAAAAACAAAACCGGAAGTTAAAAATTTTTATCACTTATTCCGTTATGGATATCCACGAGTCAAACTTCTGTAGTACATTTTTAAATTTTTGCGCAGACTATTGGTACTAACTAAACCAAAAAAGCATCCTTTTCTCTTATCTGACTTCATTAGGGCAAACAGTAGCATATGTGATAAGCGTAGGAACTTCAGTGTTTTAGTTCTTAGTCAGTCCTAAATAAAATCAGATAAAAAATATATTTTCGTTCTCGCGGGTGCAACGTTCATTTTCTTGTTAATGATGAGAACAAAGGGACCGATGATGCAAAATATAGGGCGTGGAAAATATAAGGAATAATTTGAATGTGTAAAGTATTATTACATAATTATAAAAAGATCAAAAAGTTTTAGGCAGAAGGATATTCTTCTGTCCAATGTAGGCAATATATCTTCTCAAAGCTCACAATCATCAACACTATCCATAACACCAGAGAGAGCCATGGATCCTCGAACAGAGAACGGAAATAAATAATAAATCATTCATTGTCATAAGGTGTCGGATGCGGAGGGCATTTCCTCCCATAAAACAAAACTCGTCCTCTCCTGCATTCAAAAGCTCTTATCAAAATTACTCTGCTGCTTGCTTTCACTGCCCCTCCTTCGTGCCCCCTCATTCCCACGTTCTCTTACATCTCCTCTCATAATACTCTCCTATTTTAATCTTATTTATGGGTTTTTGTGTTTATTAAGCCTTTGGAATGACATTTACATATTAAATGTCCAAATATTTTTAATTTCTCGTGAAATAATCTTTTCTGTTACTAGCTTAAGAGGATTTCGTTAGTTTTTCAGAGTTTATTGCGTTGGTATATTTTCTACTTTATATTTCTTTAAGTACTCAGTTTTATGTGACTTCTTTTTATTTAAAAATATATAAAAAAGGAAACTGCGTTGTTTCGCCGTAGCCGAGCCAAAAACCCGGAAGCAAATGTCTGTTTGTATGTCCTTGTTCCAACTTTGTGCCTGGTATTTATATAACCAATTACAGTCACGTCACTTTAACCAAAAAATAAAACCTAAACTTATGAAACTCATTACCCATTTAATCTAGTCTTTCAGTGAGATATAATTATATAGCACGTAAAACCGCTCTTGTAATTTATTGCTATGGAGTAATGCCGTCTCTAACTCACATAGTGCCAAAAATATAAATTTAGGAATAAATAATTTTAAAATCAAAGAAAGGAAAAGGACGTGAACTTTTTGGCGTTTTCAGCTCTATTAAACCATAAATCAATCAACCTGCGCCTTTAATTCTTTTTTTATCAAAAAAAAGCGTTACCGAAGATTAAGTGCTGAATGGCATATTCTGAGATTTCTAGCGGGCTTACACATATAGCAGTGGTTTCCAACCTTTAAGAATTCTGGAAATTGTGGCACTACCTCGGATGTATTATTTAACAACTTGAGAGAACAGATTGCGAAGATTTGGGAGAAATAACTTCACAGACAAAGATTATCTATGAAGCATAGAATGGGTGAATGTGGCATGAGGGGCGATCTGCTTCGCGAATGCCTCAAACACAGAATGAATGCCCATTATCGACGATACCCTATCAGTGCACATGCCAACTAATTTTGCCTATTCTAGTTCCTTGTCAGCGCTGGAATTCTGCAACGTCCTTAACACATCTCCTCGGGCAATGATGGTTAGTGATTCAGAGAATAGATATTTTTCCTTTATTAACTCCACATAAAAAATCACACAACATTAAAAAATATATCCTCCACAAATACAAAATACATTTCATCCCTGCGTCACCAGAAAACTCCGTTATATTTTCTCTAAACGCGAACATGTTAACAATAATAAACTCGTCAACCTCCACAACCCAATAGACGTAATACCGTTATTACAAAAATTTGCCATTTACAAACTATATTGCTGAACATGCGATAAGATATATACAGGACAGACGAAGCGAAGGTGTAAACTCGCTTTAAAGAGTATTTGGCAACTTCAGACACAACAGAATTAATAATTCAAGTGCAGCGGCACATACACACAGAAACAATCAATATCCACAATTTACTCTGTTACACAATGAAAACAAACTAGACGCTTAGGATAGCATATTTATCAACAACTTGATCAAATTTTGACCAAGTGGCATCGTATATGAGTCATATCACTCATTTGGCTGTCAATTTTGGCTTATAGAGAAATTTATGATTAAAATTAAATATTCGAGTGATATGACTCAATCCGAGCCGGCGTATTACGGGAAATAAAATTTAAAAATTATAATCTTTTATCCTGCTACAGGACTATATTAAATTTAGCAGTTAGAAATTTTAAGAAAAAAATAAGGTAATAATATTTCGGATCGTGTCGCTCTATCAGCACTGCCAACTTAATGGAAACAAAGGTTTTGTTTTCATTTGACAACATAGCAATGAAAATGTTGCTGCTCTGAAAAAACGTTTCCACCGAAATCATTGTATTTGTTGGTTTTAACCTTTATTTACAATTTAGTTTAAAATATAATTTTTGTAAAATTTTCACAAAGCGCTTAAGTATAACTTGCTAAGTTTTTTCACGTGAAACCAAATTAGAACACACACACACACACACACACACATATATATATATATATACACACAATTAATTTCACATTCGGATGGTGATACTGGGATGCGTACTTACCATTCCAAAACTTGAATTGTAAAATATTCCTAAGTCATGGCTTTGAACCAACATATAAATACTGAACTATTTCAATTGCATTAAAGAGATTAACCAGTGAATAGCATCAGACACTACTTATATCAATAAATTTATACGAGTCAAGAGATAATACAATTCACATTGAGGAATGTTCACCGAGATAGGCGCAGAATTAACTCATGTAAAACGGTTTTTGAGGCCATATTTTATTATAAAATATTTATATATATTTTTAAAAAAGGCACCTACTGTTTCATAAGTCAAGAAGAAGAAATGTGTGCTTATTTTGGAGAAACGACTCGGATCGTTGGCTGCACGTGTTCTGCGGAAAAGAGCTATAGTTCGCTGTGCTCTTCTCGACACCCCTTTGCCCTCGCAGTTGGTGAGCATGGACCATAACGATCCAACCATTTGGGAAACGCTAGGTTCCTGAAGAAAGTCGCTTTGGATGGGGTAGTTCCAATACCTTCCCGCCTTCATTCCTCTTACAGACGACCCCGATTGTTCCTCGGTTTGGTGTGTACAAATATCTAAAAAATAACATTCGGGTAATCGAAAAACGCACACTTAAAAATCAGACATTTCAATTTTACATTATGTCTCCCTCCGTAGATGCATTTTCGACCTAAATTTTTCGATGAAACGAGAATTCGCCAAAGGCAATCATGACTCAGACGTCTGGTGTCATTTCGTCGGGAGTCGGGTGATTCTTATTGATCACATTTCAATATTTGATATTCGAAATCGAATCGGAAGGAACGACAAATGGCGGAGAAGGAGATGCGAGCAAAGAAGAGAGGAATCGAAAACGTTCGGACGCATATATGCTCCTCAAACATTCATTGCGCCGGAATCGATTAAATACGGAGAGAAACCCAATTTTAAGGTTTCAGCCTCCCTGTCTCTTCTCTCTCTCTCTCTCTTATTCTCTCCCGCTTTGAATCATTTTTCAATCTCGCTTAAAGTATGATCTCAACTAATGTTTCGCTGAAAAAATATTTATACGAATATTCAGGACAATAAAAATGAAAGGATCATCTAAGGACCGGAAGAGATGACGTAATATTCACACCATAAAAGAAAGATTGAAAGGCAAACGTACATATAGATCATATATGATTGAGGGATATTATATAATTTAAAAGTAGCTATAATTTTGGCGCATTTACCGACAAATTACATTGAATAAAAATTTTCCGCTCACAAAGGATCGCCAGTTTCATACCTGAAGAATAAGCTCTCGAGTCGAAAGACTTCGGTGCGATATAAAAAATGCTCCGAGAAAAATCTCGTCTGCAAAACATTTCGTTTCTCTCTCTCTCTGGCTTGGTCCCTTTTCCTCTGGTCAGAGGGGATAACATGTCCGCCTGGTCTGATCAACGCCACCTAGATAGAAGGCCTGACGGCGAACTCGGTTCTAAGTCGTGACGTCACGGTGAGCAGGCCGCCATTTACGAATCAGAGCGAGTTCGACTACGAGGTGATTTGTTTTGTGAATAACGAGGAGTGGACTTTTGACGCTATTTTAGTGTTCTCTAGTGAATTTTTATTCTTTACGGTTAGGTTATTTATAAACTATTTCTTCGGAATGGTTTTCAAGTGCTCAGTAGTTGGTTGCAAAGGTAATTATGCCGGTAACGAGAATGTGTCCGTTTTCCGAAAGAGGCCGATTTGCGAAGAAAATGGGTGAGGAGTATTTCCAGAGCGAAGTTTACTCCAACAGCAAGTTCCAGAGTAAGTACATAATATCATAAATTGGAATTGTTTGATTTGTGGACTCATTGTGAGTTTAACCAACTCATTGTGCTAAAGATTTCGAATATTGTCATCATCCTTTCCCCTTTTATTCAATATCTATTACTAACAGGTATGCATAAAACACTTCCAACAGGAAGATATTTTGTGGGAGACTTCAATGTACGATGAAAAATCTGGACGACTGATTACAGCAAAATTACCAAATCCTGGACTGAAAGTTGGTGCTGTGCCAACAATTTTCCCATCTTGCCCTTCCTATGCTTCATCGTCTTCTGCATTTCATGAGAGCCCTGATAAGAAGAAGATCAGGATTGAGATGGAATAACTCCGAAGGTGTATTAAGAGTAGTCAAGAAGACAGAAAAAAGTACGAGGAGAGCAGAAGGTTCGGTAACCTGAAGGAACTGGAAGAGAAAATAAGACTATGTAAACACAGGTAGATTCTCATTATTTGCAAAATCTGACAGGCTTATATTATGTGACTTTCTTGTGGATCCAGTCCCTATCATAAGTGCATCAATAGTGATTGATATTAATTTATTTTTGAATGTATACGTGAAATCGACACCTTTAAAAAGGGTTGGAAAATACAGTTTTCCCATTCAAGTTGACAGTATCAGTGTGATCATTGATTTGGTGAATCAGGTTGAAGTTTTGGTTGATCAAGAAGGTCATCCAGACAGTAATTTTGATAAAATGAAAATTGAACTTTTAGTTGATACCTTAAAAATTCTTGAATCAACCCAGAATTCAAGCAAAATAAAGTTCCTGGTCGAACAATTAAGACTCCTGCCTTGCCATCTAAGTAATTATAGATATTCTTGTCATTTTTTGATTTTTTCATGTTTGTTTTATACAATTTCACCACATGCATACAAATTTGTGAGAAGTTCCAGTCTCTTTCTTCTTCCTCATCCATCAACCATTCGTCAACTGTGCTCTAGTTATAATTTTAGTCCCCAGAAGGAAATAAACCATTTCCTTTCTTATGCGAGACGTATGATTTGCAGTTTAAGTGAATCTGAAAAGTTTGTCACTTTAATGATGGACGAAATTCATTTGAAGCCATTTGTGGATTACAAACGTGGTAATATAGTAGGATTTTGTCCTAATTCGATTTCTGTGGCAACAACTGCATATGTGTTTATGCTTTCCAGTTTGTTGTCAAGTTTTAAAGAGGTGATTCATATTCTACCTGTTAATATGTTAAGTGCTGAGGATGTTTTTCAGATATTGAAAAAAATAGTTCTTGAATTAGAGACAATAGGATACAGAGTTGTTTGTGTAGTTTCTGACAATAATGCAATTAATAGAAAAGCAGTTTCTAAATTTTCTGTCCAGAATAAATTAAATATATTGTATCCCCACCCAAGCGACAGCTCTAGACCTCTGTTCTTTTTATTTGATGCTGTGCATATAATTAAATGCATAAGAAATAACCGGTTAAGCACCAAAAGTGGACAGATTCTTGTTTATCCAAGATTTGAACATCCTGAAAATGTTGGTACTGCTTCATTCGATACTATTAAAGAACTTTATTCCTTTGAATGTGGAAATTTAATCAAGTATGGGTACTCCTTAACTATGAAGGCTCTGTATCCCTCTAACATTGAAAAGCAAAATGTTAAACTTGTTTTACAAGTGTTCAATGAAACTATTGTACAGGCTCTGAAGCTGCTGGGCGAGTGAAGAGGTTTTAAATTCTGTGAAGAAACTGCAGAATTTATTAGAATTGTAAGTGACTGGTGGAAAGTAGTAAATGTAGGTACCCCTTTCAAAGGTGTAAGATTAAACAATTATTTTCAGATGCCAATGACTATGGAATCAGAAGGATACAAATATTTGGGAAAAGTTTATGATTGGTTAGAGGTGTGGAGTGATGTGGATGTTAGAATTGGCAAGCTATCCAAAGAGACCCTTCTTGCTTTCAAACACACTACTCATGCATTAATGGAAGTTAATGATTATTGTGTGAAGGAACTTAAAATGAACTATGTGCTGCCTGGTAAATTACAAACTGATGACTTGGAAGCAAGGTTTGGCCAATATAGGCAGTTATCTGGATCAAACTATCATATATCAATTAGGCAGATTTATGAGAGTGAGACTAAGTTAAGACTGCAGAATGTTTTACCATTATGTGTAAATTCTAGGAAATATCGAGCTGTTTCTATAAGTGATTTCAAAGAAAGTGAAGTTGATATAGAAGTTTAGGTAGGAGAGACACAAGAAACAGAACTTAAATTAGATATTAATGTTGAATATGTAGAATTAGAAAGTGTTAAAGAATATTTACCAGTATTAACATATATTGGTGGCTATTGTGCTCGCATGTTGCTCAAGAAGAGAAATTGTCCATCTTGTAGGGATTGGTATGTACAAGAAAACATCTTGGAAACTAATGAAGACCATGAATTAATTAGCTGTATAAGCCAAGGAAAATTATTGTTTCTAAGGGAAGCTACTGAAAATGCTGTGGTATAGGTATACATATGTGGTCTTAAATAAAATAGTAGGGGGTGTAGATGAGGAAAAATTTCTAGATGTTCCTAATCATAGGCTAGTTTTTCATAATCATGTAATAAATCTTTTGAATGGGGATGACCATTTAAATGAAATTATTTGTGAGGAAAATCATTCATTTGTTGAGGGAATGAAAAAAATAGTATTTGTTGCATGCAATATTCTATTGAAAACTTATTGCAACATGAAACGTGACAAATATAGCAATCTGTCAAAAAGAAAGTTGTTGACTTTTACGAAATGATTGTGATAAATGTTGTTGAAGATTGTATGTATTGATTTTCCCATTGTATTTTCTATTGTAATAAAATTTTGAAAAATTTCGTGGATTTATTATCATCCCTCAATGAAATATGCTGTAAATTTTTCAACGATTAATTAATGTCTTGTTGTAGTTAAGTAATATAACAATTTTAAATGAATTTTTCATGGTTCAAATGTTTCTTTATATATTCAACGTTCTTCTAACTGTTACCAAAATTTACTGGTACTACGTACATATAAATGGCAAATAGCGTGATGCTGATATAATTTAGCAAAAAACAGAATTAGTAAACCAATATAAGAAGCAAGAAACTGATTCAAACGGTACAAAGACTACGGCTGCGATGCGCGTATGCGTTGCCGTAAGCCTGCGGGTTATGACGTCACATTTTCGTCGTCAGGCCTTCTATCTAGGTGGCGTTGGTCTGATAGAACGTCGTTATACGAGTTTACGACCTTGTTAGACGAAGTGTCGCAAAATAATTAAGAGGCCGTCGGATCGAGATGGATCGCCGCACTTGGAAGGGATGTCGAAGGCTGTGGTCGAGGCGAGAACGCGCAATGAACGATGCGGAAGCTTTAGGGATCTCTTATGTCCCTCTAATTAGCCGAGTTTTCGTCATTACAATTGGTGAACAAAATTTCTCTCGCACACACACACACACATACACCTCTCCAACAGGGTAGATTACGTCAGACTTTATCTTTGGAATCATTTATGAAATAGAGAAACAAGTCATCAATAAAAGCACTTAATCCGATTACCTTCTTCGGTTAGGCCGGCTTCGAATAATCTCCTTGAGTTTTTGTTTGCTTCCAAAGGCCAAATGATAATTCTGTAGTTCAGCTCATTTTTTGAACTCAGTAAATCAAAAGCATCGAGAGCTTTGAATTATCCGGGAAAATAACATTGCACCTGAAAACAATTTGTGGTCATTTTATGCGATTTTTCTGTAAAGTTAAGCGGTTCATTTATCTTGTCAAATTCTTTAGGTGTACACGGATATTTTTATTTTAAATTCTTCAAATGGAATTTCTTACCAAATTGGTATTTAAATTACTAGTGTTTTTCGAAATTCATTACAGAAAATAAGAAACCATTCTCTGTCATTGTTTGGAAATCCTATTTAATTTGTTCACAAGAGCATTAAAATCTGCTGCCACAGCCTCTACGTAATTCGCTGTAGAATAAATGCCATTCATAAAGAGATGAACAATGGCTGTTTCATTTGAACTTTTTCAGGAAAGCCACGTGAATGATTTCTCATTGAGAGGTGGCACAAAAAAATACGAAGAATTTTAGTTTCTAAAAACAGTAAATGGAGGGAAGTTTAAGTTGTCTCTACTGCATTCACACCTGCGTGTAGCTGTCGTTCCAGATTGATAAATTTATCAAATTATAATTTAAGGACGGAAGACGAATAACCGATAGATAAAATTCGTGTTAGAGAGCGTCGGAAAACTAACGAATGCCTCCGGAATGCGTGCGCGTGTTGCGTGAGACTGGGATCGCTTCCGACGACATCTCTCCCTCTCTCTCTCTCTCTCCCTCCCAACTCGCCCTCCCCCGGTGAGAGATCCGCCATTCCGAACATCCTTGGCCCTCCGTGGCAGCAGCCCTTCTTCACTTCTCCCTCATCGCTTTCATCCCTCTTCCTCCATCCTCCCCATTCCCCCTCTCGCTAATCCGACGCTGCCGCCTTCCTCCCCTTCCACCTACCCTCCCCCCTAATCTCCCCTCCCACCGCCCCTTCCGCTCCTTCCCCTCTGCAGCCAAATCGACCACAACACAGCAACAGTTGCTCCCTGACTACTACCCGGCCGAACCCACCTCTCCTCTCTCTCCTCTCTCCGCTCCCCTCTCTTTGCCCCTCTTCCCTTCTTTGCTCCATACTCCTTCCCCCATACATTCCCTCTCTCTTCCACGCCTCTCTCTCTCTCTCTCAACCTCTCACCCGGAGATATCAAAGCATATCCTTGCGAATCCCTTAAGAGAGAAAACATCCAGCAACACTCTGAAGACAAATATTTCCGATTCGCGGAATACGCTAAGAAAACACGCATAAGGAAATTCTATTGAATTTCCATTCGCGAATGAAGAATCGCTTTTGCCGCACGGATAATTCTTTCTCTTTTTAGCGATGAAACACGACCGCGATCCTCGCATCAGCCGTTAAGAGAATACCAAGAAAGCGAATCTAAGAGGGTTCTCTTTGCGGAAACTCACGAATTCGGAGGAAAGGAAGTGAGCCAAGGAAGTGCAGACGGCGATAAGAATTGAGAGGCGGCTGCCGGAGAGAAAAAGGGAAAGTGAAAGTGCGATGTGAACCATGCTCCGGGGTGTAAAAAAAGAAGGATTGGAAAGCGAAAATGGAGAGGAGTGGAGAGAGAAAAAGTGAGAGACGTGGGGGAAAGTTGAGGGAGAAAGGAGAGAGGATGGGGAGAGTACGTAGAGGGGCAAAGAAAAGGGGTTTATATAGATGGGGTGAGCGGAGTATGAGTACGAGGGGAGGGGGTGAGAGGAGGGGGTAGGAGAGGGGGGAACCTATCAGGAGGAGGAGGAGGAGGAATCGGAAGGAGGGAAGTGGAAACGGCGTGTTTAAGCGGATAGCGGTCGTGTCTAATGCGGCAGAAGGCGAGGACGAGACGACCTCGCATGGTTCGTTGGTCGGTGAAGTGGACGAGGCACGCTTCGTTCCACGCACGCTCTCTCTCACTCACTCTCTTTTCCCTTCTCTCTCCCTCTCTCCTCTCGCCCTTTAACGGCCCGCCAAAAAACTGTCGAATTAGCGCACTCCACTGTCGAATCTGTCCTCCCTCCCTCCCTCCGATACCCGCATTCGTCCGACCGCTTCCCGTGCCCCCACAGAGGAGCACGCACGCACGCCCCGCCGAACACGTTTCTCCCCGTGAATCTCCCTCCTCTCCCATCCCCTCCTTCCTATTCCTCCTCCCCGCTCTTCTCTCCTCCTCTTCGAATCCCCCTTCCACTTTTATGCTCATTACTCCTTCTCCATCATCTACCTCTCCTTCCCTCCCTCCACTTCTCTCGTGCCTATCTCCTTCTTCCTTAACTTTTAACAGCTCTTCCCTGTTTATTTCCCTCGCTTCCTATCTCCTTTACTGCCCCTCTTACTCCTCTTCCCTTCCTCCACTCCCTCTCTCTCCTTCCCTTCCTCCACTCCCTCTCTCTCTCCTTCCCTTCCTCCATCGCTTCCACCGCTCCTTCTCCCTCTCCTCTCTTCTTTCCCCTCTCTTCTTCCCCCTCTCCTGCATTATGTTCCATTGGCTCCTTCTCCTCCTCCGCCACGTGGCGCAATGGCTTCCTTGGAATCTTCCTTCCGCACGACACCAATATCTCACAAATGCTTTCTGAAGGATAGGAATTTTGGAACAGCAATTCACGCTAAAATGTTACGAGTGTAAAAAAGGATGGAAAAATTGTTAAGTATTTGGGAGAAAATATAGGTTATGCGATCAGAGTGTTTTAATACATAGTAAGTTAAAAAAATCTAGTGCAAAATATGCTTTGTAAATGGTGATTAACTTTGTGTTAAAAATTAAGTAATTTTTCTGAGAAATATACCCATCGATCGAGGCAAATGACTAAAGATTAAAAATCTTTCGCCTGATTCTAGTGTGTGACAAGTGTCTTTATGAAATCATGCTTTTAAGCGAATAATCACGAATCGCACACCATACGTTAAAAATGCATATCCCATGCAATAATAGAATACTCCAATGCATTCTGGAAATACAAATAATTATAAGCAATATGAATCAAACCCTAGCTTAAGGCGCCGTTTTTTCACTTCAATAGTATGATTTTCAATTTAAAAGTACGTGGTATAATGTATTTTATATTTTTTGTAATAAGGAGTCAATAACTTGGAATCATTGTGTTCCTAGATTTTCTTTACAAAAATGGTACGATCAGCTTAGTAATAATCGTTTTTATAAATACCGAAAACCTTTAAGTACTTTCATCAGATTTCACTGCCAGAATAGATATATTTGTGCAATTGATAGTCGTAACTAAATTCAAAATGTGTTAATAAAACGCTGATTTGATTCCGTAAAAACGTACTGTGGCAGCAACAGAAAAATGTTTTCTTTGTGCATTTTATCGTAAATTATATTGGATGATATAGTCAATTTTAACATAAATTGGTTTAACCAAACTATGTGACAAAGGAAAAGAGTATCTCTGTTAAGGAATGTACCATCAGAGTGATTATTTTTACTAGCTAAAGTTAACGATATCAGTCAGACTAGAGGGCTACGTTATGCCTGTGGAAATTTAAACTTTAGCTGAACTCTTTAAGAATACAACTTACTATAATCGCAATCGATTCTCCTATTCAAAAATAAGCCGACAAAACAAGGACAAAGATTTTATCGGAATTACTTTTATTTGAGTATTCAAAACAAATCCTAAACTGGCCATTAATGACGCAAACCATTTTTCTATGAATAATAAAAAATAAGATAAATTACCTTAATATCCTTAAAAAAGAAGTTCACAATTAACAAAGTGAAACACAAGTTGTTTCTAATAATAAATGTAAAATCTCTAAGAAGGCTTCATTATTAGCAGTGTGGAGTAACATTTTTTTACGGTGTCCTTTGGCCTCTGCTGTGTAATTTCCTTCCCGTATTCGTAAACGGCTCCTTATGTCCAGAATACAATTTCTTTCGCTCCGTCCTGAGCATCCTTTCCAATTTCCACGAGAAGAGCCTTGCGCCAGCATCGATTCCAAGCCTTCAACTTCTCCAGGAACGCGATTTTCCCAACCCCAAACGATGATTCGCCCGAATAAACCACAGACACGCATTCATTCGCTCATATAAGTATCGTGAGTATATCAAATAGCGATAATTTTGCCAACTGCCTCCATTTAATAAGGTCGAAGGTTCGAGCTCTCCCGAGGGCATTCCACGTACGTGATCGTTGTTTATGCCCCTCGTGCTCTTTTTTTGAGGATTTTCACCATATCGATAGCACATCAAATAAAATGAAGCTTATTTTAATAGTCGAAACAATTTTTGGAGGCCTAAGCAAAACTCTCCCGGGATGTAAAAATTTCCGCTAGATCCTCTCACAACAGGGTAAAACGAAAGGAGCCGTACGACGACAGACATTTCCACGGAACCGTCTTCTCCTCCCCCTTCCCCTTCTTCCCCCCTCCCCGCCATCCCTTCCTCTCGCCTGTCTACCTGCATCTTCGTCTCCCTCTCTACCTTTAACCTCTCTCCCCTTTAACCAGGCACCTCTCTCCCACTCCGCTGCCCCCATTCCTGCCCCCTTACATCCTCCCCACCCTGGCCCCGGCTCTCTCTCTCTCTCTGCCCTCTCTCCTCCTCCTTCCAACCACTCAGTCTCTCCATTCGACCTCCACCGCGGAACCCCAAACCTTCTCCCTCCTCCTTATCCCTATTCTTCTCCTCTCCCTTCCCTCGCCCTCTCCCTATGTCCGCCCCATCCCCTCCGAAACCTTCGCGTGCGCCTCTCCCCCTCCTCTTCGCTCCCTGGCCAGATCCCCTCGGAAAAGCAATTCGGATGCGAATTCAGCTGCTCCAGCGAGAAGAGGAGAGCGGCGGTGGTGAGGCGGAGGTGCGGTATTAAGGGGATTGGAGAGAGAGAGAGGGAGAAAGAAGAGAGGAGAGAGAGAGAGAGATTAAGAGAACTATTGGCAGGGTGGGTATGGTTAGGATGGAAAGCAGAGGTAAACATTCGGATGAAATTGGCCACGAGAGGGAAATAATGTCGAATGATTCTGCCGACAACGAGAGAGTTTTTGGAAGCGCTGCAGATTTTAAAGCGGAATGATGCGAAATGTTCCAGCGATAACGTCCGTTATAATCTGTGCATAGCGTTTCGGTTTGATTCGGATCGGAATCGCACTTTTGGAGGCAGTGAGCTGACGGGGAGGCAGTTTTCGGAGTGGATTGGAAAGCGAGCGGTTGTGTTATGATCGATTGTAACGTCGGATATTGGTAGTTCAATGGAATAAATGTGCGAGAGAAACCCTTTTGATATGCAAAGGGTTTATTAGATGCAAGTGCTGTTGGGAGTAAATTTTATGCGATTGAATACACATCGTGAACGTAAATCCTGCAGTATTTCTCATTAGAAAGGCAAGAAATTGTATTAGTCAGCTCGCGTATGCAAAACAAGTAATCAACATCTATTGTTCGAAGCAATAGTTTATGGCTGAAAATATTCTGGAATTACGGATTTTCGATTCTTTATTTTTCTACGAACGAAACATTGGACGAAACATTGTACGTATAGTTGCTGACCTTATTTAGCTCTCTGAAGAATGTCAAATTTTTTTGCATAGACGATTTTAAGATAATTTCCGATCTCCTTTGCCTTAAGAGGATTTTGAAATATTAATAATTGTTTATTCGAAATAAAATTTAATTGCTGTATTACCAAAATCAAGGGAAAAATATAATAAAAACTTCATAAAAAATCGCTCAGTTTGAGTTTTTGGTTTGAAATTATATTAAGTAGCAGTGCCATCGCGCAGGGCTGTTTTCGTTAAATCTCATCAGATCTTGATAATAGATAGCAATAGCCTATTATTTGTAGCTGAAACATCAGTATTTAAAAGACTTTCAAAATACCGTGTTTGCATGTCAAGATCAGTTGAATATTTTTTTATTTAAGAAAACAATTATATTTGTATGTTACTACATACGATATCGAAATGATTATTATCCTGGACAGTCATAAAATGACCATATACGAATACCGTAACATGATTCGAATAAGACAAATCCTTTGGTTTCTCCAATGAGTATCTATGAAAAATATTGTTACGGTCATTCCCACGAATACTTCTAATGTGGAAATGATATCCATTTTGAATAAAAGCAATGAAAGATATAAATCTCACATTGTGGTTTAAATCAAAATTCACATATGAATATTTGGGAAAATGGTTTAATTACTTCATAAAATTAAATAATAAACTTTTTAATAAAGTTTACGGAAAAAGTAAAGAATTAATGTTGAAGTATTTCATGTAAATTATTATTATACTAGTGTAATGCCCGTTGAAATATCAACGGAAGAATTATAGATAGATAGATTATTATTATTTTCATTTAAAATAATTAATATCACACTTTTACATATGAAATATTTTGTCATATACAACATTTCTAGTGAATATTCTGTTGTTGACGGGCTAGCTTTAGTTAAACTTAAAATAGTTGCCTCTCTTTCCTCCCCTTTCACACCCTCTCCCCCCTCCTCCTCTTTCCCCCTCCCCCCTCCACTTCCCTCTCTCCCCCTCCCTCTCGCTCCTCCCTCTACCTCTTTCTCCCCCCCCTCTCGTATTAAAAGCATTCAAAGCACGTTTATACCCATAAGGATTGAATTAACAATATGATATAGAGGTCTAACAATGGAATTGGTAGGCAAGGCAACATCCCGTTAACATGGCAAGATTTCCTCAAACTGTGTGAATTAAACGTTTACATTGAGAAATTTCGAACTGTAGGCGGAAAAAGATGAACAGAATAGGTTACTTTATAATGTTTTCTTCAAAATGGTTTATATCCGAAGATTGTAGGTCAATTCTTTCTAATTTTAATCTAAAAAAGAATGAAAGCCTGCACATCGAAACCTCCATTTTTACGTGTTACCTAATGGGAAATGGAAATTATCTCTTGGAATCGTACCAGGGTCTTTGATCTCGAGTTTGATACATTAAAACTTTTTGTTGTTATATCATAATGCTATCCTGAAAATTTCATCAAATTCGGTTCAGTCGTTTGCGAGATATTAAGCTTCAAAAAGCATTACATGATAAAGTGACACTGTGACAATGTCTTTTATATATTAGATTGACATTCTTAAAAAAAAGGTTTATTTTTCATTAACATGGAAAATGTAATCAAACATCTTTAATTGAATAACATTTAACTATTACTCCATCAAGAAGTGACATATTTGTAACAGTTTTCTGTGAATATTTTGGATGTTTGGTATTTATCAAAATGTTAATGATAGCGCCACTCCTGTATATTTATATAGTAGGTTTGAATACGTGCGGATTCGAATAAATATGAGTGTGAAACTGCGAGACCATTTAATCTAGTGTAATAAATCAAAATGCCCATAGTTCTTTCGTTTAATAATACTTTTAAATTAACCAATGCATTTGAAACAGTATAATCACTCTTTATAATATTTGTTTGGTGATTTAAAAATTAATTAACTTTTATAAATCCGCGTTATATAGATCTCGTCCTAATTTATTAGATTTTCTCCCTAGCAATTTCTTTTCTCTCTTTCACAAAACCGCGCTATTCGTTATCGCTCCTTCATCATTACCCCTTTCCTTCCTATCCCTCCACATAACATTTCCCCTCTCCTCCTATTCTTCCCCCTCCTCTCCTCTCCCTCCCCTATTCCTCGCCCCTTCTCCCCCACCTCTTCCATGGCCGACCTCTCTCATACTCTCCTTTCCCTCCACCGGTTCATCCGCATCCCCCTCTCTGCGCTCTCCCCGTTTTCCTGCCTCCCCCTCCTCACGGCTCGCCCCCCCCTCCCCCCCGAGGCTCTCTTCACCCCTACACTCCCCTCCACCCCACTCGGGGGCCCTTTTCTCCATCCCTTCTCCCATTCCAAACACAAAACCATTCGAAATTCTCTCCTGCATCCTTCCATTAATTTCCCATCAGTTCAAAGCAAAATGGCTATCCGCAGAGGAGCTCTTTTGTCAGTTCTCAAGCGATATTTTCAAGTAATTTATTTTTCAATCACTCCTTTCGTTGAAATCCTCCAGCAAAGTTAAATGATTATTAAATCCTGTCATTTAAAAATGATAGCATCTACAATGACTACCTTTTCAAGAAAAAATAATGCTCTAAATAATTTAGTTTGTAACACATAAAGTTTATTATGAGCAAAAATGCCAATTTTATGTAAGGGTGGCCATTTTTTAAATTAGCCGGGTAAACAATAAATATAAATTTATAGACATATTCTATTGGACCTTTGAATCTAAACTATACTAGACACTTTTCCCATTCGTAATCAAATCCAATGTTACGCAGAGTGAAAATGAATACAAAGCTCTACTTTTTACCTTATGAAATGTTTAATTCTTTGAACTATAAGAGTGCAGTGAGATGAAATCTTTATGGCCTAAGTAAGTTTTACAATATCGTACACTCCCGCGATGAATGGTGGTGCGCAAGTCCACGCGTGCTCCGTCAGCCCTATTCTCCAGCGTGTTTGCGTGAAGACTGCTCATCGGAGTAAAGCCATGAAGCAAAAGCGTGCTCGGTCACTTTGCGTCCATAAAAATCCCTTAAAAAGGAAAGTTTTCATATCATTAACTATAAAAATTTTCAGCAATTGGATAGGTTCCTGTCGCATTGAACTGGAAATATAAGGAATAGCAGAAAATAGCGCTCATTTGTGATCAATACGAGCACTGAAAAGATGAAGGGTGTAGTTCAGATAGGTCAAGTCATCGCTGCGTCAAATTGCATTTATATTACCCACCGCTCAGAATGCTCACGTTATTTCTACACAATCTTCGCTCGACTTCCAATTCACCCCTCATCCTGGATCTTATGCAGCCCTAACAACATTGGTTTTGACCTTTCAGATTACGCGCAAAACAGATACTGACGGTCCCCTCCTATACGTCAGGTTACGTTCCTGAAAACTATGACGAAAAGGGATCACTATTTTCCATAAACACAACATTAAATTGAAGAATAAACTTCACTGTTCCTGAGGTAACTATGTGAAATATTTCCATCGTAAAAAATATACGTAAACTTTGTAATTTGCCACTTAATTTTTTTTATTAATTACACAGTTCGCGTATCGACACATTGCGTCATCACCAAGTATTAAAAGCAACTGACATATCAGGGGAAGGTTTATATAGTGGCGTCCCCAAGCAAGGCACGTGCTGTGGGGGAGGGGGGGTGGGGTGGGGAGAGAGGATTGGAAAGAGGTGTGGAGTGTTGGATTTGAAAAAATAAGAGTGGTATGGGAAAGGACGATTATAAATGACAAGGAGGAAGGTTAAAGCTTAAATTTTGCGGGGGCAAGGGAAAGAAAGGGGAGTGGGTAAGGGATACATACATACATGCTCGTAAAGCGTCACATCATTGCCTTCCACTCGGAGCATCGTCCACTTTGGTCTACGTACGTTGCACCATAGCTGTCACACTGCACTGTGCATGCCACATTTTTTCTTAAATGAGGGGTTTCGTTCCTGACCTGAACGCTAGAGTCGAAGATTCCCGGAAGCGCGATTCGAAACATAAACTGACTGGCCCAGACGAATCAACTTGTTCTCGAACAGTTGAATAATTAAGACAATGTGCACAATAAGAGGATCGGGAACGGAAGAATGAAACAATGTTGTTAATTAGGAACTGACGTATGAGCGGAACGACGAATAGAGGGGACAGATGAAGTTGACGTAAGTTTTCTCTTTCTGCATATGGTAAAATTAAACAAATTAAAAGAAAGAACAGCGTAATTCAATAAGGTAACGGTTTATCAGGGGTTAGAAGGTGTGCGGGTTGTATTCAACAGAGAAGAATAGTGTCAACGAGCTTAGGATCGACTTTGCGGAATTAGCTATTCATCGTCTCAGGATGAAGAAGAGAATAAATAGGTTTTGCTTTCGAAAGGCGTTGAATACGTGCATCGCAAGAAGACAAATCGTCTCTGAGGCGAATCCTTAGAGGTGAAGGGAAGCCGATGAGAGGAAAGGCGTGACTCGTGGGAAAAGCAAGAAGAGGGAGGGAGAAAGAGAGCGAAAGAGTCGTTGAAAGAGAGAGCTGGTAAGTGGAAGAGTCGAAATGTAGGAAGAGGAGGGAGTGAGAGAACTCTTACGTTTCCAAGGGAGGCTCCAACAGGCGCGCCTCCGGCATTATGAATATCACGAAAAGCGATTCAAGGAGATCCTATCGAGGAAATTCAATCTTTTGAACCGAGAATGCCGACGCGGAGATTTTATAATTTGTGATTCAGATGTGCTCTCAACTGGCGCTCGCCTAAGGACTTTCATTTGACTGCTTGGAAAACTAATGGAAGGGTATTTTAACATTTGAGCATTTCAGAATCGAAAATCGAGGTCTTTCTGATTCAGGAGCTTCGACCTGAAATCATGCAAATCTTGCATATAGGTATGTCATAACGAATGTAACGACACGTTAGGATCAAAGGGAATTCTATATTTAACGGCTTGGCTCAATTGTATTCAATTCGTGGCGAGTCTGCGAGAAAAACCTTAAATGAAAGTGATTCTGAAATCCGAAAGAAGGCTGCAGTCATTTCTCGGCCTCGCAGAAAGCGGTTTTAAGAAAAGGAAACGAGACAGCAGATGAACGTTACGTGTATTTGAACGCTATTTGATGCTAAAAATGATCACACATACACATTTATAATTAAAGAAAAGGAAGTATGAGTATATTGAGAAGCGAAGAGTAGTTGATGTGGTTTGGAAAGAACCATTTGAGTATCCAAACTTCCAAGAAGAAAGGTGGAACTTCTACTGGGTGGAATAACATGATACTGGTGCCTGTAATAAAATAATTAATAAGAGAGAAAGGATGCATTTTAAATTGAGGCGTGAAACTTTGTATTAACCTCTCTTCGAGTAAGTGCGTTGGAGTTTTTTTTCAGGGTATGTTCGTTTTATTTCTTAGTCTACACGTCGCTGGGATGTTTTATACGTGTATTTGCACAGGGAGGCAGGCAGGTATTATGTATAGAAAAAAAATTTAAGTTAGCCTTTACGTAACAAAATTCAGATATATTCGAAAGAGCGTTTACGATCCTTGGTTTCGGCGTTCGAATCTTTATCCGGTCGTTTAATACCCTCCAAATTAGATTTTTATACGATCAGTATCGGTCCTAGGAGTCTTAGTCTACTTCTTTTAAACATAGTATAGGACTTTTCCTTGCCTTCATGTTAACGCCTCACATATTGCAGTAATTTAGAGAATGCTGAGGTATTGAATCAATTAATTTGTAGAACTCATAAGAAGATCCTGCTATCGAATGTTTTATTAAAAACCCCTTTCGTAAATTTTTAATTGAAAGAAACATCTATAGACGTCACAGATGTAATCGTTCATATTTTCATGAAATATGAAGAGAGTATTACATATTTCACCGCATTTAGTATATATTATAGTGTGAATCACCACTGATGACGACTGCTTTATAGTCTAAGCCCGCATTTGGTTTTCCCAATCATTTTTTTGGCTATTAAGTCTACAAGTTCATCGATTCTTTACGTAGATTTTGGCGGATCCTAGATTTGGATGCCTATCCGAGTTGGCGTTGAACGATTTGGTTCATTTAAGAGGAAATTTGCCACAATGTGCACCAGTTGTAAATTAAGAGAGTGACACAAGAAATAAAGGTAATGAAATGAACGTCAGCCCATGAAGTCGGGTCAATACGAGGGGATGGGTAAGCCCTTTAAAACAGCCAATGTTCCCAGGTCAATGGTCCCAGTTAGTTCCCATGGAGAACAAATGAAGGAGAGGCGCCACGGCGAATCTACATTGAAAACGAATTAAGGGAAGTGTCGAGGGAAGAAGAATGGGGGAGGGGGGAGGGGGGGGGGGGGAGAATTGGTTAAGGATAAGGTTGTGATTGGAAGGAATGGTGGAAGTGGCGGATACGAAGAGGTATGAGTCACAGTGAGAGTGGGGCAAAGAGGAGGGAGAGGTACATTGGGGGAATGGGTGGGGAGGGATGGATGGGGGGAGGGATGGGGTAGGGAGAGGATGGATTGGGGGAGAGGAACCAGGAGACCGAGCGATAAGGGGTTAGGGTAAGAAGGAGGGGAAAGGAGGGATACTCGGGTTTTCGAGAAGAGGAAAGTGCGTGAGGAGGTAGGGAAGGAATGAGGGGTCCGACGTGATTCGGAATGAGAAGAGGCGCTTAAAGAGGTTAATGGATCATTTGGTGCGCTTTAAGGTTCCCTAACTCATCCCTCTCTTCGACCCGATGGATAACTTGAGGGAACTAAGGGATTATTAAGGGATGGGACGGTTGTGAACATTCTAAGAGCAGCAATGAAGTGTTCGAAAGAAGTCCCTAAACGCAGCTGACGGAGGAGATTTTAATCAGTTTTTAAATCACTTAACCTCTTTCTCAGCCGTGATCTTGATGGCTGCGGAGGAGAACGCTTTAGCCGTGCTAGGGGTCGCTGAACTGACGAACGTTTGATTTTTGATATTCGTTTGCCACAAAGGGTGGGTAGTAGGAGGGTGAAGGATGGGAGTTGGGTAAGAAAGAGGAGGGAAGGAAATGGAAGGGTGAGGGATAGAGAGGGAAGGGTGAGGGAAAGGTGGGGGATAGGGAGGGGACTGTTAGAGAGGCGAACCGTAACGGACGCCGTTAGCAGTATATCGCCCCTCGAAGTGTCGAGTGTCGGATGGGAGGCTTGAAATTGAGTCTTCCAAGGTTGAGAGTTGATTGGTTAGTGTTATCGATAATCGACTGATAGTTAATTGCGAGGTACTGCTAGAAAACCCAGCGAGCGAGACTTGATTGCGGTGACCCGCACTGCTCGCAATTGATTTGCGGAGGACATAGGTAGAGTGGGATGGAGGGGCAAGTGAAATTTGAATTGAGGTACACATTTATCTACGAGAGTAAGAAATTAGGTATTTAAAACCAATGATTTCATTACAGAACCTCTAAAAATCCAGATGGTTAACAAACAGTGGAAAGTACTTTGTTGCGAGCAATATTTAACTCTTCCGTAATTACTACTGATAATGACTTTGCATTCACTGCCCTCATTGTACAAAACAGGAGTTAAGAATTAATCGCTTAAAACACGATCAATAATTTGAATGTTAAGCAGATAGATAAATTATAGCCTGAGTAAATAGCGGTCACTCTGGCACTTATATTCTTTAATAATATATATATATATATGTTATCACATGGTCAAACGCTGATACGGAGTTGCGTGATCTAAATTGTAGCGTAGAAAACTTATCTGAAATAACAGAGCCTCAGCAAAGCAACATTTCGAGTTGCATATATACTAACTTTATTTAATATTTAAGCTGAATGAGTTTCCTCGAAACTAACTTGTAAGTTTTAAAACGACTGGCTTTTTATTCAACTTAAATTGAAACACCGTGCTTTTACACAAGTGCAAGTTACAAAACTAAAAGATCGTTTCGGAGAAGATACATAGAATGTTGGAGAAATTTTAAAATTCGTCCATTAATCGCGAGTTATTGATTACGCAATTGCTCTTGGA
The DNA here is from genome assembly GCA_036926305.1 of Uropetala carovei. Lineage (NCBI taxonomy): Eukaryota > Metazoa > Arthropoda > Insecta > Odonata > Petaluridae > Uropetala > Uropetala carovei. Next base: position 2,518,625 of record JAXCHB010000172.1, on the reverse strand, counting down.
ATTATTAATAAAACGCACCAGTTGAAATGTTATCGAGCCGACACAAAAAAGTGAAAAAATATTAAAGGAGCTAATTCGCATAGTTTTCTATTTTTTAAAAGCTCCATTGAGTACAAAGAAATTCACAAATATTTTCTTTCGTCGTGGAGCATTGAGATTGAAAATGTTAAATTTTGTCTAATATGACAGCGCGTTTGACAGCCGCTCAGCTGAATCATCCGAATGTATACGTGATCACGATGAAAACCTTCGAAACTCTTATTCTTCAGCCATCAATTTGGCATTAAAAGAGTTCCTTGGTTTACTATGCGTGTTTGAGTTTTAGGGGATGAAAGAAGGACGAGATGGGGCGAGGGAGGGAGCGAGGGAGTGAAATAAGGTGCGGAATAGGCTGGAGGCGAGATCGAGAGTGATAAAAAGAGAGAGAGAGAGCCGGAGGGAGTGAGAGTGGGAGAAAGGGAGGAAAGGGGGAAGGAGAGATCGAAGAAGTAGGGTGGAAAAGTATTAAAGGGAGCAGCGCAGAGGACGGATGAGCAGGTAAAGGGAGAATATGGTCATGTGAAGAAGGTAAGAAGAGTTGGTGTGGGGAGGGAGAGAGAGGTACTTGTAGGGAGAAGAGGAAAGGGGAGGGGAAGAGGAAAAGGGTGGCGAAGGACAAGGTGAGTCAAAAGGAGGAAAAGAGGGAGGGAAGAGAGAGAGAGTAAGGGGAAAGAGGAGGTGATGGGAGGGAAACGGATTGGAGGAGCGAGGGAGAAAGCGGTCGTAAATGCGAAGAGGAGCAGATTGATGGAGGGATATGGGGGCACATGGTTATGGATATTGGGAGGGCGTTAAGGGCTGAGGTTAAAGGGCGTGCGCTTGCAATGGCTGGAGACAGTAATGGGTGAGGAGGAAGAGGGACGAGCAGCGAAAGAGGAGATAGAGAAAGAGGAGAGGAATGTAGAGAAGGAAATGAGAAGGGCAAACACTGACTGGAAACCATCTTCCTTTAAAGGTACGCTGTTTTTTTCGTTGCAAGAGTTTGTAACGATTGTAAAGAAAACAACAAAATAATGAATTTAAAAAATAAGTACGTTTCCCCAATAACTTTATTATGGAAAACGAAATGCGCATTTCGGCTTCCATGCAGTCGTGTTCATTGCCATTCACCGATAATGGATTCTAAAAGAAGTATTATCTATTGTCGATGAATACTACTGATGAAGGCTGCCTTCCGAAATGCGCATTTGGTTTTTCATAATATTTTCATTGCTATTGGAGTAAGTACATATTTTTTCGATTTTTATTTATTGTGATTTTTTTTAGCCATGGGAAGAGCCCGATAATCCTCTACTGTGTCACAAGAGAGTGGGATGAAATGTTCAATAAGAAACTTTGCTTTATTTCACTCCATATAATAATTGTAATGAAGTTGATGAAAGTGAATTTAGGTCACGGTCAACGTATCATAAATGAATAAAGCTCAGAAATCAGGAAACTAGTTGAAAAGTCTAAAGAAAAGTGGATTGAGAAAGAAGGATATATTGTTTTATGGTAAAGACGATTTGAAGAAAGGCATTCGAGAGGTAAGATAAAAAACTGCGTCTCACAGACAGCCTTTTATAGCCAGTGATGTTTACTACTTTTTCAAATAGGATGCTACAAACACCGACTGCGATTTGAACTCAGAGATTATATTATATAAGTACATATCTCCTTCAAAGCGGTCCGATGAACGACACATATATCGACTGCAAACGCCACCTCTGGTTATTTATCGATCGTTCTTTTTAATAGTCAATGATCGATGAGTCATTCAACGCGAAAATTTCTCTGTCGTTGAAATGCGCTTCTACTTTGCCTGGTCACATCGGATAGCGTGGAATATATTTTATTTGGTTCATAGCTTACGTAAAGTTCGCTAATTCAACTTTGAACGGAACTGAATATACGTTTGAGCCGCAGATCTTGTGGAGAAGAGAAGCAGTAAATTGAAGAGACTTCTTGAGTAATTCGTAAAGTTAGAAAATAGAGTGTGGAGTAAATATAATAAAGTAATGCTAATAAACGAAAATGACGATGGAGTCGGAGAATTAAATGATAATACCGCAAGAATTATCGATTCGCTTGTTCCCTCAAGCGCGCTAATTAGCAACAGAGGGAGGAAATACCAAGAAGAGCAGAAGGAAACGGGTTCGATATCTTCACAAAAAATTGGAATAGCGGAGAGACGGAGACCGTCGCAAAAAACTAATTAATAACAAGCTGGTCGTAGGGTATGCTTGTACGAGACGGTTACCCTTTGACGTTGAGAATTTTTATAAAATGTTCCATTGAGGTGTTTTTATCAAAACGTGCTTTTGAAAAAATCTCCCTGGGAGTAAGAATAACTGCAGGAGATTAAAATGTAAATATAACTATAATTTGATAATTGATCCATTTTTCTACTGATTAATAGCATGTGCAATAAGCTAATATAAAGTTTTAAATATAACACTGTAAGGCCAAGGCTGGCACGGAGACACAAATTAAAGACGTTAATATAGATAATGCAGGATGCATTGGAATTCTGATATACATGTATCCACATAATAAAGGCAAACGCACTTTCTTTTTCGGCATCTACAGCTCTGCCAATAATTAATACCTACAGGTTCTTATGGTCCCTGGATGCATTCGAGCAAAAGAACGAGGGGAGTCTCATTAGTAGAGCAAATCGGCTTTGACCGAACACCCCATTAAATATCTTGCTTCTCCGGAGAGTGAATTTTGCATTCGGTTAGTACTGCGTTCGTGGAAAAATTCTCCGATAAATACATTCTCCAAAATAGGAAACGGGGTTTGGAATAACGTCTCCTCGGAAGTTTTGGATTCCACGAAACCATTAGCCGCCAGATGGAACGGAAGGCTTATAAAGAATTTAATTATCCAAATCGTTCGAAAGGAAAATTATAAGCATAAATATTGCTTAAGAAGATAATGTAGAAGGGACGAATCCTTGGAAAAAGAAAGAGGCAGTTGCAATGAAATCTGAAAGAAAGGTCAGAAGAGTCAAAATACACGAATCTGTTACGGAAAGGATAATTTTTTATATGATCGCACTATACGGTCCGTAATACACTATACGGAACTCGTGCGTGACACATTTAGTCTGTAGTTTGCTGTCGTCGTAACAATAAAGACATCGTCTTCGTTACCAATCCTTTTTACAAACCAACGGCATTTGAAAAACTTGCTAGTTTTTTACGACTTAATGCGATGAGTGATCGATTTTAGCTGAGAAATGTGACAGTATGATATACGTATTTGACGTACTTTATATTCAATTCCTTACAACCAGGGAGGAAGGTTCCCTGTGATGTCTAGAATAATTTCTGAGCCAATGCTTTCACCTTAATTCTAAGACATTTCTTTCATGACTCAATTTCAAAAATTTGTGTTGACCAAACATTATAAATTTATTAAGCATCGGAAAAAATAAAAGATTCATCAGCGTAGTTTGTTAAAAAAAATTTTAGCAGAGTATTGTTCATAAAACGAAAAATTCATGAGAATTTAAGTAGTTGTTACTTTTTGCAGGCATTCTCGCATAATAGAATAGTTGCAATAGGTTAAACCACATAAATGATACACATATCTAGATCTCCTGTAAAGCAAATAAATTCTCCATTCCAAGTGTAATTAATGACGTGAAATTTCGATACGAATATATTAAAACAGTTGAAGGACCTGTTTTACGTATAACGTGTCATACTTTAGTTATTTTATTTCTTATTATTTCACCAATAGAATTAGTTCATTCGGCTAAATGCATATTTGCGTTATATAGAAAGCCATTACTTCGTAAACAGCCATAAAACGACGAAAACCACTACTCTAAAAAAGTTTCCATTAATATTTAGTAAAAGCTTTGAGATTCTATCTGAGAATGCTAAACGTAATCCGAAAATGTATTATACGTGTCTTTCCTGAAATTTATTTTCGCGATTTTTTTCTATTTAATGTGAATTATTTTTCTTGAGCGATTGATTTTTTTGTGTTGAATCTTAAGTTCTACTCTATTTGGCATCGATATTTATTGATTGTTATTTAAACGTTGCGTTTAATGATGCCCAACACGAAACCCAATTTGTTCTTTGGGAATTTTTCGTAAATAACGTTCAGAAAAAACTCACTTCTCAAAATATCAAAGTCTCTGTTATTGCTACTCATTTATCATTCTTTTACTCCTCAAATCTACGGCCGCTGTCCACATCCCGCCCTCGCAGGGATTTAATCCGGCATTACCTAATCACACGCATATTCGTATATTTACCAGCGGTAGACCTCATCGGATATCATTTATGAAATCTAAGCGATATTTTTAGAGTACGCGGATGCAATATACTTTTAATTTTGGTGTATGCCACATTACGCAATCAAAAAATTATCAGAATTAGATCTTTGAAATTTACACTTTTCTTGATCAGTAATTAAAAATGCCGTATGTGGTCCGCGCAGAGTTATGTAATGCCTCATGTGACCCTTTTTGTAAATAGTTTAGTGAACCCTGTTCTAGGAAAAGAAAAAAATTGTCTGAAATGGTAATAAATAGATTTGGAGCTCTTCATCTTATTGTTAGCTTAATAAAGTATTTGTCGTAAGGGCTTCGGTTATCACACCCTTAGAGATCCCTGAATATGGAGCTACTGCCCAGATAGTAAGTTAACGAAAATATATTAGTGGTTCATAAACATGAATCTGAAAGATACAAAATTTCATTCTTATTTATGTGATGTTTATCTATAAATAAATAAAATAATTGTCAGCAGAATAATCTTAACTTACGATGACAATTGTTTAATTCGAACGGTGCAGAGGAGGTTTCAATTTTGCATTCAATAACAAAATTACTAATTATTTAATTGTTAGATGGTATCGTTATCTCACTCATGGAAACGTATCAAAATTTCAGCATGTCACCGGACATCGCCATCCACTCTTCAAGGAGTATTTATTCTAGAATTGAATATTCCATCAAGAGTTAATGATTTTCTTTTCGATTCTAATCCATAAATACCCCCTCTTAAATAATTTCAGTGTAATTAAATAATTCCCCCTTCACTAGTGACTCAGTTGAATAAAAATGATGATGCCATTTCAGCATGACAATATGTGCAAGAACTGTTGGTGTCCATCTTTAATAGCATAAATTTCATGTCGAATCGATCGAATCCGATAAACACGCGTCATATTGTGTTGTATCAGGTGGTTGGGTTGACATCAAATGGCCAGATTGGTATTTATGCCATCGATCTGACAATTATTTTTTACTCTTTTGTTGTATTGCATTTAACAGGAAGAAGGAAATCAAAGCCAAGTGTCAATAGTTTAGGTGTCACGCCATGAAAACTTTTACAATCATCCATAAAATTCTAGAAACGCGTCTTGTATAAATGATACAAAAAGCAATCAATAAAACGTGAACTGCTCAGTTTATGGGACTGCTTGGGAGAATTGCTTTCAATTCTAACTCGCTCTTTTCATATCACTTTTGATCCACATAACGAACGTACCAGTGTGGCGAGGTACGCACAATCTTCTTTCCCCCAGAGTGGATTGGCCGTGGTTCGCGGTTACAGTTTTAAAAGAGAGAAAGGGAGAGAGAGAGAGAGCGATAGGGGAGAGAGAGAGAGAGAGGAAGAAGGGAGAGGGAGTGTAAGCTCCCTCTCAAACGGTCGATTCCGATGCTTGCCACGGTGGCAAAACCAATGGCCAACTTCTCCAATCACTCTCCGATTGGAAGGTGCGAAAGCAATCGAAGAGGAATAAGATGCAATTTATTCTCTCGCGATCTGATTGAACAAAGAGATGGACGGAGTGATTGGAAAGGCGAAATGAAGCGGCGATGAGAGAATCCGATGACTTCGGTCGGAAGACTGCGTACACAACGCCATCTTCCACTGCCCGAAATGGGAGGGAGACAGTGGGGAGAAAGGGTGGAGGAGGGTGGCAGGGGAAAGGGAGCGGTAGGGGCGGGAGATAAGGGAGGATAGAGGAAAAGAGGGTGGCGGAGAGAGGAAAAGGAGGGAGCATAAAGGATGGAGAGAGAGAGAGAGAGATAAAGGTGTTCAGAGGCGGATCGGGGAAGGAAAGAGGGCGTGAGGAGGGATGATGGGGCGGGAATTTGATGTTCGAGGGTAGAAATGAGGAGAGGGTTGAAAAAAGGGATGCAATGGGGAGGGAAAGGGGTAAAAGGGAGGGCGATGGAGGAAATGGCGGAGACGTGTTCGTGAGGGGAGTGTGGCCGGGATTTTGGGAGGCAGATGTTCGAAGGGATTGAGGATCGGGGAGGAAATGGAAAACAGGAGCACCTTCGAGAGATGGAGGATTGGAGGGAGAATATGCGGGAGAGGAGATAGGTAGGGAGAGGGAGGGTGGAAGGAAGATAGGGAGGGTGGAGGGGAGATGGGAGATAGGGAGTAAGAGAGGAGATGGGGAGGTAGGAGGTGGATTATGGGGGGGGAGGTGGAGATGGGGAAAGAGAAGGAGGGGGATGGGGGATAGAGAGGGAGGAGATAGGGAGGAAATATAGGGAGAGGAATGTGGGTAGGAGTGCCTGTTGTTGTTCCCAGCGATGCGACTCTCGAGGGAGTGCAGAGACCTCGAGAGTTGTAGCGGTGACCCGGAGAACACATAATTTTGGCGATCGTTCCGCATATGCGGTGACATGACCGAGTCATGAGTTAGTGCGAATTATGGAAAGGAAAAGTGGAGAGATCGCACAGTGGGAGTGAATAAAAAATCTGAAAGAATTCCAGTTAAGGGTGTGAATAAATACTTTGTCTCTGAATTACTATCGATTTCTTTCTATAGCGAACGATTTACCCAAAAAGTTCAAGAACAAGCACTTGAAAAAGTACTTATCTCAGGTATCTCCAATTACCACAGCAAGGTTATGAAAAATCACATGCGCACTTCGATATAAGAATCTAATTTTTGGTTAATAACCAGTGAAGACGGCTGATTTGTTGCCGAAATGGGCATCTGGTTTTTTATAACGTTGTTTTGGCTATTGGAGATAAGTACCTTTTTAAGTCCATGTTCTTGAATTTTTCGGCGATAAGTGAAGATCGATAATTCTCTGTGGTACTCAAAAAGTATAAAGACATGAATTTTAATCTCAATGTAAATAAAACGTATATAAATGTATTTATAAGAAGTTGTTATATTATTTGTTAATTTGAGTTGCTTATAAGTGTACATTAAATGTATCATTTCAGCGAAGCGAGCTAAAACGGCGGCTTCTCCAATAGCCGTTCTAATATAAATGGGAAGGAATTTTAATATTGTTTTTATATAGTAGGCGTGTTTAGAGACAACAAAGGCGATGGGTTTCCATATGGAATTTTATAGCAATCGAAGTATTGTACGTTATTACACTAGCTTAAAAAACTGCACATTTTTTTTTTGTCCCAAGAAATCCAGCCAAATAATTTTAAAATTAAAATACATTTTTTGCCGTTATTGTTCACGTAAAATAGACTTCAAAGAAGAGTAAGATAATATATAGAGTAGTGGATTGATGCAAAGACTCCTAGAGGAAAGGGAAGAAAGTGTGAGCAGAGAGAAGATCCGCGTGTAAGAAAGAAGGCGATAGGCGGAAAGGAAAATGGAAAGGGGATAGAGAGGGAGAAGAGGAGGGTGGGTGGAAGGAGAGGAAATGAGCGAGGAAGGGAATAATTGGGAAAGAATAGAGGATAAGGTGACGAAGACGGAAAGGGGTTTCGAGAAAGGAAGTGCTGGGATAGGAGAGAGATATTCGAAGAAAGAGGGAAACAAGGAATTTGACGAGAAGGAAGAAAGCAGAATGACGTGCGGGAAACAGGTGGGACGGAAGAAGCGAAGAGAATGTATGAATCGAGTGGATAAAAAGTGAGAGACAGAGGGGAGTGATAGAAGGAGAGGAAGCGAAGTTTAAAGAGGAGAGAAAAATTGATAGGGGAGAGAGAGAGGATATAGAGGGCGGAGGGAGGGAGGATCGTGAAAGTGGTGTGCGAACGACACCACCTTAGGGGCTTTGGTGTATAAATCTCGAATCCGAAGCCGGTGCAGCGAGGGTAGTTGGAATTGATGGCGCTCGGTCGAAGGAGAGAGGAGTGAGGAAGTGAGGGAGGGGATGAGGAGAAGTGGGTTGGGGTGGAAAGGATTGCGGCCAACTTCGTGGCACAGGAGTCGAGTACCGTCGGAGAAAAAAAAATCATTTTTGCCGCACCGAGATGTGTGCGAGAGGGAAGCTCACAAATTCAACGTCCAACTCTTCCTCGGCGTAATTAAACGCTCTCTTATTACGACGGCAGCAAAAAACCATCATCTCGCTGCTGGTTGAAAGTTGAAGTAATCGTTACAGAGAGACTGCTAATCGAAACTTCTTACCATTTCCAGAAAAGATAAATATTCCGCTCGTCGGGAAATATATACGAGCGAGACATTTATAAATCTTTCATTGCGAATTCCGTGTAGGATTTCCTGGAATCGGCAGTGGACATGGAATGGAAGCCGGCTGGCGTCGCCACATCAAACAAGTGCCCCAGGGAACCAGGAGAAAAAAAAACTTCCGAAAGGCGCTCTAGCGGATAAGAAGAAGTGCGAGAGAAAATGGAGCAGTGAGGTTTTTGGAAGCTTAGAGGCGGAGAGGAGGAAAATAAAGTACGAAGGAAAGATGAGAGGGCGAGGGGGGAGGGGAAGCGGAAGTAAAGAGGAAGACGTGTAGGAGAGAAGGTAAAATGAAAAGAATCGGTTGGTGGAATAAAATGAAGAGGAGAAAACGAGATGAGAGAGAGAGAGAGAAAAGAGAGATGGATGAGAGCTAAGGGAAGTGAAGTTAAGAGGTCAATGTATTGTTTAACATAGTTAAATCCTCCTTTTATTTTAAATGAAACAAAATTAACGTTAAGATTGTAATCGGCATTCTGTTGACAAAAAGTATATTCATGTGAAAACACCTTTTACATCACCCAGAAGGATTTATCAAAACATCGCCATACATGTACCTTGAAGTAGGTGTTGTTCATAAAAAGAGAGGGATGTAGTGATCATGTGGATTTTTATCATGTCATGGCTAATTTCTGATCTCTGGCTAACGTTCACATTGGATACCTCCATCTGGGTGACGTCTACATTAATCGGTAGGACCCGGATATTCAACTTCCACTTAAACAAATATCGCATCCGTCGCAGTAAGCGGCTTTATATAAATGATATGATAATTGCTCTGAGGAATGTCGAAGATTATGAGGAGGTTTCGACGTGAGAATTGCAAAATCAATTAAAGTCACTCTTTCCTCATTTAATTGAGTCGTTTTTAGTCTCTAAGATTCCTTCGTAGTACGAAGTTTTGTGTGTTCCATGTTTAGTTGAAATACCTTTTTAATATCTCCAAAAATATTAAATCTCGCAATCGAGACGATATCGTTTTTTTTCAGGGTACTCCGACGAATAATGGAGGATTGAATTTGAGTGAGCGAAGAGGGATAGATGCTTTGTAGCGAGCGAACCGAGATGAGTTAAACTTCCTTCGCGTTTTACTTTTCGGTTCTGTGGAAGTGTTTGCGGAGCTTGTATTTTTGAGATTTTTTTGCAGAAGATGTCAAAAAAGAAGAATTGATAGAAAGAGAGTAAAATTCCCCATCGATATTCTTTTGCAATTGCCAATTGAATATACATTCATATGACATATGAAATATGACATGAAATACCGGATCGTATTACAGAATATTGCTAAAGAATCTTGTGTTCTGCTAATTGGCCATAAGTCCTGTGAAGTTATGATGTGCTTTGCTTGGAGTAATATTCAGTGACTTTTTAATCTTCCTTCATGTAACTTTTCCTATAATTTGATAACATCATTACGGGAATTCCATGCTTTTTACTCTCAAGATATTGTGATATTTATACGTATTTGCAGTTTTTCTTGTCGGATCATCGGGCATGTTTTACTCTATATACACTAGGCAGATAATTGCTTGATGTGAAAATTATGAAAATAAATGAAATTTCATCATCACCCTCAGTAACTTCATGCCCATCAATTTAATGCATAAAAATCGAAAGCAGTGTTCATGTTATTTATATTTTTTATCTATATTACTAAAATCCTATTTCTGTTTCTCTCTCTCTCTTTAACGCTCTATACCTCAGCCATTTTTAATGTCAGGGAGTTTCAACCCTCCAAGTTTATTTTTTATCGAGTTATTCAACTAATTTTCTTAATTTGTTATTAAAAACCAAACATACATCCCTTATAAAATATATTCATTAAACTCATTTGGAAACATATTCCCGTTAAACTAATCTAAATCCAATAGGTACATGGTAAGAAAGAAGAAACAGCGAGCAAAGGGGGGGGGGGGGGGGAGTTGGCGAGCGTTAGCGAGCAGGGGCCTTGCCCCCTAGTTAATTTTTAAAAATTGCAACTACCACAACCCTAATATGACGAAAAACGCGGCTACCAGGAAGAATTAAAATAGAATTGATACAAAAACGCTTAATACAAATGCTCTTTTATACATAGCATACTTCGTTCACTTGTTAGAGAATAGGTTTGTATTGTTTATTATAAGTAAACCTTTGTTACAAACTTACTCATTGAAAATCATGAAATTATAACTCTCTTGAAGTTCTTATTAACGAGGTTTTTACTGCAATCGATTACGTTCCAACTTCAGAACAGAGAGAAAAATCAAAAAGAAATTTTGCCGTACAAAAATAATACGGCATAATTTTAGGGAAGCTCCATTTTCCTTAGATATTTTTTCTAGATTAATGAGGAAGTCATTTGAATGTGGCGCACGTAAATAGACGGTTTCAATTTATTTTGTAATTGTACATCGAAGATACTTTTAAACAAGTTAAGAAAGTGTACAACGTATCACAAATGGGCGCGTTTCGTGCAATGGAGTATTAGAAAGCAATTATATACCTGTTCGTAAGGGAAATAGCGTTTTAAAGTTCTTTTCTTCATCATAAATAATCCATTTTCTTCCTCTTTAATAATATTACATGCACACGTAATGAAATTAAACGTTTTTTGGGAGATTGTTTATGTTAGCAACAATGAAGTAACCATGCAAGAAGTTCAACTCGATATAAGACATTCTTGTTTGATTTTCTCGATAACGGCTACTCCTACGATAAAAATGTATAGAAAAGGAAATACTCTACTATACCAGTTCTACAACTTTTATTTGAAAAATATTTTGATATGAGCAATACTTTACGAGATATGACGAAAATGTAATTTTTTATCACTAGTAAAGTGGTACCCCTGATTGGCGTACGTGATTCATTTTTGCGATTTTCTTATTATATTTGATTGAAAGTCCTTAATATCAAATTTTATGAAAATCCGTATAGTAGAAGCCGAGAACGAAAATGCGGACGGACGCGGACGGACGGACAGACGGACGGACGGACGGACCGACCGACGATAATAGGCGCTCACGCTGTAAGCGAAACGCGCCTAAAAATACTGCTGAGCTGAAGCGAATAAGCATCTAACAACTGAAAAACGCTTTTGATAAACGTTCTTTCTCTCAAAAAGGTAGCCTTAGCAAGAAAAATAGGTCATAATCGCTTTCTAGACCGGCGCTTCGCGACACGATGTCGCAAAAAATTTTTTATAACTGCTTTTTGAAGGATAAATTAATTTTTTAGTAGTGTCTTTCTCTTGCGTCATTGTTAACAACAAAAAACAATATTTAGGCTTAAACTCTTCATTATTACTTTTATAGTTGAACGTATTGTGGGCACCGAGCGTTATGTGCGTCGCGACGGAAAAAAGTTGAGATTCGCTAACGATTACTAGTTATAAACGAATAACGCAAAACATTATTTATTTGCCGAAATTTCCGAGCATAGTGTAAATATTGGGTTCAACATATTATATTATTTGTAAAATCATACCTTAATACAGAGCTCGAAAAAATTCCGGGCGCCAGGTCGCCATTGCGCCTAGTAATTTTGTCGTGGCACCTAGAATTTCGGAAGCAGTTATTGTAAATTAATGCCTATTTTGGCTAGTTTGAAAATCCCGGTTCAACAATCACTCCGTTACCAAACTGCTCATCGCTACCAGCGAATAGTCCGACTACCAGAATGCATAAAGAGCTAACGCGTGTGGTATTGTCCATTTGTGTGTTTAAATTATTAGGGTCAGTATTGTGTTTCACTTAAAATAGTCTGTTTTTTTGCGGTTTTTTCTGTTTGTTAGATAGGGTAAGAATGAAACGTGCGGGAAAACAGAGAGACAAGAACACTCGAAGCAATAATAAACAAAACAAAAGGTCAAATAAGGAATAGCGGAAGTAAGCGTAGTCTAGCTTATTTGTTGTTTTACGTCGGAATATTATTTTGTATAACGCAAATGTGCATGCTAGTTCATACCCGCAATAGTGGAAGGTTTAAGTTTGCTGCTAGTCGTTACAATATAAATCCCCAGAAAAAAAATTGCCTGGCTCCTAGATCTAACGAAAATTTGTCATCCCCCTTAATATTTCCTCCAGAAGAGTTGAGAATTGCATCCATAGAGATAGGGTTCTTTTGATTTTTTGGCGGACAGATTGCCGAGCCTAACAAAAAAATGTGGACAACATTCTTGTAGCCGGAAACGCAATTATTATACTAGAAAGAATCGGACGCATATTATTGCTACCGATGGCAGAAGGACTCCAATTTGTTATCCGCCATACGTCCCGATAAGCGGCGATTGTGAAAAACCTTCGCCTGTTAAGGGGTTTGACGCTGAAAGGGTGCGGTGACAGAAGGACGCCATTTGTCGAAGAGGAGGAGAAATGGCAGGGCGAGTGACAAGTTTACTGTGGAGAGAGGCATGGGTGGGGGATGGTATCGGAAAGGGGAAGGGAGATGGAGGGGAAGGAAGATGGGAGAAGGGGGTGGAAGGGAGATGGATGGAAGGGGGGGGGGGGTGTATCCCCGCGAACGGAAATGGAAAGACGTGGAGGAAAGTTGAGGAAACGATTTGACGGAAGAATGAAAAGGCCGGCGAAATCGATTGGCATCATTAGTCCCGAAGGGCACCATCAAGCTGCCGTTTAAATTTGGCGTTTCTTTCATCTTTCACTACCCATGTCGATATTATCGAGGAGTGTAGCAACAAAGTCGGAATTTAATTGAATTTACTTTTCTTCCTGCTCTCATACACTTTTCCAACTTTTCCTTTCCTCCGTTTCTTACCTTCTCTCTCCGCTTTGTCACTCTCTCTCCTCTTCCACATCTCTTTTGTCCTCCGAAACCTTACCTAGGCCTTGCGAGAAGGCACTTCCTACTACGACTGCCATTGTATCCGCGTTCCAATCTTTAGGAGAGCTCTCCCTCCCCCCCCTTCCCCCATTTCCTCCTCCTTCCCTTCCCCCTCCTCTACTATCGCTGTCACCTTTCTCTCTCTCTCCCACTCTTAACATCTCCCTCCATCTCTCCTTTCCATGAACTCCTACTATCAATTCCTTCTTCCGCATCCCCACTCTTCTCCCCATTTGTATGCGATGCCTTCCTCATACTCTACCGCCCCAAACATTCCCTTTTTCTTTCCCTCCCAATCTCTCCTTTTCCTTTTGGCGGTAGAACAGTCGTAGTAAACGATCAGTGTGCGGGAATCCTTACTCGCCCATAATAGCCTGGTTTTCTATAGACATCAATAGCTTTCAAATCTAATAAGAGGGTGAAAAAGTGTTCGAGGGTCTCATTTTTATTAATTTTGTATAAGTTATATTTATCTAAACTGTCTATATTGCCGCGTTTCGAATTCTGACAATATAGGTTAATATTACATTTTAATAAGTTAATAATGCCTTACTGCAGCGTTTCCAAACTTTACATAGCCGCGCCCCCCTTCAACTAAGAAAAATGTCCTTGCGCCCCCTTATGTGTCAAATATATGGCAAATGATACGCCCTAGCCACTTGAGAGCTAGAATTCGGCGACTGCAGATTGTAGGTCTCACGATTGTGACAGCTAAAACGACAGTAAATACAATGTGAAGTATTTTAGCGCCACCCCGACCTGCTCACCGCGCCCCCCTAGGGGGGCGCCCCCCACAGTTTGGAAACCACTGCCTTACTGTATAAATGTTGCCGGATAAAAATTTGGATAGGATTGCTAAAAAATTATGAAACTCTCGGACGAAAGAATGACAACCGAATACAATTCACAAAATATGAATGTCGATTCAAAATGAGTAAAATGTTAAAAATTATGGGTCAATTAAATTACTCATCTAAGGAACAGGATAACATAGTTAATTATTTCAATACTAGGGGGCAAGCCCCCCTACCTTTGCTCGCTGTTTCTTCGTTCCTACCATGTACTTATTGGATTTAGATTAGTTTAACGGGAATATGTTTTCAATATGAGTTTAATGAATATATTTTATAAGGGATGTATGTTTGGTTTTTAATAACAAATTAAGAAAATTAGTTGAATAACTCGATAAAAAATCGGTACAACATACATTGTACAAACTTTCTCGTATACTAATGCATCGTTTAGTTACCTTTAGAAAAATATGAACTATGTAGAATTATTATAAACATCAACTTAAATAACTATACGAAATTTGATGAAAATCGTGTGAGCCGTTTTTTAGAAATCCAATTTTTGTTAAAGTTGCCCAATAATAAACTAACCTTATATGAACTTTTTGAGAAGTATGAATTATTTAGTATTATTGCAGACTTATACTCAAGTAATGGTATGAAATTTGATCAAAATCGTTATAGCCGTTTTTGAGTAAATCAAACAATTGTTAAAGTTGCCTAGAGTAAACTAGCCTTATATTCATTTTTTTAGAGAAATATGAACTATTTGATATTATTGAAGACGTAAATTCAAGTAACTGTACAAAATTTGATCAAAATCGTTTCGAGCCGTTTTTGAGAAAATCAACTTGTTAAAAATGCGTAGAATAAACTTCCTTTAATTATTGAGCAATGTCAACCATTTCTTCATAGCTTCTTTACTGTATAATAAAATGCCTAAGTACGAGATTTCATTCATTTTCGCTCTACAGTTTAGGCTCTAAAGCCAATAAAAGACAGACAGACGGCATTGCGAAAACCGCTTTTTCGGACTCGGGTACACCTAAAGCCTAAATTTCCATCAAAATCTGGAGGTCGAATTTTTTCGCTATAACAATTCTTTCTCAACATACTTCGTATATGAGAAAGTAAAAATAAACTTAGAGGGCTGAAATTCCCGGAGTTTAAAAATGGCTGAGGTATAGAGCGTTAAAGAGAGAGAGAAACAACCAGAAATAGGATTTTAGTAATATAGATAAAAATATAAATAACATGAATACTGCGTTCGATTTATCTGCATTAAATTCATATCTTCGGTCATTTCGAGCAAGTTTTAATCTTATTTTCGATCTTTAAGCCTTTATTTCTCTCTATATTATAAAATCGTAATGGTCTTGATGCGTAACGCTCTAATTTTGTGAATAACTCGATTAGAAATAAACTTAGAAGCATGAAATTTCTCAGGATTTCAGTGTTGATGAATCTTTACGTTATGACTAAAAAATTTCGAAAAGGGTCAATTTTTTAGTCATAACACTGAAATCCTGAGAAATTTCATGCTTCTAAGTTTATTTCCAATCGAGTTATTCACAAAATTAGAGCGTTACGCATCATGACCATTACGATTTTATAATATAGAGAGATAAAATTGTGCTGTTTTAGGTGTGTGTGTTTGCCCATCTATTCTGAAGAAAGCCTATGAAATTTAGGCAAAGCGTCGATCCGAAAAATGTTCTATAAGCGGTATAACCCGGAAAACCAATATATATAAATTAATGAAACACTAAAAAGAACCATGTTGTCACAGTATTAGAACTAAACATGAAAACTTAGGATGAACAATTTCTTATTTCCTTTGTAAAATCAAGCGTTTCCCTCGAGCTACGGTACAATGGCCATAATGTTTTCTCCCCAATAAATGCTGTAACTGTGAACATCTAAATAATATCAAATGTGCGTCTTTATGAAGACGCAGCAAAAAGTTCAACGGCTCTTCCACTTTAGACGATGCGATGGAAAGGAGAGACTAAAATCGCCCCATTTTTGTGTGTAAAAAATACACGGAATTAAGATTAGAACTGTATAATGTAAGATGCTTATTTAACCACGGAAAATCACAAACAGAAATTCAAATTCCTGTAATGGAATCTAAGTTTCTTCCTTCGAGGGACCGCATAAGCCATAGACGAAGACCGCATCGAAGGCTCTTACGTCGGAAAAAAAACAGAACGGAGAAATTAAGTGCCCTATTAGCTGAGCCACAGCGAGTTCTTTAGTAAAAAAAGACGTCCGTATTTGAGAAAGACTAGGAACTAAATGGGAAAAGGGATAACATTACAATAATAGATCCAAAGCTTATAAGGGAGTGTGCGGAGATTCTGAAGCTGTAAGAATGGAGGGGATGGAGACGGAAGGAAAAAGGGATTGAGGGGGAAAGTGTGTTTAAAGTGACAGGGTAAGGGAGAGGGGGAAAGATGTGAGAGAAAGGAGAGAGACGTAGGGACCAGATTTGATAAAATGGACGGAAGAGGGATTTTGTGGGCGGGAGTTTCGGGGATGCTCGAGAAAGGTTATTTGAAACGAAATTTGCCATTTTTGTCCATCTTAATTCAGTAAGTTATCAACATACTTAACATAGCGGAGAGACAATAATACGAACCGCCATATCTTATGCTAATCATGATTCACATTTTGCATTCATTGACAATTCTGTCTTATTTTTAACCTTCACCATTGCACTGAAAAACACTAGTTTCGATTAACTCCTATCCTTTGAATGCATTTTAGTGAGTCTTTCCCCGAATCTCCTATTTAAAATTATACAAGTTATAAATTTCTGAACAAAACAATTTAAAGCTAATAATATGGTCTCCATTTGCAATACATGTTTTAAATATATCACCATACATTATAATCAATATCTTCAAATTGGGACTGCTTGCTTAACGATATTAGCGCATGGTAATTCTCGTAACGCTATAGTAGTTTTAGATTTGCATAGAAATTATTTCTCGGCGTTCACCGTCCACACAACAATATCAGAATACTCAAAATAATATAGAAGAAGCCAACACAGAAAACTTTATAGTTGAAATGACGTACCAACGTTCAGAACACGCTTACAGAAATATTGAACAGCGATCGTGAATTCATCTTCTAAATTGATAAATTGAAAAACCTCCAGAGTAATACATTAAATGTAATAATATAAATACATATCATTATAAAATTTACAGAGATAAATAGTGTGTTAGCGGTTTGTGGGTTCTTGTATTTTGCCAAATTGCAGGAGGAAATTTTCAAAAATTGAGAAAGATACATTGTCCGACGTCTAAAAATACACATTTTTCATAGCAAAAATACATTTTAACAAATATAAAAATAATCAGGGAGAAAATCCTGCTTTCTGAACAAGGTTTATAAAAAAGGTGGACTAAATTGCAATGCATTGCCATCGCCTTCTTCTTTAGAGGGATCATTGTTACTTCTAAAATATTCTGAGACCACTCTAATAAAGAATAAGGAAAAGTTAAGGTAGTTATGACGATGGCAACAAGGTGTTGGACGAAACCCTGTGGAAACTTACCAGAGTTTGGAGAGCCGCTGGGGGTGTTGTAGTAACACACGAAGTACATAAACGAAAGCTAGAGCCTTTCGTCAGCGACGGAGAGGAACTACTGCTAAGTGACGCACTGGGTATGTGTGTACATATATACAAGTGACGCCCGATTTACGCCAATTCGATTTACGCGCTTTAATTTTAACGCCATTTCTAATGAACAAATATGCAACCAGCCATAAGGCGAAAAAAATATTTTTGAACTAAAAAACACTTTTTATAAAAAAACGCATTTATTCGTCGACAATTTGATTGTACACTAAATTTAGTGTAAATTATCAGTCGTCAACAGTAGCAGCCCTACAGTATGTACAAATAAAATTGTATTTGCGCCACCGTGCTCATTTCTACGCCTTCGCTACCTTTGAATGTTACATTGTGAAGTCTCGCGTTCATTTTATTTCGCCGCGAAAGTATAAATAGATAGGCAGTTTAGCTGTTGTCGTCTTTGGTAGTGCTAACTAGGGATGAATACCGGTATTGTAATACCGGTATTGAATTAGACACCTAATAATCTTGATTTACAATACCGAGTTTTCGGTATTGAAAAGTGTACATTGTGGGAACAGTGGCAAGTTACCAATAATGTATTTCTTGCCTGTGTTAGTATGTAGCAGTGAAGTGGAGGATTCTTCCAAAAAGTGAGTTTTTACGGTTCGGTATGAGAGTTTTATAATATTACCTAGTTCGACGACAGAAAACGATTGGAAATAGTTTCATTCTCCTGAAATGCATTCCTGAACCCTTCGCTCCCGATGCGCCTTATTTTTTAATCTCAGGTCCAGAAATTGAATCATTACTTTCATATCAAACGTATAATTTGGCTTATAAATGTATGTTGTGTAGTGTTATCCTTTCTATTTACTTTTCCATTATTGTTTGTGGAGTATGAAGAGTTTTATTTTCTGAAAAAAAATGTTTTTTATCCTGGGGTTGAAAAATACCCCTCTTTTGAATGGGTGTCACCGTTTTGAAGAGTGGTAAAAACGCCCTGTATAGGGCAACTATCTAGTTATAACCTTATTTTGAAATCAAGAGTGGTTTCTTTTATTTATGTAAGTTAAGTTTATATCTTGTTTTTAATTATTTTTTTGCTGTGCTTTCGCTACTTCAACTCCAAAGGCGTTTATCTACGTGGAAGCCAGCATAAATGCT
Source organism: Uropetala carovei (assembly GCA_036926305.1). Taxonomy (NCBI): domain Eukaryota; kingdom Metazoa; phylum Arthropoda; class Insecta; order Odonata; family Petaluridae; genus Uropetala; species Uropetala carovei. Next base: position 2,499,800 of record JAXCHB010000172.1, on the reverse strand, counting down.
TCTTTACATTACAGGAAATTAAATTAGTGGTGTCAGTAAAGAGCCTACTTTTATTGGGATAGCCTATTGAAATGGGTAGAATTAAACCTACTTCTGCAGAAGCAAAAAGAGCCTTTTCTGCTGCTGGCTTATTTCTCACAAAACAACGATCTAATTTATCCGAACAATCATTAGATGCTCTCTGTTTTCTGAAATGTTTCTTTAAAAACCAAAATAAGAAATAGATATTTAGGATTATCTGATAAACGTTTCGTTATTAAATTTTGGAAAATATTCATTTTAATTTTTAAATTAAAATTAAAGAATTAGTAAATTTTTATGTATCTACTTAAATACCAGAAGAAATATGTTGTTCAATATCCCACGCCTGGGAAGAGATTGCACATACCACCTCCCAGTTTTCTGCATGTTAAGAGATGCAAATAAAATATGTAATGACATTGATTTCTTTCAATCTATTTTATTTTCATTTCAGAGAGGTATAAAACATTTATGTTTATGATTCAAACACCAGTTTACCTACTTTACTTGTTATGAATGTCACTTCTTTCTATGAATATGTTTGTGACTTTAAGTATTAGTTAAATGTTATGTCCATTCTTCAAAATTACTATGTAAAATGACATTAAAATTAAAGTTGATGTCGATATTTTTATTTCTATTAAATATTTTGTGTTTTTTATTATCCATCAATATGTTTTAACTTTTTTCTGTCTGATCGTATACCATATTTTGTATAACCATCCAAACAGTGTTTTAAGTATTTTAGAGTGAGATTTGATCTTATGGTTAATGTGATGGAGTCATGATATGCGAACTATTTTTACTAATATATATTTTTTCCTCGGCACAATACCGGTATCAGCAAAAAACTGTCCCAATACCGGTATTAGAAATTGTCGGTATTATTTCATCCCTAGTGCTAACGTTATCCATTTAGATCTCGGTTATTTTAATTTTTAATATTCTTTAATTTATCCTCCTGTGTTAAAATGAGCTTCGAAAGAGTTAGAAGTGATTCTAATATGTGAAGGAAGGATGTGAAAAAAGCTAGAAAGTCTCTTTCCTTAGAAATTAAAATAGAGGTGCTTAAAAGGTTTGAGCGTGGTGAAAGAAACATTGACATTCGGAAAGAATTGGGACTCAGTGATTCTACAATAAGAACAATCCGTGACAATGCTAAAAGTATTCGTAAAATGGCTCGAACATCAGCGGATATCAGTGCAACGAGAATTATGAAAGCTCGTTCGGACGCTTTAGAGAAAATGGAACGGTTATTGGTCATGTGGATTGAACAACAAAACCAGCAAAACTGTCCTTTATCCATGGCCATCATTCAAAAGAAAGCAAGAAGTTTATACGAAGAATGAGACAGATGCGGTTCATTTTGCTGCTATCGATGGCTGGTTTGGTCGTTTTAAGAAACGCTATGCGTTGCATAATCTGAAATTCACCGGAGAAGCTGTTGCTTATTTTTACTTAATGCGTATTTGATAAACGCCGCCACTGTTCATGATGAAATTCTGTCGAAAAATTACTTTCGATTTACGCCAATTTCCATTTACGCCATAACCCTCGGAACATATCTATGGCGTAAACCGGGCTTCGCCTGTGTACACACACAATACATAAGTTTTGTGGCAGATTTTCCAAATGTGACGGAACCAGGGCATCGAACCGTAACCGAACCGGTAACCCGAACCGAAAAAAACCGATATTTTTGGCCGGAGTGGAACCGAACACGAACCGAAAAAACTAAATATGTTGAACCCGAACCGAAAACCGATATTTATTTCGCTCCTTTATTTCGGTTCTGATAAACAGTGTAAGCGAAAGGCGGAATTTTCCAACTGCTCAGTAACCTTCCATGTTCAAATGGTCATCGCCTCCCTCACGCTCCCATACCTTGTCGCCATGGGATCCAAACCCCCACCAAGTTCACTAATTTTCAAGTTACTTGGTTCATTCCACTAATAAGACCTTAAATATTTTCTAAGATAATATCTACCGACTTCAGGAAATTCCATGGGGAAATTTACACATTTGAGAATTCTTTGAACCTTATGAATGCCTAGTGTGAGAAGAGAAGTTTTTCCCAATATTTCGTCTGCTACATATGTCCACAACCTTTAATTCCTTCACATGAACTAGCATCCATCGGTCTGGCCATGCTAATTATTGAAGAAGGATTGTTCCACGTTTGTTGCTTGTGCGCATTTCTGCATTACAGGTTCGTAAATTTAAATAGGTATATATTGTAAACTCAAAAAAATTCAATTTTATATTGGATGTTAATCGTTACTGAAAATGTAAATAAAAAATGTATGTATATTTGTTATTTCCATCAAAATTTTTAGCTTATCGGTGTGAATAACGAAGTGTTAAGGACAAGATAAATTATCCAGCGCGGAATAAATAAGTCTCATTTTCTATATACATATGTACTTTAATTTCAAGAGAATATTTGGTATAGTCCTTAATTTACTGTCTCTGGAAGCAAGAAGAAAACATGCAGATGTTCTTTTTATATATAAATTACTTAAATTCAAAATCGACTGTGCTTATCTACTTCAAAAAATTCCTTTATATATCGCCCCTTACCCAACTAGGTTTAGTCACTCCTTTGCTGTTAATTACCATAAAACAGTCTATGGATACAACAATTCTTTTGATAGACTTTTAAGAGAGTGTAATAATTTAGCCCCTTATGTTGATTTATTCGGTTGTAGTGAGTTAGATTTAAAAAAGTACTTTTATAATTTCTCCTAGCACTAAATAGCAATTGTTCTATTGGCACTATTACATTTTTACCATCATTAGCATGTACTATGTCATTTTTTGCTTGGAATGTTTTTTTTGTATTAATGTATTCATGTATTTACTGGGTATCTTCTTACTTTATAGTTATATCTTGATCATACATCAAATTATTTGCAAATTATACTGTTCTTTTCTTCTCTGGGATTTGTTGTATTCATGTTGTTTAACCTACATACCCTTATTATATTTAGCTGTCTTATCATTGTATTTTTATGATCATTTATGTATTTTTGATGCTGACATATTTATATTCTATCTTTAACTACCTGCATTATGTACTTTTAAATAGGCCTTGGCCTGTATATTGGCAAATAAATAAATAAATAAATAGTGAGAAATTAATTCAAAATAATTCATTGCTGTGGCTTTGATGCAACTACTTGCGTATTTGATAATGACATCATTGAAATCATAGCAAAGTTTAAAGCGTCAAATTTCTATTTTAAATACTATTTTCAAGAATCTTCCATTTACCCTGCCGCTTTTAAGTTAGTGCCAATGAATGTTTCCTTTGTGTGTTTGCAAAATTCCGTATAGTAAATTTGTATCGTGCTAATAAACATTTCTCAGACTTTCTGGATTTTCAGACTCAATTTCCGAGGGCATCTTCCTCACAAAAATTTTATACATTTTTAAATGCATTTACGTGATCTTTGAATGAAAAAATCTGATGTGGCCAACACATGACTTTCTCCATATTTGGGGTATAGATATTTAAATTATTATGAATAATATTACGAGGCAAAATTATTATTTCGTATCGTAAAAGAAGACACGTCCTTGTTGCCGTAAATTACGTATATTTTGAATTTTTACAGAATTCACCGCTACATGGTGTTGGCGCTGTACACTGGTATTAAGATAAAGTGAAATATATCCGAAATGGATGGTTCTACGAAAATTAGTTTCAAACAAAACTTGGAAGAAATAATATTCTCTACAACTTTGGTCCTTACGAAGATTACCAATAACGATGTTTTTAAGGAGATATTTAACGGGAACCGAAAAACCTGTTATTTATAAATAACTCCTAAACAATAACACCTATGGAAAATTGTTTCAAATGAAAACTGTAGGAAATTACATTCTCTATAAACTTTGTATAGAATTGTATATACAATAATGATGTTTTAAGGAAGAAATATCGCAAAAACCGAATCGGGTTTCGAATAAACCTCGACTTCCGGTTAACCGTTATTGTCCAAAAACTAATCAGTTCTTTGTGCTCATGTTAAAGTGTTATATATGAAGTTTGGTAACGATATGGCACGTACGTTTTGAGTTAGAGCGCCCACACTAACATACACACACACACACAGACATCATTCCGAAAATAGTCTAAACGTGTTCTAGGGACCTCAAAACATGTATTTCCGTTGAAATCTGGAAGTCGATTTTTTTCATGAATACAATACTTTCCCATTACTACGTATGGAGAAAGTAAAAAGAAACCGCTTACAAATACATAACAGAAAGAGGAGATCTTCGAATGACCCTTACAGACTTTAAGCCAGACATTGATTCCCTGGTTTGTAGACACCAAACACAAAGTATGCATTGAAATGTATGCCAAATGCTTATTTTAACATTGTTTTGGGATTAATAAACAATTAAATTTAGGGTTTTTTTAAACATTTATTTTATTAAAAACTTTACTATTAAGTTGATACGGTAGGTGGGCTTAGTGGCGTAGTGAAGGGGGTCAGGGGGGTGCAGTTGCCCGGGCGCCGAGTTCAGGGGGTCGAAAAAATATCAAATTAGCACCTGTCGGGTCGAGGTGCGATTTGAACCCCCCCCCCCCCCCCCTCCCCCCCCTCCGAAAATCGCTTTGCTACTGGGGGCGCAAAATTATCCTTTGCCCCGGGCGCCAGAAACCCTCAATACGCTACTGGGTGAGCGGTGAACTTATTTTAAAGTACAACATATGGTAAAAGTGGGCGATGGCTCAAAAAAGGTTGAAGACCACTGGTTTAGACTCTATCGCAGGAAACGTGCTTATTTATAATCCACTTACACTTTCCTAACCTGTTGAAATCATTTGCGACGTATGTATGGTTTGTAAGTTATTTAATTCTAAATAAATCTTAAATAAATAAGATACATACTAAATATATTACATTTGAATAATGTATTTTCGTTTTAATATTAGTTTTTTTAATAACACTATTGTTACAGTGAAGATGTATTTGATTTAATTAGAAAATTACGTAAATTAATAAATCAGTTCTTGAAAGTTTCCTAAAATTATTTTAAGGTCGGAGCGAAAAAAACCGGTTCGAACCGGTTCACTGATGATTGCCGGAGTGATACCGTAACGGAACCGATATTTTGTGTTTTGAGTGAACCGGAACGAAAACTGGAGCGAAAAAAATTACGGTTCGATGCCCTGAGCGGAACAACGCTGTAATAGGCGCATAAGTTGGAAAGATAACAATGAGAAATAGTAGAAAAGGGGGACATTAAGAATATGAAAGTGAAGAAATGAAAAATATACAACATGTACTATGAGGTGACCATGGGGTTAACTCTACTGCGACATTTGTTATTTCTTTATATGGCTTTATATAACTCATCTTTATCATTAACGCTTAGGATAGGTATAAATATTTCCAACTATATATTTTAGATAACAAAGCGAATTTTCTAACGAAACACAAGAGTAACATGTGACGCGACAAATGACTTCTCAGGCTCTTTGGGTTACTGAACAACTTTGACCTTCAATCAGCAAGGTTTAATATCCAGATGTTGATATACGTCTGGTGGGGCATCTCTCCCCGTAGAGAATTTTTCCTTAAATTACCTTTTTATTGCCGTTATAAGTAAGGAAATCAAATCGAAACGAATACGACTACGCATTTCCTATTTTATTTCGACTATCAAGTTTTCTATGAAGGAATTGAAGATAAAAATAATACTTACCAAGTCCTTCGATGTCTACGAAATGTAGGAATTATTTCAATAATTTTTATAATAAAACGAATTCGACATTTATAATTTATAAAACGCTAACGATTCGTACTGTAATAAAAACCTGCATACGATTTTCTTCGAACGATTAGTATAAAAAGGTTACCATACGAAGAAGTATGAAAATTTTGATTCCAGTTTTGTTTTGTATACTATCTTTAAATGGGCATATATTGCTTAACCATTCACACAGTTCACCATAAAAAGGGAAATATACACCTATCAATAATGTCGCAAAAACCGTGCAACCAAGTTGTTGCGAGTTTGTGCCTATGAGAGCCTCGATGTCCTTAGATATTTCTTCCACGCAACAAAGTAATGTTATAAGTGGGATGTTCAAACAGATATATTCTTCATATAAAATTTAACTTTTAAACACTATATTTTATATTTTGTGAGTTCAAAATAATTTGTCGCAGTTGAATAACTTTCAGTTAGCATAGTTTTTATACGCATTTTGTTTCTATGGTAATAATATGATCGTTAAGATGCATTTTTATATTTTTGAATTTATTTACACCAATGCTATTTATGTCTGTCTAATTGTAAGATTACTGTATGGATACATCATATATGTACCATCTCTTTTGTAATTCCAAATCCAATAGCTGCTCTCCACACACTTGTCTGGAACTATTGTGATATGTGACAATGACTTTAGTTGTACAAAATTCTATGAGCTCTGTGCATGACTATTAGACGAAACGTTTTACTAATAAAAGTCAGTGTTCGAATCATTTTCTGGGAAATATGGTTTATCCTGATACAATAACTGGCAGAAATGAGAATTAACTAATTAGCCGGCCGAGTTAGACTGGTAGGCAGTGTGCCTGCCTTCTAACCCAAAGGTCGCGGGTTCGAATCCCGCTCGGGCATGGATGTTGTGATTCGTCTTCGGGTTTATCCCCTACCCGCAGACAAGCTTTGACTTTGCGGGGAAGGCATAAAAAAGGCTATTTTCTTTTGTTTCCGTATCATACGGAGGAAAGTAACAATGAAGAAACCCTCTCGCTGGAAGTGAGCTTTTCACTTTTTCCTCGATTCTTTTTTCGACGCTGGCTTTCCTTTTCCTTCGAAGGTGCACTAAAAAACCCAACTGCCGAGGCTATGCGGCGAAGCTTATGGCGCCAACCACAAAACGGTGTCGTTTCACTCGCCGTTTTCGCCGCAACATGAGCTATGGGACGTGAAATTTTCTTTCGCAGATGCGTCTCGGTCGAATATCGATCTCGACGGTCGGATCGAGGTGTGGCGTCCTCCTAACGCAGCTTAAACGGCCTTGCGAAACAGTTGCGAAAGCGTTCGACTTCCTTACTGGCGAAATACGGCGAACAAAGCCGTTTTATTTCGAGTGATGACGAGCGTCCGTGCTAAATGCTCGCCAAGTCGAAGGGTTTGTTTAGAGTATTACCATAGCAATTACGTAGCGCCGACAAACGCGAAATGATTCGTTACAACGTCCTTAGGCGGATGAGCGAGAAGTAATGAGGACGGAGAAAGAGACATGCAAACTAAAACCGACACGACCTCGTTGACTTAGTCGGGTGCAAAACGACCCGATGACGTGTAAAGGCGAAGTTACGCAAGCAGCAAAGAGTAAAAATATGTTCGGCGAGTGGTGAGTGTTTGCGACGGATTTGGAGCCAAGTGAGAACGGAGTGCGAATCCAGCAAAGAAGCCGGCAGAAAAATGTATTTTTTCAATCGCCGTTGTGAAAAATTCTCGTAAGATCAGAAGTATTTGCAAGCAAGAAAATGTGAATCCTTTAAATATATGTTTTGTTGCTAAAAAATTACATCTATTATGTAGAAAGAAGTGTTAGGGGCCGACCGTGGGAAAAAACGATATCATGACCATCTGAACTAAAACTCATTAATTCCAGAAGCGTAAGAAGGTAATGACTATAAAGGTCAACGAACCCTGGTTTGGATAGATGCTCGAAAATTCGATCATAATTTCAAATCATGCGTTTATTGTATATTTCCTGCAATAAGAAATACAACTGTTTTGAGTACTTCGCCCCTGGGAAATAAATATATTTACCATCGCTCGCATTTAGGAAACTTTATTAACTCAACAATTCATTCGTGCCGCTAATCTATTAATATAATCAAATGACTACCGTATATGGGAGTTGAAAGCCCGGATTATGTATTGGATGCTCGTTATCCTTACTGAAGTGGAACGAATATTGGCGTTTGTTTTTTGTAGCGTAACGATTGGGGAACGAACTGTTTTGTTTTACTCCAGAAGCAGAACACTTTCGGTGGAGTGGAATTAAATCAAAGGAAGCGTTACAAGATGAGTTTTGTTTCGGTTTCAAAACTGTTGGTGGAGGGAGTAAAACACATAAGTAAAACCACTCTGGAGCGATTTTAATCCCATTCCGTTTCGGTCCTAGAATTTCGCTTCGAGTAAAACGCGTTCTGGCTTCTTGACTCATTCAGATATTTAGACCCCGTGATGCCCGAGCCGTACGCAAAGCCCCCTTTAACTTGAGTCTTTGGTGCTCATTAGACAGACATGCTGTATTGGGATGGATCCATGGGCCCCCTCTATTCGCTTGCGAGCGTCAAGAACGCGAGTGAACGCACAAGCCGAGTATTGGGCCAAAGCAGTCTATCCAAGACCTCCTATATACAAGGCCTGTGCGCCGTGACGTCAGCATGGCGTGACGTCAGAAATAGTAGGGACACTTCACCATTTAGGCTTGCTGTGTGTTTGACTTCTTTCACCAGTGTTACTACTATATTTGTACATGTTTTTCTTTGTGAGCGCTTTGTTTTTAAGAACTGAACATCGTACTAGTGAATCAGAAGTACCTATTAGTTAATGCATTGTATACCATGCCTTACACTTGCGTTGTTGCAAACTGTAAAGGAAATTATAGAAATGGGCCAAAAGTCCAAGTGTTCAGTTTTCCACAGGATGAAGAACTTAACGGAAATGGATAAGAGCTATTAGAAGAGAGAATTTTAATCCTACCAAAAATAGTAAGGTACGTATTAGTTTTGAGGTTAACTCTAGGTTAAGGACACATTGATGTTTTCTTTATATATATATATATATATATATATATATATATATATAAATGCTTAAGGAAAAGGAAAGGTAATAATAAAGTTGGCAACAAGGTGTTGGAGGAAGCCCAGTGGACATTTACCTAGATTGAAGAGCCGCTGGGGGTGTTGAGAACACACGAAAAACACAATATATATATATAAAGTACTTTGTCATTGAGAAAATGAGTTTAAAAATATTTTAATAACGCAAATAAGAATGTGTACAAATATTTCCTGTTAAAGAGAATAACAAATATCAAGCAGCTGTGCATGGAGCGAAATTTATTGCCCTCTGAAAAGATCCGGACCGAAACGTTATATTAGTGTACCCGAACTGAAACACTTTATTTCGCTCCAACTAGAATTAAGGTCCAAAAAGTTTCCGTACATTTTGGTTCTACTCCAGGTTGGATAAAAATGTTTCGGTTCGATTTCGGTTCGGTCACATCGAAAGTGTTCCTGTAACAGAACCCTCCGAGAATCGCTTCTTATTGTTTCGTTTCGTTTAGGTTCACATCCCTGATCCAAACACATTTAAAAAAGAAAAACGTCCTTACGTTCGAGCGCTTTCTCTTTGCCTGTTGTTGATTTATCGTTTTTTTTTGCATTTTGGCACATTCGATAGACGTGCCAAAACCGTTGGCGCAGTGCAATGTGAAATTAGTTAAACTGAGTTCCAAAATCAGTAAGAAGAATCTTACGTTAATAGACGCTTAACTCGAGTTCACTACCGCCTGATTATGGAAAGCTGATTACTTTTATAACAAGAGCAGCATATCGGAGCGTGTTGTTTGTTAAATGTAAAATTATTTTAAAAATTCACTACGGGACCATCTCCGTTTGGTGGTCCATTTCATTGCAGATTCAGAATATGTACTATTTCCTGTTCTTCTTTCGATGGTTTTTTCACGAGTACGCTCATTCGCGCGATGCGAAATATGTGGTCGCTCGAATCTATGAAACTTTTATTCGCGTTTCGTCGGAGAAAAGCGCTCATTTGTTCGGTGTATCCGTTCATCTGTCCGTCCACATGCCTTCATCACGAACTTTACTGCCGGAAGTATTTCGATGAGATTTGGCATTATTATTTAAATCTAAGTGGTAAACGTTATTAAATCGACCATTCACTCGTGGTGTAGGAATAAAAACGAAAATTTCGTTTAATATCCTAAAATATTCATCTCACAAAATTATTTTAATTATTTAATGCTGCCCATAAAAATTTTTGAGTGGATCGCTTTTGAGAATCTGGTCTTAAGATATTATCTGCTTCTGTAGTATATACATGTATCCATTTTAACGTCTTATATACTAGATAAAACAGTAAATTTGGGTCATATAATTTGATAAGTTCTGCCATAAAATCACGGGAAATTAAATTTAAAATTTTAACGGCTTAATCCTATTATATAAATGAATTACTTTTCTATCTATCATTTTGCTACATCAGAACTGAAAACAAATCAAAATTTCAACTATTAATTCTCCTGAGAGAAGACGCCAAATTTTTGCTACTGGGGTACTTTGCTCGTAATTGTTCTGTCAATGCATTCAACTGCGGGAGGATAGTTCAGTCGAGGTTTCTACTTTGTTAAGATGTATAAATTTTGGGAAATTTTGGTTCTATCCACTTTGCGATTGAGTGAAATAACATTGTCCTATTCCGCAGTCTTCCTCACGACACTCATTTCCTGCGGCCAGTAGAAATATGCCCATTTTATGCAAATTAAAAAATGGTACAATACAAGAGGAAAAATAGAAAATGTTATTTCCTTAGAGCACCTGAAATTTTCTGGCCGTAAGGAGGAAAAATCGATGTCTGCTATATATGTATAAAGCATCTGAGGACGGATATTGCTCCGAATTCTCATAACATCGAATATCACTATCGCTGGGAACTAAATCATGTTTCTCTCTGACACGTTAGCTTGAGGGTGTGAAGCACGCAACATAGGACATAGTTTGGAAAACATCGCGGTGTATAGATGCAGAGGAATTAAAAAAACGCGTCATGGACTGCTTCGTGGTGAGCGTGTGCGTGCTAACCTCTTGCATTTGCCGCAGCACCACTTTTAGAATCTCCGACGCCAGGGATATGGCGTAAGAATGAAATAAAAATGCTTCTTCTTGGTCCGCATTCCGAGAGCAGAGATCGATTAGAGAGTTGCAGCAGCGCGCCGAGAATTCGTACATGACTCAGAATTCAAAACCTTTTTTTAGGTAAGAGATTCAGCGCCCAACGCATTTTGCAAGAGCTGAAATCGTCTATTGGAGGCTCATTTTGCATCGCAACACTTGCAACGAAAGACGGAGAAAGTGGAATTAAATAGTTAGAAATACTGTCTGAAGTTTCAAAATAAATACGTAAGATAATATATAGAATAAATTGATCATAAGATCGACGCAGGTAGTCATAAGCTGGAAAATTGGGTCTAAGATAATGTTTTATGTGATATTGGAAAGAATATGTTCGTGAATGGCGGTAAAATGTATGATCCAATGATATGAAGCGATCACTATTAGAGCATGGGTTGTCAAATTTTGATCGCGGTCATCTAGCTACTGGTTTCAATCTAATCGGAAATTCGGTAATATCTAATCCGCGAAAAATATTTATCAAAACAATTTTTTAGCGCTTAAAATGAGCATAAATTAGGAATAATCTTATTGCATATCACGAAATCGTCAGCTTGCGGATCACTTCGTCGCGATAATTTCGCGGTCCGAATAAAATATGCTCGCTAATCGGATCTATACTCCCAGCTGTTATTCGGTTAACTCCTCTCGTGGTGAGGCAAAGACAAGTGCAGAGCCTAATTAACGAATCGATTTTTAGAAGCGACGTTCATGGAGTGATATTAACGACCGAGAGGGTTTCGTAAACAGTCAAACTCACCACTTGCATTAGCCTCGGCGTTACGGTTCCAGGTGGATAACAGGACGCGCTGCCGTCGATTTGGAGGGTCGAGGAGATTCCCAGAGCAGCTCTCTTCCTCTCCCCGCCCTCTCTCTTCCCTCTTCTCCCATTCCTCTTCCCCTTCCCCGCTTTCTCTTCCGCGGGAAATTTCTCCGGCTTCCTCACCCCTATATGAATGAATAACAGCGGGACATTCACCGAAGTAGCACTCGGCTCTGGAAATCCGACGTCACGGTCCCTTTGGATGCGGCATTCCTGTCGACCGGTGTTTGCCCCGCGGGGGCGACGGGGGAGGGCAAAGAGGGCGCGACGGGATAATTGTTGCGGAGACAGACGTCCGTAACTTCCTCTCGGGGGTCTACCCCTACGCGGCCCGCCACCCCTCTTACGGGGATCCCTCCGCCCCTTTCCGAATTCCCCCCCTCCCCCCCTGAGCACGCCCCGCTTACGTCCGCCGCCTCTCACGCCGTGACTGCGGACACGCTCCACTAAGACGGCTGCTTCCCTCTTTCCCTGGTTGCCTCCGACTGGCAAAGGAGAGACAACTCCAGTGGGGCCTCCATTTCTCTCTATCTCCCTCTCTCTCGCCCCGTCATCTCCGTACGCCCACGCTTTTCCTGGCAGGGGGTCCATCCCTCCATCGACCCCCCCTTCCTCCTCCCCTACTCTCTCTGCCGCCTCCCCCTCCACTCCAATCCACGTGCGTCTACCACCGCAGAGATAATCAAATCGGCGAATCTCGTTATTTGGGAGAAATCGCGACACTTCTTGCATTTAACCGACCTTCGTAAATTTCGTGGCCGATTTAAATTATTTTCCTTTCTGAGGATTAGACTTTAAAAGAGATAGAAGACAAAGGGAAAGAAAGATAAACCGGTGCTCTTTAACCGCATTTGTTTCGATGCGCCTTCCGATGCACGCATAAAAGTTTTTATTCCATAAAAAATAGCAGGAGAGACTCGTAAGAAAATCTTGCGATGAGGTTCCTATTATCGCTTTAGAGAAAAACGGCACCAATGGCCGTTGTGGAGAATTTTCATTCCTGCTACGAAAATCGCCGTGAGGAATGTAAGGCTGAAAAAGTTGGCCGTTTAGGCAACACGTCATCTGCGTGTTCCGTAGATCGTTTAACTGCCTTGTCTCGCGCTACTGTAAAATCAGTTATTTTGATTTGAATGCAATTCAGCGGCGAACGGGACAAAAGTGACTCATTTGAAAACGTACGCTATTGTCTTTTTATATAATTTCTTACATATTTTCAATACTTGTTACACTTATTATGTAAAAACTGTAATTTAATCTAACAAGAATGTCTACAATTTCCTCTTTCGTCTTATTTTCCGTGTGTTTAGCCACTTTAATTTCGAAGTATTTGCCCAGTCAATGACAACGGTATCTTTAATGGAGTCGCGCGTTCGCAATTAAAAAATGAAGTTTACAATGAGAATTGATCAATAAAAATTGAACGTATTGTGATAATCATTAAGAGGTGGATGCTATTAAATTTGTGATTGAATTTAAAAGCCATTAAACTTAAATTGGTTAATTTCTAGCCTTTCACTCCAAGGATAGAAAGTAAAGTATTGCCTATTTATATGCTTCGGAATATTTATCCGAGTATTAAATTCAAGAGAGAGGGTAACAGAAAAATGTATTCGTTTAGTGTGGTAGAGTTCACTACTTAGTTAATACCTTGAAGTGAAATGTTCTTACGTTATTCATTATTAAGCCATGCGTTGTATGTTTTAAAAGATGAATTTTGACAAACTGACTCTTCCAAATTTAGAATTCCAGAATAATTAACGTGATTCTTTGATTCCCATATTTATTTTTTCTTTGAATACGTTCTAAATTCTGCGATCAAATGCCCAATGGAAAGATATCGTTGCCAGGATGAACTTTGTCGGAGACATCTTTTGACTTGAAGTGTCATTGAATAATAATTAAGCATTCTTAGAAGGTTGAATATATATGCTTATATATAATCATCATCAGAGGTAATCTTTCCTTAGATAGGTTCGTGATTATTTGGTTAAACGTGGTTTTCCAAATAGTCTGGCTTCCCGCAATTTTGTCCATTTCTTGGTAGGCCTCTTTTCCTTTCTAGTCATCTATCAGCCCTCTTTTTCTTTAAAGTCAACAATCATTTAAAACTACACTTTACAACAGTAGAAAATAGTATACATTAAAAACACGTGCACACTAAGTCCATACAGCAAAATGTCTCGAGTTACACTAACTTCTTGATTTACCTGCAATTCCGAAACAGCTTTACATTGGTGACGCTTTATTATTTCTGATAGATACTTTGTGAAAAGAATGGCTAATAATTTATATGCCTGCAAAAGAGTCCATTTTGTTAGGTGAATTTAGTGAAAGTCTGTTAAAGAGAGCTTATCAGGCTCGCCGAAGCTCTCCCGTCTTTCAGTGCTGCCCTCCAAAGGCCTCGTGACTGTCAGTGCAGCACTCCAAAGCATTCACGACTAGGAATGTGGCTCGACGTGCAGAAAAGGCCGTCCACCCCTGATGTAATGCACCTTATCTGTTATGTCGCTATTGTTATACTTTGATGATTTAAAACTTCGAATGAAGTAATTTACAAAATTTTCCTACCTGTTTCTCTGGAGAAACTTAAGGAAACAAAAATACGTTTGACAAAATCAAACATATTATTTGTTACTGTGTAAAAAAAACTAAATTGTATTCAGCGATTGAAAAACGGAATCTCGATATTTACAGTGCAAACAAGGTATGTGCTAAGTTTGTCATGGGATAAAATTTAAAAATGTGATGTGGCCAACACAACTTTCCCCATACAGAGCAATGAATATGATTGCTCTAGACATCAGCAACCTCAGAAATAATTATCAGTGATTACACTCGTGAATAATTTTATAACATTCTCAATAGCATTTATTTTAAAAAACAATAAGTAAAGAGAACTGCTAGATTTTCTATGGATAACAAAATTTTGATACACAATTAAAATTACCCTTAGTAGCGTATGCAACGCTATCAACAATTAGAAAATGTTTTTCATAGCAGCGGAAACAGCAACGTGTTTAACATAAGTTTTAAAAAAAATCAAAGTATGTCTTAAACTATCGGTTTTAAGAAAATTTGTTTCAAACAAAACTTGTAGAAAATTACATTGTCTACAAATTTTATATGAACAATTATTTATGAAAATTGAGTTTGAAAGAAGATATTAAAAAAACGGAAAAACAACAAGAATAAACATCCACTCCCGGTCCAAAAACTAAGCAACTCTTGCCACTATTATGAAAATATTATATTTGAAATTTGGTACTGAAATGACAAATACTTTTTGAGTTAGAACGCCCACAAAATTCCTATCACACACACACACAGACATAAAAAAAAGTCAACACTGGTTCTAAGGACCTCAAAACGTATTTCCGTTGAAATCTCGAAATTGATTTTTTTCACGAAAACAATACTTTCTCTATACTACGTATATGAAGAAAGTAAAAATGATAATTTAACAATTTAAGAATATTTTGAAATTTATTTAAAAATAACAGAACGTCAAATGTAATGTATTTAACTACTCTTTGCTTGATTCTCTCTCTACCTACCCACTTCTCCCTCCCCTCTCTTACTACCATTCTCTCTCCTACACACTACTTCGACTAATATATATATACATACATACACATACCTTTTGACAAAAAATTCACGAAATTTTCATAGTTTGCCATTTCATCCATTTTAACATGTGCAATTTCGAAAAATCAGCATCCTTGCAGTTCTCCTTATTGATAAAAGATTTTCATCTCAAAATACAAAATAATGCTGGTGTTTCCATTTACCAGTCTTCAATCAAAACTCTTAAAATCATCAAAACAATATTGTTAGGTATGTTGACAAAAAATATGAATTGATCTTCCGAAATTACATAATTCAGTATTGAAAATGGCCTTGGCATGGAACTATTATTTTTGAAAGACAATACAAAATTATGCCCCACGTCAGGTGTTGATCGGCGGCAAGGCTGTGATGCCACCTTTAGAAAAGTGATGCCCGAGGCAAGCCTCTCCAACTCATCTCACACCATGTCCATCCAAAACTTTGAGGAATTACCCAAAATAACATGAAACTGCATTTATTTACCTCAAAAAATTAGAGCTGATGCAAACTAAATGAACAATCAGTTGCTTAGTTCAGAAATATACTTTTTTTTGCTACATAATTTAAACAGTTTATTCAATGTTTTACGTAATATTATGTTTAGCAATAAGAAGTCAGTATAGAAAAATCTTTATTGTACATATATGTGCTATCAAAAATTACCTTGGTTTCTGTGAATTAAACTCCCTTGTTGTTAAAGCTACAGACAACAGGAATGATGCTTCCACCTGCAGGAAAAGTTTGTTTGAAGAGAAGCACGATAGTACTTCCTTGGGTTTTCTATAATGACGAGAGTTTTTGTATTTATGGACTTGGTTTCAGAGGTGGTCCTATCAGCCTTGAATGCTACCTCAATTTTTACAGATTTGAGACGGGAGTTGATGGCTTCTTCTTTTTCCATTTCCATTCTTGTCTTGTAGACTCTTTGATTGTGATAGTGGTCTCATCACACAAAGACCTTTGAAGGAGTTTTTATGCAGAGAAGGATCACGAGACCTGATGGACTATTTCTCGTTATAGGTTGACAGTTACAAGTAAGAAGAGTGAACACTCCTTTTGAAAAGGAAATTTTCTGATACCCAGAATCAGCCAACTTAGCCTTATCACTTTGATATATTCACTACTTTCTCCTTGTGGGTAGAACCAAACTTTTATTAGGTGTGGCCATGGTCTTAGGGTATCTTGGTACGTCTAGCACATAACTCTCTACATACATGGTAATGGATATGATTGCAATAGTACCGTATATGACCGAATATAGCCCCCCTGTTTTTGGCCAAAAGCGAAGTGCAAAAGTTGGGGGGGGGGGCTATTTTCGGGCACTAAAAATTAGGTGGGTACAAACAAGTGTGCAAAGCTTCAATAATGATGAATTTCATTTGAGTCAGTAAGTGTTTCTATCCATTGTAAGACTAAACTACTCGGGTTGCGAATATTTATTTGCAAGGCTGATTGACGTCACCATATAGGAAGGATTTTTCTATTACCTGATCGCTCTCATTATTGTCAAATTGCAAGTTTTACCGTATTTGCTCGTGTAAGCCGAGGCCTCGTGTATTCCGCGCACCCCGGTTTTTGGGCCAGCTCTAGGGGAAAAAATTTATTTCAGCCGAAAAAGGATTTTTTAAATCACCAATTCCTATTTCTAAAAAATGCTAAGCTCAAGTTAAGCATCTTCACATTCCTACGTGACGAATTTTTTGGGTGATCTCTCTATATCGGTACTAGCAGAAATCTCGGTAGTCCTCTTTTGTTAAACACGTAACTGTTTTTGTGGTCACATTGGTCATGTTCGCAGAAATCACTCCGGTAGCGATCATTCTGCTGTACGTAATTTTCCAGCCATATGGTCACTGATCCCTACCGTAGCGGTCGTCATTTTTTTGGCGAACTAAAATTATGATCAGCGATCATTCAATGATCACCACGGTGGCTATGACTTTCATAGACGTATCATAGAATAAAGGAAGCACGCCGTATCTGAACATGGTAGGCGTCGTCTGCAGTGAGAACAAAACCCCCACCAACCGTCACGATTGCAGCAGAAGACTTCGTCGAGTTTGGGGAGCACCTGTTAATAAACTTAAAACTCATTTAAAATTTTTATACAATGAATGAAAATGACTAAATACACCGAAATTCAGAAATAGAATAATAGATGCGGCATGGGTGCTAGCTTAACGTATATTTGTTTACCGACACGACATTTTGGGAAAAAAGGTGAGCGGCAAATAAAAGAATTCGTGTAAGACACGCACCCCCTCTTTTCCACCAGCATTTTGGGAAAAAAGGTGCGCAGCTTACACGAGCAAATACAGTAATACCAACAAAATTAACCTTGCCCGAGAATGGACTAATTGCCTGGCTAAGCTCGAATTGTTAATTACACAAACGAAAGATAGATCGAAATATGAGCAAAGTGCGAATTTATATTGCTGCATAAATTGGTATGTTATTTCGACTTGCTAATATTGCTGCATTAATTAGTATGTTATTTCGACTTTTTAAAGTTTATTTTTACTCCCTAAAAATGTATTTTTGTTCAATTCCTTGTCAAATATCTCTCTCGTTAGTATACCCTCTGAATTCTGAGGAACAAATCTGAAAACCTTAAAATTCCAATTAGCATGGCGTTTTATCACTCGCTAATTGGTACTTTTTTATTAAATGAGTGCAAGTTTGATATTTCTTCAAATTATACAACGTTTCATGACATTAAAGTCCTAAAAATAATCGTCCTTTCAGGGTATTAAAATATTTTCTAGATTTGTGTGAGAAAAATGGGTAGGGGGGCTATATTCGGTCAAATACGGTACTTATCAGTTGCTCTTCACAAAAGTGACCTCAAGAATAACTATTGACAATTACACTCAATTTTTTCAACATTGAATAATTTTCAAGATCAAACATTTTAATCACTTTTCACGTTGAAAAAACTATTAAGTAAATTGATTTTTGTTCTTGTGGATAACAAAAAATTATGTTCAATTAATTTTATCATTACAAATTATGACGCTAGATGATATTGGGATAGTTTTGATTTTGATTGAAATTACCATTTGCAGTGTAGTTGTTTCTATCAACAATTAGAAATATTAATATAGCAACGGAAATAAAGCTTTCATTGCTATGTAATTTACATAAGTTCAGACTACATATTATGTAATCAAAGTATCTCTTAAACAATTTCTATGAAAAAATGTTTCAAACAAAAGTTATAGAATTGTATTGTCTTCCTCTTTGATAACAACAAATATTCAAATTAGTGAAGCCTTGGAGATATTTGGAAAAAAACTGTGGAAGAATAAACCACATCTGGTTGATCAATTTTAAATCCAATCAGATTCTGACTTTCTAATAAATATCTTGTTTTTTTGCTGATTTAATAAATAATTTTTGAGTTATAATGCTCACAAAATTTCTATTTCACCCACAGAAATAAAGACATTGAGAAAATAGTGAAAATGTATTCAGGCAACCTTAAAACATGCATTTCTGTTGCAATCTCAGATTAGATTTTTTTATGAAAACAATACCTTTTTCTATACTGTGAATGGAGAAAGTAATACATTTGTTGGGCTGCTCATGCCAATAAAAATACCCAATTAAATTTATAAAATAGTTGTTTTATGTGTTTCTATATGATGAAATACAGATTTGACTTGATATGATCATAAATAAATAGCCCAAGTAGCTTCAGTACCTTCTCTTTTAATTTTTTGATAAATTAACAGAAGATAAAAGCTCTCAATCAAGTTTATTTCCTCATAATGAAAAATATAAATTTACAAAATGCCCAGTTTCACCACTCTTCACAAAACTATGAATTTCAAATTGTTTTAAAATACTCTGAATTTAATAGAGATTTATTACTGTTAATGCAAAAATATAATTAATGATTAAAAATGAGAATAAAAAGCCATCAGGACAAAGTTAGTTCATATCTAGTAGTTGATTTTTTACTTGTCAATCATACTTACCCATATAGATCCATTCATGGGAGTGTTTCTCATCTACATGCCTATGTTATGCTAGAAAGAACTCTATTTAGCCAAAAATTAAAGAAACCCTTAGTTATTCAGTGAGTATTATTATAAACTATAATTTTACTATGTGTAAAAACTGTGCCTGTTAAATTTCATGAAGTCCTCACTGTACTTAAAACATGAATATCTTCCTGATTCAGAAACTATCACCATAAAACTTGCTAAATCTAATCAAGTATAAAAAAATTACTAGACCTAACATTATATTATATAGAAGTTAGAAAAATAAATTGTCTTTAGTATTTCATAACAAATCTAAAAACATGAATTTCACTATTCTCTATGTAGTAATTAATGAATGAAAGTAACACGGTACCAAAAATTATTGACATTTATTGGTTTTATTCTAACACCAAAATAGTCAATTTTCAACATTTAATAATCTCTTTAACACCAGCTATGCAGAAAAAATATTGAGATTTGTGATGGTAACTTCTGATAAGCTCTTTAGCGTTTTGTTTCATTATCTTTGATCAATAACCAGCAGTTCAAAAACAAATTTAGCAGAACCCACAAAATCATAAAATGAAATTAGATTCTTTTGCAGAGGCTCTTCTGCATACAAATGCTATACACTTTAAGAGTATTGTAAAAAGTTCTTGAAAAAGAATGCAATAAACTAAGATCATGAATGTACGTGTAAAAATGGAATTTAAAGACAATCATTTAAAATCCATTGAAAATTTTCAAAATGTAAACCTGTTCAACTTTATATCAGCTTGATATAAAGCTTGTTCCTTAAATATCCCCAATTATAACTCATTCCAAGAAAGAAATCGGGCAACTAACATTTCAACACTAAAGTAAAATAAGAAAATAATAGCAACCAAGAAGTTTACTAACAACAATGAGATATTACTTCTTTGTGATGTTGTAGTTAGATGCTGAAAAGTAGATTTATAATATTATTACATGTTAACTTGTTGATCATCATTACTTCACCTTCATAATCAATAATTGATTTTAATGCTGTTCACTAAATGTAACTATAATGCTATTAAAAATAACTGATGTCTTTCTCTCGATAAATCACAATTAGATGAAAAAATACAAAATTGATTTTACTCCTTTGCAATAACAATGTAAGAGTGCTTGATGTTATATCTTCCTTCAAGCTTGGATAAAAAACCTCTCAAAAACAACTTTGCCAATTATAGAAGCACCACTTCTAGGTGGAAGCTGGGAATGCACCACTGAAATACGCACCTCAGAGGGTAATATTGTTTTAAGTTTCCATACGTTAAACTTTCAATAATGCCAGCAAATACTAAATTTTCTCTTTTTATGTTATGACAATCCATAAAAAAAATCAATATTAGTTGTTAAAGTGTAAGGTACATTCAATATTTGACTTAAGATTCATTCATTTATACTCCAAAAAGTATAAGGTAGAGAGAGAATGTCTTCTAGTGTGGTGTTTATTGTCAATTGGCAGACCTCTTCCATTTTTATCAACACTGCAGTCTCTATGCAATCATCCAAGCTGGTACACAAGACTAGATATTTCAGGAACTCATATTGCCTAAATATGAATTTGGACTAACAGAGTCGGTAATATCAAAGTAAGCAGGGGCTAACACTAGCTATAGAGAATTATAAAGCCTTAAAAAATGATGATTTTTAGTGAGCTGTAAAGTAGTGTTATTTTTACAAAAAGTGTTTTAGAAATGATTACTACACATGAATAATGCTGAAAAACCTTTCCTCAGAAATCTTATTTCATTTTTAGTAAAGTAGGGGCTTTTTCTCAGTGGGATACCAGTGCAAACAATTAAGACAGCCACACTTTTCTTCAAACAGTCTCTTCAAAATGGACTTGAATCCAAATATAAGGCACCGTCACTTCTTCCCCTTCTGACCTGCTGACTTGCCACGTCCACTCCCACCTTGCTGCTGTGATGCAGCTGCACTCTTGCGTTTTGGTGCCACTGGAGCTGTACCCTTAGCTGCTTCCTCCTGTGCAGCACCTGGGCTCGCCTTAGAGGTGGTTGATTTTCCAGCAGGGGCAGTAGAGCTAGCTTCTTTTTGTTCTGGAGATGCCACTTTGGCAGCACCAGAACTGGCAGCCTTAGATGGTGCAGCCTGAGGTGATGTCGGTGCTGTTGGCTTTACAGGTGTGGGTGGGGGGGCTGATGGCTGTGATGGAGAAACGGGCTCAGGAGAAACAGGAGTTAAAACCTTGGGCTCTTTCTGAGTTGGTGTTCCAGGCTTCTTCTGAGATGAAATGAGGGCAGCAGCAAGAGGAGGAGTGACTGGTGTCGACTGGGGAGAAGGGGGAGGAGTAGGTTTAGTAGGAGAAGGAGGGGCAGGTTGAGAAGGTGATGTAGGCTTGGGAGAAGGTGGTGTAGCTTGAGAAGGTGGTGTAGGCTTGGGAGAAGGTGGTGTAGCTTGAGAAGGTGGTGTAGGCTTGGGAGAAGGTGGTGTAGCTTGAGAAGGTGGTGTAGGCTTGGGAGAAGGTGGTGTAGCTTGAGAAGGTGGTGTAGGTTTGGGAGAAGGAGGGGCAGGTTGAAAAAGAAGGGTTGGTTTAGGTGACGAAGGGGTTTGGGGAGGAGAAGGTTTTGTAGGAAGAGGGGTTGGTTGAGGAGGGGAAGAGGTTGGTTGAGGAGGGGGAAGGGTTGGTTGAGGAGGAGTAGCTTGAAGAGGCGGTGGAGTGGGTTGAGGAGGGGGGATCGGTACAGAAGGGGGAAGTGTGGGTGCAGGCTGTGCTGGTGGAGGTTCAACAGGAGCAGGCTGAGATGATGATGCTGGCCCTGAGGATATTGTTTCCATGATTCTTTTCCAAACATTGTCAAAGGAATCTTGACCAAGATAATCAATTTGTCCAACTTCCCATGCTTCTCTTCTTAAGTGCTCTTCCAGAGCCCTCTGATGATCAGACTTGGGAGCACCTAGTGTCATCTGAGAGAAGGCAGCTGCAAGTCCACCCTGCATTCAAATTGTAAGAGAAAATTTTAAACAGGGCCTCTTTCAGAATTTATAATTGGTTTTTGATGAGTGATACTAACTTAATTTTACAAATTATAGAATCCCTTTGCATTTATTATTATGAGCATTAAAAAACACAGGATAACATATAATGAATTTTACATTACCATAACAATTACTAGAAATACAAAAAGGAAAACTTTTCCATAAACAGACAAGCAATAAAATCTATCTGTAAGACTAGCAAGGAATGAAAGCTTTAATGCCAGGAACACTGCTTACTCCTGGGCATTGAGAAGGGCAAATGTACAAGGGGGATGATAAAATTCAGGTAATTCATTAGCAGAAAAGGGATAGTAATGATAAACTACTAAGTGATAATGAAAACACTTAGTAGTTGATCCTGGATTCATGCTAATTACGCAGGAAATCATTTATGATAACTCCATACATATAGTTTATAAATAAAAAATAGAAATGAAAACATTTTTTCTCACCTTGATAGTAAATAAAAATATATGTCAAACCACCTTCATAACATTACACCACCACTAGTCTAGTTTGAATGCTCGAAGTGTGCGGACGTGTCTGAGTAACTGCTTCGTCACTCATACTTTTTCCCTTACATTCCACCATTTTTTTTTCTTACTGTGACCTAAACTTTTCATTATGCCAAGTGAGTGTGCTAAGTGTGGTCAGGCTGTGAAGCGTGGCCAGAGCTCCATCTCATGTGGAGATTGCAAGGATATTTTCCATTCCTCATGCCAGTGTCTCCGATGAAGATTTGAAGATGTTGACTGATCTCCGGAAGACCTAGATTTGTGGAACCTGCCAAACTAGGACCCGGTTCACCCGTAGTGACGAAACACCTGCGAAATCCACCCAACTGGATTTACCGAGTGAATCAATTAGTGTTATTTTACGTGATCTCCTAAAGAGTGTTAAGGAAATACAGGACGAACAGCGTGTAACCAGATCATCTATTTCCACCTGGCAAGACTCTTATTAGCGAGCAAGCCCGATCAATTGCCTTAATTAATACCACGCTTACCAAAATGAACGACAGACTCAATGGCTTATTTAGTGAAAGTACCTCACTAAAAAACAAAGTTAATGAATATGAGACCCTTTTGAACTGCCTTGAGCAAGAACAACTTAAGAATGTTGTGGAGATTCGTGGTATTCCATTCACTGAAGGTGATTAGTCTGTAAAACTGGCCTGGCTCTTTGGCATTAAACTCGATATTAGTGACATTGACTACGCCTTTAGGATTAGATTGTGCCAATCCTCATATTCCAGTGAAGACTCCAGGTCCTCACCCATCCTCATTCGATTTGTCAGAGCTTGCTCCGCATCAGACTTTGTTCGTGCTCGATGTACTAAACATAACCTTTTCCTTAGGGATATCGTTGCCGAGCAAAGTCCTCACAACCCCCCCATTTACGTGAATGAGTGTCTGACTCAATACAATTGGAAGTTATATGCACTTGCAAGAGGACTGAAGAAAGACTGTAAACAAAAATTTCTGTCGGTGCGGAACAGCTGAATTTATGGAAGGAAAAGTGAAGGATGTGCACGAATTTCTATTGTTTGTGAAGAAGATTTAAATAAGTTCAATTAGGATAAGGTGCCCTGTTTAAACTTGGCTGGTCAATTACACTGTAATGAAATTCGTGTATCTCTTGTAAACTGCCAATCTCTGCTATGCCACATAGATGATTTCAGATCTTTCTTTTTCTCTCAGTCTGTTGATATCATATGCATGACCGAAACTTGGCTTAAGCCAAATGTTTCTGATGCAATGGTTGGGCTACCAGAATTTAATCTAATACGACATGACAGGATTGGTAAAATTGATGGGGGGGTCGGTGCTTTTATCCACTGTCACCTGAAATTCTCTGTTTTGGCCTTTTCCCCGTCATATTATTGTTCTTAACCCAAATTTGATATACTCGAAATTTCCGGTTTAAATTTTGCTAAATTACTAGAGTAGAGAGCACGAACGAAGGTGGGTGGAAAGTCTATGCGCAGCATGAGGGAGTGTCACGTGATTTCTCACTTAACCAATCCACGTCAGTCAGTTTCAGTAGTTCACGGTGTGCGGTTCGTACGTTTGCGGCATGGCTTCCGTGTGAATTTGTGTTTGTTCTATTGTGGGTTAAATACTACCTGCTTTTTGTGATCAAGAATGGAGGGGGAAGGTAGTAAATGCAAGGTTTTGCATAAACAAGCAAGAGAGATGGTATATAAAGTGTATCAGTACTTTAAAAAAGAATCCGAGGAAGCGAGCGAAGCAAAGAGCATAGCTGGTTGCAATGTTGCCAGGTGTCAAGAGCGAACGGCGAGTGCTTGTGGCGTTGGACTACGAACTGTACAAAGAATTACAAGTGAAGCAAAATCTTCATTAAACACCAGTGGAACTGTGGTGTTTCGGTCGCCCGGGAAACATCATAACCGTGAAAAAGTAAGCACAGACTTGGATGACTTCGATAAAAATGTGTTGCGACAAATTATTTTTGATATGTACGCCGATGGAGAATTCCCTACAGCAGAAAAACTTGTAGTAAAAATGAAAGATTCTGTTGGATACCCTGGAAGCAAATGGTCAATGCTTAGAATATTAGTCAATTGGCTTCAAATACAAAAGATCCAATGACGGAAGAAAGTTTTTAATGGAACGGAGTGATATTGTAGCTGCAAGGATGATGTTTCTGAGGACGATGCATGAAATTAGAAAAGCAGGCACAGCTCAGGTATACTATTTAGACGAAACCTGGGTTAATCAAAACCACACGAAAAAGAGTTGCTGGAAGATGAGCGATGGTTCTGGTGGACAAAAGGTTCCTATTGGTAAAGGTGGTCGTCTCATTGTATGCCATGCCGGTTCAGCAGCCACGGGATTCATTCCGGAAAGTAAATTAATTTTCCGATCAAAATCTAAAACTACAACAGATTATCATTCTGAAATGAATGCAAATACTTTTAAAAAGTGGTTTGAAGAACAGTTTCTGCCCTACCTTGCTCCACAATCAATCATTGTAATGGACAATGCAAGTATCCATTCGGTTATGACGGAAAAGACTCCATGCACAAATACCAGGAAAGGTGATATAATGGCATGGTTAGCTTCTAAAAACATTCCTCACACTGCTTCACAAACACGTGCGGAGTTATTGCAGTTGGTGAATATGAATAAGCCACACCAAAAATCGTATGAATTGGATAGCATTGCAAGATAACACGGCCACAGAGTGGTGCACCTACCACCCTACCATTGGCATTACAATGCAATTGAGTTAATTTGGGCGCAAGTAAAATCATTTGTAGCTGAGAGGAATAATACTTTCAAAATTGCCGACGTTGAGCGATTAACTCACGAGGCTATAGAAAGTATACAGGTTTCTGCATGGGAGAGTTGTGTGAAACATGCAGAGAAATTGCAGGAAGAAGATTTTCAGAGGGAGATAGCCAGAGACGACATGTTGGAACAAATCATTATAAACCTACAGGAATCCGATTCGGAAGAATCAAACTCCAGCGACACCGATGAAGACAACTCAGATTGAATACTCAGGTATTGTGTACAGAATAGTCATTTCTAGCATGTTGTATTCTAATTTACATTTTATATTGGTTAGATTCGTATGTTGTGT
Organism: Uropetala carovei; assembly: GCA_036926305.1. Lineage (NCBI taxonomy): Eukaryota > Metazoa > Arthropoda > Insecta > Odonata > Petaluridae > Uropetala > Uropetala carovei. Next base: position 2,473,755 of record JAXCHB010000172.1, on the reverse strand, counting down.
TCCGAACGTATATTAACTGGCGGTTTGGCAGCAATGTAATGCATATTCCCTCTCTCTCTGCGCAGGAAATATAACTCACCCGCCTTCGTTCCTGCTCCCAACTCTACTGTGTATTGTTTATCGTCCCCCTAAAGTCGGCCTCATAGCTGATTTAGAAAATACTTTTCTGAAATTCAGTCCAACCTACAAAAATATTGTTATTCTCGGCGACTTTAACGCGGATATGTTCAGAGATGGCTATGGTAGCTCCTACCTGAGAAACTTCCTCTATTGCAATAACCTCCATTTAGTCCAATCTGACGCAACTCACCATACATCAAAAAGCCACACACTACTCGATCTCTGTATAGTCGATGACTTAGATAAAGTCTCGTCCCATTCTCTAACTCCAGTTCCTTTCCTTTCTGCTCATGACCAAATACTACTCTCATATAAGTTCAAATTGTCTCACCTCCTGCCATATCCTTTTATCTACCGAGACTTAAGAAACTTTGAAGTTCTAAGCTTTCAAGAGGATCTGTTTGCTTTGGATTGGAGTAATGTTTTTCGCTCTACCCCGATCGACACCAAAATACAAACTTTCAACTCCTACTTCCTGGAATATGTTAATTCTCATGCTCCTAGACGTACCTGCTACCTTAAGCATCCTTCTGTTCTGTGGTTAACTGATGATATTAGAAAACATATGAAGGAAAGAAATAGACTGTCGGAATTTCATTTATATAAAAAATCCAACTATCTATAAACTTTTTAAAACATCTTGGAATCAAGTTTAAATGTTGGTAACAGAATCAAAGCGTCTCCATTATTCCACTATTTTCTCACGTCTGAATGACTCGAATCAGATATGGCGTGAACTAAGGCATCTTGGTCTCGTTTAACAATAAAATTGCTTCAAACTTGACAGTTGACCAACTAAACAATTATTTTATTTCATCTTCCACCACTTCATCCGTCAACAATGTTGCCCCCTTTTCTATTACTTCTATATACCCTACTATGCCCTTTAACGATGATAATTTTTATTTCCAATACATCACTTCTGATATCTTAAACACATCCCTGTTCCAGTCAAAATCTAACACTATGGGTATTGATGATATTTGTATCGATTTTATAAAAAATCACTTCCTGCAACATTTCCGATTATCCTAGAAATTTTTAATCATTCATTACTGTCTTCCGAGTATCCTACTCCTAGGAAATCATCATTAGTTCAACTGATAAAAAAGGTGAAAAATCCTTCCTCTCCTTCAGATTATCGTCCAATCTCCATTTTATGTGGGATCTCTAAAGTCTTAGAGAGTATTGTTTACAAACAAGTCACTGATTATCTTTCTCTTAAAAATAAATTTGACTATTTCCAATCTGGCTTTCGTAAGGGTTTTAGCACAGTCCGCTTTGCTTTAAGTAACAGATGACATACGTTGCGCGATGGATAAAAGAATGGTCATCATCCTGGTGCTATTCCATTTCAGCAAGGCTTTCAAAAGGGTGAACCATGCCGTACCTTACATGTGTAGCGGAGACAGACAGACATCTCTGAAAATCCAAACTACAAACGCATTTTATTGCTAAACTATTCCTCATATAACTGCAAAAGGGAGGTTATTCATTATCGTGGTGTTGCAGGCTATATACCTACCAAATTTCAGCTAGATCGGTGACCCATAAACCTGGTCTTCCCCTTGTCAGTCCCCCATGGTGTACCCCAAGGCTCCATCCTGGGTCCACTTTTGTTTTCTATATATATATCCTTGATCTCCCTAATTGCCTAACTCACTGCAAATATATGTTATACCCCAATGACCTCCAAATCTATTGCCATTGCCATCCCTATGAAATCCAAGAAACCGTATCCAAAGTGAATGAAGATGTTACGGCTATTTCTGAGTGGACCAGCAAAAACTTTTTGAGTCTAAATTGTAGCAAAACTAAAGCTATTATATTTGGTACCTCAAGGTTATTAAATAAAATTAACCTTGATCTTATTCCTAAAGTTAAAGTCCACGACACTACTATACCTTACTCAAACAGTTCGGAATTTAGGTTTTACATTGTGTAACAATTTATCATGGCATGACCATATTAATAACATTTCCAACAAAGTTAACATGACTTTATACCAGATTAAAGTTAACAAATATTATCTCCCAATTACTACCAGGAAGCTGCTTGTAACTTCCCTTATATTCCCTAGTCTGGATTACTGCTGTCTTGTCTATAATGACTTAACTGATGAGCTTAATTTTAAGCTTAAGCGGCTTTTAAATTCGTGTGTTTGCTTTATCTTTAACCTCCAAATAAGTTACATTGGCTAAGCATAAGCTCAAGACACAAATATTTTCTTGGACTATTTCTATTTGCTATTTTAAAAAATAAACATTCTGGATATATCCTAGACATGCTACCTCCAAGATTATCCCATAGTGTCATGGTCACAAGAACTGACCCTGGACACTTATATTTCCCTAATTACCGGACTTAACTGATGAGCTTAATTTTAAGCTTAAGCGGCTTTTAAATTCGTGTGTTTGCTTTATCTTTAACCTCCAAATAAGTTACATTGGCTAAGCATAAGCTCAAGACACAAATATTTTCTTGGACTATTTCTATTTGCTATTTTAAAAAATAAACATTCTGGATATATCCTAGACATGCTACCTCCAAGATTATCCCATAGTGTCATGGTCACAAGAACTGACCCTGGACACTTATATTTCCCTAATTACCGGACTACGACATTCCAAAAGTTGTTCCTTGTCTCAGGGTCTAACCTCTGGAAATCATTGTCGTTCGACCTTAAACGTTCCTCTTCACTGGCTATATTTAAAACTAAATTGTATAGTCTATTACTTCTCAACACATAAATTTTTGTTCCTAGCTTGGACCTGTTGTCATATTTTTTATGATTTATATATGATTTATATACGATTTATGTGATTTATTTATTTCTTTTTTCTGGAAGAATTATTACTTTCTCCATACGTAGTAATGGGAAAGTACTGTGATCACGAAAAAAAATCGACTTCGAGATTTCAATGGAAATACATGTTTTGAGGTCCCTAAAACACGTTTAGACTATTTTAGGAATGTCTGTGTGTGTGTGTTTGTGATTGTGGGCGCTCTAACTCAAAAGTACTTGCCATATCGTTACCAAACTTCATATATAACACTTTAGGGTGAGCACAAAGAACTGATTAGTTTTTGGACAATATTGGTTAACCGGAAGTCAAGGTTTATTCGAAACCAGATTCGGTTTTTGTGATATTTCTCCGTTAAAACATCATTATTGTATATACAATTCTATACAAAGGTTATAGAGAATGTAATTTCCTACAACTTTCATTTGAAAGAAGTTTCCATAGCAGTTATTGTTTAGGAATTATTTATAAGAAATCGGTTTTTTTGGTTTCCGTCAAATATCTCCCTAAAAACGTCGTTATTGTTAATCTTTGTGAGGACCAAAGTTGTAGAGAATAATGTTTCTTCCAGGTTTTGTTTGAAACAGATTTCCGTAGAACCATCCATTTCGGAGATATTCACCTTTTTCTTAGTTTCGAGTATACACCGCCAACACCATGTAGCGGTGAATTCTGTAAACATATTCAAAATACATATACGTAATTTAGGGCAATAAGGACAACTGTATTATTTTACGACACGAAATGATAATTTTGCTTCATAATGCTATTCATAATAATTTAAATATCTATACCCCAAATATGGAGAAAGTCATGTGTTCACCACATCAGATTTTATACATATACGTGTTCATGTATACGTATGTGTGTATTGTTATTAAATGTGTGTAGTACTGCGTACTGTATTCAACATAATATTCAACATAATTGTCTCTGCACTTCAATATTGAAGTTCTTGTTATGTTATGTATATTATAGTTAATGTACCTTGTAATCATGTTCTATGGGACTCTGTCTCGGAACAGTAAAATTATTATCTATCTATCTACTACTATCATACAAGGAGTTTTTTATAAAATAAAGATTTTACATAATTTTACCAACAAATACAAGTTTTCTAATTCACGTTCTATAGACTATTGAATTACCTTTTTGACAAGACAAGGAGGAATCTGATGCAATATTTGTCTGCGGAACAAAGCAATAGTAATTTCCATCTTAACTACTTAAGATAAATGTAGGTATAGAAAATATCTGACATAATCCAAAGCTAAAATTATAATAATTTTATGATTATTTGATATGGATAGATATAATATGGATATAATATATGGATATTATATGATTTTATGATGTGGTTTTCCTCTCCTGAAAACAGCTTCATCCTTTCTATCAAATATAGGAATGAATGGCAGATAAATTAAAATTGCATTTACTATAAATGAGTGTTAAAAATTAAAGGATAAATCTGAATAAAAATATGTAGATGCTTGAAAATCATATGAAAGGTTTAGAAGGTTTAGGAAAGGCATGATTTGCATAAACTAACATTCATGGGCACTTCTTTGATGCTCATAAAATAAGCATAAGTTCTTATCATGGCAACATAACAAAGAAAAAATTATGAAACTGATTTAGTTAGGAAAATATTTAATACAAGGCAAAAATGCAGAAAAACAGTAATAAACAAGCAAAGAAAAGTCAGTGGAAAAGGTTCTCCCTCAAACCATTCTTTACTAAGTGAAGCTATATAATAATTAACTTGAGTCTTTCAAGTTTTATATAAAACTAATAGAAATACCTGGCATTGCCCGGGGAAATTCTATATTTTAAGCATGGCAAAAATGTTTAAATCTGCCACCATTTTGAATCCAATAGGCAGACAAATGAAATCACGCACTGACCTTCCTCTTGCTGTCCCCTATAATCACGCCAAATTTGGTCGGAATCGGTTGAGAAATGTGGGCAGAGACAGACAATTGGCTGCAATTTTAAATCAAGTGGACAAATAGACATTATACATTCCCCTTAGTGCCCCCCTACAACCATGTCAAATTTGGTAGGAATCGGTTGATTGTGGGTGTGCATAAAGGGATAGAAAATCGGTTGCCATTTTGAAACAAACAGACAGATGGACACTAAAACCACGCATTAACCTTTAACTGCCAGATTTAAATGCCCGCCCATAGGATCCGCTGCCAGTAATTTTGGGGTAATTTAATAATTTATGTTTTTGTTCAGAAAAAATCTTATATCTCATGAACTATTGGAGATAAATTGTTCAAATAAAAAGCATTAGCTTGACGAATTTTGGGAACAGACAAATTCGTTGAAAGTAAGTTCATCAAAAACGAATTCGTCAAAAGCAAATTTGTCAAACGATCAATTCATCAAAGGGCAAGTTTGATGAAAATAACGAGTTCGTTAAAATCAGTTTATCAAATGAAAACTTTCAAACTTATTTTAGTTTTAAGAGGTGACTCAGGAAATATATTCTGAATATTGCTGTTTTACATAATTTCTTCAGCTGAGCTCTCTAAAGCCAAACTCAGAATAATGTTGTATAAATACAGGATTAATGAAAATAGAAGCTTGCAGATATCTGCACCTGGCTATACAAATAAAACTCAATTGTATTAATCAGTCTGAATGCAAACTTAACATTACTTCTTTGAAATAATTACAAATGATTTTCGATGAACTCATAATTTTTGACAAACTTGTACTTCGATGAATTGATCATTTGACAAATTTGCTTTAGATGAATTCATTTTCAATGAATTCACCTACAACCCAAATGTTGGCACTCACTATTTTTTGAGTAAGTGCCTTCAGCATTTTACTTGAACTTTATCAAGTTAAGATTTGATAAATTCACAATGTATCATATTCTGGTTTATAAACATAATTAAAACCAGAAGAATAAACACTTGTGATTATTTAAATGCTAGAATTCTATCTGTATGTGGATAGGGAAAGCCCAATTTATCTTTAAAGGTGACTTGAAGTTAATAGAACTGTAAACGGGATGACGCAAAGCTGAATGAACTAAACATAGGGTGATGCAGGCAAAAAAAGGTTGAGAACCACTGCTCTATACACTAATAAAAATGTTAGGATGGTCATATCAGACGCTTGGCCTTGAAAACAGCATACGTCACTGACTGCCCCCACTCCATGCACACCTTTCCCACCTAGACCAATATTTGCTCACTCTTGAAACCCAGCCCCCAGCCATAGTCCTTTGGAAGCTTCACGGAGGCGAAGTTGTTTGCAAGATCAAACAAAAGATACTGTTCACCGAGGAAATGACGGATATTGGACGAGGTGAGATCGTGGCCATACCCTGTATCAAATTGCCGTTTGTCCAGCACAGGAGACAGTTCCCCATAAGGCCAGTGGCGGATTTAAGGGAAGTTGCACATCGCACACCAGAGGCCCCTTGCAGTAAGGGGCCCCGAAAAAATATTTCTGTGTAATCTCAGAATATTAAATATCTCATTTTAAAAGCCATGAACAAAAATCTTACATTTTGCACTGCGAATTTATTGAAATAGGATGTCAAATAAAGGGGTAGTCATTAGATGAGGTTTCAGTATATACTACAGTTGCAGAGCCCCCAATAATTTAGCGCCAGGGGCCCCAATAGTATAGCGCCAAGGGCCTCAGAATGTCTGCGTACGGCTTGCATTCGTGATGAACATCAGTAAGGCGCAGGGTCAGAGCTTCTTGAGAGTCGATCTCTACATCAATGAGGATATGCCTGTTCGGCCAGTCAACTGTACGTGGTCCTATCTCGACCTCGATCGAGACGGGGTCAAGATCTATCATGCCGTTGGACAAGGGAACACGATTTCAAATACTGTGTTCAAAGAAGTGCTATAATCATGAGTCAATGAGTTTGATTTTTTATTTCTTTTCTCCTCTTCATACCTTCCTCTTGACCCACACGAATCTGCTAACGAGCCCGCAAAGCGGGCAATAAGACATAGCATGTGGAGGCGAGCAGAGTAGGGGCAGAGCCCCTAGTATTGTAATAAATTTACATCACACTCGAGATATATTATAAGAATCTCTTTTTGTTAGCACAATGGTAAAATGAATTTAATAATAGTACACAAAGAGTTTTAATTCTGTACAATGATCAGGATTGGTATCAAAAGTTGACAGTGTATCAATTTAAAAATAGTCGAATACCACAAAATTTTAACATCTCTGATGCACATAATACCAAATAATGTGTTTGGACACTAAAAATGTCACTAAGTCTCCTAGATCTTGAGCAAGAGATTACATAGATATGATGGTACATTGTTTTTATAAATTCCATAGATGTAACGGTATAGCATATTTTATCTCAATGGTTTAATGTGGATTAAAATACTTACCATAATGACAGCTATCATAGATCCTTTCAACACAACACAGATTGAAAACTTGCAAGTAGAGGCAAAGTTACAATGAAAGAATAATATTATAATTGAAAAAATAAGCAAACTGGAGGAAGCAAGCACATGGTAAATGAGGGAAGAAAAATTTAGCAGGATTTGTTAATCCAAGCATACATTATATATATTAGAAGTGAGTTAATATTTTACTACAACTTGAAAATTAAACAAGATAATGCTACTTTCTAAAAATTGCTTTGAAAACCACCAGAATATATTGGCAGGAGGCAAAGGCTTACTTGGGCATGTAAAATACCAAGATACTATGGTATGTACTTAGAAATACCATATTTAATCGATTGTAAGCTGACCTTTTCTTACCTTTTTACCTCCTTAAAATCTGCCACTTGGCTTAGAATCAGGTATTAAAAATTGAAATAAATGTTTTGATAAATTCAGTGCTAAGCCATCTTTAGTGTGTGCATCATGTAATCCTAGGATTCCCCGAGTCGTCTTTTCCTTGTGCCTTTGCAAGCATAAATTTTTGCTATTTACTATGGCGAGTTTCAGTTTTTTTAAATAATCCCATATTGGGACGAACATTATTCTGCAGACTTTAATAGAAAAGTGATAGCATACACGGAAGAAACATCAAATCTTGCTGCACGATGGCGCTACGAGTTTGATGAGTTGAATGTGAGACGTTGGAGAAGATAGAGAGAAATTGGGATATTTAAACCGGGATATTTTTGTTACAAGATTAAAAATCTGGGACATAACCGGAACAAATTACATTTTAATAAAAACTGTATCGAATGCTTGAATATAACGTAATTTGTGTTGTCATAATTTTAGTCGATACCTTTTTTATTTAATTATGAATTGTAAAAACCGGGGTATTCATACTTTTCGGTATTTTTTTGCAACAAATCCCAGAAAACCAGGATGTCAGACATCTGTACACCCAACATGGAATTTTCCTCATGTGCCCCTGTGAAAAGCGAGGGTTGGCTTACAAACAATAACATAGGGTATATAAAATAGAGTCAACTATAAATTTGTCTTAAACGCAAAATTGACAATTTTTCGTAGAAGTAGGATGATATTATTACCACCCAATTTATGTTACATTAATTAATGTGCGATTACTAACTACATACAGCAACAGCACATTTCATGAATACTCTTTCATAGGTAAATTGTCTTATGTTTTAATTCATGATGATATATATATATATTATATATATATATATATATATATATATATATATATATATATATAACGGTCACGCCTAAAACAAAATCTCGGCTATAACGAAGAAATGTCTCGGTCCCTTGAACTTCTCCATAAGGGCATTGGTTAAATTTCTCGGATGTAACGAACACGCATTTTACGAATTCTCGGCTCTAACGAACAAATGTTTGGTCCCGTGGCAAAAAATGCCCCATATATAACGAATTTTGGCGAGCAGAGCGATAAGTAATGAATAGTTTCCGCCCGTTTACCGCGCACTTGTTCGTAGAGGTCTCCTTCCTCCATCTACCTCTTCCATACGAATTTCCACGCTCTCTTTGTTTTGAAATTGATATTAAAAATGTGAAATTAATACGTAAATTAATGACCATAATAATAATATTAGTTGACCATTTAAAAAATCGTATGTAATACCAGTCGAACATTTTACATGCCGCGAAGTTGATAAGTATCTCTTTGCATATGCAAGTACGGCATTGAAGTCGACTCACTGCAAATACAGTAAAAGCTGTGTTATCCGGCTATCTTGGGGATTGTGGAAAGCTGATTAGGAGAAATATCCGGTTAGGGGAACGATTTTCGATTTTGACATCGCAAAAATAGCAATAATCAAACAAAATTGTGCTTAGGTTCACTATCGTACTCCCCAAACATAACTATGCATGGGGTTTGCATTTTCCATTTTAATTCTTCCACACGTAGTCAGATATAGACACTATTTATCCATTCTTATTTAATACGCTTACATGCAAAACAAAAAGACTATTGAAAAGTTTAGGGCGTCCGGGAAGTTTGGGGATTACGGCAGTGAACCTGGTCCCAAAATTGAATTTATTGGATTATATGTTTCTTATTTATCTTTATAATTTATCTTTATTTACTGTATTAGAAAAGGACGAAATTATTTAATTCTTCTGAACATTTCCTCCATTTTTGGCTTATGAAGCGTATGATGTTTATTAACTGATGTACTCGTCTCAGAATATGACAAATTTCATTAATTTAGCCTTATGAGCCTTGATATCGTAGAGCATGGAAGATCCGATGTTGAATTCTTTTGCTATGACTGCTCTATTTTTTCCTTTTTCAATTTGTTTGATCACCTCCAGCTTTTGTGTTAGCATTAAACCAACCTTTTCTCTCCTGTTCCTTGCTTTTAGGTATTTATTTTGATGCCATATTCAATGGATGGGTGATTTTTTAAATAATAAAAAGCGATAAAACTGGAAATTGTAGAAGTACACCAAAACATCTAGACAATGCAAATGGCTTACGTAACCAAAAACTCCATGCTTACTCGGCAGCCACAGAGGTATACGGAGTAAATACATAATATATACATCTTATATTTTAAGAAATTTTAAAGTGGAAGTTGTGGTATTACACATATACAATTCACATAAAATTCATAAAAAAAGAAAAAGAAATACAAAATGAATTGTATTTGTGTAATTGCCAGTATCTAAGGCTGGCAGGTTCTAAATAGCCGGATAGCACAGCTTTTACTGTATGTGTATACGTGTTATATGGGATGTATAGGCCAAAAACCATGTTTCTCGTATATAACGTAGTCACGCTTATAACGAAGCAATGAGTCGGTCCCCTCAAATACGTATTAAACAAGTTTTACTGTATGTATATGTGTATATATATATATATATATATATATATATATATAGGTGTGTGTGTGTATATATATATATATAATGCTTAGGTATGTATGCTTAGTTGATTACCATTACCAAGTAACCATTTATTACCCCATAAGAAAAGCATTGAAATCAGTGCAAGGCATTTTTAAATTGCATTTTAAAATTACTTAAAACTATGATACAAACTCAGGACTTGAAGTATTAACCTGCCAGCATCCTCCTGCATATTGGGTATGTCGGACAAAAACTCCACATGCGGTCGTCCTGCATACTGGGTACGTCGCGGAGGTCGCTAGCTTTCTTTATTTTTTTGACACAGTAAATTTTCTTAAATATGGGTAACCTTTATATATTTTAAAAGAGGAACCTTTGTCCTACCTATTTATCGTCATTCTGCATTCTTTTTGTCTTTTTTATTACACTTAATATGCATTAAATTTTGTGATTGATTTTTTGCGAATTGGGAAATCGTGTTTTCTAAAAATCCCCTATCCAATACTGATAGGAACCCTATCTCGACACGAATGCTACTGCAAAGTGAAACAAGATCTAGACTGCTTATCTGCTGACAAACTTGGCTTTCTCTTTGGTTTTTCTTATGAGTCAGAGGTTGAGAGGTATAAGACAAGGAGAGCTGAACAACGAAAATCATTGTTCGACTCTCTGTGGGCCATGTGCTTGCTTCAGTATTTCTTGAGAACATTGTAGTATAAGATAGAGAGGAAGAAACATTTCTTCTTGGGTCCAAGGTCTATTTACAAACACATATCACTGAAGATGCGTAGTAAGCAAAAGTTTCGGAGCGAGCGCTTGCATCATGCCCTTGCGCTCGGGTCTTCGCAGGAGAAATATTCTTGTGTCGCTCTCAATAAGTTAGTCTGAAGTGAATGCTAGTAAAAAAATTCAATATGGGTAGAGCAAATGCCTTTTAAAAAACTTTTAACTTTTCTAATTTTCTTATTACTCGTACATTCTGATCCATACAGCATCATAGCTCCGTTTCTACTGAACGAAATAGGACAAATTTCACCATGTAACTTCTATAATGACTATGAATGACTACTGTACAACTCAAAACTTTGTAAGCTTTATGAAATATCTTTAAAAAATATATGAAACATAAAATTTATTTCAAATTTTTAGCCAAGACATGAAAAAGTTGACCTGCTAGAAACTTTTTTCTATTTGGTTTAGGTAGGTACATCCATCGAATGAAATGTTAATAAAAGCTGAAATATTATTTTAAAAAAGACTGCATATCAATGCCATTTATAGTTTTCGTAATACTGAAAGATATATGAAAGCATGGGTGCACGCTAACTGGTTGGCGATCGGGATTTACGTATTTTGTTTTTCTCTTCTCTCCTGTAAAGAGTGTGCTTAATGTAAGATAATATAAAAGAAATTATTTATAAATGTTATGTTCTACTAAAATCTTAAAAAATTTTTATACAAATCCAATAAAAAGGAAAAAAGTTACGAATTTTTCAATTTTTAGGAATCGAAATCGTGAATTTTCACAAATTTTTAAAAACCTCATCTGACCTCAAACATGCGATTTAAGTAAATGTCCTGTGTGCTTGAAAGGTTAAACAGAAAAAAGAGTGAAAATAATGCCAAATTAGCTTAAATATTTGATTTTAACTGCATAAAAACGAGAAATTTTAAAATTTATAACAATGGGAAATTTTATCTACCATGGAACCGCTACAATGCTTTTATATGGGATTCTTGTCTTTTAATAGTATGAACATCTATATAGCTTACGAGCATAAAAATAACGTTTTATAAAAGAGAGGATAAGGGGAAAAGGAGAGGGGAGGGAGGGAAAGGAAAAGAGGGAGATAGGGGAAAGGGGGGAGGGGGAAGGAGAGAGAGAGAGAGGGATAGGGAGAGAGAGGGAGGGAAATAGGAGAGAAGAAGGGTTATGCAGGACTGTAGTAATAGAGGAGGTAATGGGAAAAGGAGACAGGGTGAGGAAGGGGGGAAAGGAGAGGAAAAGAGGTGCAAGGGAGAGAGGGAAATGGAGAGAGACAAAGAGGGGGGATAGGAGAGGGAGATGTATCAATAATGCAAGAAAATAGTAAAATATGTCTTTAATAGACTAGTTTTCTATGGGGATGTCATTTGCACAATTAATTGATTCATATTATTATTGATAAATTAATTAAAAGAAATCCATGTAAACATTACGTGGGTACAGCCGGAATGCCTCCTCATGAACTGAAGCCGTTATCATGCTCCTTAGAAACCTAATGCCATTGAGAGGACTATGTAATGGTACAAGACTTACTGTTACTCGAATACAAACACACATAATCAAAGCAAAAGTGATCGGTGCAGCAAACTCAGACACTGTACTTACTCCAAGAATCTCACTCATTCCATCAGATACAAATTTACCATCCAGTTTCAAACGAAAACAATTCCCCATACGATTGGCTTTTTCAATGGCAATCAATAAGTCACAAGGCCAAACATTTGATAAAATGCCTTTACCTACCTAAGCCTGTTTTTAGTCATGGACAATTATATGTTGCCCTATCAAGAGTCAGATCGCTTGATACACTTACTGTAATGTCAGGAAAGAATCCAGAAATTGACAATTGTGTCTTTAGAGAAATCTTTGATTAAAAAATATAAGTTCAACAAAATAAATAAATGCCTGAATGTTTAAGATCCGCTAGATCGGCGTATGCTACGCAGGATATAGCTACTAGTATTACAACAATTTTCATAAGGAAATGATGGGCAAGAGGATTGATTTTAAAAACGTTGAGGGAAGGCTTGGGAATAGATGTGAATGATGGTGTGGAGAGGGATATAGAAGAGGTTTGATTTGGAAGTAATTGAAAGTAGAGGAAATGTGGGAATGCAGGGAAAAATGGAGAGCCATTATCATGAGGCTGGCCTCCATCTAGGAGAATAGCTATATAGATACATATACAAGACTATTGAGAATTTATTATATATTATTTTGATTATATAAAAGTATGATGAATATTGATGAAGTAACCATATTCTTGGACAAGAAGAAGCCAAAACATTCAACTGTTAAAACAGTTTAAGTAAAAACTTGTTCCTTTGTGTAACACCTAAAACCTTCATTAAAATTAATTTATACAATTGAGGCCCTTAGAATAGCAATGGCATATGCGCAAAAATCAAATTTTGAGAAAAACGGGTTTAAAGGTTTTAAATCTTGTTTCATTTCCCGCAAACTACGGAACGTATTTAAGTGTTTTAGGTCTCAAATATAGAGAATTTCATTATATTTAACATGTTATGTGTGAAAATACATAATTATACAAGCTGATTGTTTGATAAAGCAGGCAATTCCGTGCTCAACCTCTCGGGACACGGGCTTATATGTCATTGCTATTCTCACCACAGCTCACATTTTCGCAGTGGAACAGAGTCGAAAATTGCATTTCTTTCGATGGAAATTTCACCCACTTTCAAGATGTATCAACCTTTGATATTCACAGTGGTGAGAGATAACAGTTTAAAGAATAGGTTTCAACAGAAAACAGATTTTATTCTCCTATTGACACTACATAAAATTCTAAACACTATAATTATTTCAGAGAAAGTTGAACCAAACAAACTTCTCTTTAAGTTAAATACAAGCTGATCCAAAACAATCATTAATGTTTGGTTTGTTTGTATTGATTGACCAAAAAAGTATTTAAAACATAAATGAAATAAAATTATGTAAACCATATATTTTGGTTCACTTATTTTTGGTATATATGAATGTTATCATCTACCATTTCAATATTTTCAGACATACACTGAACTTTATAAAATGTTGAAAGTTAAAAATGTTTTCTAGCCTTGGGTTTTACTGTTACTTTTCATTAAAAATGAGATTTGAAAATGCTACCTTTCAAATAAGCAGGGAAATTTTTTTGACGGAATCAGCAAAGTTTGTAGAATGAACTATTTGTATCATTTTCATGTTCCATTTGCAAATACACTCAAAAGTTTTCCATATGTTAGTGTAGCGGTAGACTAGAGCATATTATTGATGCGAGGAAATCAAATGAATAAAGTAAAGAATTGTTTTCCATCTAAACTTCATTGGCAGTCTTGCATTACTTGGCTTCTTCAAAAATTTATTAACCATACTCCAGTCAATAGTAATTAATAGCTTGACTTAGTCTTAACCAAGTGTGAGTGGTAATTATGGACGTATTATGGATAGGGAAAACAGGGCAGTTGCCCGGGGCGGCATTTAAATTGAAGTATTTGCTTTTGGTTTTTATACAAAATGAACCTTCAATGTTTACATCTGATGCTTAGGCAGATTTGAAAAGGCTGCTATATGACGACACGTTAAGAGCGACGCTAATGCTGCCTCGTGTTTGCCTACCGTAAGATTTTGGAATAGCGTTATATATGGGAGTTCGTCCCCCCTGGTGTGAACACTACGTCGGTTGATATGCGTGCACATCAGTACAGTTTGTGTTTGTCACATAGTACTTACGTTAGTTGTGTTTTGAGTAGAAAAGGTTACAGTTGTATGTTATTTATTATTTATAATTTATAACTACTAATAACCCTGTAAATTATCATCATGAGCGAGGGAAGAAAGAGGTTAAGTGGTGCAGAATATAGAAAACAAGCAAAGAAGCGGGCAGCCATGGAAAGCGAAGTTATTGATAAATGTTCTAACTAGACATGTTTTTTATTAACCCTTTTAGTACCAGCCCAAATATCATGGAGTTATCGAAGAATGCCAAGCCAAATATGAGGAAAATGCACTCGTTCAGTAAATTATTTTTCCCAGAGTTATTATATATATTTGGAAGCCAATTTTTTAAATCAACCCTTTGCGTATATGTAGAATATAGAAAATAAATAAAAAATGTATTTTTTACATATTGTAAAATCATGAAAAATATTTATACTGAGAATTTGTTATAAAAAATTTAAAAGTTTTGCAACTCGTTCGTACAAATCATGTGTCACAAATTTTTTTGAGCGATTAATTTCTTAACATTAGTTACACATTAGTTATGAAGCTAAATCCAATATTTTATATTTTTTATATTAGATGTTCATCATTTACACTTGAAAATGTATACTGGCGCACATCTCGCGCACGCCCATGTTAGCCATTACACTTGTGTTCTGGGAAACACTGACCATGAAGACCCTTCTCACACTTTATACACACAGTACGAGCCCTTTTTCGCTTTCCTGGCTTATTTCCACCTCTTTTGCTGCAAACACAACAGTCCGTTTATTTTTTCCTGATAATTTTTTCAGTGTCTTATTGCCGACTGCCGTTTACCCAATTCTGCGCACGAGAACTCGGGGTAGATTTTTATGCGTCGAAAGAAAAAGTTTAACATAGTCATTTGTTTCCTTTATCAATTTGTTCAAAAAAGAGCTCGTAAAAAACAGGTAAATATAGCTGATCGGTGCTGCAGTAAGAGGGGGTGCATGTTTTGGTCCATACGCTTCTTGGCACACAAGAGGAGATGGAGGTGGGTTATCACTGTTCTTGAACACCTCATGCCAATTACTTTCATCCGAATCAACTTTGCCCTCACCTGTATCTGACTCTTGAGACTCGGCACTCTCGGATGATGATAAAATTTGTACACATGAAGCAGGGGGTCGAGCAAGACATCCAATTGAGTCATCACTGTTAGATGAAAAAACCTCTTCATCGGTCATATCTGATTCACCATTACTTCCATCAAACTCAAACAATAACTCTTCGACGTTCTTAGTTTTCAAATTCCTCGACATTATCGAAGGGTGTAATGGAAAATTTTCCTTAGTAAAAGATTTTAAATAAAAACCATAATATTCAAACATCCTAGTAAATCATATGCACATTGACAGAATATAATTTAGAATAATTGCATATAAAGTATATATACAGAATACTAAGTATTGTACGGAATTTTGAATTTTCAGGTGAAAATATTTCAAGACTGATATAATAGTACGATGAATATTTTTAAGAATAAATTTACGAAAAAAATTTTGTGGACTACCTGAGATAACAGTAGATAAACACACTGTCTTTTGAAGTCCAAAAACTGCAGATAAGTCGTCAAAAATTAATGAAAACAACCACTAATGCGATACGCCATATAAAACACATCAAGCTACTGACGAGAAAACGGCCGAAGTCCTCTCAGTAGATATAAAATCGAAAGACAAGCTATCCATATAAGATTTAATACATTGTGGCAGGAAAAGCTTACCAGATGTCAACTAAGTGACTAAAAGAGTAATCTCACCCAGAAAGAAAATACAAAGTCATCGTAAACAAGCGAGGCCGATAGATCGGCCCGTGGCATTCTTCGCACATGCAGCAAGGGCCGATAGATCGGCCGGCTGGCACTAAAAGGGTTAAACAAGCAATTGTAAAGAATTCTGTCAGTAATTCTTAACAAAAATATTACCGATCGCAGCATTCCTGGCACCAGTTTTCAAATACAACACTGAAATCACTGGCATCAAGGAAAAACTAGAAGAAAACTGCAACGATACTGAAGATACCCTGCATCGTGATGAAATAAGAAATTACGGTGATTTAATGTCCATGCCCACTGATCCTACCATGTGGGTAATAAATGAAGATTTGCGAGATTATGTTGCCAAGCATGTTGAACAGATATAAGGAATGAAGATTTTCTCCAATCTAAACGAATTTGTGGCGATGGAACACACTATTATTTATCTGCATGTCTATATGAAAGACGCCTGTTAAATGGAGAAAAGACAACAAGGGAATACTTAATGTACTCTAAGTCAATAGGCTCAGTTTTTTGTGCTCTATGCCGTTTATTTGGAGGGGCATCTTTGATAGGTAAGGAAGGTTTTAGTGACTGGAAACACACCAATGAATGTATAAAACAGGCATGTCAAACTCATGGGTGGGGCCATTTTCAGCTCAAGTCCACGGATTGAGGGCCACAGGTTGGATTTTATTTTCTTTTTGCCTAGTTTGCAGTCTGGTATACTCAAGAACAGAAGATATAGTTATTTACAACAATTTATTAACAATAATTTATTAACATTAATTCATTATTCACAAATAAAATGTAACTTTATCCAAATTTATGAATACATTGTTTGTAAACTATAGTAAAATTTGTCTTAAATTTACTTTTTATTAGAGGTCTAACATCGTTTTTTTCAACACAAGTTTTTTATAATCTGGATGCAGTTATTGGGTCGAAACAAATTTCATCATTGATGATAGATGTTCATCAGTCAACTTTGATCTTTGTGGGCTTTTGTTGCTTTTAAGTAGAGAAAACAGTTGCTCACAGAGGTATGCGCTGCCAAACAGATATTATTTTGGCAGAAAATCTGCGCATTTCCGCAAACCGGCCGGCAAAAAAAACAAGTAAAATTCCAGCGCTCTCACCTCATCAAACTTATTTTTTAGAATTTCATCGCACTGCAATTCTATCAGTTCCAATTGAATGCTTTCGACTGCTTTTTCAGGATCGAAAGTGAATGGTGAAGTAAATAAGGAAAACTCACTTTCTTGAGATTTAAAATCTCTAAATCTCTGCTCAAATTCAGTCTGCAATGATTCAATTTTCACCGAATATTTTTAAAAATCCAAATTCAAACTCGATTTCTTAATTTCAGCCATGCAGTGGAAATGAGCCAAATTATTCGCTTTCAATTGAGATTCCCATATGTGTAACTTAGTTCGAAATGCTCATACCTGATCGTACATACTCGTTACCAGTTGTTTTCCCTGAAGTTTCAAATTAAGCTCATTTAAATGTCCCGTCATGTCAACTAGAAGTGCCAAACCTTGGATCCATTCCAAGTCTTGCAGCGTAGTTCTGTCTTGTCCCTTCATATCCAAAAATAAAACTATTTCTTCTCGCAAAGCAAAAAATCTTTGGAGAACTTTGTGACAAGATAGCCAACAAATTTCCATATAATAAGGAAGGTCTTCGTATTCGCTTTCAAACTCTATTAAAAATGAGGAAAACTGATGAAGATTCATTGCACATATGTGAATAAAGTTCACTGGTTTCATAACTTCCCTCAAAACATTTTCAAAACTTTTGTATGTATGATGCAGTGAAAGTATTTTAGATCAGTATTGAGCTCTTTTTCGGCTAATTTTCTTCTCAATAACCCCAAAACGCCGTCATTATGTTAAATTATATTATATTAAAAATGAAAAATACGTCATTGAAAATGAAAAACAAGTTAAAACTATAAAAATTAATTTTAAAATCTAACCTTTATGTTGATCCAACCAAGGAAATCAAAACAATTAAACTAGCACTTCTAAAATGACTCATTCTCACGCATATAAGATAAATTGACCATTATAATCTCTCGTAGCCATGTTTTTGATGGCCAAATCAGTAAGCTGGTCGATTAGTCAGGAAAAAACCGTCAAAATTTAACAGTACGAGTACCTTCACTAATAAATCAGTACGATTCTAATAAAAGTTGATAATAACTAATACCTAAATATTTACCTTAGTTCTTCAGTTTCTTATAAAAATACTGGCTTAGCTTTAGTATTGTACTCTGTGAATTTTAAGGGTCCAAACTGACAGTACTATAGCTGGTCCAAAATACTTCAAAGTATCTTTAATATCGTCCAAACACAACTGCTTTATACAGCATAATGAAAAAGAGAACACGAGAGTAAATCCTAAACACATGGCAACAAAAGAGAATTACGCACGCTCTTATTGATTTTAAATTAGAATTCAATTATAGAGTGAATTAAAATTTTACATTGTTAGATTAGTAATTAAATTACATGAAAGTTTTATATTCACAGATGTATCTCGCTTATAGTTAGAAATTTATTTTAATTAGATTAGGAAATAAGGAAGAGTTAAAGCGGAATCTTCATTAACCATTCATTTTTGTGTAACTTAAATGAGCCACTTGTTCTCTATTTCTTTATTTCTAATAAAATACACTGCAAATATCCACCAGAACTATTAAAGGGCCGCATTGCATTGGATTTTAAAATCCCATCGGGGGCCGCAGTATTTCGAAGATGTTTGACATGTCTGGTATAAGAGATCGTGAGAATTCGCTTAATCATAAAAATTGCTTTTTGGCTATGAACAACGAGGGTCAACCCATGGAAAGATTGACGTGATTTTGTCGTGTCAAATTGACGAAGAAATCAAATGTTGGAGTGTTCTTCAAAGAGTTGTAGCTGCAGTCATAGCTTTAGTGTTTCGAGGATTATCTTTCACAGGAAGTACAGACTGCTTTGGGTCTATTCATAATGGTAACTTTATGGTGGCCTTAGAACTTATAGCTGAATTTAATCCATTCTTAGCAAAGCACATTGAAATACAGAAATCCAGGTAAGGATAAAACCTCTTACTTATCTTTTTCAACTTATGAAAATGTTATCACTACCATGGCAGAAAAAGTTCTCAATCATATTATAGAAGAAACGCATTCTGCAAAATATTTTTCTCTAAGTGTGGATTTAACGCCTGATATAACTCATGTCGATCAGTTTTCTTTCATAATTCGATATGTGAAAGAAAATGGGCAGCCTGTAGAGCGTTTTTTGTGTTTTCTCCCTATTCCTGGTCATAAATCGAAAGAGCTGGCTGATACAGTATTTAACACACTCAAGACATATAAACTTAATATTGTTAATTGCAGAGGACAATCATATGACAATGCAAGCAACATGTCTGGAGCATATAACGGCCTCCAAGCAAGGACAAAAGAAGTTTGCCAACTTGCTGTTTTCGTACCATGCTCTGCTCACTCGATGAATCTTATTGGGACATGTGCAGCAGAATGTTGTAAACAAGCTACTGAATTCTTTGATCTACTTCAAAATCTGTTTTTTTCTTCTTCTACTCATCGATGGGAGGTAATGAATTCACACTTAACAATCTCTGAAAACGTTTCCCTAAAAAAAAGTATCTGACACTTGTTGGTCAGCTCGAGACGAAGCTTGTCGCAGCTTAAACAAAAATTTGAGACAAATTATTACAGCATTGACAACTATAAAAGACGATACTACAGAGAAATCCTTAACTCACAGTGAAGCTAGAGAGTTGCTAAATAAACTAAATTGTTTAGAGACAGTATTAATGGCAGAAGTGTGGGGCACTACTTTGCATAGGTCAACATTACCAGCAAGAAGCTTCAATCCATTGACATCGATATTGGTATCGTAGTAGAGATGTATACATCACTGATATTGTTTGTAAAAAATGCACGTGACATGTTTGAATTTTTTGAGAAAGCAGCTATGGAGAAGTCAGGTTTGCGCAACTATCCTACGTATGTCCAATAAACAGCAGAAGAAAAAAACTCCAGAGTGAAGGTGAAACTGAATTTGACGCATGCGAAAGCTTCAGAATTAACACATATTTTTTGATTATTGATAGCCTTCTTTCAGAACTGGATAAACGAAGGTTAGCATATGAAAACCACAATGCAAAGTTTGGGTTTCTGTCAAAGAGATGGAATCATTAGAAGTATTGGCATGTGCAAATCTGCAATCTTGCTATCAGGATGACTTAAGAGGAATCGTTCATTGACGAATGCCACCACTTTAGAAGTTATTTATTAGGTATGGCAGAAGCACCTAAAAGCATCCTGAAAATGTGTGCAATGATGAGAGAAAATAAACTGCAAGATGTTTTTCCATACATTGACATAGCACTTAGAATGTTTCTTTGCATAGCAGCAACCAATTGTATGGCTGAAAGGTCTTTCTCAGAATTACGGAGAATAAAAACATATTTACGATCTTGAATGTTAGAAGATCGACATAACGCCTTGGCCATGCTGAATATTGAAGCAGAACTTGCGATCGCAATAGACTACGAAGATGTGATTGACACCTTTGCCTCAGCGAGCACGTCGAAAAATGTTATGAAGTGACGGCATAAAATATAATACTTGTATATAACTAACTTTATTGATATATAATATAATAAATGTTAGCCCAGGTCGGTTGGTTGGTTGGTCATACTTTCACGATGGCCGATATAGAGCATTTTAACAAACTTCCCGAATAGGTAGAAGATTGAAATTTGGCAAGGATGCTTGATTAACATTTTTAAGGTAATGACGAAAATAAATCTCCAAAAAAGTCCTGGGTTCGACTCCAAGGAAGACATTTCCATTTTCCGTAAGGTAACGTAAAAATCAATTTTTTGATGTGCAGGCTTTTATTATTTTGGAAATTAAAATGAGACGGAATTAACCTACGATCTTCGGATCTGAACCATTTTGAAGAAAAAGTTACAAACTTTCTTATTCTGTTCATCTTTTTCTGCATACAATTCGAAATCGCTCATGTTATACGTTTAATTCACATATTTTATGGAAATATTGCCATTTTAACGGAATGTTGCCTTGGCTACCAATTATATTATTAACCTCAAAATCCTATTGTTGTATCAATCCTTATGGGTGTAAGCGTGCTTTGTATGCTTTTAATACAAGAGAGAGGGAGGAAGAGAGAGGTAGAGGGGAGAGCGAGAGGGAGGGGGAGAGAGGAAAGTAGAGGGGGGAGGGGGAAAGAGGGAAAGAAGAGAGATGGGGAGGGGGAAAGAGGGGAGAAGAGAGAGGGGGAAGGAGAGAAATGAGGAGGGGGAGGGAGATAGAAGGTGGGAGAGGGAGAGAGGGTGTGAAAGGGGGGTAAAGGGAGGGAAAGAGGCAACTATTTTAAGTTTAACTAAAGATAGCTCGTCAACAGAATGTTCACTAGATATGTTGTATATGACAAAGTATTTCATATGTGAAAGTGGTATATAAATTATTTTAAATGAAAATAATAATAATCTATCTATCTATAATTCTTCCATTGATATTTCAATGGGCATTACACTAGTTATTTAATAAAACCAATAAAAACCATAAAACAGTAAAATCATAAAACGGTAGAAACTATAAAAACAATTGGTAAAAGTTCCACAAAGTATAAAAGTAAAAATTACGACGTTTCAACTAGTCATACTCATCATCAGGTGAGGGAAGTGGGTGAAGCAGCAAAATATATAGACAAGTGGAAAGGGGGGGGAAACGGAGTAGGAGGGGGATGGTAAGGGGTAAGAGATGAACGTGGTAACAAGGAAGAGGGGGAGGGGATGTTAGGAATGCGAGGTTAAGAATTTGACATAGCTGTCGGTAAGATAGAGGCTAGTAATGGAGAGTGACTTAAAAACAAGTGGTCATTAGTGAGAGTATGATGGTTGTTTTTCAAATGTAAAAGAATTTCCAACTGTTCAAGATGATTAAGCCACAATCTGCACAACAAAGTTTATAAACACCACTTTTAGAAAAAAGGTTAATTTTATCTTTACCGTTTAATAATGACATCCCAATTGAATTATTGTTGTAGAAAGCTGGTTTCAGTGTATCTTTAGGAAAGGAATTGGAGATGTTGAGTGATAGATTTCCAGTTTATAGCATTCGGCAGCAACGTGCCTTCTTGTCATCAGGGGTCGTCAGGTTGGCAAAGATGTTATTAAGGAGGATTTTCCTTTGTTTTCTGGAAAGAAGTTTGTCAGTGAGTGAGTCTTGATAACAGCTTTCGTGATTTGCTTAATTATGCGCAATTCCTTATTATGGAGAAGGGGGTGATTTGAATAAAACAAAAGCGTCTCAGTATAGTATATAAATATATCGGCAAGAAGGGGGGATAAAGGGGAACCCATTGCTAAACCTTCTTGTTGCAAATAATAGGTGTCATTATAGCAGAAGTAATTCTACAAAACGGAGACTTCTAGTAAGTTGCACAGTTCATTCACAATGTTTTGAGGAGTTCCAGAATTGAGCAGGATGTCTTTAGCCATTTGTGTAACTTTGGATATCGGAACGCAGGTGAACAGGTTAGTCAAGTCAAATGACACTAGCTTGGTATTAGGAGAAATATTCACAGATTTGAGTTTCTCAGTGAGTTCAATTGAATTTTTAACACTATATTTTGGCAGAAAGCGAGTATGTTGACGGAACAGTTTGTTAACTACAAATGCTAATTTATGCGCTGGGGAAGATACACTAGAAACCACAGGTCTGATGGGAATATCTGGTTTGTGGATTTTCAGGAGTCCATATAGACAGGGAGACATGGGATTCATTTGAATGACTCTCGTAGTGCAAGATTTGTCGAACAAAGAGGAACAAGAGCGAACTACGTTTTTAATTTTACTATGGAAGGTGCTGGTGGGATCCTACTTAAGGGAGATAGTTATTATTGGCAACGAAATCCAAAACTTTTTGATTATAATCCATTCTATTCATAATCACGACACAACTACCATTATCGGCTTTAGTAACGATGATGTTGTCCCTTGAAATTAAGTTTAGCACATTTTTTAACGGACAATATTTTGGCAAAGGTTTTGACAGTGGTAAAGACGAAATTTACTCAGAAACATGCGTTTTTCCATTCCGTGATTCATCGCCTTACAGCATTCTTCTTTCTGCTGACAACTTTAATAAAGAATTGCGTATAATTAAGCAAACACGAAAGCTAATTGTTATCAAGAGTCACTCATTGACAAACTTCTTTCCAGAAAACAAAGGAAAATCCTCCTTAATAACATCTTTGCCAACCTGACGACCCCTGATGACAAGAAGGCACGTTGCTGCCGAATGCTATAAACTGGAAATCTATCACTCAACATCTCCAATTCCTTTCCTAAAGATACACTGAAACCAGCTTTCTACAACAATAATTCAATTGGGATGTCATTATTAAACGGTAAAGATAAAATTAACCTTTTTTCTAAAAGTGGTGTTTATAAACTTTGTTGTGCAGATTGTGATGCTATCTACATCGGCCAGACAGCGAGAAATTTTATTACTAGGGTCAATGAACACAAGCATGCTTTCTCCATCAAATCCGACTTCTCATTTTGCTAAACATCTGATTGAAAATAACCACTCCTCTGACTTCACTCCAGAAATTATCCTCTTCCTTATTACCACGTTCATCTCTTACTCCCTACCTTCCCCCTCCTACTCCGTTTCCCCCCCCTCCCCCTCTCCACTTGTCTATATATTTCGCTGCTTCACCCACTTCCCTCAACTGATGATGACTATGACTAGTCAAAACATGTCGTAATTTTTACTTTTATACTTTGTGGAACTTTTACCAATTGTTTTTATAGTTTCTACCGTTTTATGGTTTTACTGTTTTTACTGGTTTTATTAAATATGACGCAGTTCCGCGACATGAAAGCTTCTACCATTGATTATAAACAGAATTATTGTTTTCATTAATCTAACTACCTAATACTAATCTAATATTAAAACGAGGGTGGCAAATCATTTCTGCCCAGGGCGGCAGCCACCTTAAATAAGTCCCTGGTGGTAATAGTGATATGTTAAACCAGAGGTTCTCAACGTGGTGCCTGTCGAGGCATTCTAAATTCCCGCTTTCCTCTGCACACATGAAGATATTCATAATCCCTTATCCAACAATGCTTTTTGAAAATTTCATTACTAATATTTTTCTTTGCAATGCTGCCAAAAACTTTGTTAATGCCGTAACGAATGATAGCAATAACTCATTTGCTTCATGAAAATAATCCTTACTACTACAACAGTACCCAGACATCATGTTGCCTGTGATGAGATATGAGCCATTTCTTTCCACCCAACTTCCTGAACTCAAACTTTTCTCCCTCTCCTGGCGCTCACCTTCTATGAATCCAACACTGGGGACCTTTGTTTCATCATAAGGCTCAAGATTTAAAAAATTCTCAATAGCACTCTCCCTCAAACCAGCCATGGCCATTATTTAAAAAAATAGTCTTCAAAAGTTAATTAAAGAGCCAACAGCCATGTGGTCAAGATCAATGATGTTTTGGAAGAATGTAAACAGACTTGCTACAAACAAGTGCCTCCTATTTTTCACAGTGTCTCTCATGAGATTCCGAGCCCTTTGGCCAGTCCGGTGTGAATTTTCATATAGTTCGGATGTGTTGCCATTTTCCTAATCCCTCTCCTTTCTCTGTGGCTGAAGTGAGTAATGTGAATAATCCGTGTTACAATACCGCACTTTATTATGGTGCCTGTGCAGTGTTTTACCTTTCTGCAAGATGTTTGGAAGTAGACCAGTAAGTGAATTGCTGTAGTGCGGCCATGTACATCTAGCATTAATTGATCTCCCATGCTCTATAAATGATTACATTTTAAATGATATTTAATTTAATTGTTTCAAGGATTGAAATCAAAAAGATTATCTGTCATTATGCATTATGTGTCATTTCTCGTGATTTCTAAAATATTTTTATGCTTGTGCCCGCCTCCATATTCCAGAATTTGTTAAGTGCCCAATGGAGGTAAAAGGTTGAGAACCACTGTGTTAAACAATATATTTTCCAGGCTCTAAAAAAATTTTGAGGCTTACTCAGTGTGTATGTAAATGATTTCAGTAGTGAAATTAAAAATTTTATTTGCAAATTTGTTTACTCCACTGCCCATATAACATCTCAATATGTATGGAACTGAAACTCAACCTGCCATCCATAATAAGGTAAGGCGTCAAATTTCAAAGTGATTTCATTCATATTTTAAGAGATATTAGATTCCATGAAATCATGCCATTTAACTTTGACAATTTAAATGAATAGAAGTTACAGAGTTCCTATCTCATCCTAATCAATTAAAAATATATCATCACAACTAATTGTTCTGGGAGAAAGGAGAAAACATTATACAATGAACCATAGGTATAGGCCGAGTACATGGGGCAGAGCTGCCTGGAGAGTCCTCAAAGAAGGCAACTTAGCCTCATCAAGAATGGTACAAGGTTGGCAAAGCAATGCACATAGGGGCAGAGCCATTTGTATGATATAATTACCTGCATCATTACTAGCAAATTTAGAATAATTAGGCAAAGCTTTGCAATGCTTAAAATTAGATTTAATGAAACAAATTGCAGAATGCCATGCCAATAACACTTATTAAAATATATACAGGCGACTCCTGAGTTTTGAACGTTCGAGATTCGATTAATTCGAGATTTCGACCCAGCCAATCGAATTGGAAACTACTTTATGTGGAATAATTTTCGCGGAGTAATTGGTTCCGACCAACCATGAGAGGTTTAGTTTTGGTGTAGACGTAGTTATATCTGCTCTAATTGTTTGAATTTGTGCTGATTTCACTCTTTTTTCTGTTAATCTTTTATTTAAATTTATTTATTTTATTGATTTATTTATAAATTTATCACTTGACATGGCATCTAAAAGGAAATGTAATAGTGATAATGTAAGTGAATCAAATAAAAGAGTGCATAAGACTCATAGTTATGAATTGAAATTAGAAATTTTAAAGCGTGTTGAGAAAGGTGAAAGTCATACTGAAATTGCACAATCGTTGGGAATGTGTCCTTCAACTATTAGCACTTATGTGAAACAGAAGGAGAAAATTCTAGAACGTGATAAATTCAGGTAATTTGATAACAACAATAAAGTTCCCCACCCAATAGCTCCTCTTCTTCCAACTAAAATCTTCCAACTTCTCAATTAATAAACCAAGTCCAATAAGCTCAGTTGAAAAAGATTCAAAGTATGAAAATATTTTTTATTTTATTGTTTCTTTATTCTTAAGTTATTTTGTGCTTTTTTAATAACTTTTATATTAATTTCACTGTGATAAATAGTTGTATATATATATAGATCTATGCGGGTATGTTATCCAGCTCACATGAGTCGTTTGTTACAAACGACTTGCGCGATCCGGACCGAGCTATCTGTACAGCATATTGCATACATCTTTGAAGTTCGAAACAAAAATTTATTTTTTCCTTTTTAATGCAAAAAATAAGTTACACATTTAAAATATTTATTATATAATTTATTCATAATTTAATATTGTTGTACTAACATATTAGTAATGTTATTTTATCTTTATAGAACGTGAGGGAGACTTTTTTCCGAGATGTGGGAACGTATCCCCCGATTATAACATGCAAGCATATGGAAAAACTGCGTTCGACATTCGACTATTTGAGATTCGAACATGTTTTCAGGAACGCATCCCTGACGAAACTCAGGAGTCGCCTGTAATTTGAATGAACCACATGCATTATTATACAGAGCTCAAGTGTCAAACAGAAACATACACTTGAGATTTCAAGTGAATTGCTCCTAAATCTGCATTTTCTCATAGTTACAAATATAAGTCCATTCAAGTGTGTACACATAAAAGTAGAAATGTCTGGAATTCTGAACCACAAATGCAAAGAGATTCATGCACAACAAATCAATGCCATATTTAAACTTAAAATTTGGCTTATAATTTTTAATGTTACTTTCCAGCTGAATTTATGCATAATTTGATCATAAGTTAATGTGATATTGTTTCTAGAAACATGGTTGGTCAAATTTATTAAACAAAATAAAGAAACAAATGTTACTGCAGAAAAATCAATATTCAGCAACTAGAAAAATTATTAGTCTTTCTAATTATTTTCAATCACTTATTTTTATTCTGAAAATCACTTTCTACAAAAATAACTGTAAGTTCTTTAATTATTCATAAAGAAAGACTACATATTATTATACATATATTATAAGAATAAATAATATGCCAAAATATTTTCAAGAGACTTCTCAATGGACCTAAAAAAATTATTTTTGTCATAAATTACATAATGTTAACATTTAAAAACTGTCATTACACACAATGATTACAATTGTAACAGTTTTTAGATAAAGAACTGATATAATGGTTTCTGGAGAAGGATTTAATGTTACATCACTATATTACAGCTACTGCTACAAAAAATAATATCATTTTAAAAATTTCTTCTACTTTATCATTCTATGATTAACCATAATTCTGACCTAGCTATTGATGTTTGTACAATAAATAACTCAAATTCTCAGGTCCACTGGTTAAACATTTTTGTTAAATAGAGCTTTAGTAAAATGTCCCACTCCAGTACTAAGATTATTGTATTAATTTCTCAAAATAATAGTTCTTGAAAATTAATTATTTTAAACAGTGTAAAGGATAGTCACAATGAATCACAGAGAATATTATGAATTTAACTTTTGATGATAACCACAACCATAAATCAGAAATGAGGTGATGTCAATTAATTACTTCAATTTCCCTATCTTACTAATTTGCCTAATTTCCAATATTTAATAAGATCAATAAAGCATATCATACAATCAACTAAATAGGATTTTGCCATTTCATTAATTTGTTAAAATAATATTTTTTCATTGCATACATGAAGTTTATTCTTTAAATTCTGTGATTTATATATGTGTAACTCATGTTCAGTTTATTATTTGAAAAATGTTTAGATATATATTCCAGCAGTGACCAGGATAAATCATTTCGTGAACACAATACTTTCTTCGAAATTATTTTTTAATACAATAAGCTAATTATGAGGCCTGTGTTACATATATAACTGCCTAAAGGAATATTTCAATTATTTTCTGCATTTTTTAAATTTTCATGCAAGCACCTGGTCAAGAATTGATGTCAAATTAAAAATCCAAATCTTCAAGGTTAAATTTCTTATCGAGAAACATGATTTGCTTTGGTATGAATGCCACTATTCGCTTTTTGAGAAAAATGTACAGAAAAATTAAATTAAAAATTGTATATTAGACTAATTAAACAGAAATTATTGTAATTCAAAAGAGAATAATCAAGCTCATCTAATGGCAGAAAACAAATTCCAGATCAAACTCTTTAAGTACCAAAAATTGAAAAATTAAGTACTTGTCTTAGAGATCTCCAATAAAAGCCGAGGCTATGAAAAATTATCTCTGCCCAATTCAACACTCCATTATATTTCTTGATGGAACAAATTATATCGATTTCTTAGAAAAAACTTCAAAGGATAATCCAACCCACTCTCCCTCACAATAAACCTTCCTCTTCCAAAGGCTTAATTATCCTCCCTTTCAAAATTCGTATACCCTGGAGCCACCCCCCTCCCCCCCCCACCCAGGGTCGTGCCCAGACATTTTACTGCCTGAGACGAGATATAATATGGTGTCCCCTGGCCTCATGAATTTATTTTGATAGGTTTTCATTTTTGTCAAATTTTGGTGCCCCCTTATAGAGGCACCTGAGGCAGTTGCCTCGCCGCCTCACTCATCAGCATGGCCCTGCCCCCACCCATACACACTTGACGTGCACTCACTCCCAAACCCCCCTAACCACATGTATAAAAACAGCAGAAATATCACCACAGGCGCTCTTCTTGTAAAATGTACTTTCAGAATATCACTGCTGAAGGTGGATGCATTGTAAGCAAAATGCATCTATGCTTTTTTATAACCTTGTAATAGCTATTGGAGATACCTAAGGCAATCTTTAAATTTTTGATATTTAAGTGCTTATACTGGAAGGAATTACTGTGCTCATTTTGCTAGCCTATCAAAAGGTAACCTTTCACATAACTTTTTTATAAAATTTTAAATTATTTGATACTGCATCTCTCAAACTACAATACTCTTCTTGAAATGAAAAAGACCATATATATATATATATATATATATATATATATATATATATATATATATATATCCTTATGCGAGAAAGGATCACAAAATGCACACATGGGAGCTATAGAAATTCTGTAGTAGCAAATCATGGAGTTAAAACCTGCAGGGAAGGTGCAAGCAGTTGAGAAAGAGTTTAACTTCTGTAGAGTAGCTATGAGCAAGACATCTACTCACTTCTGTTTCAGGAGAGGGGTCTGCGCATTGTGGCACCCCTGCATTCTCCACAG
Organism: Uropetala carovei; assembly: GCA_036926305.1. NCBI lineage: Eukaryota > Metazoa > Arthropoda > Insecta > Odonata > Petaluridae > Uropetala > Uropetala carovei. Next base: position 2,443,804 of record JAXCHB010000172.1, on the reverse strand, counting down.
AGTGCAACGAGGCCTCCCTCTTGGCCTGCTCCTCCACCATTCCCACGGTTACCGAGGGGGGTCTCAGGCACACACTACTCTGCTGGGGACTAGGTTGGGGGGGAGGTGTGAGAGGGATTTGAGGTTCCAAGGAAACCTCCATGCACGGTGGTTCACTGTTTCCACCCGATGGGTCAGTAGCGGCCTCACCAGGCTGGTCATTACATGGCAAGGTCACAGGGTCATCTCGAGGCAAGTTAGGAAGACAAGCAATCGGTTCGGTGGATGGGTTCAATGAAGGCTCGGTATTCTGTGGCTCAATGTTCTGTAGCACACTAATCGGTAGTTCAGTATTCTGCACCCAGCTCTCCTCATCATCAAAGTGAGATGGGTGAGGTTCAAAAGAGTTTGGGGGAAATTTTTCAAACAGGTTGTAAACAAAGTGAGCAGGAGTTGAATTCTCTAATTGGGGTATGAGAGAAGTCCTGTGCCTCTGGAGGCATGCAAAAGGAAGAAGACCGAAGACAGTGTTAGTTAATGTTGCATGTAAATACATGCACCCTAAGGGTGGTGCAGAGAAATTAATTTCTGTGTGCAAAAAGGTGATGACAGGAATGGGAGAGCAAGGATAGGCTTAAAGGAAAAAAGTCATAAATTAAAAGCCAAAAGAAAGGAAAAAACTAAAAAAAAAATTATTTAAAAACCTACACATGGTAATATCATATTGCATTATTTTAATTAAGCAATTTTACATTAATTATAACTACTATTTCTTGTCCAGAATTACTAGAAAACTGCTTATTTATTTAAAGACAGATTTCAAAAAAGAGTTATATGGCAGTACACTTATAATTTTCCTCTCTTTTTATCCGATTTAGCATTAAAATAATCGCTAATAAGCCTAATATCATGGCTAATGATTATAAAAAGTGAATACCAATATTTATAATATGTTACATAATATTTAATGTTTTGTCTTCTATTAGAAAGGAAAAAAAACAACAATTTAAAATATGAAAACTTTGGCAATTAATACCTATATCCCACCATTACCATGATTATTGACATTTTCAATGAAACACAACTATGGGACTTTATGATAAAAATTACATCTTTGCAAAATGATAAAGGTAAGCCTAATAGGGTAAAAATATACAGGAGCACAGGACAAGAAGAATTAATAGATAAGGTTAGCAGGGTAATAATCATTGCAGAGTAGTGCGAATGTTTAAACACTAAGTGCATAAAACTGCCATTTAAAAAAATCAAAGAAATTTAAAACTTAGCATAACTGTAAAACTTCATGCACAATGACTGTTCAAGTAAAGCAAAATAAGGTATATGCAAATGCGTTAAAACACTATCCAATTAGCTATAATTGAATTATGAACTACTTAGTAAATCAACAAAAAATAGTGCAAGCTGACAACTATAATCATAAACATGTGATTGCAAGCTAGGAATTTTTATTTCTTACCTCATATTTTGGCTGTCCATAAGAAGCATTAAGAAAATATTTACATGTATTACACTGTAAACTATAAGTGGAAAAGAGTGAAATTATAAAGTAATGATGAGAACTAAAACTTAATTTAGTTAATGGCTGAGTTACGGAAAATAATACAAGTGAAAATAAATCAAAAAGATATAATACATACCAAACATCAAATCACTCGGGTATCTTCCACTAACATTTATCAACATAACTGCAAATTATATGAAATATTACAGTTTTAAAGCACAAACACCTAAAAAATCTCCTTGATTCAATCAGTTTATTCATAACGGTAATGAAAATTCTTCATATGAACAACCAAAGGCTACCATCAATTATTGCAACTTTCAATGCAATGTATTTTTCTATAATTATACTCTGTATCAATGAGATTACGAAATCATTTTAAACATAGGCTAGTGATTTTAAAAATTCATATGCATGTGATATTAACATATTTTTGTTATTGGCTGTTTACTCCATCCATTGAATTCAATTACTGATCTAAAAATATTTCAATCAGTTGTCCAGTAAATTAACAAATAATGACTGCTCAATTCAAATTAAAAAAAAAAACAAAATTAGGATACGATGATATTAGATTTTTTAGGGCATCATGTTGTTTTGGCAGGAGAAATAGCTTTTTATCAAAATTTCTGTGTCTAAAAATTCAAAAATATCTTAAGAGCATACAATTATATAAACATGACTTATGGTAATGGAAATGGTAATGGAAAATAAAAATAAATCATTGTTATAAAATTTCAAGATATTAGAATTATACCCCTGTAATAAGGGAGACCAAATAGAAAATGGACAATAATATATTTTGAGTGATGAAAAAATGAAGTTGTACAAGACATAAGATAGTGTAAACATAGATGGCAACAAATATATATAAAAGCTACCTTAATATTTAATATAAATTTATAAATAACCATTCCTTCTACATACTGTATATAAAAATAAATAACAAGTAAATATCATTTCACTAAATTAAATTATATTGCTAATTTATTAATTCTAAAAATCAAAATAACCAAGTATCATAATATAAAGTATTATCAAATATAATATTCAATGATATTATGTGCCTTAAAAATTTAAAGAACATGTTAGTTAACAAATACATGATCAGAATCAAAAGAATCACATCTATAGATTAATAGCCATTAAGTTTACTATTATCCAGATACTTTAAAGGTTTAGCTATGATAATTGTTTATGTATCATTTTCTGTTTATTAATTTATATTGTTCTTGAGCAAAGTCGTAGTAAAGAAAGGAAATAATTAATGCTGATAATAAATAATGTTTTTGTGTTAATATCTAAATATATATGAAAAAATTTCTGTTCTCATGGTTACAAAAAGCAAAATAGCTCTGATTGGATTCATGATAACAATGAATCCTTCAAATATAAAATACAAACATAATATTCTATGTATGAACAAAAATAGCATGGTCTAAAATTCTTGATATAGGAGCCATTTTGCACCACAAGAAAATACCCCAACACAAAAATGAGGGATGTTCATTTATAAATTTCTCCTATATGAAATTTTTATGATCAAAGATATGATATCATACATCTGAAAGTTTATGGGATAGGAAAAATGAGAAGGACACACTTTAAAATGTAGATATAAAATAAAAACAAGTAGGTGACAATATATCAGGGGAAATCAAAAGAAAAAAGTTTAAATGAAGGAGAGAATAAAAAAATTCATTTGCAATGCATTCATGCCATAAGAATAATTAAAATTAACAGAGTGAAAATAATGTAAGTTGCAGTGTTTTGAGTAAATAAATAATAAATTGAATGCAGAAATGTGAAAGGTTAAAGGAAATAATGAGTACAAGGGACAAAAATTTTCTCACAAGGTCAACAATTTGAAATGTAAATGCAGTGTGTATTTCTAAAGTTGTTTTTTTTTGTAGAATAGACATAATGAATGAAATATAAAGCACAACTTATAATGATGCTTAATAAAATCTATAGAAAGCTATAATGAATTATTTATTGTTACAAAACAAGATTTCAATAGCAGTTGCCATATCTGAATCATATGCGCTTTGTGGGCATATTAAAAAAATAACTAAAATGTATCAACAAATTATTAAAATGTTTAATTATTTTGTTTTGCTTTAAAAGTAAAGCATTATTACCTTTCTTACTCAATGACTTATTGAGTAAAGAGATTTTTGCTAGTGTTAATGACCAAAGAGAGCATTCTTTTGATTGGAAGTAGTCTAAGATGCAAATAATCAACACTTCTTGTAGCCACTATGATCCAAACTACACTAATGAATTAAGTAATTAAAATGTTAATGATAATACAAAAAATGAGTTAAAACACAAATTTTTTTCATCTCTCTGTGAATTCGACAATAGCTGTACTACAAATCACTGGAAACACTTCAAAATAAATTGTGCCTGAAAATGCATTGTTACTTTGAAGTAATTATTCAAATATAAAAACAAAACATTAGGATAATAACTCTAAATTTGACTAAGTATTCCAAATGCCAAATTAAAAACATAAGCTAATACTCAAAACTTTAAGCAATGACTAACGTTTGTAAATAGCACATTCAAACAGAAGTACTTCTCAGCAGGAAATTTACAAATCATTGAATGTTACACAGACTTTATATCCTACAGAATTTTACAAATAATGGGTTTTTAAAAACACACACTAAAATTAGAATATCACGACTGATAAAAATCAGCTTTTTAAATCGATAAGGAGGATGCTGTTAGCATTCTAAAATGCTTAGATCCATAACAAAATCAACTGGAAATAATGTTACTTTTTCAAACCTTACCATGTCAAGAGAGAGATATGGATGAACATCGTGGCAAAAAATGTCCCACCAAATTTGAAGAAGCAGACGTTGGTGGTCCTGACCTGGCCCTACCCTCACCTTCCTCGTCTCACTGTCAAATGACTGCATCCAAGGCTTTGCTGCACCAATGAAATGAGCTATGCGAACTGTTTCTCCAAACCTATATGATGACAAGAATCATAGAGTGCATCTGTGCATCATGCATTGGCATATTTCACATTAAGCAAGTGATAAAATGTCTCATGTTAACATATTGGTTGGATAACTTGAGAAAATTTTACAACCCAAATGCAATTGGGATGTTTGCTCATTTATTTTTCCTTCATTTCTCCCAAAAATGGATTGGAACAAATAAAATGTGTAATATGTACAGAAGGGAATGGACGTTCTGAGTCATATTTACTAAACAGCATTATGATGATATTCTATTAAAACATTCATATTTTTGAAACAGTTATTTGAATGGTAATAATAACTATAAAGGCAAAAGTAAACTATGCATGACTTCATCATACATGAAGCTTACTTTTTGTATGCTGGCAAGTAGGAGTATGTAGCTGTGGAGCACATGTTGTAAATGAAGGGAAGGTGACGACTTATGTCCTTTGTTGCCCAATCTGAGAAGAAACTATTCAGCAAACCTTGATCCCCACCTGTTTTAAGTCATTTGAAGAAAAAATATAAACTTTTAATCTTAAGCAATAGCTTCAAGTAAATAACTACATTACCAAGTTGCAAAATTATTAGTTTCACTTATGTAATTAATATGCTTACATGATTCAGGGTTGAACAATTGGATGAATCCGAGTTGCATGAAATAACCAATCATAATTAAAAAAAACAGTAATTCGTAGGTTCAAATATACATGGTGTATTTAATTAATAAGAAATCTTTTGATGGGAGCCTGATATTACTAAGAACACTAGCTACAAAATTAAATTTAAGTATAAAAAGTAAAAATGCTCATCTGTAATTTAGGACCACTCATTGCAACTACTAAGCCTGTATGTCTGAGGAAAGCTTATGCTTTTTCAAAACATGCAACAATACTTTGTGAGTACCACATCTTTAAAAATACTTCCAGTACCCCAACTTTCAAAATTTGTGCAACCCTGTTATTAGGCTAAAAATTTGATTTGAAAAATTCTTCAAAAATGTAAGCATTACCTGAACATATTAATGCAACTCAGTACATATATGAGAAACAAATGTTAAGCCATATAAATCACAGAACAATAAAAAAAAAAACGTTCGAGTAACCCTGAGTAGAATTAATTAAAATTAAAGAAAATTACTCCAGTAAAGAATTTTACAGATGAACTAGACACATTTCAAAATTAGTATTATATAAAATTCAGTTATTGTGTAATAAATATTGCTTTACACTATATCTATTGAAATTGTATTCAAACACGTACACATTATCACCAACTACAGTGGGTCCCGAAATTCACGGATTCTGTATTCGTCATTTCACTTATTTGTCATTAATGTATTATGGAACAATGTTTCGGTATTCATGGCTTTTCATTTCACTTATTCGTCACTCAGACTACTTGCTGTGGCGGAGTAAGAAGATGACATGCACACTACTTGTTCAACAGTGACTGCCTCATTAAACTTTTTATTTTACTTTTTGGCCTATTTTGTTTATATTTAACTATTGGTAATGAATATACTAAGTTGGTAATTATCAGAGCCGGCTTGATTGAGATGCAAATGGTGTGAATGGACCAGGCCCCGCACTTAAAAGAGGCCCCGTGCTCTCTAATAAATATTTGTCGTACTTATATAGTACATGCATTTTTGAAAAAATATCAATGTTTCATAGTGAGAGAGGTTGCTTTACTTATTATAATTTACTATTAAAAATTTTTGAGGAGCCTCGTGCGCAGGGCCGTCCCTAGGGCATGGCCAATCAGGGCGACCACCCTGGACCCACAATTTCAGAGGCCCTGCGCTTCTATATTACCGCAAGGAAAGTCTAAATTCAATTTGGCAGTTAATGATAATGGGGCTCTGCATAGGTCAATTTGCATCTGTTGGGGTGGCCCTGCCCGTGCCCCGCGATTTTCCTAGCCGTCTCCAGTTTTACTATTTTTAATTTGTTTGAACTAGCATAGGGAAGGGAACTAACATACCATCTTGCCATCTGTGTGTTAATACGTGCCAGCATCACGTGCTTTGCTTTGGAATTGTGCCGTGAATATCGTATCCGAGATTCTCGTGAGTTTTATCCTGCAATTTATGCATTATTTGTGAGTGCGCATGTGAGTTATTTATGTATGTGTGTTTTCTCCATTCATATTTATGTAATTTTAAGTTAATTTAATGTATATTAAGATTAAGCAATGTTCGGTGTATGTACTGTCCTGTGTCCTTTTCATGACCGAAACGCCCATAAAGATTTGTTTTCTTAGTTTGGCTGTCATAGGGTACAGTGGCAATGACTTAAACCTAACCTCCATTATTACACAAAATATTATGAGGGAAAATTCCCCCTTTTTCATCACATGAGTGATTTTAGTGGTGAATTGAAACGTAACCACCTCTTATATAATGTACGAGGTCTGACAATAAAGTAATGACACTGATTCGAAAAAAATTTTTATTCTGTCTGTTGATCAATTATATTGTGGTCTCCTTCAAAGTAGTTCCCTTGTGACTGCACAGACTTACGCCAAAGGTCCTGCCATTGCTTGTAGCATTTCTGGAACGCATCTTGTGGAATGTTGTTTAAGGCCTTGGTCACGGCCGTTTGGATGACTTCTGTTGATTCAAAAGGACGTCCTTTCACCACCAATTTGACTTGTGGGAATAAGAAAAGGTCGCAGGGTGCGAGATCGGGTGAATAAGGGGGCTGCGGCAGCACCATAATGTCTTTGAAGACCAAAAACATCCCTACTGACAGTGCCGCATTGGCTGGCGCATTGTCATGATGGAGAATCCAGTTTTTCGCAATGTTTGGACGAGCCCGAATGACTCGCTTTCGCAATCTTTCAAGAATTTCTGCATAGTAATGTTGATTAACTGTCTGTCCAGGAGGTACCCACTCTTTGTGAACAATGCCCTTGGAATCAAAGAAGCACGCAAGCATGCATTTCACTTTTGACTTGGACATGCGTGCTTTCTTGGGTCTTGGTGATCCCGATGAACACCACTGCGGAAAGCTTGTACTCTTGACATTGCCTCTTCCCCAAAAGCCTGCTGAAGCTTTCCATACATTGTGGTGACTCCTTCACTGAGTTTAACACAAAACATGATGGCATACCGCTGCGCGATGTTCCGCGTTTCCATTTTCGTGACAAGGTGCACAAACATGTCCTCATTCGTCAAGCAACTACTCAAGACTGAAGGAATGCAAGGCAGTGCCACTTGGAGTAAGGGTGGGGGAAGGATCAAGGTCAAACATGGTCTGTGGTAGCAGGCCGCAGCATTGCCAATACAGCAGGAAAAAAATCAGTCTCATTACTTTATTGTCAGACCTCGTATTTTTATGTAGAAAAATTTCCCGGTATTCGAGACCATTTTCTGGTATGTAACTCCTGCGAATAATGGGAACCCACTATACTAACCATTAGTTATGCAGAGAGACATTGTTCTTATTGTGTAGCCAGTTTCTTTGTTATGAGCTGTGGAGTATTTTCGGTGTTTGTGTAATTTCGAAGTTAGAGATGTCAAAATTTGAACAGCATGCAAATATCAAGTTCTTCTGATGTATAGGGGAACCTGCATGTGAAACTCTTTAGATGCTATATCAAGTGTATAATGAGGAATCATTAGGGCTCAGTTCAAGGAAGGTAGAAGACGATGAGCATAGTGGATCTTCTAGAACCAGAGGAAACTTTTGATAAGTTCCTTGAATGGTTTGTCATACCATTGTCAGACTGTTAATAACATTGCAGAAAACCTTAACATTTTGTGTGGAAACTAATGCAAGTCTGAGTGAAGACCTGAACATACATGGTGCTAAGTGGCAAATTGTGCCTTGGATTCTCACAGATGATCAGTACTAACAAGTGTGTGTGTGTCTAAGAGAATCAGCCTCTTGGACTACTATTATTGCCATAACTTGACTTATAACTCTATGTAGAAGGGAGGAGGGAAACTTGGAGCCGGCAGGAACCTAATCTTTACAAAAAGCACCTATGGGGCCAACTGTTTAATGTCCTTTCCGAGGGACAGAATGCTAACTTATACATTCTCCTCAAACCACATAAGTGAGGTAAGGTTCAATCCCAAGTTGAAAAATCCAACCTCTGCCAGATTTGTACCTGGGACCTTTGCGTATAAGTCCAATGCTCTAGCCATTCCACCACTGCAACCCCTCAACATTAATGATCGAATGATGATTTGTGAAGATCTCATAGGGGCAGTGGATAACACTCCCACATTTCTTGTGAAAATCATTACAGGAGATGTGACATGGTGCTTTCTTTATGATCCTCAGACCAAGAAATGTCAGAAGGACATCAAAAGAGAAAAGTCATACTGGAGATATTCTTTCACAGCAAGGGAGGTGTGCACCAAGAGTTCATTCCTCAAGGAGTCACAGTCACAAAGAACACCCTGTACAAGTGTATAACAGCTTATGAAAGGCAATACAGCTGAGGCATCTAGTAATGTGGGCAGCTACAGAGTGGATGTTACCAAAAGAGAATGCTCTGACTTATCACTCACTCGTTGTATAGCAAGAGCTGGATAAACATCACACCATTGTCCTTCCTCATCTGCCATATTCACCAGACATAACCTACAATTTGTGAAGGAAGTGCTGCATACTATTCCAGGGTTGCACCCAGCAGCTCTACATAAGCTGACAGAAGTGCATTGTGGTGGAGGGCGTATATTTGGAGAACACACTTGATATTCTTAATTAATTCAACAGAGAGTTATTGAGTTTGTCTTATGTCAGAAAAAAGTATTTTTTTAACTGGTTGTTCTTTAATGTTTTTGTTAGAATTATAAATGAGGTTAGAACATCAGTCTGATGGTCAGTCCAAGAGCTTTCAGACTTGACCATGTATATATTTATAAAGACATAACTTCAGTAGAAATATTTCAAGCATGATTTAATAATTGCAATTTAATGAAAATACTAAGTAAATACACCCATTCAAACTAATTTTTAATCACATAATATCTCATGAAAAAGGTGACAATTACACTACCTTTAGCATTAAAATGATATAAGAAATATGTTATAGTTATATCAATATGGTACATATGTGTAATACCTTTTTCCTAAAACATTGCCTCAAAATTTAGAGTTCAAATAATGCCTGGAACTTGCTATCGCCAATAAATAAATCCAGAATTTACTGTAAAATTTGTTAACACAAAACACTCCACAGCAGAAATATATATTCAAAGCTTTTTACACTTCAGTTTGGTCAACTATGACAATAAAATTGTCAACTTTTAGGAATACACATTGCCATTGCGTGAAGAAAATCTAACTGTAAAAAGAGAGTATATTCTAAAAATTTGTGTGATAAATCTAATTATGTCAGAGAGCTTCATTTTAGAAGCAAGTTTATTGACCCCACTCTCTGTCCCTTGTATAAAATTGTTCTAAATAATTTTAAGCATAGTTTAGTAATAAAAAGAAGGGCTGCTATTGATAGATAAATCCTCTAACATTATAAAGGCATATTGGGACATTATAAAATCGAATACTTCAGCATCTTCCAATCTCACTAGTCCTGAGTGTATTAAGTTTGGTGATACCACTGTTTCAACCCCAGAGGACATAGCAGATAACTTTAATCAACAGTTTTGTACCCGCCCTTCTACATCTACCTCTCCCTTTTCTTCTAGTAGACAGCTTTCTTTGCCTCATTCCCTTTTTTTTATTCCCCATTGATATCACTGAAATATCTAAAACTATCATTTCTTTCGGTAATTCCCACTCTTCTGGTACTGATGATATCCCAATAAATGTTCTTAAGTCATGTCATGCCTTCATTTCACCTTGTCTAGCTGATATATGTAACCTAGTCTTACTTACTGGCTAGTTTCCCTCTACCTTGAAATGTGCAAAAGTTATCCCAATTCCCAAAAAAAGGCTGCCTTTCTGATTCTAATAACTATCGGCCCATTTCCATTCTCTCTGTTTTTTCTAAATTAATTGAGAAATTACTGTACAATTGTCTCCTAAATTATCTTAATAACTTTAATGTACTAACTAAATTTCAGTATGGCTTCAGACAAGACATGTCTACTTCCACTGCCTCTTTCCAGCTTCTTAATCACGTTTACTCTGCCACAAACCAAAAGCAATTTATCCTGGGTATATTCTATGACCTAAGTAAGGCTTTCGACTGTACGGACCACAGTATATTGCATACAAAATTAAAAGATATTGGTATAAGTGGCAATGCTTTAAAACTCATTGATTCCTATCTGGCAAACCGAACCCAAATTGTTTCTTACTCTCATAAAACTTATGATGGTATCGCAACTGTTCAATCCAAATCCCAAAAAATCATGTGTGGAGTTCCCCAAGGATCCATTCTTGGTCCTCTTCTTTTTATCATTTCAGAAATCCTCGTGTAAGACGCACACCCCCTTTTTTCCCCGGCGTTTCGGGAAAAAATGTGTGCGGGGTACACAAGTAAATACGGTTAATGTCATAAAATTGTAAATACTGGAAAAGGTGATTCAAAATGGCGATCACCTCCACCAATAGATCAACGGTCTTCTTAATTATCGATGTTATTCATTTGTAATTTAAGGTTCACATTTTATGTTCGGCATATAAGTCGACCCTAAGTTTTAGGAAAATCTTTTTCGACTTCGAAGGTTGACTTATACGCCGGAATATACGGTAGTTGTAAAACATCCTATTTAATGTTTCATTCTAAGAATTTTGTCCCTCTTTGCAGCCCATTGTTTCAACTGAATAACTCTAGCATACAAAGGTGTGAATTAATTAATTTCCTTGGCATTCAAATTTCCAAAAAACTTGACTGGGAGTTTCACATTGATGCAGCAATAAAGAAAGCTGCTATTGGTATTTTATGATGAGGCTTACTCATCTTGTATCTGTTGATAATCTAAAATTATTGTATTTTGCTAAGATTCAATCATACCTATCGTATGGGATCTTGTTTTGGGGCAATTCTAATTTTGTTACCAAAGCCTTTTTCTCCCAAAAAAGAGCTATTAAAGCAAAGCTCAAAGTTTCTTATTGCACACTTGGACAGCCCCTATTCAAATCTCTTTCTACTTTACCTCTGCCTTCAATTTACATTTTGCAGTACGCCACATTTGTCAAAAACAACCCTAGCTTCTTCCCCAACAATGTAGATTTTCACAGTTATGCCACACGCTCCAAGAACGATGTGCACCTACATTGCTACTCATATTCTTCTTGCCAAAAAGGTCCCCTGCATTCAGCCTCATGAATTTATAATCACCTGCCCGATGACATTAAGTTCATATCTTCCAAGAATCAATTTAAAAGCAAGTGTAAAGCTTGGTAATTGTCCATAAGTTATTATAGTGTCAAGGAGTTTATGGATGACTAATTAAGGTGTATCTTGTAAATTTGTAAACTGTATTTATTTTCCGTTTACCTATATCATGTAATTTTTAATTTTGTACGTTATAATTTGATGTATATTACCTATAACATACTCCATGTCTTCTACTGTAAGACCAATGGACCAAATAAATATTATTATTATTATAATTAAAGACAAGTGGTAGGGTAGTTATCTAAAGCAACCATTTCTATCACTTTTTTTTGAGAAAGGAAAAGTGACTTTCACGTTAAATTATTTCAGTACCAAACTGAGTTTGGCAACAATCATCTTAATGTAAAAACTACACTCAAAAGTGATTTAAAATGTCAAAAATGCTATTGTTTGCTAGAAATTCAAAGAAATAGGATTGATTATAAAAATTATGTGATAATAATTAGAATATAGACTCTTTCCCATTAGAACAGTACAAACCCTACTCTGATATAACAATTCTAAGATATTTTAAAATACCAAAGAAAAAAATCTCTGCACAATGGATTTGATAAGAATGGGCATTCCTACATTCAAACTCGGGACTTCAATCTCTACCAAATAAAATTTGACCCTGAAATCACCCCTGGCAGCACAAGCCTCAAGTTTCATGAAAATTGCCCATTGATGCAAGAGTTTTTAGTGAGGGACAGACATGACCATTTCATAAGACAATGTTTTCATCAGAAACCAGCCTAAAAACATTGGTACAATATACATTGTAAAAAATTTCTCATACACTAATGCATTGTTTAGTTATCTTTTGAAAAATATGAACTACGTAGAATCATTATAAATAACAACTTAAATAACTATATGAAATTTGATGAAAATCGTAAGAGCCGTTTTTAGGCGCGTTTCGCTTACAGCGTGAGTGCCTATTATCGTTGGTCGGTCCATCCGTCCGTCCGTTCAAGGCTTCTACGGAACGGATTTTTATGAAATTTGATATTAAGGACTTTCAATCAAATATAATAAGAAAATCGCAAAAATGAATCACGTACGGCAATCAGGGGTACCACTTTACTAGAGACAAAAAATTAAATTTTCGTCATATCTCGTAAACTATTGTTCATATCAAAATATTTTTCAAATAAAAGTTGTAGAACTGGTAAAGTAGAGTATTTCCTTTTCTATATATTTTCATCGTAGGAGTAGCCGTTATCAAGAAAATCAAACAAGAAAGTCTTATATGGAGTTGAACTTAGAAAATTTCTTGCATGGTTACTTCATTGTTGCTAACATAAACAATCTCCCAAACAAACGTTTAATTTCCTTACGTGTGCATGTAATACTATTAAATAGGAAGAAAATGGATTATTTATGATGAAGAAAAGGACTTTAAAACGCTATTTCCCTTACGTACAGGTATATAATTGCTTTCTAATACTCCATTGCAAGAAACGCGCCCCATTTGTGATACGTTGTATGCTTTCCTAACTTGTTTAGAAAATCCAATAGTTATTAATGTTTCCCAAGAACAAACTAGTCTTATATTGATTTTTGAGAAACGTGAACTATGTAGTATTATTTTAGATGTAAACTTAAGTAACTTTACGAAATTTGATCAAAACCATTGGAGTTATTTTTGAGAAAATCAAATTGTTGTTAAAATTGCCTAGAATAAACTGTCCTTAATTATTGTCCAATGTCAACCATTTCTTCATAGCTTCTATTCTGTATGATAAAATGCCTCAGTACGAGATTTGAATCATTTTTACTCTACCGTTTAGGCTCTGGAGTAGGGTGACCAGATACTGATGCTCACAACCGGGACAAAATGAGTTTTAAAGGAGAAAATCTGGGGCATTTTCGTAAAAAAACCGGGACAAACGGAATTTTACTATTTTGAGGTATTATGTGGTCTAAATTTGAATTTAAAACGTTTAGAAAAGAGAAAGTAGTTTTATTTATTGCAATAAAAATTAAATTTACGTATTTTATGAACAACTAAGCAGTATTACAATAAAATGTACAGGAGCCAAAGGTATTTTTAATCATATTTTATAGTACTTCTGCCTGCCTTAATCAAAAATTTTTAGCACTTTTCTCACCTGACGATGCTAATTATTTAGCATAACTGGTCGTGAAATAAAAAAATTGTGGAATTTAACTAAGTTATTTTTCTTCATTAATATGAGTATCAATTACCACTAAGTTCAGCCAAATTCCTTGGATTTTATCACTGCCTTAATCAAATTTTTATCATTTATCAGTTCAAATTGAAGTTAAATTTACATAATCGAAGTGACTGATTTTATATCCAAGCTGTTTCGTTCATCAGATCACTGAATATTTATCTGTGAAAATATTATTTCCACATTTCGATTATGTGCCAGAATGACAAACAAAAACTTACATAGTTTTTCAATTTCTGCCTGTTCTTGAAAATCAAACTTCGAAAAAAACAATGACCACCGACCGTAACAAGATCTATTAATCCAGTAATCATTCCTTTCTTTCAGTTCTTTTGAAATTACATTTTTAAGCAACAAAAACTGATTTAATAGTAAGTTTTCGTCAACTTGAAATCTCATGTCATTACATTTTTACGCATACTTTGTACTTCATTCCAAACTGGTGTAATTTTTAATAGCATCCATTCCGTATATTTGAATTTATTTAAGGGCTCCTCCCATTCTTCTAAATAGTCACAAGTTGTTTTATACATATCAAATATTTCATCTTTGAATGATTTTATTTCTTCCCCCTGAATATTGTGATCAGTTAAAGCTTTTTAGGCACAAATTTTTTTCTTCAATGCGCTTTATGAAATCGTATTTGGTAGATCGAGTTTTACATTCAAAATGATATAGTAGAAACGGAGATGAAAAACTGCTGGGTAAACCATTACACTTGCAATAAAAAAAAACGGGACATTTATGCGTCCTGAAAAAAAATTTCGGCACACCGGGACAAATTCCAGAAAACTGGGACGTCCGGTCACCCTACTCTAGAGCCAATAACCGACAGACTGGAGGATGGCATTGCGAAAACCACTTTTTCGGACTTGGGTAGACCTAAAACGTATATTTCCATCAAAATCTCGAGATCAAAATTTTTCGCGATTACAATACTTTTTCAATATACCATATATCTTTCAGTATAAGGCGATTCGAGTATAAGGTGAAGTGTGCTTTTTGGCCTAAAAAAGCATCTAAAACCCAAGACTCAAGTATAAGTCGAAGCAAAGAAAACTAAAACAAGATAATTTTGAAATTTACAAAAAAATTAATATATATATATACAAGTGAATCTCTACTTATGAACATTCAAGAAACGAACAATTCGTATTTACGAACATTCCACATACCAATGAATTGCGCCCCGCACTTCATTTATGAACACACCCTAATGTACTTACGAACATCAGTCGCAGTAAGAACACGTAAACTTGTCAACACTTGTCATTTGCCATTTGTATTCGAAACCGTACGGGCGCGTGTTTATGTATGTATTGTTTTTAATTACCCTTGAAATATGGAAAACAATTGTAAACGTAGTGTTTGTGAAAGTGCTCAGAGTGGTAAAAAACATCGAGTGCTTTCGATGGAAACTAAAATGGGCATAATACACAGATCAGTAAAAGGGAAGTCGCTTCCTTCGATTGGTCGTGTTTATGATCTCAATTGTTCAACAATTGCAACCATTTTAAAAGACAAAGGAAAAATTGGTGATCATATTCGCAATACAGGCTCTGTTCAGCCCGTGATTATAAGTAAAAAATGAAATGCCATCGATGAAGAAATGGAACGGTGTTTAACAATTTCAATTCAGAATCACAATAAAAAAAACAATGCTTGAATACTGAATTGATTCTCTTCAATCCACTCATTTGGGCAAGTTTTTTAAAGATAAAATATAAATTTTAAGTTTTCCTTTCAAACTATGTAAGTATGGCGATGCAGTATTATTTTATCATTAGCCTTCGCATTTTCTACTAGTTAGCATGAATGTTTCATTCTAATGTGCTTGAAGTCAGTCAAATGTGGTTTTTCGCAATTAAAATGAGTAATTTTGTGATGCCTATACATAGTTTTAGGCTGAGTTTATCTCATATAATATATGTTGTTTGAAACATTTGTTTCTCAATTATCTGTAATAACCCCCCTCCCTCCCTCATTGATTATACTGTTAATTAGAATGCATTTCCATTTGAATATTCATCAAATAACAAAACAAAATCTAAATGATTAGAGATCATAGCAATACATATTTAAACACTTCACTTTTACAATAGAATATCAGATACTCTTGACAGAATTTATTTAGCCTAAAATGGCATTTTTCAGTATGTGGGAGAGAAATGGGGAAGTCAACTGAAAATGCCATTTCAAAAGTCAGAAAAATTTAGAAAAAATACCCTATGATCATGTCATTAAGGTGCTGGTGATCTGTTCTGCTACCATTGCATGGTGTTGCAAATCAATATTTACACTAAGACAACGTAACTACTTTTGCAGCCTCTGAAGCAGGTATGAAGAGATGGTCTTTGCTGCCAAAAGTGATACTAGCAATTTTTCCTGTCAACATATTGAGCCAACCGTTAAGTGATAACTCTAAGATTGAAGCAAATGTGTACAGCTAAGTTGTAAGCATTTATACTTATGTTAGTAAGCGTAATGATATTTGTTACATTTTAAGAATTTTTAGAATGTGATGATGCATGCATGAATATACAGCTACTATCTTAAACTTTATTTAAGTTTACTAATAAACTGAAGGAATGAACAAATTATACGAATTTCTTAATATTTTTCAAAGCTACTTCACTGACCATCAAAGCTACCATGAGACACTGCAAACTTAATTAACTGCTGATAAGTTTCATTTGATGGCTTGAACACAAAAACTCCAGAATTGAAGCAATCTGGCCATCCAGCATCTGGAGCAGCAGATAATTCCTCACGGTCAAATAGTTCATCACATGGATGCAAGACCTGAATAATAATAATGAAAATATTACAAAAATGAATTAATTCCATTATCCAAAGTTACATGAAATACCAAAAGCAATTTATGAATATAATTGATGTCAAGAAACAAATTAAGTGATTATTCGCCATATGCTCATTAGCAACAGCTAAATGCCAACAAAAACAGCATAAAAGGGCAGTGCCAGCATGAAAAACTGACTACTGCAAGGTTTACTGTCTCTACCACATCAAACAGTATCTTAAATTAAACCATTTCCTCACCTTGCTTCAAGTATAATTTTTCATAAATTGATAACCTTAACGTGGTTAATAGGGTATGTACTAAACTTTACTTTCAGTGCCTGATGTTTGTTTTTCATTAGCATTAAAGAGAAAATGGTTAATATTGCATTTTCTACTAAAACATTTCCCCTACTTGTGGTACACAAAAAAGAGTCAGACAGTCAATGGCACAACTACTGCTGTAAAAAGTGTGTGCTTCATCTGAGCCAGCCTTATATTTGAGGCCCCCTTTGAAGCATAGATAAGGCCTATCAGGCACAACACCTGTCACAGGCATAATGATCACTAAGATTCAATAGTCGAGAGGTAATCCTTTTGATACTATGCTGTATGGTAAAATTTTCACTGATAATCACAAAATTTTTAATTTCCACATCATATGTGGTGTATGCTAGAAAAACCTTTTAAATTATCTTTCACAAAATAATTTTGTGTTTAACTGTTTCTATACTTATGAATCAATGAAAAATGTTTAGATAAGAAATTTTTCATCTTTTAGCAACAATGTGTGTTGGCAATCAACAAGTGTTTCAACATTAGTTTTGAATAGCTAATTACTTGTGAGGTGAAACAGAGTGAATGAATTTTAAGAGAAATTCTGAATAAATAACAGGAAGTGATGATCTAAAAATGTTTTTATTTTGGAATACCCAGTCACAGCGTAAATTGTTAAATATATATTGGATATTTAGCAAGTGAAAAGCTTAATAACTTACTAGTGTGTCAGCATCAAGGAATACACATTTGGAGAATTGTGTAAGACGCCAACAATGAAGCTTGGTGAAAGTGATACCCAAATCAGGACGCGAGAGAAGAGCTAGATTAGCTGTGTCTCCAGAATCCAGCACATTCACCATCTCCACTACATCAAATGTTGCAGATAATTGGTCCCTACAAAAAAAATAAAATTTAAGAATGAATTGATATAACTCTGTGCATCAACTGAAAGAAAAAACAACAGTTTTCACATTTATACATATTTATTCATCCCAAATTGGTACATTGTGATAACAAATACAAGAATCTAAATGTATATCTTTGTCTGATAGAAATGCTTGTGCCTTTATTTCAGAATATAAGAAAAACTTTATAGACTATGAATGAAAATAATGAAGTTCTGTAAAATTTAGTATCAAAAACTTTGCAAAATTTAAAAAAATTGTATCTTCAAAGCAACATATGTATGGTTTACAATTACTGCCAAACTGGTGGATTACTTAAATGAATTAAATGCACAAATTTAGCAGTACCTTAGTAACATTAATGAGAATGTTAAGGAAGTTCTTTTAGCTCAAGAAGGTTTATAGGATATCATAGTTGGAGGAAAAGTCTTAAGGAAAGGAGTGGATAGGAAGTAGAAAGTGCAGGAGGGAAGGGAGAGCTGAGGTTCATAAAAAAGGGGTGAGGCTAGAAGAGGCATGGGAGAGGATAGGTAAAGGGAAGGAGAGGGGGAAGAGGGTTAGGGGGAGGGGGAGGATGGAAAAGAGGGGCAGATGAAAGGGGTAACCGTGGCACCCACCGCATCGCCATTGTGACACCAGGTGTGACGAGTGCGACGAGGCGTCTTGTAGTTCCCGCTCTGCGGATGGAGTGCGCGAGCACCAAGGCGCCCAGTGCATACGTGTCATTCGTCGCGAGGGTCACCCATGCTTCTTCCTCTGCTACTGTAACGAGACGACCGATACTGCGGACAACTGCGACCATCCAGACCTCGACACGCTTCTCGCATTGCGGAAAGGAATTCCGGTGCCTTTTCATGGGTCGCAAAAAATGTCATTTTATGGCAACGAGTCATAAAAGTTTGTTTATATTAGTGATGCACCGAAGCTCGGTTTCGGCCTCTGTATTCGGCCAAAATCTGCTATTCGGCTTCGGCCTTTGGATGGCCGAATACTAGATTTTTTTTGATAAAACGAAAACTGATAATGACATAATAGAAGAAAGCTGAAAACACTAAATAAAAGCATAATACATTGAGTTGTTGCCAATACAAGTCACATATCTCGGATTCAGCCTGACAATTATGTACTACTCGTTTTTATGGCCTACGACGTATAATATATTAGTGTGATCCAATATGTGGACAATTTGTTTATTTAGAATACTCCTCCTTGTTAGTTGGAATTTTTTATGTTTTACTGTACTATGTAAGTAGCAGACAACCTCTGACATATGGTTCACGTTTTTCACGCCGTAATATGACGTATAAACAGTAGCGCCATCATGCCAAAACGACAATGTCGACTGAGTTTTCGTTTCATTTTTGAATTTCATAAGTGCAGACATTTTTATATAACAGAATATATAATAAACTTAACAAGGCTGCGATTCTTTGTATATATCTTCATATTAACAAAGAATTTAAATAGATTTATATAGAAACCATTAGTGTTCATTAGTTGGTATTTCAGAATGGTAGGGTTTTTTCCCCGGGAGGAATATTCTTGCGATTGTAACCAACTTTAACGGTCAACATTGGGGATGTGTGCAGTTTTTTCGTAAACCCAGAACTTATTAGTAGTATCATTTTTAAATTTAATGGGCGAGGCTAAGGCTCCGTCCCACGTATAAGCGACGCGGGCGGTGCGAGCGACTAAGCGGAAAAACAATACAATGTAATGTTATGGCGGTGTCCCAAGTATTGGCGTCAATGCGCGTACTTATGTGCGGTGAGCGAGCGACTCCGAAGCGAGCGACCAGAACCGCCGTTGTGGCAAATACTTTGTATTTCAGCGTTTTCTCTGTAGTTTTATCGCCGTTTTAAGTTGTTCTTACGCTGTTATGGAAATGAACGAAAATTTAATTTCCGAGATCCAAAAGAGTTCCATCTCATAGAATTTAAAAGATAAAAATTATTTTAATCATTTTTGGCCGATTACCAAGGCCGAAGCCGATATTCGGTACATCACTAATTTATGCTAATGGAGATATTCGGCTTCGGTCTAATACTGATTTTAATATTCGGCCATTAGGCATTCGGCCAAAATGAGTATTCGGTGCATCTCTAGTTTATATATATATATATATATACACACACACACACACACACTAGTATACTGCAAACATTTCAGCTAATTTCAGTAATGGGGTAAAAACAAACCCTAAAAATGAGCATTTTCACGGTGTCGGATTTTTCCCATTGGTTGTGACTGAAAACCTATATCCTTTTTCTATTTGAATTACCTCTGTTAATTGGCCATTTTATTCAAGGAAAAGAATAATAAAACTAAAACTATAAGCGTAATTGCCTCATTACGCTACGTTGGAAATGCAGTTTACCTAGAGTTCATAGTTCTATCTTATGCAATCTTTATGGATACAAGGGTTACAATGAAAATTTCAGAGATTTTCCAAAAGACACCGGAAAATTGCATAAACGTTTGGAGGAGGACCTGGAAGGTTTCGACACGGGTGTAGTTAAGAGTACGGGGCTTGTTCCAAAAATCCATTTTACTATTTTAATCTATTTTATTCTCTCAAAATCAGAATTAAAAGCTAGTCCACTTTACTCCATAATTTTTTCCAATCTTAAAAATTAGCGATCGTAAGCGTTCCACAGAAAAGGGTACAATGAACTTCGCTTTTCAAATTATGTGAAGAAGTTAAACCACAAAATTTCATTCTTAATGAGAAAAATTGTGTATGATTATCTGACAATGAGAAATATTTTATTATATTTTAATTAAAACAGAACTGAATGCAAGTATTAACGTTATCGACTTTTTGTATTATATATATATATTTATTTATTTATTTATCAAATTTTCGGGTCGAGCTCAGAAACCTATGAGCAGGCTAGAAAATCGCAGGGCAAAGTGTGAATGCGGGGCCTCTCGGGTCAAACATTTTTAATAGTAAATTTTAATAAATAACGCATCTTCTGTCACTATAACAGTGTTGGATATTTTTCCGATTTTTTAGAGAGCGTTACGTCTCTGTAAGCGCGGGACCCTGTGCAGTCGCACCGTTGGCACCGCCACCAATCCGGCCTCGAGTCCTGAGTAGCTAGCGATGCCACCGAGATTTTTTATTAACCCGAAAAAGAATGCATTGGCACGATAATTGGGGTTTCATGTCTGTGTTGAAGTGCCTCCGCGGAAATATAACTCATCGATGTAAGTAATTATTATGAATAAAGAAGAAGTATTGAATGAAATTAACCGAAATCTCTCCATTCACAACGCATATTACGGTTTTTCTATAGATAGCAATCGATGCCGTGCCAGATGTTCAATAACTCTCCACTCACCGAAGCGGCAGCGAAAAACTTTTACCACAGGACGCATCGAACAAAAAACAACGCCGATTCAAACGCAACTAAGCAGGTTAAAATTACAGGAATAACAAAAGTTGAGGCAATCGAATCAAACAGCAAATGTTTAGATTTAATAAATAAATAGGTTCGAGATAAATACCAAAGTAACCACTCCGTGGCACGACAAGGTGTAAAATGGGGTGGACCGAAAGCATTTAAATAATCTGCTAAGGAAAAAAGTTAAGCCAGTTCCTTCAGTAATAATCTGATTTTCAAAGTTGAACTGTTATAAATGTTTAACTAACCGTAATGATTTTATGCAAATGAATAAGGAACCACGCCACTTATATATAACGGGAGAGTCATACATCACTCATCATATTTAATAGTCTGTTGAAATTACATTCTAATATGTAATATTATCCCGATTTTCTTCATACTGAGAAAATAAAAAGAAATCATGTTCTGCTTGGAAGCTACTGAAGAATGCAGCGAAATTATATCGAGTTAAGAAATAATTCTCCAAATTTAGCTGGAGTTATTTGCAGGACCCAGTTCTCGCTGAAAACGAGAATACGGATGACCTAAAATGCATTTCTAATATTTCTTTATTTTAAATATCTCGGACGAGTTTCCTTGAACACACCCTCCAACGCACGACATTCTGGGATTAACTCAACCAACATCAGTAAAGTAGATAGTTTGTTCAATTTTGTTCTTCCCGACATTGGAGCTGCTGTAAAATTCAACAATTCTGTGGTGGAGTAACTGATGGAGCTGATTCTATAAGCCGATGATAGGATTCGATTCGACCTCTGGAATTACAGCTTTACTCTTTACTGCGCGTTGCGAAGAGGCCAAAACACAGCATTCCACCCAACTAATAGCGGACCCGTTCTGTTTTATTTATTGAAGCCTTGAGTTTCACATGATCTTCGACTTAGTTATCAGAGCGTTAAAGTGTCTTATCAAATGGGTTACGACGAATTGTCTCAAGGCTCCGTGAGCCGAGGGGGAAGTTTTTTAGTTTTTAAACCTCACCAAAACGCTCAGATTACGGAATGCTAAAGAAACCAAAGGAAGCGCTCTAACGCGATCGAGGGGGATAAAATTGGATGTCTATTTCTTCCGCGCCGACCGATTGAAAAGCTGCGACGGAAACCGCTTTTTTCCACCACGCTAGAGTGATTCCGCGCGGCGCGTGCTAGGAGGTGGAGTTGCAGTGCTGGCAGAGGGTGAACTGGGCCGAAAATCGCGCGATTACTCACTAATCGAATGTATGTGACGTATTAAAAATATTCGGTGTCAAACTCACCAACGGCCAATGTTCGCTCGTATTCACTGAACGCGATGCGTGGCAATCGCTAGGGTCGGCACATACATTTTTACTCTCTTTTTACCTTCCAGAAGCCGTGCATGCTAACATGGAATTTAATTAGACACTACGAATCGGTTCCTTAGATGCGAGAATATTGAGACGTTAGGAATATAAAAAATTAAGGTGAAAGTACACGACTGACGAGGTAAAAATTTTCAGTTGATGGATTCCTGGATGTTTTGTCATTTCGTGAGAAAAATTATTTATACAATTTTTTAAACGTTTCTCCTGGAAATAAACGCAATCACATCGCACAGTCGTAAGCAATATAATACTCTGTATAATTATTTCAGAATTTTTGTTAATTTGAGCGGTTATATGTTAACTCACAGCAGTCAGAAATAACGGATGATAAAACTACTAGGCAAAGAATGGTGTGCAAGAAACCGCAATGTAAAAACAACAAATCGGAAAAGTAAAAATTTTCGGCTTAACAATGGAAATGCGAAGGAGTAGTAAACAAAAAAATAACGGGCGAACGACAGATACTTTGTTTTTAAGGAATCCGTATTAACATCAAAGATCGAAGCGTCGCTAGACACCTTCGTCGCGATCGGAAAACGGAATCTTGACCAATTGGGGAGGACGCAGCAAACCATCGCTATCAAGCGATTCCAAAAATAGCGGCTGTGAACTTCCCTAACTACTGACTTCTATGCTGGAATGGTCGCTGCATTTGGCACGGTTGCATTATCAATCGCGGGTAAACGTGTTCTTACGTCACAGTGAGCTTAAATTCTACTTGTACACCAATTAAGCAATATCAAAAATTCAGTCGGTCCGATAATGTTGACAGGACTCGTCAAAGTTAGGAAACTTTTCGGGATCACAGACAACATGCAATTTCTATGGGCCGCTATGGTCGAAACAAGACTGCTTACATCTCTACGCAGCCCACTACAACCAAGGGTGGATCTAGGGGGGGTAAGTACCTACCCCCTCCCCAAGATTTCGCAACAAAAAAATTGATAAAATAATAACATCAACGAAATGTAACTCTTTTACTACAGCTATTTTGTTTCAAAGAATGTTTCCTTTTTACACAATGAAATCTGTATACTTTTGAAGATATTTTCAAAAAGTTAATTTTTCATCTTTGATTACCCCTCCAAGGCTGAAGCCTGGATCCGCCCTTGACTGCAATATCACTCCGGAACTTATTTTAAACATTTCACGGCTACATATCCTAATTTTATTAGCGAAAGACGAAGTGTAGGTAAGCCGAAAACGATCGATATATTCGGAAATTAGCTAAATGGATCCTTTCAGATGCGTAATTGTGGATGCGAAGTGGTTTTTGCATTTGATCTATCAATGGCAACAATTCGTGATCCTGAATGCCTGGCACCCACAATGTTTCCGGGAGCATTGGTTCAATATCCAGTTTTAATGAAATCTCCAGATAATGCCCTCAATCGTGTTAAAGGATCAGAAGATTTATCGACCGATAATTTCTATGGTACTCGCTGACGAACGTCGGTTCGTTGGACACTTGTCCTCCCAATCGACTGACTTACAGAGCCAAATAGCAATTTTCAAGGATGCTAATGAGAAGAGAATGAAATAATTGTATTCATTCGTAAACGATTCAACATGGGCAGGCCATACGACGAAGTCATCGCTATGCAGGCGCTATTATCAAAAAAACATTTTGTAAGTTGTCTTATACCTGGACTTTTAATTTAAACTTTGCTAATATAGATAGGAAAACTACAGGGGAACGGTTAGATAGAACGGCAAAGGATTTGAGTAAATGATCGATAGAAAATTATCACTTTCGTAGATCTTTAGAAAAACTCATTCAATTGACGGGAAGCTTCTCGTGCGTCAAAATCAACCAGCGCTACCTCGCAAAAAAACTAATATAACTTCAGAACCTAAAATAAATCACCGGTATCACGTTTTCAAAGTTTTCCATTTCATCAAAACACGGTATCTCGTACATACCTCAGGACGCACTGCGTCGAGGTCAACGCAGTCTTCGAAGAGAGCGCTTACGAGCCTGAAAAAGTTGGTTCGCAAGTCCGAACTAATTTCCTCTCGTCGAATCGATGTTCATTTGGAATCCATTAACGGCTAAAATGAAATTCCACGTGCATGTGGGGCCTTGCAAATGTGGTTGGGTTGGGAAACGTAAAACAAAAAAGTGGTAAAAACCTATGATTACGGGCAAAGAAACGACCTCACTAAAATACCTGCGATATCACGACGCGATGAGTTAAGCGTGTCATATTTAGAATTTAGCCGTCATAAGCGAGCTAAAACTCAACGTGCAATGATGTAAATTTCTGCGAATTTTAATGATAATAGTAATTTAACACGAGGCCTCCCCAATTACACGTGTTATAATATATTTTTAATGACAAGCACATTCGAACATACCCTCGGTAGGATCAGAACCTACAACCTTTGCATTGGGAAGCGGACATGCTAATCACCCCTCTACTATAACTGGTCGTTGCTTCAATGTTTAGAGGATGACCGGCTTTTGAGTTTCAGTGGTTTAAGAGTCGCATACGCGGAATCTTTGGGTCTTCGAGATGACAAATTCCATTCGGTGTTATTCTTGTTATTCGCTCCGCCTGTGCGACTTTATTTTAGGGCGACGGGAATATTCGAGCCAATCCAAAAAAAGGACACAACTATAATTTGGGAAACACTGTATTCAGCTGTTTGGCTTGGCGCCCCCTTTGAAATTTCTTTAGGTATCCCTAGCTGTAAAGATAGTTTTTACAACTCTTTGTGATACTTCATAATACTTACTATGGTTTACGAATATATATCCAGAAAGAAAATCAGAAATAAGACATTTTTGATGGGCGGCACCTAATCTAAATACATATATTTCTATTTTCGCTATCCCTAAGGTCAATTGTGCAATCGAATGATGAAAGTTACCAGTAAATCGGAAAGGGTAAAAGCATGATTTATTTTTTTTAGTGTAGAACAAGTGCAACTAAATGAATAATTTCTCCGGGAGACGCTAAATTTACAAACAAGACAGACTCCCCGCAATTCACGGAATCGAAAATATATAATCACACGAGAGCATATGACTCTCACTTTGCGCACGTGCTATCTCCGGAAGAATGTTGAAATGAGAAACGTCATCAGTGGCATAAATTAGGCGCGATTTTATCATAAGATTCAGGAATTGAAATTTCGACTTTCGTTAACAGTAAAGGTGGCTAGCCTGATATGGCGATATGATACAAATTGAGTATTATTTCAGTGAATTCTAAAAATCTTGTAGATAACAAATTAAGATCCATCGAACTATTTATTTGATCTTTCCAGCTTTATTTCCGAAAATGTGGTGGTATGATACGAGCACGCCATTTTCGCACCATATTTTGAATACAATAATGAAAACTGGCAGTCTTAATTGAGTGATATGACCTATGTATACCATTTTGTCTTGGACATCAATAACACGCATCAATTACGCATGCCGATAACTTTTGAACATCCATACGATAAAGACATGCAACAAAGACCTTTCGACCTTAATTTTCTCAAAAGCAACGCATCTTATAAAAAATTATTCTACAAAAATGTCAATATTTTCGTTTCACAAAATTCGAAAAAATGTTTTCTTGGAGTAGGTAAATTGGAAAAGATAAATTTTGATTTCTTTTTGTTTTCAGAAAACCCAAACAAGCGATTTGAACTCAGTGTGTCATTTTCGTATTCTAATTGGAAGTAAATCCTAAATAGCAATTTTCACCCAGTTACGTTCAGAAAGATGGAAAACCCAAATACAACAGACGCTTTTACTTTTAAGAAACACCTATCAAAAGATTTCACGAAAAACTTGCGTGACAGATATGAAAACTAACGCAAAATAAAGTTTCTTCATTCCTTATAAAGCAGAATGCACAACTAACTAGGATATTTATCCATTTTGCCCTCTGAAGTCGCAAAATAAAATCAACGGCTTTCAGATGGGAATAACGCAGGTATATGCTTAACCTGACATATTATCTATTTTATTTAGGAATGTCGGAGCAGCGTCATTCTTTTACCCGCCAATAGCATAGCCCCACCAAGTCACCCCTCTCTCCCCTTCTCACTCGCGAGCCGGACTCTAATTTCTTTTTCCGTTTCAACCCTTTCCTCCTCCTGCCCTTCGAGACATCCACGGAGCGCCGCAAAGGGCAGCACCGTTTGAGGTCTCGCGCGTATCCTATAGGAAGGGGACGGGGGGGAGCAGGGACCACGCCCATGAGATGGAGAGGAGGCAGAGGGAGCGGGGACGAGAATACTCGCAAGATGCAATCGAAACGGTTTTGCTGAAAAAAAAATCAGCACATTTTTACGTCAAACATTTAAAATAATCCTCTGAGGCATGTTTATAGAAGTCTTTCTTCTAAATTTGAAACGAGAAAACCTTTCAACACGTTATCGGTGCCTCTACTTTCCGCGACGTAATAGCAGCGGTTATTTTTGTCGTATTCAATCCACCAGTCTCTTAGAACCTTCCTAGATCGCTCTAATGTGTCGCCGAGTCGACGAATAACCCGATTAGGAGTTAAACGACTGTAATATTTATTACCACTGATTAAAGGGAGGTTAGATAAATATTCTGGAATCTCAGAAGTAGATAAAAGTTGCATAAGCTAATCTCGGCGAAATTAGGTTCCAGGAAAACCTATTTTTTTCGTATCGGCTCGGTGAATTAGTTTTACATTTTGTTATCAAGAAAAACATGTAACACACACCCTGTATTTCATTGCGACCACTCAACTAAAAGAGAATCTAGCTGGAAGAAGGGCCAGGAGTGAAAGCTAAGAATAGTTGGATGAAGATTTGGTAAGCGGGCGTCCAACGCCGACAGAAGCGGGGGAGTGAGTTCTTTTCATATAGCGGCACTAGAGAGGGGATGCGACCCCTCTGTCACACAAGTAACAGTTTTCCCGCCAGCCGAGACTGCATTCAGAACAATAAAAGAAGAAAATTCCTTTCTTTCGAAAATTGTCTGCAAAAAATTAAGACTAAAATGCATTCATTCGGTAATACCTTATCAAGCAGCGACTTAAACACATGAAAGCTATCTTCAACCCATTTACATAAACAAACGTGTGGACATTTAAAAAATACCGTAGCAAAAACATACCGTAAAAGCTATGTATAAGGTAGAATTTGGGCTCAAAGGACACCATTAAAAAAATCCAGAAATAGTTTAATCAACGACAAAATAATTCTGCGCCGATTTTTCGAAATTCAAACATTATCTGTATAAGCTTCATTACAATACATTATTTCTAAGAGTAAAACCGCTTACTTACTACAACTTTTTAAAAATCGCACGAGCTAATGCAATTTATGCCATCGATTCAATAAAAGTCCGAAATGTTTTTATGTTGCAATTTAACAGTCCCAAAATTTTACATTTTGATTTCTTCACGGATGTTTAAAATGTCGCGTAAAACTCAACATTCGGGAAAATAGATTTTGTCCAATTATCCATAAAGGTTTAAGTTCATTTTATAACCATTTTAAAGATTTAAAAATTCCAAGCTCTAGAACAGGGGTCCGCAGCCTTTTCAACGTGGTGAGCACTAATTTACATTCTGGAGCAACCAGCGAGCACCACTATACTTTTGTAAAAATAGGAATAATAAAAAATCAAATCAAATCTACTTCAAAGTGATTAAAAATGTCCTTTCGCACATTTATAAAGAAAATAAGTGAGCAAATCAAAATAACAGAACCGGGAAACGATTTTTAGCATCGTAAAAGTGCACGGTAAGGCAGCTCAAGAGCACTACGGTGCTCGCGAGCACCAGGTTGCGGACCCCTGCTCTAGAATATGGCCGAATCAAGTCACCTAATTGAGTGCTACATGGGACGATTCTTCCGATGCATCCCAATGACATAACCGGGAAGGTGCTATGACGATGGATGATCAGAATTCGAATTACGTAGTACCAACGAGTTGCTCTGATTGGATTCCATTTCAAATAACATTCATTCCGCCGACTACTCAGAGTTATTATTTATCCTAGTATTTTAAGAAGTTGTTAATTGGAATAATTTTTAAAGAGACGAATTTATTCATATCTACAATAAAGTTATATGTCTAGTAAATCTATGCCCACGAAAATTCCAAAATTAACCGATCATAACAAAAGATAGTAAAAACAATTTCAGAGTAATATCACAATATTCTCTGCTCCAGTCCTTAGGATTCGCCTAAATTTGTGACTGGCTAATTAAAAAAATCAGTAATTATTTAACCTCAACATAATGAACAAGTAAAAAAGATCCTTGAATCATGAATGTTGCCTCGCACAATGATGTCCTAAAAGAACTTTGGCAGTCAACGAAATTCTATTTTTAAATTATCTGGCTGCGTCCCCTCGATCCTTTCGAAAAAGTACCGCGTTGGAATCAAGACCTGCAACTTTCCTTGGTGTTAACGGGCACTAAAGTGTTGAGACGATATATCCATCACAATTTATCTTATGATGAATGACAATTATCATAAAACAAATACTGAAAAATAAAAAAATTGGTCGGCCCGCTACGCTCAAGGACTTACTGTGTCCAATGAAGGCCACCAATGTCACGAGGTCAACGAGACTCCACTTCTGACTTAAAAGAAGGTCTTTGATTTTACACACACAATAATCCTAATCCAGCAGAAGACAACTTCGTTGATGGTTAAAATTTTCTATGTACTTCAGTAGATAAACCAATGCCACAAACACGACTATTAAATTACAGCAAATGATTTTAACGAACAAAAAATTCAATTACAAAAACTTCCAAGAACAGAAATTTAAAGGGAAATTAAATTTAATGCTTTAAATTTTACTAGAATGTTAGATAATAAGAAAAACTAACTCTGCGAATGATATAATTATCGATTTTTTACTTAGTATAAATTACGGTTATCATAACACGTAACAACATATGTAGAAATATAGTAAAAACCGGAATGACTTATTATATGCGTATGTATTTAAACAATGTAGAATTTTTACTAAACACCATGAAAATTTTATATCATATGATTTAATCTTCATACAGTAAACGTTGTGCATAGAAAATTCTGAAGTACTGATCAATAAGTTAAAAAATTGCTTCGTTACTCGAATGATGCCTTGGCACAACCTAAATACACTTCAAATAATCAGCAAATAAAATATGACGTAATATTTTCCTAAAGGCACACTCACCGCCCATCCCAATGAAAAATTCCGAAGTTTACGGAGCAACTCAAACACGCCTTCCACACAGCAAGTTCGCACTGATTAGTAGCTCTCCGAGTCGCGAGGAATTGAAACAGAACGAACGGCAGCACCGCTGCAGTGAATAACAAAAGAGTCGCGAAATGCAAATAACATTTACCGCCCTTTTTAAAATATTTTATATTAATATTATAAACGTAATAAAAAAAATATCCAACAAATAATACAGCCCATTAACTTTTCAGACATCAAATTTAACTATAAGCAAAAATCTATAAAATTAAATAAAAAGTGCTGCGTGGGGTGATCAATGAAGCAAACAAATGCACTTCTTTCTGTATGAAATAAATCCATTTTTATCATACAAAGCATTAACATACAGCTACTCAGTTGATACACTTTTTACGGAAGATTGGAAATACCACTACCTTTGGTCAGCTAATACAGTGTTCAAGAAAGGCTATCATAACACAATGATTTCCATTGACTTTCAATACAGAAAATAAGTTCATAAATTTCATATTTAATTGCAATTGTGATCAAAATATGATTCATCTACAGTGCTATTGTTATAAGAAGCTAATATTGGTCAGATTATCTATGGTTGTTCAAATTCGGATTGTAACGATGTCTATGCTTGCCCTGCCTTCTCAAAATGAACTAATTGCATCATTAGATATCTCTTAAATTCTTACAAATGAGATTTTAACCCACATTTTACCTCTTTAATGAATAAATAAACGATTTTTAAACTAAAAATTAACTAAATTTACCATACACAGATGGAATAGTTCAGTATGGAAACTAGTACATTTCACCAGTTAGATATGTTATTAATTCAAGAATTCCCTGTATTTGTTAAAAATTTTAACACCAAAATATGTAAGCATTTTGTATAGAAAATAATAGAAATAATTTGAATACCACAAAATAACCAGCATATATAATACTTAATAATTTAAACTGCTTTTAGAAAATAATGTCATTGGTTTTTATGAAGCTAAGTGAAAGATGACATAAATTCCATTAAGTATTATTTCAATTTGATAGAAATTATTCTTCTAAAGAATACCATTATATTGATAATTAGCATTTCATAAATTATTATAGAACTTTAATAATGGGAAATTTTTGTACTAAGCAAATATTGTTTGCCACCCACCTACTTAGTGGCAAAAATAAAATAACTTTAACACTTTGTAAATTTAAGGTTGAATATAATTTTGTACTTACATGACACATCCAATATTTCACAAATTAACAGCTTTTAAAATGACCATATATGTTAAATCCAAAATCCAATGGGAATATCCTCTAACATTGGATATTATGAAAATAGGGAAATTTCGTTCGTTAAAGTAATGTCGTGGATAGTCCCAACCTTTATGACACTATGGGTTACATAAAATATTTCATTTTTGTCACTAAATTATTAAGACCACTATACTAAAATAAATCTGAAAAATTTTCATTTTATGAACGTTATTACATCTAACATTTTTACTTCTCATTGGTAAGACATTCATACGTCAAATTAACCAAGTTCGTGAATTTTATGGTTTCAATAGAACAGAATTCATCAGTGGTAACATTATACAGCAAAATTAATCAATATCAAAGTAAGATATCCATAAAAATCTTTAGAGAATATTTCATTTGGTAATTTAATTTTAAACCATCAACTTCTGATTCAATACCACATTATATAAAAAAATATTTCTGTTCGTCCTTTTGTTATCTTTTGTACGTTATTTTCATTACTGTTATTTCATTTTGCACCAAATCAATTCGCGTCGAACGTTGTAAATTACATTTTTCTGATACCTGATAGCCATACAATTCACTTTTCAGCGATGTTCCAATCGGTCATAAAATAATAACATTTTCTAGTCATTTTGGAATCCAAACGATCAGGCACTAGGAACACAACCGAGTGTATCAAACCATTAAATGTCCACCTCAACATCAGTGTCATCGCCTGAACCTCCACAACCACCAGAGTCCGATGGAGACCTTTCGTCCCCAACCAGAAGCGCGGCCGGCACCATGCTGGATACGCTTTGCAGCTGCAGCGCGCTTGTGCTGCCACTTACGCCACCACTCACCACTCTGCCCGCCCTAAACGTGGACGCGGCACGCACCAGTTCAGAGTGTACCCCAAGTACGTCCACAGGGATTGATGTGTCGTTCGTCCCTTCTCTCTCATCACCGTCCTCTTCATCGTCTCCTTCGATGATTGCCTCCCCTTCCTCCTCTTCTAAGCTCGCATCCCCATGAGTCATTTCCCCCTGCGGCGATGAGGACGACGAAGGCGGGCTATCCCCCACTGGTGTCCCTGCGGAAGTAACCAACACGGTTTCGAGCACACTGTTTCCACCTCTGGACCCCATTTCCTCGACACTGACGTTCAGTCTGGAACCTTCCACCAAATCGTCGGTGGTGGTATCTGTAGCTGGTATATGAATCTGAAGCGACTGAAGCTCTGGTATATGCGGCCTCACTTTATGCCCTCCGGGTCGATGGGGGTTGCGGCAGCCCCTGCAACGGCACTCCAGGCAGGCTTTGGCTTCGACGTAGCAGGGGCAGCGCTGTCCACAACAGGTCAATTTACCCGGCATCGCTGTAGCATTTCCACAACGACAGCCCTTCTTTTTTGCCTTTGGCTTGGTGTTTACAGTATTCATAGGTTTCTGCTTTGGTTTTTTAAATCCAGTTCCACTCCCTGCAATACTGCCTTCCGTCATCAACGGGCCGCCCACAGAACCACTGCCTACCAGGGAACGTACCACCGCGGGCGTTACAGACTGGGAAACACAGGGAACTGTTTGTGTCAGCTGAGGTTGTGGGGTCATTGGCGATGGCGATGGAGGCGCTTCCGACCCATCGAGGTAAAATATGGTATCACGTGTAGCTTTTCTTTTGATAGTTATTTTATTATTACTTGCATACATAATGGAGTAAAGAGAGGATCCATTCGATACTGTCTTAATGGTAGGTGCATCGCCACTTTGAGGTGAAGAACCTACTCCCACTTGCGTTTGTGTGGATGTACTAGTGGTCGTATAAACACAAGGCAAAATGCTATATGCTGATTTTGACAGACCAGCAGTACTCTTGTATTCGTCTTTGAAGCCAGCTCCTTCTTGGATAAGTTCCACCAAGCTAGAAGTTCCTCCATTAGTTGTAACAGATGCCAAATGCCTATAAATTTCCGTACTTGTAACGTACTCACACAACTTTTTGTAACACTGGAGAAGTATTCTTAATTGCACATTTTCTACGTATTTTCCATAGTTCCGACACCAACTACATGATGGTTTAAGTTTCTTTTTTCCACCTTTACACATTTTACACACATGGTGCTGACAGTTAGTTTCTGTTGGTGTGTATGGCTCTATCAACAAATTACCGCAAACAGTACAGGAAAGGGATTGCCGCAAATACGGTACCAACCTATACAAATCTGACCATGACGAAGGATCACCAGTGTCTGCTTGTAACACAAGTCGGCAAGTAGACACATATAAACTAGTAGCGTTCATAATTTTCCTCTCTTCCACTTAAACAACGAGCTAAACATTTAAAAATTGTGTTTACATCAAGCAAATCAGTACCTGTAAACACTAATGAATACAAAGGAAGCCATACTTTTACGGATGTACTACGCTAGTCAGGTTCAAATTATAATATTATTTTTATGATAATTTTACGTAGCGGAAGTATTGCTCACTTTTTGTGATCAAAGTATTATTTTATTTATTTATTTATTTATTTATTAAATATAATAATATTATATTTAATCTCAAAAACATCTGGGTCTCTTGACAAAAATCAACATCGAAACTAGACAATATACGCTTTCATTTGTCATACCACCTAGCGCGGTATATGTTTCGCTAAATTATCCTAACCGACGGTTTGATTTCTGAAACTGATATTATATACAAAACTATTTATTCCTCTTTTAAAATTCAAATCATAGTTTAAATTATCTTCTACAAATATGATATAATAACATTGCTTTGAATGACGTTTAGGCAACAGATGTGGCGATTTTAATGGTGCTATAATGACGTTTATAGACTATTTAAAAGCTAGACCTAGGATAAATGTTTGTAACCTTAGTTTCATCCATTCAGGAAATATAAATTAAAGTGATACGAAAACTATTTATTAAGTTAAACATTTTTATGGAAGTATAAGCAGTAAACTGGGATCATCTATTACTAGATTAATCACTTGATGGAGATGGTAACCTACAATAAGAAGAATATTAATACTCCGTGTCTTTATTTCCGTTCTAAAATTTGAGGACTGGAATTAGTTGGAACCAACAAGTTTAAAACGAAGGCAGCATTCATGAATCTAAAGGTATGTTCTTTTTATGAATTTATCTAAAATTACTCATGGTGATTTTGTAGTACCGTCAACTGGGGTTACTTTGGCTCAAATTTTGCTCCGTAATTGGAAGAAATTGTTGTAGTTTTGTTATATTTTAGTAATGATTGTGTTATATTATTTTTAGGGTTCTTAAGGAACGATTTAAGCTCAGTGAGCCATACTGCACACGTTACTGTACTTTAAATATGATTTTTAAACGTTTAAAATTTTGGGACAAAGTTACCTTTAAAAGGGGTTACTTTGGCCCACCTATAAATTCCCATTGAAATCATTTACTGGGTAATGTTAACCTCAAATGAGTGCTTTGTTATGTATACGGAACTGTAAAATATAGAAGAAATTCATTTTTTTAAACTTTTTATTGAGAAAATAAGCAAAAAAAGTTTTTAATGCAACTTCATGTGAATTTTTTAATCACATAAGAAAAATATGATAATAACAATTAAAACTAGAAAATGTAAGGTATGTTGAATCCTAAAATCGAATATACAAAACAGAAATAAAAGCTAAACAAAATCACTCATTTCTGGGGCAGAATATAATCCTCTTTTACTTAACAGTTTTGGTGGATTAATTTGTTTTTTGACATCGGACCCTATGTAAACCAAAACATCTATCCTCAATCTTCAAATGTAGCCGTATCAAACCAATCACTCTTTATTCGATTATATCTGCAACCTAAGGGCCCATTTTCTGTCCATGTTGTTCACAAATGTTCTGCCTTGTACACGACAGGGAGGTAACATTTCTCCTTTGGCACTTCCGCAAAGCATGTTGGATGTGCAAGTCTTGAAGGAAGTCCATCACTCGTTCAATATATTTGGAGTTAAAATTAAGCTTATTGCAGGCCCTGGGCCAAAGTTACCCCAAAACCACACCATAACAGACATTGCTTCACATAAAGTAAAATAAAACCAATGTGGCATCACATACGATAATAACAGACTTACGGCATCTTGTCTGTATATTTAAAAACAATTTGGGATAGTTACCATATTTTTAGCGCTTATACTGCTCTGTCGCTAGAGAGAAGTTGTCAGACTTGAAAAAAACAGATACTGAACAAATGACTCATTGATGAGACTGCTGCTGCCTAATGGGTTTAAGATGAACTACTTTACTAGGTGCATAGGTTGATAAGTGGTTCACCCTACAGCAACATGCAGCTGCTACTCCGAAACATTTCACTTAGTGGGAAATAAAAAATTGTCAAACTTTTTTTTTACGTTGGGCCAAACTTACCTTCAATGGGCCAAAGTAACCCCAGTTGACGGTATATGTTATTCTGAAAATATGAAAGTTCACTTGAATGTTAAGTATAAAAGCACTAATTAAGTGACTGTTCTCTTGAATTAAGTAATTGGGAATTGTATTAAGCAAACAAAACCTTAAATGATTATTTGCTAGTCTGATTTTATAATGTTCAAAATATATTTTGGAGGAAGTGACGACTTATCTGGTGTTTTTTCTGGGAATATTAAATGAATCATTTCACGCATTCACTTAGCTCAGTTGTTTATTTAGCTGAGTAAACTTGCAAGAATTCGTCGCATTCACTTTCTTTGTAAGTGTGCATTTAATAAAAATGCAGGCAGAGCAATTTGGAAGTTTATTCCCAGTTCTTTATTTTTTTATAGAACTTGATTTATAAAATGAGTATTCGTACAACATCGCTTTCTCTAGTCTTTCATTTAGAAATGTTTCCAAGATGAAGAGAAATGAGGTTTTCAGTCACAAATAGTTTTTTTCTGCAAAATTTCTTGTTTGATGAAGCTTCGAAATAATTTTGACCCAGCAATGAAGTATATCATTCACATACTGATTATCAGGTTATTCCTTTGCTGATATCAATGTAAATGGCATAGTGTGAATGTACATGATTCTGGAAAGTGAATACATTTTGGCATACAAAATCTCTGAGTATAAAAGAATAGCATAGTTTGAAACTTAATTCATATTTTAAAATAACATATTTAGAAGGACAGGACTATTAAATTGTTCTCATCTAAGCATCTCTTCCTGCATTTATAATGCATTTCCTATGAAATGCAGTAGACCAACAGTTGTTCAATCTGGCTTATGTTATAGACTTTGACATTTTAACTTTGATGAACAGGCATTGTGAAACTTGAGTACTTAAATTTCTGGACTTTAACTGTTTTGGCCAGCACAAGATCTTGCTTGTAAATAATATTATGATAGAAATATTTGATGATTTTATTTATGCTTCCATCTTTGAGTTCACGTAAAATGTTGGTTACTCATTGTCCAAATTTGTTGAAGATTGATTTCACCCTAATTGCAGTTTCTGGTTTTATTAATAGCGCCTGGCCTGTTTCTATGTAAATAAACCTATACAATATTTAACTGAAACTATACCAAATTTTGCCTTTAAAAAACGGGTTATCCATTTTCTTCAGTTGTCCATGCCTACCTAAGTCCAATCAACACAGATAATTAATCGAGATTTTACTATATTGTTATAAATATGTATCTTTGATGAGCTACAAGTTTTTATCATTAAATTTTGAGGTGTACTTAGTGGAGTTGATGCATGCTAAGCACAAAACATAACAGTTAAAAACTGTAATTTTTATATGCCTTTGCAAGATGAAACTTGTCTCATTTAATTTTAAATAAAAATTATTTAAATTATTTTTCCTGTTTTTTACATTGTTGTACATCATTTGAAGGAATTTATTTTGTGCAGTTTGTCTCATGCTCTAGTTCTTAACATTATACAATTAAGTAGTAGCACATTGCAATCCATGAAATGTGCTGGTATTCATCTTTAGAGCTATGCCTCGGAACTTAATTTCTCATATGCTGTTTGCAGAGTTGGATGATAGTATAGAATTAGGAGATTTTGCATTGAATTTCACCATAATATTCCTATTATGATGTGCAATTTTTTGCAGTTGGTATCTAAAAGTTAAGGTACATATTTTGTATGGTAACAATCCCAAATATTTCAATGCATTGCATTGTCAATCGTGCAACATGGTTTTTCAAGCAACATCCTCAGGTGACCTGAAGATGTTGCATTGCAATGGAACCTTGATCATGTTAATGTGAAATTGTTAGTACTGTATATTCCAGTGTATAAGTCTAACTTTGAAGCCTAAAAAAATTTTTCTAAAACTTAGAGTCAACTTATACGACTAACATAAAATGTGAACCTTAAATTACAAATGAATAACATTGATATTTACGAAGACCATTGATCTTTCGGTGGAGGTGATTGCTATTTTGAATCAGCTGTTCCAGTGTTTACATTTTATGACATTTATTGCAGAATATTTATAATAAATAATTTTAATACTGTATTCACTCATGTAATCCGCATCCTCGTGTACCACGTGAACCCCTATTTTTGGACCAGAATGAGGAGAAGAAATAAATTCTTACTTTAATAAGTTGACATCTACGGCAGTGGAAAATTAGAAAAAATGTGGGGATTCCCCATATGTGTGTTCTCTCCATGGTTCCCTCTAAGCTGTGCGGCCACACAGCAGATTTTGAAGTGCCGCACACTAAATTTTTCAAGAGTGCATGATAGTGTGTATTTTAGATATATCGGAAAAGGACCACAACAACCCCGGTGCACATCTTCGCAGTAGCATCGTTTAGGCATGCATAGCAATATTCATTCCGCTCATAGATGAACAAAAAAGGAGGGAACTATGGTTCTTTCCTGGGTTAAAGGAGCGTCAGCGACTCACGATGAATACGGCGAATACCAATGGCATAACAAACTCTTATGAGGCCCCTGTGCAAAATTCAATTTTGGGGCCCCTATCATTAATTTTATCATGAAACATATAGTGTCAGGGTTATTTGGGGGCCCCCTTTGGCTGGGGACCCTGGTGCATTGCACCGGTCTGCTACATGTATGCTATGCCACTGGCGAATACAGATACCAGATGCCAACTTATTTTGGCACAAAGTGTAGGTAGAAACTGATAGTAAATTTTTAATGACAGAACTGCTTTTTTGAGTGACAATAATAAACTTAAAATTCAATTAAAAGGTACAGCTTTAATATTATAAAAATATTACGTCATCTCAGTGTTGAGGATACACCAACAGTAGTATAAACCGTGCATTTAAACCCTAAACATTTCTTGGTCGTGTAGATATACGTAAAATTCATAGAATTCTTCATCTTTTGCAAGTATAAATGTAGACATAAGCGTGTTGCAGTAAATTTACTATCGAAACTCACAATTTTTAAAACTTGGTCAGAAATCTCATTTTTTACTGACACTTTGGGAAAAAAGGTGCATGAGATACACATTTGCTATATTTTATTGAATTTCACCACCATAGAGATTGATTGTGATCACTAGGTATAGTTCATTTTGATAGCATCATTAGCAACTGACATCAGTCGAATTATAGGAAACTTTATTTAGTGGGTCAAGCTCTCCAAGAATAACAGTTTCTTATTGGTTGAAATTAAAACATCTGTCACATGGAATGCTCAAGAAGAATAGCACGGACTCTAAACAATATTTATATATATTTTTTAATTGTTTATTTTTGTTTTGTTAAAACTTGGATTGTACATGACTTTGATTTTGTCTGAAAATGGTTTCATGAAAAATATTTTTAAGTGAAAAAGTGGGGGTCGACTTATACGGTGAACATATGCCTGAACATGTATTTTCATTCAAAAAATCAGGGGTCGACTTATACGTCAGAATAAATGGTATTTGTTTCTTTTTTCGTCATCTGAAATGGAAAAATTTTACAAAGTTGTGCAGAACATTATTATTGTTATCTTTTTAAAGATCGAGTGGAACTCGGTTATAACAAGATCCAAGGGACTGAAGAATTATGCTCATTACAACCGTTATAGTAGGTAAACAGTATATACCAATGTATTTGTATAAGTTATACAAATAACAATGAAGAAAAATAAAAATATCTTCTGATTACATTGTTAAAAAGTTGATGTAATTATACACTAATTAGTTCAAATACAAAATCATTTCATTATCGAAAAAGTCTTTTAATGCCATACATATTTTTATTATTTTAAATTTCAAATTAAAAAATTGCAGATGTCATGCAGGCTTTTCTATTTGATCGGTTGTTGACTTTTTTAATGTTTTTTAAAGCACCTAGATTCTTTGTCTATTACTAACAGCTTTCTTTTTTTGTTACGCTCATGTTTGAACAAATCAGGACAGTCATTCGATCTTTGGATAGTTTTCCACCTGTGCACATTTCACCATTAAACTTGTGAGTCATGTCTGGGGCAATCAATAGAACAACCAGGATTCATCAACATTAAAAACGTCACTTTCACTGTAACCATTTCTTAATTTTGACTACACGCTTTCTACCCAGCCCTTTGTTTCTTCGATAAAGATAATTCTTAGCATCTCCTATGGTCGCACTGCTACATCTGTCATTAAAATTCTGATATCTCTTTCTTAAACTGTAGGAAGAATTGACGCTTCATTATGCTGCTTTAAAAATTTGCTCGTTATACCCATGAAGGTCATAACTACCATGCTAGTTATAAATGTGAAATTTTACTCTTCAAATATATAGTATTTCCAACCATTTATTTTTTATTTGCTCGCAATATCCGTGCGCATTATAAACAAGTTACTCTGTGTGTGTGTGTGTGTATCTATAATATATAGACGCTTCTTACACATGATATATATATATATATCATATATATAGGAGGATACAAAATTATGAGGCACTTCCAGATGTGCTAGAAACTTGAAATTTTGTAGGATTATAGGTTTTTAGTCACAACCGAAGGAAAAAATCCAAAACTGTCAAAATTCCTATATTGAGGGGCTATTTTGGCCCCTTTTTGCCCCATTTTTTGCCCATAAGAAAACGTAAATTGGTGTAGAGGTTTTTATATTTGCATTTTAAAATTACTTCCCCTCAAGATACGAACTCGAGACTTAAACTGTCGGATAGGATATAAATTGTAGTTTCTTATTTTTGAAGACAGAATTCAAATCCGAGTAGAATTAACGTAAATTTATACTTTTTATCGCAAAAAAGTGGTAATTTTTCTTGCTCTAACAATAGGCTTCCTAGCTTTTATATGGGTAAGGTTTTAATGGGAATCCGAGGCATATATTTTATTGCCTTTAATGTTAAACTATACCTAATGAAGGAATTCTGATATTGTAATAATCCCTATTTTTGGGGCTGTTTTGCCCCAGTATTGCTCCATACAAGAACAAAAATTATGAGACAGCTCCATATGACGTAGAGACTTGATATTTGGCCTGGTTATAAAAATTTTATTGCAACCAAAGATAAAATAAAACACTGCGAAAATTCCAAATTATAATGGCGGTTTTGCCCTATATATGACCCATACCAGTGTGAAAAGATACGGCAATTCCTAATGAGATACAAACATGAAATTTGGCAGAATTATGGGTTTTTAGTTACAACAGAAAAACGAAATCCAATACCATTAATATTCGAAATATTAGCGACTGTTTTGCCAAATAATTGTCCTTTGTGACGAATAAAATTATAATGCTCTTCTAAATGAGCTACAAAGTTGAAATTTGATACAGTTATATGACTTTGTACAAAATTCATTGGGAATAATTTAAAATTGTAAATATGCTAAACTTTAAAAATGCTTGCAAAATGCAAGCACACATTAACTAGTATAGATATATATATATATATATATATATATATATATATATATATATATATATATATATATATATATATATAAATGCTTAAGGAAAAGGAAAGGTAATAATAAGGTGGCAACAAGGTGTTGGAGGAAGCCCAGTGGACACTTACCTAGATTGAAGAGCCGCTGGGGGTGCTGAGGACACACGAA
Organism: Uropetala carovei; assembly: GCA_036926305.1. Lineage (NCBI taxonomy): Eukaryota > Metazoa > Arthropoda > Insecta > Odonata > Petaluridae > Uropetala > Uropetala carovei. The sequence continues at coordinate 2,402,661 of JAXCHB010000172.1, read as the reverse complement.
AAACACAAAAGAACAAAAACGACACAAAAATGGAGCTTTCGGGCTGACGCCCTTCTTCAGCGATGGAGAAACATATACTGTTTAAAGTGACACACTGGGGGGGATATGGGGAGGGGGAGAGGGGTAATGAGAGAAGTTCGGGGATACGAGGAGGCGGGTAGGAGGGACGGCCAATAGGGTTATTGGAGGTTAAGACCAGGGGGGAGAAAGAGTCAAGGAGAAAGATGCAGGCTAACTCCCACTGTCGAAGTAGGGGGGCGGGGGTATCATCCGGTAGGGCACGGGTAATCCTTACAGTAAAGCAATTATTAAAGGTGGCCTGGTGTAAATTGGCGTGAGAAGCCACCGGAAGGGGACGGTATTTACGCTGTTCCGGTGGCCATTAATTCTAATGTTGAGGGGGTTACTGGTGAGGCCAACATAAAAAGCAGGACAGAGTGTGCAGGTGAGGAGGTAAATGATGTTCCTCGTAGTGCAATTACTTCTGGAGGGGATGGGGTAGGTGATGTTGGAGGAGGGACTGGTGAATGAAAATGAGGGTGGGTGGATGGGGCATGTGAGACAATGGGGTTTGCCGCAGGGTTGAGATCCTGCAGCGGATGGAGGGTTGGGAGTGGGTAGTTCTTTCTTCCACAGGATATTTCCCAAATTGGGAGGCTGGCGGAAGGAAAGAATGGGGGAATTAAAGGGGGATTGGTGGGAGGTGGAAGTAAGAATTGGGTGGGCAGCATGAAGGATTTCCTTGAGGACCTCGTGGATCCCGGGGTGAAAGAGGGTGGTAAGGGTAAGGGAAGGGGTAAAATCGGGAATAGGAGGAGTGTGAGGGTGGTGTTTAGTGGTTACCGGTGTGATTGCCCTCCAGATCTGGTCACGGATCAGGCCCGGTGTGTAACTGCGTTTTAGAAGGGCATCTTCGAGGATGGAGTTATATATTGAGAGAGACCTCCTGTCTGAGCAAATCCTCCATCCTCGGCGGGCTAGGGCTTATGGAATCGAGGTTTTGGTGTGTAGGAGATGGCAGCTTTCAAAGTGGAGGTATTGAAGGCTATTAGTGGGGTGAATTTTGGGAAGAAGGTGGGGGTACGGGGATTCTTGGGGATCATCACGGCGATGGCAGAGTCAGTGAGGCCTTCCTGTTTTCCTGCGGAATGAAGATGGGAGGAAATTTGGGAGGAGTGGAGGCTTGTGGGGTTGGAGGTGAGGGGGAGATAGAAGGTTTCGTCGGAAAGCTGGCGCTTGGCTTCTTCGTTGTATTGGGTGCGATCCAACACAACCATGGTGGTGCCCTTGTCCGCAGGGAGGATAATAATATTTCTGTTATGTTTCAGTGTTGAGATGGCATGTCTTTCACGTCTGGTAAGATTGTCCTTGTGGTCAAGAATGTTGGGAAAGTTGGGCTGGGAGATTCTGCGAAGAATGTAATTAAGATATTGTTCTACCGGGTGTTGGGAGGGAAGGGCGGGTGGAATATATTGGGAAGGGGGTTTGAAAACGGAAAAGGTCTGTGGGAGGCCGGGGGGGAGGTTTGGGTGAGCAGAAGGAGAAGGGTCCCCTTTGGGAGGGTTGGTTTTTAGGTGGAGTGTGCGAGCAAAGGCCTGGACGACGGCGAGGAGACGGAAATGGTCGAATTTGGTGGTGGGACAGAACGAGAGGCCGTGGGAAAGGAGTGCTGTCTCAGCAGGAGTGAGTTCGTGGGAGGAAAGGTTTACAATGTCGTCTGGTTTGGAAGAGGTGGAGGTGGTGGGGGGAACAGAAAGGGAATCGGAGTGCTGAAGAAGGGCGTCAGCCCGAAAGCTCCATTTTTGTGTCGTTTTTGTTCTTTTATGTTTTTCGTGTGTCCTCAGCACCCCCAGCGGCTCTTCAATCTAGGTAAGTGTCCACTGGGCTTCCTCCAACACCTTGTTGCTACCTTTTATATATATATATATATATATATATATATATATATATATACTCACACTAGTTAATATGTGCTTGCATTCTGCAAGCATTTTTAAATTTTAGCATTTTTACAAATTCAAATTATTCCCAATCGATGTTGCACATAATCATATAACCGTGTCAAATTTGGAGTTTGTAGCTCATTTAGAAGTGCCTTATAATTTTAATCCTCGTATGGGGCAATAATGGAGGAAAACAGCCCCTAACATTATGAATTTTTACACTCAGATTTTTTCCATTTGTTGTAACTAAAAACCCATAATTCTGCCAAATTTCAAGTTAGTATCTCATTAAGAAGTACCTTATAATTATCACACTCGTATGGGGCCGAAAAGGGGCAAAACCACCCATTAAAAATTGGAATTTTTGCAATTTTACAATTTTATCTTAGTTTGCCGTGAAATTTCTATAATCGTGCCAAATTTCAAGTCTCTAGGTCCTATGCAGCTGCTTCGCATTTTTTGTTCTCGTATGGGGCGGAAAAGGGGCAAAACCGCCCCTTAAAAATTAGAATTTTTGTAATTTTATAATTTTATCTTAAGTTGCAATGATATTTCTATAACCGTGCCAAATTTCAAATCTCTGGGTCCTATGCAGCTGCATCGCCTTTTTTGTTCTCGTATGGGGCAATAATGTGGCAAAACAGCCCATCTCTTTTAAACTTTCTATTTATCAAATATTTGATGAAGTATTTTATAGAGGACTTATTGTAAAAGAAATATGAACAATTACCCTCTTTTGTCACCATTTGTTGAATTTAGCTGATAATTTTAATTGAAGTCGTATAACTATAGCTCACTTGAATCAAGAAGATGAATGAGTTATTTAAAGTAATTACACTGCCCAGTCTAGTTGAAAATAAATATCTTAGTTTCTCAGGTTTGGCAGTGTACCTGTCAGATGGAATTATTGGTCCAAATAAACTTCAATATGAATACAATATTAAATGCCTCATATAACAGAGGGCTGCCATTTTCACAAAATTTTGTAAATGAAAAACAGACATTTCCGTGATTCACATATATTTAGAAGGAAAAATTTGGTTGTTATTTGAGATGTTCGTGTAAAAAAATACATCAACTACTAAGAAATTCAGAGATTATAAATATTTCTGTATGAATAATAATATGTATCCTGTAAATAATATACATTTACACAGGGTCGACGTGAGCCAAGTTAGCGCCCTGTGCAAATCAAAATTTGGTGCCCCTATATATGAATAAGCAAAATTTGGCACCCCCAGTGCTATTTTTCTGGGAAAAAAGGTAGGGATACTCTGTTGTGGATGAGTTCACTTTTGCCTTACTGTCAACAAGTTTGAGGAGGGAGGGGGATTTAAGACAATAAAGCACAGTGGTGGCGGGAGAACGATTCAGCACAATCGAATCCTTTGAAATGATTGATCGACAAAAAGAATTATCGTCCATTTAATGGACTTAACTTGCAATTTCAACGGAGAATGCCTAGTGTCCTAATGCATAATCAACTAAATCGTTTCACCTTTGGTTTGACTCTATAGATCCTTTAGTTCAGTGAGCAATTGAGTCATAATTCTCAAGTGAATGATATAAAGTTCTTCGACTTGAACGATTCGTTCACATGCGTCTTACCTCTGAGGAGTAACGGATTGTGACGTAATAATTATTAACAAACTCCTTTCTTTTTCTGAAGATTGCTCTTAGCACTTCGGCATTACCGTAGCAATAGTACTACAATTTTTACCTTTATAAAAATAAAGGTGGGGGTACGGCATGCTCCTGCATTGCCCCAGAAAAAAAGCACTGGGCACCCCTATATATGAATTTTAACCATTGCAAACTTATAAATATAAACTTAAGACTTCGGCTAATGCTCTCTCTGTTTGATTCCCATGCACACATTTGTAATTCTAGTTGTTTTATTGAATTTAAGAAAACTTTACAAACAACTACAAATGTCATATACAAAAATCCAAAAAAGAACTAAAAAATAATGAACCATTAGCGATCTAGAAAAAGCAAAACATTTAAACAACTGCCAAGGCTATGATAAAGGTGCAAACAAAATCGGAAAAAAGAACAGTGTACAGAAAAGAATTCTTGATAAATATAAGCAGGCATTCTTCATTAACAGTGGATGCCACTCATTAAATTTGGTCATTGGAGACAGTCAGTTGCGTGAACGAATCAGTAAACTTCTTTGGTGTGTTGCAATCTCTATATAATATTTTTTCTCTGCCAGCCCCATGGAAAATTACAAAAAGCATGTTGTTTACTCATTTAAACCACTATGTACAACCAGATGGGTATGTCATATTGATGCGGTAAAAGCTCTTAAATTTGAGTTGAAAGGAGTTTTAACCGCTCTTGAAGATTTGTCTGGAAATACAAATTTAGAATCTTCTGTTCGATTTTTGGCAAAATCATTGGCAGATCAAATTTGTAAATTGGAATTCATTTTCCTGCTAGGATTTGGGTATGATTTACTCTTCCAAATCAATATTTGTAGCGTGATGCTTCAAAAAGAAAGTATGGATATAGGAAGTGCAAAGGAAACTAGTCAACTGTAAATATTTTGTTGAATCTATTAAGAATGAAGAAAGTTTTGAAAAATATTTTAACTTAGCTAAAACTGTAGCCGATGATATAGGTGGGGAAACTGAGTTTTAAAAAACGGTAGGGAGAAAGAGAGACAGGAACCATCAAGATCTGAATGTTGAACTACGTGAGTACCAAAATGATGATCCCAAAGGATATTTTAAAGAGAAAGTATTTCACGAAATTTTAACAGTTGTTCTAGACACTCTTAATGAGCGCTTCCTGCATATACAAAACTTTTATGGGAAATTTTCATTTCTCATTGATTTGAAAAAAGTACCAAATGAGGAAGAGTTAATGGAAAAATGGAAAAATTTGGAAAACGATTTGACCGATAAATCAGACTTGGATATCAACTGAGAACAGCTCTTTTTTTGAAATAAAAAATATAAAAAATCTCATTCCCCTAAATGAAAAATTAACTTTGAGTTCTTTACATGTTCTCAATTATATTAGAGATCACCAGCTACAATGTACCTAACAAACGTATGGAATGCACTCAGAATCTTTTTAACTGTACCTGTTACTGTTGCTAGTGGCAAAAGATCGTTTTCTAAACTTAAATTGATCAAAACATTTTTAAGGTCTACAATGCTTCAGCAATGCATGAACTCATTGGCGCTGATTTCAATAGAGCAGGGATTCCTTGATAACAACAAAATAAGAAAACAGGCATTAGATAAATTCATTCATAAAAAATTTAGAAGAAAATTTTATTAACTGTAATACGCTTGACAGCTGTAAGATGTTTTGAAAGTTTGTATTTCATAAATAAACAAGTTATTTTTGAATTAATCATTTTATTTTCTTGATGTTCAAGTGTTAATCTTATTGAAGGTCTCTCTCTACTGACTGCCTTAAGACTGTATCTGCAGCTAAGTGTGCTGGGCCTATTAGAAAACTTATCTTGTGCCCATTGTCCTTTCAGGCTTCAACTGTGGTTATGAGGTTCGCCCAAGTTTTCAAGTTCTCTATTCATCTTTTAAATAAATACCAAGATATCTCGGCTCTTTTATCATGATGATCGAAACTATTTGACAAATACTTTCCTTCAGCTTTGACACACTACGTTTTACATCATAAAAAATAAACCATCTTTTAATAGAAGAAGATCCACAAAATAACATCTAGTGGATGACATGTTTTGTAGCTGGCACAGCGCCCTCATCTGCCAAGATGTCACACTCAAAATTAGAGCGGTAAAACGACCATTTTGTTGTTAACATAACATGTTTGTATATGAAGAAATCAGTGCCGTAAATGGAAATTTGGCACCCGAGTAGCAATCATGAAGCGGTGTTCCGTACCCTCACATTAAAAGTCTACTTAAAATGTTTATTTTCCATGTTTGGTACCCCTTGGATTTCGTCGGCGGTAGTGGATGGTGAATGGAATGGCGCCCCGAGATCAGTGGTGCCCTGTGCTGGAGCACTTGTCGCACTACCATTCTGCTGGCCCTGCATGTACATTCCATGAAATTGTTCCATAAGTAGGTGTGTACATTAATATACATTGGGTGAATCATAAAAATGCACTACTTATTGTGAGACTGAATGCAAGAACTAGCTGTAGAATTGAGTTGCAATGTACAGTATATTTATATTTTTTCTTTAAATGTGCCTTCTGCTTCACCAAATTTGTTCATTTCCACATAAATGAAAAATGTGACACAACAGCTATTGACTTCAAACAAGAAAACCAACTTCTTACCTCTGAATTGTGTAGTTTTAATGAATGTAGGTATTTTTGGCACAACAAAGAAAACAGGAGATTGGGAAAAATTGAAATGCTTACTAAAAGATTTCCAAATATTGTTGATCATGGTGACCTACTCTTTCTTAATTCTGAGTTCATTGCCTACACTCTCTGGAATCAGTCCCAATCCATTGTCCGTTCAGACTATGTATATTGACACATATTGGTACAAGGTGCCACAATATAAAGAAGATGGAAAACCACAATTTGCATTGCTTTGCAAACTTTTAAAGGTAATGCTTATACTTCCTCATAGCAATTCTCAAATGGAAAGAGATTTTAACTACTTGAATCTTATTAAAAGTGCATGCAGGTCTGCACTCGAACCACCAATACTGGTTGCTCGGATTGTTTTCAATGCATTTTTGTTATTTACTGTATATTTAAAACTTGAATACATTTTTTAAAACTCTCTATACCAGGGGTGCTCAGACTTTACATGCTTTGGATCTACTTATCATTTCTCACTTATGTTGCGATTAGGGATTGCAATCCTGGGATTCCGAATCCCAGGATACCGGGATCCCGCTAAATATCCAAGTCCCAAAATCCCGGGATTCTTATCAAGGAAATCCTGGGATTTCGGGATTTACAAATATTTAATATTAGTAATTTTTGTGCTGAGATTCGCTGTTTTAACATATCAATGATTCAATTCTATAGCGAGACTAATCTCAAAATATTATTATTGTATTTATATTAATTGCTAATAAAGAATTATCCAGCATTGTTCGGCTTCAAGCTTATGTATAAATGAACCGAAAAAGTTTCGTTAACGAATGAGCATTCACAATCCTTTGCTTCGTCATTTGGATCTTTCTCTGCTTCTATACACCAAATTAGTTGGTCCTACGAATTCTGTCATACATCGTTTTTTAGGTCAGTGGTTTCCCAACTGGGGCGTTTAAGATTTGGCTGATACAATATCACTTTTGTCCTAGTCGTGAGACATACGTTGCACCGCTCTCAAATTCCATTCTAAAGGGGTCAGATCTTTTGCTTCCTTGCTTACCTTTAGGCATTAATCACATACATACTCAAGTACCCTCAACGAATCTTCATTTCAGTTTAGTCCGACTATATTTAAGATGTTTTTGTTTACGTTAAGGTATATTCTAACTTTACGCTCGAGTTCCTATAGTACCGCTTTGGGGCAGTTTAATATTTCTTTCATCTCTTGAGCTCAAGTGCTGTATCTCTCATATACCCTTAACGAATTTGTATCTTTTTTATTGGTTATGTGGCTTTGAGATCTCTGTGAATATAATGTAGTATTTTTTCATTTTTCTTTCTCACTGGTTCCGATAGCATCGCACTTCATAGTCAAAAATCTGCTCCAGCTCTAGTGAGTTGAAAATATTTTTGCTCTTGTGCCGGTTGGAGAAAGGTTGGCCAGGTACGTCGGTACAAACAAAAGGAACTACTCTGTCAAACGCTTTGCTCACATTTAAGATAGAACGCTTGTTACTGCTAGTTGGTGGCATTCTTTGGTGTTGCTCGGCCCAACATCTACGTCGCTGTTTGCCCCTTGCGCTTTATAATATAAGAGCACTTGATGATACAGTGAAAGTGTAAATTGAATTCGTTTTCGTATAGTAGCATACAGTAAAACCACTGGCGTTTTATAAGATAATAGTATGTTTTATTATTATTGTTTCATCTGTGTTGCTGTCTTCTACCTTCACTTATTACAGTGAAGCAGTTTATATGCGTTATGGAAATGGGATAAACAAAACATTAGTTTCTGTAGCTGAAACCGTGGTTTTAATATTTTTATAAAATTTAATAAAACGGGATCAGGATCCCGGGATTGGAAATTTAGAATCTCTAAATCCCGGGATTGTGAAATTCCTCCGGGATTGCAATCCCTAGTTGCGATCGACCTTCCATCTTCACCATTAAAAATTATTTCGATCAAGGAGGAGGGGGGGCAGGGTGGTTTGAAGTGCTGTATTTAATTAAATGTCATTTGGGCATCAGGAGTTAAACCTTGGAGATATGTATCAATATCCACTTATGTGATGATCGATCGTCCATTTCCACTCCTAAAAATTCTTTCAAGTGAGTCAAAAAAGTTTCAGATATCTACCTAAAACAAGTTGGCAATCGTCTTCAGCACCACTGCTCTATACCAATACAGTTGATTCATAAAGCAGGATAAATATAAAATTCATCAAAAAAAGCAGGATTAAATTTCGTGTACAGGGCTATGCATAAACAGTTGTGAATAATTTAAATTCAAAATATGCGATGCAAATGTTGAAAATATTGAAACCATAAATTTGTATATTTTTCATGAAAAAACCAAGATACTATTACATATTACAATATTTTACAGTATATTTTGATGTCAGTAACAGAATTTAGAAAAGAATTGGTGGCAACCCTGCTATAACACAAAATGAAAAATTCCTTTCCTTCAAGGAAATATTCTCTTTAAAGTACCCTAAAGTCTCATGTATAATGTGCATCACTGTTCTGTGAGCCCAGAATTTTCATCTGTAATGTGTGACATGAAGGAATAGTTCCATAAAAGTTTTCCTTTTACAGCTATCGTATATGCTTATGTACTTTCAATTATGATCATGAATCCATTGACATTTATATCTATCTCTATTTACATCTTCTCCTGAAATTTACCTGATTGGTGGGTGGCAGGGGGTGCATAGCATCAAACCTATCTCAAAGACTACCTATCTCTTCTTATTATGATCTCTAATCATTCTAGGAAAAATGATCCTCCATAATGTTCCATCCTACAACATTCAGTATTTAGCAACATACCAACACATATTGGAAAAGAGCAGACTAGAGAATAAAAAAGAGCATCATACTAAGGAATGTAGTGTCATCCCCAAATAATTAATGAAAGATAGGTCCTACAATAGGCATGTAGAATTAAAGTCACTTTTGGTGTTTATAAATAGATTCAATACTTATAAATATTTATATATTCTTATAAATATTTTAGAGTGTATGTGTGTGTGTATGTGTGCATGTATGTGTGTGTGTATGTTCTTCATACGTTTTTACACCGTTGAAGCTATCGAACTCAAAAGTTTCATGGGCCACCCTATGGACCAAAGGAAGAACTTGGTCTAGGTTTGCAGATCGTGGGGTCTCTTATACCCCATGGGGTAAACAAAATACTATTTCCATAAGAATGCATGGGAAAATATTAACTTACGGTCATGGGAAATGGCTTATTTTATGCACAAAAGACTGAATATTTTAAACCTGTTCATGTTTTGTTGTATTACATGTTAAATTGCTCAAAATTTTCCTTTAGGTGCCAAATTTATCAGTTTAAATGGTTATTTTCCAGGCGGCACAAAGCTAAATTTCTTAATTGTTGTCCTCTTCAAAGTTAGGGATATCCACGTAAAGATTAGCTGGCCATACACGGGCAGACTTTTGGAAGGACCTGGTCCGTGGCGGACTAGGTCCTTGAAAAAGTCCACCCATTAGTGGAGGACACCGACTCAGGTCCTCTGTGCTCAAGTCCTCCGTGTGAAATCAGGCGGAGTGGGTCCTATGGATCAGGTCATCCGTCCTCCAATAATGTAACAGGACCCCTCCACATGTCTACAGCAGGCCTGTGAATCAACCTCTGTTATCTGTCATCTTATCATCTGTTCTCTTCGCGCATTTACACATTGTTTACCTACGGGTCTTTCATCGCTAGCATGTAATAATTTAGTCCTTTATTGTTGTTTTGTTATATTTGTTGTTTAGTTGTGTATGTTATTCACTTGAGTGCGAAAAATATAATCATGGAGTGGAACAAGTCTATAACAAGTGAGTTTATAGAACTTTACAGAGTTAAACAATGCTTGCAGAAACTCGGTTCAGAGAAGTACAAGAACAAAAAGGTGATCGAAATCTGATCCTGACATTCTTAAGTAATTTTTCAAATCACTCAGCTCATTAACTCTTAATTCTTTAAGTAAAGGCATATGCTCAAAAATTTCTCTTCTGGCAATCCAGTTTTTCATCCACTTCATCCGGTTCCTCCTTTTCGATATGACATGATAATATTCAGCAAAAAACCCTGCCGCGGCTATGGCAATTGTTTTTTGAGACATTTTATTAAATAGAATATTAATATTATGTTTCGACAGTAGCTGGAAGAAGGCAGCTAAGCTACTGAGGTCCGCCACTAAAAATCCGCAGGTCCTTCAAGACTGCCTGAAAGACCAGCGGACCCGGTCCTGAGGGACCAAATCCTTCAAATACGGCGATTTCTTTCCCACACACGAACGGACCTAGTCTGCTGACTGATTAGCTCCGCTATACTCGAAGGATTTCTATTTTTACATTAGTGGGCGCAACGAAGGACTGAGTCCAACGGACCGAATCCGCCGCGGACCGAAGGGCCTGATCTGCCGGACCAGGTCCTTCAAAAAGTCCGCCCGTGTATGGCCAGCTATTAATGCAAGGAAAATCCACACCATGGCACGCTGTAGAGGAAGAATAGCTAACGCCAAGATAAAGGGTACAAATGGATTCATGCCTAAATATAGTCTATGAATACTTTTGAAGTGAGTCAAATGATTTTTAAGGAATGTTAGAATGTTGTTATCTTTTACCATTAACATTGAAAGATTTATCGCAACGTAAATCGAAACATCTACTTACATTTGTTCGGTAACCAAGATTTACGTTTTGGCTAATGGTATTGGCATAATCCACATAATTTTATTGCTGCCTTAAAGGCTTCAGTGCATCTATCCATGTGAATATTAAGTAAGAGGTTAATGCATAATTGTATAAATGGTAAAACTTTACAATACAATACGTAAAGTAGTAAATGTTAATGTAAGCATCACTTGCATAATTAAGGAATGGGGAACGTTTGCCCCAAGCAATAAAAATCGTTTGCTGCTTAAAAGAAAACTCTTTCCCGAGCGAAGCCGGGTGTTTCAGCTATTATTAAATAAATTCCTTTATATATTAACAACTTTTATATTAACTTACTGCAATATATATAGGTAGGTAAGTTTTAAGACACCACAAATAATGTCTAATAACTTGAGAACGGCTGCATGTATTTTAACCATTCTTTCAATTTTAAATAGAGCCACAAATAAAGATGCTTATATGTAATCACCATGCAAAATAATGGCCCGAGTTCCATTCCAGGGACGTTTAATTCCCCCAATTAAATAACATGGGTGGGACCTTCTTGAATTTTTATCTTCTAAACTATAAGTCATAATTATATACTCTTGTGGACATTTTTGTTTCAAATGTCATCCTCTATCTGGCTAAATTTATTAATCGATACCTTACAGATGAGATAAAGGCAAGGGAGAGTAGTAAAATATGGATTTCTTATTATTGGGTTAATGGAAATGGCATCTGTTGACTGTGGAAATTACCACATACTGAACTACGTCTTACTATCAACCCTTAAAAATAATTCCGAATCTTGAAAAATTTATGCCAGTGTTTGGAGATGTACAAAAGACTGCAATTTTTAATTGAAAGTAAAATCATTGAATCAAACTGTTGGGTTGGGTTGGTGTTTCATCTTTATTCTATACACTTCCTAAAAGTTATTTAAATTAAAAAAGTTGTTTATATGTGTGTGTGTATATATATATACCTATATACACACACACACTTGTTTTTATAAATATTGTTATTCCTATTTATAAGTTTGAATATCAGGGCCTATAAATATGAAAAAACCTTTATATCTCTTTTACGTATATGTATTTTGAATAGTCCCCATATTTTAAATAATTTTCTATATATTAATGAATATTTTCTGTATATTTATGAATAAAACTGTAAAATAGAAATTTAATAAATTTTTTCTTAACTTCAGCAATAAAGACACCCTTTATCAAGAAATATAACTATCCCAAAAGTAAGGAAATCATATGCTACACAGAAAACATTAGAAATTATAAGCTATGCTGAGGTATACAGAAATTGTTCTGCAGCTCATTTTTTGGAGGTTGGCGAATCTAGTGTATGTGAATGGTGCTCTCAAAAGACATTATTAAGAGTTTTACCTGCAACAAAACAGGCACAAAGGAAACAACTACAGTTCTGACCACATTTAGAACAGGAACTAAAGGATTGAATTTGTGCAGAGAGGGCTTCAGGAAGGAGGGTTTCAACAGTCACTATGAAATAAGCAAGGAAAATAGCTCATGAAAGGAACATTGATAATTTTTCAGGTAGTAATTGCTGGTGTTATCATATCATGAAGTGAAATAGTTTATCTATTTGAGATGTTACATTAACTGGGCAATGATTACCGGAGGATTGGTAAGAGAAAATGGAAGCATTCCTTGTCTTTGTTGAAAAGGAAAGAAATGGAATCAAACCAAGGCAGCTAGGGGACATGAATGAGGCTCCAATGAGCTTTGACGTGCAGTCAAAATTCACATTTGACATGAGAGGACATTAAAATAAACACTTCAGAGGTTGAAAAAATGTGTTTTACTGTTGTGTGATCAGTAATGCTTAATAGAGAGAAGCTTCTACCGATGGTCAATTACTTCAAAATACTTATGAAAAAACCTTGTATAACATGCACACAAGATTTAGGGTAGTTCTTTCTGGATGAGAAACGGCCTGTGCATTTAGTGTTGGCAAATCAAATTATGCTTAGAACATACAATTTCATGCTGAGAATGAAGTAAATAATTCCTAGAAAACCTACCACTAGCAAAGATAGTTCCTGTGGTAAAGCTTCATAAATATATTTTTCTCTTTATTTTTGGAGATTACAAAATTTTTAAAGTTCTTCTCTACAATATTACAGTAACACCTCAGTATAAGGAAATTGAAGAGATCTAATTATACAACTTTTATACTAACTTGACATGTATGTATGTATTACTTGTTTCAAATCCCAATAATTAATACATTTTGGGCACTTCCATATGAGCTAGGAGTATGAAATTTTGACTGTTTGTAGGTTATGGTATATCCCAACGTAAAAATATGCAAATCTCAGAAAAAAGTCCAGGGTTCGACTCCAGGGGATAATTTCCATTTCCCATAAGACAGCACATAAAAAGTGATTTTTTGAAGTGCAAGCTTCTCTTCTTTTGCAAATTTTAATTGGAAGAAATAGACCTACAATCTTCAGACCTGAACTGTTTTAAAGAAAAATTCATCGATTTTTGCCTTCAATTCGAAATTGCTCAAATTATACATTTTATTCACATATTTTGGGAAAAAACGGCTTTTTAGCGGGATGTTGTCTTAACGACCATGGAATTGTTAATTCTCGAGCTTACATTGTTGTCTTCCTAAGCGTAAGAAAATCATGCTTTGGATGCTTTAATATGATAGAGGGGGTTGGAGGGGAGGAAGGAGAGAGGAAAATAAAAAAACTTACAATGAATTGCCTTTCATTATGACTAAAAACCTAAAAATAAATAAAATACAACTTACTTTTTTACGTTATACAACTTTTATATTAAGGGCATTAAAAACCTACAAATAAATTAAATATAAAACCTTTTTAGTTTATACAACTACAGTAGAACCTCATAAATCCGGCACTCGAAAATCCAGAATTATCAGTGCACTTTTTAAAATTTTTGCCGTGGGTAGCCTAATCCACTATGGAACAATAAACACACCGCTTCGCATCAAAATTCACGAATTCTAGAACTAATTTGACGGCAGAAGTTACATTGTATATGTGAGTGAGTCCAATTGTCAGCTGACCAATACATGTTGGTACATGTTAGGGAGTTTCCACAGTCACATTGTATAACTTGTATACAGTCGCGTGTTCAGATTCGTAGCGATCGCATGTGTTTTTCATTAGTGTGATATTGCTCAAGTTCATATTGGAATGTCTTCAAAAAAGCTGAAAACCCCTCCAGTAGTATTATGAAGCGTAAACATAAATCTCTTTCTACTGAACAAAAAGTAGATTTATTAAGAAAACTTGAAAAAGGTGCTTCAGTTGAGAGACTTTGTGAAGAATATAGCGTAGGCATTTCTACTGTGTATGACTTGAAGAAACGAAAAAGTGAGTTGCTGACATTTTATGCAGACAATGACACTCCTAAGGCTATGAGTAGCCAAAAAACATTACACACTTCCAGGGTCAACGATGTCGATAGAGTATTGCTTGATGGTTTCGACAAAGAAGAAGTGAAGGTGTACCGGTATCAGGCCTATTGCTAATACAGCAAGCAAAGAAATTCCACGATGATTTGAAAATCAATAAAGCTTGCGATTATTCGCTTCAAGCTTCGCCATGGAATACGAAAATTAGCAGTGTCTAGTGAAAAACTTAGTGCCGATTCGGATGCTGCCGAAACATTTGTAGAGGAGTTTATGAAGTTAATTTCGGATGAAAATCTTACTGCAAAGCAAATATATAATGCGGACGAGACAGGATTATTTTGGTGATGTCTTCCTCGGAGCACACTTGCAGCCACCGATGAGGATATGGCATTTGGAGTGAAGGAGTAAAAGGAGAGGCTGACGGTTCTTGCATGTGCAAATGCAGCAGGTACGCACAAACAAAAGCTAACTTTAATTGGTAAAAGTGCACACCCTCGTGCTTTAAAGGGTGTAAAGAATTTTCCTGTCAACTACCGTGCTAATAAACGTGCATGGATAACTTCTCAATTAATGTTGGATTGGTTTGTGAATTATTTTGCACCGGAAGCATGTGCTCATTGTAAATCTAAGGGACTAGGTGATGATTGTAAAATAATTCTGACAGATAACTGATGCATCACTTTTGGTATTGGGTAACGTGCGTGTGGTTTATTTACCTCCAAATTGTACATCTATTATTCAACCTATGGATCAGGGAATATTACGCTCACTAAAATGCTATTACAGACAGCAGTTTATGCAGAAATTGCTTGTTGCTTGCAATAGAGGCCAAGGTGTTGATGGATTTAAAAAGGAATTTAACATTAAGGATGCGATTTGGACTCTAGATAAAGCGTGGACTGATGTACCGGCTGCAACACTGAAAAATGCCTTGCATAATTTGTGGCCTGCAAGCATGTTTGAAGGATGTGATGAATCATCACTACATTTTCTAGGTTTCAGTGTTAGTGACAAAAAGAGACTGGTGTCTGAAATTATGGAATTTGCTAAGGGATCGACGAATAACGCTTTCACAAAGGGTCTGGAAGAAGACGTTGAAAACTGGATGGAAATTGACAATGAAGTGCCTGTAGTGAATCAGCTAACTGACTGAGAAATAGCTAAAATGATTTTGGAACGCGAACGTGAGAATTATGAAAAAAGTGAAAGTGACGGTGATGACAATGCAGCTACAAACAAGCGTTCAATAGACCGTTGCATAGAATTAGTTACTGATACAATATCAGCTTTAGAGCAGTGGTCATGCATCGAATCCCAGGATATGATAAATTTGTACCTAATTAAAGATAAACTTACTAAGGAAAGATTACAATGTATGAAGCAAGCTAATTTGTGTGATATGTTCAAGATAATTTCACAGAAAAACCTTCAAAAAGCTTCCAACACTGAAATTTATGAACCTTGCATTCCCACAACTAAAGATGCTGTCTTGACCTTATCGTCTAGCCATCGAGAGTAGAAATGAGACATGTAAATTGGTAAGTGTGCATTAAATTTGCTATGACCTTATTCCAAATTCGTTCACTTTTTAATGATTCTTTCTTTTATAAGTTTTGGCGTAAATTTTGGATTTTAATGTTATGTATTTTATTTTTTTTACGTATAGGCCGTGATATGGTATGAAGGTGCAGTGGCGTGGCTAATGGTGGATCTACACTTGAGCGACATGGTCATACGACACTGTTGCGTGACCATGGTGTAGGACCAGGCAGTCAAATGTAAACATCATGTCATACGGCATAAGATTTCACGCGACACATGTTTCAAGTTTCCAGATGTTGTCGGTCTTTATCAACGGGATGTCATATGACAATATCATGTGACTGAAGTGTAGACGGGAAGTCAGGTGACTCATTCTATGTTTTCACTGTTCAGTTTCAATATTCAAGGAGTGATCAATGTGAGCGCATGCGTTTTTAGTCATGAGTAAAAAATGGAATGGACCGTAGAAAAGACAAGTGAACTCATTGAACTGTACCCGTCAAAATCGTTATTATGGGACACAGAAAGTGAGTGTTACAGAAATAGAAACAAAAGGCACGATGCTCTTTGTGACATCAGTAAACATTTGGGAGTTTCAAAAGAGGAAGTTGAGAGGAAGTTAAAAATTGTAGTGGGGCAATTTACAAGAGAAATGAAGAAGTTGAAAGAGAAGAAGTCGGGCAAATGAAAGTAAATGGTTTTCTTTTTAGCAATTTTCGGACCTATCATATTTAGTAATTCTTCGAAATCACTGCAAGATATTCGAAAAAAATTTCTGAATCCGTCATTGCACTGGTATTCCAGGTTTAGAGGATCGACTTCATCACAAATTAGATCGGTCATCAAATCACTGCCATTGTATCACGTTCTACTTTTGAGACTCGGACGTACCCAAAACCTCCGCGCACGATATTGTCTTTTGGCTCTTTGTTGTATTACAAATGAAGCAGCAGCGATTATTACCATGTCTTCCTCGTCCCACATATTTTTACAGACTGAGGGCAAAAGAGCATTCAGTCAGACAGAAACTGCTCTCAGATGTAGACACGGACTTGTCGAATGACACTGTCATATGACTTTGTCACGCGACAGTGTCGTATGACCATGTCCTTCAAGTGTAGATCCACCATAAGGGTGGCAAGAGGGCAAGGCGTCTGTTATGATTTATTTAATATTTTGCATGTTTATTTACAAACATTTTGTGTATGTATTTCATATTTTAAAATATTCTGGCATGGTTTCTGATTAAATTTTGAAATACATTATATAGATTACGAAAACCTTTCTTTTGTTTTATCCAGCAATAGGCCGATTTGCCCCTGGATACTTAGGCTATGTGCAACATTTTCAAAAAACCTGAATTTTCTAAAATCCGGCTTGTGCTAGGTCCCGAGGGTGCCGGATTTATGGGGTTCTACTGTATTATGTTAAAGGCACTAAAAACTTTAAAATAAATTAAATTTTGACATGTAGTGAGTGTCATTTGTAGTGATAATATTTTAAATTTCCGTATTAATAACATATCTAGTATTAGGATACTAATTAACGAAATTTGAACACATCTTAATATAAAAGTTACGTAGATTTTGCAAAGCTGATCTGATGGATCAAGAAATTAAATACTAAAGCATGGTAAACGTAATATCAAACATCATCATCCCAAACGTCAGTGGCACCATGGGCGTCGGCAGGGGGGAGCAGTTGCCCCTCCACCCTGGCAATGTGTAAAAACCTAAATATTATATTAGATATTAGCGGAAGTGCCCATTGAATTTCAACGGATTTACTGAATCTAAAACTTCAACCGTATGAAATCTAAACATCGAAAGAGTAAAATAATACATAGTTGTAACCTCACGGCCGCCCGTGTGCAAGTCTCTCATTGGCCGCCCCTGTGCAAGTCTCTCATTTCTCACTATTTTTAGGTGTTCTTTAAAAAAATAAAAAAATGCCTTATGGTTTGATAAATTTCTCTAGCCAATAAATATGAAAGAATACACGGCATATTATAATATAATCCATATTACTGTAAAAATACAGTACGTGTCTGACGATAAATAGGCCACCCCCGTTGTTTGGCCGCCTGTGTGCATCACACAGTTGCACATATGGACGGTTGTAACCGTCGAATAAGGCAAAAACGAAAATCGGTCCATAATTAGGTATTTCGATGAATGAAGGAAAAAACTTGCACTCTGAAAAATCGAAAATTACATGTATACTTATGGGAAATAATTGTTGAATTAAGCACCCCTTCCCCCCAAATTTTTTATCGCCATATATCTTACGTTACTTGCAGGATAAAATTATATACCTATGCGAAGTTTTGGGTGAAACCTTTAACGGTGTGGATTTCTATAGCAGGCAGAAAAAACGGAATTTCACTTTTATATACATAGATCATATCACTTTCGCCAAATTCAGCTTCATTTCTTGTGTAATTATGCCTTTCTGAAATGTTAACTTTTATGTCTTGTAAGCAAGGACAACTGCGAATGTATATTTGTCTGTGATTGAACACTGACCCTGATAAATGTACACCAGATGCGTGGGCCTATTTACGTTAATAAACATTAAAAATATACAGTATAATGATTTTACTTATGAAAAAAGTAAGATTCCAGTATTCAATAGACGAAAAAAGTTCAATTACTTTGGTCAATCGTTATAAACGCTTCCCACAGGCTGTTTCCTGAATAATTATCAATGTCTATTTACGTTTCTATGTATAAAGATGAATGTCCTGCTTTCTAAGTCACAAAAGTACAATGGGATGAGTTTAGCAATTAAAGGACACAATGTAACAAAAAGAAAATAGAAAATTAAAAAACAATATATTTTGTGTTTACCTCTCTAATTCCATAATGGATAAATGCATTTAAAACAAATTAGGTAATTTCAACTCACAACTAAATCCTTAATTTCCTTAAGTCGTTCTTAACCTCTATTTTCGACTGGGTGTGGCCAGCGAAGGGGGCGGAATTGAGCTATGTGGCCCACGATGTTTGCAGAAATGGATCATGTGGCCCTCGGGCAGAAAAGTTTGAGCACCACTGGTCTATACAGTCATCGGTAATATCAGTCCTTACGTTTCGGGATTTAATGGGAAAAACCTCATGACTGCAGAACTAGTCAGCAAATCGGTAGCCAGGTATTCAATAAAGAATTGCAAGTGAAGGCAATAAGGTCTTTTTTGGCGGTGTAAGGAAGATGCAGTAGCAGTTAATAAGCAAGTAATCTCTTTATATATATTTCATATTCCCTGGGCGAAAAGGAGGGGCATATTGTTTGATTCAAACATGACGTTAACTTTGTAGCTCTGATACTTAGCCACTGTAGCACATTAGTTTTTAACTTTTCCTTTGGAAATGCCATTAGAGTTTGGTACCACTTTCTTCTTCAGCAGTACTGCAGTTTGTCGTAATAGGACTCATTTCTGTGATTCCCTATGGCTCGTTCGTTACCAGCTGTCAGTAGCGGAATCCTGTCGTATGCTTGGTTTTTAATAAAATAGTTTGCTGGGATATTGACAAGTGCTCTCACGTAACTTTTCAGTGATTTATTATTTTGTGGTAATAATTTAAACATTTTAAATCTTTTTAAAATTAAGTTCTTTCCTTTTACCTATAGGAATGGAAAAAAATTAACAGGAAGGAACTTGTAAGTTCAATGAACTTTTTCCTTTCCTGAAAAGAACTAAAATATAAGATACTGTTTGTTGCAATGAGTTTTCTGTCTTCCATGGTGGCAGTTATGATATCACAAAACATTTAGCAACAGAAAAGCATGAGAAAGTAATGCCGCTTCCTGTGCTAACTTAGAGAATTTCTCCCAAAAAACTAATTTCGCTGAAAAGGAAAGACAATTAGCAACAGCAGAAGGACTATTTTCGTTTTATGTAATTAACCATAATCAAAGTTTTCGGTCAATAGACTACATCCAAAATCATACAAAAATTGCTTGAAAAAATGTTTTCATGTGCCAAACATTCATTGTCGTTTGTTTAAGGTGGATATTTTAAATATATTATAAACATGCAATATTTATATTGGACTTTAATTGTTTCTTAAAAATTAAGATGATTAAAAGATTAATACATATTTGTGTCGAAGTATTTAGCCAATTGGAGTGGATTTTAACCAGTGTATGGAATGAGCCAGAATGCACCAGAATGCCACTCAGGCTCGTCACACGTGTCGATGATACCGTTCCATTTCGTCAGACATGTAGAAATACCATCCCTTAACCAGAGTTCCGTTTCATAAAAAACTCCATTCCACTACCAATACAAGCGTTCCGTTTCATAACATTTTCCATTTCAAGATTTTAACCTGCATCAAGGGAAAGACCAATCATCACGTGTGGAATAAATTAGTCATTTAAAATATACTTTAAATTAATTTCAAGAGGATATTCAGTACAGTGCTAATATAATTCATAGTGATTCATTGGTGCGCATTTGTGGTCAGATGAGGGCCTGTTAAGTAAAATTTTCCCGGGTTGGAAAAAATTGCGTCCGCCCCTGGGTGGTAGGCATTTTTGTGTTTTGTTCCCCTTTGCAAAATTATCTGCCGATGCCCTCGAGTGGCACATTTAGACATAGGCACACGTAGGGTGACCACATGTCCTGTATTTTACGGGAAGTCCTGTTTTTCGAAAAATTTTTCCTTAAATGTCCTGTATCCCACGTAAAATCAATACGGGATGCACTCTGTCCTGTATTTTTTAATAGTCCCATTTTTTTGAAGGATCTGTCCCGTAAAATCGCCAAACATGTGTGGTCACCCGAGGCACGCACCTAGGAGTTTAGGAGTCCCAGCACACAAAATTTTCTAGCAATAGGAACCTCATAATACCACAGTGCCTAGGGGCCTCAACTGATGTAAACGCGCCACTACCAAACGTCAAACATTCCTGTAGATTTATGATCAGCTGCCTTTACTTAATAAGTTGGTGTAAGTGTATAAATGAATGCAAATAACATTATGTTCCTTCACGTAACTTGATGTCCCATATTATTGTGTATATACGGCACATATTTGTCAAATAAAGCATAGGTGAAAGTATTGTATTCATGAAAAAAATCAAATTCGAGGTTTCAATGAAAATACATGTTTTGATGTCCCAGCAGCACACTTTGATTATTTTCACGGTGATGTCTGTGTGTAGGTATGTGTATGTATGGGAAAATCAGCTAATTCTGTGATATGGCTAATTCCGTGATAGTTTAAATAAAGCTGATTCACGAAATTAAACCAGCGTCAGGAAGCAGCTGTGGTGCATGATACTTGTAGGGGAGGTATAGTAGAAC
Source organism: Uropetala carovei (assembly GCA_036926305.1). Taxonomy (NCBI): domain Eukaryota; kingdom Metazoa; phylum Arthropoda; class Insecta; order Odonata; family Petaluridae; genus Uropetala; species Uropetala carovei. The sequence goes on along the minus strand of JAXCHB010000172.1, from coordinate 2,381,487 downwards.
GTGCTGGTGTAATTTCATGATAATGCACATTAGGAACAACAATATATCTGCATGTGTTTTAATAGTCCTTAAGGTTCTTAATATCATGGAATTAGCCGAGTTTCCCCTATGTGACAAGAATTTTGTAGGTGCTCTAGCTCAAAAACTAATAATCAGATCAGCACAAAACTTTATACCAAAGATTTTTTATTAGCAATTGAAGATCTGAAAGGGTTTTGACTGCAACTGCTCAACCGGGAGCGGAGGTTTATTCTTGTCGTTTTTCCTTTTGTTCCAATTTCGCCCTTTAAAACTCAATTTATGCAAATATTTGTTATTATAAATGTTGTTGACGATGTAATTTTCTGCAAGTTTTGTTTGGATGATTTTTTTTTATAAAACCGATAATTTAAGAGATATTTCGATTTTTCTTTTAAATGTTAAATACATCACTAATTGATAGTTGTTTCCGTTGCCATGTTAAAATTTTCTAAATGTTGATAGCATTGCGGATGTTTCAAGGGTAATTTTAATAGTGGATCGATATTTTGATATCTATAGAAACAGCTAACAATTTTCTTTACCTTTTGTTATTTCAAAATAAAGATTATTGAAATTTTTAAAAAATTATTCATGAGTGTAATTGCTGATAATTATTCCTGAGAACATTGATCTCGGGAGCAATTATATTCGTTACTCTGTATGGAGAAAGTCATGTGCTGGACACAAGATTTTTTTTTTACACAATACTAGAAAGGTTTCCGAGCGTTTCTCAGTATAGCATGTGAGATCAGTTCCCATTTAAAAGCATAGACCTCTTTTCTATAGTATTTAGCATTTTCCATTGTTACAAACCAATAAAATTACCTTTTATCATCGCCAAAAACTAAATTTTATGCTAAATCAACACCACCTAGATATAAGGTCTTACTACTGAAATGTGACGTCATATGTCAGAGGCCGAGAGGAATATAGCCTCCGTTTGCAAAGTTTCTACCTTTACGTTGCCTTGAAGAACTTAACTTTTGAAAGCGAGAGAAATATTGATTATTAATCATTATCGATAATTGTCTTACGATAATCAAACTTACTTCCGACTAGTTAATCACAAGGATAAACCAATTTTCGTTTTCCAAAATCCGTAAAATGGTGTTCCTTTTTAAGAATCTGTGTTAGTGAATTTTCACCAAAGACGACTGCTTTTCAGTTGCAAATGAGTTGTTAAACATTTACATATGAGAGTATCATAAGAAATTGACTTCAAGAGCAGTAATTTTGTGGATTTATTCAATAAAAGTAAAATTCACTTAATAAAAGTTCCATTTCGTATATGAAACATGGCTTCCTTTAGTCAATATTTCCCTTAACTATAGACGTCTAACTATTCCTTCTCTAAAGTGAAGCTTAATTTATGAAAGTATTGACATAACCTTGAATAATTCTATAAAATACACAGGAAATTAGGAAAACGTGATATATTACAAGCAGTGAAGATACAACAGTAAATATGTTCAGTATACATTTTTATTTATTGAATGTCATTAATTTTCTCTTTAACACATTGCTATATTTATCACATTTTTTCTGGAATAGTTTTTCAGGAAAACACTTCATGAACACATTACAATTTTCTTTATACCCTCTACAAATGAATGATCATTATCACATATTGTTCTATTTACATGGCCATCCATATACAATGCATTCATTGTAACAAATACCAATACATTTCTTTGATTTTTTACATTTAAAAATTTTTCTTCTATGGTACTACTAACAATTTTATTAAAAATAACGGAAACATAAACTACAGCATTAACTGTATTTTCCTGTGGATATAACAGTCCCTCTCTACTAATAGATTTTATTAGTTCATGTGATTCATTTATTTGTAGTGTTTTTTCATGGACAAACCAATCATGACAATATGGACAGTTTCTTTTTTTTTAACAACACTCGTGCACAGTTTCCACCTATATAGACAAGAACTGGTAAAACATCCTGAATGTCATCAAAATCCTCAGATTCCACAGAAAGGTCAAAATTAAACACAGAGTCTTCCACTTCATCTGATTCTATTTCACTGTTTACTTCATCTTCTTCAGCAATAGTAATTAGGATATTTTTAAATTTATTTGAAGACAAAGTGAGAGGTAAGGCATTTTGTAATCTTAGTTTTGTTTCACACTCATACATTTGTCTTATTGAAATATGATAATTGGAACCAGATAATTATCTATATTTCCCAAAGCTTGACTCTAAATCATCTGTTTGAATTTTTCCAGGCAATATATAGTCCATGTTTAATTCCTTGATACAATATAAAGTGATTTCAATTATTGCATGGGTTGTGTGCATAAAAGCAGTATATGTCTCCTTAGATAATTTACCAATAGTCAAATCAACAGTACCCCATCTTTCCAGCCAGACATAAATCCTTTCTAAAAACTTCAACCCATCAGAATCTAACGTTATTGGTGATTGTAGTGCATTATTTAATATAGAACCTTTGAAAGGTGTCTTCACATTAACAACCTTCCACCAATCACTTATCATTTTAATAAACTCTGCAGTTTCTTTACTGTATTGTAACTTTCTTCTCTCTTCTAAAATTTTAAGAGCTTCCACAACATTATCGTTAAAAACTTGCAGAACAAGCTTAACACTCTGCCTTTCTATACTTGAAGGATACAAAGCTTTCATGGTCATTGTGTAGCCAAGGCTAACCAAGTTACTGCTTTCCAAAGAATACAATTCCTTAATGGTTTTGAATGAAGCAGTGCAAAGAGAATTATTTTCCTCGTCAAAATTTGGATATGATAGCAGTTGTCCATTTTTTTGGTTCAACCAATTTTTTCTGATGCACTTTAATATATGCACTGAATCAAACAAAAAGAACAATGGTCTAGATTTATCACATGGGTGGGGATATGCAATACTTAATTTATTTACCGGAGAAAATTTGGACATTGCCTTTCTGTTGATGGCACTGTTGTCTGACAATGAGACTAGACTGATTACTTTAAATCCAATATTTTCCAACTTAATAATAATTTTTTTGTAATATATGAAATAGTTCATCTGCAATTAAGCTATTAGCAGGTAAAATGTAAATTACCTCTTTAAAAGGTGACAGCAAACTAGATATCATAAAAACATATGCTGATGTTGCAATGACAGTAGAGTTTGGGCAAAAACCTACAACACTACCTCCTTTGTAATCAATGAATGGTTTGATATGAATCTCATCCACCATTAAAATGATATTCTTTTCATGGTCTTTAAGGAAATTGAACATCCTCTTTGCATAAGGTAAAAAAATCATTACACTCTCTTTCAGGACTAAATTCAAAAGCAGAACATACTTGACAGGTTGTGGACAGGTGAGAAAGATGGAATAACCCAGAATTTCGAATACATTTATAGGCATGAGGTGATATGGTGTAAAAAATACTTGATACAACCAGAAAATTGTTAGAATAGCGCAAATTACAATTTTTCCTCAATAGCAGATTCACCTTTTCCACCAAAAACTTAACTTCACCATCATTGTGTTCTACTGCTAATGTTTCCAACAACTGTGTTATAACAGAAACTGAATTCTTACTTTTATCGACAGATTGATTAGAGTCAGTCAGAATGTTTAATTTATTTATGATTTCATCAAGGACATTAATATCATCTAAATGAAAAGGAAGTTTGTATTTTCCTAATGATTTCAGAGAGCATTCTCCTATAGAAACATTTAGCTGCAAATCCTTATCAATTACTATAGAATATTATATAAATGGAACCGATTCCAGCACAATACAACATAATAAGAGTTTTTCAAATTTTTTTATTAATGAAAGTTCACCTACTTCCACAAATAATTTTATCTTTTCTTCCAATTCTTTCAAGTTCCTGAAGCTTCTGCTTTCCTTGTACAGTCTGTCCTCCAACAAGCTATCTTTGCTGGCACGTATTCAGTTGTTTCATTTCAATCCTCTTCCTCTTTTCCTCAGGACTCTTGCGAATTAAGGAAGGTGATGAAAGATATGATGGACAAGATGGAAACAGTGATGGTATGGCACCATCTCTAAGTCTTGGCGAATTTCGTTTCACTGTGACCAATTTTCCAGATTTCTCATCGTACGCAGACATTTCCCATAAAATATCTTTTGGGTCGCAGTGTTTGATACACACCTAGAAAAATAAATAAATAGATGTTAATGAAAAAAGAATTTTGTGCTCCAAGCCTAGTGATATTTCAATCTTACGAATTATGGGACAGTAGTGATATTTCAATCTTACGAATTATGGGACAGTATTTGTAATCTCATGTCAAATATATTTTTACTTACCCTAGAGTATGGTGTAGGTGAGAAATCTTGCCTTGGTATCTTTCTGATCCATTTTCTTCTCAGTTCATTGTCCTCAGGAAAACGAAAAACAGATACTTTTTCATTCCTGGAATAATTTCCCTTACAACCGGTTATACAACATTTGTTAACCATGTTTGAAAATTGACCACCACGCAGGGAAGTTATATTCTTTCAAATGATTTAAAGAAAGCGAAAATAACAGAATAAACACGTGCTAAAACTCCAGTGTTGACAAACAAAAGGCAAGCGATAGCCCTCTATCTCTAATTCATTAGGCCTCCAACTGCTGACGTCACACCATAGAGGCAACTCAGTCTGCAGGCCTTATATCTAGGTGGCGTTGGCTAAATCAGCTTAGACTCGAATTCTGTCTTTAAAATTATGAAGTTGATTCTTTCATGTTAATACATGTTTTTGTCCCTTGTTTGTATCTTCATTTTAAGTAATTTAAATTTGCAAAAGAATGCAAAAGAATTAACTCGTCATCTGTCGGCAGTAACTATAGTTCTGTTAAGGTTCGGAAAAGTTTTTCGAAATTTGTAGCAGTGATAATTTTCTATGAAAGAAATGGCCCTTAGCTAATAGATATGCAAATTTAAGTAAGAAATAATGGATGCCATTTAGAATATAATTGGATCTGTTGTGGTCAATGTGGTTAAACTCGAAGCTGCAGGACAAATTTTGTGAGTAGGTATGCTACGGAGGCCACATATATTAATAGTTCCTATGAGTAACTGCTTTCAATACGATTCTGTCCCAAATTCTCCTAAGAGGTTGGTATTCCTGGGGGTCAAGATTAGATGTAAGCGTATAGATATTTATCGTAGAATTACGTTTAATCAGCGCATTCACCCGAACTCGATGCTTTAGTCAGTATCTCACTAACAAGTTGTTGTAAGTTAACAACATAAAATAGCTTAAATTTTATTGCAAAATACGTTGTCGGCTAGTACCCCCTTCTACGAAGGTAGAGGTACGTGAGCTCGGATTTGGGCCTGGGCCTCGAGGTTCGAGCTCCGAATCCGTGTTAACAAGGGTCGTGAGGTCTCTGGTGTGGTCAGTTTTGGAGATGAGCCAAAAAGATTAATTTTAATAATAGGTAAATATTTTTTCTTTAAAAAATTACCATTGTTCTCAGAAAAACGTAATTTTTTGCGACGCCGGGTATACATCCTTTATACCTATAATTTTACAAGTGACCGACCGTCCGTCTGTCTCCCATTTTTGTGTCGAAAACCGTTCGTTGTAGAGATATACAGGGTGATTCACGAAGAAATGGAATAACTTCAGGAGCTGATTTCTGAGGTTGTTAAGAACAAAAAAGTTCATAAGAACATGTGTCCGATTCCGAATATTTGCGGAGTTATGGCTACTCGTAGATTTTCAGCATCGCACCACTGTGAATCGCACTCATAACTCATGCGCCTGCACGACCATGACTTTGTCCGAACGTAGCCTGTCGAAACATCTGCACGCAAGAACCGACATTAGCATTGTTAGTTGTTACTGTGTTAGTGTTACTTTCAAGATGCTTTTTACATTTACAAGTGCTGAATATGCCGATATGGTGTATGTTTATGGATTTAGCGATGGAAATGCTGTTGCTGCTGTCACTGAATACCAGCGACGTTTTCCAAACCGCAGAGTTCCAAATCGAAAAGTTATTAGCAGAGTGTTCCAAACTTTGAGAGATACCGGCTCACTTCCCAGCGTTAACACTCCATATGAGCATGTGGTTCGACAAGACGTGGCTGAGCAAGAGAACATCGTTTAGACGGTACAGCGTAGCCCTCGTACTAGTACACGAAAGATATCCACACGTCTCGGCGTTTCGCAGTCAAGAGTATGGAGAACATTGAATGAAGAAGGAATGTACCCGTACCACTTGCAACGTGTCCAACACTCGAACCTGGGGATCCTGCCCGACGACTGGAATTTTGTAATTGGCTTAATGAGAATCGGCGTCTGCAACGGAACATCTTCTGATGAAGCTCAATTCACTCGCAACGGTGTTAACAACACACACAATTCTCATGTTTGGTCGGAAATTAATCCCCATGCCACTGTGGCCAGTAACTTTCAACACAGATTCAGTGTTAATGTGTGGTGTGGTATGTTGTATGATCAGGTAATTGGTCCATTCATTTTTGAGGGTCGTCTTTCTGGACAGATTTATTTACAATTTTTGCAAAACGAATTGCCGCAACTGTTAGAAGATGTGCCCCTGGCTATACGACTTCGAATGTACTTCCAACACGATGGAGCTCCACCTCATTGTTTCTGTGCAGTGGTTACTCACCTCAAAGAGCAGTTCCCTGGGCGATGGATCGGTCGCAATGGTCCACAAAATTGGCCAACTAGGTCCCCAACCTAAACCCCTTGGATTTCTGCTTGTGGGGGTGGATGAAAGACCTTGTGTACCATACTAAAGTGCAAACACGGGATGCATTACTTCATCGCGAATTGAATGCTGTGGCTTACATAAAAAAGTCATGATGAACTTCGGCGTGCAACAAGCGCGGTTCACACACGAGCGGCAAAATGCATTGAAGTCGAAGGTGGTGTTTTTGAAAACCTACTTTAATGATACGCACGTTCGTATTTGACAATGTAAATAAATAAATAAACAAGCAAATAAACACTGTAGCGGAGAACGCATCGTGTATTGGTCGGCAGTTGTCTCCCGAGTTTCGGATATATTGCCTTGACTTTTCCTAATTTTCAAACAGCCATAACCCTTTAATTATTCGGAATCGGACACATGTTCATAGGAACTTTTTTGTTCATAATGACCTCAGAAATCAGCTCCTGAAGTTAATCCATATCTTCGTGAATCACCCTGTATATGCGATAAACGGTGTCCTGTTTCTACTAGCTAGGTAGTCCCAGGAAAACTATTTTCGTTTTCATAAAGGAAATATTTACGGATAATTATTCAGTTAATAGCTTATGGGAAGCGTTTCTAAACAACAAGCAATTGCCCCCGTGCTTATGCATCATTTTTCGTGAAAAAGCCATATAAATATTGGGATATAACTATTCTGTCCCAGTGGTAAAAGTTAAAAGTCGGCGCCTATGATTATCCTATATATTATGCGCGTAGTGAAGCTGCGTGCGTATGAAGCCTCGCGTAATTATATCGGCGTATTTCTCGAGAACCGTTCGTCGTAAAGATATGCAGTAAACGGCGTTTTCTTTCTACTAGCTGTGAGGTCCGTGGAAAAATATTTTCGTTTGCTAAAGATGAAAGAAAAGTCTTATTGTTATCTTCTCTTCATTGATAATCTAAATAAATGCTTGCATTGACGTCGCCTTTATAGTAGGTTCTGTAAGAAGTTAGAAGCAGTCGTTGATAGACACTTGAAGGAAAGCAACTGTTTCTGAGTTCGTCTATAAGGGTGCAACGATAATCATTGGAACTAAGGTAAGGTAGAATTAAAATTTTTCCCCTTTGAATATACCGCGATATTAAACTAGCATTGAGTGACTCTGTGGCATTGTGATCACGTACTTGCTCTAATATATTGCCATGGGCTTGGGGAGGGGGGGGGGGGCAGTTCCCCCCCCCCCCCTGGAAATTTGTAAAAATGTAAATATTATATTAGATATTATTTTAAAACGTGAAAAAAACTGGACATGCGAAGAAACTTAACACGGTGCGTACGGAAGGCGAGAATTCTCGCCATTCAAACGTCACTTTATTGTAACAAATATCTCATTTATTGATACCACCAGAGCCGTCTATAGGCGGTAAGGCACCGCCTTAGGGCCGCACCTCACTGGGGGCGGCAAATGAGTTGGTCTCGTATTCGCCCAAATTAGTCATAACTCGTCGTTGAAAAAAAGACAACATTCATATCCATCGAATACGGAAAAATATGCCGAGGCTGAAGTTTAGATCCGAACACGAAAATCGGTATCAGTGCAAGCCTCCAGTTTCTACCGACCCCAGCGACCGATAATTAAAGGCGGCACTTGATTTTTCTTATTTCCACCATATCGGGCTCCGATACACTTCCCAGGGCAGGGGTGGGCAACCCGCGGCTCTTTAAGGAATTACCTGCCGCTCCCGACGCCCACTCTCCGGCTTAAGGCGCACCAGACGACAATGACGGTATCAATTGTTTTCAATAAAAGGATCCAGTATGGGCTGTTGAGTAAAAAATTCATTTTCAACTTTCTCATAGATTCGTCTTCTCAAAGAATCTCTTTATTTGTTTCGTTTGAATACTTATTTATATTTTCATTTAATACTATAAACTTATGTAAAACATTATTTTGTTTCTCAAGTTCTTTTTACTGGTTATTTCCGAAACATCATTGTATGGGTGTGTGTGTGTGTGCAGCTTTTAAAAGAATCAGATGCCATTAAATATGGCTTGACGGTATTTCATACGTATTTTTTCATTGTACATGCTCTACGGCTCATCTTATGTTGGATTCTATACATATTTTGCAAAAAATGGCTCTTCTTATCAAAAAGGTTGCCGACCCCTATCCCAGGGGCTCTTTCCCCGCCCCTCTTACATTCTTCGCCTTCCTCCCCCATCGCTCTCATTTGTTTCCCCTTGTCGTCACAAGGGCTGTAAATTCGACTGCCCGAGCCTGAGAAGAAAATAATCGTATGGGAGAGAAAGTTTTGTTCCTAGCAGATTCTTAGGAACATGAAAAGCAATTAGAAACTCTGTTTTTAATAGCGAAATTAGTGACCAGATTTCCAAGAGCTCAATGCTGTACAAAATGAAAAAACGGTATAATGTACATTGTACAAACTTTCTCATACATAAATCAGTGGCGGATCCAAGGGGGGCGAAGCAAAACAAAAAAAATCAGATTCACATTCACGAATCGACCCAGTGCGTCATGTATAAGCTCGTATGCTCGTACAGCAAAGTGCTAAAAAAACACGTAACGTAATGAAATAATGAATTGATTTTTTACTTTCTTATATATGTAGTATATAGAGAAAGTATTGTAATCGTGAAAAAAATCCGACTTGGAGATTTGACGGATTTACACGTTTTAGGGATTCCGTCGGAACTTTTCTGTGTTATTTCTGTCTTATGTAGTAAGACATGGATCTCAAACATAAGGCACGATGGCCTTCTTTCCCAATGAGCATTCACCCTCCTATTCGATCGAAATCTTTATAGTATTTTAACTTCGCGTAAGGGTGTTGGGTTGAGCGTAGGATCCAAAGGGAGAGAGGTACTGGCGAACTGGAAGTTCTTTTGGCTTTTGGAAGTCCCAGTCTTCCGCTCCAAGATTCGCTCTTTGACCCTTTCGGTACACTTTTTCGAATTTGCACCGCAGATTAGTTCTTCCTGAAAAAGGCAAACAAATCTTGCAGAGCGAGAGGTACCCAAATCGTGGTCGTCGCAAGTTGTGTATCTGAGAGAAGGATCGCACCTATTGGAAAATACCTATCGCCTCCCTCTTGAGAATTATGTTTCTACTCTCGGAGGTGAGTTTACTCTTGAGATCTGTAAACATATTCAAGAAACAAACAACTGAAGTAAATTCGTACTCAAGAATGGGGGGATACTTGGAATACTGGAAGTTGGGGAAACTCCTCTATGACAGCGGTGGTCAACCTTTCTGCAGTAGGCTCAAAATTATCTGTAACATTATTCTAAAAAAGCCTTATGTTGGTCATCCTTGCGACTTGGGATATAAGGGAAATACCCGTATGATTCTCCTATACTGATATGGTACTCAGTAGGAGCGTAGGCAGGCACTCAGCAAAGAAATTGTGAGTGAGAGTCGGTAGGTGAATTTCGGTAGCATCAGGAATCAGCAGTAGCAGTTAATAAAGTAAGTAATTGCAGATGCGTTTCATAACAATCAATTCTTGTCACTTTTATTACTTGTATTAATGATGTTACTATCACTATTTGTCGTACCTGAAATAAATTTACAATCTTACTCTGTATTGTTTATACACTTTGATATTATTTTTGGTACGCATGAAGCATACTGAGGTCCGTTTTGAACCGCAGTGAGTTTGACACCGCTGTGCTATGAAGCATTATTACGCGTGCGGATGTAAAATGTAGAAGTAGGGTGACCAGAAGGTCTCTCTTATAGAGATCATATTACATTTTTGTTCGGGTATTTTTCATTTTTAATGAAGAAATGTTCTTTTTTCTCTTTTTAACTACTAATGAAAATGTTACTTTTTACGATTTAATCACAACGTTTAAAAATGTTTAAAATTTCAAAACAATAGAAAACTACTAACGGTAAAACCAAATACTTGGGCGATTTTCGTTCCACCTGGGGTGAAAAATCACTCAAAAGAAAAATACGTTCTCTTTTTTACAATAATGTTTTAATTTTTTGTCTTAACTACATGGCCACCTTATGTAGGAGGCATTGGGATTTTTTAAAGTTTGAGGTAGAGAATGTAATATAATACATTCTGGAAATACTGGTGGCCACCTGCACTTATTCTCAGTAAGATTGATTAAGTCTTGTAAGTAACATCGAATATGTTGGTTTCTTTAACATACTTTGTGTATTGAAAATGGAAATTCCATTGCATTTTCATATAATATTAGTCGTAATTTTAATTTTTACGTAAATGACATTTTCTATTAAAGGAAAAATGTCAGCAGCTAAGAAATCAAAAAACGATAAAGAATATATCCGCTGTTTTCAGTCTACTTGGACTGACGGATATGGTTTTGTAAAACAAGGTTATCATCTTGTTTTACAAAACCATATCCGTCTTTGCTTTGCTTTATGTTCCGAAAGTGTAGTGTGTAGAACTTTTCTGTGAAACGGCATTTTGAAACCAAATGTAATATTACATTTTGTGAGTCCAGCATGCCTATTATCATTTTACAGATTTTTTTCTTTTTCTGGCATGCTCACTAAAACCAATTTGCCAACTCTGGTCTACGATTTCGTTGAAAGATTGATCTGGAGGGAAAAACTGGGAGAGAAAGGAAGGGGGAGAAAGGAAAATAAAAAGGACGGATAAACAGCGAACGATAAGTTGGGAGTGTAAAAGAGGGAAGCAGATTGAGATGGTGAAAAGGAGAGAAAGCGCAGTTGTCAATTCAGCGACTTTTTACTTCCGTCAGCTACTTTTTTTAGTGTTTAGCGACATTTCACTAACTTTGCGATTTGCTACTAACATAGCGACATTTAAATATTACTTTATGTAGGCATACATACATGCAATATGCAACATAACCAAACATTCATTTTGTTTTCTTTATTAAAATATATATGTTTTAATAAATCTTAAAATATTTCTCCAGTTACTAATTTTGAAAGTCCTCAATTTACGTCGAATAACACATCATAAAACGCAGTAAAATTACAGAAAAAATGATTTCCATTAAAAATTAAAGGTATTCTTCTCGATGTATAAACTATACAACGATTTTCATTATGATTATTGAACGTCATAAATGAAGCTTACCTTGTTGTTTCCAATTTTAGAAGAGAGAGTTAACATTTTCTGTTCATTTCTGTTTGCGTCTTTGAAAATCGAAGTATGACCACTTTGTAATTCCGATTTCTTTGATTTTGGATTTATTTCGTGTTATTTTTTAAACTTCTATTTTCACCTTGTTCTTCCGTCTGCTCACGTGCAAGATTCTAATTATAATAAAAGGCAGTATGAATTGGTTTGTCCTTTGACTGGTTGTTTGTTTGGTCCGGGTGTCACGCTGTAGAGAAATTCGGACAATTCGTTAAATGGCATACACAGAGGATCGAAAATTTGCAGGATGTTTAAATGGGAAAGATGAAGGATCGGTGCTTCTCTCATTATGATGCTTCCAAGGTATTTATAATCTGAAACTTGTTCTAATGGCTTTCCTCCAGTACTTATGTTCAAATTTTATTCTTCTTTACTTGTTATTCGCATAAACTTAGTTTTTCTGTATTAATTTCCATACCGTATTTTCTACCTGTTATCACTAGTCTATTTATCATTTTCTGGAGTTCCTTTTCCTTTCTTGCTAGAAGTACTTGATCATCTGCATATTTCACTGTTCTTATAATCCTTCCTGCGATTTTGAAATCTTCCATGCCTTCTAACGCTTCCTGCATTAGCCTCTCTTCATATATATTAAATAGAATCGGCGATGGACAGCAGCCCTGTCTTATTCCTCTACCGATATGTACTCCGCTGGTGTCTGCATTCTCCAACCTGACCTTTGATTCTCATATAGATTCCTGATCAGTCTCCTGTCTTTCCAGTCTACACCTATATCCTTTAACATCCTCATCAGTAGTACCCAATTTACTCTATCAAAGGCCTTCTGCCAGTCGACGAAACATATGCAGCAATCGTGGCTGTACTCTATGCCCTTTCTGATATGATTCTCATTACACCGACAGCATCTCTGGTTCCTCATCCTTTTCTGAAGCCGAATTGATCGTCCCCTAACATTTCTTCGGCCTTTTTCTCTAGTCTTTTATTAAGAATCCTCGTGATGATCTTCGAAGTGTATGACAGTAGGCTTATCGTTCTGTAATCTTTACACTGCATTGCCTTTGCTTCTTCTTCTTTAGAGGGATCATTGTTACATCTAAGAAATCCTGAGACCACTCTCCGGAGTCGTAAATCTTGTTAATTAGTTTCGTAATCACTTTTAGTCCTTCCGATCCCATGACTTTAAGTACCTCTGCTGGTATTCCATCGCTGCCTGTAGTTAGTTCCAGTTCCAGTTTTCTACTTCACTTTTCATAATACTTTGTCCCAAGTTCTCCTCTTAAATGCAATTCTCTTCTTCCAATTTCATTTGTACTGATCCTGCCTGCTTTTTGTATAGTTCCTTAATGTATTCTTCCCATACATGTGCTACATCCTTTGGTTCTGCGACTATTTTTACATCTGTATTAATAATTCCTTTACCAAGAATCCCATTAGGCTTCTTATCTTCTAACTCCAGTGGCCTAGCATACATCATATCGTACCGTCATAACTTCTCCATGTGTTGTATTTCCTCACATTTTTCTTTTATCCAAATTTCCCTAGCTTTATCTGTTACCCTTCTCAACTCATTCTTTGTGTCTGTAATTGGCTCTACTCTTAACATTTCTCCATTTTCTTCTCTCATCAATTTTCTCCCCGAACAGCGGGCTAGCTCTCTCCCGAACAGCTACCTCTCTCCCGAACAGCGGGCTAGCTCCCACCGAACAGCTAGCTCTCTCACGAACAGCGGCCTAGCCCTCTCCCGAAGGACTAGGTCCCTCCAGAACAGCTAGCTCTCCCCCGAACAGCGGGCTATCTCTCCCCAGAAGAGCTAGCTCTCTCCCGTACAGCGGGCTAGCTCTCTCCCGAACAGCGGGCTAGCTCTCTCCCGAACAGCGGGCTAGCTCTCTCCCGAAGAGCTAGCTCACTCCCGAACAGCCGGCTAGCTCTTTCCCGAACAGAAAGCTCTATCCCGAATAGCTAGCTAGCTCTCTCCCGAAGTGCTACCTTTCACCCTAACAGCAGGCTAGCTCTCTCCCGAGCAGCTAGCGCTCTCCCGAACAGCGGGCTTGCTCTCAACCGAACAGCTAGCTCTCTCCCGAACAGCTAGTTCTCTCCCGAACAGCAGGCTAGCTCTCTCCCGAACAGCGGGCTAGCTCCCCCCGAAGAGCTACCACTCCTCCGAACAGCGGGCTATCTCTCCCCGAAGAGCTAGCTCTCCCCCGAACAGCGGGCTATCTCTCAAATAGCAGATTATTTAAATAGCATATTATATAATTGTAGGCATAACATACAGTATACTGGAAATCTTTTTCTACATAAACTTGTACTTAACCATCCAAGTTAGTATTTAATTCCATAATGAGTGTTGTGATAGTATATGAAATCCTTGATTAATTTTCAATTCAAATGTGCTGTATGATACTAGGCCAGATCCAGGCTTCATCTAAGGGGGGGAAGCGACGGGGGGGGGGGGGAGGGGGGGGGGATTGGGAGGGGGTAATCCAGAATTTATAAAATATCTATTTGAAAATATTGTAATTCATAAATATTTCAATTCAAAAAATGGAAATATAAAACTTTTTTCACAGCAAAATGAATGTAATAAAACGGTTTGGAAGTTTAGGGCTTAATTTTTAATAGTGTTCAGAAATCGTTGGGGTAATTAACTTCCCCCCTATCTACCCTTCGAATGATATAGTAATTTTGCAGGAAATGATTGCTATAAATTATTATAACATATTTAAATATTTTATGTTGAAATTATTTTTCCAATCCCTGCTATTTCTTTTCTAAATGCTAGGCAAATAATCTTTCGGCGTAATGGTTAAAGATAATTATAAATTCTTCTGATACCATCTAAATTGATGTTATCCGAAGATTTTATCACTTCATTAATACTTTATATTTATTGTTAATAAAATAAGCTCTGCTGTACTAATGATAATAACATTTTACTACTGCAATGAAAAGAGATGTATAAAATAAACGTTATCTATTATGGTTAAGATTCTTTTCAAGCTAAACCATTATTGATCAGGTGAAGCAATTAACTATATTTGAGAGTGATATTAGATTAAACAGTGTTCACTGTAAACAGTGGAATATGGTGATTTACTGATTAAGGCATTGGTAACTTAAGCCACAATAGAATATTTTGTTCCCCTTAAGGCAATAATAAAACTAATTGAATAAATTTGAAACTAGATTTAAAGTTAAAAAAAAGAAGAAATTATCATAGAGACTATATGGAGAAATTTTAATAAAGGAAAATGCTATTTATTTGTTTTGATTCGTATGATCCTGTGGAAATATTTATCATCAAATATCATATCTGGCCTGTAAAAACCCTTCTTCTTTCCAATATGTTTTACAAAGAATATGATTTTTAACCACCATCTATAAGATGCTGTGGACTGCTGGAGAAGTCTCCCTTCCTTACATAGTATGGGGTAAGTATTGTGAACACGAAAAAGATCGACATGAGATTTCAAAGGAAATATGCGTTTTGAGGTACCTAGAACACGTTTAGACTATTTTCGGAATGATGTGTGTGTGTGTGTGTGTGTGTGGATGGATGGATGTCTGTATGTGATTTTGAGCGCTCTAACTCAAAAAGTACTTGTCATATTAATACCAAATATCATATGTAACGCCTTAGCATGAGTACAAATAACTGATTACTTTTTGGACAATACCGGTAAACCGGAAGTCGAGGTTTATTCGAAACCCGATTCGGTTTTGCGCTATTTCTCCGATAATACGTCATTATTGTATACATTGACCATTACAAAAAATGTAGAAAATATAATTTCCTACATCTTCAATTTTAAACAATTTTCCATAGCAGTTATTGTTTAGGAATACTTTTAGAGAAAAGTGAGGACCGCAATGTTTTAATCAAAGAGTTCAATGTCGGTTCTTCCAATATTAATGACATTATGGTACAGAAATCACGGTTAATGAAAATTGTTCCGTCTTCTGAGACGACTAGAAGAGTTGAATATCGACGTATTCTTCATAAGCCGAAACTTGAGCAATTGGATATATAAAAGTTTTTTCTAGTCGTTCACGTAGGTCTCTTGCGTAGCCCATCGAACGCATTTAGAACGTCCCTGGTCAACAACATCTTATTTCAGTTTTTACTTTCACCTCTTTTATCTTTCCCCGTTTTTTACTCTCCCCATCTCAAAATTCCCTTTCTAACCCCTCTTTGTCTGACGGCATACCTATCCCTCGAGGTGACGAAGTCGATGTCTGCACGTAATGGCTTGTCATTGAGAAGCAAAGAACCCTTTCTACGGGAAAGATTGTGTTCTGTGGCTACTAATTGTAAGTGAAGAGTTAATGTGATATCGCACGAGAGTTTCTATAGCTACAGATACACTATTGGAACGAACGACAGCGAAAGAATGAATTTATGTAGTGTGTACAGTTGAACGAAGGCGAAAGAAAGCGAAAGAATGCATTCGACGCGGTTCGCTGGCAGGGCGGTACATAAAACAAACTTAGTGCGCAGTAGGGACGGTTAAGTAAACAACTCGGCAATTTCAGCAGGAAACTGTTCAAAGCTACGCCTACATTCGCTCAAGTGTAGACGACTGATCAAATGCACGGACCGAACGACAAGAAACAGCTGACCATTCGTTCGCTGTCGTTCGTTCGCCTTCGTTCGCATAGTGCAGGTATATGTATGTACGTTAAGTGAACTGTAATGATATTCGATATTCCCACGTTGCTCTCCATGTAGATCCAAATGATTTAACCGTCTATGAATTGTGGTTTTCTAAGGAAAAATTTCCTTACGAAGAAAGGATGGAAAAGCGTTCGTTTGTTGAAAGAGTGCATGTTTAAGAGACCGTAGAAATACGGAGAATGTGTACCGACACAGCGGCGATGGGCGCACGCCGCCATGGTCTCATCAACCCATGTCTTTCGGGGAAAACCTGTAAGTCCGTTGAGTGCCGGTGTTTTCGCCGAATGCCGTATGTGGTATAATAAACAGTGAGATGAGTGCTCCCCCAATTCTCCCAATGTCTCGTATCGCCAGCACCAACCTAGGAGAATTACGAAACATTTTACCTCCTCTGTCATATACTCTGAACCATCTTCTACAAATTTGCCTCTATCACGCCCTTCAGTTATGGCACACTGATTGTGAGATAAATGCACTGTACTCATAGGAAATTATTTTTAAATGGAACATGCATTACGAATGTCTTTCACGATTACAATACTTTCTCAATATATCTACTTCGTGCATGAGGAAGTAAAAACATGGTGTGCTATGACGAATTGGTGCACGCCAAAAGAGAGGCGTCATGCCAAACTGTCTTAAACGATACGTTTTTTGGAAAGTTTCAAACAAAACGTGTAGAATATTTATTTGCATAAATTCAGTCCTACGTTACCGGGGTAGCGCGTAGAGGGAAAGAGAAGGACGACTCATATGTGCATAAAGTATTTCCTAGAGTTCGGGCCCACCGAGACCATGGGCCTCCTTTATTTGCACCGGGGGCATCCCCGTCTGCAATGCCCAGGTCGACTATTTATCGTTTCATTATTTTTGGTATATCTGATTTAGAAAGTTTTTTCCCAGCGGCATATGCATTAATATTAATAGAATAATGCTCTTCAGTCGGCGTCTACACGGTTTTGCCTATATTTATTTGTGATAGGGATAGTGATATCTACTGATGATCACAGAGCGAGTACATAATAATTCTTTTTAAATTTTTCCATCAAATTTACTGGCTTTTCTCAGGCATGAATTGGCGAAGATTATAAAGGTTTTGGGACAACGAGAGAATACATTTTTCGAGCCGAGGGGTTTTTAATGGACTGCGAGTAGTCGCACGGGTCGGGCCTACAATTTCTTTGACAACGTACGTCCGGAATTTGTATGGGTCGGGCTTAGAAAATCTTAACTCCTATAACAAATGCCGTGCGGGAACGTGGGACAGTAAAGTTCGCCACCCCCCGGACTCGAGAAGACTTGCGTCCGCTGCTGATTTTAATGTAGCTCGTGGGGATGGGCGCTGGAGTCTTTACTGGGGCGCCGGAATGATTAATAACGTTGTATTTATTTTTCATACACGTTCCCCATTACGTTACAACGAATTTCTAGAGATAGCAAGTGTATACATGCATAGCGGCATTGATAGGACTGCACGGATCGCAGGACTAATTTTTTTCAAGGCCTTCACCTAGGTCTCTTTCGTAGCACATGAAACGTATTTAGCACGTCAGCCAGCGGTCGAAAACGTCCCATCTCACCTTCCCTATTTCAGTTTTTACTCTCATCCCTTTTGTCTTTCCCCTTTTTTTACTCACCCTCTCTCGAAAATTCCCCCTCTCCTTCCTCCTGGTCTGACGGCATAGCCATAGAGGGGACGTAGTCGACCGCTGAACGCATTTAGAAGAACACTTTCTATGGAAAAGATCGTGCATTGTGGCTACCACGAGAAGAGGATCGTGCCATTTCATGTGATATCGGCTTAATGTTTGTCGCAACGGAGTTTCTAAGTGAATTGTAATGATCTTCGTTCTTCCCACGTTGCTCTCCACGTACATCCAAATGATTAAACCGTCTACCTAACGCCGTTTATCAAGGAAAAATTTTCTTACGAAGAAATGTGGAAAAGCGATCTTTTGTTAAAAGAGTGGTAACGGGTGGATGTTATTCGGCATTACTCCAAGAGAAAGTATCGTCTTAATTTGGTGCGTATGCGTAATTCAATATGTCCACGATCGTGCGTATGTGCTTGACAGTAGAATTACGTAGAATGTGCATCGACACAGCCACCATGGGCTCATCAACCATTGTCTTTCGGACACACCTGTAAATACGTTGTTTGCGGGTGTTTTCGCCCAAACCCGTATATCATGAAACAAACGGTGAGTTCTCTATTCTCTGCTATCGCCAGCACCAAATCTTACATGACGTCAATTGATGAATAACTAGCATAAGTGCCCGTTGAATTTCAACGGCTTTAATGAATATAATTTTCCTTAATGCAACATGTAAAAATCGCAGGAATAATATCATCGAATATTTCTATATTATGTCTCTTTTTAATTGACTGACTTATATCTCACGGAAATTCCTTGTGAATAAAATAGTACTTACCTTTCTTTCTACTAAAATAGCCATTGTTAGTAGTTTTAAACTGATTATAGCATTAGGATTTCAATTTCATTAAATAAGCAGAATTCCGGTTCCAAATAATTGGTTCAATCTTCAATTGCCCCTGATAAATAGATTTCGGAATATAATGTACCTCAATATCGTTTGTCGTCTGCTCTCATTTTCCGAAACAACCACTTTCACCCGTTTTAAATGGATTTCAAACTTAGAAGAGAACTCGATTGAATTCAGTTAAAATAACCACATAACAAACTTCTTATTCCACAGAAAATCCTTTTATAATATGCAATGTTAACCTACAATTCATTCATTCTGAAAAGTGAATAAAAGTACCTACCATGTACATATATTTCTTTCAACTAAAATAGCCACTGTTAACAGATTTTAATGGATTAATGCATTAGCATTTCAATTTCATGAAACAAACAGAATTCCGGTAACAAAAAAATTTGAACTTTAAATATATTTTGGAATAAAATGTACCTTAATATCGGTTAGCGTCCGCTCACCACTCTGGACTTCTCACTTTCCGAGACAACAACTTTCAATAGTTTTTAATTGATTTTTGCTTTGAAATATACTTGAGTCAATTCAGTACAACTTCCACTTTACATACTGTAAATTCCAAAATTTGTCACTCCTTTTATAGTAGGCAGTCCTAGCCTAAAATTAATTCATTCTGTAAAGTGAATAAATAAAGTTCTTTCTTTAAACTATAATGGCCGCTGTTATTAGATTTAAATGGATTATAACTTACTCTGTATTAAATAAGCACCAAAATTCCTTTTATAAAAACAAATCAATTCATTAAAAGATCCACTGTTGTTTCTTCGAAATTTTCCTGTTAACAGTTTTACATGTCTTTTCAATTTTAATTGAACTTTAATTTACATTCGTTTCCAAACTTCGGCCATTGTTACGAAATTAATTGGAGGAATAACGATATAAATTCCTAAGCACGTATGCTTTACAAAGAATTTCATTTAAGAATGCTTTTTATTTCCAATTTCTCTAAAATTACACTGTTGATACGTAAAATTTTTTATACTTACGTTAATATACTTATTTTCCACAAAACACGCCAATCTCTCCCCTTCCTTTCTCTCTCTCTCTCTCGTATTGAAGCAGTCAAGGCACGCTTATTCCCAGAAAGATGTATACAATAAAAGTAATTTGAGGTGTAACAATGATAATGGTCGACATAGCAACATCACGTTAAAATGGCGAGATTTCCACAAAATATGCAAATTAAACGTTTAACATGGAATATTTCGAACGGTGGGCTTAAAAAGACTAACGGAATAAGAAACTTTATAACTTTTTCTTCAAAATGGTTCAAATCCGAAGGTCGTCTGTTAATTTCTTCTAATTTTAATTTCCAAATGAATAAAAGCCTGCACGTCGAAAAATCGCGTTTTACATGTAAAGTAATGGGAAATGGAAATGCCTCTCTCGGAGACGAACCAAGGAATTTTTTCGCGATTTAAATTTGTCATTCTCTGAATAAGTGTTAAAAAAGCATCCTTACCAATATACGAGTTTCTATCGTTATTATTTCTCGAGTTATAAGCGTTTGCATAGCGTGACCATCCAACCAACCAACGGACGACGGCTATTATTATATTAAATTATCTACCACTATATAGTCGGTTCTCGAACGACGCAGAAAATATGTTAATTTATGGGTCTTACGAAAATTTCACATAAAGATTTGATTCCTGAATGTAGTGGTATTGATCGATATATATTCACTGAAAAATAACAATATACACTTACGGTTGGTTACACTGCTTCATAATGATATCATTTGAAACGTTTTTTGGAAAAAGAATTTTAAAAGTGTCGGAAATTGTTCAACAAATACTTTTTTATGAATCAACAAAGAATGATTCTTTTATATCACCGAGAAAAACTAATCTAAATTATTTAAACTCTCGAAAGCCATTGAGGTTGGCCGATAGTTGGCGCATTTTTCTGCATTTGGATTTATACCTTCGTCGGAGTAGGACGTGTTTCCTGACTCTCAGTTCGTTAGGCGCGATCACGGCTTCCAGAAAAATCCTTCCCTGATCTTAAAGGTAAATAAAGTCCACGTTCGGACTTTATTCTCAAAAATTGGGTTGAAATCAGTATTTTGGAATTTTTTGTTGAATTATTGGAACGATTTCGTGAATAAACGAGGTGCCGTTCTATCACATATGGAAATCTATATAGTTGACAATCGTCTCTTAAACAGTCTTTATGCTCATATTTTTAATTGCAGGGTAAGGAGTGTATACGACCTCAGTCTGGCTGACATCTCTCGTCAAATCACCACCATCGAATCCCGAAGCAGCTTTTAACAATTCAATTTTTTGTTTAGTTACGTCAACCTCTAAAAGTTCACGTCACGATGTGACGATTTGCTAACGTAGGCCTAGAGAATGGTTGCCTTGGTTTCATATTTATTTTCATTTATATTTTACCTTAGCTTTGCATTTTTTTATTCCAAGTAACGCATAGAAATGGATGTCTTCTGCAATCTTCTTAGTAGAGCATGGTATCTACCTCTTTTAGCAACACTAACACTGCAGTCGCGTCTGTTTCTGTGTGTTTTCATTCAGTTAGAGTTAGGCGTACAGTGAATAAGTTACCGTTAGAATCAGGTGCATTCTGGTTAGTAGTTAGTTACTAATATTAACACACAAGTGTGTGCCTGTTTCTAACTTTGCCTCATCAAGGAGTTTTTGCATTCGCGAATTTTCTTGTTTAATTCTTTAAATTCTCTAGGATGACTCGTCGCCCTTCACTGGAGTCCGCGTTCCAAGTGTCCGTATTAACAGGGAACGAGGCAAAGTTTTGACTTCTTCCTAGGGGAAGTCAAAACTAGCTATCCCCCTGCGGAGTACGTTTCACTTGGAAATGAATTCCGTGTTCGGACGATGATTCTATCGGTGTTAGATTAAAATTTGCACTTTTCCATATTATTACACGGATGCAAATTGCTCTTAGTGTAGTGTAGTGTAGCTTTTAACCAACTAACCTTGAGCATTTTGCATCTGTACTAATTTTTATATTTCTAAATTTGTTTAAAATCGTAAATTTAACTTTCGCCCTCTCCGTTAGATTTTCGATTGCATAGATGATTTTTTGTAGTTAAATACGGAACCGGGGCGATCTGTTCTCAGAGAAGGAAGAGTTTCGACAGTAAGTAGAGATTGCTGGTAGGGACAGTCGGATGAATCGGGATTCGTGATGGTCAGCCAGTGGATCATATGTGCTGACGGAAAACAAGATCGGTAAGTAAACATCCCCCATACAACTTGCCCTTAAATGGGCATGATTTTATTTTCGTCTTGCTATAGGGAATTTATGCAAGGCATCCTATTACAAAGTATCCGCGTGAATGTGATATTAAAATACATCATGAATATTTTCAGGATTTCCTGAAATCACGATTCTTCGACATCAAATATTGCTTAAATATTACCTTCTCGTACATTGTTTCAATTTATTTTTGTTTGCTTCGGATTGTTGTTGACTATTTGTCTAAAGATGTAGCTTATGATAGAAGTTTGTCGCCTTTGTGGATTTGATTTGAAGTATCCAGTGAAATGTATCTGAAATCATTTGAATACGCTTGCCTGTTCGCATAGAAGAAACGCTCTCCCGAACGTTCCATAAATTTCATTACGGGTACGAGTAGTTAAACGACGATGGCCTTTCAATTTCACGAAATAATATTAGTGGAATGGATTACAGGGCGCAACTGCGCATCAATGGAGACGCCGTGGGGCAGATCGCCGTGGGACTAAGCACCGAGGAGCCAAATGCCAACAGCTGCGGCAGCGAGGGACGACACCGAGTGGCACGTCGAGGAGGAACAGTATGCAGTGACCTCGAGGGAAAAAGGATTGCAGGCAAGAGGTGCTCCGGAGGATGAGGTATATTGCCCTACTGTGTGGTATTCTGGGTGAGTCGTGTAACGATTTGTTATTATCGATGTGTTTAATTTACTCGGATTATTCTATTGTTTTTTTGATGGTATTCAAATGAGGGTTCTGTTCGCATAGTGCTTTTGTCTGTTTGTGTCTACGGACGTGTGATATCTTATGTTGTTGTATGACTGACTGACAACCCATAGCGCTATGTGGTTCGACCGCACAGGCCTGTGCAGACATGTGACATGTGCATATTATGTTTTTATGACTATTCTATTTTGCTGTGTCCTATCATATTTTAGTTTACTAGTGACTTGTTTTAATATTTTGTGTGTTTTGAGTGGTGCTATGTTGGTTTATATATTCCACTGGAATTTGTATGTGTTTTATTTGGGTATATTTATTTATTCTGAGTGCTCATTAAGGGTTTGTGTGTATTCTGTGACTGTGCCTAATGAATGATTTATTTTTTATTTCTAAGAATCTTCTTATTGTGCTGGTAATTTATTTTTGAATGATTTAGGATGAAAATGGTTGATTTGTGTGATAACCTAATGCTATGAGTATATGTCATTTCATGTTCATTTTTATTATCGTCTTGCAGGGGTTGCATCAATGGAATAGGCCTCGATTATATCGGGGGGATTCCTGAATGTAGTGGTATTGATCGATATATATTCACTGAAAAATAACAATATACACTTACGGTTGGTTACACTGCTTCATAATGATATCATTTGAAACGTTTTTTGGAAAAAGAATTTTAAAAGTGTCGGAAATTGTTCAACAAATACTTTTTTATGAATCAACAAAGAATGATTCTTTTATATCACCGAGAAAAACTAATCTAAATTATTTAAACTCTCGAAAGCCATTGAGGTTGGCCGATAGTTGGCGCATTTTTCTGCACTTGGATTTATACCTTCGTCGGAGTAGGACGTGTTTCCTGACTCTCAGTTCGTTAGGCGCGATCACGGCTTCCAGAAAAATCCTTCCCTGATCTTAAAGGTAAATAAAGTCCACGTTCGGACTTTATTCTCAAAAATTGGGTTGAAATCAGTATTTTGGAATTTTTTGTTGAATTATTGGAACGATTTCGTGAATAAACGAGGTGCCGTTCTATCACATATGGAAATCTATATAGTTGATAATCGTCTCTTAAACAGTCTTTATGCTCATATTTTTAATTGCAGGGTAAGGAGTGTATACGACCTCAGTCTGGCTGACATCTCTCGTCAAATCACCACCATCGAATCCCGAAGCAGCTTTTAACAATTCAATTTTTTGTTTAGTTACGTCAACCTCTAAAAGTTCACGTCACGATGTGACGATTTGCTAACGTAGGCCTAGAGAATGGTTGCCTTGGTTTCATATTTATTTTCATTTATATTTTACCTTAGCTTTGCATTTTTTTATTCCAAGTAACGCATAGAAATGGATGTCTTCTGCAATCTTCTTAGTAGAGCATGGTATCTACCTCTTTTAGCAACACTAACACTGCAGTCGCGTCTGTTTCTGTGTGTTTTCATTCAGTTAGAGTTAGGCGTACAGTGAATAAGTTACCGTTAGAATCAGGTGCATTCTGGTTAGTAGTTAGTTACTAATATTAACACACAAGTGTGTGCCTGTTTCTAACTTTGCCTCATCAAGGAGTTTTTGCATTCGCGAATTTTCTTGTTTAATTCTTTAAATTCTCTAGGATGACTCGTCGCCCTTCACTGGAGTCCGCGTTCCAAGTGTCCGTATTAACAGGGAACGAGGCAAAGTTTTGACTTCTTCCTAGGGGAAGTCAAAACTAGCTATCCCCCTGCGGAGTACGTTTCACTTGGAAATGAATTCCGTGTTCGGACGATGATTCTATCGGTGTTAGATTAAAATTTGCACTTTTCCATATTATTACACGGATGCAAATTGCTCTTAGTGTAGTGTAGTGTAGCTTTTAACCAACTAACCTTGAGCATTTTGCATCTGTACTAATTTTTATATTTCTAAATTTGTTTAAAATCGTAAATTTAACTTTCGCCCTCTCCGTTAGATTTTCGATTGCATAGATGATTTTTTGTAGTTAAATACGGAACCGGGGCGATCTGTTCTCAGAGAAGGAAGAGTTTCGACAGTAAGTAGAGATTGCTGGTAGGGACAGTCGGATGAATCGGGATTCGTGATGGTCAGCCAGTGGATCATATGTGCTGACGGAAAACAAGATCGGTAAGTAAACATCCCCCATACAACTTGCCCTTAAATGGGCATGATTTTATTTTCGTCTTGCTATAGGGAATTTATGCAAGGCATCCTATTACAAAGTATCCGCGTGAATGTGATATTAAAATACATCATGAATATTTTCAGGATTTCCTGAAATCACAATTCTTCGACATCAAATATTGCTTAAATATTACCTTCTCGTACATTGTTTCAATTTATTTTTGTTTGCTTCGGATTGTTGTTGACTATTTGTCTAAAGATGTAGCTTATGATAGAAGTTTGTCGCCTTTGTGGATTTGATTTGAAGTATCCAGTGAAATGTATCTGAAATCATTTGAATACGCGTGCCTGTTCGCATAGAAGAAACGCTCTCCCGAACGTTCCATAAATTTCATTACGGGTACGAGTAGTTAAACGACGATGGCCTTTCAATTTCACGAAATAATATTAGTGGAATGGATTACAGGGCGCAACTGCGCATCAACGGAGACGCCGTGGGGCAGATCGCCGTGGGACTAAGCACCGAGGAGCCAAATGCCAACAGCTGCGGCAGCGAGGGACGACACCGAGTGGCACGTCGCGGAGGAACAGTATGCAGTGACCTCGAGGGAAAAAGGATTGCAGGCAAGAGGTGCTCCGGAGGATGAGGTATATTGCCCTACTGTGTGGTATTCTGGGTGAGTCGTGTAACGATTTGTTATTATCGATGTGTTTAATTTACTCGGATTATTCTATTGTTTTTTTGATGGTATTCAAATGAGGGTTCTGTTCGCATAGTGCTTTTGTCTGTTTGTGTCTACGGACGTATGATATCTTATGTTGTTGTATGACTGACTGACAACCCATAGCGCTATGTGGTTCGACCGCACAGGCCTGTTTTTATGACTATTCTATTTTGCTGTGTCCTATCATATTTTAGTTTACTAGTGACTTGTTTTAATATTTTGTGTGTTTTGAGTGGTGCTATGTTGGTTTATATATTCCACTGGAATTTGTATGTATTTTATTTGGGTATATTTATTTATTCTGAGTGCTCATTAAGGGTTTGTGTGTATTCTGTGACTGTGCCTAAATGAATGATTTATTTTTTATTTCTAAGAATCTTCTTACTGTGCTGGTAAGTTATTTTTGAATGATTTAGGATGAAAATGGTTGGTTTGTGTGATAACCTAATGCTATGAGTATATGTCATTTCATGTTCATTTTTATTATCGTCTTGCAGGGGTTGCATCAATGGAATAGGCCTCGATTATATCGGGGGCAATGCCATTTAAAAGAAAGGTTAACGAATGGAGTGCTCTACCTCTGGGGTCATTTGGAAACGGGCACAAATTAGAAATCCTCCAGTGACTTGAATTTTCAACTGTGGTGAAATACTGGCAAGCAGCTCCTATCTGTGGGAAGTGACTTTTTTTAATGGATATCAAGTGTTTTAGGAATTTCTTTGAAATTGTTGAAGTAATGCATTTCCTACTGCTTGCTCTCAGATGACCATTATGATTTTATAATATAGAGAGATATGCTTCATAAAGAGAAAAATGTCATCCTGAAAATTCATTATTTCAGAATGTAGAAATGTAATTTCACCGACTAAGGTTAAAGGTAAAAATGCTTATTAATTGTTGTTGCATTCATTCAAATTTAATTTTATATTCTGTAGCTTCATTAAGCAGTTTTCATGGCTTGCTTGTGTTGCTTGCAAATAAAAATTACAATGCTGTAGTAAATACCAAGTCTTACATTTTATTGTGAATGGTTTCTGCATTGGTTTCGTATTAATTTTTGTTTAGAAAATAGCATATTAGCTTGGCAATTTTTTATTCAAAGTAATACATAGAAACTCTTGTGTTCTGTAGTCTTCATAGAGCACGGCATGTTTCTCTTTTACTAACATCTATACACTTTGCATCTGTTTCTATGTATATCATTAAGGTAGTGTTAGGCAAACATGTAATTAATTACCTTTGTAATCAGGGAAATTTGGTTAACTAACTATTTCTAATAAGACTCTCATACCAGAATATACCTGATTTTAATTTTGTTTTATAAATGAATCTATGCAGTAATGTACTACATGAAACCAATGTAGTATTTTGTTTGGAAAAATGGAGGAATTGTTTAATACAGTGATGCAGGGGAGGGCTTAGAATTTTTCATTAATAGTACAGTTACTCTAAAAGCCTACTTCGAGACATGATGATTCATACCAATGTACTTTTTAAATTTGAAAATATGAATGTATATGAATTGGGATTATTGAAGGCACATTAAAGGATCAATTGTACTGTAAGTGTTGAGCATTTGTAAATTAAGTGGATTTATATATCCTTTTTGTCATTGCCATTCACATGGCAAATCCGACAAAGATGTAAAACTTGAAATACAGCATTAAGTATCACTCATATCGATATATATTTAAAAAAATAATATTCCAGCTGCTCTAGAGAAGCATTGCAGGTAAACAGAATGATTCTCTGATAACTATTAAATTCCACTATACACTATTGTTTTCCAAGTATGTATACACATGTGGGTACTGGTCTAATGTGTGATCTACACATGAGTTGCGATCTACTATCAGGGGAGGATGTACTGCACTTCCTCCGATTTAATAACTTTCACGCTAACGAAACCTGGCAAACCCATAATGGACCTGCCTGTGGGAACATTTACCCACCCGGTGATGTATAGCTTCATTCCAGAGAGGCGATGTAAAAGGAATTATAAGTAAAAAGAGTGAGCCGAAGGCTCGCCAATATCCTCGGTTACTAGATAATAAATAAAGCATTTAATTTTTAAAAATTGGTTTATTTTATTACATAGCGTTTTTAATATGTAGATCATCGCACATGAGACCTGTACCCACAAGTATAATTTAACCACCATCCTGTAGTTATTTTTGGAATGTATTTACTGAAGACAAGTCTCGAATAGCAGATTATTTAAATAGCATAGTATATAATTGTAGGCATAACATACAGTATACTGGAAATCTTTTTCTACATAAACTTGTACTTAACCATCCAAGTTAGTATTTAATTCCATAATGAGTGTTGTGGTAGTATATGAAATCCTTGATTAATTTTCAATTCAAATGTGCTGTATGATACTAGGCCAGATCCAGGCTTCATCTAAGGGGGGGAAGCGACGGGGGGGGGGGGGGGGGGGGGATTGAGAGTGGGTAATCCAGAATTTAAAAAATATCTATTTGAAAATATTATAATTCATATATATTTCAATTCAAAAAATGGAAATATAAAACTTTTTTCACAGCAAAATGAATGTAATAAAACGGTTTGGAAGTTTAGGGGTTAATTTTTTCTAGAGTTCAGAAATCGTTGGGGTAATTAACTTCCCCCCTATCTACCCTTCGAATGATATAGAAATTTTGCAGGAAATGATTGCTATTAATTATTATAACATATTTAAATATTTTATGTTGAAATTATTTTTCCAATCCCTGCTATTTCTTTTCTAAATGATAGGCAAATAATCTTTCGGCGTAATGGTTAAAGATAATTATAAATTCTTCTGATACCATCTAAATTGATGTTATCCGAAGATTTTATCACTTCATTAATACTTTATATTTTTTGTTAATAAAATAAGCTCTGCTGTACAAATGATAATAACATTTTATTACTGCAATGAAAAGAGATGTATAAAATAAACGTTATCTATTATGGTTAAGATTCTTTTCAAGCTAAACCATTATTGATCATGTGAAGCAATTAACTATATTTGAGAGTGATATTAGATTAAACAGTGGAATATGGTGATTTACTGGTTAAGGCATTGGTAACTTAAGCCACAATAGAATATTTTGTTCCCCTTAAGGCAATAATAAAACTAATTGAATAAATTTGAAACTAGATTTAAAGTTAAAAAAAAAGAAGAAATTATCATAGAGACTATATGGAGAAATTTTAATAAAGGAAAATGCTATTTATTTGTTTTGATTCGTATGATCCTGCGGAAATATTTATCATCAAATGTCATATCTGGCCTGTAAAAACCCTTCTTCTTTCCAATATGTTTTACAAAGAATATGATTTTTAACCACCATCTATAATATGCTGTGGACTGCTGGAGAAGTCTCCCTTCCTTACATAGTATGGGGTAAGTATTGTGAACACGAAAAAGATCGACATGAGATTTAAAAGGAAATATGCGTTTTGAGGTACCTAGAACACGTTTAGACTATTTTCGGAATGATGTGTGTGTGTGTGTGTGTGGATGGATGGATGGATGGCTGTAGGCGATTTTGAGCGCTCTAACTCAAAAAGTACTTGTCATATTAATACCAAATATCATATGTAACGCCTTAGCATGAGTACAAATAACTGATTACTTTTTGGACAATACCGGTAAACCGGAAGTCGAGGTTTATTCGAAACCCGATTCGGTTTTGCGCTATTTCTCCGATAATACGTCATTATTGTATACATTGACCATTACAAAAAATGTAGAAAATATAATTTCCTACATCTTCAATTTTAAACAATTTTCCATAGCAGTTATTGTTTAGGAATACTTTTAGAGAAAAGTGAGGACCGCAATGTTTTAATCAAAGAGTTCAATGTCGGTTCTTCCAATATTAATGACATTATGGTACAGAAATCACGGTTAATGAAAATTGTTCCGTCTTCTGAGACGACTAGAAGAGTTGAATATCGACGTATTCTTCATAAGCCGAAACTTGAGCAATTGGATATATAAAAGTTTTTTCTAGTCGTTCACGTAGGTCTCTTGCGTAGCCCATCGAACGCATTTAGAACGTCCCTGGTCAACAACATCTTATTTCAGTTTTTACTTTCACCTCTTTTATCTTTCCCCGTTTTTTACTCTCCTCATCTCAAAATTCCCTTTCTAACCCCTCTTTGTCTGACGGCATACCTATCCCTCGAGGTGACGAAGTCGATGTCTGCACGTAATGGCTTGTCATTGAGAAGCAAAGACCCCTTTCTACGGGAAAGATTGTGTTCTGTGGCTACTAACAAGGAGAGGACTTAGGTGAAATCCACGGATTCCTGACATACTTTGCGAGTAGGTAACTTCACTCCCCTAGCGTACGTGTGGAAAACGCTAGGTGTAGATAAGCAGTCGTTATTGAGAAATTAGCGATTAAATATTTAAGGCAACTGAAGCTCAAGATGAATACAATAATAAGGGCTTAGTTCCTAAGCGAAACGGTGGTCTAGTCGATAGAGACGCGGCCGTCGAAACTTATTTTCGCGCGTTCGAGACCCGTTATCGCGAATTTTTTTTTTCGTTTTTTATTTCTTCTTTCATGACACAATAATGCATCATTTATATTTTATGGTATTTCCTGCGAAAAATTCTCATTTTCCGCGATTGTGAAATTATTTACGTTAACCTGTTTTATCTATATTTAATTTTCGTTGCATAATTCCGAATTTTCGTTTGAATCTAACTATCCAGGTGTGAGAGGCCTTGAATGCATAATTATCACCACCGTATTGAAACGCAGCAGCGATTGCCCATTGCTGTAGCATTCTCGTAGTGACATGGTGGAGATTTTGCCTAGCTTCCTTGAAGCGATCGTATACGTACGATTCGATCATCACTACTTTATCAGCCAACGTTCCACCACCTTCCAGTTGCTTTTTCCATCTCCATAACTGCAGGTTGCTTTGTAAGTGACACGTTGTTTTCGAACGCAATGATTTAAAACTCCACGTCGGATGTAATTGTGACAATTTAACAGCTTTGACCTACATTAAAAACGGAATATTATCCGCACTCATGACTTCTTCATCACATGATGAAGAGGAAGGAGAAGAATGCTGTGATTCGACATCCATTCGTTTAATTTCCTCCCTTTGCATGGCGACATCTTCATCATCAACACACGCTGTTTCTTCCAACAGTTCTTCTTCATCCGCAAATACCATTTCACAAAGCATATTTGTGATACGGTTCTTGATTTCGCGTCCCATGCATTGAGAACGGATGGAAATTGAAGCACTGACACTATCTGTGAGCAGTTCTTTCTCTCGCAGCAGTCGTATACAATATTCTATCGCATCCGTCAGTTCTTGTTTTTGAGTAACACACAAAACAGGCATATTTTCGTGAGATTCCGAACTACCAGCTACAGATTTGATTGTGAATATTCTCCACCGCGTGACCACTCCAGCACCGTTGAAATCTTTCACAAGCAAATGTAGTGAACTTTGGACTACACGAGTCTATTCTCGGAGCGTTTCATTGTTATTATATCTATTGTTATTATATCAATCTCGTATTATTAATATACACAAAATTAAATATAGATAAAACAGGTTAACGTAAATAATTTCACAATCGCGGAAAATGCGAATTTTTCGCAGGAAATACCGATAAAATATAAATGATGCATTATTGTGTCATAAAAGAAGAAATAAAAAACGAAAAAAATAATTCGCGATAACGGGTCTCGAACGCGCGAAAATAAGTTTCGACGGCCGCGACTCTAGCGACTAGACCACCGTTTCGATTAGCAACTAATCCCTTATTATTGTATTCATTTTGAGCTTCAGTTGCCTTAAATATTTAATCGCTAATTTCTCAATAACGACTGCTTATCTACACCTAGCGTTTTGCACACGTACACAAGGGGAGTTAAGTTACCTACTCGCATAGTATGACAGGAATCCGTGGATTTCCCCTCAAGTCCTCCCCTTGTAAGTGAAGAGTTAATGTGATATCGCACGAGAGTTTCTATAGCTACAGATACACTATTCGAACGAACGATTGCGAAAGAATGAATTTATGTAGTGTGTACAGTTGAACGAAGGCGAAAGAAAGCGAAAGAATGCATTCGACGCGGTTCGCTGGCAGGGCGGTACATAAAACAAACTTAGTGCGCAGTAGGGACGGTTAAGTAAACAACTCGGCAATTTCAGCAGGAAACTGTTCAAAGCTACGCCTACATTCGCTCAAGTGTAGACGACTGATCAAATGCACGGACCGAACGACAAGAAACAGCTGACCATTCGTTCGCTGTCGTTCGTTCGCCTTCGTTCGCATAGTGCAGGTATATGTATGTACGTTAAGTGAACTGTAATGATATTCGATATTCCCACGTTGCTCTCCATGTAGATCCAAATGATTTAACCGTCTATGAATTGTGGTTTTCTAAGGAAAAATTTCCTTACGAAGAAAGGATGGAAAAGCGTTCGTTTGTTGAAAGAGTGCATGTTTAAGAGACCGTAGAAATACGGAGAATGTGTACCGACACAGCGGCGATGGGCGCACGCCGCCATGGTCTCATCAACCCATGTCTTTCGGGGAAAACCTGTAAGTCCGTTGAGTGCCGGTGTTTTCGCCGAATGCCGTATGTGGTATAATAAACAGTGAGATGAGTGCTCCCCCAATTCTCCCAATGTCTCGTATCGCCAGCACCAACCTAGGAGAATTACGAAACATTTTACCTCCTCTGTCATATACTCTGAACCATCTTCTACAAATTTGCCTCTATCACGCCCTTCAGTTATGGCACACTGATTGTGAGATAAATGCACTGTACTCATAGGAAATTATTTTTAAATGGAACATGCATTACGAATGTCTTTCACGATTACAATACTTTCTCAATATATCTACTTCGTGCATGAGGAAGTAAAAACATGGTGTGGTATGACGAATTGGTGCACGCCAAAAGAGAGGCGTCATGCCAAACTGTCTTATACGATACGTTTTTTGGAAAGTTTCAAACAAAACGTGTAGAATATTTATTTGTATAAATTCAGTCCTACGTTACCGGTATAGCGCGTAGAGGGAAAGAGAAGGACGACTCATATGTGCATAAAGTATTTCCTAGAGTTCGGGCCCACCGAGACCATGGGCCTCCTTTATTTGCACCGGGGGCATCCCCGTCTGCAATGCCCAGGTCGACTATTTATCGTTTCATTATTTTTGGTATATCTGATTTAGAAAGTTTTTTCCCAGCGGCATATGCATTAATATTAATAGAATAATGCTCTTCAGTCGGCGTCTACACGGTTTTGCCTATATTTATTTGTGATAGGGATAGTGATATCTACTGATGATCACAGAGCGAGTACATAATAATTCTTTTTAAATTTTTCCATCAAATTTACTGGCTTTTCTCAGGCATGAATTGGCGAAGATTATAAAGGTTTTGGGACAACGAGAGAATACATTTTTCGAGCCGAGGGGTTTTTAATGGACTGCGAGTAGTCGCACGGGTCGGGCCTACAATTTCTTTGTCAACGTACGTCCGGAATTTGTATGGGTCGGGCTTAGAAAATCTTAACTCCTATAACAAATGCCGTGCGGGAACGTGGGACAGTAAAGTTCGCCACCCCCCGGACTCGAGAAGACTTGCGTCCGCTGCTGATTTTAATGTAGCTCGTGGGGATGGGCGCTGGAGTCTTTACTGGGGCGCCGGAATGATTAATAACGTTGTATTTATTTTTCATACACGTTCCCCATTACGTTACAACGAATTTCTAGAGATAGCAAGTGTATACATGCATAGCGGCATTGATAGGACTGCACGGATCGCAGGACTAATTTTTTTCAAGGCCTTCACCTAGGTCTCTTTCGTAGCACATGAAACGTATTTAGCACGTCAGCCAGCGGTCGAAAACGTCCCATCTCACCTTCCCTATTTCAGTTTTTACTCTCATCCCTTTTGTCTTTCCCCTTTTTTTACTCACCCTCTCTCGAAAATTCCCCCTCTCCTTCCTCCTGGTCTGACGGCATATCCATAGAGGGGACGTAGTCGACCGCTGAACGCATTCAGAAGAACACTTTCTATGGAAAAGATCGTGCATTGTGGCTACCACGAGAAGAGGATCGTGCCATTTCATGTGATATCGGCTTAATGTTTGTCGCAACGGAGTTTCTAAGTGAATTGTAATGATCTTCGTTCTTCCCACGTTGCTCTCCACGTACATCCAAATGATTAAACCGTCTACCTAACGCCGTTTATCAAGGAAAAATTTTCTTACGAAGAAATGTGGAAAAGCGATCTTTTGTTAAAAGAGTGGTAACGGGTGGATGTTATTCGGCATTACTCCAAGAGAAAGTATCGTCTTAATTTGGTGCGTATGCGTAATTCAATATGTCCACGATCGTGCGTATGTGCTTGACAGTAGAATTACGTAGAATGTGCATCGACACAGCCACCATGGGCTCATCAACCATTGTCTTTCGGACACACCTGTAAATACGTTGTTTGCGGGTGTTTTGGCCCGAACCCGTATATCATGAAACAAACGGTGAGTTCTCTATTCTCTGCTATCGCCAGCACCAAATCTTACATGACGTCAATTGATGAATAACTAGCATAAGTGCCCGTTGAATTTCAACGGCTTTAATGAATATAATTTTCCTTAATGCAACATGTAAAAATCGCAGGAATAAAATTGTGCACTGTTTTAACCATCGAATATTTCTATATTATGTCTCTTTTTAATTGACTGACTTATATCTCACGGAAATTCCTTGTGAATAAAATAGTACTTACCTTTCTTTCTACTAAAATAGCCATTGTTAGTAGTTTTAAACTGATTATAGCATTAGGATTTCAATTTCATTAAATAAGCAGAATTCCGGTTCCAAATAATTGGTTCAATCTTCAATTGCCCCTGATAAATAGATTTCGGAATATAATGTACCTCAATATCGTTTGTCGTCTGCTCTCATTTTCCGAAACAACCACTTTCACCCGTTTTAAATGGATTTCAAACTTAGAAGAGAACTCGATTGAATTCAGTTAAAATAACCACATAACAAACTTCTTATTCCACAGAAAATCCTTTTATAATATGCAATGTTAACCTACAATTCATTCATTCTGAAAAGTGAATAAAAGTACCTACCATGTACATATATTTCTTTCAACTAAAATAGCCACTGTTAACAGATTTTAATGGATTAATGCATTAGCATTTCAATTTCATGAAATAAACAGAATTCCGGTAACAAAAAAATTTGAACTTTAAATATATTTTGGAATAAAATGTACCTTAATATCGGTTATCGTCCGCTCACCACTCTGGACTTCTCACTTTCCGAAACAACAACTTTCAATAGTTTTTAATTGATTTTTGCTTTGAAATATACTTGAGTCAATTCAGTACAACTTCCACTTTACATACTGTAAATTCCAAAATTTGTCACTCCTTTTATAGTAGGCAGTCCTAGCCTAAAATTAATTCATTCTGTAAAGTGAATAAATAAAGTTCTTTCTTTAAACTATAATGGCCGCTGTTATTAGATTTAAATGGATTATAACTTACTCTGTATTAAATAAGCACCAAAATTCCTTTTATAAAAACAAATCAATTCATTAAAAGATCCACTGTTGTTTCTTCGAAATTTTCCTGTTAACAGTTTTACATGTCTTTTTAATTTTAATTGAATTTTAATTTATATTCGTTTCCAAACTTCGGCCATTGTTACGAAATTAATTGGAGGAATAACGATATAAATTCCTAAGCACGTATGCTTTACAAAGAATTTCATTTAAGAATGCTTTTTATTTCCAATTTCTCTAAAATTACACTGTTGATACGTAAAATTTTTTATACTTACGTTAATATACTTATTTTCCACAAAACACGCCAATCTCTCCCCTTCCTTTCTCTCTCTCGTATTGAAGCAGTCAAGGCACGCTTATTCCCAGAAGGATGTATACAATAAAAGTAATTTGAGGTGTAACAATGATAATGGTCGACATAGCAACATCACGTTAAAATGGCGAGATTTCCACAAAATATGCAAATTAAACGTTTAACATGGAATATTTCGAACTGTGGGCTTAAAAAGACTAACGGAATAAGAAAATTTATAACGTTTTCTTCAAAATGGTTCAAATCCGAAGGTCGTCTGTTAATTTCTTCTAATTTTAATTTCCAAATGAATAAAAGCCTGCACGTCGAAAAATCGCGTTTTACATGTAAACTAATGGGAAATGGAAATGCCTCTCTCGGAGACGAACCAAGGAATTTTTTCGCGATTTAAATTTGTCATTCTCTGAATAAGTGTTAAAAACGCATCCTTACCAATATACGAGTTTCTATCGTTATTATTTCTCGAGTTATAAGCGTTTGCATAGCGTGACCATCCTACCAACCAACGGACGACGGCTATTATTATATTAAATTATCTACCACTATATAGTCGGTTCTCGAACGACGCAGAAAATATGTTAATTTATGGGTCTTACGAAAATTTCACATAAAGATTTGATTCCTGAATGTAGTGGTATTGATCGATATATATTCACTGAAAAATAACAATATACACTTACGGTTGGTTACACTGCTTCATAATGATATCATTTGAAACGTTTTTTGGAAAAAGAATTTTAAAAGTGTCGGAAATTGTTCAACAAATACTTTTTTATGAATCAACAAAGAATGATTCTTTTATATCACCGAGAAAAACTAATCTAAATTATTTAAACTCTCGAAAGCCATTGAGGTAGGCCGATAGTTGGCGCATTTTTCTGCATTTGGATTTATACCTTCGTCGGAGTAGGACGTGTTTCCTGACTCTCAGTTCGTTAGGCGCGATCACGGCTTCCAGAAAAATCCTTCCCTGATCTTAAAGGTAAATAAAGTCCACGTTCGGACTTTATTCTCAAAAATTGGGTTGAAATCAGTATTTTGGAATTTTTTGTTGAATTATTGGAACGATTTCGTGAATAAACGAGGTGCCGTTCTATCACATATGGAAATCTATATAGTTGATAATCGTCACTTAAACAGTCTTTATGCTCATATTTTTAATTGCAGGGTAAGGAGTGTATACGACCTCAGTCTGGCTGACATCTATCGTCAAATCACCACCATCGAATCCCGAAGCAGCTTTTAACAATTCAATTTTTTGTTTAGTTACGTCAACCTCTAAAAGTTCACGTCACGATGTGACGATTTGCTAACGTAGGCCTAGAGAATGGTTGCCTTGGTTTCATATTTATTTTCATTTATATTTTACCTTAGCTTTGCATTTTTTTATTCCAAGTAACGCATAGAAATGGATGTCTTCTGCAATCTTCTTAGTAGAGCATGGTATCTACCTCTTTTAGCAACACTAACACTGCAGTCGCGTCTGTTTCTGTGTGTTTTCATTCAGTTAGAGTTAGGCGTACAGTGAATAAGTTACCGTTAGAATCAGGTGCATTCTGGTTAGTAGTTAGTTACTAATATTAACACACAAGTGTGTGCCTGTTTCTAACTTTGCCTCATCAAGGAGTTTTTCATTCGCGAATTTTCTTGTTTAATTCTTTAAATTATCTAGGATGACTCGTCGCCCTTCACTGGAGTCCGCGTTCCAAGTGTCCGTATTAACAGGGAACGAGGCAAAGTTTTGACTTCTTCCTAGGGGAAGTCAAAACTAGCTATCCCCCTGCGGAGTACGTTTCACTTGGAAATGAATTCCGTGTTCGGACGATGATTCTATCGGTGTTAGATTAAAATTTGCACTTTTCCATATTATTACACGGATGCAAATTGCTCTTAGTGTAGTGTAGTGTAGCTTTTAACCAACTAACCTTGAGCATTTTGCATCTGTACTAATTTTTATATTTCTAAATTTGTTTAAAATCGTAAATTTAACTTTCGCCCTCTCCGTCAGATTTTCGATTGCATAGATGATTTTTTGTAGTTAAATACGGAACCGGGGCGATCTGTTCTCAGAGAAGGAAGAGTTTCGACAGTAAGTAGAGATTGCTGGTAGGGACAGTCGGATGAATCGGGATTCGTGATGGTCAGCCAGTGGATCATATGTGCTGACGGAAAACAAGATCGGTAAGTAAACATCCCCCATACAACTTGCCCTTAAATGGGCATGATTTTATTTTCGTCTTGCTATAGGGAATTTATGCAAGGCATCCTATTACAAAGTATCCGCGTGAATGTGATATTAAAATACATCATGAATATTTTCAGGATTTCCTGAAATCACGATTCTTCGACATCAAATATTGCTTAAATATTACCTTCTCGTACATTGTTTCAATTTATTTTTGTTTGCTTCGGATTGTTGTTGACTATTTGTCTAAAGATGTAGCTTATGATAGAAGTTTGTCGCCTTTGTGGATTTGATTTGAAGTATCCAGTGAAATGTATCTGAAATCATTTGAATACGCGTGCCTGTTCGCATAGAAGAAACGCTCTCTCGAACGTTCCATAAATTTCATTACGGGTACGAGTAGTTAAACGACGATGGCCTTTCAATTTCACGAAATAATATTAGTGGAATGGATTACAGGGCGCAACTGCGCATCAACGGAGACGCCGTGGGGCAGATCGCCGTGGGACTAAGCACCGAGGAGCCAAATGCCAACAGCTGCGGCAGCGAGGGACGACACCGAGTGGCACGTCGCGGAGGAACAGTATGCAGTGACCTCGAGGGAAAAAGGATTACAGGCAAGAGGTGCTCCGGAGGATGAGGTATATTGCCCTACTGTGTGGTATTCTGGGTGAGTCGTGTAACGATTTGTTATTATCGATGTGTTTAATTTACTCGGATTATTCTATTGTTTTTTTGATGGTATTCAAATGAGAAATTCTGTTCGCATAGTGCTTTTGTCTGTTTGTGTCTACGGACGTGTGATATCTTATGTTGTTGTATGACTGACTGACAACCCATAGCGCTATGTGGTTCGACCGCACAGGCCTGTGCAGACATGTGACATGTGCATATTATGTTTTTATGACTATTCTATTTTGCTGTGTCCTATCATATTTTAGTTTACTAGTGACTTGTTTTAATATTTTGTGTGTTTTGAGTGGTGCTATGTTGGTTTATATATTCCACTGGAATTTGTATGTGTTTTATTTGGGTATATTTATTTATTCTGAGTGCTCATTAAGGGTTTGTGTGTATTCTGTGACTGTGCCTAATGAATGATTTATTTTTTATTTCTAAGAATCTTCTTACTGTGCTGGTAATTTATTTTTGAATGATTTAGGATGAAAATGGTTGGTTTGTGTGATAACCTAATGCTATGAGTATATGTCATTTCATGTTCATTTTTATTATCGTCTTGCAGGGGTTGCATCAATGGAATAGGCCTCGATTATATCGGGGGAAATGCCATTTAAAAGAAAGGTTAACGAATGGAGTGCTCTACCTCTGGGGTCATTTGGAAACGGGCACAAATTAGAAATCCTCCAGTGACTTGAATTTTCAACTGTGGTGAAATACTGGCAAGCAGCTCCTATCTGTGGGAAGTGACTTTTTTTAATGGATATCAAGTGTTTTAGGAATTTCTTTGAAATTGTTGAAGTAATGCATTTCCTACTGCTTGCTCTCAGATGACCATTATGATTTTATAATATAGAGAGATATGCTTCATAAAGAGAAAAATGTCATCCTGAAAATTCATTATTTCAGAATGTAGAAATGTAATTTCACCGACTAAGGTTAAAGGTAAAAATGCTTATTAATTGTTGTTGCATTCATTCAAATTTAATTTTATATTCTGTAGCTTCATTAAGCAGTTTTCATGGCTTGCTTGTGTTGCTTGCAAATAAAAATTACAATGCTGTAGTAAATACCAAGTCTTACATTTTATTGTGAATGGTTTCTGCCTTGGTTTCGTATTAATTTTTGTTTAGAAAATAGCATATTAGCTTGGCAATTTTTTATTCAAAGTAATACATAGAAACTCTTGTGTTCTGTAGTCTTCATAGAGCACGGCATGTTTCTCTTTTACTAACATCTATACACTTTGCATCTGTTTCTATGTATATCATTAAGGTAGTGTTAGGCAAACCTGTAATTAATTACCTTTGTAATCAGGGAAATTTGGTTAACTAACTATTTCTAATAAGACTCTCATACCAGAATATACCTGATTTTAATTTTGTTTTATAAATGAATCTATGCAGTAATGTACTACATGAAACCAATGTAGTATTTTGTTTGGAAAAATGGAGGAATTGTTTAATACAGTGATGCAGGGGAGGGCTTAGAATTTTTCATTAATAGTACAGTTACTCTAAAAGCCTACTTCGAGACATGATGATTCATACCAATGTACTTTTTAAATTTGAAAATATGAATGTATATGAATTGGGATTATTGAAGGCACATTAAAGGATCAATTGTACTGTAAGTGTTGAGCATTTGTAAATTAAGTGGATTTATATATCCTTTTTGTCATTGCCATTCACATGGCAAATCCGACAAAGATGTAAATCTTGAAATACAGCATTAAGTATCACTCATATCGATATATATTTTAAAATATAATATTCCAGCTGCTCTAGAGAAGCATTGCAGGTAAACAGAATGATTCTCTGATAACTATTAAATTCCACTATACACTATTGTTTTCCAAGTATGTATACACATGTGGGTACTGGTCTAATGTGTGATCTACACATGAGTTGCGATCTACTATCAGGGGAGGATGTACTGCACTTCCTCCGATTTAATAACTTTCACGCTAACGAAACCTTGCAAACCCATAATGGACCTGCCTGTGGGAACATTTACCCACCCGGTGATGTATAGCTTCATTCCAGAGAGGCGATGTAAAAGGAATTATAAGTAAAAAGAGTGAGCCGAAGGCTCGCCAATATCCTCGGTTACTAGATAATAAATAAAACATTTAATTTTAAAAAATTGGTTTATTTTATTACGTAGCATTTTTAATATGTAGATCGCACATTAGACCACATTCTTGCATGTAAATCGCACATGAGACCTGTACCCACAAGTATAATTTAACCACCATCCTGTAGTTATTTTTGGAATGTATTTACTGAAGACAAGTCTCGAATAGCAGATTATTTAAATAGCATAATATATAATTGTAGGCATAACATACAGTATACTGGAAATCTTTTTCTACATAAACTTGTACTTAACCATCCAAGTTAGTATTTAATTCCATAATGAGTGTTGTGATAGTATATGAAATCCTTGATTATTTTTCAATTCAAATGTGCTGTATGATACTAGGCCAGATCCAAGCTTCATCTAAGGGGGGGTAATCCAGAATTTAAAAAATATCTATTTGAAAATATTGTAATTCATAAATATTTCAATTAAAAAATGGAAATATAAATCTTTTTTCACAGCAAAATGAATGTAATAAAACGGTTTGGAAGTTTAGGGGTTAATTTTTTCTAGTGTTCAGAAATCGTTGGGGTAATTAACTTCCCCCCTATCTACCCTTCGAATGATATAGTAATTTTGCAGGAAATGATTGCTATTAATTATTATAAAATTTTTAAATATTTTATGTTGAAATTATTTTTCCAATCCCTGCTATTTCTTTTCTAAATGCTAGGCAAATAATCTTTCGGCGTAATGGTTAAAGATAATTATAAATTCTTCTGATACCATCTAAATTGATGTTATCCGAAGATTTTATCACTTCATTAATACTTTATATTTTTTGTTAATAAAATAAGCTCTGCTGTACTAATGATAATAACATTTTACTACTGCAATGAAAAGAGATGTATAAAATAAACGTTATCTATTATGGTTAAGATTCTTTTCAAGCTAAACCATTATTGATCAGGTGAAGCAATTAACTATATTTGAGAGTGATATTAGATTAAACAGTGTTCACTGTAAACAGTGGAATATGGTGATTTACTGGTTAAGGCATTGGTAACTTAAGCCACAATAGAATATTTTGTTCCCCTTAAGGCAATAATAAAACTAATTGAATAAATTTGAAACTAGATTTAAAGTTAAAAAAAAGAAGAAATTATCATAGAGACTATATGGAGAAATTTTAATAAAGGAAAATGCTATTTATTTGTTTTGATTCGTATGATCCTGCGGAAATATTTATCATCAAATATCATATCTGGCCTGTAAAAACCCTTCTTCTTTCCAATATGTTTTACAAAGAATATGATTTTTAACCACCATCTATAATATGCTGTGGACTGCTGGAGAAGTCTCCCTTCCTTACATAGTATGGGGTAAGTATTGTGAACACGAAAAAGATCGACATGAGATTTCAAA
Source organism: Uropetala carovei (assembly GCA_036926305.1). Taxonomy (NCBI): domain Eukaryota; kingdom Metazoa; phylum Arthropoda; class Insecta; order Odonata; family Petaluridae; genus Uropetala; species Uropetala carovei. The sequence continues at coordinate 2,339,460 of JAXCHB010000172.1, read as the reverse complement.
GGAAATATGCGTTTTGAGGTACCTAGAACACGTTTAGACTATTTTCGGAATGATGTGTGTGTGTGTGTGTGTGTGTGGATGGATGGATGTCTGTATGTGATTTTGAGCGCTCTAACTCAAAAAGTACTTGTCATATTAATACCAAATATCATATGTAACGCCTTAGCATGAGTACAAATAACTGATTACTTTTTGGACAATACCGGTAAACCGGAAGTCGAGGTTTATTCGAAACCCGATTCGGTTTTGCGCTATTTCTCCGATAATACGTCATTATTGTATACATTGACCATTACAAAAAATGTAGAAAATATAATTTCCTACATCTTCAATTTTAAACAAATTTCCATAGCAGTTATTGTTTAGGAATACTTTTAGAGAAAAGTGAGGACCGCAATGTTTTAATCAAAGAGTTCAATGTCGGTTCTTCCAATATTAATGACATTATGGTACAGAAATCACGGTTAATGTAAATTGTTTCGTCTTCTGAGACGACTAGAAGAGTTGAATATCGACGTATTCTTCATAAGCCGAAACTTGAGCAATTGGATATATAAAAGTTTTTTCTAGTCGTTCACGTAGGTCTCTTGCGTAGCCCATCGAACGCATTTAGAACGTCTCTGGTCAACAACATATTATTTCAGTTTTTACTTTCACCTCTTTTATCTTTCCCCGTTATTTACTCTCCCCATCTCGAAATTCCCTTTCTAACCCCTCTTTGTCTGACGGCATACCTATCCCTCGAGGTGACGAAGTCGATGTCTGCACGTAATGGCTTGTCATTGAGAAGCATAGAACCCTTTCTACGGGAAAGATTGTGTTCTGTGGCTCTTAACAAGGAGAGGACTTGAGGTGAAATCCACGGATTCCTGACATACTTTGCGAGTAGGTAACTTCACTCCCCTAGCGTACGTGTGCAAAACGCTAGGTGTAGATAAGCAGTCGTTATTGAGAAATTAGCAATTAAATATTTAAGGCAACTGAAGCTCAAGATGAATACAATAATAAGGGATTAGTTGCTAAGCGAAACGGTGGTCTAGTCGATAGAGACGCGGCCGTCGAAACTTATTTTCGCGCGTTCGAGACCCGTTATCGCGAATTATTTTTTTCGTTTTTTATTTCTTCTTTTAATGACACAATAATGCATCATTTATATTTTATGGTATTTCCTGCGAAAAATTCGCATTTTCCGCGATTGTGAAATTATTTACGTTAACCTGTTTTATCTATATTTTCGTTGCATAATTCCGAATTTTTGGTTTGAATCTAACTATCCAAGTGTGAGAGGCCTTGAAAGCATAATTATCACCACCGTATTGAAACGCAGCAGCGATCGCCCATTGCTGTAGCATTCTCGTAGTGACAAGGTGGAGATTTTGCCTAGCTTCCTTGAAGCGATCGTATACGTACGATTCGATCATCACTACTTTATCAGCCAACGTTCCACCACCTTCCAGTTGCTTTTTCCATCTCCATAACTGCAAGTTGCTTTGTAAGTGACACGTTGTTTTCGATCGCAATGATTTAAAACTCCACGTCGGATGTAATTGTGACAATTTAACAGCTTTGACCTTCATTAAAAACGGAATATTATCCGCACTCATGACTTCTTCATCACATGATGAAGAGGAAGGAGAAGAATGCTGTGATTCGACATCCATTCGTTTAATTTCCTCCCTTTGCATGGCGACATCTTCATCATCAACACACGCTGTTTCTTCCAACAGTTCTTCTTCATCCGCAAATACCATTTCACAAAGCATATTTGTGATACGGTTCTTGATTTCGCGTACCATGCCTTGAGAACGGATGGAAATTGAAGCACTGACACTATCTGTGAGCAGTTCTTTCTCTCGCAGCAGTCGTATACAATATTCTATCGCATCCGTCAGTTCTTGTTTTTGTGTAACACACAAAACAGGCATATTTTCGTGAGATTCCGAACTACCAGCTACAGATTTGATTGTGAATATTCTCCACCGACTGACCACTCCAGCACCGTTGAAATCTTTCACAAGCAAATGTAGTGAACTTTGGACTACACGAGTCTATTCTCGGAGCGTTTCATTGTTATTATATCTATTGTTATTATATCAATCTCGTATTATTAATATACACAAAACTAAATATAGATAAAACAGGTTAACGTAAATAATTTCACAATCGCGGAAAATGCGAATTTTTCGCAGGAAATACCGATAAAATATAAATGATGCATTATTGTGTCATGAAAGAAGAAATAAAAAACGAAAAAAAAAATTCGCGATAACGGGTCTCGAACGCGCAAAAATAAGTTTCGACGGCCGCGACTCTAGCGACTAGACCACCGTTTCGATTAGCAACTAATCCCTTATTATTGTATTCATTTTGAGCTTCAGTTGCCTTAAATATTTAATCCATAATTTCTCAATAACGACTGCTTATCTACACCTAGCGTTTTGCACACGTACGCTAGGGGAGTGAAGTTACCTACTCGCAAAGTATGACAGGAATCCGTGGATTTCCCCTCAAGTCCTCCCCTTGTAAGTGAAGAGTTAATGTGATATCGCACGAGAGTTTCTATAGCTACAGATACACTATTCGAACGAACGACTGCGAAAGAATGAATTTATGTAGTGTGTACAGTTGAACGAAGGCGAAAGAAAGCGAAAGAATGCATTCGACGCGGTTCGCTGGCAGGGCGGTACATAAAACAAACTTAGTGCGCAGTAGGGACGGTTAAGTAAACAACTCGGCAATTTCAGCAGGAAACTGTTCAAAGCTACGCATACATTCGCTCAAGTGTAGACGACTGATCAAATGCACGGACCGAACGACAAGAAACAGCTGACCATTCGTTCGCTGTCGTTCGTTCGCCTTCGTTCGCATAGTGTAGGTATATGTATGTACGTTAAGTGAACTGTAATGATATTCGATATTCCCACGTTGCTCTCCATGTAGATCCAAATGATTTAACCGTCTATCAATTGTGGTTTTCTAAGGAAAAATTTCCTTACGAAGAAAGGATGGAAAAGCGTTCGTTTGTTGAAAGAGTGCATGTTTAAGAGATCGTAGAAATACGGAGACACAGCGGCGATGGGCGCACGCCGCCATGGTCTCATCAACCCATGTCTTTCGGGGAAAACCTGTAAATCCGTTGAGTGCCGGTGTTTTCGCCGAATGCCGTATGTGGTATAATAAACAGTGAGATGAGTGCTCCCCCAATTCTCCCAATGTCTCGTATCGCCAGCACCAACCTAGGAGAATTACGAAACATTTTACCTCCTCTGTCATATACTCTGAACCATCTTCTACAAATTTTCCTCAATCACGCCCTTCAGTTATGGCACACTGATTGTGAGATAAATGCACTGTACTCATAGGAAATTATTTTTAAATGGAACATGCATTACGAATTTCTTTCACGATTACAATACTTTCTCGATATATCTACTTCGTGCATGAGGAAGTAAAAACATGGTGTGGTATGACGAATTGGTGCACGCCAAAAGAGAAGCGTCATGGCAAACTGTCTTAATCGATACGTTTTTTGTAAAGTTTCAAACAAAACGTGTAGAATACTTATTTGCATAAATTCAGTCCTACGTTACCAGGGTAGCGCGTAGAGAGAAAGAGAAGGACGACTCATATGTGCATCAAGTATTTCCTAGAGTTCGGGCCCACCGAGACCATGGGCCTCTTTTATTTGCACCGGGGGCATCCCCGTCTGCAAAGTCCTGTCCCCAGGTCGACTATTTATCGTTTCATTATTTTTGGTATATCTGATTTAGAAAGTTTTTTCCCAGCGGCATATGCATTAATATTAATAGAATAATGCTTTTCAGTCGGCGTCTACACGGTTTTGCCTATATTTATTTGTGATAGGGATAGTGATATCTACTGATGAACACAGTGCGAGTACATAATAATTCTTTTTAAATTTTGCTATCAAATTTACTGGCTTTTCTCGGGCATGAATTGGCGAAGATTATGAAGGTTTTGGGACAACGAGAGAATACATTTTTCGAGCCGAGGGGTTTTTAATGGACTGCGAGTAGTCGCACGGGTCGGGCCTACAATTTCTTTGACAACGTACGTCCGGAATTTGTATGGGTCGGGCTTAGAAAATCTTAACTCCTATAACAAATGCCGTGCGGGAACGTGGGACAGTAAAGTTCGCCACCCCCCGGACTCGAGAAGACTTGTGTCCGCTGCTGATTTTAATGTAGCTCGTGGGGATGGGCGCTGGAGTCTTTACTGGGGCGCCGGAATGATTAATAACGTTGTATTTTTTTTTCATACACGTTCCCCATTACGTTACAACGAATTTCTAGAGATAGCAAGTGTATACATGCATAGCGGCATTGATAGGACTGCACGGATCGCAGGACTAATTTTTTTCAAGGCCTTCACCTAGGTCTCTTTCGTAGCACATGAAACGCATTTAGCACGTCAGACAGCGGTCGAAAACGTCCCATCTCACCTTCCCTATTTCAGTTTTTACTCTCATCCCTTTTGTCTTTCCCCTTTTTTTACTCACCCTCTCTCGAAAATTCCCCCTCTCCTTCCTCCTGGTCTGACGGCATAGCCATAGAGGGGACGTAGTCGATCGCTGAACGCATTGAGAAGAACACTTTCAATGGAAAAGATCGTGCATTGTGGCTACCACGAGAAGAGGATCGTGCCATTTCATGTGATATCGGCTTAATGTTTGTCGCAACGGAGTTTCTAAGTGAATTGTAATGATCTTCGTTCTTCCCACGTTGCTCTCCACGTACATCCAAATGATTAAACCGTCTACCTAACGCCGTTTATCAAGGAAAAATTTACTTACGAAGAAATGTGGAAAAGCGATCTTTTGTTAAAAGAGTGGTAACGGGTGGATGTTATTCGGCATTACTCCAAGAGAAAGTATCGTCTTAATTTGGTGCGTATGCGTAATTCAATATGTCCACGATCGTGCGTATGTGCTTGACAGTAGAAATACGTAGAATGTGCATCGACACAGCCACCATGGGCTCATCAACCATTGTCTTTCGGACACACCTGTAAATACGTTGTTTGCGGGTGTTTTCGCCCAAACCCGTATATCATGAAACAAACGGTGAGTTCTCTATTCTCTGCTATCGCCAGCACCAAATCTTACATGACGTCAGTTGATGAATAACTAGCATAAGTGCCCGTTGAATTTCAACGGCTTTAATGAATATAATTTTCCTTAATGCAACATGTAAAAATCGCAGGAATAAAATTGTGCACTGTTTTAACCATCGAATATTTCTATATTATGTCTCTTTTTAATTGACTGACTTATATCTCATGGAAATTCCTTGTGAATAAAATAGTACTTACCTTTCTTTCTACTAAAATAGCCATTGTTAGTAGTTTTAAACTGATTATAGCATTAGGATTTCAATTTCATTAAATAAACAGAATTCCGGTTCCAAATAATTGGTTCAATCTTCAATTGCCCCTGATAAATAGATTTCGATATATAATGTACCTCAATATCGTTTGTCGTCTGCTCTCATTTTCCGAAACAACCACTTTCACCCGTTTTAAATGGATTTCAAACTTAGAAGAGAACTCGATTGAATTCAGTTAAAATAACCACATAACAAACTTCTTATTCCACAGAAAATCCTTTTATAATATGCAATGTTAACCTACAATTCATTCATTCTGAAAAGTGAATAAAAGTACCTACCATGTACATATATTTCTTTCAACTAAAATAGCCACTGTTAACAGATTTTAATGGATTAATGCATTAGCATTTCAATTTCATGAAATAAACAGAATTCCGGTAACAAAAAAATTTGAACTTTAAATGTATTTTGGAATAAAATGTACCTTAATATCGGTTAGCGTCCACTCACCACTCTGGACTTCTCACTTTCCGAAACAACAACTTTCAATAGTTTTTAATTGATTTTTGCTTTGAAATATACTTGAGTCAATTCAGTACAACTTCCACTTTACATACTGTAAATTCCAACATTTGTCACTCCTTTTATAGTAGGCAATCCTAGCCTAAAATTAATTCATTCTGTAAAGTGAATAAATAAAGTTCTTTCTTTAAACTATAATGGCCGCTGTTATTAGATTTAAATGGATTATAACTTACTCTGTATTAAATAAGCACCAAAATTCCTTTTATAAAAACAAATCAATTCATTAAAAGATCCACTGTTGTTTCTTCGAAATTTTCCTGTTAACAGTTTTACATGTCTTTTTAATTTTAATTGAATTTTAATTTATATTCGTTTCCAAACTTCGGCCATTGTTACGAAATTAATTGGAGGAATAACGATATAAATTCCTAAGCACGTATGCTTTACAAAGAATTTCATTTAAGAATGCTTTTTATTTCCAATTTCTCTAAAATTACACTGTTGATACGTAAAATTTTTTATACTTACGTTAATATACTTATTTTCCACAAAACACGCCAATCTCTCCCCTTCCTTTCTCTCTCTCGTATTGAAGCAGTCAAGGCACGCTTATTCCCAGAAGGATGTATACAATAAAAGTAATTTGAGGTGTAACAATGATAATGGTCGACATAGCAACATCACGTTAAAATGGCGAGATTTCCACAAAATATGCAAATTAAACGTTTAACATGGAATATTTCGAACTGTGGGCTTAAAAAGACTAACGGAATAAGAAAATTTATAACGTTTTCTTCAAAATGGTTCAAATCCGAAGGTCGTCTGTTAATTTCTTCTAATTTTAATTTCCAAATGAATAAAAGCCTGCACGTCGAAAAATCGCGTTTTACATGTAAACTAATGGGAAATGGAAATGCCTCTCTCGGAGACGAACCAAGGAATTTTTTCGCGATTTAAATTTGTCATTCTCTGAATAAGTGTTAAAAACGCATCCTTACCAATACACGAGTTTCTATCGTTATTATTTCTCGAGTTATAAGCGTTTGCATAGCGTGACCATCCTACCAACCAACGGACGACGGCTATTATTATATTAAATTATCTACCACTATATAGTCGGTTCTCGAACGACGCAGAAAATATGTTAATTTATGGGTCTTACGAAAATTTCACATAAAGATTTGATTCCTGAATGTAGTGGTATTGATCGATATATATTCACTGAAAAATAACAATATACACTTACGGTTGGTTACACTGCTTCATAATGATATCATTTGAAACGTTTTTTGGAAAAAGAATTTTAAAAGTGTCGGAAATTGTTCAACAAATACTTTTTTATGAATCAACAAAGAATGATTCTTTTATATCACCGAGAAAAACTAATCTAAATTATTTAAACTCTCGAAAGCCATTGAGGTTGGCCGATAGTTGGCGCATTTTTCTGCATTTGGATTTATACCTTCGTCGGAGTAGGACGTGTTTCCTGACTCTCAGTTCGTTAGGCGCGATCACGGCTTCCAGAAAAATCCTTCCCTGATCTTAAAGGTAAATAAAGTCCACGTTCGGACTTTATTCTCAAAAATTGGGTTGAAATCAGTATTTTGGAATTTTTTGTTGAATTATTGGAACGATTTCGTGAATAAACGAGGTGCCGTTCTATCACATATGGAAATCTATATAGTTGATAATCGTCTCTTAAACAGTCTTTATGCTCATATTTTTAATTGCAGGGTAAGGAGTGTATACGACCTCAGTCTGGCTGACATCTATCGTCAAATCACCACCATCGAATCCCGAAGCAGCTTTTAACAATTCAATTTTTTGTTTAGTTACGTCAACCTCTAAAAGTTCACGTCACGATGTGACGATTTGCTAACGTAGGCCTAGAGAATGGTTGCCCTGGTTTCATATTTATTTTCATTTATATTTTACCTTAGCTTTGCATTTTTTTATTCCAAGTAACGCATAGAAATGGATGTCTTCTGCAATCTTCTTAGTAGAGCACGGTATCTACCTCTTTTAGCAACACTAACACTGCAGTCGCGTCTGTTTCTGTGTGTTTTCATTCAGTTAGAGTTAGGCGTACAGTGAATAAGTTACCGTTAGAATCAGGTGCATTCTGGTTAGTAGTTAGTTACTAATATTAACACACCAGTGTGTGCCTGTTTCTAACTTTGCCTCATCAAGGAGTTTTTGCATTCGCGAATTTTCTTGTTTAATTCTTTAAATTCTCTAGGATGACTCGTCGCCCTTCACTGGAGTCCGCGTTCCAAGTGTCCGTATTAACAGGGAACGAGGCAAAGTTTTGACTTCTTCCTAGGGGAAGTCAAAACTAGCTATCCCCCTGCGGAGTACGTTTCACTTGGAAATGAATTCCGTGTTCGGACGATGATTCTATCGGTGTTAGATTAAAATTTGCACTTTTCCATATTATTACACGGATGCAAATTGCTCTTAGTGTAGTGTAGTGTAGCTTTTAACCAACTAACCTTGAGCATTTTGCATCTGTACTAATTTTTATATTTCTAAATTTGTTTAAAATCGTAAATTTAACTTTCGCCCTCTCCGTTAGATTTTCGATTGCATAGATGATTTTTTGTAGTTAAATACGGAACCGGGGCGATCTGTTCTCAGAGAAGGAAGAGTTTCGACAGTAAGTAGAGATTGCTGGTAGGGACAGTCGGATGAATCGGGATTCGTGATGGTCAGCCAGTGGATCATATGTGCTGACGGAAAACAAGATCGGTAAGTAAACATCCCCCATACAACTTGCCCTTAAATGGGCATGATTTTATTTTCGTCTTGCTATAGGGAATTTATGCAAGGCATCCTATTACAAAGTATCCGCGTGAATGTGATATTAAAATACATCATGAATATTTTCAGGATTTCCTGAAATCACGATTCTTCGACATCAAATATTGCTTAAATATTACCTTCTCGTACATTGTTTCAATTTATTTTTGTTTGCTTCGGATTGTTGTTGACTATTTGTCTAAAGATGTAGCTTATGATAGAAGTTTGTCGCCTTTGTGGATTTGATTTGAAGTATCCAGTGAAATGTATCTGAAATCATTTGAATACGCGTGCCTGTTCGCATAGAAGAAACGCTCTCCCGAACGTTCCATAAATTTCATTACGGGTACGAGTAGTTAAACGACGATGGCCTTTCAATTTCACGAAATAATATTAGTGGAATGGATTACAGGGCGCAACTGCGCATCAACGGAGACGCCGTGGGGCAGATCGCCGTGGGACTAAGCACCGAGGAGCCAAATGCCAACAGCTGCGGCAGCGAGGGACGACACCGAGTGGCACGTCGCGGAGGAACAGTATGCAGTGACCTCGAGGGAAAAAGGATTACAGGCAAGAGGTGCTCCGGAGGATGAGGTATATTGCCCTACTGTGTGGTATTCTGGGTGAGTCGTGTAACGATTTGTTATTATCGATGTGTTTAATTTACTCGGATTATTCTATTGTTTTTTTGATGGTATTCAAATGAGAAATTCTGTTCGCATAGTGCTTTTGTCTGTTTGTGTCTACGGACGTGTGATATCTTATGTTGTTGTATGACTGACTGACAACCCATAGCGCTATGTGGTTCGACCGCACAGGCCTGTGCAGACATGTGACATGTGCATATTATGTTTTTATGACTATTCTATTTAGCTGTGTCCTATCATATTTTAGTTTACTAGTGACTTGTTTTAATATTTTGTGTGTTTTGAGTGGTGCTATGTTGGTTTATATGTTCCACTGGAATTTGTATGTGTTTTATTTGGGTATATTTATTTATTCTGAGTGCTCATTAAGGGTTTGTGTGTATTCTGTGACTGTGCCTAATGAATGATTTATTTTTTATTTCTAAGAATCTTCTTACTGTGCTGGTAATTTATTTTTGAATGATTTAGGATGAAAATGGTTGATTTGTGTGATAACCTAATGCTATGAGTATACGTCATTTCATGTTCATTTTTATTATCGTCTTGCAGGGGTTGCATCAATGGAATAGGCCTCGATTATATCGGGGGAAATGCCATTTAAAAGAAAGGTTAACGAATGGAGTGCTCTACCTCTGGGGTCATTTGGAAACGGGCACAAATTAGAAATCCTCCAGTGACTTGAATTTTCAACTGTGGTGAAATACTGGCAAGCAGCTCCTATCTGTGGGAAGTGACTTTTTTTAAATGGCTATCAAGTGCTTTAGGAATTTCTTTGAAATTGTTGAAGTAATGCATTTCCTACTGCTTGCTCTCAGATGACCATTATGATTTTATAATATAGAGAGATATGCTTCATAAAGAGAAAAATGTCATCCTGAAAATTCATTATTTCAGAATGTAGAAATGTAATTTCACCGACTTAAGTTAAAGGTAAAAATGCTACATTAATTGTTGTTGCATTCATTCAAATTTAATTTTATATTCTGTAGCTACATTAAGCAGTTTTCATGGCTTGCTTGTGTTGCTTGCAAATAAAAATTACAATGCTGTAGTGAATACCAAGTCTTACATTTTATTGTGAATGGTTTCTGCATTGGTTTCGTATTAATTTTTGTTTAGAAAATAGCATATTAGCTTGGCAATTTTTTATTCAAAGTAATACATAGAAACTCTTGTGTTCTGTAGTCTTCATAGAGCACGGCATGTTTCTCTTTTACTAACATTTATACACTTTGCATCTGTTTCTATGTATATCATTAAGGTAGTGTTAGGCAAACATGTAATTAATTACATTTGTAATCAGGGAAATTTGGTTAACTAACTATTTCTAATAAGACTCTCATACCAGAATATACCTGATTTTAATTTTGTTTTATAAATAAATCTATGCAATAATGTACTACATGAAACCAATGTAGTATTTTGTTTGGAAAAATGGAGGAATTGTTTAATACAGTGATGCAGGGGAGGGCTTAGAATTTTTCATTAAGAGTACAGTTACTCTACAAGCCTACTTCGAGACGTGATGATTCATACCAATGTACTTTTTAAATTTGAAAATATGAATGTATATGAATTGGGATTATTGAAGGCACATTAAAGGATCAATTGTACTGTAAGTGTTGAGCATTTGGAAATTAAGTGGATTTATATATCCTTTTTGTCATTGCCATTCACATGGCAAATCCGACAAAGATGTAAATCTTGAAATACAGCATTAAGTATCACTCATATCGATATATATTATAAAATATAATATTCCAGCTGCTCTAGAGAAGCATTGCAGGTAAACAGAATGATTCTCTGATAATTATTAAATTCCACTATACACTATTGTTTTCCAAGTATGTATACACATGTGGGTACTGGTCTAATGTGTGATCTACACATGAGTTGCGATCTACTATCAGGGGAGGATGTACTGCACTTCCTCCGATTTGATAACTTTCACGCTAACGAAACCTTGCAAACCCATAATGGACCTGCCTGTGGGAACATTTACCCACCCGGTGATGTATAGCTTCATTCCAGAGAGGCGATGTAAAAGGAATTATAAGTAAAAAGAGTGAGCCGAAGGCTCGCCAATATCCTAGGTTACTAGATAATAAATAAAGCAATTAATTTTTAAAAATTGGTTTATTTTATTACGTAGCATTTTTAATATGTAGATCGCACATTAGACCACATTCTTGCATGTAAATCGCACATGAGACCTGTACCCACAAGTATAATTTAACCACCATCCTGTAGTTATTTTTGGAATGTATTTACTGAAGACAAGTCTCGAATAGCAGATTATTTAAATAGCATAATTTATAATTGTAGGCATAACATATAGTATACTGGAAATCTTTTTCTACATAAACTTGTACTTAACCATCCAAGTTAGTATTTAATTCCATAATGAGTGTTGTGATAGTATATGAAATCCTTGATTAATTTTCAATTCAAATGTGCTGTATGATACTAGGCAAGATCCAGGCTTCATCTAAGGGGGGGAAGCGACGGGGGGGGGGGGGGGGGGGGGGGATGGGGAGGGGGTAATCCAGAATTTAAAAAATATCTATTTGAAAATATTGTAATTCATAAATATTTCAATTCAAAAAATGGAAATATAAAACTTTTTTCACAGCAAAATGAATGTAATAAAACGGTGTGGAAGTTTAGGGGTTAATTTTTTCTAGCGTTCAGAAATCGTTGGGGTAATTAACTTCCCCCCTATCTACCCTTCGAATGATATAGTAATTTTGCAGGAAATGATTGCTATAAATTATTATAACATATTTAAATATTTTATGTTGAAATTATTTTTCCAATCCCTGCTATTTCTTTTCTAAATGCTAGGCAAATAATCTTTCGGCGTAATGGTTAAAGATAATTATAAATTCTTCTGATACCATCTAAATTGATGTTATCCGAAGATTTTATCACTTCATTAATACTTTATATTTTTTGTTAATAAAATAAGCTCTGCTGTACAAATGATAATAACATTTTACTACTGCAATGAAAAGAGATGTATAAAATAAACGTTATCTATTATGGTTAAGATTCTTTTCAAGCTAAACCATTATTGATCAGGTGAAGCAATTAACTATATTTGAGAGTGATATTAGATTAAACAGTGTTCACTGTAAACAGTGGAATATGGTTACTTACTGTTTAAGGCATTGGTAACTTAAGCCACAATAAAATATTTTGTTCCCCTTAAGGCAATAATAAAACTAATTGAATAAATTTGAAACTAGATTTAAAGTTAAAAAAAAGAAGAAATTATCATAGAGACTATATGGAGAAATTTTAATAAAGGAAAATGCTATTTATTTGTTTTGATTCGTATGATCCTGCGGAAATATTTATCATCAAATGTCATATCTGGCCTGTAAAAACCCTTCTTCTTTCCAATATGTTTTACAAAGAATATGATTTTTAACCACCATCTATAATATGCTGTGGACTGCTGGAGAAGTCTCCCTTCCTTACATAGTATGGGGTAAGTATTGTGAACACGAAAAAGATCGACATGAGATTTCAAAGGAAATATGCGTTTTGAGGTACCTAGAACACGTTTAGACTATTTTCGGAATGATGTATGTGTGTGTGTGTGTGGATGGATGGATGGATGGCTGTAGGCGATTTTGAGCGCTCTAACTCAAAATGTACTTGTCATATTAATACCAAATATCATATGTAACGCTTTAGCATGAGTACAAATAACTGATTACTTTTTGGACAATACCGGTAAACCGGAAGTCGAGGTTTATTCGAAACCCGATTCGGTTTTGCGCTATTTCTCCGATAATACGTCATTATTGTATACATTGACCATTACAAAAAATGTAGAAAATATAATTTCCTACATCTTCAATTTTAAACAATTTTCCATAGCAGTTATTGTTTAGGAATACTTTTAGAGAAAAGTGAGGACCGCAATGTTTTAATCAAAGAGTTCAATGTCGGTTCTTCCAATATTAATGACATTATGGTACAGAAATCACGGTTAATGAAAATTGTTCCGTCTTCTGAGACGACTAGAAGAGTTGAATATCGACGTATTCTTCATAAGCCGAAACTTGAGCAATTGGATATATAAAAGTTTTTTCTAGTCGTTCACGTAGGTCTCTTGCGTAGCCCATCGAACGCATTTAGAACGTCCCTGGTCAACAACATCTTATTTCAGTTTTTACTTTCACCTCTTTTATCTTTCCCCGTTTTTTACTCTCCCCATCTCAAAATTCCCTTTCAAACCCCTCTTTGTCTGACGCCATACCTATCCCTCGAGGTGACGAAGTCGATGTCTGCACGGAATGGCTTGTCATTGAAAAGCAAAGAACCCTTTCTACGGGAAAGATTGTGTTCTGTGGCTACTAACAAGGAGAGGACTTGAGGCGAAATCCACGGATTCCTGACATACTTTGCGAGTAGGTAACTTCACTCCCCTAGTGTACGTGTGCAAAACGCTAGGTGTAGATAAGCAGTCGTTATTGAGAAATTAGCGATTAAATATTTAAGGCAACTGAAGCTCAAGATGAATACAATAATAAGGGATTAGTTGCTAAGCGAAACGGTGGTCTAGTCGATAGAGACGCGGCCGTCGAAACTTATTTTCGCGCGTTCGAGACCCGTTATCGCGAATTATTTTTTTCGTTTTTTATTTCTTCTTTCATGACACAATAATGCATCATTTATATTTTATGGTATTTCCTGCGAAAAATTCGCATTTTCCGCGATTGTGAAATTATTTACGTTAACCTGTTTTATCTATATTTAATTTTCGTTGCATAATTCCGAATTTTCGTTTGAATCTAACTATCCAGGTGTGAGAGGCCTTGAAAGCATAATTATCACCACCGTATTGAAACGCAGCAGCGATTGCCCATTGCTGTAGCATTCTCGTAGTGACAAGGTGGAGATTTTGCCTAGCTTCCTTGAAGCGATCGTATACGTACGATTCGATCATCACTACTTTATCAGCCAACGTTCCACCACCTTCCAGTTGCTTTTTCCATCTCCATAACTGCAAGTTGCTTTGTAAGTGACACGTTGTTTTCGATCGCAATGATTTAAAACTCCACGTCGGATGTAATTGTGACAATTTAACAGCTTTGACCTTCATTAAAAACGGAATATTATCCGCACTCATGACTTCTTCATCACATGATGAAGAGGAAGGAGAAGAATGCTGTGATTCGACATCCATTCGTTTAATTTCCTCCCTTTGCATGGCGACATCTTCATCATCAACACACGCTGTTTCTTCCAACAGTTCTTCTTCATCCGCAAATACCATTTCACAAAGCATATTTGTGATACGGTTCTTGATTTCGCGTCCCATGCCTTGAGAACGGATGGAAATTGAAGCACTGACACTATCTGTGAGCAGTTCTTTCTCTCGCAGCAGTCGTATACAATATTCTATCGCATCCGTCAGTTCTTGTTTTTGTGTAACACACAAAACAGGCATATTTTCGTGAGATTCCGAACTACCAGCTACAGATTTGATTGTGAATATTCTCCACCGACTGACCACTCCAGCACCGTTGAAATCTTTCACAAGCAAATGTAGTGAACTTTGGACTACACGAGTCTATTCTCGGAGCGTTTCATTGTTATTATGTCTATTGTTATTATATCAATCTGGTATTATTAATATACACAAAATTAAATATAGATAAAACAGGTTAACGTAAAAAATTTCACAATCGCGGAAAATGCGAATTTTTCGCAGGAAATACCGATAAAATATAAATGATGCATTATTGTGTCATGAAAGAAGAAATAAAAAACGAAAAAAAAAATTCGCGATAACGGGTCTCGAACGCGCGAAAATAAGCTTCGTCGGCCGCGACTCTAGCGACTAGACCACCGTTTCCGTTAGCAACTAATCCCTTATTATTGTATTCATTTTGAGCTTCAGTTGCCTTAAATATTTAATCCATAATTTCTCAATAACGACTGCTTATCTACACCTAGCGTTTTGCACACGTACACTAGGGGAGTGAAGTTACCTACTCGCAAAGTATGACAGGAATCCGTGGATTTCCCCTCAAGTCCTCTCCTTGTAAGTGAAGAGTTAATGTGATATCGCACGAGAGTTTCTATAGCTACAGATACACTATCCGAACGAACGACAGCGAAAGAATGAATTTATGTGGTGTGTACAGTTGAACGAAGGCGAAAAAAGCGAAAGAATGCATTCGACGCG
The DNA here is from genome assembly GCA_036926305.1 of Uropetala carovei. Lineage (NCBI taxonomy): Eukaryota > Metazoa > Arthropoda > Insecta > Odonata > Petaluridae > Uropetala > Uropetala carovei. The sequence continues at coordinate 2,323,936 of JAXCHB010000172.1, read as the reverse complement.
GTTCGCTGGCAGGGCGGTACATAAAACAAACTTAGTGCGCAGTAGGGACGGTTAAGTAAACAACTCCGCAATTTCAGCAGGAAACTGTTCAAAGCTACGCATACATTCGCTCAAGTGTAGACGACTGATCAAATGCACGGACCGAACGACAAGAAACAGCTGACCATTCGTTCGCTGTCGTTCGTTCGCCTTCGTTCGCATAGTGTAGGTATATGTATGTACGTTAAGTGAACTGTAATGATATTCGATATTCCCACGTTGCTCTCCATGTAGATCCAAATGATTTAACCGTCTATCAATTGTGGTTTTCTAAGGAAAAATTTCTTACGAAGAAAGGATGGAAAAGCGTTCGTTTGTTGAAAGAGTGCATGTTTAAGAGATCGTAGAAATACGGAGAATGTGTACCGACACAGCGGCGATGGGCGCACGCCGCCATGGTCTCATCAACCCATGTCTTTCGGGTAAAACCTGTAAGTCCGTTGAGTGCCGTTGTTTTCGCCGAATGCCGTATGTGGTATAATAAACAGTGAGATGAGTGCTCCCCCAATTCTCCCAATGTCTCGTATCGCCAGCACCAACCTAGGAGAATTACGAAACATTTTACCTCCTCTGTCATATACTCTGAACCATCTTCAACAAATTTGCCTCAATCACGCCCTTCAGTTATGGCACACTGATTGTGAGATAAATGCACTGTACTCATAGGAAATTATTTTTAAGTGGAACATGCATTACGAATGTCTTTCACGATTACAATACTTTCTCAATATATCTACTTCGTGCATGAGGAAGTAAAAACATGGTGTGGTATGACGAATTGGTGCACGCCAAAAGAGAGGCGTCATGCCAAACTGTCTTAAACGATACGTTTTTTGGAAAGTTTCAAACAAAACGTGTAGAATATTTATTTGCATAAATTCAGTCCTACGTTACCAGGGTAGCGCGTAGAGAGAAAGAGAAGGACGACTCATATGTGCATCAAGTATTTCCTAGAGTTCGGGCCCACCGAGACCATGGGCCTCTTTTATTTGCACCGGGGGCATCCCCGTCTGCAAAGACCTGTCCCCAGGTCGACTATTTATCGTTTCATTATTTTTGGTATATCTGATTTAGAAAGTTTTTTCCCAGCGGCATATGCATTAATATTAATAGAATAATGCTTTTCAGTCGGCGTCTACACGGTTTTGCCTATATTTATTTGTGATAGGGATAGTGATATCTACTGATGAACACAGTGCGAGTACATAATAATTCTTTTTAAATTTTGCTATCAAATTTACTGGCTTTTCTCGGGCATGAATTGGCGAAGATTATGAAGGTTTTGGGACAACGAGAGAATACATTTTTCGAGCCGAGGGGTTTTTAATGGACTGCGAGTAGTCGCACGGGTCGGGCCTACAATTTCTTTGACAACGTACGTCCGGAATTTGTATGGGTCGGGCTTAGAAAATCTTAACTCCTATAACAAATGCCGTGCGGGAACGTGGGACAGTAAAGTTCGCCACCCCCCGGACTCGAGAAGACTTGTGTCCGCTGCTGATTTTAATGTAGCTCGTGGGGATGGGCGCTGGAGTCTTTACTGGGGCGCCGGAATGATTAATAACGTTGTATTTTTTTTTCATACACGTTCCCCATTACGTTACAACGAATTTCTAGAGATAGCAAGTGTATACATGCATAGCGGCATTGATAGGACTGCACGGATCGCAGGACTAATTTTGTTCAAGGCCTTCACCTAGGTCTCTTTCGTAGCACATGAAACGCATTTAGCACGTCAGACAGCGGTCGAAAACGTCCCATCTCACCTTCCCTATTTCAGTTTTTACTCTCATCCCTTTTGTCTTTCCCCTTTTTTTACTCACCCTCTCTCGAAAATTCCCCCTCTCCTTCCTCCTGGTCTGACGGCATAGCCATAGAGGGGACGTAGTCGATCGCTGAACGCATTGAGAAGAACACTTTCAATGGAAAAGATCGTGCATTGTGGCTACCACGAGAAGAGGATCGTGCCATTTCATGTGATATCGGCTTAATGTTTGTCGCAACGGAGTTTCTAAGTGAATTGTAATGATCTTCGTTCTTCCCACGTTGCTCTCCACGTACATCCAAATGATTAAACCGTCTACCTAACGCCGTTTATCAAGGAAAAATTTTCTTACGAAGAAATGTGGAAAAGCGATCTTTTGTTAAAAGAGTGGTAACGGGTGGATGTTATTCGGCATTACTCCAAGAGAAAGTATCGTCTTAATTTGGTGCGTATGCGTAATTCAATATGTCCACGATCGTGCGTATGTGCTTGACAGTAGAAATACGTAGAATGTGCATCGACACAGCCACCATGGGCTCATCAACCATTGTCTTTCGGACACACCTGTAAATACGTTGTTTGCGGGTGTTTTCGCCCAAACCCGTATATCATGAAACAAACGGTGAGTTCTCTATTCTCTGCTATCGCCAGCACCAAATCTTACATGACGTCAGTTGATGAATAACTAGCATAAGTGCCCGTTGAATTTCAACGGCTTTAATGAATATAATTTTCCTTAATGCAACATGTAAAAATCGCAGGAATAAATTGTGCACTGTTTTAACCATCGAATATTTCTATATTATGTCTCTTTTTAATTGACTGACTTATATCTCACGGAAATTCCTTGTGAATAAAATAGTACTTACATTTCTTTCTACTAAAATAGCCATTGTTAGTAGTTTTAAACTGATTATAGCATTAGGATTTCAATTTCATTAAATAAGCAGAATTCCGGTTCCAAATAATTGGTTCAATCTTCAATTGCCCCTGATAAATAGATTTCGGAATATGATGTACCTCAATATCCTTTGTCGTCTGCTCTCATTTTCCGAAACAACCACTTTCACCCGTTTTAAATGGATTTCAAACTTAGAAGAGAACTCGATTGAATTCAGTTAAAATAACCACATAACAAACTTCTTATTCCACAGAAAATCCTTTTATAATATGCAATGTTAACCTACAATTCATTCATTCTGAAAAGTGAATAAAAGTACCTACCTTGTACATATATTTCCTTCAACTAAAATAGCCACTGTTAACAGATTTTAATGGATTAATGCATTAGCATTTCAATTTCATGAAATAAACAGAATTCCGGTAACAAAAAAATTTGAACTTTAAATATATTTTGGAATAAAATGTACCTTAATATCGGTTATCGTCCGCTCACCACTCTGGACTTCTCACTTTCCGAGACAACAACTTTCAATAGTTTTTAATTGATTTTTGCTTTGAAATATACTTGAGTCAATTCAATACAACTTCCACTTTACATACTGTAAATTCCAAAATTTGTCACTCCTTTTATAGTAGGCAATCCTAGCCTAAAATTAATTCATTCTGTAAAGTGAATAAATAAAGTTCTTTCTTTAAACTATAATGGCCGCTGTTATTAGATTTAAATGGATTATAACTTACTCTGTATTAAATAAGCACCAAAATTCCTTTTATAAAAACAAATCAATTCATTAAAAGATCCACTGTTGTTTCTTCGAAATTTTCCTGTTAACAGTTTTACATGTCTTTTTAATTTTAATTGAATTTTAATTTATATTCGTTTCCAAACTTCGGCCATTGTTACGAAATTAATTGGAGGAATAACGATATAAATTCCTAAGCACGTATGGTTTACAAAGAATTTCATTTAAGAATGCTTTTTATTTCCAATTTCTCTAAAATGACACTGTTGATACGTAAAATTTTTTATACTTACGTTAATATACTTATTTTCCACAAAACACGCCAATCTCTCCCCTTCCTTTCTCTCTCTCTCTCGTATTGAAGCAGTCAAGGCACGCTTATTCCCAGAAAGATGTATACAATAAAAGTAATTTGAGGTGTAACAATGATAATGGTCGACATAGCAACATCACGTTAAAATGGCGAGATTTCCACAAAATATGCAAATTAAACGTTTAACATGGAATATTTCGAACTGTGGGCTTAAAAAGACTAACGGAATAAGAAAATTTATAACGTTTTCTTCAAAATGGTTCAAATCCGAAGGTCGTCTGTTAATTTCTTCTAATTTTAATTTCCAAATGAATAAAAGCCTGCACGTCGAAAAATCGCGTTTTACATGTAAAGTAATGGGAAATGGAAATGCCTCTCTCGGAGACGAACCAAGGAATTTCTTCGCGATTTAAATTTGTCATTCTCTGAATAAGTGTTAAAAACGCATCCTTACCAATATACGAGTTTCTATCTTTATTATTTCTCGAGTTATAAGCGTTTGCATAGCGTGACCATCCTACCAACCAACGGACGACGGCTATTATTATATTAAATTATCTACCACTATATAGTCGGTTCTCGAACGACGCAGAAAATATGTTAATTTATGGGTCTTACGAAAATTTCACATAAAGATTTGATTCCTGAATGTAGTGGTATTGATCGATATATATTCACTGAAAAATAACAATATACACTTACGGTTGGTTACACTGCTTCATAATGATATCATTTGAAACGTTTTTTGGAAAAAGAATTTTAAAAGTGTCGGAAATTGTTCAACAAATACTTTTTTATGAATCAACAAAGAATGATTCTTTTATATCACCGAGAAAAACTAATCTAAATTATTTAAACTCTCGAAAGCCATTGAGGTTGGCCGATAGTTGGCGCATTTTTCTACATTTGGATTTATACCTTCGTCGGAGTAGGACGTGTTTCCTGACTCTCAGTTCGTTAGGCGCGATCACGGCTTCCAGAAAAATCCTTCCCTGATCTTAAAGGTAAATAAAGTCCACGTTCGGACTTTATTCTCAAAAATTGGGTTGAAATCAGTATTTTGGAATTTTTTGTTGAATTATTGGAACGATTTCGTGAATAAACGAGGTGCCGTTCTATCACATATGGAAATCTATATAGTTGATAATCGTCTCTTAAACAGTCTTTATGCTCATATTTTTAATTGCAGGGTAAGGAGTGTATACGACCTCAGTCTGGCTGACATCTATCGTCAAATCACCACCATCGAATCCCGAAGCAGCTTTTAACAATTCAATTTTTTGTTTAGTTACGTCAACCTCTAAAAGTTCACGTCACGATGTGACGATTTGCTAACGTAGGCCTAGAGAATGGTTGCCCTGGTTTCATATTTATTTTCATTTATATTTTACCTTAGCTTTGCATTTTTTTATTCCAAGTAACGCATAGAAATGGATGTCTTCTGCAATCTTCTTAGTAGAGCACGGTATCTACCTCTTTTAGCAACACTAACACTGCAGTCGCGTCTGTTTCTGTGTGTTTTCATTCAGTTAGAGTTAGGCGTACAGTGAATAAGTTACCGTTAGAATCAGGTGCATTCTGGTTAGTAGTTAGTTACTAATATTAACACACCAGTGTGTGCCTGTTTCTAACTTTGCCTCATCAAGGAGTTTTTGCATTCGCGAATTTTCTTGTTTAATTCTTTAAATTCTCTAGGATGACTCGTCGCCCTTCACTGGAGTCCGCGTTCCAAGTGTCCGTATTAACAGGGAACGAGGCAAAGTTTTGACTTCTTCCTAGGGGAAGTCAAAACTAGCTATCCCCCTGCGGAGTACGTTTCACTTGGAAATGAATTCCGTGTTCGGACGATGATTCTATCGGTGTTAGATTAAAATTTGCACTTTTCCATATTATTACACGGATGCAAATTGCTCTTAGTGTAGTGTAGTGTAGCTTTTAACCAACTAACCTTGAGCATTTTGCATCTGTACTAATTTTTATATTTCTAAATTTGTTTAAAATCGTAAATTTAACTTTCGCCCTCTCCGTTAGATTTTCGATTGCATAGATGATTTTTTGTAGTTAAATACGGAACCGGGGCGATCTGTTCTCAGAGAAGGAAGAGTTTCGACAGTAAGTAGAGATTGCTGGTAGGGACAGTCGGATGAATCGGGATTCGTGATGGTCAGCCAGTGGATCATATGTGCTGACGGAAAACAAGATCGGTAAGTAAACATCCCCCATACAACTTGCCCTTAAATGGGCATGATTTTATTTTCGTCTTGCTATAGGGAATTTATGCAAGGCATCCTATTACAAAGTATCCGCGTGAATGTGATATTAAAATACATCATGAATATTTTCAGGATTTCCTGAAATCACGATTCTTCGACATCAAATATTGCTTAAATATTACCTTCTCGTACATTGTTTCAATTTATTTTTGTTTGCTTCGGATTGTTGTTGACTATTTGTCTAAAGATGTAGCTTATGATAGAAGTTTGTCGCCTTTGTGGATTTGATTTGAAGTATCCAGTGAAATGTATCTGAAATCATTTGAATACGCGTGCCTGTTCGCATAGAAGAAACGCTCTCCCGAACGTTCCATAAATTTCATTACGGGTACGAGTAGTTAAACGACGATGGCCTTTCAATTTCACGAAATAATATTAGTGGAATGGATTACAGGGCGCAACTGCGCATCAACGGAGACGCCGTGGGGCAGATCGCCGTGGGACTAAGCACCGAGGAGCCAAATGCCAACAGCTGCGGCAGCGAGGGACGACACCGAGTGGCACGTCGCGGAGGAACAGTATGCAGTGACCTCGAGGGAAAAAGGATTACAGGCAAGAGGTGCTCCGGAGGATGAGGTATATTGCCCTACTGTGTGGTATTCTGGGTGAGTCGTGTAACGATTTGTTATTATCGATGTGTTTAATTTACTCGGATTATTCTATTGTTTTTTTGATGGTATTCAAATGAGAAATTCTGTTCGCATAGTGCTTTTGTCTGTTTGTGTCTACGGACGTGTGATATCTTATGTTGTTGTATGACTGACTGACAACCCATAGCGCTATGTGGTTCGACCGCACAGGCCTGTGCAGACATGTGACATGTGCATATTATGTTTTTATGACTATTCTATTTAGCTGTGTCCTATCATATTTTAGTTTACTAGTGACTTGTTTTAATATTTTGTGTGTTTTGAGTGGTGCTATGTTGGTTTATATGTTCCACTGGAATTTGTATGTGTTTTATTTGGGTATATTTATTTATTCTGAGTGCTCATTAAGGGTTTGTGTGTATTCTGTGACTGTGCCTAATGAATGATTTATTTTTTATTTCTAAGAATCTTCTTACTGTGCTGGTAATTTATTTTTGAATGATTTAGGATGAAAATGGTTGATTTGTGTGATAACCTAATGCTATGAGTATACGTCATTTCATGTTCATTTTTATTATCGTCTTGCAGGGGTTGCATCAATGGAATAGGCCTCGATTATATCGGGGGAAATGCCATTTAAAAGAAAGGTTAACGAATGGAGTGCTCTACCTCTGGGGTCATTTGGAAACGGGCACAAATTAGAAATCTTCCAGTGACTTGAATTTTCAACTGTGGTGAAATACTGGCAAGCAGCTCCTATCTGTGGGAAGTGATTTTTTTTAAATGGCTATCAAGTGCTTTAGGAATTTCTTTGAAATTGTTGAAGTAATGCATTTCCTACTGCTTGCTCTCAGATGACCATTATGATTTTATAATATAGAGAGATATGCTTCATAAAGAGAAAAATGTCATCCTGAAAATTCATTATTTCAGAATGTAGAAATGTAATTTCACCGACTTAAGTTAAAGGTAAAAATGCTACATTAATTGTTGTTGCATTCATTCAAATTTAATTTTATATTCTGTAGCTATATTAAGCAGTTTTCATGGCTTGCTTGTGTTGCTTGCAAATAAAAATTACAATGCTGTAGTGAATACCAAGTCTTACATTTTATTGTGAATGGTTTCTGCATTGGTTTCGTATTAATTTTTGTTTAGAAAATAGCATATTAGCTTGGCAATTTTTTATTCAAAGTAATACATAGAAACTCTTGTGTTCTGTAGTCTTCATAGAGCACGGCATGTTTCTCTTTTACTAACATTTATACACTTTGCATCTGTTTCTATGTATATCATTAAGGTAGTGTTAGGCAAACATGTAATTAATTACCTTTGTAATCAGGGAAATTTGGTTAACTAACTATTTCTAATAAGACTCTCATACCAGAATATACCTGATTTTAATTTTGTTTTATAAATAAATCTATGCAATAATGTACTACATGAAACCAATGTAGTATTTTGTTTGGAAAAATGGAGGAATTGTTTAATACAGTGATGCAGGGGAGGGCTTAGAATTTTTCATTAAGAGTACAGTTACTCTACAAGCCTACTTCGAGACGTGATGATTCATACCAATGTACTTTTTAAATTTGAAAATATGAATGTATATGAATTGGGATTATTGAAGGCACATTAAAGGATCAATTGTACTGTAAGTGTTGAGCATTTGGAAATTAAGTGGATTTATATATCCTTTTTGTCATTGCCATTCACATGGCAAATCCGAAAAAGATGTAAATCTTGAAATACAGCATTAAGTATCACTCATATCGATATATATTATAAAATATAATATTCCAGCTGCTCTAGAGAAGCATTGCAGGTAAACAGAATGATTCTCTGATAATTATTAAATTCCACTATACACTATTGTTTTCCAAGTATGTATACACATGTGGGTACTGGTCTAATGTGTGATCTACACATGAGTTGCGATCTACTATCAGGGGAGGATGTACTGCACTTCCTCCGATTTGATAACTTTCACGCTAACGAAACCTTGCAAACCCATAATGGACCTGCCTGTGGGAACATTTACCCACCCGGTGATGTATAGCTTCATTCCAGAGAGGCGATGTAAAAGGAATTATAAGTAAAAAGAGTGAGCCGAAGGCTCGCCAATATCCTAGGTTACTAGATAATAAATAAAGCAATTAATTTTTAAAAATTGGTTTATTTTATTACGTAGCATTTTTAATATGTAGATCGCACATTAGACCACATTCTTGCATGTAAATCGCACATGAGACCTGTACCCACAAGTATAATTTAACCACCATCCTGTAGTTATTTTTGGAATGTATTTACTGAAGACAAGTCTCGAATAGCAGATTATTTAAATAGCATAATTTATAATTGTAGGCATAACATATAGTATACTGGAAATCTTTTTCTACATAAACTTGTACTTAACCATCCAAGTTAGTATTTAATTCCATAATGAGTGTTGTGATAGTATATGAAATCCTTGATTAATTTTCAATTCAAATGTGCTGTATGATACTAGGCAAGATCCAGGCTTCATCTAAGGGGGGGAAGCGACGGGGGGGGGGGGGGGGATGGGGAGGGGGTAATCCAGAATTTAAAAAATATCTATTTGAAAATATTGTAATTCATAAATATTTCAATTCAAAAAATGGAAATATAAAACTTTTTTCACAGCAAAATGAATGTAATAAAACGGTGTGGAAGTTTAGGGGTTAATTTTTTCTAGCGTTCAGAAATCGTTGGGGTAATTAACTTCCCCCCTATCTACCCTTCGAATGATATAGTAATTTTGCAGGAAATGATTGCTATAAATTATTATAACATATTTAAATATTTTATGTTGAAATTATTTTTCCAATCCCTGCTATTTCTTTTCTAAATGCTAGGCAAATAATCTTTCGGCGTAATGGTTAAAGATAATTATAAATTCTTCTGATACCATCTAAATTGATGTTATCCGAAGATTTTATCACTTCATTAATACTTTATATTTTTTGTTAATAAAATAAGCTCTGCTGTACAAATGATAATAACATTTTACTACTGCAATGAAAAGAGATGTATAAAATAAACGTTATCTATTATGGTTAAGATTCTTTTCAAGCTAAACCATTATTGATCAGGTGAAGCAATTAACTATATTTGAGAGTGATATTAGATTAAACAGTGTTCACTGTAAACAGTGGAATATGGTTACTTACTGTTTAAGGCATTGGTAACTTAAGCCACAATAAAATATTTTGTTCCCCTTAAGGCAATAATAAAACTAATTGAATAAATTTGAAACTAGATTTAAAGTTAAAAAAAAGAAGAAATTATCATAGAGACTATATGGAGAAATTTTAATAAAGGAAAATGCTATTTATTTGTTTTGATTCGTATGATCCTGCGGAAATATTTATCATCAAATGTCATATCTGGCCTGTAAAAACCCTTCTTCTTTCTAATATGTTTTACAAAGAATATGATTTTTAACCACCATCTATAATATGCTGTGGACTGCTGGAGAAGTCTCCCTTCCTTACATAGTATGGGGTAAGTATTGTGAACACGAAAAAGATCGACATGAGATTTCAAAGGAAATATGCGTTTTGAGGTACCTAGAACACGTTTAGACTATTTTCGGAATGATGTATGTGTGTGTGTGTGTGGATGGATGGATGGATGGCTGTAGGCGATTTTGAGCGCTCTAACTCAAAATGTACTTGTCATATTAATACCAAATATCATATGTAACGCTTTAGCATGAGTACAAATAACTGATTACTTTTTGGACAATACCGGTAAACCGGAAGTCGAGGTTTATTCGAAACCCGATTCGGTTTTGCGCTATTTCTCCGATAATACGTCATTATTGTATACATTGACCATTACAAAAAATGTAGAAAATATAATTTCCTACATCTTCAATTTTAAACAATTTTCCATAGCAGTTATTGTTTAGGAATACTTTTAGAGAAAAGTGAGGACCGCAATGTTTTAATCAAAGAGTTCAATGTCGGTTCTTCCAATATTAATGACATTATGGTACAGAAATCACGGTTAATGAAAATTGTTCCGTCTTCTGAGACGACTAGAAGAGTTGAATATCGACGTATTCTTCATAAGCCGAAACTTGAGCAATTGGATATATAAAAGTTTTTTCTAGTCGTTCACGTAGGTCTCTTGCGTAGCCCATCGAACGCATTTAGAACGTCCCTGGTCAACAACATCTTATTTCAGTTTTTACTTTCACCTCTTTTATCTTTCCCCGTTTTTTACTCTCCCCATCTCAAAATTCCCTTTCAAACCCCTCTTTGTCTGACGCCATACCTATCCCTCGAGGTGACGAAGTCGATGTCTGCACGGAATGGCTTGTCATTGAAAAGCAAAGAACCCTTTCTACGGGAAAGATTGTGTTCTGTGGCTACTAACAAGGAGAGGACTTGAGGCGAAATCCACGGATTCCTGACATACTTTGCGAGTAGGTAACTTCACTCCCCTAGTGTACGTGTGCAAAACGCTAGGTGTAGATAAGCAGTCGTTATTGAGAAATTAGCGATTAAATATTTAAGGCAACTGAAGCTCAAGATGAATACAATAATAAGGGATTAGTTGCTAAGCGAAACGGTGGTCTAGTCGATAGAGACGCGGCCGTCGAAACTTATTTTCGCGCGTTCGAGACCCGTTATCGCGAATTATTTTTTTCGTTTTTTATTTCTTCTTTCATGACACAATAATGCATCATTTATATTTTATGGTATTTCCTGCGAAAAATTCGCATTTTCCGCGATTGTGAAATTATTTACGTTAACCTGTTTTATCTATATTTAATTTTCGTTGCATAATTCCGAATTTTCGTTTGAATCTAACTATCCAGGTGTGAGAGGCCTTGAAAGCATAATTATCACCACCGTATTGAAACGCAGCAGCGATTGCCCATTGCTGTAGCATTCTCGTAGTGACAAGGTGGAGATTTTGCCTAGCTTCCTTGAAGCGATCGTATACGTACGATTCGATCATCACTACTTTATCAGCCAACGTTCCACCACCTTCCAGTTGCTTTTTCCATCTCCATAACTGCAAGTTGCTTTGTAAGTGACACGTTGTTTTCGATCGCAATGATTTAAAACTCCACGTCGGATGTAATTGTGACAATTTAACAGCTTTGACCTTCATTAAAAACGGAATATTATCCGCACTCATGACTTCTTCATCACATGATGAAGAGGAAGGAGAAGAATGCTGTGATTCGACATCCATTCGTTTAATTTCCTCCCTTTGCATGGCGACATCTTCATCATCAACACACGCTGTTTCTTCCAACAGTTCTTCTTCATCCGCAAATACCATTTCACAAAGCATATTTGTGATACGGTTCTTGATTTCGCGTCCCATGCCTTGAGAACGGATGGAAATTGAAGCACTGACACTATCTGTGAGCAGTTCTTTCTCTCGCAGCAGTCGTATACAATATTCTATCGCATCCGTCAGTTCTTGTTTTTGTGTAACACACAAAACAGGCATATTTTCGTGAGATTCCGAACTACCAGCTACAGATTTGATTGTGAATATTCTCCACCGACTGACCACTCCAGCACCGTTGAAATCTTTCACAAGCAAATGTAGTGAACTTTGGACTACACGAGTCTATTCTCGGAGCGTTTCATTGTTATTATGTCTATTGTTATTATATCAATCTGGTATTATTAATATACACAAAATTAAATATAGATAAAACAGGTTAACGTAAAAAATTTCACAATCGCGGAAAATGCGAATTTTTCGCAGGAAATACCGATAAAATATAAATGATGCATTATTGTGTCATGAAAGAAGAAATAAAAAACGAAAAAAAAAATTCGCGATAACGGGTCTCGAACGCGCGAAAATAAGCTTCGTCGGCCGCGACTCTAGCGACTAGACCACCGTTTCCGTTAGCAACTAATCCCTTATTATTGTATTCATTTTGAGCTTCAGTTGCCTTAAATATTTAATCCATAATTTCTCAATAACGACTGCTTATCTACACCTAGCGTTTTGCACACGTACACTAGGGGAGTGAAGTTACCTACTCGCAAAGTATGACAGGAATCCGTGGATTTCCCCTCAAGTCCTCTCCTTGTAAGTGAAGAGTTAATGTGATATCGCACGAGAGTTTCTATAGCTACAGATACACTATCCGAACGAACGACAGCGAAAGAATGAATTTATGTGGTGTGTACAGTTGAACGAAGGCGAAAAAAGCGAAAGAATGCATTCGACGCGGTTCGCTGGCAGGGCGGTACATAAAACAAACTTAGTGCGCAGTAGGGACGGTTAAGTAAACAACTCCGCAATTTCAGCAGGAAACTGTTCAAAGCTACGCATACATTCGCTCAAGTGTAGACGACTGATCAAATGCACGGACCGAACGACAAGAAACAGCTGACCATTCGTTCGCTGTCGTTCGTTCGCCTTCGTTCGCATAGTGTAGGTATATGTATGTACGTTAAGTGAACTGTAATGATATTCGATATTCCCACGTTGCTCTCCATGTAGATCCAAATGATTTAACCGTCTATCAATTGTGGTTTTCTAAGGAAAAATTTCTTACGAAGAAAGGATGGAAAAGCGTTCGTTTGTTGAAAGAGTGCATGTTTAAGAGATCGTAGAAATACGGAGAATGTGTACCGACACAGCGGCGATGGGCGCACGCCGCCATGGTCTCATCAACCCATGTCTTTCGGGGAAAACCTGTAAGTCCGTTGAGTGCCGTTGTTTTCGCCGAATGCCGTATGTGGTATAATAAACAGTGAGATGAGTGCTCCCCCAATTCTCCCAATGTCTCGTATCGCCAGCACCAACCGAGGAGAATTACGAAACATTTTACCTCCTCTGTCATATACTCTGAACCATCTTCAACAAATTTGCCTCAATCACGCCCTTCAGTTATGGCACACTGATTGTGAGATAAATGCACTGTACTCATAGGAAATTATTTTTAAGTGGAACATGCATTACGAATGTCTTTCACGATTACAATACTTTCTCAATATATCTACTTCGTGCATGAGGAAGTAAAAACATGGTGTGGTATGACGAATTGGTGCACGCCAAAAGAGAGGCGTCATGCCAAACTGTCTTAAACGATACGTTTTTTGGAAAGTTTCAAACAAAACGTGTAGAATACTTATTTGCATAAATTCAGTCCTACGTTACCAGGGTAGCGCGTAGAGAGAAAGAGAAGGACGACTCATATGTGCATCAAGTATTTCCTAGAGTTCGGGCCCACCGAGACCATGGGCCTCTTTTATTTGCACCGGGGGCATCCCCGTCTGCAAAGTCCTGTCCCCAGGTCGACTATTTATCGTTTCATTATTTTTGGTATATCTGATTTAGAAAGTTTTTTCCCAGCGGCATATGCATTAATATTAATAGAATAATGCTTTTCAGTCGGCGTCTACACGGTTTTGCCTATATTTATTTGTGATAGGGATAGTGATATCTACTGATGAACACAGTGCGAGTACATAATAATTCTTTTTAAATTTTGCTATCAAATTTACTGGCTTTTCTCGGGCATGAATTGGCGAAGATTATGAAGGTTTTGGGACAACGAGAGAATACATTTTTCGAGCCGAGGGGTTTTTAATGGACTGCGAGTAGTCGCACGGGTCGGGCCTACAATTTCTTTGACAACGTACGTCCGGAATTTGTATGGGTCGGGCTTAGAAAATCTTAACTCCTATAACAAATGCCGTGCGGGAACGTGGGACAGTAAAGTTCGCCACCCCCCGGACTCGAGAAGACTTGTGTCCGCTGCTGATTTTAATGTAGCTCGTGGGGATGGGCGCTGGAGTCTTTACTGGGGCGCCGGAATGATTAATAACGTTGTATTTTTTTTTCATACACGTTCCCCATTACGTTACAACGAATTTCTAGAGATAGCAAGTGTATACATGCATAGCGGCATTGATAGGACTGCACGGATCGCAGGACTAATTTTGTTCAAGGCCTTCACCTAGGTCTCTTTCGTAGCACATGAAACGCATTTAGCACGTCAGACAGCGGTCGAAAACGTCCCATCTCACCTTCCCTATTTCAGTTTTTACTCTCATCCCTTTTGTCTTTCCCCTTTTTTTACTCACCCTCTCTCGAAAATTCCCCCTCTCCTTCCTCCTGGTCTGACGGCATAGCCATAGAGGGGACGTAGTCGATCGCTGAACGCATTGAGAAGAACACTTTCAATGGAAAAGATCGTGCATTGTGGCTACCACGAGAAGAGGATCGTGCCATTTCATGTGATATCGGCTTAATGTTTGTCGCAACGGAGTTTCTAAGTGAATTGTAATGATCTTCGTTCTTCCCACGTTGCTCTCCACGTACATCCAAATGATTAAACCGTCTACCTAACGCCGTTTATCAAGGAAAAATTTTCTTACGAAGAAATGTGGAAAAGCGATCTTTTGTTAAAAGAGTGGTAACGGGTGGATGTTATTCGGCATTACTCCAAGAGAAAGTATCGTCTTAATTTGGTGCGTATGCGTAATTCAATATGTCCACGATCGTGCGTATGTGCTTGACAGTAGAAATACGTAGAATGTGCATCGACACAGCCACCATGGGCTCATCAACCATTGTCTTTCGGACACACCTGTAAATACGTTGTTTGCGGGTGTTTTCGCCCAAACCCGTATATCATGAAACAAACGGTGAGTTCTCTATTCTCTGCTATCGCCAGCACCAAATCTTACATGACGTCAGTTGATGAATAACTAGCATAAGTGCCCGTTGAATTTCAACGGCTTTAATGAATATAATTTTCCTTAATGCAACATGTAAAAATCGCAGGAATAAATTGTGCACTGTTTTAACCATCGAATATTTCTATATTATGTCTCTTTTTAATTGACTGACTTATATCTCACGGAAATTCCTTGTGAATAAAATAGTACTTACATTTCTTTCTACTAAAATAGCCATTGTTAGTAGTTTTAAACTGATTATAGCATTAGGATTTCAATTTCATTAAATAAGCAGAATTCCGGTTCCAAATAATTGGTTCAATCTTCAATTGCCCCTGATAAATAGATTTCGGAATATGATGTACCTCAATATCCTTTGTCGTCTGCTCTCATTTTCCGAAACAACCACTTTCACCCGTTTTAAATGGATTTCAAACTTAGAAGAGAACTCGATTGAATTCAGTTAAAATAACCACATAACAAACTTCTTATTCCACAGAAAATCCTTTTATAATATGCAATGTTAACCTACAATTCATTCATTCTGAAAAGTGAATAAAAGTACCTACCTTGTACATATATTTCCTTCAACTAAAATAGCCACTGTTAACAGATTTTAATGGATTAATGCATTAGCATTTCAATTTCATGAAATAAACAGAATTCCGGTAACAAAAAAATTTGAACTTTAAATATATTTTGGAATAAAATGTACCTTAATATCGGTTATCGTCCGCTCACCACTCTGGACTTCTCACTTTCCGAGACAACAACTTTCAATAGTTTTTAATTGATTTTTGCTTTGAAATATACTTGAGTCAATTCAATACAACTTCCACTTTACATACTGTAAATTCCAAAATTTGTCACTCCTTTTATAGTAGGCAATCCTAGCCTAAAATTAATTCATTCTGTAAAGTGAATAAATAAAGTTCTTTCTTTAAACTATAATGGCCGCTGTTATTAGATTTAAATGGATTATAACTTACTCTGTATTAAATAAGCACCAAAATTCCTTTTATAAAAACAAATCAATTCATTAAAAGATCCACTGTTGTTTCTTCGAAATTTTCCTGTTAACAGTTTTACATGTCTTTTTAATTTTAATTGAATTTTAATTTATATTCGTTTCCAAACTTCGGCCATTGTTACGAAATTAATTGGAGGAATAACGATATAAATTCCTAAGCACGTATGGTTTACAAAGAATTTCATTTAAGAATGCTTTTTATTTCCAATTTCTCTAAAATGACACTGTTGATACGTAAAATTTTTTATACTTACGTTAATATACTTATTTTCCACAAAACACGCCAATCTCTCCCCTTCCTTTCTCTCTCTCTCTCGTATTGAAGCAGTCAAGGCACGCTTATTCCCAGAAAGATGTATACAATAAAAGTAATTTGAGGTGTAACAATGATAATGGTCGACATAGCAACATCACGTTAAAATGGCGAGATTTCCACAAAATATGCAAATTAAACGTTTAACATGGAATATTTCGAACTGTGGGCTTAAAAAGACTAACGGAATAAGAAAATTTATAACGTTTTCTTCAAAATGGTTCAAATCCGAAGGTCGTCTGTTAATTTCTTCTAATTTTAATTTCCAAATGAATAAAAGCCTGCACGTCGAAAAATCGCGTTTTACATGTAAAGTAATGGGAAATGGAAATGCCTCTCTCGGAGACGAACCAAGGAATTTCTTCGCGATTTAAATTTGTCATTCTCTGAATAAGTGTTAAAAACGCATCCTTACCAATATACGAGTTTCTATCTTTATTATTTCTCGAGTTATAAGCGTTTGCATAGCGTGACCATCCTACCAACCAACGGACGACGGCTATTATTATATTAAATTATCTACCACTATATAGTCGGTTCTCGAACGACGCAGAAAATATGTTAATTTATGGGTCTTACGAAAATTTCACATAAAGATTTGATTCCTGAATGTAGTGGTATTGATCGATATATATTCACTGAAAAATAACAATATACACTTACGGTTGGTTACACTGCTTCATAATGATATCATTTGAAACGTTTTTTGGAAAAAGAATTTTAAAAGTGTCGGAAATTGTTCAACAAATACTGTTTTATGAATCAACAAAGAATGATTCTTTTATATCACCGAGAAAAACTAATCTAAATTATTTAAACTCTCGAAAGCCATTGAGGTTGGCCGATAGTTGGCGCATTTTTCTACATTTGGAATTATACCTTCGTCGGAGTAGGACGTGTTTCCTGACTCTCAGTTCGTTAGGCGCGATCACGGCTTCCAGAAAAATCCTTCCCTGATCTTAAAGGTAAATAAAGTCCACGTTCGGACTTTATTCTCAAAAATTGGGTTGAAATCAGTATTTTGGAATTTTTTGTTGAATTATTGGAACGATTTCGTGAATAAACGAGGTGCCGTTCTATCACATATGGAAATCTATATAGTTGATAATCGTCTCTTAAACAGTCTTTATGCTCATATTTTTAATTGCAGGGTAAGGAGTGTATACGACCTCAGTCTGGCTGACATCTATCGTCAAATCACCACCATCGAATCCCGAAGCAGCTTTTAACAATTCAATTTTTTGTTTAGTTACGTCAACCTCTAAAAGTTCACGTCACGATGTGACGATTTGCTAACGTAGGCCTAGAGAATGGTTGCCCTGGTTTCATATTTATTTTCATTTATATTTTACCTTAGCTTTGCATTTTTTTATTCCAAGTAACGCATAGAAATGGATGTCTTCTGCAATCTTCTTAGTAGAGCACGGTATCTACCTCTTTTAGCAACACTAACACTGCAGTCGCGTCTGTTTCTGTGTGTTTTCATTCAGTTAGAGTTAGGCGTACAGTGAATAAGTTACCGTTAGAATCAGGTGCATTCTGGTTAGTAGTTAGTTACTAATATTAACACACCAGTGTGTGCCTGTTTCTAACTTTGCCTCATCAAGGAGTTTTTGCATTCGCGAATTTTCTTGTTTAATTCTTTAAATTCTCTAGGATGACTCGTCGCCCTTCACTGGAGTCCGCGTTCCAAGTGTCCGTATTAACAGGGAACGAGGCAAAGTTTTGACTTCTTCCTAGGGGAAGTCAAAACTAGCTATCCCCCTGCGGAGTACGTTTCACTTGGAAATGAATTCCGTGTTCGGACGATGATTCTATCGGTGTTAGATTAAATTTTGCACTTTTCCATATTATTACACGGATGCAAATTGCTCTTAGTGTAGTGTAGTGTAGCTTTTAACCAACTAACCTTGAGCATTTTGCATCTGTACTAATTTTTATATTTCTAAATTTGTTTAAAATCGTAAATTTAACTTTCGCCCTCTCCGTTAGATTTTCGATTGCATAGATGATTTTTTGTAGTTAAATACGGAACCGGGGCGATCTGTTCTCAGAGAAGGAAGAGTTTCGACAGTAAGTAGAGATTGCTGGTAGGGACAGTCGGATGAATCGGGATTCGTGATGGTCAGCCAGTGGATCATATGTGCTGACGGAAAACAAGATCGGTAAGTAAACATCCCCCATACAACTTGCCCTTAAATGGGCATGATTTTATTTTCGTCTTGCTATAGGGAATTTATGCAAGGCATCCTATTACAAAGTATCCGCGTGAATGTGATATTAAAATACATCATGAATATTTTCAGGATTTCCTGAAATCACGATTCTTCGACATCAAATATTGCTTAAATATTACCTTCTCGTACATTGTTTCAATTTATTTTTGTTTGCTTCAGATTGTTGTTGACTATTTTTCTAAAGATGTAGCTTATGATAGAAGTTTGTCGCCTTTGTGGATTTGATTTGAAGTATCCAGTGAAATGTATCTGAAATCATTTGAATACGCGTGCCTGTTCGCATAGAAGAAACGCTCTCCCGAACGTTCCATAAATTTCATTACGGGTACGAGTAGTTAAACGACGATGGCCTTTCAATTTCACGAAATAATATTAGTGGAATGGATTACAGGGCGCAACTGCGCATCAACGGAGACGCCGTGGGGCAGATCGCCGTGGGACTAAGCACCGAGGAGCCAAATGCCAACAGCTGCGGCAGCGAGGGACGACACCGAGTGGCACGTCGCGGAGGAACAGTATGCAGTGACCTCGAGGGAAAAAGGATTACAGGCAAGAGGTGCTCCGGAGGATGAGGTATATTGCCCTACTGTGTGGTATTCTGGGTGAGTCGTGTAACGATTTGTTATTATCGATGTGTTTAATTTACTCGGATTATTCTATTGTTTTTTTGATGGTATTCAAATGAGAAATTCTGTTCGCATAGTGCTTTTGTCTGTTTGTGTCTACGGACGTGTGATATCTTATGTTGTTGTATGACTGACTGACAACCCATAGCGCTATGTGGTTCGACCGCACAGGCCTGTGCAGACATGTGACATGTGCATATTATGTTTTTATGACTATTCTATTTAGCTGTGTCCTATCATATTTTAGTTTACTAGTGACTTGTTTTAATATTTTGTGTGTTTTGAGTGGTGCTATGTTGGTTTATATGTTCCACTGGAATTTGTATGTGTTTTATTTGGGTATATTTATTTATTCTGAGTGCTCATTAAGGGTTTGTGTGTATTCTGTGACTGTGCCTAATGAATGATTTATTTTTTATTTCTAAGAATCTTCTTACTGTGCTGGTAATTTATTTTTGAATGATTTAGGATGAAAATGGTTGATTTGTGTGATAACCTAATGCTATGAGTATACGTCATTTCATGTTCATTTTTATTATCGTCTTGCAGGGGTTGCATCAATGGAATAGGCCTCGATTATATCGGGGGAAATGCCATTTAAAAGAAAGGTTAACGAATGGAGTGCTCTACCTCTGGGGTCATTTGGAAACGGGCACAAATTAGAAATCTTCCAGTGACTTGAATTTTCAACTGTGGTGAAATACTGGCAAGCAGCTCCTATCTGTGGGAAGTGACTTTTTTTAAATGGCTATCAAGTGCTTTAGGAATTTCTTTGAAATTGTTGAAGTAATGCATTTCCTACTGCTTGCTCTCAGATGACCATTATGATTTTATAATATAGAGAGATATGCTTCATAAAGAGAAAAATGTCATCCTGAAAATTCATTATTTCAGAATGTAGAAAGGTAATTTCACCGACTTAAGTTAAAGGTAAAAATGCTACATTAATTGTTGTTGCATTCATTCAAATTTAATTTTATATTCTGTAGCTATATTAAGCAGTTTTCATGGCTTGCTTGTGTTGCTTGCAAATAAAAATTACAATGCTGTAGTGAATACCAAGTCTTACATTTTATTGTGAATGGTTTCTGCATTGGTTTCGTATTAATTTTTGTTTAGAAAATAGCATATTAGCTTGGCAATTTTTTATTCAAAGTAATACATAGAAACTCTTGTGTTCTGTAGTCTTCATAGAGCACGGCATGTTTCTCTTTTACTAACATTTATACACTTTGCATCTGTTTCTATGTATATCATTAAGGTAGTGTTAGGCAAACATGTAATTAATTACCTTTGTAATCAGCGAAATTTGGTTAACTAACTATTTCTAATAAGACTCTCATACCAGAATATACCTGATTTTAATTTTGTTTTATAAATAAATCTATGCAATAATGTACTACATGAAACCAATGTAGTATTTTGTTTGGAAAAATGGAGGAATTGTTTAATACAGTGATGCAGGGGAGGGCTTAGAATTTTTCATTAAGAGTGCAGTTACTCTACAAGCCTACTTCGAGACGTGATGATTCATACCAATGTACTTTTTAAATTTGAAAATATGAATGTATATGAATTGGGATTATTGAAGGCACATTAAAGGATCAATTGTACTGTAAGTGTTGAGCATTTGGAAATTAAGTGGATTTATATATCCTTTTTGTCATTGCCATTCACATGGCAAATCCGACAAAGATGTAAATCTTGAAATACAGCATTAAGTATCACTCATATCGATATATATTATAAAATATAATATTCCAGCTGCTCTAGAGAAGCATTGCAGGTAAACAGAATGATTCTCTGATAATTATTAAATTCCACTATACACTATTGTTTTCCAAGTATGTATACACATGTGGGTACTGGTCTAATGTGTGATCTACACATGAGTTGTGATCTACTATCAGGGGAGGATGTACTGCACTTCCTCCGATTTGATAACTTTCACGCTAACGAAACCTTGCAAACCCATAATGGACCTGCCTGTGGGAACATTTACCCACCCGGTGATGTATAGCTTCATTCCAGAGAGGCGATGTAAAAGGAATTATAAGTAAAAAGAGTGAGCCGAAGGCTCGCCAATATCCTAGGTTACTAGATAATAAATAAAGCAATTAATTTTTAAAAATTGGTTTATTTTATTACGTAGCGTTTTTAATATGTAGATCGCACATTAGACCACATTCTTGCATGTAAATCGCACATGAGACCTGTACCCACAAGTATAATTTAACCACCATCCTGTAGTTATTTTTGGAATGTATTTACTGAAGACAAGTCTCGAATAGCAGATTATTTGAATAGCATAATTTATAATTGTAGGCATAACATATAGTATACTGGAAATCTTTTTCTACATAAACTTGTACTTAACCATCCAAGTTAGTATTTAATTCCATAATGAGTGTTGTGATAGTATATGAATTCCTTGATTAATTTTCAATTCAAATGTGCTGTATGATACTAGGCAAGATCCAGGCTTCATCTAAGGGGGGGAAGCGACGGGGGGGGGGGGGGGGGGGATGGGGAGGGGGTAATCCAGAATTTAAAAAATATCTATTTGAAAATATTGTAATTCATAAATATTTCAATTCAAAAAATGGAAATATAAAACTTTTTTCACAGCAAAATGAATGTAATAAAACGGTGTGGAAGTTTAGGGGTTAATTTTTTCTAGCGTTCAGAAATCGTTGGGGTAATTAACTTCCCCCCTATCTACCCTTCGAATGATATAGTAATTTTGCAGGAAATGATTGCTATAAATTATTATAACATATTTAAATATTTTATGTTGAAATTATTTTTCCAATCCCTGCTATTTCTTTTCTAAATGCTAGGCAAATAATCTTTCGGCGTAATGGTTAAAGATAATTATAAATTCTTCTGATACCATCTAAATTGATGTTATCCGAAGATTTTATCACTTCATTAATACTTTATATTTTTTGTTAATAAAATAAGCTCTGCTGTACAAATGATAATAACATTTTACTACTGCAATGAAAAGAGATGTATAAAATAAACGTTATCTATTATGGTTAAGATTCTTTTCAAGCTAAACCATTATTGATCAGGTGAAGCAATTAACTATATTTGAGAGTGATATTAGATTAAACAGTGTTCACTGTAAACAGTGGAATATGGTTACTTACTGTTTAAGGCATTGGTAACTTAAGCCACAATAGAATATTTTGTTCCCCTTAAGGCAATAATAAAACTAATTGAATAAATTTGAAACTAGATTTAAAGTTAAAAAAAAGAAGAAATTATCATAGAGACTATATGGAGAAATTTTAATAAAGGAAAATGCTATTTATTTGTTTTGATTCGTATGATCCTGCGGAAATATTTATCATCAAATGTCATATCTGGCCTGTAAAAACCCTTCTTCTTTCCAATATGTTTTACAAAGAATATGATTTTTAACCACCATCTATAATATGCTGTGGACTGCTGGAGAAGTCTCCCTTCCTTACATAGTATGGGGTAAGTATTGTGAACACGAAAAAGATCGACATGAGATTTCAAAGGAAATATGCGTTTTGAGGTACCTAGAACACGTTTAGACTATTTTCGGAATGATGTATGTGTGTGTGTGTGTGGATGGATGGATGGATGGCTGTAGGCGATTTTGAGCGCTCTAACTCAAAATGTACTTGTCATATTAATACCAAATATCATATGTAACGCCTTAGCATGAGTACAAATAACTGATTACTTTTTGGACAATACCGGTAAACCGGAAGTCGAGGTTTATTCGAAACCCGATTCGGTTTTGCGCTATTTCTCCGATAATACGTCATTATTGTATACATTGACCATTACAAAAAATGTAGAAAATATAATTTCCTACATCTTCAATTTTAAACAATTTTCCATAGCAGTTATTGTTTAGGAATACTTTTAGAGAAAAGTGAGGACCGCAATGTTTTAATCAAAGAGTTCAATGTCGGTTCTTCCAATATTAATGACATTATGGTACAGAAATCACGGTTAATGAAAATTGTTCCGTCTTCTGAGACGACTAGAAGAGTTGAATATCGACGTATTCTTCATAAGCCGAAACTTGAGCAATTGGATATATAAAAGTTTTTTCTAGTCGTTCACGTAGGTCTCTTGCGTAGCCCATCGAACGCATTTAGAACGTCCCTGGTCAACAACATCTTATTTCAGTTTTTACTTTCACCTCTTTTATCTTTCCCAGTTGTTTACTCTCCCCATCTCAAAATTCCCTTTCAAACCCCTCTTTGTCTGACGCCATACCTATCCCTCGAGGTGACGAAGTCGATGTCTGCACGGAATGGCTTGTCATTGAGAAGCAAAGAACCCTTTCTACGGGAAAGATTGTGTTCTGTGGCTACTAACAAGGAGAGGACTTGAGGCGAAATCCACGGATTCCTGACATACTTTGCGAGTAGGTAACTTCACTCCCCTAGTGTACGTGTGCAAAACGCTAGGTGTAGATAAGCAGTCGTTATTGAGAAATTAGCGATTAAATATTTAAGGCAACTGAAGCTCAAGATGAATACAATAATAAGGGATTAGTTGCTAAGCGAAACGGTGGTCTAGTCGATAGAGACGCGGCCGTCGAAACTTATTTTCGCGCGTTCGAGACCCGTTATCGCGAATTATTTTTTTCGTTTTTTATTTCCTCTTTCATGACACAATAATGCATCATTTATATTTTATGGTATTTCCTGCGAAAAATTCGCATTTTCCGCGATTGTGAAATTATTTACGTTAACCTGTTTTATCTATATTTAATTTTCGTTGCATAATTCCGAATTTTCGTTTGAATCTAACTATCCAGGTGTGAGAGGCCTTGAAAGCATAATTATCACCACCGTATTGAAACGCAGCAGCGATTGCCCATTGCTGTAGCATTCTCGTAGTGACAAGGTGGAGATTTTGCCTAGCTTCCTTGAAGCGATCGTATACGTACGATTCGATCATCACTACTTTATCAGCCAACGTTCCACCACCTTCCAGTTGCTTTTTCCATCTCCATAACTGCAAGTTGCTTTGTAAGTGACACGTTGTTTTCGATCGCAATGATTTAAAACTCCACGTCGGATGTAATTGTGACAATTTAACAGCTTTGACCTTCATTAAAAACGGAATATTATCCGCACTCATGACTTCTTCATCACATGATGAAGAGGAAGGAGAAGAATGCTGTGATTCGACATCCATTCGTTTAATTTCCTCCCTTTGCATGGCGACATCTTCATCATCAACACACGCTGTTTCTTCCAACAGTTCTTCTTCATCCGCAAATACCATTTCACAAAGCATATTTGTGATACGGTTCTTGATTTCGCGTCCCATGCCTTGAGAACGGATGGAAATTGAAGCACTGACACTATCTGTGAGCAGTTCTTTCTCTCGCAGCAGTCGTATACAATATTCTATCGCATCCGTCAGTTCTTGTTTTTGTGTAACACACAAAACAGGCATATTTTCGTGAGATTCCGAACTACCAGCTACAGATTTGATTGTGAATATTCTCCACCGACTGACCACTCCAGCACCGTTGAAATCTTTCACAAGCAAATGTAGTGAACTTTGGACTACACGAGTCTATTCTCGGAGCGTTTCATTGTTATTATGTCTATTGTTATTATATCAATCTGGTATTATTAATATACACAAAATTAAATATAGATAAAACAGGTTAACGTAAAAAATTTCACAATCGCGGAAAATGCGAATTTTTCGCAGGAAATACCGATAAAATATAAATGATGCATTATTGTGTCATGAAAGAAGAAATAAAAAACGAAAAAAAAAATTCGCGATAACGGGTCTCGAACGCGCGAAAATAAGCTTCGTCGGCCGCGACTCTAGCGACTAGACCACCGTTTCCGTTAGCAACTAATCCCTTATTATTGTATTCATTTTGAGCTTCAGTTGCCTTAAATATTTAATCCATAATTTCTCAATAACGACTGCTTATCTACACCTAGCGTTTTGCACACGTACACTAGGGGAGTGAAGTTACCTACTCGCAAAGTATGACAGGAATCCGTGGATTTCCCCTCAAGTCCTCTCCTTGTAAGTGAAGAGTTAATGTGATATCGCACGAGAGTTTCTATAGCTACAGATACACTATCCGAACGAACGACAGCGAAAGAATGAATTTATGTGGTGTGTACAGTTGAACGAAGGCGAAAAAAGCGAAAGAATGCATTCGACGCGGTTCGCTGGCAGGGCGGTACATAAAACAAACTTAGTGCGCAGTAGGGACGGTTAAGTAAACAACTCCGCAATTTCAGCAGGAAACTGTTCAAAGCTACGCATACATTCGCTCAAGTGTAGACGACTGATCAAATGCACGGACCGAACGACAAGAAACAGCTGACCATTCGTTCGCTGTCGTTCGTTCGCCTTCGTTCGCATAGTGTAGGTATATGTATGTACGTTAAGTGAACTGTAATGATATTCGATATTCCCACGTTGCTCTCCATGTAGATCCAAATGATTTAACCGTCTATCAATTGTGGTTTTCTAAGGAAAAATTTCTTACGAAGAAAGGATGGAAAAGCGTTCGTTTGTTGAAAGAGTGCATGTTTAAGAGATCGTAGAAATACGGAGAATGTGTACCGACACAGCGGCGATGGGCGCACGCCGCCATGGTCTCATCAACCCATGTCTTTCGGGGAAAACCTGTAAGTCCGTTGAGTGCCGTTGTTTTCGCCGAATGCCGTATGTGGTATAATAAACAGTGAGATGAGTGCTCCCCCAATTCTCCCAATGTCTCGTATCGCCAGCACCAACCGAGGAGAATTACGAAACATTTTACCTCCTCTGTCATATACTCTGAACCATCTTCAACAAATTTGCCTCAATCACGCCCTTCAGTTATGGCACACTGATTGTGAGATAAATGCACTGTACTCATAGGAAATTATTTTTAAGTGGAACATGCATTACGAATGTCTTTCACGATTACAATACTTTCTCAATATATCTACTTCGTGCATGAGGAAGTAAAAACATGGTGTGGTATGACGAATTGGTGCACGCCAAAAGAGAGGCGTCATGCCAAACTGTCTTAAACGATACGTTTTTTGGAAAGTTTCAAACAAAACGTGTAGAATACTTATTTGCATAAATTCAGTCCTACGTTACCAGGGTAGCGCGTAGAGAGAAAGAGAAGGACGACTCATATGTGCATCAAGTATTTCCTAGAGTTCGGGCCCACCGAGACCATGGGCCTCTTTTATTTGCACCGGGGGCATCCCCGTCTGCAAAGTCCTGTCCCCAGGTCGACTATTTATCGTTTCATTATTTTTGGTATATCTGATTTAGAAAGTTTTTTCCCAGCGGCATATGCATTAATATTAATAGAATAATGCTTTTCAGTCGGCGTCTACACGGTTTTGCCTATATTTATTTGTGATAGGGATAGTGATATCTACTGATGAACACAGTGCGAGTACATAATAATTCTTTTTAAATTTTGCTATCAAATTTACTGGCTTTTCTCGGGCATGAATTGGCGAAGATTATGAAGGTTTTGGGACAACGAGAGAATACATTTTTCGAGCCGAGGGGTTTTTAATGGACTGCGAGTAGTCGCACGGGTCGGGCCTACAATTTCTTTGACAACGTACGTCCGGAATTTGTATGGGTCGGGCTTAGAAAATCTTAACTCCTATAACAAATGCCGTGCGGGAACGTGGGACAGTAAAGTTCGCCACCCCCCGGACTCGAGAAGACTTGTGTCCGCTGCTGATTTTAATGTAGCTCGTGGGGATGGGCGCTGGAGTCTTTACTGGGGCGCCGGAATGATTAATAACGTTGTATTTTTTTTTCATACACGTTCCCCATTACGTTACAACGAATTTCTAGAGATAGCAAGTGTATACATGCATAGCGGCATTGATAGGACTGCACGGATCGCAGGACTAATTTTTTTCAAGGCCTTCACCTAGGTCTCTTTCGTAGCACATGAAACGCATTTAGCACGTCAGACAGCGGTCGAAAACGTCCCATCTCACCTTCCCTATTTCAGTTTTTACTCTCATCCCTTTTGTCTTTCCCCTTTTTTTACTCACCCTCTCTCGAAAATTCCCCCTCTCCTTCCTCCTGGTCTGACGGCATAGCCATAGAGGGGACGTAGTCGATCGCTGAACGCATTGAGAAGAACACTTTCAATGGAAAAGATCGTGCATTGTGGCTACCACGAGAAGAGGATCGTGCCATTTCATGTGATATCGGCTTAATGTTTGTCGCAACGGAGTTTCTAAGTGAATTGTAATGATCTTCGTTCTTCCCACGTTGCTCTCCACGTACATCCAAATGATTAAACCGTCTACCTAACGCCGTTTATCAAGGAAAAATTTTCTTACGAAGAAATGTGGAAAAGCGATCTTTTGTTAAAAGAGTGGTAACGGGTGGATGTTATTCGGCATTACTCCAAGAGAAAGTATCGTCTTAATTTGGTGCGTATGCGTAATTCAATATGTCCACGATCGTGCGTATGTGCTTGACAGTAGAAATACGTAGAATGTGCATCGACACAGCCACCATGGGCTCATCAACCATTGTCTTTCGGACACACCTGTAAATACGTTGTTTGCGGGTGTTTTCGCCCAAACCCGTATATCATGAAACAAACGGTGAGTTCTCTATTCTCTGCTATCGCCAGCACCAAATCTTACATGACGTCAGTTGATGAATAACTAGCATAAGTGCCCGTTGAATTTCAACGGCTTTAATGAATATAATTTTCCTTAATGCAACATGTAAAAATCGCAGGAATAAATTGTGCACTGTTTTAACCATCGAATATTTCTATATTATGTCTCTTTTTAATTGACTGACTTATATCTCACGGAAATTCCTTGTGAATAAAATAGTACTTACATTTCTTTCTACTAAAATAGCCATTGTTAGTAGTTTTAAACTGATTATAGCATTAGGATTTCAATTTCATTAAATAAGCAGAATTCCGGTTCCAAATAATTGGTTCAATCTTCAATTGCCCCTGATAAATAGATTTCGGAATATGATGTACCTCAATATCCTTTGTCGTCTGCTCTCATTTTCCGAAACAACCACTTTCACCCGTTTTAAATGGATTTCAAACTTAGAAGAGAACTCGATTGAATTCAGTTAAAATAACCACATAACAAACTTCTTATTCCACAGAAAATCCTTTTATAATATGCAATGTTAACCTACAATTCATTCATTCTGAAAAGTGAATAAAAGTACCTACCTTGTACATATATTTCCTTCAACTAAAATAGCCACTGTTAACAGATTTTAATGGATTAATGCATTAGCATTTCAATTTCATGAAATAAACAGAATTCCGGTAACAAAAAAATTTGAACTTTAAATATATTTTGGAATAAAATGTACCTTAATATCGGTTATCGTCCGCTCACCACTCTGGACTTCTCACTTTCCGAGACAACAACTTTCAATAGTTTTTAATTGATTTTTGCTTTGAAATATACTTGAGTCAATTCAATACAACTTCCACTTTACATACTGTAAATTCCAAAATTTGTCACTCCTTTTATAGTAGGCAATCCTAGCCTAAAATTAATTCATTCTGTAAAGTGAATAAATAAAGTTCTTTCTTTAAACTATAATGGCCGCTGTTATTAGATTTAAATGGATTATAACTTACTCTGTATTAAATAAGCACCAAAATTCCTTTTATAAAAACAAATCAATTCATTAAAAGATCCACTGTTGTTTCTTCGAAATTTTCCTGTTAACAGTTTTACATGTCTTTTTAATTTTAATTGAATTTTAATTTATATTCGTTTCCAAACTTCGGCCATTGTTACGAAATTAATTGGAGGAATAACGATATAAATTCCTAAGCACGTATGGTTTACAAAGAATTTCATTTAAGAATGCTTTTTATTTCCAATTTCTCTAAAATGACACTGTTGATACGTAAAATTTTTTATACTTACGTTAATATACTTATTTTCCACAAAACACGCCAATCTCTCCCCTTCCTTTCTCTCTCTCTCTCGTATTGAAGCAGTCAAGGCACGCTTATTCCCAGAAAGATGTATACAATAAAAGTAATTTGAGGTGTAACAATGATAATGGTCGACATAGCAACATCACGTTAAAATGGCGAGATTTCCACAAAATATGCAAATTAAACGTTTAACATGGAATATTTCGAACTGTGGGCTTAAAAAGACTAACGGAATAAGAAAATTTATAACGTTTTCTTCAAAATGGTTCAAATCCGAAGGTCGTCTGTTAATTTCTTCTAATTTTAATTTCCAAATGAATAAAAGCCTGCACGTCGAAAAATCGCGTTTTACATGTAAAGTAATGGGAAATGGAAATGCCTCTCTCGGAGACGAACCAAGGAATTTCTTCGCGATTTAAATTTGTCATTCTCTGAATAAGTGTTAAAAACGCATCCTTACCAATATACGAGTTTCTATCTTTATTATTTCTCGAGTTATAAGCGTTTGCATAGCGTGACCATCCTACCAACCAACGGACGACGGCTATTATTATATTAAATTATCTACCACTATATAGTCGGTTCTCGAACGACGCAGAAAATATGTTAATTTATGGGTCTTACGAAAATTTCACATAAAGATTTGATTCCTGAATGTAGTGGTATTGATCGATATATATTCACTGAAAAATAACAATATACACTTACGGTTGGTTACACTGCTTCATAATGATATCATTTGAAACGTTTTTTGGAAAAAGAATTTTAAAAGTGTCGGAAATTGTTCAACAAATACTGTTTTATGAATCAACAAAGAATGATTCTTTTATATCACCGAGAAAAACTAATCTAAATTATTTAAACTCTCGAAAGCCATTGAGGTTGGCCGATAGTTGGCGCATTTTTCTACATTTGGAATTATACCTTCGTCGGAGTAGGACGTGTTTCCTGACTCTCAGTTCGTTAGGCGCGATCACGGCTTCCAGAAAAATCCTTCCCTGATCTTAAAGGTAAATAAAGTCCACGTTCGGACTTTATTCTCAAAAATTGGGTTGAAATCAGTATTTTGGAATTTTTTGTTGAATTATTGGAACGATTTCGTGAATAAACGAGGTGCCGTTCTATCACATATGGAAATCTATATAGTTGATAATCGTCTCTTAAACAGTCTTTATGCTCATATTTTTAATTGCAGGGTAAGGAGTGTATACGACCTCAGTCTGGCTGACATCTATCGTCAAATCACCACCATCGAATCCCGAAGCAGCTTTTAACAATTCAATTTTTTGTTTAGTTACGTCAACCTCTAAAAGTTCACGTCACGATGTGACGATTTGCTAACGTAGGCCTAGAGAATGGTTGCCCTGGTTTCATATTTATTTTCATTTATATTTTACCTTAGCTTTGCATTTTTTTATTCCAAGTAACGCATAGAAATGGATGTCTTCTGCAATCTTCTTAGTAGAGCACGGTATCTACCTCTTTTAGCAACACTAACACTGCAGTCGCGTCTGTTTCTGTGTGTTTTCATTCAGTTAGAGTTAGGCGTACAGTGAATAAGTTACCGTTAGAATCAGGTGCATTCTGGTTAGTAGTTAGTTACTAATATTAACACACCAGTGTGTGCCTGTTTCTAACTTTGCCTCATCAAGGAGTTTTTGCATTCGCGAATTTTCTTGTTTAATTCTTTAAATTCTCTAGGATGACTCGTCGCCCTTCACTGGAGTCCGCGTTCCAAGTGTCCGTATTAACAGGGAACGAGGCAAAGTTTTGACTTCTTCCTAGGGGAAGTCAAAACTAGCTATCCCCCTGCGGAGTACGTTTCACTTGGAAATGAATTCCGTGTTCGGACGATGATTCTATCGGTGTTAGATTAAATTTTGCACTTTTCCATATTATTACACGGATGCAAATTGCTCTTAGTGTAGTGTAGTGTAGCTTTTAACCAACTAACCTTGAGCATTTTGCATCTGTACTAATTTTTATATTTCTAAATTTGTTTAAAATCGTAAATTTAACTTTCGCCCTCTCCGTTAGATTTTCGATTGCATAGATGATTTTTTGTAGTTAAATACGGAACCGGGGCGATCTGTTCTCAGAGAAGGAAGAGTTTCGACAGTAAGTAGAGATTGCTGGTAGGGACAGTCGGATGAATCGGGATTCGTGATGGTCAGCCAGTGGATCATATGTGCTGACGGAAAACAAGATCGGTAAGTAAACATCCCCCATACAACTTGCCCTTAAATGGGCATGATTTTATTTTCGTCTTGCTATAGGGAATTTATGCAAGGCATCCTATTACAAAGTATCCGCGTGAATGTGATATTAAAATACATCATGAATATTTTCAGGATTTCCTGAAATCACGATTCTTCGACATCAAATATTGCTTAAATATTACCTTCTCGTACATTGTTTCAATTTATTTTTGTTTGCTTCGGATTGTTGTTGACTATTTGTCTAAAGATGTAGCTTATGATAGAAGTTTGTCGCCTTTGTGGATTTGATTTGAAGTATCCAGTGAAATGTATCTGAAATCATTTGAATACGCGTGCCTGTTCGCATAGAAGAAACGCTCTCCCGAACGTTCCATAAATTTCATTACGGGTACGAGTAGTTAAACGACGATGGCCTTTCAATTTCACGAAATAATATTAGTGGAATGGATTACAGGGCGCAACTGCGCATCAACGGAGACGCCGTGGGGCAGATCGCCGTGGGACTAAGCACCGAGGAGCCAAATGCCAACAGCTGCGGCAGCGAGGGACGACACCGAGTGGCACGTCGCGGAGGAACAGTATGCAGTGACCTCGAGGGAAAAAGGATTACAGGCAAGAGGTGCTCCGGAGGATGAGGTATATTGCCCTACTGTGTGGTATTCTGGGTGAGTCGTGTAACGATTTGTTATTATCGATGTGTTTAATTTACTCGGATTATTCTATTGTTTTTTTGATGGTATTCAAATGAGAAATTCTGTTCGCATAGTGCTTTTGTCTGTTTGTGTCTACGGACGTGTGATATCTTATGTTGTTGTATGACTGACTGACAACCCATAGCGCTATGTGGTTCGACCGCACAGGCCTGTGCAGACATGTGACATGTGCATATTATGTTTTTATGACTATTCTATTTAGCTGTGTCCTATCATATTTTAGTTTACTAGTGACTTGTTTTAATATTTTGTGTGTTTTGAGTGGTGCTATGTTGGTTTATATGTTCCACTGGAATTTGTATGTGTTTTATTTGGGTATATTTATTTATTCTGAGTGCTCATTAAGGGTTTGTGTGTATTCTGTGACTGTGCCTAATGAATGATTTATTTTTTATTTCTAAGAATCTTCTTACTGTGCTGGTAATTTATTTTTGAATGATTTAGGATGAAAATGGTTGATTTGTGTGATAACCTAATGCTATGAGTATACGTCATTTCATGTTCATTTTTATTATCGTCTTGCAGGGGTTGCATCAATGGAATAGGCCTCGATTATATCGGGGGAAATGCCATTTAAAAGAAAGGTTAACGAATGGAGTGCTCTACCTCTGGGGTCATTTGGAAACGGGCACAAATTAGAAATCTTCCAGTGACTTGAATTTTCAACTGTGGTGAAATACTGGCAAGCAGCTCCTATCTGTGGGAAGTGACTTTTTTTAAATGGCTATCAAGTGCTTTAGGAATTTCTTTGAAATTGTTGAAGTAATGCATTTCCTACTGCTTGCTCTCAGATGACCATTATGATTTTATAATATAGAGAGATATGCTTCATAAAGAGAAAAATGTCATCCTGAAAATTCATTATTTCAGAATGTAGAAAGGTAATTTCACCGACTTAAGTTAAAGGTAAAAATGCTACATTAATTGTTGTTGCATTCATTCAAATTTAATTTTATATTCTGTAGCTATATTAAGCAGTTTTCATGGCTTGCTTGTGTTGCTTGCAAATAAAAATTACAATGCTGTAGTGAATACCAAGTCTTACATTTTATTGTGAATGGTTTCTGCATTGGTTTCGTATTAATTTTTGTTTAGAAAATAGCATATTAGCTTGGCAATTTTTTATTCAAAGTAATACATAGAAACTCTTGTGTTCTGTAGTCTTCATAGAGCACGGCATGTTTCTCTTTTACTAACATTTATACACTTTGCATCTGTTTCTATGTATATCATTAAGGTAGTGTTAGGCAAACATGTAATTAATTACCTTTGTAATCAGCGAAATTTGGTTAACTAACTATTTCTAATAAGACTCTCATACCAGAATATACCTGATTTTAATTTTGTTTTATAAATAAATCTATGCAATAATGTACTACATGAAACCAATGTAGTATTTTGTTTGGAAAAATGGAGGAATTGTTTAATACAGTGATGCAGGGGAGGGCTTAGAATTTTTCATTAAGAGTGCAGTTACTCTACAAGCCTACTTCGAGACGTGATGATTCATACCAATGTACTTTTTAAATTTGAAAATATGAATGTATATGAATTGGGATTATTGAAGGCACATTAAAGGATCAATTGTACTGTAAGTGTTGAGCATTTGGAAATTAAGTGGATTTATATATCCTTTTTGTCATTGCCATTCACATGGCAAATCCGACAAAGATGTAAATCTTGAAATACAGCATTAAGTATCACTCATATCGATATATATTATAAAATATAATATTCCAGCTGCTCTAGAGAAGCATTGCAGGTAAACAGAATGATTCTCTGATAATTATTAAATTCCACTATACACTATTGTTTTCCAAGTATGTATACACATGTGGGTACTGGTCTAATGTGTGATCTACACATGAGTTGTGATCTACTATCAGGGGAGGATGTACTGCACTTCCTCCGATTTGATAACTTTCACGCTAACGAAACCTTGCAAACCCATAATGGACCTGCCTGTGGGAACATTTACCCACCCGGTGATGTATAGCTTCATTCCAGAGAGGCGATGTAAAAGGAATTATAAGTAAAAAGAGTGAGCCGAAGGCTCGCCAATATCCTAGGTTACTAGATAATAAATAAAGCAATTAATTTTTAAAAATTGGTTTATTTTATTACGTAGCGTTTTTAATATGTAGATCGCACATTAGACCACATTCTTGCATGTAAATCGCACATGAGACCTGTACCCACAAGTATAATTTAACCACCATCCTGTAGTTATTTTTGGAATGTATTTACTGAAGACAAGTCTCGAATAGCAGATTATTTGAATAGCATAATTTATAATTGTAGGCATAACATATAGTATACTGGAAATCTTTTTCTACATAAACTTGTACTTAACCATCCAAGTTAGTATTTAATTCCATAATGAGTGTTGTGATAGTATATGAATTCCTTGATTAATTTTCAATTCAAATGTGCTGTATGATACTAGGCAAGATCCAGGCTTCATCTAAGGGGGGGAAGCGACGGGGGGGGGGGGGGGGGGGGATGGGGAGGGGGTAATCCAGAATTTAAAAAATATCTATTTGAAAATATTGTAATTCATAAATATTTCAATTCAAAAAATGGAAATATAAAACTTTTTTCACAGCAAAATGAATGTAATAAAACGGTGTGGAAGTTTAGGGGTTAATTTTTTCTAGCGTTCAGAAATCGTTGGGGTAATTAACTTCCCCCCTATCTACCCTTCGAATGATATAGTAATTTTGCAGGAAATGATTGCTATAAATTATTATAACATATTTAAATATTTTATGTTGAAATTATTTTTCCAATCCCTGCTATTTCTTTTCTAAATGCTAGGCAAATAATCTTTCGGCGTAATGGTTAAAGATAATTATAAATTCTTCTGATACCATCTAAATTGATGTTATCCGAAGATTTTATCACTTCATTAATACTTTATATTTTTTGTTAATAAAATAAGCTCTGCTGTACAAATGATAATAACATTTTACTACTGCAATGAAAAGAGATGTATAAAATAAACGTTATCTATTATGGTTAAGATTCTTTTCAAGCTAAACCATTATTGATCAGGTGAAGCAATTAACTATATTTGAGAGTGATATTAGATTAAACAGTGTTCACTGTAAACAGTGGAATATGGTTACTTACTGTTTAAGGCATTGGTAACTTAAGCCACAATAGAATATTTTGTTCCCCTTAAGGCAATAATAAAACTAATTGAATAAATTTGAAACTAGATTTAAAGTTAAAAAAAAGAAGAAATTATCATAGAGACTATATGGAGAAATTTTAATAAAGGAAAATGCTATTTATTTGTTTTGATTCGTATGATCCTGCGGAAATATTTATCATCAAATGTCATATCTGGCCTGTAAAAACCCTTCTTCTTTCCAATATGTTTTACAAAGAATATGATTTTTAACCACCATCTATAATATGCTGTGGACTGCTGGAGAAGTCTCCCTTCCTTACATAGTATGGGGTAAGTATTGTGAACACGAAAAAGATCGACATGAGATTTCAAAGGAAATATGCGTTTTGAGGTACCTAGAACACGTTTAGACTATTTTCGGAATGATGTATGTGTGTGTGTGTGTGGATGGATGGATGGATGGCTGTAGGCGATTTTGAGCGCTCTAACTCAAAATGTACTTGTCATATTAATACCAAATATCATATGTAACGCCTTAGCATGAGTACAAATAACTGATTACTTTTTGGACAATACCGGTAAACCGGAAGTCGAGGTTTATTCGAAACCCGATTCGGTTTTGCGCTATTTCTCCGATAATACGTCATTATTGTATACATTGACCATTACAAAAAATGTAGAAAATATAATTTCCTACATCTTCAATTTTAAACAATTTTCCATAGCAGTTATTGTTTAGGAATACTTTTAGAGAAAAGTGAGGACCGCAATGTTTTAATCAAAGAGTTCAATGTCGGTTCTTCCAATATTAATGACATTATGGTACAGAAATCACGGTTAATGAAAATTGTTCCGTCTTCTGAGACGACTAGAAGAGTTGAATATCGACGTATTCTTCATAAGCCGAAACTTGAGCAATTGGATATATAAAAGTTTTTTCTAGTCGTTCACGTAGGTCTCTTGCGTAGCCCATCGAACGCATTTAGAACGTCCCTGGTCAACAACATCTTATTTCAGTTTTTACTTTCACCTCTTTTATCTTTCCCAGTTGTTTACTCTCCCCATCTCAAAATTCCCTTTCAAACCCCTCTTTGTCTGACGCCATACCTATCCCTCGAGGTGACGAAGTCGATGTCTGCACGGAATGGCTTGTCATTGAGAAGCAAAGAACCCTTTCTACGGGAAAGATTGTGTTCTGTGGCTACTAACAAGGAGAGGACTTGAGGCGAAATCCACGGATTCCTGACATACTTTGCGAGTAGGTAACTTCACTCCCCTAGTGTACGTGTGCAAAACGCTAGGTGTAGATAAGCAGTCGTTATTGAGAAATTAGCGATTAAATATTTAAGGCAACTGAAGCTCAAGATGAATACAATAATAAGGGATTAGTTGCTAAGCGAAACGGTGGTCTAGTCGATAGAGACGCGGCCGTCGAAACTTATTTTCGCGCGTTCGAGACCCGTTATCGCGAATTATTTTTTTCGTTTTTTATTTCCTCTTTCATGACACAATAATGCATCATTTATATTTTATGGTATTTCCTGCGAAAAATTCGCATTTTCCGCGATTGTGAAATTATTTACGTTAACCTGTTTTATCTATATTTAATTTTCGTTGCATAATTCCGAATTTTCGTTTGAATCTAACTATCCAGGTGTGAGAGGCCTTGAAAGCATAATTATCACCACCGTATTGAAACGCAGCAGCGATTGCCCATTGCTGTAGCATTCTCGTAGTGACAAGGTGGAGATTTTGCCTAGCTTCCTTGAAGCGATCGTATACGTACGATTCGATCATCACTACTTTATCAGCCAACGTTCCACCACCTTCCAGTTGCTTTTTCCATCTCCATAACTGCAAGTTGCTTTGTAAGTGACACGTTGTTTTCGATCGCAATGATTTAAAACTCCACGTCGGATGTAATTGTGACAATTTAACAGCTTTGACCTTCATTAAAAACGGAATATTATCCGCACTCATGACTTCTTCATCACATGATGAAGAGGAAGGAGAAGAATGCTGTGATTCGACATCCATTCGTTTAATTTCCTCCCTTTGCATGGCGACATCTTCATCATCAACACACGCTGTTTCTTCCAACAGTTCTTCTTCATCCGCAAATACCATTTCACAAAGCATATTTGTGATACGGTTCTTGATTTCGCGTCCCATGCCTTGAGAACGGATGGAAATTGAAGCACTGACACTATCTGTGAGCAGTTCTTTCTCTCGCAGCAGTCGTATACAATATTCTATCGCATCCGTCAGTTCTTGTTTTTGTGTAACACACAAAACAGGCATATTTTCGTGAGATTCCGAACTACCAGCTACAGATTTGATTGTGAATATTCTCCACCGACTGACCACTCCAGCACCGTTGAAATCTTTCACAAGCAAATGTAGTGAACTTTGGACTACACGAGTCTATTCTCGGAGCGTTTCATTGTTATTATGTCTATTGTTATTATATCAATCTGGTATTATTAATATACACAAAATTAAATATAGATAAAACAGGTTAACGTAAAAAATTTCACAATCGCGGAAAATGCGAATTTTTCGCAGGAAATACCGATAAAATATAAATGATGCATTATTGTGTCATGAAAGAAGAAATAAAAAACGAAAAAAAAAATTCGCGATAACGGGTCTCGAACGCGCGAAAATAAGCTTCGTCGGCCGCGACTCTAGCGACTAGACCACCGTTTCCGTTAGCAACTAATCCCTTATTATTGTATTCATTTTGAGCTTCAGTTGCCTTAAATATTTAATCGCTAATTTCTCAATAACGACTGCTTATCTACACCTAGCGTTTTGCACACGTACACTAGGGGAGTGAAGTTACCTAGTCGCAAAGTATGACAGGAATCCGTGGATTTCCCCTCAAGTCCTCTCCTTGTAAGTGAAGAGTTAATGTGATATCGCACGAGAGTTTCTATAGCTACAGATACACTATCCGACCGAACGACAGCGAAAGAATGAATTTATGTGGTGTGTACAGTTGAACGAAGGCGAAAAAAGCGAAAGAATGCATTCGACGCGGTTCGCTGGCAGGGCGGTACATAAAACAAACTTAGTGCGCAGTAGGGACGGTTAAGTAAACAACTCGGCAATTTCAGCAGGAAACTGTTCAAAGCTACGCATACATTCGCTCAAGTGTAGACGACTGATCAAATGCACGGACCGAACGACAAGAAACAGCTGACCATTCGTTCGCTGTCGTTCGTTCGCCTTCGTTCGCATAGTGTAGGTATATGTATGTACGTTAAGTGAACTGTAATGATATTCGATATTCCCACGTTGCTCTCCATGTAGATCCAAATGATTTAACCGTCTATCAGTTGTGGTTTTCTAAGGAAAAATTTCCTTACGATGGAAAAGCGTTCGTTTGTTGAAAGAGTGCATGTTTAAGAGATCGTAGAAATACGGAGACACAGCGGCGATGGGCGCACGCCGCCATGGTCTCATCAACCCATGTCTTTCGGGGAAAACCTGTAAGTCCGTTGAGTGCCGGTGTTTTCGCCGAATGCCGTATGTGGTATAATAAACAGTGAGATGAGTGCTCCCCCAATTCTCCCAATGTCTCGTATCGCCAGCACCAACCGAGGAGAATTACGAAACATTTTACCTCCTCTGTCATATACTCTGAACCATCTTCAACAAATTTGCCTCAATCACGCCCTTCAGTTATGGCACACTGATTGTGAGATAAATGCACTGTACTCATAGGAAATTATTTTTAAGTGGAACATGCATTACGAATTTCTTTCACGATTACAATACTTTCTCAATATATCTACTTCGTGCATGAGGAAGTAAAAACATGGTGAGGTATGACGAATTGGTGCACGCCAAAAGAGAGGCGTCATGGCAAACTGTCTTAAACGATACGTTTTTTGTAAAGTTTCAAACAAAACGTGTAGAATATTTATTTGTATAAATTCAGTCCTACGTTACCAGGGTAGCGCGTAGAGAGAAAGAGAAGGACGACTCATATGTGCATAAAGTATTTCCTAGAGTTCGGGCCCACCGAGAGCATGGGCCTCTTTTATTTGCACCGGGGGCATCCCCGTCTGCAAAGACCTGTCCCCAGGTCGACTATTTATCGTTTCATTATTTTTGGTATATCTGATTTAGAAAGTTTTTTCCCAGCGGCATATGCATTAATATTAATAGAATAATGCTTTTCAGTCGGCGTCTACACGGTTTTGCCTATATTTATTTGTGATAGGGATAGTGATATCTACTGATGAACACAGTGCGAGTACATAATAATTCTTTTTAAATTTTGCTATCAAATTTACTGGCTTTTCTCGGGCATGAATTGGCGAAGATTATGAAGGTTTTGGGACAACGAGAGAATACATTTTTCGAGCCGAGGGGTTTTTAATGGACTGCGAGTAGTCGCACGGGTCGGGCCTACAATTTCTTTGACAACGTACGTCCGGAATTTGTATGGGTCGGGCTTAGAAAATCTTAACTCCTATAACAAATGCCGTGCGGGAACGTGGGACAGTAAAGTTCGCCACCCCCCGGACTCGAGAAGACTTGTGTCCGCTGCTGATTTTAATGTAGCTCGTGGGGATGGGCGCTGGAGTCTTTACTGGGGCGCCGGAATGATTAATAACGTTGTATTTATTTTTCATACACGTTCCCCATTACATTACAACGAATTTCTAGAGATAGCAAGTGTATACATGCATAGCGGCATTGATAGTACTGCACGGATCGCAGGACTAATTTTTTTCAAGGCCTTCACCTAGGTCTCTTTCGTAGCACATGAAACGCATTTAGCACGTCAGACAGCGGTCGAAAACGTCCCATCTCACCTTCCCTATTTCAGTTTTTACTCTCATCCCTTTTGTCTTTCCCCTTTTTTTACTCACCCTCTCTCGAAAATTCCCCCTCTCCTTCCTCCTGGTCTGACGGCATAGCCATAGAGGGGACGTAGTCGATCGCTGAACGCATTGAGAAGAACACTTTCAATGGAAAAGATCGTGCATTGTGGCTACCACGAGAAGAGGATCGTGCCATTTCATGTGATATCGGCTTAATGTTTGTCGCAACGGAGTTTCTAAGTGAATTGTAATGATCTTCGTTCTTCCCACGTTGCTCTCCACGTACATCCAAATGATTAAACCGTCTACCTAACGCCGTTTATCAAGGAAAAATTTTCTTACGAAGAAATGTGGAAAAGCGATCTTTTGTTAAAAGAGTGGTAACGGGTGGATGTTATTCGGCATTACTCCAAGAGAAAGTATCGTCTTAATTTGGTGCGTATGCGTAATTCAATATGTCCACGATCGTGCGTATGTGCTTGACAGTAGAAATACGTAGAATGTGCATCGACACAGCCACCATGGGCTCATCAACCATTGTCTTTCGGACACACCTGTAAATACGTTGTTTGCGGGTGTTTTCGCCCAAACCCGTATATCATGAAACAAACGGTGAGTTCTCTATTCTCTGCTATCGCCAGCACCAAATCTTACATGACGTCAGTTGATGAATAACTAGCATAAGTGCCCGTTGAATTTCAACGGCTTTAATGAATATAATTTTCCTTAATGCAACATGTAAAAATCGCAGGAATAAATTGTGCACTGTTTTAACCATCGAATATTTCTATATTATGTCTCTTTTTAATTGACTGACTTATATCTCACGGAAATTCCTTGTGAATAAAATAGTACTTACATTTCTTTCTACTAAAATAGCCATTGTTAGTAGTTTTAAACTGATTATAGCATTAGGATTTCAATTTCATTAAATAAGCAGAATTCCGGTTCCAAATAATTGGTTCAATCTTCAATTGCCCCTGATAAATAGATTTCGGAATATGATGTACCTCAATATCCTTTGTCGTCTGCTCTCATTTTCCGAAACAACCACTTTCACCCGTTTTAAATGGATTTCAAACTTAGAAGAGAACTCGATTGAATTCAGTTAAAATAACCACATAACAAACTTCTTATTCCACAGAAAATCCTTTTATAATATGCAATGTTAACCTACAATTCATTCATTCTGAAAAGTGAATAAAAGTACCTACCTTGTACATATATTTCTTTCAACTAAAATAGCCACTGTTAACAGATTTTAATGGATTAATGCATTAGCATTTCAATTTCATGAAATAAACAGAATTCCGGTAACAAAAAAATTTGAACTTTAAATATATTTTGGAATAAAATGTACCTTAATATCGGTTAGCGTCCGCTCACCACTCTGGACTTCTCACTTTCCGAAACAACAACTTTCAATAGTTTTTAATTGATTTTTGCTTTGAAATATACTTGAGTCAATTCAGTACAACTTCCACTTTACATACTGTAAATTCCAAAATTTGTCACTCCTTTTATAGTAGGCAATCCTAGCCTAAAATTAATTCATTCTGTAAAGTGAATAAATAAAGTTCTTTCTTTAAACTATAATGGCCGCTGTTATTAGATTTAAATGGATTATAACTTACTCTGTATTAAATAAGCACCAAAATTCCTTTTATAAAAACAAATCAATTCATTAAAAGATCCACTGTTGTTTCTTCGAAATTTTCCTGTTAACAGTTTTACATGTCTTTTTAATTTTAATTGAATTTTAATTTATATTCGTTTCCAAACTTCGGCCATTGTTACGAAATTAATTGGAGCAATAACGATATAAATTCCTAAGCACGTATGGTTTACAAAGAATTTCATTTAAGAATGCTTTTTATTTCCAATTTCTCTAAAATGACACTGTTGATACGTAAAATTTTTTATACTTACGTTAATATACTTATTTTCCACAAAACACGCCAATCTCTCCCCTTCCTTTCTCTCTCTCTCTCGTATTGAAGCAGTCAAGGCACGCTTATTCCCAGAAGGATGTATACAATAAAAGTAATTTGAGGTGTAACAATGATAATGGTCGACATAGCAACATCACGTTAAAATGGCGAGATTTCCACAAAATATGCAAATTAAACGTTTAACATGGAATATTTCGAACTGTGGGCTTAAAAAGACTAACGGAATAAGAAAATTTATAACGTTTTCTTCAAAATGGTTCAAATCCGAAGGTCGTCTGTTAATTTCTTCTAATTTTAATTTCCAAATGAATAAAAGCCTGCACGTCGAAAAATCGCGTTTTACATGTAAAGTAATGGGAAATGGAAATGCCTCTCTCGGAGACGAACCAAGGAATTTCTTCGCGATTTAAATTTGTCATTCTCTGAATAAGTGTTAAAAACGCATCCTTACCAATATACGAGTTTCTATCTTTATTATTTCTCGAGTTATAAGCGTTTGCATAGCGTGACCATCCTACCAACCAACGGACGACGGCTATTATTATATTAAATTATCTACCACTATATAGTCGGTTCTCGAACGACGCAGAAAATATGTTAATTTATGGGTCTTACGAAAATTTCACATAAAGATTTGATTCCTGAATGTAGTGGTATTGATCGATATATATTCACTGAAAAATAACAATATACACTTACGGTTGGTTACACTGCTTCATAATGATATCATTTGAAACGTTTTTTGGAAAAAGAATTTTAAAAGTGTCGGAAATTGTTCAACAAATACTGTTTTATGAATCAACAAAGAATGATTCTTTTATATCACCGAGAAAAACTAATCTAAATTATTTAAACTCTCGAAAGCCATTGAGGTTGGCCGATAGTTGGCGCATTTTTCTGCATTTGGATTTATACCTTCGTCGGAGTAGGACGTGTTTCCTGACTCTCAGTTCGTTAGGCGCGATCACGGCTTCCAGAAAAATCCTTCCCTGATCTTAAAGGTAAATAAAGTCCACGTTCGGACTTTATTCTCAAAAATTGGGTTGAAATCAGTATTTTGGAATTTTTTGTTGAATTATTGGAACGATTTCGTGAATAAACGAGGTGCCGTTCTATCACATATGGAAATCTATATAGTTGATAATCGTCTCTTAAACAGTCTTTATGCTCATATTTTTAATTGCAGGGTAAGGAGTGTATACGACCTCAGTCTGGCTGACATCTATCGTCAAATCACCACCATCGAATCCCGAAGCAGCTTTTAACAATTCAATTTTTTGTTTAGTTACGTCAACCTCTAAAAGTTCACGTCACGATGTGACGATTTGCTAACGTAGGCCTAGAGAATGGTTGCC
The DNA here is from genome assembly GCA_036926305.1 of Uropetala carovei. Taxonomy (NCBI): domain Eukaryota; kingdom Metazoa; phylum Arthropoda; class Insecta; order Odonata; family Petaluridae; genus Uropetala; species Uropetala carovei. Next base: position 2,280,237 of record JAXCHB010000172.1, on the reverse strand, counting down.
CTGGTTTCATATTTATTTTCATTTATATTTTACCTTAGCTTTGCATTTTTTTATTCCAAGTAACGCATAGAAATGGATGTCTTCTGCAATCTTCTTAGTAGAGCACGGTATCTACCTCTTTTAGCAACACTAACACTGCAGTCGCGTCTGTTTCTGTGTGTTTTCATTCAGTTAGAGTTAGGCGTACAGTGAATAAGTTACCGTTAGAATCAGGTGCATTCTGGTTAGTAGTTAGTTACTAATATTAACACACCAGTGTGTGCCTGTTTCTAACTTTGCCTCATCAAGGAGTTTTTGCATTCGCGAATTTTCTTGTTTAATTCTTTAAATTCTCTAGGATGACTCGTCGCCCTTCACTGGAGTCCGCGTTCCAAGTGTCCGTATTAACAGGGAACGAGGCAAAGTTTTGACTTCTTCCTAGGGGAAGTCAAAACTAGCTATCCCCCTGCGGAGTACGTTTCACTTGGAAATGAATTCCGTGTTCGGACGATGATTCTATCGGTGTTAGATTAAATTTTGCACTTTTCCATATTATTACACGGATGCAAATTGCTCTTAGTGTAGTGTAGTGTAGCTTTTAACCAACTAACCTTGAGCATTTTGCATCTGTACTAATTTTTATATTTCTAAATTTGTTTAAAATCGTAAATTTAACTTTCGCCCTCTCCGTTAGATTTTCGATTGCATAGATGATTTTTTGTAGTTAAATACGGAACCGGGGCGATCTGTTCTCAGAGAAGGAAGAGTTTCGACAGTAAGTAGAGATTGCTGGTAGGGACAGTCGGATGAATCGGGATTCGTGATGGTCAGCCAGTGGATCATATGTGCTGACGGAAAACAAGATCGGTAAGTAAACATCCCCCATACAACTTGCCCTTAAATGGGCATGATTTTATTTTCGTCTTGCTATAGGGAATTTATGCAAGGCATCCTATTACAAAGTATCCGCGTGAATGTGATATTAAAATACATCATGAATATTTTCAGGATTTCCTGAAATCACGATTCTTCGACATCAAATATTGCTTAAATATTACCTTCTCGTACATTGTTTCAATTTATTTTTGTTTGCTTCGGATTGTTGTTGACTATTTGTCTAAAGATGTAGCTTATGATAGAAGTTTGTCGCCTTTGTGGATTTGATTTGAAGTATCCAGTGAAATGTATCTGAAATCATTTGAATACGCGTGCCTGTTCGCATAGAAGAAACGCTCTCCCGAACGTTCCATAAATTTCATTACGGGTACGAGTAGTTAAACGACGATGGCCTTTCAATTTCACGAAATAATATTAGTGGAATGGATTACAGGGCGCAACTGCGCATCAACGGAGACGCCGTGGGGCAGATCGCCGTGGGACTAAGCACCGAGGAGCCAAATGCCAACAGCTGCGGCAGCGAGGGACGACACCGAGTGGCACGTCGCGGAGGAACAGTATGCAGTGACCTCGAGGGAAAAAGGATTACAGGCAAGAGGTGCTCCGGAGGATGAGGTATATTGCCCTACTGTGTGGTATTCTGGGTGAGTCGTGTAACGATTTGTTATTATCGATGTGTTTAATTTACTCGGATTATTCTATTGTTTTTTTGATGGTATTCAAATGAGAAATTCTGTTCGCATAGTGCTTTTGTCTGTTTGTGTCTACGGACGTGTGATATCTTATGTTGTTGTATGACTGACTGACAACCCATAGCGCTATGTGGTTCGACCGCACAGGCCTGTGCAGACATGTGACATGTGCATATTATGTTTTTATGACTATTCTATTTAGCTGTGTCCTATCATATTTTAGTTTACTAGTGACTTGTTTTAATATTTTGTGTGTTTTGAGTGGTGCTATGTTGGTTTATATGTTCCACTGGAATTTGTATGTGTTTTATTTGGGTATATTTATTTATTCTGAGTGCTCATTAACGGTTTGTGTGTATTCTGTGACTGTGCCTAATGAATGATTTATTTTTTATTTCTAAGAATCTTCTTACTGTGCTGGTAATTTATTTTTGAATGATTTAGGATGAAAATGGTTGATTTGTGTGATAACCTAATGCTATGAGTATACGTCATTTCATGTTCATTTTTATTATCGTCTTGCAGGGGTTGCATCAATGGAATAGGCCTCGATTATATCGGGGGAAATGCCATTTAAAAGAAAGGTTAACGAATGGAGTGCTCTACCTCTGGGGTCATTTGGAAACGGGCACAAATTAGAAATCCTCCAGTGACTTGAATTTTCAACTGTAGTGAAATACTGGCTAGCAGCTCCTATCTGTGGGAAGTGACTTTATTTTAATGGATATCAACTGTTTTAGGAATTTCTTTGAAATTGTTGAAGTAATGCATTTCCTACTGCTTGCTCTCAGATGACCATTATGATTTTATAATATAGAGAGATATGCTTCATAAAGAGAAAAATGTCATCCTGAAAATTCATTATTTCAGAATGTAGAAATGTAATTTCACCGACTTAAGTTAAAGGTAAAAACGCTACATTAATTGTTGTTGCATTCATTCAAATTTAATTTTATATTCTGTAGATACATTAAGCAGTTTTCATGGCTTGCTTGTGTTGCTTGCAAATAAAAATTACAATGCTGTAGTGAATACCAAGTCTTACATTTTATTGTGAATGGTTTCTGCATTGGTTTCGTATTAATTTTTGTTTAGAAAATAGCATATTAGCTTGGCAATTTTTTATTCAAAGTAATACATAGAAACTCTTGTGTTCTGTAGTCTTCATAGAGCACGGCATGTTTCTCTTTTACTAACATTTATACACTTTGCATCTGTTTCTATGTATATCATTAAGGTAGTGTTAGGCAAACATGTAATTAATTACCTTTGTAATCAGGGAAATTTGGTTAACTAACTATTTCTAATAAGACTCTCATACCAGAATATACCTGATTTTAATTTTGTTTTATAAATAAATCTATGCAATAATGTACTACATGAAACCAATGTAGTATTTTGTTTGGAAAAATGGAGGAATTGTTTAATACAGTGATGCAGGGGAGGGCTTAGAATTTTTCATTAAGAGTACAGTTACTCTACAAGCCTACTTCGAGACATGATGATTCATACCAATGTACTTTTTAAATTTGAAAATATGAATGTATATGAATTGGGATTATTGAAGGTACATTAAAGGATCAATTGTACTGTAAGTGTTGAGCATTTGGAAATTAAGTGGATTTATATATCCTTTTTGTCATTGCCATTCACATGGCAAATCCGACAAAGATGTAAATCTTGAAATACAGCATTAAGTATCACTCATATCGATATATATTTTTAAATATAATATTCCAGCTGCTCTAGAGAAGCATTGCAGGTAAACAGAATGATTCTCTGATAACTATTAAATTCCACTATACACTATTGTTTTCCAAGTATGTATACACATGTGGGTACTGGTCTAATGTGTGATCTACACATGTGTTGCGATCTACTATCAGGGAAGGATGTACTGCACTTCCTCCGATTTGATAACTTTCACGCTAACGAAACCTTGCAAACCCATAATGGACCTGCCTGTGGGAACATTTACCCACCCGGTGATGTATAGCTTCATTCCAGAGAGGCGATGTAAAAGGAATTATAAGTAAAAAGAGTGAGCCGAAGGCTCGCCAATATCCTAGGTTACTAGATAATAAATAAAGCAATTAATTTTTAAAAATTGGTTTATTTTATTACGTAGCGTTTTTAATATGTAGATCGCACATTAGACCACATTCTTGCATGTAAATCGCACATGAGACCTGTACCCACAAGTATAATTTAACCACCATCCTGTAGTTATTTTTGGAATGTATTTACTGAAGACAAGTCTCGAATAGCAGATTATTTGAATAGCATAATTTATAATTGTAGGCATAACATATAGTATACTGGAAATCTTTTTCTACATAAACTTGTACTTAACCATCCAAGTTAGTATTTAATTCCATAATGAGTGTTGTGATAGTATATGAAATCCTTGATTTATTTTCAATTCAAATGTGCTGTATGATACTAGGCAAGATCCAAGCTTCATCTAAGGGGGGGAAGCGACGGGGGGGGGGGATGGGGGGGGGTAATCCAGAATTTAAAAAATATCTATTTGAAAATATTGTAATTCATAAATATTTCAATTCAAAAAATGGAAATATAAAACTTTTTTCACAGCAAAATGAATGTAATAAAACGGTGTGGAAGTTTAGGGGTTAATTTTTTCTAGCGTTCAGAAATCGTTGGGGTAATTAACTTCCCCCCTATCTACCCTTCGAATGATATAGTAATTTTGCAGGAAATGATTGCTATAAATTATTATAACATATTTAAATATTTTATGTTGAAATTATTTTTCCAATCCTTGCTATTTCTTTTCTAAATGCTAGGCAAATAATCTTTCGGCGTAATGGTTAAAGATAATTATAAATTCTTCTGATACCATCTAAATTGATGTTATCCGAAGATTTTATCACTTCATTAATACTTTATATTTTTTGTTAATAAAGTAAGCTCTGCTGTACAAATGATAATAACATTTTACTACTGCAATGAAAAGAGATGTATAAAATAAACGTTATCTATTATGGTTAAGATTCTTTTCAAGCTAAACCATTATTGATCAGGTGAAGCAATTAACTATATTTGAGAGTGATATTAGATTAAACAGTGTTCACTGTAAACAGTGGAATATGGTTACTTACTGTTTAAGGCATTGGTAACTTAAGCCACAATAGAATATTTTGTTCCCCTTAAGGCAATAATAAAACTAATTGAATAAATTTGAAACTAGATTTAAAGTTAAAAAAAAGAAGAAATTATCATAGAGACTATATGGAGAAATTTTAATAAAGGAAAATGCTATTTATTTGTTTTGATTCGTATGATCCTGCGGAAATATTTATCATCAAATGTCATATCTGGCCTGTAAAAACCCTTCTTCTTTCCAATATGTTTTACAAAGAATATGATTTTTAACCACCATCTATAATATGCTGTGGACTGCTGGAGAAGTCTCCCTTCCTTACATAGTATGGGGTAAGTATTGTGAACACGAAAAAGATCGACATGAGATTTCAAAGGAAATATGCGTTTTGAGGTACCTAGAACACGTTTAGACTATTTTCGGAATGATGTATGTGTGTGTGTGTGTGGATGGATGGATGGATGGCTGTAGGCGATTTTGAGCGCTCTAACTCAAAATGTACTTGTCATATTAATACCAAATATCATATGTAACGCTTTAGCATGAGTACAAATAACTGATTACTTTTTGGACAATACCGGTAAACCGGAAGTCGAGGTTTATTCGAAACCCGATTCGGTTTTGCGCTATTTCTCCGATAATACGTCATTATTGTATACATTGACCATTACAAAAAATGTAGAAAATATAATTTCCTACATCTTCAATTTTAAACAATTTTCCATAGCAGTTATTGTTTAGGAATACTTTTAGAGAAAAGTGAGGACCGCAATGTTTTAATCAAAGAGTTCAATGTCGGTTCTTCCAATATTAATGACATTATGGTACAGAAATCACGGTTAATGAAAATTGTTCCGTCTTCTGAGACGACTAGAAGAGTTGAATATCGACGTATTCTTCATAAGCCGAAACTTGAGCAATTGGATATATAAAAGTTTTTTCTAGTCGTTCACGTAGGTCTCTTGCGTAGCCCATCGAACGCATTTAGAACGTCCCTGGTCAACAACATCTTATTTCAGTTTTTACTTTCACCTCTTTTATCTTTCCCCGTTGTTTACTCTCCCCATCTCAAAATTCCCTTTCAAACCCCTCTTTGTCTGACGCCATACCTATCCCTCGAGGTGACGAAGTCGATGTCTGCACGGAATGGCTTGTCATTGAGAAGCAAAGAACCCTTTCTACGGGAAAGATTGTGTTCTGTGGCTACTAACAAGGAGAGGACTTGAGGCGAAATCCACGGATTCCTGACATACTTTGCGAGTAGGTAACTTCAATCCCCTAGTGTACGTGTGCAAAACGCTAGGTGTAGATAAGCAGTCGTTATTGAGAAATTAGCGATTAAATATTTAAGGCAACTGAAGCTCAAGATGAATACAATAATAAGGGATTAGTTGCTAAGCGAAACGGTGGTCTAGTCGATAGAGACGAGGCCGTCGAAACTTATTTTCGCGCGTTCGAGACCCGTTATCGCGAATTATTTTTTTCGTTTTTTATTTCTTCTTTTATGACACAATAATCCATCATTTATATTTTATGGTATTTCCTGCGAAAAATTCGCATTTTCCGCGATTGTGAAATTATTTACGTTAACCTGTTTTATCTATATTTAATTTTCGTTGCATAATTCCGAATTTTCGTTTGAATCTAACTATCCAGGTGTGAGAGGCCTTGAAAGCATAACTATCACCACCGTATTGAAACGCAGCAGCGATTGCCCATTGCTGTAGCATTCTCGTAGTGACAAGGTGGAGATTTTGCCTAGCTTCCTTGAAGCGATCGTATACGTACGATTCGATCATCACTACTTTATCAGCCAACGTTCCACCACCTTCCAGTTGCTTTTTCCATCTCCATAACTGCAAGTTGCTTTGTAAGTGACACGTTGTTTTCGATCGCAATGATTTAAAACTCCACGTCGGATGTAATTGTGACAATTTAACAGCTTTGACCTTCATTAAAAACGGAATATTATCCGCACTCATGACTTCTTCATCACATGATGAAGAGGAAGGAGAAGAATGCTGTGATTCGACATCCATTCGTTTAATTTCCACCCTTTGCATGGCGACATCTTCATCATCAACACACGCTGTTTCTTCCAACAGTTCTTCTTCATCCGCAAATACCATTTCACAAAGCATATTTGTGATACGGTTCTTGATTTCGCGTCCCATGCCTTGAGAACGGATGGAAATTGAAGCACTGACACTATCTGTGAGCAGTTCTTTCTCTCGCAGCAGTCGTATACAATATTCTATCGCATCCGTCAGTTCTTGTTTTTGTGTAACACACAAAACAGGCATATTTTCGTGAGATTCCGAACTACCAGCTACAGATTTGATTGTGAATATTCTCCACCGACTGACCATTCCAGCACCGTTGAAATCTTTCACAAGCAAATGTAGTGAACTTTGGACTACACGAGTCTATTCTCGGAGCGTTTCATTGTTATTATATCTATTGTTATTATATAAATCTCGTATTATTAATATACACAAAATTAAATATAGATAAAACAGGTTAACGTAAATAATTTCACAATCGAGGAAAATGCGAATTTTTCGCAGGAAATACCGATAAAATATAAACGATGCATTATTGTGTCATGAAAGAAGAAATAAAAAACGAAAAAAAAATTCGCGATAACGGGTCTCGAACGCGCGAAAATAGGCTTCGACGGCCGCGACTCTAGCGTCTAGACCACCGTTTCGATTAGCAACTACTCCCTTATTATTGTATTCATTTTGAGCTTCAATTGCCTTAAATATTTAATCGCTAATTTCTCAATAACGACTGCTTATCTACACCTAGCGTTTTGCACCCGTACACTAGGGGAGTGAAGTTACCTACTCGCAAAGTATGACAGCAATCCGTGGATTTCCCCTCAAGTCCTCTCCTTGTAAGTGAAGAGTTAATGTGATATCGCACGAGAGTTTCTATAGCTACAGATACACTATCCGAACGAACGACAGCGAAAGAATGAATTTATGTGGTGTGTACAGTTGAACGAAGGGGAAAGAAAGCGAAAGAATGCATTCGACGCGGTTCGCTGGCAGGGCGGTACATAAAACAAACTTAGTGCGCAGTAGGGACGGTTAAGTAAACAACTCGGCAATTTCAGCAGGAAACTGTTCAAAGCTACGCATACATTCGCTCAAGTGTAGACGACTGATCAAATGCACGGACCGAACGACAAGAAACAGCTGACCATTCGTTCGCTGTCGTTCGTTCGCCTTCGTTCGCATAGTGTAGGTATATGTATGTACGTTAAGTGAACTGTAATGATATTCGATATTCCCACGTTGCTCTCCATGTAGATCCAAATGATTTAACCGTCTATCAATTGTGGTTTTCTAAGGAAAAATTTCCTTACGAAGAAAGGATGGAAAAGCGTTCGTTTGTTGAAAGAGTGCATGTTTAAGAGATCGTAGAAATACGGAGACACAGCGGCGATGGGCGCACGCCGCCATGGTCTCATCAACCCATGTCTTTCGGGGAAAACCTGTAAATCCGTTGAGTGCCGGTGTTTTCGCCGAATGCCGTATGTGGTATAATAAACAGTGAGATGAGTGCTCCCCCAATTCTCCCAATGTCTCGTATCGCCAGCACCAACCTAGGAGAATTACGAAACATTTTACCTCCTCTGTCATATACTCTGAACCATCTTCTACAAATTTTCCTCAATCACGCCCTTCAGTTATGGCACACTGATTGTGAGATAAATGCACTGTACTCATAGGAAATTATTTTTAAATGGAACATGCATTACGAATTTCTTTCACGATTACAATACTTTCTCGATATATCTACTTCGTGCATGAGGAAGTAAAAACATGGTGTGGTATGACGAATTGGTGCACGCCAAAAGAGAGGCGTCATGGCAAACTGTCCTAATCGATACGTTTTTTGTAAAGTTTCAAACAAAACGTGTAGAATACTTATTTGCATAAATTCAGTCCTACGTTACCAGGGTAGCGCGTAGAGAGAAAGAGAAGGACGACTCATATGTGCATAAAGTATTTCCTAGAGTTCGGGCCCACCGAGACCATGGGCCTCTTTTATTTGCACCGGGGGCATCCCCGTCTGCAAAGACCTGTCCCCAGGTCGACTATTTATCGTTTCATTATTTTTGGTATATCTGATTTAGAAAGTTTTTTCCCAGCGGCATATGCATTAATATTAATAGAATAATGCTTTTCAGTCGGCGTCTACACGGTTTTGCCTATATTTATTTGTGATAGGGATAGTGATATCAACTGATGAACACAGTGCGAGTACATAATAATTCTTTTTAAATTCTTCCATCAAATTTACTGGCTTTTCTCAGGCATGAATTGGCGAAGATTATGTAGGTTTTGGGACAACGAGAGAATACATTTTTCGAGCCGAGGGGTTTTTAATGGACTGCGAGTAGTCGCACGGGTCGGGCCTACAATTTCTTTGACAACGTACGTCCGGAATTTGTATGGGTCGGGCTTAGAAAATCTTAACTCCTATAACAAATGCCGTGCGGGAACGTGGGACAGTAAAGTTCGCCACCCCCCGGACTCGAGAAGACTTGTGTCCGCTGCTGATTTTAATGTAGCTCGTGGGGATGGGCGCTGGAGTCTTTACTGGGGCGCCGGAATGATTAATAACGTTGTATTTATTTTTCATACACGTTCCCCATTACGTTACAACGAATTTCTAGAGATAGCAAGTGTATACATGCATAGCGGCATTGATAGGACTGCACGGATCGCAGGACTAATTTTTTTCAAGGCCTTCACCTAGGTCTCTTTCGTAGCACATGAAACGCATTTAGCACGTCAGCCAGCGGTCGAAAACGTCCCATCTCACCTTCCCTATTTCAGTTTTTACTCTCATCCCTTTTGTCTTTCCCCTTTTTTTACTCACCCTCTCTCGAAAATTCCCCCTCACCTTCCTCCTGGTCTGACGGCATAGCCATAGAGGGGTCGTACTCGATCGCTGAACGCATTGAGAAGAACACTTTCAATGGAAAAGATCGTGCATTGTGGCTACCACGACAAGAGGATCGTGCCATTTCATGTGATATCGGCTTAATGTTTGTCGGAACGGAGTTTCTAAGTGAATTGTAATGATCTTCGTTCTTCCCACGTTGCTCTCCACGTACATCCAAATGATTAAGCCGTCTACCTAACGCCGTTTATCAAGGAAAAATTTTCTTACGAAGAAATGTGGAAAAGCGATCTTTTGTTAAAAGAGTGGTAACGGGTGGATGTTATTCGGCATTACTCCAAGAGAAAGTATCGTCTTAATTTGGTGCGTATGCGTAATTCAATATGTCCACGATCGTGCGTATGTGCTTGACAGTAGAAATACGTAGAATGTGCATCGACACAGCCACCATGGGCTCATCAACCATTGTCTTTCGGACACACCTGTAAATACGTTGTTTGCGGGTGTTTTCGCCCAAACCCGTATATCATGAAACAAACGGTGAGTTCTCTATTCTCTGCTATCGCCAGCACCAAATCTTACATGACGTCAGTTGATGAATAACTAGCATAAGTGCCCGTTGAATTTCAACGGCTTTAATGAATATAATTTTCCTTAATGCAACATGTAAAAATCGCAGGAATAAAATTGTGCACTGTTTTAACCATCGAATATTTCTATATTATGTCTCTTTTTAATTGACTGGCTTATATCTCACGGAAATTCCTTGTGAATAAAATAGTACTTACCTTTCTTTCTACTAAAATAGCCATTGTTAGTAGTTTTAAACTGATTATAGCATTAGGATTTCAATTTCATTAAATAAGCAGAATTCCGGTTCCAAATAATTGGTTCAATCTTCAATTGCCCCTGATAAATAGATTTCGGAATATAATGTAGGTACCTCAATATCGTTTTTCGTCTGCTCTCATTTTCCGAAACAACCACTTTCACCAGTTTTAAATGGATTTCAAACTTAGAAGAGAACTCGATTGAATTCAGTTAAAATAACCACATAACAAACTTCTTATTCCACAGAAAATCCTTTTATAATATGCAATGTTAACCTACAATTCATTCATTCTGAAAAGTGAATAAAAGTACCTACCATGTACATATATTTCTTTCAACTAAAATAGCCACCGTTAACAGATTTTAATGGATTAATGCATTAGCATTTCAATTTCATGAAATAAACAGAATTCCGGTAACAAAAAAATTTGAACTTTAAATATATTTTGGAATAAAATGTACCTTAATATCGTTTAGCGTCCGCTCACCACTCTGGACTTCTCACTTTCCGAAACAACAACTTTCAATAGTTTTTAATTGATTTTTGCTTTGAAATATACTTGAGTCAATTCAGTACAACTTCCACTTTACATACTGTAAATTCCAATATTTGTCACTCCTTTTATAGTAGGCAATCCTAGCCTAAAATTAATTCATTCTGTAAAGTGAATAAATAAAGTTCTTTCTTTAAACTATAATGGCCGCTGTTATTAGATTTAAATGGATTATAACTTACTCTGTATTAAATAAGCACCAAAATTCCTTCTATAAAAACAAATCAATTCATTTAAAGGTCCACTGTTGTTTCTTCGAAAATTGCCTGTTAACAGTTTTAAATGTCTTTTTAATTTTAATTGAATTTTAATTTATATTCGTTTCCAAACTTCGGCCATTGTTACGAAATTAATTGGAGGAATAACGATATAAATTCCTAAGCACGTATGGTTTACAAAGAATTTCATTTAAGAATGCTTTTTATTTCCAATTTCTCTAAAATTACACTGTTGATACGTAAAATTTTTTATACTTACGTTAATATACTTATTTTCCACAAAACACGCCAATCTCTCCCCTTCCTTTCTCTCTCTCTCTCTCTCTCGTATTGAAGCAGTCAAGGCACGCTTATTCCCAGAAGGATGTATACAATAAAAGTAATTTGAGGTGTAACAATGATAATGGTCGACATAGCAACATCACGTTAAAATGGCGAGATTTCCACAAAATATGCAAAGTAAACGTTTAACATGGAATATTTCGAACTGTGGGCTTAAAAAGACTAACGGAATAAGAAACTTTATAACGTTTTCTTCAAGATGGTTCAAATCCGAAGGTCGTCTGTTAATTTCTTCTAATTTTAATTTCCAAATGAATAAAAGCCTGCACGTCGAAAAATCGCGTTTTACATGTAAAGTAATGGGAAATGGAAATGCCTCTCTCGGAGACGAACCAAGGAATTTTTTCGCGATTTAAATTTGTCATTCTCTGAATAAGTGTTAAAAACGCATCCTTACCAATATACGAGTTTCTATCGTTATTATTTCTCGAGTTATAAGCGTTTGCATAGCGTGACCATCCTACCAACCAACGGACGACGGCTATTATTATATTAAATTATCTACCACTATATAGTCGGTTCTCGAACGACGCAGAAAATATGTTAATTTATGGGTCTTACGAAAATTTCACATAAAGATATGATTCCTGAATGTAGTGGTGTTGATCGATATACATTCACTGAAAAATAACAATATACACTTACGGTTGGTTACACTGCTTCATAATGATATCATTTGAAACGTTTTTTGGAAAGACTTAGGTTAAAGGTAAAAATGCTACATTAATTGTTGTTGCATTCATTCAAATTTAATTTTATATTCTGTAGCTATATTAAGCAGTTTTCATGGCTTGCTTGTGTTGCTTGCAAATAAAAATTACAATGCTGTAGTAAATACCAAGTCTTACATTTTATTGTGAATGGTTTCTGCCTTGGTTTCATATTAATTTTTGTTTAGAAAATAGCATATTAGCTTGGCAATTTTTTATTCAAAGTAATACATAGAAACTCTTGTGTTCTGTAGTCTTCATAGAGCACGGCATGTTTCTCTTTTACCAACATTTATACACTTTGCATCTGTTTCTATGTATACCATTAAGGTAGTGTTAGGCAAACATGTAATTAATTACCTTTGTAATCAGCGAAATTTGGTTAACTAACTATTTCTAATAAGACTCTCATACCAGAATATACCTGATTTTAATTTTGTTTTATAAATAAATCTATGCAATAATGTACTACATGAAACCAATGTAGTATTTTGTTTGGAAAAATGGAGGAATTGTTTAATACAGTGATGCAGGGGAGGGCTTAGAATTTTTCATTAAGAGTACAGTTACTCTAAAAGCCTACTTTGAGACATGATGATTCATACCAATGTACTTTTTAAATTTGAAAATATGAATGTATATGAATTGGGATTATTGAAGGCACATTAAAGGATCAATTGTACTGTAAGTGTTGAGCATTTGGAAATTAAGTGGATTTATATATCCTTTTTGTCATTGCCATTCACATGGCAAATCCGACAAAGATGTAAATCTTGAAATACAGCATTAAGTATCACTCATATCGATATATATTATAAAATATAATATTCCAGCTGCTCTAGAGAAGCATTGCAGGTAAACAGAATGATTCTCTGATAACTATTAAATTCCACTATACACTATTGTTTTCCAAGTATGTATACACATGTGGGTACTGGTCTAATGTGTGATCTACACATGAGTTGCGATCTACTATCAGGGGAGGATGTACTGCACTTCCTCCGATTTAATAACTTTCACGCTAACGAAACCTTGCAAACCCATAATGGACCTGCCTGTGGGAACATTTACCCACCCGGTGATGTATAGCTTCATTCCAGAGAGGCGATGTAAAAGGAATTATAAGTAAAAAGAGTGAGCCGAAGGCTCGCCAATATCCTCGGTTACTAGATAATAAATAAAGCAATTAATTTTTAAAAATTGGTTTATTTTATTACGTAGCGTTTTTAATTTGTAGATCGCACATTAGACCACATTCTTCCATGTAAATCGCACATGAGACCTATACCCACAAGTATAATTTAACCACCATCCTGTAGTTATTTTTGGAATGTATTTACTGAAGACAAGTCTCGAATAGCAGATTATTTGAATAGCATAATTTATACATAAACTTGTACTTAACCATCCAAGTTAGTATTTAATTCCATAATGAGTGTTGTGATAGTATATGAAATCCTTGATTAATTTTCAATTCAAATGTGCTGTATGATACTAGGCAAGATCCAGGCTTCATCTAAGGGGGGGAAGCGACGGGGGGGGGGGGGGGGGGGGGGGATGGGGGGGGGGTAATCCAGAATTTAAAAAATATCTATTTGAAAATATTGTAATTCATAAATATTTCAATTCAAAAAATGGAAATATAAAACTTTTTTCACAGCAAAATGAATGTAATAAAACGGTGTGGAAGTTTAGGGGTTAATTTTTTCTAGCGTTCAGAAATCGTTGGGGTAATTAACTTCCCCCCTATCTACCCTTCGAATGATATAGTAATTTTGCAGGAAATGATTGCTATAAATTATTATAACATATTTAAATATTTTATGTTGAAATTATTTTTCCAATCCTTGCTATTTCTTTTCTAAATGCTAGGCAAATAATCTTTCGGCGTAATGGTTAAAGATAATTATAAATTCTTCTGATACCATCTAAATTGATGTTATCCGAAGATTTTATCACTTCATTAATACTTTATATTTTTTGTTAATAAAGTAAGCTCTGCTGTACAAATGATAATAACATTTTACTACTGCAATGAAAAGAGATGTATAAAATAAACGTTATCTATTATGGTTAAGATTCTTTTCAAGCTAAACCATTATTGATCAGGTGAAGCAATTAACTATATTTGAGAGTGATATTAGATTAAACAGTGTTCACTGTAAACAGTGGAATATGGTTACTTACTGTTTAAGGCATTGGTAACTTAAGCCACAATAGAATATTTTGTTCCCCTTAAGGCAATAATAAAACTAATTGAATAAATTTGAAACTAGATTTAAAGTTAAAAAAAAGAAGAAATTATCATAGAGACTATATGGAGAAATTTTAATAAAGGAAAATGCTATTTATTTGTTTTGATTCGTATGATCCTGCGGAAATATTTATCATCAAATGTCATATCTGGCCTGTAAAAACCCTTCTTCTTTCCAATATGTTTTACAAAGAATATGATTTTTAACCACCATCTATAATATGCTGTGGACTGCTGGAGAAGTCTCCCTTCCTTACATAGTATGGGGTAAGTATTGTGAACACGAAAAAGATCGACATGAGATTTCAAAGGAAATATGCGTTTTGAGGTACCTAGAACACGTTTAGACTATTTTCGGAATGATGTATGTGTGTGTGTGTGTGTGTGGATGGATGGATGGATGTCTGTATGTGATTTTGAGCGCTCTAACTCAAAAAGTACTTGTCATATTAATACCAAATATCATATGTAATGCTTTAGCATGAGTACAAATAACTGATTACTTTTTGGACAATACCGGTAAACCGGAAGTCGAGGTTTATTCGAAACCCGATTCGGTTTTGCGCTATTTCTCCGATAATACGTCATTATTGTATACATTGACCATTACAAAAAATGTAGAAAATATAATTTCCTACATCTTCAATTTTAAACAATTTTCTATAGCAGTTATTGTTTAGGAATACTTTTAGAGAAAAGTGAGGACCGCAATGTTTTAATCAAAGAGTTCAATGTCGGTTCTTCCAATATTAATGACATTATGGTACAGAAATCACGGTTAATGAAAATTGTTCCATCTTCTGAGACGACTAGAAGAGTTGAATATCGACGTATTCTTCATAAGCCGAAACTTGAGCAATTGCATATATAAAACTTTTTTCTAGTCGTTCACGTAGGTCTCTTGTGTAGCCCATCGAACGCATTTAGAACGTCCCTGGTCAACAACATCTTATTTCAGTTTTTACTTTCACCTCTTTTATCTTTCCCCGTTTTTTACTCTCCCCATCTCAAAATTCCCTTTCAAACCCCTCTTTGTCTGACGCCATACCTATCCCTCGAGGTGACGAAGTCGATGTCTGCACGTAATGGCTTGTCATTGAGAAGCAAAGAACCCTTTCTACGGGAAAGATTGTGTTCTGTGGCTACTAAGTGAAGAGTTAATGTTATATCGCACAAGAGTTTCTATAGCTACAGATACACTATGCGAACGAACGACAGCGAAAGAATGAATTTATGTAGTGTGTACAGTTGAACGAAGACGAAAGAAAGCGAACGAATGCATTCGACGCGGTTCGCTGGCAGGGCGGTACATAAAACAAACTTAGTGCGCAGTAGGGACGGTTAAGTAAACAACTCGGCAATTTCAGCAGGAAACTGTTCAAATCTACGCATACATTCGCTCAAGTGTAGACGAATGATCAAATGCACGGACCGAACGACAAGAAACAGCCGACCATTCGTTCGCTGTCGTTCGTTCGCCTTCGTTCGCATAGTTTAGGTATATGTATGTACGTTAAGTGAACTGTAATGATATTCGATATTCCCACGTTGCTCTCCATGTAGATCCAAATGATTTAACCGTCTATCAATTGTGGTTTTCTAAGGAAAAATTTCCTTACGAAGAAAGGATGGAAAAGCGTTCGTTTGTTGAAAGAGTGCATGTTTAAGAGATCGTAGAAATACGGAGACACAGCGGCGATGGGCGCACGCCGCCATGGTCTCATCAACCCATGTCTTTCGGGGAAAACCTGTAAGTCCGTTGAGTGCCGGTGTTTTCGCCGAAAGCCGTATGTGGTATAATAAACAGTGAGATGAGTGCTCCCCCAATTCTCCCAATGTCTCGTATCGCCAGCACCAACCTAGGAGAATTACGAAACATTTTACCTCCTCTGTCATATACTCTGAACCATCTTCTACAAATTTTCCTCAATCACGCCCTTCAGTTATGGCACACTGATTGTGAGATAAATGCACTGTACTCATAGGAAATTATTTTTAAATGGAACATGCATTACGAATTTCTTTCACGATTACAATACTTTCTCAATATATCTACTTCGTGCATGAGGAAGTAAAAACATGGTGTGGTATGACGAATTGGTGCACGCCAAAAGAGAGGCATCATGCCAAACTGTCTTAAACGATACGTTTTTTGTAAAGTTTCAAACAAAACGTGTAGAATATTTATTTGCATAAATTCAGTCCTACGTTACCAGGGTAGCGCGTAGAGAGAAAGAGAAGGACGACTCATATGACCATAAAGTATTTCCTAGAGTTCGGGCCCACCGAGACCATGGGCCTCTTTTATTTGCACCGGGGGCATCCTCGTCTGCAATCCCCAGGTCGACTATTTATCGTTTCATTATTTTTGGTATATCTAATTTAGAAAGTTTTTTCCCAGCGGCATATGCATTAATATTAATAGAATAATGCTTTTCAGTCGGCGTCTACACGGTTTTTCATTGAAATAGACACGACATTTTATTTATCTGCCAACTATATTTAAAAGATAGAAACTTCATAAATATCATAAAGCAAACAATAAAATAAAAGAAATACAATTAAGCATCTTGCATGAAAAATAATTTTGCACAAAGAAATAAAATCATGACTTAAAATGATTCAATTACTGCTTTAGGCAAAGTAAAAGTTCTTGATTGATTTCATTTGAGAATTAAAGTAAACACAATAAAAAATCTAAACCAGTTACTGCAGGTGCATTAATATGAGATGTAATGTAAATTTAAATATAAATTCCTCATTCATTTCTCGGTCCTTTTTGTACTGCACACACACTCAATAAAGTTTTTAAATCAATTTTATTGATTATAAAATGTGTAAAATTAAATAAACTCGTCTTAAAAAATAATATTCAAACTGTAAAAATTGTTTTAATACAAGAAAACTTGCATGACCACATAATCAAAGTTAAAACATAAGTCAATTTGCTTATTTATTTATAAGTCCTGATCACCTATCTTATAAAAGGGACGAAGCAAACAATGTTATTAATCTGATGAATAACAACATTAATTAATAATATTATTATTGATATAAAATTTCAATTCCATACTGCCTTAAATGTATTATATCTTATACTAACAGCCATCTCATGTTTTGGCATATAGTTAACCTTGCAAGAATTTAACACCTATACAAATCCCTTTCATTCATGTAGAAAGTGAAAATAATCATGTCCAAGGTTTCAGAAATACTGTTTAATACAATGCTACCGTAGAAAAATGGAAATGATCATGTAAGCCAGGTCTGAAAGGGTTAAGTTATCCTAAGAGTATCTTTCAACTTTCACTATTTTCAATAACTGTTTCCAGAAAGAGTATGACAATCTTAAGCTAAGCCATTTTTTACTGATCATCCAGACAACATTGATCAAAAATTTTTATTTAGTAAAACATGATAATAAATCTTATTCGTTTTAATAGTCTTTAAAACTGAATAACTTGGAAGTAAAATAATCCTTCTATCATTAGTTTCTTATCTGATTTAAAGCCTATATTTAGCACAATCTATTTTTTTTGTAAGACTAGAAAACTACAGTTCAGTCTAATAAAAGTGAAACTTGAATAAAGCGAGCAAGACATTCAAGACAACAAAGACTCTCTAAAAGAATTAATTTGCTTGGCAAATTTATCATCACATAATACACTTATTGTGTTATAACAAACACTATCTTATAACATCTTTATGAAATATTACTTTTGGAGAACAGTTTTCATAAGTGAATGCATTAGTCTACCCCAGGGCTAAAACATTTACTGTTGGGGAAATTTACTCTGCTAATTTTTTATGTAAGAACTTCTTCAGAGGCAAGGTAACAAGAAAATTCTATAAGTGAATGAACTTGAAAGTGTTTTCTAAATAGGAAGATATATTTTAAAAGAGTCGAAACTTGCTGTGAACACAAAATTATTTATTTAATTATTACTGTATTATTATGAAAAGAGAGAACAATCCGTCAATAGATCCTAAACTTACAGTAGCTTCTTCTGAATATCTCTTTGAGGTTGTAAATTTATAAGAATAAAATTTGTTCCTTTCAAATTTATGAGTAATTCTTGAAGAGTCTAAAGCAGAGGTCCCTAACCTTTTCACTATGGTGAGCACTAAGTTTTGTTCAAGAATATTACACGAACAGCACTATACTCTTTTCAAAAATACGAATGATCATAAATAAAATAAAACTGTCAAAGTTATTCTTAATGTTCTTAAATATATTTAGAATGAACACAAATGGATTGAATCATAGGTGCTAAGAAGTGCAATTTGTAGCATCACAGAAGAACACAGTCAAGCTGCCAAAGAGCATAACCTATTTTAGTACTTAGATGAGATGCTGACCAATAGTTCTAGGATTTCAGAAGTGATATCACCAGTGTAAATTGTCTAAGAAAACAATGTGATCTCATTCCCTCTGCTTGCACTTCAAGATATTATCAAAGATCAGAAACTAGTATTGTGATTACTGCTACCAGGGGCAAAGAAGATACCTCCACATCTGGAAGTACCGTATATTCATGTGTACCACGCGCACCTTTTTTTCCCTGAAATCACTGTCGAAAAACAGAGTGCGCGTCTTACACAAGTACATCTTCATAGCTATTGAAACGCGATGTATTATACCGAATTTGTGCAATGTATTATATCAAAAAATCGTCTTTTAGTATGACAGTGGCGCAGTTGGTGCTGATTACCTAATCCATGATTATGTTGCCGGGCGTATACGACATCGTAAGCACTAACAATGAGACAGTCTGACTCTACACGTAATTTGACACGTCCTAGCACCTGCACGGCTTGTGCCCCTCAGATTTTGTTTTGCAAATAAACTAAAGATTCACCATCTTGAAGGTACTGGGAGTGGTAGGGTGTAATCCTAAAATGAAACAGAGTTAAAATACGTAACGTTTCATGTTGAATCATGCAGACTCAATGTTAGTACTTATTAGAGTTACCACCTTTCCACGATCTCTGACCCTGAGATTTTAGACCCAAACGCTAGAAAGATATGATGGTAATCATATCATATTGTTCTTCAACTGTTTTCCTACGTTCGCAGGATTACGGAAGTACCAGCGTAAGAAGTTAACCAGTCTCCTTCGACCATTGTTAAAATTTCTACTAGATCGGTGCTAACTGCCGTTCACATTACTGCCCTCTACCAAAGTTACTTTATATCGAGTTTTACTAGCGTAAGATGTTAGTAATGCGAACGGGGCATTAGTAGCAACTTAGTATTTTCTGTCGTCTTTTCTTTTGAAATTCGTAATTTGCTACACTAATCACTTGAATAATTCAAGTCTAATATCGAAATTTTGAATAATATGTAATAAAACTCGAAAACCCGGAGAATTAATAACTAAACCCGGAGCCCAGAGAAAATGTGTCAAAACCCGGAGAGGTGGCAACTCTAGTACTCATAGGTTAGGATGACCTGGGATAACTACATTGTCTCTTCCTGAATGAGATAAAGAGATGGTCCATGATTCATAAGCACCCTTTCACTTATCTTATTCAGTACGTCCTAATTGCTTGGTAAACATAGTTTACGTGCTTTTGTTAGTGACCACAAATTTAAGTGTTCTATTCATTCACCTCTCTTTAGCGCATAGCCCCTAAAATGAATGGGAATAAAAGGTTACGGTCTTTTACTGCAAGCGAGAAACTAAAAGTGATCAAAGATGCAGAAGAAATGGGAAATCGTGCTGCAGGACGAAAGTACGATGTACCTGAATCATGCATAAGAGATTGGAAAAAGAAAATGGATAAACTTCTCACCACTAACAGGGAAAGAAGAGCCTTCAGGGGAAAATCCGCTAGATATCCCGTAATAGAAGAACGTCTAGCCGAGTACGTAAGGGATAGACGGCAATTCGCCTATGCAGTATCGACAGAAATGTGTATCATTAAAGCGCTACAAATAGCTAGAGAGTTGGGTATTAGTCATGGTGAGTTCAAGGCCAGCAAGGGATGGGTGCATAAGTTTTATTGTCGGAATGGTCTTTCGATAAGGAGAAAGACAACCATTTGTCAACGGCTGCCCGAAACTTACGAGAAGAAACTGTTAAGTTTTCAGCGGTATATTATAGGCCTGAGAGAAAAATACTCATACTTATTAGGACAAATTGGCAACGCAGATCAGACACCTGTGTATTTCGAAATGCCATGTAACACAACAGTTGATGAAAAGGGCACAAAAACTGTTCAAGTCATTACTGGTGGGGGAGAAAAACAACGATGCACTGTCATGCTTGCAGTTTTAGCAGACGGAACGAAACTGGCTCCGTATATAGTATTTAAAAGGAAAACTCTTCCAAAAAATGTAAAGTTTCCAGCAGGAATTATAGTAAGGGCACAGGAAAATGGGTGGATGAACAATGATCTAGTTCTGGACTGGATAAAGTGTGTGTGGGAACGTCGTCAGGTGCCCTTCTCAATCTTCAGAATATGTTATTGCTGGACAGTTTTCGTGGCCACTTGACAGATGACGTGAAGAAACGCCTTAGAGAACGAAAAACTAACCAGGTGATCATTCCGGCAGGAATGACGTCCATGCTTCAGCCGCTGGATGTCTGCATCAATCGTCCCTTTAAAAATAATATGAAGAGGCAATATATGGAATGGATGGCGAGTACCATTCACGAAACTACGCAGACGGGTAGGATAAAAAAGCCAGGATTGATGCAGATATGCCAATGGATCATCACATCATGGAAACTAATTAAAGAGGACGTGATAGTTAAAAGCTTCAAGAAATGTTGCATCACGAATAAGGTGGATGGGAGTGAAGACAGTATTGTTTGGGAAACTAGCGACGAAGAAGGTGTGAGTTCTGCTGGAGAGGATGATAGCATGAGTCATGAAGATTGAAGGTCAGAATAAAAATATTTCTTATATTCATTTATATATTCTTCTGCGTTTATCCCAATTTTAAGAAAATTCTAAATCGCATGTAATTGTTTCTACCACAGGGGAAATATCTAAATTGGCCAGACGGAGGCAACTGATTTCGCTGTTCATCAATTGTTTTTGGTGTAAAAAAATGACGTAGCCGTAAATAATTTAATTTCGTCGGAAAATTGTTTGCTTCTGATACTTCAAATAAAAAATGATTTTTGCCATTGTTGCTGTAATTTTTTCCCATTTTTTCCGAGTTAATTTTTTTCCTAAATTTGATGCTCAAAAACAGGGTGCGCGTCTTACACGAGTGCGCGTGGTACACGTGAATATACGGTAATTTATTTTCACAAGATGGAACATCCTGGAAAATTGTTGAAGCATGCAATAAAAACATTGGGCGAGCAGAGGAAAGCAATATTCTTCGGGAAACTTATGGACCAACTCCTCATGCGAAAAGGAATATATTAGTACGCTCACCGGTTAGTGCTCTGCGACTCCTCATTGATAATTCCATGATCGTGCACATAAACAAATGTACTGAAGCTGAGGCAAAAAGGCAAACAAAAAACCAATTGTGGTCAGTTTCTTTGGAAGAAATTGATGCATTTATCGCACTATTGATTGCTCGGGGGGTTTTGAGTGGTAAGAAACAATCAGTCGATAGCCTATGGTCGAAGACATGGGGCCTGCATTTCTTTCAAAACACTATGCCTCGTGATAAATTCAAAGAAATCCTAAGATTTATTAGATTTGATTTGAAATCTTCAAGACTGGAAAGATTAAAAACCGATAAATTCGCTTTGGTATCTGAAATTTGGAATAAATTTATTGAAAATAGTATTTCATGCTACAGACCTGGGCAAAATATAACATGCAATGAACAGTTGTTCCCAACTAAGTGCTAGTGTCCATTCATTCAATTCATGGCTAATACGCCAGATAAATTTGGCATAAAATTTTGGCTGGCAGTGGATGTAAGATCTAAATACATGCTCAATGGATTTCCATACCTTGGAAAAGACAAAAATCGCACACCTGGTGAGAGACTACCTGAAAACGTTGTCATGCGTCTACTAGAACCATTCTTGGACAAGAAATGTGACAACAGACAACTTCTTTACTTCCTTGAAGCTTGGAGAAAGGCTGAAAGCAAGAAATACGACTCTCCTTGGAACAGTAAACAGAATAAGGAAAGAAGTGCCTAATATTGCTAGAAACTCAAAGGATAATTTGTACAACACTGTGGTACTCCAATGTCATTTGGGAACGCTGACGATTTACCAAGGAAAGAGAAATAAAATGTGCTGATATTTAGTACTATGCACCCAACTGTCAATGTAAATGAAACGAAAAAAAGACTACCAGAAACTGTTGAATACTACAACTCTACAAAGTATGGCATTGATGTTGTCGACCAGATGGCCTGATTTTATTCAAAAAAGGTTTCCTCCCATCGCTGGCCCATGCAAGTATTTTACAATATTCTTGATCTGGCATTGATAAATTCATGGATTTTATTCAAAGAAGTGACAGGAAATAAAATTAGTCAAAGGGAATTTATCCTCCAAGTTGCGGAAGACCTTCAGAAAGAATATGTGAATTCACGTCAAATGAGAAGTCCTATTAGCCAAGAAATCGCTGAAGATGTGAAACTTACAATAAGACGTCAGTGCCAAATATTAGTTTCTTGTAAAAGAAATAAAACTACAAATGTGTGTTTAACTTGCAAAAAGGTTATTTGCGGAAAATGCACTGAGAAAATTGTGTATGTAAAAATTGCACGAAGTAAATTAATTCTTTTTCAAAGGAGCAAAATAAAATAACTTGTAATCATAAAATAAATGTTTAGAATATTAATTAAGTTGATTTGAGTCATTGTGTAAATTTTCCCTCTTAAAAACTATGGAGAAATAACGAGCGGTCAAAATGACGGTCTCTGCCATTCACGGGGGGTTGTCCGGTCCCACCGTTCTAGTGTTAAAGCACAAGGATTCTCAGCTCGGTAAATCAACATTGGCTTACATTTAAAGTCTCCGGATGCGTTCCCACATAAAAGGAGAGTTATTCTATCTTTAGATGCCTTAAACCCTGATGCACTGCATTCTTCTCAAGAAATGTAAGTGCGATTTGGCATTTTCTTCCGCATCAAACATATCCATCACTGTCCGGCATCTTTTGAAGGTTTTGTTTCCTCTTTCTGGCATCGATGGCTTGATGCTCTTCAGACCTCTTAGAGTAATAAAAGGATTCATATACAAAATTGTGTTTCTCGATAATAATTCTAGTTTTATTACGCGATGACATAGTGAAGTATTCACCGTGGACGGAAGCATTTTTACTCTTCGCATGTCAGTTGCTGATGCACTGTCCTTTGTCTTCGTTGGTATATGAACGCTTTCTACCTGTGAATCATATTTCAAATTATTCAACACTACAATTACTATCCACACTATCCTACACTACATTTATCCATGAATATTGAGCAACAAAATCACGGAAATAGTCAATGATAACTATATATAAACGATTTTATAGCTTACCTATATCCAAAAGATCTTTCTTGCTCAAATGTACGGGGGACAAATCGATGTCATCATTATCCAGGGATGTTTCACTCTCGCTACTGCTGTCTTCGATCAGTTTTTGACATTCTTCTTCACTTTCTAGTTCCACCAATTCTCCCTCAGATTCATCCTTGGGTACATCCTGGAGATATCTTATAATTTCTTTACGTGAGAGAGCTGAGTGTGACATGCTTCACCATTGAATGTCAAAGAAGAACTAAGACCTAAGCATGTTGGAATCAACAATGACGTGTTAGCAGGGATATCATTTGGGTTGAAGAGTAAACCATCATACATTGTAACAACAGTCAGCGCTTCCGGGCAACCCTATTCGTCAGCATCATTAGTGTGGAATCAGATAATAAGTCGGATACAATGTAGATACGATGAACATAACTGCCAATGACACAAAATGAGAGACAAATGAAGATCTGCCGTAATAGTCTAAAGGCGGGTGAGGAAAAACACGCAGCGGTCAAAATGACTGCTGCTGCCAGGTAAGGTAGATTGGCTTCTAAATAAAAAAATCTTACAGGGATCAGCATAAAAAACAGCTGAATTGCGTTAGACATTAATTTAATAAAAGTCAGCAAAAGGGAAAGAGATCGGAGAAAAAACAAGAACAAATCAAGATAAAATGCAAAGTCCAGCAGTCAAAATGACCGCATCTGCCGTTCTATTGTTAAAAGGAAAGAATAAATTACAGTTGCCTGTATTCTGGAGATCCAATAAGAAAGCATGGGTTACAGGCAAACTGTTTGAAGACTGGTTTGAGAATTGTTTTATCCAACAAGTAAAAAGCTACCTAAGGGAGAAGAATTTGTCATTTAAGGTATTTCTCGTTTTAGACAGCGCTCCAGGACATCCAGTTTCTCTTGCAGAAAGCCATCCCAATGTCGAAGTAATGTTCCTGCCACTTAACACCACTGCACTCCTACAGCCTATGAACCAAGGGGTCATTGCGGCTTTTAAATCGTATTACATCCGGAGAAGTTTCAGCCATATTCTCGAGACAATTGACATTAATCCTTCACAAACTGCTCGTGAAGCTTGGAGTTCATTTAACATATTGACAGCCACTGAAATCATAGAACAATCATGGGAAGAAGTTGCAAATTCAATTGTGAATGCGTTCTGGCAGAAACTATGGCCCGAAATTGTCCACTTCAAAGGGTTTCCCAGCACTCATAACAAAATAAGTAAGATCATTGAACTGGCTGGAATGATTGAAGGAGAAGGATTCGACGATCTGCAAGAGGAGGAAGTTAACGGTTTAATTGAGTCTCAACAGGAAGAATTGACTAATGAGGAACTTTTAGAAGCGTTGCAGTCAAGTGATAGCGATGGAGAAGATGTAGAGCAAGAGGAATCTAAACTAACAGCAAAAGCGTTATCAGATATCCTTAAAATGGTAGGTGAAGTAAAGGATAAGGTGATGGATATCGATCCATTGATGAAAAGAAGTTTAAAATTTAAGAGAGACATTGATGCTGCATTAGAACCTTATGTTGAAGTTTATAGATGTTTAAAAACACCGGGAAGGTAGCTTCAGATAACACAATTCTTCAATCCAGCATCTTCCTTCCCCCGTGACAACTAACTCTCATCTTCAACATCTCCATCCACATCATCACAAGTTTTTCAACATCATTCATGGTAAGTTTAACAAAATTAATACAATTTCCTTTTCATTTTTCTTATTTATATCGATCATTCTTCTGTCTCTCTCCCATAGACATTCTATTTTATCTCTCTATCCCGATGTTCTATGTTGTTTCTTTTTGCGATATTAGCGAAATTAGCCCCTGTGAGTCAGGCAACCATCATCCATTTTTCTCGATTTTACTACGAAACTTCAATAAAATTTTATTTTCTTATACTTTTTCATGTCATTTATTTTGTTATGTCTCTCTTCCATGTACGTTCATTTTGCTGCCTCTCTCTATTTTTCAGTGCTCACCAATACAGAGAAAAATTGCATCTTAATCCATTTCCGCTGGGATTGGAACCGAACCCTGTATTTCCCATTACCTTAATTACTTCTCTTTCACGATTTTGTCTTTTGTGGAGTTATCAGAAACGTAACCCCCGCGAAGGACAAGGTCTGCCTGTACTCATTGTCAGTTACTGTAGTATTTTTATTACTGTACAATACAGGTATATTTTATTATAAAGCATGAAATGGAACATACATTCTAGTAATGGAACTGATAGCAGTGGATGCAAAATAACTGATAGAACATTTACAATCAAGTTAAATTTTGGTTTATTCTTTATATACTACGATGAAGAAAAGTATCTATATTATTTTTATTAAATGAAATTAACAAAATGGTATTACTAAATGTTTGATGAGGCAGAATGATATTATCAACATATGTGACAGACCAAAACACTGTTCTGGTGGTTCTAGCACTTTCCAAGCATTGTATATGAGTACCATATATACCCGAATATAAGACGACTCTGATTATAAGACGACCCCCCATTTTGAACTCCTAATAAAAGGAAAAAATTTATTATTCACACGAGAGAGGTTTATTATACCATTGACTAATAAACACTGAACCAATTGAAATAAGCAATTTTGTAGTGTTAGTTGGCATATACAGTTGTTTTCCTTCAAGTGTCTATCAATGACTGATTTTAACTTCTTAAGGGACTTACTAAAAGGCGACATCAATGCAAGCGTTTATTTAGATTATCAATGAAGAGAAGATAACAATTACGCTTTTCTTTCGTCTATTTGAAGGTTTAATTGGCCTTAAATGAATCGGAGACGACAATGAGAGTCTCCTTCGTAACGCCCGGAATGAGTACGAAAAATCCGCAAAGTTTTGAAAAAGAATGCGTATTTCTGAAAAATTCGACCGTGTAACGTGTAGGTTCTATACTGTACTTCAAAATCACGAAAGACCATTGGTACACACCTAAGGAAGGTTGTCAAGGTAATATTCATAACTACCCGGGAAAAGATCAGCTTGTTCCTTTGGTATAATAAAAAAATTAAATCAGTTTTATTGAATTTCCTTTATAGGGCAGAAAAATAATTTGCTCTAATGGTGACAAGTTCCCAAATCTGCAACTTGTCATGTCCATTATTTAACCTGATGATGATTATTATACTCAATTCCATCTTCCCTGTGCATTATCACCGTTTTTTTTCTTCAAGATGAGATCATTTTGCAGCATACTGACACAAAGCTTTCTTACTCATCTGCATTCATTAACCCTTCTTTTTGCTTCCTCCATTCCCTCATTCATTTTCTTTGTTGGAGGAGGACCATAATGCTTTTCAGTATCTCGATTCCCATATTATATGGTGTACTTTACAACTTCGAGTTTATATGCAATACTGTACAAAAACCATTTTTCTTTTGATCCCATGGGGAACTGGAATTTACAATGTATATTTAAATATAGTAATTACATTACATATATACACGCATTGACAAAACAATATCTTATTAAACATGCAACAAAAACCAATATGATATACAACCAACACCGTGAATTACTGGGCAGGCAAAGCATGAATGAGACACCTATTCGATTGAGATGTGAGAAAATGCATACTAAGTAATACTTATAGCTGGCAAGCCAATGCCAAAATTATTTTAATAATAGTGATATATAATAATCTTATTTTGTACCTAAATTATGTATTGTTTCTTTAGTAAACGATCTTGTATATTGACTTAGGAAATCTTTCTTTTCCTCAATCAAAGAACTCTACAGAATATTGGGAAATCTATATGAGAGCTTCTCAACTGGTGTCACTAAAGGGTGAAACAAATAAAATTCACATAAATTTCATCATTCAAGAAAATTATCCTGAAACTGAGAAAGGAATTAACAGATTTTTAATATTTAATTAATTTAAAAATATATTTTATCCTTCATTAAAAACATATTAAATCAGTGAAATTACATAGGGTTGGTTTGATGTGACGTGATATTTAGCACTGATCTATGCGACTGAGCAAATGCATAAGATGCAGGTTGAGTTTTAGGTGGTTTTTCGGGAAAAAAAGTGCATCTTAACTGCCAAAGAATACAGTAATTAAATCGTTTCCTCAGTTTAGCACTGATCTATACAACTGAACAAATGTTTACCCTATGCGCATAAGACAGGTTAATTTTAAGTGACACTTTTCGGGAAAAAAGTGCATCTTATCCACCAGGAAATACAGTAATTAAAAACGTCTCTGGTATATTTGACAAATATGGGTAGGAAAGTTTTAGAGTGATTGCAAGACATTTTGGTGGCTAAATCCATGTTTTAAGGTTTCCATCTCTTTTATTTTATGCTAACTATATACCGAGCTTGATAATTCACTTTTGAAATCAGAAGTACATATTTCACAACAATTTGAGTTAGGTAAAATAATAAATTCAGAATGTTATAGTACCATTTATTTTTCACAAATAACATTCCTCTGCATTAACATATGTGTACTCCATAAATCAGCTACAACGGATAATCTTTCATGTTACAAACCTTATACCAGAAAGAATTCTCATTAAAAAATAGCTTAGTTAAATGTGATACACATTTAACTAAACAATTACAAAAACTACATGCAAAGTAACTTTAGCAGATACTCACAACTTGTTGTTTGAGATTTTCCTTAAACAGTTTGAAGAAAAGGGTTTCAGTTCAATTATTACAGGAATTTACTAGAGGCTAACTTTTCAAAATGAGTTCTCTCTTCATAAGTTTTTATTAGTTCTTTAAGAATAATAACATTGGTTCCAAAGAAGAGTAGCCCTGCAACCCAAATATACCTGAAAGTATTAATTCCTGAAAATTCTAGAAGATATGCAGCAAAAAGCCACAGCCCAAGAGAAACTGCCCATGATCCCACATAAAAAATTAATTTCTTCCAATTCACTGAAATTTTACCAGCAAAGACATAATTAGCTGTGGAAAATTTTCTTGCAGAATTTATTATAGATTTGGCACTATGTTGTTCATCTCTATTAGATGACAATGAGGAGTATCTAACACCAATGACTGGCACTACAGCTGGCAAAAGAGACAACGGCCAAAGGAAATATTGTGCAGTCATCACTTTGTTAAAAGCAACAAAAACAAATGCCTGGCAAAAACAAGCAAATGGTACATCACGAGGGGTTCCATATTTGATCCCAAACATAATTAGGACTATAAACTGAGGGATAAAAGCAAGAAGAGATAAGACCATGTTACCTCCAAGATACAGCATATAGAAGTGGACTGAGAAGTTGTGACGGGTGTCAACTCTAGTAAGGTGGTAAAAATAACTTTCCTGAAGAAACTCATGACCATATATTACATAGGATCCAACTGTTAGCATCATAAGACAGCCTGCTAAAGCTCCTGTGAATCTGAGGCACAAGGGTTCAAAAAATAGAGAGAAAAGAAAACGCACCCAATCCTGAAAGCTAAAATGAATGGGACGTTTTACTGATAAGCAACTCTCACTCTGTTGTCCAATTGAAAGCCACATTGGAAGTGCAAAGAGAATAGGATAAATTCGTACATGTGCAGCAAAAGCTAGTATGATGCCAGAGAGAATAGCATTCTTGCTACGAATGGATATCAGTGACCAAGCAACCAATGCTGCTGTGAGTGCATCAGCATTTCCACGCGTAGAGACTATGGCAGGAAGAGGATTATAAAGCCATATTAAGAGGATAATGATACTTGGGGAGTCAGAACCAGATAACAATATGCCAAGCTTGCCAGCAATGACATCAACTGTGGCAAATAGTATCTTACCAAAAGATTTATGTAACCATATGTTTGGTAACAGTAGAGCAGCAAGAATAGGTGGATAACGGTATGTAGGTCTGTTATAAGGAGAGTTACCAAGGGACACATGTCGAGCAGCATCAGTAAATACCTGGTAATCTACATCTGTATATTGTAGATGCATGTTAGCATCATGCCATTCTCCATATGCCACCAAAACCAAGCGTAGTAGCCATGCTAATAATACATGGTATTCAAGTTTCATACCCATCATCACATACAACTGTTAATAACAAGGTATAAATTCCAAACTTTGCTTGAAAGGCTATCACAAATGTAAGGTACTTTCATCAATATTTAAGTTTTGACGTAAAACTACGCGGTTTTTCAGTCTCATTATTTAATTGAAAATACAAAGTATTTCAGCTATTACAACACTTGATAGGAAAAATACTGAATGAAAATGTACAAAAACTTTCCTCAGGTGCTGCAAATTTTAAATATTTCACAACTGGTTAAACAAATCAAATCAGGTAAAGCACCACACGTAAACACACGACTTGAAAGCGCTAATTTGTTGACTATATTCCTGTTCCTGCTTTTCTAGCTGCTCCGTATGCGCAGCGCTTCAAAGCTTGGAACTCTGTTTCACAGACGCCTTTAGTCACACCTGTACCTCTGGGTCCACCGCTTTCATGAGCAGCTAAAATGCACATTGCATATGCATTGCCCTCAGCAGCACACAATGCCAGAATTCGTGGAAAACGCCGCATACGGCCCTTCGCTCTATTTACGGCATCCATTATCTTATCACTGTTTGCATTTGTTAAGAAAAATTATTTAAAACAACTGAATATGAATTTAAACTATGAATTTCAATCTTCAACATAAAAATGAAGCAAATATGATTGAAAAATTACTTTCATGAGCTGTCCGTGCATTTTTATCGCAATAATCTGTAAGTATAACTATGGTTCACTTGCGACTGGATGGCAAAGCTTCACGTCCTTCTACCATGTCCCGAAAGAAAGCATCATAAAGAGGTCTGCTAAACAATATTAACAGACATCCACCAGTAAAAATGCTGGAGAAAAGTACAGGGTTACGCCGCATCCAACTGTGTTCTTTCAACAACTTTCTACTACTGGGAGGGAATTTCTTTTCTTTCCAAGGCTTGAATTCATTCATTTTCTCTATACCATTCTTCACTATATTACGGAAGCACTCTTTTCATAACCTAAAACAAACATTTTCAGGTTCAAGAATGAAATTTGTACAAATGATATTTAACTTACAATTTATTACTATGTATTAAACTTTGCTAATGACATCTAATTCCAGTTAAAAGAACTGTTGGTAATTTCCCTTAGTGTTGTAATATTAAAGAGTAGAACTATCAGCAAATATAAGAAATAATCTTATCTTATTGTAAACTGAGAAATACTAAAGCCCCACCTATAGAAGTTCTTTAAGTCAAAATAAACAATTCTCTTCTTTCAAGATTGTGATGGCTTCTTAAACCCAGAACAACAAAGTGACTCGTAGAACCATTTGTCACAGCATTTCTGCATTTCATCAATAAACTCTCTACATCTCTCTTCTTGGAAATTGTTTTCTGCAAAAGGATCAGACTTTCATCATAAAGCAGCATGCATAATGGAGATATCTACGTAATTTCAACAAAATACTGCTATTGAAGGCTAAATGCTTACAATATCTTGGGGTACAATAAAAAGTTTAATCCAAACCTTTTAAACACTTTTGTATTCGGCAAGCAAAAACCTTACATGGATCCTTTTTCGTCGGCTTCATCCCATACAAAACTTGAGGAAGATGGCAGCACAATGTGTGACATTACACATTACTTCTACAGGAAATCTTAATGTAACAACTTACGAATTATATTTTTCAGTCAATTCTAAAAATAAAACATTTAGGATAGAAAACCAATGCAAAACAATAAGCCAAATGTTTATTACCTTTGACTTGTTGATAAATTACCAACAGTTCTTTTAACTGGAATTTAAGTATTGCAATATTATTTTAGTGCTACTGCATGATGCCCTATATATTAGTCATACTTTTTAGAAGTTAACACTGTAGATACTTTGTATCCAAGTAATAAAGGTTTGTACATTTGCATTTTGTTATGTTTTTGTTTTGTGTCGCATTGAAGAGCGGGATCGCGCGATTATTGAGCATAATATGTAAAGGCACGTACGGAATTTACTCCAGTTTTTTTCGGAAAATTGGAAAGTACGAGCGGACTGTTTATTTCCTTAATTTAAATGACTTCCATTGCACGTAACTTAACACATGATAAGCTGTGACAATGCTGAAAGTGCAGGTGTTGACGATTTTAAATCACGTTTAATTCATGCATTATTTCTACCAGATATTTTAAAATCATACGTAAATCTTCCGATGTAGCTGTAGATAAACAATGGAAAAGGAAAATTAAGTATTTTCATATTTCTTATAACAATGATTTAATAAAAGCGCTTTACTGAAACCAAAGAATATGGTAAAAACGATTATTGATTCTTTACAACTTTTAATAATATTCTAGATCAGGGTTGGCATTTTTCTACTGGGTGCCACTCTTTATCAATATTCGAAATTCGTGATACTCAGCGCATGCCACCCTGAAATTCGTTTTGTCCGTAACGCTTACAAAAAGCGGTTCTTATAAGCAAGAGCGTACCGAGGGGGGGCGGGGGCACCGGGTCTGTGCCCCTCTAAAAAAAGAAAGTTTTGTAATTTATTCCTGTATCTTCAATTCTTTATATTTTGGAATCATTTAACTCGGGAGAGGTCACGCTATGAGCATTTCTCTCACAGTTTTTAAAAATATACGGTAAATTATTGACTTTCTGAGATATAATGTTCTCTTTCAGCCTGAGTATAAGGGTTCTGCGAATATTGTGATTGCTTTTTGCCTGAATCACTTGAAGTAGAGAGTCTCTAAGAGACGTAACTAAACTAATTGTAAACACACGTGAGAGTTCCTCTCACTGCGCGACTAACGGCGCCGGCGTCAGTATCAATTCAACTTCCGAGGAGACACATGAGCATTATTCACACAACGCGACCACTGGCTTGCGTATTTTCCGTTTTCTTAGTTTATTTAATTATTATTAATTTTATTTAATTAATTATAAATATAATTATTATATTTCTATAGTTTAAATATAACGTTCCAACGTAATTGCTGTGTTCTTGACCGAAAAAGTATTCGTCTATTTACCAACTATAAATAGACAAATTAAAATTTTTAGGACAATAGTATGAATTTTTCTCACGTTAAATATTAAAACATTAATAAATAAGTTATTAAAAAATATTTACAGGGATAATGGACGGTAAAAGAAAACTAGGAAAAGGAACGATATTTAAGTATTTAACGAAAAATCCAAAATTGGAAAACAGAATAATCCAATCAGAATCACCTGAGGTGGTTGAAAAATTGCAGACTGAATCGAATAACACTACTGGAACACTGATTAAATTGGATATCGCAAATTACAGGAGCGTAATTAGTAATGGGGAAAAGTGGATTTTATAAAGAATTTGTGGAAGCCGGATGATCGCTTTTCATTGCCATATGACTCAAAGAAATGGAAAGAAAAGAAAATTCCAATTGCAATGGCTGCACATATATGAGTGGCTTGCTTATTGGAAACTAGACAAATGCTTTTGCAAATGTTGTTGCTTAGTCACGCCAATAGAAATTGGTAAAAGTAAATGCCAACCTTTAGGTCAACTCGCATCCAGTGGGTACAATAAATGGATACATGTAGTGGAATCATTTAAAACTCATGAAAAAGCTTCATATCATTTGAATTCATTATGCTCCTATGAAAATATACTTGACATACTCATTAACAAAAGACTACCTATTGACAAACAGCTCAATACAGTGAGAATTACACAAGCTTTTGACAATAGAAAATGCTTGGAACCCATTATAAAGACAATAATATTATATGGGCAGCAAGGTATTGCACTACGAGGTCATGAGGATTCTGGAGTGTTTAATATCGATCAAAAACCCGAGAAAAATGAAGGAAATTTTCGTGCAATTCTCAGAGCAAGGTTAGAAGCTGGTGATACCGATTTGAAAAAACATTTTAAACGGTGTAGGCGAAAGAGTACTTATTTAAGCGCCAACATTCAAAATCAAATAATAGGCATTTGTAATGATTTAATTCTGAAAAAAATTGTTAAAGAAGTTAATGATGCCAAATGTTTTGCTATTTTAGCAGATGAAACAACTGACATTTCAACAACTGAGCAAGTAACATTATGCGTGCGATATGTTGATAAGGAAATGAGTTTGCGAGAAATTTTTACAATTCATTCCGGTTATCGACACTAGTGGAAAGGGTTTGGCTTATACAATTATAGAAAGTTTACCAAAATTTGGTATTGACATATCATACCTTCGGGGTCAAGGATATGATGGTGCTGCTTCCATGAGTGGTAAATTTGAAGGCGTTCAGGCACAGATACAACGACAGCATCCACAAGCATTATATGTACATTGCACCTCGCATTGTTTGAATTAAGCCATTGGAAACAGCTCAAACAACCAAGATATACAGAATTGCTTGGGAATTATAGAAAAACATACGCATTTTTGAACACTCCAAAGCAGATGTCTTAACACAAAAGATTAGAGAATGTAATCCAAATTCTAGGCATCTTCGATTGAAACAGATGTGTCAAACTAGATGGATAGAGCGTCATGATTCCGTCATGGTAATGGTGGAACTTTTCGATGGAATTTATTTAGCGCACGAAGAAATAAGGGTTTGGAATGACAAAGATACTTCAGCTATGGCACAAATTCTTCAGAACGCAATATCACAGACAAAATTCTTGGTATCTTTGTATAGTGTTAAAAAACTGTAGAGTTATACACTTCCATTAAGTAGGGTGCTGCAAACTGAGAATATTGACTTAATTTCAATAATAGACTTTGTTGAGGATGTAATATCGGCTCTAAAAAGTATCCGAGAAAACGATGATTCAAACTTTGAAGTTATTTTCAAAGAGGCTACAGATAAAGGAGGAGATTACGGTGGTGATATTGCGCTTCCAAGACTTTCTAAATTTCAGAAAAATAGGAATAATATTCCTAGTGAGTCTGCAGAAGCTTATTATAGGCAATCTATTTTTATTCCATTTTTAGACTTTCTTGTGACACAGAGGCTCATAAAAATATCTTTAAAACCTTCATGTGCCTCCTTCCAAAAGGATGTACCTCAACATTACATGACTGTAGTCTCTCGACTCTTGCTAAATTTTATTCTGTAGATGTGAATGACTCAGTTTTAGAGAGTGACTAAGGCTTTGGCACAAATGATACAAAAACAGGATACCTCAGAAAAATGCAATAGAAGCATTAATGCAATGCAATCAGGATATATATCCTAATATTTATTATTTATTAAAAACATTTGCAACTCTACCTGTTTCAACCTGCACACCAGAGAGAACATTTTCAACCTTAAGAAGGGTGAAACCTATTTACGTAATTCCATGGGACAGGAAAGACTAAATGGTTTAGCGCTCCTAAACATTTACAGGGAAATGGAACTGTTTCCCAAAGAAATTTTAGATGAATTTTTAAAAAAAGACAAAGATTATATATAAAATTGTAATTGTATTAAACAGTTAAAAAATTTATTTTTTATATTTTTGTGAACTAAATTAATACATATGTATGTTTGAAATATGTTTCATATTTGAAATTCATGATTCATGTTTTTTTTATTTTGTATGTTAGTACCACATTTTCTTTCACTGTAATGGTTTAAATGTAATTTTAAAATTAAAATTTATTTCCCCACAGGTTATCAAATGTATTATGAAAAACTTTTGTTTTCAAGCCCTAGACCAGGGATCAGCAACCTTTTTGACAAGAAGAGCCATTTTTTCAAAATTTGTATAGAATCCAACAAAACATGAGCCGCAGAGCATTTATAATGAAGGAACACGCATTAAATACCATCAAGCCATATTTAATTAAATCTATTTATTTAAAATCTGCACACACACCCATAAAATGATGTTTTGGAGATAATTCGTAAAAAGAACTTGAGAAACAAAAGAATGTTTTACATAATTTTTTATTCAATGAAAATCTAAATAAACATTCAAATGAAGCAAATAAGGAGATTCTTGCAGAAAATGAATCTAGGACTATAGATGAAAATGAGAAAGTTGAAAATGAAATTTTTACTCAACAGCCCATACTGCACTCTTTTATTGAAAACGATTATATTATTATCAATGGAGACTGTCATTGTTGTCTGGTGCGGTTTAAGCGGGAGAGTGGTCGTCGGGAGCCGCAGGTCATTCCTCAAAGAGCCACATGCGGCTCACGAGCCGCGGGTTGCCAACCCCTGCTCTAGACCAATGAGTTTCATGCATGTACACATATGTTAAGATATATAAAAAATAAGTATTCAAATATAAAAATCTGTGCTCAACATTTTGGGCCCCCCCTACACAAAGATCCTGGGTACGCCTATGATTATAAGGAATCCTGAATGTAATGCGGTATCATTAAAATACAAAATAAAATTGAAATAAAAGTGAAATTCTTTTAAAAATACATACTATTCGTAATTATTCTCTAAAGTACATATCGTGCCACTAAAAATCTCTTCGCGTGCCACCCTTTGGCACTCATGACCTAAGTTACTGATCTCTGTTCTAGATAGTGATAAACAGATGAAAGCAGTCATAATATTTCAAGGTTTTTATAATGTTACATAAGCACAAAATTAAACAACTGGAAGAGAATACAACATCAAGAGTAATGTCACATACCAATAAAAAATTACCAAGTATTATAAAAATGAACAAAAGTATTACTTTAATAAAACTGAAATAGCTGTACTTTCTATGTTAGTAGGTCTCTAAGAGGTTTTTCAGTACTTTTTGAAAATAAAATTTTGCTTTTATGTGATCACAAACAAGAAACGTAAAAGTATAAAATTGTTGCAGAAAGCATCTTGCCTCTTGTCTGGTTCAAACTGAACTTAAGGGTCATAGTCTCCTAAAAAATACATCTTATAAATCTGTAAACTAATACAGCAAAAAAACTTGCAAAAAATTAGGCCAAAAATAAGATAAAAGTTTGAGGAGTTACTACATGTATGGAAAATTTTATTTTTGGAAAAAAGAAATTTAGTTACAAGGAACAGAAAGTAGGAAAATTTCCAACCAGGGGACTACTTAATATTAGGTCATGGGCAATGGCAAGCTGGGGCCAGTTGTACAACTGTCAAATTTTGAAAGTTTTAGAACCATTTGTTAACTTATTTGCAAAAGCTTTGTGACTTATGTTGAAAAATGAAACACCTTCAGAATCCAAATCTGTAATGAAAACCAAGAATTGACAGTAGCAATAATTAGGTTTTTAGGTGCTTCAACAGCTAAGGTTATTTCCCACCGTCAAATTCTGTTAGAGAAAATCAACATACATCACAACATCCATGCCCGTAGCAGGATTCGAACCCGCGACCTTTGGGTTAGAAGGCAGGCACACTGCCTACCAGTCTAACCCGGCCGGCCCAAGAATTGATCTTTATCATTGAATGAAATGGATGAAATTGATTCTTGCTTACAAAATGCACTTGGGATTCTGTGAGTACTGCAAAGGAAGGATGCATGGAAAAAAGAAGTGACAAAACGAATGGAATCAAACCCTATCTTGGAAGTGATCTAGGAAAGACATTACGAATAAAATGATTTTTAAAAATACGCGTTGGAATGAAA
Organism: Uropetala carovei; assembly: GCA_036926305.1. Lineage (NCBI taxonomy): Eukaryota > Metazoa > Arthropoda > Insecta > Odonata > Petaluridae > Uropetala > Uropetala carovei. The sequence goes on along the minus strand of JAXCHB010000172.1, from coordinate 2,242,706 downwards.
TGAATAAATGAGACTCCAACTTTATGACTGATTATGAACTTCAAGAGCAAGATGAACATCATCTATTACTTGGAGTCATTATAAGTCAAGGACAACTTTCGTTAACAGGAGCAGCTTACGGATCTGTTACCAATTTAAAATGACCTTTGGGATGAATTTCTTAAAAGGAAATAAAATTTCCCAATAATAGAGTTAATTAACTCAAATTTTAAAGAGAAAGACCTCTACACTAAACCACTTAGCAAAGGTTGGTTCAAGAAAGAGTATAATAGCAACAAACTAATTTGAATGAAACTAAAAAATAATTTAACCATACAACGTGAAAGATATACATATATAAAAATCTGATGTGACCAACACATGACTTTCTCCATATTTGGGGTATAAATATTTAAATTATTATGAATAGCATTATAAGGCAAAATTATTATTTCATATAGTAAAAGAATACAGTCATCCTTATTGCCTTAAATTATATTTTGAAAATGTTTACAGAATTCACCGCTACATGGTGGTGGCGCTGTATACTGGAAATTACGAATAAGTTAAATATCTCCTAAATGGATGGTTCTACGAAAATTTGTTTCAAACAAAACTTGGAAGAAATATTACTCTCTACAACTTTGCTCCTCATGAAGATTACCAATAACGACATTTTTAAGATATTTGATGGAAACCGAAAAAACCGATCATTTATAAATAATTCCTAAACAATAACTGCTATGGAAAATTCTTTCAAATGAAAGTTGTAGGAAATTACATTCTCTATATCATTTGTATAGAATTGAATATACAATAATGATGTTTTAATGGCGAAATATCGCAAAAACCATTTTCTTTGGAGGCATGACCTTTCTTAATCATTCACCCTTCCCTCCAACCTAAGGGAATGCTTCTCTCTTCAGGCCTGTGCCTACCTTTGGTGCAAGGGGTGCATAGCACCTGGACAGAAACCCTCGGGGGTGGCAAATCACAGAGGGAATCAGCTAGAAATATTAGGGACGGTGAGAACTATCCACACTTTGAAAAGTTCCTGGAACTGACCCTAGCTTGACAGCAAGTAAGGGCTTTATTTAGGTAATTTTGAAAATTAAAGAGTATAGGGTGAGCTTCAACGCAAGATTAAGAAAATCATTTTGAGTGAATAGAAGAAATGAAAAAAGTAGGAGCATGAGTAACAGTACATTTTGTATAGGTTCATTCAGTGCCTTAACTGGGGTATGGTGAATGCAAAAGGCGACAAATGCTCCAGCAACAATGCCAAAAGTATATTTTACATTAAATATTGATTTTAATACTCAAATGTGAAAGTTATATTTAATAAAAATGCTACTTTTTTCAAAATACAGTAAAAATTGTATTTCACCAACCAAGGTGTTTCCAAAAATTTTACCATAGGTGCCATATCTTGCAGGTACATCTCTGGGTTAATTTGATTCGTACAATTAGATTGTTTTGTTTAATTAAAATTATTTGAACATCTCTCCTGGAAGTAACTAATATAAACCTTCTACTTACCATTACAATTAGCATCACTGTGCCTAAAATGTTTCACAATTAACAAGAGTTAGCTTACTCAAACCCTTTTTCATTCAATTTACGATTTTAGTTTAGTTTAGCAAATAAATTCCAAACAATGGTTCATTTTGTTGATTAATGGAATGGTACATGGGGAATTAGATTTATTGAAAAGTCACTATTGTAGAAATTTATTTAAATGCTTCTAATGAAGGTATCAACAACTACACACCAAAAACATAGGTAGCATATGCCACACGATTTTTTTATGAATGCATGAGGTAAACTCATATCAATGGCCTAGAACCACTGTCAAAATTTCAAGAGCAACCAACATCTTAATTTATTTGCAAAAAAGCATCTTATGAGAAAAATATAACTTCTGAATTAAAAATCCACCCAAACCCACACATTTCTGACAAACACCTTAGTACTATCAACTTTTTTATGTGACCTGCAACAACAATATTGCTTAAAGTTCATGTGTTTAGGCCAACCTCTATCTTCTATAGTAGGCCTCCACAACTCACAGCAATACCTGAAAGATAGACAAATATAAATAGCCTGTTTTTGATACTAAAATTTTCAATGAAAAATTAACATAATATTGTACTTCTCAATAATAACTCCCTATCACAAATATCATTAAACAAATTTTACACTGTGTAATAATATTTAACTGTTAATCTTTAAAACCTTATTCTGTTTCAAATAACTTCTAGTTTCATCTTCCTTGATCTCAGTTTTTATTATTTTTGTCTTCATGCTTGCTTCTGCGGCATTGTTTTTTCTTCCCAACTTAGTGTTTTATGCATAAAAAACTTCATTTATTTAATTGTGTTGCTATTCAACTACATAGCTGTGAATGTGAAGATTATATTGCAGATCTTATAAAGAAAAGAAATTTCAGTGAAGTAGAGAATTTATCAAAAGGTATGAGCCACAGTTTAGATGCAAAATTTAACTCATGGTAACCATGTGCAATTTTCAGTCTTTCTTATATGAATACCTAACTGTATCATAAATTCTTTGTACTGAATATTATTTCATTAAATAAGTATTTGAAAATTTTACAATTTCACAAAACTGAATATGATTGTATATCCTGGCCATTAAGTGGAAAAACTCATACATTTGGTATACCCGAGTCTTCTAACCTAGACGGTTTATGGTAATGCATGAGACAGATCCAGACTTTTTAAAAACAATTTTGCTGATGGATGAAACTACATTTAATCTAATAGAAGGATAAATCAGCATAACTACCATATATTCCGGCGTATAAGTCGACCCCTGCTTTTTTGAATGAAAATACATGATTATGCATATGTTCGCAGTATAAGTTGACCCCTGCTTTTTTGAATGAAAATACATGATTAGGCATATGTTCACTGTATTAGTCGACCCCCACTTTTTCACTTTAAAATACTTCTCATGAAATCGTTTTCAGACAAAATCAAAGTCATGTACAATCCAAGTTTTAACAAAAGAGAAATAAACAATAATAAATATATATATAAATATTGTTTAGAGTACGTGCTATTCTTCTTGAGCATTCCATGTGACAGATGTTTTAATTTTAACCAATAAGAAACTGTACGTCTTGGAGAGCTTGAACCACTAGATAAAGTTTCCTGTAATTCAATTGATGTCAGCTGCTAATGATACTATCGAAATGAACTATACCTATTGATTGTGATCGATCTCTATGGTGATAAAATAAAATATCGCAAATGTGTACCCTGCACACCTTTTTTCCCAAAATGTCGGTAAAAAAAGAGACAGCGAGTCATACATGAAGATTTCTCACCAAGTTTTAAAAATTGCGAGTTTCGGTACTTTCCTGTTAACGGGAATACCTCCGGGACCCTTCGTAGGACCTGGTACTTATGTATTATCCCCATGCCATACTTACGTACAGCATTAACAGAAACTGATTGGCCTGTCTCGACATTTACAAACCCAATCACCGGACAAGAAACTGATTGGCCGGTCTTGACATTCACAAACCCAATCTCCGGACAACGGGGAGGGTTTCTTTGGTTCCGGGCGAGGCGAAGGGCGCGGTAGCGCCCGGAGACGACTACCCATTAAAAAAAGCGAGCCGAAGGCACGTCAGTATATCCTTTCAATGTTATATCCTCTAAAAAAAAAATGGAGAGGATATTGGTGAGCCTTCGGCTCGCTTTGTTTTAATGGGTAGTCGTCTCCGAGCGCTATCGCACCCTTCGCCTCACCCGGAACCAAAGAAACCCTCCCCGTTGTCTGAAGATTGGGTTTGTAAATGTCGAGACCAGCCAATCAGTTTCTGTTAATGTTGTTTTAAAAATAAAATATCGTAAATCCAGCAATACCACAATATATCCTTTCAATGTTATATCATCTCAAACAATCATAACAATACGTTTATTTTTTAAAGTATTCCTGTTAACACGAAAGTACCCGAGTTTCGATAGTAAATTTACTTCAACACGTTTGCATCTACATTTATACTCGCAAAAGACGAAGAATTCTATGAAGTTTACATGTATCTACACGACCAAGAAATCTTTAGGGTTTAAATTCGTGGTTTATACTGCTATTGGTGCATCTTCAACATTGAGAGGGCATAATATCTTTATCTACACAACCAAGAAATGTTTAGGGTTTAAATGGGTGGTTTATACTGCCGTTGGTGCATCTTCAACTTTGAGAGGACGTAATATTTTTATAATACTAAATCTGTACCTTTTTATTGAGTTTTAAGTTTATTATTGTTACTCAAATTAAGCAGTTCTGTCATTAAAAATTTACTATCAGTTTCTACCTAGACTTTTTGCTCGAATAAGTTGGCATCTGGTATCTGTATTCACTGTATTCATCGTGAGCCACTGACGCTCCTTTAACCCGGGAGAGAACCATAGTTCCCTCTAATTTTTTTCATCCATAGGCAGAATGAATATTGCTATGTGCACCTACATGGCGCTAGTGCATGGATGTACACCAGGGTTGACGCAGCCCTCTTTCGATATATTCTAAGATATACACAATCGTGCACGCTTGAAAAATTTAGTGCATGGCACTTCAAAAACTGCTGCGCGGCCACTCAGTCACTCAGCTTAGAGCAGGGGTGAGCAAACCATGGCCTGCGGGCCATATGTGGCCCTCGAGAGCATTTAACGTGGCCCACGAACTTTTGGTGAAAAAGCAATCTGTAAAATTTAACACAATTTTATATTACCGTATCTGCCTGAATACAAGCCAATGTTTTTTGTCAAAATCTATCATGAAAAAATCACCCCTCGGCTTAAATGCGAGTCTGAGGAAAATTTGGGTTATGGTTAAATCTCGAAGTCTCTCATTGCCTTTGCATTCAAATGATAGTACTATATTTTTCATAAAGTAAATATTTGACCTACGATGAATATATATAAAAATATCTTGGCGAGATCACTTGTGTAAATTGATGATTACGCAAAATGCGTTGACGGCTTTGAATGCTCAACTGTTTGAATTTCGGTAAAACTTTACATGGAATGTGTATAATTATAAAAACGCAATTTCTTAAGGCAATATATATGCTAATTTCATTGGAAATAGACTTGGATGAAAAAATATCTTGGCAAGATCGCTGTTACTATATTTGACCTTTTGTGAAAATGAAGATGAATAAAATTATTGCCAATGAATGTGGTACATTATTCAGCAACGCAAAATTATTAATTGGAGTAATATATCAAAATGTCAACAACTAAACCATTTCCCCCATATTTCTTCGATCTCGAATAATGTATTCTAAGATGTGCATGAATGCCCGGCACACTTCAGCATAAAATCTACGAAATTTACGTTTTTGCCACAAAAATTGTGGAAATTTTTGGGGGGTCGGCTTAAATCCGGGGTCGACTTCCATTCGGGCAGATACGGTACTTTTGGTAAAATTACGACAATAAAACCTTTAGTTTTGAAAATTTACAATCCTTGTTTGTGCTTGTTTTCCACTTATGTATGATGCCTAAGAATCTAAGCAATTTCCGATTTAAACTCTAACCTGGCCTGCCTAAGCACTGGCATCTTTCAATGTGGCCCGCTAAAGAATTCGAAAACACCGATCTGGCCCGCCATGAAGAAAAGTTTCCCCACCCCTGGCTTAGAGGGAAACATGGAGAGAGCACAACAGGGAATCCCCACACTTTTTTGATTTTTTTCTAATTTTCCGCTGCAGTAGACAACTTATTAAAGCACAAATTTTATTTTTTCTCCTCGAACTGGTCCAAAAATAGGGGTGTGCATGGTACAGGAGGATGCGGATTATGTGAGTAAATACAGTATTAAAAGTAATTATTATAAATATTCTAAAATATATGTCATAAAATGTAAACACTGGAACAGATGATACTAAATAGCGATCTCCTCCACTGAAAGATCAACGGTCTTCGTAAATATCGATGTTATTCATCTGTAATTTAAGGTTCACATTTTATGTTTGGTGCATAAGTCGACTCTTAAGTTTTAGGAAAAATTTTTTAGGCTTCAAAGGTTGACTTATATGCCAGAATATACAGTATGTGCACTGGAAAAAAAACTCGAATCAGGTGATATTATGTAAGCTACATGCACCTGGAGTGAGTTTGTGCTGAGATTTGCCAAGAAGGCAATATCAGTCATTGCTTTTTTGATGGAAGTGCGACAGCAAACAATTACTTGGAACTTCTTCAGATCATGCTGATATCTTCGCTTGAATGGTATCATGATTTAAGCAGCATAATTTGGCAACAAGATGAGGTTTCCCCACATTATGGAAACAATGTTCCCGGATTTTTAAATGAACACTTCACAATGGGTAGTATGCCATGGCACAGTTGAGGGACTACTGAGGTACTCCGATCTCGCTTCTGTAAATTTTTGTTAATATATTCTTAGAAGACATCAATTTATTCATTGCTCCATAAATAATTGATAATGAAAAGTAAACGGAATTTGATCTAGATTTCCACCAGTTCCATATTATAAATTGGTATCCAATATTTATTCATTTACAAGTATCAAGAGATACTACTCGAGTTAGTGCCACCAATACTTTGGTTCCCTAGGCATCTGCCTGACTTGCCGGTACCTCGGGCAGGCTCAGGATATCATAAAGGATAAAGTATACTGCCAGAAACCTTGCAATTTCAACCAACTGAAGGAAGGTGGAAACCACTTTGAGCAGTTTTTGTAATTATTGATATTTATTAGTATTAAAAGTTTCATATATCTTCCTAATCAGTTTAACCAGTGGTAGTAACTGCATACATTGTTCTTGGTATAACAAATAATATGTCACCCTGCATACATATAAATATATCATTAAAATTATGGTACTTAAAAGAATGTGCTAAAATGATGATAAAGATCATGAAAGCTTGGCACTTAAAGCTACTTTTAAATGCCTGGACTAGTCACAATATAAGCAAAGGGTTTTTTCACATATGCTTTATTAAAAAAACAGATTTCTCTGTATATTATAAAATCGTAACGGTCATCATGATGTGTAACACTCTAATTTTGTGAATAACTCGATTAGAAATAAACTTAGAAGCCTGAAATTTCTCGGGATTTCAGTGTTAATGCATCTCTACATTATGACTAAAAAAATTCCAAAAAAAGTCACTGGATTGGACTCCAGAGGATGAATGTCGTTTCCCATAAGAAAACACGTAAAAATCACCTTTTTGGTTAGAAGGCTTTCATTCTTTACTCTTTAAAACATCTTAAAATTATTATTGACAGGAAATTTGTGCTAAAACATGCTAAAATGAATGAGTATTCTTATTCTTACTGTCGAATACTGAATCTCATTCGAATTTATATTTGAGATTTGGTAAATTTTTTAACATTTCAATAATAAGATTCCATGGTTACCGGTATTGTTGTCCTCAGTAATTTCCATGCATATGCACTTAAATAAAGGCTTAAAGATCGAAAATAAGATTAAAACTTGCTCGAAATGACCGAAGATATGACTTTAATGCAAATAAATCGAATGCAGTATTCATGTTATTTATATTTTTTATCTATATTACTAAAATCCTATTTCTGGTTGGCTCTCTCTCTCTTTAACGCTCGACACCTCAGCCATCTTCAATCACTGGGAATTTCAGCCCTCTAAGTTTATTTTTGATCCAGTTATTCAACTAATTTTCTTAATTTGTTACTAAAAACCAAACATAGATTCCTTATAAAATATATTCAAAACATATTCCCATTAAACTAATCTAAATTAAATAGGTACATGGTAGGAACAAAGAAACAGCAAGCAAATGAGGTGGGGGGGGGGGGGGGGGTTAGGGCTGGCATGCACCAGCGAGCAGGGGACTTGCCCCCTAGTAACTGCAAAAATGTCTTGTTTGAAGCAGCTATAAATCATTTAGATCTTTTATTAAATAAATTACATTTGATGTTTTACATATTAAATTTTGCAGTTTTTTATTACTCTAAAAATATAAATTCAAAATACACTCATTATTTTATTGCAAAATACGAGTTTTTAACGATGACCAATTACCTGGAATTTAGACTATCCAAACCACCACTAGTCCAAATTAGTTCAGACAATCAGAACTCTGTTAAAGCTACTAACAACAGCAAATGTTAGAATTTTTGGAACATTGTTTTGTAAATTACTCACCTTTTCACTTTTTTAAATGAACATTACTTTGTCCTTCAATTTAAGAGAGGTAAACTTCTTCACTAAAGTATCAAAAACTTCATCTGCAGGTTTCGAAGCATCAATACGATGGTGAATTCCTATAAAAATATATGAGTATCAGCAGTCATTGAAAATTTAAAATATCTTATATCTAACGTATTAAAAAACAAAAATTTACCTTTTTTGCAAAACAGATGGCAAAAATAAACAAAAAATTTAATGAAAAAGGCAATTTGCTGGAAACATATAAAAAGTAAAATTTATCAAGATTACCTTTCACAGTGTAGTAGTGAGCAAGAGGTTTTGTCTGTTTGTGGTATGCTTCTAGCCTTTTCTTTAAGGCAGATACATTGTCATCTGAACGACGTATAAGTGGTTCTCCTGTAAACTGATTTAAAATAAAATTATTAGTTTCTTAAACTAATTATTATGCATTTATTACAATAACAATTAGCCTAACCACCACTTTAATAATTTTAAGACTGAAATTTTAGAGAAGGTATTACAATGAAATTACTCAAAAATGTTTAAAAAGTATTAATTGTCAAAAGCAAGGAATGATAACGGCAATGAATATAAGAATTAAAAATACAGGCATGAAACTACATTTTTATGTAAATTCTATTATATGCTACGGGATATAATAAAAGAGAACAACCATAAGATGAATCCATCTTATAAATATTTTAGAGTGTGTGTGTGTATGTATGTTCTTTATACATTTTTACACCGTTGAAGCTATCGAATTCAAAAGTTTCATGGGTCACCTTATGGACTAAAGGAAGAACTTGGTCTAGGTTTGCAGACCGTGGAGTCTCTTATACCCCATGGGGTCAACAAAATACTATTTCCATAAGAATGCATGGGAAATGGTGTGGAGAAATCTCAAAATGCCATGCAGCCCTTCACTGATGTGGATATAAATATACCTAAATATTAACTTACGATCACGGGAAATGGCTTATTTTACGCACAAAAGACTGAATATTTTAATTCTGTTCATGTTTTGTCATATTAAATGCTAAATCGCTCAAAATTTTCCTTTAAGCGTAAAATTTATCGGTTTAGAGGTCTCATTTTCCAGGCGGCAACAAAGCTAAATTTCTTAATTGTTGTCCTCTTCAAAGTTAGAGATATCCACGCCGTGGCATGCTGCAGAAGAAGAATAGCTAACTCCAAGATAAAGGGTACAAATGGATTCATGCCTAAATATAGTCTATGAATACTTTCAAAGTGAGTCAAATGATTTTTCAGGAATATTAGAACATTGTTATCTTTTACCATTAACATTGAAAGATTTATCACAGCATAAATCGACACATCTACTTACATTTGTTCGGTAACCAAGATGTTGTTTATTGTTTACGTTTTGGCTAATAGTATTGACATAATCCACATAATTTTATTGCTGCCTTAAAGGCTTCAGTGCATCTATCCATGTGAATATTAAGTAAGAGGTTAATGCGTAATTGTATTAATGGTAAAACTTTACAATACAATACGTAAAGTAGTAAATGTTAATGTAAGCATCGCTTGCCTAATTAAGGAATGGGGAACGTTTGCTCCGAGAAATGAAAATCGTTTGCTACTTAAAAGAAAATTTTCCCAAGCGAAGCCGGGCATTTCAGCTAGTTTTATTATATTTATGGAAATATTTGAAATGTGCAAGGAACTTGACAACAAATATGAAAAGCTAAAGATTCATTCAGATGATTAGAAAAACATAACACAAAGAGGTGTTATGGTTCAGTAACACAATCAGATGTGTGCCATACAATTTATTTCATATTTCACCAATCACAAGGCAGTTATCAATCAGGCAACATCAGTTTAAACATATATTTTTGTTCCTTCTCCATTCTTTCATACAACAAATATTTTTGGGATTGTTGGGTATTTTTATTAAAAGGTGTCACTTATCACTTCATCTTTAATGAGGATCTGTTTTATGACCATTTTGGACAGTTTATATCAAGGAGTCAAGACAACTGGGCAGATGTTATTAATGGGTTCTTAATATTCCAAAATTGAAAATTTGTAACTTAACCACCTTTATCCACTCACTCATTCAATATAATATTATAACTGCAATGTTTTAACTTATGAACCACCTTACAGGTAAATCATTCACTATACAGTAAACCCTCGGTTTAACGGACTAATAGGGGGAAGAGGAGTCTGTTAAAGCCAAATGTCCGTTAAATGGCAAATGGGATTTTTCGAGCCCTAAAACACACTCGTACATGAGAAAACCTACTCTACTAATAGTACATAATAATAATTACTGTCTAAAATAATACTTTACTGTAATAACAACAACAACAAACCATATTACAAATATACTCCGCTAAATGTAATAGAAAATAAAGATTACAAATTATACTGGGACCAAGACGTAATTACAGACAAGACAATTAGAAACGATAGACCAGACATAATTTACATGAAAAAAATGAAAAAATAACCTATCTAATAGATATAGCCATACCAATAGACAAAAATATACAAACAAAATATATAGAAAAGAAAACAAAGTATGAAGAATTAGCTATCGAAATACAGAAAATGTGGAAGCAAAAAGAAGTTAAAATAGTACCGATAATTATATCAACTAATGGCCTAATCCCAAAAAATTTACTAACGGAAATAGAAATTACTATGTATGAGAAAGTAAAAATAAACCTTAAGAAAAATCTTATAGCACAAATGCAGAAAGCAGTCTTGTTATCGGCAGCTAGCATAATCAGAAAAGTACTAAATCCAGATTAGAGGGAGTGTCTTGGCTTAGCCCGACACTCAACCTACGAACAGGGAAAACCCAGGAAAATCACATAATAATAATCATAATAATAACACTCGTGAAGGTCAATTCATGAGGATGCGAGACGATGCTTTACGCAGAGAGACTCAAACAAAGAGGCTGAGATAGCCACTTTGTTTGGGTCAGCTGTATTACGTACACTACAGTGTACTACACTGTCCGGACTGATTTGCCAAACAACACCCCGCTGTTTGGGGAAAAGTCCGTTATTGCCTGAAATTCGCACAAAACTCGGATCCAGCAGATTTTGCCCATTAAATCCATAGTCCTCTAAACCAAGGTCCATTAAATCAAGGATTTACTGTATTTTGAAACACTTACATCATCTGTCATGGGTTTTTTTGGAGGATGGAACTCATCATGATAAGACCGGCCACTTCCAGGATGAATTAAACGGCCAGAAACTCGTCTTACAAGTAGCTCATCATCAATAGCAAATTCCATCACTGCATCCAAAGCAGTGTTTTTTTTTTGAAGTAGGTCATCCAGCTGAATATATAAGTAATTCCAAAAGTGCAATTAAAATTTTAGACTTAATACACAAATAATAAAGGAGGAAAAAAACAATTTTAAGTAATAATAAATATGAAGTAATAACTGCAATAATGACAAATAAAACAGCAATAATTTACCATATTGTTTAATGCATTAGTAAAGAGTGACTTATGGAATGACCAACCTCTAAACATTTTCCATAAGAGCCATTAATTTCAGCAAAGTAAGAAGGATTCTTTCAAAAGTTATTTGAAGGCTATCTGAAGAATAAAACTTTTAAAAAATAACGCATTCATGTCTATATTAACAACTTCATTACAAGAAAGTCCATGAAGGAACATGACGGTATAAATGGCTATGAATTGATCTGCCCAGCTACAAAGATTTAACACCAGCATAAAAAAATGTCTGAATATCGTTAAATCTTTTACAAAGTTAAATAATTATTTTTCTGCAGATCTTTGCCCAAATTCAACTCTCACATTTCACAAAACTTCAAATTTTGAAAAGTATGTAATAATTCCTCATTATTCACCTACTTATTGTTCATTCTTTTGCTAAATCATCATTTCAAGATAAAGTAAATTATCAGAGTAATTTTTAAAAATATGAACTCAAAAAAGATAAACTATTTCATTGTAAAACAACTGTATGCTGATTGCTTGGCGAAAATTCAATAGGAGATTTAAAATAAAAACCCTTGCTAGTTTAACATTTAAAAAAACCATGAGCACATAGCAATTATAGCAAGGAAAACCTACCTGTAATTCAAACCATAAGATATGGGTTACCCAGGATATTTTTAAAGAATAACTCTGTCTCTTCCACCTAATTACATTGCAATCATATTAGTGAGAGGGCTGCAATTTTAAACTGGAGGGCCATAAGTATGAGGTCCCTGACCTAGGATTTAGAAAGTATAAAGTATGTGATAACTGATTTAATGGAGGCAATGTAATTCCTGAGAAAGTCTATCTTTACTATGAAGACTAACTGAACGAGGCCAGAGAAGCAGACCTTAAGTCTTCCACATAAGAAAACTGTATAGTGGAGTTACTAGCTGACCAAATATAACATCAAAAAACTATTGCTGATAATCCTGGAGAGTAGAGTTCCAAAGACTCATCATAGATATATATATATATATATACACACACACACCTGGCCCCCAATAATGCAGGGGATGCGTTCTGATAAAGCACTGTGTAATGTGAATCCACGCTCTGTGAGCCCTGTTTTACATAGTGAAATGGGGTTGCATTCCATGCTCTTTCATACCTCCTCATCCAGAAAAAAATTCCAAAACTTACCTCTCTTATTCACATCCATGTAATAAGGCAGTTTCATCTGCGCTAAAAACCTACTGTGGGTTGTATCCTTCATCTCTCACAATAGCCTTAAACTCTTCTGGGAAGTTAGAAGCGGCAAAGTCATCAGCACTAGTAGCTTCACCCTTAAGTTTGATACTATGGAGATTTTGGTGCTTTCTGAACTTGTCAAACCAACCTTTACTTGCTAAGAATTGCTTGGCAGTTGAAGGACTTGCTTCTTCTTTCTGTAAGTGATCGTACAGCTTCAGCACCTTTGTACAGATGGTGTTAGAGCTAATCACCATCTTCTTTTGATTCTGTTCTTCCACCCAGATAGCCAACATCTTTTTCAACAATGGGTTTCTCACTCTTGCCATTTTATTTGCAGCTATTGAGCACGACTGGGCCACAGAGCTTCTAATTTTTTCTGCATCCTTCTTGATGACTGAGTCGTCCACATTATAAAAACACCCAAGCAACGCAGCTGCTCGTTGAATAATATCACGCTCTGATTCTAGAGTTAGTGCAGTCCTGGATTTCTTCATGGGGGTAGGCATCATATGTATTAAATATTTAAAAAAATGAAGATATGAATGCACGAGTAATAATAAAAGGAAGAAAACTTAACAGGTAAGAAGTGCAAGAGCCCTCCAGCTTATCTCTCTCTAGCTTAGCAATCAGGAATCCCACATTCCAAGTCCGACCAAACCTCGTTGATGCGAACCATAACCCGCATTGCGTGAATTTTTGGTAGTAAAAAAACAAACCATGCTGTAGCGAATCCGTGTTATAAGAACCTGTGTTAAAGGAGGACCAGGTGTGTGTGTATATAGGAAATAAAACATTACACTTAGGAGATGGCAGGAAAAAGAAATAACACTATGAAAATGCAGAACGGACACTGAAACAAAAAACCACAATAAAGACACCTTAGTCTCTTGGCTCCAAATTTTTACGCAGGAGAAAATAAATTTGTCTACAAACTACTACGTTTGTTCTAATTTTTAAAGCAAATTTATAATCTCTCACCTTTTCAGCTTGAGGGACAGTTCTGGGAAACCCGTCCAGGATGAAACCATTTTTACATTCCGGTCTTTCTAAGTTGGTGTCAATAAGATCTACAACAAGATCGTCGCTAACTAATTTACCTGCCAGTAAATTATAATGGGGTTACACGAAAATTAAATTACATACCGTTAAAGATGACCTATTCAGTATTATTTGTCAACTAATATTACCGTCATCCATAATTTTCTTCAAATCCTGCCCCAGTTTTGATCCAGAAGATACCTCTGCACGTAACATATCGCCGGTGGACAGGTGGCACACACAAAATTTCTTCATGAGTCTCAGCGCCTTTGAAATATTTTTATCATGAAAATTAATCTCCCCTAAATTTACCGAAATGATCCCTAGATGACTAGTGGATGATATAAGACATACCTGTGTACCCTTTCCAGAACCAGGAGCTCCGAGAAGAATAGTTTTGATTCCAAATTGAGTTTCATCTTCCGGCAACGGAACTTCTTTAGGTAAGGGAACGGCAGCAGGAGGCATTTTGTGTTAGATAGAAAATTTTCTAATTTCTCCGGGCTAACAAGTGATTATTAACACGCCGTCTCCTTCAAGAAGGAAGTTACGCAAAGAAATTATCAGCAACTTAATTTTTACAGCATTTCATTTCGTAATTTTTCGGCCAAAGTGCAAGCTATCTTTTTATGCTGAAATGAAATTAATATACTAAAAAACGTACTTAACTAAATCCTCGATGTCGTGACCTTCAGATAAAGTCAAAATTAATACGAAAGCCTTTTATTCATACGTGAATATCGTTCGTGTTTTGATTTTTCAGGCTGTTAAAAATCAGCATACATAGACTGCGCTGTATTACGAGATTAACATGTTGGTCATGGAGTAATTCTACGTCCAGGAAGAGTAGGGTCGTGAACGGGTAAGTAACTTTCCGTTCGTAATTCGCAAGAGATTTACGTCGACCTCGTGTTACTGTGATTGATTGTCGGTTTTAAATGCTTTAGTTAGAATTAAGCGAAAATTTAATTGTCGTTGTCGGAACGCCGCATCGGGGTAGCATCATCGCATTAATATTACCGTTCAATTTTGTCTCAAGGTCATTATTTCTTCTGATCCTTAGTTCATAGCTTTTGTGAAATTATTTCTTAATTGAACGAAATGGTTGATCTCTTCACTGAATTTTATGTCGGCATAATCTTTACATTAATTAGGAGAGACCTTTACATAAGATATATGTGGATCTATGCAATTATTTTCCTTGGTGAAAGTTAATCACGTGTATTTTGGGTGAACTGAGTCAAGTTGAGACATGAATATGGTTATTAATTTGTCGAGTGGTTGTGTAAGCGTATAGTTTGAAGGTAAAGGTTCGTTTTCTATCAACTTTGATTTTTAGAAATGATATATGTATACGGTGTTAGCCTATGATCAGATTGGCCAACGGTGGGAGTTTGATATGAGTTTCTGGGGTAATCCATCTCATTTTCGTGTATTTTAATCTCGTTAAAGCGTATGTTTGATAAAATAATAATATTTTAATGCGCAACTGAAAATATATTGATAAGGTTTTCTCCTAATTATTCAGTTTTCAGACAGAATTCTCCGTGTGCAGCTGTATTTGATTTTGACAACCATTATCGAGAAATTCATTCAAAGCAATGCTGTATTTCGTTTATTGAAATGATATTAATTACGTAATCAATACATACTAGTGTCATGGTTTTGAAATAAGTATTAAGCTTAACTTAGCAACTTAAGGAATATAAGTCTTATATTTTACAAATCTTGGAATTTGAGTTACAATACAATATTTTCGAATATTATCGGAGTGATTTAGCACGAGAGACACTACATAATGTAATCAGGTTATCAGAAATAATATTCAGAATTAAAATACAGTAGGTACATATTTTAAGATATCATTCTCTTGTTTCAGAGGAATGTTTGCAGAAGACGTCACAGAACAGCTGTCATGTTCCCTTGTGTGATATCAAGAAATACATATTAACGGTGAGTACAATCTTTTAAGTAGTTTGCCAATTGCATTTGTATTGGCTGTTACTTGAAGTTTCCAGTGAGAATTATCGACGTATTTTACTGAATAGATAGGATAAATTTAGTCGTGTAACCACGCATGTGTTTTAATTGCGTCTATATATGTGCAGTACTTATTGTACTAATTTTTCCATCTATTAATGGTGAAAGTGTAGTAACTTAAGCTTACATTGGAAAGTGATAAATCTCAATTTATTTTAAGTGAATATTTCATTGAGAGAATAAAATTGATTTTATAATTTCGACTTTGAAAGGTTTGTTAATTATCGTTAACATAAGTGTTATCAATGCTTCAATTTTTGGCATATTTTATGAAATACTTTGTACCTGGGAAATTTTACTTTTCAATCTACCGACATCCATTTCAGCATAAATCAATTAAGTATGCTCTATAAACACGAGATGATTTCATAGAAACAAAATTATTACTTTGTAGTGACAGTGTAACGTGAAATGTTCATTGGTGAGGTGTAAACTAATGTTGAAATTATGGAGACATTTTGAGGAAAGTAATTAAAATATTTTGCTTGGAAAAGGCTATCTATATGGAAATTGCTAAAGCAATCAATGAAATATTTTGAGGAAAGGGATTTCTTAGTCAAAGTTAGTCGAATTCTTGGAATACATGCAAATTTTTGAAAAGTTTGCTATGTAATGAAAGTTTATCGTGACAATTGGTTTTTATTCTGTTTATTTCCACCGGTGGTTGGCTAATCATCAGTTGATCATGCAAAAATTGTACAGGATTTATTCAGATACTATTTTAGTGCATTTTATTTTATAAATATTCAGTCAGTCAAATCAAAATAGCAATTAAACTGTAAGAGATAGAAGGCTGAAATGTGGTTATGCCATTTATTACTATGACGAAGGATTTTATTTTAATGAATAATTGAAAGTATATTGACAAGGTTTCTTCCCAAGTATGTATTCAATTTTCGGGCAAACTCCTGTCTAGACTTATTAAATGTTGGAAACCCTTTACCGAAAAATTCATTCAAATCAATGATTTATTTAGTTGATATTCATTTCCGTAATCAATATATGGTAGTCAGGTGGTTTTGAAATAAGTATTGAGCTTAACCAAGCCACTTAAGTAATATAAGTCTTTAATTTCATTACAAATCTTTGAATTTGAGTTACAATAGAAAAGATTCCAATGTTACCTCAGTGATTTAGCACGAGAGACATTACATAATGTAATCTGGAATATTATTCAGCATGAAATTACAGTATATATTTTAAGATTTTATTCTCTTGTTTCATAGGAATGTTTGCAGCAGACATCACAGGACTGAGCTGTTATATTCTCCTGTGTGTGATAACAAGAAATAATAACAGTGAGTATATTCCGTGTGTTTCTTTTAAGTAGTTTGCCTATTGCATTTGACATATTGGTTGTTTTGTGATACTTTTGTTGGCTGTTACCTCAAGAAGTTCCCAGTGAGAATTATCGACCTATTTGAATGAATAGCTAGGAGGAATTTAGTCGTGTAACCATGCATTTGTTTTTTTACTATATGTTCAATACTTATTGTGCTAGTTATTCATCTATTAACGGTGAAAATGTAGTAACTTCAGCGTATATCGGAAAGTGATAAATCTCAACATCTTTTAAGTGGATATTTTGTTGATAGAATAAAATTGATTTTATAATTTAGACCTTCAAAGATTTGCTAATTATCGTTAACATAAGTGTTATCAACGCTTCAATTTTTGGCATATTTTATGAAATACTTTGAGCTGGAGAACTTTTACTTTTCAGTCTACTGACTTCCAATTCAACGTAAATCAATTAAAAATATGAGATAATTTCATAGAAACAAAAATATTAGTTTTGTAGCGACAGTGTAATGTGAAATGTTTATTGGATTTACTCTTTGGTGATGTGTAAACTATTTAATGTTGAAATTATGGAGACATTTTCAGACAGTTGAAAGTGATTAAAATACTTTGGAAAAGGTGTCTGAACGGAAATTGTTGACACAATCAAGGAAATATTTTAAGGAAAAAGATTTATTAGTCAAAGTTAGTCGAATTCTTGGAGTACATGCAAATTTTTGGAAAGTTGCTATGCTAATGGAAGTTTATCATGACAGTTGGTTTTTATTATGCTTATTTCCATCGGTGGTTGGCTAATCATCAGTTGAGCATCAAAAAATTGTAGAAAATTTATTCAAATACTATTTTAGTGCATTTTATTTTATAAATGTTCACTCAATCAAATCAAAACAGAAATTTAACTGTAAGAGATAGAAGGCTGATGTTTGCAGGGTGTATGTCATGTGTTATGCCATTTATTACTATGACAGAGGATTTTATTTTTGGTGGAACTGGTGTGCGACAAGAGGTCCAATGCTTTTT
Organism: Uropetala carovei; assembly: GCA_036926305.1. Classification (NCBI taxonomy): domain Eukaryota; kingdom Metazoa; phylum Arthropoda; class Insecta; order Odonata; family Petaluridae; genus Uropetala; species Uropetala carovei. The sequence continues at coordinate 2,224,441 of JAXCHB010000172.1, read as the reverse complement.
AAAATGTGAAACATATTTCATAGCATTAACATAACGATTTTTATCTTATTAGCCTGTTATTTACAAAGTATTAAAGACAATGAATAAAGAAGTGAGATCAAGTCAGAAGCGATAATGTCAGTTTTTACCTCTTTAAGTGCAGTCTTGTCACAATGCAAGCTTTAGGAAGATTAGAAATATTTTCTTACTATTCTTTGGCTTAAAATTCAATTCTGAATTCATGTTCTTTGATCGTTTTTAAAGGTAAAAACAAACTGTAATTTTATCCAATATGACAATGGTTTTAGGTTGTATTATAGATATAGACATTATAATAAATGCTGTGATTTGTCGATAATTTCCAATTAAGAGTACATGGAATGATTTTTATAAAGTTAATTGATCAATTTAGTTGATTTTATAGCATAAATTAAAATGAATATTGCTGTTACTACTTGAAATTATTAACAGATAATATTTAATACTTGTCAGTAGTTAAACCTCTGTATTAATTTCCATATTTCCTACCTGTTATCACTAGTCTATTTATCATTTTCTGGAGTACTTGATCGTCCTCGTATTTCACTGTTCTTATAATCCTTCCTCTGATTTAGAAATCTCCCATGCCTTCTAACGGTTCCTGCATTAGCCTCTCTCCATATATATTGAATAGAATCGGCGATAGACGGCAGCCCTGTCTTACTTCTCTACGGATATGTACTCCGCTGGTATCCGCATTCTCCAACCTGACTTTTACCAGTTGATTTACGTATAGATTCCCGATCAGTCTCCTGTCTTTTCAGTCTACACCTATATCCTTTAATATCCTCATCAGCAGTACCCAATTTACTCTTATCAAAGGCCTTCTGCCAGTCGAGGAAACATACACAGCAATCTTGACTGTATTCTATTGCCCTTTCTGATATGATTCTCGCTACACCGATAGCATCTCTGGTTCCTCGTCCTTTTCTGAAGCCGAATTGATCTTCCCCTAGCATTTCTTTGGCATTTTTCTCTAGTCTTTTATTAAGAATCCTCGTGATGATCTTCGAAGTGTGTGACAGTAGGGATATCGTTCTGTAGTCCTTACACTGCATTGCCTTTGGCTTCTTCTTTAGAGGGATCATTGTCACATCTAAGAAATCCTGAGGCCTCTTTCCCGAGTTGTAAAGCTTGTTAATTAGTTTCGTAATCACTTTTAGTCCTTCCGATCCCATGACTTTAAGTACCTCTGCCTGTATTCCATCGCTGCCTGTAGCTTTCCCTTTATCCAGTTCCAGAATTGCCTTTTGTACTTCGCTTTCCATATTACTTGTTCCCAAGTTTGTCTTCTTCAATGTTATCCTCTTCTTCCGTTCTATTTGTGCTGATCCTGTCTGCTTGCTGTATAGTTCCTTAATGTATACTTCTCATACCTGTGCTACATCCTTTGGTTCTGCGACTATTTTTCCATCTGCGTTCATAATTGCTTTACCACAAATCCCATTAGACTTCTAATCTTCTAACTCCAGTGCCCTAGCATACATCATATCATACCGTCCTAACTTCTCAGTTGTATTTCCTCACATTTTCCTTTTATTCAAATTTCCCTAGCTTTATCTGTTACCCTTCTCGACTCATTGTTTGTGCATCTATAGTTGGCTCTACCTTCTTCACTGTTAACATTTTTTTCTCTCATCCATTATCTCCAGCATTTCCTTAGTGATCCATGGGTTTCTGATTTTCTTCTCTTGTTTCCCAATCTCTTTATTCAAGGTGTCTTTGATGCTGGCTTTAATTTCTTCCCATTCTGTATTCACGGTCTCTGGTTTGTTTTCCAAATTTCTAAGGCGACCTTCCGACTTCATGCTGAAAGCATTCTGCCTTTCTTTCAGTTTTTTTAGGTCCCAAGTCTGTCTTTCTCTTCTTGGCTAGAATTATAGTCTGCTAAATGTACTTTTGCTGCTTAATAATGAGTTTCTTGAAGAACTTATCTTCACTATCGTGATACTCATGAATTTCAAAAACGAAATAAAAGTTTTAATTTTAATCTCTTTCTGTCTAACGTGACATATATGTCGCATGTAGAAATTCTCGTTTATACGAAAAGCATTAGAAATTGTTAGAGAGCTAGTTATCTGCTTCGCATGTATTAGTTTTCATTTAGACACTAATTACAAAACATTATTATTGTTCATTTTGTTTTAAGTGTTATAAAATGAGGAGGAGGGCAGAACTTACCCATAACATAACAAATTAGTTCTTGAACAATGTTCGAAATGAAACTCAAAATATCAATAAACAAAATGGTAAAAATTTAATCTCCCTTTAATTTGTCATCATTATATCACTTTTATAATATTTGTAATTTGTTTCCTTTATTTAATTAATTATTCTCCATTCTTTTAATTTCTCTTTAACCCTATCTACATTTCGTCAATTTCAACTCTGCCCAATTCCATACCTCTATTTCAATTAGGTATATTTACTTTTTATATTCCACATCCTTTATATTCTTTACTTTGTTTATTTTTTCTATTTAATTTGCTACCTCCCTTCTCTAACCACTCTCCTATTGAAACCATACAAATTTTGCACCCAAGGCAAATCAACTAGTAAAGTTCCAAAATTCATTGTCATAAAAGAAATTCATTCTTATTTGAGGAATTTAATGTTTAAATGGGAAGAAAATATATAATGTATTACCAGATTCCAAAATTCAGTATATATAGTTTTACAGGAGATATCATTCACTGACAAGTTTGATATTATCAAATCAATAAGGGAACAGGATTGCAAGGAAACACGAATAGGTTAAGGAACATAAGAGGCCAATTACAATAACATATTAAGTAAATCATTTTTTTCTTTTGTATTGTTAAGCTGATTTACATTGAGATCAGCACAGATTATAAATTTGTCCACCTTTTTACCAAGTATATATTGAACAGCTTCGTTGAAAGCAGAGAGAAAATCACTAGAGGAACCACTTGGAAAGCGATAAACACAAAGTAAAGCATATCTTACACTATTTGACTTTAAAATGGCAGCACAACACTCAAAAACCTTTCCAGAAGACGCATTCAAATTTAGGTCAGATAAAATAAAACCAGATTTGGCATAAATGGCGACACCACTACATTTGAAAGGGGATCAAAATTATAAACACCAGTGTATTAATAACTGTCAACAATCAGATTCAAGATATTTATTGATATAAAGGCAACTATAATGCATTACATTGCATGTGTACTAAATGCATAACGAAAGAGTATGTTTACGATACAGATTACAAATTTTTTAAAAAACTGAAAATAGAGGATAAAATTTTTTTATTTTTTGTAATTCTACGTTTACCACCAACATCTTCACAGAAAAGTAGTTTGAGACCCTCCTCTCCACCTTCATTATATATTTTTATGATATCATCAAGAGTTATGAAAAATGATGCAATTTTATTGACCATAGTAGCAGATATAATATTACCTTTCAATGGCTGGAGGGTCTTTTTAGCTTCTAAAATTTTCATTTTGTTACTCTTTAAATTAATGTAATCCTCATATGATACAGCATTAGATAAAATTGCCTCCTGATCTACTTTCAATGTGTCTAGCAATTTATTTAACGATTGTACATCATATAATGCATTGTGTGCATTTTCACAATCATCATTCGTAAATTGTTTGACCAAGTTACTCTGTTTATATGACACCTGTCCAGGAAACATTTTTTTTAAAAGCGGCAATGTGTCCACAAACCCACAAACTACGTTTTCAAAATACTTACATAAAGAATATTTTTTAATATCCCTAATTAAATAAAACAAATCAAACTTGATCAAATTGTGACCCAACAAAATGACTGGAAACTCAATGTCACGTAAAAAATTGAGAAATTTTTCTAAAGCTTCCTTCAAAGAAAATGTCTTCACAGGAATATTATTACAATACATAATATTGCCTACTATGGTTAGACCAGTCACCTGTGAAGCATGAACATTTATGCCCTTTTCTGGCAGAACATACAAAGATAATAATGTATTTTCACACTTGGCTGCTATCTGGCAGATTTCTGCTGATTTCCCAAACCCTGAAGTTTCAGTATCAAGGTAAACAAATTTCGAGCTCCTAGGAATAGAGGATTTCATGGGCACTGAAAAACTTGACATTAGTCCCATGCCTGATTCATATGCCATACCTTCTTTGCCTTCATTAGTACTGTTTACCTTTGCTTTTTCCTTTTTCAAAAATAAACGCCACCTTTTCATGCATAGAGCTACTCCCCTTGCCTCACTATTTCCTCCGGTGTAAACTACCGTGAATTCTTCCGAGCGGATCTGCCCTTCTCCTTCCCATCTGACTTCGCTCAGCCCTATGACGTCAATCCTATTTCATTTTTCAGGTTCTCTAGCTTTTCTGCCTTCCTCGTGGTTTTTAAATTCCAAGTATCTTTGCATAAGTTACCTTCGACAGTTGCTTTCCTCAAGGCAGTCCGTGCCCGGAGATCTGATTGGGGGACTATTTTACCTCCGGAATATTATATAATATAATCATTATTAGGGAAATGTAATGTGGTAGTTTCCCTCTTGCTTTCCACATCGCAGTACTGTAGCCGATCAAATCATGCCTACTGTTCTATTGAATATATACCCAACCAACATCATTTGTTTTCATCTCTATACCGTACCGACAGTACTGCTGCCTACTGCCAGACACCAATGATAGTTTTTTATTATTAATTAATTAATTAATTTTTTTGTGAAAAAAACCTCAATTTGCGGGGATCGCACCCTGCAGCTTTGTAATGGGAAGCTGACACGCTAAGCACTACACCTTATGGAAGGTTAAAATTTTAAAACTAATTGTCAAACGAATCTTTCACATAATAATTTGAATAAACTCGTAAAGAATTTAAAATTTTAAGATTCTAAATAGACCTTGATAAGTGAATGTGCTCTTTCATGTTGTTTAAGCAAATTAATCTTTTATATTTAGATTTTTTAGTTAATATTTCTTTATTGAATTCACCACAACCATTTTTCCTCTTCATTGTAGGCATTCACAGTTGATGCTGAGTGAAAATGCGATGGTTTGAGGCATCGAGGAACCATGAATCGAAGAGTACTGCTTTGCTGAGACGACAATTGATACACCTGGGTGCGAGAGTATAGAGGAATCTGAGCTGGAGGCTATACATATGGGATGAGAGAAGGTTTTTATACCTATATGTTGCTATATTCTGGTTTGTTCAATATGTCAGGCGATAAATATCTTGTATAATATGTAGCTGCATCTTACGGAGGATGTAGGAGAGATTGTAAATTATAAGTCCCTTTCAGATGAGCTAAACGCTTCAAATTTGGCATTATTATAGCTTTATGCTCACAACCAATGAAAATAAATACAATACAATAAGAATTCCAATTTTTAGGAGGTTTTTCTCTTGTCATTCAGAATGAGCAGAAATTTACGATAGGATTAAACGATTCCCCAAGAATTTGATTTCTTTTAAAAATATTGTTTAATCAACTTACACTAAAAGTAAGTAAATGGAAAATATAGTGCTACGTCTGAAAAAAAAGTTTTATCTGATATCGTCCGTAAGAGTATTTTATTTCTGAGAATGTAGGGCATCAATTTTCTGTTTGAACTTAAAAACTTTCTGATAACTCAACTTTTTTATAAAATGCATTTAATTTTTTATTATAAATTTACAAGAATATAAGGTGTTGGTTTTCAGTTTGAACTCTGAAAACTTTCTTTAATTTGATTTTATAAAGAATATTCCATTTTGTTTGTAAAGGTTTATTAGCGTACTTCTATAAATTTTAAATTTTTGTTAAATTCACTTCCGTTAATAAGAATCAAATGTAGTAACAAGTTATTTACGAATTTCCGAAGATGTTGAATTTAAAAACTTTAGAAAACTTATAAAATGCCAAGTTTTCGTATTGACTTCTGAGACAGCACTGTATTTGCTCATGTTTGCAGACTTGTCATGTGAATATCGTTCCGCAAATTGGATGTTGGAAAGTAATTAATTAAATTTAATCTTAAAATAGGAGCAGCCATTAAAAAAGATTATTTGTATTGGGATTTTTGGTGTTCTACATTTAATATTTTACCAAGAGGGTTTGTCGTGGTTAAATAATTCCAGATTTAATTTAATAATTTAAAGAAATTTGGAGATGTAGGATCTGCTTGAATTAATTCAGAAAATATTCTTTGGGGTTTTTATTGTTGTTTATTCAAGGCAGAAAAAATTCTGAGGGAATACAAATTCAGTTCATTATTCAAGTTATCAAAATCAGATAAAGAGATAAAATGCAAATGAAATTTCAGTTAGTTTTGAGAGTTTTGATTGAAAATCCAGACTATGTAAAGTATTTTCATTGTGAAAAGTTTATATTCTCCAATTATTAAGCCATGCATCGGAAATGGTAGTTTAATTGTTCTTGATTCTAGACGATATTTAGAAAAAGATTTAACTTTGTGGAGAGTTAAATTTCTTAATTAAGAAAAATTGTGCAGGTTATTTTATTCTTAATTAAAGTCAATGTCCAGAAAAAAGTTCTTTTAATAATTCCATCAATATCCAATTTGCTAGATGTTATTGGTAAATATGTTTCCAAAGTGTTGTGTTATTTATATATTATTCAGAACAATTGCAAATTCTTTTGTCTAAATGTATATAAGCTATTGCTTTTCCATTCTGTATAATTATTGCCATTTTTTTAAATCTGAACAAACCAGAATTAGCAGCGCTTTTGGGTATATATTTATCGTCTCTCATTTCATTTTTTTTTCTAAGCCATGCTATTTTTCCTCTCTACTTTCTCACCAATAGAAATGATTAAAGAAATATTATCCTTGCCAAAGTACTTTGTAAAAATGTCCAACTTTTATTCTAGTGCTTGTTATATTTAAAAAATTTTCTGCAGTTCATGAATATTTTTAAATGGCAATTTTGATTTGTGCTAATATTCAGATCTTTTTAAGTCCAGAAATTTTTTAAGTCAGATATTATTCTAAGTCCAAAATGTAAACAAATTAATTTTTTTCAAGTTCTAATTTCAGAAATCTTTCAAGTCTAGCGTTAAAAATTATTGTCCAGATTGTAAACAAATTACTTTACAAATTGGACAATAGTTTTTAACTCTTAGACTAGAAAGATTTCTGGAATTGGGACTTTTTCAAAAGTTTTTCTAAGTACAAATTGTAAACAAATCAATTTTTTTTCTCAAGTCAAAAATTCTTTTAAGTCCAGTATAATATTTATTTTCAGGTGCAGGATAAAATAAGTAGACAAAATGAATTATTTCAGATTGTAAAATTTTTATTGAACTTGTATGTATACACTGTACATTTTAATTGCAATAAAGACATTTTATTATGATCAAAACCTGTTGACTCCTTTTAGATAGGAATAATTTCTTTTTCTCGGAGCCTCTTTTAGGTATCGTTGGACTTAAGGGGTTTTTTTAGGTATATTTTTGCTAAATTTAGCACATTTTTAACCTAAAAATGACATTTTTAACCTAAAAATGACATTTTTAACCTAAAAATGACATTTTTAACCTAAAAATGACATTTTTGACCACCAATTCAGCCAAATTTTGCTGATATTGAACAAATTATTCAACATTATGACAATTTATCTGCATTTCAACTATTCAACAACTGACATATTACATATAACACAATATTTTCAACTGTTGTTCAACAGCTGACATAAATACATATATAACATGAAAAAATAAACCATCAAACACATTTTGCAGCTGAAATAAATTATTGAACAAGCACTTGAAGAAGTTACTTGCCTCTGATAAAAATAACTGCGACTGAGCTGTGGAAAAATTAATACAAGCATTTAGACTACAGAACAGCCGTCATCAGTGGCGAAATGCCACTGACGACAACTGCTCTGAAGTCGAAATGCACGTATTAATTTTTTCACTACTCTGTCGCAGCTATTTTTATCTGAGGCAAGCAATCTTTCAAAGTACTTGTTCTGGAAACACTTAAAAAAGAAACATTTCACATTATCAATGACCTTAATTACAATTAACAATGTCTCTTATTGGTCAAGAAATACGTAAAATTGAATGCACGCAACTGATTCCAAATGGGAGCAATGTTTGCATAAATGACGAAAAAATAATGAATCTCGCAAAGCAATGCTTAATTGGAATTACTTAAATGCCAGGATAACATTTTTATAAACTATTCCAAGTCAGAAATAAACTTCAAAAATGCAATATTAAAATTTCATGTCATACCTATTTCAAATGTTAATAAAATTAAACCTTTATATTTGCCAAATTAATTATTGTATAAATGCACAAATTATATTACCTCAATTAGACGTATTACTGTTTTTTGAAAAAGATTAATAGCATAATATAAACAAAGATTTACTTCTGATAGCAATTTAATTTTTATAACAGCAAAGATTGAACTAAATACATTTTGTCTTTAAAAATTATCTTGCATTTAAAAATATAACTGATTAATCAAGGTGAGATTATATTTACAACATCAAAAACATATTTGTTCTAATGTAAAGTTCAGATTCAAAGCTATTATGCAAAATATAACTGATTTAATCAAAGCAAACACCCTATTTATGAAAAAATATAGCATATTCTCAAAGTTTGTCTTATATTTCCAGGTAATGTACAGTAAGTGCGTAAAATTTAACGACTTGAGGTTAATTTACTTTAAATTTAAGTAGTAATTGCATTGCGTGACTCAACTCACTATCGTTAACAAATCACAGTGCTCCTTATCGATAGCTTAACACTTTCATGGCCAATTTGTCAAATTTAAAAGGAAAATCAGCAAATCAAATCATTAAAAATTTATCAATAATTATATTTTTTAACATTATAAATGTGCAAATTGTAAGTAGCAATACATTATCATTACAAAACATTTATTTAAAAACTTATATTTGAAGAATTTTCAGATTGTAATTTATGAAAGTATTGAGTGCACGAAAAACTAAAGTATTTCATTAAATATTTGTATACAATTGAGTTATTTATGTTAATAAATTTAAAGAATTCCTTTTCAGTAACGCTTATGTTAGAATAAGTCAAAATCTCATATGGAGTTTACCGAAATTATCGTTACGATAACTTAATGAAGATATTTTAAACAACAGCCATGAAATTGTTAAGTAATCTAAAATATAACTCAACCAACAAGAGACAACGTTAATATTTACATAGAGACCAACCTGAGAATCAAAAGAATAACTACAAAATTGAGAAACAAAATAAATATCCTATAATTATTATACCAAATAGAACTGAATGAGCTTCCCACAATCTATATATATTTGCAAAAGTTTGTTTGCGTGTCTCATTATGCATGCCATAAACTATAAGACACGAATAACTAAAATTTGGTACAATTATTATTAACATCTTAACTTGATGAATGTATAAAAGGTTTGGTCAATTGGTTAATTATAGTCAGTGCTATAATAATAATAATATAGGGGAATATAACATTTTACAATTCCACTAGAGATGCCTGCATTTCAAATTTGAAATGTTGACAGAATTTTTTACAATAAACAAAGAAGCTTCAAAGTTTATTGTATATTAGGATTAGCTATGATGCTGGTCAACACAGACATCCATGACATTTGACGGTGCGATGAGACACTATTACAACGCCAACCTTCATAACAGCCTACTTAGTTAGACAACAAACCCATACAGCGGCCGGGTTACGCAATCTTACTTTCGATACTACACAATTTATACAAGTGAAAACATTTACCACTTACTTTATTTGCTCACATTACACTGTGTTGGATGTGGTTTGGTTAATACAACACGACAAACAACAGATGAACAAACAAAAAGAATTAATGCAACGAAAAACAAAAACAGTAGAAAAGAGAATTAAAATCACACAGGAATTCAATGCTCTGACTCTTAGAACGATTCTCTAAGCAAAGAGTTTTGTTAAAATAAATTTATGTCAAGTGAATAATACTTTGTTACAATAAGTGGGCAATACCTTTGTTAACACGTTACAAATTGTACTCGACAATGCCTTATCCCCCTCCCTCCCTCTGCTGTTCCCCCCCTTATCCCTCGCTAGGCAATAATATGAATCTCGAGTCTCAACAATGACATTCGTTGTCCAGGAAACTTATCGATAAAAGTCAAAATCTGTCACATATTCGTTAAATGTGAGTAATTTCAAAACATGTGGTGCATTACTTTCTGGGAAACCCTCGTACAATGTTGTGTGAGACAGACGCTCCTTTCTAGGAACCTGGTATTATCTGAATTTTTAAAGAATGTTTATTTTGAACTCCTGAGCATCCCGCATATAACTGTCCATGCGTAAAGCAAAGCTACCGTATGGTAACTGACTTAAGAAGTCACCTCTCTACTCTGCGTGCAAGGGGATTTCCCTTCTAGGAAGCGCGCTCACCTTCAATGCCCCTCTATTCTAATGGAATTCGTTCCCCTCCACTCTACATATTACCTCCGATCACTGAGGCGTAAGGTAACTTCTAGTAATTTTCAATTGCTACATTAGGCGGAACTACCTGTACTCTACATGCACGTTCTCTACCGGAAGCTTAGAGAACGAACTCCACCTGGCAAAAAGCATCACCTCACAAAATGAATCGACTGCGTTGATTGTCAATTTTAATTACGAATCCTCAAAATATTTTCCAACTCTTTCATTTATATCAATTAAAATATGAAAAAATTTCCCAAATAAAACTTAATTCAAGCATAGATATAATTTTTTGTTCATAATTATTGCCATAATTTGAAGTCACGATGATTTAAAACATAACCTGAGCAACGCTGGGTAAATTTGCTAGTTATTTATAAGCAAAGAACTTTGCAATACCATTTTAATTTAATTTATTCACCAGAGAACTATATAAAGATGTTTGTGTAGCATTGTAAAATAAATTCCAATAATTACTCCAAGATTTGATGCACAAAAACGATTACAGTGTAATTTTCCTAATAAACGTCTAATGTGACTAAATCTTAGAAGGATATTTTGTAGTTTAATTTACATTCTTCGTTAGAAATAATTTTATGAACTCTGTATTTATCTCAGAATCACTACAAATATGCTGTCAACAATTTGTTGTTAACATACATTAAAGTTATGGTAATTTAATGTTGTGCTTACGCAAACTGTATAATTATAAAATATCAGTTGATTACTTCGTTTAAAAATTAGTACAAGAGTTTAAAATAACACTAATATTTATAATGAGATTTTAAGATATAAACAAGTTAGGAAAGTGTACAACGTAACACAAATGGGTGCGTTTTGTGCATTGGAGTATTTGAAAGAAATTATTTACGTGTTTGGAAGGGAAATAGCATTATAAAGTTCTTTTCTTCATCATAAATAATCCATTTTCTTCCCATTTAAAAATATTACATGCATATGTAAGGAAATTAAACATATTTCCGTGAGATTGTTTACGTTAGCAACAATGAAGAAGTAACCATGCTAGAAAATTTCAAAGTTCAACTCAAATTACGACTCTTGTTCGATTTTCTCGCAAACGGCGACTCCTACGATAAAAATGTAGAGGAAAAGAAATACCCTGCTTTATTAGTTGCACAAGTTTTACTTGATAAATATTTTGATATGACCGATACTTTACGAGATATGAGGGAAAGTTCATATTTTATCACCAGTAAAGTGGTAACCCTGATTGGCTTACGTGACTCATTTATGTGATTTTCTTATTATCTTTGACCGTAAGTCCTTAATATCAAATTTCATGAAAATCTGCTTGGTAGAAGCAGATAACGAACATGCGGACAGACCAGATGGAGACTAATACTAATAGGCGCTTATGCTGGAAGCGAAACGCACCTGACAAATAACCTTGCATGTAATTACATTTACAGATACACATACATTACTAAAAATTGTCTTTAATGACAAGAATGATATGTTACTTATTTGTTCAATATACAAGTAGAAGGTACTTGCATTCTGTAAGCGTTTCAAGTCATTATTTATGGCTTTTGCAAAGTAAAAATTATAAACTAGTTAAATAAATAAAACAACTTCAAGTACTCATTAGAATAAACTTCATTAGACCACTGATTCCCAATGAAAAGACAAAACTGATAATGGTTTGATTCCGATGCAAATGAATTGGAATATTTCGAGGCGGTGCTTACTGTGAAAGAGAGACTGACTGATATTATTCACTTCTTTCGGTAAATTGTGATGAGATTAGCCATGAGGAAGTGTATCATCCGAAACAAAAGTACCACGAAGCCAATGAAAAGGAAGAAATCCACAGTACATTGAACCCTCTGCATACTGGACCTTGATGGAACGTACTTAGGATATAACGGACAGAATGTCCGGCGATGCAAAACAGTTAAATGACGCCACTACTACATTGTGTCTCATGCAGACCTATCACATGTGCGTTATTTGGAAGGCTTAATGAATACATCGCAACATTATAACTAACGTATATCACGGCGTATAAGTCGACCTTTGAAGCTTAAAAAAATTTTCCTAAAACTTAAAGTCGACTTATACGACAAATATAAAATTGTGAACCTTAAATTACAGATGAATAACATCGATATTTACCAACAAGGGGAGGCCATAACATTAATATTGAAATTCGTAATACCCTTTTAGGAGGTGAAACTAGAACTAAAACATCACCTATATCTCTCTGCGTTTTTGCCAATGGGCCCTTGTTTAAAAGATCTTAACAATTTAAATTCAGGTGTAAGCACGGATGCAACATATACCATTAACCTTAAGGTTACAAACAGAAGCAGCGATAGCTGAATGGGTAGAATGAATGTCTAGTATTGGATGGGCTGGGGTTCGCTCCCAGCAGCCAGCATTTTTTTCTTTCAGAAGTGGTCTGTACATATATTTTAACTAGTAAAATTGTATTATTATTATGTCTTTTTTGTATTTTTGTTTTTTTCCTCAATTTTTTGTGATTATTTTTTTTGTCTTTTTCACGTACCTTTTTGTACTTAATTTATTTGCACCTTCCACATATAATTATGATATTATAATTATAAATAAATAATAAAATTTAGAATGTTATAATCATTACTTGATTGTTTATTAAAATATGAATTCTTTAATACGACATTTATGAAATGTTTATTACGGACAATTACCTTGTTTTTTTAATTGTATCATCCAAAGTATTGTAATGCTGTAGAAGTAAGTGAGATAGAAGAGGTACACTTCGATCGGAATTAACCATACTAATTGCAAGTTATAATTATATGTGGAATATGCAAATAAATCAAGTACAAAAAAGTACATGAAAGAAGACAAAAAAAAAATAATCAAAAAATATGCGGAAAAAACATTTCCTTTTTTGAAAAGGGGAATAATGTAATTATCAGAACCATCCTCACGCCTGCCAACATGCGATACTTTATTGAATTTCACCACCGTAGATATTGATTGCGATAACTAGGTGCAGTTAATTTTGATAGCATCATTAACAGCCGACATCAATCAAATCATAGGAACCATTATTTAGTTGGTCAAGCTCTCTGAGAATAGCAGTTTCTTATTGGTTGAAATTAAAACACCTGTCAAATGGAAGGCTCAAGAAGAATAGCACGGACTCGAAAAAATATTCCTATATTTTTTATTACTATGTTTATTTCTGTATCTTGTTAAAACTTGGATCGTACAGGACCTTGATTTTGCCTGGCAACGATTTCATGAGAAGTATTTTTAAGTGAAACAAAGGGGGTCGACTTATACTGCGAACATATACCTAATCTAGTATTTTCAAGTTGAAAATTCAAGGTCGACTTATACATCGCAATATATGGATATATATATACATATTATAATGTATATAATTACTGTATATACTCGTGTATGATGCGTCCCAGTGTATAACTGCCGTGTATAATGCGCACTCGTACTTTATTCCAAAAAATCCCGACTTTTTCTGATACCACGTGTATGACACACATCCTTGATTTTTGGGAGGTATATGAATTTTAAAACGTTTGGACTTGTCCATAAGTGTATTACGTTCAATAAGCTCCATATTATGTCTAAGTAAGAGAGACATCGTCAATAATTAAAGCGACTGAGTTGAGATGGCAGCAACCTCACATGGTAAGTTGGGCAAAGTGATGCCGTGTAGAAAACTGCAGCGCCACTGTTGCCAATCCTTTTAAATCAGACAAAAAGGGATCTATAAATTAGTTTTGATTTAAAGTGGACGTTGGTTCTCTCTTTCCTATCTCATTCTAAAACTGTTTAAGAGAAGGAATAACGTAAAAATTTAACAAACAAATCTGGAAACAGGAAACGCGACAGGTATGATTAAGTTCACACACGAGATTCTATGGGTTTTAAATTACTTACGTTGTCAATCGTACACACTAGAATCATTTACTAAATAAAATTATTTCAATTTGCTTATTCTATGTTTTTTTTGTTTTTGATGTGTGTTTTGCGGGAAGACTATCTTGTGATTTTGCAAAAATTACAGCAATCAGCTGATGAGCTAGTGAAATGCGGAATAATTAGAGAGGATGGAATTATAAATGTATAGAAGTAATTAGGTGTTCTATACATATAATTATGTATGTATAACTTGGAGTATCAATAATTATTGTGCTTTTCCCATTAATTAACCCAAAAAGCGTGAATCTGGTGCGAGGTAGGTTCCCATTTTAAGTGCAGAGAAGTGTTACCTGTGTATAACGTGCACCCTACTTTATGACCTGAAAATTTGGTCTTCAAACAGCGCGTTATACACGAGTATATATGGTAGATACAATGTATAATTTATTGGTGTAGCAAATCCGCAAAAATTAATTGTTCCTCCGTTTGACCTTTGTGACTGGTTGAAATTGACTGACTTGCATTACTTGTGGGGTTTGTTTGTCTTAAAACTTTCTTTGTATTCATTGTTACTTTCTGCCAATTTCCACCAGGGTCCGGAAAAATCTAAAATCTCGAAAAAGTATCCCAAGTTCCATTCCTAAGAATAATTCCGTTTCAAATAAGAACGCAAGGGAAAATCAATTTTTCTTATGGTCACTATAATTTATTTCATTCTTAATTATGTTCTTATAAAAGTATGCTCCTGCTAGCACACTGCAAGCACCTTTTACTAGTAAAATATAAAAATTAATACGATTCCTATTTTCCTAAATTAATTAGAAAACTCTGTGCTATTATTTCATGCGCTCTTAACAATTTGTATAAATATATAGCAGAGTAAAACACTGTCTTTCATAACATGCGCATTTTAACAATTTAAGGCAACACATACGTTTCCTTCGGATGTTTCGGATATAACAGACAGGCCTTCCCCTCCTTTTAGTCCAATATATCGAGGCTTCACTGTACGTATGTAAAGAATGCGATGTCGGACTGTGTACAATACCACGTTTTGGAATATACCATACACGAAAACGTATCAAGTATATAATCGTAAGCTCTGGAATAATAAAAATTAAAATAGTTATAACGAATCCAACGTATATTTTCAATCCTTTCAAACTTTTACAAACCTATGCCAACAGGTGCTTATAATGGAATCTTAACTTAGTACTTAAAAAGAGTTAAAAATGAAACAATCTTTTGTTATTCTAAAAGCTCCCAATTGCAAGCACTATCTGAGTTTATATAAACATTTGAAATACAGTTGGACCTCTATAAACATCACCATTGATAATCGTTGTTTTGATCAACCCTCATTTGTCGCCAAATGGTACAAAAAAATTAAAAAGTTCCGATGCCAGTTTTGAATGAAGCAGACAAATGAATGATGATTGCACTGTGACCGAGAGAGAAAGATTCCTGGCATTGCCTCCAATTCAATTAGTGCCAATTAAACCTTCAAATAAGTGAAAGAATAGTGTTATTCGCTTCACACTTTAAGCATCGAAATTAATGCTGTAGCAATGTCAAACTTTATAGATAGCAACACAAATATTTACGGATAATTATCCAGTTAATAACTGTGTATGGGAAGCATTTCTAGCAATTTAATCAAAGCAATTGATCTTATTTAAAATCATTCGGATGCTGGAATCTTACTTTTTCAGTAAGTAAAACTATTAAACATCTATAATGCTTATTAAGGCAAATTGTCTCATGCGTAAATTTAAAATCAGATGAGAATAGGGACGTACATTATTTTTTAACAAATTGAAAGTTATATGGTTATGTCACCTTCGTAGATAATCTAAATGACAAAGAATGTTAGGCGACGGGCTACGTTTATTCAGGAGCAGCATGAAAACATTTCTTTTAGATTGATAACCTAGAACTCGCCGAAACTTATCTTCTCTTCATTGTTAATCTAAATAAACGGTTGCATTGATTGATATATGAAAAAAAGGACGTATACTTCAATAAAAAGAAACAAAGAAAATTAAAAACATAAAAGTTTGCAATCAATTACTGTGTAGCATTAATTTCCTCTCTAATTTGACTTTTAAAATACAGATTTCTTACTGACTTTGCATAATTAATTGTCAATATGCACACACAGCCTCGCCCTCAGCGAGATTTCTACCCGCTAACCTTACCTATACTGGGGAAATGCATTATCAGAGTTAAATGCGAATTATTGAGTTAAACGTGAAATATTGAGATCAACTTATTCTACACAATTCTTAATTTTTTATAAATTAATTGAAAAAACAGTGAAAACACTGTGTGGGTACAGCTAGTACTCCGTTAATTCATCAAATAGAACTTATAATTTTGTTTGTTTAGTTTACATAACAACGCTTTTACTCATTATTACCTCTGACGGTAAAGCACTATCAATTGCAATTTCCCAGGTTGTTGTTACTATCAGCATTTTAATTACTACAAATATAACTTTTAATTAAAGTTTAAGGCAATAATAGCCCATTAATTCATCAAATGGAAGAAAGAAGAAGATAACGAGGCCTTTGAATCTGTGTAATTTTTACTTATGTACCAATGACGTGAATCTAAATTGATTCTTTCGAAAATTTTAATGTAAATCTGATTCAAACGTACTTTATTGTGTCATTTTATGTTACTTGTCGCCACCTGGCACATCCAGCCACCATGTGACTAAATGAATAAATAAATAAATATTATAGAGACAGAAGAAGATAAAGAAGAACGACGTAGAAGAGAAAGAGTGAGAAGATAAAATACGGACAGATGAGCAAAGGCAAACAGCGAGAGAGACCATAAACGAAATCAGGTAACAAAGAAGAAACGAACAAACTGAAGAAGGGAGTAATATAAGAAGAAGCCAAAACAGAATCGATGCAGCCAACGGCGGAAGACGAAGAAACGACACAAATTTAAACTCAGCAATAGGAAACGGATTAGCTACTCGACGAGATGATTCACATTTAGGAAAAATTAATAAAGAATGTCAATATCGTAGAGCTTTGTTTTTTAATAACTGAGAAAAGCATAACAGATGCTGGTACGAGAAGAGCACTTCCGCAGCTTCCAGATATATTAAAACTGCCGTAGAGAGAAAATACCCCTATGTGTAAAAATACGTAAGACTAATGTAGTTTCTGCACATGCCAGGACATGAAATATACATTTAAAGCGGGAAGCTCATTAGTTCTAATTTGAAATGCAAAATCAATCACACTCACCCATCTTCTTTCTTGACATCGCAAAGCAGAGCTGGCCTGTGGAAGATCTACCATGCTGGCTGCGTTTTCAGACTTCATTCTTCGGAGGCTCGCATCTGAAACAACGACAGAACCAACTCAGAAATCTCGCACCCAAAGGATAAAAATTCTACAAAACCTTAACAATAACTTTTGATTTGAAGTTTATAAAGTAATGGAAACCGGCTAATAATGTATTATTCATACGTTTTTAAAAACACAGATTCTCATTTTATGAGGTAAACTATAATTTTTACGTTCAAAACACAATATATATTGATAACAAACCCTTAATTAATCCTACGTTAAGAGTGTAACGCCATATCTTGGCTATATTTGCCCATAAACAAATCCGTCCTTGCAAAAAATTTTACCAACTCTTCACAGAAAATGATACTTTACAACGATAAAATCACTCATTAAACATGTTATGCAGTAACAAAATGTTATACATAAGGACTAATTTATAAAAATAATTACTCCATTATACATAAATATAACATTTCCTATATACATATATATACGGTAAAGATATTTCAACTATAAATCAAAGATGAACAGAGAAGTTATTTAAGATTTCCTTACCTTTGTAGATATACATCCTCGAGGAGATTGACCAGGACAGCTGTATCACACAATAATAACAGTACATTTATTTTCCAGAAGATCAAAGTTACATGGCAAATCAATAAGACAAACTCAATCACAAAAGAAAATACAAAGTAAAACAATATAACAGCACGAGTGGACTAACGAAAAACAATAATACATCAAAACATCACCATAAATTACAATTAAGTGGCAAAGCAGGGCATACTGAATAATTACATATACAAATTCACATATCATTGTATTATAAAATAAGAAATAGTACTATTAAGAGAAGTTAATTAATGTCCAGTAAGCAATGTGAAGATTACACACATTGAAACTATAAAAAACTTTAGATAATACTTCACTTCGCTTAAACTGTCTTAAAACGTACACAAATCAAACTAAAAGTACATAATTAAAAACTGCTGTCAAAATGCGTCACATGCACCACTGTTTTCGAAGAATAAACGGCCAAAATTTTGTCAAGATCAAAACTATCGACATTAAATTTCGAATACAATAAAAAGGATTAGTTTTTTACTTGTAAAAAGTTCTGGTGTAAACACATAAAATAACCAAAAGTATTAAAACTCTGCTGTCAAAATGATTATCACGTGGACCAGTTTTCGAAGAACACACGGCCAAACATATATCACGATCATAACTATCAACATTAAATTTCGAATACAATAAAAAGGTCTAGTTTTTTCCTTCTAAAAAGGTTTGATGGAAACAAAATAAATTTCGAACTGTATTACGCACATAACAGACAACCCCGTCAGCCATTTTAAGATTTCTACGAAGTAACGCGCAGGCGCGCAGGCTAACCAACATTTCCCCTTATAAACCTGGATATTTACAATTTCGACAAAAAAACCACAAAAAATAAACAATTCCTTTTTATATCTTGATTTCTCATTTTAGTAGGAACACAATTATAACTTATTGTAGCATCGATAAAATTTGCTTAAATGTTATAAATTACTTGCAGTAAATCAAATTTATTGGCATTAAACTTTTGCTTTGCAAACCTAAATTTGGATTCGTCATGGAGAGTGGTAAAAATAAGGCATTAAAATATATTTTCAGATTGCTTAATAACCGACAATGTAATTAATTAATTAATAACGAATTTTTGGTCCAAATACGTATGCGTTTTTTTGTAACATTTATTTTTCTGTAGGACGTCTTCATAAACAATTACATGGGTAGTTTCGGCGGCATTTACAAATTATGCGGAAACAATTATTAGTTATTAAAAACTATTCACGAGTGTAATTATAAGAATAGCAATTATACTCCGGAAAATACTTTCAGGTTTTTATCTTATCCATGTACTTTGGAAACCTGTGGTATATTCAATTGATACCGATAAAATATTCGTATAAATTTGAAATGTAGGTACCTACCGTAGGAACCTACTGATTTACAAACACAGATGTCCGGAACAGGTAGAAAAATACACTTGTAATTGTCCTAACTAAGATACTCTATTTAGTAAGTGAATTAGCCTTCATAAGAACTTAAGAACCATAAAAAACTCGGGTGATTCCTTCTTCACGGTAAACTTCCACCTCATTTCCTATTTGAAATCCAAAAACTCAAGTAATATATTTTCAAAAAAAGCATTCGTGCGTCAATTTCCAACAAATCCTTTATCTAATTTTACAATTGTCCGACCGTCTTTCTCCATTTGTATCTCCCATTATTACAGCTAATGCCTGTCACATAAGTATATTCGAATCATCCTTTGCATCAATTTATAGAAATTTATAAAATTTTATTATTGTAATATTATCGTATATTTTATAAAGGTAAACTCCACTCTATTATGAATTTTACACTGATAATAATAATACTCTATTTACGGGACAAGGCCTTTTCCTAAAAATACAATCAGAAATGTATTAAAAATAAGCCAAAATATTTAAACGTGCGTTCTAATACAATAT
Source organism: Uropetala carovei (assembly GCA_036926305.1). Taxonomy (NCBI): domain Eukaryota; kingdom Metazoa; phylum Arthropoda; class Insecta; order Odonata; family Petaluridae; genus Uropetala; species Uropetala carovei. The sequence continues at coordinate 2,204,266 of JAXCHB010000172.1, read as the reverse complement.
AAACCATTAAAGCACAAGAGTAAGAAAAATTATACTATCGCACATAAAAATCACAAATCCTATAAAAATTATACTCAAAATCCATCTGACAATATAACAATATCGTACAAACCTTTGTATGAACTCAACATTAACGAGGATATGTGCTAGTTATAATAAGTACTTCTCTAATCTAGACATTTTTATCAGAAAGTCTGAGTATATAACATAATTATCGGCTTTATTGGGGTACTCAATAAAAGATATGTATGAATTTATAATTTCACCATTGTTTGAAATTATGTACATATCTTGAAAATGAAGGAATATATGATTGTTATCTGCCTCACTTCTTTTATAAATATATTTCATTCGTTGTTATTGGTAATACATAACTACAATTGTTACTTGCCTTATTTATAAATAGTTCATAGGTCGTGTATGGTAATATATATATATCATTGTATTGAATAATGAATATTTTATGCTTGTGAATGTATATGCTTTTGTATTGCTTTTTCGTTACATATATAATTTGCCATCTTGATATCAAGATAATTAGAATCAAGTGTATTTATTAAAATGTAAACCAGTTTATCCTGTAATTATTTTGTTGGGTAAACTTTAAAAATGATAAATAAATAAATATTCTAAGGCATAAAGTAAAATTATATCAGATTCATGGTACTTAATAAAAATTTACCTGAATTAAAATAGACATAAGTTGGCATAAATTTCTACCACATTTAAGTTAGGCATTGCAGCTTAGTTTTAAATGATTGCAGTGATTCATTGAATATATCAACTTTATGACTTATAAGGTTGTAGTCTCTCATCATAGTATACAAAGGTAAAATGCACATATAATTTGTCCATATATGGTTTATGAAAAGTCATATCTAACCTTGTATACATTAAAGGCACTCTGAGGTTTATTAAATTAAGTAATTCTGGGCTTTTAATTTGGTTATTTAACAATTTATATAAAAACATAAGGCCACTATTCCTCCTTTGAATGTAAAGGAGTAGCATATCAAGTAGTATTGTCACTCCTAACATAGTAAAAAAGCAAAAAGTGTCAAAAGACTTATGTCCTTAACAACGCTTTCAATCTATTATCAGAACGTAAGGGGATTAAGGACAAAATTAGAGCAACTTAAACTAGCTATTTCTACCGCTGACTATGACGTTATCGTACTCACTGAGACTAGGCTCGGTGAAGACATAACTCTGAATTGGACTTACCTCATTTAGACATTTATAGACATGATCGCAGTGTAATTACTTCTAATAAAGTTCGTAGTGGTGGGGTTTTAATTGCTATTAAAACAAAATTGCAATCTGTAAAGGTTATAAGCCAAATTATTAATGTAGAACATTTTTGTAAACATATGTAGTCAAGAGGCAAAGGTTTTAATTGGGGCAGTGTATATCCCCCCAGCCTCTGCCATTGATAAGTACTTATCTCATTGTGAAGTGGTTGAAGATATTGTGAATAATAACAATTTTTTGATATTATTGTACTGGGGACTACAATTTACTTGATCCCTGTTGGAACACTGACTGTGATAGCATGTCTTTCACCACTCAAGCAAGAATTATAAATGAAAGTTTTACATTACTGGGTCTTAAGCAGATGAGTACTATTTGTACAATTTACTATTAGATCTAGCTTTTTCTAATTCAGGGCAAGTAACTTCCGAAAAGGATCCATATCCTATTTAAAAATGTGTTAATCATCACCTTGATATTCATTACAGTGTAAAGTTGGCCAAAGAACTAGATTATAACAATTATCAATTTACTATTTATGATTATAGAAACTGTCATTATACTACATTGACTAACTACTTAGATACTTTAAACTGGCTAGGAATATTGTGCAATTTGGAGATTAATAATGCTCTATCAATTTTCTACTCTATTCTTTATGAAGCTATAGAACTGTGTACTCCTACCTTAACAATCAAAACATCATCTTATCCTAAATGGTTTAGTGTTGAATTAAAGGAATGTATACATTGACTAACTACTTAGATACTTTAAACTGGCTACGAATATTGTGCAATTTGGAGATTAATAATGCTCTATCAATTTCCTACTCTATTCTTTATGAAGCTATAGAACTGTGTACTCCTACCTTAACAATCAAAACATCATCTTATCCTAAATGGTTTAGTGTTGAATTAAAGGAATGTATCAAACTCAAGAAACATTACCATAAAATTTTCAAAATTACTGGGAGTAATTATGATTATCATAATTTTTCTAAAATCCGAGGTGAATGCAAAAAACATTCTGGTTCATGTTGCAAAAACAATATAAATAACATGGAAACAAATATTCCCTATAACTTAAAGTATTTCTGGAGACGTTAAAAATCATCAAAAATTGGATAGAATACCAAGCATAATGTATTATTATGAAGAACATGTTGCAAATAATGACCACGATATTTCAAACCTCTTTGTAAGGAACTTTTCTAAGGTCCACAGTACTGTGATACCTGACACAAAGCCTGCCTTTGACATAAATTACACGTTTTCCTTTGGCAAAATGACAGTTTCAACTGAGGATGTACTATGGAAATTATTGTCTACAAATGTTACAAAGTGTACTGACCCAGATGAACTCTCTCCCTTTTTTATTTAAAAAGTACAGTCAATCACTGGTTTACCCACTGTTTATACTATTTAAAAATCTTTTAGCAGTGGCGTTTTTTCTGACCTCTTTAAAATTGCTTACATTACACCGATTCACAAAGATGGTGACAAAAGCAATACTTGTAAAATCAATATATGTAGTGGAAAAGGGAAAATTAGGTTTGGAGTAGCATTTAAATTCAGCCAAGCATATGAGAAACAGTAATTCTGGCACTACATGAGGAAAAATTACAAATGATGCTATTACTAAAAATAGAAAGTAGGCTGAAATTGTTTCTGCTTGTAACTTTAGGCTTTCATTCAGTTTGACATCACTTTGAGTTATCGATCAGTGATTTGCACAAATAAGATTATTTGCGGATTCAAAGATGGCTACTAAAATTTCACCAGCCACAGCTAAGACATAAGCAATAGTTGACAAGGTATTAGCTCCACATTCTCTACCTTTAATAAAAATTAAACTTGAATATGTACATCAGGATCTCCACTGATGGTAGCAATAATTTATCACGAAAAATTTTTCGAATACTCGTACAGTATTTTGATCGTCATGTTTAAGGACTCACACAAGCTAGTTGAATTGAAATGTTTAAAATGAATCAGAGGGGACTATAAGTCACCTTGTTTTAAAAACATATGATTGGCCAGAAGAGTGTATCGCAGTTGGAGGGGATAACTGCAACTCCAATTTTGGTTATGTTGATGGAAATGGACAGAGCAATGTTTATGTACTCTTGTCTGCGGAAGTTGGGGAATTACTTGGAATAAAATGCCCTGCCCGTATATCTTACATAATTGTGTTCAGCATGCAAGGGATTCCTGGCTAATTGATATTGAATCAAATTTGGTTACAATTTATAATCGTTTTTCTGTATTCACGGCCAGAACAGAAACCTTGAAAGAACTTTGTGACTTTGTATCTGTAGGTTATAATCGTCATGGAGGTCACGCAGGTTGAGTTTTTATGGGGAAGGGGTGAGTTAAAGTTTTGGAATCGTTACGGGATGTCAATAATTTTAACTTGCATTTCTATAGAAATGCACTTTTAAAACTCGTTGACTGGTAGGTACTTGATTGTGTCAGAAATTTGTATTAAGTTCTTTAGGGGAGGTAAATATGAAAATAAAGTTTTGCCATTACTTATTATTTGATAAGCTACAAAAACTAAAGCAACGAATGTCGATGTTACATACTACATTCCCTGTTTTCTTATAACTGAAAGCAATCCTGGTATCGATAGTTATCCATGTATATAAAGATTTTTTTTGTGAATTAGATTTACTTGTAGTAGCCCAAAACCGTCGAAGCAAGTTGCCTCTGGTGGTTTCTTTTAATTTATTTTTATGGTTTGATTTTAAATTTAAATTATTTTCCTCAAAATATGAATGTGGTTCAAACATTTTTTCAGAGGGAGATGAGATATAAACAGTTTTATTATGCTGTCTAGAAAAATTCTGTGGTTTGTTGTGGCAGTGAACTTTTTTATCAAAGATCTTTTCTACGCAAATGTCTTATGTATTCGTTATTTTTGTTCAACTGTGGGGAGCAATACCCCTGGAATCCTGCAACCAGAAGAAGCCAAATGTTCAGGATAGGTCAGCCTACATGAGAGCTAAACATGGTAAAAATTTGTAGATCCTGGATTAGTTGGAGAGTAAACAGTAAAAAAAAGTTCCTTGTGTAATTTGCTGTGCAATTCTTCCCTCACTTGTAACATTGGTACCTGATATTTTGTCGATGGTGACAATGGTACATTTTCTTGCCGTTCAGACAGGAATGTCAAATCATCTAATCATTTTAAAAGTAATTGTAGAAGTTGTAGAGATACTTAAAGTCTTTTATCCAGTGAAACATTTTGTTGGGTGTGAAATGTGACATTGTTTTCTATGATGATCTCATTTTGTAGCAGATAGGTAACAAAACAATATTTTTACTTTTAATGTTCTTAAATAATGCAATGGCAGTTTTGTATTTGTACCCCAATTGTTGAGCATATTTTTACTTCTCTCTAAACTCTGCTGGTTTTATATCTGTCACGTGTATCTTTCCTTCCTAAAGGAAGCTTGTGCAATACAAGTTAAAGTTGTACTGTATTTGTAAATCTTTTAGTTTTGGAATTCTGATATGTTCCTTAAATAACCACCAAACATTGATAAACATGAATGAATGAAAGCTCAGCTAAAAGTACAAAGTCAAATTTTGATGCTGAGATCATTATTCAGATTTTAAACAATGAGAAGTATGAACTTGTGCTAATTTTTAAATCATTGCACTAATTAGATAGAGTTATCGGTCCTGTTGATTTGCAAAATACAAATATAGGATAAGTCACAAAAGAATAAAAGAAAGATACATTTACATAATATAAAGTCACATTGTTAGATACTCTTGCACACTATAAAAACTTTTCAATTAAAAACTCTTTTAACTGAGTTTAAATATATGTACTGAATTTATGTTTGTTTTTATACTGTTCGGCAATTTATTATAGAATTATTTGCCAGCATAGGATGGAGAGGTTTTAATTATGCTGGTTCTGCAAAATTCAAGGTGGTATTCCTTTCTCTTTCATTTGCAATGACCATGCTTATCCATGTTTAGCGTGTTCTCATGCTTCTTCACATAGATTATACATTCATAAATATACAATGAGTACAATGTCATAATACGTAGTTTTTTTTAAATAAGGCTTACAAGATTCTCTAAATTTTAAATTAGCAATACTTCTTAATTGCAGGCAGGCATTGGCATATCCACTTCTCATAATATTTAACAAATCTCTTTCTGAAGGAATATTTCCTGCAGCTTTTAAAACCAGTTATGTTTAAGGTGACCAGATTTCCGATCAGCTAAACCGGGACAAACTCTGTTTGCCCCTGGAGTATAGGCAATTTACCATCGAATCACCTCCCTCCGATCAAGTGAGAGGTTGTACATTCAAAGATGGAAACAAATTTAAAGTTTCTCGTCCATTCTTCTAAATAATTCAATGCAGTCTGGAAGAAAATATCGACTGTCTTATAGAATGTCTCAGGCATTAATCCACCTTCGTCTTTGAGTGATTCAACCATCATTGACACCTTCATTCCAACAAACTTGGCTTCTCTTCTTTCTATCATCTGATTTCTCAAATTAGCCAGGGCAGTGGCTATTTCCATTAATGAAATATTCTTCTCTTCAATTTTTAAGACAGTGTCATTAAATAATTTCAATTGAATTAGTAAAAAGTGTAACCATAATTCAGATGTAGCATCTTCAAAAAATTTACAAATAACAGCTGGGCATGCGTTTTCGGAGAGAAAAAAGGAACATAAACCTGGATATATGTCAATTATTCTTTTGATTGCTGGTAATAGTGCTAACTAACGTGTACTGCTATATCCAATAGCTTCTTATATGTATTCTGTTTGAGCAAACAAACAAAATTCTTTCAGTTTCTCCACTCAAACAGTATAAATATAAAAATATTTGTACATCTTTACAACCATTGCCCCAATGTCATAAGGGAACTGATTGACTGCTGCTTGAGCAGCGTTGTGAACGATGTGTGCTGCACATCCTATTTCTATCACATCTGACCCAACATTTTCCTTTAAGACATTGTTTTGACCACTTTGCTATTTGTGTTGTCCGAACCAATATCTGAAACTTCTTTTAAATCATTACCAATCAATTTCGAGATTTTTCCTGGAAGGTCTTTAAATTCTAGGAGCTTGATTTTAATCCCTTTGTATGTCTTAAAATATTTAACCATAACTGGAACCAATTTTAAATCCTTATGGTTAGAAGTGTATGTGGATAATGACATAAAGTTACATTCATTCAAATCAGCTTTAACTTCATCTTCTACACTCGGAAAAATTATGTTTAACTATTGCTTCAGTTTTTGTATGGGCACAGCTGAAATTTTTTCATACATGGCTTTAATAAGTTGAGATGCACAGTCCATAGACCTAAAGCTGTGGTTTTATGTCACTGTATAATAGGCATGTGTAGCTTCTTTTGCCGCTAAAACAAAATCATCTTTTCCAAATTCCTGTCTCTTAAAAAAGGCATAAGCGTTCGGCTCGAACTTGCTGCATTCAGAGCTCTCTGATACTTTTTGGATGTCATGTGATCATTAATATTGGAACGACCGCCATGGGCAACCAAAAATTTTGTCCTACTAACAGTACATTGCACTTCATGTTCATCTTCAGGTTTTACTTTTTTAATAAATCTAAACTCTTTCTTTAAATCGTCATTGAATTTACAATTCCTACGAGGGGTCATGATGATTTAGGGGTATTTTTCTTTTTTTATTACTAACCTTACTAAATAAGCTGACAAGGCTGAGTTTTTTCCATAACAGACTGTGGGGTTTATACACCATGAAAGCAGACCACAACAAAGTGTTTCTTTACATTATTTCTCCGATAAATCCAAGCCTTACTGTTGAATATGGTTGGGTGGTGGGGTGGAGAGGGGAATCCAGTCTTCATTTCATTCTGGAAAATGCACAGTTTGTTGCAATTGCAAAATTTCCCCTGGCATTACATTCTTCTTATTGTCTTTAGGGTTGCCAACATTCGATCGATGCTGAGAAAAGTAATTTAACATAGAATAGGTTAAATAGAAACTGGCAAAAATTATTTTAAATTGTTGTTAACAACTTCTTACGTCGTGGAACAACTTGAAATTATATACACGTCCTCACATCTCATTTCCTTCAAACTAGTGGAACACGCAGAAATTCCACAGAGTAAACAGAACAAAAAATGTAATGGCAAACGAAGAATGGCGGAGTCAAAACTTTGAGATTGTTACAGGCCAGTTAGCTACATTGTAGTACACTGTGGTAGTATACATCAATTCTCATTCTTTTTGTTACCCCTACTACCACAATTAGCTGAGAACAAACTATTGGGAATCCCCGTCTCTTACCGGTTATTTCCCCACGCGTGCAGTTCCACCACTCTCTCGGCAATATGCCGTAAGCACGCGCAGCAAAGCTCCCAGATCATCTACCGCCCCTACTTCGGCTAATTATATGTATATAGTAGATAGAGTGCTTTAATGTTGCTATGTATAGTTACTTCGTTCCATCGGTCTTTATTAAATCTATTCTCTATTTTCGCTTGTGTGGATCGATAGTATTATCGAAACCTTGGGAGCATAAATCCCAAAACCGGTACAAATAAGTATTTTGGTTTAGTCTTTCGGGACACTGGGACAAGCGCTCCAAAACCGGTACTGTCCCGGCCAAACCGGTACATATGGTCACCTTAGTTATGTTACACCCATTTACAAGAATGGTGACAAATGTAACATTAGCGATTATCGATCAGTGGTCATACAGTCTTCCTGTGCAAAAATTTTTGAAAGTTTAATTGTTGATATTATTGGGCCACAGTTGAACTCTGTGATTGTTAAGGAGCAACATGGGTTTCATTCTGGTAGATCAACTACTTCAAATCTTATAATATACCAACATTTCTTAACCAACGTTTTGGATAGTCATCTTCAAGTTGATGCTATTTATGCTGATTTTTCTAAGGCCTTTGATAAAATAAATTATAAAATATTGTTGGCGAAACTGGAAGCATATGGTATCACTGGCTTAATGCTTAAATGGTTTCACAGTTACTTACTTGATAGAGAGTTAGTTGTAAAATGTAATGGTTTTTATTCCTTTGTATTCAATGCTTCTTCTGGAGTTCCACAAGGGTCTCACCTTGGTCCGTTGTTATTTAACTTATTTATTAATGATATTGTTCTTCATCCTGTTCCAATGCAATATCTATTATATGCTGATGACCTGAAGATCTTTAATGTAATTTATTCGAAAAAAGATTGTATAGATTTGCAAGAATGCTTAACTAGATTGAGCATGTGGTGTAGTGATAACCTAATGGTTTTAAATATAGACAAGTGCAATAAGATATTATAAGAATAAAAGTCCTATTCTGTATAGTTATAGTCTTAATGATGTTGTGCTATCAGAGGTTCACTCCATCTAAGACTTGGGAGTTGTTTTTTAACTCCAAACTTACTTTGCAGTCTCACTCAGATGATTTCAAGTGAAGCTTTTAAAATGTTGGGTTTTGTTAACAGAGTATCAAAAACTTTTACCAATATTAATACTTGTAAATTACTTTATTGTTCTTTGGTTAGATCAAAATTAGAATATTGTTCAATTGTCTGGTGTTCCTTTTATGAAGTACATAAGAATATGATTGAGAAGGTGCAGAAAAAGTTTCTACGTATCATGTCTTATAAATTTAATATTTATTCTCAAGATATTATGACCTGATGTTAACAAATCTATCTTTACTCCCTCTTGTTATACGTAGGCGCCATTCAGATTTAATATTTTTATATAAAGTTTTACATAATAAAATAGATTGTAGTGATTTATTGAGTTTATTAAATTTTCATGTTCCTTCTGTTAATACCAGAAACCAAATTATGTTTCATATTCCTAGCTTTAGTAGAAATTATACATACTTCCGGCCAATATACTGTATGATGAGAGAAGCCAATTATTTGTATAAGGATCTTGATTTTTTAAATATTAGCTTAGAAAGTTTGAAGTGATGGATTAATTTGTATTTAGTTTGATTTTTTCTATTTGTTTTATTTGTCATATTTTGTATTTTAAATTTATATATGTATGTGTTTAATGTATTGCCTTCTGTAACTATTTTATGTTAATTTGTAATGCTAAAGGGAGATCCCCATTAATAAAGAGTATTATGATTATTGCTCTCTTCTGTAATATAAATATTTTATTTAGGCGTGAAGCAGCAGATCCTCCCCAAAGTGCACTGGCGTTCACAGGTTTGTCTCTTCATGAAATCTCAGGTTTTCTCCGGGGAAAAACAAAACGATTCACTGACACATGTCGGGGCCACAGGGATGGGTCCATCAATTTTCCATGAAGATCACTATCAGCTGATACTCGAAATGATGCATATTCACCCTTAGTGGCGAGCTCCTCAATCTCTACTTCAGCTGAGAGCTTGCTCCTTAGGAAGCTGGTGAGGTCCTCCGCTTTAATTCCCTTCACCAGGTGCTATACATGAAGATGTGTCCTCTTAGGTACACCAGAAATGGGAGAATTACTCCTAGAATCAGCCGCACCTGTAATAACATTTCGCTGACTACGTTTGCGGGAAACAGCTTTGAAACCATCATCCTGAGGATCCTTGGTCATCTTCGGTTTAGTTTTCATTGAAGCTAAGTCTGTTACTAAATGAATTTCGCTACTCTTTAGGCTGGAATTACTGTTAGCACCGGTGTTTATGTTACCACAATCCACGTCAATCAGTCTGAATATTTAGGCTTAACTGAACTTGAATAGCTATTAGATTCAGTAATTACCTTTCCCTCTCATAATATTTCTTTTAGCATCTTCATTTCAGCCTTTAAGATAGCCACATCAACAACACTGAGTACAGTATCGTTCTGGCGAAGGATGCGACTAGTACATACCCAGAAAATGAAGGAAGACACGATAATCGTATTATAGATTGTTTCACTCATATCTGGGCAAGTTAAATGATATTTGTTAGTGCAATCGTAACAGGAAACGACTTTACTGCCTGCAAAACTGCATCATTGCAAGACCTGCATTTATGTCTGGCCTCGCTGGCGGCCATGTTCAATCATAATATCTGCAAGTAATATAAAGTTTCTATACCTTTTTGTTTTAGAAATTGCAATACAGTAATCCCTCATATAATGCAGGAGTTAAATTGTTGGAAAAGGCTGTGTTGGGTAAAACCCTATTGTGCAACTTTGATAGCTCATGGAAAAAGTTCTAGTATTCATATAGGCTATGTTTTCTGTTCTATACGTACCAGTGCCCTGCAACTCAAAATTTTTTTGAACTCAAAAATATATTTTCGCATGCACCCAAACCTGACTGCCCACCTGGACCCTACACAGGTCATAAAATTAATGAAAAAGTCACATTTTCCCAAATTTGAAATAAAATAAGAAATTGAAATTGATGCCTTTCTTCTCCTTAAATTATTTAATTAAGGCAAATCCAACGTGCTGTGCATTCAATCAAAAACGATTTTTTTTCCTCTATATTTTTCGGGTGACTCGAGATTTTAAAATCCAACCCAGTCGGGTCAACCACAGGTTCAGCCACCTGATGCAGGGATCTGATGCATACATAAAATACAGTATGTGCCCAGTTCAGGTACATATATAATGAAATTGTGTACATTGGGTAAATTTATTCCTAATTTTTTAACTGTGTAATAATAATGAAATTCTGGGAAACTCACATTGGACACAGTTAACTGTATTTCAGAAAGTACTTTCTTCTTATAAGAAAATAATGGATGTTACCACAACATTTGCAAGAGAACATGAAATTTCTTCCTAAATCTAAGAACGAAATGTTTCAAAATTGTTAGCCTAAAAATTTGTACTTTGTGTCTCAAATTGTGTCCAGCACATAATTTCTCCATATAGAGCAGGGGTGGGCAAACTATTCTGCATGGTGGGCCGCATCAGTGTTTGTGAATTCTTCAGCTGCCAATGCTTAGGTGGGCCAGATTAGAGCTTAAATTGGAAATTACTTAGATTCTTGGGCATCATACATAAGTGAAAAACAATCACAAACAAGGATTTTAGGGCTAAATTTTCAAAACTAAAGGTTTTATTATCATAATTTTACCAAAAGTAATGAAATTGTGTTAAATTTTAAGGATCACTTTTTCATCAAAGCTTCGTGGGCCACATATGGCCCGCGGGCCATTGGTTGCCCACCCCTAATATAGAGTAATGAATATGATAGATCTCCACATCAGTGTCCTCAAGAATAATTATTAGCAATTACACGTGAATATTTTTTAAAAACTTTCAATAATCTTTACATTGAAAAAAAAATCTGATGTGGCCAACACATGACTTCCTCCATATTTGGGATATAGATATTTCAATTATTATGAATAGCATTACAAGGCAAAATTATTATTTCGTATCATAAAAGAATACAGTCGTCCTAATAGCCGTAAGTTATATTTTGAATATGTTTACAGAATTCACCGCAGGATGGTGGCGCTGTATACTGAAAATTTACAAAAAAATTATCTACTAAATGGAAGGTTCTACGAAAAATTGTTTCAAACAAAACTTGGAGGAAATATTATTCTCTACAACTTTGGTCCTCACGAATATTACCAATAACAACCTTTTTAAGGAGATATTTGACGGAAACCGAAATAACCGATTATTTATAAATAATTCATAAACAATGAATGCTATGGAAAATTGTTTCAAATAAATGTTGTAGGACATTACATTCTCTGTAACCTTTGCCTAGAATTGTATATACATTAATGATGTTTTAACGGAGATATTTCGCCAAAACCGAATCGGGTTTCAAATAAACCCTGACTTTTGGTTAACCGGTATTGTCCAAAAACTAACCAGTTCTTTGTGCTCATGTTAAAGTGTTATATATGAAATTTGGTATTAATATGACAAGTACTTTTCGAGTTATAGCGCCCACAATCACATACACACAGGCATCATTCCGAAAATAGTCAAAACGTGTTCTAGGGACCTCAAAACATGCATTTCTGTTGAAATCTCTAAGTCGATTTTTTTCATGAAAACTACTTTCTCTATACTGTGTAGTATATGGAGAAAGTAAAAACAATAAGTTAAGAAAATTGTTTACGGTTTCTATGGATAACAAAATGTCGATGCGCAATTAATAGTACCCTTGGCAGTGTATGCATCGCTATCAAAAATTGGAAAATTTTATAATAGCAACGGAAACAATCTTATCACTTAGCGATGTATTTAACATAAATTTAAAAGAAAAATAAAAATTTCTCTTAAAGTATCGGTTTTATGAAAATATTTTCAAACAAAACTTCTAGAAAATTATATTGTCAATAACTTTTATAATAACAAATATTTACGTAAATTTAAAGGAGGAATGTGAAGAAAAAGAAAAAATGACAAGAATAAACCTCCACTTCCGGCTGAGCTGTTTCATCCAAAAACCTTTTCAGATCTTAATTTACTTATGAAAATCTTAAGTATAAAGTTTTGTGCTTATCTGATTATTAATTTTTGATTTAGGGAAAATGCAGTATTGTGAAAATTGAAATTTGCACAACACAGCTTTAATAACACTTAAGCCTTTTCCACATAACAAATTACATAAATACGACTGGTTTCTGTGAATAATCGCCATCATCACCTGACGATGGTGATTATTCACTGAAACCGGTTGCAGGTTTTGTTTTGCGCTTTTGGTTAATTTTACCCTGGGCAATCAATCACCAATCGTGGTTCCCAGCTAAATGTCAATTCAGTTACCATGCATGATAGTTATTTTGCTTCATTTATAGCAAAAAATAAATATTTAACATTCGCTAGGGGAAAGTAATATGAACAAAGCATGTCAGAAAAGAAAAAATTGAGTGAAGGCAGTAAAATTTCAGAAATTAATTAAATTAGCAATCTTAAATTGAGGAAAAGTTTGGAGTGATTTACTGTTTTGAAAAAGGTGAATGTCAAAGTGATATTGCACAACTTTACAATTCTGTTTAATAAAGATAAAATGTTTTATTGAATCAACCACTGTAATAACAGCATATGTAGTCGGCATATCTTTTGCGTTACACATGAAGGTATAAACTTTGGTGCTAGCGCAGAAAAATCTGTGAGGTCATTGTCAATTTAATCACGTCCTTAAAAGCAGTTTTTAGTTATTTTGGAAATTCAGATTTGAAGTTTGTTTCACATTCATTATTTTTTGCATCATACAGGTGATGTTTTCCTTGTTTTAATCGCATCTGAAATGAAATAATCATAAAGAATTAGATCGGGAAACAGATACCAGGAACTTTTATAATTTCATTGCAATTCTGATAGTAACACCTTTTCTGGTGAATCTTGAGACCTAATTAATTATTCGGACTCAATTTTCGCCTATATCATATCGCATAATATCTAGGTGATGTCCAATTGAAATATTTATAAGGTCCGCTGAAGTACTCGCTAACTCCCATGCTACTACGCCACCACGAGTGAGGCATATAATCTAATTAAGGTCGAAGGCCCCTGGATGAAAATTTCGGGATACCCACGGGAAAACCTCTCTAGTTCTTGAGGGACGAAGTGACTATTTACATACATGGCAATAAACCTCCTTTACAGTTGTTTCAACAAAATGCACGAGTCGCTCATTTGATGCCTTTTTCGATTTTTGACACCGAGAATGAGTTGAAATAATTCCACCAGAAAACTGATATTTAACTAATTGTAAGTTTCGTTTCTTCCTCTTGAGTGCATTTTCTGCCCCGTGACTTTCAGCTAGAATTATAGTTTCTTTTTCTATTCAAAATTATCAAAATTTTCTATGCATTTCCCTCGCACATAAAATCCATTTCAAAGGGAATCCTCTCACCATGGGGAAGGCGTTGGTTTGTTTTGGCAGTCGACGTTCTCTTTGTAGTTACACACTCCAATCTCAGGGTCGTAGTAGAGGCCATCAGGGCATTGGAACTCTATAGGTTTTAAGTCAACGCAAACGAAGAATGTGGTGCAGTTGTAAGGATTGGGGTAGGTACCATCAGCCCAGCACTGTCAATTGAGGAATGCTCCTTAGTCGACATCCGAAAACAATATTCCACATATAAATGGGTTATTTCCTTTAAATATTTACGTCGTCACCTGGTGAGCAAACATTTTAATAAATGCTATTCAAAATATATTTACTGTACAAATTTGTCGAGTTTAGCATGTAGTACGTCTCATTTATTTTTATCGTGTTAAAATATATATAACATGTAAGTTATGAGCATAAGTAAATTTGGATATGCAATTAATGTTGGTTACACTTTATTTGAATAAAGGAGGCAACTTACGTTAAACCAGGGAGGGGGCGGAGTGGGTTCACAATGGAAATTTTCTTTGGAATCGCATTCCTCCTTCGCATGATTGTAGTAAAGACCACAAGGACATTGCAATAGCCAAGGAATACCAGAGATGCAAACAAAGTATTTGCTGCAGTCTTCAGGATCGCTATATTTACCGTCAGAGCACTGTGAATTAACGAATGATCTGTTATCACAACACAAAAGTAGTTTCTCCAAATATTGCTATATGTATTTTTCATTGATTATTTCATTCGTCATAAAAGAACTAAATTTCCTATGCTGATTTTAGTTGGTTTATTCAAACTGCACCCGCGCAATGTTTGCGCGGATTTTCTTCAATTAATTTATTAATAATAATGTGAAATAATTAATAGTGCAAATGATATCCCCATAGAAAACTACTCTATTAAAGACGTCGTTTACTATATTCTTACATTATTCAAGCATTAATAGATTTACGTTACACATAAACAATATGGTCAATAACATAATTTAAATTTTCTTTCCGGTAAATTTCCCTAACTCTTCTTCTCCCTTATCTCCCTCCTTCCTCTCTGTCCCCTCCCTACAGTTGCTAACTGGAAGACATCCATGACCCGGAGAGTTTGGAGGAAAGTTTTTTCACTTTTTACAGATTTTCTGTTATTCACGAGTCGCTAATTAAAAAATATTGTAAATAATATCAATACATTTTCATTTATCAATTGAAATATTATTTATTTCGTTATGCATAAGTAAAGTAAATGCGTTGTTCTCACCTATTTGCGAGATCAAAATGTATAAAAGTAATTATCTAGGAGAATTATTTCAGGGGTTAAAATTTGTATTGTTATATTTATTTAAAACTGTAAAAACGGCATTATTTACTCAAAATTCGAGGAAATGCGATTGATAAAATATTGCTAGGGTGCCTTTTGGTCCCAAAGAAATGTTATATTTCGTCCAAGATAACATCTTTTGTTCATTTAAAAAAAAAACAAGTAAAAAGTGCAGTTTTTGATTAAAATCAATATTTTCTAAGCAGATGCTCGGATGACTTTGTGTAAGGAGAACCGTGACAAAATTTGTAGTTCCTCTACTGACGATGGCCCCGGGGAAATTCTTATAAAACCCTGAGCCCGGAGAAACATTGCTTCATCCTGAGTCTCTGGGTCAAAATGACCCAGTTGGCAACGCTACCTATCCCCCTTCTTTCTCTCTCCCATTTCCCCTCTCTCCTTTTCCCATTACCCTCTTCATTTAAATGGATTATAAAACATGTTAATTTTACTCTCGTAAGCTATAATATATACGGTTTTACAACAATTGGACTTTGAGAACGACAATGTCCATCGTCAAGATATTTAGCGTTACAATGGCAAATTTTGTGCATTAAACTTAAAACGAGGGCAATTTCGAATCGTAAATGAAAAAAGACGATAAGAATATAAAATCCTGCATAATTAAGGGTCCCGCAACTCTGCCGGTTGCTACAAAGTTTACTGCAGTAATTTACCGCGGATAGTCATAACCGCATATATCTAGGTTTTACTGTATATTTAATCTTATTAACATAGAGAAATTAACATATAGGCATTAATAAATATTAAGTGTATAATTAAATTTAATGACGATTAACTTAAGGAAAAGAACTAACTTACCTCAAACCATAAGGGCGAGGCTGGAACAAAACAACAGAGATTGTTATTATTTGTCTTACTGTATTGTTTTTACCCAAGTATTTTATACAAATTAATTGATTGGTATAAATATAGTAAAATCTCGATTATCCGACTTGATTCATACTAGGATAGGCACGGAAAATTGAAAAATACGGATAACATTGAAAGGGAAAGTTTGTTGAATTTAACACAGTTTATCCCCTTAAATGAAAAGATAAAGAAGATGATGTCTGCATAGAAAATTTTATTAACAATTGAGATTAATGCAATCACACTGAAAATAATAAAACAGTGACTGAGATTGTATTTGGCGTGAATTAATGCCAACTGCGGGCAGGTCGAAAAATGTCCCAATTGTGGACATGGAGATAAGGAGCTTAGTGGTTGTTATTATTCACTGTCCGCAGATTAATCTGAAGATGTTTTACGAATGGATTTAATTTTCTACTCGTTGACGACAGAAAAGAGACCAGAATCCTAGCGTCTGCAAGCAGAAAATGAAGATAGGCTCTTGCATGTAGCAAAGTTTTCTTCGTGGACGGCACTTTTAAAAGCTGTAGCAAACAGATGACGGTTGGCTGTGTATACAAGACCCCAAATCATCAAAAAGTACAACTACTACTACTATCACTGTAGATATGTAGAATTGCAATTAAATCATCACAGGACAAATAATGTTGTAGAAGGGTGGAATCACAAGTTAAACTCATTAAGAAAACCCCACCCACACATCATCGAATTTATAAGGTGTTTGAAAGGTGAAGCCGGAATTGGGACGTTTTCTGACCTGTCTGCAATTTCGAAGACACCATTTGGTGTTAGAGTGCTCTCTATATGTTAAACAATGCAAAAAGTTATGAAAAGGCTGGAAAATTTGTGGACGAAGGTAAACCTGAGTTGATGTTATTGGGGAGAATCCAAACTCGCTTCATCCTCGTCATCTCCCATATTAAACCAAACATGAGTAATAGGGGCTATACTTAAAGTGACCAGACGTACTGATTTAATCAGTACAGTACTGATTTGAGACATTGTATACTGATTTCAAATATGTACTGAATTTTGTACTGATTTTAAAAGAAGAAAAAATATATAATTATTTAGTTCATTTACTGTGGGATTGACGGTTGAGGTGGCTCGGGTGCGATGTGTAAAGAGGACTTGTGGCAACACTGAGTAGTTCCCCCTAACAAACATTACCTGCCCTCCACCTATGATTGGCTGTGAGGGAAGGGAATTTTTCAGTTTTTCCTTCCAAACCCCAACCCCTTCTCTACAACTAAGTCTCAATTCCAAAGTAATTTCTTCCAGCCAATAGTAGTTATGGTTGTGTATGTCATGTGAGTAGTATAATATTTTAATGCTGTTTAGTAAATTAACATTATTCTCAGAATAGATTATTAATATTTGTATTTAATTATATTTAAAGACCCTGCCATAAATAGAAGAAAAAACATTTTCTGATCGACTTCAGCAAGAGTATCCAATATATATATATAAAACAATAGTGTTATATACCTATGTATACTGTATAAAATTTCAATATATAAAGTATTATATTGAAATGTAGTTTTCTTTCATAGATATAATAAAAAAAATATGTACTGATTTTACATCTAGAAAATCTGGTCACTTTAGCTATACTGCATTTTTTAAGTTAACTTTTACGGTAGTTAATTGGGTCATCGCCTGTTTAATTACGTGGAGTCACACATTTATTGTTTATTTATGGATTATTTCAATTTTTATCTTTATTAAAAACGTCAAATAAACCTTAACTTGACATCAATTATTTGAGGCTCCCAAATTACTATAAATTCCCAAGCATAGCAGCGTTACATCATAATAAATTTCTCTCATTTCATTAAATAGACAGTAGATCTCCAAATTAAATAACTTTAATTCTTTTGGCTTATTTCAATTCATATTGATCCGAGAACCCTTCTATGAAACCCGAGAAGAATTCAACAGAATTATCAAGCTCATCTAATGGCTGAAAAAAATTCATGAAAAAGGACTTAAAACTACTTGCGCCAGTTATCTCCAATAGCTACAACAATGTTATAAAACAAGATGCGCATTTTGGATACAGAGCAGCCGTCTTCATGGGTAATTCACCGAAAATAGATTATAAAAGAAAAATGATGAGAATAGCTTCGATAAAATTATTTAATTTAAGAGAGGAGAATGTTTTGATCCAAGCAGTTCTCATTATTATTATCGAGTGTCAAAAAGATTCGGAGATCAGAATGAATTGAAAACTAAATGGATAAATCAGAAGAACTGGTTAATTTAATTTTGAGATCTGCCATTTATTGAAGTAAGTACGATAAAAAAACTTTCAGTAAATTTCACTTCCCCATTAACTTTAAATGAGCCATATTGTTTAATATCTTCCGATAAAATACTTGCCAGCATGAACAGATAAAAGAGCGGCAGCTCATGGAATTAACAAAATCTTAAATTAAATTAGTTTCAGTAGGCGACAAAATCCATCGTCCTGCTTATTTGCGAATTACTGATTGTGACAGTGTTATCATGAGCTCATCTAAAAATTCATTATGCCCAAACGAGTTATCTAATATCAAATCAGTAATATGCATAATAGCATTTATCGAAAAAATTATTTTTTTATAAAAAAAAAGTCAACTCTTTTATGGACGATGTTTTATGTCAATCTATCTTTATGGAAGAGAAATTGATTTTTAAATTTCCAATCTCCATTCAAAGACAACGGACTACTTACCGAAGAAAACGTAAATTGAAGCGGAATTCATGATTCAATGTCGTCTCCACTTTAATCACTAAATTAAAGAGCTAGGTACTTTTATACATTTTGCTGCTTAATTTTTATCCCAAGATTATATTAGTTCTTAATCAAATTTTCTGTAAATATATATATATATATCTGTGACGGACGGGACAAGAGCAGCATTATCTGTATTTCTCTCGGTAGCGATAAGATAATCAGAGATTAGCAACATGGACTTAATTTGAAACATACCTCGTCTGTTATCTGTAGAACGATTGCAAGACTCTTACAACGGGATATCCAAATAGGGAGTAAACAGAACCATTTCGGAATTACTTTTATTAAATGAAACGTTACTTAACTTTATTTGTAAAAATAAATAAAACAAAATGAAAACGCATTAAATGGTTTTTATTTACGAGGATCGTTAAAAAATGGGGAAGATGCGGTAGACTCGCACCATAGCCGAATGGCACGGTATAACGAATTGTAAATAGGAAAATTCCGAACTTCAACTTTATGAAAATGTAGTACCAAAGAAAATAAGATCTCCTGCACGTACGATCGCCATTTCTTCCAAAAATAAAAAAAGTTAATATTTCTTGGCCTTATAAGTCGCGATATATACTAATGAGATCGCACCGAGGAATTTGCTGCGATAGTTTCATCACATTCGCATTTTCGCGCAAATCACTAAGATAACGAGTATATCTTAAATAAAAAAGTTTCTTTTAGAACTTTATCACTCCTGGGGCAGAACACAATCAACAGGTCTTGAAATCCGTCTGAAATCGATTTTCATTAGTAATCAATTTTGTGGAAAAGATGGAGTGAAATAAAAGTGTCACTGACGTCAATATATCAGGAATCTATACGTGAATCAAGTTGTAAAGGTCAGGTTGGAGAATGCGTACACCAATGGAATAAATATGGGTAGAGGAGTAAGACAGGGCTGTTGTCTATAGCCGATCACATTCAATATATATGGAGAGAGGCTAACGCAGGAAGCGTTAGAAGGCATGTGAGATTTCAAAATCGAAGGAAGGATTATAAGAACAGTGAAATATGCGGATAACGAAGTATTTGGAAGGATCATAACGAGAGAAACCAAATGTACCGATTAAATCAGGACTAGAATAACGAAAGCAAAAGCCACTTTCAGAAGAAACTCCTACTGACGGGGAATATAAAGGAGGATATCCGCAAGAAGTTGATAAAGTGCTATGTATGGAGTATAGCTTTGTATGAGGCAGAAACATGGACGATAAGGAAAAATGATATAAAATACTTGGAAAGCTTCGAATTGTGGACATGGAGAAGAATGCTGAAGATAAAATGGACAGATATGGTGAAAAACGAGGAAGTATTATGAAGAATAGAAGAGAAGCAAACGATTATACAGACTATCAGAAAGAGGAAGACGAACTGTATTGGGCATTACCTGAGGAGAGAGAGCATGATTAAAGAAGTGCTAGAAGGAAAACTGGATGAAAAAAGAGAAAGAGGTAGGAAAGGTTTCAGCTGGTAAACGACTTGAAAGAGAAAGAGAGACATGAAGAAAACTGCGGAAAATAAGAGTATATGGAGAACCAACTTTCACCATGAATAATCACGGACCTGTCCACAGACAGACTACCTATGATGATGAATTATATTGGCTTTCTCCACAACAGTATAGGAGAAAGTAGTTTTCACTAAAAATATCAAATTTGAGATTTCAATGGAAATACACATTTTAAAGTCCCATGAGTATGTTTTCACTCTTTCCTCAATGGCTGTGTGATAAGAATTTTGTGGGCACTCGAACTCAAATACTAAAAATCAAATCAACATGAAACTTTATAGTATTTAAGATTTTTATTGAAAAATCAAGTTCTGAGTAGTTTTTTTTACTAAAATTGGTCAACCAGAAGTGGAGGTTTACTCTTGTCATTATTCCAGGTATTTCCTTTACGACAATGGAAATATTGTTATCAACAACGTAGAAAATACAATTTTCAACAAGTTTTGTTGGAAACATTTTACCATGAAATGGATTAAGATATATTTTATCTCTATGAATTTGTTAAGTAATACCTTTGTTTTCATTGCTATGATTCAATTTAATTGTTGATAGTGATGCCTATGCTGCTAAGGGTAATTTTAATTAGGATCAAAATTATCCAAATATCATCTAGCATCATATTTTGTAAATACATTTTCTTATAAATATTGGGTGATTCTTGCCACACTAGTAATTTTAATTGTGCATCGATATTTTGTTATCTGTAGCAACAGGCAACACTTATATTTATTATCATTACTCTCTATGGAGAAAGCCATACTGCACATTTTTCCCTGCCCTCGGGACTTAGTCCACAGTACCGAGGTATGTCGATCAACAAAGCCCGCCGAGAGAAACCAAGCCCGAACTAATCGCTCCTCCGCTGGACGCTCCTCCGCTGAGATGCCGTGGACTTTTCTGGGTGTCTAAATATATACCCTCCAGTCCCCTTCCAGCTCAACGAACTTTAAGACTGGAACCACAAATCCAAATACTCCCCTTCAAATGTTTGCCAATCACGACTCACCACTTCAAAATTCCAGAGTCACCTGTGAATCCCTCCCCTCTTTCCCTGGAACTCAGTTCGAGGCAGTGATCAGGCTATCGCTTTCTCGGACTCTCTTCCTAACCGCAGCAGGAGAACAACCACTCACTTCGCATAGCCAACTGTTATTGCTTCACATTTTCTTATAAATATTGAGTGATTCTTGCCACACTAGTAATTTTAATTGTGCATCGATATTTTGTTATCTGTAGCAACAGGCAACACTTATGTTTATTATCATTACTCTCTATGGAGAAAGCCGTACTGCACACAAATTTTTTTAATTTATAGATTTTGCTTTTTCTAATGAATTCATTTAATATTTTTTATTCAATTTTTAAAAACAAAATTCTGTGTCAATTTTTGTTTATTTATAATACCAAAAAATTCTATTACCCGCATGAAAATACAAAAAATTTGGACTCAGAATATTATAAAGTCAAATGACTTGAAGAGAAAGGACACTTAGGAAGTATACAGACCTGGCTTTTACATAAATAACTTTCATGTTGCAGTTAGGCCAGGACTAGTTAATTTTTCTTTAAGGTTCACCATGCTATGGCTATTCCTTTAATAAAACTGAAATAACATCTCTCTATGACTGAACATATGCAATTTGACAGTAAATTTATCAAGGAATTGTACAATAATATATAAATTGATTCCATTACAAATTGTTACTCTTTATTTAATCTTCTTAAAAAGATTACCTGAAAAAAATAGCTAAAAATGTAGTTATGCCAAATTTTGCATTAAAAAAACTTTTATCAACGACAGCACCTGGATGATTTAATGGGAACTAACTTGAGCATGATATGTGAAAATAATTCCTCTTCGTACTCTCTCAAAAACTCATAAATCACCAATCCTGTTCTCTAACAGTTCACCCAAGTAATAAATAAAGCATCGAAACGGATGCTTATATATGTGCTAGGTTTTGCTTCACAACAGCAATTCTACCCAGTCAAATATATGACCATCTACAATAAATAGGTCTTCGAACCACGTAACAGTTAAATAGCACCAATATGTGAGATTTACTCTCCTGGATGCATTGTGAATTCCTGGAACCTGTAGAGGAAAAACAATGATTAGATTTCTTGTTTTTTTAAATTATCTACTGGGAAGGACCAAATGCAGAACAATATGTATACACTAAGTTGACTCAAGGTATTTAGTTTCTTGTTCTTCAAATCCAGTAAATGGCAACTGTGGCTAATTATATAAGCCACAAATTAGTGAAATATGATGGTCAAACAGCAAAATTAGTCACAAAAGATTTTCCTCAAAAGGAATGAAAATGGCAAAGACTTCATGTTTTATCTTTACCATAAGTTCTTTATTAACAAAAGAATGTTTGTTGAGTGGGGCAGGGCAGGACAACAAAATATGAACTAATTCAACCAAATATTTTTCTCTTAAACAGGAAATCACCTTATATTCAGAGTCATCTTTCTTTCAGGTAAAAAAAGAACTATATTACCTTCAGCAAGAATAGCAAATACTAGGAGGCACATATAAAAGTGTTTAAAATTTGATTAAATAAGCCCGGTTACCTTAATCAGGCAGCAACAATTCAACAAAATGGAAGAATAAACATCTTTTAGCTGCAATCCTCACGATCTTCTCATTGTCAGCATTGTGTTGATTTCCCATATAATACGCCGTAAGTGGTCAATAATTTCTTTGAGATGTCTATTTTTCAAAATGACTTGCTGTAATCAAATAAGAAGATCATCTAATAAAGTGTTGCATATAAGCCATGACACTCAATTTGAATGAATGACACAAAGTGACTAGTATAGAAAAGCACATTATTATAATTTCACCCGAGCAGCAGAGGTACTGAGGAAGTGACACTGAATGTGTCTGAGAGTCTAAAACAGGTCTCTCTAACGTTTTAATGTCAGTGGGCGACTTCAACAAAATAATTTCAAGGCATACATTGTATTTTAACATTTCAACAGATTAATATTGTCAAAAAATGATATGTATCTAAACAAAAATATTCTTAAGGAAAAACAAGTCATTTATTTTTAAAAATCCTTCTGTGAAATCTGATATTGAATTTTATCAGCTAGCTTGGTTTATGAAGGAACATATTTCGACAAAGTTATTCTCATACTGTCATTCAAACATATGTCCATCAGAATTGACCTGATACTTGATTTTTTTTATTTTCATGTTTTAAAATTCAGATTCACTTAAATAAGTTGAACCAAAAGAAATTCAGTGCAAAAGAGGCATATTTTAGAATTGGTACTTCTTAATAAGAACAAACTTTGTTTGTGATGGTCCTGATTTCAACGGAATGTCTGTTCTCAGTTCAACAATTTGTATTTCTAACCAAGCATTAGCTTGCTTGAAAACCCTAGAAATTTGACTGGTGAAATCACTAACATCAGCATCTTGAAAATGATTTTCAATGAATATCAATGACAATTTTATTCAACAAAAGTGAGAAAATCTTTTTTCAAAGGCATTCAATAATTTATCAAGGCATTCAACACTCAAAATCAGTTCAAATAATACACAGTCTGCCCTCTTTTGAAGGAAGTGGGCAAATATACCTCTGCAGAGCTGACTCATACATAGGTAGTACTTCTTCATAAGAGCATAAACCAATCCCAATATTTCAGCAATACAGTGAAACCCCAATTTAAGTCTCTTCCATTAAACATTATCCCGCATTTAATGTTTATTTTTTGCAGTTCCATCAAACACCCCACTTAAGCAATTATTATTTTCCTTGAATTAATTCATCTTGATTTAGTGTAATAAATTTTTGATCAATGCATTAAAAATCTACCTCGATTTAATGCAACTTAGCAGTTACTACTGCATTCCTACGGCTATGACCACATGAGTGTTTTTTAACATGAGTTCAGATGGGAAAAAAACGAGCATTGGATCCAATGTAAACAGTGTTACATTTTCTGTTCGAGTAAACAAATTCTGCAAATCTGGGTCACTTAATCTGAATTTCAGGAATCCTGAAAACAAAACGATGCTTGCATGAAACACCCGGGCATGTGAACGATTTTTTGCAGTTCGACTGCCAAGTTTTTTTTTAAAGTTAAGTTATTACTCTCAAATTGGGGTTTCACTGTATTTCACCAGAACACAAATCATGTTTCAAATAGTGGTTGAACTAATTCAAGTATGTAGCAGATTATTTTATAATTGTGAGAAATAACTACAAATGGAAAAATTTTAATGCCTGGCAGGATGAAGAAATTGCCTGTTAAATAAAAATAAATAAACCAATAGGTTATAAATAAAAATAGATCAGATTACCTCCATTGTTTCTTTATTCTCCTCACACACCAGTCTATAAGATTCTGAAGTCTTTTTCTCATCTGACTTCATATCCCATTCTTCCTTCAATGGAATTAAACTCTGAAAAAGAATAAGCACATAACACAAAATAAAATATGAGAGAATTTAACTTCACTACCATAAATGGGATCTAGACAAAGGCCAGACAAACAAAGGGCCTACAACCAAAAAGCTGAAAATATATTTTTACTATAATTTATTTAAATTATCAATTATAAGTACCGTATCTGCCCGAATACAAGCCGATGTTTTTTGTCAAAATTTATCATGAAAAAATCACCCCTTGGCTTAAATGCGAGTCCGAGGAAAATTTGGGTTATGGTTAAATATGATGTCTCTCATTGCCTTCGCGTTCAAATGATAGTACTATATTTTTCGTGAAGTAAATATTTGACCTAGGATGAATATATATATAAATATCTTGGCGAGATCGCTTGAGTAAATAGACGATAACGTAAAATGTGTTGACGGATTTGAACGCTCAACTGTTTGAATTTCGGTAAAACTTGACATGGAAAGTGTATAATTATAAAAATGCAGTTTCTTAAGGCAATATATATGCTAATTTCATTGGAAATAGACTTGGATGAAAAAATATCTTGGCAAGATCGCTGTTACTATATTTGACCTTTTGTGAAAATGAAGATAAATAAAATTATTGCCACTGAATGTGGAACATTATTCAGCAACGCAAAATTATTAATTGGAGTAATATTTCAAAATGTCAACAACTAAACCACTTCCCCCACATTTCTTCGATCTCGAATAATGTATTCTAAGATGTGCATGAATGCCCGGCACACTTCAGCATAAAATCTACGAAATTTACGTTTTTGCCAAAAAAATTGTGGAAATTTTTGGGGGGTTGGCTTAAATCCGGGGTCGGCTTCTATTCGGGCAGATACGGTATTTTCCTGGGGGTTCAATGCTTTGAAGTAATTCAGTTTGATACCAGCTAGTCATTCAAGAATTAAAATTGAACAAACAAAGTCTAACTTGAGTTTTGAATTGTTTGTTTATATTGACCTATTGCTGCAAATTTTGGTTAAATATTTCAGGATAGGTTGAGTGACTTGGGGTTTTGTGGGCCCTCTAGCTCTTGTTGGCCCACTAACAAGAGAGGAAAGATGCATACATACATGCAAGGTATAGGCATTATTTAGAAATTATGTAATCATTGCAAGGAAAGAATAACATCATTGGTTTAGTATAATGTCTAAACTATATATCAGAAGCAATTTAAAGGAAATACTGAATTTTTGATTTACCGGTATACACCTATCCCTTGATTTACATGGTACTTTATGTACATGGTTTCGGTTTTAAACGGTCAATAAAATGCGACCACCCTTGATTTATACTGGATCTCATAGCCAAATTAAAAATATCCTCTCCTTTAATTCCTAATGTAATACTTACTAATACGAGGTCACAAAAAAGTTCAACAATTACAATATAATTAAAAAGTTTGCATAATTACCATATTTGTTAATGTTTATATTACTGCTTTACGTTTTGATTCTATTCAAGAGAAAGGTTCAATTATCTGTGTGTGTGTGCCTGCATGAAGGTTTCTCAAGACTGAAATAACAAGTTTCTCATTTGAAAAGCCAATGATATTGTTTGCAGGGGTTACGTTCCTGAAAATCCATAATGCGCAAATAAAATAGTACATGTATGAAAAAATAGGGTTACGTTTCTTGCAGCTGGTTGAAGATTTATATTGTTCCAAAGATATCGTAGATGGGAAACCTTTTTGAGCCTGCATGTCCAAAAATGGGGAAAAAACTAAAATTTTCGCATACCACTGAATTTATCTATTTATTTATTGGATTTTTATTAGTCTTTTACATAAACCTGTGATTTGTAAGCTGTAATATAAGTGGTTGACACTAAAAAAATAAGTAAGATTTGGTAAACATACAAATTATTTGATATTAAAAAACACTAAAACAATAATAAAAATAACGTAGAATTATATAGTGCAAAAAGGCAGTGTAATTGCAAAAACAAAATAAAAACAAACATTCCTGGTGTTACAAAAATAAAAGTTTCTACTCTATCGTTACTTCTGAGTTCAAATTCTTTATAAATTTATTTTTTAATTTAAGTTGAACGTTCACATATTTAATGTTTATAAAGTAGAGCACCGATTACAGTTTTACAAAAAAATAAAAAAGTAATTTTTCTTAACAAATAATATGTGATTCTTATAGAGCGTGTGATGCTGAATCCGAATCTGTGCTCAGAATTTTTCTGTCAGACACATATCACGAGTTACATCATTTCAAAGTTTTGAATGGTTTACTATGCATAATCTGGATACTTTAAGTTGTAAATCCACATTTCTATAGAAATAAACACTAAATTTGTTGACTTTAAGGATATATTTCGAATAAGCAAACAAATTATCTAAATTACATAGTAAATTATATATAAATATATGTAAATTTAAAATAAAAATTACAAAAATTTAGCAAGATAGAAGGAAAATTAATATACACTATTTATTTCTTTTATATATTTCTCTAGAATCTCTTGCAAGAGTCCAGCAGTTTCGGCCACCATCGAGGGCATCCACTTTCCTTCAGATCTTTTTTCAGTCGTTGCTATGTCTTTGTGAAATCTTTCACCATGTTCGTCTGATAAGTCACAGCAATTTTCTGGAAAATAGTCCAGATGAGAATGCATAAAATGGACTTTGAGGGACATATTACAACCTAAATCTTTATATGCATTCAACATCTGCTCTACAGTTTCTTTGTAGTCGGTGGATCGATTTCTCCCCAAAAAAATTTCCACCACATTCTAGAATCCCTGTCATACAGGTCTTTCTTTCTCTGTAAGTCTTGCATCAAATTTGGAGTCGAGCATCATTTCTCTGATTTGGGGACCCACAAATATGCCTTCTTTGATCTTCAATGTTGTGAGTCGAGGAAATTTACGATGTAAATACGCTAATCCTTCTCCGCCCTTGTCCACTGTCTTTACAAACTGTTTGATAAGACCCAGTTTAATATGCAAAGATGGTTCGGTTTCGGTTCGGTTCCATTTTGATGCCCTGGTATAGCCATATTTCCCCCAACTAAATTCTCTCAATTACAAATTTATGACTCAGGTAAATTTTTGGTAAATATAAAATGCAGTATAACTAAAGAAAAACCGTGCCTGACAGCACAATTCTGAGTTCAGATTTGGAATCAGCACCATCAAATCCTTCAGAAACAAGCGTTTTTACCCCGGAAAAAATACCCTTGTAAAACAGTGTTATTCATAGTAATTGGGTGAATCGGGACCCGGATAATTGAAAAACACGGATAATCCAAACTGAATACATTTAGTGGAATTTTGTTACAATAATAGAATACATTATTAAAACAAAATGTGAATATAAAGTCAGACTCCAACAATGTGAACCTTTAGGTACCTAAACAAAGAATGACGACAAACTAAAGTTAAAATGTAATTTTAACTCACTCACCCACACTTTTATTCATATGTTGGAGTCATATTCAGAGAATAAAATACTCAAATAATGTAAATGTGTAAATACATCGCCAAAGAACGATGACAAACTAAACTTAAAATGTAACGGGACTGAGAATTAAAGATCAGACTCCAACAATGTAAACATGGAAATAATTCGACTCCCCGAACACGACCACCTCTGCGGATAATTATAATCAGTGCTCTACTGTATTATTATTACATCCAAATTCAAATTTCTGATAAAAAACTACTTGTAAATAAGATTTCAGAAATTTATTTAAAATAAAAATGAAAAATGGATCCTAACACCCAATTTTATATGAAGTTATAGTTTTAATTTATACAGGAACCAATCTACCACATAAATCGAGGGATAGGTGTAATCAGTCGTAGTTAACAGTACAATGCAAAAATTCCAGAAGAGTTTTGGGACCTTTAGTTTAATACTCCAGCATAATAAGATGTTGTGCATACACAAAGCATTGATAGCATATGCACTTACGCATAAAAGTTAAATTTCCATCCATACACTCTTATTAAAGGTAAGATATCTGTAATAGGTAAATGGACTGTTGACAAAAAATGTAATCTTGATAATTTTCTATTATTATCCATTTCTTATCACTTACAAAATGCTATAAGTTCACAAAAGGAGGTTAAAAGTTTTTTTTCATAATTACGGCAGATCTTGTTCATTTCAGTTAATGAATATTGTTTTCATGGACAACAAAGAAAAAAACATGCAAGAAACATTCTAACTTAAAAGTGAATCAGGATAGACATGTAATAGTTTCCAGTGTAACTTTGGTGGAACTTCATGATAAACAAGTTAGGAAAGTGTACATCGTATCACATTTCTTGCAATGAAGTATTTGAAAGAAGTGATATACTCAGAGTTAGATAGAGGGAGGGGCAGCAGGGCCAGTTGGCCAGGGCTCCAGGCACAGAAGGGCCCCCAAAATTTATTCTAAAGGTTATGTGTTCAATATATTAATTCTAATATACTGAACAAATAACCCTGGCGCAAATAAGCACCGCTCAACAGTTAATGGGGAAGGAAGGGTTGGACTATGTAGAAACAGAGAAGAAGATAGAGAAGAGATAAAGAGAGATAGAGATGATTGTTTATCGGCTACCGCTCAAAAATTAAATTTTATTGTCAAATCAGTGGTTTTGTTGCATTTTTGAACAAAGGAAACTAAGAATGGTGACAGGCATTCTCTTATTACTTACCCATCATACTATGTATAGTGGGTAAGTATTGTAATTTTAACAGATCTACAATATCTCAAGAAAGGCTAAATGGGCTATCAATACTTCACATAAATTCTGACGTTGCACAGACAATAGATTTTTCAACGATAATAAAGAAATTTGCAAAAAATAAAGCTTGAAAAGCATTTTAAGAATAATTTTAATTCATTTCAATTCGGGTAATGTTATACAAGTTGTCAAATTATATCTCAAATAAATCTAAATTATATTTAAATTGTGAAGCATTGTAATCGGTAATGTAAATAAGTTCTGTTATATACATTAAAGTTTCTTTTGATAAAATGTGAAAAATTTGTTTTTTAAAAATTTTTTATTGATTTTATTCATATATTTGTATGGCTTTCCGAGTGGAGTGGGGCCCCACATTTGTGACTGGCCCGGGCCCCATCTCACCTCTCTCAGGACCTGGATATACTTATGTGTACAAAAGGGAAATAGCGTTTTAAAGTTCTTTTCTTCATCATAAATAATCCATTTTCTCCTATTCAAAACTATTCCATGCACACGTAAGGAAATTAAACGTTTGTTTGTGAGATAATTTATCTTAGCAACAATGAAGTAACCATGCAAGAAATTTTCTGTTCAACTCGAATGAAGACTTTCTTGTTTGATTTTTTTGATAACAGCTACTTCTATGATAAAAATGTATAGAAAAAGAAATACTCTAATTTACCAGTTCTACAAGTTTTATTCAAAAAATATTTTGATATGAGCAATACTTTATGAGATATGATGGAAAGTTTATTTTTTGTCACCAGTAAAGTGGTACCCCTGATTGGCTTACGTGATTCATTGATGAGATTTTCTTATTATCTTTGACTGTAAGGAATATAAAATTTCATGAAAATATGTTTGGTACAAGCCAAGAATGAACATGCGGACGGACAGACTGACACTAATAGGTGCTTATGCTAAAAGCGAAACGTGCCTAAAAATGAATAAAATGTTGTAATTTCTACATATATTTATTTTCAGACAAACATGGTTTCATTGCAGAACAACATCAAGTGAAAAACCAACTTTTCATTGGATATATATATATATATATATACACAAAAATTTTCATAGATACGAGATTTGGGAAAAAATCTTGAAAATTATTCATCTGTTGGGCAAATAGCAAAATCTACCCAACATGCTGTTTGAACATGAGCTGAACGAAACAAACAGACTCATTCTTTGCATGGAGACCAGTCACGTAAGAAACTGAGCCTGAGACAGGTCCTTCTGGTCTTCAGTCGCCACCCATGGGAGGCTACACACATAAGTTAAACTTGATAAAAAATGTCGACAGTGTACAGGTAGAGTACAGGTTTTAAGTGTTTGATTCATGCTTCTGAGGTACTGAATAAATGGTAAAATATTTAACACAATTAATTTTGAGTGTTATTTTATATAAGCATTATTTAAAAAATACTTTTGACTGGATTGTTGGAATATTATTCCTTCTTAACACATTCGGTGCAGGTGCCGCCGATAGGCGGCACCCAGGTATTTACTTAGGACCGGCCACCGCCTTTTGGCGTCTTCCTTCCTATTCTGTGTAAATATTAAAAAAAACCGTCGTTCTCGAGAAAAATCGTGTTCACCACCCCCGCAGCGAATGTGTTAAACAGTGCCTGGACAGCCCCATTTTTTCATAATACCTTTATTTCTTATGGGGTAAATTCCCCGCATTAAGAGGTTTCGCTTTAAGTTGTTTTTCCGGTCCACGTTAGCCTCAGATAATGGGAACGGGTTGTACTATATGGAAACAACAGACCCAACTCAGAAATTTCAAGTCACATAGTATCAATAAATTAATTAAAAAAGGTTTTTTAGAAAATAACTTTTATATTATGCACTGAAAAGAAAAAAATTAATTTTGATTTATTTATTGATTTTGAGTTCTGTTATATGGTGCAAGATAATTAAAAGTGTAAGGCACCATATAACTTTTACAAAAGTTCTTAATAAAGTTTATTAAATCAACATTGTTGAACAAGAAGGAATTTACTCCACTGAAACTTGTAAATTTTGTTCCTCCTTACCAACAGAACTCACGGTCAATAAATAAAACAAAATTTATTTTTTCTTTTTAGTGCACAATATAAAAGTTATTTTCCAAAAAAAAACTTTTTTTAATTAATTATTTTTTCTTTTTAGTCTCAAGAAATGAAATTTTACGTTGTTCTATGGTTTCTATAAGTAAGAGTGAAGTAAAAAAGTTATTGATAACAATGCAATGGAAACAACAACAAACCAAAACAAACAAATCAAGACAAATTGATCAGCAATCCATAAAGTTTAAAACTCAAACAATCTGCATGAAAAAGTTTAATATATAAAAACAGAAATGGAATATACCACTTACTTCAATGTGTGTGTATTCCATTCCCTGGCAGTTTTCATTGCATTTCTCATATATAAGCCGTAGTCGTTTAAAAAGAAGACGTATGGTTTTCAGTTGCTCTTGGATCTTTGCTTTCTTTTCATTGGCTGCATTTGTACCTTGAGCTGTTCCATTTGGTGGCTATTGGAAAGAAAATTACAATAAAGGCTTTCTGTGGAGATAAGTAAAAAGTTTAAATAATGTTTTATTTACTGCACATATACTTCCCTAATGTAATTTTAATTTCATTTGTAATTTTCAGGATAAAACACATCTACTTTAAAACAAAAATATATATAACTTGTGGAAATGTATCAAACATGTACAGCAGCGCATTATGGTATTTAGGGACCCTGGATGCCGGCACCAAATGGGGGGCCACCAATTTACATTAATGAAATACAAACAAAATAAATAGAAAGATAATTTATATTTATTTTTCATACATAAAAATACTTTCTGTGTTGAGTTGAAACACATATTAATATATATGTTTTCATTGTGATCACAAAATAAGCTTAAAAGAAAGAATGACCTACCGAAGCAGTCAAACAGTCGGCGAAGCAGACTGTTGTCGGGGTTGGGTTACTGCGTAGCAAGAAGCAGAGTGCCCAGTATTCTTTAAAATATTAAAGTATTTTTACACACATTATTCTTTTTACTTTCTCATATATGAAGTATATTGATAAAGTATTGTAAGTGCAAAAATATTCGCTCGAGATTTTGATGGAAATATACATTTTAGGTGTACCTGATTCCGAAAAAGTGGTTTTCGCAATGCTGTCTGTCTGTTTGTGGTGTAGCGATTTTCTCCGTCACCCGCACTTATATGCAGCACTTAACGAAAAGCCGCAGACGAATAAAGCCTGATCGAATAATGCCGGCCATCGTATATCGCCGTCATTTGTATCATCGCCGAAGGGAACGGCTAAACCTCTCATAGTCTTTGCTCGGATCCATAGCAACTCGCCTTATATACTGTGTATATCACCCCTATTTCCCATTTCTCCCCCTTCCTATGGTTATGTAATCTACCAAATGAACTAACAAATACAAAATCCAGGAGACGCCCATTTGAAATAACCGCCTTCCGTCATTCCCTTCCCTCTGCAAAAAAACCCCCTACGGCACGAGAGGATGACACGGGGAATTCCTGGAGTGCGAGAGTTGGAGAGCGGTCAGGTGTTCGACACGGAGCAGCAGAACAGAGAAGATACGAGAGAAGACCGGTCCACGAAAGAGTTTCCTTGTGGACGGATGTGCTGAACTAATTGTGAAGACCAGTTGTAATTACGTATAATCAATTACTACTGATTTAAGTTACGAGACAAGTTTGCATCTCAAGTACGCTGCCTTCTGTTCTTTATAATTTTGTACTAAATATAGCAACTAGTTGGATATTTGTGTGGTGATTTTAATTTGGTCGTCGCAGTGGCACTAGAGCAGCGATTCCCAACGTGGGTGGTACCGCCCCCCAGCGGGTATTTAGGGATTTTGTGGGGGGCGATGGGCATCAAGGTGGTTGCAAATGAGAATTTAAGGAACTGGCATTATGCATTGTAATAGTATGGTATAGATAGACTACGAGAGATCAAAGCTGTTAATTGAAGACTGTAATTCAGCGCAACCTCTTTAATTCGTGTTCCTCAAATCTGGGAACTCCCGTGCTTTGGAACAAATCATGGAGTTTTTCCCAATACCGTCACTCTCACGTTGGTGTGTTTAAATAAAAAACTCAAAAAATTATTTCATGCACATCATATAACAGATAAACTCCCTCTCAGAATAGGATGGCAAAAACTCAAATCTAATCACTTAAATATAATGGCACCAAATTTTAACATTCACCCTTTTTCTCTCTGCCTATTTCCTATCCGAATACATGCCATAAGCAAACAACATTTATTAATCGTAACCTATAATAAAATCAATATAACAGACAATATAAAACACCTCAAAGAATAATTAATTAAAATTAATTAAAATAAATTTATCCATAGTGATCACCTGTAACATGTTTCTTTTGTGATTATGTTAACAAACTTCCTTGTCGAGTTGAATCGAACCCTCTCTTTACACTTCACATTTTGCTTCAAGGCCCATAACTCGTATTAAAAGTTATTAAAACCCCCAAGGTAAGGTATTCGTGAGAAAAGTTAAGTAAGTTAAGATAATTCATTGCAAACTATCACAATTTAGCGCACCTTATAAAAACATTGCGAGCACAACAATCACTTTTATGTGAAATTTTTAGGCTTCGCCTATAAATTCTTTCATGATTGAGCTTGATGAATCAAATAAAATCGGCAGAAGTGGTTATTCCAGATAAGGAAATACAGAATTGAGTTCGCGTGCGATGCGTGCAGTTGGACGCTGAATCACTCAATGCATAAAACCAAAAATGATTGCATAGATTTTTTACCCTTCATTATGGTTAATTCCCATGGTCTGGAAAATTCTATAGTACGGCATAGCCTATTTCCCAAGGGATGCGGACTAAAGATGTTGTACTAATACAAATCTATAGAAGCATAACGTATGGTATTAGTTGGAGCCAGTTTTAGACGACTTGACATTAGAGGCATCTACTGAGTAAACGGCATTTAACACGGCCCCCAATTGCTGCATGTGGCGAACAGGCCATACTCAGGCATATTTTAGCATGATATATGGTTTGCGAATACATTCAGCCTCTGCTTTACGACGATCCGATTAGGGATTGCAATACCCATAAACCTGTTTACCAGTAAATAGCTCAAAAATCGGGTAAAAATTTACCGGTAATTTTGTAATTTTTTACCGGTAATTCGGTAAATTAAAAAAGGTTTTTAATGTATGTTAAAAAAAATAATAATATTCCCGTGTTTGAATGTTTCAATGTTTCTCAAGTCCTGATTCTCTCGGCAGACAATTGTGCATGCGCTGAAGGCTGACGAAATAATCAGTAGTCAAGAAAGTACAGGTGACACTCGATTTATGCCATAGATACATTCTGAGGTTTATGGCATAAATCGAAAATGGCGTAAATTGTAAGCAATTTTCCCGCAGTATTTGATCATGTACAGTGGCGGCTCCTACGAAGTGATTCATTCCTAGATGAACTTTTTAAACCTTAGTAAAATATTTCTTTATGGTTATGTAATGTCAGTAGTTATTTTTCGGTTTTTAATATTATTCCTTGAATATGTTTAATGCAGATAATGCATTATAAACGTTAATATCTTAGCACTAATATCTGTTGATCTTTACAGAAAATGAACTTGAAGTACTCTCTAATACAATATTAGCATTGCAGCCAATAAAAGCTGCTGTAGAAGCACTATGTTCCAAAAATGTAAATTTGTATATTCCTGATGTAACATTAAAATTTATGCTTGATGAACTAACAAATCAAAACACATTTTTAAGCAATGACCTTAAAGAAGCATTGATAGCTCTCATAAAAGAAAGAGGAACAACTTATTCTGATGTTCTACAGTTTCTTTATGATCCAAAGAAATCAATTGATGAAGATTACGGAATTTTCAATAAAACCAGCAAGGCCACAATAACAAAGGTAATTGTAGAGTTACTTGAACGCATTTCTGAAACTGAATCAAGAGTAGTCAACGATTCCAACTCCCAGTCTGAGGATGCACCGACTTCAGTTCCTTCGTCATCAACTGCATTGTGTATGAAGGAAAAACTTCAACTCGCGATAAAGAAAAAAACTGACTCAGCCTATGAAGATTCATCTCAAAAACAAAAAAAAACACAAAAGACCTAACAGAAGTCGTAAGAAAGGAACTAATGTATTTTCAAGAAGAAAAAATAAGAGGAAAATATTTAAAAATGGATTTCGATTTCCTAATGACCAGTCGACCAACAAGTGTTGAATCTGAACGAGCTTTTTCAATGGCTTGGTTTATATGTACTAAAATAAGGTTGCAGTTAGGTGACCATAGTCCCGATAAATTATGTTTTCTGCGAACCTATTTTAACCAAAAAGACATCTAATAAGAAAGACTTTCAAAGTGTTTTGTTTATATTAATATTAAACTTATACTTATTTTTGGAATACAATTTGTTCAAAGTGTTTTGTTTATATTAATATTAAATTTATACTTATGTTTGGAATACAATTTGTTCAAAGTGTTTTTGTTTATATTAATATTAAACTTGTAATTATTTTTGGAATACAATTTAGTTCAGTGTTTTTGTTTATATTAATACATATTAAACTTAAAATTGTTTGGAATAAATGTTTTGAATAGTATTTTTTT
This sequence comes from Uropetala carovei, assembly GCA_036926305.1. NCBI lineage: Eukaryota > Metazoa > Arthropoda > Insecta > Odonata > Petaluridae > Uropetala > Uropetala carovei. Next base: position 2,167,990 of record JAXCHB010000172.1, on the reverse strand, counting down.
ATTTATATAAGTTTTATAGCTGATTTGAATAAAATTTGTCTTCCATTAATATCTACCTATCATTTCTCTTTCAATTTAGCATTTTTTTGAAACTGTATAAATTACCGGTAAACCGATATTTGTGAAAATTTTTACCGAATTACCAGTATATCAAAAGTCGGTAAATTTGCAATCCCTAGATCCGATTTTACGTCGATTTCCACATCAAACCAATAACCCAGTTTTAAGTCGCCGAATCTAGTTTTATGCCACTATGAAATATTGTGTACATTATGTAATAGTTTTTATCTTTTTATGTATTTAAAATGTTTAAATTTTTTTATTAATGTTTAGATAGGTTTACACATATCCGCATTACGACAGTGGCCTGGAAGCTAAACTGTTGTAAAACCAGGGGCTGACTGTAGTTTTTTAGCTGTGTAGGGCAGTATTCATTAAGGGGTTGGTGGCAAATATTTTTCAGCTAAAAGGGGGCGTTGGGCTGAAAAAGGTTGGGAACCACTGCACTAGAGCATAAACGGTAGAGTGAAAATGAATGTAATCTTGTACTTAGGCATTTTATCATACAGAATAGAAGCCATGAAGAAATGGTTGACATTGCACAATAATTAAGGGCAGTTTATTCTAAGCAATTTTAACAAAAATTAGATTTTCTCAAAAACGGCTCCAACGATTTTGATCACATTTTGTACAGTTACTTGAGTTTATGTCTGCAATAATACCATATTTACTTGTGTAATACCTGCACATTTTTCCCTAAACTGGACCCAGAAAAAGGGGGTGCAGCGATTAAACGAGATATGCCCCTTCACCTTTAGATGGTAGGCCACCCGCAAAACACATGTCGTGTTTCGTGGCAAAGAATGAATCCAATGTGTTCCCTGGAAGGTGCCGTACACCGCGGATTTTGTCTTTAATTTTATGTGATTCATGCTTAAATTTGAAGAACACAACAGCAACAGGCAGGCTGAAACGCGCTCTGCTCTCCGAGGTGCTTGCAGCATGGCATGGCATAAGTGAAGAAACTGTGATCAAAGGCTTTAAAGTGACTGGAATTTCAAATCCATTGGATGGTACTGAGGACCATTACTTATAGGGTGATTATGTTGCAGATGAAGACCAGATCAGTGATTAGGTATTAGAAAAAAACGAATGTGGAATTCCTAAAGAAGCCCTTGAAATGCGAGATGAATAAATTCTTTGTTTAAAAATTTGGGATTTTACGATATTTCTTGTTTTCATTGTAATTTTTACAGGTATTTACATACAATTTAATAATCGAAAGATAATGAGACTGCATGGAGCCTTAAGACCTAAATCGATTTATAATTTAAGAAAAAATCAAAAATCTTTCTATTGGATGTTGGGATTTAGTTTGTGCAAATAATTTTTAAGTTTTATTTTATGAAAGACGTACTCTTTTCAGTGATGGTAGCATATCCGTCGTGATTCCGAACATTTAACAAAAATAAAGCATGTACACTGTATAGTGACTCAAAACGGAACCTTTTGGCAATATTTATGCACTGGCCTTCAAAATATGCTTCCGACTTCTTTCCTTATCTCCTATAATAAAACGCTTAATATCTTTGTCGGTGTGTCTCCATACAGCCTCATCAGTTAGTTATAAATATCTCAACATATCTCGGCCATTTCTTCAGCCAGTCCAGCCAAATTCGGTAGGATTTCTATGAATACGTTCAAAAAGCGAATGCTATAAAAAAATTTTCATATAAGTCCCAGGTTCGACGCCAGGAGGTTTTACATTCCATATGAATCTCACATCTCGGCCCATAAGTTTACATGCTAAAATTTAATTTTTGACGTGCAGTTTTACTCTTTTGGAAATTAAAATTAGAAAGAATTGACCTATGACCTTCAAATTAGGACCATTTTAAAGAAAAATAAACGGGCCATTTAATTTTGTTCATCTTTTCTCACCTAAAAGGTAAAACTTTAGCAAATTTTACATTTAAATTTGCCGATGTAAGAAAAATCGTTCATTTTCATCAATGATCGCCTTGGAAATGGGCATTGTTGTTTCAAGCCATATATTCTCATATAAACCTATATTTGTTTATGTAAATTGGATGGATAAATGCGGTAAATTACATATTTTAAAACATGCTAATGTTTGAAATAATTCGACGATGTTTTAAGGTGCCTTCGTTGTCTTATCGAAGTCTTTCTGCATATTAAAGGCGGTTGCTTGTGCTGTGCTTTCGCATTATCTGAATAGAACAGATACATATTATGAAAATAATTTTTTTTGTGCTGTTTATTTTTAATTCGCGTCAATCCAATTACAGGGTAACCAACCAAACAACGATTACATTGTTATCTAAATAAATATGGTATATGTGCTGAATGCGCGTGTATTGAGATATCTATTGAGATTGCTCTTAACTGCTGTTTGGGAGAATTGAACGACTGATTGTGATTACTTACTAAATATTGCTTTTCACATGGAAGCTGTATGTAGCCATAACTAGGACACGTGACACACATAATTTGAAATTTTGGGCTAAGGATAAAGATAATCAAGGGCAACTGCTGTTAAATGAAAGAGTATATACAAGGAACGTCGTTATAAGAGAGCTACTGAATAGCTAAAATAATATTATTGAGGTATAAGACTGTTTTCCTCTTAATTTTTTAAAAGTATTCCTTTGTTTTCATTTGTAGCCCTTTCCAATCTCATTCAAATATTATAATTTTATCATTTTTTTGTTGGTTTTATTTTGATATTGTTTGTTTTCAAAGACCATTTTAAACGGGCTCATTCATCTAGTCATTATAATAAAAAGCAATTCTCTGTCTATAACGCTAACTTAAACGCTAATAACTCGAGAAGTAATGAAGACAGAAACTCGAAATTTGGCAGGGATGCTTGATTAACACTTTTTCAGGTGATGACGAATTTAAAGCGCGAAAAAATTCCTTGGTTCGACTCCAATGGAGGCATTTCCATCTCCCATTACTTAACATGTAAAATGCGATTTTTCGACATGCAGGCTTTTATTCATTTGGAAATTAAAATTAGAAGGAATTAACGTACGGCCTTCGAATTTGAACCATTTTGAAGAAAAAATTATAAATTTTCTTATTCTGTTCATCTTTTTTCGCCCACAGTTCGAAATATCCCATGTTAAATGTTTAATTTACATATTTTATGGAAATCTTGCCATTTTAACGGAATTTTGCCATGGTGACTAATTATATTGTTAACCTCAAAATCCTATTCTTAAATCAATCCTTATGGGTGTAAGCGTGCTTTGAATGTTTTTAATACAAGATAGGGAGGGAGAGAGAGGGATTGTAACGGAGGGGGAGAGAGGGAGGGAGGGAGAGGGAGGGAGGGAGAGGGAGGGAGAGAGAGGGAGAGAGAGGGAGAGAGGGAGGGAGAGAGGGAGAGGGAGGGAGAGAGAGGGAGGGAGGTAAGGTTAACTAAAGATATCCCATCATATTGATGGGCAATTATGCTATATGGATATAAATGTGCTTTGAATGCTTTTAATACGAGAGGGGGGAGAGGTAGAGGGGGGAGCGAGAGGGAGGGGGAAAGAGAAGAAGGGGAGAGAGGGAGAAGGGGAGAAATGAGGAGGATGGAAAGGGTGTAAGATGAGGGAAGGGGAGAGAGGGGGGAGGGGGAGAGGGAGGGAAAGAGAGGCAACTATTTTAAGTTTAACTAAAGATAGCCCGTCAACAACAGAATATTCACTAGAAATGTTGTATATGGCAAAATATTTCATATGTAAAAGTGTGATATTAATTATTTTAAATGAAAATAATAATAATCTATCTATCTATAATTCTTCCGTTGATATTTCAACGGGCATTACACTAGTAATATAATATTGGTGAATGTCAATTTTTCATGATTGATTGCATTAGAATAGGCATTAAAAGTTGTTTTAATATTTATGTCTTAAATACGTGATTTTTGTCGCTTATGGATCATTCGACTCGACTTTAGATACATTAGTTTACCGATGTTGCCGTTAAATAACAAAATTGGAATTTTTCAAGTGCGGGCATTACACGAATACCTTTTTCCAAAAACAGGGGTGTGGGTATTACTCAAATAAATACGGTACTACATAGTTCATATTTCTCAAAAAATAAATATAAAGGTAGTTTATTCTAGACATCTTTAAGAACAATTTAATTTTCTCATAAACGGCTCCGATTTTGATCAAATTTCGTATACAGTAAAACTCGTTTAATACATATTTGAGGGGACCGACTCATTGCTTCGTTATAAGCGTGACTACATTATATACGAGAAACATGGTTTTTGGCCTATACATCCCATATAACACGTATACACATACAGTAAAAGCTGTGCTATCCGGCTATTTAGAACCGGCCAGCCTTACATACAGGCAATTACACAAATACAATTCATTTTGTATTTCATTTTCTTTTTTTATGAATTTTTGTATGAATTGTATGTGTGTAATACCACAACTTCCACTTTAAAATTTCTTAAAATATAAGATGTATATATTACGTATTTACTCTGTATACTTCTGTGGCTGCCAAGTAAGCATGGCGTTTTTGGTTACGTAAGCCGTTTGAATTGTCTAGATGTTTTGGTGTACTTCTACAATTTCCAGTTTTATCGCTTTTTATTATTTAAAAAATTACCCATCCATTGAATATGGCATCAAAATAAATACCTAAAAGCAAGGAACAGGAGAGAAAAGGTTGGTTTAACGCTAACACAAAAGCTGGAGCTGATCAAACGAATTGAAAAAGGAAAAAATAGTGTAGCCATAGCAAAAGAATTCATCATCGGATCTTCCACGCTCTACGATATCAAGGCTCATAAGACTAAATGAAATTTGTGTCATCTTCTGAGACGAGTAAATCAATTAATAAACATCATACACCTCATAAGCCAAAAATGGAGGAACTGGATAAAATATTATATGACTGGTTTTCACAGAAATGTTCAGAAGAATTAAATAATTTCATCCTTTTCTAATAGAGCAAATAAAGATAAATAAGAAAGATATAATCCAATAAATTCAATTTTGCGAACAGGTTCACTGCCGTAATCCCCAAACTTCCCGGACGCCCTAAACTTTTCAATAGTCTTTTTGTTTTGCATGTAAGCGTAGCAACGTATTAAATAAGAATGGATAAATAGTGTCTATATCTAACTGCGTGTGGAAGAATTAAAATGGAAAATGCAAACCCCATGCATAGTTATGTTTGTGGAGTACGATAGTGAATCTAAGCCCAATTTTGTTTGATTATTGCTAAATTTGCGATGTCGAAATAAAAAATCGCTCCCCTAATCGGATATTTCTCCTAATCGGCTTTCCACAGTCCCCAAGATAGTCGGATAACATAGCTTTTACTGTATTTGCAGTGAGTCGACTTCAATGCCGTACTTACATATGCAAAGAGATGCTTATCAACTTCGTGGCATGTAAAATGTTCGACTGCTATTACATACGATTTTTTAAATGGTCAATTCAGATTGCACTGGAATTGTGATTTTTCTCATGAGATTTGGGAATTTTTTAAAAAAGCAGCCCATAGGGTAATGCGCCACTGAACATGTAATCTTTCAACCATTGCAAAGAAAATGATAAAAAGATTTAATATTTGCACAATACCTGTATTGTTTTGAGAGTTTGAAAAACTTCTTGGGTACGTGACACAATGTCTTGAACTGTTTCTTGCCCCCAGCGGCACAGAGAAGCTGTGTTGAATTCTTTTGACTGAGCTGGTGCAACACCTGGCTGTTGAGGAGGCTGTTGTTGTTGCTGTTGTTGCATCTGATTTGGATGATACTGTTGATGATGGTTGTTCTGATTTTGTTGATGATGATGCTATTAACGTAAATGGAGAATAAAATGAGAAATTAAAGCCTCTTTAAATTCAAACACTGATTAATTCTTGTATCCAACATTTAATCAACCTTTTACACAAATCACCGTTTCCTTATAAGAATACAAAAATATTAAAATCATGATATTTAATATAATATTAATGAACCCTATTGTAAGTATGGCAGTAGAGGTGCCCAACCTACAGCCCACAGGCTGTTTGCAGCCCCCAAAGGGTTTTTGTGTGGCCCGCAAAGCCATGATGAATAAGTAATCCAAAAAATTTTATACAAATTGGCGGATTTCTATGAAAATTTTGATAATAAAACTTTTAATATAAAAACCTCATTTTAGATTTGATTTTCACTTGAATGGCACCTCAGCATGTATAGGCAACTTCTGATTTAAAATATACTGTATTTAATTGATTGTAAGCCGGCTTTTATTTTTACTTTTTTACCTCCTTAAAAATTGCCACTCGGCTTAGAATCGGACCTTAAAAATCACCAAACAAAAAAGTCAAGTAATCTATGCATTAGTGCCTGTAGTTACATTATAACTCTAGATATGTGTATTAATATATAATTATACAATCTACTTTAAATGTATGTAAAAAGAATCACAATAATTGAATAGAAATAAATAAATGTTTCCATAAATTCACTTGCGAGCCATCTCTGGTACGTGCATAATTTTTGGATTCCCCGAGCCGTAATTTCCTCGTGCTTTTGCAAGCGTAAATTTTCGTCATTTACTTTGGCAAGTTTTTCAGTTTTTTTAATAATCCCATAATGGGATGAACTGAACTGGGATATTTTTGTTACGAGATTAAAAATTTGAGACATAACCAGGACAAATTACATTTTAGTAAAAATTGTATTGAATGCTTGAATATAACATAATTTGTGTTGCTGTAATTTTAGTTGATACCTTACGAATTGAAAAAACCAGGGCATACATACTTTTTTGTGACAAATCATGGAAAAACACCCAACATGGAATTTTCCTTGTGTGCCCTTGTGAAAAGTGGGGGTCAGCTTACGACCGATGTCGGCAAGAAAATGAAAAACTTTTGGGTGCCCAATTTTTAGCATATATAAATGTCCAGGCATTGAAATGTTAATGATACCTATGTTTATAACAATTACAAATGCACAGAAAACCTGAGACTAAAAATGCCAGTAACTCTAGTAACTATTTTTGAAATGTTAAAAATTCAAAAAAACTCGGATATAAATATGAAATATTAAAAATATGAATTAGATGATAACATAAACGGTGATAAGAATAAATTTAAATTCATTTCCCTGTCAAATAGTTCAAACATACATATTCATATATTTATTGTTATCTATTATCTGTTGTTTAAGCAATTGTTAGTTTTAAAATCCAAATTCTATTTATTTATTTCTGTTTTACTTAATAATGAGGCTGTCTACGGAAGGTTTTGCCGGGTTTCCCTTCCATCTTAGAGCAAATGCCAGACATAAAGCTACCCCCGGAAGAAACTAAATGAAAAGGTGCTACCATATGGTTGAACAATGAATTATTATCTTGCCACCTGAACCGACCCTAAAGAGGGCATCTGCCTATAACAGGGCTTCCTCGGTCAGGCCCATGTATAAATGAAATCCAAATGTAAAAACTCCTCTGTTAAAAAAAAATGAAATGTATGGGTTTACCAGGAAATAAATACCTTCAAAATTGAATTCAAATAGTAAAAATCTTACTTCAAAGTCTCAATTATAAGGTACTAGCTGAGATGCCCGGCTTCGCTTGGGAAAGTTTTCTTTTAAGTAGCAAACAATTTTTATTGCTTGAGGCAAACGTTCCTCATTCTTTAATTATGCAAGCGATGCTTGCATTAATATTTACTATTTTATGTAATGTATTGTAAAGTTTTTACCATTAATATAATTATGCATTAACGTCTTACTTAATATTCACATGGATAGATGCACTGAAGCCTTTAAAGCAGCAGTAAAATTATGTGGATTACGTCAATACTACTAGCCAAAATGTAAACAATAAACATCTTGGTTACCGAACAACTGTAAGTAGATGTATCGATTTATGCTGCGATAAATCTTTCAATGTTAATGGTAAAATGTTCTAATATTCCTTAAAAATCATTTGACTCATTTCAAAAGTATTCATAGACTATATTTAGGCATGAATCCATTTGTACCCTTTCTTGGAGTTAGCTATCCTTCCTCTACGGTGTGCCATGGGATGGATATCTCTAACTTTGAAGAGGACAACAATTAAGAAATTTAGCTTTGTTGCCGCCTGGAAAAGTCATCTAAACCGATAAATTTTGCGCTTAAAGGAAAATTTTAAGCAAATTAGCATGTAATATGACAAAATATGAACAGAATTAAAATATTGTCTTTTGTGCATAAAATAAGCCATTTCCCATGATTGTCAGTTAATATCTAGTTATATTTATATCCACATCAGTGAAGGGCTGCATGGCATTTTGGGGTTTCTCCACACCATTTCCCATGCATTCTTATGGAAATAGTCTTTTGTTGACCCCATGGGGAATCTGAGACTCCACGGTCTGTAAACCTAGACCAAGTTCTTCCTTTGGTCCATGGGATGGCCAATGAAACTTTTTAATTCGATAGCTTAAACGGTGTAAAAACATATAAAGAACATGCACACACACACTAAAATATTTATAAGATTTATAAATGTTAAAAAGCACAGTTCTGCACATCTGATTCCTGCCAATTGAATTGAACTCAGGCCTTTGTTTTACACAGCAAATGGTCATGTGGTGACAATCTAACCAAAACTGAAAGAATTTTTAAAATTTATATATTGATACCGTATATACTCGTGTATAACGCACACTCATACCTTTTGCAAAAAAATTCCAACTTTTTCTTATACCATATCTATAATGCGCACCCTTGATGTTTGTGAGGTATAAGAACAAAACTATATTGTCATGTTAAGTATTAACTAGAGCAGGGGTCGCCAACCTTTTCTACTTTTGGTAATAATTGAAGGGTCATGGGCACCTAAAAAGATGCATTTATTAAGGATTTTTACATTTAAAGATATAAATTTGAAAATACAATATATGCTACCATACATACATATTATTATATAATTAAACTTATTTAAAAGATAATTTAATTAAAATTAATGTGAAATTTAGCACTGCACTTCTTCGGTTATCAAATGAAAATCTGGATTCACTGGTGAAAAAAGTAGGGAAGAGAAAAACACTTGTGTTAGGCTGGGAATTGAATGAAAGATATCGGTTTATGTTTGCACAAAAGAAAAAATGTTTGGTAGAAGATGTGGAGGGACATCAGACACTTTCGGCTGGGTGTGGAAATATCGACTGTTTACATATCTATGCTGACTGTAGTGGCCTTTCTTAAGAGAAAAGAGGTGGTCTGTTAAGGCAGGTATACTGCAGTTCACTATGGCGATTTTATCTTCTATACCAGGGGTGCTTAAGACGTTGATCGCCAACTCGTTTTAGGTAGATCTCTGAAACTTTTCTGCCCTGCTCAAAAGAATTTGTAAGAGTGAAAATGGACGGTCGATCACCATGTAAGTGGATATTGATAAGTATCTCCAAACTTTAAATCCTGAAGCCAAAATGACATTTAATTAAATATCACATTTCAAAAACCACCCCCCTCCCCCCACTCACTTGAAATAATTTTTAACAGTGAAGTTGGACGTAAGTGGGAAATGATAAGTAGCTCCCAAGCTTGTAAAGTCTGAGCATCCCTGTTCTATACAAATAAGGTATAAGAGTAATTTGTTCCATTTTCTGTGCATTACAACTTTTAGGTACGAGTATTTTTCCTGTGGGCACATTAAAACCCTTCCGCGGGCACCTAGGTGCCTGCAGACATATGGTTGGTGACCACTGAACTAGAGTACCATAAATAAATATGTTAATGCATTAAATTATAACGTTAACAATTTTAAAACGAATAATAAAAAAAAATTGTGGAATTTAAGAGTTATTATTTTCTTTAGAAATACGAGTATCAATTATCACAAAGTTAAGCTAAATTCCTTGGATTTTTTAAATCTTAAAACGCTTGGACTTGCCCATAAGTATTATGTTCAATAAGCTCCATATCATGTTTTAGAGAGACATCATCAATAACGAAAATGATTCAGTTGAGATGGCAGCAAATTAATACAGTAAGTTGGCCAAACTGATGCCGCATAGAAAACCACAGCACCACTGCTGCCAACCCTTTTAAATCAGACAAAAATGGATCTATAAAATAGATAGTTTTGATTTATAGAGGATTTTGGTTCTCTCTTTCCTATCTCATTCTAAAACTGATTAATAGAAGGAACAACGCAAAAATGTAACAAACAAATCTAAAAACAGGAAACGAGACAGATAAGATTAAGTTCATACACGTCATTCTATGGGTTTTAAATTACTAACATTGTAAACTGTACATACTAGAATCATTAACTACAAAAATTATTTCAATTTGCCTATTCTATGTTTCTTTGTTTACGATGCATGTTTTGCGGGAAGTCTATCTGGCAAATTTGCAAAAATTACAGCGATCAGCTGATGAGTTAGTGAAATGTGGAATATTTGGACAGGATGGAATTATAACTGTATAGAAGCATTTGGTATATAATTAATATATGTATAACATGGATTATCTATAATTATTGTGGATTTTCCCTTAAATCACCTAAAAAGCAAAAATCTGATATGAGGTAGGTTCACTTTAATTTCCGATTTTAAGTGCACAAAAGTGTTACCCATGTATAATGTACACCCCTACTTTATGACCTGAAAATTTGGTCGTCAAACTGCACGTTATACATGAGTATACACGATAATTATTAATAGGATAGGTGGATAATGAAAGTACACCCACTCCCCGCTTTAAAGCTGTCCCGATTAGCGCTGTTCCACGTTAACGCTGAAAATAATTTAATACAATGTTCCAAATTGCCTCGCGCGTTTTACATTAACACTCTTCCAAATTTCTGGTATAATTTGCAAAGCCCACTGTGCAGTGCCTCTACAACACAGAACATATCAGTAGTCTTTGCAGTTGCTTGATGGTTCTGTGTACACTTGCCGATATTTTTGTTGGTCAAAATATAAAGTGAACTTTGTTTTAAATCTATTTTCCCCTTAAAGAAAAAGACCAACAGTCAGAGAAGAAAAAGAGGAAAAGCTTGACTCTTGAGGTTAAATTAGAGGTTTTATGGTGACTAAAAGCTGGAGAGCTTGTACGAGTGCATTAACAAGGCCTGCCCAAAAATCGTATGACTTAATTCCAGAAAACAAGCCTTCATCCAAGCATTCCGCTTATTAAATTAAATATGCTTTGTTCTCTATTTTTTGTGTCATTAATGCATTCCTTTCATAATTTGTTTATTTTGGTTTATTGTTCCAATTTCGTTTGTTCAGTTTTTAAAATGTAATATCTAGATATTTGAATTCTTTTTTTGGTCTCATTCTATGTTCCTTTGTTTATTAAGCATATGATATTTCTTTTATGAATTGATATTTTTTTACCGAAACGTAGTAAGGTTTCGATATATGATTTTGTTTTTGTCTTATTGGTTGTCTTCAATTATTCAGTTCATGTCTGTAGTAAACAGAAACCGCTTATGTTATTATGTTTCAATTTTCTTTGTGTTAATACAAGTGTGACTGTTGCCTCACCCTGTATATAACTAGATGCAGGTATTCTTCTTTTACTCTAATTCCTATTCCTTAATGGTCCTGCTCGATTTATTCAGCGGGAGGTCGACATATGTTTCGTAAAATGCAATCTGTTCTTTATTTATATTTCAATTTTACTGTTCAATTTTAAGTATAATTGCAATGCAATTTACAACCTACTAGCTGAGCCCGTGCAAAATTTGCACGTTTAATTTTAAATTGATTCATAAAAAAATAATAAGTTTGTAAAATAAGTTGATGTTAATAATTCATATTTTACACAGCATAGGATACTTAGATATTTGACTCCCAATGTAAGGTTTGCGTGTTAGAATCTCACTGAGGGAAAGGCAGTGTGCGCATATTAAAAAAAATGTTATCCGTGGGTAATCAGAAATCTGTATTTTATAAGTTATGGTAGAGAGTAAATTGATGCGGCACAGTAATTAAATTGAAATGATTAGTGATCGGAAGATTCTTACGCAACAGGCATAAACTGTAGTGATGTGAAATGAGGAAACAGAAGAATAGAACTGCTAAGACCGGGAGTCAAACTGGGTCTTAACACCTCAAAGAAAGCAAATATTGGGAAAAGAAAGATGTGAACTTTCTGTAATTTACAGGAAATGTCATCCACTTAATCAATCACAAAACATAACTCTTGTAAAAGCGACGCCACAATCTCATACTGAGCAGAGTATATATAGAAATGGTTCACATTGATCAATAATTAAGAGTAGTTTATTCTATGCATTTTTAACAACAATCCGATTTTCTCGAAAACGGCTCTAACGATTTTGATCAAATTTCGCACAGTCACTTGAGTTTACATCTTCAATAATACTGTATAGTTCATATTTCTCAAAAAATGAATATAAGACTAGTTTATTCTAGGCAACTTTAACAATAATTCCATTTTCTCAGAAACGGCTCTAACGATTTTGATCAAATTTCGTACAGTTACTTAAGTTTACATCCTCAATAATATTATATAGTTCATATTTCTCAAAAAACGAATATAAGCCTAGTTTATTCTAGGCAACTTTAACAATAATTCCATTTTCTCAGAAACGGCTCCAACGATTTTGATCAAATTTCGTACAGTTACTTGAGTATACGTCTTCAATAATACTACGTATTTCATTTTTCCCAACGAATGAATATAAGGCTAGTTTATTCTTGGGCAACTTTAACAAAAATTGGATTTTCTAAAAACAGGCTCATACGATTTTCATTTTCTAAAGATAACTAAACGACGCATTAGTACGTATATGAGAAAGTTTGTACAATGTACGTTGTACTGATTTTTCTTTTCGATACAGTGAAGGTAAGAACACCTGTCAAGTTCATATGGACACAGGTCCAGAAATCCCGGCATACAAGTTTTAAATAACTGATGATGAATTTTGGAGAAATGCTTTTAATGCAAACTTTAAGTAAACATTTAACATGTGAAATTACAAGCGAATGTTAAGGACCTTCCTTTACATCTACATCAGAGCAAGTGTTGGAAATGGTCTCCTTGAGCAGCAATACACGCCTCAGAGCATCTTCTCATGGATTGTTGAACATGTTTGAAAATTCCGGGAGTGTTCCAAATTGTTTAAAAACCATCCACAATATGGTCTCGGAGAACATGTGCATTAGGAACTGGGTTTACATAAACAAGAGGCTTGAGGTGTCCCCATAAGAAGAAATCCAGGGGATTTAAATCAGGAGAGCGTGCTGGCCAAACAGTTGGACCTCCTCTACCAATTCAACGGTCAGGATACATATTGTCGAGAAATTCTGAGGCTGAAATGTGCTGGAGCTCCATCATGCATCAACCACATTTGACGGTGTGTTTCCAACGGAACCTCTTCAAGCAATGCAGGTAGCTCTTCCCCCAAGAAATTTCTGTAATTTTGGCCATTATGCGTAGGTGGCAGAAAAAAATAGTCCAATCAGGTAATCTCCAATGATACCAGCCCACACATTTCAAGAAAACTGCTGCTGATGCCGAGACCGGGTGACAGCATGAAGAACTTGACAGGCGTTCTTACCTCCACTATATCGAAAAGAAAAAAGGGCTGTAACTCGGAAGGGAAGCATTTCCGGACCTATGTCCATATGAACGTTTTTCATCCTTATGGTCAGAACAAGCTTCCAAAGTTTGATGAGACCTTCAGAAACACCCTGTATAGTTAGTGTTAGGTTCATAAAATGATTTTGATAATGGCATTGTAGTTATAACCTTGAAAAAAGTTTAACACTTAAATCTTGACTATAAACCCTGAATCACAGTTAGGTAGCTTACATTATATTCCCAGTGATTTCAAATGCAGGCAGTACAACATCACATTATTGTGTTTCTTTGCTGCATATTTAAAATTGAATGCATTAAATCTTGTTTTATGGGAATTATGGAGATCCACAAGGTTATACAATGAATACACTTAATTTCACTGGGCTATTGTAAAGTACTGCCGTGATGTTTTGTTCCTGTATATAAGTGTAATATATAAAATGAACGATTTTTTAATGATTTAAAATTTTGGTGTGCCCTATAGGCTGGCAAATCTCACAGGTAGAAAAGTACAGTAACTGGAAGTACAGTAAGTCTCCAACTTATACTGTTAATTCGTTCTGAAGGTCGCAGTGTAAGTTGAAAACCGTGTAAGTCCAACAATGCTTGAATATGATATATTTTTTGATATATACGTTCGTTTCAATGGATAGTTAAAGCTAAAAAAGTAGTGCTTATGTGATGAGGGTTTATAGTTTGTTTATGAAGAGCAGTACAGTAACGAGACACAACTTGCACCCACGGGATAACAAGTCTAAATGGCGAAAGAGACGTTGTCAGCTGTGTGTTAACGTACAGTAATCCCTCGGTTTACGACCTTAATTTGTTCCTCGAAAACTGCTCGTAAGGCAAAAACTTGTAAAACGAAAATTAATTTCCCAATACATCCCATGCTTTAAATTTTATAAACAATAGTTACCGTGACTTTCTGCGCATTCGCGAAGATTCGGGAACCGACGAAAGCCGAGATTAGGTGCCGGAAAAAACAATCTGTTTGCGAGAGGAAGGAAATCCTATAAGCGAAAATTGGCTCGTAAATTGAAAATCAGGTATTAATTTGTGCATCTTGTATAAGCGAAAACTCTTAAACCGATTGCTCGTATAACGAGGGATTACTGTACTAGTAACGCCATCTATTGAGTGACAGTTGAACTAAAAATCGAGTTGTCACGTATCCGTGTATCTACGGATCCGTGTAAGTCGAGGACTCACTGTACATATTATATTATGAGGCTGCTAAAATACAGCTATATTAACAATGCTTATTCTATTCTATATGAAGAATGTATAAAACTTTGAATAATTTCACTATGAATGGATTTACCATCATTAACACAAATTTATAGATTAGGACTGATACTAACCCGTATTCCTCGGTATTAATAGACAAAGAAGAATTACAATTTCTCATTTCTAGAGGTAATTTAAGTTCATGATAATGCTTACAAAATAAAATTCTTACTCTATTAGCACAGTGATGTCCATTTTAAAAATTATCTGCTTTGGAAAAGATGATAATTAAAATAGAAGAAAACAAAAACTAAGTGGCTGCCAGAGTACCTCTTTAGGAATATTTGCCAACAAATATATTCTACATTATAAAACAATATTAATGATGAAATGATGCAAAAAATTTAAAGAACAGCTGTCAAACCAATCTATGCAATAAAAACTTTCAACATCTACCATGGCCATCTGCTGTTGCTGAGCCATTTGTTGTTGGTGTTGCTGGTGCTGCTGCTGTTGTTGCTGATGCTGTAGATGATGATGTTGCTGCTGTTGATGCTGTTGTAACTGGTGCTGATGCAAATGAATGGCAGCTTGTGCTACTTGCATTTGTTGCTGCTGCTGCTGCATTTGGTAAGTTTGCTGTTGCATCATCATTCCTTCATAGTAAAAAAAGGTCAATTTTGAGTGCAGCATTACAGAAATAGGCGATCGAAACTTTTTTAATATTGTCCATTAGTAAACACCAAAACAGGAAATGACTATTCATAATATGGTTTTATTGTTGATGCCATGAACGAACTATTACTCTTAAAAAATCACTTGATATAATTATTTCTTTATGGACAAAAGTTTCTCGATATAAAATGCACATAAAAATCTGTTCATAACAGCGGCCAAATTAAGAATGACACATCAAAACCAGTAGCGAAGCTATGCTCCCACAACTGTATTGGAGAAGACCGAGTGGAAGCTTGAAAATCCCTAAAGGTAGCTAAATTCTTGGGAAATAAATTATTTAAGTACTTAATGCGAGGGGATTTCATTACTTTTCAAAATAACATCAAATTATAGAAGAATATAGACATTTAGGATTATCATAATAAAAATTTAATGATCATATTACTTCAACAAAATAAACATTTTAATGTGTGCTGCACGTACGTTGCGAATGTTTTGCTTTTACAGCATTTATACTAAATTTTTATGAAATTACATCAATAGGTTGAGGCTAAAAATGAAAAAAAGGGCTTCCTATATTAAATTAATTAAAAGGAAAATATAATAAACTTGCTATAGTAGTCAATGATATATTATCAAACTGTTTACATTCTCTGCTTCAGGTAGATTAGAATTATTTCGCGCAATAAAAACTACTGATATAAAAGTAATAATTCAAGAGCTATCGGATGGAAAATACTTGACGGAACAATAAATACAAAAAAAACAACAAACCTTGTTGCATCATGCCACCCATTTGAGGACTTACACCGAATTGAGACCTCATTCCCCCCGATGGAGGATTTGGATAGCCAGTCTGAAATGAGTGCTGAGGCCCAGCCATTCTGACAAATTCCTATATCACAATCACGATTACGACAGAAACAACAAATATTAACGAAAAACCGCAATACCTCTTACAAGAAAGGGTAGCACTGTGATTTCAAAATATAGTGAGTCTTACAGAAGTTGTATAATACTCCAAACTTCCGGATTTTAAATTAGCGAAATTACAAGAAGCACTGTTGTAGTATATAAATTTCAAATGGAATTCGTAAATGTCAATCACAACGGCTTGGCATCCGTCACCAGTTGTTTTTTTCACTATGGTAAGTCTAGCAAGGATAAAGGCGCCATAGATACTCGATTGTAGCGCCACGTATGAACTGCTTTCCGAACTTTCTGGTGAAACTTATGAACTATAGGTCAGGGGCACGGTGGGCAGGGGTGCTACGTTCATAGTAGCCATTTTAGCGACTATGTCGCTAGACTTAGCGACTTTTTTTGTGTTTAGCGACATGACACTAACTTTGCGATTTTCTAGTAATTTAGCGACAAATTTAAATATTGCTATGTATATGTAAGCATAAATACATGCAATGTACAACATTAACCAAACAAATTAATTTTATGGTAGCTTTATTAAATTCTATATAAGTTTAAATAAACCTTAAAATATTTTTACAGTTACTTCCTCAGTTATGATATTTTAAAGACCTTTTATACTAATTTTGAAAGATCTCATAATTTACGTAGAAAAATAAATCATAAAACGCAGTTAAATTACAGAAAAACGATTTCCATTAAAAATTAAAGAAGGTATAATTCTTGATGTAGAAATTAGACCGATTTTTATTATGATTATTGAACGTCATAAATGAAGCTTACCTTGTTGTTTCAAATTTTAGAATAGAGAGTTAGCAAGATTACTGTGACTCACAATGTGGTACAAAGCATGGACAGTGTTGTCATAAGTGGATGAGCGCTTCTTAGGCGTGTATATCCGAGCATCTGAAAGTTGTATACTGAGCCTCAATCATTAGCGTTTTGAAGTTATTCCATAAATCCAAAAGTTTTATTCCCCTTATTACATGGGCGTCCGCAGTAAGGGGCAAAGGGGGGCACTTGCCCCCCCCCCCCCCCCCCCCCCCCCTTCGTTTCCCAAAAATTTTACATATGGCATTTTAAAGTTTACGCCGGCACAAGCAGAGCTGACAGATCGCGGTGCAAACGATGTGACTGCACCGGGCCCTGCGCTATCTTAGAACATTTGTTTTATTTGCGGGCGAAAATCTGCTGAAGTGTGGCTGCAAGTAAATGTTTTGTGTGTAGTAACACTCCCATACTCCTTCTGTTGAAATTGTGTCTCCGAATGTTGATTGTAAGAAATATAAGGAATGCAAATGACTGGATGTAATTTTCCCTACATTTTTGTTGCCATTTGGATCCTGTATAATCAATAGTAAAGGAACAAGTAATTCGAGCACTTGCTGAGAAGCTTTCCGGAAACCCATTCGCAAAACGGAAGAAGAAAAGGCGGAATAAGTTAAAGTAATTATTTGTTCTCCGGGGTTAATCCAAGTGCCGTATGCTGGAATATAAAGTAGCAGAGATATCAATCTTTGAAACTTTAGCAGGGTAGTACTGCAAGCAGGCGCACAGCCGGGGGGGGGGGGGGGGGGGGGGGAGTTTTGCTTCTACTGTGCGACTGCGAATAACAAATAAACGAATATTACGGACAGGGCCAGCGCCAGGGGTGAGGCGACCGCCTCAGGCAGCACATAGCTTGGGACGGCATTTTCAGGCGCATGTTGAGACAAAAATCAACCGCCATTGCGGATTTGCGAAAAAGAAAAGGTGCCCATTGACAAAGGCAACCGCGGACAGATTAAGATATATTCCTGTGTAGCTATTCTTTTCTTTTCCCACACATCAGCGTGTGCGGCGTCTTTCCTTTGCAATATTTTCTTATCGGCGCACATACGAAGATTCGGCTACGTTTGTAATATGCCGCTAATCGAGTTGTTTATTCCACTACTGACAATGCCTGTATTCAGTCGATCTCAGCTCCGATGACAGCGGTTGGACTTAACCTGGCTGAACGTCTCTCCTTGCGACAAGCTCACCATGCGCAGGCATTGATGCAGACTGGATAATTTAGGTCTATTAGATCAAACGGCTTGGGTTAATATTTCGTGGAAGTTCTAGTACTCGCTGTTGCTATAATAATAAATAATTAATCTTTGTAACGTGTAAATTTCATGCAAAAGTAAGTTTCTATTCTATTTCATTTTCTTCATTATATCATTTATTATTAGCATCAATATAACTTCAAAATATTAAAAATGGATGGAGTTAGATACTAGGCTGGAGATTGGCAAGACCATTGCTAGAGAACATCAACGAACCACACAACTCGAACGAAAACAATGGCGAGATATTTTAAAGAGAATTATAGCTGTTATTCAATTATGTGCCTCACAACTGTTGTCATTTAGGGGAAATTAAGGTAAATTGTTTTATCATAAAAACAGTAATTTTTTAAAAATCATGGAGTTGTTAGTAAAGTTAGATCCTGTTACAAGTGAGCATTTAAGAAGAACCTCAAAAAATCCTGTGTCCATATGAGAAAAGACATTCAAAATAATCTTATTTATTTGCTAGGACAAAAAGTGCGTAATACTAATGTTGCTAGAATTAAGCAAGCAAAATATTACAGCATAATATTAGATTGCACTCCGGACATTAGCAGGATTGAGCAAATGTCGTTCGTAGTTCGCATTGTGACGAAAGAACAGCAGCCCGAATATTCTCCTAAAGAATATTTTATTAAATTTCTGCCTGTTGAATTAACCACTGGAGCTGGATTGACCGAATTGATACATTGGGCATCAAAATTGAAAACATGCGCGGGCAGGGTTACGACAACGGGGCAAATATGAAAGGTACCCATTCCGGCGTCCTAAGATGGATTTTAAATCAAAATCCTAAAGCCTTTTTTGTACCTTGCTCGTGTCATTCGCTTAACCTTTTGGTTAATGATGCTGCAGTAAAATCTGGAGAAATTGTTAATTTTTTTTAGTTCAAGAGATATTTGTATTTTTCTCAAGTTCGATAAAAAGATGGACTGTACGAAAAAAGTATATAACATCCTTGACTTTAAAAAGTGTTGGCACTACACGGTGGGAAAATCGTGTGGATGCTGTTAAGCCATTAAGGTACCAATTGGGAGAAATATATGATGCACTGGTGGAAATTTCTTTAGATGAGCAGAGAGACAGCGATACCAAAAACAAAAGTAAATCGTTGGCGAATAAAATTTCTAGCTTTAAATTTGTTTGCAGTGTTGTTATTTGGTAAGACGTTTTATCAAAAGTTAATGTTGCAGCAAAATTATTACAAAGACCAAACATGGTAATATCAGAAAGCATTAAAATTTTTAAAAGCATTAGCTCATTTTTGGAAGAATACCGTACTAATGGTTTTTAACAAATGCTCTACTCTTCCAAAGAAATTGCTCTGACAATGGAAATATCAGCAGAATGTGAACTTGCACCTCCGATTAGAATTCGACGTAAAAACAGACAATTTGAGTACGAGGGAAGAGACCCTTTTTAAAAAATGGAATCAAGTTTTTATTTATGTAGTAGATGTTTGTATCAATTATATCAAGGAAAGATTTTCCCAACTAGAAAAACATAACCAATTATTTGAATTTTTGTACGACATTCCATTGTAGATCCATACGGATTCAGATGTTATTTTTTTAATGTCAAGATTTGCATATAGAATTGACAGATGATATAGAACCTTTAAATATGTACAATGAACTTTTAATTATTAGAAGTGTTTTAAATAGTGAGATGACACCATTAAATGTTTTAAATTAGATAAAAATAATTTAGTAGAAAAATTTCCAAATATCTATATAACTCAGAATTCCGCTAACTCTTCCTGTGATCGTTTCCAGAGGAGAACGATCTTTTTCGAAATTGAAATTAATTACAAACTATTTACGTTCTACAATGTCACAGGAAAGGGTGACAGAAGGAATATTGTCCATCGAACATGACATTTCAACCAATTTAAATTTCGAAGATGTTATAGACGATTTTGCTAAAGAAAAAGCGCGCAAAGTACAGTTAAGTTAATTTTTATTATTTTTAATTATATTGTTATTTAAAGAAAAGTTTAATTTAATTTTGTTTGTATAATAAAAATTAAATCTAACATTTTAATTTATGTCATTTCATTGCTGTATATCCACAATGTTTCCTTGCTCCACCCGTACCCCCTGTTACTGTACCAAAGGGCGGCAATTTCTTACGCGCCGGCCCTGTTTACGAATATAAACGAACACGAATAGTTCTAATCCAATGTACGCAATTTAACTTTTATCTATAACGAAAAAACGTACATCGGTAAGTAATTTTGAATCTTTCGATATCTATCGCGGCCACTAACTCGCGTTGCTAATAACATTAGAGGTAATACTTTATGGAGGATTTTAGAAACCAACATTTTATCTGCGATGTGCAATACTACTCCCCTAAAACGAAAAGCGGGCGCTGCTTAAAAAAATAAATTTAAAAATGTGTTTTTTGCTATATTTGTGTAAGTAGCCCCTGCGAGGTGAGCAACCAATGCTAATGAGTGAGCATTTTGCCCCTCCCTGAAAAAATTTCTGCGGGCGCCTCTGCGTTATTATAAATTTTGGTAATCATGAAGTTTAGTCACTTTTATTATGAAGGAGGTTTTAGCACTCATGAACACCCAAACTCAATTTTTAAAACATTTATTAATTTTATGTTTAACATAAATTCAAGTGAATCACAAAACATACTCCTCAATAACACAAAGTAAAAAGCTATTAAAAGCATCTGAATCACAAAGTGCGTTTCGCCAAAGAAATAACATTGGTTCCATTTGCGGCGCAACAGTCAAGAGGATATAACGTTGAAAGGATATATTGACGAGCCTTCGGCTCGCTTTGTTTTAATGGGTAGTTGGCTCCGGGCACTACCGCGCCCTTCGCCTCTCCAGGAACCGTAATATCCCTCCACGTTGTCCACTACGCATTAAAACATAGCGAGCCGAAGGCTCGTCAATACATCCTTTCAATGTTGTTTGAAGTATACTTACATATCCATTTACATAATAAAAGTGACTGAACTTTAGCTTGGAACCCCTTCATAATAAAAGTGACTAAACTTCATGATTACCTATTTTTTTCTGTTTATGGGTCTGAAGTCATTTTAATCACTAGTTGGATAAATCACATTAGATCTTGGGAAAATTTAATAGAAAGATTAGAAACCCAAATTTAGAGAAAATTTTTCAAAAAAACTCTCTTCACTAATAGTTGATTAACCAATGATTATATTTTTTTATTGTTTCTATTTGTTGGACTTTAATATAAGTATAGATATTTGCATGCCAGGGAAAAGCTGTATAAATGAATTTTCATGAAAAGAACAAATATTTGCATTCCATAAACACTGAATCTCCCCCTCCAAGATGCACTTCTTTCATTCCATAATGACATTCTTATGGGTTAAACTCTAATTTTAAACAATTAACAACAGGGGTGAGCCGCATATCTGCTAACATTGGGCTCACTATATGCAGGGCATGCTGCCAATCTCTTAACTAGGGCCTCGCTATGCTATAATTAAATGAGATGTATTAGAAATCAATGTTCACTCCTGTGGCTCTTGTTTCCCGATGGACAATCATTTTTTGGTTTGTCTGTTGTGGCACTTGTTCAAGTGCCCTTTTCATATTGCGGCCCTCTGGCTGATACTTAGGAGAAATATGTTCCATATCTTATTAGAAGTTGAACATCCCTGCTATTGTAGTACATACAATATGCACATCTGATGAATTTTAACTGTGGGCTTGGTGAGAGGGTTAAAATTTAACAATGGGCTCATGCAAGTTCAACTGAGCCCACAATACCTCACCCCTGATTAACAATGTATAATATACTCACTAATAGAAGGAGGCAGATGAGCACAGTTCTACGTAAATTTTTCAAAATGCAATTGCTTGAAAAGCAGTTTATCAAAAATCAATTTATCAACAGATAAATATTTTGAAAAGTGATGTTTTTTGAAAATCAATTCATCAATGTTTCAATGGAAAATTTTAAGGAAAAAGAGAATTTTTTTGAGAATCAGTTTATCAGCATTCAATTATTGTAATCTTGAGGACATTTAACCTATTTTATAAACTTAAGAAACACAAATTATTTAATCAATCAATAATTTTTAAAATGGGCCATTATTTGTACGTTCATTTAATTTATTATTCGTTCATAAGAGTTTTATTAATGATTTTTTCAAAAAGAAATTGCTTTAACTTTATTCTTTCAACTACTACACACCCATTTAAAAATATTTGCTTGAGAGATCTTATGGTTACGATTGACTAGTCTTCTAGAAAATCAATTCATGGAGTGACAATTGATAATTTTTAAACTCATTTTTTGATGTTGTGAAAAAAAATTTAAAGGAACATTATATTTGTGTATAGCAGTGAATGGTCAACCCTTGGCCTAGTGGAGAAAAGGATTATGAATAAAGACACAAATTAGTACTAATGTGTACAGTGTGAGAGATAATGAGAGAGTGAATGGTCACTTTGTAGCATAGGGAATAACTTTTTTACATTTTTGTTGCACTGACTGTGCAACTGCATAATAGTGAATCAATACCGCATAAAAAGAAATTTAGGTAGGAATAGGCTTGTTGCCTAATTGTGAATTTGCATAAACTGAACCTCCATTAAGGCAGGGAAGACCATATTCAAATAATTCCTCCATCACTTCACTCTGCAGAAATATAATGATATTACTTATTAATGTAAATCCTAGTATTTAATTTAAGCTATTGTTTTTAAGAATTACCAGGGGCTTTCTTGAAAAGTCACATCCATCTATGTCCCTGATTCAGTTAAAAGCAATCATTAATTCTGATGCATTCAAACATATCTAAAGTTTCAAAAGTGAAATATCCAGTTCAGCACATTTGTAAACTTTACTCTGATTAATGATGAAGTCTCAACTAATCAAATTTATAATATACTGTATAAAAGAATCTTATTTTCATGGTTTATGGATTAAAGGAAAGCCATGGTGGGTAAATTAGGATATTTCTAATATGATTTACCTCACATATTATATACCTTTCCATGTTTCTGATATATAGAATAGAGCTAACTGATAATTCTATCAAATGAAGGAATTTAGGCAGTAAATAAAAATTTCTTATTAATATATATTAGAAAAGCTTTTTATATAACCTTTGATCTTTTATGCAAATATGAATCATTTATCTGGTACATATACTAGACAAAATGTAACATTAATTTATAATTAAAATAAAAATTGAATAAATAGTAATATTATAGCCAAAAATAATACTTCATCAAATTAATAAAATATTTTCCACGTTATAAAAGGAAATCAGTGGTGGAAGTTGAAATTGGGGGCCCCTAAGCAAAAAATTTTTGGGTCCCCCTCAGTTTATCTATTAAAGTCATCAACACTTTGAGTGCCATGAGTATCACTGGTGCACACATACTTTTGTTCCAGGAGAGCCCTGAGGAGCATGTTTGCTACTCAGTCATAGTATATTTAAATATGTTATTGTTTTAAAAAAGTTGTTTGAAAAGCAATTGTTTTATTACCTGATGCCTGAATTTTGTTAGATTTATTATATATAGTATTAAAATAAGCGAAAAAAATGTTTTTACTATTTGGGGGCCTCTAAGCATTGTTTTGCCTGCTTATACCAAGTTCTGAGGCTGGATGAAATAGAAGAATTCTAACAAGGCTCTCAAGGGTCATGCTCAACATTCAAGAAGTTATATCACAAACTCAGCATTGGGCCTGAATTCAGTATTACCATAGAACATATTTTTGGGAATGTTTAAGAAACATGGTAAATAATAGCTAAATATTTAACTTAATTTAAAAAAATAATTTGCACTTAAAGGCAGCAATATTCCTTAGGACGAACTTTCAAATGTCTTTATTGGATTTACACATTTTCAATTGTATATAGGGAAAAGTAGAAAAATATTCCTTAACTTTTGTTTTCAAAAGTTCCAAACGGCATAATCAACTCATTTGAGCGAGATATGTATTTTTATCACGAAACATTTAAGATAATTGCTCAAAATATCTGAAAGAACCACGCGAGATGTAGATTTGCTTCGGATTAAGTCCATTATTAATTATCACATGATCAAGCGCGATCATTGTTGCTCAGACTCCCCTGTCCCTCTGGATGTAAACTGGGATGTATCCTGGTATATAGGGAAGGGGGTTCTGCTGGTATGGTACGAGGTTACTATAGTGATGGCGATCCACTTTCATTGAAGAAGCAGGCTTCACGGCTCTTTCAGCGACTGTTTTTCCTCCAGTTGTTGAAGAGGCTGGCGGATGTCCAGTACTGGCGCAGTTACCTTGATGAAAACGGAAATGAAACTTTGTTTATTAAATAAAATTTCATTGTCTCTGCGATACATTGGGAATTAACGGGGTAACGGGAAAGCGATAGAACATTATTTTTTAGGTCTTATGACATTTCAATATTTGAATATAAAGTCTAAAGGAATGCAAATAAAAAAAAACTTTCTTTATGAAAAATATTTAAGAAAATAATGTACAGGTTTTACTTAATAGAATTCCAAGAAAAGCGGGCGAATACTTTTTCTTCCAATGCAATATTCGCCTTTATATGTGACAATTATTTCAAAACTCCCATACAACCTCTATCTACTCATGTTTACGTAAAAGTCTTTGAAAGCGGATTTTTCAGCAAGAAAATCCGTCGCATACTACATCTTCTCGTCTGCCGAAAAAAATCGGTATTTCCATGATATTATGGTTTCTTTCGTGCGCCCAGCAAAGGAGGAGAAGACGAGGATACGGTTGGGGGAAGAAGTTAACGGTCTTCGGCCAGAAGATGGAAAAAACAGTCAGTTCGAACGAAGCGCCCTCTGTGTGACGCAAAGTGGAAAGAAAACTACGCGTGTCGCGCTGAAGTGAGTCTCGTCCCGCACGCGCGCGCTCTCGTCTGTTGACTGAAAACAAACGGCAGATACAAGCCAAAAATAGTTGATTGAGTAACTGTATCCGAATATTTTACGACATTCTTACGTATCTGGAGAATATTGTTTGAATTTATCATTTAATCGAATTAAAGAAGTTTCGTGGACTTAATTCCTTACTTGAATGAGGAACAGGAGAACATTTGCCACAGAGTTTATTTATCATCCAAGAGGCACCGTTCAATTCAAGTCAAACCAAAAATAGGTAACTGCAAAAGTAGTGTAATAAATTTTTGAAGAAAGCGCTTAAACTGCAGCTGAAAATTTGTAAAAAAAACTATCCAAGAAATCAAAGTTATTGTAATTAAAACGTTGAAAGAAAATTTCAAAAGAAAAATGTCTAAACAACAACTAAAACTTACTAATAATAAAACACAGGTCTGCAAGTTTCTTTTATTATGGGGTATCTGAGCAGTAATAATCGTACTGTCTACCCATGCGGAATTTATGAACGACATGACCAAGGTCGACCAGCTAGTGCCGACAATTTCCATCTATCATCTGGTTAATTCGATATTTACCATACCTTGAAAGTTAGCTATTTGATTGATTGGTGTGGAAATAAGGCGATATAAATATACAAAGTAACGAAAAAATTATGCGGTAATAAGGTACTAAGGGTTAGTTATTTTTAAAAAATGAACCGTTAGAATACTACAGGAAAAAATTGAATTTGCAGGGTCCAGTAACGGCCGATGGATAGGAAGTAGTTCATTAATTATTACAAAAATCGTTTGCAATAAGTATATAGAACATCTATGGTATCGTATCTATTTGGTTGCTCTACTTTTAAAATGTAGAGTTCAGTAGGATTGAAGGATTTTAATGATATTATTAAAAAAAACTCATTTTCCGTAAAAGGACCGCAAAATGCGAAAACATGTCAGGCCGGAAGATTAGAAGCGACCCGAATCGGGCCAAAGACTGCCTCGAGTTCCTGGCAAAAGGAGGCCCTCGCGAGTGTCCATGCGGAGAACCAAAATGGTAGATTATTCAGGAGTCTCGAAGGAGGTTTGAAGACGAGAGAAAACTAATATCTCGATCACTCCCCTCATTTCCGACCCTTAGACGAGCGCGCGTGCAGGAGATCGGGGCGTGGTCAGCGAATCGAGACGGAGAGAGAGTTGAATGGCCGGGCAGCTCCGCGGAGGGACCCAGGAGAACCGGATCCGCCGCCGCCCCCGGAGGACAGGAAGGAGACGAAAGCGCGACTGTGGGTCGGTCCAAGGTCGGAGCGAGATGACACCGCGATTCTCCCTCCGACCGTAATGACAATAACGCATTTCGTGGTGCGTCGGCTGCAAAGGGTGGGTGTCACGCGGTCTGAAATGAAGCACTCACCGGTGTTGGCGAGCAGCAGCAGCGCTCCCACCGCCAGAAGGATGACCAACTCCTTTGTCCAACTCATAATTGCCGGAAGGAAAGAGAGGAAGTTACCGACGGAAAGACGACGCCCAGACGAGTGGGATGTATCGACGCCGCGTCCCGAGCGTCGTGTCGGCCGGTAAACCTTCCTACGAGATGCCGCAAAGTGGCGCGGCCTATCCTCCTCCGAGTCTCTTTTATACATGTAAACTCCATCTCCCACCTCCGGCTTTCCTTCTTTCTTCTTCCCACCCCCTCCCATCGGCTCCCCCTTTTCCCCCATCCACTCCACCGCATCCCTCGCACCCCCCCCGCCCCACTCCTCGCACTTCCTCTCCCCCGCCTCCCTCCCCCTCTTCGCTCATCTCCACTTCTCCGAACGTCCTTTTCATCTCTCTCTATCTCATTCCCATTCCTCAGACTCCTAGGCCTTAGGATTCGCTCCCATATCCGTACTCACCCCTCCCTCTAATTCCCCTCTAGTTATCCCACACGGCCGCATCATTTTCCCTCCTTTGCCGCAATACCCCATTCTCCCGCCCTTTTTTCCACGCCGACCCATTCGGTCCGCACTGTTCCTCATTCCGACGCTCAGTTTTTTTCTCTTTTACGTCCATCGCGCGTTTTTTATCGCCGTGCATGAGCTCGCGAGGGGAGTCCTCTCATGATTCCCACGTTTTACCGTCCTTTCCCACACCGCGTCTTTCTCTCTTTCCAATTCTTCTCATTCCACATCTTTTTCCATTCCCTTTGTTCGTCTGCGAATTGTAGCATTCGTTATTTTTTCTCGGGCTTTATTTTATCTTTTCAGAATCCACCGTGCGGTTACGAATTCCAAAGAAATCCCTTGGCCATGCTTTAGGGAATAACTAATCATAGCCCTAGGAGATGGTTATTAATTTCAACGTGACAACACGGGTCATAAAAGAATGACGTCATGGGTGTGCAATTTTCTTTCGTTTCTGTTTTAGTATGGCCTCCGTGGCCGAAGGATGGAATCAGTGGCGAGGCAACTTTTCCAAATTCACCTGGGGATGTGCTCGTGACGTCACTCGTTAATGACCTCGAATTAAAGTTCTTAGTCATAGATAATGACCAAATCAGCTCTTCCTGCGTCATATAAAAACATTTTGGCTTAGGCAGATTAAGTTCAAAGAATTTCGTAGAGAATGGTACTGAATTATCCGTATGTTGAAAAGAAAATCGCATATTTTCCCCAAATTTGAGGAGCGCAGTTTGGAGTGACTTCGAAATAGTACAGCATAGGGAGAATACGTTCAATAAGAACGGCTCCAGAGAGTCGTACCTATTGACTGATAGATTACAGCGCAGAAGAAGACCTGTTTAAATAAGGAGATCCATTTTCCTAGATGCAATATGACAAGCTAGTAGAGATTTTCATTATAGCATAAGTAGGGCGCGACGACACTTTATGTATATGCTGTCGGCAGCTTTAAGGGCAATGATGTAAACTTAAATATAAACTATAAATGCAAAATAATCCAATCATATACACTACAACTTAATCCATATACAGCGTATTATAGGTCTATTTTTATATGTAATAATGTAAATCTACTGCAATTGATTTTATCTCGAGCGCATATTTACTAATCTTGTTTACCCGTTGAACGGAACGCTGAGATTAATTTTGAAAAATTAAAATAAACTCTTAAGGATTCCAGTAATGCTACGGCTTCATAAAATACAATTTGCTACCTTAATGCATCACTACGCATTAAAGTTATTTTTATGCATTTAGAAACGAGGTTGCAGACAATTTCCTCCAAGCAAACATTACAGTTCGGATGCTCGTTTTAAAAATAAAAGACGGATAATTCGCACTAGGGGCTCAAGGAAAAAAATGCTCGGAATATAGAAACATTTTCTTTTGAAGGTATTACCCTAGCATCCGTTTGATTGGGCTGTTTAGATAGTGCTACTAAAATTTTTCGCTTCGATTGTTTCTTCTTGCTGACTTGTGTTATATCCTCCGCATCGTCCAGTAGATCCTCTCGCCATTCTCCATCGGGGCCAATTACCATTCGAGCGTAGTTTACCCCAGCAGCAGTCTATTAGAAACCGTTATCATACAGCAGCATTGTTTTTTACTGTATTTCTTGACCCGGAAACATCCTGCTAGGTTGGTTCGATTGCAGCTCTGGTGTTTCCCTGCCGGTGTTTTTTTCGAGAAACAGTCAAACGTCGATGCTGCTCTACAAAGAATTCCGGCAATTAGCCATGATTTAACATAAACTCGGACCGACGCTTGTAAGATACACGGCTATCGAGCTTTTGGTATGTTTTGTACTCAATCACTTTTTCCATATTTTAAATGGTTTATTCATGAATCAGAAATCATTTACCGTATCTAAACGAAACGGTACCTCTCCCGAATTTAAGATCATATTCTAAAAAGAAAAACGCCTGTGAAGAAATATTTTTCTTATGATTTATACGTAAATATTATTAACATACAACTGGGTGGGAAATTTTGCACCGATGCATTTGGTCTTTGAATCATGGAAGTAGGAACAACCACATCTTCCTTTGTGCGTAAATCTTCATCTCATCCACTGAAAACGAGACCTTGACATCCATTTCTTTCTTTAAATAAAAATTTCAATATTTTCATATTTCGTTGAATATTATCTTCCCTTATAATTTTTCAATAACTTTTATTTCATCTTCGGAATTTATATACACATTTTCGACCCTTTCACTAGTCATAGCAACAATAATTTCTTATTGTCAAAGCGTGTGTATGTGCGTTTTGGATGAGAAATTAGCCTCTTAGGCTATTATCACCTTACTAGCATAATTGCCCGTCAATATGACGGGATATATTTGGTTAACTTTAAAATAGTTGTCTCCCTCCCCCCCTCTCTCTCCTCCTCCCTCCCTCCCCTCATTCCCTCTCTCCTCCTCCCCCCCTCCCCTCATTCCCTCTCTCCTCCTCCCTCCCTCCCCTCTCTCCCTCTCTCATCCTCGCTTCTTCCCCTCACTCCCCCTCCCTCTCTCCACCCTTCCCCTCATTCCCACTCTCCTCCTCCCTCCCTCCCCCTCCCTTCCACCCTCTCCTTCCCTTCTCCCTCCCCTCTCTCCCTCTCCCTCCCTCCCTATCTCGTATTAAAAGCATTCAGAGCACGCTTACACCCATAAGGATTGATACAACAATAGGATTTTGAGGTCTAACAATATACCTAATTGGTAGCCAAGGCAACATTCCGTTAAAATGGCAATATTTCCACAAAATATGTGAATTAAACATATGACATTAGCGATTTCGAATTGTATGCGGAAAAAGATGAACAGAATAAGAAACTTTGTAATTTTTTCTTCAAAATGGTTCAGATCCGAAGATCGTAGGTTAATTCCTTCTAATTTTAATTTCCAAAAAAATAAATACCTGCACAACAAGAAATTGATTTTTACATGTTACCTTACGGAAAATGGAAATGTCTTCCTTGGAGTCGAACCCAGGACTTTTTTGGAGATTTATTTTCGTCATTACCTTAAAATATGTTAATCAAGCATCCTTGCCAAATTTCCATCTTCTACTATTCAGGAAGTTTGTTAAAACGCTCTATATCAGCCATCGGGAAAGCGTGACCAACCAACCAACAGACCTGGGCTATTATAGTATAAAATTGTTAAAGCGTTGAAATTTTTTTTGGAATTTTAAATAATAACGGTGAATAATAAAGTTTAAAGTTATTAATAATATAATTAAATTTAAATCTTAAATGTGATATATATATATATATATGTGTGTGTGTATATATATAGAGAGAGAGAGAGAGAGAGAGAGAGAGAGAGAGGAGGATACTAATGTCTGGCCTAAACTACGGTGAGCTGAAATTTTCAGTAATTGTAGATGGCATGGAGAAACCGCCAGATAAACTAAGATCCAAGTGTCATGGGTTCGACTCCAGAAATTCCGAAAGTTGCGTTTTTTTCCATCAGAATATCATTGCGGCATTTTTGAAAAATAATTTCGTGCACTTTCCTATAAGATAGAGGTTTGAAACTCGGAAAGCTGTAAGATATCCACGAGGTCTATAGGGAATCTTTATCGCTTTTTCCTCAAGTGTCCTGGGTTCGACTCCAGACGACCCGGTATATCTCCCATAAGAAAGCATGGAAAAAATAAATTCCTTCATATAGACGTAAATAAGAGGAATATAGTGCTGATATTTACAGGGTTTGTAGATGTCATGAGAATATCCCCATATTATTTGAGAACTCCTGCGTGGGTGTCATCGGTTCGAATCCAGGCAGCCTTAAATTTGAGATTATTTCCCATAAGAAAACCATTGAAATTGGTGCAGGGCGCTTTTGCGTTTAAAACTTATTTGTCGGCTTTCAGTCTTTCTTATTAAATGAGAGAAAATGCTTGCAGAATGCAAGCACACATTCACAATCATTCTATATCGACTCTTCTTACAGAGGGTAAAAACCGACAGAAAAATTCTAAAATAAATATATTTTAGGTCTTCAGTTTCCGAAAAATCTCTTGCCACAATCGGCAAATACTTTCCTAATACAAGTTGAAATACTCTGAGCATATTCAAATTTTCATTTGCGAAAAAATTCATGCGGAAATTATTCCTAATCGCCGTAATACTAACAGAAACACACTTAATAGAGATTTTCTTTTGTACTGTGTTTGGTAATTTTTTATTCCAATCCAATAGTTAACTTCGACTTCTTTGAAAATTTGGCTATTTTAGATGTATTTACAATGTAAGTACATGCTACATTGTACATGCTTCGGAGCATTTTCTGATTTCCCTTTGCAGAAACAATTTTATTGTTAAATCCCAACGCTGGGAGCGAAAATCGCATTTTCCCAAATTTATCCATTAATTTCCTCGAGTTGAAACAACTTCTTTCACGTGTAAACGCGACTTGACGGATCCAAAGTTACAGGCCGTCTTTACTCTCTCCCATCCCTCTGACAGAAATCGGTATGCAGGCTAAAAAAAAAACACCATCGCCTGCCTCTTTTAGTGAGGAAGCGCTAACAACGAGAAGGAGGCGGTAGCGTTGTGTCAACACAAGGCGCACCCAATAATGCGACTCTGCCAACACAAGCACCGTATTTGCGAGTATTACTTTTTCAATTACTCTGACCCTAACCTGGGACACCAACTCGTCTTTGGTTTCATCGAAGTCTGATCCGTGATTCCGCGAGCCATTTTCCCTTCCTTTCTCAATCAACTCTCTCTCCCTCCTCTCTCTCTCCCTCCTCTTGATCTCTCATCACATTTGCCCTTCTTGCTTCCTTCCCTTTCTTCTGCGTTCTTACGATCTAATGCTCTCACTTGAATTCCTTAAATGCGGGAGGACAATTTTTTTCGGCGAAACAAAAAGAAGGAATAATATGTAACCATTCATTGACTTGATAAAAAATATCGTACTGCAATCGAGTTCTCTTAAAAGTGTCAAGACATGTTAGCGCATCAAATACTAATGGTTTTATTTGGTTTTTGATACACCAATAAGACAAGATTATTTAAAACTTACAAGTTTACTCTCTGAAGCGCTGTTTGATATTTTTTCTGAAGAAATGATAAAAGAGATATGATGCTGGGGGTGATTGGATTGGGTGAACCAAAAACCACCCGATAGATACAGCGGCGCATTATGGTGATCGGGGACCCTAGGCGCTGGATTAAATGGAGGCCCACTATTTTATGTTAATAAATAAAGGCAAAATTGACAAAAAGATATTTTATTTTTTACTTACAAAAATTCAGTACAGAATAATGAAAAATAATTTTATGTATAATTTTCTAGTTTTTTTTCTAGCGTGTTTGTGAACTTTTGTTAATCGCACTACAAAACAAATGAATTCTGGGCCCCCTAGAAATGTGAGGCCCTAGGCTAGCATCTAGTGCGCCTATGCCATAATGCGCCACTGGATAGAGAGAAAACTTGTTATGATGACAATTTAACTACATTTTGAAATAAAATTCCCTTGCTTGAAACGAATTTAATTAATTACAATTATTTTTACCTAAACCTGGTACATGCATTGGCAACAACTTCATGGAGTTCCATAATGGAAAATGTAAACGATGGAATTTATTTTCATGCAGTAAAATCCAGGAAAGTGGCCCAAAAACGTCGGTCATAAAACATTGAAATCATTTGCACGGAACGATCCGCTGAAGCATTTCTATTAAAGCATAAACAACGCAAATTTAATTGCTGAAGTTATTAATCTACTCTGGTGATACACATTATGACTTTTGCTTAACCTTTAACTGTACCCATTTTATGGACATTCAATTACATTATTTTAATAACTTCCTACGCATATTGCAGACACAAAAGTGGATAGAAAATGTTTTGCAAAGTATGTGGCCATTGATCTAAACATTTGGTAGAGGAATTACTGAAGTACTCAGAATTTCAATTTCAAAAAGAAACGTTTATTCCTCTAATAAAATTCATGAATTAAAGAGTAAAAATTATGAACAAATGAAATTAAATAATTTTAATCGACAAAATGCTTTAAATATGAGTTATAATTAATATTAATTAAATTAATTATTGATTAATTAAAATTAATAATTACCGTAATGAGTACCGATTATTTAACACATCTTCGAACTAATTATTGGCAGAAATAGTTCCATCTTACATTAGATGTATAACTTTAGCATATGACTTTCCTCGGATACACGATTCGTCGTTGAAAAAAAGAATGCAGAATTCTAAGCACTGCTAAAATAAGTAAATCATTGCAATAAATATCTCATCGGGAGAAAAGAAATATTGCTCCATGATTTATTGGAAAACAGCTGCACATTATTTTAGAAGGAGGCGTCTACGGAAATTCTTTGCGTGCGTCATCGGCTTTTACAGACGTGTTCGATTACAGTTGCGTAGTTAACGAGAGAGATATATAGAGAGAGATGACGTTATTCTCCATTTATGGCATCTTCACTTTCCCAAAGAAGAAGAATTTTGAAGGAGTTTTGGCAACGCTGCCCACATTAGCTGCAAGAACACAGGAGTCGCCGCAAGTTCAAGGTAGCGGGAGAATGGTGCGAGGCGAATTAAAAAAATGCAACATCGCCCTGATGACTATCGCTGATGATCACGAGAGGAACACTTTGAAGACCGAGAGTTTCTTTCTTTCTTTCATCGGCGCTGTAGCGGAAAAGTTCTTATGAAGCTAAATAAATGCAAAAAAATAAACCCGGGAAGAATTCCCGGGGATGGGAAAGACAGGCTTCGTTAGAGTAAGAACCCGCAAGTGGCGACGGTCGGTCCCGCGCCACGCACCTATTAGTTGCTAGGCTGCAGCGCGTGACGAGAGTCTCGGACCGTGTTTCATCCATGGAGGTTACACTACAAAAGCAACCAAGTATTAATTTTTTGGCAACTGAAACACAATTATCGAGACCGTCTAATGTCTATAAACTAAATAAGAAAAAGGATAACATTTTAAAAAGTAAGTACATACTTCTCAGGTATCTTCTAAAAAGATATTTTTGGAAACTACTTTCAACGATTCATCACTAAAAACAGTGTTTTCATTACCTTGTGAATGGCTATTGGAGATGTCTGAGATAAGTACTAACTTTTTTAATTTTTTTAATTTTTAAGTGCTTACTCTTTTAACAGAGACATTAATTTGCAGACCATTTCGTCCTTTTTGTTGGAATTGTAGTCTATCAAATTAGTTCAATTTAAAGTTATTCTATCGTAACATTTTAGAGATTAAAAAAATAGAAAAAAATATTTTCTCTAAAAATAATTTGCTCAAAGGGTTAAGGGGCAGAATGCTTCAAGAAGAGTCCTCGAGCGGCCGGCCAACTTCCGTGGCAGCACCTGTCGAACCAGATAAAATTGAACGAAAGATTGCATATTTTATCAGAAAAAATAAGCACTTACGTGTACAAAATTGAAATTGAACAGAAAACGTTCTTTTGGTGAATCACCACTGAAGACGGCTATATTACAGCCGAAATGCGCATTCGGTTTTCCAAAACCTCGTTATAGCTATTGGTGGTGAAATATAAAATAAGTATTTATTTATTCAATTTTTTATACATAGTGCTTATTTAAAAAATTGTTTTCAGCTGTAAAACGAACTACATAATTCTCTAAGGAATTGGTGAAGTGGATTATAGCCCTCGGATTTTTATGTAATATTTCGAATCCTGAACGAGCATCAATAAAATTATTTATAACTAATTGATTTTATTAAATCGATGTAAAAGTTATTTTCTCTCGTTTTCTGGTTAAATATTTAAAATAAAACAAAATGCACGAAATAAAAAGCAGAATGTGATATTCCGAGTTCTTATAAAACTCTCTAAGAGTATATTGGTAAAAATGTTAGTTGGCTTTGCTGTAAACTATTTACTTTGTAATTTTATGTATGTAACAGTATAGAGCGATCTACGGAATGATTCCCTTCACTTTCCTTCCAGACTTTCGGATTATTTAAAACTATCTACTTGACTATTAAGTCATCAGTTTATTCTGTCGACGAGAAATGCAATTACTACAAATCTGGGTTCTGTTTCAAAATATCGACATCATTAAAAAAAAGAAGATAATCAATTCAAGGACGAGGGATGAAAAAATTGTCTGTTTTCATTCGAAAGTCTTTCGCTTATTTATTTCAATCAAGTCATCGACAAAAACAGCGAATGATTTACGGATGGATGCCGATGGAAAAAGGAAATAGCTCCCTCGTGCAGTCTTACTGTCAAAGTCCTTTTGTAAGCAATCTCACTCTCTGTCTCACTCCCTTTTTATTTTTCTCTCTTCCTGCTCATCTCTCTCTCCCCCCCTCTCTCTGATCCATACTTACCTCACAGCTTCTCTTCCCTTCCTTCCACATCCCAGCACCTCTTACCAACCGACTTGTTTCGGTTCCATCAAACCTCCTCCTTCAAAACTCCCCTCCTCCTACCACATCCTCCATACAACCCAACATCCAACTTCTTCCTCCCAACACCTACTCCCTCCCATCTCCTCCCTCCCGCGTCCTTCCCCCCTTCACTTCCTCCCTCCCATCACATTCACCCTCCTACTACCTCCTACTCCTTCCTTTCACATACTCCTCCCTCACCCTCCTTCCTCCCACCTCCTCCTCCCTCCCTCCTTCCTCCTCCTTATATTCTCCCTCCCCACCACCACCACCCGACTCCCTCCCCACCAAGGATACCACATTCAACTCTCCCTCCACTCCCCCCCCTCCCCCAACTCCACTCAACCACTATTCTCTCCCTCCCTTTTCCTCCCGCGCACACATTTTCCCTCTCGTCGCAATCACCATCACTAATTTCTGGAACGATGCAAATCGCTTCGGACGGCACTCATCAAGAGAAGAGCTCGGATCGCTCGGCAACCAGGATGAACGACATTGTCTTCGTGGGCGTGTCGAATCTGGACGCGGGGAACTTGGCGAAGTCGGAAAGGGTGAGATAGGTGGAGGGCAGCACCACCCGCGTAAGGGGCAGGTAGTCGAACGGGGAAGGAAGCGGAGGCCGCGGGGCGGAGGATGACTTCTCGAGGGCGGGCGGAGGTTTGGGGCTCAGTTGGTCTGTTAAGTACTCCCTCACGACTTTGTCCCCTTTGCTGATGACCGATAGGAGCTCGGCCCCGAGGTCACCGCCGATTCCAGTGAGGTACGCGACTACTTCCTCCTCTCGCAGATTCTTCACCAAGAAAATGGCCGGCAGCCTTCTGCCGCGTCCCACCTCGGGATACAAGATATGCAAGTAGGTGGCGGAGGGGCCTGCCGAGGAGGCGGGTACTGTCACCAAGACGTCCTTGACGGGAAGCCAGGGGGCGATGACACCTTGGAGAGAATGGAGAGCTTTAAAAAGGGAGCACGAAAGGAGAGAGTGGGAGAAAGTGAGGGGAAGAGGGCAAAAAAGAGAAAGGGATGGAGAGGGGAAAGGGAAGGAAGGAGGAAAAGCAAGAGGGATGAGGAAAATGGAGAATATGAGAAGGAATAGGGGGAAGGATATAAAATGAAAGGAATAAAGAGAGCGATGGGAGAGAGAAAAAAGAGGTTGAATAGAGAGGATGAGAGATAAACGAATGTGATGGACATGAAAGGTACAAGAGAACTATCGGAAGCTATTTTATCTATGTGGGATCTGCCCGATCTCACCTTGGATTTTTTAGAAATTAGTTTCTCGTGAAAAACAGCACTACGGGTGGTATTCCTGGAACCGAGTAAAAATAGAAGTTTGCGGCAGCGGTGCGCCGATGTTGATCGAGCGTTGAGGCAAGGTGGTCAGTGCGAGGATGTGCATGGAATGGGGCTCTGCTTATAACCGTAGAAGATTTGACTGCCTTTTGCTCTAAATGCTAGGAATTTCAATTAATAAATAATGGTTCAATCAAGAATTCGTCGAAGGGGTAACAAATATTAGTCTTCGGCTTTTATTCAAACGTTTGTCTAACTACAGCGAGAACTGTCAGTTTGTTCTTACAATGATCACATTCGTCGGAATTCGCAGTAATCAAATCTATTGGTCAGTTTTAAAAAAGTTTTGGCTAAAATTAACGGGAAACTGCGCAAAGGTGTAAATTTGTATTAAAACATATTAAGTTACCTAATAATAATTGCAAATTTCTCGCGTCACTTTATGCAAAGTTACCATAGAACTTTGTATGTAAGGCAGTATGAAATTTATAATTTGCAAGACAAATGGTTTATGAATGATTTAATTCTGAATCGATTTCAAAAATCCTAATATTCCAATGTTTAGAATGGGAGCTGGCTCTTTCCCTCTCATGATATTCTGAGATCAGAGAAAAGTGAGGCATAGCAAGAAAGAGACAGAGGCAGTGAGAGGGAAAGAGAGGAAACAAGGAGGGGATAATAGCGGGTCCAGGAGGCATAATTGGAAAATTGGGATAGCAAGCGTGAAAACGGGGAGAGGAGTGGAAGTGGCATTTCCTTTGCCTTATAAGGAGCTACTACGTGGTGCTGTGCGACGGATAGCTATGGAATTAACTAAAACGCAGTTAAATGCATTTTATTATGAGACTAAGCGATAGTTGATTTACAACTGAGGAAGGCAGGTTTGTAGTTGAAGTTCGCCCAACCCAACGCTTTACCGCTATTAGAAGCACCAGCATCATTTGTTTTAATTGCTTAGGATAGGAATGTATCGGAAGGATTAAGTATAAAGGAAATCGTTCATTAACTATGTCTGATGTCTCTAATAAAACAAGTGACTTTTATAATAAGCCGACAAACACTTCACCTCTGAAATAAGGACTAGAATAGCGAAAGCAAAAGCAGCATTTAGAAGAAAGAAACTCCTATTAACGAGAGGATATCCGCAAGAAGTTGATAAAATGCTATGTATGGAGTATAGGTTTGTACGCGGCAGAAACATGGACGCTAAGGAAAATTATATAAAATACTTGGAAAGCTTCGAAATGTGGACATGGAGAAGAATGTTGAAGATAAAATGGACAGAGGAAGTACTACGAAGAATAGGAGAGAAGTGAATGATTAAACAGACTAACAGAAAGAGGAAGGCGAACTGGACTGGACATTACCTGAGGAGAAAGAGCATGATTAAAGACGCGGATGGAAAAAGAGAAAGAGGTAGAAAAAGGTTTCATCTGATAGACGATTTGAAAGGGAAAGACAGCTATCAAGACATGAAGAAGACTGCGGAAAATAGGAGTATATGGAGAACTATGAATAACCACGGACTTGTCTACGGACAGACTGCTTATGATTATGATGAACCACTTCAAATATTGAACAAATATGAAGTACCGATAGATACTCAATTTTGGAAGAGAGCACGAATAAAATTATTCGAACATTACGCGAAAATTACAAATTTTAAATTACTAAAATACAGCGGCGTAGATATGTGAGTGCAAATATTTCACAATAAAATACGGTATAATATAATTGTAAGTTTCAGGCCATCGCATTTCCTCACCTCTTTTCTCTGTGCTTCCAAAGGACACCAGCACCGCACAAACAATCGCCACAACTGGCGCTCTGAGATCCATTCTGGCCTAATTTCTTACTGAATGAGACGAAACGAGAAAGCCACTCGGAGTCTATAACTACAGCGAAGAAGAAGAAGATAAAAAGTTCTCATGAAACATTAGTGAACATCTTGACAATTTTCTCGTCTGCTTAACGACCGTGTTAACCTATCGGTAACGATATATTTTAAATCTGTTTTTGAAAAAGGATAGATATATCCGAAGAATTTTCCATTGCATTGTATTAAAGCTTTAATTAGCATTTAAAGCAATTCGACAGGCTCTTAAAGCACTAGTGATGTCGTAGCTATTCTATCACAAGCAGTGCTTAGCTGGTGCCTGTTTTTGCAGGAACCGGTAGTTATGTTTTGAAAAAGTTTAAGAGCCGTACGTTAACAGGATTGCAAAAGGTTGTGAACTGATTTTAAATAAATAAACGCCTTCAAAGTCAAAATCTACAATTAAAGTTAAGAAAATATTTAGAAATTAGTTAACTATTTACTTGTAAGTTACCTATTATTAAAAAAACAAGCTTATAAAAAACTTTTTAAGTAATATCTTTTTAAAGGCATAATGAAAAGTAAAAAACGTCATGAGAGAACATTGCTTGTCCTTTATAACCATATTGCTCAAATCTGCAATAGTATTTTATAAATTTTATACAAGTTAGGAAAGTGTACAGCGTGGAGTATTTGTAAGAAATGATATATGTGCACGTAAGGAAAATAGCGTTTTAAAGTTCTTTCCTCTTCATAAATAATCCATTTTCTTTCTATTTAAAAGTACTGCATGCACACGCAAGGAAATTAAACGTATTTTTGTGAGATTGTTTATGTTAGCAATAATGAAGAAGTAAAAATCCAAGAAATTTTCCAAGTTCAACTCGAATTAAGATATTTTTCTTTGATTTTCTCGATAACGGATACTCCTACGATAAAAATGCATAGAGAAGGAAATACTCTACTTTACTAGTTCTACAACTTTTATTTGAAAAATATTTTGATATGAGCAATATTTTACGAAATATGACGAAATTTTAATTTTTTATCACCAGTAAAGTGGTACTCTTGACTGGAATACGTGATTATTTTTTGCGATTTTCTTATTATATTTCATTTTAAGTCCTTAATATCAAATTTCATGAAAATCCGTTTGGTAGAAGCCGAGAACGAGCATTCGGACGGACTAATAGGCGCCTACGTTGGAAGCGAAACGCGCCTAAAGACTCCTTTGACATAAAAATCGCTCTGAGGATACGCAATATAAACAAATTTGATATCCTTTGAAAGAAGATAAATAAGAAAATTTGTTCAAAGTTTATAAAAAATCAAGTTTTCAATGTCCACCGATAATTATTAACTAATTTCCTTAGAGGAATTTCTGTTTAAATGTTGCCCACATGAGTTCAAACAAACACTCTCTTTCTCCCAGTTGATTATGTCATCAACAGCAGATCGATTTTTGGCCACAATAATTGCGAACTTCGCGGTAATTACAAAAATATTCCACGCGAAGACAAATTATATACGATTTTTTCGCCGAAACCTTGATTTATCGATTGTAACTGATCGCCAACAAGTTTATGTTTACCGCTACTTCACTATTCAACTTTCTGCGAAAATGTTTATTAACCGACCAGACATTTCCTACATTTCATTCTGTAAATGTATGAATTTTGAAAAATTTTTACCGCTACTTCACTAATAAACTTTCTCCGAAAATGTAGATTAACCGACCAGATATTTCCTGCATTTCATCCTGTAAATGTATGAATTTTGAAAAAAAAATTCATTAGTCTATTATTATTTCTCCTCCTTTTCGTGGAGTTCGAGGCGTGTGGTTATTCCAGGTAAAATTCTCGCTTCCACTAATAGAATTTTGAAAATATACAAAGAATCGGAATTGGTCAACACCCCGCGGGCCACATCTCTTTTGGAAAACCATCGCTTTTCACAAAGGCCCGTGTTTGTGACGTCTTACTTTCAAGCGACGACGACCGAAACAGCGCTGTATATAAGGCAAGTTTCTCCTTCGGCAGAGCATTCGCTTAACCCGTCGCTGAAGCAA
This sequence comes from Uropetala carovei, assembly GCA_036926305.1. NCBI lineage: Eukaryota > Metazoa > Arthropoda > Insecta > Odonata > Petaluridae > Uropetala > Uropetala carovei. Next base: position 2,127,111 of record JAXCHB010000172.1, on the reverse strand, counting down.
AGTTTAGAAACATGATCAAGGCACTTTTCATCCTTTGCCTCGTCGTGGTGGCCATTGCCTTGCCTGTAGATGTCGAAGGTAAGTACCTACACCTGCGCATAAAATGTATTCGTTCTTGGAAGAAAAACCGTAAAAAAAAATACAGTGAATTTATTAATGTAATCTTATCGTTTTCACGGTAGGATGATTAATATCGAATTTATTGTTTTTATGGATCTTTATGATAGCATTTGGGTAGCTATTAAGTCTAAATAATATCTCTCTACTTGACAGATGACAGCAGGGTAAAAAGACAAATAGGAATAGGGTTCAGCGGCAGCCAGGCGAATGCGGGTGCCTCTTCATTTGGTAGCGGAGTAGGAGGCTTCCATGTTCCCGTGGTCCCTGTAGTCCCAGTCTTCCCTGCATTCGGCTCCGGATTCAGCAGCAGCATATCTCAAGCTTCATCTTCCTCCTTCGGTCAAGGCCACGGCCGCTGAACATAGAAACATTGCGATTTAAATTTGTTTTGTTTTCTGTTGTTGTTGTGCCAATAAAAAAGGAATAAAATCAAGTGTTAACAAATGAATTAACAGCCACCCAATTTTTTTAAACGCACTGTGTCCGATAAGTCACTCCCTATTTATAAAGCGTTGTATTATTTAAAAATAGGGAGTGAATTATCAGGCACCCGTAGAATACCAAGAGAAAATCGCATTGAAGAGTCGCAATACGGAGAAATAAAACGAAGAGAAAGTACGAGAAAGTTAAGAGAAATTCTATTTTAAAATAAATTTGTTATCGTATAACTAAATCGTACCACCAATTTTAGCTACAAAAGATAAAGTTTAACCGCGGAAAAACTACTTAGGCGTTACATTTTTAAGATTACATTTTTTGGGAAAATGGGCTGGTGTTACAATAAATTTCCTTAACGCTTGGAATTTGAAAAACACTACGAAAGCATTTTGAGTTTTCAAAGTGATAAAAATAAATAAGAAGAGTAATTCAATCCTTACATTAGTTTGATTGACTTGGGAACATACAGAAATGGTGTAGTGATTTCCCGTTGCCTTCCGCACCGTGCACACAGAAGGGAGGAGGGAAACCAGGTGCCGGCATTAGCCTGCCCTTACGAAGAGCACCAAGGGGGCAACTGCTTAACGTCCCTTCCGAATGATGTTTGCTGATATGTGCTCTCCTCATTTTTGTTTCCTCTTTCACCCGTATACACACAAATAGGGGGCCGGATAACCTCTGAAAAAATCATTCTTTCGCTGGATTCGTGCCCGCTGCCGTTTAGAACAGCAGGCGAATAGTCGGGCAGCGCCTTACCCATTACACCACCGACATTGCCAAAAATAACAGTTTTCAATATCCAAAGATGACGCGGGTATACAATTTGATAAAGTCTACATCTATTTGAAACTAATTTCACATTTGTGAATATATTCAGCACAAGACGTGGTTCAGTTGTATCCAGATATGTCATAATTTATTAAAAAGTAATTATAAAAAAGCAAGTTAAGGAAACATTTCCAACAAAATATGTTTATCGTATTTACAATAACACTTTCTCCGTTAGGAATAAACAAGTTAGGAAAGTGCACAGTGTAGCACAAATGGGCTCGTTTCGTGCGATGGAGAATTTGAAACTAAACGGTATACATACTTTGAAGAAACGCTCACCATAAAATAGCAAAACGCCAAGGCCCGATTATGTTTCTCTGTCTACTAATAATTTCTTCCCTCTCCTAAGCTGGTGCATTAATAAACGCGTATCAATCGTGATTTTAGTATGACTAAATACTGAAAAACGATATGAAACGATTCCAGAAAAATAATAACCTTTAATTTACGGATTAGTTTTCTAATCAGTGGTAATTAATCAATCGCAATTATTTAAAACATAACTCACTTAAGTTAAATAATTGTTACATTTAAGTGTACTTTCTTTTATTCGTCGTAGATAATCCATTTCCTTCCTCTTACAAAATTCTGCAGTCACACGTACGGTAAACAAACTTATTTTCGTAATTGTAGCACATCTTATTTACTTCAGTTAGTACGAATATTGTTTTTTTTGACAGAAATTAAGTAACCATGCATGAATTTTTACAAAGCAAATTACTACTTTCTTAATTGATTTTATTGAAAACAAAAATGTATTTTGAAAGATTTATTCTATTTGGCTAGTTCTACAAATTTTATTTGAAGACTGCCGAATTTACTCGCATTTTTCAAAATATGAGAAACATTTCATCTTCTTGTTTTCGGTAAATTGGCACCTCTGATTGGGTTATGAAAATCATTCACGCCATTTTCTTAATGAATTGGACAGAAGTCCAAAATACCACATTTCGTGAAAATACGTTAGGTAAAAGCCGAGAACGTACATTCATACGGACGGAAAAACGGAAATATATATTTTTGGTGTTATAAAAAGCTAGATTAAAGTAAAAAATATATTTTTTTAAAAAGTCAGTTAAAATTTAAAAGTGTTATATTTACCAATGCAAAAAGATTTGACGAATCGTGGTGGATACTATTAGAAACGAAAATTATTGCTCTTTACTTTTTACACCAAAATAACTCCAATGAAAATAATTGGAAAACTCCTTTGTTACGAGAGAGTTTAATTTAACTAGGAATATTGTCGGAAACTACGAATTTATTATGGCAAACATAATGCGAAGGACACTAACTAGAATTTTAAGTTTTATAAATAAAATTATTCTGCATTTCAGGATAAGATATTGAAATGAATCATTCGTAATTCTTTTATTTTTTATTCAATCTACTCAGGGTATAAGAATGAATACCTAATCCAAAAGAGATGGTATCATAATTTCCTATGTCAACCGAGGTAACCACCCGAACCGAATGACGAGGCCCCAGCCTGGGATTGACTCCCGCTAAATCCGCCTCCGACTGCGGGAAATCCCCCGATTCCCGCGCCGCCCGCGTGGGAAGAAGCGCCCGCTTGCGCGCCGCTCCCGGCGACTCCGCCCCACTGCCTCTTCATCCTGCCCTCTTCGACTCTCTCCCACAAAATGTGTCTCCCCACCATCAAGTTAATCTTCTTGACCATGTGGTCCAGGGGCAGTTCCTCCGCCGAAAACAAGAACATCGAATATTCGGTCTCCTGCTCATTTTCGGTGAAGAATCTGCGGCAGAGAAAGACGTGCTTGGGAGAGTTCACGTAGAAGTCTTCGATGGCACCGCAGTGGAAGGTGAAGAGATCCTCGTCTCGAACGGCCACACCATCTACGATACTCCTGAATTCGAAGGATGGAATGTCGACTGAGTCATCTACGGGTACGAGGACACCCATCAGGTTGGCGATGCGATCGCCCACGCTCTCGAAACGGAAGATGTTCTCTCGGTCGTTCCCTTCGGATGCGAAATACGTTGGTTAGGAATCGCTCGAAGGCGAATGGAAGAATGTCACATAAAACACTCATTATTGTGAGAGCTAAAATAAAAACTTAGGGTATTTATGAAAGCATTTTAAATGATTAGATTCACCTGTCAGAGTATTACGATTATAATCGTAAATTATTGCTATAAACCGTAAGGAGTACCTAATCCGATTCCAGCTTTTATTTACGGTTATCTTTGTTAATTATATGAACATCAAATGAACATCAAGAAGAAGAAATATGTTTTTTGGAATAAATGTCCATTTCCTAAGTGACATGACCAGAACGGTTCTCTGAAATTATTTCGGGAAAAGATAATTCTATGGAGTAAGATTTCGATAGTAACGAAATATTTCTCTCACTGTCAACGTCCACCGCCATCGTCCCCACGGCGAGGAACACTAGAAGAGCGGACTTCAACATTCTCCGTGTGCTTCTGAGCGTGCAGACCTGTCTCTCGAAACGACGGAGGTGAGTGAGGTGACCCTGAACTCCAGACCTCGCCTTTATATATATGTACATCTACATTAGTGCTTAATAGTCCAATATTATTTGAGCTGTTGTTGCCAATGTGTCTGAATATCCCCTCGGGGATACATATACATTAGTGCTTAATAGTCCAGTACGTTTTGGACTGTTGTTGTTCTGAAAATCGTCTTGATGTTGCAACACGGATAACCAAACAAGATCATTAGAGGAAGATTCCCATTTTCGGTAATTCTCACATGGCTATCGGCTTTGTTTTCTCAAGTACTGTTGGATCTCGCAGTTCACGGGGGTTACGTTTCGAAAAAATTACGTAGTTACAATATCCACCCGCAAAGTGGAAGATCCCGTTTCAATTCCCGGGCAATGCAGAATTTTTCTTCTGCCTTTTCAGAATTCTTCAAGTCACAGTGATGTAACTTGCTAGAATTATCAATGTGTCATTCAAACGATTGGAATGATTTCTTCAATTTTATACCAGATGTCCCTTTTTAGTCGTATCAACATTATTCAATTTTAATATTCAATTCCCAAGTATTTCTGTGTTCTATTCATTGTATGAGAAATATCTCGTTAATATAGTGAAAGAGAATTAAGGAAAGGTAATAACAGAGATTGTATCGCGATTTTCCCATATTAAATGTACTTTAAGATGAAGTACCTTTAGAACTTTTACGGAAAATAGGTAATATTCTTAATAGCGGCCGCTAAAATGTTTAATCACAGGAAATGGATTGCAAAGGTTCTCTCTGAAATACATTATTATGGCCGGAGTCGGCCAAGCACTTAAGGGGACGAATATCAATGGGGGCCCCACCATATTAATATTTATAGTTATAACGAACGATTTATGTAGTCCCAGTTTAATATTATAACTTTTACTGAGTGTTTCTTTATTGTGAATCAGTTTGCAAGTGAAATTTAGTAAAAGTGTTTGCAAGATTTACAATCGACAGTTGAATAATTGAGAACTTGTGGGGCCACCATTATTCGGGGGTCCGGATGGCCCGCATCCGCCGCATTCCCCCTTTGGCAGGTCCTGATTATGGTAAACCGCCTAATCCAGGAGTCGGCAACCTGCGGCTCCGGAGCCACATGCGACTCCTTGATTACATATTTGTGGCTCTTTAGAAGTTAGTTAAACTCTCTAACGTTTATCAGTCATGAAAACATGCTTATTGCAATCCGCCCTCGTCTTTCGGAAACCCTCCCTATTGGTCCAAAATTTCTTTCATCTTATATCGTATATCGGGAATCCTGACTAGAATTTCTAAAAAAGAAAAAACATAGATTTTTACTATGTGGCTCTCAAGTTTTTTGGAATGAGGCAAAGAAGAACTTTGAAAGGTTGCCGACCCCTGGCCTAATCGGAAACCACTCTATCCTACAACGCCCTCTTCCAGCCGAACGGATTAGAGTGGTGGGTTGCATAAAAGAAAAGCTACTATGATGGCCAAGCAATAGCACGCGATGCGATTTTGGTTCGCACGCCATTGAGAGACGAAAATTAATCAATGATTGCCTCCTACTAATTTATTTTCATTTCAAAAATAATCTTAGCAATTCGAATCATTGTTCCGAAGTCTTTGCGACTGAAAGGTAACTACGTGCCGGCGATGTTGTTTATAAAACTAATTTTGCGCAGATACATTTTAACCTTTAAGAGGTCACGCGATATGTTGCAACGTAAGAGGTCGCGCGCGGTCAGTTTGGCCGCATTGGAAATTCAGGCAAAATATCCAAATTACCGACTGCTATATACTATTCTTTCTTTAATTTTCTAAAAAAATTTCGTTCATATCATGTGTTTTTATCTAACCTGTGGGTGAAATTAGGACAACATTTTCGAAAAAAAATTACAAGAAGCAGAATACTTCGTTGTATGTTAAATTAAATTTGGTTTTAAGTAAAAATTGAAAATCAACTATAATAATTCAGATATATATAAAGATGACTTAAATTTTATTGCACATAATTTTCATCATCTTTCTCCGTCTCATCTTGAGTTTCGGAACAGCCAACGCATGAAGTAATCGCCTCTTCCCTGCAAATATAATTTCAGCAGCACACAACATTTGCGGGTCATCCTGTTTTCTTTCTGGAAACAATAAGCACATCTCCCTGGTCCCCTGTGCTGGCCTTCCTCAGAAATCTGTACGAATCGCCTAATATTTAATTTTAGGCTTCTCGTTAGATTTATCGATGTAAAAATCACCGTCGATGGTTTCGTTGAGAGATGATACAGATTTTAGTGAGGATATGATAAATAAACACTTCTCCACGAATTTTGTAGCGTGGATAACAACTGACGTAATAACTAAAGGTAAACAAAAGTATTCGATCTTTTAGACTGTGCACGACCAGCGAAAAGATACGAATGCGCAGTACAGAAAATCCCTAGAAAAACCAGAAACGCTGACACAAGGAGTCCTCCAGACCAATAAGTCAATAGATAGTGAATTAGAGGAAAGATACTGAAAAGGCCTGAGATTAAAGTTAAATATAAGGTTATAAGATTAAGAAAACAAAAAGGGTGCAGTCTAAAAAGGATTAAATAACTCCGCCCCTATTTGTAGAGTCTGCCAGCAGTGCGTGAGCAGGCGAAACGTATGAACATAGTTTCTGTTCCGACACAAATAATTCGGTACAATTTGTCGAATTGGTAAGAAAATATATAGGTATTCGGTTCTAAAAATTCTTATAGCATTTGCTAAATTTCTAAGAATTGTGCCAGTAGGCAGCAAAGCAGTTAATTTTTTACGTTCTTATGCCAGTACAGTGTAGATAGGTAGTTCGTGAAAAATATATTTCTGCGTTCCAGGAATCTGACTAGAGAAAGACAAGCCATTAAGGCGTGAAACGCTTTTAACAATATTCACAAAACATTTGTCATGGACATTTCTTTACAGTTATCTTTGGTAACTATATAAAAATCAATAGAATATGAAGGAAAGTTATCTTTTTTGGAATATATTTCCAAGGTTACGTGACCAGAATAGATCCCTGTCATTGTTTCGGAAAAATAAAATTTTGGCAAGTAAGATTTCGATAGTCACATACGTGTATGACACCCATCACTGAAAATTATGTCTTACTTTCTTATCTAATTTAAGTCTAACATTTCAATAAACTTAAATACAAAAATATGTTCGGTTTTGCTGTTTACTTTCTTCATCTGGATTTTGTAAGGGAAAGCTTTGAGTTTAGCTCTCAAAACCCGCCTTGGATACACCCGTTTCGTTTAAAAGACGACTTCCGTGGACTCCACATGATTGGCTCAAGAATGAGTTTGACATTCGCTGGCGTTCGAGAATCTATTAGTTGTCTTGAATGATTTGAATTTTGGTTCAGGACTGATCCTTTTTTCTTCCATTTGGTCAGAATTCTTTGTTCCAGCTGTTGGCACCTCACATCCTGGAAATTTTTTTATTAATGGAGATTTATTGTCGTAAACTCAGTTAAGACATTTTGAAAAGAGTTGTTTGGTATAAATATTGACATTTGACAGACCAATTCTCTTTATTATTCAGTCATACATATCTTAAATGATGATCTTTTAATTTCATTTTGAAATCGGGTACATATTTTTTGCCCTCCATGTATAAATATGCAGGTTGAGAGGAGCGCAACAACAGAATATTGTAGCTTCAAAAATGCACCAGCCAGTTCAAAAATTCATTGCAACATACGCTGCACAAACGTTTTCATATCCGTGCACTTCCAGTCACTGGCTACGTTAATACGCATTTACGCGAGAAAAATAGTTTCAGTTTGTCTCATAGCAACGATGTTGCTCCTGGAGTGGAGAGAGCTTAGCGGTATCTGGGCGTGAAACTAAATGTGTCGCTGGACGCTACGTAGCTATTATAACTCGAGTAGTTTTATTATGGGCATTAATTATCCTAAATCAATATAAATAAATTAAAATTTTATGAAATTGGGTAACAAAAAGCAACCTTCAATTTTTGCGTGAACTGGTTCATTTCGATATAGCTTCTATTCTGGGTGATGCCCTATATAAACACGATATTCCATCGGATTATGTCAAACCTTTTCGTTCCTAGAGACAAGAACAAAGGGCAGACTACCGACAGACGGAATCGCAAGAGCCACTTTCGGACACGGAGACCTTTTTAGGTATAATGCATAGGTGAAGAAGAAAAGGCACTTGGTGCAAGGGAGGAAAATTGGACTTTGAGAATGGATGACCTCCTATGATTTAGCATTTCATAGCCGGAGTAAAATTTAAAAACTAAATTATTCAGCTATAATTCCATCATCCTTAGGTTTTTTAAAAGAGCGATTATAAAATGCCATAAAAACAACGCGGAAAACAGAAAGCTGTGAAATTAACTTGGTCGGCCACCTATATAAGATATATTCGATGTATAGTAGGAACATCTCTTAAAAGGTTATGATTTTTCGTAGGTTATTACGACCAAGCGATGGAAAGACACGTTATGTTTGTTATTTTTCTCTGATAAAACCGCTAATTGAGCATGCGTGTAGCGTATGGGACCCGTATGAGATAGGCTTTATTCATCTATTAGAGAAAATACAACGAAAGGGAGCGTGTTTCTTGAAACGTCGATATGGCGGACAAGTAAATTTCACGAGTCTAATAAATGAGCTTGGGTGGGAGTCTCTGGAGAAACGGAGTGAAAAGTCTAGGGTTTGATTATTATAAAGATTTAGAAAAGAAGAATTTAAAGGCGACATAATTAAGAGTACATCTTACATAGAGCACCATGACCACACTGATAGGATACGAAAAACTAATTATAGGACGGATCGATACAAGAGATAATTTTTTCCTGAAACAATAAGAGACCATAACAGGAGAATAATATGATAGGACGGTAATGTTCTCACTATGCAATACAGCAATTGCAGTGGCTTGAAGGGTATTATTCAGATTCATGTTGTTAGGTAAAAAATAGAGAAATATGATATGATGCCGAAAATGTAATAGAACTTACTTGCTAGAGGTCTGTCAAAAACAATGAAGAATTTTATATTTTTAAAGTAATAATAAATTTGAAAACTTTATTATCACCGTCGTCAGTATATTGTCAGAAAACTATCTACATTCTGTTATCTTCATAAAGTTTCTTCAGTTATTAATAAATTTCATACCTCTACAGTGCATACAATAGATAAATTCTTTTCCTTCTTCTTTCATATAAAAATATTTAAAACGCTTCAGAAAACCAACGACCTCTCAAAAATGCCCAATGCATTTCGCTTCCATCTTTAAAATAGATAGTATTTTCAATGTATTCTCTCCCATTCATCATATATCGCTTAAATACCTTCCAGTGTGTTAAACCGTCATATTTAAATTAAAAAAATAGGATATTCAGTTGAATCTGCAATTTAATTATTTATAATAGATTGTAGGAAACAAGTGTAGCTATATGAATTAATATAAAGTATATATTTGTGTTGCGGGAAGGCAATTAGAAACGTATTGTACCTTAGTTTTGGAGAAGTAGGGGATTGCATGGTAGGGTGATGTACGGTGAGGACTTCGTGGGCCTCATGACCGCTACGGTAGCCAAGAAGGCCTACCACGAACCCGCGAAAATCCTCAATATAGGTACAAATTGTAATTATTCTTATATTGTAATTATTCTTATATGTATTATAGATTTAGTGGGTGTATTATAAATAACATATAAGTATATATATATAATTGTATGTATATATCGAGAACATTTTTCTTCTTTGGACACAAGGACCCGATTCACTCCAGTCATTTTTACAGCGCCTCTCTTCCCACCATACGTTCGCCTTCACCCACCAATCCTCCCCCTCCAGCATCACCTTCTTGGATGTCGACCTCTCCATCCGAGAAAACCAAATCCACACCAAAGTTCACTTAAAACCTTCCAACCGCCTTCAATATCTCCACTTTCACAGCTGCCACCCCCTCCACACGAAAACTTGAATCCTCTACGCCCTAGTCCGCCGAGGACGGAGAATCTGCTCGGAGAGAGACTCCCTCTCCGAGTACTGCTCCGTCCTCAAAGCTGCATTCCTCCAACGCGGATACCCGCCGGAACTGATTCGGGACCAAATCCGACGGGCAGTTGCGCCCAGCACCCCCTAATCTACAATCTAACCGCCCCGCAACCCCCCAACTCACCCTAATCACCATCTTTTATCCCGGCATCCAGGATACCCTAAAAAGCATCTTAAAGGCAGCCCACCCAATCCTCACTTCCTTCCCCAACCAGGTCTCCTTCCCCACACCCCCAATCCTCTCCTTCCGCAGACCTCCCAACCTAGCCAACATCTTGTGGAGAAAAGAACACCCATCACCCACTCCTCTGCACCCTGCAGGATCCCACCCCTGCCGCAGACCACGCTGCCTAACATGCCCTATAAACCCACCCTCCAACTCATTCTCAAACCCCACCACCAAAATCACCTACCCCATAACTTCCCCTACTAACTGTACCACCCGCAACGTCATCTACCTACTATAGTCTGTTCACTATCTAAAGTCTCTTGGCCTTCATAGAGCAAGTAGCCAATCACGAACGTTTCCCCTTCCATCGCCCCTCACAACTTTCGCGCGGGAGAACAGATACCCAATCACGAACAGCAACAGCAATGAAACGGCGGTAGAAATGGCAACGCAGACCGATGTGAACGCTTCGAAATCAAGAGTAACACTGAGTTCCCCCCACTACCTTCCCAAACGAACCGTCTCCTATTGGCTGCTGCTAAGTGGCGTACGCGTCTTCAAGGCCAAGAGACTTTAGATACTGAACAGACTATAACCTGCGTCCAATGCCCCGCCTTTTACGTCGGCCTCACCAGCAATTCCCTCAACATTCGCATGAACGGTCATCGCAACAGCGTTAGTCTTAAACGACAGCTATCCGTGGCCGTTCATACAAATAATATAATCTTAATTTCAATGTTTGTTTCAAGGTGAGGGCCATTGGAGCCCTCCCGGACAAAGCTTCCGCCCCCCAACTCCGTCAATGGGAATTCCCACATCCAAATCTTCAACTCTTTCTCTCCTCCCGGCCTCAATCTCCGTTAATATTTCCTTCTTTCCACCCTCTCATTCACCATCCCCCCCCTCTGCATCCTTCAATCCCCGACCTTTCCACGCTCCCTTCCATTCCGCCCCCACACCTTCACCCCAGTGCCACCGCCAAATCAGTTGTGTCTCTCTTGTGCTGACGAAGGGATCATCCCGAAAGCTTCAATAACTTCCACAAATGTCTCTCCAACACCCCATTGGCTCTCCTTCCGGTAAGTGTTCACTGGGTTTCCTTCAACACCTAGTTGCCCTAAATATCCTCTTTTACGTTTCCTCTTCCGTAGTGTGTGTGTGTGTGTGTATATATATATATATATATACAGGGCCGTGCCGCTGGTGAGGCGGCAAGGCAACCGCCTCTGGCGCCTCTCGAAGGTGGGGCGCCAAAATTTGACAAAAATGAAAACCCATCAAAATAAATTCATAAGGCCAGCGAGCCCAGGGGGCGCCATATTACATCTCGCCTCAGGCGGCAAAATGTCTGGGCACGGCCCTATATGTATATGTATGTATGTGTATATATATATGTGTGTGTGTGTGTAGGTTAAACTCGTTATTGTTACCACCTAGTCATATGACTAAATTGTAACGAGGATTTTTAAATAAATAAATATCGAATCAACGCAGATTCAAACTGGCAGGCTATTACTGAAGGGCATATATTACAAAGTCATTCACAGTGAACTTGGCGAAAGTTTGATTAAAATATTTGTCTAAAATTTTGATTATATAATTAAAAATCCATCTTTGCTAAGCTTTACGGCACTTTCGAATAGCATTGGGTATCTAATCATATAATGCTGTCTTTGTTACGCGACTGAAATAATTAAATTTGGTGTTTTATTTCTTAAAATTTACGGAAAATTCGAGCTAAGAAATGGAAAGGAAAAACTCACCATTATTTTCTTATTTTGATTGAATTTCAGAATTTATGTAACTTAGAGGATATTCGACTAAAGTCATATCAACAATAACTCGATTCCTCATAAGTTTAAAATTAGGCAGCTGTTAAGGAAATCACGTTGAAGGTCGCTACTAGCGAAAATTAGAACATCGGAAATGGAAAATGATTATAAAGAGTGTACTTGTGTCAAAATTTATTTATTCATCGTCATATCATCGAACATGATATCCTTCCTGGGATCTCCATTACACCTCAGCCGTAGTACCCTCCTACGCCCGCGCCGGACGAGGCCGCCGCCTGGGCATGACTCCCGCTGAATGCGCCTCCGTATCCACCTGGGTATCTTCCGTATCCACCTGGATATCCTCCGTATCCACCACCGACGCCGAAGGAGGAAGCGCTCGCTACCGCGCCGCTCCCTGAGAATCCGCCCCACTGCCTCTTTACCCTGTGCCCTAAGACGGTGACGCCGAGCATGGTGTCGGTGAGTCCGGAGACCACGCTCCTCCCCAGCACCAGTTTTACTTCCTTCTCCTCGTGAGAGAAGTCGAACCCTTGAGCAGCGAACAGGAAGACGACCTTCTTCTCTTCTTCGGCGCCCAACACTGGGATGTAGCCATGGCAGAAGAGAGCTTCTTTACGAGAGTTCTCGACGGAAACGTATACGTCGGGAAGAGGCGTGCACTTGAACGTCACCATGTGATCCTCAGGGTTTTCTTTTTCCGTCCTAAACCGGAAAGCGTGGACACTGGCGTCGGAATCTTCTATTGGTGTCAGAACTCCTTTGAGGTTGACGTAAGTCACTCCAGCGCTGCCGATACGAGCAGCCTGGTCCTGGACGCTCACTGGGAAGAAAGATATTTGTCATTGCAAGGGTGAGACCGGAACTGGAAAGGATGTTATGTTATCTACTGTTTGGTGGGCGATCGAATACGCTAGAAAATACTAATAAATGTCATTCTCCTAGAAGCCCTTTCAAGACAAAATTCACTGAGCTAATACACACTCGGAAATGATTTTAGTCAGTTGCATAATTAAAATGAGTCGACTTTAATTTTCTGAACCTTTATGCAATTGCGTGAACTTCGTGTTAAAACTACTCTCAATTCAAGAACTTTTAAATTGAGTGGACGAAATCTTCTATTAACTCTTCAAATGAGGCAAGTAATTTCCAAGGGAAAATATATTAGACAGTTGAAACCAAATGAGGAGACAGGCAGACGAACTCCGTCACTAATCAATTCTTAAGAAAGCGTGGTGGGAATCGGTGATATATCTCGATTTAATTAGTTGTAATGTTAAGAATATTATTCTTCCTATTCATATGAGATCTAACATCGTGTAACCGGGCTTACCGTCCATAGGCTTTGCGGTAGCAGCCAATGCGAGGCCGAGGAGAAAGGTGACTGTCAGCATGGTGGATGTACGTATGTATGTCTACTCCTCAACGGGATCGAACAACTGATGCGCCATTATCGACGATACGGCGCTCTTATATACCAAAGCACGCCATGCAATCGCACGAGGCATATCTCAGTCTTTCGGACGCAATTTGTCAAACGAGCTAACGTTTAGGCCCATCCCTCAGGGCATAACCTCATAAGCACTGTTACTCTCGGACCAAATTACCTCAAAGGTGGTTGCATTATTTTCTGACTTAGCGTCGCATCCCTGTTTACGTGCGTGTGTGTCGAACTTTTGGAGTTGTTAAGTGAAAGTGATTAGTTATTAGTATTGATGTTCTGCCACTTTGGAAAATGAAGCGGAAAATACCGCGATTGCAAATTAAAATCTAGTTATGCTTTAAGTTAACTTTTTATGAAGCTTGTTTGAAAAGCTCAATTTTTCTTACCTTTAGTTAGTATTTATCTGGATTCTTAAGTTTTTACCCAATCTAAATTATTTTACAATAAGGATCGTGTTTATGATATTCGTAATATTAGGGAATTCAGGTTGAATTTTTCTTAAAGTGCTAAGCTGGGCTATTTTTTCAATTAGGATTTAAAGCACATATACCAAAACATTTTAAAAACAATCCGGTTTATAATTTATTTAAAATGTAGATATAATATAGTTTCATTAAATTATGGCTAGACTTAGTAGTTTTTATGTGTATATTTTATGAATCGACGAGGGATATCGGCCTTTATTTTTGTTTAATTTATCGTTCCTTGCATGGAAAATTTCTATAACATTTGAAAATATGCCTGAATTAACTTTTCTGTGTGATATTATCTTATTTCTATTTTTTTTATTGTTACGAAATAGAAACATTAAATAGTGAAAAGAATGTTTAATTTATTCTTATTGAAACACTACTCTTTTTAATAACAAACATTTGCCTGAAAAGAAATTATTTATTGACTGTGTTTGCCGGCAGAAGTTGACATATGTGAATAATCATCATTTGATGCCTTTGTCCGACGTTTAAAATATTTGTCTAAGGACAGCTGATTCGCACGCTTCATCTTCTCTTTGTAGAGCAATCCACGGATTTATATGTAGGTATATTACTAACAACGTGGAAATCTTTAATTGGAGCAATATAATAAATGTATATATATAATTTTATACACTAAAAGTCTGTTGGTTTTCCTAATAAAAAAAGAGAATAAAAAATTCATATGAAATCGCGTTAACGCGAAATTCGCTTAAGTCAAAATCGCGTAAATTTGAGGATAGGGGTATATTGATTCTCCGTCTGAATTTATGTTAAGTACGTCGCTAAGTGGTACTTTAGTCTCAATTGCTATTATCAGAATTTCTACGCTACCAAGGCTAATTTTAACAGCGATCAAAATTCTCCCTATGCCACCCAGTATTATATTTTTTGAACAAATTTTCTTATAAATATTGACAGCGCCGCCAACGTTAATTTTAGTCGTGCATCGAATATTTGTTATCTATAGCAACAAATACCAAATTTGTTTAGTTATTCAAACAGTTTAAAATTATGCGGGTGTAATTTCCGATAATTATTCATGAGGACGCTGATATCGAGAGCTACTTGTAAGTAATATTGCAATATACTACTACGTATGGAGAGTCATGTGCTGGACACACGAAAGGCATTTATGTATGTATGTAGAAGACAAAACTTGAACTTGTGGAGCAAGAAACGACAATTAATGCATAAAAAAGACCAGAGTACAAACATGGTAGAAGGCTTCTTCCACAACGAGTCAATATAAACTAAGCAACTTCGTAGAAAACAGGGTGAAGAAAAACAATTGTGTGTCGTTGAACTTTTATTTTTACGAATTCGAAGTTTTTCGGCAACTATCGGTTTGATTCTTACAGTCTACATAGGGTAAATGAAGTTTTAGAAATGTTTGAAATCGTGGAATCATTCTTGCCGATTTGATGAAAGTTTTTCCTTCCACTATCCTCAAAGCCTTTTGAAGTAGTCAGCGGGAAATAAAATGACACATATTTGCATAAAGTAGAAAGGAGTGAATGAAAAATTAAATTTATTTGCTTAATTTAATCAATGCCTAAACTAGATGTTGACAATAATAATAGGAAGAGATGAAAGATGATAAACTGATTGTCACAAAATAAAATTAGCAGATGTAGTTCGGGATTTTATAGCAGTGGCTATCAAAATTTATATGAATGAATGCGAAGAAAACAGCGACATCTGAGAAACGAAAAACGAATCTATGAAAATAGGATACGCTTAAAAAGCTAGCCGAACGAAACGATATTCCGGAGTTGTAAGAAATAAGGAAAATTAATTTATGACGACCACAAAGTAATATAAAATTATTTACGCTAGCAATTAGAACTCTTGAAGGGGATATTGGATAGCCATATCGTTTGGCGAGCGATGGAAAATGGCAGTTCGTAGAGCCGATAGGATAGAAGAATTTGAAGGAAAGTATGCGGAAGCTATTAGCGAAAAATGGTTCGCCTTAAGGGATGAAGAGAAGGAACTGGAGGAGGCATTTCGTGGGGTTATTCAGTCTGGCAACAATTAGTGTGGTATATAAGCGACATCTTTGGCAGGAAAAGACAACTTCGCCTATTACGCTCGTCGATAGTGGATTTTATCCGTGGAATTATCATTATGTGGAAGGCACTGCCATTCTTTTGCATCGCAGTCACTGCTATGACGTCACCAATTGACAGTGAGTACATGCTGCCACATTTACACGCTCCGCTGCAAGGCAGTAACTGTGATACGTGACTTATAGTTAGGATAAATAAAACTAGCAAACTCATTCGGTGTATTACATTAGTTTACTTTAATTTGTTTATCACTATTACTATCCAATACTTAAAATTTTAATGAAATGCATCGAGTGATAGAGCGACGGATTAAAGGGAGGATGGGGAGTTCATACAGTGTCAAATTATATTTGTGAATATGGTGGTCCCTTGTTGGGGCATCACCTCAATGCCTCAAAGCACCCTCCTCAAGATTATTCAATATTCAGATCTTTGCCACTTACTCTCTAACTTGTTAAAATAAGAACTTTCCCACGAAATTTTGTGGCTGTTCCACGTTCTCCTCCTCCCAATCAAACTTCTCTAGAAACATTTACTTATTTGTTGCGGATGGGCGGCGACGGATTAAAAAACTCAAATTCGTATTCTCTCCTTAAGACCCTTCGCTTTCTCTTCCGAACTCCTAGCGAACGTTCCCGTGCATGCAGCCAAGATCGGAAGCTTGGGAATAACACACGTCTACCTCAAAGGCAAGATCATCCCGGCAGCGAACGCCGAAAGCTCGATTCGCTCCGTGGTGTTCAGGACGAAGACGGAAGAGGAAGGAGACGACCTTTTGAACTTCCGTTGCACCGTCCTCGAGGACACGTATGTTTCGGATGGCAAGGTCCCTGCGTTCCTCTGCCGCGGCAATCCGATCGAGAGAAACGGTGTGACGGAGGAGACTGTTTTTCTGTTCGCGGCGGAAGGGCTGCAGCCGACGGCGGGCGAGAAGGAAGTGGAGGTGATGTTGGAGAGGAGCGTGGTGATGAACCTGGTATCTGTTCAAGGCACCGTGCTCGGGACCACCATTCTGGGTGACAGGGCTTGAATTTTAATCCAATCCTCTCGCTATATTCTTGCACCTCTTTATGATCGATGTAACAATAAACATGTTTTGTAAACATTATATGTAAATTATTCCAAAACGGCCACCATATCACAGAGATTGGATGGTAGCTACGCATTGTGGTAGAATATCGTTGAGTAGTGCAGTAGTGTTGGGTCGATCGTCCTCAACTTGGATATCCCACCGTCACATCTTGGATGCGTTCTTAAATCAATTCTGTGTATAATTCTTCGATTTGGAGCAGCATCTTAGGTCTCTCTGGCCATGGCATGAAGTACTCGGATAATAAGAGGAACATTTTGAATAAAGGGTCGTCGATCGCGGTAGATCCAAGAGCGATCTGCTTTAGGAGGCCACAGTTCTGAAGATCCGCCACTGAATTTAGTTTTACTGTTGGAGTGATTCCATTCCTTAATGCCTTTGCAATAACTAAACATCCTTAAATTTTAATCAATACTCAGCCCTTATAAAACGAAAATAAAGGAGATAATATCTATAACTTTGTGAGATTTGGTTACCAATCAGTTTACATATAAAGTTAAAATTCTTCCTTGAAGTTAACACTCGAAAGAGTACTTTCATATTCCTTCTATATCATTGAAGATGCAATTGGTTTCTTAAATTATGCGCAATTCGAACCATACTAAATGGGAAAAATCTTGTGTTACCGATAGGAACCCGGACAGTTAACATTGTTAGAAGGGAGACATTAATTCGAAACGTTGGACAACAAATAGTAAAATTTGTTTTGTTCTGCATTTACGAGATCATAGCGGTAGATGATGTGCCGGTTGCAGGTCCACAACTAGAATATAAGCTAACTGTGTTGTTTATAAATGTTCATTCCAGAATTAGCACAATCATATACTTTTATATTTATGACATTATATGTTTAGTTTTAATACAACAAAACTTCGCTAAATACTAATTACAAAAAACTGTGACTTGTCAAAATTCCCGTTATTATTTACCGATATACTTCGAAATGAAAATATACTGTGATTACTTGCAGTGTAGAAGACCCAATATTAAATTCCGACATTACAGCATTGCGACTAATACAACGGGCAAACTTATTACAAATATCGATTTTTGAAATAATGTTAACAGAACTTTCTCTTCATTTCCTATATAGTAAAAAGGCTATTGCTATAAAATTATTAAAACATTTTACACAGCATTCAAATCGTAAAAGAAGCGAAAAATACTTTCACATGTAAACGGCCAGGTTAGAATGTTAGATAGTGTGCTTGTCTTCTAACCCAAAGGTCGCGAGTTCGAATACCGCTTCGTGCATGGATGTTATGTTCTTCATGGGGATTTTCTTCCACCTGCTGAAAAGCCTTTGGCTTTTCGGGGAAGGCATCATTAAAAAAATGATACGATTCTTTCACAGCGCAGCAAATTGGATACCATGTTTACAGTTCGCTAAATATCTTGCAGATACATGTTGCCGCATTTCCCAATAGTATTCAGTCATCGTATTTGATCAGCATTTATTGCTTTCGCACTTTATTTTAGCATTAAAAGTAGGACAGACCAATTAAAACTTCAACCAACGAAACAAAAACTATACACAGCCTGTAGGGGAAATAACCAGGCGGGAAAAGAAGGTGGTCCACCTGTGATGCAATGTTTTCATTAAAAATTCAGGAGTGAAAATGAATTAGTTAGTCTTATATTCTACTAAGCCAGTATAAACATCGTTATATCAAACTACCGCTAAGTACCTCTGTTACAATGTTACCACATTCTTCCTTTATAAGGAGGATGGCTATTTTGTAACTGAAATACGTATCTTTAGTTTTATAAAACAATTTTAACATAGTCTTAGGCAGGAGCGGATTGGGTGCGAAAATCGGCCCGGGAAAATACTCGGATATCGGTCCATGCTGCTCAGTAAAAATTCTACCATAATCTTATTATGTGACATACAATGTAAGCTCACACATAGTAAGGATGAATCATGGGATGAATTTTCATTTTTTCTTTTATTATTAACAAAGAATGAATGTGGAAACTAAGAGGAACCGCAGGAGGGAGGGTCTTGGTATATCCCCTATCCTCCTGGGACTTTCTTGCCTTGGGAATGCAAGCGGAGGATGGTGAGAATACTCCAGTTGGGGAAAACCGAGGTAAGGGTAAATATAAGACTATTGGAAGAGACTGGCACATAGGGATGCGGTGTCGGAAGGAAGTATGATACTTAACATCTGTATTGGTATCAAATGAAATACGATTTGTTTGCCAAGTCTATATTCTCTAAAACTCTATCGTAAGTGTCCACACCGACACAACGGTACATGGCCCCCAGTAAAATAGGCCAAGATATTCTCGATCTATAAGATCAATTTTATAAGCTTTTTAAAAAATAATTGTCTATAAGCCTGGAAATACTATAACTATATTGCAAGCCACCTGGCGACACAGTATAAATAGAATAGAATATCGTCTTTATTTCATGGCGAGATTGAGACTGGACAGCCCCTTCTGTCATCTAACCCATACAAGAGAATGACGGACCATTGGAAGTGCCGTGTTACATCATGCCGGATAAATGTAATTCTACTGTACACCAAAGGGATATGCGATATAATGAAGATTTCTCTGAGTCAAGCAATTTAAATGGTACAATTAGCAATTGCGAATTAAACAGACGTGCTCAAATGCGGCAGAAATAAATTAAGCGGTCGGGTTAATTAAATATTGGAGATGAAGGTATGGCGAAATATCGTGATAAAGTGGATCGTTATATCACGACTACGTTATAACACGTAGTAAATCAGGTCCTTCGATGACAAAGTGAAAAATAAGATAGGGAATGAAGAAGAGTGCGAAATAGGCAAATATTGGAAAACATTCGCTATGTAATGGCATGGTTCGCGTAACTAAATGATTGCGAAAAGTTTTATCTCCTTCAGCTGGTGAACATCATGTAAGTAGTACGTGATGATGATACACCATCATCAGCCACTTCAAATCAAAATTTGCGGGTTCGCCGTTCGCGGTTTTGCATATTCGCCGTTTCTCAGCAATACCCATTACTCATTATTTTGTCGTACCGAACGGGGAAATCTTCCCGTTTCCTGAAGGATCCATAGAATACTGAACGGGGAAATCTTCCAGTTTGCTCCACTCTGTTCTATTTATTTTTCTCGCCACCTGTGTAAACAGTATTAAGTCTGCTTGTTTTGACGCGGAATAAATATGGCCACCCCACACTAAAATCCCATATATGGCCAATATATGGGAAGTAATATATTTATACATATATTTTAAAATATATGGATTCTATTATAAATTGGCCCATTTCATACATATTCACATATATTGAGCCATATATGGGCCATATATGGAAAATAAGTGGAGCCAAGAAAGCACATATATATGTTAAATATATGGATCCATATATGGAGACTATATGATGATGATGGAACCAAGTTAGGATTCTTTGTACTGACTGTGAGACATATTGAAAGTATATTTTCATTCAAGATATCATGCATAAATAGTCATATACTGTAAGATATATAGTTTATATTTAAAGGTATATATTTAGCTATGTGTTAATGAAAAAGTCACATTTTTCATACATGGAGAATGTATGAAATATTTCTTAAATTCACATATATTATTCATCATATAAGGGTAAATATATGGATTTAAAATATATATATTTATTCAACATGTTTCCCATATATGAAATCAATATGAAATATTAAATATATTTACATATATTTTAAATCCGTATATGTATCCATATATGGAAGGAAAATATATTTTTTCCACATATTTCCCATACATGAAAAATATATAAAATACTAAATATATTTTCATATATTTTAAATCCATATATTTAGCCATATCTGGATGAAAAATATATTTTAAATCCTCATATTTCCCATGTATGTAAAATATATGTATACAAAATATATGGTAATTCCATATATTGTTGCATACATTTGACATATATTGGCCGCTCATATATCATAAGCCCATATACAGCCCATATATCTACATATATTGACAGTATATGTTTCATATATGGGGCTTTAGTGTGGGTCGGACTAAAAGACACGCGGCTTGTTGAATAAGGGATTTTTAGGGGAATATGGGGGGACCTTCGCAAGCTTCCGTTTTCCACATTTATATCAGTTTCTGTTCTATAGTGCCGCAAGCTACATGACTTGCTATCCTTGGTGTGTTTTCGGTATTAATGTGATGTTTCATTTTATTCTCTCATTTTAAATTACACAGGACTACGCTTAGTGACGTTGACATTGCATTATAGTAGAGTGCTTTTATAAACATTTTTAATTTTTTTAATTAACCCATTTAAAAAAATTATTATGGCATGTAAACGTGTTAATATAAGTGGAAGGGACGCATTAGCTAAGAGACAGCGTAAAGTCATGACTTTGAGGGAAAAAATCATGATATTAGATAAGTTACAACGTGGAGCAAGTTACGCTTCCATTGTAGAGAATATGGAGTAAATGAATCAATCATACGTTCTATAAAAAGGATCGAAGACAAAATACGAAGTAGTGTAATAGCTTCTACTCAGTCTAGTACTAAAGTTTCTTTTGTAAGTAGACGTGACCCTGTGTTAGAAAAAATGGAAAAACTCTTAAGTGTGTGGATAGAGGATAAAACAGAAAAATGCTCCCCTTAGCATGGAGTTAATAAGAAATAAAGCACTTAACCTATATGAACATTTAAAGAGTGGAACTGAAGACGATGAAGAGAATTCTTCTAGCTGTTCTTTAGCGAGTAAGGGCTGATTTGATAATTTAAAGAAGCGTTTAAATTTGCATAACATTAAGTTATCAGGAGAAGCTGCATCAGCTGATCAAGAGGCAGCGAAGGAATTCCTCCGTGAATTTTTGAAGCTTATCGAGGAGAAAGGTTATAAGCCAGAACAAATTTTCAATGTCGATGAAACCAGTTTATATTGGAAGAGAATGCCAAATAGGACCTTTATTTCCAAAGAGGAACGTACTGCTCCAGGTTTTAAGGCTGCAAAATATCGATTCACTGTAATATTATGTGGAAACGCTTCGGGAGATTTTAAATGCAAACCAATGGTAATTTACCGTTCAGAAAAAGCTTGTGCTCTAAAAGGGAAGATTAAATCAGATCTACCTGTCTTTTGGAGGTCTAATAAGAAGGCATGGGTTACTTGTAAATTGTTCGAAGATTGGTTTGCCAACTGCTTCATCCAGAAGGTGAAGATCTATCTAAGGCAGAGGAATTTGCCATTTAAAGTGCTTCTCGTATTGGGTAACCCTCCGGGTCATCCAGTTTCTCTTGCAGAAGGTTATTCTGAAGTAGAAGTTGTATTCCTACCACCAAACACAACACCACTCTTACAGCCGATGGACCAAGGAACCTTTGCGACCTTCAAATTTTATTATATTCGCCGAACTTTCAAACATTTTACAGCAAATGGACACCAATTCTTTGATTTCTGTTCGTGAATGTTGGAGTTCATTCAACATTCGAACAGTCATTCATATGATAAAAGAATCATGGGAAGAAGTAAAACAATCAACAATAAATGCATGTTGGCAGAAACTTTGGCCCGAAGCTGTTCGTTCCAAAGTTTATCCCAGCATTCGCGGAGAAGTTGAAGAGATCATCGAAATGGCTAGAAATGTAGGTGGAGAGGGCTTTGAAGATCTAAAAGAGGAAGAAGTGGAGGAATTGCTCAACTTTCAACAAGAAGAATTAGCAAATGAGGAACTTGAAGAATTTGCACAATCAAGTGAGAGCGAAAAGAAAGAAGAAGATGTAGAGAAAGTAATGCAGGCTGATCTATCTATGGAAAGGATCATCAATTTTAAGAGAATAATTGACTCTGCAATATCTACCTATGACGAAATTTATAAAAAAATCAAAACAAAAGGGAAACAGCTCCAAATCACAGAATTCCTTAAGTCAAGCCCCTCATCTTCCTCTTCCACCTCCAAATAATGCTCTTCCGAAACACCTCCATTGTCAACATCCTACGTATACTCTACATAATTCAGGGTGAGTTAATAAACTTCTGTTTTCTTAGTTTTCCTAAATTTAAACGTTCTTTATAAGGCTTCGGAGAACATTCACAAAATCTATGTTATAGTAAAATTTGCTCCTGAAGATGGCTAAATTTAATTTAAAATAATTGAAAAATGGCAATAAATTGC
Source organism: Uropetala carovei (assembly GCA_036926305.1). Classification (NCBI taxonomy): domain Eukaryota; kingdom Metazoa; phylum Arthropoda; class Insecta; order Odonata; family Petaluridae; genus Uropetala; species Uropetala carovei. The sequence goes on along the minus strand of JAXCHB010000172.1, from coordinate 2,104,013 downwards.
ACATCAACAACTTTTAACAGTAATCTATGAAGGGTTTCACGTTAATTGCTGGTGTGTGTTTAAAAGTTACACAGCTGAAATTAAATAAATTTACAAATATATTCATAATATAAAGCAAAATTTAATAAAACATTTGCTTCCAAAAGGTACTATATATGTGTGCAAAATTGACACGCAATAATTTAGTCGAAATATCAACTATACATATGTACTAAAATCAAATTAAAGGAATTTTTATTTTCAAAACTTTATTTTCCTAAATTTATAAAGAACTGATTAACAGCTATCAAATATCAATCAAATCTCCACTACATCGCAGGCATTCTCATTTCCACGCTGAACCGGAAGCGCCGAACCAGGGCCAGTTTTTGGCATTCTCGTGTAATGCAGGGGCGCTATTTGCTCTTTCTTTTCACATACCGTAAATCCTAATACAAAATCGATTGTTACAAAAGTAAATATACCAAATTTAATGTTGGACTATATATGGCTTCTTATTTTCCATATTGTTATTTTTAAAAACATGAAATTTATGCTAAGGTGGTTGTACTGAATTTCTACTGAACATTTTTTTCGTTCAATTACACAAATAAAATGTCATTCCCTCTTTCCCAGACTATGCATTATATAAGGAGTCCTCAAAATATAGTTCACGCAATGATTTAACCAGCCCACTCGGTCTATTAGCTATCTTCGAAATAAGCAGTCTGCAAGACATCTTTCGAAAATATTCTTGAAATATAATTAATATCATTTGAAAGTGTTAATGTCATTTGCTTTTACTTTTTTAATATAGGAGTATGACACGTTACACACTTTAACAATCCAAAATTTTAATTTACACCTCACAGTTGTTTGAGATGTATTTTTCGCGACCACCCCGCTATATCTTTATCACAAAGTTTACATCATATACAACAAGGACGGGAAACCTTCGGCCACATGTGGCTCCTGAGAGCGATTTATGTAGCCCGCGAAGCTGCAATCAAAAAGTGATCAGGAAATTTTCACATGGGCAGTTTTAATATTTTTTCAATAAAATTATGATCTCAAAACCTTTTCTGGTGAAGTTTTAACGCTATTAAATTATGTAGACTTCATTTTCGTTTACATAACTTCTGATTCATTTACTCATCCGGCCCGTCGATCCTTTCTTGACTTCCAATGCGGCCCTCCGATGCATTTACAACTACGAATGTGGCCGCCTGTGCATAATAGGTTGTCGACCCCTAGTATTCAAGGATATTTCGGGCCCTGTCCGGAACCCTCCTCCGGCGGCCATAGCTGTGGATCCGCTGAAGCTTGCTCCGACCTCTCCGGCTAGGGGCAATTTCATCCCGAAGGACATGGAGCTAGCCGCCGCTATGGAGTTGCTCGCCCCGAAGTTAGGGATTCTGAGCTGTCTCGCCGATATTTGTGCGAGTGAAGGTTCGATATTCTGAGGGTCGATTGTGGTGTGACTTGACATGGGTACGATCGGAAGCGTTTGGTCCTCTTTGATTGTTGTTGCAGGCGGGGTCGATGGGATTGCAGTCTTCTTGGCAACGAAGGCATCTGCGAATAAATGAGAGGAGGAGACAAGGAGGGGGTGGAAGTAAGACCTGCTAGTAAATGCTTTAATTATACTTACCAATACAATAATCACACTCGGGGATCTATTTCTAAACGAATTTTCAAAATAATTGGGTGTCAGAGTTATCTTAAAAATAAAACCGTGGTCATTATATCGAAGATCATAATTTAGTAAAATTTAAATAATGCAACTTGTTAAAATTTCATTCACTTTTTTTTGTTATAGTTTAGTTCCTATTATAATATTTTCATGACTATCTGAAATATTTCGCCTTATAGTTTTTATTAATCAACGGAAACTTTTTAACAGGCGAAAAGTTTGGTGGAAATTTTTATATGGCACGTTTATTTATTTAAACCATAACTCTGACGTGAAAATTTTTAATTCCGTGCTAACATAAAGCGCTGAAAATTTACTTTGCGTTATTGAACTCACTTGTTTTTACATTGAAAGCTACAACGTTATCATCAAACTCGGAAATGATATATGATTTTTTCATTTTCATTTAAAATAGCACTAAAGGAAAAATTCTTAAATTCGCAGTTCTATGAATACAGTTCAAGAAAAGAACCATCACTCGATTAGTAGCAAATGCTAGCGCATCAACAATTAGAGAAGTAAAAAAATGTCAGCCAGTAGACATTTTTTTAAGCATTCAGCCAAGGTTTATTTACCACTCACCAATTCTCAAAACTGCGCCAAACGCAGCCGACATGGCTGCCAATAGAAGGACTGCGGTAAACATTCGGCTCTCCATCCTCTAAACTTGACTTTCTACCGTGATCGTCGAGTTCCAGCGACTCTGAGTCTTAAAGCTTTAAAATAAGCCTCGCGTGCCGACCGACTTAAAGAGACGACTTATCACAAAATCGCGTTTATCTTATATATTTTTTAAATGCTTAGAAATGTAATTACCATTCAATCAGCATTATGAGTTTTCTTACGTCCTCCAAGAAATTAAGGAGCATGTTCGTTAGTGAGGGATATGCGACTGTTTTAATCTCGCAACGCAAGGCAGAAATGGAAGGAGAGGGTGGGCCTGAGGATAGGTAGTAAGAGTTAGGAATATTCTCGATTGTATGTGTCTATCAAGTCTTGCTCAATGGTCCAAGTGTTAATTCAATCCTTATGAATATAAACGTGCTTTGAATGCTTTTAATACGAGAGAGAGGGGGGGGAGAGAGAGGTAGAGGGGGGAGCGAGAGGGAGGGGGAGAGAGGGAAGTAGAGGGGGAGAGAGGGGGGAGGAGGAGAGAGGGTGTGAGAGGGAGGGAAAGAGAGGCAACTTTTTAAAGTTTAACTAACGGTAGCCCGTCAACAACAGAATATTCACTAGAAATGTTGTATAAGGCAAAATATTTCATATGTAAAAGTGTAATATTAATTATTTTAAATGAAAATATTAATAATCTATATATCTATCTATATATAATTCTTCCGTTGATATTTCAACGGGCATTACACTAGTAAGAAGAATAAAACCAAAGAGGTAGTTCCTCCAAGGTGAGTCATAGTCTGAATATTACGAAAAGAACAAAGCTCTCACTTTAAATTGGTCTGCTATAGACAGGTCTGAAAACGCGATTAAATTAAATCAACCTTTTTCATAATTTAGAAGAAATCGCTCTTCATACTCATTTTATTGAAAAATATGGAGAAAAGGAATAAAATATTGTCGGAAAACAATATTTTTGTTAAAGATTCAATAATTTAAATCTTTTTTCTATCATAAGTGACTTTAATTATCCTGTCTGAGGTATATATTCTTGATGAAGTCCGAATAAAATTAAATATTGTCGGAAAACAATGTTTTTGTTAAATATTCAATAATTTAAATCTTTTTTCCATCATAAATGAATTTAATTATCCTGTTTGAGGTATATATTCTTGATGAAGTCGGAATAAAATCACCTACAGAAGTTACTAAACGTCAGAAGAACTATAAATAATAGCTGAAAATCTTACTGCTAATCACAAGAAATACAACCTAAGAACAATGAAAAAGAGCGTAATTCATTTTAATATTTCAAAGAATTAAACAATGTCAACGTTATTTTACTAACAAATTAAAAAGTGACTTTGCAAGTTCTCGAACTTTCTTACAAGTTACTTCACTAATTTTAAAAAATCGGGTTTATTTATAAAAATCATCGCGATGCATTATATATGAAAACGTCAGAAAAATACCCTTTAAATGCATAATTTAAATCTGGGTTGAAGAACCTCTGGCCCGCGAGCCGTGTGCGACCCCAGGGAGCATTTTATGCGACCCGCAAAGTTATGATGAATAATCGATCCGTAAAATTTAGCACACAAGTACATCTTTTTTGGTAAAATTATTATAACAAGAAACCTTAATTCCGATATTTTTGCCCTGAAATCTTTATCTAGGTATGATTTTCAACTATATTATCTCTCAGAACTTCCGGTTTAACACTAATCCGGCCCACTGAAGCATAGGCGGCCCGAGGAAATATTCGCAACCCCCGATGTGGCCGCCATGTAGAAAATAGAAAATTTTTATCATCTAAAAAGTTATCACATCCACTGCCAAGGACTCTGGATATAAATCCCGAGAAATTTCAATCTGTACCAACCAATTTTTATCTTTTCAAAATGAGGTTAATCACAATTGAGTGAAATCAAATCTAAAGTCTCCTTTTTCAAACATTTTGATATCGTATACATGTCATTTATTAAAAATTCATTATATTATAAAATCAATTAGTGCAATGATAAACCAGTCGTAATATCCTAGCGCACTTGCTTCCAGCTTATCCGATAAGTCGGGCGTGTTGCATCAAACGGCCTTAAAGAAAAGCGAGGAAGTTTTGCTTGTAGATTAGGAACAATTATAATTGACTGAAGACCAATTTACTAGACGGTCGACCGGTTAGAAACGGTAGAAACTAATTTAACTATGTATATCGTTAGCTTGGGTGGTTCGAATTCTTTTTTTTTCGTGTTTTGTAGCTTTTTATTTGCGCAGCTATCTGTTGATTTTCCCGCAAATTAAACTTTTTAAAAATTTTTTTCTTATCCTAACTGCTATTTATATCGGTTTTACGCAAAGAAGAGATGGTACGACTTTCGTGAATGTTGGCAAAGGGATAGCTTTACTTTAATTATTTAAACATTTATTTTTTAATTATTTTACTTACTGCAGGAAAATTGAAAAATAACAGGATGTCAATAATATACACACCGATGTTATTTCGTTGCCAAAACGAAGCCTTTCAAGCCTGCGTGAAGAATAGGCCAGACGAATTCAGGTTTATATGACGAAATATTTGACGACGACGACGGTGAAGTTACATGCACAATGAGAGTGATCCCACCTAAATGCACACCTTTCTGTCAACCATGCGATGCCTATTTTTATAGGCAGGTTAAAAATTTCATCAAGCGCCTGCAAAATTATTCTGTTTTGTTAAACAAAAACGAGAAATCGCATCGCGCGAACATCCGATAAAAATACATTAGTTGGCCCACCATCAGTTAATTGCACCAATATTTGGAGAGGTTACGATATGCGTGACATGCCTCGAAATTGAATTTTTAAAAGACAAGAACGTTTGCTTTTTATCAACTATGAAAATACATTGTCAATGTCATGACATAGCCTTTACAAAATTGTGCCTGGTGTCATTTGTCGTACTGTTCCTACGATAACTATCACCCGCACCATTGTATCCCTTCTGTGACAAGCGAAAATGAATAACTATGCATTAAAAGACATTTTTGACAACGAAATAACATCGGTGTGTATATTATTGACATCCTGTTATTTTCAATTTTCCTGTAGTAAATAAAATAATTAAAAAATAAATGTTTAAATAATTAAAGTAAAGTTATCCCTTTGCCAACATACACGAAAATCGTACCATTTAGATTGCCGTTTTCTAAAAGGCTTTAATTCATTAGCAATGGGAAATTTCGATTCTGAAATACACGCTGAATCCTACTGATGCAATGACAGAAAAGTTCAATGAAACCTAGCACACCACGAACAAATATTTGTTAAAGAGCTTCTCGTTATAACGAACGTCCTACGTATATACTTACGAAAATAATAATAATATTTAACTGCATAATATTATTGAAATTTTTAAGCAAGTAACTCACCAACGTTGAACTGATTATTTAACTTCTTCGTGCCTAACATGTCATATCTGATACGTAATCATTTTTACAGAATGCGGAGATGAATTTAGTTTAAATAGTGTTCCATCTTCCTAGGTTTTTCGTGAAGTCATTCAAGAATTATTTGCAGAGGTATTATCTATTAGCAGTAAAAACAAGCTAATACTCGTATACATGTTATACAGGAGAATGTTTCATCTGCCCTTTTGGTACGACAAGTAACCTAACATTATATATAGTGATATCCCGATTAGCATAAGGGATACGTTCATGAAATTGAGCTAATCCCAACTAATCCGCTGGCTGATTGTATGATTGCAAATATGTACATGCATGTTTTCTTGGATACGCTGGATTGTGATTTATAAACAACAGGCTAGTTACGTAATTTTTTTATGATTTCAACAATTTCCGTTTTTTACATATCCTCACATTAATTAATTATAATTTATTATAGCATAATAATATAATATCATTGTAATTCATCATAATTTATAATGCTTCGTTTATGAAATTATCAATAAATGTTTGGTAACAATGAGTTAGACATAGCAACTGGCTAGACTTTGCTCAATTCACGCAAGATTCCTTCCACAATTCATCAACCAGAATGAATGCTGTCGCCTGTTGAGGATATTCTCCGTTGTGTGAAGACAGCTTCTCGCTAAGTGAAAAAGATAATGAATAAAGTAGAGAATCCGAAGATGGGGAGACGCATGAAAGTTAGAAAAAATGTCAACACAAAACAACGTCTACGACGCAATGTTAAGGTAACATAGTCAATGCTTTGAATATTTGATCTATTAAGATAAGGGTCATTACTCAGGAGAAATGAAAGTGAAGACACTTTTCCGAAATATACACTCCATAACCCGATAAAAAATTACTATAATTTAAAAGGCACCCGCTAAAATTATTTAAAGAGTAAAAAAATGCTTATTTTAATTAGCGATTTCTTCGCCTTCAACTGTGTGAGATAATAAACTTTTTATAGTATAACACACACACACACACATATATATAAAGTTTTCATTTTGCCCGTAAAATAACATAACACTTTATTTTCTATCTAGCTATAACATTTTAGTTTTCATATGAATAAACATACATTTCTTAACTGAAAGCATTTCATAAATATTAAAATAAATTTTAATGAGTTAAAACCAAATTATAAAATGAACGATAAGAATAATTTTTAATACATGTTTCTTTACATTTCTTTTATGCATAATAACAAGTGAATGCAACGTTGCATTGTCACCATAAAAAGTAATGACTTTCTCTAAATCTTTGACTATCTTTTAATACCTAACTTTGTTGGAATAGTTTTTAAGCTTCACTCAGTTCCAGAGAGTCGGAACATATATTTGCCATTGATTGATATAATAATTAAGTTCCCGCATATTTCGATGTACACTTTGAGTCATGATATAATTTCTGCTTTACCATAATTATGACATCGTATCTCTTAGGCTACGAAGATCGCAAACAATTCTACTATGACGGAAGGATCACAAGAATGCCAAGACACCTCTCTTTTGGAGTTACTTGGCCCAGACCTGTCGGACGAAATCAGTCCAGAGATACTTCCCTCAGACATAGTGGACGACGTCATTTCGGGACTATTTCCTTATATTTCTTTTTGATTTTTTTTAAGATAAAAAATTTCATGTAAAAAGTTTTTCTCCATCGATAATTTTTAAATAATTGTTTTACTTATTTATAATGGAATAGAATATGTAAGATAATATATACTTATGTTTTTTAAGGTAAAAATTTTCATGAATTGCTTACGATTTTAAAAAAGTTTTTCCTGATAGATAATTTTAAAATATATGTTTTACTGATTTAGAATAGAATATGTAAGATAATATATACTTCCATTTAATAATAAAATATTAATTATAAAACGGAGTAATTATTTTCCTCGTCACTTTCCTTTTACCAAATAATGGATTAGTATTATCTTTATTGAAATTTTGCGACCCGATGAAAGAAATGATATGATACAATTAACGCTGCAAAAGTGTAACAATTGTAATCAGTGACTCGTTAAAATCGTATCACATCCTCAAAATGTAATGACATATCATCGCTTCGCGTAAACATTCACATAGGTTTTAATAAGCTCCAGGGGGTTAATCCTAAGAGTTCATATTTACGGAAGATGAGACAAAATGTTAATGAGGGAACGCCTCATTTAAAAAGGTTACGTTAAGTGTTATCGATAAAATATTTCTTCATTTCCGTCGATCATAATGTTCCAAAAATTGCTCATGATAATATAAAACTAATTATTGACAATTCCACACAAAATAATTTATTGCGTTGAAGAAAGCCAATCCTCATCTTAGTAATAATTGTTTACAGTATTTTAATGGTTTTAATTATCACTCGAGATAAAAACAGTGGAGCATTTGCAATATTTATATCGAATGCGGAGAACGAGCAGCGAATTTCGTTTGATTATGTCCGTCGTAATTCCGACAGGTCGGATCCTTCCTTAATGACTCCAACAAAGCCAAAAGAGGGGCGCACTAACTCCCAAATGAGCAAGTGTGGAAAAATCGTAATTTAAGTGCTTTGGATATCTCATTTGTTAACGATTTCGTACACAAAGTACCCTCATTCCCAGATAAATGCTTTCTTGACTCTCTAAATCACCCTGTGTGGATGGGACTAATGAATGTCACCACCATTGATTTTGAAAGAGACATGCCACCTACGAGTAGGTTTCCTTTTGGTATATAAGAGATACTTGTCGTCTACGATGGAACATCAATTGCCCTACCCTGTTGAGGAGTACCCAGACATCCGCCATGTTGAGAGTCACTTTGCTCCTCGGCCTCGCATTGACTGCGACGGTAATGTCCACGGACGGTAAGACCCATTACAATAGTCATCAGTGTTACATCTCAAACGAACAGTCCTACTGTAAGATTAATAGTCGTCATATTATGGCTCATTAATTAGAGATGCGTCGATTCCAAACAAGCTTTCAAAAAGATTAACACGTGAATATTTCCTATATTATTATTGGTATGGTCCGACGCGTTCAAAGAAGACTCGCTTCCACCTCCCCCGGAAAAGGAATCTCGATTAATTTACACGAGACGATTTCTCGAGGAACTTTAGACGAAGCACACCATTCACATTGTTGTATATCGTTGCGAAAAATTCAAATCTATTTCCTATGACTGTATTTTTTTAATTTTAACGTTGTAACAAAGATATATTGAATTTGCTGGATATTCTCCGTGTTGAAAAGATTCCTAGGTGAACGACCTAGTCCGTTACTAAGGACCATCTGCACGGTGATATTATTAATAAATTCCAACAAACTAAATGCATATTGGTCTTTCTTTCACAATGCTTCAATGGTCTTTCTCCCTCTCTTCTTAGTGAGCGTCCAGGACCAAGATGTTCGCATCGGCAACTCTGGAGTGACATTCGTCAACCTCAAAGGAGTTCTGACACCAATAGAAGATTCCGACGCCAATGTCCGCGTTTTCCGATTTAGGACGGAAAAAGAAGACCCTGAGGACCACATGGTGACGTTCACGTGCACGCCTCTTCCCGACGTATACGTTTCCGTCGAGAACTCTCGTAAAGAAGCTTTCTTCTGCCATGGCTACATCCCAGTGGTGGGCGCCGTAGAAGAGAAGAAGGTCGTCTTCCTGTTCGTTGCTCAAGGGTTCGAATTCTCTCGCGAGGAGAAGGAAGTAAAACTGGTGCTGGGGAGGAGCGTGGTCTCCGGACTCGGCGTCACCGTCTTAGGGGACAGGGTAAAGAGGCAGTGGGGCGGAATCTCCGGGAGCGGCGCGGTAGCGAGCGCTTCTTCCTTCGGCGTCGGTGGTGCATACGGAAGATACCCAGTTGGATACGGAGGCGGATTTAGCGGGAGTCATGCCCAGGCGGCGGCCTCGTCCGGCGCGGGCGTAGCAGGGTACTACATTTGAGGTGTAATGGAGATCCCAGGATCCCATGTTCGATGATATGACGATGAATAAATAAATTTTTACCCAAGCACACTCTTTATAAATCATTTTCCATTTCCGATGTTCCAATTTTCGCTAGTAGCGACCTTCAACGTGATTTCCTTAACATCTGCCTAATTTTAAACTTTGAGGAGTCGAGTTTTTGTTTATTTTAATTGAATCCAGTATTCTCTAAAATCCTAAAAATACAATCAAGATACGAAAATAATGGTGAGTTTTTACTTTCCATTTCGTAGCTGTAAATTTCCAAAAATTTTAAGAAATAAATAATAAATAAATATTATTACTAAATTTATAAATAAATAAAAAATACATAATAAATACATCCTCACATTCAACTGAATATTCAGATTTCGTAATTAAATATGGCAGTTTAATACACTGGAAGTTAAATTGGTCTTGTTAAAAAACTGAAATCGGCTTTCGGTGCATGCTTCGTATTGTGTACCATTGTCTCCCTGAAGAAGCACACCCGCAACGGGTTCGAAACGTCGGAGACAATGATCCATAAGCATAAGCACTTCCAAGAAAATAAAATAAGTAAGAAAACGGTTCGCAAGTATGTTTAGTAAATGAATTGTTGGTCTGTAAATAATTACACAAGTACATCTCATTTCCAACGACTTTACCGAGAATTGAGAATTTAATTGATAATTGAAAATATTTTTAGATGGTAGCGTTGTAATTAATTATAAAATTCAGAGCTGGGAAAGTTCCGGACCCGGAACAAGGAAAGGAAAATTGTGTCGGATCCGGAACCAGAACAATTTTGGTTCCGGAATGGTCCCCTAATAAAATGAATTCATTATTATTAATATTCATATTTTTTTATTTAAAACAAACTTTTTAACTTTTACAGTTATATTTTACTAGCTGATCCCGCGCAATCTTTGCGCGGTGAATTTTCAATTGATTTATAAAAAATGATGAAGTATGTAAAATAAGTTGATCTCAATAATTCACATTTAACTCTAAAAATGCATTTCCTTACACAGTAATTGATCGCGAACTTTTATGTTTTTCTTTTTATTCAAATATATGTCCTTTCTTTTTATATAACAATCAATGCAATCGTTTATGTAGATTAACAATGAAGAGAAAATAACCATTAATGTGTTTAAAAAAATAACGTGTGTCCTTATTCTCATTTAATTTTAAATTTATGCGTGGATGTATAATATAATGGTTCTACTACAACGAGATAAGATTCCAGCATTCAAACGATGATAGGAAGATTCAACTGCTTTGATTAAATCGTTAGAAACGCTTCCCATACGCAGTTAACTGAATAATTATCCGTAAATATTTATGTTGCTATGTATAAATGTTGACATTGCTGCAGCAATAATTTCGATGCTTAAACAAAGTGCGAAGCGAATAACGCTATTCTTTCACCTATTTGAAGGTATAATTGGCATTAATTGAATCGGAGGCAACAATGACCTTGACAACGTCCGGAAAGAGTACGAAATATCCGTAAAATTTCGAAAACAATTGCGTATTTCTGAAAATATCGACCGTTTAACATGTAAACTTCGCAAGAATAAGATAGTATAGAGTTTTAGCCTTCGAATTAAGTAAAAACGAAGAAAATCGGTCCATATTTACGTGTTTTAATGGATGATGAAAGAAAACCTTGCACTCTGAAAAATCGAAAATCCCGTGTAAACTTATGGGAACATATAATTATCTCCTGGATTCGAACCCGGGACTTTATGAAAATGAGAATAGTATTCTAGGGGCCTTCCTAGCTTGTAGAAACAAAACACAGTTTACCGCATATCTCTACGACGAATGGCTTTTGAGATACAGGGTGGGACGGACGGACATCCGGTTATTATAGATACATATAGATACAAAATTGAAAACGTATACTTTCTCTGATTATTCTTCTTCCTTGTTAAGTTGAATCTAGTGTTTGGACTTTGGTATCTAATCCACCTACATTTGGTTTCCATATTTTTCATAATAGATTCTGGTAAAAAGCGGTTCAATCTTTACGTAAAGCAGGGAATAACAAGTAACATTGAATTATCTACTCGAATATATAGTAGGAGCTCAATTTCCAATCAGTTTAATCATCTTTCTTTGCATAGTCATAAGAAATATTCTCTACAATGAAATTGTGGGCTTAGAAGAGTAGTCATTTCTTGATATTTTATTTTCATCCATATTCGAAAGAAAGGAACGCATTTGAAGAATATTATGAAGAATTTGAATTTGTTGTGTAATTGAGCAAAGATGTTGTTTTAATACGATGATTCAAGAAACGCTTTATGGATTTGAAGACAAAGATATAAATCCAAAGTCTTGATGCTATCGACAAGATAAAACTATATCTTAATCATCCGCCAAATAAAATTTTCTCATACAATATTTGTATTCATCGCGTAAAGAATCAAAAAGGTCAGCACCAATAAAACGTTTCAAGAACTGCAAGTTTTGGCAGAGGGCGGCAATTTTTGTCTAACTTCAAGGCGGCAAACTGTCTGAAGGTAGCCGTGCCTGTAAATAATGCATGGTTTAACTAATTAGCTAATAAATGTTAAAGTAGGTGAAAAAAGAGAAGGGTTGGTTAAGTCCATTTGATAGACTCCCAATCGAGTCGAAGTAACGCACAGTAGATGTAGACATTGAAAATATTTTATCTTTGCAAGGGTTGGAAAAGAAAAGCACACTTTCTATCTAGGCCCAAATACGTATGTATTACTCGCCCTTGTTTCAGACAGTGCAACCGCCGAGTTAGAGGAAAGTTTTCCTACACCCTCAGCCCCCGCTCTCACTACCCTAGAGGACAATGGTTCTTTCCCATCCATTTCACCCCAAGAGCCATTGTTTTCTCTCTAATAAGATGAAATCTATTGCACACTTCAATAGCCAGAAGAAACTTCTATGAATGTGGGACGATAAATTAAGCAGTGAATTCCTCGGCTGACTACCGAATCGGAACTCGCATAGTCCGTTAAAAATTGCACCTTTAATCGCAAAATTACAGGATTTTTCAAGGGAAAATATTTTTCCGTACAGCATGCTGTAGCGAATAATTGAATAATGTTGAAACGAATAAAAAGGAATAATTGGTAAAAAATTGAAGAAATCATTCCAATCGTTTGAATGACACATTGATAATTCTAGCAAGTTACATCACTGTGACTTGAAGAATTCTGAAAAGGCAGAAGAAAAATTCTGCATTGCCCGGGAATTGAAACGGGATCTTCCACTTTGCGGGTGGATATTGTAACTACGTAATTTTTTCGAAACGTAACCCCCGTGAACTGCGAGATCCAACAGTACTTGAGAAAACAAAGCCGATAGCCATGTGAGAATTACCGAAAATGGGAATCTTCCTCTAATGATCTTGTTTGGTTATCCGTGTTGCAACATCAAGACGATTTTCAGAACAACAACAGTCCAAAACGTACTGGACTATTAAGCACTAATGTATATGTATCCCCGAGGGGATATTCAGACACATTGGCAACAACAGCTCAAATAATATTGGACTATTAAGCACTAATGTAGATGTACATATATATAAAGGCGAGGTCTGGAGTTCAGGGTCACCTCACTCACCTCCGTCGTTTCGAGAGACAGGTCTGCACGCTCAGAAGCACACGGAGAATGTTGAAGTCCGCTCTTCTAGTGTTCCTCGCCGTGGGGACGATGGCGGTGGACGTTGACAGTGAGAGAAATATTTCGTTACTATCGAAATCTTACTCCATAGAATTATCTTTTCCCGAAATAATTTCAGAGAACCGTTCTGGTCATGTCACTTAGGAAATGGACATTTATTCCAAAAAACATATTTCTTCTTCTTGATGTTCATTTGATGTTCATATAATTAACAAAGATAACCGTAAATAAAAGCTGGAATCGGATTAGGTACTCCTTACGGTTTATAGCAATAATTTACGATTATAATCGTAATACTCTGACAGGTGAATCTAATCATTTAAAATGCTTTCATAAATACCCTAAGTTTTTATTTTAGCTCTCACAATAATGAGTGTTTTATGTGACATTCTTCCATTCGCCTTCGAGCGATTCCTAACCAACGTATTTCGCATCCGAAGGGAACGACCGAGAGAACATCTTCCGTTTCGAGAGCGTGGGCGATCGCATCGCCAACCTGATGGGTGTCCTCGTACCCGTAGATGACTCAGTCGACATTCCAACCTTCGAATTCCGGAGTATCGTAGATGGTGTGGCCGTTCGAGACGAGGACCTCTTCACCTTCCACTGCGGTGCCATCGAAGACTTCTACGTGAACTCTCCCAAGCACGTCTTTCTCTGCCGCAGATTCTTCACCGAAAATGAGCAGGAGACCGAATATTCGATGTTCTTGTTTTCGGCGGAGGAACTGCCCCTGGACCACATGGTCAAGAAGATTAACTTGATGGTGGGGAGACACATTTTGTGGGAGAGAGTCGAAGAGGGCAGGATGAAGAGGCAGTGGGGCGGAGTCGCCGGGAGCGGCGCGCAAGCGGGCGCTTCTTCCCACGCGGGCGGCGCGGGAATCGGGGGATTTCCCGCAGTCGGAGGCGGATTTAGCGGGAGTCAATCCCAGGCTGGGGCCTCGTCATTCGGTTCGGGTGGTTACCTCGGTTGACATAGGAAATTATGATACCATCTCTTTTGGATTAGGTATTCATTCTTATACCCTGAGCAGATTGAATAAAAGATAAAAGAATTACGAATGATTCATTTCAATATCTTATCCTGAAATGTAGAATAATTTTATTTATAAAACTTAAAATTCTAGTTAGTGTCCTTTGCATTATGTTTGCCATAATAAATTCGTAGTTTCTGACAATATTCCTAGTTAAATTAAACTCTCTCGTAACAAAGGAGTTTTCCAATTATTTTCATTGGAGATATTTTGGTGTAAAAAGGAAAGTGCAATAATTTTGGATTCTCATAGTTTCCACCATTATTCGTCAAATCCTTTTGCATTGGTAAATATAACACTTTTAAATTTTAATTAAAAACTTCAAACCAAGCAGTTTATATTTTTACTATAATGTAATTTTTATAAGATGAATTTTGTGAAAATTTGATTACATGAAATCTATTGCGTAATTTTTTTATCTTATTGTTAGTCTCTTTAATTTGATGTTCAGCGCTCACATTTTTCATTTTATAAGCGTTCGATGAATCGTTAGCACTAACCGACGAGGCAATCGTCGTGTTTATTATAGCATCACGTGAATGCATTGGGTTTCTTTATGGAGAATTTCCCTTAAAGGGAAGCTGGAATTTAGTCTTACAGAGAGAAATTTTGTTTTTGCTTGCTGATATTTGTAGTTACTGAAACTCAAATCAAAAAATATACACAGAGTTTATAGAAAAATACAATCTGCAAGACCAGGCATCTCAAAGTGGCGGCCCGCCCAGATAATTTCTGCGGTCCGCGAAGAATAACTTACTTTATACTATGATGCGGCCCGTGGAGTTATATTTACCACCGTTTCACAGTTTCCATTGCATAATACATCAAGAGGCACTGTGTGGGAAGAAGTTGCAGATGGATCATGTAATGACCGTTGTTATAAAAACAGTAAATTTTTTTCGCTCAAAAGGACTCAATCATCGTCAATTTGTATCATTTCTGACTGAAATGAATAATGAATATGGTGAATTTTGTACCACACAGAGTTGAGATGGCTGAGTCGGGGAAACGTCTTGAAAAGGTTCTTTGCCCTCCGAAATTAAATTAATAGCTTCATGAAGATGAAGAACAAAGTCATTCCCGAATTCTCTGATTCTGTTTGGGTGAGTGACTTAGCATTTGTGGTGGATATAACTCACCACCTTAAATCCCTAAATAATAAAGTTCAAGGGAAAAACTTGATTATCACACATGTATGATAATTTGCGTGCTTTCATTGTGAAACTTCGCTTATTTTTGACTCAAATGGAATCAGGTAATTTAATAAACTTTTCTACTTGTGGATCACTTGAAGATCACCATCCCGATTCCTTGTGTAGGTTCTCTTCCAAAATATCTTTGTTGCGAGAAGAATTTGAGAATAGACTTCGGGATTTTAAAGCTCTTGAAGATCATTTTTCTCTATTTTCGACTCCCTCTTCAATTGATATAACTAAAGTTGACGAATCTTTACAAATGGAATTAATTGAGTTACAGTGCGACACCATATTGAATGGAAAATACACCGATTTATGTATTCCAGAATTTTATAAGTACTTGTCTGGGGATCAATTTCCCAAGTTACGACAATTTGCTATTAGAATTCTATGTTCGGAAGCACTTATATCTGTGGGCAACTATTTTCTGTAATGAAATTAAACAATTTGAATACACGATCTCAGCTATCGGACGAGAACTTAAGTTCAATATTGAAAATCAGTTCCTCGCAGAAAATCCTACCCAATATTGATCGATTGGTTGAATCAAAAAGGTTCCAAGTTGCCAGCCAAAACGACTGATATTAAAATTATTTTTTATGCAAGATTCTATTTTCAAATCACTTTAAATGCATTTTTATTAGATATTTAACTGCTATTTTTCCTTAACTCAAACTTATAAACTCATCAATGTGGATGAATATACCATATTCTCAGTATATGTTAGAATAAAATATTTTACAATTATTTATTGTATTTATCATTGTATATTAATATATCTTTATTCTTTTTATAGAAAATTCTATTACTCTGCTGCCAAATTAATTGTAATATATTTTTTACTAGATATATTACTGTAATTTTTGCTTAACTTGTTATTATGTCATCATTGTGGATGTGTACACCATATTTCGAGTATCGATTTGAATATGTACCATTATTTCTTTGTATTTTATCCTATAATATTAACTCATTTTTATCCATATCGGAAGATAATCTCTGATTTAAAGATTTTGCATATTCATTACTTTGATTATCATGCAAAGCTTTGCTTAGCCTCCGATATTATACATGCTTTGTGGGAAGGGTAGATCGGTAAATGCCTAAGCCCAATAAGGAGATGAATATAAGGATAACAAAGTCATAGGCTGTTTTAGTTTTTACGTTTAATCTGGTGGTCTGCCGTGTGGAGAGCCTCCCTCGAAATTGTAACAGTGCAGAAGGTCTATCTTGGTCTGTGGTCAAATAAAAAAAACCGATTCTCGGACGGACTGAATGGTGGGTGAAATGTCACTTGTTATACAGAGTAGCAGTTTTATGAGAGTCGGTGGAAGGACAGGAGGGTAATGTTGAAATTAGAAAGCATGCGAGGACTATGAAAGGCGGTTGCTTGGAATGCGGCCCGCGGCTTCAGAGATATGCCATTTTGCGGCCCGCGCACCGATGTGAGTTTGAGACCCCTGTGTTAGACACTAGGTCAACATGAATTATTATTTTGCTACATATCTCGCCCATAGTCAATTTGTAATATCTAATGTTATGGGAAGCAAAAGGAACTTTAATTTGAAAATATCACCTGCTTCACCACTTGCACAATAATTGGTGACTGCCCGCCCATATCTAGTAAAGGAATGACTGTTTGTCAAGAGAACCATAATGGTGGAAAAAGTGGAGCGATAATTTCCTTATATGAGCGTGAATGTTCCGCTTATGGCAGGATTTAGTAAAATACTGCATAATTACGAAAAATAATGGCCTTATGGAAATTAAGATAGACAAGTAGGTAGATAACAACAAAGGATAAAGAATATATATAATTTTTCCTGTATACGTATTCATTGCTGAGTAGAGAATTTCTACTTGAGTGACACATTGTTTGCGTAATAAAAGATTATACAATAATGATAAAGCGAACTTTTATTTTGGCAAATAAAACTTAGCTTTACGAAAAAACTCTGAGGTAACCCCAATGAAAATCATACCGATGATGCTTGAACATTATATCAATATTTTACACTTATGAAAAACCATTGCAAAAAAATACATATTTTTTATTTTTAAGTTATCACATAAAAATGATTTTTTCACCAAATATCCTATGAGTAATATCAAAATTAATATTATGGCTCAATAAATAACTTATAATCAATTCATGGAGGAATCGTGGTGAAATAATGCAGTAGCCCTTCATTAATCGCAGGGGTTACGTTCCTGTCATAACTCGCGGTTGACGAGGTCCAGGACTTAATGGGAAATTGTGTTAAGGGGAGCGATCCCTGAGAGACATAATAGTATTCACAATCAGTTAATTTTTAAAACAAAGATGTTAAGCTTGAAGACATGTGTATTATATAAAACTGCAAAAGACAATGCCTCTAATGTACAAAGAAGCTCTGTAAAATAATAAAATTAATAATATATTGGCAGTACAGCCCCTTCTTACGCCGCTCATCTGGTCGTGCTCTTCGAAGAATATAAAATTCATTTCCATTGTTTTTATTATCTTGAGAAATGTCGCATTTAAGTAAGTGGCATAGCATATAGGAGCAAAATGAGCACGAACAGGTTGCTTCTTAAATTTATTCATTCGCACTTCTAGAGATTATAAGGCTAAAAAATTAGGAATAACGTAAATAGATACAAACATATAACCTCAACAAATAAGAGGATCGTGAGCAAGTTCGATAAGCAGAAAATAGAGAAATATGTATACTTTTTTACGATAAATGAAAATATCCTTAGTATTTCTATCATCAAAATGCTAAAATAAGGTGTACACGCTGACAATATATTTGTAAAAGCTTCTCAAAGTTTACATCACATGATGGATATTCTAAAAGTAAGAAATAAAAAATTAGTATTAGTTAGCATAAAAATGAAAGATTGGCCCTTGAATATAGAATGCAAACTTCATTTCTGTAGATTGTTAAGAATAAAACGACGAGGTCGGAGGAATGAAGCCTTTATGGGGTACTGCGGGGACTTTCTGAGCCCTGTGACCACTACGGCCTATCTCGAATGGAGTATTAAAAATATACATGTATAATTGATGTGCAATAATCTTGATAGTAGTCGTTGCAACCTAGAGTTAGGCCTACTTACGACGATGCAGCATAATTAAATAAACAAAAAATTAATAAATTCCTTTTTTGCTTCAGTTGCGATGTTACTCAGTGTGGTTTCTTATGTGCGTCTGTCGCGTATACTCCAAAGCTAATGAATAAATTAAATCTATAATAATTTTTCAAAAATTTAACTCACCAAGTTTAAAAGAAGTTATCTGATAAACAGCGCTCAAATTACAAGCACAATGTTCTCTTCATCTCGCCGCAAAATGCGATGCGAAAGGTTCGATATTTAGCGTGTCGATTGCCGTGCGATTCAAGAAAAATATCTCTTAAGGCAGGAAAGATCGACATTCTCATTTCGATGTTATTTTCTCCAGAAAAAATGGATAATTTTTTACTTTACATTTCTCTCGCCTAAAATAAGTGGATTATACGATACATATGGTAGCCTGAAGAGAGTTTGAGTTGGGCCCGCTTGTATGAAAGACGAACAGAGTGACCGGACATCCTGGTTTTTCAGGAATTTCCCGGTTGTCAATGGTACGTCCCCATTTCTTTCGCTTAACCTTGACACCGAATTTTCTATATTTTTAGTTTAGCATCATTATTTTTCCTTTGCAATGAATTTTAGAAGAATATCATAGTAATTCTCCGAAAGTAACTGGTAATTCTTTTTTATAGTAAACTAGAATAACGGAATGTGGCGTGATTCATTTTCAGCAGTATATAAATTTTAGCTTCGATACTCTTAAGATCAGGAACGAAACTAAGTGTAAATGATTGTTGATTTACACGGAAGAGGCTTCACCTTAATAATAAAGAAGGCTGTGTTCTAAAGCAGCAGGTTTTGAGGAACAAACAGTTAAGGGATAAGCAACGTGGAAAAATTAATAACATATATACTATTAATAACTTTGCGATTTTGAATTATGTCCACATATGATGACGTCACATGCATTCATATTTAAAATATCGTCGAATAACTTGAAAACCGCTGCATGGCGTCTTTACCCATTCGCCGTGTAAAACAAAGGCTCGAGTTCGATTCCACGGACGTTTCGTTGTTCCAATTGATAAAGATGTAATCGGCAAGGATGTGACGCGAGATTTTCACTATTTCACAGGGAAAGTGATGGACATTAATATTATTATCACCGAACCTGTTACATAATTAGTATAAAAAACTATTTTTATATTTGAGTTTTTCCGAATTTTCATTAGAAAGTAGCCAGGGTTATTGGCAATGTTGGCCTTACATTTACACTTAATTTTCAAAGGAACGGATGTAGTAACCCTCAACCACAGAGTGTGCTTTTCCATCTTAAATCTTTCGGTCAAACTGATTTTTGATATTTGTAAATATTGTAAATATAAAGATAACAAATAAAGTGTTTGTTAATTTAATTCGCTAATACTTTGAGTTTTATTTTGCCATGAAGATTTATTCTGTTAACTGAGGACCATTTGGAATATGTAAATGCGTAAATTTAGCTTATCTTATTTTTTGTGGTTAAACCGCCATATATTCGGTTAGTAGGTGGCATCAATGAGATAATGTTCACATTTCAGCTTTGCGTCATTTATAGATTCAGAGATATTTTTAAAAAATTAATGAGCCCTTATCCGACCATATATATTTTTCAAAACTCAAATCTAAATAAAACTATATGGCATTATGCATCGCATAAACCCTGAAAATTTCAGTCTTAAATCTCTTACGGTTTACTTGCTTTTTTAATTTAATTGATTGCACAGATGGAGAAAGAGACAGCGAAAGCATAAGCTCGTTTATGAAATAAAAAGCGATAACGTCTGTAAACCGATTGATGATGATCTAATAGCCATAAAATTTAGAGATGCGAATTTCATTTACGAGGCAGTCGTTCTCAGCGGTGATTCAGCAAATCTATATTATAAAAAAGAGCATGTTTAATGTAAGAGAGAATGGGGAGTGATCAAAGTATAAATATGTATCGTATTGCTTGATTTTCAATTATCAGTGGGAACAAGTTTTCACTAATTAAAAAAATCATAAAAGTCAATAGAACTTGGAGTGACGCAATTTGTATATATAGATATGTACAAATTTTACATTGATGGGAAATTTACCTTTTCTTTTATAAGGAAAACTTGAAGCACCAGCGTTATACCTATTTGTTACTTTTAGTAAATAATATTAAAATTAAGTTTCGATCCTCAATAATTTCCATTTCAAAATAAAAGCAATTATTGATAATAAAGGCAGGGAAAGAAGCGCGGTCGTTTTCCATTTCAAAATATCATTCATCTATCTATGCTCACGAAATAGCAAGACACAACCCTGCAACCGTCGCTAGCTCCATGTTTATAAATTCAGTTTCTCCGGAGAGTGCATCATACTGCTCCGTACACCATCATAAGAATGGATAAGCCGATTTTCATTTTCTTACCAGACACTCTACCCGACAAATGGAGCAGATAACTTAAATGACATATCGCTCAATTATCGCCGTTTTATTTATCTCAAACTCAAAACAGGTGTGTTTAACGACGCCGTTACGATCCCATTAATCATAAGAGCATCCGCATTCCGTGGAATTCCCTAATTCTGGGGATTTCGTGTCCGCTTGCGCTTAGAATGAGTGTATTTTAATCACGCCCAAGGAATTGGTTCACGGGGAGGCTGGAGAGGGCGCGGAGTGGCCTAGGGAGAGGGCGCGGAGGGGTCTAGGGAGAGGGGGCGACGTTCGGTAGAATATATTAGGTCGCTCTCACTCACAAACTTCAGGAACGTCCTTTGCCCAGTTGACAAAAACGAGGTTTGAATCGACAGAAGGCTCTGAAAAGATGTCGCCACTCACTCATTCGGCTGTCACCTTGGTGATCGCATTCCTCTTGGCTGGATCCCTCATCAACCCTGCTCTAACTGATGCTTTACCAACTGGTATGCGTGAGTTTATTTTTAATTTAAAAAATGACGTCTAATGAAATATAACGAGTAAGGTTTATTTAACATTCTACATATTCCGTACTATTTTCACGAATAGATTATTGCTCAAGTGAACGTTAACGTAGCATTAAAGCACTTTGGATCAAAACATCTAAGTACTAAACTGTTATCGGTTTTGTTCAACTTTGCATGCTATATTTCCCATATCAGGTAGGCAACTAAGGGGAGAATTATGTTGTGCTTCTATTTCTAAAGATGAAGTGTATTTAAATGTTTACTTAATTTTTCAATAAAATGTAGAAATATATGCACAAAAACTATAAATAAAAATAAAAAATACAACTATAAAATATAAACTTAAAATGTAAATACAAAATATAAATATAAAATACAAATATAAAAGATAAATATAAAATATAAATGTAAAATATATTTGTGTTTTAAAATTAATCCTGTCTAAGATATATGTAATCACCCTATTCTTTCTAACAGACCATGAACATCGAGCGAGACAGTCGTTTGGTACTCTGACATCATCAATCCCGCTTGCTGGACAAATTGCAAGTATTGGAACGGGACTAGTCACTTCCACCATAGGAGGAGGACTCGGAGGCCTTGGAGGTTACATCAGCGGACTTTCTGGATCTTCAGCTGAAGCAGGTGCAGGAGCAGTATCTGGAGGATTAGGAGGGTTTGGTGGAAGTTTGTCTGGAGCATCAGCTGGAGCTAATGCTGGTTCAGTAACTGGAGGCTACGGAAGTCCTGCTGGTTATGGTGGCAGTGGGGCTGGAGCGTCTGCTGGAGCAAGTACTGGTTCTATTGCTGGAGGTTATGGAAGCCCTGCCGGCTATGGAGGCAGTGGGGCTGGAGCGTCTGTTGGATCCAATGCTGGTTCGGTAGCTGGAGGATACGGTGGAACTGGAGGAAGTATGTCAGGGGCATCTGCTGGAGCAAATGCCGGATCAGTAGCGGGAGGTTACGGAGTTCTTGCTGGCTATGGAAGCAGTGGGGCTGGAGCGTCTGCTGGTGCTAATGCTGGTTCAGGAGCTGGAGGTTACGGGGGAGCTGGAGGAAGTATGTCAGGAGCATCTGCTGGAGCAAATGCCGGATCAGTAGCGGGAGGTTACGGAGTTCTTGCTGGCTATGGAAGCAGTGGGGCTGGAGCGTCTGCTGGTGCTAATGCTGGTTCAGGAGCTGGAGGTTACGGGGGAGCTGGAGGAAGTATGTCAGGAGCATCTTCTGGAGCAAATGCCGGATCAGTAGCGGGAGGTTACGGAAGCCCTGTAGGTTATGGGGGCAGTGGGGCTGGAGCATCTGCTGGGGCTAATGCTGGTTCAGTAGCTGTAGGTTACGGAGGTCTTGTTGGCTATGGGGGCAGTGGGGCTGGAGCATCATCTGGAGCAAATGCCGGATCAGTAGTGGGAGGTTACGGAAGCCCTGTAGGTTATGGGGGCAGTGGGGCTGGAGCATCTGCTGGAGCTAATGCTGGTTCAGTAGCTGGAGGTTACGGAAGCCCTGTAGGTTATGGGGGCAGTGGGGCTGGAACATCTGCTGGAGCTAATGCTGGCTCAGTAGCTGGAGGTTACGGAAGCCCTGTAGGTTATGGGGGCAGTGGGGCTGGAGCATCTGCTGGAGCTAATGCCGGGTCAGTAGTGGGAGGTTACGGAAGCCATGTAGGCTATGGGGGCGGTGGGGCTGGAGCATCTGCTGGGGCTAATGCTGGTTCAGTAGCTGGAGGTTACGGAGGTCTTGTTGGCTATGGGGGCAGTGGGGCTGGAGCATCTGCTGGAGCTAATGCTGGTTCAGTAGCTGGAGGTTACGGTGGAGCTGGAGGAAGTTTGTCTGGGGCATCTGCTGCAGCTAATGCAGGTTCAGTAGCGGGAGGTTACGGAAGACCAAGTTATGGCGGCAGTGGAGCCGGAGCGTCTGCTGGTGCAACTGCAGGATCTTTAGCTGGAGGTTATGGCGGTAGTTCTTCTGGTGCTCATGCTGGAGCTTCAGCGGGTTCTAATGCAGATGTCTATAGTGGTTTAGCGGAATCGTATTCGGGCGCTTCTGCACAAACAGGAAGTTCTGGATGGTCAGCGTAATGAGTTAAACGGTTTGACGTCAGGCTACGTCGGTTGATTTCCTGACCTGTCTGATCGCTTGAGTTGATGTCTAGAATACCAACAACTTACGGAGGATAACAATACTCATGCAATTTATAACTGTTAAGATATCGAGGAAAATATTAATTTAAAAATGTGTTATTATTCCCTTCAAGTAATACTTTCTTAAATTTTTATCTGTAGTGAATAGTAAATATTTTCATTCAAACATATATGAGATCTACATTTTAGTCTTATTGCGTATCTTCATTTCTTTATATTTTTCCATAAAGATTCTCATGGACTTTATTTTTAGAATAACCATAAAGGAGTTTATAACCTGTAACAGTGTTTCTCAACCTGTGGATCGCTAGTGGAAGCGGTACCGTGTAACTCCTAACCATTTTCTACTACATGTCTTTGAGAGCAGAGCCTGCATCAATGACAAATTATGAAAACAAACTACAGGATCAGGCTATCTGCCAATAATATACTGATTGAGACTATATCTAATAACCATAATACCCCGCACTGATTTACTCGTTAGCAAAATTGAGGCTCAGCCATTGCATTGATACTTGCCAAGATGGACTTTATTATGGGTGAACCGTTTAAAAATATTGTCAGTTCATCATATGTAGCACTGCTTGTGTATCTATATGTTTTTAAACTAAATGTTTATATCCAATGAATCAATATTTCACAATGAGATACTTGGTGCTCTTACTTTCACATAGACAAAACTTGAATAATATCTTCTGTACAGGGTATTCAAACGTCACTGTATAGTTAAAAAGATAATTGTTAATCTTTTACACACTTTTACTTAACCTCCCTTCGTACTTATTTATTTATTTGTCACACATCAACGCTCGCTATAAAAATGCGAATAACTGGAGAACTAATCGAGATAGAAACTCTAAATATGAGAGGAATGCTCGATTTACATATTTTAAGGCGATGGCGAAAAAAAACTCAAAATAGTCCTGTGCTCGACTCCAAGGAAGACATTTCCATTTCCAGTAAAGTAACACGTAAAAACAGACTTTTCGACGTGCAGACTTTCATTCTTTTTTAGGTTAAAATTACAAAGAATTAACCTATGATCTTCGGATATAAACCATTTTGAAAAAACATTATAAAGTTTCTTATTCTGTTCACCTTTTTCCGCCTACAGTTCGAAATCGTTAAATTTAAACGTTTAATTCACAGTTTGAGGAAATCGAGCCATTTTAACGGGATGTTGCCTTGCCTATCAATTCCATTGTTAGACCTCGATATCATATTATTATTTCAATCCTTATGGGTATAAATGTGCTTTGAATGCTTTTCATACGACAGAGAAGGAAGGAGAGGGAAATTATTTTCATATCAACCAATGTAAACAACATTTGTAAATTATTATATTAAACATACATTCATTCTCTTTCGTGGAAGAATATACGCAACTGTTTTAAGTTTAAGTTATAATTGTTCTCACCAGATATTTCGGTATGTTAACAGCACTTTGAGTCCATACTCTCACGTCGTTTGAAGTTTTGTTAAATCAAAAATATTATTCAGGGAAAAGTTCATCGGTCAGATAAAATAGGCAAATTATATATTCCACAATTATTTATCGTGCATGTAAAAAGACGCATTATTAACAACAGTAATAAGACGAAAAACATAAAAATAAAATTAAAAAAAACATTTTTTGTGTATACACGCTTTTACTTAAAATTGCACTCAAAGGAAGAAAATAATTTTTTCCTGGACAAAAAATAATATTCAAAAATTTATATGCTTCGTAAAAGCGGATGGATTTTTTCTCTTATAATTCTTATATTTCATCATCCTCATAAATTACCTCTTATTGTTGGCCACTAACTTATCATATACTAATATTAATGCCACCCACTTTTACGAAGCATACAAATTTTTTAATAATATTTTTTGTCCAGGAAAAAAATATTTTCTTCCTTTGAGTGCAACTTGAGTAAAAGTGTGTAAGTTAATTTTATTATGTTAAAATTTGATGAAATTAAAATTTATATAAAAGACTTATTCTGTCCCTTTGTTACTCCCTCTGTCACGCTCTGAAACAGAAATATACCTGGAAAGAGGGGGCAAAGGTCAGCTTTTGAAGCACAATAGATACTCGCGGCGAGTGTTTCAAACTTCTCAGCAGGAGGTATGATTTCAGGTCATCGAAGACTGCCTCAATTTTATTTCAGAATAATTGATCATCCCCGTCATTGTTGGCGGGCACTTATACATACATAAATTACAATAGACGTTGAAACTGATGTCATTAAATTTTAACATAAAAACGATTAAAGGTTAGAAATTAATTTTTCAACTGTACAGTGACTTTTTGAACACCTTGTACTATACATATTTTTCCAACAGATTCCTTATTAACAAGAGTTTTAAATTAAATTTTTGCATGGTTGCCTCTGATAATTATTATAAAATACGCAAACTGCTGTTAAAATGCACGAAACATGATTGCCGAAGACGAAAGACCCAAAATTCATGTGGCAATAAATCGATGGTTCGCCACACCAAGAACTTTTTATTCGGGGGTCGCCATATGAAACGTTTGGCAACCCCTGTCCTATACGGCCGTGAGAAAAAAATTATCGTTAGGAACAAATATCAAGGAAAATGTTCAAGTTTTTGCTATTTGGATTGTAAGTATTGTATTTTATTGCTTACTCTGACATTCCTGCATCTGACAGGTTTTTAATTTTATACCTTAAATCGATTTTTTCTCTCAAAGATTTCTACGAATAACAAAGAGAGTATGACCACACATTTATTAAAATGAATGTTTTAAACGAAGTGCATTAGTTTTATGCAATAGTATTTCACTTATGCATAACAAGATTCATTTTTACTTCAAGGAGGTATATTTTTTAATTTTTAATGAGAAATTAAAGAAGTAAACGGACAGATTCTTAATGATAAAGCGATTTTAAATATATTTCGGCATGAAGTACACTTTCATTAGCATTTCTATGAAGATATTTAATAAATGATAAGTATCGCATTCAATATTTATTTATTTCCAAAATATTCTTTGACAAAACTCAATATACTATTTCTTGCTAGTTGAAATTTGAAAAACATATCACTCATGCTTTGACGATGGCTGCAAAAGTAAAAACGTCAATGCAACGCACACACCCACACATACACAGTCACACACGCGGACACTTAGTGACGAGAATGCGGAACGAGCCGGGACTATCGCACAAACTTTTAATATAATGCGTTCGTTCCTGGAATAAAAAATGAAAGATTCGCTTCTTCGCCAGTAAATGAAACAATAATACTGCTCGTGGACTTCTTTAGACTCTCTCCCAAGAGTTTTTCCCGTGGGAGTCTTTCAGTCTTCCCTTTCCGCCTCCTGGGTGGCATCTGCCCCCTCCACCCAGCCGCCCACGGCCGCCACACCCTCGGAACTCACGACCACCTCATCCCTCGCTTCCCTGCCGCCCTCAACTCCGGCTACCGATGCGTCGCCTCCGGCGGGAGGAACCAGCACCGGGGTCAGATCGAAAACGTAGAGGATTTTGGTGCCTCCCGGAGCAGGGATCAGATTGGAGATCCTTCTTCCAGAGGGCAATCGTGCTGCTGGTTGCGCACCGTCCTCCTCCGTGGTGAGGGGCACCCGAAGAGCCATCGTGGGTGCGAGGAGGAGGAGGAACGAGACTGCAGCATGCAGAGACGCCTTAGATCCCCTCGTCATGGCGACGCGATGTTACGCTCTCTCCGCGGTCGCGGATTGGCTCGCGCGGGGGCCCGTTCCTTGCTTTATATAGGGAGGGTGTGGGGCAGGAAACGTGGGGGCCGCGGGGCATGGCGTGGCCGGAGGGGGATTATGACGAGGAGGAGAGGGGAGAATAATAAAAGAAAGGATGCTATTGGATGCCTGGAGGGCGTGGGGAAAAGAAGAAGGGGTGGGGAGAAAGGGAAAGAATTAGAGAGTTTTCTAGGCGCTGATGCTCTGCCGTTTTTTCCCAAGCCGTTGTACTGCTTTTTTTGTCAACTTTCAAACAACTAAAAAAAACTTCAAAGCGCTTGTTCGCTTCTTTAATCCGAGATTTTTGGAAGATCTCGCAGAAAAATTCTCACATTTTGCCATCAATGGAAGATGAAGCTGCCTTCGCTGTAAATGGACATTAACTGTATTTTAGAATTGTTAACAAATGCCTAAAGGGAACACGAAATGAATTCATATCATCGAAGATTTGAGTGATAGAAATTTATATATTTAATATTCAGATAACTTCAACGCCGTTTTCAGATCTGTTTAATGCCTAAATCATTTCTCTAATGCATGGGCGGGAAACCTCCAATCCCCGAGAGCCTTTTGTGTGGCCCGCGAAGCAGTGATGAGAAAGAGATCCGTAAAATTTAACATATAAATTCATATTTTTTATTCAAGTAATGATAATAAAGCATTTATACTGAAGTCTTAATCCTAGATACTCTAATTTATAATTGATTTCTACTTATACGTTACCTTCTAATCTCTCCGTAACATCAATTTAAACTAATCAGGCCCTCCAAAGCATTGGCAACTTCTAATACGGCCCCCTGAAGGATTCGTCACCACTTATGCGGCCTACCATGTGGAAAAGGTTCCCCACCCTTGCCCTAATGGATGGCCAATTAGTCGGTTTAGAGGCAATAGAACTAAAAGAATGTTAGAATTTATTCTTATGTAAATAGACATTCCAGCTATCGAGATAAGAATATATTTTTTCCTTTATTGAGATAATCGACACATTTTTATATAATAATTCTATAAAATTATCATTCTCCTAATCTCAGATTCTTGTCCAAATTTTAATAATAAATTATATTAATTTATACTGAATAAATCACAATGTACATTACACCTTAACATGCAATAGAGGTTTGATAAGCGACCCTGCAATGATGCTACGAAAACTTTTCGCCAAGAGAATCGCTGGTTCATAATATAAATTTTCCAAAAATGCTAAACTTCAAAGGCTACGCCGAAAAGAGACTATTTCTATTTTCATTTGCGTATCTTGTTCTGTGCCACCAATTTCCTCCTTTCTCTCCCACCTCTTCCGTCAGTCATTTCCGACTTTTAACAACTTCTACTCTCCCTCTCTCATCATCACCTTCATCCTTTCCTCTGACTCGCTTCTTCGCGGGACGACATCCTTAAGGCTCTCGCCTCCGAATTTAAGTGATCGTTTCATTTTTTGTTTCCGCGGGATTTGAGAGGCGTTACGGAAAACAACGACATGAGGCGACTCTTGAGAAAGACTCTCGTTTCCTACCCAAGTGTAAACGGCGAGTTCGCCTTTCTCCTCCAGAGGGCATTCCGTGTCCTTAGCCCTGTGGAATACCAAGATCTCTCGTGCGTGTCGAGCGAGTGGCCGCCTCCCCTGCGCTACCCCTTAACTCTCTTGTTTTTGTTACGTTCTCACGACTCGATATTTTTTCCCGTAATGAACTCTCGCCGCTCTCTGCCTCTTTCGCCCCCTCCCTAAGTACCTCTTCTTCTCGAGACATCTGCCGTTTCCGCGGCAACCAGAATGAGCCCTCGCATCCGCCTCGTCGCACACACGCACTCGACGGGCTCGCCGTACCGCCTCCGAGGCTCGATTACCGCGAAAGGACACCGTCGTAATTATTTTGTTTCCGACCTTCGGGTTCACGATGCCATTTGTTGTTACGCGTTAAAGTCACGACCGTGAAGTCTCTCGAAGTTCCCGAAACGAGAGCACGCCGGTTTATTTCGAACGTGATCGCAGGAGACGGAATTCGTGATTCTGATGATCGTGGGCCATGAGTGATCGCAATCGATATTGATCGGATGGGGATTGTATTTTGTTAAAAGGAATGAATTCGAACATACCATCAAAGTTGATCCGATAAAAATGTGAGTTTTCGGAATGAAACTTTAATGATTATTTTAAATCTACAAGAATTGGCGATCCGATACTTGGGAAGCACAAAGGAGAAAGAAACGGAGTCGGACAGGAAATGGGCCACAGTAAGTGTATACTGGAGTAGTATGGGAAAGATTGGTTTTCAGTCTAATTTAAATATACCATATATAATGATGAAACATTATTTTTGTCAGGTAATATTGCTGAAATTTTATTTGTACTGGTTTGCGTGGAAACAGTTTTTGTGAATGTATAATACCCATATAAATTTATTCAGCTTTCCATGCCCAACAGTAAATACATCGTGCAACATGAGCATATAGTACCAAAAGTACACAGTTCCAGCTTTCAAACTCGATCAAATGGCATATGTAAAATGTCTAATTTTCTAACTAGTGCTAGAAGACAGAAAAAGAATGATACATATGCTTTGCTAAATAATACCGGAAGCGAATGAGGAAAGTCAATTGAACTGTCAACATTAATCGTCCCCATCTCCTATGTACCTAAACCTCGATGCATTTATTGTCTAAAGGGATAATAAATTCAATGCCGGTGACATGACTAGTAATTTAACTAAAAGGGTATAATTTTTTAGATTTAAAATTAAAATGTAATGTCAAAGTTCTGCTTTTGTGTTTTTTAATATATATATATATATATATATATATATATATATATATATATATATATATATATATATATATATATATATATATAGTTGTGTCTCTCTTGCGCTGACGAAGGGATCATCCCGAAAGCTCCAATAACTTCTACAAATGTGTCTCTCCAACACCCGAGCAGTTCTCCTTCCGGTAAGTGCTCACTGGGTTTCCTTCAACACCTAGTTGCCCTAAATATCCTCATTTACCTTTCCTCTTCCGTAAGTTTATATATACAGAGTTAATAAGCGTTAGAATTTATGGAAATAATGCTGAAGTGAGAGTAAATGACTAGCCTAGAAAAAGGAAGACGCCTGGTATCGTGTCCTGCTACCAGAATGACATCTTGTAGCGGTGAAGCTGAGGACCAATACACCAGTGGCGCAGCAGGGTGTGAGAAATCAGGGCTGGACCAAGGTACCGCAAGCCGAGCCGCTCTCTGGGGCGACAGAATTAATGGTGTCTGAGTGGCATTGCTTCGACGTCTTCGTAATAAACGTTTTATCCTTAACGAGCGATAAATAAATTAACACGTGAATCTAAAATGTCTTCATAAAACAATGTAAAGTTGAGAGTCATTCATTGGGTAAGAGATATTCTGTGCAGCAATTACAATGACACGTTTTCTTGGACGGACTCGTTGCGGTCACGCCTTTCAGCTTTGGTTACAGCCCCGAGAGTGGTATGATACCTATTGATCACTAGTGTTGGCAGCCCTGAGGACCTCAATCATCATGGTTGACTGCCTGAGGACAGCCTTGAACACTGCCGGTTACATCATATGATACATTTTTGTCACTGCTATGCGCTACTTTGTATTTCTGCATTTCAATCTTGGCCAAACGTAATATTTCTGATAAACCAATAAGAAAAAAGCTTTTTTAATGTTCTTCCTCAGTGGATGTCGTCAAATAAAGCTGATAAAAACAAGTAGTTTTTAGCGCAATCACATTGAAATCAACATATTGTTTCAGGCGTTGTACATTCCATCTGGCGACTGTCTCAAAAAACTTTCATGTTATGCATCGCCGCAACAACGGAATTCTCACATTTCTAGCGTTAAAAATTTCTCACTAATACCGTGAGACTAACCTTGTATAGATAAGTAGTTGAACGGAATGAGTGAAAATTTTAAAATCAATAAACTCTAAATAATTTAGAATGAGATTTCATAAGTTCATCTTTAAAATAAATCAAAAAGTCTTATGAAAATGTTTAACAGAAATATTAAAAATATATAAACCCTCAGGACTATCCTATGTGAGTACGAAACTCGTTACCTTAACTCGTCGCTGGCCTTAGCAAAAGTTAAGGACTTAAAAAAGTAATTGTGATGTTAAATACCTCAATGGCGTGCGTCGCTTTGAAACGTAGCGTAGCGACGATAATGCACGACGGCACCTACAGCGATGGCGTGCGATCATAGAAGTTCTAAAATTTATAATAACCATAATTCAAATGCACCGCGGAAGGGTAGGAGTTTTCGAAACACCGATGACGTGAGCGATGGGCGAAGGAGGAGATATGGACGTGAAGGGGACAAAGAGGGGGAAGGAGGGGCGTGAGGTGAACGGGGGAGAATGTAGCGAGGGGAGAAGGTGGGATGCACCTCATCGTCCGGCTGCACTTTATGGCCCGTTGGGGACGAGGTGCACGAATTCAACAGGGCGCACGCCGAGCGGCGTGATGGACGATTCTATCGATGGTGCAATCGGACGTGTTCGGGAGAATTTTACTCAAATAATAAGCGAGCGAAGGCTATTGAAGATGAAACACTCAAAGGTTTAAGAATGAGAAAACAAATTATTTCGGCACCCTACCTATGCATACGTCCGAGGATGAACTGGATTGCGGCCAAAGGCACTCTGACTTACGGAGACAGTGATTTACGGGTCGAAAGTGGGAGATGGTTTTTTGGCATTCCCGGCGGTGAAACACGTCATTACCACGACGAAGAATGAAGATTTTCGCAACGGAATTGACTGCTGATGAGTGCGCTTTCCGGGAAACGGGGAGCGTGTTGTCGTCTGGCCGCATCGCAGCCGTGCTGCTCGTGGGAGAAGGAATGGACAATTATCGAGACGGGAAGAGGAAATTATTTCGCCTTTTTCGGCCATCAGTCCTCGTCAAAATTAGCGAATGGCTCTTACTTTAACTTCAACGAGAATAAGACACTCTAAAACAGATAACTAGCATCAACCATTTCATATTTAATATTTCAATTAAAACGGCCCTGTTAAATTTTTAGCGAACAAGACATAACTTAATGTTAGATAACAACTGACTGACATTTCTTGCGAACAAGTTCGAATTTTTTCACGCAGAAAACACCCAACAAATAAAAATTCTCCTTCACTTTTATTTCATATTTATGGCAATTAAAATACTCTTGCATTCACTGAAGCAGGACGAAATAACAAAACGAATCTGTCGTATATGTATTTCACAGTATAAATTTTAACTAAATAAAAAGGTTAAATATTGCTTATTTTATGTACTGCACAATTTTATAAATATTAAATACAATATGTATGATGTATTGCTGCATTCAAAGAAAAAATTAAATTTCTACGCAGCTGAAAGTTATATAGATATATATATATTTATATATATTCTTAAAATATTATTTATATAAATTTAACTATCGTGGTGAAATTGAAATGGAAAAGAGGATAATCAGTGTATAGCGACGGAAAACTTCATTTCGGAAACATGCATTCTGAGTAAAATCAATGGATGAAGCCTTCACGTGGTGGAACTCCATATTCAGGGAACGACTTAGTAAAATTCCACTTTATTGTATAAGTTTTGTCAAACGACCGGTTTCGGCTGAGATATAGCCATCATCAGGTCAGGAATCAGCTCATCACATCGTATATATACGGGATAGAGGAGGAAAGAGAAGGGACTCAAGAGGCAGTGTGAGAGAGTGCTCGGGGGTGGCTGAAAGCTTGGGAAGTAAGGATTCAGAGGAGTTCTTCAGTTGTATAGAAGTAAGATCTTTAAGTTTCCGGAGAATGAGTTTCCTTTACTCGACAAGTCTCTCACTTTGTGTTGAAAAAGCTGCCATTCTGCAGCGTGAAGCTTAAAGCAAGTTGAACGGTTTAATGCCAAGTTCTGTTGTTCTGTTTATTTTATTTTAAATACAGTGGAAAGGTCGTAGAAATTAAGATTGAGACAAGACAGAAAAATCGACCATTTTACCCCGTCTCTTAACTCTTCTCTGAAATCTGCAACAGACTCGTTCCTCGAAGCGGGTGACGGACGCTCTTGGCCTCGCGACACACGGACAAACAAGCACGTATTAAGGAGAGCGCTAGGCCCTGACAAGCGAACGACTTGGGAATTTTGGAAGACATCTCCCGTGGCAAAATACCATTATGGGTGATGGAAAAAGACACGAATAATTCGTCATGCTTTCGAAATTAAACCAAAGATGTAAACAGCAAAAAATTTATTTCTATATGGCGCCCGCGAGTTTTTCGGTTGAAATAAAGTGAATGAATGTTTTAATATTCAGAAATAAAACATAATATGCATTATATTTAGAAAAGGAAGCCAAAGAGAAACTATTTTAAGCGTTGCTAGACTAAAAACTACACATAAAGGTAGTAAAGATATAAAGATTATGAAATTTAAGGCTGAGATGGAGTATTAGCCAGATACTGAAAATTGTCTGTATCAAACAAGTAACACTATATCCCCTGAAATTAATATGTACTTTCACGCGGATATTTGTTTCATTTCCTCGCCAATGGTAAATTAATTATACATAGCGATTCGTTGTCGAAAGATAGGTTTGATCAATAAATTCCACAACATAAATATACTTTCTGTCTCAACATTTCTTACATCTTACCGCCAGAATGTAACTGCACGACATTCTTCGTTGGCAATCATATGCTGAAAACTTAGTCTCTCTAGTTTCACAATTTGGAAAAGGTCATATAATTGGATGAAGGAACAACCGAAAAAGCGACGGATACAAGAAGGAGAAGATTAAGGAGACTGTTTTCTCCCTTCCCCCTCCTCCCTCAATATGTCTCGATTCGTCTCTGCCGGAAACGCATTTTTTTTCTAAAAGCGCTAAAATATTTTCACAGTGATGATTTTATGGGTTTAAGCTCCACTCGTGTAGAGAATATGGCATTTGGCGAATTGATGACCGTCATTAAATTATTGCAAACTTTAAATTTTGAAATTACATTGGAAATCAACATTTTAGGAAAAGATTATTAAAATAAATAGTACGCGAAATCCAAAAATGACCTTGTTCTGTGTCTATTCTGACTGGCAGGTGTTTGATTGGCATTCTATTAAACACATTTTGTAGCATAGTAACGTGAGTTCCTATTAGCTTCATTCTGTCCGTCCTTCTGCCCGCAGGCTCGTTCTTGGATTTATCCGAACTGATTTCCATGAAATTTGTTGTTTAAGACTTATAGGAAAATGCAATAAGAAGATGACATAATTGGCCCAAACCAACCCAATAAGAAGTGCTACTACTGGAAACAAAACGAGATTTTAATCATACCTCGTAAAACATTAATCATACTGAAAAAAATATCAAATAAAATTTGTAGAACTAGCTGAATAAAACATTTCTTGCCAAATATATTTTTACTGTAGGAGTAGCCGTTTTCAAGAAACTCAAACAAGAAAGTCTTAATTCGCTTTCGACTTGGAAAAATTCATGCGTTAGTACTTAATTGCTGCCAACAAAAACTATATTCGTACTAACTGATGTAAATAAGATTAGCTATAATTAGAAAAAGGCGCTTAATTTCCTTACGTGTTAATGCAGCATTTTATAAGCGGAAGGAAATGTATCATATATGAAGAAGAAAAGAATACAACTAATCGGTTCTACTTCCTCTCAAAATTTTCCCCAGTTTGATACTTTTCCTAAGCTATATGACATTTCTCTATCATCGTGTTTGCTACAAAATAATCTTCTCTTTACGTTTCAGTTGTATTTAATTTATTATGATTTATTCACACGTATTACATTTTGTTCGTCGCGAAAGAAAAAATCACAGCAGAGACTATTTATACGAGATAATAAACATTTCAAACTGTCAAATAATGATTTCCAATTTGGACGTACATCGATTTTGATGAATAAAGGGTTTACAGATTCGGCCGTAGTTACAAGGAGGCAGCGTACGTATATGCCATTCAGCCAATAATGCACCATTGTTGTGCGTAGTATGACTCGAGCGGGGAAGGAATAATATATGAGCAGGCGAGAAGAAAGTGAAGAGAAGGTTGGGATGATTACAATAGATTCTTCCAACCGACTCCCCTCACCCACTCAATATTGCGCTACACCTGTGTGCTTTATTTTCATGCTTCCTCCTCGAAACCAGGAGAAGCCGTTCAGGGTCCAATCCCTAGCGACTTTACCGAAGTCGCATCACCTCCTCTCCTGCAACCATCAAGTTCTGCAGTCGAGTCTTCTTATCGATGAGGCAAAGGATTTGAATAAGTTTGTGGATATTATTTTTCGCTTGGTGTCTCTCTTTAGCATGACCGAGATGATACCGGATTTCGAATTTTGGATAATCGATTCATGCAGTATCGGAACCCTATTTTTAAGAATATCAGACACGTGAGACAAAGACAAAATGGTATTGTGTGATTAACCATTGAAGAAATCAATTCTAACAGTGATGAACTATTTGACACTAAATTTACATGCTTGCTGACAACATTGTCAGAAAAACCACTGAGAAATGGGAATGATATACACTTAAATGAAGGAAAGATAACAATTAATGTAATGTTATTTAATAAATATATATTAAAATTATAATGAGCTAAGGAAATGTACTTCAACTCATTGTTAATAATATGAATTTGCGTCATTAGTCTTTAGAGAAATAACAGGGACAAAACGGGCGATTCCGGAAATCTGAATACGGACTGGAGAATCATCAAATGAATACTATATTTTATTTTTAATAACGTTCTGTGTTCGGACGTTTCCGGTTCTGGATAGCCGGTTTTAAAAGGTTCAAACCTAATATTAGAGACGGGAGCTGGGAGAAGGGAAGCTCAGAAGGAGCGGGACAGTTTCAAGCACCGCAATCCATCGTAATCCATTTGAAAATCAACTCCTATGATAAATTGGCAGTTTTCTTACAAGAAGGGCATCGTAATAAATAGAAAAGTAGTAAATACAAAAAAATCATCTTTTTGTGCCTTGTTTAATTTTCTTTACCTGCAATTGAAACAATAATATTTTATCCGATCAAATTTTAGTCGAAGATCCCGATGCTTTGAACCATTTGATCGGGGAAAAGAGGGAAAGGGAAGGGTCAAAAAGGGGAAGAGGAGAATAGCGGAAAATATAGAGAGACAGAATTGGAATAGAGAGCGGAGCTCAGCATATCACAGTGTCGATTACCTATAATGGGTTATGGCACCATTAAACGGTATCTGGTAGAAACCGCCTACCACGAATTACGATAGAGTTCAAACTGTACCGAGAAAAAAATGTAATAATTGATCATTGGTGAAAATCTGAGAAAGTTATGGACTTCAACATGAATCACTCCGATAACCATGTAAAGATTGAAG
Source organism: Uropetala carovei (assembly GCA_036926305.1). NCBI lineage: Eukaryota > Metazoa > Arthropoda > Insecta > Odonata > Petaluridae > Uropetala > Uropetala carovei. The sequence goes on along the minus strand of JAXCHB010000172.1, from coordinate 2,067,183 downwards.
ACATTTTACATTTCAGTTATAAAAGAGCCTCATCAGAGAATCAATTCCAAATAAAGGCTATTGGATAGAGACGTAGTCTAACGATTGCTTAAAAGGGTAATTACCACTCTAAAGTTATAATGAGCTTAATTTTGTAACACCCAAATCCTGCTCAAATTCCTATAATTTTTTCCTTGGATTTACTCAAGGATTATTTTACTATCACCTCCTTAATACGGCTTATTTTAAATATCCCACATTTTACCGGCTTTACTTGTATAGAGAAATTTAAGCGTTTTTTTCTGTCTTGGAAGAGGCGGCGGTTGCCGAAGAGGCTCGTAATGTTGAGAGAGGAAAGAGGAGAGTAAGGAGGTGGAAAGGGTGAGATTTGGAGAGAGGCGATACTGGACGGGGAGAGGCTGAGGGGTGTGGGGGAGAGGTTGAGGGGTGTGGGGGAGAGGTTGAAGGGAGAGGGGACGAGGGATTGGGAGGAGGAGGGCGGTGATCGGAAAAGAGCGTCTGCTTAGCTCGTGACCGTTGAGGTGGTTGTTATGGAGAGGTGCTTGGAGAGGAGTGAGTGGGCGGTGGAGAGGGTTTTGAGGAGAGGGATGGAGATTGGAGAGGAATGCCTCGACCGCTGAGAAGGCGACTGACCGGCAGATTAAAAAAGAAAAGGCGAAAAGCTGGGGATTGCGAAGATGTGACTCCGCAACGGTGAAGTAAGAAATAATAACGCCAATGAGAACCATGAGAGAGACATACAAAGAAGTATCTTGCCAGCACAAAAAGGTACCAAAAAATCTATTCATGTTGTTGGGATTTTTGAGATTTTGAATGTTAAAGTGAAATTAATTTTGCCTAGGCGAACCGCCATGAAAAATAAATAAGGATTATAACGGGGTATTGAGATTTTACCAAACCTGAAATTCTGGGTTCCTAGTTGGCAAAATAAAGATGTTGCGATAGTGAAGTCTCTTATTCCTGCATCATCATACTTACTTAAGGATGTATTGTGCTTATATTCTAAAAGGGGCATAATTTTCTTGTTGGATTTGAAAGTTATCGAGATAAGATCCAGGCAAGTTTGAATAAAATTGTATCTTACAGCGAGGTGCTTCTATTATGTGCATACTTAAAAGAAATCACGAGCCTAACAATAAATTATTACATTTACCAAATTCTGGTCAAAAGTGTCAATTTTATTCTGAGGCATACTGAGAAATGATTTTAACGGAAGTTTTTGAATAAAAAAGTTTGTATTTGTTGTTATCTTCAGTTTCCTAAAAATTAAATTGGTAAAAAGAAAGCGAAAAATGAGGTTCGGTGGCCTCAACTAGTAGACATGACCATATGGCGTTTTTAAAGCGTTCTAATGACTCTAGGACATAGAAACAAATAGAGAGTGAGAAATAAACAGACAAATATATACATGGGGAATGTATATTACAATCTGTCAGAAATGATGAAAATAATAAATTGTCGGTCTTATTGGCACAAACAATTTCTTGGAACAAATTATTTCTCGTTAATAATAAAGGGATACTAAAAAGTATAAAATACATTCAAATTTATAACCTTCTCTTGTTCTGGCACATCCTATACTTCTTACAGTTCAGTTCAATAAGACTTCGGTGTATTTTCTTTATAAAATATTGAAGAGAGCCGATTTTTCGACGATTAATCAGAAATAACGAAAATCTTTGATAAGCGAAATAAAATGGATGAATTTTCGTTATGTCAGTACAAACCGGCATTGAATATAATGGCCAATTTAAACGGAGATTTAATTGGGAATGAAGGAAGGAGGATGGAGAGGTAACGAGAGATTTTTTGTGAGATATAGTCCCCCCTCCAAACTGGAAAAAATGAGAGAGATATATACATATGTGACTCGATGTAGGAGAGACGGAAGGAAGCGGATTTGGAGGTAAGAGAGAGATAGAGAGATGGGGACATAACAGGCGAGCGCACGCCTCAGGCGGATGGGGAATCCCGATCCTGCAGAACCTTGAGAAATGGTTTTGAAAGCGATTCTAAGATGGCTCTATGATATGAGAAACGCATATCGCGGGAAGGACAACCGTTTTCACCTTCTCCTCCTCATCCACCCGCGGAGATAGAGATTGAACGGTTTTTTGAGATGAGACGTTGACGGACGGGAAGACGAGCGAAAAAGTGAAGAAAAGTGCGACTGGAGTAGGAAGAAGAGAGAGAAGGCAGCTTCGAGTCATGCAACGAAGGTTTGGAAAATGAGTTAGTTGGCGGAAATATACCTTAGAAAGAAGGTCGATGCATTAAAAATTAAACATTCATTCGATTTCCGAGCTTCTCGTATATCTGGAATATCTACTGCAAAATACCATGTGTGCGTTTCACTGTTTGTGGATGCGTGTGCTCGTTTATGCATATTATAATTCAGCGTGCCTTTCACTTCCTTCAGTGGAGCCCAACGGACTTACGAGCGACCATTGTAGCAGTAGCATTAGAGTAGAAGTAGACGTACTGTTAAGTAGAACTAACTTTTCTTTTCTTTTACTTGTTAACCTTTCTTATAGCTTATTTACTTATAGTAGTAGTTATCTTAACTAATAACCTCCGTGTCATTTTTTTTTTTTTTTAAATCGTAATACTTATTAGTCGTATACCGTAGTGTAGTAATTTTCTAACACTTTTCTTTTATTTTACTTGTTAGCCTTTCTTATAGCTTATTTACTTATAGTAGTAGTTATCTTAACTAATAACCTCCGTGTCATTTTTTAAAATCGTAATACTTATTAGTCGTATACCGTAGTGTAGTAATTTTCTAACACTCCATTTGCGTTGATTGTGTACTAACCATCTTGTGTGCGAAGTAACGTTGTTTGCGTTGTGACTAACTTTCACTTTCTACCTGCGCTTGACCCTTGATCCCTTCACTCGAGCACTCCAGGAATAACTTCCCCGCGTATATTAAGCGTTAGGCTAGTCTATTACATACGATATTTAGCTAGTTCAGATTAGTTTAGAGTTTAGGATGGCTACCCCAAGGACTCCCGTTTCCTCCTTTTTGCGCGACGCTGGTTTGGAGGCCATGAGGTCTCGAATCACGGAGCTTGAGAGGGTGGTTGCGGACCTCCTTCAGAGGGTGGAAAAGTCCGAGGCGGCTTTGGTGCGTGTGAGGGGTGCGGGGTCATCCCTGAAAGCAAACCGCGCCAAATTGGCGGCTCGGGTTAGCCTGGGTGCGGAAGCCGGTAGAGCGATCGGGGTTGTCCGTCACTCCTTATCGCGGGCTGAGGGTGTTCGGGCCGGGAAACCCGATGAGTGGAGAGTGGTGTCCACTCGGGGGGATCGTGGGGTGGTGCTGCGGAGGCAGGGAGCTGGGAACACTTCGGTGGACCCTCTTCCTGTTAGTAATAGGTTTGCGGTGTTGTCGGAGGACGACTCCGAAGCCGTTGCGCCCGCACCCGCTCCCGTCTCCTCGGTGGGGACCAGGCCCAAGGGGAGCTCGGGGGGAAAGAGGGGGCTGTTAGTGATAGGGAGCTCCAATGTCCGGCGTGTGGTGGCGCCTTTACTGTCACGGGCCCGCCGGGAGGGTGTTCATGAGCGGGTGTTCTCCAGGTGTATACCAGGAGGTACGGTGCCCCAGGTGACGAAGGAGGTCAGGGCGTCGGTTTTGGGCACGGGTTGCTCCTCGTTGCGGGTGGTGGCCCATGTTGGGACCAATGACGCCTCGAAGCGCGGCTCCGAGGAGGTTTTAAGTTCTTTTAAGAACTTGGCCGCTGAGGTTGCTCGTGTCCGAGAGGAGTCGGGTTCTGATGTGCGGCTTACTATCTGCAGCATTGTCCCTCGGACGGACTGCGGGTCTATGGTTTGGAGCCGCGTGGTGGGCTTGAACCGTAGGCTGTGGGACTTCTGTAGGGGCAATGGAGTGGACTTCGTTGACCTGAGGCCGGTGCTGGACTCATGTAGGGTACCCCTAAACGGTTCTGGTGTCCACTACACGGCCGAGGCAGCGGATGCGGTAGCGCGTAGGGTTTTTGAACACGCTAGGGTTTTTTTAGGTTAGATGAGGATAACACAAATATATCTGTTAGAAAAGAGTACGCCAACATTAACCGTAGGGAGTCCAAGAATAGCGGTAGAGTGAGAAGTAGAAAAATAAAATTGTTAGATCAAGTGGCGGGGAAATCCAGAACGAAAATATCCGTAGAAAACACAATAAAAATTATTATTATGAACTGCCGAAGCATTCGAAGGAAACAGGCTGATTTTTGCCACTTAGTTAAAAGCCATCGTGCAGACGTTGTATTGGGAACTGAGAGCTGGCTATCGGGCGACATTAATTCTAACGAGATTTTCCCACCAGATTACGTGGTGTATCGCAAAGACAGGAGGGAAAGAGTCGGAGGCGGAGTTTTCATCGCCGTCAGAAAGAGTATATCAAGCCAATTAGAGGAGATTAACGTCAGCGAACACTGCGAAACGATATGGTGCTCCCTTCGTACGAGAAATGGTAAAAAATTATTTTTTTGCTCATTTTACCGCCCACCTGACTCGGGAGTCGAGAACATTAGAGAACTCAGTCGTACATTGCAGGTGATAGCTAGGAGAAAGAACGATCCAGTAATCATTCTTGGAGGAGACTTTAATCTTCCATCGATCGATTGGAAATCCGTAACCTATGTTACTGGTGGAAAAAATAGAGAAGCTTGTCGTGAATTAATTGAAGCATTCACTCTAAACTCGCTAGAGCAAATCGTCAACGAGCCGACGCGATATGACAACAACGGAAACGGAAACATATTAGATCTGCTAGCCACTACCCACCCACTATCGACTAGAAACCTACAAATCGACGACGGCATAGGTGATCATAAAATAGTAATTGCCGACTTCAAATACACCCCTGCGACAATATATAAGCCAACGCGATTAGTCTATATCTTCAGTAAAGCAGACCTCCCAGGCTTAAAAAATTATGTTACAAACCAAATAGCGACATTTATCAATTTTGCGAATAGTAACAGCGTAGATGACTCTTGGACGGAAATTTTGCGAATCATTCGAGAAGGGCTAAAAACGTTTGTCCCAACTAAAGCAATTCGTGATCGCAAGGACCCGCGGTGGGTGAAACCGAAACTCCGTGCCTTGCTCAAGAAACAAAGACGGCATCACGCGCACATAAAGCACCTTAAAGAAGTTGGTAGGGACCACGCGAACGAGTATTTAATATACAGAAATAGTCGTAAATCTGCAAGAGACGAAGCGCGTAAGGAATTTGACGTCTACCGATCCACGACACTGTCGGACTCACTCAAAAACGACTCGAAAGAATTTTGGTCGTACGTGCGAGAAATGCGAGGAGGACAGTCCACAGTACCTCTTCTACGTACAGACAACGGTGAAAGTGTACACGATTCATTTACTAAGGCTAGTATGTTAAATCGGTTCTTTGAAAATTGCTTCACAATAGACAACGGTGATTTCATTGATTTCCCTACTCGTATAGACTCAAATATGAGCGACATAGAAATATCCGAAAGCGGTATCGTCAAATTACTAAGTCAGGTCCACAAAAGAAAATCGCCAGGGCCTGAAGCCATACCTGCATTCATTACAAACTCGTTAGCAAACGAATTAGCTCCGTACCTTAAGCTTCTATTCAGAAAATCTTTAGATGAGGGTGTAGTTCCTTTGATATGGAAAACAGCCCACGTTACACCAATACATAAAACGGGAAGTAAATTAAAAGTGGAAAACTACCGCCCTATATCGTTGACGTCAATCTTCTGTAAGGTTTTTGAGCACATTATCGGTAGCTCAATAATGCGATTTCTCGAAAGCAAAGAAGCGCTTAACAGTAGCCAGCATGGTTTCCGGAGAGGCAGGTCATGCGAGACTCAGTTAGCTCTACTCACACAAGATATTGTGAAAGCAACGGATAAAGGAATAGGAGTCGATGCAGTATTTTTAGACTTTAGGAAAGCCTTCGACACCGTTTCTCACGTGAAAATAGTGCAAAAATTAAGGGCTTATTCAATTAACGAGAAAATTGTAAATTGGATCGCCTCGTTTCTCTCCGATAGAACCCAGAGAGTAGTCCTCGATGGAGCTGCATCAGACGTCGTCAAAGTGACTTCCGGCGTGCCTCAGGGAAGTGTAATCGGACCTTTGTTATTCTTGATATATATAAATGATTTAGCGGATAATATAAAGTGTAAAGTTAGACTCTTCGCGGATGACACACTTGTGTATGGAGAAATCAACACAATACACGATCAGGAGAATTTGCAAAAGGACCTTCAGGCTATCACGAAATGGTGTAAAGATTGGCAACTCGATCTGAATATAAAGAAATGCGCCGCAATGAACTTCACGCGCTCCACGAATTTCAACCGTTACCCGTACCAAATATCCGAACTAAAGCTAAAATACGTCAATAGCTACAAATACCTAGGAGTAATTCTCAGTAGCAATTTGTCTAGTAGAGAGCATATCAAATCCGTTATAGCATCGACAAACAGAATTCAAGGGCTTTCCTCTAGAGTCCTGCGGGGATGCCCCTCGAATGTGAAGGAAATCGCATACTTTTCCCTAATACGACCCATCGTGGAATACTGTTGCGCCGTCTGGGACCCTTTCGAGGAGGGCCTAACTAGAGAGCTCGAAATGGTTCAGCGTAGAGCGGCTAGATTTGTAAAAGGAGAATATCGGTATGATGCGAGTGTATCAGAGTTATTGAGAGATCTGAAATGGCAGACGTTGAAGAGTAGAAGAATTGAATACAAGAGGAAACTATTTGAAAAATTTGAAAGTTCCGAATTCGTTGATGACGTACGCGGCATAGTCGTCCCCATCGGTGTTAGTGAACGTAATGTTAGATCACAGTGCAGGAGAAAATATGTCGAAATTACCGCTAGAACAGAGAAATACTACCGATCCTTTTTCCCAGACGCGATAAGACAATCCAACAGAGGAATTAGCTAGACTTCACTTGGTGTTGTGACACCCCCTGCCAAACGCTTCTAGCGGCTTGCAGGGTATTTATGTAAATGTAAATGTAAAATTACGTTATTTCGCGAGGAGAATTCTCACATTAGTAGTTTTCATTTTTGAAATATATTAAACCCTGCTATCCTTCCACTTCATTATAAATAAAATTCATAGAGTCAGAAAATGTTCGACTCTCAATCAATAAATTCGGGGATCAGATTGCCATTTCAATCGCTCCTCGATTTAAAAAAATTTCCTATACAAATTGAGAGATTATTCGAAATTTTCTCCTTTCAATACGCCGCTGGAATTTTGTACAACAAAATGAGATATTGGCAATATGTACGCCATTGTTCAGTTCCACATTTCGGCAGAACTCACTCCTCCGACGGGGACGCCATATTTTCTTCGCCACATATCCACTTAATACGACTATTCCGGCAAACTATCGCTGGAAGGATAACGAGCTGTGTCATTTCGGTAAACCCCACGGAGTGCTTCAACTTAGAACGGAGAGAATGCACGAGGGTCGTTGGCTTTTTAAAAAGAACAACACATCGGACCCGACTGGCCCTAAGGCAGGGGTGGGCAAACTACGGCCCGCGGGCCACATCTGGCCCTCGAGAGCATCTTATGTGGCTCGCGATGCCTTTATAAAAGAGAACCGTGAAATGTGAAACAGTAAATTTCACATTTGGTGGTTAAAATTATGGCCGGAAAAACTTATATAGCGAAGCTATTGTATTAAAAATGTATTAATAATTGATTTTCAGTAATAGGGCCCTTCGCATTCTCTCAAATAACTTCTTATGTGGCCCACCTAACCACCCATAACTACTAATATGGCCCGCCTCGTAAAAAGCTTGCCCACCCCTGCCCTATGGAATGGGCTCATTTGGAAAGATTCTGTCTCTCTTTCTCTTTCCGACCAGCCCACCAACCAAGTGGAATGGGTTTAAAATATAAGGTAAGTAATTAAACCAATTAAACTGTGGTGGTGAAAGAAGCCATCAAAATCACGAACGTCCAATCCACCTCAATCTTATATCCTTTCCCCTTCTTTCTCTCAATCTCTCCATTTCTCTTTCTCTTCCTCTCATCAAACAGGTATTCTAACCAATGGCTTCTCCAACCTTCATTACTCTCTCTCTCTCTTCTGCCATATTATATCGGCGAAAATGGCGAAGCGGAGAAAGAGAGAGCTTGTGGTTCTGAAAAACGGGGAGGTTGGGAGGGCAGGATAGGGGGGGGGGGAAGGGTTGAAGGGGGAAGGTGAGAGAGAACCGGTCTCGGGGGGCCAATGTTTAAGGTTACTCTAAGGTCGCGGACCGAGAGTTCGAAAAGACGGAGAGAGCCTTTGCTTCTTTGACAGAATGCAACGCCTGGTATTTTACGTAGCAATGGTGTCGACGAAGAACCCTATACACTAAATAGATAAACATTATTAAAAAATATAAATAAAAAGTCTAAAATACTTATTTTATTAATACAAGAGGTTATGCCTCCAAATGTAGATAATTTCTAAATTAGCCATGTTCGTTAAACTATGTCGTTCGAAATATAAAAAATGGCGTCAAACAATCCGGAGGTCTAATGCTGATATAAACTGTGTAAATCTAGCTAACGTTGTCCTTGTTTTAACTGTTATCCTCTCATTGCTTGTGTGGATGCTATTCTGAGCTGTGAAACAAAGTATGATCAATTCTTCAGTTTCGCAAAATTCAATTCTATTTTAGTTATCGAACCTGCTTATTGGCTGGAATCAAATTGATAAAATACGTCTCTAGATTAGTCACAAAAAAGTTGGGTTGCGTATTTAGGATAAAAAGCAGTAGTCTTCAGTCGCTATTGGCAGATAGTACTTGATACTATAAACACTAGAATGCGAATCATCACTGGTAACATGAAGCTTTGTTAACTAAATACGAATTAGGGGTCAAGAACTTTCTTCTGGACAACAGAGCTATATAGTTGATCAAATAATGTGTTGGCTTCAAATAAAAAAAAATCTCATGAGATCCCAAAAAGCCATTATAAAAAAGTTAAGGATTTTGTAAAATTACACATGAAAATAAAAAAAAAATTAGCTCAAGTACATGACCACCAAATTAAAGATACCACAAAAGTATAAAATTCTAACTACCTTCATTGAATACAAAAAATGAAGAACCTACAATTTTAATTGATTGCTAAATAAAATAAAAATATAAGACAGAATTTCACTTAGGACTTTCGTAAATTTTTAGTTGAGCGACAATAAATATGTTGTTAGTAGCAGCTAAAAGCATTAGTGGCTTATTGCTTTTTAGAACATGGTTAAATTTTCCTTTTTCCAAAATAATTTATAAAGACGAGATATAAACTTTGTTGGTCAAGGTATCATAAGTGTCGAATAAGCGGCTGTGCGGTGGCCATGCATGAATGGCAACGCATCGTTAATAGTAAATTGCAATTCTACTCACGACCATGAGTTATGTGTGGAACCTCTGAAGGCTGCCTGGTTCGTGACTTCACCTATTTTTAAATTGTGCTCCATCAACATGGACATGAGTGAAGGAATCCATGGAAGAGACACGCTCTTACTATTGAATCTAATAAAGTTACTCTGTGTTTCCAAATTTTATGAGATTAATTCCTCACAAAATTGTGTGAATGAATTCAGTAATTACGTGAATGATAACTTTTGGAAATCCACATTTTCCATATTAATTTAAGAATGTAATAAAAAATTATTATTATTAGATTCATATGATCGAGTGTGGTTTTTCTGTAGCATCTCTATTTAGAACACCATACTTTGCACACGTGATTTAAATAAATAAAGTTAAAATACTTGCTGTCGAAGTCGGCTGATGAAAATGCGGTTATTGCATACTTATCAAATATGGAAATTTTGAAGCATTTCAGCTTATTAACTTCATATTTGATAGACCATACTCGGCATTTCTACTTAAATGAGATGATATGTCGTACGTATTTTCAATTCCTTTAAGCAATTAATCAATTTAATATTCCTCCTATGATAGAAAATTCGAACCCCGCTTTTTATGCACTGGAAAGTTTGGACAATTTTATTTTACATTGTAACACAGTGAAAAATAATGTTTAAAATTGTGAAAATATGCACGATAACATTTTTAACATACTTTTCATGTGAAAAGGGTCGGCATACGTACACTGTGCAATTTCTATAATTCGAATGTCTGTAATTCTTCTTTATCACTCTTATGTTCTAGTTCTCGCTTAGGGCAAGAGTTATTATATATGTCCGAATGTACGAAGATCTTCGGAATTCGAAGGGAAGGCAAACAACGAAGATGTAGGATCGCATTATTTATGTGGGATGGTGAAAGACTTCGAAGATGCATTAGAGTGACAGAAAATAAAATAAAAAATGCGGATTCATGGCAACGATTCAAACATTCGAAACAGAAGTGGATGGGATCGGGTGTGTGGCCATGTCAGCCATCCGTTGGAAGCGATAGGCTGAATTTGCGAGGAGGAAATTCTGTCCCAAAGGCCATTAGAAGTGATCCAACCAAACTCTACACACTTGTTGCTGCAGAAATTTAAAATACGAATTGATGACATTCTAATTCTTTGAAAACATATAATGATGACTATTAATGAACTTGGCGTATTTATCATGGCGTCGAAATCGAGAAAAGAGGAGCAATTTTACCCAATAACTGAATACACTCTATCTAAGAGCGCATCCCATGCTCTTCCACATTTTGGAGAAGTCTGGTTGAAAAGAATCCTATAAAATTTACATTTACAATATAAATTTCAGTTAGTCCTCCCACTTATCGGAATGTTATTGATCCTGTTGGTCAAACTGACCCCCCGTCAAAAAAAAGTTTTTAAATACTACACCACTCCCCCGTTATCCGCGAGGGATGCCTTCTGCGAAAACTACGCGGATACTGGGTCCTATATTTACATTATAATTGCAAAGATAGGTTATAGACATCTATCTTACAAAAGAAATAATTTCATAATTTTTAAATAATACAACCAAACGCTGTCTATAAATAATTGTTAATTACCGTCTGGGAAAGAATACTTACAATTAGTACCAAGTTACCCAGTTTCATAATCAGCATTGTTTTAGTCCATTTTTATGAAAGAAATCGTATTATATAGGAAAAATTACTATAAGCGGCGTATTTGACTAGAGAGAACATTTTTACTTTTGCTGTAACCTGCGTGTTTGAGAGCACGTACAGCACGACTCACGTATACGTGAAACCGCGGACACGGATATCGCGGATACCGGGGGAGTAGGGTACTAATTTTAATAATTCCTCAAATGAATAAATCTAAACAGGTAAAATAAATATCAAATGAAATATTTACTATTATATTTTTCAATATATATTGTACCAGCTGAAACGCCCGGCTTCGCTCGGGAAAGAGTGGCAAACGATTTTTATTGTTCGGGGAAAACGTTCCCCATTCCTAAATTACGCAAGCGATTCTTACATTAACATTTACTATTCTATGTATTGTATTGTACGCATTAACGTCTTACTTAATATTCACATGGATAGATGCATCGAAGCCTTTAAAGCGACAATAAAATTATGTGGATTATGTCAATACTATTAGCCAAAACGTAAACAATAAACAACATCTTGGTTACCGAACAAATGTAAGTAGATGTGTCGATTTATGTTGCGATAAATCTTTCGATGTTAATGGTAAAAGATAACAATGTTCTAATATTCCTTAAAAATCATATGACTCACTTTTAAAGTATTCATAGACTATATTTAGGCATATCTTGGCGTTAGCTATTCTTCCTCTACGGCGTGCCACGGCGTGCATTTTCCTTACATTAATCTTTACGTGTATATCTCCCTTTGCAGAGGACAACAATTAAGAAATTTAGCTTTGTTGCCGCCTGGAAAATGGACATGTAAACCGATAAATTTTGCGTTTTAAGGAAAATTTCGAGCGATTTAGCATGTAATACCAGGAAACATGAACATAATTAAAATATTCAGTCTTTCGTGCGTAAAATAATCCATTTCCCGTGATCGTAAGTTAATATTAAGTATATTTATATCCACATCAGTGAAAAGCTGCATGGCATTTTGGGGTTTCTCCACACCATTTCCCATGAATTCTTATGGAAATAGTATTTTGTTGATCCCATGTGCTATAAGAGACCCCACGGTCTGCAAACCTAGACCAAGTTCTTCCTTTGGTCCATAGGATGGCCCATGAAACTTTTGAATTCGATAGCTTCAACGGTGTAAAAACGTATAAAGAACACACACAAACATACACTCTAAAATATGTATAAGATTTTTACATATATAAAAATATAATGGATTAAAATTTTAAACAATTAAAAATTTCCTAGAAATAAAAGGCCCTTGATTTTGCAAACAAACATTACGAAAAAATTAAATCGGTATCTATCTCAACTAAACATCTTCCTGAGAGTTTTACTGAACCAAAATACAATTTTTTAAATTATTATATACGAAACTTAAGATCAGTTATCTCACTTATTTGATATTAAGGAAATTTTCTATTATATCTCAGTGAGGAAGTTTTTACTGTGGTTTTACTACTTAGCACCTCGCCGGAAATATTCTAATTTAAGAATCATATTATGTTTGACAACCAAATTGGTGAAAGCATCCGCTCGGCTAGTGGAAGACCTGGGTTCGATTGTCAGTACAGTACAGAGTCTTTCTCCTTCTCTTCTAAATATTTTTTGCCGTATATGCTCCCTTGCCTACAAGACTTGATTGATTTATTGCAGAGGTTTACTTTTATCACAATAGTCCACAAAACAAAGCTTTAGGTTTGCCTACAAGACTTGATTGATTTATTGCAGAGGTTTACTTTTATCACAATAGTCCACAAAACAAAGCTTTAGGTTTGCCTAAGGCGTCTCTTATGTCCCATAGCAAGTGAAACTATGTGTCTCTCGAAGTAAAGCTGGAGTAGAATTGGGACAATCGGAGTGGAGTTCAGGGCTAGAGGAAGTTTAAAAGTTAATTTTATTTGTTTGCAGTAGTTGGCATTAATCAAAGATATCTTCCCTGGATTTTAAAACCAAAGAAAAAACGAGGCACCCCATATTTAAGTCTCGAACACCTGGTGTCGGTAAGAAGATGTGTTTATTGCGTAGTTAACTTCGTTGCCTTCGTTTTTCAACTCCAAATTTACGTAAAGGTCAGATAATTGTCAAGCTACTAAAAAATTCAAAGCTATAATAATGCTTATTTTTAACTATATGATGGGATTGAATGAAATAGTAACGTGAAAATTATCCTACTTTAACGTAAATTTGGAGTTGAAAAACGAAGGCAATGAAGTTAAATACGCAATAAACTCATCCTCTTACCGACACAGAGTATTCGAGAATTAAATATGTGGTGCCGGGTACCCGGTGCCCCTGTTTATTCTTTGACCTTCGGCTGACTTATGAACCGAGAAGTTGGGTCAATGTAACATTATGCCAATGGATAAGAAACCCATAGATTACGAAATTAAAATCCCTACAAATTACGATAAGTGGTGATGAATGTAAATAACGTAAAATACCATTACGTCTCCTAAAGACTAAGCTAATCGTCATGCAATCGATTAAGGCCATTGGTTCCCCGATTTGCGGACTCGCGGACCGATGAAATTCCAATGAAAATTTTGGAGAGCGGCATCCCAAGAGCAGTTACAAGTAAGATGATCTGTTAATTTGACAACCAAATAATACAAAATACCTTTTAAAAAGTATTAGATATGAGAATTCGAATATATATATTTTTATTTACAAAAAGAAGAAATAACAAACGGTATTTCCACTCAAATTTCATCATAAACGCAAATGACAAATAATTTAATTAATTATTGAACTGCAATAGCGTTTAATTTTGTTTCTAACCGCAATTTATACATCCAAAAATGATTGATATTTCTTCATCAGTTCATCTTCCGGAAAAGTGTGGCGAGTTATTCTTGAAATATTAGTGGCATGCGAGGCTGAGGCTGGCCATTTCTGAATTACAGTAAAATATGATATTGGTCAGATTATAAGGCAATATCTTAATTTTGGAGGCCGTGCGAAAGAAAACAAAAATTTACAGAAAATAACCTCTATAATTTATACTGTATATTAAAATACTGGGGGTGTGACTCTAAATTTTCTATGTAAATTCAACAAAAATCAATGAAAAACATTCATTTAGGGAAATGTGTAGAATTATACTTTTTACCGTTTTCTTCATTCATTTTTAAGGCTGTAAGGCACTTTTTTTGGATTACATTAAAAAACCGCTTTGTAATCTACCCAATGCGATATATTTTATTCATTATTTATACTCCTTCAAATTTTCCGAAGGCAATCATAATTGATGTAGTTGTTAAACTAGCTGAGTTTTGTAACCCAATCAATACTTAATATCATGGGCGGACCCAAGCTTCATCCAAGGGAGGGATGAGGGAGTGGGGGATAATTTAGGAGTGAAAAATAAATTAATTAAAAAAATGTTTTAAAAAAATAACTTTTGTATTATGCACTAAAAAGAATAACATAAATTTTGATTTACTAAAATTGTGAGATCTATTGTTAAGGAATATTAAAATTCGCGACAGTTTTAGTAGTATGTTTCTTCTTATACAACAATGCTGATTTACTAAAGTTTATTAAGAACATTTGTAAGTTATATGGCGCTTCACATTACACTTTCAATTATCTTGCTTAATTATACATAAGTGTAGGTGTAGTGAGTTCGACTTTCCACTCAATTTTAAGTACCCCTCTGCGGGTATAAACTCAAAGTGAAATAAAAATTACTTTCAGCTATATATTATGGATATAAGATATCGAGTGAGGTTAATATAAAAGTTATTTAATAAAGTATTTGAAAGTATCTTATTTAACACATATTTTAATCAGAAAAATTGAATGTAGAACTTAGTAGCAAAAAGCGAATACATACAGTGAAACGGTACAGTCTATTATGGTGATGCGAGTGAATGAACTTAAATTATGAACTGCTCAGCACGAAGGACGAGGTTTAAAGGGTAATTTTTCCAGTGTTCAGGATTCTTGGGATGGGGGGGAGGGGGATAATTACCCCCTTTACCCTCCCTTGAATCCGCCCATGCTTAATATCACTAAATAATTGTCAGTGATATGTACGACACTTATTCGTGTAATTTATAATTATTTGACGCATAAGAAGTTGCGGAAAATGTTTAACATTAAAATATTATTTAGGAATTTTATTTTTACGCAATAGTTTTCATAAAAAGGAATACAAATGTAGTATCCTTAGGCTTAATATCTGTATATTTAACATATGAACGTTGCGAACCATTTCGATCAATAATTCGTACCACGAAACCAAAAATAATGGAAGATTAATATTTCGTTCAAAGGAGTCAGCCATTTAGAGAGACAGATGATCACCCCAAAGAGATCTTTTTCGACCTTTGCCTGTCTTCGCGTTCATCGACGTAGGCTACGCCAATAGTTCAGTCATCGACAATTTCCACGCTGCTCTAAGGACTTCCAAAGCTCCCGTTAAGACAGAATTTGGCCTCCAACGCATTCTATACCAATAACCAAAAAACCATCAACGCTTGGACGACCAATAAGAACGCTTCCGCCTCAAAGCGTCGCCGAATGTTCACTTGTCTCAGAACTGCTTCCTTCGTTAGCTGTATGGAATTCTGGCTCAGCTACAGCCGCTGCCACTGAAGCTAACTTCGACTCACTTATAGATTCTGAAGTGTTATCATTTTCATCACTTTTCAGCCCTGGTCTACTATTACTACTAGAGACGAAAGCCGTACCAATACCGTTTCCCGAAACTGACGAAACCTCACCGCCTCCAATGCCGAAAACAGATACTCCTGAAACACCCGTTCCACTGGCAGCTCCAGAAATTGTGCTGGATTGGGTCTCTCCATCAACCGCGCTCACAATTATGCCTGATGAACCTCCTGATAACTGACTCGATCCGTTTCCTGACAAAGTTCCGCTGCTCCAAAATCCACCGCTCACGTTCCCTGGGCCTGTCTGTCCTCCGCTGACCGTCGTCCACTGTCCACCGGTTCCCGAGACTCCGTTATCTCCGCTTCCACCTTCGAACACGGTTCCTATTCCAATACCTGTTCCGGAGTCACCTCCGGATACGCTCCCAGCCCCACCATTGACCCCGCCGAAGGTACCAGTCCACCACGTACCCCCTCCTTCGGTCTGCCCGCTATTTGTTATTCCCCACCCTCCTCCGTTTCCTCCCACGACAGGACCCGTCGGCCCCTGGGGGCCAGTTGCCCCCGCTACACCACCGCTCGCTGGCATCTGCGACGTCGGCGGTGACAGGATCACCCCTGGGATCTGCACATTTGGGCAGAAGTTAGGATTGATTGGTTTGATGGAACAAATGACGAGGTTCGCAAGATTGGCCTGTGATGTTAAAGAAATAAAGAGTTTTAAATTTTAAATGCCTTAATATTTATAAGTAAAAACGGTGATAAACCTCATATATGCCAGAAAGATAAGAATAAAGAACCACCCATTACAATGTATATGTGTTATCTCGTAATCATTATATATATCCGGAAGAGAGGACAATTAAAATCCTCACCGGCATTCGTTTTCTATATCCAATGAGTAAAATATTCACCTGTTCTTTCTGAAGTTGTTGCAACGAAGTTATAATCGAGCTGACAACTTTCTCAGTCGATTCTAGCCTAACCACTAAATTATCCAATATAGGGTTCTGCATCACAGAGAAAGGGTTAACGGTTGGAGACAATGGATTGATGATAACTGGGCCAAAAGGCCAGAGTGGAGATTTTGCGCCCATCGTGCCCACGGCGACGCAGAATAGTGCGAGGAAAATCGACCGCTCCATCGCGTACCCTTGGTCGAGTTCGCTCCTTATGCTCTTTCTCCTCCCGAAGCACCAATTATATTTAAAAAGTCCGACTGCCGCTAGTGATTGCAGAACGTCATGCAGGATTAGATATTGCCCCGACACGCAAACGCACTTGCGGGAAATCAACGGAATTCTCCATAAGAGAGACGTTTGGGACGAGATAGCATCGGTGATTTGTCTAAACTTTCGGTGTTCCGACCTATTACGGGAGGATATTTTCCTCGTCGTTAAGGTGATGTCTCGTCTAAAGGTTCGACGGCATTATGTTCGAATGTTTCATCGCGTCTTGTTTTTCGGGAAGCGAATCAGCGGAAATATTAGGAATACAAATTGTTTTTCCCTCGGAAATCATGTTGGTCTATTAGGGCAATATTTTCGTCCATGTGCACGATTCGCGGTGAAAGAGACGTTCCATTACCATGCCCAAAAAATTCGATGGATAGCAACTAAAGATCTCTTCACGGTTTAAATAATTTTAGTTTAACAGAAAATTCTTTTAAAATAATTCTGTAAAAAATTTCCAGAATCAAATTATTTGGCAAACGATATTTCCAAGAAATTTTCATCGGAGATTTTTCCGCAGACAGCCGTTAAGATAAAACCCGTCATTCAGTTTTGTAAGTCCCTAAACAGGAATTTCATACTTATCAGAGTTAAGGGATATTAACACGCGGAACAAATTGCGGAAAATGCAGGTCTTGATGGAGCAGCGAATAGAGTTCTCCAATGATAAGCTCATGGTTTCAAATTCTGACGTGGGTACAGTTATCAATGAATTCTATGATGAGGAGTTCACCGTACGGAGAAATGTGCGATCGTTTTGAGAAAATTATGAGTTAAATAAATATGCTGCCTTATGGAAATATTAAAGTACTAGCAGCCCGTTGCAGCTACGCTAGCAAATAATTTGTATTAACCTTACTAACCAAATCTAGTGGCAACCACGCAAGATTTTATCAATCAATCAGGAGCCTGAACAAAAAATTACATGTGAGATTAAAATACTGACATATAGTAAAGAATTTAAAACTGATATGTTTTCCGAAAATTTTAAATTTTAATTTTTATTGTTGCTCTCCCAAACCTTCCTCTCCGCTCCTCCTTACGGTACTCTTCGTTTGATCTCTGCCTCCTCTTCCTTTCTCTGGCAGCTGTATATTTGGGTTAATAGCTCTCATTTTCACTGGTCTACCCCTTGGAATTTTTTAATTTTCTGCGATTTTACAGCAATATATTACAGAAATTACGTGATCACAATGTCACAGAGTTACCCAATGCTAGTTTAATATCGCGATATATTCAAAGGGGAAAATTTTTTAATTCTACCTTAACTTATTTGGGAGAACAGGAAAAGCGTTACAGGTTTAAGGACAAGATTACGAAATGGTGCATCCGTATTAAGTCGTTTGGAAGTCAATCAAAAACAGAAGTACTGGATGGAAATGTATTGGGTTATGAGAGAGGTTTCTTCAATATACTGTAGTAGCTCTTTAACAGTAAAGAAGATAAACTTAGAAATGGTTGTTATTGAAGAGCGATTTCCGTAATTTAAACTCTCTGAACAGGAATTTAATTTTCAACCGCGGCAGACCATAATGACGCCAGTAAAAACTACACCATCATTCGTTATACTACCTTTCTGTGCTCATAAATTCATATTTACAGACACATTTTAGTCAAAAACATGTGATAGACGTTCCAATTCCAAAACGGGATTCTGGATGTTGGGCATAATACATATTCTTTGCAGCAGTGGTTTGCATATCTTCTTTTTCTGGCCACTATTAATTTTTGCAACAAGAGAATGTTATGATATAATTATTGGAATATTACCAACATTCCAAATAAAATCTTATAAAAATCTCTTTATTGATATTTAAAAAAAAGAAAACTAGCTTAATCCAAACTGTTTTCCATCAACTCGAATGCCGGAAAATAAGGGTCTCAAAAATAATGGAGTGAACTACGTCTCCGGGTTTGACAAACTAAATGGGGTTTTTCAAAGGTATCTGATACTCTGAAGGAATATAGGAGAGATATGAGATGAAAGAGAGAAAGAAATGGAGCAAAGTGGAGGAAAGTACAGGTAGGGAGGGAGGGAGAAGAAGCGGAAAAGAAGTAAAGAGAGAGAGTGCAGGGGATGAAGGGATAGAGGAAGAGAGGAGGAGGCAGAGTGTCGAGGTTGAGGGCGGTATGCGGGCGAGTGCGGGGTGCCCTCCACTCATCCGAGGCACACGAGGATGTTTCCCTCCGTGAGAGACACTCGCGTGCGATCCGTTGAGGAATCGAAGGATTTTTTATCTATGGCAGACGAGGCGCGCGAAGAATTCCCAAACGACAGAGTCCAAAGGGATCGACCCCCTCCCCCTCCCTCCCCCCTCCATCTCTCCACCTCGTGAGTCGCAAGCGTGGAATGCGCGAGGGAAAAATGTCTCCTCGGGTGGTGGTTCGCTCGAGAGAGAGAGAGAGGGAGAGAGAGAGAGAGAGAGAGAGAGAGAGAGAGAGAGAGAGAGAGAGAGAGAGAGAGAGAGAGAGAGAGACAGACAGACAGACAAACGACTTTATTTAGTGCGAAATTGAGACTGTGAAGTCCCTTCTTACATTTAACCCTTCAGAGAGGAGGGGGGGGAGAGAGAGAGAGAGCACGGATTACGACGGAACCGAGTTCAAAAACGGGAAACAACCATTAACCGAGTGCTTGAATCGGGCTGAGACTTATCATCGCCCATTTCTGAAGGCGAAGGTTAAGAAAGGAGTGTGTCGATGTTTGCTTTACGAGAAGCGAGCGATGCGTGTACAGACAAATACAGTCGAACCTCATTGAATCGAATTTTCGACTACTCGAAAATTAACTACTTTCAGACAGCATTCATATACGTTGACCTGAAGTTACGATGCGCGATTTTTTCACAAATCGGCTCAATTTCGTCTTCCTTTAAGCTGTAGCACCTCCGATGTACATGCATATAAATAGATATCGTGTGTCCATTTGATTCGATGTTTAAGCGAGAACTTTGGACCGTAGGTATTCTAGAAAAAGGGATCGGGGATTAATGTGAGTCGATTGCGGATTCTGCTCTCGTCGGAGGCGGAAGGCGCCTGGTGATTATTTCGCGGCCGCCCTCCGCCGCCGTCCTTAATGTCGGTTCCGAGATGGACCCCGCGTCCCTCCACCGAGGACGTATTTTATTTGATAGTATGAGCAAATGATAGGACGACACGAGGCGAATTGCAAACCTTTCGCTCATTTCTCGGAATCGTTTTTCTTCTTATAAATACGCGACACGAGGAAAGAGTCGGATCTCTCAAATTTGATGGAAACAACACGGCTGCCTTTGTAAATGCGTTCAATTAAGGCATTTCTACCGCGATCGCTTTGGCGGCCATCCCAAACACATTACAAAGCTCAGTTATCTCGATCGAAGCATCAACATGGAGCTATCTAACAGACTAAATCGTAGTCGGACGACCGAATAAATCGCAAAATTTCACGTAGGTTTGGCCATCTAGACGTCTTGAAATACCGAATTACACGATTTCATGACACATCTAACTGATGTTCTTTCTATCAATGCGAAAAATTAGACCCACAGTACCTCTCGCGTCCAGAAATGATTTCCTAAATGATGACTGGAATCAGAATCGGCCAAACACTGAATGGGGTCCGGATGCGCATATCTATGGGGTTCCCACGATATTAATGTTTATAGTAATTGCGAACGATTTGTGGAGTACCAGTTTAATATTATAACTTTTACATAATGTTTCTTTATTGGAAATCAGCTTGCAAGTGATTTTTAGTAAAAGTGTTTGGAAAACACACTCGATATTTGAAAATTTAGAACTTCTGGGACGCCCATTATCCGGAGGCCCGGATGCCTCGCATCCGCCGCATCTCCACTTTGGCAGACCCTGATTGGGATTACGCTGTTTGTGATGACTATTATAATGAAATAAGATGAAATTAGTGAAATTATTTCAATAAGACATCCACATATAGAAGAATAAAGAGGATACATACCGGAGGAACGATAAATAATAATTCTGTTTCATAGTTTTCCACAGATAAACACCTGAGGGCTAAAAACTGAAATTTTGCAGAGTTATCTTAATAGATCTGTAGTTTAAATTTTGAACCGTGATAATTTTGCAGTTCAGCAGTTCCATAGCTAACAAGGAGCTCTTAAAATACCCGCCTCGGCTAGTTCATGAAGTTATTATTTAACATCGCTGGCAGGTGTGCTAACATTTCCTTTTTTTGAGAGTAGACGACCTTTTCTCAATAGATCAAAAATCTACTTTTACTTGTTTATAATCTCCATTGAACTAATATGAACAGACTGTTACCGGAGGGCTTCTAGACTCGGGATATGCTCAAGGCGGTTTTATTCTTGCCGTATTAATAATAGTAATCCGGTGGATTTAAGTAGAGAGGATTTGGTGACCATTCAGTGATCGTCACATATCTGAGAATTTAAGGACAAGATTTATTGAACTATTAGGCGAAATGAGAGGAAAGAATTATTCGCATAAGTTCTTGGTTTGTGTTTAAGAGGAGAAAGGTGTTTTAAAAGACGTCTCCTCCTTTTTGATTATTGCAACGCCATTGAATAGTATGAATTCTTGAATATAGAAGGAGAATTCGGAAAATATTTCAAATAGCTTTTTTGCCGTTGAGATAATGAAAATTCTTAAAAGAAGCAACTTTTTTTTATCCACACGGAAAGTATTACAAAGCGAATAATAACTTTGTTATAAGATCTTCTGCTCTTCTGCGCAATTTAAAACGGTGTGCATGTGTCACGTGATAAGCTCTCCCATTTCTTTTCTTCTCTGCGCCCCCAACGCCCCCTTCCTCCTCAACTCCGGAGTCCCTTCCGAGGCCCTTCTCGGCAATCGCCCAATAGACATACGTCCCCGCTGTGCTAAGGTCATTCCGAACGTCCGTAAATCGAACGAGCGCCTCGCATTTCCATGGAAATCTCTTCGAGACAAAAATGCTTCGATTCAAATTCGAATGGACGATGATAAAAATTCCATAAGGCGCGGTGCGGCTGCTAAGAAGGGCGGAAGGAGGAGGAGGCGGGAGAGAGACGACAGAAGGGGGCGAATGAGAGGAGAGGGCGGGAGGAGGCAAATCCCCCCCCCCTCCCCCGCCGTTCTTTTGCGTTCACGGAGTAAGGAGATCCGAGGAGGGAGTGAATGGCATCCCCAGCAAAATCCTTTCGAGGCGAGGGTACTGAGGTCGTTCCCCGTGCACAGCTGCAGGCATTCGTCTTTGGCACGAGAGGTGACGTCGTGGAATGCGCGGTCACTCCCTCCCTATCTCCGGACTACATTTTCCCACCCATTCCCCTTGCGAGTTGCGTCCCCACTCCATGGATCGGCGCTTCCTCCACCTCTAGCCGCCCCTCACGGGTCGCGTATTCTGCCCTCCTCCCTCTCCCTCCCCCGCATCTTCTCCCTCCCCCTTCCTTTCCTCCCACCCACAACAGTATACACACGCCAAAGATTGGTATGCCGACCGATGTTTGGGCGCCATGTACATAGACGTGGCCGAGGCAGTATGTTTATATGAATATCTAAAACGTCACGACTTTTAAACTCCTTCCGTTGATTTTGAACCCGAAATAAAAAAAATTCCGATCGAACATTGCAGTTTTTTTTTTCATATTTTCGCGTCGGAGCGCGTGTATTGTAATTTTCACCGAGAAATGTATTCCTCAACGGCTTTACGGTGTGGTTCGTTTGGTTTCACGATTTCGTCGGACCGTACGCATGTCGAGGCACGCAGAGGAACACTATGGATCCGCTTTGTATGGCACACTTCTATAACATCACGGAAGTGATACGATATCTGATGAAGTCGGGGACGGGAATGGGTTTTAAGAAATAAGGTTACGCTACAAATAATATTAAGTGTTTGACTCTTGTAGCCCAAACGTTGTTTGAAGCAATCTTGATAGGCTGAATATGGAAAGAGACTCACGACCATAAAAATAAACGGCCTTTAGGGAAGATCGTCGCATTTCCATCTATGGGTGGACAGAAGTAGCAAAATCTGATTTAGATGGAGACGGGAAGATCATTGGGAATGCATAACATGCATATTTATCGAATTACTACAAAAACATATTGACGCGTCCCTTTAAAAAACCAATTCGTTTTTCAAATCACAGACAGACGTCCCTCACAGAACGCAGGAGACAAGTTCCAAGAGAAAGCAGATGAAGACGAATCCTCTTTTGGCAGATTTAATGAAATATAGGGAGAAAAGGGAGAAGGGAACTCGGAAAACTAGACAAAAAATACTTTGGTATTTCAAGACCAATAAATAAAGACATCTTATTAGCAGTTATCTAATTTTGGATGATAGTGCCACTATAAATCTGAAACGGTAATAGCTGCAATAACCAACTTTGGTACAAGATTTTAATAAATAGATAAGAAGGAAGAAAATGTAACAACTTTGAATTTACTCTTGGTTTTATTCTGGGAGGAGGAGGCAGTTTCTACCCTATACTTTAGATCCAACCCTCCTAGGCAATGTGTTTTCTACTCGAATCGCTAATGAGATCTTTATAAAGAGATAGAGATGCATAAATGAGTCTTGGGGATTTTGATGCTCCTCTCTAGTCTCCTCAAGGTAAGAATAGTAATGGAGGGATAAGACAGTTGAGTAAAAACCAAACAGCGACTATTACCTGCGATTGTCCCACACTCGATCATAAGCGAGTCTCATCCATTCAGTGGGACGGTTGCTAAATATTTTTCGTTCATATATGAAACAGCTACGGAATACCGATCATGATGAGTATTCACAGTGTACGATATGTATGTGATTTTCTATTTCGGACATTCCAGAGAATTTTCTATCGTAACAGACACTTTCTTAAGACTAATCAAACATTTCAAATATTTGATGCAATATGCTCTCAGTTAAATATACGTACTGGTCATAATTTATTCACTGCATTACAAAAATTCGTACGATGTAAACTACATACATGGGCGATACAGAAGCACGGAGTTCATCCATATTCGTAACTTGATCCGTAATATATACCAGAAGGGAATAATCCATTGGGGCAAAAAGAAATCCATCGGCCAAGAAAATGTTCAATGAGAAATTCTCGAACATCCATCCTCAAATGTGGTGGAAAGTCGTCATGTTGAAAGAAAACATTCGGTTGACGGTCTGCTATCAACGGGATTCTAAACAACGGAAGCATGATGCAATTGCTTTTGTGGCGCCATAGATGCTAGAAAAACACTTGCGGCGAAATAGAATAACATTTCAACATCCTGCATGCTACAAATGGAGTGTGTTTATGTTTATCTAAACTCTTTGAGCTGTTCCTTCAAATGAAACAAAGAGTTTTCCAATATCACTTGTAGTTTGCTTTTACGAATGTCTTTAATGTTTTGATTAAATTATGTATGCGTATATCTGTGTCTGTGTGTGTGTTATCGCGCGCGTGCCTCTTCCACCTGCCGAAGTTTTTACCACCACGTGCGAAAACGGACGGGGAAAACCGGGAAGACAAAAGCAGCCGAAAAATTTCCCCCGCGCACCCGCTTTGGTGACTATGGTTCTATATTTCTCTTGGAAAAGCCTCCAAACCGACTAACTACTGGAGGCATGGGCGATAGAATAACCATGCGCATTGGGGACGCATGATTTCCGGCCTATCTCCGATCTTCGCTCGAACAATATTTCTCCTATCCCGGCTCGCCAGTGAGTGACTTTCAGGATATTTGGCCCGCCACACCAAAAAATTTGGACTATCCTAATTTACTCGATGCCTCAGAATCTCTAGATAACTTCCGATTAAACTTTTATCCAGCCCGCTGAAGCATTGACTGATGCCAATGAAGAATTTGCAACAACCAATGCAGAAAAGGTTGTCCGCGATTGATCATGATGAAAATTCGTGTGTTATGACTTAGAGCAGTTCTTCCCAAACTGAGTCCCTCGAAAAACTTATTAAGTGAATAAAGCAAATGCTGATAGGGCATTATGGTAATGACGTTTGTTCTAGTAAATTGATTATGGTATAATACCAACAAATGTATGCGTTCAATGGTGCTATATCCGTATGTACTCGTATAAATACAAAACCTCATTTCAAAGTTGTGGTATCATAAAATCCTATTCATATTTGAAAGAGTGCCGCGCCTACAAAAATTTTGGAAATGTCATTCCAACTGTCTTGGATATTTTATCAACATTTCGGTACTCACACTTCCTGAAATTTTTCATAGAAATATAGTCTAAGCAAAGGTATAACTTTTGTTTGTATCCCTTTGAGAAAGATCTTAAAAACTTAGGCAATTGTACCATCCTTCCAATGGTGCTGTGGTTATCTATAGTGAGGGGTTGTGCCTCGAAATACACTTCATATACATCCAAATTAGGACAGTATATTGCATACAGAAGATTAACAAGGATCGGATAGAGTGACAAGAAAATTGTTGTTATCAGATAGTAAAAAGCCTATTTAGGTTTAAAGTGTTTTTAAATGAGTTTGACTAGCCCTTATTTACTTATCCTAGTTCTTGAGGACTAAATTAGTCACTATACACATCGTTAAAGCATTGACACGGAGGAAGGTATTTCGTAAATCTGGCACGTGGACTATGTGGAAAGACGATGCACTTAGATAAGAAACCTTCTAAGTCTGGGCGGAGTGGAACGTAAAAAATCCCAGAAAAAATAATTGAGATATATTCGACTGAAGACAAATAAACTTACCTAATTAACCTGAAATGAGAGAGCAAAAGACATGTTTATGCTAAGCCATGTAAGAAGACGGAACTGTCAAGACATCTGTCGAAGAACATTTGCTTTATAGGAGACAAGAAAAAAAGACGAAAGAAATGTCGGATGACAGATGGCTAAAAAGATAGGTTTTGGAAACTATGAATCTACCATAAGAGTTAATATGAATATTTCATTACGATTGGGGAAAAGAGTACGAAAGAACTTTTCCACTCCCATATTTTGATGTTAATTAGTAACAATATAAAAGTGGAATTGCTTGTTTACCTTAAAATACTACACATTTTCGGTCTACTTTTATAAAAAATGACGCAGTAAACCTCTAATGTACGACCGTTTTACCGCTGTATGCACAAATCATTGCGGAACGACTCTCATTTAAAACTTTTGTTGGGTATGCTAACTACCTCGAGAAGCCGTCCGTCGTGCCTCCAAACCCTCAATTTACAAGGTAATCAAAGGAAGGGCATGGACGAGTCACGAATTAGGGAAAACCCGAGACACAATGAAATCATCAAATTAGTTGAAAGATACCGCTCTGGTCAAGGTCTTTGTCATGAATTATTAACGAGGTGTGTTAGGATACGCATAACTCAAAATGATTGACGTAAAGACATACGATCACAATTAATACTACTCTTCCTGCAGAAATGAACAGTTTTTAAAGGGGCTAGTATTCTTTCGTAAATTCTGTATGATACTTATTAGTAATGACTAAGATAAAATTCGACTCAGAAATGTACACAAATTTTTATACATATTAACTGCGCTTTTTGAGCAGGGAGGATGAAAACGGGATAGTAGCGTGAAAGGTCGAACTCGATTATGAATTCAATCATTTCCTGATATAATTTACAATAATCCTTTTCTAGTTATTGCAAGAATAATAGCACATAAAATATGGACACGAAATTCGGTTTTAAAGGATTCGTATTCGCAAGCACGTTTTCATAATTCGAAGTTGGAATGAATTTTCAATCGTTACCCTACAGCACCAACCTATTACGTACAACGGTAAGAAATTATCCTTGAGTATTGGATAATCCAAAACGAGAAGGCGATCGTCCTCGTCAACTTTTCTTTCGTTTTGTAGTCTTGGACATTTAATCTAAAATAATTTCCATAATTTAATGTAAACACTAATCCTGCCCGCCAGAGCACTCGCAACTTCGCGGTTCGTCCAATCACTTTCAACTACTAATGCGGTTTCCCGCGAAAAAAACTTAGCAAGATTTTTGACATAAACTAAGCGAAAATTCATATCCTGAAGCTAAGCTTATCCGGAAATTTATTTTTTTTAAAGAAAAATATCAGTAATTCCATTTTATAACATTATATATTCATCTCAAACAAGCAGGAACCGAATAAATAAAATGCCTTGAGCGTATGATAAAGCCATATTTATCCGATTGCTCGGGATCAGATTTGCAGCGACTTCCATTTTTACCCGAAGTTTCCGATCGAGATCCAATGTAAATGTCTGTCGCTGTCACACGCCGCGTGGATCGGCCATCGCATCCATCAGCGACACATGCCCCATGAAGGAAGCAAACGCGATAGTTGTAACATATTCGTCGCATTTCCCTCCCATAACAAGGCGTGACTTCCATCTCCATCTCAATCTTAAGCCCACCATCCATTTCGCAACGCACATCCCTATCATTATTTTTCCTCTGCCGGAGTGAGGCCTCCCCAGCGCCGCCCACACCGCGAAATGCTTCCCGCATCCCTCTCCTCTGCCCTCTTTCTTCCTCCCCTTTACCCCTCCCGCACCCTCGGCTGCTCACCGGGGGCCGACAGGGGACTCGTCCCAAAGGGACGCTCTTCTCTTCCTCCCTCTCATTCCTCATCTCCTTCCATCTCTCTTCTCCTCCTCGTCTCGCTGTCTCTTCCCCTCGCACGCCCAGCCGTGGCTCTCCCCTTTATAAAGCCCTGTTAACGGGTTGCCCCTCCAAACGATTCTCAGCAGACACGCGCGTGCTGGCGACCGAGAAGGCCGTCACCGTAGATCACTCTCTCGCTGTTCACTTGTTCTCTCGGGATATTTAGGGAAGGATTTTTCGGGAGGAGAAAATCCAGCGAAGCCGAAGAAGTTCCTCGACGCCCCAACATGATCGTCAAGACTCTTCTCTCTTTCGCGCTCCTCGGACTCGTCGCCGGAGGTGAATATATTTTATCGCGCTTTTTGTACTTTTGGTGACGAAATCGGGACCATAGCGATGATCGCCTGTTTCTACGGGAAGTATTTGTAAAGGTGTTGATCTATTGAACGTACGCAGTTAGATTCGTCTGGCTCTATACTCTAGTTGTCATTTCGCCCCATCTAACTGAAAGCTTTCTCTGTTTATGTTTGAGTTTATCTCGCTATCTATATTCTACAGACGCCATTATAGTATAATAAGTTCCATTATTTTTAAATCATTTTTTGGCTAACGCAGTCTCAGTGTCTTTAAATGATAAGACGTTTCTAGATAAGTTTCCTGGAATTTTTTTGTTTTCAAGTTGCCTGTGACTCTTTTCTCTTGGATTAACTAAAATTCTTTCTGGAAGTGAAGGGAACAGTTCCGTTTGTTTAATCAAGTACTGTTTTCATGTTACTAATTTTTTCAGTGAATAATTTACAAAATCATAAAATTGGCAGGACGTGCTAATTTTTTAAACTCCGTATAATCATTTGCCTCGATTCTATCGATTTTATAACAATTTTCAATTAAATCCCTAAGTAAATTGGATTGCTTTGAGGAGGTTAAATGGACGCTTCTAACTAATTCAGTGACTATTACAAAAACACACAAAAAGCGACAATATTTCTTCAAAATCCTAATTTCTAATAAGTAAAAATAGCTAATTTTATTGCTCAATATCAAACTTCTTACTAGATCATCTTCGTCTTCTAAGGAAAACCTTAACAATTACCACAGTACCGAGTGAATAACGCTATGCCTAATCTCACCATCTTTTAGATGAACATTATATTCTAAATCCATTTAAATTACTTCAGTCGCATAGCTTTAAAAGTGATAGAGTGTATTCCACTATTTTATTTTTATTATTTTAAGAGACTGAATCACTTTTAGATATTAATATTTTCATATATGTTCCAAGAAGAAGAATGTGAAGGATGATTGAATCAAAGAGGCATCTCACGAGATGAAGCCGTGTAAATACAAAGATTGCACAGCCTCGCCGGAGCACGTTCTCACGATGCTTTTTAAAAATCAGATAATAATGAAGTTCGCATTTCCCTCAGAGAGCACGAGAAGATGCTCCGTGCCCCATTCCATTACAGGTAGTCATTCTTCCCTTTCACTCGTGGCTCCAAGGTTTCTCTGCGTACCTCTCCAACCTCATAACGTCTCAATACTTTGTACTGGATGCTGTTAGATACAATTTCTTCCTTTACGACGACGTCCAAAATACTAATCACCCTGTTCACTTGGAAATGCTTATATTACAGCTAAAATTAAACAGAGGAATGTGCTACTATCAGAGCTGTATAGATGTAAAACGTCATTAAAAATCTGCATGTATTGATGGAAGCTCAGGAAAACGTTGTCACAGATATGAAATCTATTTCGATAATATTTATTAATACCACGACGTCTTTGAAAAGATCTACATTATTAATTGCCTAATCAGTGGTTGAAAGGAATATATATATATATATATATATATATATATATATATATATATATATATATATATATATATATATATATATATATATATATATCTTTATTATATTGTCTTTGGATACTCCATATAATTCAAGGGCAAATTCATCGAGTTGAGATCGAAAATACCGACATTTGATTTATGAGCAAAGCACATCATAATAAGGGTGGTCTTGCGTTCATTGCTCGGCGCTGATCTCTCTGGCGTCAAGGTCGAATACGAGTTGACCAAATAGTGTATCATTTGAAATTTAAAATGTTTGATCGACGTTATCTCCTTTCTTTCGGCTCAATTTTATGAGTTTCAAAATGTATAGATTAACCTTATGGCACAAAGAAAATCAGAAATTAAAAAAAATTTACTGTATACAATGAATATCTTGAAACTATGTTCCCTAATTTGTGAGTTTGAGGTGTGTCCGTTATCATTAACCTGGATGAGACTATGGTATAAATTCCAATTAAATATTACGACCACTGACGAAAGATTTTTACAAACATATGCCATGGAAAACAAAAGTTTCGACAATGGTCTGCACAATAGTACTCAATCAACATCGGAAAAAAACGAAAAACATTCCTGGACGTGCAAGACCTATGAATTCGAAAGATCTCCTTGAACTATATTTATGGACCTTTAAATACGAGAGTAAAAAATGATACTATTCTTCACTGTGCCATCTCCTAGAACTTTGTGTGCAAGGAATGACGTCCTCCATCTATCGCCCAAGACATTGCTTTTAGTTTTAAGGGCAACTTACCCAATTCTCAAACGCAAAGGCAAATCGCTTTTGGAAACTTCAACGACCGACACTTGACTTAAAAAATGATGGCGGAATTACGTGACGTGAAACGGCCGTGCCGCCCCGAGGGGGTGGGAAGGAAAGCAAACGCTTACAACATGGAGGCAGTGACGAAAGACTTCGAATTGGAATCCCTTGAACTGCACCGATATCTCATTGTCACGAAA
Source organism: Uropetala carovei (assembly GCA_036926305.1). Taxonomy (NCBI): domain Eukaryota; kingdom Metazoa; phylum Arthropoda; class Insecta; order Odonata; family Petaluridae; genus Uropetala; species Uropetala carovei. The sequence goes on along the minus strand of JAXCHB010000172.1, from coordinate 2,036,895 downwards.
AGGCACTCAACGTTATCGTCCGCACACAATGGTAACCAGATAAGTGGGAAAGACGAAGGAAAAAGTGATTTAGTAATGCATTTCAAACGAGCATTCTCAGTAAAGGACTAGAACATCCAATTACTAAGCAAACCTTTCATAAAGGTCCGAGGACCCTTTCAAAAACGGAAGTATGCTCATCGACGTCGGGCTTCCCCTTTGGACGTTAAATGAACAAATAAAATTTTACGACTGGAGAGAAAAAATTGGAATCTGAAGAATCGACAGCGGAGAGGAACTGAGAAAGAAGTAAAAAAGACATACAATTCCTAAGAACTCCAGGTAGTCGCGATCTGTTTACGAACGGCGACTTCGTTGCGCTCACACGATTGAGTTCTCCACGTAAACAACGTTCTTCGAATAAGATAGCAGGTGAACTTGAGTGGTAAGATTCTTTTACTCCCTCATGTCATGAAACTAGCGCAGTAGTTGAACAACATAAATGACATGATATGCATTGGTGTCCATGTATACATAGTACTATTTCAGAAATATCGAACATATGTATTGAATAATTTTCTCTTCGGAGAAGCATATTTTCGTCGCTGAAAATGTTTTACTTTTAATATTAACTTATTTTTGAAAGTTGCGTAGTGAGAGGCGAATTCGAGATCCTTACGATAGAATTTTATCCTGAAATCTTATTCAAACCTTAGTGATTTATTTGACATAAGGAAATAATGAAGTAAGAAGATCATTAAAATATGTTTACACCACTAAAAGATACTACAAAGATGTCTGACAGAGGGACTCTCCCAAAATCAAAGTTTGAGCTTTATAAATTCGTTTACTATATAGTCCTGTCTTATATTGTTTAAGTTTTACCACCTTTTAAAACTTGCCTTTTTGTTCTCCGTGTATACTAAGTTATTCAAATTATTATCGATATATTATTATATTATTGTAGATTATCCTTACGATTAACAAAAAAAATAATTTTTAATTTGGTGTCAAAACGAGAGATACAGACAAAACATAAATTTTAGATGCCTGTTTCAATTATTTTAATGAATTATTTCAATTAAAAATAAAAACAGTGGATTTTATCTAAATTTCAGATTCAAATAAAAACAACATTTCTGAAAATGCTAAGAATTTGTTTGATTTTGATTCCCTATAGCAGTGGTTCTCAACCGGTGTGCCGCGGCACATTAGTGTGCCGCGAGGAAGGGATTAGTGTGCCCCACACTCCTAAGATATTTAATTTTTAAATTATGCATGTATTTAATGTACAATAAAATTATACAATTATTGCTTTACCAATCGTAACAATCTAATATAACTGCGACTTTTACTTGTTACGCTAGTTTATATCTTTAAAATGAATATTTACGCAGTAAAATTAATTAGGGGTGGTTTGGTGTGCTGCGATGTTCTTAAGCATGCATGAAGGTGTGCCGTGGAGGAAAAAAGCTTGAGAAGAACTGCCCTATAGCATTATTTCAGGATGCAGTATTTATTTTCATTAATTTGACAAACTTGTAGCATTTCATATTAGAAGCCCAGTGCATCAGAATGTGAATACGCTGTACAATCTCAGAGCGTACTAATATCCGCGGGAAAGAACAGCGTTATTCATGGAGTGTTCGATAAAGAATTTTCGACTCTATCGCCACTAATATTTCCATATTCAGTTATGTACATATTTCTGCCGTCGTTTCCTTTTAGCCAACCGCCGCCTCGAATCGTATTTCATCTGTCACCTGGCGCCTGCATATTGAAAAGGTGTCGAATTGCGATCCCGCTCACACAGGCGCACTTCCTCAAAAGAAAATCTGACAACCCTCTCGTAAGACTTTTTGGCTCTTCCGCGTGTTCCATAGGTGTTGGAAAAGCGTATTCGTGCGTAAAGAGAGAGAGAGAGAATGAAAGAAAAAGAAGTCGGGGAGGGAGAGGGAGCGAATTTGGACAAGGGAGGGAAGGGTGACAGAGTCGTTCGATTCATCACGTTGATATTTTCCGTGGACCATGCTTGGGATTTATTTCGTAGGTATGCGAAAGAAGAGAGGTCGTGGCTTGCGTCAGAATAAGGACACCATGAGAGGGAGAGAGAGAGACAGGGAGATCGTATGTACTATTCCCATCGACTCCATTCAGACACCGAGCACACCCGATTTGGAGGGTGGGGAGGGAGAGCATGGAGTGGGTGGGAGAAGGGGACGGGAGGAGGGGATGGGAGGGGACGGGAAGAGGGTGGTGGGAAGGAGGAGAGAACAATTGCGGCGCCCACATTCGCTTCCACGTGAATAAGAAATACTGCGAATCCATGTTTAATATTGATTCTTAGAAGAGACGAAAGGGAACACATTATGAGTGTTGAGAAGTAATAAAAGATGCGAAGTGATAAAAATAAAATAGATCCCTTAAGACTCGAGGGACAATGAGGATGGTGACAGTATGAGCTATGTCTTGTATCTCCTAATCGGCGAGCCGTGAGGTAAATGCACATGTGAGCGCAACGAGAAGGTTAGCGGAAGAGAGAGAGAGAGAGAGAGGGAGAGAGAGAGAGCGATGGATTGAAGAGTTAAGAGAAGGAAGAATATTACAGATAAGGAAATAGGGTGGGAAACGAGGAAAAGAGAATAGGAGAATAATGAAGGGGGAGGGGGAGAGAGAGAGAGTGCTAAAATTTATGAAGTTAGAGCGATTTCCTCCAAATAACATTCTAATCGCATATTCGTTTATCCCCACCACCAACCAAGCATCATGACCGCTACCTAAGTAAGTAGTGAACTTGTCTACTTGGGTTAATCCCTTATTTATGTAACAAGTATTGTATATCTATGATGATTTTCGTCATTCAAAGAAGAAATTATAGACTTTGCGGTATACAATAGGCACTGCTTCTGTTTACCTATGACCATTCTCGAAGGAAAATGGTTTAATGGCCTTCTCCAGATAATATGATTCCCTAGAATAGGGTGGACTGATCCTGAGGAAGCAGAAGCGGAATATAACCGGAAAATATACGATTTTTCGTTTTTTTTACAGTTTATATGTTCCATAAATGTATTTTTCGTAGCTTTTTCTAAAGGTAGGAAAATATTTAACAGATTCAAAGTTTATTACAAAATTGATAAGAAAATTAAAGAGAACAAATATTATAGTCACATTTATACAAACTGATAATACCGTCACGAAGCGACTTTAACTCAAGTAGTACGAATGATCTATAAAATAAACTACGTTATCCTAACAAACGTTTTTCGGAACACCAGGGACAAATCGCGGAAAAACGAACGTCTAATATCCTAAAAAAGAAGGTTCATTAACATCGACACCTTTGGCATAAAATGAACTAATTTATCATTTGAAAAACAAAACCACAGAAAAAAAAGTGAGAGATGAATTGCAGAGCAAGTTACATAAGCCGCTTTTTTTCACAGTCTACTATTTTTCCATCGGATTAAAGAATCTCAGTTGCCATGCACTGCTGGTTACCTACATTTGTTGCAGCATGCACTTTTAGCGATTTTTTTCGATTGATTCCCAGAAGATAATCCTAGATGCATTAACATATAAACGTGTCTAGCTCTTGTATAGACCAACCAATCCTGAAAATTTTGCATCCCCAAAATGTAGGATGTCCATACAGATAGACGGACGGACGGGCAGGCAAAAGGAATAAATACGCGATTTTTTCTGAAAAAAACGCCAAAAATTAAACCCCATGCCATTTTTATATTAGTTTCATGCAATAAACTATTAAGAATAATACCGCGTTCTGTATGAGTTTTCTTTGGATAATGTACGCAAAAAGGCAAGCCATCATATGCTGTGTAAAACTAAAACGGAGGAATTCACGAACATCTTATGGAATTTGCGCTCGTAGAACAAGGGAGTATAAGTGTCACGTATTCGATTATAAAAAAAGGTTTAGAGCGACCGTTCCTTGGATCACAACATAGATTGGCCAAAGACCAAAGGCTTAGTCAGGAGACTAGAAGCGCTGAACGATGGAAGCATTTCTCTCGCGTGAGGTCAGCGCTTGATTCGAAGGAAGAGAGGTAAATGTACAAACATCCACATTAAGACGCCGACTATTTGTATAATATCGTTTCGGAGTTATTATCTAGTTTAGTAAAAATGAATCCGAAAGAAAAACTCCAGACTTCTAAAAATTAATATTATGACAGACATATGCTAATTGATAAGAGAATTTCATAAACTCTCATTAAAAAATATAATAAATAGTTATTGCCATAGAACTAAACTCAACTATTTATGTTGTCAAGATTTCAAACCAAAGATAAGTGTAAAGTGCGCCTATGTAATATCTAACTTTTTATGTATAGGAGGTGATAATGTGCATGACAGAATACCCATCCTCATAGCAAATTGCTTTTTGGAATCGGTCGGCAACCTATGGCACGCGTGTCTAAAGGTGCCATGCAAAAAGTGAATTCGGAGGAAGGAAAATATTGTAAACATGTTTAAAAATACACATATCATTATTTAGCTATTTTAAATTACGAGTTAAAATGTGAAAGTCACAATATTTGCGTTTTTATACATTTTCTCGGAGAAGTACTAATAATTTTACATCAGCATGAAAAATGAATACTTTTCAATAATAATCACAGAAGATTTCATTCAGTTTTAAATCATATTCAAGCAGTATTTACGGTGCCATAATTTCACAGATTCCAAAATTGAGTAAAATCGTTTGTATGTGTATATACAAAAGGTATGTATAAAAAGTTATTTCTTCAATCACTGAGGTTTGTCAACAAAATAAGCGAATGAATAATCTAGAGTTAGCCTGCGAATAATTTGAAAGTTGCAAAATTAGTCGACATAATTGAAACCCGACCAACAAAAGAAATAGGGGCTGCAACAACTTTTCTCCTGCATTTAGACTCAAAGATATTGCCATAGATATTTTCCAATATTTGAATTTTATCTCAAGTTTTTCTGCATCTAATCTTGTCCATTAAATTCGAAGACTAAAATCCCGTTTCCAAATTGGCTAATCTCCTCCCATCTCGAAAATTTAACTCCGCAATAAAAACCGCGACGACTCTTCTGTAGTTTCCCGAGCTCTTCTTGTCGATCTTCAAACGCGTTGACACTCTTCCAAAACCTGTTTCCTTAGTGCATGACAAAGGCTAGTCGCTCGGCACGCGCGTTGAATGCTGTTTCGGGGCGAGGTCCGTTTTATATAAGATTTTTAGCGTGTGTGAAACGGCGAAAAAAATAGATACAAATTTATTTGGACACACATAGTTATGCAAAGCGAAAACTTTACCACGACAACACGCCCACAACATATTATGTATACAATCTGTCCCTTCCAAATGGGTTACGGGTTCCGTGGGCTTCATTTTGGTGTCCCAGGTCAACGACTCGAATAACCTCTCTTTGTCACTCACTTCCCTCCCCTTCCCCATCTCCTCTCCTATCCTACACCTCTTCCCCCCTCTTCACCTCCTCCTCCTTCCCACTTCCTCTCTCTCCTTCCCACCTCCTCTCCCTCCTTCCACCTCTTTCTGCCCCTTATTACTAGTCTTTCCTCTCCCACCTCTCTCTCCACTTGTTCCAGCATTCCGATCCCTCCTTCCTCTTTTCTCCTCCTTTCCTTCCTCTCATCCCACCCCTCTTTCTGCATTTGCCCCTCCCTTCCACTGCCCCCTCCCTTCACTGCCCCCCTCTTTTCAATGCCTCCTCCTTCTACTGCCCCCTCCTTTCACTGCCCCTCCTTTCACTGCCCCCTCCTTTCACTGCCCTCTATTTCCACTGTCCCCTCCTTCCTTCATCTCTCTCCTCCTTCTCCCTCTCTCTCTCTCCATTTACTCCTCCCCTCCAATGTCTCCTTCCCTTCTCACTCTCTCATCCATATCAATCTCCCGGAATAGTTTCCGATGACAGCGACAGAAACATAAACTTTCCGTCATATTGGAAACCTTATTTCTACTGCAATAATAATAAACATCACGCTTCATGTCTTCCGTGGAAATGTGATAGAATTAACTCAAAATAATGGAAGGAAGTGAGCTAATATTTGCAATTCATGATGACTCTGTTATAAGGCTGATTTCAAAGAACACAAAATTTAAATATCACGGATTACAAAATTTGTCACGTTATTTGTCCTGCAGACGTGGAATGGTAGAGTACACCATTTGCGCATTTCAACTTAAAAGAAGCTGTCCTCCATTGTGAATTAACTTTTCGGAATAGGCGCTATCAGAACTGACTCTTAGGGCAGCTACCAAAGGCGAAATTGGTTCACTCATAAGTTTTAGCCCTACGAGTTTTCCTTCAAGATACAAAATTAAATTTACGTACAACAGACATAAAAGTGACACATTGGTACAATAAATGGTGATGATAAATTATTTCAAGATTCATCTGTGTCGATAAAATATTTAATGAAAAAAGTTTAAACGGGTCTTATATTGAAATGGTTAGCTTTAAAAACAGAAATGCTTTGTAGAAGAGCGGGGATGTATATTTTCAATTGCGATAACCGATAAAAAATAAGTAGAAGGATGTGTTTAATTACTTGTACTCATAATAGATAGGGTTATTTATTCCCGCTGCCGCTTAACCTTCAAAGCACATCGCCTGAAGCCAAGGTAAACATTTTCTTAACTTTTAAAATCACTTCATACCAATTAGAACGAAATGCGTGTCGTGAAAGTAGACCTTAGATGGACATAAAGCAGCGTCGAGGGATGAATAAAATCACTCCTAGGAAAAGTCCATTAAGGCAAAACCGTGTTGCACAGATTTAATAAGTTTTCGTATAGGCTGCGGGCTTTCTCATGTGGCGTATAAATGTAAAATTTGCGCCTAATTGTGGACCGTGTGTAATTAAATGTTGTACATGTCGGGTAAATAAGTGTCATATTTATATAAACAAATCCACAACAGAGAAACCGGCGTTGGAGAAGGGTTTACAGTAAAAGAGTACGTGCATTATTTGCATAGGCGATTCCGCTTGCTCGGAATTCCATTGCTCGTGTCTTAAGAAACTAGTTAGGAAAGTGTACAACGTATCACAAATCGGCGCGTTTCGTGAAATGGAGTATTAGAAAGAAATTATATACCTGTACGTAAGGGAAATAGCGTTTTAAAGTTTTTTATTCGTCATAAATAATCCATTTTCTTCCTATTTAATAATACTGCATGCACACTTAAGGAAATTAAACGTTTGTTTGTGAGATTATTTATGTTAGCAACAATGAAGTAACCATGCAAGAAATTTTCCAACTCGATTTAAGATTTTTTGTTCGATTTATGGATAACGGCTACTCCTACGATAAAAATGTATAGGAAAATAAATACTCTAATTTATTAATTCTACAAGTTTTATTTAAAAAATATTTTGATATGCGCAATACTTTACGAGATATGACGGAAAGTTAATTTTTTATTACCAGTAAAGTGGTACCCCTGATTGTCTTACGTGATTTATTTTTGCGATTTTCGTATTATATTTCATTAATAATATCAAATTTCATGAAAATCCGTTTGGTAGAAGCCGAGAACGAACATGCGGACGGACGGACGGACAGACCGACGATAAGGCGCTCACGCTGGAAGCGAAACGCGCCTAAAAATCGGTGCGACAAACACGCTACGCTTTTACTATAAACATTAATGTAGCTGGTTATATGCGAATAAGCGCAGTTTCATTCGTAGCAATATTGCTGTTGCTATTAGTGTGAAGAGCTTGGCGGTCGGTAAACGTAAAACTTGATATTCTACAATTTTTTTTAAATATAGCTTATTTACGACATAGCCCCTAGCACTTGCAGCTATGTTTGAATAGATAGATATTTTGTGAAAATCTACAAGAATAAAGTACATTCAGTTTATGCGAAACATGGTTCACTTCAACATGGCTTCTCTTTAGGGCAGTGGTTCTCAAAATGTGTGATGCGCCCAGTGGCGTAGCTATGGTCTTCGGCGCCCGGGGGCAAGGCACCTTTTTGGCGCCCCTAAGGGGAGGTTATATTCCCAATCTGGCCCATATGACCGTTTTTCTTGCTGCCAAGTTCCAGGGGGAGGGGTTTACGGGGTCTTCTGTACTCGATTTAGCGTGTCTTTGGGCAATTCCATGGTTTGATAACCCATTAGGGTGGCTCTGGGAAACTCAAGTATGAAACAACATACATATTTGAATGGGAAATTGGTACGAGTAAGGCTAGATGGCAGGAGATACCTCAACTCAATTGCAAACCCCCTGGCCCGTCGGCACAACACTCTTTACAAGTGAGATCCAGTATAGAAAATATATAGGCAAAACAAGAGTGTAACCCGAAGAGTGAGCAATAACCCCAGACTTCGGGTGAGACAAGAAGAGGTGGCAACCTGGGTTGCCACCTAAAATTCGTCAATGACCCGGAGATTTCATAATCTGACCCGGAGATTTCATAATCTGACCCGGAGATTTCCTAATTTAACCCGGATATTCTCATAGGTGAAGAAATTGAAGTACGTTTATTGTTTTTAAATGTTTGATACACAAGAGATAATTAGTTTTCATAGAAATGTGAATGTGATGAGTCATATTTTATCGCTCTCTCACGCAACTTGGCGGCTCCCTCGAACACAAACAAAAGATCGCAGTGGTACCTACTTTATAACAGCGCCACCAGTCCAATACCACCGAATAAGTGTAGTAATCATAGCTACGAGCCATTCGCTGGGATTCAGAATTTGTCGTTGCCGTATTTATGGTGGTAGCAAATACAGCTAAATTCGAGTCACCCACAAAGTTTTAGCTGTTAATGCGATAAGATTTTTTCCGTGCGTGCTTCACAAATTAGACGTGTTTCTTCTATTTGTAAGATTCTAAAGGCTCCTGTGTTTGTAAACTAAAACTAAATGTGCTGACCGAAGAGAAAATGTAATATCGAGGCCCTCGAGACTGTTTGCTTCATAGAGAGCAGTCTGACTTATTTATGCGTACATTTGAAATTAGACTTCGGACAAAACCCAAGCGATAAATATGGTCTGTAATAAGAACCATCAATTTTAAGGCCTTTTGAAGCGTATTTTCAAAACATCGTAGCCAGTCTTGCTGACTTGAATTGTTGAGTGTCTATGGTGACCACATATGGTTGACTATTTTAAGAGACAGATCCTTAAAAAACCGGACTATTAAAAATTTTATGGGACTTTTTTTAACTTTGAAATTAAGAAGAATTAACTTTGAAAGTATATAAGAAAAATTATTTTTTACAAACAAACCTACACAATATAAACGCCTAGAAAATGAAACGAACAAAACATTTATTCTTGAATAATAAAACTAAATTGTACACAATACTAAGAACATATTCACAAAGAATAGTTTTTGTCGCAGTAAGAAATAATATTTCTCGTAAAATTTTTTGCGCTTCAGAAGATCTTCATTAGTAAGAACATAATTATAAAAGTCTTCACAAGAAAGATAGTTGCTTTTCACCTGCAGCTCTGCTTTTGCTGCAGTTATCTAAAATCTGTTCCTATTGTCATTCCATTTATTACGACATAAAGAAAATATTCTTTCCATGAGAGCTTTATAACTTGGTACTGACTTAATAATTTGCATCAGCATACAAAATTAGTTTTTTGCAAGATTTTAATATAACATTCCGTTTATCTAGGAGAGATGAAATCTCGCTTGTAACTTTTCGTAAAAGCGGGTTTATTTCTGTAAACTCTTCATACATTACATTACATCATATTAATTAAGTTCACGAACTGGAAAATATTACGAAACGGGACGCTCGGGAGGAAAATATTACAATTCGGAAATAATCGCCGGTATTTTCGATACATGTACGGTTCGTCCTGGCTCATTCCGAGCATTGCATTAATTACATTAAAATACGGGACATGTGATTATCCTAAGTGTATCTGAAATCAATATATCTATTTTCATAAAAAAAATACGGGACAAAGTGCGTCCCGTATTGATTTGCCACAGGGCGCGGGACATTTGAAGAAAAATCGGCCGAAAAACGGGACATCCCGTAAAATACGGGACATTTAATCATTCTGGTCCATGTATGCTGTTGACCCGGAGAATTTTACCCTTAACCCGGAGACTAGTCCCAAAACCCGGAGACTCCTGGGCAATTCGGAGAGGTGGCAACCCAAAGCGGGACTTCATCTATATTTCCTTAATATTTTCTCTGACCCGCTTACGATTGCCATTTCTTAAGTCTCAGGGACCATCTAAACGTAAACAAGCTACGGTACCACTATATCCTAAAGATAAATGAAAGGGTGATTCATTGCATCTCGGGCCAGTTCCCAGAAACATTTTTGATGACTCGCGCCTCTTTTGTGTTAATCCGATAGGATATTACGTTACTTCTCGACCTCTTAGCGGATCTGCTTTCACCGATAAAATTCGGTCCGTGAGTTTGCGCCCCTTAAGCCCTGCGCCCGGGGACAACTGCCCCCCTCTGCACACCCTTCACTACGTCTCTGGGTGCGCCTCCCTAAGGAGGGTTGATCCTAATGATGGGGAGGCGCGAAATATTTGTAAGTTTGACCATAAAAATTATTTAACCCAGATTTATAAAACTGTTCGTGAATGGAGGATATACTGTGTCACAGCCAATAGAGTTAGTTACTTGTGAACTTGAATTACATACGAGTTCGTGCCTAGACAGTCTGTCGCCTGAGGCTAATTTAAAGGGAGGTGAGAGTTACAAAAGGTGAGTGTCTTCATGATAATTATCGGTATAATGTGTAGTGCTAAACAGCCTCATCTTCTCGTTAGTTAGGGACGTTAGCTTTAAAATTGACGGGAAATATTTCCACTTCATTATTACTAATTTTCGTAATAGAAACGGTTTTTTTAATTAAAGCTAGTATTAAGATTTTATTTCGGAAATTAAGGGAGGCGTAGAAAATTTTTACATCTTCCAGGGAGGCGTTGCGCGGTTTAAGAGCCACTGCTTTAGAGCGATTCCCAAGATCAGCAGTTCCCAAACTGGGTGCCGCAGCTGATTCTTAGGGGTGCCACGAAAAACTTTATTTGTAAAATAATCAAAGATTTCGGTGTTTTGATAAGTAATCATGGCAATGGTCCTTCCTCTAATAAGTGATTATGGTGTAGTACTCGCATTCAAAGGTAATAGCCGTATGTAAAAATTCTAATTCCTTGTTGTAAGTCTGAGTTGCCGCGAACATATGCTCACACTTGTTAGGTTTCCGCATCTACAAAAAGTTTGGGAACCACTGCTCTAGATAAATACAAGATTACTTCATATTATGTGAAGCCTTTTAGCCACTGGAGTAGAGGACAGATTACAGACAGAAGGAATTGCAAAAGCCACTCTTCGAACTCAGAGGCAAATACAACATGCGTATTAATCAAAATCTGAAATTCAAATTTTTCACTATCACAATAATTTCCCCAAAACTTCGCATATGAGAAAGTAAAATGCAAAACTCAAGTAAAAATAGAGAGCAGCAGGAAGTAGCGCTATCATAAATTCGAGTCGAAGTTTTACTCATCCGACCACCACACGAGGAAATATAAAACTGACCCCGATCAATGACCTACCCTCACTCTACGAGAAATATGAAAGGGCGCGCCACCTCAATACGTTTCCACGGAGACCGAGCCGAGACCTCTCTGTCAGCCTTAGGAGGGGCCACCCATCATGTCCGGCCCCCGAGACCTTCGGACTCCGCGAGAGATCTAGCGAGAGATATTCCCGCCACGCATCCGCGGTTCTTGTAACGCCGTCGGATATGGATTTTTATCTCCCGCAACACAAATCACGGCATATCTTCGAGATGTCCGGACGGCTCCGGCGGAGCGAGGAAGAATTCGATGCGTCGTGGGCGAGGGGGCGGCGGCGTGGGAGGCAGAGATGGTCGGTTATGTGTGCACCGGTCGGCATAGAGGCACTTGGCGCGCTCGAATCGTGAGGCTTCCCTGGGGAAAACCCGGATGCTCCCCGACTCCCTCTTCCACCTCCTCGCAAGGCCCATCTTTCCCATTCCAGTCAGCCAAAACTCCCCAAGATCTCCTTCTATCGCCTCTTGTTTTTGTCGGTCCTTCTGTTCTACCGACGGCGCCTTACGTCCCTTTACCGAAAAAATCCGACGTTTACGGATTCCTTGAGGTTCCGCCGGGTCGTTTGTCGCTTCTGCCAAATTCTCTCCGACGTGATACCGTGGAATGAAGGGAATTGTGGGATTGGAATGGCTGAGATCGGAGAATCGACTGGAAAGAGTGAGGGAAGGGGGGAATGGAGCGGGGAGGAGATGACGGGAGACGTGAGGGGCGGGGAGGGGGTGGAGAAGGGGCCGATTCGAATCAAATTTTCTCCCCTTCCCGATATTCCTCGTTATCTCGGATGTAGGTATCGTAGTTTATAAGAGGTGATGTCATTTGTTAGGATCGCGGCCTCGACATCTTCGGGAAGTCAAGGCCTGGGAAGTTATATGCTTATGAGCATAGAGAGAGGATTATGGGTTTGGTTTGGTGGCTACGTGATTCGCTGGGAGTTTATTTTAGAGAATTGCGTCGGTTGGAGGTACTCGCGGCGCCGGGGTAGAGGTTTGTGTGCACAATATCAATGCTACTCAATAAATACGGCATTACCTTAATTAAACACGGTTACTCGCACAGATTGACTCTCTGCCTCTCTTTGAATAAATTATGAAAAACAAACGTCGTATACCATTTAACGTACGCTGAAAATTTAACAAGTTCTTGTACCAATACAGCAAAACAAGAGAAACTACGACGGTAAAATATATTTTCTCGAATGTAAACAGCGCTATAAAAAGGGTAAATTTTCGAAAAGTGGACCGATAGAATCATGAGAAGTTGGAACGGAAATGATGGCGCTGAGCAATGGAAGGGAAGGGCGTCGCAAATCGCACTGCGTCGGATTTTACGACCGATTCAATACGCTTGACCAACTGCCCTTAGAGCCGTAGTCGGAATTTCTGCGGTGACGTCGCCCTCTTGCGTGGCTTGGCGTGTGTGCGTGCGAATATGATCGCGCCACTAAACGAATTGTCTGAGAAGGCCCATGGATTTTCAGCATATGATAGCAATGCCATTCAAGTTTTAACCATTTTAATTTCTATAATGCCTATTATTCTGTGTCACGTAGCGTTAAATAGGGGCGGTTAATGCCTATATTGCAATGAAACAATCTCCCTACAACTCGTCGATTACTGCGTTTCATTTAGAGAGGAGTTCTTTCTCGTCCTTCGCAATTTTCCTCCCGCGTCATACTCAGTAGATCAGATTGGCATTGGAGGGCAAACTGTTTGATTTTGGAGTGTTATACGACAGATACTGATTTTCGTGGCAAAGGCTAATCTGAAAATTGACATCGATGGAATTTAAGTGACGAACATCCTGAAGGATCAAAAAGGAAACGACAACGACTGGAAGTGTGTTGTTGACGCTCTGTAATTACATATTTTTTCAATTGTTTAAATACTATATTGACTATGAACTAAGAATATTTTCACGAAATAAATAATCGAAGGTTTCATAGACACGTAATATGAATATTCAAGCTAAAGATGACGCGTGTCTCTACATATTTGGTAATTTAGATAATAAATTCGGATACATAAAAGGAAACATTTACACCGTGAATCAATAAATCATACGCAGAATCTCAGTAAAGATCATCTGTCTGTTACTTGTATGTAAAAGTAGATATATTTTTTCATCATAAAATAAAAATTGCCTTTCTTCTTGACTTAGAGATATAACGCACGAAACACCCCGACGGGCAATTAGTATGTCGCAATGAAATTCATGCATTTAACTAATGTATTACGAGAAATGAAATTGGTTTTTAAGACACCGCCTTATTTCATACTGCCAAAATGAGCGAGTGCCTCTAATTCACCGTTATTCTGTCCCTTCAGAATTAACAACGTGAAATTGATCGACAAATATTTCTGCGGTTGAGACTATCGGAGAGTTTGTTATCGAGCGGGGGTGGGAAACAGCGCTTAGACGTCGCATATCGCACGCCCCCTCGAGGATCGCGGAGGCGAACTCCTCTCACGACTCATTTTCCTAGAAATCGAAGACTATTATTTACGACCTCAGCGAGTCAGGTCACTTGCGCGGAATTCCAAATGCAACGCGAAATAAAAAGAGAACCTCTCCATTCTTCTGTTCCTTCTCTCGAAACATGCGAAAAACCGACACATACAAAGAGAAGAAAGTGAGAGGTGGAGTGGGAAGGAGCGCTTGCATTCCTATTTTCGAGACATACCAGGGCGTCAGTGAGGCGTTGTTTGGCTCACGGCCCTCGAGAGGATTTGCATCGCCAAAGGCAGCACCTGCGTGCTTCGCGCCCGTCCACCAGTGAGAGTGAGTGGCCGTGCACGCCTTCCGCGGCCCCCGCCCACCTCAGTGGGGGAGAGAGATGGGTCGCAACGCCCTCTCGTGGGCATACGACACACGAAGCGGCCGTTCATCACTCGAGTCCCTCCCCTAGCAGGCCATTCGCACGGAGACCTTTCCCTCGGCGATACTCGGGATTTCATTGACGTTTCTCCAAACGGTCGGATTTTTTCCAAGCAATCGGAAATACGCGCAAGTTTTTCCGATGAGAGTGCATCGTTTGAATTACAAACCCTAGCCGAGGGTTGTTTTGGAAATAAATTTCTCCGCAGTTCTCTGAACATTTACTCCATTATCTGATCTCATTTATTATAAAAAATAGAAGTCTTTCTTGGTCGATTGGATTTCCTTAACTTCCTAATCGTGCAAGATACTTGACCTTTAGTGATGTTATGCGCTATTTAGATAGTCTTTCATCGCTTATCGGATCGCAGCACGGATTCCGGAAAGGCAGATTATGTGCAGCGCAGTTCGGCCTTTACCTGAACGATTCTTTGCGATGGGGAGAGGAAAAAATCAGGTTGATTCCGTTTTAATTGATTTAGGGAAGGCGTTAGATGAAATACTGCATCAGAAATTAATATCGAAGCTAAAAAAATACGGTATCAATCCGGATATTACGAGTTGGGCGAGAGACTTCCTTTCGAATAGAGAACAGGTAGTAGTCATAGATGGGAAATACTCGTCTCCCGTTTAAGTTGCGTCAGGTGTTCATCAGGGAAGAGTTTTATCTCCTCTTTTATTGTTAATCTATATGAAGGATATTTGCTCGGTTGTTCATAATAAAATTAGACTTTTCGCAGATGACACTGTTCTATATAATAAGATAAAAACCCAGAACGACCATCATCCGCTGAAGTAAAATTACAAATCCATTTCCTCGTCGTGTAAATAATGACAAATTGAAATTAATTACAGTTAATGGCCCGCAGTAACGCTCAGGAAAAGCAAGAACAAAGGAATAGGATTCGAATATAAAATCAACGTAATGAATATTCATGCAGCTGAGTATTTGAAATATTTATGAATAACCATTTGTCGTCATATTTCGTAGGACATGCAGATTCGTTGAGTTATAGGCTTGGCCAACATGAAATTGACTTACATAGGCAGAATATTACGGAGCAATACAGAAAATGTAGGTGAGACGTGTTATTTATCACTAGTTAGACCATAGGTGCAATACGCCTCTAGTATATGGGATCCGTATGAGAAGGTCTTCTTTGGATTCAACAGGGATCTCGTAAACGATGCTCTTTACTTCCCCCAATAGAAAAAAATCAAGAGGATTCAAGCTCGGCGATTGAGGAGGCCAACCAACAGGTCCCCCTCGACCGATCCATCGGGTACCAAATGTCTGAGTAAGGTACTCTTGGACAGGATTAGCGAAATGAGCAGGTGCCCCGTCGTGTTGGAACCTCATTTCCCTGCGGATTCCCAAAGGCACATCCTCGAGTAGCTCAGGAATTACCTCCTCCAGAAATATCCTGTAAGCTGGTCCAGATAGCCGTGCCGGTAGTAGGTACGGTCCGATAAGATAATCGTGGATTATTCCTCCCCACACGTTGATGGCAAATTTTTGCTGATAGCCGCGGATTAATACTGCGTGCGGATTTTCTTCATCCCAGATGTGACTATTGCGGCTGTTGAACATACCTTCACGGGTGAAAGTTGCCTCATCAGTGTAGAAGACCTGTGAGGGAAACTGGGGTTGTTCAGCGCTGCGCTGCAAAAACCACTGCGAGAATTTCACTCTTGGCAGATAATCCGCTGGTCACACCGGTTGAACCTTTTGGGGGTGATAGGGGTGAAGCTGTTGCTCATGTACAACTTGCCACACTGGTGTGATTTGCACTTATGGCATTGGCTACAGAGTAAGTGCTCGCGGATGGATTGTCTGCAAATCGTACCAAAACCTCCACTTCAAAGCTTTCGGTACGAACAGTCCTCCTGCGCCCACAGTAATGCTTTCGTGATTTGAACGTACCTGACACTCGCAGCCGCCGATCAATGGACGCAAAGGTAGTGTGATGTGGTAGGTGTCTCTCAGGAAAGCGTTCCTGATACATCCGCTGTGCCCTTCTGCCGTTTCCATCCGCTTTGCCATAAACCATATGGATGTCAGCCATCCCTGACCATGTAAATCGCTCCATGTTATAACGAAGAACGCAGTTAACATGGAAACCAACAATGTAGTGAGTAGTATGGGTGAATGATTCAAAAAAGCAAATGCCTAGCTAGTGTATAGTGGCGAGCTTAAATACACTCACTTCGCTTACTCACCACTCCTGTTCCTAACTACATCAAAACAATAAGGGGGTACCAATCTAATGGCAAAGATAGTTTCACGGTTTAAACTAACAATAAGACACGCTGTCCGAAAATGAGAATACGTCATCAGCAGTGCCTGGTTCGACTCAGATACCGGCATGCACAAAGATTTGCCTACCTACAGGCGTTTACATGTGCTTTTAATGCTCATTATCTCGGAAACTAAGCGGAACCGGACGTGCATTCCTTCTGCTAAAATACTCGTCTAGTAACCAGGAATTCACCCTCTCAGTTTGTCAGTCTTATATATTTACACCCTGTATATATATATATATATATATATATATATATATATATATATATATAGGTAAGTACAATTTTTTATTAAATTTGTTTTCAAATAAATAAATAAATTTAATTATTTTCATCGGTATGATAAGCAAGTAAGTTTAAAATTATGCACTAAATTATTCCGTAAACAATTTTGTCAGTTTGAATTATTACATCAAAACTTCTTTAGTCTAGTTAACACCAAAATTTGTTGTGTAAAATAAATAGTATACTAACCAACCCGAAAATCAAATCCATTTTATCGGCAATTTTTCATCTAATATTAATATGAAAAGTTCCCAGCCCTCCAAGGACGTGTCGCTCAAGTTTCTCGATGATAGTGACTTTACTACTAATTTTTTTCATTTGAAAAAATATAGACGCAGAGCATGAAAAAGGTTCCTCATTATGAGTGGCTGCTCTCCAACGATCACTAATAGCTTAAGCATTGGATAGTCTCTAACGTACACACCATACTTGTTTGACATTGGCGTAGCAAATCAAAACAGAATCCAAGGACTGCCAAAAACAATTCCACCAAGCGATCCATGTGGATGCCAGAGCAGCGCCACGCTCTGCATTGATTACAAATGTTCGACGCCGTTTTTCCGCACGTTTCTAGACGTGAAAGTCGTTAGAATCGGAAATACGGCCGGAAAAGACCAATTCATAAAAACAAACGTGTTCCCGTCAGGAACAAAGCAGCGATGAGCGGAAGAATCCAACGTGGCCGCAAGGGCAAGAATACGCGATAAACGTTAACGAATGCATATGCGAAGCCATTCATGAGCTATAACATTTAGTCGGCAAGTGCACCATTAGATGAACATTTAGATGGAGTTACTTCTTCTCAGCACATTTATTTGTTGGTATCGTATGAATATATGGCTATATCTGAGAAAAGACTAAAAAATGATTAGGCTATTTTTTTGGTTGCAAAGAAACGGAGAGAGAATATCCACTCAATTTCACGTAGGCACAAAACAGTGGAGATTATGAATGTATCGACGTTTCAAAGGTTTTGTGCGTACGAATCTCCGACGCGCTGCATTAGGACATTAAGAAAATACAACTGCAAACAGATTATTTAAGTAACAACTTTATCCACAATATCAGATGCTTATTTCAGACGCCCTAAGTGGCAACTCACCGTTCGCTTATTCCAAAAGTTCAATTTTTAGCAGAATATTTGTTCATCGGCGGCAACTGATATTATTGGTCCGAACACTTGCGACCTTGTTCTGGGGAAAACCCTTCGTTTAGCCTCGCAGGTGCTGAACTCGCCAATCCTCTCCCTTCCTCCTCACTCGTTTCCTTCAACCACGCTTCGCTCTCCCCCGAAGCTCAAACACCATTTTGACGAGCACTTTAACGGAGAGTCGTCGAGTCACGGACGCAGTTAAATTTGGGCTCCGAAAAGAGCTGGAGGTTTCCCAGCAGGTGGCTCATTAGATGAGTCTGTTTCTTCCCCCTGCCCTCTCCTCTCTTCCTTCCCCTCCTTTTCCTTCTCCCGTGTCTTCTCCTTCCTCTTCCCATTCAAATCATCCTTCTCTGTTAGCTCCCTCTTCATCCTTAGGCCTTCCTACTCTTCTCCCCCTCTCATTCTCATCCCTCTCACACATCCCTTTTCCCCATCCCTCCAATCCCATCTGCCTCCTTCAACCCCCTTCTCCTCCAATTCGTAGCCTTTATTTCTAAACCAAGCCTCGATGCAGAAGAGATGATGTTGAGATATGCCCGCGCACTTTGGGCGTTTCCTTCGGCTTCATCCCTTCACGGTCGCCCATGATTGAAATACGAAATCATGCAAGTCTCGTGAATATTTTACAGACTTTTAGAACCAATTAACATACAGGATGCCTAGCCACAAAGCGAAATCATCGGTTATGTGCCCCTCTCACACTATCGAATCATTAAACGACACGCTAGCAATTCCGACGATATATATGATATAATAAAAACGTTAATCTCCGTTGTCGTATGCATTGAGGTAGGGAAGTAAATGACGTAATCGTATCTAAAAATATAGCTGAAGGATATCATCAATCATAGTCTTTGGCGCTGCAATTTAACTCTATCATTAGATTATTAACTGGAAATATGTTGATTTCCACAACCTAATGAGTCTAAAGCAAAAAAAAACGTTTTTCTTTAGAATAAAATTGGAATGACCGTGGAAGTTATTTTGTTTAGTTTTGATTCATTTTGATGGACGCATCAACATAGAGTCGAAATATTATCCCTCAAGGCATGTGCATACAAGCTCATTTCGAGTACGAAGGATGGTGATCATCATACACGTACACATTTGAAGCCTTCTGATGTTACTTACGTAACTTAAATTTTGAATACGATATTTTTAAATTAACCTACCATAGCTATTGATTTAATAATATATAACCGTGGGTTGCATAACCAAGCATAAAGCATCGATGTTGGAAGTTAAAAGTTCCATCTGGCGATATGGCAGAAATTTCAACCTCAAATTCAAAATCAAACGATTTAAGGAAATTTTGACGCTATTTTTTTAAGGCGAAGGTGACATCACACACGAGAGCATATTTGGTTTAAAAACGATAAAAATATAGGGCGAAACGTATTTTGTTCTAAAGCTTTAAGTCGACAAAAAACTTCCAGTTTCTTTAAACGCTGCGCATTTATTACGGTGACATCACTTCGTGAGACGACCGAAATGCTTGGCGACATGAAAAACTAAAAAGTCACCATCGAAATTCCACATCTGGAGTGAGATGGCGTTCACGCACCGATGCTAATACTGCGGTTAAGCTTGCAGGAACGTTTTATAATCGCTTGCTAATAGGCATGTAACAATCGCATTTGTTGCGCCGCGAAGAGGTGCGCCTCCCGCTACGACAAAATAAGGGTCTTAACAAGAGGTGACGAATGCCATGATTTTTAACGCACACAAGAATCATCACTTTTATGAGGGCTGTGAAAACTGTATACCAAACTTATGATAATTATTATTTATATTTTTAAAATTATAGGTTTACATTTTAATATGTGTATTTCAGAAATAATATTCTTTATATAAATATAATTAGATAAATGAAATCTGTGGGTATTTGTCGATGCTTTCTAAATCATTATTTAAAAATCTATCAATGAGTTTAAGTAATTTACACTATGGTTCCCAGAGTTCAACAAAACTGGGAAAATGTTCAATAGATTTCTTGTCATAATGTTCGCAAGGGTTTTTCTTATTGCACCTTATGTTTTGTCACTAATATTTCTTTCCTTTCCTTCCGGTCAAGGACGCGTCTCTTACACCCAGACGTCTGCGTCCGGGTACGGGCCAGACGGTTCGCAGTATGCCTCCGACCCGCACGGCGTCTACATAAAGGGCCCCGGCTACTTCGCAGGTGCTAGCGCATCCAGCGGCGCTCGGCCCGTCTTCCACAACTTCCCCGCTTTCCCGCAGTTCCCCCAGTTCCCTAACTTCGTGAATCCTTTCGGTGGCGTCAACACTTATGCTCCGCAGTACCCTTTCAACTACATGCAGAACTACTTCAACGCCCTGGCGCAGAATGCGGCGGCCATTGCTGCAGCAGCTAAGTATGTCCGATCGCTCGGTTCGATCTTATCGCGGTCAAAGTCAATTGGGTGACAGAGATGTTTTTAAAAAATCCGTCGAACATTTGCTATCTAGGCGTACTGAAAATACCGCGATTTGGAGTTTTGGCATCAGTTTATTATTTCTTCCCGAGAGAGATTTCATCAAATTAAATTACAAATTATAATATATATACAGGGTGTTTCAAAACACTACTGCATAACTTCACCCACGTGTAGGAAACGTCATTTCAAGCAAAAAAGTTCCTATAAGCATGTGCCCGAATCTCCTAGGTTACGGAGCTATGGCAACCGAAAGATTTTTTTCGGCACTCCATGCGGTATCCTAGAAACAATGCCATAGCGTCTTCCCCGTTCGATGAGGGGAGATGAAACTTGGTACGAAGTTACATTAGATTTGTGCCCATGCTTGGCAGTAGTTGCATCAACCATATTTGGCGCTGTCTCCTTGGTAACCCCACAAATGTAACGTAAATGCCCCCATGAAAATTGAATTTTCAGAATTATCTCGTTTATTTATCGAGATACGCGAAAAGAAGTAGTTATCAAAAGTTTTCTACACAGCATGGCCTTTCTAAAAAGGCCTCAACCAACTTTCTAGTTGGGGTAGTTCCAGAGAAATTGCTTTTGGAGTTATGCGCATCAAGTAAGAAATATCTTCTCGAGCGATTTAATAACATTGTTTAAGACAATTATTTCATAATAAGTTAAAAAATGATATGTAAATAGTAATTAAACTTCAAATATGATTGAATTTAACACAGAATCAAATTTAAATTTAACATAGCCTTGATTATAAGAAATGCCAAAGTGCGGAATCTGAAAAATGTCCCTTAAAAAGGAATAATGACTGAAAACAGACATTATCTCTCACGGAAGACGTAGTACCTCTTTAGCCGAGAACTCCTTAAAACATGCTCGAAATGGCCTCCATCAGCTCTAATGCACGCTCGACACTTCTTTTCGCGTATCTCGATAAATAAACGAGATAATTCTGAAAATTCAATTTTCATGGGGGCATTTACGTTACATTTGTGGGGTTACCAAGGAGACAGCGCCAAATATGGTTGATTCAACTACTGCCAAGCATGGGCACAAATCTAATGTAACTTCGTACCAAGTTTCACCTCCCCTCATCGAACGGGGAAGACGCTATGGCATTGTTTCTAGGATACCGCATGGAGTGCCGAAAAAAATCTTTCGGTTGCCATAGCTCCGTAACCTAGGAGATTCGGGCACATGCTTATAGGAACTTTTTTGCTTGAAATGACGTTTCCTACACGTGGGTGAAGTTATGCAGTAGTGTTTTGAAACATCCTGTGTGTGTGTGTGTGTATAAAGGCATATTCATAACTGATGTGCTATTTTAATATTTTTAAGGCATAAAATGTGTTTCATTTTGGCAACCTACAGGAATTAAAAAATCTAATGTAAATCGTGCAAATAATGCGTTCCATTTTCAAATAAAATCCTCTAAATAATTTATAGGAATATAAATGTTTAAAAAATGCTGGCACTGGTTCTGTAAAAAAATGGTTTTATCATGTATTTGCTAATTTTTCAATCTTTCTCGGAGAAAATAATGTATCCCTATTAATTAATTGTAATATCTCAAGTATTCTCAGCTTTAATTTCCGCTTTGTATAATTGGTCATCGTTTCTTCTAAAATGATAAAAGTTATGGTAATTTACTGTAGCAATAATTTTAGCAGGTAGATTCCATAATATGTACGCTGCGCATTGTTTGAAAAGGACGAAATAAACGAGCATTAAAGTGCACAATCAACTTTTCAGCTTTCGTATGAAGGTGCACAATTCCTCAAAGAGTGCAGTAGCAAATACACTGTTGACATGCTCCTCGCTGCAGGTATATCACCCCACGTATCTTTCTCTCTTCTCATCTCTCCCTCTTCTCTTCACGAATTGGTTGCTTACTGCAACCATCTGCGATTTTATTGACTTCGCGAAAGTCCTCGACGACCTTCAAAGAATGATTACTCATAAAAAAAAACTTTTTGATGCCCTTGGTAGAAAGAATTGGAATGTTCGTTATTCGGCTGGTCATCAAAGGGAAAAAGGTGAGCTTGGGCAAACTTATTTGATAGCATGTTACCAGAAGAGCGCAGGAGGAAGAGTTCCAAATAAATGAATTGCGTCAGCAACGCGTCATTTTCTCGTGAAACCTTTTTACAGGCGAATAAAAGTCTTGGAACATATCTCTTCTACCGATAATGGACATAAGAGGAATCGTGTTGCAATGACGGCCCACGTAAAAGGATTTTTTCAGAACATAACACGAACCAGGGATTTGTTTCTGATCGTTGCATTACGGCATAACTATATAAAGTCCATTTTCTTCGCGCCTTCATTTCTTTTCTAATGTTCTTTGTGGTCACGTTCTTTAGTGGGATGATCGAATTTATTTGAAATGATTTGCACGCTTTATATTATTTTTCCTACAATCATAACCTTAAGACTGTTAAAATCAAACCGTTCGAAAGAGGAAAACGAGGGAAATCTGCTTAAATGTGACGATCTTTGAGACACTTTTCCACTAGAGTTATTGCAGTAGATACACTTATAGCAAGAATATTATAAACATGTATCTCAAATTCAACCTTATTTTTAAATTATTGGTAATAAAGTAACTGTATCTGATTTTTTTCATTTTTCATAACAAAGCTTTGTAAAAAGTGGGAAAGTAATAATTTTTTATTCTTTCAGTGATGAGAGAGCATTATTTTTTATATGAACGCAAACTAAAAATAAACTTTTCTTGTAAATATTAACTGTATATACTACCACAATTCTTTTTTCTCTTTCACTTTCAACGCAAATTCCTGTCTGCCTTATTTGTTTTCTGTGTTTGTCTGCGTTTCACCCTATCCTCATCTGCGCTTCCCGCATGCTAAATTATTTTCCTATTCATTCATTTCACCGTAACACTATAAGTAACGATTATAAATTAAACTATCGCATTATTTTCACTTAATTGAAAATGTCGTCTAATGTAAATATCTAACGATTTTAAATGTATTTCTGACTGTAACCATCCGTGCAACCTTCTTCGAATGTTTCACTGGAACCTGAAATTTTTACGGAACTTCTAACATATCCACCCATGAACGGTGATGAAATCGATCGTATTTTTTCATAAAATAACTAACAAAACTCAAAACTTGACGTTTACTCTTCAAAATTAACGCGCAAATCCTTTTCATAAACACCTCTATAAAATCGCTAAGGGTTCCAATCAATTGTCTTTTTATCGTTCCCTGGATTACGATATTGGCTACTTTGATAATATACCATTAAATACTACAAAATATCTTGCAAAACTGGAAAATTTCAAACCATACTTGCCCTCCCCTTAAATACCTTTTTCCACGAAATTCTGCCCTCCTCTTATGTGTCGACCATACCTCTTCCACATAATCCTCGTGTTTGTCTAAATTGTGACGTTTAAAAAAAAAACCCCTGAAAAATACCCTCCTCCCCAAAAATCCCATTTCGCTGCCGCAACTATAGCAGTGGGAACGCCGTCCATTACACCGGCCCTGGATTTGAGATCTGGACCAGTGGATTCAATACCAATCCTGTAATCACCGTTTACTCCTTCGAAACTGGAAAACCCGTAGAGATTTACACGCTCACACCCTCGAACCCCGTCCCTCCGACAACACATCCGACTCCCACGGAGGAGGCTGCAGTGGGCGGCGAAAACTAAGAGGATTGCCTGCAGGGATGTGGCGAGCTGAAAGCCGGTAACCTCATTGAAAAGTCGCAAGAAAAACTAAGTGTTTGGTGAATAGGGATGCATGCAAATATGAACGCGTGACGTGATAAGGGGGGAAATCAAAACGAGAGAGGATGAATTCCTGTTGCAACCTAGTGGAATGGATGGTTTATTAATTGTAGATAACTGATAAACGTAGAGATGTATAAAAATGGAAACTTGCCGAAGGATATTGGAGGCCAAGGATATGCATGATAGTGATTAGCGGATGCGGTGCAATCAATTTCTACTCAATATTTATGATTAAATATGAAATATCCATGATCGCATGGTACTCCTACTATTTCCGCGGCACATACAAATAAATCAATTTTCTAAATATTGAAATTTAAAGTTGCAGTGGTATAATTCCAAATATCACTGTATCTGTCTTCCTGCAATTGCAGAGACCGCCATAGCTGGTTATTTATAGGTTTCAAATAAACACTTAACACTAAGTTTAATAATTTTTCATGAGAAATGATGTTCCACATATTCTAAAGGGAAGTCATCCTCTCTTATTTAACATATAATATTGTTTTCAATATAAATTACATTGGTTAAACTTGCATCAATTTATATTGCTGAGTAATAAATTTTTAATTAATCATTGTAAAAATCTATAGATTTAAAATGTTATCTTACTAAACTAGAACCTGCATGCATTAACATACATATAATCCCATTACTATCTGTAAAGCAATTTATGTCCGCAATTATCATAGAAAGGAGGAGAGAATTAATAATAACAATAAATAATTTATGCTGTCCTTCTCCAGTGTTCATAATTTAAAAAACTATTTTTTTCTTTTTCTTTTGATTTACCTAGCAAAGCTTGTAAAAATATCTAGCGTTGATTAGGGATCCTTTAGGAAATATTTCTCAATTCAAATAACTTCTCATGAAAGCTGTTTTTGATCATTTTTCAAAGGTATATCTACGATTACATTACATAATGATTTTTGATATTGAAATGTTAATTCTAAAAGCCTAATTTTAACTTGATTCTTAATCATATGGTGCCTAAGAATCTATAGATAACATCTGATTTAACTATAATCCAATCCGTCGAAGCATTAGTACTTCTCACTGCGGCCCAACGAAGGATTCACCGCCTGATTTAACACATAAGGGAAAATACAGGGTGGACCAAAAAAATGTACCCAATTTCAAAATTAAACAAAAAATTTAATGAACTATGATATGAATGTGAAACAAAAACCAATCAATAGATGGATCTTTGAAATTTATTTTCATCAATACAGATTTTCTAAATATCTTCCATCATTCTGAACACTCATGCGAATGGGTGCAGTACAGTTTCTGATTACAGCCTGTGGGATTTCATGACTAATATTGGCTATAGTTGTTGTTGTTAGCTTATCTGAAACATTTTGAACCTACGACAAAAAGGATTATTTAAAAAAATATTTGACTTCTTCCTGATTAATCAACTTTAGTATTCAATCTTATCTTGTATGGTTATTTTGTAATCTCATTTTTAAATCGGTACATTTTTTTGGCCCACCCTGTACTAGGATTTAATACTATCACCAGCTATTTAAATTCATGGGAATTATTTATGCCTTTGAATATTACACAAAATAAATTTAACTAACTGGCTTAATTAATTATTTTTCATTAACTTAAAACCCATTCTGCGTTTAAGCTACAAAATATATTATCTAAAATTTGATTAAACAAGTCTGGTGGTCAGATTTTTTAAGAAAAATTGTGTATTTTTTTAATTATAATCCAAATCTATTGCATATTTTATGTTGAGACGAAATAAAATTATAGAATAAAGTATAAATCTCTGGAATATAACATCTAACTATACAGTTTGATAATTTAATTAAGAATTTTCCAAGATTTAAAATAATATATTTGCTAAAATTTTAATTTTTCATTCCCGGAAGGATTTAGGTTATTTACTAAACACCAATAAAGGATAACTACGCGCAAAAATGTTTTACGGAACTGTCAAAATTAAAATGCCGGAAACTTGTTGGAACGCCATTTAATTTATATAACAATCTTCTTTATTTAATTGCGATATTCAAAATAATTGTTTCGCGATAGGTTGTAATTTATACATATCCAATAATCTTCTATTTTCTCAAGTTTTTCGCAGGTTTAAAGGTCCGAACTCGTCTTCAACCAATCTTCGGAGAGACCATTGCTGTCGTAATCTGATTATGTTAGGCACAAATATTTTTTTTGCCAATTTTAATCATTGCGGATCATATTTCAAAATCGTTCAAGTTTTTATGGAAGTTAAAACTTGAATGACCTGGATATATCACCAAAAATATACCTTTATAATCCAAAGCAGTGGTAAAACATCAAATATATATTTTTCTACTTTCGCGCAATCATGTAAGACACCGAACATAAAGAATTGCGAGACATCTATGTAATCGCATGGAAAAATCAACCATAACATGTACTTAAAGTGCTGCAATCTAGCGAAGAACCGACAAATTACTTGAAATGTTGTCATTTAAAAAGGTCATTCAAAAATGTGATTAGAAATACCTTCATTAAGATGAACGATTTGTTTCAAGCGCGAGGCTATTTGGCGCGAAAATGCTTTTTGCTCTTTTCATCATTAAAATTGAGAATAGAGTTATTTATTTTAGTCCACATCCTTCAACTCTAAATAAGGTGTGAAATTATATCTAAATGCGACGAATGATGTTAATACTCTCTTTTTAAAACCCTATCTTCTGGCATATTTTAATTATGAAAATAATTCATATGATTTAATAAAAAATTCGCATTTCACTCTTATAACAACGAATTATTTTAGCCTTAACATAATGACGTAATATTTGGACTCGATTGAGTTTGTTAGTTCGTATCGCTTACTCTTTATGATGATGAAAGACACGCAGCCATATGTTACAGGTCAATTATCAATAGCTGTATATAATGCTATTTTAAGCAAAAAAAAATAGCGCATTAATTGAAACTGAGAAATTCGGTTTGTCATAGACCAACTGTTCCACAATAAACATTGGCGGTTATTTCAGACAGATAATTTGCGTAATGAGTATTTCATTCGTAAAACTAAATATCATTTTTATGGTAAAAATCTTTTTGAAATGTTACAAGCTAGTTTTCTTTTCTCTTCGGATCATACATAGGAATCTTAAATATCTGTCTCAATGTTTTCCTCTCTGGATTATTTCAATGGCTTTATCCGTTTCATCTTTTGCAGCTATGGCATTCATATTTTTGTATCAAGCTTTAAATTTACTAACAACGCGTTAATTTTTTCTTTTTTTCAATCAATATACATACAAACTGTTAACGTCTCTTAATCCTCGTCAGAAATTTCACCCTACTTTTTTTATAAGAGTACGAATAAATTAGGATTGGATGCATTTTCTAACGATTCTCCTCCTCGATTCTTCTTTCCAGGCCCAAGTACCCCACCAAGTACACTAAGTACAACTCCAATTCTTTCGCCTTTCCCAACTTCCCCGGTCCCTCTTTCCCCGGCTCCTCCTCATCCTCCTCCTCATCCTCTTCCTCCTCCTCTTCTTTCGGCATTCCACTCGTCAATAGATTCGGTGAGGAAAACAGCGGCGGCATCGTCACCTCCTCCTCGACTAGCCAGGGTGCGAAACCCGGATTCGTCGGCACCTTCAGCTCCACTTCCCACGGCACGACAAACGTCAACGGCAAGGAGGAAAGCTTTCACGTGTCCACCTCCGGAGTGAACCAGAACGG
Organism: Uropetala carovei; assembly: GCA_036926305.1. Lineage (NCBI taxonomy): Eukaryota > Metazoa > Arthropoda > Insecta > Odonata > Petaluridae > Uropetala > Uropetala carovei. Next base: position 2,008,801 of record JAXCHB010000172.1, on the reverse strand, counting down.
CAAGGTGACCTCTGTGACAGTACATAAACCCTGAAGGATGAGCCGTGGGAGAGCGCGAGGAGCACGCGAGTCGAAGAGACACACGCGCCGAAAGGAAGGCGGATGGGGGGAGGGAAAGGAAGGGGGAGGGGAAGGAAGGGGGAGGGGAAGGAGGGGGGGCCTCTCGGCGCGCCATCGCAGCAACCGCAACGCCACCACGAATCCCGATGGACCAAAACATTATTTTAAAAAAGGAGGGACTCTCGGTGGGACGTAAGGCTACTCGAGGAGATTTATCTGGAGGACGGAAAAGTGCACGATCTTTCAAAAAAATCCACATCCCTAAGCAATAAAAACATTTTCGAAAACATTTCAACATTTCTATGTATTTAATTTTTTGTTACTATTATTTTGGGGCCGAGGTGTTAGTCGCCGGAGTATGAGGATTTTGCTTCGCTATAAGCAGAAGAAATAAGATATCTTTAAAGAGTTTCTATGACTAAATGCACCCAGTACGATACTTGATCTCAAATGATTTTCTTTCTGTGGGAAATACTGCTTGATTTGAAATATTCTTATTAAACTTTACCCTAAGTTTGAAAAGGTATATTAATGATACTCTGTCTCAAAATAAGCGCGACAGAATTTTAAATATTTATAAGAAATCGCAATATTCATTCATATAATTAACAGAACAATGAAGAATTTTTGTTTATTAGAAAAGAATACCTTTTTTTTAACTCTTTGTTAAATGAAATAATAATAGAAGAATGAAAATGTCTTAAAAACATATGTAGGTATTTGTAAAACAAAACTAGAAGGATTTTCATTAAAACTTCGTAATTTTTTTAGCAGTATGCAATTTACAATGAGCTCCGCGAAACCAGCTAATGCTTGTATTGTTAGGAAAAATCATAGCTTATCATTGAATGCGAATTTCATATTTTTAACTTCACTCGCTAAAAATCATATAAAGTATACAAATAACAAATATTTAATATATATATATATGCATTACATTATAGCATGCCCATCATATGCGCAGCTTATTTAAAGAGTCTGATATTTAATTTGAACAAATTTCACGTATTTTAGGTTACTTTGAAATGTAGTAAAATAATACGTAATCCAATAAAATGTTGAGCATTAAAGTATTAAGTATTAAAATTCTTAAAGTAAAATGAAAGTAATGTTAAGAAATGAACATTTATGTTTCGGAATGGACTATATATGCCTCTAAAAGGGTAGTGCAAATTACGACGTAAAATTCTTGAAATAAAATTTGAAACTAGTGATAATTCCTCGCCTTAAACAAATAAATAAAATAAGAAAATTTTTAAAAAGATTTAATAAAAAATGGCGATATAAAAATGTAGACAAGTTTTCGCATAACTCTGAAAACTCCAATTGCACAAGTCCGGCAGTCTGCGTTTCTCGGTGGTTTTCTTCTGGGCGCTATGCATAAGAGAAACTTGGAGTATGGGAACTATCATGAGCAGCACTTCTGCAGAAAAGTGGAGAAAATTCCACGTAATTGATAGATAATCTCTACCAAACAAAGGAAGAAGCTGTATTCCTCGGGTAAAACCATCATATCGGTGACTGAAGAAGGCATGATTGAAATACAGGCTCAAATTTAACCAGCATTCAGAAATAGTTGAGTGACGATCAAATAGATGGAGTCCCTGCCGATTCAATTCACCCAAACGATAGGTGCTTGCCGGTAATGACGTCCAATCTTTACTCCTTTGACTCCTGGAAGAAAGAGAAAAGTTTTCGGTAATAATGGCAATTTATAATAGATATTACTAATACTTAGGGCCCTTACTTTTAAATTTGGTAAGAACTATTGGTCTACCAAACATAATATGTCTACCGACATAATATATCAATAATATTCTCCCAAACAGATATCAAGGTGGTTTTGGGTCTCTTTTTGTGGTTTACAATTATACATCATAAGCATGAAAAGTTTCTCTAGCACAGTGATTCCCAAACTTCCTGTAGGCGAGATATTTTTCAAAGGTACATAAGATCAATTTCGCGACACCCCAGCCTTGAAACGAGATTTTTACTTTCTCATATACGAAGTATATTGAGAAAGTATTGTAATCGCGAAAAAATTCGTACCTCAGGATTTTGATGGAGATATACGTTTTAGGTGTACCTGACTCCGAAAAAGTGGTTTTCGCAATGCCGTCTGTCTGTTCGCGGCTCTAGAGCCTAAACGGTGGAGCGAAAGTGAATGAAATCTCGTACTTAGGCATTTTATCATACAAAATATAGAGCATTCCACCTTAAAGTTTCAGTACGGTTTCAAACGGCATCGTTTCTCCCCTCTCCTGCAGACAAAATTCCAATCGCCCTCTACGACGGGATTGCCAAATCACCCTAATAACTTAAAGTAGCATTAAAATCAAAATTTCTAATTGCGCTATTTTTAACGCAAAATCTGATGATATACTTTTCAAAACAAAATTAAAAATTATATTCTATACGAAATGCGATAAACAATATTTGACCTGAAATGGACATTTTACGGTCACGTTTGTTTCAATCGATGATATATACGCTCTGTTTTAAAATAATGTAATGCAGTTTTTTGCATTAGGTTCAGGAATTTTTAAGGATCGTAATGGTGCTACTGAAAGTTTAATGAATTGATTTTAAACATTTGTTTTCTGCATTTAATTATAAAAGTTCCTTTTGCGTGTTCCAGCCTGACTTGAAAAAGTTTGTCTGTGAGGAACGTTTTTATTTTTAAAGACACTTTCATGGTCTAAGCGAAAAAGTTTTAGGTAAATGTTTGAAGTTATTTTTGGTGCACCCAGATGTGCGGTTGGAACGCCAAGGGGAAGGTGAACAATGCGAAAGTTTTATTGCGGTCCGGTCAAAGGTTGGCAGTTTACCCTCGCCTACTCTTCCCTCAGTTACGACTCAGCAGTTGGACTATCTTGTGCTTTCGTCGTTTTGTCTGCTCATAAGTTTGCGGGAAAGTACTTACTAATTTTGACAGTTTTATTGTGTAATGCAAATTAGTTGTTTTAACAATTCTTCAAAACGTTTTCAAACTGAAGTGTGTAATGCGGTTCAAATGTAGAGATACGTTGTGTTTGCAGGTTTTATGTTTATAGTGTCCCCTTTTTTAAAATATTGTGTATGTACATCAGACGTTGATTATCCCCGAACGTATTTTCATATTGATATTGTGGTTTTTGTGAGAAAATGGACGTCTCAACGAGGAAAAGAAAGCAAGGTGAGTTCGGAAAAACAAACAATATTGAATGTTCTTAGTAGTTGCCTCAATGAGTCTAATGAACGCCTGTCATCTGCTGTTAGTAGGACGAGAAAGCTATGTGGTGTGTCTCAGAGGACAATTTACAAGATTAAAAAAGAATCAAATGAATTTGTAATGTCGGGCAGGTAAAAATTTCCTCAATTGTAACTTAATTTCCGTTATGTATAGTGATCAGCATAAAATAATCCAGTTCTTGTTTTTAATAGGAATTTTGTGAGCAATTATTCTCGTACAAACATGCTTAACTATTTTCCTCTGATCACATTACATCTAATCTTAGTATATGGGAGGAAGTTAATCCAAAAATACGATGTGAACACAGTGTACCTCCGAACTCGCGTTTATCCAATTAACTATGCTACAATTTTGTTCAATACCAATTTACATCGTTTGTGTGCTTTTTCCGCGAATTAGCTTAGAACATAAAATGAGTAGCTATTTTAAAACGCCCTACAACTTTTATTCTATACATTTTTCTCTAAACGAAATATTTATCGAGTTATGCATAAAAATGCAAATGGCAAATAAAACGCTAATTTATTATTTACAAACTAAACTATGCATTTTTTAAAAATATGTACTATTTAAACTTTTATTTTTGATTTCAATAGCCTTTCTAATGAAATAATTTTTGATTGGGAAAATATATTCTTAATTTTTAGGCAGTTTACGGCATAATATATCTTGCTGTTGTTAAGGAAACGTTATTTAACATAATAAACCCTCAATCACGTAAGACATTTAAATCAAACTAATCCCACAAGTCGAAGGACATTTAACCCCTTAACTGGAGAATTAATTTTTCTTATCTTTCAGCTGGAGGGGAATTATTCCTTTCTTTCAAATAATTTGAGTTTGGCTTTTTCTTGATCTGTTATGATATGATGTTCTGTGAAGTTAGTAATGGATATTTTACAATATTAACGAACTTACGCCATTTGTAAATTTATAAAATTAAAATTTTTTCCTTTGATTAATTATCTGTTAAGAAATTATCACATTTTTATCATGAGTGATTTTTCCAATTATAAAATATTTTTTAATTTTTTTACTATTTTGACATTTTCGCAAGGGCTGGTAACTTTACATCACAAGATAAAGGACTACCTAAGACTGGTTTAGACAATTGAACGCTAGCACAGAAAAAATAAATCCGAGCACATAGGGAAAACAAGGGCACTTCAAAGGGATTCTATTCTTTTAAGCTCCTTTTTTCACTTTTATGAGGGTTTTGGGACCGCCGGAGTGTTTGGGGCACCATAACAGCCACGTGCGCAACACGCTTGCGGTACGTAGTGAGAGAAATTTTACTACGCAGTATTTTTGTTTTGGTTTAGAAAATCGTGTATTAACGCAAAAATTGTAACAACAGCATTTACTTAATAAGTTACATAAAGGAAATTTTAAATTACCAGATTTTTCCTGGCGTTAGGTAGTGAGACGTGGCAACACCGCGCGCAATTTACCCAATACTGAACTTAAAGATGGAACGCTCTATAGAAGCAACGAAGAAATGGTTGACATTGCTCAGTAATTAAGGGAAGTTTATTCTACGCATTTTTAACAACAATCTACGATTTTGATCAAATCTTGTAAAGATACTTGAATTAACGTCTTCAATAGTACTACATATTTCATATTTCTCAAAAAATGAATATAAGGCTAGTTTATTCTAGGTAACTTTAACAACAATGTGATTTTCTTAAAAGCGGCTACAACGATTTTGATCAAATTTCGTACAGTTACTTGAGTTTACGTCTGCAGTAATCTATAATATATAATAAAAAATTCAATATATGCAATAAAATAATAACTATTATAAATTTAGCATTTCAGTTACTTATATATATATATATATATATATATATATATATATATATATATATATATATATATATATATATATATATATATATATATATATATATATATATATATAAGTAGAAAACTATTTGCTTGATTTCTAATGGTGTTTCTGCTGTAATTAGCTGCTCCGATTTATTATCAATGAAACCATAAAATGAAAAGGATAACGAAATAAAGATTAGTTTATAGATGAGTATTATTAGAACTCAACTTTTGCAGAGAAAAAATATCATTTTAAGTTTATATTAAAGAATAAGCACCTAAATTGTTTTTAAAATTACACGTACCTCCAATAGCCACAACAAGGTTATGAAAAACTTTGCTATGGTTATCAACCTGCAAATGCTTTCACATTTACGCAGCAGCATTATTAATTACGTGTAAATGATGGTTTAGCGTAATTAAGGTTGGAATATATTTCTTCAGAAGTGCAAAAGTAGAAAGTCGTTCAGCATAATCTAAAGATGCGTTTTCCGCAAATAATGACGACAAATTTAATTTTTATATTATTTTCTAAAATGGTTGTTATTTTTCTATAAATGGCAAGTGACGTTTTATTTCGACATTTGTAAAAATCAAAGATTTGATCGGGAATTATGAAGCAGGTTTGAACATTGGATACAGAGTAGAACTAATTTTCCATCCTATTCTATGGAAGGGTCACTTATGACAGAAAACTAAACTTATATTGGCTCTTCTAGCAAAATATTTACAGAAAATACAATTATTATATCATAAAAGCTAATAGCCATGATAGAAAATGCCAGTGACAGTAGTTCCTCGTTCGTAATAATTTTTGGGACATTTTTCCACTATCCACCTATAAAAAATGAGGATGTTGAATTGCATGGTAAATCTTTGCAATTTCTGACAATTTGAAACAAGTCATTTAATAGCCGTTCAAATTCTTTTAACACAATTTTAATGGGTAAGTAAAAATAATTGAAAACAGATATTGAGAAATCTAGATTTATCTAGATTATATTTATCAAAGTTGTTGGCCTCGAAATACTACGTACCTAAATGCCCGACGTGCAGTTTGGCGCCAGACGAGGAGGAGGCTGGCGAAGAACTAGAGGAGATCTCTCCCAAAGAACCGGAAATGGATCCAGAAGATGATTCCGCCGCGCTTCCGGACAAGCTGCCGACAACGTCAGAAACGCCATGTGTCAAAGATGAAGATTGAGCACTGGACTGGCTACCGGATACAGCCCCACCGATCACACCACCTTCTCCGGCCGATCCCAATTTTCCGTGAGAGTGACCTTCTCCTTCGACATGCTTGTGAACTCCAGCGACGTGATGTACTCCGTCAACATTGTGCCCACCCACCACGTGCTCGTGACCCTCGATATTTGGCGCCCCCTCGGCATGGTGAGCGGCTTCAACTTTGTCCGCACCATCTGCCTTCAGCGATCCCTGAGAATGGTGCAATACCTCGGCCTTATGCGCACCCTCCGAACCTTGTAGCCCTTCAACTTTCAACGATCCGACGCCATCGACTTTGTGAACACCTTCTACGTGACTAAGTCCTTCGGTTTTCAAAGATCCCTCGCCATGTGCATGCGATCCGGTCTTGTGAACACCCTCTTCATGGTGGTGACCTTCTGTCTTCAGAGATCCTTCTCCATGGTGATGCGATTCGGTCTTGTGGGTACCTGCTTCGTTGTGATGACCTTCGATCTTCAGCGATCCATCGGAGTGGTGGTGTCCCTCAGTTTTATGAACACTCTCCGCGTGATGGTGACCTTCAGTCTTCAAGGATCCCTCTGAATGTTGGTGTTGCTCCGTCTTATGAACACCCTCCGCATGGTGGAGATCTTCGGTCTTAAGCGATCCTTCTCCGTGTTGATGCGATTCGGTCTTATGGACACCTTCTTCGAGGTGGTGACCGTCGGTCTTAAGTGATCCCTCGGAATGGTGGTGCGCTTCGCTCTTGTGATCACCTTCTGCGTGGTGGTGAATCTCTGTCTTGTGTGCCTCGTCTGCTTGGTGATGGGCACCTTCCGAGACCTTCACCGCCTCCGATTGGTGTCCGCCCTCCACTATGTGAACGACTTCGATGCCATGATGTCCTCCCTCTGTCTTCTGTCCACCTGCGTCATGGCTAACTTGCACGAGATGCGCTCCGGTTTCGATGGCTCCCTCATGTTTCACTTGTTCGATGCTTCCATCGTGCTTCACTTGTTCGATGCTTCCATCATGCTTCACTTGTTCAATGCTTCCATCGTTCTTCACTTGTTCAATGCTTCCATCGTGCTTCACTTGTTCGATGCTTCCATCATGCTTCACTTGTTCAATGCTTCCATCGTTCTTCACTAGTTCAATGCTTCCATCGTGCTTCACTTGTTCGATGCTTCCATCATGCTTCACTTGTTCAATGCTTCCATCGTTCTTCACTTGTTCAATGCTTCCATCGTGCTTCACTTGTTCGATGCTTCCATCATGCTTCACTTGTTCAATGCTTCCATCGTTCTTCACTAGTTCAATGCTTCCATCGTGCTTCACTTGTTCGATGCTTCCATCGTGCTTCACGTGTTCGATGGTTCCGGTCACTCCGTGGGAACTGGATTGTCCGGTCGAACCTTGGATTCCGATATCGCTGTGGGTGCCGGCTCCCGAGATGTCAGATTGGATGGAGCCTTCCCCGTTGCCGCCGCCGACGGAGACGACCGATTCAACCTGTCCGCTGCCGTGGCCTGCGGCTCCGCCCTCGACCGTTTCTTCAGTCTGCTTGACGAGAGTCGATTCGACACCAGAGGAGGCGTCGACGTGGGTCTGTTCCACGGTGTGCGCCTTTGCGTCGTTGGTTTCCTGGGCGGAATGCGATTGCTGTCCGTCGCCTTGGGAGACCGCTCCTCCGACGGTCGCTCCTCCGGTAACCTCTCCTCCAGCAGCCGCTCCTCCGGCGGGAACGTAGATAGGTATCTCAGAGGGCCCTTGGGATTCGGACTGAGATCCGGAAACAGATCCGGATTCGCTCGAACCCTCGTGCGTCGTTCCGATAATACCGGTCTGAGACCCTCCATGACCCTCGGTCACGGAACCCCCTAGACCCCCAGTAGATCCAGAAACACTGCCGGATGATTCTGATCCAGAAACGCCTCCCTCATTGCTTACAGACCCAGAGCCAGATGCCGATTGGCTCCCACCGTGGGTCGCGGAACCTTGGGAGGCGCCGCTATCGGACTTTATTGGAAAGAGCCCACCTTCGTCGATGATCTGCAATCCCGAGCTGCCATGTCCTCCATGTCCGTGTCCTCCGTGTCCATGTCCCCCGTGTCCATGTCCTCCGTGTCCGTGCCCATGTACTCCGTGTCCGTGCCCATGTACTCCGTGTCCGTGCCCCGAAGAATGAGAAGCGGACTCGGACTGGCTTCCGGAGGAGGAAATGGATCCTCCGTGTCCACTGCCAGAGACAGAAGCGGAACCTGACTGGCTATGAGAGCCAGAGGCGGAAAGGCCGCCGGAAGAGATGGAACCGGACTGACTGCCTGACGAAGACGAGGACCCGGAAATACCACCGGCGCTCAGCGAGCCCGACTGGCTACCAGAATGTGACTCAGACTTGCTACCGGAGATGGATTTCTCACCCCCTAGTATCTCTCCAGATATCGAGGACGAGCCTGAGTGACTCTGAGAAGATGATCCAGAGGTACCTCCGGCAGCTGAAATTGCTTCTGAACCACTTCCAGACGAAGAAGACGACCCAGAGAGACCATCTAAGCCGGAGAGAGAGCCGGAATGGCTTCCGCTGTGAGATGAGGAGCCGGAAATACTTCCGGATCCGCCTGCAGAACCGGCCTTACTACCTGAGGATGAACCAGAGGAGGAAATACTCCCGGCACCTCCGATACCGCCGAGACCGCCCGTGAAAGTGAAAGAATCAGAATCGCTTCCAGAGGAAGACAACGCACCGCCATGTATTCCCCCGACTTTGCTGCCGGAGGAGGAGGAGGAACCGGAGTGGCTTCCCGATCCAGAATGGGGGGCAAATTTTTCTCCAGAAAACGTGAATGAGCCTGACTGACCCTGAGAACCGGAAATGGCACCACCGTGAACTCCAGATAGCGATCCACTGTGGCTACCAGAGCTTGATCCAGACCCGGTCTTGCCTCCGCTTCCGGAAAGAGATCCGGATGAGCCGAAGGATGAGGAACCAGAAGACGAATGGCTTCCTGTTCCAGAGAATAGGTCGGGATTGAAGCCTGGCCCGGCAAAGGATCCGGAGCTACTCTTTGAACCTGAAAACGATGAAGATATTCCAAAATCCTCTCCAACTATGGAAGGCGACTTTATGGGTGGAAATCCTCCGACCCCAACTCCATGGCGATGACCTGCAATGCAAAAACAAAACGGCACATATTACATAAAATATTTTCTGAAATAGGTATGCGATAATTACCTGTTAATGTAAAAGTCTCACCACATAGTTATTATGGCAGTTTCAGATTGTATTCTATGGTCACGATTTAAAATATTTCCAAGGAAACGTTCAAATGTAAAAAATAAAATTGCTGCCCTTTTTGGCCAGCGAGGAAGCTAATTTTCATTTAATTCTGTTTCTGATAATTCACAACAGACAAAGTTAATGTATAAATAACATGGAGCGAAAACACCCATGCAATCTTCGAATTGTTATTACCATTATATTATTTAAGTGTCATGAAATGCCATAACTCATATTTCGTTACATTCAGGGTGAGAAAATGTTTCAAACGAACAGTACTACAAGATCTATTCCGAAAGGATATATTTAAATTATAGTTAACTTGGATTTGTGCCATAGCAATAAGTTGGTAGGGTATGCATAAGTATGAAAGGATAAGAATTGCTTTTACCGAAGACAGAAGTGCATGTCCGTTTCAAGGGCTCAAAAAAGTTTTATCTTCTTTAAATTTTCATTTTTTCTTACAATCTCACCAACGTCACAAATTAATTGGGTTTTTTTATATTTACCTACATTAAAAGAATACGAAAAATATTTATTTGAAAAAGGTGGATGCGTGAAAAGAATATTCAATAGCAGTTTAGAATTAAAGTAAGATATTCGCAGATATAACTTATTACGATCAAATGAATGATGTTTCTTTTATTATGCAGATTACTCAATCGAAAAAGAGAAAACATTTTATATTAATAGGTACATGGCAAAACGTTTTACACCAAAACCGTGAGTAAACAAAAGTGAAGTCTAGAAAAGAGAAGAAAAGTGATGATATGATATATTTTTGGAAGAGCTATAAAGTTGGAGAAATAACTATAAAGATTCTTAAATCGTTCACTTTGAAATGCCATTTATTAATATATAAATAAATCTTCAGGATAATATTCACAACGAACTATTTTGGTTTGTTAATTAAGTAGCCGAAAATCTTTAATTATAAGAGCGATAAGTAGCGGAAAAGTAAGAACAGGAATTCAAGTTAGAAGAAGTAATCAGTTCTTTTTCCTTCAAAAGCGTACCGCTAAAAAATGCGTCATCCCCGCCGATGTTTCCTAGGCCATGAAGTCCTCCGAGAGGTTTTTTGACCCCTGAAAAAAAACAAATGTTTCGAGATGTTTCAAGCACTTTTATGTGCAAATTTAAGGCTAATAGATATATTTTTTTAAAAATATTTAGACATCAGTTATGTACGTGACATTTTAATGCTTTAAACAAATTTAAGCCTTTAAATCGTTTCAAAAATTTAAACTAATTTTTTAATCGTCTTCACATGCATCGTCAAATAAGCGGCGGTTTCTTTCATATAAGGTGATTTTCACGTAATATTGCATTGAACTTCCCACATAGTTTGAGTTTCTGACTACCTATCAAGTGCGATGTCGTTAGCGATTTTCTTAGTTACTTCAAAAATCAAATACTTGATCGTCTTCCCGTTTTCTTTTCTCTCTGTTACCAGTTGTCATTTCAATAGTAAAGAAGACAAACGTAAGTATACTTTTTCAATTCCTTCCAAAGAGCATGGGTTTGAATTCCGGGAACGTTTCTATTTTTACTGTACGAAAAATAAGAATGTTTGAATTTATTCATTACGCGTAAACTTTTAAATCGTGACACTTTTCTTCTTTTCCTTTCTGTCTGAATACGAAATTGTATAAAATATTTATTGCATTTGATATCGTAAGTTTGATTTATATTAAATTCACTTTATTCATATACTGACTCAAAAGCTTCTTGAAAGTTCACATGAAGGTGGCCTGATTGATAGAAGCCACGGGAGAAAACATTTTTGGTTTTAACAGCAATTATTTGAAGAATTTTTATCTCTAGGAACGAATCATGTCCTAACTTTGTAAAGTAGCGACCATAGTTGAGCAATATAAACTTTCGTTTCGGATTTATGTAAGAAAAAAGCAACGACAAATTAAAAATTTAAAAAAAATAATTATAATTATTCTGTGATCTGTGGCTTTGAACTTATTGCGATTGAAATAATGAATTTGAAATCTGGTTGCTTCTAGATTATCAATGCCTTCCAAAGAGGCAGGTTGATTTAAGAGAAAAATGTTCATCTATGAGCATAAGTAATATTGCCAAATAATACAAAATTATCAATTCGATACACGCGGACAACTAGAATGGTTCAATAGAATCTTTGCATAAAATCAACGACCGTTAAATATTCCCGTTTGTTTCCTTTGTTCGAATAATATATGAACTTGTATCGGAATTCCCCATGACAGTTGATAAATGGAAGATCATAGCAGACACACTTCCCAAAAGAAGAGGAATACTTCTTAAAGACCGACTCACGAGCCCTTTAAACCCTGCTCCTAAAATTCTTCATGGAATTATAAATTATGCTTTTTGCACTATTTTTAAAGCGCAATATAGATTTCGAATATCATAATTTCATTGATATATGCCGTTTAATATCTTTGCGTGTTTCTTTATTTAACAGTTTAACGGTCCATCATTCACATCCCTTCCAAAAGAACGGCCAAAAATCTGCGGGGCGTTTAACTGGTTCCCAGGTATGGGTGCGCATTTAAATATTCAGACACGTCATCAAAGAAAACGTCCTTGAGATTTTCCCATAAGTCTTTCGTGCCGTAATAAAAATAGTCTCTCTTTTCCTCGATACTTATGGAAAGCCTAATTCACCTCGAACATGGAATTCTCTTTCGACATTGAATTGAAATTTGCCGTTCAAAATACTAGGCTATTATTATGTATCCTCGAACACAATTACTTCTCTTATACTCTTTACGTGACACGAATAATAATATATATTTGGAGAAATTTGGCAGTTTTCACAAACTATTTTTGTATTCAAATACTCCTAAAATTCTATCTCAACCTTTTCTGAATAAAACATTACTAGAATGTAGGGAATAAAGCCTTTTTATGTTAACTAATTAAGCGACGCAGGAAATAATAAATCTTTGGGATAGTCATTGTGTCTTTTAACTGTTCAAAGAAAAGTATTACACCTAGATTGGTAAAAATTGATACACAAATTTGTACTGCTATAAAAAGATACATTGTAGAGATATAAAATCAGTATGCTAATACCAAACAGACACAAGTTTATCTCTCAAATAAGAATATATAATTTTAAGAGATTTATTTAATCCGAGTTTTTAATTGCACATAACTCAAATCTATGCCTGGACTATAATTTTTGTGTATATGAGTTCTTGCATTTTTGATAATCACAAAATCTTTCCATCCTACAAAATACACTTTGACAATTTATTTAACTGCAACAAAGCGGGATGTAAGACATTACGCCAGAACAACATATGAAGATAAAAGATCTATCCGTATTAAAAAGTCCTTCGAATGCAAAGAATGTCTATGGAACGTGAAGGTGGATGGGACTTTCTAGATACAAGAGAACGCCGTTCACTTTGTCCCCAAGGCAATAATAACATTCCATTTCCGTTACGATCATCGATTTAAAATTTACATTTAATCGCCCGCATTTCGCCCCAAAATGAAAAAAAAAACTTTTCTCCATGCATCCTACATTGCAATATGCAACAAGTGTCGTTTGGTAGGAAGCAATGCGCCCCCTGCGCGCCACAAACCAGACCAGATCGTGAGATGACTCTCGAATTCGATACCGCAAAGCATCCAGTTACCACGACGGAGAATATGACCGGAAGAAATGTGAGCAAAACGAGTTTTTAAAAAGAAAGGAAAAACTGCCGTTGATTCCAATGAAACGGAAAATGATTTTAGAGATGGAAAAGTAAATTTAAAAAGTAAACTTTTAGTTATGATTTACTCATAAATCCAACAAAGCAGTGGTCTCCAGAAATGCATTCGGAAATTGCTCTTTCAGCCGGATGCTACTGGTTAATTTATACGTAAGAGAGCTCTATAAATGCTTTACGTGCAGTAGAAAATGGAGGGCATTAGGCGCTTTGCTATTAACCATGACAAAACTAAATGCTTGAAAATGTCAATATACGGAATATTGACATTCTCTGATTATTCACAATATGGCGACCATACTTTTTTAATCATTTCCATTAATTAACATTATTAAAATTTTTGAATTCCGAATATTTGCATTATTTCTTAATAATGCCTCAAAGCAATTGTCCCATTAAACAGATGCGATTAAGTCATTCCTAAACAGGATCTTCCAAACATTTCAACTCGAGAACGAATGACACATTCCCAGGTATAAATTATAATTCACTCGGTTCGCCTGAGTTAAGTTTCATACCGTAGCGCTCCAAATTGCACCAACACTGACCTTTGTAACCTTCGATCGGGAGTGCCCTCGAGCAACCCACAAAACAGAGGGCGAGAAGGACGGCGAATGCCAACGGATGCTGCGCTGGACCCATCCCGGTTTAAATCAGATCCCACGTGCGTGCGTTCTAGCGTGCGTATCTTCCGCGACCGTTAAAGAGGTGTGGATACGACTGCGATCTCGTAAAAGGCCAACGCTTTTATATACCCTGCAGTGTGAGCTCCGGGAGACCCCGGCGCGGGTGACGGCAGCCTCACGTAAGCCTATTGGATGCCCTCGCCGGCACCGCCAACCCGACGCCAGCCATAGCCCTTCCTTAGGAGTACGTTCCCCTGCGTTTCCTTCGTCCCTCCTCCTTCCCCTCCCTTAAGCCACCCTCACCCACCACAACCTCCGACTCCTAGGCCCCCACCACCTCCTCCTCCTCTTTATCCTCCCCCCGTCGGAGGCACCCACCCCTCCGTGCCATCATCTCTCTCTCATCTCCATTCCCCTTACCTCTCTCCTCCCTCTCCCCCAATACCCTCCCCCCCACTCCCTCCCTCCCTCACCCTCCTATACATCCACCCCCGCCGGTCTTCTCTCTCTTTCTCATGCTTCGTATCTCGAGCTGCTATTATCCCTTCTACCAGCATTCCTCTTTCTTCTTTTGAATTGTCTCGAAACACACACAATTTCAACTTGCTCCCCCTCATACACGCGCGCGAAAACACACACTTTCTATGTATGGCCACATTTTTAACTCTCATAACGTCGGAGTCCAAAAAGAAAAGAAGAGACGAGAAAAACGAACGAAAACAAAATTGAAAAACGCCACGCGGGACACTCCTTTCGCTATTTTTCTCTCCTCTCCCTATCCAACTCCTACCGCTAGAGGGAGCAATTTTCGGGGGTTTGGTTTTCCTTTCCGGTCATGGGGGGAGACTCATTTCTCCCGGTCGAAAAATAAAAACACAGGGGAGAAGAATCTCATGGGCGCAAAGGAAGTGAGATGAGTCATTTATTTTTTTCCTCCATTATAACGCGTACCGTTTTTCTTTTCGTTTTGGGATTTTTTACGCAAGATGATAACGTCTCTTCCCCGAAGTGGTTTAGGAGAGGTTGATGGTACCGCGAACCACCCGGGCGATGCTTCGGAAAAAGGATAGGGGATGGGTGGGCCGTAGAGCAAGGGATGAAAAGGGTTGGAGGAAGGTGGAGCG
Organism: Uropetala carovei; assembly: GCA_036926305.1. Classification (NCBI taxonomy): domain Eukaryota; kingdom Metazoa; phylum Arthropoda; class Insecta; order Odonata; family Petaluridae; genus Uropetala; species Uropetala carovei. The sequence continues at coordinate 1,993,742 of JAXCHB010000172.1, read as the reverse complement.
GCGGGGAGAGGGTGGTTTGAAGTCGGTGATCCATTGCGAGTTCAAGTTGCTAGAGACCGTAAGGAATAGCCCGGGGCCATCGGGTATCTTATTCGGGAAGGCTTCCCAATTCCCTTGCCGTCAGTCTGTCGCCTCCTTTCACGAAAACAGCCTAAAATGAAAGGAATCTTTTTCGGTGGCGAAAACTTTTGAAATTTTAAAATTCCGTACTTATAAAACGACATCAATTAAGATTAAAAACAGTACTCCGACTGCGATCAAGTTGTGAAAGATGTGCATTTATTCTAATAGAATTTCTATATAAATTATCTCATTGTTTATTGTTGATGATAAAAGCAAGGCCTCTCTCCCTCTCTATTGAGTAGGCGCGGTTCATCTGCGTTTTAAGGCAGCAATTTCTTGGAAACGAAAAAGAGAGAGAGAGAAAGGCCTATCGAAGAAGATGAGGAAAACCCAAGAGGCAGAGAGGGCGGTTCTCCATTTGCCCTCTCCTCTCTCGCCCTCTATCTTGTGTAACATACCAAGGAATCAGACGACTTCAAAAAAAAAGTCTACGGCGAAGGACGCTGGTGATTCACTCAGGCGTGTCCCTTTTTAAATCTCAAGAGGAGTGCGCGCGAGAGAGGAGGCAACCGACAACGGCTTCGACAGAACGAGCTGCAGCTCTGCGCACGCGTGCCAAAGATTTTCCGCGACACGCTCCGATACCGGATTCGCTAATCCGTTTTCTTCCGGAGCTAAAACATGCACGACATCTTGGACGAGAGGAAAAAGAGGATTTCATTCCGACGACCGTCTGCGGGCGACGTTCGAGACTGATTTGAAAACGGACTTCGTGTCGATCGCTCTATCAAAAAATCTCTGCGAAACCGCGTGGCCATTTGCATATTCCGATAACAACTCTCGTTACGTGCTAACTTTAGCAGATTTATGGTAGTAGGCCACTTTTCTCTTCTGTCAACCTTTTGTTGGTTAGGAGTGTCGTAGTAGCCGCTGCCCCCTCGTTCAATTTACGGCGCTTGTTTATGACCGGCGGAGGAAACACTTCGAGAGAGAGGCGTTTTAGGAAAAAGTAATAAAGATCGAGCCGAGTGCGAGGAGCCACCTTGGCGGTAGACAACTGTCCAACCGGTAAACTACGTAATGCATCGTTAGAAGTTGACTAAAACAAAAAAGTTGAACTTTGCTAATATACGTTAGATACGAGAGATTGTCATATTGCATGAATTTTTCCATTCTACAAAAATTTTAATAATTTTTGCTGAAGGCACAAAAAAATGTCTTCAGCGGGTATTGAAGATGATTGCAGCGCTTCGAACGTCATATACACTCTGGATTTCTTTTTAAGAAATCATGATAGGTGTCGTTCAAAAGCGTTAAGAATACGCAAATTCATAATCCTTCCAAAATTGTCTGCTCACCTGCGTTTATATCACCCCTCTCCCAAGGTAAAAGTAATACAATTGTTTCCCGTTTCAATTTCGTGAAAATTCTCCCATTGTTCATAAGCTATTTAAAACGCAAAGCTGAAGTCATGCGTGATATTTTTTGCGAGAAGTTTTGGCGCGCATATGTTCCTCTTTTTCTTCCTTTTTCCATTTCCTCTCCCGACTCCCGCCTCCCTGACACTCGACAATAATTTACCATCTTCATTTATCACGGGCATCTTCTCGTCTCTTCTCCGCGAGTTACTTTCTCCTTGTCAAACCTCCACTCCCTTGCTCGCCCGCCCTTTTCGTGGCCTTCGGATAAAAAAAATCAACCTCCCCCGCGTACCTCCCCCCCTCCCACCCTTAACGCCTCCTTCCACTTTACTATCAGCCGCCCCTGCGTCTCAGAGGTGCGATCGATGCTGTTGGGCGGGATCCTTTGAGAAACACGCCAACAACACCGCACAATCATCTCTCGGACCGTCCATTTCCTTTTCGCTACGCGTATGTGATCACTCGGATCCCTATTTTTATTCCGTCTCGACTTTCCCGCGCGTGTTTATGCTGTCCGAAAAAAATAAATTCGCCGGAGGAATCCATATGCATTCGTTTACTAAAATAATATTCATGACGGGGTCTTTTTTTCTTCGATAGTTCTTCGCTTTATAAATGGAAAGATTGTTCGCCTTTCTGCGTGCCGTTCTCCTCGCATGACGGAAGGTCGTGGGTTTGGATTCCTAGGAGACCACGGAGCCTCGAGGGAGGAAGCCCGCGTTGGTTTTTGTCGCCGACCATAAAGACCACCGAGCCACGCATAAAACGATTGCATTGGCGAGACCAGATTTACAGAGTGTCGAGGGAAAGTTAAAAGGAGAAGGCGATGTGGAATCCTCCCAAGCCACTGTTGCCATTCTGTGATTCGGAAGGGATATGCTGCAAGGGTTTTACATTGTGCGTGACGCCGATAATACTCACTAATGTTGCCATTCCAAACAATCGCAAGCAGGGATCGCATGCATAATAAGTACAAAACAGAAGATGCTAATAGAAATGCATTAAATGCATACGCATTATAAATAAATTAATTATAAAATATAGAAAGAAAACTAATTTCTACATTTTCTTTTGACAGGTCAACATTGTTTGTGGTGTTTTTATTTATTTCTATTCTTTATTTATAATGTGCTTCAATTCTATAATACGAATAATGGAATTATCTTATGTTTAGATTCATTATATCCTGCAACAGGAAGTTTTACTTTTTGCGTACCTACCAATCTAAAATAAAATGAAAAATCATGCTCTTATATATTTTTATTTCAATAATGAAATTCTTAAAAATAAAAACTGTACTATTGATCGGAAAACTATCAAAGGAGCGTATTTTGAACAATTATTTGTTAAAACTAAGATATAAATGCTATTTTCAAGGTTTGCCCTTTAATTAAATTATGAATGCTTTGTCATCTCAATTGCCATCGTTTCTCGAGTTCATGGATATAAAGCGGATGTAGATTTTATTAGATTTGCCAACCGAATTAGTCAACACATGAATCAACAAGCATTCTTGCTGCTATCCGTAACAGTCTTCCTGCGGAAAGATATGACCATGATGTATGTTTTGAAATTGCTCTGAACTTAAAGTGTTCTAATTGTACTTTTCCTGGAAACTCGTTTACTCACCTTAGCTTGAGAGTTTTTAGACTCGTTCTTTATACGCACGCACACACATACACACGTGTACGGAATAAATAAATATTTTTATTTTTATGTAATAATATCGAGAGGAAAATTGAATTTGTTTCTGGAGGAGTTATCTCGCGCTAAAGATACAATTGGAGCCACCTTACAATCGAGTGACTCACTCGTTTTGCGCGATTATAAGCAGTAATTTGTTGTTTCCGATGACATAACTACTCCATGAATAGCGAAACGTCTGGAATTTTCGCTAACATTTACCTCTGGGCTATCCTAACATATTTTTCTTATAAATATCAATCAGCTCTTTGAGAATACAAAACGGGAACAGCTTCTCATAGTAATTTCCTGCGCTAAAAGTAGTTTTTGCGATTAAATGCAAGATGCGTTCGGAAAAGGCTCTTACGATCCAGAGAGCTCAATGCTCCGTCCTGCCCTCCCTTTCTCGCCCTTCTATTCCCCCCTTCCTCCGCCATACTTCCTTCCCCCAGCTCCTTCATTCCACCGGAGCATTCAACGGCAGACCAATCCTCCCCGTGTTCCTTCTCCCCCTCATTCCTTCCTCCTCGCTCCTTCTTCTACCCCCGTCGCCGCTCCATATAATTGCTTCCTTCGGCCTTTGCTTTTTTCATACCACCGAGTGCCTTTACCCCCTTTTTTATTGCATCTGCCGACGTTCATTGTCCTCCCCTAATCGGCTACCACGTCCTCTTCCCTTCCCGCTCCTTTCAGCCGCTCTACTGTGCGGGATTCTTTTTTCCCAATCTTCCTCCCCCGTCGATTTCTCCTTCTACCCTTCATTCTGCCCTCGTCATTTCATTCTTTTCCTCTCCAACTTCTGCTCTCGTATGCACGTAAACAACGTCCTTTTAAGGGGTGCAATTTATAACTCGTGCATTTGTTCGTTCGGCTACAGAACTCTTCTTCTTCATACTCTGTCGTATTTTCCTTCTTTTACTCTTTTCATTTTTCTCTCATTTCCTCTCTCCCTTTTAAACTTTCTGTTTATTTCCTTCTTTCTAGCTCTTGTCTCACTTTCTTTCATCTTTCCTTTATCCTCTCCTCTTTATTCGTCCTCTTTCTCCCTCTCCGTCTCTTTTTTCCGCATCTTCTCCTCTCTGAAGATACGGATGGGGAGAGAGCCGTTCGCGACACTCTCAGCCCATTCCTCTCTCTCTCCCTCTCTCTCTCCCTCTCTCTCTCTCTCCCTCTCTCTTCCCTTGATGGGAAGGACGCCTAAGGCTTTTGAACTACGGATGGATCGCAGAGAAACGGCTCCAACGAGTCGAATCTCGTCGGTGAGATGAACGCCTGCACGGAAAGGCTCAGTGTCACTATAATTATTTTTAATCAGGGATTTTTCACCTAGAGATGAAATTGAATATTTATGGAGAGCAAATGTCGCAATACCTAACTAATGAGCTAGCTGTTTCAATTTAAAAGATGAGAATTTAAATGTTTATGCCATCTTAATCGGCGTCTTGCATTCTGAATTACCCGTCATAATGGATAATCTTTTAAAATGAACCTTCAACTTCTTTAAAAGACGCATGTTTTCATTTGTGAGTTGAATTTTAAAATACTACAATATATTTTTTAAATCGAGGAAAAAGGTGCCTGACTTGAAATTAAGCTAATTATTTTATTTAATCAACAAACAAAAAAATCCTTACAATGCGTACAAAATAATAGCCGTAAAAAAGAATGAAAAATTAATTAATAAAATAAAGAGATTTGAACTAGAATATAAACAGATTGTATATATAATAGTCAGATGAAAAATTATGGTTTTTCTCTTAGTCATGGAACTTTAAGAAATGATTCAAAAGAATAGCGAGCACTGAAATCGGGAAGCCTAAAATTATGAATATGAATTTCCATATGAGGTGACAACTTAGGATGGACTGAAGAAAGTTGAAGTTAATATTTCTAGTGAATTGTGAAGGTAGAGTTACTAATAATGAATAGTCTCATTCACCTATAGTTGAAGAAAATAGGGGACTCGGTGACGAATGATCGGTATTAGAAATTGAGGATCCCCAAAATTTTCATTTTTTAAGTAATTTAATAAACACACTGGTGTCGAGGAATACAGTAGCAATAAGAGAACTGACTTTGATGAAAGTTGCATTCTTTTTTTATTAAGCTAACGGCGATATGATAGCTACTTAAATAGATTTTCGAGGAGTTATTAAATCTCAATTGGTGTTTTTAGTGTACTGATTTAATATTTCTGACACAAGCCCAAGATTAATTAATACCAAAACATTATTAGTAAAAAGTTTTACCATTATCCTTTCCATTGGAACATGTGTGTATTCAAAATTGATGATGATTTCATTTTATCATTTTAGGGAAAATACATATCGAGTTACTTATAGCCAACGTGTTCTCAAATAGCGGTGATGGTTCTTCCTACAGTTTTTTCACCATCATGATGTGATTTCCGCTCCTTTTTGAAGTTTCGTTCGGTATGGAAAGCTAAATGACTTAAAAGACCATATTCTGACACTAAGTAACAAGGATGACGTAATTTTAGAGATTGAGAAAAATTGACACATATCTGAAGTTATAATTTTGAGTGCAATACAAGAAAATCCACAGCATAAGGCAGAAAATTTTATAGAAGCAATATTTCACGACAACTAAAACGATTTCCTCTAGTAAGTAAATACCATTATGTGAGGAATAAAGTTTTATGATTTCATCTACATTTTAAAACATAACAGATAATTTTTTGTGAAAGACATCTGTGCGTGGAAAACCTTTCATAATAAAGATTTTCCACCCTTTACAGCGGTCGCCTCCATTTCACTTTGTTTGGAGTCTGTCCAATTCTCCTTCTCCGCATCAACTCCCCCGGAAATCCGCTCTCCCATAAGGCAAGAGCGGCACACGTTCGCCTCCACGGGACGTACGCATGCGTGTTTCATCGCATGCAAAAGACAAGATTTGGCGTACTGGGGTTCTGTTTTGTGCTCACTACGAGGAAACTTTGGTCCAAAACATGGAAATGTAAGAATCAATTTGTCAATGAAACGTCGATAATAGCTACGTAAGAACGTATGAATAAATCTTATTATTCGTTAGCGAGAAGAAGTTTAACGTGCCCTATAAAACACAAAGAAGAGCAATTATTTTGTCCCGTATGAACGACAAAATATTAATCACGTCTTCAGAAAATAATCGAAAATTTAAATATTTAAGAATTCTTGTCGGTAAAAAAGGATAGCAATTGAGTAAATACGGTATCTCTTATTTACAGCTTATTAATGCCACCATAACGATTAAAACGTGTTCGCCTGTCATCGCATATTTTAAAGTCAGAGGGACATTTAGAAAGCGGGCAATAGAGCTTAGTGAAAGGCGAATAAACATTTCTTGTAATCATTTACGAGTCGTCGATGAGTAATTTTCATCGTATTTTCGTTGACGCGCTCCCAAGAACTAAAGTGAGCGATGACTGGTAATTGGTTTTTATGACACCGAAGACGGGAGATGCCGTCTTTATGTGACTTATTAGCGAAGGATGAAAAGATGAAAGAACATGGAGTTAAAAGCTGAGCGGGGATACATTTTGCGCAGTGTTGTGCAAAAAATATCCGGAAGTATGCATACAAACATAAGGAGAGAAAAGAACAGAGTGCGAATATAGAGGTGAATGCACCAACGGTTCTTGAAAAATATATTTATCTAACTCTATAAAGTGCGTGATTTTCAACGTCCTAACAAAGCCGTTCCAAGATCGCAATTAAACAACTGACTCTTCATTCTTTAATGGCACTTTACTTGTCAATGGAGAAATGGAGCAGCGAACTGTTTACGTGCTTAACCTAGATACATTCTGTCGGTTTGATTCTTGTGTGTAAAATGTGGAATAACAAAAAAGAAAGACGAATGAGGTTTTCATAAAACAAAAGGAAAATAAAAACTGAGTATAAAAAATGCAGCAGCCCATGAATCGATCAAAAGGTAGGTCCTTAAAATGGCTTTGAGAAACTCATATTTCTAAAAGCAATTATCGTTTCTGGAAGTTTCAAGCAATGGAATCCATCCGAAATCGGGGGATCAAAGAAGAGGCATAGAGGCAGGTATATGACAAAGAAATTCTCTCCGACGAATGTGGGGAAGGATTCGAAAAATATAGGTATTGTAAGGATGAAGAACACGATCCCAAAATTCGGGGATGGATGAGTTCCATGCTAATTTTAAAAATTAGGCATGTTAAAGCCTCCGTAATACAATATGGGCTTCGCTCCGATAGTGCCATAAAATAAGACAAGTTGGAACTGTATAGCAAACTGTTAAAATCTGTTTAAAACGTTCTACTTTGAAATAATAAATGAGGGTCATGTTCAAGCCGTCGCCTTTTTCTAGAAGATAATCATTTTTTATTTCTTCAATTGAATTTTTTCATAGCAGAAATTCATGCCGAATCTGTCCCGTTGCTCATATTTTATAATGTCACTTATCTTCTTTGCTTTTGCTGATCTTTTCATAATTTATTGCCGTGATATAAATTTAGATATAGATGCTGGGTTCTATCTTAATACATTCATTCATTTTTCAACGATCAGCGTTCTTAAAATTTATTCCACAAAAGTGGCGAATTTGCTATGTACACCGTCTTCGGGTATCAAGGTAAGTAACTTTTTAGTGTCAAGCCATATTCTCTCCTCAATCCAAACCCTTGTTTTATGCCATGGCGGAGGCACTCATCGGCCCAAGCGGACTTGTGAACTTCATCTCTCCCTCAGCTTGAATCCTCTTTCCACTAGAATTATTTTATCGTTCTTTTGGTTTTTCAGCGGTTCACCCTGAACCCAGCCAAACGACAAAGTAAAGAGTAAGCAGCCACAAGAAATTACAAAAATGAACACGCTTCTCGTTATAACTTAAGGAATGAATCGAAGGTATCTCTCAGAGCTATTTTCTGAGAAATGCGTGATGCAAGCGACTGCGAGCCTTTCACATTAACACTAAAATTAAAACATAGGCAAACAAAAAAGAAGAACGAATTGTATTTTAGGACCAATTTAGGGTAAAATTTACTAAGCAACGAGAAAATTCAAGACGCAATTAAAAGAATCCAGCACCAAACTAATGAATGTCTCATGACAGTTTGATAATTCCAACGCGCAAATATGCTCATTTTTATTTCATCGACAAGGAACTTGAGCAACTGAAATTGGTACTTTTTTACTATCTTAAATGTAATTAGCATTTTGAGTGGCAACGGGCAAAAAATATTTTTTAAATGAAAATCCGACCGAAAATTCAGAGAACCCCCTGCCTTTTATGGCAACAGGTGTCATCTATCCATTTTCACCCAATACTTCGAACACGCGTTACATCTTATGATAAAAATTCAATAGAATTCCACTACTAAAAATTCTGTGAAAATGAAAATTTCCATCAGAAATAAAATGAGATTTCTTATGAATGAATTGCGATTTTCCCCGTGAAAAAGATTTGATGCACCTTCTAATAATATAACCGTATCTACAATTAACAATGAATAGATTTTTCACGACACGTCACAGCAAATCCACGCAGAAAAGAAGAAGAGAAACAGAGAAACCGTACATTCGTACGAAGTAAAACCAATGTACGTAAGCGTACAAGGGAAGCCCATTATTTTGCGAATAAATTAATTTTAAAATAACCTCGACTGAAATAAATCATTAAATTCTTGAATTTCGAGATAATAATTGAAGACTTTAATGAATCGCGTCTTATTGGTAAAGATATTCGCGTAATCGGGCATAATTAAGTTCCTAATTCTTCTGACGGCCGAGCGAGGATTCAAACCGGTCTCTTAACTGACATTTCAGGTTTCTTCTCTTTCCAGTAATCGATCTCCTTGGAGACGTGCGATCGAATGAAACATGATGAGGCGCCGAGATTAATTATCGTGGATTTACGAATTGTTGGCAAATAAAGATTCGCGTCTCCAGCGGCAATTTCTCCACGCAGTAAATTGAGTTGCTGGAAAAAGAGTTCCCAAGGGCACTCTTCTCGAACGAAGACCGTTAGATGAAGTCAGATGAAATTTTCGGAAGCAGGGATTTCCTCCAGAGTAAACGAGAATGTATTTAAAAATATGCTTCTAGGAAATCGTTATCTTCGTGGACGAAGAGGCGCGTGGGAATGACTCGTGACATTTCGAAGAGGTTTTGTCGCGCTCTATAAGACGGGTTTCTAACCTGTCCACGTTTACATCATATTAATGCCGACGCGGAGACTTCGAAGTATTTTTTAGATGCTACAGAAACAAAAAGAGTCTGAATAAAATTTCCATTGGATTCAGAAACATAATTCGATCCTAGAGATAAAATGTATTTTATAAAAACGCAGTTTTTTTTATCTTATTCGAATAACGATGCGTTGTTTTACCTAGCTTTCCTACAATCTATTACTGCTACAGAAAGAAAAAGAGTCTGAATAAAATTTCCATTGGATTCAGAAACATAATTCGATCCTAGAGAAATTTACGATGAAAATGTATTTTATAAAAACGCAGTTTTTTTTATCTTATTCGAAAGATGCGTTGTTTTACCTAGCTTTCCTACAATCTATTACTGTTAAACTACTACTGAAACCACTCTCTCTCTCTCTTCAACAGCCGTAAAAAGACTAAAAAACAGATTCTCATTTCGGCCACAAAGCAGCCGTCATCAGTGTTCATTCAAGTATAGTAAATGCTACCCAATTGAAGCCGAAATGACAATATGCTTTCTACAACATTTTTATAGGGTACATAGTTTGTAAAAGTTAGCATTTCGAGCTTGGCATTTCGATAATACAAAAGGTCATAATTCTCCATTATTTATACGTCCCCTCCAAAATATATGAATAAACGAATTTCTTGAAGCACTTATTACAGTAGAGTACAACGTAATTATCCGAGGTCGAAGGGACCGGATAATTGCTCATGTTTGGATAATAGGTGACGAATTTCGTGAGATATATCATTCACAAAAGCCGTCACATATTTTCCCAATGTCTAAGATCGTTATGTAGGCCTATATTCTGTATATAACAATACATACCTTAGTTACATTATGTGTTGAAATAGTTAAAAGTACAAAAAGTTTACTGTAAAATAAATTGGATTTATTATCAACATACCCCAATCGCTAAGTTCATTATATATTTGATACATTTGTATTAAATATTATACTTTTCAGTTGAACACTTTTAAAATGATACTTTGCTACTTTTTCTTGTGCGCCTCAGATAATACGGAACCTTGGAAAGTCGAGACTACTGTACTTGGACGGCTGCTAATGCTAAAGCCTTATAATTTGAGGTTCGAATCCTACCGAATACGTATGGGCGTTTTAATTTTACAAAGATAATTGAAAATTTCATAAAATTCATTAAAATATAAATAAAAAATAAAGCATTTTACGAATAATTAACGATACCCCCTTCCAGTGAAGTGTGCACAAGTTATGTGCTTGACCAGAAGATTTTTTTCATAATCGTTAATATCCTTGGAATTAAGATTAAAAATAAAAAATAGCAAAAATTGCACGCAATACACGCAAAAGACTAAATTAAATAATTTATTTTCACTTTTACAAAACAACATATGCCTCTGATTATACAAATATTGCTATATAGTTGCGTTGGCAGAAAATGTGAAAATACTGAATTAAAAACAATGCAAAATCGTCCAACGTAAGATCCTCGAGTAACAATGTAAGTTCTTGTTGAATCTGTTAAAATTTAGAAGTAAATAATTATTTACTATAAGTAAATTATTATTTAATTTAATTGGCTAATAATTCGAGTTGTTTGAATTATCATTTTAATGAACACGAATGCGGTTTTCTCAAAAGCTATAATTATACACATTTGAGTAATCGAATTTCGATTCACGTTTCATTTTTTTTAAAGATCCATGTACAGGCAGGATTTATTTTCAATCAGCCGATGAAATTTAGAAATTTGACGTTGAACAGAATAATTTACTTCACGTCTGCACATAATAGCCGACAGTAACATCACAAGATCGGACTTACGTCATAAAGAGGAATTTTTGCGCAAGCCCATTTAAAAATCTTTGGCTGTAAAAAATTCGTAGACAAAGTTAATCAGGTTGATTAAAACGTCTGTTCATGAAAAGAACTTTTCACTGTGGCTCAGCCTTGATTTTAAATGCACATCTAGAGAAATTATAATGTAGCATTTACATTAGAAGTGACCACTAGGACTTCAAACTTCAATTTTCGCCAAACTTGTAACGATCAGATCGTTATATTCACCACATGATGTTGAATAAATGTGATTTTACTAAATAGAAAAGGAATGGTAAATAATAAATGTGTCGTGTGCCAAAGAAGTAACGTGAATCATCAGAAGCTTTTTCGCGTACCACTAAGTAATTCTTTCTTTACGAAGCTTAATATTTTATTCAGAAAATACAAGCTTACGCGTGCCAAGTAAAATCGCACCCGTGACACGTATTTGCCATCCCTGAAATAGGATGTGCGCTCTTTTGAAAGTGCGTTTGAGGTTTTAAACTGATATCAATATGGACACAATAATGTACACAACGGACCACAGTAGCTTATGAGTTTTTAAATGTTGACATAAAATAAGTATTTATCCATTACAGCTACAACTAAAAGGGTAAATTCAAAGTATGTTTAATATTAAACCCCAAATTGTTTATTATGGAAAATATTTTTCACACATAAAAACGTTAATTTCGAATTTTATTTCAAAATGAGAAGAAAATGTATAACTGATGAAGATCTCAATAAACCACATTTGTATAGGAGATTCGCCACAAGTGGCCAGTTACGAATGTATTGGACACCTCTGGATTAAATCCTTTAAACAGAGACTCAGATTCTGTTCTCCCGTCCATCTTTGATTATTTTTCAGAGTAAAAATTCATTGATGAAATCAATGAATACGTAAGATTAACTTTTCTAAATAAGAGATGAAAAGGAGGTAGATTTATACGATTAGAATAGTAATTTTTATTAAAATTATGTACTGTGATAGATTTGAAACAACTACCGTAGAGATAAACGCTATTTATCACGAAATATCTTACGAAAACGTGCAAGGATTTTCATAAATTTAATGCTAAAAATAACAGGAGTAGAAATTTAAAATAAAACAACACAAAAATTATTCATTTGAGTGCAGTTGAAATCTAAAACGTTACTATTTATTAGGCAAAGGTTGGCTTGGAACTGCAGTTACATTGGGGAGAGAAGGGGGAGGTGGTTATAGGAAGGCCAGGTGGTGGAGGGTGGGGAAGACGTTTGGCGAGGTGAGATTGGAGCGTCGCTGGCGCGTGACGAGAATTTTGCAAGACGGGATAAAAACGACTGAGAGCCACAACCGATCGAAGAAGAAGAAGACGCAGAGGAAGGAGTGTGGAAAAGCGAGGACGCAAAAGTATTCGCCGAATCGAACGTTATTTTGTGAAAACTGTACACACTGCCGGAATAAGAATAAAATTTTCTTCGCAGAAACTCCTCATAAAGAGGTAATAGCGGGAATTTCTTTGTCGGTTAAATAAAATGACGCGAGGAGGAAAAAGTCGAAGGAAATGGATCGAATGCACAATGTCAGTGATGGATGATAAAAAATGAAGCATCGATTTATCGACATTTTATGTATGATTCAATTTTTAAGTGTGATAATTCCATAGCGTAATTTATGACGTAGCAGTATGAACTACATTCTATGTGAGCGAGATTTAGATGAAACTATATGTAGTAGACGGCGCATATACTATAGTCATAAACTTTTTATTGTGCATTTTAATCGATAATTCGATCCACATTTCAAATACTCTTAAATCTTTAATTATATTTCCCTTCATAAATGGACAGCTTTTCAAATGAACTTGTATCACCAGGACGCTATTAAGGACCCGCTATTGTGCAAGATAACTATCTGGACTCGCATTATTTTCTGCTGGATCTATTCGTCTTGTATTTATCTGAACTTTTAAGATATTTTTAATATGTACTTAATATAATCTTAAGATCATCGGATTGAATTTTACTGGCAGTGGAATTTTATTCATATACTTAACACCGCATAATACTGTACTATATAAAATTATAGATGTATTATGCTCGTCTAATACTTTCTAAATATACATGATGTTTCCATTTATTTTCACTCATTTAAGACCTTTTTCCGATGGTAAACAATAGCACATGCGAATGAACTGTTGGCGGCATAAAAATAAAATTCAAATTATTTGTTTGTTAAATTCTCAAATGCTGCTGGGTAGATTTCGGTGGCGCGAGAAGACGATAGGAAGTGTGAGCAAATGGACCGGAAGTAGGCGTCGACCTGTGTCGGGTGAGATTTTAAGAGGAAGTTCGTAAAGCTATCCAAATAAGTACAAGATAGTCGAACTTTAGAGCGCCCTGGGAACTGCACGTGCCACTTCCAACGTTGGATAATGCTTTAGAAACGGCTGAGCCAGCACGCTTACTAGGTGTGAATTATTCAGACAATCGAACCGAATTTAGCGAAAGTGAGGCATGGGAAGACTTAAAGTAGGAAAGAAAATTTTCAGGAAAATCAGACACGAACCGGAAACTAAATTGTGGATGCAAAAAACAAAAGTTGCGAAATAAAGTTTTATTAAAAGGACAGCTAGGGCAAGAATATGGTACCCGAAGTAATTTTAGAGTTATTACCTAAAACTGTGAAATGCCTTAAGGAAATAATGAAGTTCGTTTTAGTTAATCTAGCATATTGCAAAAGATGACAACCGAGTTGGAGGAAGGAATGCTTGATGTGGCGAAGTAGGGTAGGGTCGTCTATAGCCTCGTGACCACTACGATAGCTGTAAAGACTCGTCTCGAACTTGGAAAACTGTGCAAAAATAAATGTGTACTACCAACAATATATTACACATATGCATAATTAAGGTAACAAATATTGAAAAGATGTTGCTATCTCGCTTTTAGTCTGTCTGCGATGATTTATATAAATAAGTAATAATGTAAGTTAGAAACCAAAGGGGCATGTAGCTAAAGTTATTCTAAATATTTTAACTGAAGTCTAAAAAGCAAATAATAATAAAGTTGAACAGCAGTTCGGATTTCGGAAAAGATGCCAAAGGGGTGATGAGGAGTTTATATAAGAGAATCGTTGAAGGCAGCCAGGATTTATTCATATGCTTGGTTTGTTTCGAAAAGGTCTTTGATCGAATTTTATGGCCTAAGTTAGCACTGTCCAACAAGGAAAATTCCTAACTTTTAAAACAGATCTCAGATTGTATTATTTACTAAAACTATTATTTATTATACATTATTTATAAAGGAAAAGTATAAATGGTATAGTAAATAAACTGGGAAAATAGATGTCTTAATAAACATTATTATTATAAATTTAAGCTTTCACTCTGAAATGTGCACTAATGGCTTAAAACAAATGTTCAAGTTTTATTCTTTTTCGGATATTAACATGACCTTGGATTTCTTTGTATTATCACCTGTTATTATCAGTGTAGTTATCATTTCTGGAATTCCTTTCCCTTTCTCGCCAAAAGCAATTGATCATCATTATATTTTACTGTTCTACATCTACATAATACCCTGCAAGTCACCAGATTGGTGGGTGGCAGGGGGTGCATTGCACCAAAGCCTACCTAATAATTTCTCTAGCGGGAATCACTCTCCTGTTATGATCCCGTATGGTCCTTGGAAAAAACGAACACTGATATCGCTCGGTTCTACAGTCAATCTCTCGTATTTTATCCTCGTGATCGTGCCTACCCATGTAAGTAGGTGCCTCTAATATTCCTGAGACATCCAATAATAGAACTTCCGACCTAAATTTCTCCAGAAGCCTTAACCTAGCGCTAATTCTGCGATCCTCTAGCGATATCCAATTCAACTCCTTCAAGGGTGATGTGACGCTTAATTTTTGCTCATATTTTTGTTTAACTAAGGTAACCAGATATTTTTGACCAAAAGCGAGGACAAATTCCAATTTTTTATACAAAAAGGAAGGACGCATTTCATTATCAAAACAAATGTTTATAAGCTTTATTTCACATTTTTAAAATTAAAATAAGGGTTTTTATGTGAGGAGATGCTATATTAAGAGCACTTTGGTGCTTTTGGGAATGATTGTGCTTCGTAATACTTGAATACCCATCAACTGCGATACTAAATACTGCTGAGTACACACAACATTTAATGGCAGTATCATCATTTCCAACAGGTCTTAAATGTGGAAATTCCTTAGCTAAAGTTACATTTAAGTGACATTTTCTTTTAATCTCTGAAGGCATTTCTGTGGGTATTACAACAAAGATTTAAAAATAAATATAATAAAATGGAACATTGCATTGTAAATTAAAATGGGAAAATTATATTTACCATAATAATAAAGTAAACGCAGCTATTCAAATTTCACTCAGGCAGGACAAAGTATATAATTATTTTTTCACAATTCACTGATAGAGGAAAAACAAAATAAGCAGTAGGAAGCTGTAGGAGTTTAACTAGCACGCACAGAAACAAAAACCTACTAAAATCACTCAACTCCATTGCATAGCCGATAACGACTAAGTGAACTGGACTGAATCGACTTTGTTTTACGAAAGAAATATTTTGAGGAATTGGATGGAATATGGAATACAATGTACGCTGTTTAAATCAGAATTTTAATAAACCAGAAACCAAACAAATATAATCAAGGAGAAAATAAAACATGTATTCTAGCAGACAAAGTGCTCTTTATCGCTAAAAAAACATTATCAGCGAGCTGGACAAAGATCATTTAACAAGCAGCTTGCCGGAAAGCTTAGTGTATACTGAGAATCGCGTCTTGATAGAAAGACGAACGCCCTGCGCGTATAACAATGAAATAGACAGGAGCAAAGGCAGCCAATCCACAAAAATCACATGATATTGGTTAGCATTGGTCTGGGTTCTCAAATTAGGTATAAATGTTCCGTGGATACACAAAGTTAAGAAACCCTGGATTAAGTAAAAGGAAGGACAAAGACAGGCAAATTTTCAAAAAAGGAGGACATGGAAGGACAAAAGATTTAGGAAGGACAACGATTGAAAAAGGAGGACTTCCTTTCCAAAAGGAAGACGTCTGGTCACCTTAGTTTAACGAAACTGGCTGCTTTGCGTTGGATTCTTTCTAACTCAAGTATCTGTCCCTTTTCGTACGGATCCCATATGCTGGTATCGTATTCGACCTGAGATCTGACCAACGATAAATAACACGTTTCTTGTACCTGTTCTGTGCTATTTCTTACTATTCTGCCTAAAAAGTCAATTTCTTATTGGCTGTGCCTACGACCCTTCGAATATGCATATTCCACGACAGATCACGACAAATAGTGACTCCTAAATATTTAACGTATTCCGCAGATTGGATATTCGATCTATCAATTCTGTACTCCGAGTCAAATTCAATGTTCATGCCCTTCCATAAACTCAAAGGGGAACATTTGCCGTGATTAATTTCGATTTTCCAATCTTGTCACCATGTTGAAAGGGCGTTTAAATCTTCATGGAGCGACTTTTGGTCATCCTGGCTCTTTATCTCCTTATATGAGACGGCGACATCAGCGAAAAGTCTGATTTTGCAGCGAACTACAATGCAGATACCGTTTATATATATTAGGAATAGTAGTGGGCCTATGACACTTCCTTGTGGAACATCTGATGCGACTTTAATTGGGTAGGAATATTTCCCATCAATGACTACCATCAGTTCTTTATTAGACAGGAAGTCTTTTATCCAACTCACGATATTCGAAATTATGCCGTACTTTTCTAGATAAGAGTACCAGAGGAAGACTTCAATTGGGCAACGCCAGGAAGAGACGTGAGACAGGATTGCCCATTATTTCCAGTATATTTTATATTTATGTTAAAGAAATGATATGAGAGGCATGGAAATATGTAAATATATGCATGGTAAAAGTTGTAGGTAGCATATTCAAATCAGATAGATTTGCAAATGGTGAAACATTAGTCAGTAATTCAGAAGAATTTAAAGATGCTAGTAAATTCCTCAAATTAAATGGCCAAGGTGTTACTAATAAGAAAAACTAAAGTCATATGATATACTGAGAGAGGGAAATTAAAATTCAATGTTACTTTTGATGGCGAGAGGTTGGAATAGGTGTCAAATTTAACTTATTCAGAAAGGAAGAAGCCAAAAAGAAATTAGGGCAAGAATAGGAGTAAAATGAAAATTTTTGAGAGAACAATATTTTTGTCAAATACTCTGAATAAAGCGTATATTAGAAGAATATTTGGGCAGAGGGTATGGAATGAGGATGTTTCAAATACATTAAAAGAAGAGAGGAACCTTATAAGAGTAATGAGTGAGAAGAGAATAAATGGGTGGATCAAATTTTGAGTGGAAACGATCTGTTGAACGAGGTTATAGAAGGTAAAATTATAGGAATGAGGCATAAATGTAGGGAAAGAAACAATATTGGGGTTATTAAAATAGGGGGGTGGTGGTGGTTATGAGAAGATGAAGAGAAAGGCCTTGGATGGGACAGCTTGGGCTGGATGAGACTAAAACACACCGAGAGGTAGAATGATGACCTTCCCGAACCGATGGATTGGGATGGTCCACCGCTTTCAATGGGCATCATCCCTTTGGATTTCTTTTTGTGGGGATACGTGAAGGACAGAGTTTACGCCATCCCTGACCTTGCAACTTTACGTGCCCGAATTCGAGATGCGATTGACACTGTCACCACTAAGTTGCTTGAACCAACATGGCAGAAAATCGAGTACCGTCTTGATATTCTCCGTGTCATACATATATTAGAAGTTACCTTACTGCCTTAAGAAATTGTTTGAATTTTTATTTATGACACAGCTCCCTTGTATCTGTTATCAATTTATTCGGCAAAGGTCGCGATTGGGAGAGGTTCCATATTTAGTTATATTTTTAAGAAATGTAATTTCTTTTTCTTCAAGAGAAAATTCGAATTATAATAGGATAAAACAACGATTTCCTAAACAAATAAAAATGAGAATTTGTAAGTTGCACGACAAATTGCTACAATATCACCTTTCAAGGGATATCAGTCAGTAATTTTACAATAGATTCATCTATGCGATGCTGCAGTTGTCAAGTTTTATTAACGAATGGAAAGCTTCCGAAGTTTTAATAACAAGTGAGGAAAGAATCGCAGAGAAAATTACATATGTTGCTTTTTTCATCGATTACTCCCCAGTAGCTAATCCTAGAACCACAAATATTTTATCACATAGAACTTATATAGAATAACGTATCCCGAAAATTTAAATTCTCCAGGTTGCAAGATTCTAGAGATATTTCCTGCAGAGACGGACGGAGAGATAAACCGCATAAATAGTAAGCGCATAAAATAGGAATTTTTAATATTGCAAATGAGAATTATACAGAACTGGCAGCTTAGCTGGTAAGCGAGAGACCCGGATTCGATTCCTGGTCGCTAAGAATTTTTCTTCTTCTCTACGTTGAAATGTGTAAAATGATTCATAGGTTCTATTTCGTCTCTCTTTTGGCCATGCAACAGCGATGGAAAAAGGACAAGGGCGGTTCGGAGCACGAACACGAACACACTGGGAGAGATGCCGACTTGATTCGTCACTGCGAAGAGATTGGCACTACGGTTCCTCTCCTGCCACCGATTGCAACGTAGGATTCGGGATAGCGGCAGAAAAAAAATCGCGCGTGATTACATTGTGAAATAAGTCATTAAAGTTGAAACATTGCGTTATTCATCTGAATTTGCGAGTGAGTGAGCATTTCTGTTTCTCAAATGATTACCTTTTCGCACATTCTGCCTGTCATCTTCCGCCTTTGACATCCAGTATGGGAGACTCCCGATGGCTCTCTCTCTCTCATTCTCGATGACCTCGCCTCATCTCTTATCGACCTTTATAGAGAAAAATACCCACGCGAAGATGTGATTCTTTATAGTTCCATCATCAATATTTTGTTATTGCAAGAATTCCTTTTTTTTCGAATTTATAAAAAAGTGCTCTTTTTATTTAACATCCTATTTGTAAACTCAATAATAACAATATGGTATTCGGACTCTTATGAGGTAAAAGGTTACGTGATAAAAATTAAAATCAAATTTATCGTAATAGATGTGTCCAAGTTCCCAAATCGTGCCTCAAATAGAGCCAATGCAACGAGTATT
Organism: Uropetala carovei; assembly: GCA_036926305.1. NCBI lineage: Eukaryota > Metazoa > Arthropoda > Insecta > Odonata > Petaluridae > Uropetala > Uropetala carovei. The sequence continues at coordinate 1,974,434 of JAXCHB010000172.1, read as the reverse complement.
TCTTTGCGATGCACCAGGCCAAAATGCAGCCGAATAAAAATCTATCCAATCGACTCATTATAAAAAATATTGGATAAACACTGTAAAAAGCGATCAGTCGAACCAAGAATATACCAAAGTAAATGCTGAGTTTTAAATTAGCGGCTAATCGTTCATATAATTTTGGGTGATGTAAGAAAAATTATTTACATAAGTTAAAAGTGTCGGAAGATTTTCATCAATAACGCAATGGTTTCCGTGACTTGACGAACCACAGCAGGATTATTGCGTCATGATTTGAGCAAAACTAAGGAAACGAGAGGGGAAACAATGAAACAAATAATAAGCTGACTGTAATTGTTGAAGTCCTTTCGAAGTTGTCTGCGCTGCGTCGATGCTGCTGTCCTTGACCTTTAAGCGTATTCGTTAATAAATCTATGAAATGCTTCAGACGTGTCAAAAATTATGAATCAACGTTGCTTAAATGTTATTCTGATACGAAATTTTATAAGTATTAGATTTTCAGTACAGGATGAAGATTTATTCACATGTTACAAGGTTGTACAAAAAGGGCACGTAGGCATAGTACTTTTTAAAAAAATATTTTTATACCGCAACAAATGAAAACCATCAGCCTTATTTTCTATGCATAAAACCTAATCGAACTCACTCGACTTGAGTCAATTTTTATTGCATTAACAGACGTTTGTTTCCGTGTTTCATTCAATAATTTGACCTGAAGAAACGTTGATTTTGCCTGAAAATTACATATTAAGTGAAAGCAGTCAGCTTATGCAGCAAGTATAATCTTAGGAAAATTACACTTTCACGCCGAAAATTCGAGGTCCACTGATACGCTGATATGTTGCGATGCACGGTGAGAGCAACAAATGTGGCATTAATTATACGAATTTCAAATAAAGATATGCATAGATCCAATCGTCTTTTTCTGGTTCATACTTATTGAAGCGAACAACGCAATATTCGATTGACAGTCATGCGTAACAGATAAAAAGAATGCGTCATATGAAATCCAATTAAATTCTATTTCCTTCAACTAACATGTAAGTAAAATAAGCAACATATATTGAACGATTAATTTCCTTATTGGAAAAATAAAAACCCATTTATCCAGAGCACGTAATCCTTTCTTGTTCTATTACTAAGAAACTGATGAGACTTACTGCTGTGACACTATTGCGTCATTAGCATTTATCACAGTAAATTGAAGCTATAACGAAAGCTTTTGGGACTTTCTTTTTCCATGACAATTTTAATTTTTTATTAATTTTTGGGAAATATACCTGAAGCATATGTCCTGTGATATTTTCAACACTATTGTAAAGGTGTATTTATTAAATATAAAACATTATGGTCAACACAAAATTAGAATGATTTTTTAAAATTAGCATATAAAATACGGTTACTATGTAAAATACTTTGATGCATTCGAAGATAAACGAGAGAATTTTTATAAAAATTAAAATATGCTATTTACTGGCATAATCCTCTCGCCGTTTTTCTAGGATATTTGCGCGCAAAAAACAGATGCGAAGATTATGTCAGAACCGACCCGACGCGGTATTTTCTCTGAGTTATTACCGTATCTCCCCACAATACTACTACGCATTCCATAGGAAAACTATATTGAGATATTTTGTGTCAGTGACATGGAATGCACTTAAAAACCATTTATTTGACCTAAAGTACTTTAACTTTCATCTACTTCCACGCCAGTATTAAAAGCGAAAATGTCAAGATGATTTTTCGTCGTCACGTCGACCGTGTGTCAACTCGGAACAGGCACTAAAGGAGAAAAATTGCATTTTAGCGGAAACTAATCTAATAAATAGCAGAGAAGCGCTTCTGACATTTAATAATCTTCATATATATATATATATATATATAAATGATTTTTCATATCGCTTTATGATGCTCATTGGAATCGGACTACGCGAATTCCCGACCTGCAGCCCTGTTGCCACGTTTCTCTTCCTCACAATCAGCTATGTTCGTTAAAACTAACCATTTACAATGATAAAAATGTGCTGCAAGGATTGCGCCAGGATTATTTTTTTAATTCTTCACATCTAAAAATTTAGAGTGCTAAAAATATTACAAAGGCCAGTATTATGCCAGTAAACTCGTTTTATACTTCTCAAAGACGCGTAAATAAGGTTTACGTTTAGAAAATGGTGGTTCGCCTGCTGCGGTTGAAACCTACACTTCGACCAAAATAACCTCTAAATACCAAAGACTTCGTTTCTAAAGACGAGTCAAAGGTTTCGGAGAGATAACCTCAACCTCACCACCTAACCGTCGACACTCATCCATTGGGTGTAACCATTCGATTCTTTACGTCGTTCGCTCTCTGACCTTCGCTTGTTTCCCATAGCCCTTCTAGCCCCTTTCTAGCCTCCTCCGGCTCAATGGCATTGCCACCATCGCAGTTGTTGCCTAGATATTCAAGGACGCGGTCTTTCCTTGACCAACGTCGATAAGGAAAGCGGTTCTCTTTATGCGGAAAATTCAACGTAATTATTCAGCTGCAATCGAGTTAACTTCCGTCCAACGGCCTCTCTTTCTCTAAATCCCACTCTCTTCCTATGAGCTTAGGTAACCCTTCCGATCGCAATTCTATGAATAATGCTCCCTTCAGTTCGTCCACTCATTGTCCTCTGCGGATCGCTCTGCGCAGGCGCGTCGAAAGGACGATTCGCCGTGAATGAAACGCCTCTCTCTCTGATTTATTCACGAGCTCCGAAGCATTTCCGCACATCGACGAAAAATTCACCTCCAGCAACAATGGTGGATACGCCCCCATTCTCTTACCCGACACGACCCCATCCGATTTGCCACGTCAGAGGTCATCCCTTCGAGGGCTGAAAGCGAGGAGTGCACGAAAAGGCTATCAACAAACACGCGAATGGTCGACTCAGTTATTACCTGCAGAAGGATTCGGGTCGTTTATTTCGCCCGAGAACTTTAAAAGGGGGACAAAGCAATGAATGGGAAAGTGTTTTAATGCGAAATCGTTCTGTTTTCTTCCCGTCGAAAGTGTTTTCCGGCGAGCATAAAAGGCCGCAATCGTTCGTTGCTGGCTGTGATCCACAATGGGAAGAATGCCAAAATTACGCCTAACTCGATATATTTCTCGCCGTTCGATCGAGAATTGTTCATCTTAAGGCGAATTTACACGATTCACTTTGGATGTACATCTTGGATTAAGTGAAAGAAAAGTGAACCGTGTAAACAGCAATTCATCGAAAGTGAACATTATTATTTTTGTTTACACGCTTCATTTTCCCTTCACTCTGGATGATTCATTCAAGACGTACATCCAAAGTGAATCGTGTAAATTCGCCTTTAGCTGCGGATTTGAAAGAGATAATACTCAAGTGCGTAACTGAGTTGTTTGTGGAGGTGGAGTTTTATTCAATAACTAATGGTGTTGAATTTCTTCTTAATATCTCCGCGTTATAGAAATTAAATCCTCCTTTGTACATTTTTACTTTATAAAATATATCATCTGACACAGGATTATTTTCTTCTATTATATATGAAGTGCTCTCTGATACTGAGATTTCTTGGAGGACAATATTTAACCCTCCAACCAGACACTTCATTTACAGTTATAAGAACTGTGGGACCCCAAGTATATAAAATGTCATAATAAATATTTATTAACAATAAGTTAACTTTTTTCATTTAATTTATTTTTCGTATAATATCTTAAGAGTAAACTGCATTTTAACATTTTATAGAGTTTATAGTGTTTATCACGACAGCGCTATTTAGGTTTTAAAAATTTCACCTTTTTTAAAAATGAATTTTTTATGGAAACATTATTCAAATTTGTATATAAAAACAACAAAAACCTCACACTTAAACATGATAGATGGCTGACAAAAAATTTGGTAATCATAGTAATGGTAAAACATCTCCAATTTTTGTCCAAATCACCCAATTTTACTTGCTGCACTCCTTAAAAATCATCGCCCTGTGTTCATAGCACATTGCTTGTAAGCAGCTGTTGAACAGCAGTTTGGTTCCCTCGAGCAAAGTGCACACCTAAAATTCCTATCCAAATATCAGAATCGTCTTACCTCCTAAAAACTCTTCCTCCTGCTCATCATCCAAATCTAATAGCGCTCTTTCGATCTCTTCTTCAGTACTTAGCCGTGATGACGCAATTATATGGTAATTATCCAATAGAAACCAACACCATACTAAATACAATAAACAAAGACACAATTAGATACAAGTTAGAAGTAGAAATATGATATTTACAATAAAAAATGCACGCTGATAAAAAAAATTTGTATAGAAATGAGTAACACGTAATAAGGCAGACAAGGACACCAACTCAATTTACAAAAGGTCCCAAAAGCACTGAATGCAAACTTAGCCTTCCACGAACTCAGGAACAAAACACTAGAGGTCCCTGGGACCCCAGTGTGTGGTTGGAGGGCTAACTCTAGAACTACCTAGCTATTTTCACTCCCGTGGACTACCAATGGGGGAAAGGGGGGCACAGTGGTAATGTTTTCTACAAGTTGTAATATACTTAAGTACATAATAGAAATATGAATATGAAATTTTAATAATTAATCTGAAATTATATTGCTTTTATATACTCGTACTATTAAGGACGATATATTTACATTAGAACACGTTACAATAAGATTGTAAAATAATAATAGCTGTACAAAAAATACTTAAAAATTCATTAGAATAATGACTTAATGTGATTTATCTGACTACTACTATTTCAGCAAACACTTGATTTTCCTAGGTTGCCATATTTACTTTTCTTAGAACGGGTATGCCGGCCCAGTGGCGGAAGGGCTAGCGCATTGGCCTACCATCACTGAGATGGCGGGTTCGAATCCCGCCAAGGGCATGGATGTTTGTGTTTGTAGTCATAATTCATATTTTCATCACTCGTGTGTGTGTAATGTGGAAGGCAACGGGAAACCACCACATCATATGTGTTTATTCCCTAGTCCTGTCAAACCAATCTTAGGATTGAAAACCATGAATGATGAAGAACTGGTACGGAACGTGTATGACATCTCTCGCGAATGGGGCTAGATCGAGTTTGAGGTGGTAATTCTGTGACTAGTTTTCTATCAACAATGGTCTCCCTAGCTATTGTCATTGGTTTCTGGAGCCCTGTCATATTTTTTGCTCGCTCTTCAACTTCAGATTTTATCAACTCTAGCCCCAGTCCCGTCAGAAATAGCAGGCGCCGGTAATGCTTATTCTCACACCAGTCCGGAAAGTTAAGAATAAAAATTGTGTATGAATTGATCCCAACTATGTCAGATAGGGTCTGGAACATTGAAAGTGGCCACCTCCAATTGCCTCTCTTTGTAATGTACGTCCCTGTCATCTGGTCTATTGTATTACTCCCCCTTTCGTGGAATTATAATATAGATTTATCTTAGATTTATTTGAATTTTTAGAGATAATGGCATCTTGATGTTGTGTTGACAGCGTCAGGACTTTTTTTGGTCTGTCACACACCATGGTGGATACAAGTGTAACTGGTGGCATATTTGATACAGAGTATATGAATTTGCTAAGAAGAAGGTGCAGGGCGTAGAAGAGTATGAAATTCCTCGGAAAGAGAATGGAAAAAGCAATATGGGAGGTGGAGGTTGCGAAAATAAAATTAATTGAGCAGCAGGTGCCCCCTTAATTTAGGCCACCCATATACCATAGCAGCGCAGCCATTGACGAAATAAATAGCAGAAAATAGGAAAATGCGTCAAATTGGTGGAAAACCGTGGATAATTGTTTCCTATAAATCCCTATACGATGTAATAAACCGTCAAAACATTAGTGATTTTTTCATTGAGAAATAGACGAAAAAATATTTTTGGTCCCTCCTTGGTAGTTCTAGGGTTAACACAACAGCTGAAGAATTAATAAAAAAATTGTAAAAGTCAACTTAAAATTAATTAGTGCTTTATATTATCTTTCTGCTCAAAAAATGCTACATTCTTCTAAAAATCTGAATGTATAATTCGGTATATTATTATGTATGTACTTTATATAACAGTGCACAAGATAAAGCTTAAACAAGAATGTTTTCTCTTAAGTTTATACCTTAACTAATACATCAATACATTCAATTCCAGGATGAGCCCACTTTGCAGTTGGAATTCGATTGACAAAAATAAAAAATTCCGAGAGCCTAAAAAATATAAAATTTTATTTGAATTTTGTCAACAAATCAGGCATCCTCGGTGAGATCATCCGATTGTACTTTTATAGAATTAAATGTCCATGAATAACCACTTGAGACGGCCGATTTATAGACAAAATACGCAGCTTCTTTCGTCAATCGTGTTACGACCACGGGAGATTCCTTCAATTCGATATTTTCAATTATGAAATTTTCAAGAACGTAACTGACCTTTAAGTCTTTCTCACTTTGATGATATGTACGATAATAAAATGTAGTCAATGATGTTTAAAAAAATAGATTCATAATCATATCTGAAAGTAAGCATGAGTAATAATTTTTAAAGAAATAATGAAATCACCCCTTAGTCCTTAGCGTTATGCATGAGTGTGCGTTATACTTTAGGTAAATTTCAGTTAATTGACCCATTAACGCCCAACAATGAAAATTGTAACATTTTAAATGATTTTTTTATGAATTAATAATTTATTACTCTTGTTATTCTACACCGATAGACGAACTTCTATTGAAAACTATTTTCAGGGCTCAGAGTAGCATCAAAAATAAATTATTAATTTAACAATAAAAAGATAAGCGCCGTTAAAAATGCTACGATTTCGCGACGTTGGGCGTTAATGGGTTAAGCGAAAACCACAACCCATGCATTTTGTAGAATTATGGCCGGTGACACTACTGCTGATAACTTGTCAGATGGGTACTTCTAGATTGTACTCGAAAAACTAAATTGCGACTCTTGCACAGCGATCAATGCCGTTTGTACTAGCTAATGGAGACCTTTGCTTGGAACCATCGTCAAGACGATAGTCCTTTATAAAATCTTTTTACTGAAGACTAATAAATGCTTCCTGTTCAAAAGAATAGCCTCATGATATTATTAAAAGAGGATCAATATAAAATTTGAGTTTACCTATAACCAGGATGTTATAAGTTTCATATTTTTGTTTAAAACATTTTGAGATAAATAAACTGACACTCCAAAGAATATTTTCAACTTGACGGTTGTTTTGTGCGCTCAAACACTATTAAATCGACAGACACGGAGAAAAATTATTTTCTTTTAAATGAGAGGTTTTAAAAATTCAGGTTTTTCTTTATACAGTAGTAAGGTATGCTTAATTGCTTATTTCATTTACTACAAAAGTAATTACATCAGGCAAATAGATTATTCCAGTTACATATAAATACGACAGATTGATTAAAGCACATCTAAAATCGATAGAGTTCGAGATTACAATTGAGAGGAAGATACTATGATTATTCACTAACCGAAGCCGTAACATTACATTTCAATATATGTACTTTATAATTCTCTGCTGAAACTGCTTTTTCATGTGAAACTTTACGACAAGAAATAAACATTTAGATTAATAATGCAATGTACAGGATGATATATGATTTGTGATAGTGGTTAAAGAATTACGCGAATTTTTTGATGATCTGGAACGAAAAGGTGAGATGAGTTCAAAAATGCCGCCGTAAAATTTAAAAATGTCCATCCCTCGCAACATATAACTGCGGGTATTGTCAGAAGATGGAAGCACTCTGCGGGGACGGTAAATGAAGGCTCAACAAAAATTCCAACGTAGTATGACGTTTTACGAACGGCGGCAGAGAAATTTGCTGCGGTTGTTAATTTGCTGAGTAATAGGACACGGGCGAAGATTAAATTTAAAATTTCGAACTACAACGTTACTGACATTTTTTTTACAAAATGTATTTATTTTATGAGAACATCTTTAGCAGTCGCATTGATTTACAAGCCAACTATAAAATTTCAACATGGCCAAGATGTTACAATTAATTCATTATTTAAAGGGAATTCATGTTGACCTCATCCTAAATGTGTTTTTCTGTAGCAGTTGCAATGGAATGATTGAAATATTTACAAGCGATGAAGATGCGAAAATAGAACTGCGAATAAAAAAGATGGAGCCTCGACGCCTAGTTAACTCGAATGGGTCAGAATGAGGGTTAGACATCCAATCATTCGCATCAAGAGACGTCGCTCGAGGTCTCAAGGTCATGCTCGATCTTTCATTGGCTGCACCAGTTCGGCGTGTATTGAAGCATTACGAATGCTGACCTTAACTCGGTCGAACACAGTGAGAACGTCTCTCTTCCCACGCACCCCTTCTCTTCCGACCCCTTCTCTTCTTAATAGAACCTCCTCCGCCCTTTGACGCACCTTCGCAAACCTAATTAACCTGGTAGAGAGTGTGTGGTGTTGATTTACAAGATCTGCGGTTGGAATTCCTCACATATACATACGCGAAAAGTCAGACACGCATGAAAATATCAACGCGTGGAACTGACACGACTTGGAGCAAAAACAACAGAGGAGCGGTGGAACTTTGTGCAGAGTATGGATCCCCAAACTACGGCCTGCGGGCCATATCAGGCCCGTGCAGTGATTTATTCTTCAGATGTTGCATTAGATATTACTTATGAAATATAAACAGTATTATTCGAGAGCGTGGATGCAATATACTTTTAATAAAGGCGTATGAAGCATTAAACAATTAAAAAAATCTCTTTGAAATTTACACGCGACTCGATCAGTCTTTTAAAAAGTCGTATGTGGCCCGCACCGAGGCATGTAAGGTCTCATCTGGCCCTTAAAGTAAAGAGTTCGGTGGCCCCTAGTTTAAGGGACAAAAATTAAAGTAGTTTAGCCTTTTCCAGAGTCTTAGAAAGTTTCTATCCATCTGCGTTAGCACATCGGAGAGATAAGAGGATAGATACGAGTCAATTAACTAATGTTACTACGGTCAGAGATATCGCACGGCAAAACTCTTTACTTGTTTCAAGGGTAGTCGTTGAGAAAACACCATGGTTAATGGAGGGAAATCCTTTCGTCTAAGTTTGTCATCCGCTGTTTTAAGTCTTGGTACACAAAATTAATAATCATTATTCCTACCGCAGAATTATTAAGCAATTCTGCTATAATTGATCGAATTTTTAATATCCACAAACTTCGTCCTTATCGTTTATTTCATCAACATGTAAATCAAAGTTATTTTTCAAACGAATTTGGGTCTATAATTAAAATTTCGCTTTAGTTATGTCAAAGAATCGACGAAGCGATGTCTTTGCGAAGTTCTTTTATCCAGAAAGCTACTATTTATAGTATTTCCATAAAAATCATATTCTTTAGAAATCCATATTTTTTAATTTCATCAGAGTTTTATCTGCCAAAATATTTTTATTGGTTTGATGTTGTCAAGTTTTTAAAATATGCATATTTGCAAAATAAGCCAACATGATGTTTTTGGGACAATAAAAGCAGTTTTCGGCCACGTAGAAGCTTATGGGAACGCCTGCGCTTCAGTTACTGAAAATTTCCGAACATAATAACAGCCCCAAATTCTCCTCCCACTATAATAGACATTGAAATTTTTATGGGCGAGCATTCGAATTTTCGACTCGTAAGGCCAATTTCGTACTGAGATGTTTAAAAATAGATCATCGATTATTTCCTAATCGTTTTGTGCGTCACACAAGAAATGCAGAAATGAAATTAAAACAAAATACTCTAATTTTTACTTATAAATAAATATTTTAAAAGAAATTAAACGCACATTTCTAAAAATAAGCAATACTATTAAGAATGTTTAATAAAATACTGTTGTTGACTATCTGAAAAATGTTTGTATTTTAGCGCCGGTAATTTTTAGTCAATATTTTTTAAATAATGCGTATTATATTCGGAAATTTTCAGTCAACCGAAACGCTATAGTTTAGGGTTAAACGACTTTATAAGGATAGATAGTCGAAATGTCCTGACGCGTGTGTGAACGCCAGTCCGAGATTTATACCTTAGTATGAAATAAAACCAAACAACGCTTTAAATCGGCGCTCAAAAATGGCTGTTTGGTTAATAGCATCTTTCTTTAGAAGGAAACGACATTTCAACATTCTGGAATAGCGATTAATCGCAATTGAGATTCTTTCTCGAAGAATTAAACTGCAAATTAAAGTGGCGTAGATGTATATTTACAAATTAACCATCCCGTGAAATGAATACACCGTATTACATAATAAGCAGAATGAATTTCTTAGCGCGACCTTACTTTTACTCTTCTTATTGTTAGACATAACGCATTTTTCAAAGAGATACACGCGAGGCGAGTTCGCGGTGCACCGCAAACAATGGTTCTGCGTGCGCCAGCGAACTCGATCATCCTTTTATACAGCGAACCAGGAGCGAGTTTCCTTTCGAAGGACTTCCCAGACCCTCGCGGCATCGGAAATTCCACGAAGGGAGGGATATAAAAGGACGCGAACGAGCACGGCGGAATCACTTCGTCCCCAGCTGGCATAAACGCCGTCCCGCATCACCTTGACAATGGACTCGATCGGACGACGGCTTAAATTAGGAATATCAATTCACTCTGAATTTCTATTGTCGCGGAAATAAATGCTTTCCACCTGGTCCCTCTTCTTTTATGATCAGGGATGAAAAAGAAACGCCTTTTACGCCATCATCATCTGACGAGAGACGGGCTGAAGTTGATTTAATTTACGAACGAAGGAGTAAACCAAAACGACTTTCCAATCAGGTGTGCCTATTCCTAAGTTTTGCTGATATTTTCGGTGATCTCGAAAATATTGAACGATATTTACTGCTAATTTTAGTTTTAATCGGGAATGAAATCAAAACTAACAATAGCTTTATCTTACACACTTTTTCTTCCGCAAAGGAGCGTCGAATAAAAAAAAGCCGTTTTTAATATCCCTTCAAATAGGTGTCTTCTAGAGCGGTTTAATGTAAACCATGATAGGTCCTCTTAGCCGAAATAAGTTACACATATTCAAAGATATTTCGGCTCCGAAAATTTCTACCAACGAATTTCCTTTGGGTTGGCGTTTCGGCCAAAATAGATTCAGGACGTTTCAGCTAAGAAATTCAATTTGAGGACTCGTTTAGTGTCCGAAAGTTTGCTTAATAATCTCCATATTAAATTTTTCACCCAGCCTTATAATCATATGACAACTTAAAGATGAAATCGCATTGCGAAGGACTGCTTCATGCTGATGAAGATATTGCGAAACAATTCTATCAGCAAGTATGATAGAGCGATCAATTTACCTCTAAAAATAGTTTCTGTAATTCAATTTTGAACAAATTTGACCTAAATGTCTGCCCCACAAAAAGTTTTGCCGAAACTTCCTTAGCTTCCCTTTACCGTCACACATGGTTATTTTTTTTACGTTTAGGAAAAATAAAAACAGAAAAACAATTAAAAATAATTTTCCTTTGTATGAACGTGTTCGGATTTTTCCTTTCGATGAATATTGGAAGGGTACTCACATGGAATATTTCAACCTTATAGGTCAAGCGGGAATACATTAATCTTAGCGGACAGACATACATACCTTCTGCTACATATATATTATATATACCTTCGCTTGACCTTCTAATTTGAAATTTTGCATGTGGTTACCTTTCCGATATTCATCGAAAGGAAAAATCCGAAAATCCTAATTTTTTAAGGTTTAAGTAGGACAAAAAAATGTAATTATGGAAGGGTTGAAGGCGCTAATGAAAATTCGGAGAGAAATTTCGAAAATTGAACTGTAACGGCGGTTATTATTTATGAATATTTATTTCCTGTTCAGTGCATTTTGATTTAAAAATTACTATAAACATAAAATTGTGAATTTATTGATAATTACAAAATTTGTGATTTTACCGCGGGTTGAAAATTAAAGATTAACAGTTGACCGTTTCACTTACATTATGAACAAAATTGTGAATTGCTTGATAAGACATTTACAAAATTTGTACTTATAAACTTGTGACTTGAAACAAAAAACGCCTAAAAGACCAAAAACTTATCTTCAATCGATATACAAATTTGTTTTAACGCTAATATTCAATTTTTTAGCTGACATACTTTTACACTCACTATGGTCACTGTATACGCTAAAATTTGATATCATTTTGTTAGTATTTTTGAGCTGAAGTCGACGAGGCGTTTGTTTTTCTCCAAGCTCTCAGGGTTCGAATCTAGGTGCAATTTTTCCCTCGTTTGCGGGATTTGCTTGCGAAATAGTCTTGGAACATTCTCGAATATTTACCTTAGAATAAATTTTTTAATTGATACCTTACAGAGCATATATAAACCAGGGAGAGGAAAATATTGTTTTTTTAAATTTTCTCCTAAAAAAAGTTTTCACGCCAACCGATGTAGACAAAATACATAGCAACTATTGAAGGGAAATTTGAAACTCAAACGCAAATGAGTGCACTCGAACGGGAGGCGTGTGACGGCATGGTTCGCTTCTACATCTATTTCACCGGCGCCGTGCGTCTTCGTAATTCTCGATATCTTTACATATCCTCTAAAATTCATTTTTTCGCAATATAATGTGACATTTTGTCCTCTTTGCATTCTCTTAGACAACTTTTCTTTGCTCTATTAAAACTAAAAAATCATCACATCCTTTTACACTCGAAAAATTAGCATATCTAATCATAAAACTTTCTGGCATTTCATCCATTTCGGAATTTATTGGAATTAATTAGTCGTATTCAGCAAAAAATCTTCATTTTTTAACAAAAATTTCCAACAGGCGTAATTTTTTACTATTTATCTACTCCTTATAAAGAATAGCAAATTAGGTAACTTCAGTAGTAATAATAAGCTTTTGTAAGTACAGGAAGTCCCCGAGTTACCAACGGGTTACGTTCGAAAAGTTCGTTCGTAAGTCTTTTGTTCAGAACTCGGAACACAATTTCCCATAAACACAATAGTATAATTGGTGGTTAAGTCCCAACTCAAACAACTAAAGGTTATTTAACCCATAATTAAGTCTTTGTGATGAATAATAGTAGAAAACAAAACTTTTTTAATACAATTAAAAAAACAGAACACCAAAACAATCAAATTGAATAGAAATTTTTTTTTATTTACCTGAAAATCGATCTCTTTAAAATATGTCTAGAGGGCCTTCAATATATTGGTATATCAATGTAAGAAAGGATCGGAATTTGCGGTTAAAATTAATGTTTTAGATGCAATTACATACATTTCTCAGTCGTTCGTCAGTGTGCATAAGAAGCCTGTATCAAAAATTGTTTTAAAAACTTTGTTTTCGACGATGTTAATGAATGTGGCGATGCAGATAACGATTGTGAATATTGTGACATTCAAAATTTGATTGATGACATGTATTAAGTTGAGGGTACCAACGTAAGTGCAAAATATTTCGCAAATACTGATAAAAGTGTTTTCACAGAAATTGATGAAATTGACTTGAAAACTGTGGTAGAATCACAAAGCAATGAAATTGTTCCCAATTCAGAGGATGAACAGAATGAGGAAGATTGTGAAGAAATGGAAATGCAATAACAACGTCGAAGTTTTACACTATCGTGTAGCTTTAAAACATTCTGACAAAATGAAGGGTGAAAATGCTTTCTTTAACAAAATTATAGAAATAGGGTTTTCTTTTGCAATTTTAATCAAATCACAGAAAAAAGCAGCACAATTAAAATTAGATATTTTTCAAATAATTTTCTAGAATTTTTTAACATTGTTAAATATTTTCATTGGATTTTAATGTGTATTTGAAATGTTTTGCAACTGTATCAAATTTCACTGTTCTGATTATGAAAATTTGTAGCATTTTTAACAGAAGTTTTTTAATTTCCAATAAAATCAATATTGTCCAAGAATGCAATTTCAACTTGATGTTCTCACTTATTATATATATCAATTTTTGTTTTAATTTTAAAGCTTTTGTTTCCATTAAGACTTAGAAAAACTTCTATTTTCTAGTTTGATCTACCAAAAGAAAAGAGCTGCGTAAATTATTTTAACCTGTATAAGGCGAAAAACCTGCGAAAGACGGAATAATATGCCGGTCTCGTGAGGTTCCGCCTCTCGCAGTTTTTGCTGTATAAGGAAATCACAAAAGAAACCCAAATTTTTGTATTAAAATTTTAAAAAATTCGGGTATTAAAATTTTGCAATTCCTTCTTTCGTAAGTACGGATGTTCGTAAGTCGGGCGTTCATAACTTGGGAACTTCCTGTATTGGAACTACCTATATTTATCAAGAAGATATATTTTTAAATAATAAGTTTGGCTTAAAGAATAATATTCGCCAAAAATTAATTTTGGAATGACGAATAGTAGAATATTTTGAACAAATAAAAATAATTTGCGTGCCTAGTTTCGTCCGATCGATTCGCTTCAACGCCAGTGGATAAGCGTGATTTACAGGGAGAGATATTTTTCTTTGGTAGACCCGAGGGTCAGCGCCCGAAAGACATTAAATACGCACGCAACCAAGCATGCGAGGGGCAAATAATGATCTCCCGATTATTTTAATAACGTTTGTTGCGGGAATAAGAGGCACATAAGAAATTTAGGAATTTATTTTCCGTTATTATTCACTCTGCGGCGAAAAAGAATTATATAAAGCGTGACGGAATAACGAGGCCCCGAAGAAATTTCGATTTCAGTTTTTAAATTTTATGCTCACGAATGATTTACCTTTCTTTATCATCATCATCACTATGTTTTTAATGTCGAATCAGTCTTTCTCTATCGCGAGACTCAGTTTTCGTCTGTTCTGACAAAGAACGAATGTTTTTCTGAAGTCATTCAGTGACTGTGCATAGCAGTTGGTTGGAATTTTCAAATGAGGAAGAATTTAGAAACAGGATACTAATATTTTAGGCGAAGAAAAATATTATATAAAACAGAATCTTTAGTCTACCTCAAAAAAAAATTCGATTCAGTTCAAACATCTGCATAGAAAAACGAATGGGCTCGTCTATTCGATCGCCGAACACCCCAATTTATAAAGAACGCAATTGTGACTTGGTCCCATTTTAAAAATTCTCCAACGAAAACAAATCCCTACCAAAACAAAGAAAGCCCCTCCCTCGCCGCTTCTCTCGACTGCTTCGGTTTAACCCATTCTCTCGTCAGTGGGAATTCCCGAAGATGCCTTTGCTGCGTAGATACCTATTTAATACCCTCTCACATTTACCTCCTTTCCTTCTCCTCCTTCCTCCCATTTCTCTTTTTTCCAGCTTTCGTCCCGTCCTTCCCCCTCGCCTCATCTCTCTTCATCACTCTTCTCTCCTTTCCTCCCTCTAACCCGTCGACCCTTGCCTATTTTCCCTTCCAAAACCAATCATCCCCTGAGATCCTTATCCACGCATCACGTCCATTCGATTCTCCGTGTTGCTCTCATCTGCTCCCTCCGCTGCTCGACTTCAGTTTAATGATGGCTATTCGTGTCCACGTGGGCCCTTCTCCTAACCACTGCCTTCCTTCCTTTCTCCTCCACGCCCTCCCTCCTTTCTCCTCCTCTCCCTCCCTCCCTCTTTTCTCCTCCACGCCCTCACTTATTTCTCCTCCACGCCCTCCCTCTTTTCTCCTCCACGCCCTCACTTATTTCTCCTCCACGCCCTCCCTCCTTTCTCCTCCTCTCCCTCCCTCCTTTCTCCTCCTCTCCCTCTTTTCTCCTCCTCTCCCTCCCTGCTTTCTCCTGTCCACTGCCGCCGCGAAATCGAGTCGTCCAGTGACCGGGCCTCCTTTCTTTCTCCTCCTCCGTGTCGTTTTGCTATTTTCGCGATCGACACCTGCGATATCGCTTCCGTTTTCTGCTCTTAGCGTGACTCAATCTCCGAAGAGTACTTAACCAAAAAACGCCATATGATTGCGTGGCATAAAATGGCTTGCAGAATAAATAACGTCAATAAACGCCGCAAAATATTTATCGCAACTGGCGAAGCGTTGATTAATTTTAACGGAATCGCGAGGGAAGATTAAGGCACGGCGCTCTTTTCTTATCGGCGATGTGATTTGAATTACTTTCGCCAGGGGTCTCCTTCCTGCGTGGCGAGAACGGCGAACCAACAAGTGTCAAGGAACAAATTCTTTGTTTTTACCACCTACGAACAGAAAATATCGTTTGTATCTTTTCTGATGCATATAATGTTAAAACAAGTGAATGTAGAAATGCAGTGCAAATTTCCTGACGGGCTTTGTTCTTGTTTTAGAATTATTACATAAGACTACACCGAGATTCACGGTCTCGCAATAAAGCCAATAAATTCCCTTTAAAATAATTAGCATAAATGACATTTAATAATGTTCCCCATTAAAAATCTGCAGACTCATTGCCATGGCAGATGATATTTCCCATTGTTAAGAACAGTAATATTTCCACTCTCTTTTGTTTAAAAACAGTAATTCGCGCTCATTCGGTTGATTTGAATTGTTTAAAAAAAATATAAACCTCAGTTTTTCAACTATAGAAGCTTCCATGTCCGTTGCTAATATCATAATTTTTAAATAATTTAAAAATATAAATTTATAGTGCGATACACGGATTTCATGCTTTTCTTATGGGGTAGAAATAAAATGGTTCGGAAAAAGACGCCAATTGCACTCCACCAGCTAATTGGAGATTCACCAAATTTGCACTCATACGTATAGATCAAGAGTCGACAGCCTGCGGCTCCCGATAGCAACTCTCCCTGATAAAACCTACAAAAAAGAAATTGTCTTCGTAAATTATTTTAATAGAAATTGCAGAAACTTAAAAGGCATGGACGCATTACGTAGAATAAACGTTTGTTTTACAGAAATAACAGCAACAAGTAAAACAGCAAGGTTAAGGGGGGATGGCCTCCGGTAGATCCGTCAATGGTTGCGGCTTTTATTATGTTGCTTGTTATACATAATTTGAAAAGGTGGCTCTTCTTAGGAAAAAGGTTGCCGATCCCTGGTATAGACCAACCTATTTTGAAAATTTGGTTTCCCAAACTTGTAGGGTTCTAGAGATATTGCCCAAACAGACGGGCGGACGGACAGACAAACCGAATACACAAGCGAATACTTGGAGGAAAAACCTAAAAAAAACTACTATTAATTTGTAATAAATATATTATCATGCAGTCATACCTAGAATTAATTTCTGTATCGTAAAAAAATGTATCATCGCTCAGTTATAATGTGTTCCGTCGAAATATTTTTAACTCTTATTCTTACTCAGCTGATTATCGACTAAGGCAGTTTGCGATAAACAACCAACTCCAAC
The DNA here is from genome assembly GCA_036926305.1 of Uropetala carovei. Taxonomy (NCBI): domain Eukaryota; kingdom Metazoa; phylum Arthropoda; class Insecta; order Odonata; family Petaluridae; genus Uropetala; species Uropetala carovei. The sequence continues at coordinate 1,957,175 of JAXCHB010000172.1, read as the reverse complement.
GGTTAATGTTAAATTAAATGAATTTGACGAATAAATTCCGATTAAACAAATCCACCTCGGTCTCGAAAAATCAATCAACCGCAAACATTTAACGGGAGAAAAAACTTGCTTAAAAATAAATAAAGCTTTACAAAAATTCGAAAGGGTGGCCTTCGTATATTATAACAAGTTAGGAAAGTGTACAACGTATCAAAAATGGGCGCGTTTCGTTAGAAAGAAATGATATACCTGTACGTAAGGGAAATGACGTTTTAAAGTTCTTTTCTTCCTCATAAATAATCCATTTTCTTTCTATTTAAAAATAGTGCATGCACACGTAAGTAAATTAAACGTGTTTGTGAGATTGTTTATGTTAGCAACAATGAAGAAGTAACCATGCAAGAAAATTTGTTCAACTCGAATTAAGATTTTATCGATAACGGCTACTCCTACGATAAAACTGTATAGGAAAGGAAATACTCTTCTTTACTATAGTCGTTTCACCAGCTAAAGTCTCTTGGCCAGTTAGCAGCAGCCAATAGGAGACGGTTTGTTTGGGAAGGTAGTGAGGAGGAACCCAGTCTCACTCCTGCTCTCGAAGAGATCACATCGGGATGCGTTGCCATTAGAAATTGCGTAGTATATCAGCTGAAGGCGAAAATCCGCAAGAGCTGGCAACGCGCACCGGTATCTGCTGTCCCGCACGAAAGTTGAGAGGGGCGATGGAAGGGGAAACGTTCGTGATAGGCTACCTGCTCTAAGTAGGCCAAGAGACTTTAGCTGGTGTACCGATATAGTTCTATAACTTTTATTTGAAAAATATTTTGATATGAGTAATACTTTACGAGATATGACGAAAATTTAATTTTTTGTCTCCAGTAAAGTGGTACCCCTGATTGGCGTACGTGATTCATTTTTGTGATTTTCTTATTATGATTTATAATAAGTCCTTAATATCAAATTTCATGAAAATCCGTTCCGTAGAAGCCGAGAACGAACATGCGGACGGACGGACAAAAGGACAAACCGACGGTAATAGGCGCTCACGCTGGAAGCGAAACGCACCTAAAACTGACAGAAACTGATCAGCTTTATCAAGGATGAAAATAAAAGAGGACCTAGTATCACCATCCTTCCAATAATTCAAGTATAATAATTTATTATTTTTAATTACACAATTATACTAAATCAAAATGCTATTCAGTAAAAATATATCCACATGTTTACAATACTGACAAGGGGAGGCCATAACATTAATATTGAAATTCGTAAAACCCTTTTAGGAGGTGAAACTAGAACTAAAATATGAAACATATATCTCTCGGCGTTTACCAATGTGCCTTTGTTTAAAAGACATTAACAATTTAAAAATCAGGTTTAAGCATGGATGCATCATATACCAACAACATTAACAGTAATTGTAACGGGGGTGATGGTCCAATGTGTAGAGAGAATGACTAGTAATTAGATGGGCCAGGATTCTATCCAGGTTGTAAGCATTTTTTTTTCATAATCACAAATTATCTGAATATGTATTTTAATTAGTAAAATTGTGTTATTATTAAGTTTTTATTGTTTTTTTCGCGTATTTTTGTGATTAATTTTTTTTACTTTTTTCACGTACTTTTTGGTACTTGGTATTTTTGCATTTAGCACCATTATAACTTGCAATAACTATGATCAATTCCAATCAGAGTGTTACTCTTCTATTTCACTTACTTCTACAGGATTACAATATTTCGGATGATACAATTCAAAAAAACAAGGGAAACAAAGTTTCTTTACGCCTTGAACATTTTATAAATGCTGCTTTTTCACATTTGCATTTTTGTTTACGTAGGTTATTCGGAAAGCACCCCTGGTTGACATTTACAGATACATTCTTTGTGGAAATCAGCTTTGAAGAAAACCACGCATACATTAGCATGTCGTTAAAGACCGGAGCCCCCAACAGATAATGAATCAGGGAATGCATTTTAATAGCATCTTCTCTTTTATTTATTTGAAGATTTTCCTGTAAGAGATGTGTGGAATTTTGAAATCTCTTGATCAGTAATTTCACTTGGCGGTAGAAATAAACATCGCATGGCTGGCAATAAGGTATGCAGCGTGGTGGAATAATTTCCACTGTACATGTGCGTTTGCCTGTTTTATCAATGAAACGTGTGTTGAATGGTGTTGGATCTGTTTGTCACCCCCAAGAATCAGGAATCAGTAAAAATTCTATTTTGCCTACGTACGATTTAAGTATGTTCTCTACAAATAAACTGACGTGATCTTTTGATAATTTGCCCGACTTTGATGCAGTCACGTAGACATTTCCGCATTCTTGTTCCTGATGTTTCACCTGAACTGCTACTTTAGTGCCCAGGTTCCCTTTTGTCTCTTGCATACACAAAAATACTTTCGGAAGCAACTTTCCTGACGCAGTTATTGAGTGCTGGGCTGTGTAGGAGTGGGTTACTTTATTGAAATCGCAAATAAACACCTCCGTTGCCTTTTCTCCCTTGTGAGAAAGTGTGCGGTTGACATTTACTCTCTATTCACAGCCCATATGGTCGGTGTTAATAACAAAATCTGCATCACACTTTGCAATTAACTTCGATGTGTGACTTTGGAGTGCGGCTGCTACTTCTAACACTTCAGTTAACGAAAGGCAGTCTTTAGATTTTATGCACATCGTGGCTTTGCGTTGACGAATTCCGTATTGCTTTTTAAAATTCTTGACCCATCCAAAGGAGGCCTGAAAATTGAAGTCTTCGGATTTATGCTGAAGAGCTGCTGCAGTTGCCCATTCCTGAAGATTCCTTGTCGTCACGGGATTCTTCTCTTCTCGAGCTTCTGCAAAACGGTCATACGTCCATTTATTGATCATCTCGTATTTATCTAGATGATTTCCCCATCTCTCGACGTCCTTTTTCCACCGTACGAGGTCCAATTTGCTTTTAGAGTAGTTCCTCCATGCCTCTGCAGCGACCTCATATTCCACGTTGGATGCTCCCTCGCCATGGTTAAAATTTTAATTTTAAGATCCAAAAGCACAAGATCATATCTTCTTTTCTTGCTGTCTAGTTGGTAATCGCTTTCTTCATGGTCAGATGTATCAGATTGCGAACTCGAAGACATATTCTCTGGAGATGATTCCACGTAATTCCCATGATCAGTTTCCGTAAAGAAATACAATTCCTCCTCTTCTTCGAAATGATAATTCTCCAAAACTGCAACAATTGCCTCCGTCATTTTTTCGCCTAAAAGCAACGTTTTTTCGGTCATGTTTCCATTTGGAGTGTTTTCAATGATTTTTAATTTTTGCAAATTCCTTGTGCAGACTTGCAAGCCATTGGTGATGTCTTCCTTCTTATATGCTGGCATGATGACAGGAACACATTCGCTATCAGCAGCATCACTGTTTGTTGCAATTGAATGATTATTAGCAGCCATCATAATACTATGCTGTACTTTGCTTCACTTTGCTGATTGTGAATGCTTGTTTCCACCACGAATGCTGAATCCAAACTAATTCCTTTAAACTACCTGGGACTGCAAACGGATCTACTTTACTAGACTACCAACTCAACAACTTTACTATAATACCAACAGTATTTATTGATATAAATAGTAATTTGTTGTTATGCAGGCGGTAATTGTTTACAATAAATATGTCATAAATTTCGTATTAAAGAATTGATATTTTATTAAACAATCAAATAATGATTATAATATTCTAAATTATATTATTTATTTATAATTATAATGTTATAATTATATGTGGAGAATGCAAATAAATCAAGTACCAAAAAGTACGTGAAAAAAGTAAAAAAAAATAATCACAAAAATACGCGGAAAAAAATAAAAATACAATAAAAACTAAATAATAACACAATTTTACTAGTTAAAAAATACATATTCAGATTATTTATGGTTATGAAAAAAAATGCTGACAACCGGGATAGAACCCTGGCCCATCTAATTACTAGGCATTCACTCTACCCCAGCGGTTCTCAACCTTTTTGGAGCCGCGGACCCCCTGCATCAACTTTTCCGGAGCCGCGGACCCCCTACATCAACTTCTCTGGAGCCGCGGAACCCCATCCCATTAAAAGTTCAATAATGTTGTTTAAATGTAGTAAAAGCATAAGTTTCTTTTACATTTTACAGATTGTACATAATCTACAGGACATCACACTTTGCTGAATAGTAGTCCCACTCCTCCCCTGAAACACTAAAATTCCCCCCAGGTGGGGAATTCTCCCCTTGTTGAGAACCCCTGCTCTACACATTGGGCTATCACCCCTGTTACCATTATTGTTAATATTGTTGGTATATAATGCATCCATGCTTAAACCTGATTTTTAAATTGTTAATATCTTTTAAACAAAGGCCCATGGCAAAAACGCCGAGAGATATATTTCAGATTTTAGTTCTAGTTTCACCTCCAAAAAGGATTTCACGAATTTCAGTATTAATGTTATGGCCTCTCCTTGTGAGCTCTCAGCAATGGAATGAACAAGGCCATCATTCCACGATGCACTCTTACCCAAATGACATTTCATCTCACTTTGCAGGGGAGGTTAAATAGGAAACCTTCGTTTTTAATAATAAGATGAACTTTCCCTTTTAACAATCACATATTTACCATCGTAAATTTACCATAATGAAAGAAGTATTCGGCAAGAATACGTAAAGGGGATGTAATAATTCTTCCATGACTGACATCGAAGACCTCACACGAGTCAAGCGGATGTACATGTATTTATATTCTGTTCGCTCGCCTTTTCTCCGCCGATTTCTTCCAACTCGCCTCACTCATTCGCTCATCAGGGAATTCCAAACTATTATTTGCGATCGCGTAGTAACTCGCCCGTGTTTTGCTTAGCGCGTGTACTATGCGATAGATCCTTTAAGTTACGTAACGATTCACGCTTCATGGCATTCGGTAATTAAGGAGCACATTGGGACTCGTGAAAAGGGAATTTTTACTGAAATGAATAAACTTGAATTATTATTTATGTTATTATGGAGATACATATCAAGCACGAATAAGCAATTATTTCTAAACCGTTTAACAGTTTGTGCTCTATGGATATGCGATAGAAATATTGCGAGAGTCCGTATGTATTGCTTAGAATGATCAATTGGACAGCATATTTGATTGGAACTTCCCATTGGTAACGGCTTCCATCACATCCTTCTAAACAAGCCTTTACAACGACAAATGAAACTTGTTGCGTAACAGGAATTTTTCAGTTATGCTCCGGAAATAAATCTCGCATAAACTTAAGATTTTTTTCCTTACCCTGTAATTATTATAATTTATAATTCAACGATTATATAAACAGATTTTCACTCTACAGCAATTCGCCATTTCTAATAACGTCTCAAAATAAATCTCCAAAATATTAACAAAAGATGATTCCGTACATATGCATCAAAATTTCAGATAAGATAGTTTAGCAAAGAAATATTTTGCATTGGTTGCTGAAACTTTTGCTTTAAATAGTGGATTCTTGAGTCGGTATTTTCGATAAAATCGTCCAATAGTTATAAACATCATGGAAAACATATTGTTAAGGAGGCGATAGAAAACATCGTTTGATTGGCATGTTTAGGATATTCTAGTTAAGAGTCCGCTATGAAATTGCAGAGAGAGGTATCCTAGCGTCCGCTTTTGTTTGATAAGAGACGGGCACCCGGCCACCCCTTCCGGCAGCGCCCCCAGCCAGTTAAGTGGGCGCACGTCCGAAAGGTCCACGGCGAAAAACTCCGGGGTTTCCCCGGGAGAAGATGAAGATGGAGATGAATGGAATAGATCGGCATGATGGTACAATTCGCGGAATCGATGAGGAAAGTAGGTCCTATCTCCGCACTTATAGCGATCTTAAAAACGAAACTCGAATCTCTCTCGCATCCCGTTTTCCACGATGAAGCGAGTGGGAAGGAGAACATCCGCGATTCTTGCGCCTCCTTTTATAATAATCTTTCACCAGCCAACATCACGAAGAGATGTTCCCAGTAATCGCTCTCCCATGGTTACCTGGAACGCGTGGATCCCTTTCCCCCATCCTACTCATACCTCGTCCTCCCCCTTCCCCCGTCCTACTCCTACCTCACCCTCCCCTTTCCCCCATCATTCCCCCCTCTACACGGGTTACGATCCGCCTCCCTCCTCTCCACCCTCTTCTACGGCAGGGCGACCCTGACCTCCGACTGAGCCTGCCTCTCAAGCGCCCCCCTCCCCTTTAGCACACTTCCGAACGTTCGAGAGCCCCCCCCCCCCCCCCCCACTCTTCCTCTCCCTCATCCCTCTCTTGCACCCAAACCGAACCAACTCCGTGTCGAGAGTTGAGGTTCCCTTTCGAGGAACTCCATGGCCATTCGAGGCAATTGCTGTCAACGTCCATCGAAGAATCGTGCTCTTCGAGACACAACCTGAAGACCTTAAACCAAGAAAGCGTGAAAATACTGTGGAAGTCAATTGATTTATGGGAAGTTATTTCGGGACCAAATGTGCTTGAAACTCGATTACTTCATTTCAACGCGAAAAGATGATTAAGACCCATGTGAGGAATTAATATTTTTGTCGAGAAGAAACCGCCGCCACGCGAAGAAAGTCTATAATATAAAAATAGATGTTTTCAAACGAATTTTATGTTTTAGAACTAGGTAAATTAAATGAATCGTCGCCAGGCGAGGCAATGTGGATGAAGTTAACAAATACGAGATAATATTTAAAATGATATATCCAAGCGGTAACTTTTTGCAGGAGCTAAAATTAGGTAATTAGATAACTCATACGTATCGATTTGAAAATAATGGAGTATTTGCCAAACACCCAAACAGCAAACCTTTAAAATTCTCAATTCATGGTAAATGTGTGTTAGCTAAATTTAACAAAACATCGTAGTTGCCTGTCTATGCCCATACATATCGGCATTTAGTCTCAACTTCAATTTTATTCCTAATGCATCAAAATAAAGGGGCATTTATTAAAGATAGAAGTAAATGTCCCTATTTCGACTGCAAAACTGGTCTCCCAAGAAACAAAAGTTTTATCTCTTCCCAATAGAAAGTCATCCGAATAAACGCGATGTGGAAGACGTTACGATTGAATACTCAAAAAGTTGACTCCCTGGAAGGTCCTGAATCCAATAACCCAATTCTCATTATTGCATTATTATTCGTGTAGTGAGAATTCGCGATTCATTAACCCAGAGTAAAAGTTATTTTCCTAATAAAAAATGCCGAAAACGGAAAAGTACTGAGAGATTTATTTTCATAATAAATTCTGCTTGTCACAAATGTGGCTTGTGTCTGAAATTGGTGTGGGCCACATGAGATCTACAGATGACGGAATAAAATTTACAAAGCATTCCGTCACTAAAGAAAGCCCCGGTATTCTTTATTTTCCGAGTTTCAATGCTACCGTGATAAAATACGCTCGTCTCTTCTTAGGAAACATGGAAAATCCAATTCCTGCGAAAATGTAAATCCTTTCTACTGCGAGGTGAGCAGAATCAATCACCTTGATATCTCACATCTAGTGACAGATGCAACAGAATTCACGCGCCGATCGTCCTTGGCGGTTTCCGTGTAAGGGTTTTCGATGGACAAACTAAATTGCCTCGGCTGAACAAAATGAACTTTCCAATCTTACCAAAGGCATGGCAGTTCTTCTTGAATGTTCGTAGATGATGAACAAATGCAAGCGCTAACTAGAAGTAATTCATGGGGTTATATATTCATCATACTCCTGTTTTATAAAGATTCCTTTTTTAAATTTATCGAGCGTGTAATTGATTTCTTTTTACAACAGAGATGGTTATAAAAAATGAAAATGCTATAAAAAGATATTAATCACATTTCCCTTTTTTAACAAATGTCTAAATTAATCTTTTTTCTTTCTGATAGGTAAATTTGAGAAACATATTTAAGTAATCATTATTGCGTTAAATCCTTTAATCACAGTCCAAAATTAGTTAAAGTCAATAAATGGGCTTACAACACTTGTGCGAACGAGGACAATACGTCAATGACTTATAGGTAAAAAATAAAAAGCAAAGCTCGTCAAGAAACGATCAACAAATAATAATTAACATAATAAAACTTAAGTCTTGATTTCTTCTTGCTCAGCATAAATGTTTCACTTTTAAAGTAGGTCTCAATTTTAGATTCAGCGCAATGAAGTATTTCATTATTTTTATTGCATTGTGTATATATATAAAAATTTTCAAAAATTTCTTTAAGAAAAGACATCGAATCGCTCGAATGGAAAGTATTCCTCCCACTCCTGAATCACTTCTCTGAAATGAGGCCGAGCGATGCAAACAAATTCGATCGCGTGGTTGAAACGTATCGTAGAAGCGAGTTGAAAGATCCTTGACCCGATCTTCGCGAGAAACACTGGGATCCGATTCCGAGAGATCGCTGTTCCTTCTCGGTAACCCAACGTTGGAATGCCACATCCTTCTCTATCCTTCTCCCTCCTCACCTCGTGCTCGAATCCTCTCTCTAAGCTCATCTCTCTCACCCATGCTTTTTTCTCTCTTTTTCCTCTTCATCATCCCAATTTTTTCCCAGCTTCTCTCACTCCTTCTCATCTTCGTTTAAATAGTGAGCCAGAACATCTTTTCCCATCGCATTTGCCGTACCCTATAACCATATGCTGCAGCTTAAGGACACGCGGTTTCTTCGCAAAGTTTTCTTGGAAAATAGGGTTTAATTGGAATTATCGACAGGACAAAAACCAAGAAGAGAAAATCGAAGAAGGACCGAAGGACATTTTGATGCATTCTCGCGTTCACTTTTACGTAGATATCATCGGGTTTATGCTTCAAAACAAAAAGGCAGTCAAGGTTTCTGCGTGAAAGCAAATGCTATACTTCGCGCTCGTTAACCTCCCTCTGTAACAACAGCTCCGTGACTCTCTCGGAGGGAATGAATAAAGGCAAAAAACAAAGAAATAGTCGATATCAATATTTATCAATCGTTAAATCGAAGATTAATGTTCTTTCGAAATATTTTAATGAAAGCACAAATTCGAGTTACACTGATTCTGATTTAATATAAAATACTTGATAAATATATTTAATGGTTGGTTGGTGATGACCTTAATAATCTTCTTTAGAGTCAAAATCAACATTTTTTTTCTTTTAACAAACAGTGATTTTTTGTTTTATTATCTTCTAATTTCATCTTTGTATCTGAACTCGGGAGTAACGAGACTTAGGGCACGCTGCATATATGCAATATGTAATAAAAATGTAATGCAATCGAAACAGGTAAATTACGTAAAAATAATTCAGCATGAAATTCAAATAATAATGGTAATATACTCGGAAGATTGCTTATAATCATCGCCTTATACTTCAAATAGAATATTTTCAGTAATGTATATTGCCGGGGAACAATTTTTCAGACAATAAGTAAAATACGAGAAAAAAGTCAGTTGTTTTTAACCTTACGGTTCATCTTTCGGGTGATAAACGACTCGATAAATCACTTTTTCATTTACGAGGAATATTATAACAATGGCAGATGGTGTCATAACTTATCGTTCAATAAAAAAGACGAAAAAATTAAGTAGCATAAATCTCCAAGTCCTATAAATAAATAAAAATAATTTCTAATACGTGATAAATTTGACAAGCGGATTTAAGATAAGCTACGAACCATTAAATTTCGAATTATAAGCCATTTCAATTTAATTGACTCGATAAAATGATTCGAATAACGAATAGAAGTGAAAAATGAATTTGAAAAATTAATATGGTCATTAAATTTCATCACAAAAATATGTAGTAGGAGTAAATAATAAATAAATGTAGCTGTACGCTATTCAAGTTTATACACACGAATGCGCCAATCATCGAAGAAAATAAGTAGTTTCTTTAGAAATAGAGATCACCGATACTCAAAACTCAGCCGCTAACGATTCCTATCGCCGAATGCGATTTATGACATTTTTGATAATATGTCCATTAATTAAAGAATACCTTTCGCGCTACACCGTGACTCAGAAAACGAGGTTTAAAACGGTCAAACTGCCGCAGTCCTTGGACGTAGCCAGGTATCCAAGAAAGAAATAAATCCTCAAAAAATAGAAAAACAGGTGGTCTATCAACAAGTGGAGTTTTCTTAAGTGTGTTGTTCTTTGACGTCATATGAGCAGGCAGCCTTCGGCCTCTCTTTTCCAAATATAAGGGGAGGTGGGTGGCAATATTTGGAAGAAGGCGGTGGAGGGGAGGAAGAATAATGGGGAGGAAGAGAAGATAAGGAAGGAGGTGGAAGGAAGGAAGAGGAAGGGGTGAATGGGAACTAATAGGAAGGAGAAGGCCCTTTCGCACGCAAAGGACGTAAAAAGAAAGCCGAAGCCGTAAAAGAAAATGGAATGCATAAAGTTCACTCGGATATTTAAACGCTGAAGTGACGCAGTTCTGTCCGACATTAAAATTTTATGAATTCTTGGGAAAAAACAGACAGCTTAAGAGTAATTCCTGCTGCAAAAATGGCAGAAATCTTCCTTTTGTGAGAACTGATCAAAAGATTGATCGGTTCCTTTGAACGATCGAAAATTTTTTTAAAATGCTGGCAGATAAAGAGCCGCACTCGTACACAAGCGCAGCTGCATACAAAATATATATGCCATTTTTACTCGCATATAAACCGACTTTGCATATAGGCCATAACCTTGCTTTTCGAGACTGAATCAAGGGTATAAAACTCCCGAACATCGCGATTGGGTAAAAAATTCTGCGAACATAAAAAGGCTAATTAAGTGCCATTAACATAAATTGTCCATTTTAAGTTGATCCTTGAAAGAAGAAAAGCCCAATAATCTGCTCATTTGAGCTTAGAGCAGTGTTTCTCCCAATGCACTCACTGGGTTTACAAAATAATAAGAATAGTCATGAGGAATATTTCCACCAAGGAAACAGGATGCTATCGGTTCCCTCTTGCTTTAAATACTGGTACATTTAAAAAGATAACCATAGGAGTCATTTCATCCTTGATAATTATCTTTTGTTTTATTTTATTGGAGTTTATTATATTTTATTTGTATTAATATATTGAAATTGTTATATTTTGCTTTTACCGAAGCGTTTACGATCTATAAATGTACTGAAATAGGTTTCATTCTATTCCTGTTTGTAAGGAAATTTCATGATGAGATTAACTATTTATATTACTTAATCGAAAAAATGGTAGAGCGCTCCATTTTACTTAAACGTGCCGTAATCACGATTTTAAGTTGAGCATCCTCGCAATCCGTGCACCAGTGCGGTGAACCGCTGGTTAAGAGGTTCCCCTCCTAGTTACCCCCTCCCCTCCCCCCACTTTCTCTACAGTCCAATTTTGAACTATTACCTTTTCGTAATTAAATCGACGTCGTTATTTATCACTATTGTTTTTAACAAGTAATTTTTACGTAAAGGTAGAACAAATGGATATATTGCTGTTAGATAGATTAATTTATCGAAGTGAAGGTAAGTAAAAATTTATATTTATAAAAATGTATTCTGTAAAATTGTTGATCAAGTTTTGTACGTAAAACTATAAATCATTTTTCTTTCCAGATACAAAATTTATACACACGTTTAAATAATACGGTAACACACTGATGGGCATACTTATGCATGGGAATACATTTCTTTAATTTTGGTGAATATTTTGCAATTTGTTCTCGCAGGCCGTCTCCTCTCTCCTACTCTCATGCTATAAATTTTCCAACCTGACGAAATTCTCCTCAGCTCCTAGGTCGCTTTTCTTCCATTACAACTACATGGTAAATTGGAATAGTTGATAATGCTAATTCCTCACATTAATGCGGTAAACCGGTGGCTAGAGTATGTTTGTGTTTGTCATGCTGGGTAAGATCTAAGAATGGACCACATGGTTCACTCGCCAGTTAAATAAAGGCGGATTATTGTTATTACTATAAAGTCTTTCAACTTGACATTTTTCTTAGTTACGTGGTCGCTTTTCTTCCAATTGGTAAATTCTTACTACAAATTAATTGCAAGCGTAGCTGCAGCGGGCATGCTAGTACATACGTACATGTATTTTATAGGTATAGGCTCCTGGTCCCTATGGGAGGCGCAACCCCGTCTGACGGTTAGTTTCACTAGCACGTTATTTTCACTTTAATGTATGGTGAATTTCATAAATAATTGATATATAATATACCTTTTGATTTCATTTGCGCTCCTTAGGCATTTGTTTCAAACCTGACTTCTTACTCAATCATCCTACTCTATCTAGTCTCAACGCGTACTATTAGCTTTCGCTAATTTCCAATTAGAAGTCTGATAGAGTTTTGCGTCTGAAAATTTTCACGGGTAATTAAATCGAGAAGGTCAACAAACCGCTAAGGGAATTTTAAGGAACGATGCTTCTCCTTTCATAACTGAAGAATAGACATTTGAATAATTAGAAGACCTTGACCTCGCAAAACTGTCGGTTCTGAAACGTAAATTTAAAATGTCGGATATGACCCGTCAAAATTAGACAATACCTCGCAATAATTTCATTATAAATATCAATATGTTTTCCACGCAAAAACTGTTCCAGCGATTAAAACCAATTTTGAGGTTCGGTCACGGGGTTCCATGCCCTATCCACAAATTGAGATTTATCAGATACGGAAGCTAAGATCCACTCCCAAGTTCAGGAAAGACAACTGCTTATAACTCAGAATCAGTCAAATAAAACGCCCTGTAGTCGTAAATTTTTCGTGGCCTTCGGTTGATTAACCACACTGCAGTGCACTGGAGGGAAAGTTTCCAGACGCTGGCAATTTATGTAACTAAGTAGCTTCGACATCTCCTGAAATGTCTTCCACACGTGTCCTTATTGCAATCCCTGAATGTATGTTACTTTCGTCATAATAAAGATTTCATTGCACATCTGTATGAAGAGCGGGATTATTCACAAGTTATTTTTCTTATACGCTTCGTAAAACAATAGTTCCCTTCTTGCGCCCCACAGTGGGCTGGCGACCCTGTTTCGGCGCTCAAAAGTCCTCACGGATTTCTTGTGCGTTAAATGAAAAAAAGTTTCAAACAAAAGTTGTTGCTTTCGTTAACAGAAACATGTCTGGTCCATTATACATAATCTGGAGGGGTTTTTGATCACGTGACCCACTGTATCAGGAAAACCATTGGTCGGATGGAAAATCTGTTTGTGCGATTGGTTTCTACTATGAGGGATAAGCCATAACCATAGTTATTTTTCATGCTGAAAAGATAATTTTATTGTTCATCGTCACTGTCATATGTAAAATCAATATCATGTGAATCATGGTGGGGTTCTTGGAGAAGCTGTAAGACTCCACGAGGGGGACTTGTGCTTTTCTTCTTCGGCAGCTTCCGGAGCGACGTGATCACTGAGTCTGACCATATTAATAACATGTGGAGCAGGTCTTCATTACAGGATATCCTTGAGCACTTTCTCGAGTTAAATTCCCTATAATGCTTGCAGTCTTTATTTCGGCTCTCCTGAGCATCTTCGGCAAACATTCCGATAGGAAGAGGAGCTGCTCTTATGGTATCTGCCCAATGTAGTAGGATCTTGTGCAGGGTGGGAGTCATAGGGTACCAAATATAGAGAGAGATATAATCTTTTGCCGTCTGAAAGGTGTATTTCTTGAACGCTTCTGTATTAACTTCATATCCGCTTGACAGTGCGTGCAGAATGACAGAGAATCGAGTAATCAGCGCTTCGTCAAGGCCGGTGATGTTTGCTGTGAGGGTAGGGTTTTCAAAAAAGCGACGCGCAGTATTCCCATCATTTGAAGAACCGGTTCCCTGCTTAGGCATATCGATAACTAAACCTAACTCATCTCGAAATCTATTCTGAATTTCTTCTTTCCTCTTCTTTACGCTATCTTTGGCCTCATCGCCCTTTGCCTGTGATCAGCGTCTATTACAGGTATCAAAGAGTCCCTTATTTCTCGATGTGATGCCATTCTTCGATCTTTATCTTGTGGGTACGCAGTGGATGTTTAGGCTTTCCATGAGTACGCTGTAGCAACAGCAAGACTTTATGTAAAAGAATACTCGTGGTATCCGATGCCTCCATCTGTTCGCAAAGTTCTCATACACGGCTCAGAAGTAATTGCTGTGTCCCTTCTTCCTATCGGGATGCTGAGCGAGGAATAGCAGGAGGCACGCAATAAAGATTTTAGACAGTACAGAGAGGGTCACCGCAGGATGACGTCCAGGGAAGCTACAAATGAGGATCTCCTGCATATTATGCTCACCTCATCGGATCCAGTTATATCGTCTCACAGAAAACTTCCTCCGAAAAAGAGTGGAAGTCTTAGCGCTGAAGTAATTAGCCTTTTAGCCGAAATGCATGACTCCCCATTAGATGATGACAATAGCGATAGTGATGAATAAAACAAATTGACTTGTAAGGTAGAACATTATTTTATCACCCTGTCGTTCGTGTATTACTAATGCACCAGAATAAATTTTGTTGAATCACGATATCGTTTTCTCTTTGTATTAAGAAACCCTTCATTCCTTATGAAAGAAATCGCATTCAAACTTCCCATTTGCAGTTGGAATGAAGTCAACTAGTAGCATAAATACGTTGAAAAGCTGTATAATGAAATATAGGCAAACTATCCACTCAACAAACGCGAACATTAGCAAAATGCGCGACTCTTACGTTTCGGCCAGTTCTTCGGGTGCTTGGTCCTGTAGAGAGTTACGACACTGGCCACAAGAAGTCGCCCCTGAGTCTTAAAACCGCAAGAAATGACCTCGGCTTCCCCAAAAACCCATTCATACACAAAATCAGGCCGATCAGATTGAATACTGAGTTTTGGCGAGCAAAGCAGGGCTTTGGTCCCACTGTGCGCCGCGTCAGGAGCAAGTGGAAACTTGCACACTCGCACGATTCAGTACTCTTACTTCCCAGTCCGGCGTACGGTATCGGTGACTTACTATATATGTTACTAACAATCGGAAATCTAAAAGAGGGCCAAACCCCCATGCGTCCCAACATGGGAGTCCGAAATGTGCAAAAACGCGTTCATAGCTTTCGTTACATCTCGCTTGTAACTGGTGGATTTTTCGAGAATAGGCAGCTAAAGGCAGCTGAATTTTGTACAGAAATGCAGTATATGGTTCATATTAATTGGTACATACCATGACAACACGGTTGTAGATGGTTGTTTTTTTGTATGTCCAAGTAAACATTAAATTTTGAGATTTATGACATCTGTGTGCACCTTGAGCAGGTTTGCAACAACTAAACGGCAGGGGTTCAAATCGGAGGTTCATACAACTACATTAAGGGCTATTGTAGAGAATAACATGAATAGAAATGACCCAAAACACCGGTCAGTCGCTAAAAATGACATATGCATAATACACTGGAATTCAGCTGTGACACATTTCACCCAGATACACGAACTTCCCAAGCTCAGCCCGAGAATAATACGATCCACTGGGCAAAAAAATGCCCGATTTCTGATGAACAGATCTCTTATCTTCACTTTTACACCATTTTGAGTTACTTTGGTTGAAGTTGGTTAAATCGACTTTTGAGCGCCGAAACAGGGTCGCCAGCCCACTGTGCGCCCGTTCGTTCACATTGCGTTCTGACATTGTCATTTGAAGTATGAAGTATGTATGAAATGGTTGTCTTTGCGCACAACTCTCTCTGCACCGTCGATGAAAACTTTGCAATTTCAAATAATGAGGCAAACTAGCCTTATTGATCTTCCATCTCGAGATCAAGAATGGACAAGTGCTCTTTGTTTTAATTTGTAGTGCTGCTCAATGTAATAACTATTATGGCGCAAAGGAGTGCCGCCACGCCCGGGCACCAAGTCTAAAGGGGCCCTGGCACAATACAACCATGCAATGTTGGTTAAGATACAATTATTATGTGATGAAAGACTGTTATAATTCGTATTCACGAATAATAAATTCTTAAATTACGATTCCTTATTGGCTCTAATTAAAAAACCCAATATTGTCGCAAATAAAACAAAGCTTCAGAGTTAACCTCTAATTTCCTTCCCTCAGATCTGAAGAAAATAATACAGTTTGCTTGAAAAAAGGCCAGAAAATGTCAGCTATAATTTTGAAAGCAAGAAGAATTTTGTTCCATTTTTTTTCTTAGCTTCGTTTACAACATGAGCGCCTATTAGCTTCGTTCTGTCTGCCCGTACGTATACTCGTTCTCGGCTTCTAACGAACGGATTTTTCACTGGATTTTAATTACTCGCCACCGAAAATTTAACCTTCTCCTAAAGTGAGCGAAATTTCCTATACAGAAATTCATCAAAAATAAATATCGTTTCATCCATAACTTTTTAAAGCAAAAGCAAACAAACGAGCTGAAGAGGTAAATAATTCTATAGTTCAAATAGATAAAAATAGCAATAAGTTGAGAACAAAAAATCGGTAACTGAATATATAACGACAGTAAAACATACTATTACTCAAGCAGTAAAGCAGTAAAATTGAATGTTTCTATCGTAACGCAAGAATGCTTTTATTTTCAGAAATTCTCCTAAAAATACCTTGGCATAAACTGCTACTTTTTAATCTAATTATTAAGTTTTTATAAAAATACGGATTATACAGTTTTCACTAACAAAATTACTGCAAAATAATGAAAATTTAATAAAAATTAGTAATAAGGGAATTAATTTTCAGTGAGACAATAACATAGTGATGCTCTAATATAATAAAATTATAATTTTTGTCTGTTTTCTTATGTTTCGGCTGAAATAAAGTTTGGTTTTGGTAAAAGCAGTGGAGCAAGATATTTCATCAGATTGGTGGGAATCATATTATAAAATACAATGACACATTAATAATATTGTTATATGTTTCGTTAACTGGAATATCATTAATACATAAACGGGATGATTATACTGAAAGATATTGGCGTTGACTGGATAGACTAATGAGGAATTTTTGCGTGAATCATAAGATAATAGTCAGAATAGAGCAATATAATAAAATAAAAGTGGAAAGAGTAGTAAAAGAAGTATGTCATGTGTCAACGTATATAAAGAAAGACTGATGCAAGAAGAATTACGAGACAGGTGATGAAAAAATGGAGGACGAAATATTACGTCAGTGAAATATACGGATTGTCAAGTAATCCTGAGAAAAAAGGAAAAGGAACTCCATAAAATCATTATTGGACGGTAGATAATCGGAAGAAAGTATGGAATGTAAATAAATATTTTAAAATCTAAAGTTATCATAATATCGGGAAAAGAAGAGTTGAAGGATTGGTGGAAAGTCCCTAGAAGAGGTTGAGCAGGGTAAATACCGTGGAAGCATCACACAAAGAGATACAAAATGCACAAACGAAAGAAGGATTATAATTACGAAAGCGAAAACCACCTTCAGCAGAAATAAACATGTTAACAAGTAAAATAAACGAAGAGCTAAGGAAGGAGTCGGTAATATGCTACCAGCGGAGTATCGCTTTTTATGGAGCGAAAACGTGGACGCTTAGAAGAAATGCTATAATACAACTTACATGTATAATACTTGGAAATAACAGACAAATGGAGTAAAAATGAGAAAAGCCTGAGAATGGGTGAGAGAATCGCTTGATTAGACAAATTATGAGAAAAGGGTAGGCGAACTGGATGAGGCATTTTTCTGAGGATAAACGCCATGATTCAATAAGTGATTGATGGAAAAATCAAAGGTTTCAGCTGACTTGGATGGCGACGACTTGAAAAGTAATATTGAAATGAAGGTTGAGGGCTCATACCTAGATAAGAGGCTTTGACGGTAGAGTTGTTGTATAAAGCCAATGTGAAGAAAAAGTGTAAGAATTGCTCACGTACCAGGCAAAATGTAGATGTAACTACGGTTTTTGGGCCCCCACGCAAGTCAAATTTCTATATATATTTATTTATTTTTATATAGTTATATAAAAATATATGAAATTATTATACCGTTTTGATTTGTATCGATTTTTTTACGTTTTAATTCCAAAAATACATTGAGACTTCTATAATTCTAACATTATAAGGACAGGACAAAACAACTCCAAACACTTGAGATGGGTATTGTCATCTTAATTTCGAGCGATAAAATCTTTCATTCCAATAAGGATATTACTACCTCGAATACCTTACGGCAGTATTTTTTTGGGCCCAAAATATCTTGGGGCCCCCACGCACTACGTGGGCCTGCGCCCCCCAAGTTACGCGCCTGAATGTAGAATAAAATTATTTCATTTTCAACGGATCGTTCTACTAATACAGTGGTTCTCAACTCATGGTCCATGGACCACTGGTGGTCCATGGTGACTTTTTCGGTGGTCCACACAAATATTCTCCAAAGTCACATAGCGTGAGCAGGCGTCTAAACGACACGGCTGTTTTACACCGTGTTCACAAGCACACAGCGTGTCATCCATAACATCATCAGTGTTCTTATTACGAACTTTGCATTAAGAGTTTTTGCGAGTGTTACAGGAACAAATTTGGTTGTTTAACCCCGCTTTAACTGTTAACACGAAGTTCATATTAATGCCGCTGGGATACGACCGCCTTGTGTTGCCGGTAACTTCTGTCTGGCTCCGATCGCCACTGTAGCTCCCGTCGTCATGCTGAGTGGTTGTCGTGTCACCACTCTGTGGTAAATGTGCTGTTGTTCGTTTAAAATTTCTGTTGTAAAATGTAAGTTTGAACACAATTTTCAACTTTATGTTCTTTAGTTTATTACACACTTTTCTATTTTATTTGTGCCTTTTTTGCATGGAAAAATTTTTATATTTACATCTGTTGAATTTATCAGATTGGCGTGAAAGTTATTGACGTTTCTAAGTTAAACGGTTTACTTCCAAAATTATTTGGCTACTTTAGCACTCATATCGCAGGTTAATAAAATATTATTATCTGTTAAAAAAGTATACCTAAAATGTTTTTACTCAACCAAATACAAGAGATAAAAACTAACCGCCATAGTTTATTTTTTCGTAGCCCATGCAGTGCGAGTTAGATAGAAATTATATTGTAATTCCAATTTTTGCCACCGGACAACTATATGAGTACTACATATTTTGGGATATCTATATGAGTGATTTATAATGACTTTACATCTCCCAAAATAAATTTCCCGTTTGAAAAATCAAAATTTTGTACAAAATAAAGTTATGCGCACTTATTCGATCGGTTTGGAACAGGCAACTTAATTGGGAAATTTCTCTCTTTTTATTATTGTCATTTGCAATCACATACGACACAAAACTAACAAATTTCGTTGCACCCCACAGATCTGACATAATGGTAACAACAGGAAGGAATGTAAAGCGCAAGTATTTGAAGGACTACCTCAAATTTGGCTTCACTTCTCAAGAAAAAGGAGGCGTGGATTTGCCACAATGTGTTATTTGTTTCAAGGTCTTGGGGAATGACTCAATGAAGCCGACTAAGCTGAAACTCCATCTCGAAAAGTGTCATCCAAACTTGTTGTAAAAGGATGAAGATTATTTTCAACGGCGGTTATCAGGCCTGAAACGACAGCGCCTCGATTCAACAGGTGCATTCTACAAAAATACAAACAATGCAGTCACCGCTTCCTACATTGTTGCATACAAAGTTGCACAGGCAAAAAAGTCTCATACCATGGTAGAGCAACTTGTGCTTACCTGTGCAAAAGAGATGGTGCCGCTTGTTCTTGGCGAGGATGCAGCAAGAAAGTTGAATGATATATCTGCCTCTAACGACACAATATCGACACGGATAAATGAGATATCACAGGACATCAATGAACAAGTTGTGGATGAAATGTCTCCATTATTAGCCATACAATTGGGTGAATCAACCGACGTCGCATTGTGCCCTCAGCTATTGGTATTTGCACGATATATGGCTGAGGGAGACTTCAAAGGTGAGTTTATTTTTTGTAAGACTCTTGATACCACCACAAAGGCTCAATGTGATGGAAATCGTTAAGAATTTATTTGAAGTGTATGGTCTGGATTGGGCAAATCTTGTGGGTGTCACCACTGATGGTGCACCTGCCATGCTGGGCTTAAGATCTGGCTTCCAAACGTTGGTAAAACAGTGCACCCCAATGGCAACCGTAGTTCATTGCTACATTCATAGGGAAGTTTTGGCGTCAAAAACATTACCTGATCAACTCAACACTTTTCAAAGGGTTGGTGAAAGTGGTAGATTACATCAAATCATTGGCTCTAAACACCAGGCTCTTCAAAAGATTTTGCCAGACATTGGTTCTGACTTTGATATGTTGCTGTTCTCCACTTCTGTATGGTGGCTGTTAGCAGGGAACGTACTTAACAGACTTTTTCAATTAAGAGAGGAGTTGGATTTTTTTCTGCAGGCTCAAGGGAAAGAGGAATTCCAAAATGTGCTGACCCAATCAAATTTAGAATTTGCGTATCTTGTCGATATGTTTGTAATCTTGAACAAACCGAATTTTCAGCTACAAGGGAAAGGTTCAAATCTGTTCTCTCACCAAAGCATCATCAAGGCATTTCTTGACAAACTGGAACTTTGGATCGTAAGAGTCAAAGGCAATAATTTGATTCAATTTCCAAATTTGGATGCCATGTTCGGGGAAGAGGAAGCCATTCGGACGCAAATTCTTGATCATTTACGGAAACTGCAAGACGAATTCCAACGATATTTTCCGGAGGTGGAGAAGACAAAGGATGAATTATCTTTCATGAGGAATCCATTCATAGCAGATATTAATAGTGTTCCAGAGGATCTGCAGGAGGAATTCTTGGATCTGAAAAACGATTTTGCGACCCAAGACATGTAGGGGCAGTCTACCATAGAGAAATTTTGGGTCAGCATGACCGGGATTTACCCAAATCTGTCAGCACACGCAGTAAGATTTCTTTTGCCATTTGCATCAACTTATTTGTGTGAGACGGGATTTTCGTGTTTGTTGCATGTTAAGTCCAAACAGAGAAATCGGCTCGCAGTGGAAAACGATATTCGTTGTGCAATATCAAGTACCACTCCAAACATTGAAAATCTTGTCAGTAAGAAAGGAATCCAAACATCTAGTTCTAGTTCTAGTTCTAGTAAGAAATAAATAAATTCCAAACCAAAATGTGTCTGCTCTTTTTAATCATGTCACAATAAAAAAAAATAAAAAAGGTGGTCCACGAAATTTTTTTGATTGTCCTGGTGGTCCATGGACTGGAACGAGGTGAGAACCACTGTACTAATAGATGGATGATCTGACCAGGGACTCTCTACTTTCTTCATTATTATCGGAAATATTCATGAACGGTCTGAAAATAAAACATTTTAACTGTGACTCGAAACTTTTTAAATTTGTTGAAACGTGGTAATTAGGTATGCTGTAGACCAGGAGTCTCCAACCTTTCAGCAACCAAGATCTATCATTCATTTGTAAATTTACCGAGGATCGACCCAGCGGAATGAGCATCGATACGAGAAATACTGTTGAGCAGAGGGGGAGGGGGAATCCTCGCAAATTTCTCGCCAACATCAAGAGACATCGAAACCAGCATCATAACATGAAATGTCATGCTTAACACGTCAATCCAATTTAATCGCAAACAAATTTTTATTCGAGTTAAACAAGCTCGAACAAAGTTTTATTCGATTTTTCGTTCTGTACAAGAGAATATTTTAGTTCCACTGAAATTTATTCAAATTTTATCCACCAGGATAATAAAATGTAAGTATTTCTAAGTTTTAAGCTATTAGAAGTTGTAGAGAAAGACTATTAAATAAATATATAGACGGAAGAAATCAACCAAAACATAAGTTGAATTAGTTAATCAAGTTACACAGAAAGTCGCAGTTAACCTCAAACTTTTGCAGTAATTCGCGATTGCAACACCACGTATCGAGCAACACTTAAGCATGCTCAGGGTCGATAAACATCGATACGCTCGTGTCTCCTTGCGAAAACTCATATCGAGAGATATCGTTATTATTTTATTTATGATGTCCAATTGCTCCTAATTTTTAAACGATTATAAAATCACCTGCATATCTCGATTAAAAAAGATCCAACTGTAAGTTCAAAATCTATATCGGCGCAACATTTCTCACTTGATTCAATAAAAAGTAATAGCGCTGAGGTAAGATTCAGCGATCGACTTTAAAAGGGTCAAAGATCGACCGGTCGATCGCGATCGACTGGTTGGAGACCTCTGCTGTAGACATTCTTTGTATGAGGTGGTGTCAAAAAGTAAGGTTTCCTAATTTTTTCCCTCGAACTTGTATGTTTCAGCAGCCAGTAAGTAATCAACGTGTCTCAGTACGCGAATGCATTGACAGTGTTTCCTCGTGAAGTTCATAAGAATTATGCCATCCATGTCCTAAAAAACTGCCCACGTCAACTTTCCTGCAGATTGTGACTTATCGAATTTATTGTGGGTGGATGAGGTGGAATGTCGTCCATTCAGATTTAGATTGGGGTCATAGTGGTGAGGCTGTGATTCACCTCTATGCAGGGGCGGATCCAGAAACTTCTCAAGGGGAGAGGGGGGCGATCGCTCCTCCACCTACCGATTCCGCCCCTGCCAGCGACTCTATATTTTGAAAATCTCTACCCCTATCAGAACCTTTCTTTCCCTTGCTATACAGACATAATCTGCGGCGTATAATTGAGGAATTCTGCGCGGAATGAATTTAAGAAAGCACCCAGTGGAGTGCTATGGGGTTATCCAAGAAGGGGGCGAGGGGGCGGTTTCTTCGCCCACAACCGCCATTTTTTATAACTGAGCATACTTGGGCAGCCTCCTCACCAGCACAAAAGACCGATTCGGGAGGTAAACGCGAATCGGGAAGCATAAGTTTAAGTGCAATGGCTACCCAGTTACCTACATAGGACAAACGGGTAGGAATTTCGAAACCCCTCAATCGGTTCGCCCCATGTAGGACGGGGATACGCGCGATGATTTCGACATGAGAAGTAATTATTTACAGACCTACTCGTGAAGTGTTTTTTTTAAATTAATTTTATTTTATAAATGGGTAAAAATTTTCCAACGCGGTAAAAGTTAATGAGATTCCATACCCCTGCCCCCCCCACTCATTTTGTGAAGCATCTGCCGACGTACTGTCTGGAAACTTCATTAAATTATAGAAAGATTTGTGCGGAATGAAACAAATATATTCCGTGAAAACATTAATTTTATTTACTTTGTTATCTAATTCAGTTATCTGTGCGTGTGTTCGAAAAATTAGTCTCGAAATATAAAATCTTAAATTAATGAAATACGTAGATTTATAGGAATAAAAGCAATGTATGGAAGAATGTTTCGATACAGTGAGAGCTATAGTATTGGTGTGATTATATTACATTTTAATTAACCGTCGGCATTCAATTCTCTTATTCATGTTTAATTTGAAATCAGATAGATCCGCATTGCGGAAAATGCGTTGTCATCTTCACTATAAACAACGCACCTTACAATTGTAAAAAAATCAGCAAAATGGATTCCGTGTGAATTTTCCGCAGTGAAAGTTAATGTATACTAAATAATTACTTGAAAAGTGAGATATTAGTAAAATGCGTCAAAATGGAATTTTTTATTCAGAAGGTCCAAGGTGGTGGATCGTCCCTCTCTTAGATTCTCTATCGGATGCGCTCTTAACTCTTTCAAACCCGTTTGTAAAATGCGACTCGATACGTGTAACTAACAAAAATAATTCTTTCAAAGTAGTCCATGTTAAAATGATGTGGTGTGTTGTTATAGCTGCCTTCCAAGGGTAAATATGAATTTTCATGAACTGAATGATGAATCAGAGTTACCACGACGTTTTACAGTAACGGAAAAGAACCTGTGCTTGCGAAGCTATGGAGTAGTTATTGGATGGGAAATTATATGTAATTACGCCGCAACGCGTAAGATAAGACTGACCGAGCAGTTGGTTTCGAGAGAAAGGTATCTAGAAAAAAAAACAGTTAACGTATGCGAGGTTTTAGTTCAAACTGGGGTAGAATGTGGAAAATTGGTTCAGGAGTTTCCATACACAGAAATATTTTGTGAATCTGAATAACAATCACAAGGTTATTGAAACATTTCCAACGCAAGCATCGAAGTAAAATGCAATGCACAATAATTGAATATACCCTAGCAGCCATTTCAGGGGAATTAAATACTAAATCCGATTAAACTAACACTAAAAATTTAAAAAATTCCTAGTGCAAAGAATTGAACTTGTTACGTACAAAATTCCTTCATTTGACGCCCTTCGGAAAATTGCCAAAAAGCGTTATACCGGGAAGAACAATTGAAATGAAAGACCATCGGTTGTTAGCAGTGTAATATCCATAGAGAAGGGGGGCGATAGGGTCAACCGTCACCTCGTTGGGATGGTTCTGGAACCGCCCCTGCTGATTTGGTTTTTGCGTACACGATATTTGATTGGAATAAAATGTTTAAAGTGTTAAGTCAAGAGAAATATAACTTTAAAAGAATATTCACGAAGCATATTCAAAATAAGTAATACATTTCTCTCGTATATATAAAATTTCATATTAACTTTCTATGAGAACTTTTTCCAAGGTTTTTCAGATTAGCATGAATTCCATTTATTTGTCCATTCACTAAGTAAACTATTGATTAAATGTGCTTTTTGAGTTATTTTGTTTATAGCAAAATGTTCCAAAGTTAAAGCTGATATGTGAATTATCCAAAAGTCATTTTATAGATGAAGGAAAATTCAAGCCGTCGTTAGATTTTTCACGATTTCCATATTATAAACTTTTCTTCTTATAGAATCAATGGGCATGAAGTGATTCTAAAAAATTACCTCTAATTGTAAGACACAACAAATATCTGTAACGTTTCAAAAACTGTATACGGATAATCGTAACACAAAGTCAGCAAAACTAAATTCGGGAAAGCTGAAAATTTTTGAACACTCATATGATGCATGCATTTGGAAAATTCTCATATACAGTAAATAATAAGTTCCCAAGAAACAAATATCAACAAATGTTATATAAAGTTCTTTTCCTTTTAAGGGATGGCTTCTGTTAGCGACGTTTCATATCGTTAATCTAATGACACGTGCCGATCAATTGCCTTATGTAGATATATATTGGTACGAATGCGGATGTCTTTATAATTAGGACCTACATTCATTACTAAAATTTTCATATGGAGTAAAAAACACATTGCACCACTTCCTTCTTCAAGTAATTTGTGACCGTGACCTAGCGATGATTAGCGCCGCTAACGGAAGTCACTGGTTATTTTTTTTCTTAACGTGTTCCGACGACGGGAAAACACGGTCAGCAGAGCGTATAAAAAATAATAACGATTCAAAATCATTATTATTGGATCACAAAGTTAAAAAAAAGACGCAAAAGGAATTCAAATGCCACTCCTGCGGCCAATTACGTTTTGATAATAGTTATTGCAAATGACGTCACCAATGATTACCTCAACCGCAAAATATCACGATCCCGCGAAAGAAATGCGCTCATGTAGAACTTTCGAGAGAAGAACAAGTTCAGTGGAATCAATTACCGCGTCTCTAGAAAAATAACAAACTGTTTCCAGGATGTTTTCAACTCGGGGAATAGATTCCCACTCGTCACTCGCGTCAGAATCGCAACACAATGGAAACGCATCCGAGCGAATTTCGAAATGGAGAGTCCGAATAAAGGAGACCGCTCGCGAACGGAGGAGAAGGTGCTAGGTGCGGAGATTCACCACAATCCAAGCCCCCTACTCCCCCCCACCCTCCCAATCCCCTCCCCTTCTCTTTCGAGCGCTGCGTTACACAAGACGCACGTATCCTTTCACCCGCGACCCCGCACCGCTTCCCCTCTCTCCCTCTGCACCCGTCGCATCCGATTCGCCGCAGCATGTCACTCCCCGCGGCGCCAAACCTCTTCGCCCCCTTCCCTCATGCACCCTCTCATGCACCCCCGCCTGCCCTTGACTTCCTTGGGAGACACGACCCACACCGAGAGAGACCATTCATCCTGTTTGGCAGCGAAAACTACACATTTCGATGGGGCGGCATTCCCCGTCTTTCCGCTCTCGTCTTTTTTTATGCCCACGTGCGTAAAACATTTCTCTCTGTTCTCGTTGTCACGGTTTTTTTAAGTCTGAATATTAGGAATTGTGGTACAAATACGTGAGGAAATTATGCGGAATGACGATTCTCAGAATTAGCTGTAAATGTGGGATATTAGGAGGACACGTGATTAGAAGTGTGATATCGAGGGAGGCGAGATTTATATCTCGGTTGCGACACGGTTGCTGAGAGCCATTGTCGCGGAAAGATATCGATTTCGAAGAAACCCAAAAAAATTTCCGTACGGACTTCCATCGTTAATATGGCGCCAAGCCAACTGATGCGGAGAATTAAAAATAGCGGAAGTGTACAAGAAGCAAAAAATACGTTTTTGATTTATAAAACGTCTCGATCGAAATAAAAGTTTTAAAATCGCTAAAAACAGTTATTATGAACGGAATAATATAATTTTAAGTATATAAGAGAAATTATTCTTTTATGAATTTTTATATGAAAATTTTCCACATAAATGAACCTTTCTTTGGAACTAACATCATGCTTTACATATATTGAAGTTATTTCAACTTATCAAAGTTTGTTTACTTTTGTTTTAAAATCTGTAGAAAGCAGAATGATATTACGATAATTTTTACTCATCGCGAATAATATAATTTTAACTAATAAACGATTCGAAGCATTACCCACGTATCCACATTATTAAACAACAAGATATCATATATAATTTGGCTTTACATAAAAACGAAAATGATATTCCGAAAATATACACGTATACTATAGCAACATACAGTTTCGAATAAATTAAAATTAAAATTAGGAGTCTCTGTAGCTATAAGGCGACTATTCTTGTTTTTGTTTCTATTTAATAAAATAATTTTCATAACTTCATGTAATTTTCTAGTCTTTATTTTCTACGTAAACTTCCCTATTTTGTCTGTCCCTTTGGCGTCATTCAATGATCTAGATATTTTTTGGACATATATAAAAATATAAAAATATGGATGAGAATGAAATATAATCAACTGATAGTGATAATAAATCGTAAGAAACTTGACATTATCATGAAGTATGACCTACATAGATTAGTTATCAATTTTGCTTAAATTAAAATAAATAGATACGTTTGCATTTAGCGTTGGAAAACAGCCAATATAGTAGCAGAAATTTTCTGCATATCCGACGCCGATACATTAAATTTTGAGAAATGGCGGATGCTAATGAATATTTTTTGCCGTTATAAATAACATCATGAAATAAAACCGTCACTATATAAATTTAAGAAATAACTGATAACATTAAGATGTTCTGAAATAAGATCGATATCTGAATTTTTTATTTAAGGTGCTGCGAGATTATTCCTATGCTTTTTTAAAGAAGCGAATAAATTTTAATAAAACTCGTTTTTTATTCCGATATATAATACGTTCTTATATTTTTTCCATGCAGAATAAATTTAACTGTTACTAATTAAGACTAAAATGCATTATTTTGTTTGGAGACAATTATTGAAAATTAAAAATGAGTTAAATCTTCATCGCAATACAAAATGAAAGGCAAACAAACAGAAAATTATTTTACGTAGATTTCCTAAAGGAGATTTCCTTAGGAGGAGAAAGCACCCAAAACTAATTTTAACCTTTCAAAATCGATGCTTTCGAAGTTGCTATGAGAGTCTGAGAAATTCTGAGCAATAGTTCCAAATAGAATCTCTAACGGTTTATATAGTTTCTAAACCAAGGCTCGCGACCCATATCCTGTTCTTCTTGCCTTTTCTCGTTATTTCGAAACAAGCATATAATACGCGCATTGTGTCTTTGAAAGATATTAACGAAATATAAATGATATTGCTCTAGTACTTCGACGTATTCTGTACTAGGATTTTTAATTTGAAGTTGCACGGCACACTCAACATTTTCTTAAACCTCCATAACCTCTATAAACCTCAAATTCTCCTAATATTTATGGAATCTTAAAGAATCCCAAATATATGTAGAGTGTGAAATGAAAAGTTTGTCTCGGTGGAGTCATTGATAAGGCAGAATGTATAAGAGGGTTTTACGGCCCAGGTAAAGATGTATTGCTGTGAATATCGGTGAAGGGCGTAAGATAAGCCGCCGCTTAGGGTTGGAGAGAATGGGAATCCAGAAGAGGCGACAGAGTCGTGAGAGGAAACGGTACGGCATTCGAGGACAATGGGCGATGAACGCATTCAACGAGAGCGACATTAATGGGAGATCTTGAGCAAACCAAATCATTTTGTAGTTATTCATTTTGTTGTCTGAGAAACATTAGCAAAACAAGAGAGGACGTATCGCTGCGCTTTTTTCTTTTCTATCGGCGGAACCACGGTTATGGTCACTAGAAAGCGATATCTTTTTTCTCGTGTACATACTTTATGTTAGAGCACACGTCTTGCAAGTAATAACACATATCTGATTGGTTTGTGAAGTAACAGCAATTACTATAGCAACAGGATGTATAATGCAATAGAATAAAATGCGTTTATTTCTCTTCCCAAGGAAAGTTAATTCATTCAAAACGTTGATAGACATTTGTGTTAAAATTGTCTTCCACAGAAAAATGTTTCAACTTTTCCCATCTTTTTGCCATATTTGGTTATTTTTAAAAGCCTCAAGCGAGTGTATATTTGCTGTGGAACGCGGAAGAATTGTCGTTTTTAACAGAAATAAAAATTATTAACGATGTATACAAAATAAAAAAGTAGTTCTAATGCTTACTTTTCGCTTTCTTCGGTGTTTCATCCCCAATCATAGTCTCTAAAAATTTTATCATAAATACTTAGCATATAATGTAAAATAATAATTACTAAATTACTTTTCAGTAATAAGTGAAACTTTCAAAGATTTTAGGACGTGCGAAAACATTTTCAAAGTTATTCCGATTTCTTATGATATAAAATTAATTAGAAAAAATAAAATAAAACACCGTCACTTATGACCGATGAATTTAAGAAAAAGAAAAAGAATCATTTGAGGGTGGGATACCATATCCTCGAACGCCCGAAAAAGAAAGGAACCGAAGGTCTTGGAAGGACAGGCGAAGCAGCAAATGCAGGAAGTTAAGGGATGAAATGAGTGGAACACAGATTACAAAGGGGTTGAAAAAACCTTAGGCAATTGGGGGCTAAGGGATGCTCGGAGGTTGTATTCGCCGAAGGAGATAAGATTGATGGAGGAAACAGTTTACATGATTTCCGAGGAGAGGTGAGAGGAAGGGGTTGTGTTCCGGGGGCAGTAACGACGAGCACGAGGGAGAGATGGAGGATACCGGGAATAAATGGGGAGGACGAAGTGAAAGGACGTGGGAGGAGAGAATCACGGCGTGTGCATGGAAAAGGGGAAAGGGTATGAAGGCGTGAAAGATGGGAAAAGGGGGTGGGATGGGCGTGGAGATATTGCTACGATGGGGGAGCCCCATAGCTCCCCGGATGAGATGTCCGAAGCGTATAAATGCGCCAATCTCTCACTGGCAACACAACAATCCACCAAGTGAGCGCAAAGCATCATCACCATGGGGACTTCAACGGCCACCTTCTTGGCCGCACTGCTTTTCGTCGGGTTGATTAACGCAAAACCAGGTGAGCGAAACTAACTCCGAAACCATCCCTCTTACGGATGTCGCGTTTTGGTGGAGCAAAGGGATATGTACGTGTCTTACTGCATATGGCATCTTTGGGGCTAAACACATTAAATGTTGAGGTAGGAATTATGTGCTTCCAGTATTAAAATACGCGATTATTCGATAAGTTTTTACTAAGTTAATTTCTTCCTAAACGTAAACACAATTAAAATCTACCTTTTAAACTTTTCGTTGAAGTATTTTCCGTTGATACTATAAAAATCATCCCGGATGCATATATTGGCATGCAAACGGAAACTGTGCCCTTGCAAATAGAATATGGGAAAATAGTATTCAAATAGGATTGATAGAATTGCAAAATACCTTATCTGTCAAAGTATGCCATAATATTCATTACAATTATTTCATTTGTAGTTTATAACAGACCGAGGTACTAAGTTTTATTTATCAACTTATAGCTGACCCACAGAATTGATTTTTCCGAGTGGTAATTTTTCAAAATAATTTCAGCATTATTAAGGATAAACTATTAAGGAATACTTAACGCAAAGTTTTATTACTGCGACAAGCTTAAGATAAAAATTTAACTTGCTAAATCAATAGGTATTTTACTTTTGATGATCACCTTTACCAAATTTTAGTTTTATATGACCTGATAATTATCCCTTTCTGTTAATTTAACCTAAATTAAATCCATAAGGAAATGCTTCTACGTGAAATCTTAAATGATTTCGTAGAACCGAGTTGAGAAAAGTTTAAATTACTTTGTCATTTTTTTCAATAAATTTAATTTGCAGATGTAGCCCTTCAAGGAAAAACAGATATATCGAAATTTAACAACCAAATTCATTTAAACTATAAATGTTTTGAGGTTAATGTTATAAAAATCTCTATTTAAAGACAAAAAAAACCGCTAACATTCAGAAAATAAGGTCACTCATTGTCAGATTTTTGACACGGCTGCGCTTCATTATTATACAATTTTATTCAATTCTATTGCTGAAAATTTTCAAGTTATGCCAGAAAAGATCGGTGGTAGGTCAAGCACGAAAATTATAATATTATTAATATCAATATCAATTAATGTTAATTTTAACATGTATCATAACACAATTGCACTAAATGTATCTATTAATGGGTCATATTTTTAGAGATTATTGGTGCAAATATAAATACGTCCTATTGAATTTTGTTTGTTAGGATAAGATTTCTACAATGAGAAATAATTACAAAATTTGCTAATCGTAACATTATAGTGTCAACCATTCTTATTTATATTTTCCTTTGCCAATAAACTAAAACTAAATTGTTACCTTAAAATGCAATGATCATTATTATTTTTTTAACAGGTTATGGAGGTGGAGGAGGAGGGTTATCTGGAAGTTACAGTAAGTATGGCAACATTTAATTATTATTAATTAATTATATTATATGAATTAATACCAACATGGCGTTATGTTGTCATTTACTAACAACGAAGGAAGCCACCGTTGTTAGAGATTTCGCTGTTTCCATTTTTCAAAGAAATATTTATCAAAGTATTTTGTAACCATAAAATTGCTTCGCTTGTTAGTGCCAATTTATTAGCTTATCGTTCATTATTCCTTTTTCCGGATAAAAAGCTTTTCCCTGTATCTAATATGTAACCGCTGATGTGCTGTTTAATGATTGGATGTGTCAGCGGTTATTCGCGTGACCTTCGGTGAATAGTGCAGCCTGCGATTCTTTTCATTTTGTATCGTATGCGTTGCCCGCGAGAAGTATCCTGTGATATAGACAGCCTTCGAATCTTTAATATTGCGCTCTATTATACCCATTGTATCTGCTTAGGAAAAATCGTAAAGGACTCATTAAATATTCGATACGCTATCTCTATTATAAAAAAATTAAAAGTAAAAAGACATTCATTTAACCACCTAAAATCTTTAAATTGGTAAGTGTACTTATCTTAGTTAAAGCCCTTCAATTAATCCAAATTAATGTCAATTGCATTTTTTCAAAATCTCCGATGTTATACTTTTTTAAATGCGAAAAAACTTCCAGATTTAAAAATTTAATCATTAATTTATGTCTTGCATACAAAACAAGGAATATTGATAAGATTTTGGTAAAAAATATCCATTTTACTGTAAATGTTTAATTATTGTTACAACCGCAAGCTTCTCAGTA
The DNA here is from genome assembly GCA_036926305.1 of Uropetala carovei. Classification (NCBI taxonomy): domain Eukaryota; kingdom Metazoa; phylum Arthropoda; class Insecta; order Odonata; family Petaluridae; genus Uropetala; species Uropetala carovei. Next base: position 1,925,422 of record JAXCHB010000172.1, on the reverse strand, counting down.
TTTTGAAAGGGAATTCAAAAACTGCGATGTTGAGTAGTGTTAGTAAATACTTTTTCTCACAATTGAATTATGAAAAAACACGTTTAGCCTTGGTGTATGGATGGGTGGTGTGTTTACCTTCATTGTGAGGTTGGGTGGAAGCAATCCTGCCGTGGATGTGGACCTATAATATCGTCTTTTTTGCTGCTATTGTGAAGTTTTATAACACGTTTAAATTAGCGATAATATCCCAAAGAAACTGAACCAAATAAAGGATAACTAAGCAATTTGTAGTTTACTAAAAACGCTACTTCCTCTGCAGGTAGTTCGCAATCTTCCGCTAGTAGCGGGTCCTTCGGAGGTGGTTTCGGAGGCAAGGGTGGATTTGGAGGCGGTGGTCGCGGGGGCGGAGGATTTGGAGGCGGTGGTCTCGGGGGCGGAGGATTTGGAGGCGGTGGTCTCGGGGGCGGAGGATATGGAGGCGGTGGACGAGGTGGCGGACACGGAGGTGGTGGAGGGTTAGGCGGAGGTAACGGAGGTGGTGGAGGATTTGGTGGGGGTAGTCAAGGAGGCGGCGGATTGGGAGGTGGTGGTTTTGGAGGAGGCGGTCACTCTGGCGGCGGTGGCTTCGGCGGAGGTGGTGCCGGAGGAGGCGGACAAGGAGGTGGTGGCGGACTCGGCGGAGGACATGGGGGTGGTGGAGGATTAGGCGGGGGTGGCCAAGGAGGCGGCGGATTGGGAGGTGGTGGAGGCGGTCACGGAGGCGGCGGATTGGGAGGTGGTGCAGGCGGTCTTGGAGGCGGCGGATCGGGAGGATTTGGAGGTGGTCATTCTGGCGGCGGAGGATTTGGAGGTGGTGGCGCTGGGGGTGGTGGATTAGGAGCTGGCCAAGGAGGCGGCGGTGGCCTCGGAGGGGGTCATGGAGGTGGTCTCGGAGGTGGAGGTGGTCTAGGAGGCGGCGGATCCGGAGGATATGGAGGAGGTGGATCTGGTGGCTTTGGAGGTGGTGGAGCAGGCGGCGGCGGTCTTGGAGGTGGTCACGGAGGCGGCGGAGGCCTCGGAGGGGGTCAAGGAGGCGGTGGTGGTCTTGGAGGTGGTCTCGGAGGTGGTCTAGGAGGCGGAGGAGGAGGAGCAGGAGGCTTCGGAGGTGGTGGCCACGGAGGAGGAGGACACGGAGGTGGCGGTCACGGAAAGGGTAATTTACCTACACAAGAAAGGCATTTCATTGTGGTGTATTTTAAAATAATCCCTAGAAAAGTGAGATAACTTGAATAATACAAATTCTTTTACGATCATTGCGGTTAGTTAACGAGGCACTCGCAAGTTAATACTATACTTACTTTATCTCTCTTTGATATTCAAATCAAGTTATTACCTCTTCCGAGAAGAGTGATTGTGTGTAACTTAAATGATAACGTTGCCCAAATTTATATAGATGTTTGCATAGCTTATTAAAATGGAGTATTAAAGAAGAGTGGCACAATTTATCGTAAGTTCAAGGAATTTTCGAAGATAAATACCCATTAGCAAAATAGCTTGGATAAAAATAATCACTCTGATGAAATGATCGCAGGGAGTTAGAGAACCTTTACATTCGAAGCATCTTCTCAAACTTTAAAATGTGAAAGAATGCGTTATTTCCTTACGTAAGCAAGGAAAATAAAGCAGAAATAGCAAAAAAGTTTAATATTATTTCATTTTATAGGAGGCCTGAGCGGATCTTTCTCCAGCAGCAGTTCCTCGGCCGGAAGTAAGTATATTTTTAGCTACTAAATTCATGGAATTATAATTCTCAAATTTTTCTTCTTTCCTAAAATCGTAGCTGAACTTGAAGAGAAATTGTTTAAAGCGATAAAATAATTCTCATTTTCATTTTTAAAGTCTAGATAATAAATAAAAATAAGTAATCGAGGAATCGAATTAATGAAATAATTTTGTTACAGGTTTCGGTGCTGGTGGAAAACACTATGGTCGTTGAAAATTCAACCTTCCAAGAAAGAAACTGTGAAGACATAACTTCAAACAGCGATAGGATAAGAAATTCTTACTTTGAGTAAACGTTTCTTTTGGAACCAGGAAGTTTGTTGCCAAAACAAAAGTCATTTTTCGCCAGAAGAACTAACTGCGAAAACAAATTTCCTTAAAATGATTTTGTATGATAATTAAATTGTAAAATAAAATATTTCCAATAAAATAAAATATTTTATTTGCGTAAGAAGTTTGGTAAGACGAGCTCTTAGGAGTTATCTCCTCCAAAATTAAGCTTCTCTCTCTTCTCCCACCGTCCTTACGTTGTAAATCGCCAATCCAACACAAAATATTCTCTCCAAAATGCTGCGATAACAACACAAAAGCGAAATTTTCCCTTCTTTAAATCTTAGATCGGAACCTAACCCACCAATATTGCTCTCATTTGCGATGCCTGAATTCAGTCACATAAATTGCTGGATAGCTTTATGGTAATCATTATTTTAATATCAAACATTTTTGTCTATTAAATCGAAATGAATTGCCTAATGAAACTACAGCTAAGAAAAAAACGCCTAATTCAGCGGGAATTGTAAATCTCTTGTTATTTTTGTATTAAGGTAAGTATTATTTCAGTTACGAGAAAATTTAATTTCATAATCGCTATAAAGTATCTCAGAGATGAAATAAATGTTAAATACTTAATATAAATTGGTTATAACAATGCAAAAACATCATCATGGTAGACATTGCTTCGCTAAACCTGTAGGCTTTTAATTGCCTATCCCCAAATAAAATTATACGGTGTTTATATGTGACCGCTACAAAACCTACATCATTAATTAAAAACTTACCACAGGGAGGTGAATAAACGAAGGAAAATTAAAATTAAACGACAGCTCCGATTTTTTCGACTTTTTGTTAGAAATGCATAAGAAAAGAAATTTTCTGAGCAAAAAAGTGATATTTTAAGATTATAAATGAATATATGTGTATATATACAAAAAATTAACCAATTTCTTTAAAAGATAGAATAAATTCAAAATTAACTCAGAGTTCAGAAAGCAGTTGTGACATGAAACTAACTTTATCAATAAGTGGGAAAATACTACCCAAATTTAAGATTCCGAGCAAATGTTTTCACGGTGTATACATTCAAGGACACGAAAGCAATTAAACCTAAACAATTATGCACGAAACAAACCAAATTAAGCCAATTATCACTAAAGTTATTAACGGAAGTTTAAAATTAACGGATGTTTTCGAGCGTAAAATTAACTTTCCTACTTGCCGCGACTGTATCAAGGAATTTTACCCACAATATTAATAACTTTTTAACCTTGCCATCGGTATTTACAATTTATGTATGAAAAGTTTTGCGTTGAAATTGCAGTAAAGAGCATGTTAGTCCAGACATAACTGTAGATAAATATTTTCATCGTATCCAAATTGTTTCATAAATTAACTAGTTTCACTAGATTAAATGTTATTCTATTAAATGTTATTCTGTTATACTATCTAACGCTAATATAATATTTTCAATAATCATACACCTGTTAAATGTTTCTAAGAAAATCAAGGTGTATTTTTTCGGCAACTATTACAGAGACAAACATGCCGAAACAACATGCGACCGCTCCAGCAAACAAATTCGCTCCAGGAAACGCCACGCGGGAGTTTCCTTCGCACTCAATTGGCATAAAGACGCGAGAGAAGGATAACATACGCAACCGGGACTTTCCCGTTTTCCCCCGCCTCTCCTCTTGCGTTAGCCAACCTTGGGAACGTACACATGGACCGCGAATTCTAACCGAAAAAACCAATTTCCCCAACGATATCTTACGATGACTTCGGCTAGGCGTCGACCGCAGGAAACCCGTCGAGACAGGGGGCGGCACACGTTTTGAGCGTGAATAAGCTAAACAAGACGAAGGCCGAAGTTTTTTTTCGGGTTCTTCCAGAACCGATTCAAAGTGACGAACCGTCTTCGTCACGCTCGGCGATAAAGAAATGTAAATAGGAGAAGGTATAAAAAGTGGAGCTCGTCTCGAGGGTGAACAGTCTTCATTCCGCTCGGTGACAAAAGGATTACATGAAAATGAGACACGCGATCGTTTGCTTCGCGCTGACAGCCGTCTGTTTCCATGGCTACGACGCATTGCCCCTCATCGCAAGTACAACCAGAGGAACTACGACCACAACGACGGGGAAAACGACAACTTCAGGTGAGGGTGACGTTTTCATTTGTCCTCCCGTTTTAAAGATACGGGTGACCGTGGGCCTAAGATCATCAGCTGACTTTTTTACACGTTTTTCGCATGAATACTAACTTTAAAATTCGAGTAAGACCTCCCGTGAATAGCAACTGAATTAAATTTATCGGTAATTTCTTGTAAAATATATATTTTTTTCGTTTTCGACATTTGATTCAAAAAGGTGTTCCATTACTGTGAGAAACTTTATTTTTAACTTTATCATCACGACTGTTCACTTTAAGAGCGAAATAAATGAGTTCAAACCTCAATAAAGATACCTTAACGGGAAACATATCCAAGTTGCGTAACGTCAGCTCTAGAACCAGCTCGAAGCGGTCGAGAGAAGTTTTGAGGCGCAGTATGTCTTTTCGTATGCTACACAGAGTGCGTCTAATCACTTTAAATTTTTTCATGCCTAAATAACCCATTATCTATTATAAACAAGATTTTGTTTTTCCATGATCAACCGTATCATTGAATTATTTCACCGATTTGGTGCGGGAAGATTTTGATTCTGAAATCCTTGATCTTTGTATGAATGCTGGAGAATAATAACAATCGAATTGATGTATGAAACGATAAAAAGATTATTTGAAACGCTCTGCACCTCAGCTGTTCAACCCCTAAACCCCGGTTCTATGTCTCATCCCCTTCCCTCTTTTTCAGAAAGCAAGCAGCACGAGGATAGTAGCCTATCGGCAAGGTTCGGCTCGTACGAAATCAAAGACAGAGGCGACATCAACTCCCCACGGGTAGCGACGAGGGCCTTCGGTGCTTCCAAGTCGTCTTCCTCGCTCTCTTCTTCCTCCGCCGCTTCCTCCTCTTCGGCGAACGGCGGATCTGCAGATGGCCGTTACCCTTCCAACGCTCCTCACTTGGAATTCCCGCGACCCGGATCAGATTCGCAACCGTGCGTCTGCTGCGGTTCAAAGCGACCATGCGGGAATTGGCCCGTCTCGGAGAACTTCCACGGCCCACAGGGGAACGTCCCGCCTCCTCCTCCGCTCGGCGGAAGGGACATCCAATACCCAGACTACGTAGGCGGTCCCATTCCGGGATTTAATGGCGGCAGTTACTCGGGAAGCAAGTCTTCCCCGTCTTCCTTCTCGAATCACAATTACGGAGGGGACCATTACGGACGACAGGGATATCCGAACGGGTTCGTCCAACCCCCACCGTCCGCCTTCCTCGTATATCCTACAGGAAGCGGCTCTTCTGCCTCTTCCTCTTCGTTCTCGGACGGGTTCGGCTATCTGCAGGTTCCAGTTCAAGGGTTCCCAGGGATGTTCGACCGGCCGTTTCCGTCCCCCGACTACCCCGCCCCTCTGCCTCCTCTTGGCTCCTCCTCTTCCTCCTCCGCCTCCTCCTCCTCCTCCAACAGGGGTGGGGGAAGCTCCAGCTGGAGCGCAAGCGAAAGTTCCAGCGGGTCAAGAGGCCACGCGAAGCCTGTGAGGCCGTTGAATCCGACCCCTTCGCACCCCGAAGCGACCCCTGAGTTCACGATCCCCGACGGCATGTGCCGGAAATCGAGGTGCTAAAGATTCCGAAAATGGATGAATTCGGAATAAAACTGTTCCTATGACATTTTTCAAGTTTTTTTGTAATCTAACTATTATTTTATTTGTTTTAATCTGTACGAGTATGGGTGCTAAAAGTGCAATTGGCGTTATTGTTCGAATACAACATACGGTATAGAAATTCTTAATCAGTTTCGTTTTCATGTTTTCCTAAGGGATGCTTAGCATTTTTTATAAATGCGCTGATGTATTTTGATAAATGGATCGGTTTTTAAAATGCCCTATTATTTATTTTTAAAGGAAGTGTTTTATCGTATTTTTATGTTCACAAATATATGAAAAATCGGAAAAATAAATCACTGATTCGAGGATTCTTTATGATGTCTTGATAATTTTGTAGTCCATATCGCGGATATTGTTTTCAGTTCCGTGAACGAGTTATGATTGTATCCTTTTCAAGTAAACAGTGCGAATTACTGCTCATTCAAACTATAGGTAATAAAGATTTTTTAAAACACATTTTATTGCGGCGTGACTAGTGAGATTGCTAAGCAACACAATTGAATATTTTTTCTAGTGTAGATACACAGAAGAAAATATTACATTATCCCAATATGAACAAAAAGTATAATCTTCACGGTTAAATCGCTCAACCGAGAAAATAGTACTTTGATTATATCATTTCTGGAATATGAATCAACGATTAATGATGGAGAATACCCCCCAATTTAATAAGGCATTAACCTAAAAATAAACTTATACAAATTAAGAGTCAGAAGATCAGCAGTTTATGGCTTCATTTCTGCTATGAACATGTAATAACCTGAGTGCACCAATTCTAGTCAGAGGATATGTAAAAGACACGATCATAATAGCACTCTAAAACTGTGACACAAGCACGTGCAAGGTTGGGTCAGAGACACTTAACTCATAGTGATTGACGTCCAACAACGACTTCTCGATGATTCTAAAGACTTCAATTTTCTTACCCAAGGTTTCATGGTGATGTCATCCGGCTAACTCAGACAATAGCAGGAAGTTGTGAAGGATTACAATTTATTAATCTATCGTATAATCATACATGTTTCTGACCTTTCTCTTTTGTAAACTCAATAAATACATGAACTAATTAGCACTCTTATGGCCGTTTCTCGTGAGTTACAATGAAATTTTTAAAAGAGTATTCCTAGACAACTTCATGAATATATATATATATATGCATTGCTTTCAATCAATCGCTTATAAGCACTAATTTCTACGTTGTTCAAAAATAGCTTAACGTTTGTGTTCGAAGAAATACGGAATCTTTAAAATGTGGCCAGCAATACGCATATTGTAATAAATATTCTCTCTCTCTATTTGCTATGTGCATTATCAAAAACTATCATCAATATTTGTTAATAATAACATTAAAGTTTGTTTTTAATGGTATCTTCCTTAAATTTATAACTGGCCAGAAATAAAATGGATTGATATTAAGAAAGTACCATCGACGGCTGTTTGAGTAACCGATATGCGTATCTGGTTTTTCAAACCTTTTTATGGCCATTTGAGGGATATAATTTATCAATTTGATTTTATCCGTTAGGTGAGCTCGATATTTCTCTTTTGAATCCTTGCCAAAGGAAGGAAATAAGGGCTTCAATGAATCACCTGACATTAAAAGGGCTCATTTTTCTTAAAAATAAGAGCCCAATAGATTTAAAACGCCCGTCAAAATATTATTGAAAGTTTTATTAGCTTTAGCGCTAAAATGTGAACTCTTCGATAAATTCCATTAAGTTATCAAGTCAATCTAAAATACGAGTTCGTTTGAAACAGCCAAGGCATCCTATGCGGTAAAGTTAGAATTGATGAAGATTTTTTCTTCACTTGATGTAATCATTGGAATTTTTAACGGCAAAATAGGAAGACGTAACATTGTCATATTTACTAAAATTTCCTACAAATATTACTTATAATAAAAGCTTATTCAAAGATAATATAGATTTCCAACCTACTGACTCCCTGAAACTAAGACATTTTACATGTATCCTTTTTAAAGCAAAAATTGTTATAAAGAAAAAACTTAACCCCAAAAAGGTCTATTTAAGATAAGCTTTGTATTACATATTTTAAACCCCAAAGTAGTAAAATATTAATTAGCCAAAAATTGTTTTGCAATTTCAAAAGCTTTTTATGCAATGTCTGTTGCTTGAGAAGTCAAGGCTAGATTCAATATCACTCTAAGGCAATTTACTAGGATCACCATAACAACTCAAAAGCTGGCTAAACCTGCATTAACATACAACACATCCATAAACCAACGTCCACACGCAACATCTGGCCGTTTCTGTCAAATCCAGAACATTTTTGCAGCAGTGTATAATTTAAATTCGACGGGAGAACGACGTCTATTGGATGAAATATTCGAGTGACTAATAGTTACTCAGAGATCGAGGCGAAGGAATCATACCCCTGGCAGCAGACGACAGAAAGTAAAGTTTCCTATGGTGAGCAATGATAAAAAATTAGATCATCATCATCCAAACATCTCTGAGAAATATCACATAAGGCGATTGAAAGCTGTTTCTATGCACACTACAACGATGTAAAGCCGCTTGCCCGATTCCCCTTCTCCGCCCCTTCCCATCCCCTTTCACCCTCTTCTCACCACACACACGCACACACATGCTCCTTCCCCTCCACAGGTTTTCCCCTTTGATGGCCACGAGGGAAAGTTCAAGGTGATCTGGTGAGCGTATCTGAGGCGCTGACGCTGCAGCGCGAAAAGAAACTGTGAGAGCGAAATAGAGAGAGAGGAAGAAAAAGAAGGAAAGGGTGAACGAGGAGGAAATGGGATGCAGGAAAATAAACCCAGAGGATGAAAAGATAGGCGAGGAGAGAGAAAGGGAGAGCCTGGAGAGGGAGAGCGGGGGGAGGGAGAGGGCGGGGGAGGGAGGGAGGGAGGGAAGAGTAAGGGGGAGGGAGTTGTTATTGTTGCGAGATGTTAGTCGGCGGTTCGAAACCGAAGCACCGCAGCGGAGCGGAAGACGCCGTGACAAAAGAAGTATGAAGGGTTCTCGTGGAGAGAGAAGATCGCTCGGAAACCTGCCGGCAGGTGGCAGCAGATGAGAAGCGATTTTGAAAAGAACGAAACCTGTGCGGCCTTGGGGGAAAATGTTTGCCTCGTTCTGCGGTTGCGGCCAGGAACTCGTTAATCCACCGCGAAAATGGAAGTCTCCAGATCGATTTTTGCGAAGTTACGCTGATTTTTTACACTTCCTCTCTCTCACACACTCTCTGCTGCTAACACTTTGCTCGTATAACGGCTCAAAATAAATACGAATTGTTATCAAGTCATTTTCCTATTATTTTTATTAAAGTTGGGGCCTAGGGTCTCTTATTTAAATATTCTTCGACTTGTGTTTTATTTTAGCCTTCCCAAGAATTTCGACTGCAGCAGCGAAGTGAAAGGTCCCATTCTCCGAAAAAGCGGCTTCAAAATCCATTCCAGCTGGTGGTGTTTGTTGCTCTGGATTTTTTTTCATAACCTTGAGCTGAAGTCAAGCGAAAACACACTGATATTTAGACACGAAACTCTAATGCGAAGAAGATATGTAGGTTCCTACTAGCAGAGTTAACTTAGCTGTAATCACGATAGGATAAGAAAACATACGATTCGTTTAAAAATAAGGAAATAGACAAATTAAATACAAAAACGTATTGATAAAAGACTGACCTTAGTCTTCCTTTACTACAACAATACCAATAATAATCCTCATCAAGCAACTTATATTTTCTTTATGTATTTTTATTTATTTCGATGACAAATTAAATCATAAAGAAATATAATTTATCATACACATTTATCATAAAAACAACTAAATTATATAATAATAGATGTAACAGTTTTATTCGCTGTGCTAAGATGGTTTTTGCTCGGTTTTCAACACTGTAGATGGCAGCACAGGAACGTAAGCTATGCGTATTTCTCTCGCCCGCGGATTGTGCGTAAAACGGAAGAATGCCAAATGGAAGGTTGATATACTGTTTACCACACATCGCTTATATTTCTTATAAGTAAGTTTTACTGTTCTTTAAAAATGTAGCTGCTGTATGCATAACAAAATTCATAATTTTGATATTTTTTCATAAAATAAAATAAAGGATTTTTTTCTACAGTTGTTTACTTCTCCGTTACTGCTGAATACTTTCTGTATGTGTAAGGAAGATTTCTTCCATAACACACATTAGGCAGAGACACGTAAAGTTTAATAGTCTATGGATATGTTGAATTAGATCCAACAACGGAGGCTCCGTAATTTCAATAAAATTCATTGTCTAATTTCTAATTAAATAATTTAATATTACCTTCCTGAAGATGGAGTAGAATATTAACATTAACCCACGCAAAAGATAACACTGCTATCTATCGAAAAATTGATTCATCCTGTCCGTAAAAATTATCGGAAATAAAGTCAACAAATCCTAAGTTTTCACTGATCGAAGAAAATGTAATTCACATAAAATAGATACGCTCTAGAGCGGAACCAACGTGGGTGTCACGAAAAAGCCCTTACCTAAGGTATAGTGCTAGTGCAACTGAATGTTATTACTTTTTGGCAATTTTTCAGAATGCAAACATAATTTATAGTAAGTCGATAAATACCAAAGTATTAGTAAAATTATACTGAAATAAAATCGGTGAAAGAATGTAAGTTTGGGGAAATGGACTAACAATAAGTAAATATAGCACTACCTAATTATATTCCACTATTTATGTTACATAAAGAACCGAATGCTATTTTACTTTCAGAAAATAATTTCCCTGTGTTCTCTAGAGTAAGATTAAAAGGAGAAAATAATTTATAGGGGAAGCATAAGTTATGTTTAAATTCATAGGGTAGTTTGAGAAATTGTTCTCAAAGAGCAACTGGCGATGGAAGTGAGCGACGGAATTATTTATTGCGCATATTAGTCTCTCGTAGGCAACTTTCTCTCCTTCAACTCCCAAAACATTTATCGATGAATCAGATCGTGTGAAACGAAAGATAATTGCCTCGCATCACGGAAGTTCCATCTGCGTCTTGCTCATGTATTAGGACCTATTTAGACGATCCTGCCAAAATCGCTGGAGTACAGCAAAGATAAAGGAGCCATTCTTTGTTATTTCCAAGCACAGAAAACTAAATTCTCTTTTTTTGCTTCTACAAATTCTTGGATATCTATTCAGCGAAGACAAAATCTTTTCTACATGATTATTATTATATATTAAAATTTTTATTATATTTTTACATTCATTATTATATCTCCTTCGAATCTTCCCTGATTTAATCTAGTTCCACGCTCCAAGTTTCCATTTTCTTCGGCCTACCCAACAGTCATCTTGTAAACCTTTCTTCGTCGTGGTCTTTTTATCTCATCCTGAAAAACGTTCTTCGAGGTCTCTCCTTCTTCCACTGTCTTTTGGAGTCCACTCGAATACTATATCAGATATACAGTCTGGGTTCATTCTCTATATAAGTGCACGAAACTCCATGCGTTTCCTAATCTCTTCATTAGGTACTCCATCTGGCTCATGCACTTGAAGCTTCTGTCGATTAAAACGTACATAATTCTGATACACTAATAAAATATATTTAATATCATTTTTTAAATTATTAAATCCTCTTCATTATAAGTCATTCCCATAACACCGAGTTTAGTGCTCTTATCGCTTATCTTCCTAGTTATTCAAGAATTCATAAATCTGTAATTCTTCAGGAAATTTCTAGTTATACTATTCAAAATCATCTTTCATGTTTTTCGATATATTTAACTAGATATCTAAATAAAATAGCTCCTTTTCTGGTATGTACTCCACATCTGAATATGTAATCTTTTAATTCACGACTATTGATGATATAGCAATTTGTCTTTCTTCTTGTTTTCAGTAAGTATTATGTAATTAATATCATATTGTTCAGCTTACTACAAAATTTTCCTAATTTTATCCACATAATTTCTACATTTTGTGTGCACATTCTCATTCACCGTCCATGCCTTGTACATTTCCGTTCAGTGAACATTACGACTTTATTTTGCGTAAACCACCTGGCGTGTGATTCTTGGAGAATTACCCTACGAAACATTAATTAGGGCGAGAGAAAGTTTTATTCTGAATGTGATAGTTATTAACACTTTGTAGAAACAAACACAACGATTAGATTCTAATAATGAATTATCTATCAAAATTTATGACTGAAATCAGATTGGAATTTCATAGAGCTTCAATAGCCACAAAACGGTTAATTAAACGAGATCCAAATTTCGACCATTAATTAACTGTCCTCTTTTTAGAAGGTACGATCGAAGACTGGAGACGCTGCTTTTTGAATATGTAATTACTAAGTTCGCAAATCAAGTACTCGTGAAGCAATACTAATAAAAGGAAAATGTGCGCACTTGTCAACAACCAAACCACTCGACGCACTTGTTTAGCCGCACTATTCAAAGGATTAACAGCAGTTTGCACCAGCATACGATTCAACCCCACACAAGCATGTGGATATTTTCATGAAACCTAGTGATGAAAAGTTAAAGAAAAGTAACAGAATTAATTTTTCGATCTCCGTCTTTCGTTCTGTTTGTCGGTCCAATAATTCCAATTCCTTTGGCAGGTGGCTTTAAACTGAGATAACGTTTACTTATGCAGAAACCGAAGCCGGTATTTTTCTCGGGTAGCTTCCTGCGTATTAGTAGTACGTATGTTATGGCGCCTTTATCTTAAATTCTACAAGGACAAAAGCTTATAGGAATATTTTATTCTGTAAAATGTAAAGAAGTAGATGCGACATTATATAAAATATTTTAGGTTTAAAAACTCACATATCTACAAGTAAAACTGTTGCATGTAGTGGAGTAACTATGGCTACATGTTTACCTGTGCAAGAATTAAATATGCTTTCAATAAATATAGAATGAACGCTAAAATAACAATTAACTATAGTAAGAAAACGTAATTTTATCGGTAATTATTTTTATATAACTAAATATAAAAATTTTTTATGAAGTTTATATAAAAAGAGATACAGATATTTATGCGTAACAATGGGACCACACCGCCGGTGGGCCATTACGTACCGCGTTGGTTGCGTGTTGTCTATTCTTTGAAAGTTTCAATTCCTCTTCATAAATAAATGAAATTAATTTCCTCCAGTCTCTAAAAAGATGTTAAAACAAAAGATGTTAAAAAGCAACCATTACCGAACTTATGGGCCAGTTTCTCCTACAGAAAATGCATTGTCTATATACATAAGCATCGTAAGGTGCATACTTTTCTGATATTAAATGAGTTTTTATACTTCTTGTAATTTTTTTGTCAATTGTAAGCTACCGTTGAAACGAAATTTTATTTAGAGGATCTTTCTACTTATTTGGACTAAAATGCTCTTCAGATAGCCTGGATACTAACAACCTAGTTGGCATTGATCAAAAATCCATTTTCGCATTTCCTGATTATACTATAGGAAAATCTGGTTTACTTTTACGCTACTAAAATGTTAATACTTTTGTGTAAAGCATCGTTTTTTGATAAATTTTATTGTCTTCCCGAAAATTATCTACTGACCCATATTTTCTTACCTTCTATGCACTCTTGATGAAGAAGTAACGCGAATAAAGATATTCGGATCTACCAAAGAATAAATTTCAGCGTCTCGGAAAGCATTTGTAAAAATATCCCAGATCCTCACTTATTAAATTTATGATGTCATGGAGTCATAAGTAAACACGACTTATTTGCTTGCTAACTTCATGGGCTGAATGAGGGAGTAGGAGAATGGAGAGAGTTGGGGCAAGCAGGGAAATAAAGGGGGGAAGACAGTGCGGCAAACAAAGGCTTTCCCTTAAATACATTTGCTCGCTCAGGTGTTTAACTTGGGATCGCGTGCATCCAAGGATTTACACGTAAAGAATGCATGGCCACCGTCCAGAAAATCATATTCTGAACCTACCGACACTAATAAGCGATCGCGCAATCACCATTGAGTGCAGAGAAACTTCCTTAATCACGAACCTTCTAACCTACAAACTATGTATAACTAATAGACAACAAAAGATTGGGAAAACAAGATGCATATTTCGGAGACAAATCAATCGTCTTCAGTGGTGATGCACAGACATCAAATTCTTGCATAGAAAATGCTATCGGTGAACTGTTGATGGCTGCTTTGTTTTCATAACCTTCTTATAGCAATTTTGTCAGATTCACACTATAAGGTGATCTCCTTAATTCCATTTTGAGGAAATATCTTCTTATGTAAAAAATCCTATTGCAACGACACATTTGAGAATGGGAAGTTCAAGCAAGAGCTTTCTCGCTTTAGACACTTCTCAAAATCTTCTTCGTTTCAACTATTCACCGCGAATATTTCATCACATTCGCTGCAAGTGATATTCTTCTGTGCATACATTTCTCTATACGAAGAATAATAAATTTGTGTCCAACATGACTTTCTCCATACGTAAGTTGTCCACTAAAATCAAATAAATACAGCGATAGGTACAGTTCAACTTACACGCTTTAGCGCTAGCGATTCAATTGTTGTGACTACCAGGCGTGCGAGCTGCCCGCTAACCGTCAATTTCGAAGAAAATTGAATATCTCTTGAAATATTCCTCATATGAAAATTTGGTTCAAACAAAAATTGTAGAAAAAAAATACCTACAACTTAAATATATATATATATATATATGTGTGTGTGTGTTAACAAAAATTCAGTTTTAAGCGAAATACTTAAGAAAAACTACATTTCTTCCAGAGTAAACCGCTACTTCCGGTTGACCGATTGTTATCAGATCTTAAGAATATATATAAAATCACAAATATGTCATGCTGATCTGATAAATAGTATTTGAGTTAGAGCGCACGCAAAATTTGTCACAGACATACAGACACACACAAATCATCGAGAAAACGGTAAACAAGTTAGGAAAGTGTACAACGTATCACAAATGGGCGCGTTTCGTGCAATGGAGTATTAGAAAGGAATTCTAGTATACCTGTACTTAAGGGAAATATCGTTTTCAAGTTCTTTTCTTCTTCATAAATAATCAATTTTCTTCCTATTTAATAATATTACATGCACACGTAGGGAAATTAAACGTTTGTTTGGGAGATTGTTTATGTTAGCAACAATGAAGTAACCATGCAAGAAATTTTGTTCAACTCGATATAAGACTTTCTTGTTTGATTTTCTCGATAACGGCTACTCCTACGATAAAAATGTATAGAGAAGGAAAAACTCCACTTTACTAGTTCTACAAGTTTTATTTGAAAAACATTTTGATATGATCAATATTTTACGAGATATGACGAAAATTTAATTTTTTGTCCCCAGTAAAGTGGTACCCCTGATTGGCGTACGTGATTCATTTTTGCGATTTTCTTATTATATTTGATTGAGAGTCCTTAATATCTAATTTCATGAAAATCCGTTCCGTAGAAGCCGAGAACGAACATGCGGACGGACGGACGGACAGACCGACGATAATAGGCGCTCACGCTGTAAGCGAAACGCGTCTAAAAAACGTGTTCAGGGGACCTCAAACGGTGTATTTCCGTTGAAATCTCGAATTCGATTTTTTTCATGAAAACGATACTTTCTCCATACTACGTATATGGAGAAAGTAAAAAGGAATAAGTACACAACTCAAACAAGAGTAGAAGTGTATAGCGAACTCATACAATATCATGAAGCTGAGTTACTCCCTGCTTCGAACGGGCCGCACAAAATATGCCGGCGGGCCTGATTTGGTCTGTGGTCCTTATTTTTTGCACCCATGCTCTAAACTAAGTCTTTAAACACACATTCATATTATTTATTCAAGCAAAAGTACATACAATAATCTTTCCTAGGATTTAGATTAAGTTAGTATTCCTTTACCACACAATTATGAATCTTAGACGTCAATATTTAAATTAAAAATTATTTATAAAATTCTTTAATCAGCAAAATTGAGCTATGATAATGGCTTCTATAATCCCAAACATGCGACTCTTTCTATTCTGAGAGATTGCGTTACCTTGCAGTCTTCTTTATGTCGTAAGAACATTACGTTACAAACATGGCCGGCCTGAGGCATTGGCGAACCGAGTGTCTGCACAGGGCGGCACAAGCTAAGGGGCGTTTCCCCGACAAACTATTTACACTTTGCTTGCAATCATAAAAAAATACTGACTAACAATATAGGTACTATAACTCTGAAAAGGCGGAATCCTAATGGAATTCCATCAGTTTTTCGTATTCATTGTTTTAATATTTAAGTAGAAGTTAATAAATCGTACCGTACATTTAAATGGCTACTAAAAGTTGTCTGAAGGGGACGCTGAAATGCATTCTCGCCCGGGTATCCAAAATACCTCGATCCGCTCCTAGTGAAAAGTTTCAGGTTCTCTCGAATTGTTTACGTTTTAGCTCTCGAAATGTCCTTTTTACTTTGTGAAATTGTTTACAAATATTCTCTTTTTTTAAACTCAAACTTTTGTTTTCGATTCTTTGTATAGTTTTACAATTACAGTATTTTCCGATCTTTAAAATTTAAGATACATTTTGAACCTCTGTCCCTCAAAAATACAAGAAAGAATTATTTATCTCCCCTTATGGCTGCTCGAAAGTTGTTAATGACCCACAGATTCAGAAGCACTGCCTTAGAAAATTTAAGGATCCACCTTCTAGTTTAAAATGAAAGAGGAAATAGATTAGGTTAAAGGAAAATGTGGAATTTAAAATATAGTGCATAAATATTTATTATCATAATATTAATAAAATAGAAAGTAAAAATATGCATTGATCGAAGCAGGGCCGGATTAAGCGGTCCGTGGGCTCCACGCAAAGCACAGGTTCTGGGCCCCGGCCGGATTAATTCAGAGACCCATTCATTCAGAGCGCGTGTGTTTTTTATCCGTCCTTTTTTATTTCCCCCCCTACCTTTCTCTCCCGCAGTTCCTTCCGCCACCTTAATCTTTCCACGAAATCGTAGACAGTAAGAAATGAAGTAAATTCCCGTATTATAAAATCCAATGCAATGTCCGCAATTTTGCTTAACAGCAAAGTAATGGTTGCCATTGAGGACGGAAGGATTTCAGCTCAACAAACGTTAAATTTTCGCGCCAAAAACCAAATTGTAGACGGATTCGATCCATATTCAAAATCGACGATAAAAAGTTAATTCATTTTCTAATGAAATAGTCCAGATTCGAAGAATATATGTGAATCGCCCCTCCACCTATCTAATCCGCCCCTGCCAGCGGCCCTGTAGTTTGAAAATCCCTACCCCTATCAGAATCTTTCTTTCCCTTGCTATACAGACATAATCGGCGGCGTATAATTGAGGAATTCTGCGCGGAATGAATTTAAGAAAGCACCCAGTGGAGTGCAATGGGGTTATCCAAGAAGGGGGGGGGGGGGGGGGGCGATCGCCGCCGCCTCCGTGGTTCCACCACTGCCTAACATGGCAACATTATATCCTCCAATTTTTATAAGTGCATACTTTATTCCTTCGGTAAAGTTTTTACGAGTCATTATTGTATCCCGATTAGAATAAAAAGATCTGTCTAGTTTTCAATAAGTTCTATTTATGTTATCTTTGCCTGAGTCCAATATTATGGGTCATTTTATAAAAATATATTATCTGGCCGTTGGGTCAGGAACGTAACCCAGATTTTTAACATTGCTCTTATGGGAAAATGTGCTTAGCCTTATGACGCGACTTTCAGGAACCAATTACGTAGTGAGTGCGAGGAGTGCCTGCACTTGGTAATTATTGATAAAGTAAAAAAGCGTGGCATTTTATAAAAAAGAATAAAGGGAAACAAGTAACAGATTTCTGCTCACTGTGGGCCATCTTGTCCTCTGGGCCCCAAGTACTTGCGTGTTTTGCGTACCGCTTAATCCGGCCCTGAATCGAAGCATATAAAGTGATGGCCCGCGATACGGGCTCCCGTAAAGTAATTTCACTGTCGTTGACTTGTAACTAATGGAAAAAAAATTCACTGTAAGGAATGTTGATTCGGTATAACGGAAAATATTATCTCAATTTTTTATTTTTTTAAAAATGGAAAATAAAAATACATTACATATTTTAATGAGAGCTCCATTACAGACCTTGGGGATCGGATAGCCTTTGAAAGGGTGTTTTAAAAAAATGGCACCGAGAGGAGTCCATGGACCTAAGGGTGGGGATCCATAAGACGAATGGGTTGAATAACAGCGATCCCCATTCTACAATGACATAATTTAGGAGGATTCGTCGCCGCCACCAATTCTCCGCCTTAATATCCTTAAAAAGAACGAAATTAATTGTAAGAAAAACATTGAACGCAATTACAAGCTTCGGAGAAGCAAAAAAAATCTGATGTGGCCAACACATGACTTTCGCCATATTTGGGGTATAGATAGATAGATATAGATAGGGGCAGTAGGTGTATGTTTGGTGCAGTAGAGTGTACATCGCGTGGGGAGTTTGATGTATCTAGGGAGGAATATGTTATAGCGGCAGTCAACTGCAAATTGGGTGGCATAAATCAGGGGGTAATTTCGAGTGTTGAAGGGGCAATCAAGTGTTTGATGGTCGTATATATATATATATATATATATATATATATTAGGCCCTGCACCAAACATACACCGAATGCCCCTATGCTTATATAGCTCAGAAATTCTATAGATATTTTCCGCGGTCTGTTGGTTGGTTTGTTTGTCGGATGTAACGCTAAACCCGCTCACTAGAAAAAATGCGAATAATGATATTTTTATTTTGACATGCCCTCGGCAGGATTCAAACCCGCGACCATAACATTGGGAGACAGGCACGCTATCGATAACTCGAGAGAAAATAGAGACTCTAAATTCGGCAAGAATGCTCGATTCACATATGATAAAGTGGTGATGAAAAAATCTCGAAAAAAGTTCTGGGTTCGATTCCAATGAAAGACATTTACATCTCCCATTAAAATAACACGTAATAAAATCGACTGTAGGCTTTCATTATTTTTACTTTCTCCATATAGGTAGTATAGAGAAAGTATTATTTTCATGAAAGAAATCGACTAAGAGATTTCAACGGAAATACACGTTTTGAGGTCCCTAGAACACGTTTAGACTTTTCCGAATGATGCGTGTGTATGTGATTGTGGGCGATCTAACTCTAAAAGTACTTCACATATCGTTACTAAATTTCAAATATAAAACTTTGGTATGAGCATGAAGAGCTGATTGTGAGTAGTTTTTAGACAATACCGGTTAACCGAAAGTTGAGGTTTATTCGAAACCCGATTCGGTTTTTGCGATATTTCTCCCTTAAAACATCATTATTTTATATACAATTCGATACAAAGGTTATAGAGAATGTAATTTTCTACAACTTTCATTTGAAACAAATTTCCATAGCAGTTATTGTTTAGGAATTATTTATAAATAATCGGTTGTTTCGGTTACCGTCAAATATATCCTTAAAAACGTCGTTATTGGTCATCTTCGTGAGGACCAAAGTTGTAGAGAATAATATTTCTTCCAAGTTTTGTTTGAAACAAATTTTCGTAGACCATCCATTTCGGAGATATTCTCCTTTTTCTTAATTTCCATTATACAGCGCCACCACCATGTAGAGGTGGATTCTGTAAACATACTCAAAATATACCTAATTTACCGCAATAAGGAGGACTGTATTCTTTTACAATACGAAATAATAATTTTACCTTATAATGCTATTCATAAAATGAATTCAAATATCTATACCCCAAATATGGCGAAAGTCATGTGTTGGCCATATCAGATTTTTTGTGAAATTTAGGCCCAATGTTTGTTCATTTGAAAGATTTCAAACTACTTGAAATCTCTTTTATTATACTCAGTTATACAAGACAATTCCTAAACTTTTTTGTACCGTTTCTGGCTCTTGAGTTTTGGAGCTGGCTCCTAGGTTTGACAAATTTATCAATGCTGCTTATTTCTGCATTTAATTCCCTCTGTAGCTCAAATATATGCATCAATAAGATTTCCGAAGATAATTGAAAACATTGAGAGTTGCCAGCAAACATTCCCGACTGGTTTATAGTTATATTTATCAAATACTGCACATTTACTAGAAAATAAATGGTTCTGTGAATAAATTAGTAAACAATAACCTGTACAATGAAATAACTAAACTAATCAATAAATAAATTCTTTTAGCCAATTAGAGTATACCAGAGAATTACCTAAACGGAAATATTTTATGGAGAGATTTCGTAAACTGATCTAGGCCAAATGAAAGTAGTTAAATCACTAATTAGTGGAGATTAAAATACCTCATGCACCACGTTTTAAAGCTGATTCCGTTATAGTCAGGCAACAAGTTCAAAAAGAATCAATAGCCTTCATTGGGCCAAATCAATAATAACGGACACATTTAAGCTACTCAAGAAATGGCAAATAGCTGTCGAGCACAAGTTAATAAATAAAACGGGGTAAACAAATTCTCACCAGAGTGAGCGAGTTTAATCAAATGCTTAGCAACTGGGTTAAGACATTCTAATCAGTCAGAGGAGTATTAATTAATCGAAAGCCAACGAATATCTGGAACTTTTCGAATTATCTTGAATTTCGGTAATTAAACCGTAATATCTCGTGAGCGTTATGGAGAAAGTCAACTCCAATGCGATGAGAATATAAAATGGTTGTCGAATATAGAGGAACCTTCATGCAATCGTGAAACAGCCTGTCGACATGAAGAAGTAGCACTTTATGTTTTGATGAGTTTATTTTGGAATTGTATGAAATTATTTTATTTAACTGTTTACGCCTGCCTCTGAATGTTTCTATAGATGATCAAGTTTATTACAATAAAATATTGTTTCAGGCGATTCGGTGGTTTGAAATTGAATTTTGTTCCTTCGTTTAAGATGGTACGTGTTCGAATGTATTTGGATATGGAAAACTCTTAGTCCCTAAATGTGGACTATGTGGTCATCCAAAAGCACTTCGAAGTTCTATTTTTGACGCACACGCTTATTACAGTGATTTTGATAAAGTAGACTCCATCTAAAGCGACAATAACCGACTCTATGGCTGTAATTAGTATGAATCCAGTCAGAGATGGTTTTATTAGGCTTTGGGTGATACTCGTCGCTAATTTAGGCTGAAACCACTCCACACATTATACAAAGTAAAGTATAAGTGCGATGCCCTCGTGCTTCTATCGCCAAATTCATGCTAAACAAATCAAAGAAGGACACGAAATATACCTCCAGGGCATTTTACACCTTGTTTTACTCCATCATTTCGTGCCGACCAAGAATTATTATTAATTAATAGGAACTGGTTTAGACAGGTCGGATTATGTGATCTAGAAGCATTACTGCAAATTTAAGCAATTAAAATCGTAAAAATATCCTCCTCGTTCACTTTCCCTAATTTCCTTATTGACGTGCTTACAAATCCAAATTATCCCTCCTGATTTTCACCAACATCTTAACTAAGGTTAACAAAAGATACGCAGCACTTAACGTCGTAATAGACTGGATACAGTAATAAATTCCAGCTAATTAAAGATTTACGCATGAACTTGTGAATGTGTGTACGTGCACAAGATAACGAAAAAAATCTTTAAAGAGCCCTCAATGCAAACAGGATCGTTGTAAGGCAACAATCAAAAAGACATAAATTATTTAAATATATAAATATTTATGCAAATGTTCATATAATTGGATACAACCCTAAACGCATTATAACACAAAATTTTCGCTCCATAATAATTCACACTTTTCACGAACATTTATCTCCCATTACGCAATCGTTACCCTAATTATTGTACGTATGAAGATGTGGTTTCTGCAATATATATTTGGCAATATTGTTGAAAGCAATGATAAAAACTTAGTTTATCATATGTGGTAGCTTAAGCTATCCTTGTCATATACAGAGCAATAAAACTACTGCGCACCAATTTGTGCACCAGATGAATTCCAAAGCGGATGACGGAATGATAAAAAAAAAAGTTCCTGCGCATAAGTCAAGAGTTATCGCAAGTGATACATTATCGAAGGAGGCACTTCGTTGAAACGCATTATTATCACTAATGACGATACCTTGGTAAACCATTTTGTTACTGATAGTATGGAAGAAGTTACAAAAATTCTCCATCTAAAAAAGCTAAAACTTTCAAAACTATGTGCTAAAAAGATAATGATGACAATAATTTTTAAACCTGTTTACGGTGTATTCCGCGAAAACAAGAGTCAAGTGGCTAATGCTTCCCACGGTAAACTTCCTTGCAGTACACTGAGATCAATAATTCGATAGAAATGACACCGCGTCGCGACGATGACGCGTCGTAGCAACAAGATTTGTCATGCAGGATAATGTTCCGCTCCGTGTTGTTAAAGCAGCATTGGTATGAATCTACTAGTTGAAATTTCAGATTCTATCACATCCGCCATGCAGCCTTACGCCTTTCTTACATTTTCATATGCGGGCCAATTAAAGATGCACGACGGAGGCGAAAATTAAGGAATGACACAGACTTTCAAAATAGGCCGCAGAATTGGTTGCCTAAATGAAAACATTGTTTCATTCTTCCATCCCTGGAATCTGTTTACTATGTATGCCCAAATTACTCAATTGTTTGAGATTTCGTCATTCCGATTTATCTATCGGACAAATTTGTGGTGACACCATCTAGTGCAGGGGTTGCCAAACTTTTTATCTCAACGACCCCTTTGATGATGCCATAAAAATCCGGAGACCCCCAGTGAAAGTTTTGATATTAAATACTTTTTAAATCTATTTTATGAAAGGTTTTTGAATAGTAATAATTACGGTGGTGTATAATAAACTGTATTTTAAAAAACATTTACAATTAATCAAGCAACATGACATTTTTATACTAAACTAAAATTTATTTTTAATGTGAAGGGTGAGCTTGGTGTTTTTTTACTAGACCATTTACATTGGGTTCATGATTTGTAAGCTTTAATCTTAAGTCTCCTTCCTCTTTCTTCCAAGTTCAACATGTTTCGCTGCTTAATTATAAGTGCGTTAGCATGGCTAAATCCAGCTTCAACCATATATGAAGTGGGGAATGCTAAAATAAAAGGTAGTACTGTTGCACAAATTTTAGGATATCTAGTATTAATTATTTCATTTCCCCGAAATAATTCGGTAGTCTTATTTTTGAACAATGCTTTTGCTTCGAGATCAACAGACATGTCTATAAGTTCATCAAAAATTTCTTGGTTTTCTATGCTGTTTTGGTTTAAATAGGAGTCAAAAGGAGATACAATCCAATCAGGAATTTGCATATTTTGCAGGTCTGCAAATCTAGTGCTGAAATCATGGATTAGCTCTTTAAGATGGTTAACAAATATCTCCAAAACATCTTCAGTAATACTTTCATTTTCTTCATTTTCCAATTGTTGAAGATTTGCAAAATATTTGAAGTATCTCATTGATAAGGACGATTTAAATAGCTCAAGTTTCTTTTGAAAACCAAGCAAGACTGTTCGAGCTTGAATGAGACTGACATCTTTACCTTGCAAACGATTTTGGGACTCATTAAATTTTGAATGTAGGTCAGCCAGATAAAACAAACGAACTTTACACTTCTGCAGCTCGCCACACAGGGAATGATCCATATCTTTCGAAAACTCTATGGTTGATCTGTACAAATCTACAAGTCTTTGAAGACAGTGACCCCTTGAGAGCCACCTGACTTCAGTGTGCAATAGTAGTTGATTAGCTGTCTCGTCATTTTCTTCGCATAACCTGGCAAACAAACGTGAATGCAATGGATTTGCTTTGATTTTATTAATAGCTTTTACACATACTGTTAAGGAATTATGCAATTCAGGACTCAATTGTTTTGCCACAAGATGTCTATGAATGAAACAATGAATAGTGCGTATATTAGGAATTTTTTGTTTCAGAAGGGAAGCAAATCCTCGATACCGACCGGTCATGGCAGGTGCTCCATCGGTAGCAACTGCACAAATATTTTCCATTGGAATATTATGTTTTTCCATGTATTCTTCTAAACAACGTAGTATAGTCTCACCTTTTGAGTCTGTTTTCAGATATTTTGCAAAAAGAAATTCATCTATAAAACACTTTTTTGACTGGCTGAAATATCTTACGTAAGCCATAAGAATATTTTTACTTCCAAAAGTTGATTCATAGAGTTGAATTGAAAATTTGCAATGTTTAAGTTCGTTGGTAACGGTTTCTTCAATGTTTTCAGATAACTCGTCTATTCGCCTTTTCACTGTATTATAACTTAGTGGTAAAGACTTAAGAATAGCACTGGAGTCTTTTTGCATTGTCGTCTCTATGACTTCCTTTATAGCTGGAATAATGATTTCTTCGCCAATTGAATGAGGTTTTCCTGCTTTTGCAATGAGCATCGATATATTATAAGAAGCTTTTAATCCACTTTCAACATCAGCTTGAGCAGGAGATTTAAAGAAGGAAGTTAGTTTTGTACGATTCTTTAGTTTTTCTTTGAGCTTCTTAAAGTAGTCAAGATTTTTATCCTTCTTTTCTGTATGCATTTTTTCTAGATGTTCTTTCATTTTCGATGGCTTCATGGCGTCGTTGGCGATTACTCTCTCACACATAACACACATTGGTTGCGTTTCATTGCTTATGGAAGGAATGAAACCAAATTTTAAGTATTCCAGTGAATATTGTCTACATTTTTTCTTTGCAGTTGCCATTAGGGTAAAATGTACACGTTATGCTTAATAAGAATACGATATCTGAAAATAATAAAAATACTTTTACCATAATAATAAAAATACTTTTAGTGTTCGGTACTTTGCCATTACTGCGAACAGTAGGCTTGACAGTACAGAATACACAAGTATGAAAGAAATCGAACTTTATTGTTACCGCACCTGCGTCAGTGCCTCCAACGCCTTTTAGGCCGACGATCAAGCAAAAAAATCACACTGTATCAATCAAATATTACAAACTGGTAGAGTAAACCGTTACTGACACGTCTGTCTCGGGAGAACTCCATCCTAACTGCCAATGACAGTGTTGGCGCGTGCGTATTGTTGTTGTGTAGTGGCAGGCTTTGGACACTTCCTATCTTTTCAATGTAATCGGTTTCCATGACCTTTACGATTTCATACGTTCATATTTCGCACGGAATATGAATTAATGTCAAAACTTAAATCCTAAAAATCTTTAAGGTTGAGTTAATTTTGCACATACGTACAAACATGTAAAATTTGTTATTAGAATTTGAGTTACTTTTTATCATAAAATGTAATTAAACAAAAAATCTGTTATACAAAACTTTATTAAACTTATGTTTCGACAAACAACTTCACGTGTCTTAACGGTTTTCAACGGTCATCCGAGATAATTCTTAATTGAAATATATCAAAGAAAAAGCAAGAAATATGTTTTTTAACCACAATTATTGGCGAAATTTTAGATTCTGTTATTTTCTATCGAATATTAAAATTTCTAAAAAACCTCCTAAAGACCAATTTATTTCTCACCGACCCCCTAACGACCCTTTAACTCTCATCGACCCCCTGAGAGTCGGTACCGACCACAGGGGGTCGGTACCGACCACTTTGGCAACCCCTGATCTAGCGTCTAGCAGCCAAATTACGAACTTTTTAGTGAAAATTTAGTGTTTCGCCTATCTTTGGAAGTTTATCCTGCCAGTTTTTAAATCCTAACTTAAACTGCAATAGTACTTTAAATGTGTATTTCCGGGAATCTTTTACACTAGTGTTCTTGGTCAGGTATTAAAATGCCCATTTAAAAAAATGGGGCATGCATCGAGCAGTGTGATAGCGGTGATGCAACGTACGTAGATCAAACTGAATGGTCCTACAAGGGGAGGGAAAAGATGTGATGACGATGTCATAAAAAATGTGTAATTTGCTTTTTATGTTTGATTATGATGCATTGCATCGATATGCGTATTTTCAAATTATTAAAAGTTATAAGTGGAAAATTACAATTATAATTTCATGGTATATTTTTAAATGGAAATATTTCACACCGTTAACATTGAACTTTATCCCTCAATTTAATGTTGTGTCTATGGAAAAAGAGTGATCCGCTTATCGTCGCAGTTTTCAGGTACGTAACCTGATGTATAAGCGGGGACTGCCAGTATAAGCAATCTTGAGGATGTACTTCTGTATCTAGATTATTATTTCCGAAACTGGGTTCCCCATTTAATTGTTAAGGTTGATACGAAAAACGTTGATAAATAAATGAGTCATGATCAGAGGCGTAGCGAGGGGGGAGGGCAGGGAGGGGCAGTAGCCCTGGGCGCAGGGCTGAAGGGGCGAAAACTCAAGGACCGAAAATTACATTTTAGTTTGAATTTTATTTGGAGGGCTTCTAGGTTGTGAAATGCGTTAATGTTTAATAATAATTACCATTTGCAACAATCATTATCAACCTTTACATTATGAAAGGGAATTAAGTTCCCATTAAAAGGTTTTTGATAAACAATTTCTTTACAATTTATATGCCTTCAATTGTTAGTTGTTATGTAAAATGCCATGAGTCTATATTTATCATACTAAGGAAATTTTCTGATTTTATCTAAAAAATATAATCGATCATTTTTCAGCAGTGAAGGCCACGAAAATTAACTAAAATTATCTAAAAGTCACTTAAGTCAACATATGTATCCTTGGTTCCTTATATTGGCTAAATTGTTTTTTAGATCACTAAGACTTGATATTTGGAATAAATTGCTTCAAACTAGTTTTAATGAAATCAGATTAGAATATTGTTACTTTATAAAAATTTGTTTTATTGGGCTCATTCATTAATACTAAATTACACTAATTTTCTATTTTCGTTGTTATTTGGCAATGAATTCTAGTTATTCGAATGTATTCCAAAATTGTACTATTCTCGAATAAAAATTAATGACACTTCATTTTTTTTACACCAACGTTAATATTGTGTTTGCAATGTTTTTGATACAGTAATATCAATAAAAAATAAAAATATTGTATTGTATGCCAAATATTCTATGTGTGTGTGCAGTATGAGTGTATGCACATAAAAGGTAGTTGCATGATAGACTGGCGACCTATCTGCGTAATAAACGCGGACCTGGTAAGAAATCGTCCATAAGAAAGGATGACTCTGGACTTTCTTGGTCTGTGGTGCCCAAGGGCGTGTATGTATCCACGTGGTATTTATCTCATCTAGATAATACAGTTCTTTCCGACTCCTCACTATCGATATTTTTTATTTACATCATGCACGGCTTACTTTGTATCTACAGCATGCTGCTCTCAAAGTTATCAAAACTAAACTTAAGATTGAAATTTTAACTCCGTAATCCTATGATATAGCGTCATTATATAAGAAATGTAGAATTAAAAAAAATCAACGAGATCATGTAAATCATACCGGTCTGTCAGAGCTGCAACCTAATTGGAAATAAAATTCCTGAATTCCTAATTCTTATTTTCGATTTAACTTAATCTCATGGAAGCGGATATTGTTTTACCATTCTTTTATTATTTATAGTTTTTTGGCAACTTTCCCAGCCTTATACGTTCTAACAAGGCTCCCACCGCCAAACGCCGCCCATACTGTAGTAATTGAGAAATGATTTTTTAAAATTTTAGATTGATTATTATTTATACAGGCACATTTACAATGAAATGTGGACAACTAAATTATCGAAAAAATAATAAATCCATTAATAATTGCGCACATAAACGCTTCATAACTACGACTTTAAGTTCTCTTACATAAAAAACTCTTTCGTGAAAGAAACGGATGCAATAAACCTTGCTCTTATTGTTAGTCTCGCAATACGCATCATTGGAACGAATGCCTAACATTCAAGGACTGGAGGGGCAAGATGTCGCACAGTCTTTATAGGCAGGAGGCAAAATTCTGGAGTTTTTGTAACTCTGTACACTTTGTTCATCCTATGATATTTAATATGTAGCTTATAAACCGCTATTTCTAAGTGCATGTGTCCCTGACTTATCTAAGTCCTCTAATTTAATAGCTTCCATGGATGAGTTACCTAGAATAGAGTTCATTATTGCAGTTTTCCCATCAGGTGAGGAATTTTTCAAAGTGTATATGTAATAAGTAAGTTTTGTTTAAAAAATACGGAAAATAATAAAGATTTCAAAATTCCACTTTTTATTAATAAACTTACGACCCGAATCATTTATGCTAAAAACTGTCATTTATATTATCATACTACTCATTTCATATATGTGACGGATTTTTGTCGTGTTAATTATGAGTTACATTTTATAATTGGATACTGGGCGAATTTCCTATGCCAGAGTTCTCTTTAGCTATGGCTAGGTTTGCACATCATTATTCGCGAAAACTCTCTTACTTTAAAAAGTTATATTATTTTTCCATGTTTCTTTAGAAATTATTAAGCAAACGAAATTTTAACCTTGCCCCTTGACATAAAATTCTAATCAAACACGATAAAAACTATAAAGAGAAAATTTCCGGTGGTGGAATCAAGTAACAAATTGGTTGACATTGAAACCCCACACATTTAAGTGACTGGCAATCGGCTCGTAATTTAGCCGCTCTACGCGAAGCGCACGTAGACTGTTGCTGGTAAGCCAAAGTGATCTGTAACACAGAAAATTCCAGGAAAACACCCGGAAAATAAGGTTGCTGGACGCTGCTGAACCTTGAAATATACGGCGTCGGACTTCCCCTCGTCATAAAAAAGAGACCGGCTCAGAGGTACCTCCAGAGAGGTGTGGGAGGGAAGAACTCCGAGAACTCGCTTGTTTACGACCGTGATCACCGCCAGCGAAATGATGGGTGCAACATATCAAGAGTAAGAGACGCAAAAGGCGAACTAAACGTAAGATTAAACAATGAATCGGTTCAACTTTTACTACCTATTCATGTTTCTTTTTAAAAAAGCGTCTTGTGCATGCAATGCCTTTCGTTCCGCTGGAAGGCGAGACTTCGAAAACGCCCAAACATAGATTGGAGATCGTGCGAGCATCAAATTTGGATTGTCATCATCGTGCAATCGACCATTTAATGATGGAAAATGCATTATGGAATTAGATATTTACATTTTCCTTACGAAGTGATCAGTTTATGTTTTGTTGCAGTATATCAATATATCAATTGATGAACCATCTTTCTATCGAAGAAATATTTATGCAAAAAACGCTGGTGAAAATCAATTATCGAAGCTATTTTCCATTAGACTTCGGGCTCTTTCGAAAGAATACAACAATTTTCATGTCGAGAGAGCGTTTTGTTTCTTATTTAATGATTATTTGTTTCTCCATTTATAATAGTTTTTGGAAGTTGTAATGAGAATAATAGGGATTATATATATATATATATATATATATATATATATATATATATATATATATATATATATATATATATATATATACACATACATACATACAATCCCATAAGTCTGGATTCATAGGGAAAAATAAATTATTCTTTTTGCAGACCCAAGATGTTTCTGAGTAAGGAAGAACGAGTTCAGATAATTCTACTCATAGGAAATCGGAGTCAGAGAGGAAATTGAGGAGGGTAGAGGGAGTGCTTCGGTGCGAATGAGGGAGACGGAGGGGGAGGAGAAGGGGGGGAGGAGGAGGATAAAATTCAGAGTGATAAACATTTGCGGCAGCGCATTATTGACGCATGTAACAGCATTACTCCAGACATCATTCACCGTGTTCTTGCTGACTGGGTATTTCGTCTGGATTTGTGTATCAGGAACAATGGTGGAAACATTGAGCACGTTATGTGATTAAAAGCATTTGTATTGCCATTTTTTCTTATTTTTCCTATGATTCCAGACTTAAGGGACACCCTGTATATTTTATACTATAATAGCCCAGGTCTGTTGGTTGGTTGGTCACGCTTTCACGATGGCCGATATAGTGCGTTTTAACAAACTTCCCCAATAGGTAGAAGATTGAAATTTGGCAAGGATGCTTGATTAACATATATTAAGGTAATGAAGAAAATAAATCTCCAAAGGAATCCTGGGTTCGACTCCAAGGAAGACATTTCTATTTTCCGTAAGGTAATATGTAAAAATCAATTTTTTCATGTGCAGGTTTTTATTGTTTTGGAAATTAAAATTAGAAGGAATTAACCTACGATTTTCGGATCTGAACCATTTTGAAGAAAAAATTACAGTCTCTTATTCTGTTCATCTTTTTCCGCATACAATTCGAAATCGCTCATGTTATACATTTAATTCACATATTTTGTGGAAATAATGCCATTTTAACGGAATGTTATGGAGAGAGACTAATGCAGGAAGCGTTAGAAGGCACGGGAGATTTCAAAATCGGAGGAAGGATTATAAGAACAGTGAAATACGCGGATGAACAAGTCCTTCTAGCAAGAAAGGAAAAGGAACTCCAGAAAATGATAAATAGGTTAGTGATAACAGGTAGAAAATACGGTATGGAAATTAATACAGAAAAATCCAAGGTTATGGGAATATCAAGTAAAGAAGAAGAAAATTTGAACATAAGTATGGGAGGAAAGCCATTAGAACAAGTTTCAGATTATAAATACCTTGGAAGCAACATAGCGAGAGAAGCAAAATGTACAGATGAAATCAGGACTAGAATAGCAAAAGCAAAAGCCGCTTTCAGAAGAAAGAAACTCCTACTAACGGGAAATATAAAACAGGAAATCCGCAAGAGGTTGATAAAATGCTATGTATGGAGTATAGCTTTGTACGGAGCAGAAACATGGACCCTAAGGAAAAATGATATTAAATACTTGGAAAGCTTCGAAATGTGGACATGGAGAAGAATGCTGAAGATAAAATGGACAGATAGGGTGAAAAATGAGGAAGTACTACGAAGAATAGGAGAGAAGCGAACGATTGTAGAGACTATCAGAAAGAGGACGGCGAACTGGATTGGGCATTTCCCGAGGAGAGACTGCATGATTAAAGAAGTGCTAGAAGAAAAACTGGATGAAAAAAGAGAAAGAGGTAGGAAAGGTTTCAGCTGGTAGATGACTTGAAACGGAAAGAGAGCTATCAAGACATGAAGAAAACTGCGGAAAATAGGAGTACATTGGGAACAAAGTTTAACCTAGAATAATTACGGACCTGTCAACGGACAGACTACCTATGATGATATATATATATATATAAATACTACGGAAGAGGAAAGGTAAGTAAGGATATTCAGGGCAACTAGATGCTGAAGGAAACCCAGTGAACGCTTACCGGAAGTAACACACTTGTAGAGGTTAGAGCTTTCGGGATGATCCCTTCGTCAGCACAAGAGAGACACAACTCAATATATATATATATATATATATTCATCTTTGGTTTTCCTTCTTAAGTATTTAGCTCATAATATTTTTCATCACCTCGCTACCTCATCAATTGTTACTAATATATATATATATATATATGAGAGCTAAATACTTAAGAAGGAAAACCAAAAGATGAAGTGCATGGCGTTCGTGTGCAGCAGAGATGTTGTCATCGATTGTGAATCATTTGTCTTAAACGAGGAAAAGAACGTAGAATCGTTAATACGAAGCAAGTACAAACGGGAAGTAAACGGAGGTAGGAGACGAGGAAAAGGTTAATGGGTTCAACGTTTATATGACGGTAATAAATGTCCATGCCTGGATATTGAGAATAATAGCGAAAACAATGTATCGTAAGTCATTTTCCAGCAGATGCGCCTAAACATCCTAATGAAGAAAATTAAAAGAATAAATATGAAATGACTTGACGGCTGGATTAAAAGGAAAAAATAAATAATTCGAATAAACGTGGAAGGTAAAAGTAATAGAAGAAATAAATGATTTGGTAGAGAAAATGGAACATCTGTGTAAGTAGAATAAATTAACCGCGCATTTTAAAACTAAAAATGTCACAAAACTTCGATTGAATAATTGTTTCGAAAAAAATAACGCCATTGTTTCTAGTTTATAAGAGCTGAAAATGTATTCGCATTCAATTATAGGTTTAGTACAAGCTCACTTTTGCAGATTTCGCGTCAATAGGGGAATATTTATAATGATGGCAATGGCAATTTGGCAGCCATAACGTTCCACCAAAAAAAGTTCTCCTTACAAAGCGAAGACACATTCCTAATTAAAATTTCGATCATCGGCGCTTGAGAGAAGAGACTGATTAAACAGACTATAAGAAAGGGGAAGGTAAACTGGATCAGACAAACAGAGGAGAGAGAGCATTAAATGAATGAAAGACGTGTTAAAAGGAAAACTGGAAGAAAATGAGAAAAAGGAAGGACAGGGTTTCAGCTGATAGACCGTTTGAAAGAGAAAGAGAATTACCAAGACATGAAGAAGATTACGTAAAGCAGAAATGAAGAACCGGCTTTAATTCAAAATAATCACGGACCGGTCTACGGACAGATTACCTGATATGTAGATGAGACACACACGTACATACATAGCAAAGGCTCTTTATGGTTCTAATAGTAAATGAATTCCAGAGTGTGACTACTCTGATTGATGATCCAATTAATGTTGGCACATAAATCTATATGTATTAAATTACATTTAAAGTTAAAATATTGGTTGAATACATGATAATAAATTGGTTTATTAATGCTAATGCTGAATGCAAGTATTGCAGAAGCATTTGCGCAAAGGAATGAGTTAGCGCTCAGGTGATGTTGTTGCGTCTTCTATTCTCGAGAGGCAATTTAAAAAATCGATCCGCGAAACATTACCCCGTAAAGAGCGACTCCTCAGTTGCGAAATGATCGGGCAGGAGAAACCCTCGCAGGAAACATGAGGAAGTTTTTGAGGAAAGAATCTCATTACCGTCAGATTCAAGGATTGAGTAAGAGAAATATGCTGACTATGCAATTAATTCAAAATATTTATCATGTTTTATCTTCAATTTAACGAAAAAAGTTAATGGGAAAATTATTGCAATACTAATTCCCAAGTTACTTCAGCTCTCTTCTCACTAAAAAGTTCAGCGATCGCCAAGTTCTAACTTGATTAATTTTTTTTCACTAGAAATTCATTTCCATGCTAACCCCTCTCTCAGAAAGTCGAAGCTGACAATATGTCTTAGCCTCCACGAATAAAAAAAACAACCCTCGCCTTCGTCCTCGAATGATCCGCGCGACTCGATCGCTCACCTGTGTCCCCCCTCCCTCTCTCTTTCTCTCGTGCAGAAGTCTTGATGACCGCCAAAAAACAACAAACAAGGAAACAAGCGGTACTCGCACCTCTGTTTGCTTTTACCACTTAGACCCTCTCTAAGGAGAGAGGCCGCCAATTCTCCTCACTCCCTCCCTTACGAGTGCCACTCCGGACTTCTCGGAAGGAGGCCCCGATTCGTACCGCGTACCCAGAAGTCGCTCCATTGACGACGAAGGAAAGAAGGTTGGCTCTCTTCCCCCGCAGCCATGTACGCGGGGGTCTCCCCCCTTTAAAGCGTCCTATCGCATTTCCTCCATTACGCTCTTTTTTTTGTTCCTAGGCGATTTTCCTCATCTCCCGTCCTCTCATCCCCTCACCGCAGCCTACGGACATCCCCTCGACGCCTCCGTTGAATTGCCGACGAGGCATATAAA
Organism: Uropetala carovei; assembly: GCA_036926305.1. Lineage (NCBI taxonomy): Eukaryota > Metazoa > Arthropoda > Insecta > Odonata > Petaluridae > Uropetala > Uropetala carovei. The sequence continues at coordinate 1,892,132 of JAXCHB010000172.1, read as the reverse complement.
AGCGTGGAGTTGGGCACTGAGAAGGCATCAGACAGCTTCCAGTGCTCCAAAGAGAGGACCAAGCATCTTTCCAAACAGTCGACGAGACTTCAATCTCTATAACCATGAAGCTGTGCATTCTCTTCCTCGCCTGCTGCGTCGCCCAATTGCTGGTGTCTGCAGAAGGTAATATTATCACACATTTGATGTATTACCTTCCTTTAATCGTCTACATTTTACTATATCGGGGTTTTAAGTGGTCCTAAATTTAATTATATTAGCTAAAATGTAATTATAAAACCATTATATACGAATTAAATGTTTTCTTATAAACGTGATTTAAAAATCTACTTGCTTTAAATCTTTCTAAGAGAGTTTGTCATTTTCCGTCGCGAAAGGAAGTACTATTTAGTAAAGTATGTCTAAAATTCTTTTACCATAATTTGTTAGAAATCATGATCAGAGTATTTAAAATTACTTAGACAAAAACGTCTTTAGTATCGAAATTTGTTTTCTTTCGTTTCATGGATAATCATCGAAGAATTAGGAAAATATTTTTGTTTTCTAGTTCTGTAAATTCCATTTAGAGATGCTCTACATTCTAAGCATGCCATAATACTTACATAGTTTTATTTTTCTCCTTCCATGATTCGCATAAAAGACAGGATTTTTTGAGTTTCAAATGCTAACACTAATTTCTTCGACGCAGTCCACGATTTTCATTATTATTATTAATCGTGCCCTACTTTAATTAAAATAAGTAACGGCTCCACTCAAGCTTTGGCAATAAACAGGATAGCCTTAATTATACTTCAGTCTGAATTCCGTTACCTGATTCGCCGGAAAATATAACGATTTCCAGTCTTTTCACTCCACAACTATATTCTTCCAATTCGCCCATCTACACCTCTCAGTTAATTGCTTCTTTGAGATTTTTGTAATTATTTGCATCAATTTCTCTTGGATTCAGCTCTCGCGGTCATTTATTAGTAAAATCAACTTTTCAATAAATTTTTATGCCGGATAAGTAAAATTTACGATCTCTTGAACTAAGCAATGCAAAATCTAAATATGAAGTTTACACTGACATATTCTCATAGCGAAACGAAAATTGTTACGGAATGCCTTCTATGAGCCTGAGACACGCAGCGTCGCCTTATCTTCATACAATTAAGTCGACATTAATCAATATTCTAAAAGTATAAAGTTCCGCTTTTGCTCAAATCGAGGACGACGACTAATTTCCTCTTTTCTTCCCTGCCGCGTGTAGCTCGCAGTCCTCCCTACCATGGATCTGGATCGTTCAGCGAAAGCCAAAGCTCCAGTTCCAGCAGTTCCCAGGCTGGAGGCCGCGGTGGAGGTTCTTCATCCAATAGCCAAAGCGGCAGCAGTGCTCAAAGCGGCAGCGGAGGCGGACACGGTGGTGCCGGCTCCAGCGCTGGATCCAACGCAGGTAGCAGCTCTGGTTCCTTCGGAGGCGGTCATCATCCTGGATCCCTCACTTCCAGCTCCAGCAACGCTGCTAGCAATGCACAGGCCTCATCTGGCGGAAAGCCCTGCCTTACCTGCGGCAAATGAGTAGCTGACGAGAGAGGTGAAGAACTGGAAGCGACCTCTTCCTTCTGACTGTTCTCTTCGTGACTGATCAACACGTCCACTCTTCCCAGTTTAGAAATTTATCTTCTTCGCCTAAAATTACCTTTCCCTGAACGTCTTCCAATTTCCAGGAGTCGACCATTTCCCAACGGATTCGGCGATTGAGCCTCGACATCGTTTTATTTACTCCTGGTTCACGCATCCATCACTAGTGCAGAAAATTACAAAATTTGTTTCCCTAATCTATAAAATCTTATCGTTCTGAGTTCACATGTAACAAAGATGCTTTGCGCTTTCGTTCAACATATTATCTGCAAATAAAAATATTTGTCAAAACCTACTTAAAAGATTTTTATTGTTTCTTTTTCTAGAATAGATGTTACCTGTATTGCTACGATTCAGGGGCGAATAACTTATTAGACAAGCGAATCCCTAACCATCACTCCCTCCCTCCTTATCTTTATGCAAGTTTCGACGCATACGACAGTCAATTACACTTTTACTTGCCTCATGAAAAATTTATCAAAGTTGCTTTCAAATGTTGAGTACCGTATTTCGGGGTGTGTGAGTCTAAATAAGTTGTCTTTAAACTTCCTTGTCGACTCGTGCACCGTGTAAATAATTTTTACTACGAGAGATTACTCCACTGTCACACAATCGTTCATTTAATAGAAATTGAACTTTTATTTGATACTAGCAGAATTTTCCGTTGAATTTCAACGGATTTAGTGAAGCTACTACAGTACAACATATAAACTCTTTAAAATATAGAGTAGATACTTTTTAAATTACAATTAGTTTTTCTTAACAATTAATCATATTTGCTTGTAACAATCCGTTTCCGAACATATTGCATTCAGATATAACGATAATTGTATTTCCTATCATATATATCACTTTCGCCAAATCCAGCTTCATTTCTTGTGTAATTATTCCTCGCTGAAATGATTACATTTATATCTTGTAAGCAAGAAACCCGTGAAAAAGCAACGTATAGTTGTCCATGATTGAACACACTGACTCCGGTAAATGTACGTTAATAAACATTATAATGTAGAATATAATGATTTTACTTACAAAAAATGTAAGATTCCAGTATTCAATAGACGAAAGAATGTTCAATTACTTTCATCAATCGTTATAAACGCTTCCTGAATAATAATCAGTATCTATTTACATTGCTATCCATAAACATCGATCGTTTCGTTGCTTAAACAAAAGTGCGAAGCGAATAACGCTAAACTTTCGTCTATTTGTAAGACTCATTGATGTTAATTGAATCGGAGGTAACAATGACGGCCGCCTTGGCAACGGAAAGAGTACGAAAAATCCAAAAAATTTCAAAACAAATAATGTATTTCTGAAAAATTCGACCGCGTAACATGTAGATTTCGCAGGAATAAGATAGTATAGAGTTTTTTTCGTCGAATAAAGCAAAAACGAAAAAAATCGGTCCATATTTACGTATTTTGATGCTTGAAGGAAGAATACCTTACAAGTCAAGAAATGGATTCATACGTGTAATCTTATGGAAAAAAGTTAATCCCCTATCTTGGCAGCACTGATTAATCCCGGTTGCCTAAACCTTGACCATTCACTAAGTTAGGATGTAAGGAAGAATCGTACCAAATTTGATTATTCTAGCATTTATCGTTTAGGAGGAGTTCCATGAATAAACCAACAAACACACCCTTCAAAATTTATTATAGGAGAGGAGTCTTTTTCTTTTGGTGATTAGCATAACTGTTGTCATAAACTACCATTGCGGATAATATTATTGCTACAACGGAATAATCATTCTGATATCTTTACAAATGGCAATGCATGGTTTACATTATATCCAATAAAACCTTAATTTACCCGATCAGAAATACGAATAAAGAATCAAACAGCGCATCGACGCGCACATAGTATAAAGTAGTACCGTTTTCTTGAGCGTGTTCAAAGTAAAATATGCATGTAAAGCTGTGTGGTCTTATCTTTTTTCTTGCTTATCATTAAATCAAGAATATTCCGATGTATTGCCTAATTTTACAGTACCTACCTACTCGAGTTAACGTTTATTTATTTTTTATGGGTATATAAACAGCACTTTGTGGTCTTTTACAATGAGCGCAACAACAATATTAATACGAACATATAGGGCCATCCCTTCGGCAGGATTCGAACCCGCAACCCTATCATTGGGGGGATAGACACGCTATAATCACTTCTACTAATGCCGGGATAGTATTTGTTCTTTCTCACGGTGAGTAACAATTGAAATAACTTTAATTGACATTTAGTTCATCAATGCATAATTTGCGTCCGTTGTTGAGGTAATAATATAATCAAACTTAGGTTGTTCAATTGGAAATACTCGTTATAAATCGGAACAATAAGATTCTAAACGTGTATCATAGAAAGCGCGAATAAAACAACAGGGAAAATAACGTCTAAGAAAATAAGGAAGCCCTGAGTAACAGAGGAGATGATTAAAAATATGGAAGAGAGGAGCTGGAAGCAGGTTAATACAGATTATGGAAGAAGAATGTATAGAGGGTTAAATAATAATATTAGGAGGGAAACTACAAAAGCGAGGGAGTCGTGGTGGAAGGGACAATGTGAGGACATGGAGAAGCTGCAGAGACAAGGCAGAATAGATTTATTGTACGGAAAACTGAAGGAGTTAACCGGGATACAAGAAAGGAAATAGGCTGGCCACAATTAAAGGTAAAAACGGCAAACTGTTATACGAGACAGAGGATGTGAGGAATAGATGGAAAGAGTATATTGAAGAGTTACATGCTAAAGGTTTGAAGCCAGAATCTAATGGTGAGATAGAGAGGGAGTAAGATGTAGAGTTCGAAAATGTAGGGCCGGAAATTTTGAATAGTGAGATTGAAAAGGCTCTCAGAGATATGAATTCAAAGAAAGTAGTAGGAATTGAAAACCCTCCCCCCCCCCCCCCATAGAAATTATGAAAGGGCTAGGTAAAAAGGGAAAATAGAGTTTTTATAAATTGTGCCGTAAGATATATCGCCAAAGGATTTCACTAGATCTGTTTTGATACCCTTGAAGGAAAATAATAAAACAAACGAATGTCAGGATTACAGAACAATCAGCTTAATTTTGCATGCAGCCAGTGGCGTAGGGACCATGGTTCCGATGGTTCTATCGAGCCAGGGCCCGTGCTCGATAAGTCTTCGACCCGCACAATAACCTTAATAGAAAGCTTAGGCGGTAAGTTTTGTCTGAAAGTACGAGAGGGAAAGGTAGAAGAGGATAGGGCCCTCGGTCTAGGCCTGGTTTAACGGGAGATCACACTTTCTCGGCGTGGATATAGCATATCGTCCCCAAACGGGCAAGCAAACGTCGAAATTCCCACAATATGCATTTGAAGGACCCACTGTGGTGTCCAAGGGCATGTGTTCGGAAGAAAACAGTACTCTTGGTTTATCGCATCTTTCCTCTACCCTCGAACTGATCCGATAATCTCTGAGCGCCATGGATCGTTTTTACCAGCCCACATCTAACAACATAGAAGATGTCTCTTTCGTCTTTTATACTAAAGATCTGCCGACCTCCTCCAATATCAAAAAGAAGGGGTTTATAGAGTGCATGTGTTGTAGAGTTAAAAGAAGCGCCATTTTCTCAGTAATAATGGACATTACGCAAGATATTTCCAAAATTGACCACCTGAGCATCGTTACACAAATATACCTGGGGACAAAAATGGTGTACCAACAGACCTAAAAATTTGCGAGTCATTTCTGGATTTTGAAATAGTCGAAAGTCATAAAGCTGTAGGTTTACAGGAACAAATTTTCAATGGAATAAAAGAAAAGAAGCTAACCCTAGATAAATTAAGGAGGCAGGTATAAGATGGTGCGGCTACAATGAGTGGTGTTTATTCAGGAGTTCAAGCTTGTATTAAAAAAATACAACTTCGTGCTATATACGTGCACTGTGCATCGCACAACCCTAATCTTGTATTAAATGGTTGCATAAAATCGAGTCCACAACTCTGTGATGTTTACAGTCTATTTGAGAGAGTGTACGTGTTCTTTGGGAATAGCACTGAGAGATGTAAATTACTCTCTGAGGAAGGAGCAATTAGCACCACACTCAAGAGGCTGTGTCCCACAAGGTGGCCCAAAGGAAACGATGCGCTATTGCTATTGCACTAAGATTTAGGTTTACAGATGTTTTGAAAGTTTCAGCTATTATTATTTTATAAACAACCAAACCTGAAGAAAATACTGAAGCAACAGCTCTGCGTAAAAGGCTTGGGTGTTCTGAAGTTTTGATGATTATTGCAATGCAAAGAAAAAATCACGCAACAATTTAAACATCTCCAGCAAAGATACTGCTTGGTTACACTCCAGTAGTCGCACTGACTTTCGTAACATAAGTGGTCGCGTGAGATACTTTTGTATCCCACTTCAGTAATGAGTTTTCATTAAAAGAGAAATGAATAGAGTAACTTGAAATGTTCTAATATTTATGTTTGCTTTATTCAAGAAGGTATTATGCATTTAAAATAATAAAATTTAGCGAAAATTAATACAAACTTTAAGATTATAAAGCCCTGGAATATTTTCATCATAATATAGACATTATTTAGAGCTGCCTATTTAAATGTAAACCATTTCAAACTTTGATTAATCACCATCTTATTTTCATTCTCTGAAATATTATTAGTTACCAAGCACTGATCACATAAACGTTAAAGATGTCCTAAGCTCACCCAACTATAGAATTTAGAACAATATTGTCTTGTACGTTTGTTTTTTGCTTTTGTCAAATACGGAAAAGGGTGACGATCATCACACACTAATATACTTGTATTGATAAGGTATTGAAAGGGATAAGGTGATTTCTTTCCCTATCTATGGGAAATTTCAATAATTAATTATTACTGGAGTGTTAAAAGATGCATACGATGACTTAAAAGTATATCGGAATGTTTTTAAAACTGTGGTTCAAACTGCTACAAATACAGCTAAAAGTTGGGCCATCAAATCCGAGTTTCAGAAACAAAGCGTAACACATTTTGACGATCTTGCAAACGACAGCAGGTTGAATGAGCCTGGAAAATTATTTGAAATCAATGTTTTCTATAAATCGCTTGGTATAATTCTTATGCAACTAAATGAACGTTTTCAAGAGCTTCACAGTGTTGTAAAACTTATTAGATGTTTGCTGCCCTAACAAATGCTCTCATACTCCGATGATGAAGTATTTGAAGCTCTAAGTATTTTAGCAGAAGCCTACCCTGATGATCTCACACTAGATTTAGTCACTCAAATTGTATATTTCAGTTAGAGATTTAAAACGCAAATTAGCCTATTTGATTCTGTACATGATTTAGCTTCTATGTAAATTGTAGAAAACTATGTATTATCTTCAACATTTCCAGACACAGATACAGCTTTTTTTTACCATTCCTTACACTTCCTGTTACTGTTGTTACATCAGAACGCTGATTTTCTAAGTTAAAATTGGTAAAATGTTATTTAAGGTGCTCAATGGGGAGAAGCGCCTCAGTGAACTCGCAGTGATTTCTATTGAACGAGCCCGCGCTATTAAAATTGACACTTCTACAATTGTAGCCAAAGTAAAGCTCGAAAGAAGAATTTTTGCTAAGTAGCAAGTTAATAATGTGTTATGTGATATATGCTACAGATTGACTACAGATTACTTGTCTTGCAATATAAGAATTGTTGTTATTTGCAACTTCATAATCGAGTAACCTGATTTCTGTAATATTTGTTCTCTGAGATAATATTATTGTACACATACATTTAAAGTATACAATTAATAAAGGATTGCGATATATTTTTATTTATAAAAATAATAAATTAAATAATAATTAATAAATTTATTTCATTAAACTTATTCTCTTTAAGTATAAGATTACCAGAATATATATATTGAAGGAGAGGGGGACTCCGTAAGGAATTTACGAGCCAGGGTCCGGATTTACCTTGTTACGTCACTGCATGCAGTTAAAGTTATTATCAGAATCTTGAACAGGAGTAGAAGCAAAACCCAATAGCTATATAGGTATAGGCCAGTTCGGGTTTCGAAAAGGTCGTGGCACCATGCAGTGCCGTAACTAGGGCGGGGCAAGCGGGGCATCTGCCCCGGGCGCAACTAAGCAAGAGACGCAAAAAATCCAAACAGTAACTAAATAAACTAGAGAAAATAATAACTTGAAGGGGGAGAGGGCGCAGATTTAGTAGTTTGCCCCGGGCGCTAAAATATCTAGTTACGTAGCTGGCACCAGGGATGCAGTAGGTGTGATGAGGACATTGGTAGAAAGAAACATCGAATATAACCAGGATGTATTCACTTGCTTTGTAGATTTCGAAAAGGTCTTTGATAGAGTTTTATGGCCTAAGCTGATAGAGGTGTTTAGGAATATAGAGGTTTAATCAGAAATCTCTATATGAACCAGACTGCGCAGGTAAGGGTAGCAGAGGGAGAATCGGATTGGGCAACGCTAAGGAGAGGGGCGAGGTAGGGCTGCCCACTCTCACCTGCATTGTTTAATATTTATGCCGAGGAAATGGTAAGGGAGGCATGGGAAGGTGTAGAAACAGGAATAAAAGTGGGAGGGAGCCTAGTTAAATGGGTTAGATTTACAGACGACAAAGCATTGGTGAGTAATTCTGAAAGGGGCCTTCAGATGCTAGTTAGTTCTTTAAATGAAAATGCAAGGGCATTCGGGATGAAAGTTAATACAAGAAAAACGAAAGTTATGAGATTTTCCAAGAGTGGGGATACCCAGGTCAACGTTGCAGTGGATGATGAAAGGCTGGAGTAGGTAGAATTTTTTACTTATTTAGGTAGTATTCTGTCAAATTACGGAAGAAGTAGGAGAGAGATCAGGACAAGGACAGCAAGAGAAAAAGAGGCATTTACGAGACGACGAGAGCTGTTGACCGGCACCTTGAATAAACAGATTAAAATGAGGTTAGTGAAAAACCTGACATGGCGTGTAGTATTATATGGGTGCGAGACATGGACAATGGGAAAAGAAGATGTGAGGAGATAAGAGGCGTTTGAGATGTCGGTATGGCGTAGATTAGAGAAAATCAGTTGGACAGAGAGGAAAACGAAAGAAGAAGTTTTGAATATGACAGAAGAAGAGAGGACTTTAATTAGAGTAATAAGGGGTAGACAGAAGAAATGGGTCTGTCAAAATTGGAAAGGAGACAGTTTACTGAAAGAAGTCATAGACGGAAGAATGTTAGGAAATAGGCAAAGAGGTAGGAAGAGGGTAGGTATATAAGATTCGTTAAAAGTAGGGATGAGATATGAGAATTTTAAGAGAAATTCTTAGGATAGCCAAGATTTGGTGGTGTGTGCCTAAAACCTACCGGAAGGTAGAATTCCTTTGTATTGTATTGTAGACTCTATTGCGGTTAAAATCGTAGCGGACCATTCTATCAAGTTTTTTTTGCTCTTGCTCCCATCTCTCTCTTTTCAGAATTGCTCAAACGACGATTTGCATTTAATTATTTTGTTTATCATGGTTTTTCTGTTTATCTTTCCATTCAATTTCTCTTATCCCTCACAAAAATCCTCTTCAGTTTCCTTTTTCATTTCGCAGCATATTTTCGCTATATTCCGCTGTTTGTCAACACACTTTTCTAACATCACCGCCGCGCCGTGGAGTTGATGAGGTTTTCGAACTTTTTCTCCTTCGGGAAAACTTCCTCTTGAAAGTGCACGATTATGGTCAGGAGACCACAATCAGTCATGAAAAATTATTATTTTACCATTTCTTTATTTATATGAACAAAATTTATGACGGGTTTGATAAATAATGTCCGTGAAAAATAATTAATGACTTGGTGATTTCGTTTTCAACTACTGAAATTCCCTTTAAAGGAATCTTATTACAAATGAGTCAGCTGGAACGTTTATTTGAATTTATTTGCATGTTTCTGCGATTATTACAACAAATGATAAATAGTGCTGTTTTTTAAGGGAATCTACATGAAGGAGATAGAACGAGTGGCTGAAATCCCGCCAACTATCCAAATCTGCCGCATTCTACTTCAGCTCGTTGAACTTAAGAACCTATTTTTCTTTTTAGGGTTCAAATAGATAGCTTAATTGGTTCCAAACCAGACACAACAAATGTGATTCGTCTATCTAATATCTACCACCGGCTGAAATCCCTTCGTGCGACTAAGTAAATTATGCTCCTCAATTTTAATTTCCCAACTAGAGAAAACCATTTTCTGTTTATAAGCAATGACATAAAATGCCCCTGCCAGTAGGAAAAAAGAATAATTTTTCGAGTAAATAGAGTTGTCATGACTCTTCAATATTCAGCAAACTCCTTCGGTTGTCTTCGTCTATGGCACCCCATGCAAAGGGGGACTGGTTCACGAAGATGAATCTGCATTACCTACTGTAAAATAAGGTCCATCTCTAGATGCTTTTCTAAGGCGAAACAGCCATTGCATTCCGTAAAGTATCTCACGCTTTGATCAGTTTCTTCATTTTCCATCTCCCCTAATTCTCACCTACTCTCTCTCTCTCACTCCACCTCTTCAAAAATAGGAACTTACATAAATAAAATAACTTCATTTGTGCCTACGCTCCGCCAACGCTTCCTGGATGTTTTTAAAACGCCATCAATAGTTCCATGAGTCAGTAAATAAAATTACTTGGCTATTAGGATCCACACGCTTATCAGGTTAACATGTCTCGGGTTTTCCACAGTAGCGTGCCTCCATCTGGTGCGCCTGAATTCTCTTTCCTCTGATAAATAATATTTGGCGAAAATCTTGGAACCAAGTTATTTAATCGTCCAGCGAGATAATAAATACGTAGGAGGCAAAAAATTATCCGAATTTGCTGCATAAACATAATCAAATAATTATTTTATTGTAAATTTCTTCTTATTTCACTCAATTTTCTTCAGAAATAACTTATTACGCACCATATCCCGCTAAAATGAGACGTTGAAAATGAGCGATTTTTCAATAAGCATTATTTTTCATCGAACAGGAGCCTATTAATTTACGATCTATTAATAAGGGATAGCGTCAATCCACTAACAAATTCAATTAGAGAAATATTGCTCCATAAATACTTCATATACGGATGCGAACGTGATGGATTCTTTAAGGTGAACTTTGTAAGGTGGAAACTCGATTGCTACCTGACATAGGTAAACGTATGCTCACGATATTAGGGCGGGTTAAACAAGTGAGCGGAGAGGAGGTGAGGAGGGAGTGTGGGAGGGTTCCTATTACCGAAAAGCGTCAAATAATCTCAGCAAATATGGATGGAACCGAAAAACAGAAACACGGACGAAATAATTATTTTTCTTGCTAAGTGAATCACCATTTCCATTGAATACGTGATCAGAGTCGCGAAATATATCCGCTGCGTCTATAAATACCGAGTTCGCGTCCGAGTCCTCAGCAGAGCAACAGGAACGTTCGAAAGGACGAGTTTCGTGTGATTTACTCTTATAGTATTTGGTGTATCCGCATCAGCCATGAAGTTGTACTGCTTTCTGCTTCTCTGCATCATCGCCCATCTAGTTCTGACTAGCCCAGGTAATTTATTATTATTACATTCATTACGCGAAATTCTAATGTAATACAGAGTAGAAACCAAATCCATGTCATCTAATAATTAAAAAGATCGATACAGGAATATACATAATTTTTAGCTTCATTAATACAACAGTATCAATATAATTTAGCTTTCCGAATGACATGGAATTTGATTATGCTAACGATTGATTCGAACGAAAATATCATATCTGATATAAGCGAACTGATTAGTATTAATGAAAACTTCGTTAAGCAATTGGATCTACTCCGCAGATGATATCTTGAAATTAAAGTCCTTCCCTCGAAAATTAAAACTATAGTGAAATGTCTGCTATTTGCGATTATATCATCCGAAGATAGATATGCATTCGCACGATGTTATCTAAGTCTCGAGACTTTTTGTTTATTAGATAAGAAATAACGTTTTCTATAGGTGGTATTAGATTTATACAACATATTTTTGTGCATTTCGGGCATTCAAGTACATTATTTGGCATAAATCCGGCTTTTTTAGAATATTTATCTTTGTGAAATTTATCATTTATGTGAACCAGATGTGTTATCGTTAAAAAATCTTCAACAATTAATTTGAGGTGACATCTATTCCATGGGCAATGCATGCAAGCTAAAAACTTACTTCTCTCGGAATATTAACTTCCCATAATTGTGAGTTTAAGAACGCACTGCAGTATTTACTCCCGAGAGTGAGGCGTGCCTTCGCACGTTCATGAAATTGTTCGCACGCAGCAATTTTCAATGTTTTAGTCGCGTTTAAGGAGTTTGTCTTAATTTTCTCGCATAATAAACATGTACTATCAATTTAAAGAGAATTTTTAGTGATTATATCTATCATAACAATACTTTTAACTATGCTGAGTGCCACGCCATATATATATAATTATTAAATGTCCTGGAGCAATTTAGCCTAAGAGACTTATTCGCAGGTGCGTAACTTGGGAGGGGGGGATGGGCTGCAGGCCCACGCAGTGCGTGGGGGCCCCAAGATTTTTGGGGCCCCTCAAAACTACTTAGAATTTTCCCCTTCATCTGCTGCAAGTAGTAACAACCTTATGGGAATGAAAGATTTCATCGCTCGAAATGAAGAAAATACCCCTCTCAAATGTTTAGATTTGTTTGGTCCTATCCTTAAATGTTAGAATTATAGAAGTTTCACTGTATTTTTGGAATTGAAACGTATAAAAAATCGATAAAAATCAAAACGATATAATAATTTCATATTTCTTAAATATTATTCGTAGTCTAGCGTTAATGAAAAATTAATAGAATGGAAGGTTGCTAACACGAGTTGATAGACTAAATCAGATTTTATGGGGTCGCTTACGTCTGCCATAGATCTATAGATTTTTCAATAGCAATTTATTTGAAAAGTAATTTGAAATCTCGTCGTTGTCGCGTCCTACTGGCAACCAACCGACTCGTTTTGAGGGGATTCATAATAGCTGATAAAACATATTCCTTTACGAGAATGTTCCCCCAAACCATTACTGAAATCTAGCACCATACAGTGAACTATATGATCACGATTTTCTGTTCTTTCTCTCCGCGCAGTGCCCTCAGACGGCAGCGGCGACCTACAATCGGCTGCACTCAGCAGATCACAGCGGAGCTTCATGTTTCCTCCACACAGTATAAAGGCGAAGAGGAACAGAAAGATCGACAAGAATCGCCGCATTCAAGAACGAATCGGCCTCAGCGGCAACAGCCGTCCGAGGGTGGGCCCGGCCCCCGGTAGGCCCAGGGACCAACCGGCGCTTGTAGCGTCGAGGCCTTAACCTCCGTCATAAGTCTCCGAGCGAGCGAAAAACAGCATTCTCTAACTAGAGCCTTCGAGCACTAATTTGCTCGGCGCTCGAAACTCATTCATCAAGATGCACTCAATGGTGCAATTCCGATTTTTTTCCGGAAGAGTCTGCGAGCAGCGGATCCGCAAATACGGCACTAAGTATTTGCTAACGCGCGAACGACTGGAAACGTCGAGAAGATTGCGGAAATTGGAGAAGGTTTTTCGCTCGACAGATATCGCCACCGTATGTCACGAGCCGCGGTTGGAGCGTTCCTTCGATTTTCGTCTCGTTCAATTATTCCACGCAGCGTAGCGTCATCCTCAGCTGCATGGACGATGACATGGAGATAATCAGCTATAACACGATTTGTTACCCTTATTTGGGTATTATAGTGCACTTCTGTCACAGAAATGTTCTTTAGAGCAATTAACAGTGTACGCAGGGTTTCTAAAATATAAAGAAGAAATCCTATTTAAAACATTTTAATTTATGTATTCTTTCTTAATGCATTGTCAATTTGATGTACTATTATTCTATTTGATTAATATTATGATAATGAATATTTAAGCACTACATTTTAAATTATTTCAAATTCCACATTTTTCCTTTAACCTAATCTATTTCCTCTTTCATTATAAACTAGAAGGTGGATCCTTAAATTTTCTAAGGCAATGCTTCTGAATCTGTGGGTCATTAACAACTTTCGAGCAGCCATAAGGGGAGATAAATAATTCTTTCTTGTATTTTTGAGGGGGAGAGGTTCAAAATGTATCTTAAATTTTAAAGATCGGAAAATACTGTAATTGTAAAACTATACAAAGAATCGAAAACAAAAGTTTGAGTTTAAAAAAGAGAATATTGTAAACAATTTCACAAAATAAAAAGGACATTTCGAGAGCTAAAACGTAAACATTTCGAGAGAACCTGAAACTTTTCACTAGGAGCGAATCGAGGTATTTTGACTCCCCGGGCGAGAATGCATTTCAGTGTCCCCTTCAGACAACTTTTAGTAGCCATTTAAATGTACGATACGATTTATTAACTTCTACTTAAATATTAAAACAACGAATACGAAAAACTGATGGAATTCCATTAGGATTCCGCCTTTTCAGAGTTATAGTACCTATATTGTTAGTCGGTGTTTTTGGTACTGTCCTGTTATAGCCCCACAAATAAACTGTCCTATAAAAACATTATCGCTAAGGAAATGTCAAATAAATAAGAAACATAGTAACGTGGATATGAACTTCCAAGCATTGATACTTCAACATCAGACCTGATTGGCCGGTCTCGACATTTACAAACCCAATCACCGGACAACGGGGAGGGTTTCTTTGGTTCCGGGCTAAGCGAAGGGCGCGGTAGCGCCCGGAAACGACTATCCATTAAAACAAAGCGAACCGAAGGCTCGTCAATATATCCTTCCATTTGCGGCGCAACAGTCAAGAGGTTATAACATTGAAAGGATATATTGACGAGCCTTCGGCTTGCTTTGTTTTAATGGGTAGTCGTCTCCGGGCGCTACCGCGTCCTTCGCCTCGCCCGGAACCAAAGAAACCCTCCCCGTTGTCCGGTGATTGGGTTTGTAAATGTCGAGACCGGCCAATCAGGTCTGATATTAACTCTACAAATAAAACATAGTTCCCTCAATTGTTAATCGTGACCCTAGCAACGTGATAATGTTTTTATGGGACAGTTTATTTGTGGGGCTATAGCAGGAAAGTACCGTATTTTTTTATGATTGCAAGCAAAGTGTAGATAGTTTGTCGGAGAAACGCCCCTTACCTTGTTCGCCAGTGCCTCGGGCCGGCCATGTTTGTAACGTGATGTTATTACGACATAAAGAAGACTGCAAGGTAACGCAATCTCTCAGAATAGAAAGAGTCGCATGTTTGGGATCATAAAAGCCATTATCATAGCTCAATTTTGCTGATTCAAGAATTTTATAAATAATTTTTAATTTGAATATTGACGTCTAAGATACATAATTGTGTGGTAAAAGAAAGGTTTGCAATACTTTTGCTTGAATAAATATTATTAATGTGTGTTTAAAGACTTAGTTTAGAGCATGGGTGCAAAAAACCAGGCCCGCCGGCATATTTTGTGCGGCCCGTTCGAAGCAGGGAGTAACACAATTCACCGGGAATTTTAATCGCTTGAATATTATGAAATTTGATCATTGGAAATGATCACCACAATACTTTCTGCTGTAAATAAATTAAATTTTCATGTGATAAACATATTAACTAGATTTCAATATTGAAATTTACCTTAAATTTTGATGAATCTGCGTAAATTTGGTATTAATCGTGGTGTTGTAACGCGCCAATATGACAAACGTTAATTTTTCATGTGTTTATCCAGTTTGGTTTTTCTTATTTATCAATAAATAAGTCGTAGTTAAGCGAGTCCATGTAGAAACGTAAGTTGAACAATAAAATTTTACTTACTTTCGCTTCATAAAGCTGACAAATTAGATAGCAATGTTTTCATGGTTTCATGTAATTAAAACGGTAAGCACTGTACCATACTTTCATTTTAATCATTGACACCGAATAAAAATACCAGGAAAATATTTATCTCATTACTAAAATAAATGTATCTAAGTCAACAATTGATTTCTAATACGATATTGTCTTCTACTTCTGTTTGCGAAGCTGAAATAGTTCAAGAAGCCTATAGCAGAAGGAATTGGATTGAACCTTAAAGAATATTCTTGATGAATTAAAATAAGGTTTCGTTTAATATGCGTTTATTACACTTAGTTTTTTTTAATAACAAGATAGCGCAGCTGCCTATATTTTACAGCTTCGCCGCCAAACCTCCGGGGTTGGGCCACGGAGCGGCCAGGGGCGGAGCCCCTAGTACTCTAAAATAGAAAAATATTTTATGGAGTTGTTGTCACTCTACAATTTCCCCTGATGAAACGTCCCATAAACGAATCTGTTTTGGCTTTCAGTTCTCAAATTAGTGAACTCTCCCCTTCGCCTCTTTGTTTCCAGGAAGACCTTGTGTATTTCGGTTCGCAGCTTTCTATCCTCTGGAAATCCCGAATGTATTTCATGAAAACAGCAGGAGAAATTTTTCATTTTTTAGCGAACACAAATCCGTTAAAACATGTCATTACTCGATAGGAAAATAACTTTGAAAAATAGCACAAGGGCTGGAAGCACGTTTTATTTTTAAAAAAAGTTCAGTTTTTTAATAAAACGTGCTTCCACCACTTACTTTAGGAAGGCTACTTTATTTCTTGGAATCTTCATAATACTTTTATTCCACCGTATACGGTATATCTTAGTGACATTTATTTTGATTAAAAAGTTTTAAAGCAATATAATTCGTTTGAAATTTTGGATAATATAAGCGCAACCTGTAACGTAATTAATATATGTAAGCATTATTCGACATTGAAATTTTTACTTTGGCTTCGACTACTGCTGTACGAGCAATACCTACAGAAAAAATTAATATGTTTCTTCCCAAACACTCAGTGTGCGGATTGATTTAAATCAGCCGCTTATTATTCTAAACGTCCTCCAGCACCTTTCTTGTTCAATGTCTCACCACGCCCCTGATATGTCCCTCGACGTTCAGCCTCAGCGAGTGAAATAAAAGGACGCTATTTTAATATCGTTAATTATTATTTGACAGGACAGTCAAAGTTGTCTTGATTTCCTAAGACACGGCAGCGGCGCACGTGAAGATTGAATATAATATGACAGTATAACGATAACTTGAATATAAAACGAAAAAACGAACATTAAAATGTTGGTATGCTTAATTTTGAAAAACCCAACTTTGGGTCGATAAAGGACAGCGCTTATTTTAACTATGTTTCATTGGCAAAACCTTCAATATGAATCCTCATCAAAAGTTTTCAAAATCGTCATCTGTCCTATCATGAATCATTCATTGCTTCTTTACTCTTATATAAGTACCCCTACTCTAATATAATCCTCCAAAATACCATTCCTACTCCAAGGGTGCCCTTTTTTTAGATGATGGCATTTTTACCAGTCTTTCATTTCATGTACTTATATAACACCATTATCCTGTATTCATAACGCTATCAACTACACATGCTAAGGTGTCAATTATTTTTTTCCCAGCTGCAAATTTAAATGACTAATTATATATAATTCCACATTGAAGTTAATGAAAGATAATATATAACTTTGTAAGCTAATAATACATTTAAAACAACTGACAATTTATAACAATTTCGAAACTTTCCAAATTAGCATAAATTTTCAAAATTTTCCAAACTTCTATATGTACTTTAGAAAGTTATAAACATTATGATTATCACCTATCACACTTGTACAGCACTGGTTTCATAGAAAAGATAAAGGGATTTAATTGTGAATTTATTAAAATGAAAAAGCATTTTAGATTGCAAATTTTCCCAAACCGAGATCGCGATATTTATTGCATCAACTGAGGGGTCCCAAATGATAGAGTGGTGTCATTTGGGTAGTTTTAGCGTTACCGCGTTATAATATGTAATCACCAAAAAACATACAAACAGTTCATGATTAGTAATTTTCAATGAAATAAAGAGAATAGTTGTTTACAGAATACTTATTTTAAAATAAAATATTTTATTAATTTTACAGAAACTCAACAGATCGAAAATCACGAGGATACACAAATCAATTTCTTAAGAACTCGCCGTACCATTTTATTACAACTTTTGACTCTTTCTTAAGAGTTTATAGTCATCTTGTCTGCGCCAATGGCTCATTTAAAAGCGACCAGCTTGGACATTATAGTGGATCCTTCCATCGCTATCGACTTTGGACGATGAAGAGCTGAAGACACCCTTAGATCCAGTTCCGGGGTCAATCACTCCAGATCGGGAGACCAATCCAGAACTGCGAATGAATTACCCAAAGAAGGTAAGGTAAAACAAAATAACGGCAACACCAAACTATATGCTTTATAACAAGGGTCACCAAACCTTTTCTTAAAATGCCCAAATGAGTCTCTATATATCATAGTTCGGGTCAAATACTACCTTTCAAATTAGTCTAAATTTCAAAGAGAGGCTCTGAGCATTTTTTTATTATTTAACCTTTGATATGCCTATATTAAACAAATCCAAGTATCCGAAAAATATGGTTCGGATTTTATAAATCTCATAACTGAAGACACGTGATGCTGGCAAATATACGAATACCTCAAGGAAACTGATTATGTAAGGCGTGTAGAACGAAATCAATGTGATATGACCCGTATGTAGTACTTTGGGTACCCCTTCGAATGATAAATTATTCATAGATCAAGTTAGGAAATTGTGCGGTTTGTCACGTAGGTGCGTTTCATGCGATGGAATATTTGAAACTAAACGATATTCTTTGTACGAACGCACAACGTAAAACAACGAAACACCACGACCCAATCATGTCTTGCTGTCTACTAAAATTTCATCCTTACCTAATTTGGTGCTTTCATAAACCTATTTACGTAATTTTAGTATGATTAAATACTGCAAAACGATATATCAGAGATTATGACAGGGAAATATTACATTTTTATTTTCCGATTTATTTTCTAATCAGTGGTAATTAATTAGCCAATCGAAAGTTATTTAAAACATACCTGACATTGTAGATGGAATTTTAATTAAACCACTAATCAAACTGTATTATGTAACTTAAGCTGACTATGCCATTTAAGTTTTATATTAATTTTGAGAACGTAAATAAATTCATTTCTTCCCTTTCAGTGCAAAATATAAAAGCTATTATTTGAAAAATATTTTAAATTTAGTTAATTTAATTTACTTCGGTTATTGCGAGGATTGTTTTCCTTGATAATAATTAATTTAAGTAAACATGCATACAGTTTTTCAAGTCCAAAGGGAATTACTACTTTCTTGTTTGACTTTCTTAATAACGGCTACTTCTGAGGTAAAAATGCATTTGGCAAGAAGTAATTTGTCTAGTTCTTCAAATTTTATTTGAAAACTTTTCAGTACGACTAATATTTTACGCAATATGAGGAAAAGTTCGTATTTTGTTGAAGTGAAGTGGTACCCTTGATCGAGTTATGTATACCATTTATGTCATTTTCTTATTGAATTTTTCTGAGTCGTTAATATAAAATTTCATGAAAATCTGTTGGGTAGAATCCGAGCACAAACATGCGTACGGACTGGCAAGGAAATTAATGCTGTAGAATTCCTTTTTAAATAAATTTATCTCATCAAACGATTGATTTTGCAAAGTGGGTCGCTTCAATCTCACTCATCTTGAAGTTTCACAGACTAAATTACTGATCAACTAATATTCATGGGTAATTTGAATAAAAACAAAAATTTCGGAATCACTCTAGAAAAGTTCACCGAGTGCAGAAAATTTTAAAATAAAAATTCGCCAAGAACAATTCTCGGCTCGATGGAATGATAACCTGTCCTATAGTCGATTCATTAACTCAAAAATCTAACCTTAGAAGCAAGGGATTTTG
The DNA here is from genome assembly GCA_036926305.1 of Uropetala carovei. Taxonomy (NCBI): domain Eukaryota; kingdom Metazoa; phylum Arthropoda; class Insecta; order Odonata; family Petaluridae; genus Uropetala; species Uropetala carovei. The sequence continues at coordinate 1,872,715 of JAXCHB010000172.1, read as the reverse complement.
AAGCGTTGGTAATGTTTTTCATTTCAACAGTCCAGAATATATAATATCTTAAAACTGTTAGCTAAATAAGAGCCTATGGGAGAATTCATTTTCCTTGTTCCATTTTAATTGGTTTTATAGGTAAATATTCGTCCTAATTTTTTCAGCTAAAAATTTCAGACAAACGATACTGCGCAGAGACGCAGACGATGAAATGTTTGTTTAAAGATATCATTTTAAAATAGGGTGAAATTTTCAAGGAGCATTTCATCATCGCATCTTAAATGTAATTCCTTTTAAGTAAAGTGAGTATTTTTATCAAATGCTGTTTACAAGTGAAATTACTATACTATATTTAAAATGAAAGTAAGTTTTACGATGAAAATTTTATTTATTGAATATCATCTGCGAGCAATTATTGAAAGTTTTTCATTAATTCTAAAGATAAGTGAATGTGAATTACGCTCATAAACAGCTGCAGTGTATCAAAAAATTAAAAGTAAAGAAATCTCCCTAAAAAGTACATAGGTAAATACATCCAAATACGACCTCCATTAGTCATGTTACTATGATGGAGAGTGAGCCAGCAATGCAAATAAGCGACAGAAGCAAATGAATTTATTGATTTCATGACACAGCGGATTTACTTCATTCTTTTTTTGTATACAATCACGAATTTTCGTAACATTTCTAAGTGTTTTAGTAGGATTAGCCGCTTATTTTATTTAATTTCTTCGCGATTAATAACATACTGCGTTAAACCAACGACTTTCCGGCTTAACTGAGATAAAATAGATAGGATGAAATAGTTGAGAAATCTGGATAAAAATTCTGCCATGACCAAGAAACGAATCTGTATCTTCTAGTTGATAGGAGAATTATTAATATTTAACTATCGTACGTCCCTCCGGCTAGTAGAACACCCGGATTTGATTCCCGGTAAAGGCAAACTTTTTCTCATGATATTCCAGAAAATGCCTCTTGCTTATGCGCTTATAGTATCTATGATGCATATTTTCCATCATGGATAGGAGGATATGAGTGAGATAAATATTCGCGGATTATCAATTATGAGTCTCCAGATGATGCAATGTATATTACCTATCATAACCTCCGGGCCCCTGTCCTCCTGAGGCGAAACTGCCAGAGCCGGGTTGTGCCTGTCCAGGATCGCCAAAGTAAATGTTACCGCCGGAGCTGGAACTAGAGCTGGAGCTGGAGCTCGAGTAGGAAGATCCTGGAAATTTTTGTACAAGGATTGAATACAGCGTTGGAAAATAAATGTTATTTTTTAATATTAAGTTTCTGCTACCCAACTATCGATATTCAAGAATAAGACATAAATGTAGCAGAAAAGTTAAATAAAATAATAATACGTTAGATGCAGATGTAAAAAGAAACGCTAAAATTTAGGAATCACAACTTTTACAATGCTTACATAAATAAGACAATATCTAAATAAGAGCCAAAGAATTAATCAGTTCAAATTAAATATATTACTATAACCATGATGATTTGATTAGAAATGAGGGATGCACCTTCCAAAATACTGAAAAAATTCCGAAGCGGCACATAATCGGCTCCCTAAAAATTTTAACTGTAAATTGCCGGAGTATCAGGAATAAAGCTGCGGAACTTCAGAATTTACTAGAACAAACAGAGGCAGATATAGTGATAGGCACAGAGAGTTGGCTAACATCGGATATTCACGACCGTGAAATTTTCCCCTTACGATATAATATTCATAGACGAGATAGGACAAATGGAGGGGTGTTTATAGCAGTGAATAATACACTGATAAGTTCTTCAGTCAAGTTTGCTGAAAACAATATTGAAAGAACTTGGTGTACTATAAACAGTAAAGGTTTGAGAAACATTCATGTATGTGCATATTATAGACCGCCAGTTTCAGACGCAGAAGAAATATACGATATATTCACAAAAGAAGAAGAATAGTAAAAGCATTATCATAGTAGGAGGAGACTTCAACCTACCCTCGATAAATTGGCACAGTTGTAGCTTCATACCATCCGGTAGAAATCGCGAGTCATGCGAAGCGCTAATCTTCAATAAACATTCCCTTATCCAGTTAGTCAAAAAACATACGAGAGCGAACAATATATTAGATTTACTAGCAGTTAACATCCCCGAGCGTTTCCGAAGTAACTGTTGAAGAAGGAATCAGCGATCACCAAGCAGTTCGAGTACTTTTGGATATAGCTGTCGCAAAATATCGCAAGCCTAAGCGAAAAGTGTACATGTATAAAAATGCTAACTTTGAGGATTTCAAAGAGAAACTCATCAAGGAATACGGTGATTTCAGCAAATCGACAAGCACAAAAAACGTTGAGGAAACTTGGAAAGCATTTCTATCAGAAATTAGAATGGGTATTAATACGTATATACCAAGTAAATTTATTAGCGATAATGGGGAACCAAGGTGGTATAATCGGCAGGTTAGGTGTGCCCTCAGACACCAAAGAAAGCTTCACTCCAAATTTAAACGTATCAAAAACTGTAAGTCACAGGAGGAAGTAATTTCAATTTCACATAAGTACAGAGATTGTCGGACTAATTGTAAGACCAAAAAGGTTATGCGCAAAGCATTAACGGACTTCAAAAAAAAGACTCTTAGTGAACATCTAAGTGAAAATCTCAAATGCTTTTGGTCATATGTTAGAGAAGTTCAAGGTCGACGCCCAATCGTAGCCCCGTTAATAAACGACAAAGGAGAGGTAGTTAGCGATAGCACAGATAAAGGAAATTTGTTAAACTTATTTTTTCAGAGCGTATTTACTACCGAAGACGTGAGAGCGAAGGTCGAGGCGACCGAACCCGGAAAAAATGAACGATATAGTCATATCAGCGAAAGGGATAGCTCAACATCTTAAAAATATCAAGTCAAATAAATCTGCGGGTCCAGAAGAGATACCAGCTAGAGTATTCAAAGAGGTAGCACTGGAAATAGCACCTTATCTCGAAATAGTTTTCAGTAAGTCATTTAGTCATGGCGTTGTACCTAAGGAATGGAAATTAGCCTTTATAACGCCGTTACATTAAGGTGGGAAAAAAGATGACAGAGAAAATTACAGGCCAATTTCGCTTACCTCCCTATCTTGCAAGGTTCTCGAGCCCATTATCGTTAGCTCCGTGATGGACTTCTTAGATAGTCAGAACTTGCTAAGTAAATATCAGCATGGCTTCAGGAAGATGAGATCTTGTGAAACACAGCTCGCTCTGTTCATTCACGATACACTAAGATCAGGAGACCGTAAGACTCAGTTAGATGCGGTTTTCCTCGACTTCAAGAAGGCTTTCGATAAAGTTCCGCACAGTAAGTTAGTGAAGAAATTAAATGACTGTGGAATTAATCGAAAGATAATCGAGTGGATCAGGGACTTTCTTAATGAGCGTGAACAAATAGTAGTTATAGATGGATTTAAATCAGATTCAGTCAGCGTAGACTCAGGCGTTCCACAGGGAAGTGTAATCGGCCCCCTACTATTCCTTTTATATATAAACGACATAGATAAGGTTATTAAAAGTAAAATCAAGTTATTCGCGGAGGAAACAGAAGTTTACATAGAGATTAAGAGTCCTAATGATCAATTATTACTTTCTAACGACTTAAATGCAATTCTCGAGTGGTGTAAAAAGTGGCAGTTAGAATTGAACTTGGGAAAGTGTTCCTTTATGAGATTCTGGGGAAACAAAAACATCGACGCGACGAAATACACTGTTGAAGGCGTCCAGCTAAAACTAGCTGATTCCGTCAAATACTTAGGCGTTACTTTAACAAGCAACCTCTCATGGGATATGCACATACGAAATATATGCGGGAAGGCTAAACAGAAACTAGGATTCATCAAACGCATAGTAGGTAAAAGTGAGGAAAAAGTCAAAGAGACATGTTACTTCTCGTTAGTGAGACCGCTATTAGAGTACGCCTCGAGCATATGGGATTCGTACGAGAAAGGATCAATCTCAGAGTTAGAAAGAGTGCAGCGAAAAGCAGCTAGATTCGTCAAAAATTGTTACGATAGAAACAAAAGTGTTACAGGCTTGATACAGGACTTAGGATGGGAATCACTAACTGAGCGCCGATAAGGTCTAGATTTTGTGGAAATGTTGCCATTTTAACGGAATGTTGCCTTGGGTACCAATTATATTGTTAAACCTTAAAATCCTATTGTTGTATCAATCCTTATGGGTGTAAGCGTGCTTTGTATGCTTTTAATGCGAGAGAGGGAGGGAGAGAGGTAGAGGGGGGAGCGAGAGGGAGGAGGAGAGAGGGAAGTAGAGGGGAAGGGGGAAAGAGGGAGGGAGAGAAATGAGGAAGGGGAGGGGGATAGAGGGTGGGAGAGGGAGAGAGGGTGTGAAAGGGGGGGAAGGAGGGAAAGAGAGGTATCTATTTTAAGTTTACTAAAGATAGCTCGTCAACAACAGAATATTCACTAGATATGTTGTATATGACAAAATATTTCATATGTGAAAGTGGGATATTAATTATTTTAAATGAAAATAATAATAATCCATCTATCTATCCATAATTCTTCCGTTGATATTTCAACGGGCATTACACTAGTATACCTAATTTAAACTAAAGTAGAGGAGAAAGAAACACAAAGTGTGGCATAGAGTTCTCCAAAGCAATGTTTTTACAACTATGTAAGTAACTTAAATAATACGACGTCGATTTCCACAAATTGTGATTTTCAAAGCTTTGAAGATATCGTCACAAAACTTCGCATAGGTAAATAATTTTATCCTGCGGATAACATAGGCTATATGGCGATAAAAATTGGGAGGGGGGGGGGGGGGTGCTTAATTCAATAATTATTTTCCCATAAGTTTCCACGTAATATTCGATTTTTCAGAGTGCAAAATTTTCTTCTTTCATTCATCTAAATAGGTAATTGTAAATAGGTTTTCTTCATTTTTGCTTTATTCGACGGTTAAAACTGTGTAATATCTTATTCTTACGATGCTTACATGTTACACGTTCGAAGTTTTAGATTCACTAAATCCGTTGAAATTCAACGGGCAGTTCTGCTAGTTGATTATAATTCTCCTGTTCTGCCGCAAATATTTAATTTAAATGGTGTTATTTTCAATTCTTATTTATTTCACAGTTTCTCAGTGTCATTGTCGGGAAAACTTTATTTTAAAAAAGGAAGATAAAATATATAATCGAAACCTGATTAATTTCCGATAAGTGTTTTTATGTCAATAATTTCATTTAAATTCTGATATGCGTTTTCTACAAGAAGCGCTCACGGCTGAGTCAAACCTCGTAATAGGATACATATATTCAAATATATTTCTTTAAATTTTAAACTATAAATATTATAAATTTTCTAAATGACAATTACATCTATAGAATAATTATTCCATACTTGACAATATAAATTATACTTTTATCAATGATCAGTATAATTTATGCGAAAATATGAATGTTTTTGAATGAATCGATCGTCATCAATTTCTGGAGGGAAGAGAATGAATGACTTCATGACCTTAGGCATCATTATAGTCATTATTCATGGAACGGAAGGAATTCTTGTGATTATTCGACATCTTCAGAAAAGAAAGTCTCCCGTTGAAAATATATTAATGATTAGTTTAACTAATGCTTATATAATATTTTCTTAGAGAGCGAAAGTCTAATTTGAAAAAATCTCATTTTTTGTTCGTCCTCAGAAAAATTGATTGAGGGTAAATCGGCAATTTAATTAAAAACTGAAAGACTGGAAAAGAGTAAATATATTTGGACTTGCTTATAATGAAAAATAGAATTTCAAAATTATATTATTCGATTCGCCTTTTTACTTTAATTATATGAATAACACACATTTCAGCCATCCTACGTGGTAAGAACTTCAAATCAGAATCGTAAAAATTTCTACTAACGATAACCACATTTTACATAGAATGTGCTTCTTGTTTAATGACCAGTTGTAATTATCAATATATTCCATTTCATTACAATCAGTCGATACAGAAAATAAATTCCAATACTTCTCCACAACATTGAAGTATTTGACTTAGTGATGACTCCAGTTACGAAAAAAGTAAATTTTCACACCGTTTTGGGTATTCATTTTGATATAATGACAAGACTGAGATAAACAAAACGTGAAAACACCAGTTTAATATGTATTCGATCTTAGGGCCTCGTAAAGGTGATCAAGGAAAATTAAATCTTTGAGAGAAGAAACAATTTTGTATCCGTCCCTATTGGGATTAGGGGACCGAGGCAAATCGGCCTAGTTGGGTCACCCTTAATATTAAAGACCTAATTGGAAATTTTCTAGCAGTGATGGCGAAGCGCGGGTCACCAAAATTCGTTCTACCCTAGGGACGGCTCTGATGAATAAATTTTGAGACAATTATTAAAATATAATTTTACGTAAACCTATCAATATTCTCACCAGCACTGCAGCAAACAAACAGCAAAGCGGCGACAGCGCACAGGAACAGAGTTCTGGACGTCATTTTTCGGTTTTCAATGCGAACTGAAAATTAATCGCATTTAAGTGTTAGATAAATATAGCTTAAATATTTAGAATAACAGATAAATATTTTGTAATACAAAAAATTTTTAATTTGATTTTAATCACACTTATTATAGTCTGTTCACTAGCCGAAGTCTCTTGGCCTACTTAGAGCAAGTAGCCAATCACGAGCGTTTCCCCTTCCATCGCCCCTCTCAACTTTCGTGCGGGAGAGCAGATACCGGTGCGCGTTGCCAGCTCTTGCGGATTTTCGCCTTCAGCTGATATACTACGCAATTTCTAAATAAAATACTTCCCATCCTTCTTTTTGATTTGATTTGATTTGAACTCTTCGAGAGCAGGAGTGAGACTGGGTTCCTCCCCACTACCTTCCCAAACAAACCGTCTCCTATTGGCTGCTGCTAACTGGCGTACGCCAAGAGACTTTAGCTAGTGAATCGACTATACAATCAGTTCACCCATAACCAAGGTCAAAGGAAACAAAACAAAGAAATTAAGGTCGAGAAAAATGAATTTTTGGTCACATAATTAATAGGTATTATCATAGCAACTTAGATACTGTGTGATAATGTTATGTAAAACTTCAATAATTTTCCCGCTATAATGTAAAAACAAACAGATAGTTATAATCCTCAGAAAAACAGAAGGAACGAAATAACTATTCGTCTCGAAAGACTTTTTCGGAACGCCTGTAATGAAAACGGGGACAAGTATCGAAAAACCGACACGTCTGGTCGTCCTTTTTAGAATAGCGTGCTTTATAATCACCAAGTAAAATTAAGGTGCTATATTTCATCCGTATTCTTAATACTATAGAAACAACGAACCCCTAGTAATTTAAACTCATTCTTAAAATTGATGAGCGATTGCGGTTACTCAATGTTTTACAAAAAAGAGCTCGATGGACTGCTCTTTCATTAAAATTAAGTTCCACCTTTCTTTACCAGTGTTTCTTTTTCCTCTTCAATGCACCTGAACGGTTTTGTTTATAAGTTAAATATATACAGGGATGGAATGGTATCTAAAAAAAATTGCGATCCAATGTATTTTTGATAACGTGCAGCACGCTGAGATTTAACTATCAGACCGAATTCTTCCATGAAAGAGAGCCCATATATACTGATGCGGTGTCCTACCTTAATACGTTTGACCTTGAAATTCTTCGCGTTTCACATCTAGAAATATGAAGTCATTTCCCATTTTAAGAAGTTTTTAAAATTTATTAAGAACCCTGCTTTATCTGAAAATTTTCGGTTTTATTTGCTGAAACCTTTATTTTAGGGTTTGCGAAATATATAAAGACTTTTGTTTTAATATTAGTTCCATTTTCTACTAAAAATATTAAGGGAAGTATTAAAATATATAATCGCAAATTCATGCATAAAGACATCTTTTAAAGATAATAGAATATATTGTGGAATTATAAACAACGATTTTTGATAAAATTCATGAAACTGGTATTTTTCATAAATGCTACAACTTGATTCCAAATAAATGTAAACAGAGGGGATAACAAGAAAACTCGTTAATTCAATCAGACATATGTAAACATACACAGATATTCATGGAGAAATCGTTTTGAGAAATGAAAGGTCCAAATAAAACCTTGTGATATTATGAAGAATAATGAATGAATACTAATCCTCTAAAAGTCACCATAAAGTTTGATGAAGTTAGCTGCCTTGAGAAATAGACATACCCAAAAGTAATTTGATCACGTAAACATTTAAAAATATATTCACTACTGTCATTCACCGTCACATCAACTTTCACCATAAAAATTTGAGAATTGAAACCAACAAAGTGAAAATTTTATAAATATGTACTTTCTAAACATCTCTAGGACGTCTCTCCTGTCAGAAAATAGACTATTAGGCTATGAACAAACTAAAACGCGTTCCTTGTCAAAATAGCAAAGTAATTATTCCTCTCACCAAACCTATATTGCAATTTTTTCAACAAATTGGTAAAATAATTGGAATACTGTTTTAAGGTCTGAAAACCTGCTGAAGATTTGTAGCCAATATGTCTCAACTGCAATGCAAATAATTCAAATGGATAAAAAATAGATAATTCATCGAGTAAACTGATTCTTCCGGACAGACACCTCGTACATCCTATTTCCCGGATCGTAAACTACCGAAAATTTCACAATTACCGCACTTAATTACAAAAAACGCGCAAAGCTGAAGGAAGTCGTTACAGCGCACCGAATGTTAACATGAACATCTATTTCAAACAGCAGCGCCTCCAACTTTCATAAACACAAACAATACGTACACCTTCATGCCCCCAGTCACGGTCCTGTCCAACAGAAACAAACACAAAAGGAAAAATCAACGGGCGTAAGCCCAACAACACTCACCGAAATGCGAGGTCCTTTTCCTTCCCACTAGCGGAGAGAACGATTCACCAACGCTAATATGCGGTCACTCTCGGTATCGAGTCGCTCTTTATACGACGTAGAACACGGCATTTTCCTCCTAAGGCACTCTCTTTCTCTCTCTCTCCCTCCCACTCTCTCTCCGCGCCTTCTTCTCCGCCGACACCTCCCCTCCGCCACTTCCCCTCTCTCCTCCCCGCCTAACCTCACCAAACTTCCAGCAATCCCCGCTTTCCTTCCTCCTCCGTCTTCCACCTCCACGACCCGCACCCTCATCCTCCTCCACGTCCTTCTTTATGCGCGCCACTCCATTACTCACGCGCGAAATTTTGCTTCCTTGGGGCAATACATTCTACCAGCTCATCTCTAGGCTTAAGGTTTCCGAGTGGTTCCCCTAGTGTGGCGACCCTCCGCCATTCTATTTTACCTAATGGCCTACCTTGAGGCCTCTTTTGCCCTTGGGAACCATCGGATTATCTGTGTGCCGCGCTCAGGTTAAAGGGGTGATTATTTAACCCTTGAGTTTTTGTCAGAAATGGGAGTGCGAAAGTCACGGATAGCCATCGCTTTTCCTTAGACGATAAAAGTTGCCACTGCACTTTTGAATTGAAGTTTTTAATATTTTTACTTGAAGTAATGCGAAGACAATTCTATTCAAGTAAAATTTTACTAATCAGTTATTTTCTTTGAGCTCATCTCATGGGATCAGAAAAAACTGAATAAAATATCCGCAGTCTTATCTCTTACCTCAATAAAAATCTGCCTTGTCTCAATTCTGTCCACTGAAGGGATGGCGATATCGGTAACGCAATCTATTCATTCACATCAGCACCCTAGGTGAATTACAATGAGCACTGAACCACCAACGATGAAACACCGGAATGATATGCTACAGAAGCCGATAAGAAAGCGCCACATCATTATTGTGGGATTTGAAATGGATATTACTGGAGAAACGCAACTGAACTCAAGGTTAAGTCTTGTGAAAAAATATAGGTCGGAATGTGTAGCAGATGAGGTTTTAGGAATAGTCGAAGCAACGACGTACACTGGTAGAAAGGATCGTAACGATAAAATACGTGAGATGGACTGTAGGACGCAGCGTTATCGAGGTTAATACAAGATCATAATAGAAAATTCAAACCTGCGGGAGGCAGGTGTTAGGAAGGCTTTGGTGCATTGCACCTCCTTCCACCTACCATTTTGGTGAATTGCAGGGTAACATGTAGATGTAGAAGATATAAAAAAATTCCTGATTTCAACTGATTAGAGAATAGGTAGTCTGCCCGTGGACAGGTCCGTAATTATTCATGGTTAAACTTTGTTCCCAATGTACTCCTATTTTCCGCAGCTTTCTTCATGTCTTGACAGATATATTTCCTCAAGTCGTTTATCAGCTGAAACCTTTTCCTACCTCTTTCTCTTTTTCCATCCAGTTTTCCTTCTAGCACTTCTTTAATCATGCACTCTCTCCTCGGGTAATGCCCAATCCAGTTCGCCTTCCTCTTTCTGATATTCTGTACAATCGTTCGCTTCTCTCCTATTCTTCCTAGTACTTCGTCGTTTTTCACCCTATCTGTCCATTTTATCTTCAGCATTCTTCTCCATATCCACATTTCAAAGCTTTCCAAGTACATATTTAATATCATTTTTCCTTAGCATCCATGTTTCTGCCCCATACAAAGCTATACACCATACGTAGCATTTTATAAACTTCTTGAGGATAGCCTCCTTTACATTCCCCGTTAGTAGGAGTTTCTTTCTTCTGAAAGCGACTTTTGCTTTCATTATTCTAATCTTTATTTCATCGGCACATTTTGCTTCTCTCATTATGATGTTTCCAAGGTATTTATAATGTGAAACTTGTTCTAATGGCTTTCCTCCAATACTTATGTTCAAAATTTCTTCTTCTTTACTTGATATTCGCATGACTTTGGATTTTTCTGTATTAATTTCTATACCGTATTTTCTACCTGTTATCACTAGTCTATTTATCATTTTCTGGAGTTCCTTTTCCTTTCTTGCTAGAAGTACTTGATTATCCGCGTATTTCACTATTCTTATAATCCTTCCTCCAATTTTGAAATCTCCCATGCCTTCTAACGCTTCCTGCATTAGCCTCTCTCCATATATATTGAATAGGGTCGGCGATAGACAACAGCCCTGTCTTACTCCTCTACCGATATGTACTCCGCTGGTGTCCGTATTCTCCAACCTGACCTTTACAACTTGATTCCCATATAGATTCCTGATCAGTCTCCTGTCTTTCCAGTCTACACCTATATCCTTTAATATCCTCATCAGCAGTACCCAATTTACTCTATCAAAGCAGTCGACGAAACATACGCAGCAATCTTGGCTGTACTCTATTGCCCTTTCTGATATGATTCTCACTACACCGATAGCATCTCTGGTTCCTCGTCCTTTTTTGAAGCCGAATTGATCTTCCCTTAGCATTTCTTCGGCCTATTATTAAGAATCCTCGTGATGATCTTCGAAATGTGTGTCAGTAGTCTTATCGATCTGTAGTCTTTACACTGCAATGCCTTTGGCTTCTTCTTGAGAGGGATCATTGTTACATCTAAGAAATCCTGAGGCCACTCTCAAGCTATAAATCTTGTTAATTAGTTTCGTAATCACTTTTAGTCCTTCTGATCCCATGAATTTAAGTACCTCTGCCGGTATTCCATCGCTGCCTTTAGCTTTTCCTTGCTTCAGTTCCAGTATCGCTTTTTCTACTTCACTTTTCATAATACTTGGTCCCAAGTTGTCTTCTTCAATGTAATCCTCTTCTTCCTGTTCCATTTGTACCAATCCTGCCTGCTTGTTGTATAGTTCCTTAATGTATTCTTCCCATACCTGTGCTACATCCTGCGACTATTTTTCCATCTGTATTAATAATTCCTTTACCACGAATCCCACTAGGCTTCTTATTTTCTATTAACACCAATTAAACATACAGCTTTTTTTCACGTTTCAAATTCCTTTCTTCACATCTCTTTGCAATGGCATACTATTTCCAGAAATAATTAGTAATTGGGGTTGATAATTTTATGGAAGGCGAAACTTACCAACCATCTTTTTTTTGTTTTCGATCAAGTATATGTTGCTAAGGCATTTCATATAATACAACTAAATGAAATTGAACTTAAAAAGACAGCTCGATATTATATAGCGAATACCCTTGTATCTTGAGAATCATTCATTTGAGGAAGGAAATATTTTGCCAAATAAATTCAGGATATTACTAGACAGCTTAAAGGTAATTGTAATTATCTAGAGTCAATGTTTTTTCGATTTACACGTACAACTAATACTGAGATGATTAAGTCATTACTTTATAAAAGAAGCTATTGATTTACCGGGAAAAATTCGGACTGAGCGATTTTCCGGACACCAATACTATTGGAGTTTAAAGTGTATTTATAGAAGGATAGAAGGATATCCGAGTCAGGGACGTCGCGTGAGGTGAGTTTGAGAGACAAAGACTTCAGACGGAACTTTTCTAGGCCGAGTATTGTTGTAGTGTCGCCGCCGATTTTTACTGTCATATGCTGGGGCGGCATTTTGTATCGATGCCCCAGGCGGCAGATTTCCACGGTACGGCCCTGACCAGAGCTCTCCCGTCTCATTATCTGGGTCGATTATTCAGATACGCTCTATAAGTGGAGATATATCCTTCCTTTTATCACAAAATCAAATCTCATAGTCATCCTATGTAATATTTCACGAATTAGGTAAGGCGAATAACATAAAAAATGAAAATTCGATTTCGGTGTATCTCACGCCATATATTCGACGCATCGTCCAATGTAAGGATACAGGTTCGATTCGAGAAGTTTACCTTCTCTATTTGATTAACATGTGAACGAGTGTGGGATATTTTTCGTTTACATTTTAAGAATAGTTAAAATCGAGACACGAGCTAGGAACAATTGTATAAACGAAATATTTTCCAATATTTTCTACTCGATGGGGTTCATTCCGATTTTCGTAAAATGTTCGTTCTAAGGGTCATCATACGATCGACTTACGTACAAAAACATTACCGCTATCATTGAGCCATGGAATGCAGACAAACTATACGCTTATCTTATTGTATTCTAATTAAAAAGGGAGTTTGGAAACTACAGCGAAATGGACGTTTAAAAAAGAAACTCCTTAGCCGTAAATCTTATTGTATTCTGTCTCTACCCTTCGACCAGTCCAAAAAACCTCCTTGGATTGTCTTTACGATAAGAAACGAGCAGAGTGGTATGCATAAACTTCGATAAATTAGTGCGTTTTTGTTTTATTTCACTGTGAATATTTCTCCTGTAATTGGTGAAATGAGGAGAATTTGGAATTTGATCACCTATTATATGCGTAAATTTAGTTCATCTTATTTTTGATGTGGTTATACCGCCACATATATGCTTAGTAGGATCTTGTTTGTAAGTGGCACTATTGTAAAAATGTAACCTACACATTTTAACTTTCCATCTTTTATACCCTCGAATATATATTTTTTTAATTAATAGATTCCTATCCGACGCTATATTTTTCATAACTCAAACCTAAAGAAAATTAAATGACATCATATATCACATACATTCTGAAATTTTCTGTCTTGTATATCTTACCGTTTACTAGCTATTTTAATTTAACTGCTGGCACAGATTGGACAGACAGAGAAAATATAAGCTTATGAAATAACTCGCAACGATTCCCAAACTTTATGCCTCTGTGACCCCTCTATTAAGCCGACCTTATCGCGACCCCCTTTAACATAGTTACACTTGTACTTCAATTTCCTTATATTATATTTTAGAACTTTTCATATGTAGATGATAGTTTTGAACCCACCCCTTTGTTGTCGGATAACTACATTGTAAAGATAATTACACATCTAGGTTTGGAAATGAGTAGTGACTCTGATGAGTTAATAACGTAGACGAAAAATCAATGATCTCTTAGCATTGGAGTGCGTGGAGAAATCAAAAATATTTTTTATGAAATTCAGCCAACAGATAACGTAGAAAAATGCGTAAAAATTAAGAAAACAAATATTTGAACAGTTTAAGAAGTAGGTATTTTCAGTTCAGAGGCGGATACAGAGCCAAGCGATCTAAATGACTATTTATGGCTTCGCCCTTTAGAGTCGCTAAAGCGTTAGCGTTAATTGAGTCAGGAGCTTACTGCGAGAGGGGAAAGACAATTTTACCACGTTTTCAGAATTCGCGAGTGGTGGGTTCCGCCAAATGCTGTCGCCTATGGGTCTCGTACCCCCCAAATACAGTATAACATACTTTCTGTATAACATGGAAAAATGTATGTTCAGTATACAAACATTGTATCGTAATTTCGCTACATAACTGATAATGGACAACGTAAATTTGTATACAGGATTTCAATTTAGAAATTTATTTTTAAAATAAATTATGTATTGATGTTTTCACCACAGATTGTTGTTGTTTTGATTTCTTAATAGCAGTTTAGCTTAAATCTTCAGATAAAGCGGTGGTAAATGTACTTTTACAAATTAATTTTAATTATTTATTTTACCTACAAATTACCTCTCTCTTTTCGAAGAAAGTGCGTATTGTCACTACTATTATTAGACAAAATGCTCACGAAGTAGCAAGAAATTCTGAGGCAAGAATCCCCAGCATCTACAATTATAAGTGCATTACAGAAGTTGTAAAAATGATTAAACTCAGTTATTTCATTGTTTGTTTTATTTATTCATTCATTATTTCAAAATTAAAAATTTTAACATGTCGCAATTGATCAAACTGCGTCTATACACGGAATCTTTTTGAAAATAAATGCTGGTGGCAAGCCTTAATCTAAAGTTAGTCACCAAACTGTACTTAAATCGAAATTAAAACTGTTACGTTACTTTTGGAATACACTATTATCTACTTCTCTGGCGATTGCATTATTCTGAATATGTCTTCATTAGCATACTTAGTAGCAATGGGGAAAGTGAACTTTTCTCATGTAGCATAATTTTTTTTAACAGCCAACTCATTCCTTACTACACTTCATATTTTCTAATGGCAATTATGTGTTATATCGCAGGACATTTTTCTCGATTGCTTCGTTGTTATTCTATTCTTCAAATAAGTTCCTTTGTTTCAGGACAAGCGCATATTTTTTTCATAATTTTCCTCGTTAATCTTCATATTTGGGAATGCCATCAGACAGGACTCGGTGGAGCTGTTGCCACAAGATAACATGAAAAAGTTTTCAGATTCGTATATTTACTTCCGCTAATGGATATGAAACAAATATTCTTCCTATGCCGTAAAATGTAATATTTAGAGAATAAAAGAGAATATATCTTTTAAATTGAAAATCCGCCATTGTCTCAAAAGTTTATTATTACCTGATGTGAAAGATTAGATTTCAGGTAAGTTACTTAAGTGATCTATATCGCAAACGTGAAATTTTTTCGAGAGATTTAAGATGGATTTTTCATTTGACAACTTCCTTTATTTTCAACATTGGAAGAGATTCATTAGCCCCTAATGTTTTGATCTGCTCATATCCAAAAATATCGACTTATGTCACAGGAATTTGGTCGTATGCAGCCGAGTCCGAATTTTTGACGCCACTTGTCGCAGGTGAAGGCATGCTGAAGAATATTAGTTAATTAAATAAAAGTATTTCTTCGCGATTGGATTGAAATGAACTTGGTACCAGCCAGTTGACCACGATCGACGTTCCGAGTAACATAGAATTAATTCATGAGATATGCGGCAACTCAACTAAAAACGAAGAACAAGATGGAAAAAATCTTAAATTCATCATTAATATATCGAAAATTTTTCATTATTCTGGCAGTAGAAGGTCGATGATCTCTTTCGCAAATCAACACTCCGCCTCCTGTGGAGGTCAGGTTCCCGTATCCAACACCGCAGAACTCAAAGGCACCTTCAAGTCACGCCTATCCAGTGACAACATTTGTTTGAAGAAGGCAAACGATAATAGTGGTGACGCATAGATTTCTTCGACAGCTGTCCCACTAAGTTCTCTCGTAACAACGGAATTTCTTCACCCAGTGTTGAATCCGTGTAGCAGAAGAATAATTTATTGATTTTATATTTTATTTAAATAAGTTAATTTCATTATTCAATTTCATATCATTTTCTGTGATTCGCCTCAGTTTTCGGAGACTGTAAGAGTAACCTACAATACAAAGCCATAAAGGCTACCGCAGAGATTAAGCTTTTATTAACCGTGAACAGAGAAGAATATATTAAAGTATGAACTTCAAATAGATTATAAATTGATGGAATGAAATTATCATAAGATCTTTATGCGACAGGCATAAGCTGGAATTTTGGGAAATTTAGAAAAAGGAGAAAAAATCTTCTATGGCCGGAAATCGAACGGGTCTTCCACGTACCGGGCTGATATTCCATCACTGAACTACCGTGGCAAATGAATACAAGCACAACTAGCCCGGGGGCAGGGGCTGCGAACGGCCGATTCCACGAATATGGAGAGATTTTACATACAGAAATAGTTATCCTATTTAGCATGGTCATGCAGTATTCGATATGCTTCCAAAACATCGAAATGTCTCGATGGTTAGTAAAAAATGTTGAAACATGACCCAGAAAAGGAGTTGAAAGGACTTTTTCAAGTCCTCAACTTAAGGCATTGAAAACATCTAATAAACATGTAAGAAAAGAGAAGCTGAAGCTGACAGTAAATGGCAGCTTTTCAAAAATAATTTAATTAATACAGAATGTAAATTTTTTCCATATCAATATGATGTCTGAAATAATATTATAACGAGACAGAATACTGAATCAATCAGCGTAAAAACGAAATCTTGATCTATCTTCGTTTAGGATTTAGTGCGTCAGAAGGCAAACAGACTAACCAAGCGCATAATCGGATTTTTTTGAAGAAAAAAAAACTAAAAATCTAAACATTCACCTGAAAGGTTAATACACGTATCCGAGTGACTAATGGAAAAATTTACGGCTAATCGCCAGAGATGGTAGAAATTCAATGAGCGGGATTTGACTTTCTGATTTCAGACAGCCTTTTACATTTATACGCTATAGCTCTCTTGAGATAGTTTCCTGCCACAGTAAATTAAGTAATAGCTAAAATATTCCTATTTATTCCCTCTTATCTGCTAAGGCTGGATAAAAGAGAGACGAGCACGGTACATTTTTTTTCTACTCTAGGTATTTAGACAGAAAAGTTTCGTTGTATAGTTTTACAACAGCGAAAAGAAAAATCAGAATAAGAAGTTTATATAATTGGACAAGATGCCAAATGTTTCAATAGTATAAGGTTAATCTTGCGTCGAAATATTATGTCATCAAAAGCGATACGCGATCATTTGCAATATATGTTAATTACCTTAAAATATATTAGTCTATTCGCCCTTACACTGAATGGTCCTCTTCAATCCTATTTGTCTACTAAGAGAAAAACATTACTAAACTTCGATGTTTTGCAATAATATGGAAAGCTTAGTTTCTACTTAAAACAGACATAATAGGCTCTACTTCATAGAACACATACATGAAAATACCGCCTTCTCGGCATATGCAGCCATGATCATGAAACTCAAAAGTAGT
The DNA here is from genome assembly GCA_036926305.1 of Uropetala carovei. NCBI lineage: Eukaryota > Metazoa > Arthropoda > Insecta > Odonata > Petaluridae > Uropetala > Uropetala carovei. The sequence goes on along the minus strand of JAXCHB010000172.1, from coordinate 1,855,250 downwards.
CACGACCTTTCCGAGAAAATGAAATCAACTAAAAACAAATTGCAGAATTAATCGAGTGATTTCCTCCAATGTTCATGGGGAAAATGTCGTAAATAAGCGAGGTGAGTTATGAAGTGTTTGACTGTTAATATTACCAAATAAAGATTCATAAATGGATGACAAACAAAAAATATTGCAACATCACGATCCTCATGCAGTGATCAATTTTTTTATCAAAATTAAAGAGAGTATGGGGAAATTACTTCGAGGGCAAATTATCTTACGCCGATGATGACGACAAATAATCTGCTTTTCAAATAGATGGAAAGAGCACCTAGAAAGAAAAAAAATCCTGTTTATTCATTCTTGCTTAGGCCTCAAGAATTAAGTATACTCTTCTAATATTATAGCATCAGGACTAGAAATATTTGCGGCGGAATATTTTGTAATTAAAGTGATAGATTCGAAAAGTAATACTGAAATATTAGCATCGCTGGAAAGGCGTACACAAAGGCCCTTCAAATGAAAACAGATATATGATAATTCGTATATGGGATAAAATGTATAAGAGGATTCAAAAAGCAGAAGTTATCACGATTTAGTAATATGAGTGTGAATGAAAACTATAATGCAGAAAGAATTCAATGTTTTCAATGGAGATCGGAAGATAGGACAAAATTGAGCAACCTGCAATACCTCACAGTTCATGACGCCGTGCACCCATTGCCGTAATAGCCCTCTTTTATGTGGAAATAGAGTCGTTAAATTACGGTCCGCGAAGCTATGACAGGAAATAGATTCGCAAAATTTAATTCAGTTCCAAATTTGTTAATTGAAATTACGATCTTGAAAACTTGAATGTTGAGATTTAAACCCTAAAAAATGTTTTTACACGATTTTCACTAACTAAATCTCTAGAGATTTTCGGATTTAAGCTCGTATGCCCGCTGAAGCATTAGTAACTTCCGACGCCCGCCTAACCGCCAGCAACCTTCAATGTGGCCATTAAGTAAAGTTTGCCGACCCCTGTTTTAGGTGAACAAGGACTTCGAAGAGAAAACACTTCCCGGTAAATTAAGGGTGGGAAAAACTTCAAATGACGTTTCTACAGAAGCCTACAGACACCATCATTTATGAAAGATAATTTCCTCAGAGCAATTAAGTCTTCGGAAATTTCCTCAGAAGAGGCGTAGAAGGTCGGGGGACGTTCGCGTGATGACGCCAAAGCGAGTTCGTATACCAAATCGGGAATGCGTCACTGAACACAAAGACGACGGAGGGAGACGATGTTTGCCAAAAGTTCTTCGCATCGAACCGAGATCAGGCGTATGGGATGGCCTCTCAACGGTCTGCGTCCCTTGAAAACGTAACACGATTACAATTCAAATCTATACCTAAGCGAATAACGATCTATAAAATGTATTTTGCTAAAATTTTACAAAATAAAATTTTGAGATTTAGGTTAGGAATTGCGAAAAACAAACTCATGGCGTCCGATTCCCAAAATTTATGTGAATTGCGTTCTCATGAAATGATACGCTGAATAAATACAATTATTTGTTAAGTCGATTTTGTCTTATCTTCAAGTAAGAACCCATTCTGACGTTTCTTATAACTGATTATTCTCCTATACCACTATATCATTATTCCGAAAAAAATCTGATCTGGCCAACACATGACTTTCGCCATATTTGGGGTATATATATTTAAATTATTATGAATAGCATTATGAGGTAAAATTATTATTCCGTATCGTAAAAGAATACAGTCTTCCTTATTGCGGTAAATTAGGTATATTTTGAATATGTTTACAGAAATCACCGCTACATGGTGGTGGCGCTGTATACTGGAAATTAAGAAAAAGTTGAATATCTCCGAAATGGATGGTTCTACGAAAATTTGTTTCAAGCAAAACTTGGAAGAAATATTATTCTCTACAACTTTAGTCCCAGCAAAAGTTACTAATAACGACGTTTTTAAGGAGATATTTGACGGAAACTGAAAAACCGGTTATTTATAAATAATTCCTAAACAATATAGAAAATTGTTTCAAATGAAAGTTGTAGGAAATTACATTCTCTATAACCTTTGTATAGAATTATATATACAATAATGATGTCTTAACGGAGAAATATCGCAAAAACCGAATCGGATTTCGAATAAACATCGACTTTCGGTTAACCGGTATTGTCCAAAAACTAATCAGTTCTTGTGCGCATGCTAGAGTGTTATGTATGAGGTTTCGTAACGATATGGCAAGTACTTTTTGAGTTAGAGCGCCCACAATCACATACACGCACACACACAGACATCGTTCCGAAAATAGTCTAAACGTGTTCTAGGGACCTCAAAACGTGTATTTCCGTTGAAATCTCGAAGTCGATTTTTTTCATGATCACAATACTTTCCCATTACTTCGTATGGAGAAAGTAAAAATATTGCGAAACCATTCGCAACATAACAGTTATAAGTCACATAAAAAGTCAATTTTTTTAAATCAAACGAAAAGACTCTCTTCTACCGGAGGTCGAGATGAGGCTTACCTTGAGAGGCTGTTCAGGGGTTGAGAAAGAGAAAGATGTTTAACAAGAAAGTGGGACAGAAGCTCCATCTCCTGTCTTTGATGGATTACTGCGCTTAAAAAGTATGAGAATTTTCTTCTTATATATATACTTAGTACAAGTTCGGAAAAATGGTTTCACGAATGACATTTTACTAGAAAGAGAAGAGCAATTCGTTGAAATAACAAGCATGAAAATGCATATGACACATAATCGGAATAAAAACCATTTAGAATAATCGCAACAATTATTTAACTTAAGCTGTTATTGTGTCAATTTTGTATTTATTAAATCCTTGGAAATTTTTGAATTTTAAACGTTCGTAGTAAATTCGCGCTCACCGAACATTTTACTGCATTTAGCAGTTGCGCACACGAAATGGTGAAGTCACTGCCACGACCACTCTATTGCACGATACTACGTTCCAAGATTTTTGTCTAAATGAGGATGCTAACATCACAAAATTCTTGGCGTGTTCGCGTAGCTTCTCGAAAAGACGGGGCCCCTAGACTCGATCCTATCTGCCGAGGCTTGTGCGCGTTCAAAAGTTATAACAAAATAATACGCCATTTCGTTGAACATGATTCTCCTCTCCACTCTTGAAACTCGATCATATTGTTTTTCTGCGGCAGAAGTTACCGCGACTTTTTCCACATAAAAACTAAACCATAGCCCGCAAGTGTCTTGAGATGTCTTTTGTTTTGCGATGTCTTCCTCCCAACCTTATCTGCCTCTCCCCACGACACCGCCGCATCCCTCCGCCTCGTCCCCTCTCGCCGCTCCGCCCCCCTCTTCCTTCACCTTGTCCCGTCCTCTGAAAAGCCTCCCCCTTCCTCCTTTAAGCACTTTTTCCTTCTATCCCCTAGCATTTCTTCTCCTCCCTCGCTCATCTTGACTGTGCCTCCCGCCACCTCATCAGTATGTGGAGAGGATGGCTTTGGAATCGAAACCCCCACCCTTTCCCCCTCCGAAGACATCACTTTCGGTCGAGGTGGCCAAGGCGATATAGCGTGAACGGCCTCGTGCTTCGAAAACTTCAGACTAAGGGAGAGAGTTTTCTTTTCTGCCGGAAAGATTTTCTGAATGGATGCCGATATCTCGTGATGGAATGACATTCGGCGGTGGGCGACGAGAAAAATCGTGATGTACGCACAAATTCGGAGCTCATACTAAAGTCTGCAAGACATGGTTCTCACCGAGTTGAATGATTCCAATATTTGGCAGAACGAGTTAATTAAGCTTTATTTCAATGTCTGTAATTTTCTAAGCGAAGTATATTTTAATGCAGGATCTACTGACGAGGAATACTCTAAACCAGAGCTGCCACCAATTCTTTTTCTAAATCCTGTTACCGATATTAATATATCCTGTAAAATCCTGTAATATATAATATCTTGGTTTTCTGATGCAAAATGTGCAAATGTATGCTTTCAATATTTTCAGCATCTGCAACGCACATTTTAAGTAAAATTATTTACAACTGTTTATGTATAGTCCTAAACTAAAATGTAATCATGCTTTTTACTTTCTCCATATGTAGTATAGGGAAAGTATTGCGATCACGAAAAAAATCGACTTCGAGATTTCAACGGAAATACACGTTTTGAGGTCCCTAGAACACGTTTAGACTATTTTCGGAATGATGTCTGTGTGTGTGCGTGTATGTTATTGTGGGCGCTCTAACTCAAAAAGTACTTGCCATATCGTTACGTAACCTCATACATAACACTTTAACATGCGCACAAGAACTGATTAGTTTTTGGACAATACCGGTTAACCGAAAGTCGATGTTTATTCGAAATCCGATTCTGTTTTTGCGATATTTCTCCGTTAAGACATCATTATTGTATATATAATTCTATACAAAGGTTATAGAGAATGTAATTTCCTACAACTTTCATTTGAAAAATTTTCCGCGCGAGTATAAAGTGTTGTGCTGATCTGTTTATTAGTTTTTGAGTTAGAGCGCCCACAAAATTTTGTCAGAAAAACATCATCGCAAACATAGTCGAAACGTATTCAGGGAACCTCAAAACGTGTATTCCCGTTGAAATCTCGAATTCGTTTTTTTTTCACGAGTACTATACTTTCTCCTATACTCAGTATGCAGAAAGTAAAAATATAAGTATGCCGTAGGTTTCCGATCCAGTTCAAAAGCTAGTTTTTGCGTTCTATCTCACAATAAGTAGCGAGATTTCGAGCTTCATCCGAGGTATATTAAGATACGTACGTACTTGCGGAACAATTTCATCGAATGTATATTATTTACAGGGTTCGTATTATTCGTATAGAAATATTAATACCTCAGAACTTCTCAGTAGTCTATGTATTTTTTACGCGAACATTTCAGATAACAACCGAATTTTTCCTCATAAATATCCGTGAATCACGGAAATGTCTGTTTTTCGTTAAAAGAATCCGTAAAAACGGATAAAATCCGTGAAAACGGCAGCCCTGCTCTAAACGACAGAGAAAACAGAAAATTTATACTGTGTAGTAACGTAATTTTCCAACCATGTTTTTGCGAATCGATCTTTAAGCAATTTAATCCCTAACGGCCAAGAGGAAAGCAACAAAGGTGAAAGAAATGCGGTTAAGAAAAATTAAGAGTTTCTCTAACGCAGAATCCGGTTGAGGCTACAGTTCGCGTCACGAGCGCCGAACCGGATTTTAAAAATCCTGTCCACGCCAATTGACGCCCAGTTGCCTTCCAAGGCGCAACGAACGAATATTACGACTTGAACATATCTTATAGGGGCCTAAAAATGAAGTTATTCCTGAAGGTCCATTGTCGCTGATTACCATGAAAAGTCTTAAGATTGATAAGTACGGTATAAATTGAAGATCTGACACAACTGTCCTATAATTCTCTTTTGCAATGCCAGATGAATATTACCCAAGACTATCCGCAGTTGGATTTTCTTCACAACTTATAGCGAACACTGTCACAAGGATTATTGATTTACAAAAAAATGTCGGCACGAAAGATAATCAGTAATGAAGAATTTCCGCTGGATTTAATAAACACACACGTGAAGCGCTATAAATAAACAAATATAAATAAATAAAATTATTTTTAATCTTTTCACAATACAAAATAATTACCGTATAAGCAGGATTCAACGCACTTCAGACTTAGCTCTCAAGCAGCGTAATAATAATGAAACACTGTATTTTTATTTGAAACTTAGTATTAAAAACAAAACGTAAAACTCAAAATCAATCATAAGTTTTCAAAATATACATCACCGCAGTATAGCAGTTAAAATGTGATCTTTACCCCTTTTCGAAAGTAAATTGAACGTATTTACGCTTCGCTTTTGTTGGTATAGCAACGTTAAGAAAACGAAACTTTACCATAGTAACGGACCCGTATAGATAGTTCATAAGGGTTATTTTTAATCCTACTAAAAGGCAAACGGAGAGACGAAATTCCCCCAGAATCAATCGGGTTCATTTCTATCACTAGCCAAAACAATCCTAGAAACCTTAGCTTCCCAGCTCTTCTTGTTGATTCAAAATTTTCCGCAAGGACGGACGGAAAAAGTTAAAACATAAGCGATCTAAAAAAACGCTAAAATTCTAACTTAATTTAAAAATAAACCTCGTCATATTTAAATTAATGCGTTGTAAATAATACACCGTTGTAAACTTTAATAATTTAACAGGAAAGAAATTAGAAGACATAAATTTTAGTAAATATTAATCCATTTACGAGGCATATGTATCATTTATTTAATATATGTATTTCAACTATAACTGGAAACTTTCAAACACAAAATACTGAAAGGTAAGGGATATAACTTAAGTGTTTAAGTAAAAACGTAAAATAAAAATATTTATCCGATGGATTCCTTGTGTTTTGATTATGGAACGATGGAACTCCCTTCAACTCATTCAAAGATCAATTCCCATAATTCCTTCAACTCGAGAGAATTTCCATTTCGAGGATAGGGCCTCTATCCTATTTTTAACGCCATGCAATATCTCTCTCTCTCTCTCTTCTCACCTCTGCCCTCTCCCTTTTCGCCCTCCTAAAATCACGAAACTTAAAAATAGAATTCAAGAGTGCTCCTAGATATTCGCTGTTTGTCTCTTCTGAAATTTACGACAAACTATATTAAAAGGGTTATATCTTATCAACCCTAGAATGACTCCATCTCCTCAGCAGTGAATCTTACTGTTTTTACCCTATTACTATTCTGAGAAAATGAGCAATGACAAATTGGCTCCTTTTACGAATGAAAGTACCTCGGAGTACATAAAAACAACTTCATTCTAACTTCTGGATTTTCTTTATCTGCCAATAATTCAGCGTTGGTTCGTTTTAAGGTTTCGTTAACTCCTAACGTCGCGTCGGTTGCATACTGGTTAAAACGTATACGTGTATTTAGAAAGAATATTCTATAGAAGTTCATTCAAAAACAAACATTATTCCTGATATTTATGGCTGGAAATCGATAGTTATGAAGAGGGACGTGGCCAGAAGACGATCGTCTCATGCGGCAATTTTCTAAGGACGGAATTACAGCATTGCCGCCGCCGAAATGCGCTCATGTGTCGCGGAATTAGGAGGCATTTTGTCCTTTCGTCTCGGGCGATAGATTTACATTTCGCGGTCCTGATTATAGTAATAATTTCTTTAATTATATGAAGGCTTAATAAAAAGGACTGCACCTCACCTGCAAATCAGCCGTTCTTTCATGGCATTTTAGGGGCTATTGATTCTCAAAAAGAGTCCTAGTTTTTTAAACTGTTTTATGGATATTGGAACTTGAGAAAAAGCTCTTTCGATATTTTCGGATGTCCGTCCTGCAACTACGTACCATAGGAAAGTGCTCGGCGTTCTGACAGGATACTAGTCACGGAAATTCACCCTTGAAAGTACTGAATAGTCAAACAAATGAAATTTAAAATGGAATAACAAGCAGCCATGATAGGTTAATTTCCAGATCCTTTCTATGTCGGTTTGACGGAATTATTTCGGTATGGTAGGTGGATTATTTCATTTAAAATTAATGGCTCCATTTCCTCGTACGTATAAACGAAGAATCTGCAGTTTCGCAATTATTATCCTCGCTGATAAAAGATAGCATTATATGAAAGTTAGAAAATGAGGAAATTTTAATAGCTATGCTAGTAATATTGATCGTCATTTTGATCGTAGACATAAGGTTATGTTGCCTATTCATTTTTAGAACTAGACTGATCAGGGAAAATATTTTACTGATTTTCAAAATTTTATTTTCTTTAGGCCGGACTAACGCATGTGGAGAAAATGAGATTCGGTGTAATTTCTCGGTTCTGACTTTCTCACTTTAATACTCATTTAGGGTGAGAGGATGTTAATTGAAAATAACACCAGAACGGGTCGACACTCGTGAAAACAAATAACTTTCTGCAGAAAATTGCCAGCGCATTGAAATGAGACGCCAGAGAAAGAGGTTAGCCAAGGTTATGATGGCGGAGTCGGAATATGACTGACGATTCGGCGCATACTTTTTTCGGACTCGTAGTAAGTTCTGGAACCGTTAGGAGCATACGTGATAAATTTATGGAAGACGAGGCGATCACGGAATTCTCCGGATCAAAGGTTAAGACGGAGTGAAAGGATCGATGAGGAGGTAGAACATAACAGAGTTTAATCGAGTGAGCGTCCACGGCATAGATAACATTGTTTTATGATAAAATAATGCATTTTATTAATAAATCAAGTAAAATCACGGGAAACACCCTGACAAACACAATATTTCCAGGAAACTATAATAAAGCGAAAGGCGAAGATGCCGGAGAATACATTGACTGAAAAAATCTCGTTTTGTATATTTCCCTTTTTGTTTCTTTAGGAGACCAAACCAAAGAAATTCTCTCAAGGAATTTTTGTGATTTTTATTTGCCATACTCATTTAAGAAACAGTTTTATTCATCTTTTCTCAAATGTGAAGCTTTCTTCGCATGTTTAGAACATACACTCACGAAGCCCTGACTTTTCTCTCGATAAAAACTGTACGATTTGTTCTAAAACGCCGTTACATTGTTCCACATTTTTTAAAACATCAAAATACATAAGATACTGTTGATTAAAGTTTAAAATTCCTTCATCCCATTAAGATATCAAATACTGTTATAAGACTGTCAGTTCTTATTTATGATTAGGTGCATTTTTGCATAAACATTTTCCGTGATTTGATTGATATCCAAGAACTTCACATAATTACGTGTTTAAGCAGCCGAATATTACAGATAAGCGAAAAATTGGAAAAACTCTCGCTAATATAGCTATATCGCAAAGAAATCATTCGAGCATACAAATATAAAAATTGACTAATCCTTCCTCTTGCATCGATAGTTAAATTCATCGTGCATTTATTGGAATAAACTAAAAGAGTGAAATATTCTTCTATTAGCTTATAATCATTTCCGACAGTTAACAAAATTATTTATCGATGCCTGGATTCAATTGTATTAGAATATTTTAAAATAAACGAAGATGAACATAAATAGGCACCAAAAGCACACTGATGAATAACTGAATTAGCTATGACATACACTTCAGCAGCACTTTATTTTTCACAAAAATGAAAGCTTTATTTCCACTGAGAGAGTAATAAAAAGTACTGTTTAACATTTTGCGTGCCAATGATGATGAAACGAGTGTTAGAAAAAAGCAAACTCAATAAAATGAACCGGGAATCGATTTACGCAGTAACCTTCCAAAGTTACGGTTTTTCTACGGGTGTACTGGTTTTACCAAATATCAAAGCGCGAACTTAAGAAGTAAAAATCATGAACCAACGGAGAACGTTACACTAAGAAAAAATATCAGTAATACAATAGCTCAAAAAAAATGCCACCCAAGCTCGATTGGAAAAGCCCATTTCAGATCTGGTCGAGAATCGAGAGAGTATACAGATACATTTACGAATCGTTTGGTCTGCGCGTTATAGCCGCGTGAGGCACAGCATAGAGTTCTAATGTAGTAGCATAAAGGTGCGGAGAATGAAAAAAGAGGGAAATTCGGAATAGCGTGGACACTTCTGGTCAGGAAAATCCATTTTTCGCTTACGTTTTAGTGAATTGGTGTTAATAAGTATTTGGTTTGAGCGTGAATCACCCATCGCTAGCTTATATGCGAGTGAAAAAATTAACGCCGATAGTTAAGGAACAGGGAGCGAGGCCTAGGACCCCGCCTCCAATCTTTCCGCCGCTTCTGTCAAAAAAAAAAAGATCTACTGACGATTGATGAAGTAAATAGCCACTCATTGTCAGACAAACTGCATAAAAATTCAGCATAAATGTTTCTACGGGGATCGGCTCTCTCAAAATGGAAGAAAATGTTGCAATCGAAACATAATAAGCGGAGTTTAGGAAGCGTTTTCGATCAATTAACACAATGTGGCCAGTATTACTGGTTCTCCCGCAAAATCCCGCGAAGCATCAACCTTTCGCTTGAAATTCTTCGACGCTAAAGAGGTAATTCTCAGAATTAAACACAATCACACCCTCGTAGAAAACGTAAATTTGTTCTACTAAAAGAAATCTGCGAACCAAGGCGGAAGTAATAATAAATTCGAATCAAGAATTCTTTCACGCGAGCAATTCGGTGAGATTCGAAACTGGTTAGGGAAGATACACCCGCAGCAATAGGGATGAAAACGAACGAAAGCGGATCACGAGGAAAAAGGGCGAAGATGAAGGGGGAGTAAAAGGGAGGGAGGAAGACGAAGAGGAGAGAGAGAGAGAGAGAAAGGGAGGGGTGGGAAAGGAGGTAAGAACAAGTGGACAGTGGAGAGGAGGCTATAACGCACTCTCAATCGGATGAGGATGATTGGATCAACAACATTTACATAAAGAACAAGGAAAGAGCTGATGAAGCAGACAATTAATGGCGGTATAAAAAAATACAGGGACAAACCGAAAAGGAGGAAAATAACAAGGAAGAAGTTGTATCGTCCCAAAAATTCAAGCGATGGACAGTGGAAAAATCCACTCTGCTGCGGAAGAGGCGAAACAATAGGAGTCTTATATATATATCTTACTCCGTCTGCAACAACTTCATTTACACTCAATATATGGCGATACTAACTAATCATTAATGTTCTTTGTATGTAAGACATTCAACAGCGTAAGTATTACAGAATTTACTACAAGCATATACTCAGGGATAATTAGTGCTATATATTGTATTAGTTACAAAGAAGCTATGTTCAATTATTATAGTAAATGAAGAAGTTTATTTATTTACTGTTTGTTGATAGCAACCCTACAATGAGGTATTTCTTTGTTTATGTTGGTTTATGTTGAATACCATATGCGAAGAATTTATTTAGTCCTTAATTTAATAATTCATTGGAAAGAACTATTTGATGTAAAAAACAGATGAACAGGCATATCATTTCAATCGATACATTCGGTGGGTAAAACTTTGATTCGTAATAGTTATATTATTATGTATGATTATAAGATCGAACACTTTATGTGATATTATTAATATTAATCAAAATATTAAGTTAACGCGCTTCTATATGTGTTTTCCAAAGTAAGGCATCCAAATGCATTCAAAATTATGGTAAGACATTTACTCAGCTATATTAACCGTAACAAACGAAGACTCTCTTGATCTCAATAATCAAGTACTTAGCCATATTGATGGATCTGATGTGGTCTTTAAAAGTGTGGATAGTATTGTGAGTGATGATGCTTCTGATCAACTTGCATTCCCGGAAGAATTCTTAAATAGCCTTACTCCAACCGAAATGCCTTCCCATGAACTAAAATTAAAAGTAGGAGCCGTCGTCATGCTCCTTAGAAACCTAATGCCATTGAGAAGACTATGTAATGGTACAAAACTTATTGTAACTCGATTACAAACAAACGTAATCGAAGCAAAGGTGATCGGTACAGAAAACTCGGATACAGCATTTATTCCGAGAATCCAACTTATTCCATCTGATACAAATCTGCCCTTCTGTTTCAAACGAAGACAATTCCCCACACGATTGTCTTTTTCAATGACAGTCAATAAATCACTAGGCCAAACGTTCGATAAAATATGCCTGTATTTAACTAAGCCTATTTTTAGCCATGGACAATTATATGTTGCTCTATCAAGAGTCAAATCGTTCGATTCAATTACTGTAGTTGCGAAGAAATCTGAAATTGACAATTGTGTGTATAAAGAAAATTTTGAATAAAATATGTTTGTATAAAAAACTGCAAGGATTTGTTTAATTTTAAATCAAGGTACGAGTGCATGACAAAACATATAACATCTAATGTTGTGATATAAGGAAATTATTTTAAAGATGCGTTTAAAAATTGCTGGATTTAAATAATATATGTTGTTTATATAATTTCTATATTACATAATAAACAAAATGAAACTTATTTTCTTTAAAACTTTTCCGTCATTTGTGACGGGTGCTATCTATGTAGTAGATTAAACCTTTCATTGAGATTTTGGGGTAATACAAAAGACTTTAATATACAAATATTCCTGTATTTTCCCCGTTGAATTTCAACGGGCATTTCTACTAGTTTATAAGAATAGGCTAAATAAACGGGATAAAGAGAGATAGGAAATAATAGTATTAAATAGAGAAGATTGAAGACGGGAATGGAGGTAGTGAGGAATAGATACACGTCTTTATTCGAGCGAAATTTAGACCATCAAGGAGAGGTTGCGTAAAGGAAAACAAGAAGAGAAATACTAAATAATGAGAAAAACGTAGATAAAATGAGATAGGGAAGGCAAATTGGGCGAACAAACTTAACGACCAGGTGGAGCTTTCTTGGAAATACCCAGGGCTGGTCTTTCACAATGCTTTTCCAGCAACTCTTCACCTCCTTTACTCCACTCCCCCCTCCTCTTCCTCCCCCCCTCCTCTTCCTCCCCCCCTCCTCTTCCTCCCCCCCTCCTCTTCCTCCCCCCCTCCTCTTCCTCCCCTCCTCCCGACCTCCCACTAGCACAACACCCGTCACCGACTCTCCAGCCAACCGCTCGCTGCGAACTTTTCCTCCAGAGAGCAGGATCTATCTTCTTAGTTCAGATCCATTTGAATAGCGAAATAAAACAGGAAGGCTATGAATATGAAGGGGATCCACCGCAGCACGTTTATTTCTCGAAATGGACAACCGCTCGGACTGGTTCTGCCTATGTCAGCCGACATTGTTTTGCTTTCGCGGTTCTCAAAGCGATTCTCGGAAAAAAATGGACGTCTCAATTAAGGTTGACGTTAAAATTCGAGCGTCGTGCCGGCTATTTTTGTGACGCGGGTTTAGCGAATGCAAAATCACTGTGCGTACTTCCCCAATTGGTGTTTAGCTTCCGCACACGATTCGGAGTGACTCATTCACAGACTATGGCCGTTCCAACGAATCGTTTCGCGTTAATTATTTCTAACTTCAGTTACTTATGTAATTTTATGACTGTAGGTCATAATATGAATTCCTTCAATGAGCGAAGAAAGGCCGTTTTGAAATTTAAAACTACTGCTCACATTTTGCAGGCTGACCGCGGTCCCATAATTACAATAATTTTTTTCTATTCGACTTTTAACGGGAACTAATTTAATATAATTTCACTTTTATTATAATAAGCATAGAATTTTCATTCGAATTCTTTTCCGGTACATTTGTGTAATCTGAAGAACTAAGTTGACATATATTGTAAAGATATCTTAAATCCATAACGAATTAGAAAAAAGAGTTAGGAACCCGGAAATTTGACAACTCTAACAACCGTGAAAACATGAGACGCATTTTACTCGCATCAGGGATCTATAATAATAAAAGGAGCTGTGTATGAGTGTGTGTGACTATTCCGGTCGTAACTCATCAGAAAGTAAAGGTAGGAGCTTCAAATTTTGGCAGCAGCTTCAGGTTGATCATAAGAGTTGCAGTGCCAAATACAATTAAAATCGGCAAACGGAGTCGGGCTAACGGAGGACACGAAAGCCACGGGATCACGGAACCGTCGCAACGTTCAAATTTTCTGTTATTTTAATATACATCAACAAAGAATACACCGATTAATATGAAACCTTCACTACTACCAATTTTTAGTGAGACATTTTCTGGCCGAAAATGGAAAAAAATCGGCCCACGGGGTCGAAGGATCGTAATGTAAGGGCCCATCCAAATTTCGGTTTTTTAAAAATAAATCCCAGCAAAGTATTGATAGATTAAGAAGAAACTTTGACAAATATCAGTGTTTTTATGAGACAAATTTTCTATCAGAAAATGGACACAATCGATCCACGGGGTCAAAGGCTCGTAATGTAAGGGCCCATCCAAATTTCGGTATTTAAAAAAAACTTTTATATTAAGATCACTGCAGGTATATATATATATATATATATATATATATATATATATATATATATATATATATATATATATAAATACTTAAGGAAAAGGAAAGGTAATAATAAGGGTAGCAACAAGGTGTTAGAGGAAGCCCAGTGGACACTTACCTAGAATGAAGAGCCGCTGGGGGTGCTGAGGACACACGAAAAACACAAAAGAACAAAAACTACACAAAAATGGAGCTTTCGGGCTGATGCCCTTCTTCAGCGACGGAGAAACATATACTGGCTTCCTCCAACACCTTGTTGCTACCCTTATATATATATATACTAGCAGAATTGGCACTATTGTAGTTGGGTACCCCACCTCTTGCTAACCCATGACTGATTGGCCAGTCTCGACATTTACAAACCCAATCACCGGACAACGGTGAGGGATACTTCGGTTCCGGGCGAGGCGAAGGGCGCGGCAGCGCCCGGAGACGACTACACATTAAAACAAAGCGAGTCGAAGGCTCGTCAATATATCTTTCAATGTTATATCCTCTTGACTGTTGCGCCGCAATGTTTTTATTTATCCTACACATTTACTTTGGAAACGCTAAGAGAGGGTACCCAACTACAAAAGTACCGCAGAATTTCCAGTTGAATTTCAACGAATTTAGTGAAGATACTACATCACAACATATAAACTCTTTAAAATATATAGTAGATACTTTTTAAATTACAATTAGCTTTTCTTAACAATTAATCATATTTGCTTGTAACAATCCGTTTCCGAACATATTGCATTCAAATATAACGATAATTGTATTTCCTATCATACCATTTTCGCCAAATACTGCTTAATTTCTTGTGTAATTATGCCTCTGAAATGTTTACATTGTAAGCAAGAAACCCGTGAAAAAGCAATGTGCAGTTGTCCATGATTGAACACTGACTGGTAAATGTACACCAGATACGTGAGCCTATTTACGTTAATAAACATTATAAGGTATAATATAATGATTTTACTTTTTAAAAATGTAAGATTCCAGTATTCAATAGACGAAAGAACGTTCAATTACTTTCATCAATCATTATAAACGCTTCCTGAATAATAATCAGTAGATATTTACGTTGCTATCCATAAACATCGATCGTTTCGTTGCTTAAACAAAAGTGCGAATCGAATAACGCTAAACTTTCGTCTATTTGTAAGCTTCATTGAAGCTAACTGAATCGGAGGTATCAATGACGGCCGCCTTGGCAACGCCCGGAAAGAGTATTTCAAAACATATGGCGTATTTCTGAAAAATTCGACCGCGTAACATGTAGATTTCGCAGGAATAGGATAGTATAGAGTTTTATTCGTCGAGTAAAGCAAAAACGAAAAAAATCGGTCCATATTTACATATTTTTATGCTTGAAGGAAGTATACCTTGCAAGTCAAGAAATGGATTCATACGTGTTATCTTATGGAAAATTGTTAATCCCCTATATTGGCAGCACTGATTAATCCTGGGTGACCAAACCTTGACCATTCACTAAGATTAGAGGGGTGAGAAACTGTCATTCGCTCATATCGTTGTTCGTCCGTCGATCGGGAACAATGATAAATGCTGGGACGCATAAAATAATTGTCAGCAAATGAAGTTAGATTGAAAGTAGAATTTTGAGTGAGCAAATAAATAACTAAGCAGTAAATAGATAACCGAAGACCAAGCGCGCGTTTATGTGTGGAGATGAATCGGATAATCAGATGATATAAATTCCCTGGTTCGATCTATTGTTCATCTATGAAAGACCAATCGAGCAAAAACGTGCTTACTTCGCACACATATCTCTGGAAACTTCCAATGTCGATGATAAGAGAATTCGCTCTTTAACCGAAAATATCCACGATAGACATCGATTGAGGAAGAAGAGACAATGGGAATATCGAAATCAAGTGTGCTTAACCATCTGAAGAATTAGGGTATGGTCATTAAGTGTAACGTTTGTGTCCCATATCTGCTCGCGAAAAAGAATTCAATGGACCGTATATTTGCATGTCTCCTTACTCGATCATATGGAAATGGGAGTAATTTTTACTTTCTCCATACGTAGTAATGGGAAAGTATTGTGATCACGAAAAAAATCGACTTCGAGATTTCAACGGAAATACACGTTTTGAGGTCCCTAGATCAGGTTTAGACTATTTTCGGAATGATGTCTGTGCGTGTGTGTGCCTGTGTGTATGTGATTGTGGGCTTGTCATATAAATACCAAATTTCATATATAACACTTTAGCATGAGCACAAAGAACTGAATAGTTTTTGGACAATAACGGTTAAGAGGAAGTTGAGGTTTATTCGAAACCCGATTCGGTTTTTGAGTTATTTCTCCGTTAAAACATCATTATTGTATATGCAATTATATACAAAGGTTATAGAGAATGTAATTTCCTACAACTTTCATTTAAAACAATTTTCCATAGCAGTTATTGTTTAATAATTATTTATAAATAATCGGTTTTTTCGGTTTCCGTAAAATATCTCCTTAAAACGTCGTAATTGGTCATCATCGTGAGGACCAAAGTTGTAGAGAATAATATTTCTTAGGAGATATTTTGCTTTTTCTTAATTTCCAGTATACAGCGCCACCACTATGTAGCGGTGATTTCTGTAAACATATTCAAAATATACCTAATTTACCGCAATAAGGAGGACTGTATTCTTTTACGATAGGAAATAATAATTGTGCCTTATAATTCTATTCATAATAATTTAAATATCTATACCCCAAATATGGAGAAAGTCATGTGTTGACCACATCAGATTTTTTGAAAGGGTAGTGACAAGAGATGGAAAATGGTTACTTTACGGCAATGGGGAGAGAAAACGGAAGTGGTCACTACGACGAGAGACCCCTCTTCGCACTGCAAAGCCAACATTGCACCCAAGAAAGGCGATGCTCTGCATCTTGTGGCATCCAAAGGGAATTCTCAACTATAAGATGCTCAACTCCAATGAAACCATCAATACAGAGATTGCATTCAACTAGAGAAATTGAAGCAGGCAATTACCAGGAAATGTCCAGCCCTGGCGAATAGGAAATAGGTAGTTTTCCACCACGACAGCGTGCGACCGTATGTGGCGATAAATACCCGTCAAACATTAAGGGATTTTGAATGGGATGCAATCATTCGCCCTCCTTTATTCTTCTGACATTTCACCGTCAGACTATCGTCTGTTAATGGACCTTCAAAACTCCCTCATTGGCAAGAACTTCCAACTTTTTGAGGATGTCGTAAATCACAAAAAAGAATTTTTTCACTCGGTACCTCTAAAATGTTATCAAGATGACATAAAGCTACCTAGGAGATGGGAAGAGATTATAAAATAAGAGGTGGACAATATAATTGAATAAAAGAGTATTTTATGCGGAATTTTAAATGTTTTACCATTGAAAAATAAGCACAAACTTTTTGGCCAACCCAATGGGACGGAATGAAAGAGAAAGTTTTACTGTACTTGTATTCTGGTATTTGAAATTTGTACAGAAATATTTATAATATGACGGTTTGTGATATTAAATTGATTTTTCCCGCGATTTACTCTAAGGCCGAGGGTTATCTTTGCTCGCTAATACTTGAGCAATAGGATATACCTGCGATTAGATGCTTAGCGCTAATGATGAAGCAACCGATTAAATCTACAGAAGTATGATATTCCTAAAAAGATAACTTGACTCGAATGTTTTATCACTGCACGAGTTGTATAAACCATAGGTGCGCCTACAGTGTATCGCAACCCTTTATGTGTTGCTAAATATTATATTTTCGATGTCTCGCGAATAATTGATTAAAAAATTATATCGAATTTGATACGCTATTATTTCTATACTGCGCGAGAAGCAGCAGTTTTTTAACGTATTTTGAAATAGTCATTATTTTATAAAAATGAAACACATTGTTGGATGTCTTCACTATTTAACATGGACTCGTGCAGTTTATTCTAGTAATCTGTAATCTAGTATGATGCCTTTTATTACGCTACCAAAGATTTTTTTAAATCGACGGGCTACAGGGGGTTCCGTCAGATTTTAAAATTAAGATTCTGAGCAATTGGTTGTAGATAGAAAGTTATATTTTAATTAATTATTGATTATATTACTATATGTCATAAAATTATATTAATATATTTACAAATAATTCTGAGTTCAATTCCAAATAAACCTCAACAAATAAAACGAGCTTTTTCATATTTCGTCAGCAAATGAAGCTCTCATTTTTAAAGTTTCATTTGAAATTTTTAATGGTTCAATCTAAAGTGATAATGCTTAAGCTGAAAAAAGGGGGTGCTTTAGTCTGGAAAAATAATGGTTAATATTATTGCAACTTTCATTTTATGGAATGCAATCGTGAATACAGAGGGATGATTGCGCATATTTTAGCGATAAACAAAATTGCAACACTATGTTTTCGAATAATTTCAGATGGATCATGCAATAAAACAAACTTAAACGATTTCTCAAAGAAAATAAAAACACTTTAAAGCAAGTATTATTGAAAACATCGGTACAATGTACCATGTATACAAACTTTCTCACATACGTATGTCTGGTCTTACTACACTCTTTCCTGACTGGAAGGAACTCAGACAAGTTAAAACATTTGAAAAATAGATCACGGTATCTAGTAATGCTTATACGTATTTCAATATTAATTGCTAAAATTTTGAATCCATAGAACATAGGTGAAACATGAGTACATAATTTGGCTGTTCAAATATGTGAAATAATTCATGGTGATAATTTTGTTAAAACCATTCCTCTGTCACGTGACACGCTGAATCGAAATTCTTATTAACACTTAAACAATTCAAAATAATTTAAGATGTGGAAAACCAAAATTATGATTGGATAATAAATCCATTTGATGAAAACTCCAAAAGATAGGGATACATTTGAATTAAAAGAAAAACTTACAGAATTAGCTTGTGACCGAAAGTTGAAACTGGAAATTAAACTTAGGTCCCTTAACAATTTTTGACCAATGATTAAAATAAAATACCATGCAGAATTGTCACAAGTGCAATTAACATTTTATTTCCTTTTGCGTCCACATATCTGTGTGAAACTACATTATCAACAATGGGCGCAATCAAAACGAAACAAAGATCTCACCTTCAAACGTACGCAGATTTGCGATTGGCGGTGTCCGAAAATCAACAAAGGACGAAAGTAGATAATTCAAAGATTCGAGCTCACTCATTAGCTTCTCCTTTAATAAAATATTTTATAACAACTTATATTTATTATTTTTGTAGTATTTGACATTTTTGTGGATTTTGTATTTCTATTTTGATCAAACTAAAAGAAAAAAAAATCTGATGTGGCCAACACATGACTTTCTCCATATTCTCCATATATTTAAATTATTATGAATAGCATTATAAGGCAAAATTATTATTTCGTATCGTAAAAGAATACCATCGTCCTTGTTGCCGTAAATTACGTATATTTTGAATGTTTACAGAATTCTCCGCTACATGGTGTTGGCGCTGTTTACTGGTATTAAGTTAAAGCGAAATATATCCGAAATGGATGGTTCTACGAAAATTAGTTTCAAACAAAACTTGGAAGAAATATTATTCTCTACAACTTTGGTCCTTACGAAGATTACCAATAACGATGTTTTTAAGGATATATTTAACGGAAACCGAAAAACCGGTTATTTATAAATAACTCCTAAACAATAACTCCTATAGAAAATTGTTTCAAATAAAAACTGTAGGAAATTAGATTCTCTATAACCTTTGTATAGAATTGTATATACAATAATGATGTTCTAACGAATAAAAATCGCAAAAACCGAATCGGGTTTCGAATAAACCTCGACTTCCGGTTAACCGTTATTGTCTAAAAACTAATCAGTTCTTTGTGCTCATGCTAAAGTGTTATATATGAAGTTTGGTAACGATATGGCACGTACTTTTTGAGTTAGAGCGCCCACAATAACACACACACACACACACAGACATCATTGCGAAAATAGTCTAAACGTGTTCTAGGGACCTCAAAACATGTATTTCCGTTGAAATCTCGAAGTCGATTTTTTTCATGAATACAATACTTTCCCATTACTACGTATGGAGAAAGTAATAATGCTTTACTACGCTGCCCAGGCCAGCGTTGCTTCCAATCAGGGCAGGCCAAAGGGGAGATGCGGCGGATGCCAGGCATCCGGGCCCCCGAATAATGGGGCCCCAGAAGTTCTCAATTATTTAAGTATCGAGTGTTAATTTTGCAAAAACTTTTATTAAAAATCACTTGCAAACTGATTTCTAATAATGAAACACTCCGTAAAATTATAATATTAAACTGGGGCTCCATAAATCGTTCGTTATAAATATTAATACACATTAATATCGTGCGGCCTCATTAATATTCGCATCCGGGTCACCTTCAGTTCTTGGTCAACTCTGCTTTCAATATGGAATTAACGGTGAGAGGAGATAAGGAAAAAGAACCATTAATTTTTACAGGTATAATTATAATTTAAGAAATAAAAAAGACCCTTATTGTATTATCTGGTATTCAAATCATTTAAATGTGTTATCTAATAGTATTTCTCGGTATAAAATAAGATATTTTTACATTTATCTCTCCCTATGCATCTCTCTTCTTCCTCTCATTTCCTATTCATAACATAATTAAAAACCACCGGACTCGCTTCCATAACCAAAAATACTAGTAATTGTTAAAATCTTGAAAAATATGTTTTTGGCATCAAACGAATTTTTGAGTTAATTCGGGTTGGATTTGGATTCTCTCTTCGAGAAAATATATTCCCTTCTCATGAATATACAACTGTGTCCCAAGTTCTTATATTAATTCTCACTAATAAATACAGCAGTATGTATAAATGACGACGCAATTTATTTCTTAAGGTTAAAAATATGATATTGAAAAATTATTGATAAATATTTTACTTTGCAAGGTTTTCAGATTCTTCCTTATGCTTTCTCGTCTATATCTACATACACGCAAAGTCCTCACCCATCTACGAGTATATATATATCAATTCTACACCGGTGTGACACACGCACGCACGCAGGTAAACTAAAAAAATTAACATATAGGGCACTTATGATACTATTAATACATAGTATGTATACCCTCTAGCGCTGCCCTCACGCACAGATATATGTACTGAGTATTAAATTTCATGTAGGGGTAGTGACCAATGTGCGTGTTGATTTTTGGGTCGCAGCACAAAAATGTTTGCGCACCTCTGGTATAGATTATTTATTGGAGTTAATAGATAAATAGGGCGTTATATGTGATTCGTATTTTTTATTTTTCAATTCAATCTTCCTTATCCGCTATTTTCATGAATTTCAACTCAATTTCATGCCATATCTGCATATCAAGCCAAAAATTTTCAGGAATGAAGTTAATCGATGAAGTTTCTTTGCTGTCTTCTACGCAGAAAGCAGAAAAATCGAGTTACGGAAAAACAGAAGCTCGTGCATAGAGAACATTTTATGCACGCAGGAAAAATTAAACAGTGCCAAAACTTGACCTGGATGAGTTAACTGGAAATGCCGGGAGCGTCATAGCAAAGTGCCGTCCCTTTCTCATAGGCATCCAACGGTCCGCGAGAACACATTCCGGACTCATTGAGCGCGAATGTCTGTTACTGGACGAGATTGAGCGATCGCCATCCTATTACCTACCACTAACGGCGCGGTCAATTCATTTTTTCCACCACGATTAGAAGTTAAAGGTCATCTTCTCGCCAGAGGGGAAGCCGAAGAAGGCGAAGGAGCAAGGTCGAGAGGATGCAATGGAAAACCAATCCAGCCTTCCTTTTTCCTTTACTCCTCGTCCGCCACTTAGTTTGTTCTATTTCCGCCGCGCCGGCGGCTCAGCTGATGCACGCCTCTCCAAATGGATGAGTATGAAGAGGTGAAATTTCCCGAATTGATGCGAAGCATTGTTCACGAAAAATTTTAGGGAAAGTTGAATAACGTGGCGCGTATTTAAGTATTCTTTTATTGGCTCGTCCACATAATTCTGGGATAGATATATATTTTAATAAAAAAATAAGTAAAATATTTATTCTTCCGCAAATGGAAGTAAATATAAGATTTATTTTTTGGGTCAGTTCATGGTAATAACATATATATTTCTATTTATTCCTTTCTATTAATGGAACTTCAGAAGGGAAAGTACTCAAAAAAGAAAATCAAGTGCCGGGGACAAAAAAAACACGTCAAGTGTTTACTTAGATTACTTCAATGCGCTGATTAATGAATTGCGTATAAAACTGCTGTGATAGTAATAATATTAAATAAAATGTGCAGTTTGGTCTGATGTAAGAGACGAAATTGCTGCATCCTCAGTCTCAGCAAAAATAAAATAACTAATTTGAAGCACTCTAAAACATAAATTTCATATTAAACTTGAATAAATGATTCATTATCAATCAGTGGCGGATTACCGCACAGGCGCATGCGGCGCTCGCCTGGAGTCTCGAAATTCATGGGGGCCTGAAAACAGTAAAAACTCATTTTTTTCAATATTTTATTTAGTAAAATATTTCACAATCAGTATCATTCTATAAGCACTCTTCTTACAGAGGAGGATATACGATATAGAAGGATACTAATATCTGGCCCAAACTATAATAGTTGGATAGCTGGAATTTAATACCGAGGTGAATAAAAAAAATAATCGGAGAAAAAATTGCAAAATTGCGACAATGTGCATTATTTTGGCCGCTAAAAATTATAAACAATTTTACTAATATTTCATGGTTTAGGTATTTCTAAATGCGCTATCAAGCTGAAATTTTTTCTACCTGTAGAATTCGCCAAATAATGAAAACGGGAATATAGAAATTTGAAAATTTTTATTCGTTCGGCCGTAATAAATTCTCAAATGTTTAACAAATTGACTAATGTTTATGTACTTCAATTAGAGCCAGAAAGCTGAAAATTTTAACCAAGTTAGGAAATAATGTTCCGGTAGAAAATAACATTTGAAATTTCATGATAGTTTTATATTGTGGCTGTTAAAAATTCAAAAATTTTAAACAATGAAATTCTTATAAATGCACTTCTAGAGGTGCTATATACATGAAATTTTGCATAAATGTGAGGTATTCCTAAGAAATGCTAAAAACCTATAAATGTTTTATAATTATAAATTTTAGGGGTTGTTTATACCCCAATATTTTCAAAACAGAAAAACACGTAATTCGGAGCCGAGATGTGAACTTATGCATTGAAAATTATTTTTCGGCTTTTATTTTCACTTTAAGGTGAGAGAAAATGCTTGCAGAATGCAAGCACACATTTACTTGTAATCTACTACTTACGTACACATATCGTGTTTTTACTTAGGTTTGTTATAATGCAACATTTCTTGCGTCATTCGAAAACACATCTCACAGTTATAATTCATTTTTTGTTTATTTTTCAGTATGTGCAAGTATATATAATAACTATTAAAAATACTATTTATGCATTTTTGTAATTCAATTTATCTAACCTGCTGCATACATTTTTCTATTTGCCAGTTGTAAAATTTTTTGTAGATTGTGTACCCCCCCTCCCGGTCAGTTGGGGGCCACCTGAATTTTCTGCGCCTGGGACCTTCAGACACTTTAATCTGCCACTGCTACCAGTCTCTAGTTAATACATAATGCCTTTTTCAGAAAAATCTCAAATTCGTCATGTTATATTCTCAATATGAAGCGAATGCAGTAGCGGAACTATAATACCGCAGTGTCTGCGACCGTGAGAGGTCAATATATTATATTACATATAACGAATTATGAAGAGGCCCAAAAAGTATTTTTACGGGGGAGGGAAGTTTGTAATTCCACCACTGGGAGAACGAATCGCGAGAACTTAATGGATGAAATCCTATAGTCCTTCTTTCATTTGATTTTAACATTTTACAAAGAAAAAAATAGATCTAACAATATATATTGAGCGTTCCACCTTCAAGTTTCAATACGGTTTCAAACGGCATCGTTTCTCCCCTCTCCTGCAGGCTTAAAAATACAATCGTCCCCTCCTTCTCTACGACACCGGGATTGCCAAATCTCACTAATAATTTAAAGTTGCATTAAAATAAAAATTCAAAATTTCTAATTGCGCTATTTTTAACGCAGAATCTGATGATATACCTTTAAATGAAAACTAAAAATTATATTCTATACGAAATGCGATAAACAATATTTGACCTGAGATGGACATTTTACGGTCACGTTTGATACAATCGATGATATATACGTTCTGTTTTAAAATAATGCAATGCAGTTTTTTGCATTAGGTTCAGGAATTTTTAAGGATCGTAATGGATCTACTGAAAGTTTACTAAATTGATTTTAAATATTTGTTTTCTGCATTTAATTATAAAAGTTCCTTTTGCGTGTTCCAGCCTGACTTGAAAACGTTTGTCTGCGGGAAACATTTTTATTTATAAAGATACTTTCATGGTCTACGCGAGAAAGTTTTAGGTAAATGTTTGAAGTTATTTTTGGTGCACCCAAATGTGGGGTTGGATCGCCAAGGGGAGGGTGAACAATGCGAAAGTTTTATTGCGGTCCGGTCAAAGGTTGGCAGTTTACCCTCGCCCGCTGTTCCCTCAGTTACGACTCAGCAGTTGGACTATCTTGTGCTTTCGTCGTTTTGTCTGCTCATAAGTTTGCGGGAAAGTACTTATAAATTTTGCTAGTTTTACTATGTATTGCAAATTAGTTGTTTTAACAATTCTTCAAAACGTTTTCAAACTGAAGTGTGTAATACGGTTTAAATGTAGAGATACGTTGTGTTTGCAGGTTTTATGTTTATAGTGTCCCCTTTTTAAAATATTATGTACGTACATCACACGTTGATTATCCCCGAACGTATTTTCATATTGATATTGTGGTTTTTGTGAGAAAATGAACTTCTCAACGAGGAAAAGAAAGCAAGGTGAGTTCGGAAAAACAAACAGTATTGAATGTTCTTAGTAGTTGCCTCAATGAGTCTAATGAAAGCCTGTCATCTGCTGTTAGTAGGACGAGAAAGCTATGTGGTGTGTCTCAGAGGACAATTTACAAGATTAAAAAAGAATCAAATGAATTTGTAATGTCGGGCAGGTAAAAATTTCCTCGATTGCAACTTAATTTCCGTTATGTATAGTGATCAGCATAAAATAATCCAGTTGTTGTTTTTACTAAGGAATTTTGTGAGCAATTATTCTCGTACAAACATGCTTAACTATTTTCCTCTGATCACATTACATCTAATCTTAGTATATGGGAGGAAGTTAATCCAAAAATAAGATGTGAACACAGTGTACCTCCGAACTCGCGTTTATCCAATTAACTATGCTACAATTTTGTTAAATACCAATTAACATCGTTTGGGTGCTTTTTCCGCGAATTAGCTTAGAACATAAAATGAGTACCTATTTTAAAACGCCCTACAACTTTTATTCTATACATTTTTCTCTAAACGAAATATTATCGAGTTATGCATAAAAATGCAAATGGCAACTACAACGCTAATTTATTATTTACAAACTAAACTATGCATTTTTTTAAAATATGTACTATTTAAACTTTTATTTATGATTTCAATAGCTTTTCAAATGAAATAATTTTTAGGCAGTTTACAGCATAATATATCTTGCTGTTGTTAAGGGAACGTTATTTAACATAATAAACCCTTCAATCACGTAACACATTTAAATCAAACTAATCCCGCAGGTCGAAGGGCATTTAACCCCTTAACCGGAGAATTAATTTTTCTTATCTTTCAGCTGGTGGGGAATTATTCCTTTCTTTCAAATAATTTGAATTTGACTTTTTATTGATCTATTTGTTATGATATGATGTTTTGTGAAGTTGGTAATGGATATGATACAATATTAACGAACTTACGCCATTTGTAAATTTATAAAATTTCCATTTTTTTCTTTAATTAATTATCTGTTCAGAAATTATCACATGTTTATCATAAGTTATTTTTCCAATTATAAAACATTAAAAATATTTTTTTAATTTTTCTACTATTTTGACATTTTCGCAAGGATAGGTAACTTTACATCACAAGATAAAGACTGGTTTAGACAATTGAACGCAAAAATTGTAACAATAGCATTTACCTAATAAGTTACATAAAGGAAATTTTAAATTACCAGACTTTTGCTGGCGTTAGGGTAGTGAGACGTGGCAACACCGCGCGCCATTTACCAAATACTGAACTTAAAGATGGAACGCTCTATAGGTAAAAACCACAAAATCATATAATATAAAAGTTTTTATTAGAAATAGAGAATACTTTATATTTTCGAGCTCAATAGAAAAGATAACATACAAAAATATTTTCTTTTTGACTGAAGTGAAAATATTTCTTGGTAGCACATAAAAGTTCTTTATGTTCCAAATGAAACAACTGCGTTTCAAATTTTCTACAGACCATATTACGCTCATTACAGTTTTACTTTTCTCCGTAACCAACATTACGGGACTAAAATTATCAAGGCGACAGAAAGTTCATATTGATTTGACCTGAACCCAAACAGATAATATAGTATTTAATAGCAGATATCTAAAATGAGAAGACAGAAATTCGGCCTTGATGCGCAGACCTTAAACCTTGTACATTGATTTTTCATTCATGATTTTAGTTATCGGGACACGTGCTGTTATACCGGATTTCACTCAAGCTATTATTTTATTTTTCTTTCGAGTTTTGATTGACTCATAAGTGTCACAGTCCTTGAGCGCTCGTATGAACCGAACAGTAAAATATTATGCATGTTTTTCATTATGAAAGCAAATATTAATTTTTATTTTCTCACGTTACAAAGACATCACATCTATCAAATTTTTATGGAATTTTATTATTTTTCTACTATTTTCTCGTAAAATAGCCTATTGCGCTCGAATTCATTTATATTTTTCGCGCATCTTTCAAGTGACGCGCCAATGAAGCAGTAGTTTTAGTTCATCATTTGTCCAGCACGTGGCTGCAGCAACCGACCAACCATGTTCTCGGAAAAGAGACTTTGTCCTGTCTGTTATCAGCAATTCTATTTGTGACCTCAGATCGACAGACGTTGGTAGACTCAGCAACCATGTGTTGTGTATTTTTAAATGATGGTTTGGTTTATTTGTGAGAGTGAATTACATCTCCGATTCAATTTGAAAAATTAAAAATCATAATTCAAAACCAATTTCTTTACATTTAATAGTTAAGATGGATCGAATAAAAATGAATAAATAGTTTCATTAAGATTTCTAAAAAAAAGTCATGTTGATGTTAATGTTTATCACTGCCTAAAATTATTCAGCATTCTTTATCAATATTATTATCATAAATAAAATATTCAATTAATTCATTTATCTATTGAGATTTTACTTATATTCTGTGTAATACATTAGTAAAAAACCGAAATAGATATCTGCAACTGTTGCTACATGGTTTGAACTGTTCATGAAATATCACATTTAGTCATATATTCTTCTGCTTCTCATTATCAATTATTTACCGTGTAATAAACTAAAAACCGCATTCAATCAATTGTGTTTGTTGAAGTTTGCTTCTTACTATTAAAATTCTCGTTGGTCCAAAATGCCAATTATTTGTAATTTCTTGTTGTGATGCAAGTCTATGGCTGCACATAAGCAGCAAACATTAGGAATGTCATTTCTAAACTATATCAAGAACGAAAAAGGGACTGAACAACTACGTATATTTTTATTTTTCGCGGCAAGAATTGCGGCAACATAGACAGCGCCGCAGAATGCGAATTAATTTTTTCACAACGGCTCGCTGCCGATTTCATCCCCTCTCCTATTCCAATTCTGAAGTAGCAAAATATCAAGGCCGTAATGACAACACGAGTGAATGATTTGCCGCAGCGGGCACACTATCGGGGAGATAAGAGGTTGCGGTAGGAGGATAATCCACCGGCATTGCGGAACAAAGACACAAAACATTTAAGAAAACGAAATGGATTTCGTTTTAAGTAGTCTGGATTCGATCACCGAGTTGCCAAAGTGGTCAGTAGTTGTGATTCTTGGGACAGGTTTCGTAACATATTACCTTCAAACAGCTGTAAAGGTACTTATTAAAATTTATCTTGTTAAACTCGAACTACATAAAATAACGTGTTTCAGATATCACCAGCATCGATTCGGATTTAATTGTTGTAATTGGCTCGTAATTAACATTTCTCTTTCAGAAACCTCTTATAGCTTGTTCAAAAGGTCGATTCAGAAACTTTTTAGAAACAAATGTTCTGATTTTGAGAGAGAAATATTGGCCTACAGTTTGGTGCTTTGAATCACGAGTTCAGACTGTTTTAGCCAGTGTTCTTCGTTCCCGTATTCTTCCAGATATCAGCTATAAGAGGTAAATATACAGTATGTTTATTCACTTCAGTTGAAATGCATATAGAATTAAAGTCTTTAAATTTAAACCATATTGTAAAATATAATTAACTGATTTGGCAGGTTAGTTTACTTAAGCTGGGATTTAAGTCAATTTTAAATTTGTTTATATTTTCATTAACTTAAATTAACGTTATTTAAGCATGAGTACATTATATCTTGGTGCACTAAAACCTTGCAAGGAAACCGTATATTTGTGACTGAGTTAATTGAAGTTCAAGTTTTATTTAAAGTAATATTCATCAAATGACAATAATCATTGTTAATTGCTTGCAAATAAAAATGCATGCCAGAGATTAAATAATAATTTATAAATTCTTATTGTAAAACGTAATCGCTAAATTATTTACACCGATTTTTGGTTTAACTTGTAACATATAACACATAATGTGTTTTGTTGATCACATATTTTCTACTTGTGTATAAAATAAATTTGAACTCTTCTGACCTTTTTTTTGCTATCGTAATACTTTGAGTAGATTATTAACATAGGTTTTATGACTTGTCTTCAGTTTTAAAAATGAAGTCATTAAAAATAAGTCTAATAAGTTACAGTTCTGATTCCTAAGGATATTATATATCTTTCGGTTATTACTGTATTAATTTATAAAAAAAATTGCAGTATTTGTAAATTTTATTTCATAAATATGGTTTGCAATTCTAAAAATGCATCAGATGCCTTTTTGGGCCGTATAACATGAATTATAAAAATTGGGGATAATATTAAATCTCAAGATTCAAAGTTGAAACAAGGTGCTTGGTTCACACTTAGTAGTAGGTGATGTAGTTGATTCTTGTTTCCATTACATAGTTGAATAAAAAAGTGTTTGTGGGTGAATTAGTCATGATGTAAAACAAAGTATGAGATATTTTAATCTTTCAGTGGTTAATTATTCTTTACATCAGGAATGTAAGCCATCTTATGCTGCATTCTGAAGACTTACAAAAAATTTCTGGTCTCTTATGTTTAATGTTTTATTGTATCAGTAAGAAATTTATTTTAATATGACTGTAAAAAGCATTATTTTTGGATTTTTTAATATTTTAATCTTCCTGTTGTTAAGAGAGATACTAAAACTGAAGGATGGAGGTGAAGTAGCATTGGACTGGATGGAAAATGTGAATAGTGAGGCTTCCAATGAAAAAAGTCCAGTGATTATTATCTTGCCAGGACTTACTGGTGCCAGCCAAGCTGAATATGTTAAAGGTTTAGTACAGGCTGCTTGTCAAGAGGGTATGCGCTGTGTTGTTTTCAATAATAGAGGTCTAGGAGGAGTTCCACTCAAGGTAATAACCTTTCATTTTAAGTTTTCAGGATAAATTTTCTTTGTATTGATGGCCAATAATCCAATACAGGTACTCCTCAATTTATGTGGCAGTTGTGTTCCAAAAAAAGTTGCATAGGTTAAAATCGCATAAATGAAACAATTTCCCCATAAGAATCAATGAAAATGTTTGAGATCTTCTACAAAAAGCATTAGAATGTTCTTGCTATTACTTAAACTGATTGTCCTATACAGTACATCCTTTTTCTTATTTTAATAATAACCATGTCATTTTAGTATGAATAAATTGTTTATAATTATTTAGTTTGAAAAAGACCGCTAGACATTGCTAAGAAATTTTGAATAAAACAAGGTGTAGACCGCCAGCAAAGTCTGTGCTCGAAAGCTGAGAGAATACATTTTCTCTCACTCGGAAGGAAGGAGAGAAATCGGTGGATTCCAACAACTGGGGGCGAGGATACCTAACACCAAAAGTAAACAGAAAATAGTGTGAGAGCATTAGCCCAGCCACTCTCAGACTCCGACCACTCCACAGCCCAATATTAGTTGCCTTACTTGGAAGAGGATGAAAAAGCTATTCTTCTACCTTCTCAACATCACGGTGCATAATAGCTATGTCCTACTGACCTCATGTGAAAGGCAAATGACACATTAGCAGTTTCGCCTTGCTGTCATATAGCATCATATCTTATTCCCATTGAAACCTCCCTGAGGGAAAAACCCAGTGAGTGAAAGCAGGATGCAATTGCATCGATTATAGGTGAAATAAAACAAACATTGGCCCTAAAAGGGAAATCGGCTTCAATGCCGTGTGTGTTCAGAGAAGGGTAATACACATTGACAGTGGAAAAGTGCAAAATATGTGATGTAGGTCCTCCAGGGTTGGCCTGAGAAATTTTGGCATCCTGGGTGAGATAATACTCCAGCACCCCCTCCGTAAATGCTTGTTGAGATATTTTCTAAGTGCATGTTAATTTATTCATCGCTATGTAAAAATTATTGAAAAAAATAAAAGGGATAACATCAACATTATAGTTTGTTCCACAATATACGTTAGTAACCAATATTTATTAACTTGTAAGTAATGCATAGATATATGATCGGTATAGTGCCCCCAAGACTTTGGTGCCCCAGGCAGCTGCTCTGCTCGCCCGTACCTCGGGCCAGCGCTGAGGTTCTCCCTGCCTCTCTCACTCGTCCAGCAAGCAATTCGCATTAAAGCAAGTGCTATTAATTGAAATCGGTCTCAATTAGTTGAGTGCATTAAAATGAAATTGCATTTTTTGAACTCTCATAACGAGGAGTACCTGTACGTCATATTTAATATTTTGTTACGAACTGCACATGCATTTTAATGCATTAATTTTAATCCTAGGAATCTTTTTGATTTTAGTTTAGCATTAATTTTTTGTTGATCTAGTTCTATATTGAAATCTCATTTTTGTAGACCCCGAGGACTTATTGTGCATGTAATTTTGAAGATCTTGCAGAAGTGGTTGAGCATGTTAAGAATCTTAATTCAGATGTTCCTATTGGTGCAACTGGTGTTTCGATGGGAGGGTAAGTAGAAGCTTTTTATTTGAGTTACATGCTGAAACCCATTTTTCATAGAATAGATTTTGCCAGATTTTGGACTAATAAAATACCAACTTATAGTTTGATCTTAGGAAATTATCTAGCAGCAGAAAAGACATCTGAAGCCTCTAAGAAAATAAATGCTGCAATGGGGATATCTGTCCCATGGAATGTATTTAAAGGCTCGGATAGCATTGAGAAGCCACTTCTGAATCTCATGCTCAATCGACACCTTGTAGGAAATCTCTGTCGCACTATAGAAAGGTAAGGTTAATTTGTTTTGCTTTTAGATTAATATAAAATTGTTAGATTCATATTATTTGACCATATTATTATAAATTCTAACTTGCACCTTTATTGGAACTTATGTTATGATAAGGAATTTCTATTTCTTAAATTCACTGCAAAAATTATTTATAGGGTTCTTAATACTCGTCTACTTTGGTTAAAATATTGTCTTACCTATTAAATTTCAATAGAATTACACTTCTATGTATTTTATATAACTTTGAAAAAATGAAAATGAAACAAAAAAGTTAGCTAGAGGTTTTTTGGTTTTTCAAATTTGAAGAGTGAAAAAATTGTATAATATACTAATTGACCATTAAGGATGTTGTTTTTTCCTGCATATTTGCCCTTTGTAGTGGTACACGTTAGTTTTAATTTTGATACTAAAAAATCTTACAGCTGTTATTTACTGATTTTTAGGCATATTTTGCTCCCAGCTTGAGCGCCTATTATCGTCGGTCTGTCCATCTGTCCGTCCACATGTTCGTTCTCGGCTTCTACCAAATGGATTTTCATGAAATTTGATATTAAGGACTTACAATAAAATATAATAAGAAAATCGCACAAATGAATCACGTACTCCAATCAGGGGTACCACTTTACTGGTGACAAAAAAGTAAATTTTCGTCATAACTCGTAAAGTATTGCTTATATCAAAATATTTTTCAAATAAAAGTTGTAGAACTGGTAAAGAAGTGTATTATTTCCTTTCCTATACATTTTCATCGTAGGAGTTGCCGTTATCTAGAAAATTGAACAACAATGTCTTAAATCGAGTTGAACTTAGAAATTTTCTTGCATGGTGACTTCTTCATTGCTGCTAACATAAACAATCTCACAAGCAAAGGTTTAATTTATGTGTGCGTGCACTATTTTTAAATAGGAAGAAAATGGATTATTTATGATGAAGAAAAGAACTTTAAAACGCTATTTCCCTCACGTACAGGTATATAATTTCTTTCTAGTACTCCATTGCATTGTACACTTTCCTAACTTGTTCCATTTTGCATCAAATTGGTTTGACGAATTTGCCAGAAATTAGACTCCTTTATTTAAAACTTCCTTTCAAATAAAAACTAGCCTCATATCCATTTTAAAATTTAAAGTGTTGAATTTGTTACTCTGAAACTTTCTTCTGTTGCTGTAATTCTGTGTTAGAATAGCATACAGTGGAGAATACCTATGATTTAACAATTCGTAACACAGTAGAACTCCAATTATCCTAGCCAAATTTAAAATTTCTGCACAGATGCATGTTTATTAACCCTTACACTGTGACATTTGGATTTACCTCACCACCGTAAAAGAACTTTCTTTCAATATTCCATATTGAAGACATTAGGGTAATCTAATATAGGTAGGGGATCCTCCCCTACCTATATTAGATTACCCTAATGTCTTCTGCTTCTGTATGGCTGCTGAGCATTTTGATTGGTTGCCGAAAAGCAGCAGCCATAAAATTGTAATAAAAAATTTTGGTGCCATATTATGTCTGCTGACCAGTAGCAGAAAAAATTTACATAGCTGCCACACCTGTTCATATCACAGATAAACAGTTGTGTTTTGTGTCATCTTGAAAACTAAAATTGTGCATTTATTTTACTGACAGTTCTTCCATCTATCTGAATTTTGTACTATCTGAATTACCCTAGGCCCCAATCAGTTCTGATAATAAGAGTTCTACTTAATTGATAGTTCAGAGCTCTTTAAAAACATTTACTATTTTTCCTGAGAGGTGCATTGGAAGAATTATATCTAATTGCATTCACTCTAAAACAGCCTTAGTAACCATCAATACTATCCACTAATAATGCCACAGTTATTAGCTGTTGTGGTGATAGAGTTAAACTCTTTGGTGAAATGAGCATTTTTTTAAAAAGATATGTGATTTAGGAACATGAGGAAATGGGCTCTATATGTATGAACAACTCTATATTTGAATTAATCATTCATCAGACAATTTAAAAAATGTAATAACTAATGTTATTCATAATCATTACTGAAATTTATGTGATTAGTTTTATTTATCATTTCTGCTATTTTTATTTCAGAGGTGGTAAATACTTAGAGATGGGACCATGGGACTTGGACAAAGTATTAAAGGTAATTATTTGCATATAAAAATTTCAACTAATGTAATACATTTCCTGAAATGAAACTAACACTTTGAGTACCAGAAAGTCAATTCATTGGTGGCTAATATTTGGTACAGTCCGATTGAAAGCTTGTGGCGGATGGATGCGCTGACTGCCTGGCGTTGGAGGGGAAAGTGCGTAAGGGGAGGAACACTTGAGGGGAAGAATGATGAGCTTAACAGGTTCACCAACTTAGTCGCATTTACATGGGTCTTCACGTGTGGCGCGGCAGGCGACACTCAGGATGTAGAACACACAAAGCGTTTAGATGGTTTTTAAGTAAATTGTAGCCTTTATCAATAAAATGAACTTTGCGATACCGAGTAGGTTTGTTGTTAAGACGACTGGAGAGGGAAAGAATGTTTTTACTTGTTCTCATAAAATAAATTGTTCATAAGTTGAGAGTAAAAGCAATTCTTATATGGCATATGTGTAGTTATTAGAAATTCCTTATTTAAGACCTCGTGATATAGGACGAACCAACCTATGATTGGGAACATGAAGTTTTTAAGAGAAAGTGGCGCTAGTGTAGGTTAAATGGTAAAAATCATAGATTACGGTGAATAAATGTTAATTTCTCGTCAATAACTTCGGTAAGATATGTTTTTTATACATTTTTAGATAGAGGAAATATCACTGTGTAATATATTAGATTCTGGGGAAAATGGCATTTACTTTAGAATTTAAAAAAGTTTTTTTCCCCTCCTTATCTGCTTCTCTCCATCATTGCGCTATATGAAAACATAGGAATCCCCCTGGCATTCAGTTGAATTTTTTATAAAAACAAGTGCGGTAAGGCCTTGTTTTTTTGAGCTGAATCGACAAAGAATAGTTTAAAAAAGCAACATAGAAAAATTTATTAAAATGCCTTTTATTTAAATTTTGGGGCAACCTCCTTAAGACCTCGTGAGATAGGACGAACCAACCTATCATTTGGAGCATGGAAGGAAAAGTTTTTGAAGAAGCAGTGAGCAGCAAGGACTCCAGAACAAAACTGTTAATGACCAGACCTTCCTCGAATTACCTCCTGCTCCTGCCTTTCTAACCCTTAAGTGCCAGTCCACCCACTATACTGTTCTACCACAAATTTTGCAAATAACTTTCCCTAGCACACCACTTCCTCCACTTCCACACCATTTGCATACAAGTTGGTATAGAGACTTTGGGTTTTTGTCCGATTTTTACCATCTGATTGCTTTTTTTTTCCGAATTTGGGTATAACCTAATATTATTAATTTTCTTTAAACAAAATTTTTTTCACATGGAATTGATGCAATGTTCTTCTCACTACATGGGCATCAAAATCGTCGACTGTCGATTTTGGATTATTCTGCATCTTATTCCTTCGCGGAGACAAGAAGGCTGTCCTGCAACCTTTTTCAATAAGTATCTGCTCCTTCCTTTGAAATTCGCTCTAATGTGCGACGTGAGATGCCTGTTTCTGCTTCGGCCCGCTCATAAGCATTTTTAATAGGATTGCTGATTCATTCTGCAGCCTCCTCCTTCATAAAACTCAGTATGTTATAAAGAATTTCCCGTGCCTGGCTGCAGATAACTTTCCAATTCCCTAGCTTTGAGATGGATGGAGCGGGATCCATGTTGTTAAAGTTGTTAATAACTCAAGAACGTAGTAACAAAAACGCCAATAATAAAATAACGGAAAATAACAACTCTATAGCAAAACTTAAAAAATTATGATAACAAACAACAGCATAAATGGATAACAAAAAACGAATGAACAAAAGAACGTGAAGTATAAAATAACAATAACTCGATAACAGATCAGCAAACAAAACATTGAAAACAAATAATAACAGCAAGAGCAAAGCAGCAGTTGGCAACACGGACGCATGAAGTTAACTGAAAGCACTTTCTCCCACGCGGAAAATACCCTCACCCCTGGGGTAGTGACGTTTCACCAATGGACTTGTCTAGGCTCAAATTCGTCTACTGCGTGCCGCCATAAGCTTTCAACCGGACTATAAATTGGTCTAATACAGTAGTCCCTCGCTAACTGATGTTTTGCTTAAAGCAGTTTTACAAATCCCCTATACTATCCTTGGAAATGGACTCCACTAACCCCCTATTTCCTATAAGCCCTGGGTTTTACCTACTATGGTTTTGTCAACTGCGGTGTTTTCTAGGAAAACACCACAGTTGACAATAGTCAAGGAATGGCATGTCAATTTTCATCTTCTCGTTACAATGTACTTCACAATTTCGTGTTTCAAATTAACATACTTTTTTAATCCCCATCAATTTTGCCGTATAAATGCTATATAAATATTTCAAAATAACGTACTCCAACTTAACGTACTTTTCAATACTGCGTATGAAATTCAGAGGTCCCGAAAAAAGTTTTTGTGGTTTTAAAGTATGCCTTCATCTGTAAATTACTTGACTATAACCAATTCTTGCTCATTCAAGTTGTCTACAGTTTATGCCAGTTTTGAAGGCATCTTTTGTCTTTAGTACGAAAAGATCTGCGGAAATCTGTAAAAATCTCAAAAGAAGGGATTTTCCGAACTGAAAAATTTCGAACCAATGATCAGTTATTCCTCTCGTATTTTCACAATAGCATTAAGATAAAATCTTAAGTTCTAGGAATTATCTCTCTTGTTAGACTCATTCTCATTGGTTTCGGTTTGCGCCGGACCTATGAGAATGGCAATCCACATTATGGGTATTTTCAGTATACTGTACTTTTAGTATAAAGTATAAAAATATATCCTCCGTAGAGATATGTTATATCGAGATTTTACTGTACCAAGTATTTAGATTGTAAAATATTTCAATAGGGATTTTGATGAACACACGTTTTAAGTGCCTGATTCAAGCGACCTAACTAGCCTCCCAACTCTGAGGGGGCCAGCCTAAAAGCTAAAAATATTTGGGGGGCACACCAACATTTGAAAGTTAATACATATAAAAGCATAGATCAGTATTTTTTTGCCAACACTTTGATTTATTTGCAGTAAGCTTCTTTCCTATCTCTTTAGCTTATAACTCCATCATTTATTTTATCTATATCTGTCTTCTATACATATTAAAATAACGCTAATTTCTGTTGCTAATTTTAAACATTTTAGTTTTGTAATAATTTTTTTGCCACCTCTGATCCATTCTTATTCACAATAAGATATGTATGGTTAGGATATGGTAGTACTTTCTTGATTTTTTTATTGTCAGTATGTCAGCAATAGAACAAAGAAATAAAGAACAAGTTAGGAAAGTGTACAACGTATCACAAATGGGCACGTTTTGTGCAATGGAGTATTAGGAAGCAATTATATACCTGTACGTAAGGGAGATAGTGTTTTAAAGTTCTTTTATTCATCATAAATAATCCATTTTCTTCCTATTTAAAAATAGTGCATGCACACGTAAGGAAATGTTTGTGAGATTGTTTATGTTAGCAACAGTGAAGAAGTAACCATGCAAGAAATTTAAGTTCAACTCGATATAAGGCTTTCTTGTTTGATTTTCTCGATAACGGATTTTCATGAAATTTGACATTAAGGACTTACAATAAAATATAATATGAAAATCTCAAAAATGAATCACGTATACCAGTCAGGGGTACCACTTTACTGGGGACAAAAAATTAAATTTTCGTCATATCAAAATATTTTTCAAATAAAACTTGTAGAACTGGTAGAGTATTTCTTTCCCTATATATTTTTATCGTAGGAGTTGCCGTTATCAAGAAAATCAAACCAGAATGTCTTAATTCGAGTTGAACTTTGAAAATTTCTTGCATGGTTACTTCTTCATTGTTGATAACATAAACAATCTCACAAACAAACGTTTAATTTCCTTACATGTGCATGCACTATTTTTAAATAGGAAGAAAATGGATTATTTATTATGAAGAAAAGAACTTTAAAATGCTATTTTCCTTACGTACAGGTATATGATTTCTTTCTAACACTGCATTGCATGAAATGCGCCCATTTGTGATACGTTGTACACTTTCCTAACTTGTTTTCTTTAATCGACAGTTAAAACTGTGTACTATCTTATTCTTGCAATGTTTACATGTTACATGCTCGAAGTTTTCGTAAATATGCAATTTTTCGAAACTTAGTGGATTTTTTGTACTCTTCCCGGGTGTTGCCAAGGTGACCATCATTGTTACCTTCGATCCAATTAGCATCAGTTAACCCTTCAAATAGATGAAAGGATAGCATTATTTGTTTTGCACTTCTGTTTAAGCAACAAAATTATTGTTATAGCAATGTCAATCTTTATCAGGGGCGGCCCGAGGTATTTTGGCGCCCCAGGCAAGAAACGGTTCAGATATTTTAAAAATAGAGGTTGTTAATTTATTCATTGCCTCGTAAAATGATTGATAATGAAAAATAAAAGGAATTTTATATAGATTCCCGCCTGCCCCGCGATATAAATTGGTATCCATTCACTTGCAAGTAATGCAGAGATAGATGGTAGGGTTAGCACCCCCAGTACTTGGACACCCCGTCAGCCGCCCTGCTTACCAGTACTTCAGGTCGTCCCTGCCTAAGCTAAACCATAAGCTGACTGACTCATTTGAATTTAATATCCCATAGAGTCCAAAGGAATTTGATAAAAAACGCAAAAAACTTGTCCCTTGACTCAAATTCATACTCATCTCGTTGCATATAAATCGATTACACAAATACATGAGCTCTTCCTGATTCGAAATTTTTATTTGCTTTCGAGTAAGTTAATTTATCAACTCATCGTAACACAGATACATTTAAGAAATTTGATTACTGGAATCACTAGAAGGAGGGACCTTTAACTGTCTTATTATTGGGGGGATTACAATTGAGAACGAGAAAAAGAGAGAAGAGAGATAGACGGAAGATGGAGAGAGAGATGCAGGTCGTCGGGGCGAAACAAAGCCGAGCGAAAACAGGAAAATTAACTAAATATCAAATTATACAAGAACTATAAATGTAAATAGTGATACATTGTTTCTGAGTATTCGTGTTTGAGTATTGTTTAGAGAACTATCCTTATATTATTGTCCTCTTGGTGCCCCCAGTGCCTCGGTGCCCTAGGCGGCCGCCAGGCTCGCCTGTACCTTGGGCCAGCCCTGATCTTTATACATACCAACGTAAATAGATACTGATAATTATTCAGAAAACTGCATGTGGGAAGCATTTATAACGATTGACCAAACAATTGTAAACTGCCATTGTTGAAGTATTCACTTCAATTGTGCTATTTATGCATGCAGCACAGTCGGTCAATGGGATTCAGCGAATGGTAAGGAGGGGGCCAAGGACTTTTAAGAGGGGACCAGGGCTCCCCCTGGTCCCTCCTTAGTTACATCTCTGCCCGAGTCTGAAAAAATTGTTTTTGCAATTCTGCTTGTCTCTTGTATGTATGCAGGTCTAGGGGCTAAATGTTTTAACAAAATCTAATGAAATATTACGTTTATTATAAGGTATCACACGAATAGAAGTCTTGTTGAAATGAACCATATCATGCATCTGATGAGGATAGATTATTTTTGTCAATTTTCACAAAATGCCATATTACTAAAAAAATTGTTTGAAGGATCATGATTGAAATTTATAACGTTTTGGAGTTTAATGTCATAAGCAATACTAAGTAATCTACATGTCTCAAAAAACAAGTAATTGTTATCTATTCTGTTGTCCATTTACGTAAAGATTAGGCTCAGGAATAAAAAAAAAGTGTGCAGGTAATGTTAAAAAATTTTTAATTTATAATATGATAAAAATTTAGCATCAAAAAATTTTTTAAAAGTTTTTTTAAAAACTTTAGCTGGATCAAAATATGCTGTTACATTACAGTAGGAAATGTGGTGAACAAATCAAAAGTAGAATAGATGAAATGAATCAAGTAATGAGGAACTGAGGTGGCAGGAGTAATAACATAGTAACTGAGGGGTGCATAACCGGAGGTTGAGATGGTATTAACACATGAATAGAATGGATGAAACGAGATGGCCAAAGAATATTTCAGTGAAAATGGAGAGACTAAGACAAGTTAAAATTTCAGTTTAGTAGGTGAGCTATGTGTTTATAATATTTTAATATAAAATAAAAATTAGTAATTAAAGTTTAAAATATAAAAGTTAATTATTAAAATTTTTTGTCATTACTTGTTTGTGTTTTGGCTCTTATTTCAAAATTGTCATTGTACTAGCAATTTTCCTTCTTTTTCATTTCCATTTTTAACAAAAGATTCTTCTGGCACATTTGTTAAGGGTTAATATATTTTTATAAAGCAATATATCAGAAGTGAATATTTTAAATGAAAAACTTGTTTGAAAAATTGATAGAATATAAAACTGCAACTAAATAATGAGTGCAATTTATTAATTTTTATTTATATTTATCCTGCATTTTAGAGCCAAACTATTCGAGAATTTGACTCTCACTTCACTGCTAAACAGTTTGGTTTTGGAAGTGTGGAAGAGTATTATGAAGCAGCTACACTTCACAACAAATTACACCATATTAAGGTTCCAATGTTGTGTCTCAGTGCAGCTGATGACCCTTTCCAGCCATTTGAAGGTGGGTAGAGAAATGCTCATTATAGTATCCTAACCGGGATATTTTTGTTGTGAGATTAAAAATCTGGGACTTAACTGGGACAAATTACATTTTAGTAAAAACTGTATTGAATGCTTGAATGTAACCTAATTTGTGTTGTAATTTTAGTTGATACCTTTTTATTTAATTACAAACTGAAAAAGTCAGAGCATTCATACTTTTCGGTATTTTTTCGTGACAAATCTCTGTACACCCAAAATGGAATTTTCCTCATGTGCCCTTGTGAAAAGTGGGGGTCGGCGTACAATTGATTAAATACGGTAATTGTCTCTCCTTTACTTTGACACAGTGGTTATCATTGTTTACACTGCGGTCTCTCTATTGCTTCCACACTCCCAGCAGATTGATGGATTGATTCAATTCGGTGCAAAAAATAGCCCTTGCCCAACTTTGCATTTAAAAATGTTGTAGCTATTGGAGCCACCGATATCATTTTCTTTAGATATGTTCAGTATCCCTTCCATTTTCCCTCCCCATCTCAATTGAATGAAGAATGAATTCAATTTTGTGCTGAAATAGTCTTTGCCTGCCTTTGTGGTGAATCAGATCACCAGGTTGTCAACTTATTGCATCTGAAACAATGCATACAAAAGGAACAGCACAAGTTAGTAAGTGTCATTGTTGTGCACTATGTGGATTACGCATTTAAGGAAGAAGTATTTGTAGCGGGTGAAAATGTGACATTGACATGGGTAAATATAATAATTACATGGCACACTTTAAACTACATGTTGTATCGTTTTCTGAAAAAAATTGAGTAACAGAGCGGCAGCATGAGAATTTTCAGTTGATCCCAAGCAAGTGAGATATTGGAGGAAAGACATTATCAGGTTTCGATAAAATAAATAGTTTCTCATATACAAGTTTGCACAGAGGCAAAATACCAGTAAATATTTTTGAACTAGTATATAACCTGTCAAAAATGACGGAACAACTTAAGGTATTATAATAAACTACACAAATATTTTGACTAAAAAAATTTATTGCAATAGTTCATGTAAGACAACATTTCTGGTGAATACTCTATCACTGTTTGGAAGCAATCTTCCTTGGTTTTTATCGTCCAACACCATAAGTTTTAAATTGACTTCATTTCTTGTTCGAGTTAAAGCGACATACAGTTGACCATGTGCGAAAAATTTCTGGTAAATAGAGTCCTACATTATCATACGTCTGACCTTGTGCTTTGATGATGGTCATAACGAAAGCCAGAATCACTGGAAACTGTCGTCGCTTCAGTGTGAATGGCAAGTTTGTTTCTGATGGTGCTAAGCTGATTCGCGGTATGAAAACTTTCTCTGCGATTGCTTCCAGTCAGTATTTCTGCATCTATGTAATGATTGTGCAGTTCTCTAACAATGAGTCGTGTTCCATTCAGCAATCCTCTTTTTGGATTCAAATTACGCAACAGCATGATGAGTGCTTCAACCTTCAGTATTAGTTTATGAGGTGGCATTCCTGATGTAGTTTGTGCATTAAGAAACTCAGTTGGAAAATTCAAAATAGTTTCATGGTCATCTGTCACGATAGTGTCTACGCTGAAATACTCTCTCGTTTCATCATTTATCATTTCAAGGACCTCTTGATTCTTCATTAGAGCATTCTTATTTTTTTGTGTTAATACAATCTTTCTTGATAGCTGTGCTACTGCTTCATCATTACTTGTATCGATTTCTGTTCCATAGATGGCTTGAATGATGTTTTCTCTTTCCAGCATGTGTTGTGGAATTTTAATCAACTCATGTTGCAAGCCAACGTTGTTTGTTATTCTTCCATCTCCTACATTCAAAAGCCATTGATTGAATTCGTCTTGTTCGACAGCTCTCATGTTTGTGATCAAAGCAATTTGTGCACATGTCTCCATAGTGGTGAACTTTAATGCAAGCTTCAATAATGTCAGTGTTTGATCCTTGAAGAATAACATTTGAAGTTTGCCTGAAGTCAGCATCAAGCAATAAGACTTTTCTGCCAAATATGCGATCATCTTGCATTAGTTCCTTAAGCAAAACATCAATAACTCAAAGTCCATTGGATGACATCATAGAAGCCTCATCTACAATCAAGAGTGCTGCATCTCTGATAAGCTGAGCTTCTGCAGATTGATGTCATATTGATGAAACATGTTTCCAAGATTGGGACCGGCAACTTAAATCCACTGTGAGCTGTTCTGCCTCCTTTAAGCAAATCTGCTGCAATTCCAGTTGTTGCAAATGGAAGAACGATTTGCCCATTTCCTCACAAATAACTCATCAAGGTGTTGTAGGGATAAGTTTTCCCTGAGCCTCCTGGACCATCCAAAAAATAAAATCGTCCATCTGCATTCTCATCCTCAATTGATGCAATAATTTCATCAAATGCTGCTCGCTGCTGTTTGTTTAATGATCTAATTCTATCTTGCGCCTCTTCTAGTTCTTCTTGTTCATCATATTGATGCTCAAAATTTCGAATTGGACCTGGATCAGGTAAGCCGAGAACCTGGCAAGAGAACCCATGGATTTGAAGCATGCTTTCGATATCTTCAAGTGCTCTTTGTCTCTAAATCTGTTCATTGTGATGTCTTAAGAAGTCTTCACAAAGATCATTCAAAAACCTCTCATACAATTCAACTGGACTTCTTGGTTGATTGAAGACACAAATTAAAGCAAATGTTTGTCGCAATTGTACAGGCATCTGGACCATTGCAGCTTCTTCCAAACAACGAATCCATTCACTGTCGTCTTCAAGAAGATTCCGATGAAGTGCTGCTTCTTTGAATGTTGGATATACTTGACCATCAACAGTCCTAATATCCTCAAAACTTGTAGCTCCTCTAACATGTAGTAAAAGTAATCTCAAATAAAATCTCTCCTCTTCTCTTGGACTGACAGAGTACATGCGAGAAATTATTTTATTACCTCCAATTTGACGCTGCTGCCATCCTTGATAATTTCTATTAGATTGAAAGACATAACGATAAGGTATTTCAATGTATAGAAGTTCTCTTGCTTCACGATCTTGTTGATTTAATGCAAACCATGCAGTGAGATGAGTTAGTCGATTCTCTGCTCTCTGTGCTGCATTCGCTTCATCTCCAAGATGGAAGTAGACTAATTGTTTGAAAGGCAAATGTACTGCAAGTCTATAAATCGCGTGACTTCTATCATGCATTTTGTTCTCTAATATTGCTTCTGGGGCTGAAATGTATCTTGCATCTAGATAAGTTGTGACTTCATCTTGAACAATTTGACCACCTTCTCCGATCTCATTGTTTGCAGCATCGTATCCTTTGTAGATGTACTTAAAGATGTACTTAACTGCTTTGACAGATGTGCAGACTTTAACGTTAATGTGACAATTGAATTTTTTGGTCAGCTGCTTGTTGTAAGGAACTACGTGACGATTATCAAATGAATGATTTCCATTACGAATCATTCCATTAACTCTTCTTCAATAAACAGGATAACCATCAACATTTGGGTTGGTCACTTCTCTAAATTCTTTTGGAAAATTTTTCGTGCACTTGCCTCCTTCCATGCATGGAGCATTCATATTTGAACCACCACATGGACCATTGATCATACATCTCGCAACAATTTCGAAGAGTCTTGCCTCAGTTTCAGGATTAGGAAATTCTGCACAAACAACTCGATCAGTATGTTCAGGTGTTGCTATTTTGTCCTCTTCAGAAAGAATGATTAGGATGTAAGCATGCGGCAGACCGCGTTTTTGGAATTCAATGGTGTATACAAAAGCAACCACTTTTCCAAATATTTGCGTTTTTGTAATGTCATCCAATAACTCTTTAAGCTTCAAATTGAACACTCGAGCCACCAAGTCTGGTCTATCTGAAGGTCATTGTCCAGGAAGTAGATTATCACAAATTTCAGGCCAGTTTGGATTGCAAGTCATAGACACAAAAAGATCAGGACGTCCTAACTTAGCAACTATTGCAATGGCATCATGATATCTCTCCCGCATATTTCGAGGCGAATCTTGGAAACTAGACGGTAAGATAACCATTCTACCAACTGGAGCACCTTCATTTTGAGCTACTTCCCGAAGATGATCCATGAGGCCTCTATACTGTTCTACCCTGAGT
Organism: Uropetala carovei; assembly: GCA_036926305.1. NCBI lineage: Eukaryota > Metazoa > Arthropoda > Insecta > Odonata > Petaluridae > Uropetala > Uropetala carovei. The sequence continues at coordinate 1,811,045 of JAXCHB010000172.1, read as the reverse complement.
GCATTTTGTTGATTTCTGATGTAATTCAAATTGTTGGCTTCAACTTGCAAGTAGGAATCTACCACCCATTGTTGAAACAATTTAGACCCATACAAAATTGGATTAAAATTGTTTGTCTAATTGCTGTTTGTGCGACTTTCCACATTAACATGCTGATATTTGTTTGCCTTGTATTAGCTCTTTCTTCCATATTAATTTCCATTCTTGGTTGCCAACCTGCTTCTCCATATGGATAGAATAGTACATAAGTCATTGGATCAAGATTAGGACTCAAGATATTGATGTTTATGAAAGGTTGATGATCATTTCGAGGATACAGTCTGATGTCTCTTTCAAATGGAGGCTCACCGTCATCATTTCTGAAGATCATAGCCATTTCATCGACTGTAGGTAAATTATATCTACGTCGATCTGCATTTCGATCTCTCCTAAAAGCCATATTAACAATAGGAAGATTGCGTTGTTCTACAGTAGCTCTAACCTGCTCTTCTTGTTGAACTTCTCTCATATTTCGATATGCAGCTGCCAACACATTATTCTGACAAATTATTTGATCAAGCTGTTGCCTGATAATGGGATTACATCTTCTGTTTGCTCTGTGCCCCATTCTAGTTTCATTTGCTTCTGCAGAATCAACAACATGCAGTTGTGCATATTGTCTAATTACTTGAGTTGCAGGATCGATGTGTGATGTACGATGATAAATTTGGCCATGTACACGGAAACAATAAGGACCATGCCCATGAGCATTTTCTACTTGAGCACCTACCAATGCAAATGATAGAACTGAGTTATATTCCCTAATATTCCTTTTGAAGTTTTCATGATATGGATTTCGTAGATTTGAAAACAAATCTTGAAGATAGGCAGGAAATGGTCTTAGAGGAGGCAAAATCACCTTCCCCTTATGGCAGCAACTCTTAAACTTGCGATCTGATGGTCTTTCTCCAATAAAGTTGATAGAGTTACAAAATTGGCAGACAATATACATCATTACACAGTTATGCTGCTCTATCACATTTTCATTAAATTCAGTGTTGTTTACCAAATTATCTCTATAATGATTTTGTCTATCATGATATCTTGCTCTATCAACAGCATGTCGTTCATTTCGTTCATGTTCGTCTTCTAATTCTCTGGCTAATGCATGTCATTCAGCTTCCTCACGTCTTCTTTCCTCTGCTTGATCTTCATCTACATTGAGTAATCGAAGAGCAATTTGTTCACGTTCAATTCTCAATCTTTCTTGTCGCTGTGCATCGGTTTCATTCATGCGAGCAATTGAATGTCTGGCTGCATCAAGTTGCCGTCTTTGGTTCGCTTGTTCATCATTTTCTAAAATGTTAGCTATCGAATATCTAGCAGCATTAAGCTCTCTTCTCTGAATGGCATCAGCAGGAGATTCTCGTGATACACGATTAGCGAAATGTTGACGTTCACTTTCTAATCGTTGCGATCTTTGCTTTGCTCTCTGATTACGACGTGCAGTAGCATCTGCCTGATTACCGTATTCACCTGAATCTAAGACGACCTTTTTTTCCAAATTTTCAGCTGTAAATATCAAGAGTCGTCTTACATTCGAATACGAAGTATATTTAAGCATTTAATCAATGGTTTTTACAACAAATGGTATATTAGAGTAAACAATTCACAACAGCAAATTCAAGTACGTACATAAAGAAGTGAAATAAACAAATAGTAATAACAATAAGAAAAACATGATGGGAATAATAATTATTTAGACTAATAATCATCGTCGACGATCATAACACAGACGACGCACTTTCATCTTGCACGTAATGGCAACCGCAGTGTCAAAACAAATGAGAGCGGAAATCATTGGGATTCCCCTTTCAAACGACGCACCGCGATTCACTAAGTGTGACAGTAATTTTGAGTTGTGCATTCTTGATTTAAATGCACAACCCTTAAGTTAAAATGACAGATCATGTTGAAGTACGTGGCACGAGTGCAAAGGGAAAGTTAACAAAGGAATTAGACGGAGCTAAGATACAAATTTTAAGCTGATCGTGATAAATTACGCCGAAAAAACTAATAACTGTGATGCGAGTAGAAAGTTCGGTGTATCTGAGGCAAATGTGCGTCGATGGGTACTCTCAAAACAGGAACTAGAAAAAGCCAAAGCCACAAGGATGTCGCTCAGTGGTCCAAAATTAGGCCGATTTCATGGCATTGAAGAAGAAGTAGTCAAGTTTGTGCGCACCATGAGGAAGAACGGTATGCCTGTTTCGACTGAAAGTATTATACTTAAAGCTAATGAAATTACTAGAGGACTTAATATATCATTGTAAGAATTCAAGGCCAGGCCAGAGAATGATGCGACGAAATAATTTTTCTTTACGGCGACGAACTTCGCTGTGTCAGAAATTGTCAGAAGACTATGTTGAAAAACTTCTCGCTTACCAGAAATACGTAATTGGACTTAGAAAAACCAATAATTACCTTTTGAGCCAAATAGGAAATGCCGATGAAACTCCGGTTTTCTTCTACATGCCATCTAATTATACTGTGAACGAAAAAGGTGCGAAGTCCGTCCTAATTAAAACTACAGGCAACGAAAAAATGCGAGTCACGGTAATGTTGGCGGTTTTAGCAGATGGGACTAAATTACCACCATATGTGATTCTAAAGCGGAAAACAATACCTAAGAAACATTTGCCAAGTGGAATAATAGGTGTCAAGAAAAGGGGTGGATGACTAAAGAACTAATGAGAGATTGGTTACATGTGGTGTGGAATAGACGGCCAGGAGCTTTACTGAAACAAAGAGCAATGCTTTCACTGGATGCATTCTTCTGAAATTAAAAACATAATGAGTGCGATGAATATTGATCTTATTGTAATACCTGGAGGAATGACATCGCAACTTCAAGTTTTAGATGTTGCTGTCGATAAGTGTTTTAAAAATACTTTAAAGGTTTTGTATTCTGAGTGGTTACAGAGTGGAACTCACACTTTAACACCAAAAGGAAATCTTAAGAAACCTGAAGTTGCAATGCTCTGCCAATGGATCAAGGCATCGTGGCAACAAATAAATGCAAAAGTAATAGTGAAAGGGTTTAAGAAATGCTGCTTATCTAATGCCATGGATGGGAGTGAGGATGATGTTTTGTGGGAGACTGATGATGAAGTTGAGAGTGATAAAGATAGTGAGCATGAGGAAAATAGTGAAGGTTGCATAGACAGTGATGATGACTAACACAATAAAATGATTTTATGCAGCACTTGGATTGAAATGTTTTTTTGTTGTCCTGAAATGAGTATGTTCTTTCAATGTATTTACTTTATTTTTAATGTTATCTTTAAATGAATGCTACCATTTAATTTGTTTGAAAACCTGAATGGTTCTATTTGTGATGTGATCTTATGATTTTAAAATGTTAAAAGACAATGACATTCAAGAAAAGTATAAGAGAAAATAAATATTTCACAAGATTTATAATTTTTGTAGTCATGAAGGTCAATTTGAGCTTTTTTCTCTTTTGGAATCATCAAAATGGGGGGTCGTCTTAGATTCAGGGTCGTCTTGGATTCGGGTGAATACGGTAATTGCTCTTCTTCGGGCTGCAGCTTGCTCTGGAGTTAGTTTTGCTCTATATCGTGCCTGATATTCTCTATTCATTCATCTCTTTCTTTGTTCTGGTGTTTCTCGATCCATATTTCAGATCTAATGTTGGATGATAGATTTATATCACCAACAATTGAAAACATATAACAATAATGGAAAAAATATAAAACAATGAGGAAATAGCCTGACCATCTTCTGAAAGCTACTAGCAGTTATAATAACTGCCGCAAGGTGGCAGCACCAATCGATGCCGTGAAATCTTATTTGTAAAGACAGACAAAAAGCCAGAAACTGCCCCTAATTATTATTTTGATTCCATTATAGATAGGCTTCATTCTTACATGATCCACGTAATTGCCCCACCCATTTTTATTATAAGAAAAATTGTACAAAAAACTGGGGCAATTATGCGAGTAAATATGGTAATTAACATTTGTTGTTTGTTTGATAACCGACATGTTTCTGAGAATCCTACATTTCTAATAGGAATATCACCTATACTATCAGGCAATTTAAATTTTATTTGTGATGGGCTTGAAAACGGTACAAAATGGCTTTTGATCAACAAAATGGGACTGTCCCACCAAAAATGGCACGTTTGGTCATCTTACTATTAAATAAGTAAAAGGGAGTCACCTGTTTGGGGCAATATATGTATTTCGTGTGTGAGAAATGGGGAAAAAAACCATGATGTGATGGCATGCACGCGAACCTTCCGCTTACACAGAATCGAGGTTTCAAATTAAACGAACTGTACATGAGTCACTGGACCAGATCATGACTTCGAATTTCATTATAGGCATATTTCAAATAATCTGTATCAAAAGGAATGCAAAATCCTATGGTGTTGACTGGGCATTGATCTTAGCTTCAAATTACATCATACTTTCAATTATCCGGGATCGAAATAATGAGGTTTTACCGTAAAAAAATCAGTGGTTAGCAAAAGAAAGTTCAATCTTTTAGGTAGTCTTTGATTCGAGTCTCAAGGAATGAAATACTTGTGTGCTCAAAACCAATACTTTTTAGGCTCGTTTCGCTTGCAGCGTGAGCGCCTATTATCGTCGGTCCGTCCGTCTGTCCGTCCGTCCGCATGTTCGTTCTCGGCTTCTACCAAACAGATTTTCATGAAATTTGATATTAAGGACTTTCAATCAAATATAATAAGAAAATCGCAAGAATGATTTACGTACGCCAATCAGGGGTACCACTTTACTGGAGACAAAAAATTAAATTTTTGTCATATCTCATAAAGTATTGCTCATATCAAAATATTTTTCAAATAAAAGTTGTAGAACTGGTAAAAAAGAGTATTTCCTTTCCTGTATATTTTTATCGTACGAGTAGCCGTTATCGAGAAAATCAAACAAGAAAGTCTTATATCGAGTTGAACTTTGAAAATTTCTTGCATGGTTACTTCATTGTTGCTAACATAAACAATCTCCCAAACAAACATTTAATTTCCTTACTTGTGCATGTAACATTATTAAATAGGAAAAAAAATGGATTATTTATGATGAAGAAAAGAACTTTAAAACGCTATTTCCCTTTCTTTCTTTCTAATACTCCATTGCACGAAACGTGCCCATTTGTGATACGTTGTACTTGTTTGTACACATTAACAAACTAAAAACCTCTTTAGGTGTCGATCTCTAAAGCTGAAATTATGGTTATGATAAATTACAGAAATATTTCAATTATTTGTCTGAATTTAAGTATGTCGCCAAGTGATATCTTTTCTTCCGTTGCTATGATAAAATTTTCTAATTGTTGACAGCGATGCCTACACTGCCACGGGTAACATTAATTGCGATCAAAATTATCCCAATGCCATCCAGTGTCATATTTTGTAAAAAAAATTTGGGTCAGTTATCCCGGACCACTTTCAATTCATCGTAATTTAATATATTTTATATGTCATTATCAAGTTTCTGTAAACAGATTAACAATTAACAGGGAGCCCAAATTAAAATCATTTAAACAATATTATATTATTAAAGAAAGGTACTGTTGCTAACCCATGACTGATTGGCCAGTCTCTACATTTCAATGTTATATCCTCTTGACTGTTGCGCCTCAAATTGAGAGAATGTATCGAAGAGCCTTCGGCTCGCTTTGTTGTAATGGGTAGTCATCTCCGGGTGCCACCGTGCCCTTTGCCTCGCCCAGAACCAAATAAACCCTCCACGTTGTCCGGAGATTGGGTTTACAAATGTCGAGACCGGCCAATCAGTCATGGGTTAGCAACAGAAGTATGTCTATAAATTATTTTCAAAAAGTGGTCCGGGATAACCGACAAGTACCAAAATTTGATGTTAATATTGACAGTGATCCCAGTGCCACCTACAGTAATTTTAATTGCACATTGATATTTTATTAATCGTAGCAACAGATAACAATTTTGTTTACTTATTGTTTTTTCAGTGTGAAAAGTATTTTTCAATGTGAAAATTATTCACAAGTGTTATTGGTGATAATTATTCTTGGAGCACTGAAATGAAATATCATTACTATTTAAAAAATGTATTCAGAGATAATAAAATGAGAATATCCTAGGACTGCAAACCCTTTAAATGAAGGAGAAATTGTTCCTGAACTTGAACACTGATTCTATGCCTCATAGCCATTCAGCTCAAAAAGACTAACAATTTTTGGCATATTTGGTGGCTGCTGTGAGCACCAAAGTTTTATAGCTCAAAAAAAGTGTTGAATTTTCACGTTTGAAATTAATGTGTTATATTTATGATAGATGTGGTGGTGGTGTAGTGGTTAGCATGTCGGCTTTCCGTTACAAAGTTCTGGGGTTCGATCCCCACAAATGGAGGTTTATCACAAAAAAAACTATCATCGGTGTCTGGCAGCAGGCAGCAGTACTGTCAGTATGGTGTAGAGCCGAAAACAAATTATGTTGGCTGGGCTATATCCAATAGAGCTGTAGGCGTGATCTGGACGATTTGAATGGCTACAGTACTGCGATGTGGAAAGCAAGAGGGAAACTACCACATTACAATTCCCTAGTAATGATTATATGGTCTCAAGGTAAAATGTTCCGGAGGTAAAATAGTCTACCAATCGGATCTCCGGGCAGGTACTGCCTTGAGAAAAGCATTTGTTGAAGGTAACTAACATATAGGTACTTGGAATGTAAAAACCATGAGAAAGCCAGGAAAGCTAGAGAACCTGAAAGAAGAAATGAGAAGAAATAGGATTGATATCATAGGGCTGAGCGAAGCTAGATGGGAAGGAGAAGGGCAGTTCGACTCAGAATAATTCACGGTAGTTTACTCTGGAGGAAATAGTGGGGCAAGGGGAGTAGCTCTAGTACTTAAGAAAGATATGATGAAGAGCGTGACAAAAATAACAGCAACGACCGATAGGTTGATGGAAATAAAGCTAAAAGCAGTCCCAGTGGACATGTTGATAATCCAGGTATATATGCCAACGTCCACTCATGAAGAAGAAGAAATTGAGGAGATGTATGAACAAATTAACGAGATTTATGAAGAAGACGGAAGAGGAAAGGTAAACTGCATAATAATGGGAGATTGGAACAGCATATTTGGTGAAGGACAAGAAGAAAATGTTGTCGGTCAATACGGACTTGTGAAAAGAAACCGAGGAGGAGAAAAACTGGTAGAATTCTGTATTAACAACAACTTAGTAGTGACTAATACATGCTTCAGAAAACATAAACGAAGGCTGTACACATGGAAAAGCCCAGGAGATAGAATGAGATGCCACATAGATTACATCCTAGTAAAACAAAGATTCAGGAACAGCGTAAAAAATGCTAAGACATTACCAGAAGCAGACATTGATTCAGATCACATCCTTTTAATAGTCGATGTAACTACAAAGCTTAAACAAATAAGGAAAACAAGAAGAGAAAGACAGACTTGGGACCTAGAAAAACTGAAAGAAAAGAACGATGCATTTAGCATGAAGTTGGAAGATTGCCTTAGAAATTTGGAAAACAAACCGAAGACCATGGATACAGAATGGGAGGAAATTAAAGTTAGCATCAAAGATACCTTGAATAAAGAGATTGGGAAACAAGAGAAGAATATCAGAAAACCATGGATCACTAAGGAAATGCTGAAGAAAATGGATGAAAGAAGAAAATGGAAAAATGTTAACAGTGGAGAGGTTAGGACGGTACGATATGATGTACACTAGGGTACTGGAGTTAGAAGATAGGAAGCCTAATGGGATTCGTGGTAAAGGAATTATTAATACAGATGGAAAAATAGTCGCAGAACCAAAGGATGTAGCACAGGTATGGGAAGAATACATTAAGGAACTATATAACAAGCAGGCAGGATCAGTACAAATGGAACAGGAAGAAGAGGATTACATTGAAGAAGACAACTTGGGACCAAGTATTATGAAAAGCGAAGTAGAAAAAGCGATACTGGAACTGAAGTAAGGAAAAGTTACAGGCAGCGATGGAATACCGGCAGAGGTACTTAAAGTCATGGGATCAGAAGGACTAAAAGTGATTACGAAACTAATTAACAAGATTTACAGCTTGAGAGTGGCCTCAGGATTTCTTAGATGTAACAATGATCCCTCTCAAGAAGAAGCCAAAGGCAATGCAGTGTAAAGACTACAGAATGATAAGCATACTGCCTCACACTTCGAAGATCATCACGAGGATTCTTGATAAAAGGCTAGAGAAAAAGGCAGAAAAATGCTAGGGGAAGATCAATTAGGCTTCAGAAAAGGACGTGGAACCAGAGATGCTATCGGTGTAGTGAGAATCGTATCAGAAAGGGCAGTAGAGTACAGGCAAGATTGCTGCATATGTTTCGTCAACTGGCAGAAGACCGTTGATAGAATAAATTGGGTATTGCTGATGAGGATATTAAAGGATATAGGTGTAGACTGGAAAGTCAGGAGAATGATCAGGAATCTATATGTGAATCAAGTTGTAAAGGTCAGGTTGGAGAATGCAGATACCAGCGGAACACATACCGGTAGAGGAGTAAGACAGGGCTGCTGTCTATCGACGATTCTATTCAATATATATGGAGAGAGGGTAATGCAGGAAGCGTTAGAAGGCACGGGAGATTTCAAAATCGGAGAAAGGATTATAAGAACAGTGAAATATGCGGATGATCAAGTACTTCTAGCAAGAAAGGAAAAGGAACTCCAGAAAATGATAAATAGACTAGCGATAACAGGTAGAAAATACGGTATGGAAATTAATACAGAAAAATCCAAGGTTATGCGAATATCAAGTAAAGAAGAAGAAATTTTGGAGTATTGGAGGAAAGGCTTTAGAACAAGTTTCAGATTATTAATACCTTGGAAGCATCATAGCGAGAGAAGCAAAATGTACCGATGAAATAAAGACTAGAATAACGAAAGCAAAAGCCCCTTTCAGAAGAAAGAAACTCCTACTAACGGGGAATGTAAAGGAGGATATCCTCAAGAAGTTGATAAAATGCTATGTATGGAGTATAGCTTTGTATGGAGCAGAAACATGGACGCTAAGGAAAAATGATATTAAATACTTGGAAAGCTTCGAAATGTGGACATGGAGAAGAATGCTGAAGATAAAATGGACAGATAGGGTGAAAAACGACGAAGTACTACGAAGAATAAGAGAGAAGCGAACGATTATACTGACTATCAGAAAAAGGAAGGCAAACTGGATTGGGCATTACCTGAGGAGAGAGTGCATGATTAAAGAAGTGCTAGAAGGAAAACTGGATGGAAAAAGAGAAAGAGGTAGGAAAAGGTTTCAGCTGGTAGAAGACTTGAAAGAGAAAGAAAGCTATCAAGACATGAAGAAAACTGTGGAAAATAGGAGTATATGGAGAACCAAGTTTAACCATGAATAATCACGGATCTGTCAATGGACAGACTACCCATGATGATGATTTATGATAGATTTTCAAATTCATAGAAAGGAAATCGAATCTTGAATGGAGAATCCAGAACATGTCATGATAGAAAATGCACTATGGACTTGGAATGAGGTTAAATCTTTTTGTTGTTGCCAAAGTTCCATTCACTGATAATGCTGATTTTTGCAACTTATTAAATGTATTGGCATAATAAAAATTATTAAACTCATTACTTTATAGTGTTATGTATATAATATACATTTTCCTTTAACCTCTCAAGCATGTAGGACATGTACGACGACATATCCTGGATTTCCTTCTCTGTGTTGTACCTAAGGCTCTCAGGCGTCCCGGAAAACCGGGATTATCCCGGTTTTTAGACCTACATCCCGGTGTCCCGAGAGGGTCTTTCTGGACGTCTGTTTGTCCCGGATTTACGAATTTCAATAATTTGTTACTTAATTTGACTAAATTTAGAAAATTATTTAAATTTACAAACAAAAAATTAATATAATTTGTGAATGCCATTCCGTGCGGTATTGGGTACCTTTCCGAGCGGTGCCGATCCGAACTGATCTTAGGAGTTCGCGCCGTGCTTTAGCATCTGGTCGCTGGCTGGTGGGAGTGGGAATTACTTGTCATAACCTGAATGGGAGCGTAGCCATAGTTCACTATCTAAAGTTTAAGTACGGATGCAAGCAATCACAAAGCTGAAAAGATATTTTCATTGGTTGTGCAGTATTTTACAACATCAGGAATTCAAGTTAAACTGCTTAAACTCAGAAATTTAAAAGGTGAAACATCCGAAATGATAGGTAATTTTTGCATTGAATCACTGAACGATATAAATTTAGATTTGAAAAAGTGTGTAGCTTTTGGCGGTGACAATGCAAATGTTAATTTTGGTGGACGTACCAGAACAGGTACAATAATGTTTTCAGCAAGTTAAAATCAGAAATAGGTCCGCAATTGGAAGGTATTGGTTGCCCGGCGCACATTCTTCACAACACTGTGCAGACAGCTTCTGATCAACTATCTTGTGACATAAGCATGATTACTTTGAAATTATTTAATTATTTTTCGATATACACTGTCAGAACTGAGCGCCTAAAAGAGTTTTGTGACTTCGTGTCCATTGAATATCAAATGCTGCTATCATATTCAAAAACTAGGTGGCTTTCTTTATTGCCATCAGTTGATAGAATTTTAAAGATTTTCGAAGGACTTAAATCTTTTTTCATGTCCGAGAATAAAGCACCAAAAATTCTAGTTAAATTTTTCAATGACCCATTAAGTGAGCCATACTTCTGGTTCATTCATAGCCAGGCCTCTTCAGTAAATTTACAAATATTAAAAATTGAAGGAAAAAATAAATCTGTAATGGAAGATTTCAATGTATTGAAAGACACAGCAGTTATGTTTGAAGAAAGACACAAACAGACCTTTTTGCCAAAAAGCATACAAACAATTTTAAAAGAACGTGAAGAGTCAGGTATTCTCACTAAGAATGATATTAATAAGTTTAAATTAGAAATTTCTCTCTTCTATGAAACCTTCATCGATTATTTAAATAAGTGGATAGAACAACTAGAACATTTTGCAATATTTTCATGGATGATTTTTAAGGAAAAGCCGGAATGGAAAGATATCGAACAAACTTTAAGATTATTTCAAAGATAAAAATATTGAGATAAATGATACTTTTCTGTTCAACCAGATAACAAGAGTGCGCAAAATTGTTGAATTAGAAGTAGCAGAAAATAAGGACTGGAAATCTAAGACCGCTTCAGAAAATGGACAATAGTTTTATCCAAGATGGACAAAGAATTTCCAGAACAGTATTTAGATATTCTAAAAATCTGCGAATATGTTTTTTCTATTCCCGGACACAATGCGAACGTCGAACGTATTTTTTCCCTAATGGAAATTCAATGGACCGACGAGCGTAATTCATTATCTTGTAACACTGTAGAAGCTATTTTACAGTGCTTGGTAAATTTTGATTTTAATTGTACTGAAATGTATGACTACATTCTAACAAAAAAAGACTTGTTAAAAGCAGCCAAATCAAATGAAAAATATTTATAAATATGTTATTTTTTTATGAATAGGTATAATGTGGTAAATATTTATATACCAACTACTGTGATTTTTTTGTAATAAGAAACCAAATATGTATTGATTTTTTTTATTTCTATTTGATTTATATAAGTGATTCGGGGAAAATGTAACATTTTCTTTCTGTGTTATTTTGTTTATCTAAAGATATATCAAATTATTAATGAAAATGAACATATTATTATACTAACACAAAAACAATAGGTTCATGTAACACCATTTTTCTCACACTTGTTTTACATCCCCCCAGCTCAACTTAATTTGTCCCGGTTTGTTCTGTTGGCAATCTGAGAGCCCTAGTTGTACCATGATTTGAAATATACAAATTATCCAATATTGCAGAATAAAGTTGAAAGTATGATGGATATTTGAAATTATATCTAAAAAGTTGAATAAATAGCAAACCATTCATGGTTAATATTACTTTTGTTCAGATTTTTAATATTTTCTGAGAATTAAATTAAAATAACACATTGCATTCTGGAGCATTTAAATATCTGAGGGAGTTATTTTTAAATCATGCTTGAGGGATTAATTGTATATTCATTTAATGATAATTTTTCTGTTTTGTTTTGAGGTAAGCAAGTTCAATTTCAGAGTCCTACCTCTTTAATATTCAAATAGAATTTATATTTAAAATTCAGTTTTAATGACAAGAATAGTTTTCTGAAATCAGTACTATTTCTCTCCATAGCTATTCCTGTCGCAGAAGCCTCAAACTTAGAAAACATTGCATTGGTGATAACTGCAAGAGGAGGTCATATAGGATTCATGGAAGGACTGAGGTTATTTCCACTGCACCACCAGTATATGTGTCGACTCTTTGCTCAGTATTTCAAGGCCATGCTTATTCACGGCGGTGCTGATCACATCTCTGAATGTGTTGATAATGCATCAATTTAAATATCTGTACTTGGGAATCAGGTTGATCGCTCCAAGGATTGCATGTGATGACCATGTGGTTTTTAAGCAGTTTTACCTTAACCTTCTCTTTGCATTAAGCTTTCTCAAATATTTAAAGTTATGTTCAAATTTTTTCTTCAGCAATCAGTTTCTTTTCTCAATACCTTCTTGTGTTTTACGTTATACTGAACTCCTTTTTCTTCACATTCCAACAATTTCCGCACAAAATAATTTTTAGACATGTCCTTCCTTTTGAAAAGAAGGTATCTCATCTTTTAATATGGGTGCCATTTATGCAATTAATGCACAATAAGGAATATATTTTGATTTTTCCTTGTTTCCCAATTTCTTTATATATATTCTCTGCAGATAATTCATATTATTATGGATTGTATTTTCATAATTTTATTGTTTATATAAATTTTTATTTAAAAGATTACTTTGTAAATAACAATTTTGGGCCAGTTATTAGAATCTAGTCACCCTAAACATAACTTGAGCTGCAATTACAAAATTACATTGTATAAAATCCAGTTAATTTCACCTGCACTTAAGCTGATCATTTTTGATCCGGTTAACTAGAGTAGTGATGAGTATCTGGATGAAATACATGAATCAGAAAGGCATGCTGTTACTTCCTGTTACCGTTCAACAAGAACCAAAGATAGCAGCTTTAAAGTTTTGATGGAAAGCATTTCCACATATTTAAATATCAACCAAAAATTACCTTTCTTGTCATTCAAAATTTATAACCAATCAGAAATATAATTTATTGGCACATTAACATTCTTCAAGGATTTGCTATCCAATGTTATCATTTTGTATTGTTTTATTATTTTCTTAAATGATGCTTCATTTGCTGGTTCATATGATGAATATCCTTAACTGCACTATTTACTTATATGTTACAATTTCATGGATTATCTTAAAATTGGCATTGAGTGAAAAAAGGAGCTTTAAAGAGTCAAAATTGTTTTGCTGCAATCAAAAATTAAAATATTTATGCCTTTAGTTTAACTGAAAGCAAGCATGATATACAAGTTGTGAAATGATTTGTTACATTTTATAGAGCTAAGCTATTACTCCCAGTTAAAAGGGGGGTTGTTAATAACTTATCGTCCGTCCAATGCTATATGGGCTACAAGCACTGTTTAAACATCTTCTAACTCTGTGGAAAATCATGATATCTATTGAATTTTCTCTTCATTCTTTAAACTCCTTAACTATAACATATTTTAATCTAAATTGACATATAGTTCAAAACCTAGCTCCTTTATGTATGTATGTAGAGCTTCATGCTTGCTAGCTATCCAACAAAAAAGATTTTCTAGGTTTAAAGTTTTTTAATGGATTTACATCAACACCAAAGAACTTGTGAAGAATATTTCATCACAGCTCAAAAGCTAAAAAAAAATAGCTTAAAGGTTTTTTGAGGATTTTTTAGAATGAAGTCTTTTAACATTGCTTTTTAGGCATAGGTGTTGATTCATAAGCATATGAAAACTTTTTACAAAGAAACCATATGGTACATATCAGGTGGGCCCCTTTTATCATTATCTAGTACTTTCAAAGGTATTTTCCACAGGCCATCCTTGACCAAAAGTTTAAGCCCAAGATAAAGAATCAGAATGTGGAGGAGACAATAGGACTTATTATCTCATAGAAATTTTTTTTAAGCATATCATTAATATGCATTTTTGTAAAACTTTATCTTAATTTTCGTTGGCTATTTCTACAATACAATGAAAGCTACTCTATCCTGTTACATTAGATATTAATTAGACACAATAGCAAGACTAACATTTCATTTAAAACAAAAGCTCTAATATTTGTATAATGTCATGACAATACTTCCAAAGCAAGCCATAATCACGCTATGCAAGGTTTGACTTGGTATACTGTAGTCCTAATTGTACAGAATTTCATTTTTTAAGCGAGTGCTTCCTGATCCTGTGTAATTTCTTTATTTACATAGTTCCTAAATGGTCCATATATATGTAAGCATTCACTATCATTGTCATTGAATTTGGTGTCCATTCTGGCTGTGCCTCGCAGAGCTGCACAAAGAGTAAAAGCCTTTTCTACAAAGGTATGAGAATACATTTGGCAACCAACATGGTACCCTTTTATTGTCATTGATAAAGGACATTATAGCACATATCCTCATACTGTACCAGTAATATTCATTGTAAAGGCTGTTAACCTTTCGAATATTGTTGTCATTCTGATAAAAAACTAACCAGCTGTCATGAAAATATTATCTAAACTCTTTGTTTCTTATTGTATAGTTTTACATTATTTGTTTGTTTATTATGATTACTTGTATAACAGTGCTGATTGGTTGTTTGTCAGTAAGAGTTTATATTTTAATTGTCTGTCAACAATAATGTGATTACAAAACCTTTTATTGTTCTACTGCAATGCCTTGAGATAAAAAAGTAGTATTTTAAAGAAATCTGATATATGTATTTTTCCAACTATACAGAGGGTATCAGTCGTTATTTCATGAAGAATTGATCAGTGTGAATTCAATTCTATTTCATGGTAAGCCATATAGTATTATATCTGATGCAGTAGAAAAATATATTATGTTGTTAAAAGAATTTGTCTCTTCCTCTCAGGGATAAAATCAATAATTGTCGCCTTTTATTAATAAAGTCATTGTATATGGACACTTTAAACCTAATGTTAAGTGGTCCAAAATTAATTGTTTGAAAAACCAATTGCCATGAGTTGCCTTCAGACCAACTTAACATTTTTGTATCATGTGATACAGAAATACATGATTTTACGGCTGTATACAAACACCAATCGCAAATTATAAAAATTTAAAAAATGAGCATGATTTAGTGTAATTATCATAACTGCTATTAATATTTCTGGATTCACAGAAAACTTTACTTCTTTAATACTTTTTGTCTTTGTTTCAGTATTTTATATTCTGAAGCCTTTGACAAAAAATTGAGCTTTAGTTAACGTGGACTTTCATGATGAGGTATTTCCGCAACTATCACTGGAGATTAGAAATTCATTTTTTGATCTCCAAGTAATGATAAGTATGTCTAATTGCAGACATTTTAATAGACAAGATTTTAACTTAAATGAGAAAATGTAAACATAGCATAGTCCATCTGTAGAAATTTAAGAGCATTGCTTAACATTTTAATACAGTGAGAGTGATCATTTATAATTCATGTTTTTTACTTAATTATGATGTTATGTAAAGTTTAACTAAAATGTAGCAGCATATTGCTTTCAAGTTGTTAAATAAATTTAAATACTTTTGTTCTGTTAAGAAGCGCATAATGATAGTAATTTGAAACTAAGTGCATTACTTAAGCTTTGATGAAATAAATGCGAATAGTGTTACTGCTTTTCAAGATGATGGAATCAGTGGTGGATGTATCATTTGGGGCTCTTATTAATAATATTCCCAAGCTAAATTAAAATTGTTCGTAGATATGTATAAGTAAACTGCAAAGGGTTCACAAGCTACTAATTTAATGAGAAAATATTTATAATGTATGAAATTCATGTATTGTTTTATTGTAGTTAATCAAAATGATTATGTCAACAATAATGTAGGGGCCCAAACTTGAGATTGTTCGTAGGGTCCCAGAATAGCCTAATTCCCCAATGAAGACACATCTGTAGTTTAACTGAGTATAGTATGTCTAATTATGGAAGTTTGAGAGAAAGTGACTTAAAAATTAAATAAGATAATGAAACATTTTCCTGGTTGCCTGTTGCACGAATTTTAATAACAGTTTGAGTAGCTATTTTTGGGAACTGTGTTCTGATAGAAAGTTGGCAACATTAACAACCAATGTTTATAAACTAGAATTAAATTAAATTTTATTTATTAAATGAAATTTAATAGGCATTTTGATGACATGTTATGTGATTATGACATTGAAGCAAAGTATAAATTTCATCCAGGTGCTACTTTTTGGAATTGTGATAATAAGTGATCATTATTTATATTAAAATGTTGTATTTTAAGTTATTATATTGGCTTGTTATGAAGTGGTGTGCTTTGCTATTAAAAATACAGTCACCAAAATGTTATTGATCACTGTTGTGTTTATTTTTGTAAACTGTTTACAATTAAAATTGAAAATTTTAACTGGTCATTGTTAAGAAATTGGCCTATGTAATGTATTGGATATCTACCAAAAGTTGTTGCACTACAATTTCATTCATAGGTGTCAATGCTAAAACATTTTATACTTATTGTTAATAACAATATGTTCATGTTTGTCATTGTTTCCTTTTGCAAATAGTGTTTTTGCTTATGTATAAATTATAAAATCACAATCTTAGCATTGTAGCTTGAAGTTTTTAAATAAATACAGTGAGTATAATTTTTCATTTTCCCATTGCTTTATCAAGGTTAAGGTATATATCAGGCATGTCAAACTGGCAGCTTTTCTCTGCCTTACAGCATTCCGTATGCCAATTTTCTCTCAACTAAATCAACCAAGATATTATATAAATACTTTATTTTTGTAAAAAGGACAAGATATTTTTCTTATTTATTGAGATACAATAGAGCAGGGTTTCTTAATTATTTTCAATAACAAAACAAGAGACCAATCTTTTAGATAAAGTCTATTTTGCCTATTCTGACCTACATTAAACAACTGTAATCCTAATGCAGCAGTGATGCACACACCGGGTCTGGACCCCCTTTGGAAAATTGTGAATTTTCTAAACTGTGGAAACATCATTATTTTAAATGTGGGTTCATGGGTGCCATAAGAGAGGAATAGGAGATGGTTTGCCCCCTTTGTTTTTAACTTAAATATAATGAATAATGCGACATTGATATAACTTGCATACAACTTTGGTGCTTGTCAAATATTTTGGACCCCCCCTTGAGAGAATCCTGTGGGGGCTACTGTCAGGGCTGGACTTTGACCTTCTGAGGCCCTAAGCTATGTAATGTTTGAGTCCCCTAAAATTCGATGGCATTCTAAAACATGCAATTTCTGATCCAATACCACTAGATTTTCTTTATTTTTTGTCATATTGTTTGAAAACAATTCCACGTTTTCCTGTAAAGCAGTAAAGCTACACAGTAAAACCATTTTTTTAGGCCCCTCATAACATGAGGGCCTAAGCTGTAGCTTGGTTAGCTTATTTGTAAATCCGGCCCTGGCCACTGTAATGCAGCCCTTCTATAACATACATCACTTCAATGCAGCCCTGTGCTTCTTCGAGTTTGACATGCCTGGTATATATTATAGAAAATTGCATAACAATTTGAAAACATTTTGAGAGCGATTGATAAAAAAATTCCAGGTAAAACTAAAGGACTATGAAATCTAAAATAACAATTCTAGGTGCGAAGGCTTTCACGGTGTGGTGTTGTAGGCTTCATTATTGCTCAGGGTTGTCATTCTGCATCGGTTAATATGAAAACGTTTTTCCAGCTTGCATTGGCTTCTTTAGGTCACTTCTTGACCTGAAGAAGCCCATTACAATATCGGGAAAACAAAGTCGTAATAACTAGACAATATGGTGAGACACTTGCAAAGTAATGGAGCCTGTAATAATTCTCTCTCTTATTGTGATGATTGACATAATATCTAATTTTTTAATTCTCAAGAAGTTAATAATTTCTTTTATGTAAATTCTGAAGGATTAACTAATATTAACCTTTTGTGCTCACATAATCGAGTGTGACTCAATAGAGCTTGCAAGTTGAGCGTAACTCGATATGTGTTTTGGAGAGTGACAGAGGCATGGGATTAATTAATAATAATATTGGAATGGTCCATGTATTTATATGACATGCTTTTTTTCCAAAGCATATTCCCTTTATTTACTATGTGAAGAATTTTGGGGATAAAGTTAAAAAGTTGTCCTAACTGTCCAGAAGATGTTTTGCAAAGTTTGAAATCAGAGAGTTGTTTTCAAAACAGCTTTCATGTCCTTTCACTTAATATTCTGCAGCAACATGAAATTTTACACCGCCTCCAATTCCAAAGATGCACCCTTGCAAACAACCATCTCTTTCCTTCCCACTCCACAGTTTCTTTTACTTATGACCATTCCCCGCATGCTGCCTCTCAAGTTTACTCCACCACCCAGTCCCTAAGATTCACCCTTATAAACAACTATATCTTTCCTTCCTCTCATCTTGCTTCCCAAACCTCATGTCTCCTTGGGTATTTCCCTCATATTCGTTCCTATCTAACATTAACCCTTCTTGATGCACACATCTCCGATGATTCTCTGCTAAGATGTTTCACTCCTGCACCTACCCTTTTCTCCCCACTCTGAATCTTTTGCTTGTAATGCTTATGGTCAGTGAATTCAACAACTGATGATGATGATGATAATTTGTCAGAACTGGTTGAATATCTTATTCATGCAGAAATATAATAAAGTTACAACAGAGTGTGCAATTAGTTTTGTTTTTACTTCAAATTACACCTATTCCCTTAATATGGAGTTTCACCAAATATCAGCCTCTTCAGCGAATTATATAATAAGAACAAAAGTTATCATTTTCTATGCCCATCGAGTTATCATCCTCTTTTCCAAACCGATAATCATATGAAAGTATGATATTATTACTTCACATTGGTGGAATTATAGTGTGACCAGATTCCAACAAGGTAAAAATAGGACATTCCTCAAGATTGTTTTGCTACAAATGTTAGTAAAGGAAAATTTTCTAAAGGTTGGTACAAATTCATTTAAAAACCACTCTTCAAAAGACATATAGTGTAGCCTTTTGGTTGTAATTTATAATATACTGTTGATTTAAAGTTCTTAAATGGCACTGCATCATATGTCTGCGTGAAAAGTGTCTTCTACTACACTCAATCTCCTTATTTGCTCCTCTCTTGTTTTGAGGATCCACACTTACACAGTTGCAGAACTTAGTATAAGCAGCTTAGGGACCCCCAAATAGTACATGAAAAATATTTACTTTCATTTATTTTAATAAAAATCGTTACAATATACATTGTACAAACTCTCATATACTAATACGTCGTTTAGTTATCTTTTGAAAAATATGACCTATGTAGAATCGTTATGAACATCAATTTAAATAACTACGAAATTTGATGAAAATGGTGTGAGCCGTTTTTTCGAAAATCCAAATGTTGTTAAAGTTGCCCAAGAATAAACTAACCTTATATTCATTCTTTGAGAAAAAATGAAATATGTTGTTTTATTTCAGACGTAAAGTTAAGTAACTGTACGAAATTTGATCTAAATCGTTGTAAACATTTTTAAGAAAATCACGTTGTTAAAGATTACAAGAATAAACTAGCCTTGTGTTCATTTTTTGAGAAATATGAACTATGTAGTATTATTGATGACATAAACTCAAGTAACTGTACGAAATTTGATCAAAATCGTTAGAGCCGTTTTTGAGAAAATCATATTTTTGTTAAAAATGCGTAGAATAAACTTCCCTTAATTAATGAGCAATGTCAACCATTTCTTCGTAGCTTCTGCTCTGTGTGATAAAATGCTTAAGTACAAGATTTAATTCATTTCCGTTCTACCGTTTAGGCTCTAGAGCCGCGAACAGACAGACGGCATTGCGAAAACTACTCTTTCGGACTCAGGTACACCTACATAAAACGTATATTTCCATAAAAATCTCGAGGTCGAATTTTTTCGCGATAACAATACTTCGTATATGAGAAAGTAAAAATTATAATTAACATAATGAACTCCCGGTGCCAAGTAGTAAAAACACTTAATTGGCTTTAAAACTTTTGAAAAACAATAACAATTGAAAGTATTGAAATATGTTATGATTGAGTAGTACACATGCTACTCTCTCCTCTCCTCGAACAAAAGTATGCGTGCATCAGTGCTACTCATGGCACTCAAAGTGTTAATGACTTTAATAGATAAATTGAGGGGGGGCAAAAAATGTTTTGCTTAGAGGCCCCCAATTTTAAGTTCCACCACTGCATTCAACCCTCAAATAAAAAAACAATTTAATATAGCACATAAATTAGGCAGTTCAAAATATGTAGTCGAAGATCGTTTCTTCTCAACAATTTACTATACCGATTCAGAAATAATGTAACCGTTATCAAAGTTTGAACGACGCATAAAATTAAAATTATAGCTGAAACAACAATAAGTGAATGGAAGTGGAATAACTTTTAATGTAGCACATATTAAAGAAAGTTTTATTTTACGTAACTAAATTACGTAATTTCGTGCGCGAGGCCTGGTTTGTAGACTCGGCTCCTCTCCATTCGCGAAGTTTTCTTTGTGCATATATATTGCCCCAACCTATGAATTACTCTTACTCTCCCAGCAGCTTCTGCAAACCGTTCACTCCGCAGTCATGTTTTGGAGTAGTAGAGGTACCGTGGTGTTCTTCCGCTCTTTCTCGCTAATTGGATATTTAAGATTTATTACTACTGCGGTGTTTTTTTCGCAGATCCATCAAACAACCACTATCAGCCATTGAATGTGTTAAAGAACGAGGGAACTAAGATGAAAAGTTCGTTTTCGGCGACGATGGCTTCTTTCGGACGAAAAAGGTATGACAATATCTCCTGCATCTATTTCTTCTGATATTAAAAATAAAAGTTTTTTGACGTATCAAAATTTTAGACCTAGGCTAATGAGTTTAAGTAGGGAAGAATGCTCGTTCGCACTTTTTCGCCGAAATGTATGCAATGACTGTTCTGTATATAATATTGCGTTTAAGTTCTCTACATGTGAACATTGGATATAGATGGTATTCATCAGTTACAGCCGTTACATGCAGTGCTGTAATGGACGGTATACGCCGTATACACTCTGCTTTTTTCGAATGAATTGAGTATACCTTCTCCTTTTTCGAACAAATAGCGTATACCCACGCCTTATGAAAAAATCGGTATGACATACATTGCACAAACTTTCTCATATACTAATGCGTCGTTTAGTTATCTTTAGAAAATGAAAATCGTATGAGCCTGTTTTTAGAAAATCCAATTTTTGTTAAAGTTGCCCAAGAATAGACTAGACTTATATTCATTCATTGAGAAAAATGAAATATGGAGTAATATTGCAGACGTATACCTAAGAAAATGTACCAAATTTGATCAAAATCGTTTGAGCCGTTTTTGAGAAAATCAAATTATTGCCTAGAATAAACTAGCCTTATATTCAATTTTTGAGAAATATGAAATATGTAGTATTATTGCAGACGTAAACTCAAGTAACTGTACGAAATTTCATCAAAATCTTTAGATCCGTTTTTGAGAAAATGAAATTGTTGTTAAAAATGCGTAGAATAAACTTCCCTTAATTATTGAGCAATGTCAACCATTTCATCATAGCCTCTGCTCAGTATGATAAAATGCCTAATTGTAAGTACGAGATTTCATTCATTTTCGCTCTACCGTTTAGGCCCTAGAGCCAGTAACAGACAGACAGACGGCATTGCGAAAACCACTTTTTCAGACTCAGGTACAATTAAAACGTATATTTCCGTCAAAATCTCGAGGTCGAATTTTTTTGCGATTACAATACTTTCTCAATATACTTAGTATAAGAAAGTAAAAATCGGTACAACAAACGTACAAACTTTCTCATATACGAATGCGTCGTTTAGTTATCTTTAGAAAAATATGAACTATGTAGATTTATTATAAACATCAACTTAAATAACTATACGAAATTTGATGAAAATCGTGAGCCGTTTTTTTTTTAGAAAATCCAATTGTTGTTAAAGTTGCCCAAGAATAAACTAGCCTTATATTCATTTTTTGAGAAATGCATGTAGTATTATTGCAGACGTATACTCAAGTAATGGTACGAAATTTTATCAAAATCGTTCGAGCCTAACATAGCAAATGAATGAATACTTTCATCCATGCAACTTCGGTCCAGTGGCGCATAAACATGGGGGGGGGGGTCCACCGGGACCTTGGAAAATTTTGATTTTTCTAAACTGTGGGGACATACATCGATATTTTGAATCTGGGTTCATGGGCGTCGTCAGAAAGGAGTAGTAGTAGTGGTAATTAGGTTTTCAGGTGCGTCAACAGCTAAGGTTATTTTGCACCGTCAAATTCTGTTAGAGAAAATCAACATACATCACAACACCCATGCCCGAAACGGGATTCGAACCCGCGACCTTTGAGTTAGAAGGTAGTCGCACTGCCTACCAGTCTAACCCGGCCGGCTCGTCAGAAAGGAATAGGAGACGGTTTGCCTCCTTTGTTTTTAACATAAATATAATAAACAATGCAATACGCGACAATGATATAACTAGCATACAACTTTTGCGCTTGTCAAATATTTCGGACCCCCTCCCCCTTGAGAGAATCCTGTGTGCGCTACTGTCTGGGGACCACACGTTATTCACAACAGAGAAAAGTCGCTCTACTGGCGCTGATGTTCTTGGTAAACAGAGTAACTTTCGTTAGATAGACAATTGAAATATTCTGTTCGAGAAAATGCCTAAAAAGTTCAATCCATCTATCTACGAATTTCGTCCCGTTTTCACCCCAGCTTCTCTTTCTGTTATTATGAATTTATATTGCTTTGCTAAACTTACTTCATCGAAAAGATTGTCGATATCAATTAAAAGCTTTCCATATCTATGATTGATGGTTTGCGCTGTTTTTCCAACCAGCACCGGCTTCAGACGGTAAGCAAGTGAGGCAATCGCCTCAGGGCGCACTCTCGAGGGGGGCGGCCTAATGCCCTTTGTGGTCACAATGACGCCCCTCCCTCTCCCAACTTCGGTCTTACAGCAGGAGCGGCCACCCAGATCATAGAGACATATTTGCGGAAAATGGATGGAAGTATAAAGCAAAACAATGGCAACATGTGCGGGTCGGATCCGCGAGGTAGTTTTTACAAGCTTTCCCTCTCCTTTGTCTCCGAGGGTGAAGGAAAAAGGGGATGTTTTCAAGAAAGGGGGGGGGGGGGATTTTCCACATTGGTCCCATCGGCATATTTGACCTAAAAGGGCATACGGCATCCCTGATTCCAACGATTCTGTTTCTCTCTTATTTATATTATGAAGACCCCTTTCCACTCTCTGAGAATCCAGGAAACGGCACGATTTTCACGTGAGTTGAGAAAATATTTTAAAGCACTCTTTCGGATGTTTCTAAAGGAAAAGAATAATTGGAGGACAGGAACCGATGTACCGTCTTTGACGGTTTATTTCTGTATGGAAATTCCATGACCACTCGCATGCGCCTTTCTTCTGAATGGGAGGACAAGTATGCGAAGATCATAAATGCTATTACTGGCAGTCTTTCCTTGTTTTTGAAGGTTTTAGATTTTATGACCTTACGGGTGGCTAGAAAGAAATCTTACCGACGCGTCGGCAAACGTCGCGACGTTCCCAAGAAAACTTTCTGACACGTGTTTTACACATTGGTCTCTTCACCCTCTCTCCTTTTTCTCTTAAAATTTCTCGAAAAAGAAATTACTTCAAGACCCTCAGATTTTCTTAGTTTGTGGAAGAAGTAACATCGCAGAGCGAGTCGTGTCGTATTTTTGCAGTAATAGTGTGCATTTTGCGTAAAAATTAATAGGACTGGTTAGTATTTTAACTCGTGAAATATTTTAATTATTTGTTTTTAATTTCTTTTTTTTTCGCTTTTGGAGTTTTTGTGAGAGAAACTATTTTAATTTTGGTAGAAGGATATCCTAACGATCCAGATCTTCTCATCACTACGTGGGACATCTTCACTCACAACATTGTCAGTACATTGTCTTCCATTGGAGAGGTTAGTTTGAATTTAATGAATTGTTACTGTTTATATTAAACTTCTTTTAGTACCTAATCTGATTTATTTCGAGAGATTTACTTCAATTATTTCTCGGTGTACTGTGACATTTCTCGGAATAATTAGTATCATTAATATTAGCCGATGTCGGCATTTTCGACCTGTCATAATGACCCCTATGCTGTTGATGATTCCTATAATAACTTGCAAGTCCAAATCAGTTATTCAAGTAAAAATCTCAAAAGTTGAAAAAATAAACCCTAATATTTAGGATGATCGTTTTTCGGATAAATTTCCCACCCCGTTATTCGCTAAACCCTTTGGTGTGAGGAAATCCTACCGGAGTCTATAACTGGAAAGACCTTACTGAATATAAATAATATCGCTGCTCTCAACTTCAGAGCAACTCCCATGAATTCTCCTCCATACTACCCCTACTAAATTACACCTTTTCATTGCTTTACTTTTTGGTTTGCCAAAACAAAGGGGGAAGGTGTGAGTCTAATTTTTATATAATTCTTATATCGAAAGTGAATTCCTATAGTTGCGAAGTTATGTTATAGTCGGAATTAATAATGTTACTATTTCTTGATTCTTCGAATTAAGTACGGTTGATAGTAAAATTAAAATTTTTAACTTATAATTTTCTTAATTCTGACGTCTATAGTAGTTTTTTGTTTCATCTCATTTTAACGTGATGTCCCCACTGCGATTTGCATTGTTGGATTGCACTGTCGCACTCGATTCAAATCGACTCGAAAAAACGCCTAAATTGCATTTCACATTTAAACACTAGCGGATATTTTCTTATGAGAAATAGTTCAACATAATGCTTACATTTCATTCTATTTAATTAAGCAGTTAGTTTTCTATGTATGCATTTAAAAACTTCTCATTTTTATGTCTTCATTTTAAAACGAGTTTTACATATTCCGACCTAATTATGTGGCTCGATGTATTAACCTTTTCTTTAAGAGTACACAATTTTGTAATTTGATATATTTTTTCTACTGGATATTAAATATGTTCATAGCATCATTAACTTACACGAGATTTATATTCAATTTTTCACTGGCAAAATAAGATTATATTTTCTTTCCTCTGTCTGTCTGTTCTTTCTTATTCAGTTTTGATCCAATGGGTGAATACGAATCCACTGTAAATTTAAATATGAGGTAGCCTTACAAATATTGTTGTTTAATGGACACTCGCACAATAATGGATTTTGTTTAATATAAAATTAGTATTATTATCATTATTATATTATAAACTAGCAGAATTTCCCATTGAATTTCAACGGATTTAGTGAAGCTACTACAGCACAACATACAAACTCTTTAAAATACCTATATATTATTTGATAATTTTAGATATTAATGGTTCAAAAAAGTGTGAATTCTTGATCATTACGGGACATGAGGGTGGGATGGGGCGGCCAAAAACTTCCCACCTCAGGGCGGCCAAAAACTTCCCGCCTCAGGGCGGCCAAAAGTCTGAAGCCGGCCGTTTCCAACCTCGTGCCAATTGAATGTACTATTTACCCAATAAAATGATTCTGCTTCTTAAAAACTGTTTTCCCACAACGATATGTATGATAAGTAACTAACATAAAAAGCGTTAAATTCTTTGATTAACGTTTTAGAAATCGCATTCCCAGATTCGTCGAATTTCGTTAGCAAAATTTTAGCCACTTGTGGGATGAAACAGCTATCCTTGCGTTCTTGCAAATTAATTTTTAAATTCCGTTGTTCAAAGGCTGTTTATTGCACTAGCGTTAGTTTTTTCTATGTTCAGTATTGTTTAAGCTGAGTTGTCCGAGAACAAATCGCAAATACACTTCTCCACATGGATCTTCCAAAAATCTTTTAATTATTTGTGAGCATTGTTCTCGTGAATCAAAATAGGTTTTTATACTTTCAAATATATCAAAAAACCTTTCTAAAACCGGTAAAAGGGAAAGAAATCTCGTTTTGCCATATTTTAAAACCTTTTTGTACTCAATTTCTGCAAATTTGCATAAATCTTTTAGTTGAGTAACACGAACAGTGTATATGTGGAAACATTTATATTTACGTTGATTCATACTTATTTTCCGGGACAAAACAGCAAACGGGCCGGGTCAAGACCTAAAAACCGTGAAAATCCCGGTCAAACCGGGACGTATGGTAACCCTATTCAGCCATCATCTAGGACTCAAAGGAAGCAAAGTCGAGAGCAGCTCTTTCACTTATTGTTAGAAAATAAAGAAATAGTAGCGAAAATAAATCCCGTTAATAAACAACAACCAAATATTTATACAGCCGGTGATGAAATGACAGGATGTATTTGATAAAGAGCGATGATGTCTTTTCTCCATCTTAAGAACATTGTGACGAATTAATTTTATCGATATTATTATCTTACATTTTTATTGACAACGCGACAGCAGTATGAAGTGCAAATTCAGGAAGCAGATTCTTGCGTAATATTGACGAAGAAAGGATTTCCTGGCATGAGTATATGCAACTAATGTAAACGTCGTTATTCTGCATCCCTACAATCATCATATAGATGCGGAAAATACAAAGTATTAAAAGAATACTTTTAGGAAACTTTCACTATTGAATTTTCAAGGCTATAAGTCTTTTAGAATAGAATAGAATGAGCCCTCAATCTCCTGAGAAAAGTGAAGAAAGAAAAATGAATTTATTGGGCGAGATTGAATCTGAGAAGCCTCCTCTTCCACTCCTTGAGCACAATTTTGCGGTTCATTTTCGTGGTTACGTGTTACATGATGGCAGATTCTGGCCATTGGTTGTTGTTCGTGGCTTTTCTTTGTTCCTTCATGCGATTTACTATTGTTCGTCCTGCTTGTTCCACATAGTTCTTAAGGCAGGCGCAAGGCTATCCGTAGATTCCAACCGTCAGGAAAGATGGAAGTTCGTCCTTCACCGAGGTAAGTTGTTCTTTATTTTCGAAAATAGTGCAGTGTTATATTTTAACGGACTTCGAGAGAGTTTTTCAGTTCCAGACTGTGCAGCGACGCGAGCGAATCGTCGACAATTAGAAATTCTAAGCTAAGAGGTACTTTTACGCGAAAATTGTAATTGTTTTCTCACTTTTTTGCTGTTTACTGCACTTAAACTACATAAAAGTACCCGTGCATTTTGGGTACGTCCTGAGTTTTAAAGGGGTGTACGAAAGTATTAGAGACTATAAGTTTTCTTCTCTCTTAATTTTTTCAGGCATGGTTTCGGAATCAAAAGTTTCGATGGTAGGACTAATAACAAGGTTATAAAACAGAATATATGCTAATAATTCCGATTATAGCGTTATAAACATGATTTATTCATTTTGATACAAGTTTTCACTTTAAAATGTACCTGGGGTGCGCGATCATTAAAAAGATGCTCAAAGGGGTACGTCAGCAAAATAAGGTTGAAAGACCCTGTAGGTACTAGATATAAAAATTACTATTGTTAGTCGCCTCCTCATCTTCCCTTATAAATTTTTCGAACGATGAGCCGCGATTACAATTTTACAAATTGTAGCTTACTTCAACGGAATCTTCAGGACTTACTTAGCTTCATCGCAGAAAAGTATTTGTAAATCTTAAAATTCAGCATCACTCGGAGAGAACACCTGCTTTTTATAAATTACAATTGCCGAAATGTCACCAAACTGCCGCCGCTTTTTCGATAACCGTAAGTAACACTCAAGGACACAAATTAAGCCCGGGGATCCGTAGAAGTGCTAAGTCGTTTGGGAATTGGCATCGTACAGACTTCAGAGGAAGGGCGATCTCACATTTCAAGTGTACGTGTCTAAGAGATATTTCAGCGGCGGTTAACTTGTCTTCTATGATTGAAAAAATGTCTCCTAATGTATTTTAAAAAGATATATTTGTAAAAACAGATAAACTTTATTGTACAAAAGAAAATCTACATTGCATTGGCTAAAATCAGGTACTTATTCCACATGGATGTTTCGTTATCATCGTTGATAGCCTGTAACTTTGAATACAACATTATAAATCCATCATAATATAGGTGGATGTAACTTTACACGAGTCACAGTGGAGGCCAATAAGACTTTTTCTGCAAACTGTCTTTACTGCAAACTACAAAATGAAATCATTCGCGAAATACACGGAAATAGGATATGAGTCAAAATAATGTCAAAAAATTTTATAGCGCAAATATAAAATACGCTTTAAAATAAATGTTATTCGATCGAACGTAACATTTACGAAATGGTTTAAATTCCGAACATGCTGTGAAAATATGCGATTTAAGAATAAAATTCAATGTAAAGTACATATTACATTAAGTTATAGCTATTTATATTATACTTACAAAAGCATTTCCCGCACTTAAAACCTTTTTAAAATCACTAAATCCCTTTATTTTTCAAAAGTATCTCATCAAGTTCATGTTGCTGTATAAGTAGCCTTAATTAAAGAAAAGTTAGGAAACAAATTTTAGCTATCCGAGAAAGTGATATTTAATTTCTTGTGAAAAACTAAATAACCTCAGTGTGCTTTTAAAATGATTTATTCTGAAATCAGTCCTATAGGAGAGTCGAAAAAGATTTTTAAAATAAAATACGATCTCAAAGTGTGCCAATCTTTAATAAAATTTCTTTTCTTCAATAGGCTTACAATAAAATGATATCTACCACAGATAATTGATTTTAGTAATTTATTATTGATGCAGTAAATTGGGATAACGATTAACCGCGATATAACGCTGTCGTTCGACGGAAACCGCCCATCGTTAACCTACGGAGGTCCAGAGCACTCAATTAAATGCGAAATAAATATAAAAATTTGCGACCACAACAAGAAGCTTCGCGAGTCGGGTCACCACCAAAACTCGCTTCCTCACGTCGCGAGTAATTTCACGTCGAGCTTCCTATCATTAAGACTTTTCATTAAAGCTTCTGACATTTGACGCATGAATAAAGACGGTGCTGCGGAGGGCGGATAACCACTCGTTCGACGAATGCAGAGCCACCGTGAAATTCTTTCATTAGTACAAGGGTAAGTTGATACGTATAGTGGAGAAAGGAAGAGGGATTTTCGTAGGACCAGAAAAAGAGCCGACTGACTCCGTCATTGGCCGGACGAGAGAGAGAGAGCGGGGGAGGGACGAGAGGGAGGACGAGGGGAGAGAAAAGTTGAGCGAGCCATGGAAGAGGGAGCAGAAGCGAAGGGGAACAGCGGCTGAGTGGAAGCGTACGTCGTCAGGCTCGTATACATCCGAATTCTTCCGAAAACCCCGCCGGAATCAGGAAGGTCCAGCACCAGCCACGCAGCTCCATCTTCCCCACCGGTAAGCAGAAGCATCCGCGAGAGATAGAGCGGCCGTTCGTTCTCCTCTCGTCTACGGCGAACGCGCGAGGCTAGTGCTCTCACCTCCCTCCAAGCCGAGAGGGATGGCGGGAATGCCCTCTCTCCTAGAGTCGCCAGATTAGGGTCGAAGTTGTTACGTAACGTGTGCCACCTGAGAGGCGAATATCGCGTCGCAACGATTTCCGTCGTAATGGATCAAGTCAGTGCTGTTTTCGTAGAAAAGAATGTGCCTGTACTCCCACCCCCTCCAAATCTTCCTCTTCCCCCTTCTCTATTGAATTTTGGATGAACTTTTAATAACAAAGTCGATAATTAAAATCAAAATGTTTAACATTTATAGAACCCGTAAAATTATTTTAGGTTTTAAAGAATTAAAAGAATGAAAATGTACCGAAATTAGACGGGTGTCAACATCGCTCTGGAAAAAGTGTCGCTACGCCGCACAGTGGTCGGAAAGGCCGATCTGGTTGGACAAAAGTCAAATTTCGAAGTGAACGGAAATGGGTGAAATGAGAAGCTTAAATGTTAAGCTTCAACGAGCAATAACATTTGCATTGGTTTGACCCTCGTATAGTCCCCCACACGGTTTCAAAGTGGCGGCTTCGAACCCGCGCCTCGTTTTCCAGTGTTAGAGAGCGAAAGTGTGTACATGGGAATTAATCTGTTCGAAATGACATTGACCCGCTTTTTGTACATAGATGTTCGATGTGTCTCATGAGTGATATTGAAGCTTATTGCATGCTGCCTACCACTGAAAGAAGAATTAATTGGAGTATTTTCATCAAAATGTATAAATCATGACCTTCAAAAACTTCCCCGCTGGGTCCCGGCGTCATTTTTGTCCCATTCTGTAGAAAAGAGTCTGAGGAAACGTTTTACGCAGAAATCAGCTGCCCATAGCTGCCCATAAGCGAGTTTAATGGCAATTTCTGTGATTACCACTAACTGTGCGAGCAGTGCTCCGTCGCGTCGGCTCTCGTGAGGTATGCGTCGCATTGGTTCCGTAGTCGCTGTTTCGTAAAGTTGTTTGATGTAATGTAGATGCGGAGGTTTTCGTTTACGAACTCTCCACGCATGGATACGGAGTTTTGAATACCTTCTCCACGTCTCATATAGGCTAGACATAAAAAATGGCAAAAGAAGACCTCCGAAGACAAAAAGTCGGTAGAAGATAGAAAAAAATCGATCCTGGGTAGATTCCGGGTGGAAACAGGCCTAGTTGTGGACACTCCCAAGCAGGGCAGTGGCTCTACTAATGATGACAACACTGCCAGGCGATTTTTCGCTAACCCTGCTTCGTCATCTTCCATCACTGGAATCGATGTGGACCTGATTCGAAGATTTGCAGTGATTTTGACTGCAATGGCATCCAAGCGCACCATCAATGTGGAAGCGTTTGAAGAATATGCTCTTGCCACTGCAAGGAAGTGTGTGGAATTGTATGGCTGGTACCAATTGCCAGCCTCAATCCACAAAGTTCTTCTGCATGGTTCTGTCATAATTGCTGCAGCTCCACTACCCATTGAGTTTTATCAGAAGAACCGCAAGAATCAAGAAACAAGGATTGTAGGAGATACAGAGAGAATAACATTAGAAAAATGTCCCTGCAGATGGCAAATGAAGACCTCATGAACATGCTCCTGATCTCGTCAGATCCAACCATTTCTTCGCGAAGGAAACTGCCGAAAACCAAAACGATTGGTTTGCCTCCTGAAAATCTGCCGCCTCTCCTGCCATCAGCAACTGACTCCTCACTTTTCACCGGCTCAGATAAGAGTGAAATGTAGGAATAATACTGTGTTCAGAATCCATTAGAATACAGATTTTTTAATTACTCTTTAGTGTCAATTTGTCAGGATTCAAAATATATTTTTATTTTGTATTGTAGATCTTAAACGATGCGTCAAATGGAAAAGTTGCTCATAATAAAAACGTTTTGTCTTACTGAGATCTATCATTTCCCATCACACGACTTTTTTTTGGAGAGGGGGCAATTTCCGCCTCCCACCCCAGCCCCTCCCCCCCTTTTGAGAATTGTTGGGCATCATAGGGTAAAATGGAGTAATAGGCCACGCAAACATTCCTTAGAAGTTTGGTGCTTCTGTGACCGATACATTCCCCGTGGTACATTTTGTCCTGCCAGATCGGCCTTTCCGACCACTGTGCGCCGTACCGACGCGTACCATCACAAAAAAGCACTGGATAAAGCTATGGATAATTAATTGACCGAAAACTTCGCCGTCTCGCTACTGGCTAAGGGAAAACCTTTCCCCGACTTACTTATATTCCGATCACGTACTACCTAGGACTCTCCACGTGGCGACCAGGTGAACGCTTCGAGATGATACAGCATCAATATCACCGAATGAACCGCACTCGTCCGTCGTAATTCAATCGACGCTACGGACGATGCGTTCTTAATATAAAAAATCCGTTTGTTGCATCGACGGGGCGAAGGTACGCGAAATTTTCGAACTACAGATCAATAAGGTCGTAATGAAAATTATTTAGGCGGAGAAAAAAGAACTCGGGTGAATGAAGATTCTCTCGTGATACTAACAATATTATTTATATTACGAAGGGACAGGCTTTTTAAAACGACCGTTTAACGTACGGATGATACTCTTCTTCGCTGCCTCATTCCCAACGCGAGACTAATTAGCATTAGGATAGTACATTATGTATCCTGATGACGTAAGCGATAACCTATAGCATTTTGTTTATTCTAAACAGCGTTATCATAACAACAGTAGTTGTTGAAAGATTTAAATGCCGTGCGATCATTTAACCGAAGTGCCCAAACTGCCTCCGAGGCTATGACAACAAAGTTGATTGATGAAACTTTAACAAGCAATCTCAAATTATTTAATCTATGGCCGTTATACCGTTTCTGGCGAAGTTTTAACGTTTAAATATGAATTAGATTTGAGTTTATCTAATAGGTCTACGAATGCAGCCAACCTCATGAGAACCTTGCAAAACCCTTATTTGGTCGTTATGTGTACGTGTCTATATATATATATATACACATATACACACACACGCAAAAGCGTGAGCGTTACAACAGTGCATTGAGATAATGTATGGGAAACCATATGCCTAATGAATGAAGTTTTCTTCGATATATTTCGATTGATGACCTTAGCTTGAAATGTTGATATCCCAGATAGAGCACCGTCATCCCTTAGAATTCAGTAGTTCTCAAAATTTCAACTATCGCGGCCCCCATGAATCTTATGCGGCCCCCTTTGAATTGAAAAATAGTAAAAATAATAGACTTTAATACGAATTCCTTTATTTTATATACCTGTTAATAATTTTTATCACATCGTATTTCCTAAAATTTTCTGATGAAATTTTATTATTCACCGAAAATCTAAAATAATTTTGCGGCCCCCTGGGGTGTTACGACCGACAGTTTGAGAAACACTGCCTTAGATGAGTCCCACTCAAATTGAATAAAACGAAAGCCGTCGTTTGACGCCCAGTATTGCCTTGCATTGCGTAACAGGTGTTGAACTATAGGTTTTTCCTTCTTTGTAAGTATCGGCGATTCACCTCTAACAATAAGTTACAGAAATAAGTATCTATTAAACTACAATAGCATTCAACTTGACCTCATGTAATGCTGTAGACATTTAAAAATGCCCCTTTCCATATGACGATTCACTACTAACTTTTGTGCGTATCAGAGAATAATTTCTAACGACTGTTTTACAAGCTGTATTCTAAACGTAACTATAATTTATAATAACATTTAATGAAAATATGACGTACTAAATCAGGGTCCCCTTCAGTGCTTCCCCAGCACTGAAGGGGACCCGGATGCGAATGTCAATGGGGTGCCCCACGAGATTAGTATATAATTTATGGGGACCTCCAGTTTTAAAATGATAACTTTTTCGGAATGTTTTCTTATTGGAAATCAATTCGGCAAGTGATTTTTAGTAAAGGTTTATGCAAAATTACACCCGATACTTTAATAATTGAGATCTTCAAATTTCGGGGGCCGGGATGCTTCACAGCACCCCCTCCCTTGCCCGCCCGTCTTTAACAAAAAAATAATTTGATGGAATTAAACAGTTTAATTGCTAAATCGGAAATAGAATATCGCAATATTTTCTCAAATGCTTTGGTTGGCTCCCATGAGATGAAAACTACCGTAGAAATTGCGACTTTTCGTAACGAATCAATCACACCGACAATTATTATTTATTCGTGTCATTTCACTCGTTCGTCGCCGTACGCATTAATCCGGAAAGGGACAGTTCGGCACGACTGATTCGGCACGAACGGTTCAGCGACGGGACCATAATGCCGAATCGGTCGTGCTGGACTGTTCTAAACCCGCATTAATCTCGTCACAGCAATCATCTTTTAAGTATTCTTCACCATTGTCTCATTATTCTACACAAGACCATGAGCCACCTTAAATTAATGCAGTTTTTCTGTAGAGCTTGTCTTTTTACTTTTTCCATACGTAGTATAGGGAAAGTATTCTTTTCATGAAAAAAAATCGGTACAACATACAGTGTACAAACTTTCTCATATAATAATGCGTCGTTTAGTTATCTTTAGAAAAAGAAAATCGTATCAGCCGGTTTTTAGAAAATCCAATTTCTGTTAAAGTTGCCCAAGGATAAACTAGCCTTATATTCATTCGTTGGGAAAAATAAAATACGTAGTATTATTGAAGACGTATACTCAAGTATCTGTACGAAATTTGATCAAAATCGTTGGAGCCGTTTCTGAGAAAATGGAATTATTGTTAAAGTTGCCTAGAATAAACTAGCCAAATATTCATTTTTTGAGAAATATGAACTATACAGTATTATTGAAGACGTAAACTCAAGTGACTGTGCGAAATTTGATCAAAATCGTTAGAGCCGTTTTTGAGAAAATCGAATTGTTGTTAAAAATGCGTAGAATAAACTACCCTTAATTATTGAGCAATGTCAACCATTTCTAAATATACTCTGCTCAGTATGATAAAATGCCTAAGCACCAGATTTCATTCATTTTCGCTCTACCGTTTAGGCTCCAGAGCCAGTAACAGACATACATACGGCATTGCAGAAACCACTTCTTCGGATTCAGCGACACCTAAAACGTATATTTCCGTAAAAATCTCGAGATCGAATTTTTTCGCGATAACAATACTTTCTCAGTATATACTTCGTATGAGAAAGTAAAAATCGATGTACATGGAACGACATTTCAGAAAAAATCGGTACAACATACATTGTACAAACTTTCTCATATAGTACTAATGCGTCGTTTAGTTATCTTTAGAAAATGAAAATCGTATGAGCCTGTTTTTAGAAATTTCCAATTTTTGTTTAAGTTGCCCAAGAATAAACTAGCCTTATATTCATTCGTTGGGAAAAATAAAATACGTAGTATTATTGAAGACGTATACTCAAGTATCTGTACGAAATTTGATCAAAATCGTTGGAGCCGTTTCTGAGAAAATGGAATTATTGTTAAAGTTGCCTAGAATAAACTAGCCAAATATTCATTTTTTGAGAAATATGAACTATACAGTATTATTGAAGACGTAAACTCAAGTGACTGTGCGAAATTTGATCAAAATCGTTAGAGCCGTTTTCGAGAAAATCGGATTGTTGTTAAAAATGCGTAGAATAAACTACTCTTAAATATTGATCAATGTCAACCATTTCTATGTATACTCTGCTCAGTATGATCAAATGCCTAAGTACGAGATTTCATTCTTTTTCGTTCGACCGTCTAGGCTCCAGCGCCAGTAACAGACAGACAGACATACGGCATTGCGAAAACCACTTTTTCGGATTCAGCGACACCTAAAACGTGTATTTCCGTAAAAATCTCGAGGTCGAATTTTTTCGCGAAAACAATACTTTCTCGATACTTCGTATGAGAAAGTAAAAAATTAGAAGTATGAATTTTTAGAATAATCTTCATATTTCAGCTGTATTATTCCGCATTGAAGCTACACCGAATTATACACAGGATGCCTTATAACATAAGATGAGCTTTCGTAAGGGTTACGGACAAGTTAATTTAATGGTGGCCTGCACGGAGGGTAACAGATTATGTATGTATAGTCATAAAGATCCCAGGGTCGGATCTTTCTTTTTGAGACAAGTTACTGTGAAGCGTTTCGTGTTTGGTTTTCATATGTAGAAAAGTACACTGATTTTCCATTACTTTGTGCATAAATGTTCTCTTGGCGTATAATTTGTTTATGTCCTTTGGAAATTGCTTACCGTAAACTATTTTATTTATAAATGGATCTTGACCCTTATAAGAATCTGTTGGCAACACAACACAAACTTTTCGCCATTCGCGGTCTCTCAATTCACAGTTTCGGCTATTCGCAGGTAGAAGTTTGTCTAAACGTGTCACCCCCATCCCCTCCCCCCTTCCGGTCGCGCGCTGAATCGTATTGTTTATCTAATTCTGTCGAAAGAAAATAAATTACAGTGCTTTGCTTTATAACAAAGTTGAGAGAATCAGCTTTCAATTCTATATTAACACAACCACAGAAATGAGGCGATGGTTGGCTTTCGTATGAAAAAATATACACTATGTTGAAGCGTTTGTTCATTCCGATGAAACACTGCATATCGCGTTCTTACTCTTATCTCTGATCAGAGCCGGATTAACCAATGGGCAAGGTGGGCCGTGGCCCGGGGGCCCCAGGTTTTCAGGGGCCCCTTTTGGCTGGAACGAAAA
Organism: Uropetala carovei; assembly: GCA_036926305.1. Lineage (NCBI taxonomy): Eukaryota > Metazoa > Arthropoda > Insecta > Odonata > Petaluridae > Uropetala > Uropetala carovei. Next base: position 1,774,806 of record JAXCHB010000172.1, on the reverse strand, counting down.
ATATTTTTTTGCAAAAAATATTGTAGTTTTGTTGAAATATTGAATATGGATAAGCAATACTAACTCGACCCATTTTATATAATTCAACGAAAAATATTTTTGTGACTTATGTTGAATTAAAAAGTGAAAAAGATTTTATGTGGGTGAGATGTATAAACTCCTCAAAAGTTGCCTTGTATTTCCACTCAAGCGCTAGTGTTGTGTTCATTTTCTATGGCTAGTTTTGCTCTTCTAAAGAAGTTCCTTTTCAATGGTTATTACCGCCAGGTTCGCTAGCATCGTGTCAAATAATCACAACAAATGGGGTCCCAAAACATTGTTTGGCCCGGAGACCAAAAAAAACCTTAATTTGGCCCTGTCTCTGATGAACGTCAATAAATGACTTTTGCGCTTTTTTGTGACACAATCGACAGAATTGTTTGTAAACACTTTACGAAACACGGCGATCACATGCTTATCAGTAATATATTTTGAAGCGTGTGTTTGTGTGTTTGTTCATGGAACTCCTAAACGATAAAGCTAGAATAACCAAATTTGGTAAGATTCTTCCTTACATCCTAACTTAGTGAATGGTCAAGGTTTGGTCAACCAGGATTAATCAGTGCTGCCAATATAGGGATTAACATTTTTCCATAAGATAACACGTATGAATCCATTTCTTGACTTGCAAGGTATTCTTCCTTCAAGCATAAAAATATGTAAATATGGACCAATTTTTTTCGTTTTTGCTTTATTCGACGAATAAAACTCTATACTATCTTATTCCTGCGAAGTTTACATGTTACACCGTCGAAGGTTTCAGAAATACGATATTTGATTCGAAATTTTGTGGATTTCCCGTACTCTTGCCGGGCGTTGCCATGGCGGCCGTCATTATTACCTCCGATTCAATGAAGCTTACAAATAGACGAAAGTTTAGCGTTATTCGCTTCGCACTTTTGTTTAAGCAACGAAACGATCGATGTTTATAGATAGCAACGTAAATAGCTACTGATTATTATTCAGGAAGCGTTTATAACGATTGATGAAAGTAATTGAACCTTCTTTCGTCTATTGAATACTGGAATCTTACATTTTTTGTAAGTAAAATCATTATATTCTACATTATAATGTCTATTAACGTAAATAAGCTCCCATATCTGGTGTACATTTACCAGTCAGTGTTCAATCATGGACAACTGTACGTTGCTTTTTTACGGGTTTCTTGTTTACAAGACATAAATGTAAACATTTCATTGGCATAATTACACAAGAAATGAAGCTGGATTTGGCGAAAGTAATGTGATAGGGAATACAATTATCGTTATATTTGAATGCAATAGGCTCGGAAACGGATTGTTACAAGCAAATATGATTAATTGTTAAGAAAAGCTAATTGTAATTTAAAAAGTATCTATTATATAGGTATTTTAAAGAGTTTGTATGTTGTGCTGTAGTAGCTTCACTAAATCCGTTGAAATTCAACGGGAAATTCTACTAGTATGCATATATTTACATCATTCATTCTTGTAGATGTATGGTATTTTTCGTGTATCGGAAACCTATCCTCCTTTTTCCCACAAGAACTTGGTATTCACGGTTTTGCCATTCGCGGATGTCTCAGGGACTTATCCCCTGCGAATTGTAACGGTTTGCTGTATTTCTCTTACTATCGGTCATGAGAACAATTGCAAGGCCTTCCTGAATGTAATATCAATGCTACCAGAGAATTTTCGGCAAATGTGATAAGTTCATGACACTTTCTACAAATTATCGGTCAAAGAAGAGGAATGTATTCCTGGCGGCGTATAATAACTACATGTCCAAATAAATTTGTAGGAACTCTTTTTATTTGATGGGTACAAGGGAAAAATTTTGGTACTGGTCGGTTATCCCCCCGCAAAGGGTACTATCCTGTTTTGGCCCCGCAAGTATTTCTCATGGTAAACATTTATTGTTGAGAGGCTCATGGGATCGCTATGTAATATTTTTACCCTAAAGCTTGCTAACCCATGACTGATGGGCCTGTCGCGACATTTTCAAACCAGATCATCGGACAACGGGGAAGAATAGTTTGGTTCCAGCAGAGGCGAAGGGCGCGGTAGCACCCGGAGACGACTACCCATTAAAACAAAGCGAACCGAAGGCTCGTCAATATATCCTTTCAATGTAATATCCTCTTGACTGGTGCCCCGCAAATGGAACCAATGTAATTTGCGGGGGGATAACCGACCAGCACCAAAATTTTGTGGAAGTAGCATATTTTCCCAGATCTACATTAGTAAAAATTTGAATTTTCAGTCGTCTCGTTCAAAACTAGAAACGGGAAAATGGTGACGGCTGATTTCACCTTCAGAATAAAACGGCTCTTGTTCATACAGAATGACTGTTGACCTGATAAACAAGGGAGAGTGCTGCGTTGCATAGATTTTTCTCATTTCCGACCGGATGAATTAAAGAAGAGAATAAGCTACATGATCCTCAACGGAGTGGAAAATTGGCAGTTGTTCATTTGTATCCGATGTGTAAAGTGTTTTTATTTTTATGATATACTAGTATAAAAGCCCGTCAATATGACGGACTATCTTTAGTTAAAATTAAAATAGTTGCGTATATTCTTCCACGAAAGAGAATGAATTTATATTCAATATAATAATTTACGAATGTTGTTTACTTTGGTTGCTATGAAAACCATTTCTCTCTCCTTCCTTCTCTCTCCCTCTCCCGTATTAAATGCGGCAGAGACATGGGCCTATTAGCATTAACAAACATTAAAAATGTAGAATATAATGATTTTGCTTACAAAAAGGTAAGATTCCAGTATACAATAGACGAGAAAGCAGCATTCCGTTAAAATGGCATGATTTCCCCAAAATATGTGAATTAAACGTTTAACATGAGCGATTTCGAAAAGTAGGCGGAAAAAGATGAACAGAATAAGAAACCTTATAATTTTTTCTTTAAAATGGTTTAGATCCGAAGATCGTAAGTTAATTCTTTCTAATTTTAATCTCAAAACAAATGAAAGCCTGCAAGCCGAAAAGTCGATTTTTACGTTTTATTTTATGGGAAATGGAAATGTTTTCCTTGGAGTCGAATTCAGGACTTTTTTCGAGATTTTATTTCGTCATAACCTTGAAATATGTTAATCGAGCATTCCTGCCAAATTTAGAGTTTCTATTTCGATTCTTTTTCGAGTTATTTGCGTTAAACCATAATTCACCACCAGATGCGTGACCAACCAACAGACCAACGGACGGTCAGACGTGGGCTATTATTAGTATTAATTTGCAGAGATTTAGTTTGCTTCCTATCCATTCTTCATCCCGTATTCTTCCTTTATCCTGTTTCTATTCACGAGAGAGTACCCCAACTGCCAGAAAACTACTCAGTACTATACGTATGCCACTCATGCTTCGATTATGAACACCAATTGCATCGCTCGCAACAAATGTACGAGTAAATTCATCATTTATAAAATGAGAATCGTCAAAATATCAACCTTGAAGGACTGATGAACATGAACTAAAACATCATTTCTGCCTTTTTTCAAATAAGAACCTCTAAAACCAAATTTCATAGAAATAAGTCCAACGGAAACGAGTACGATACATAAAATCGCGTTAAATGATATGTCACTGGAATTTTTTGAGTGATGCATAATAAAGAGGTGCGACGGAGGTAAAATATTAACGACGGAGTCGTTGTATAAGGCCAATCATAAGGCGAAAAATGTAGGGAAGGAAAGAAACGATGAATTGGAGAGAGGGGGAAGACGAAGCTGAAAATAAAACAAGATATCCTTGCTAAAGCAAGATGTGAAAGCAATTTTCAGTGTTCTGATTTTGATGAAGGACAACACACACCGTTGGAATGTAGATCCACACTAGACCTTTCCATTCGTGAAAACTTCACTTCTCTAGCTTTAGTAGTTTGGCTATAATACCATCTCAGATTTTAGAATTTTCCTAATTTGAAGCCACATAATGGAAAATATAGAAACTACTTGGAAAATTGAATCAGTGGAAAATTAATAAATTGATAAGAGCTATCTAATCCGAAAATAATTTTCCAAATATCTCTTAAACAAAGAAATTGATTGTCCACAGTCAGATTGACAGAAGGAGTGATATACCTATACATAGTCCATATTTTTCAAAAGATAACTAAACGACGCATTAGTATATGAGAAAGTTCGTACAATGTATACGTATTGTACCGATTTTTACTTTCTCCATACGTAGTATGAGAAAGTATTGTGATTACGAAAAAATCGACTTCGAGATTTCAACGGAAATACACGTTTTGAGGTCCCTAGAACACGTTTAGACTATTTTCGGAATGATGGCTGTGTGTGTATGTGATTTTGGGCGCTCTAACTCAATAAGTACTTGCCATATCGTTACCAAACTTCATATGTAACACTTTAGCATGAGCACAAAGAACTTATTAGTTTTTGGACAATAATGGTTAACCGGAAGTCGAGGTTTATTCGAAACCCGATTCGGTTTTTGCGATATTTCTCCGTTAAAACATTATTGTATATACAATTCTATACAAAAGTTATAGAGAATGTAATTTCATACAACAAATAGGAAAAAATGGATTATTTATGATGAAGAAAAGAACTTTAAAACGCTATTTCCCTTACTTACAGGTATTAATTGCTTTCTAATACTCCACTGCACGAAACGCGCCCATTTGTGATACGTTGTACACTTTCCTAACTTGTTATAACGATAATCGTTTTTTCGGTTTCCGTCAAATATCTCCCTAAAAACGTCGTTATTTGTAATCTTCTTGAGGACCAAAGTTGTAGAGAATAATATTTCTTCCAAGTTTTGTTTGAAACAAATTTTCGTAGAACCATCCATTTCGGAGATATTTAACTTTTTCGTAATTTCCAGTATACACCGCCACCACCATGTAGCGGTGAATTCTGTAAACATGTTCAAAATATAATTTACGGCAATAAGGACGACTATTCTTTTACGATAGGAAATAATAATTTTGCCTTATAGTGCTATTCATAATATTTTAAATATCTATACCCCAAATATGGAGAAAGTCATGTGTTGGGCACATCAGATTTTTTCTCTTATTGTTAGTGCTAAAAGCGAATTTGATGGTGGCAGAGTAACATGGCCAAAAAGAGTTGAAGAACGAGTCTAGGAGAGATATGTGGAGAGGGAGGCGATAGTGCGAGTGTGAAAGTGAACCTAACCTAGATGAGAGACGACAGAAGTTGGAAGTTGACAGCGCCAAAAACTTCAGGGGAAATGAGGAGGAGAAGATTGACCAATTAACATGTTCCGAATGGTTTTTCTCATGAGAAAGAACTTTTCAATAAGTTACTGTATAATATTATTTTTCGAAATAGAGCGATTCACGCTCGCAGTTACCAAGTCGCGGTTTCTTCTCGAATGACATCGTATTTCATGAGACGGCAGTTGAGCATGCGCTGCATTTTAGGGGCTCAATGCAACGGAAAGAGGTTACGAACAATCACTTCTTTGCTGCAATTTTTTCTAGAATTTTTTTTGAAGAACCGGCAGTTAATGCACACGATCTTCTAACACTATGAACGAAAGATATGCTGATCGTTTTGCCCATGGCGTTAGATAACCTTTGATTAGATCCAGAGACGGCCCGAGGTACGTACAAGCCCGGCTACAGCCCGGGGCGCCAAAGTATTGGGAACGCTATCCCGATCGTCTATCTATATTTTACTTGCAAATAAATAAATATTGGATATCAATTTACGTCGCGGGACGGGCAAAAACCTAGGTAAATTCCTTTTACTTTTCGTTGCCGATTATTTTACGGAGCCAGAATAAATCAACAAGTTCTTTTAAAAATATTTGAAAAAAATTACACAAGGGGGCTCTGAAGTGGTTTCTTGACCGGGGCGCCAAAATACCGGCTGATGAACAGAAAAACACCTGTGTTATAGTCTTTCGCAATGACCAATATCGTTGACAAATTCTACAACAGGGATGTGCAACCTTTTTACGTAGTTGTGAATGCTTTCGCGGGCTGTATCATATTAGTTTTCAGTGTTCCGACGGGTCGGGAAATGGTTTATAGGGGAACTTATTCATGAGATTGGGTTATTAATAATGAAACTCAAGTTACCAATTAATTATGGCCAAAACTACGTCGGAAAGGTTTAAGGGTCTTAATTTTAATTAAAATTTAAAATTGCCTGTATTAAATGACACAACGCTTTGTCATCGAAGCTCCACGGACCTTAGGTTGCGCACTCACTCTTATAAAGGCTATTCACCGCGGCCTGTACGTGTGGGAAACTTTATTATTAGATAAGTTACCCGGCCTTCTTTCTTAACTCTTCCCTTCAGCGCAGATGTACCATTTCTTATTCCGCGCCCAGTTAGTGATCGACGCTTGATGCTTAGGTGAGGGGAAATAAAGTAAAATGCTGTTATATAAGAACACGAAATCCAAAGGTCGTCACCAGGACAGGATTTCTACCGTGGAGTGTCGGTGAGTAAGAAGAGACATGGAAAGATATGTGGGCAGAAGGTGAGGGAAGAAAGGGATATCGGGAGGGGAAGCGGCTAGAGGAGGGGCTTACGTAAGGAGACCTTTCTCCTTAAGGTAGAGTGGTGTGCAGACGGTCCAAACTGGTCCAAACGCTGAGGCAAGTGAAGAGGGTTAGCGGGCAAGCGGTCAAAATGTCTTCCAGTCTCTTAAACAATGGCTTATTTCTTTGTGGAAGGCGTTCTTCTTCTGCTCTGTCTTAGAATGTATTTTGACCAAGAAACTCTCACAATCTCAACCTAAGCTGATATCCGGAAAGATCGATTGATCCATCATCCCGCCTCTTGAGATTTGGCGGATGAAAGTCGCAACTTCCGATTCCATCACCAAGCTTATTTATTTATAGAGAACTACGTATCACCCGTCTGTATTAAACATATCCCGTTTTATGTAGCCTCGCGTCGATTGAAAAAATTACAAGAGCTAAATTCGAAGAAGCGTTTTTAGTGGAGTTTCATCAACGTTTCAACGCCTCTCTAGATTAATAGCAATACACCATAACCTAAATAATTTCCATGCAATTAAAATTTATATGGCAAAGAACGAATTCCTCCACAGCCGTAGTTACTACTGATTGTGAGAGGTTTTTTTCATATTAGCAATAGACCGTAGGATCTCTAAACTAATTTATTAATTACCATTTGGTAATGAGTGTTTTTTAATTTCACAGTTACAAGTTAGAAATTTTGTAATATTGTAAATTCTACTCACAAAGGAAACTTTCTGCAACTGCTACAACTTTTTAAAACTCATTCCACGGATATCCGCCTAAACCTGCATCGGTTCATCTTCTGTAACTTCTACGTTCAAAGCACCTCTCCGAAAGAAAAACTTTTAAAGAGTATTTTTTCCATACTTTATATAACACCGAATCCAAAAAAGTCCTTTATTTTACATGCGACAGCAAATTTATTTTCGGATGTGATTCCTGTTTCACTTTTCCGAATCTCAGTCCGCTTATTTCGCGGCCGACCGACTCTAAAACCGGACGCGCGCGCCAAATCCACTCGCATCGCCTGCTCGACCACTATTTTTTTAATTTTTTAACTTTGTTACGTCGAATCAATCTGAGAACCACCACCGCAAGATTGTCCCCAAATGACTTTCCGCGGCGATTCCCCTTACCACGTTACCCAGAGAAGTAAAAGACCGTAAAAATAGTCTCATTACACACGGTGGTGGCAGTTTTCCTATAGTATCAGACCATGGGAGAAACGCTCGATGAGTCTTCCGAAAAGAGACTTGATCGTCGAGATTTGCCATCGAATCGAATCTATATACCCCGTTACTTAAACTCGCTGCTACTACAACAAAATCCAAAAGGTCGCGTTGAGTGATCGGTCACCTTAACATTTTAAACATTTAGATAAGAAGTGAATTATAATTATCTTCTCTCAAACAAAATGTCCGAAAAATTCATTGCATGTTATGCAACTGTTACCAATAGGAAAATTTGGGTTGATACTTAAGCTGCGAATACTTGTTACTGAAATGCAGTCTTAGAATATTTATATTTTAGTGGATAACAATTCAAAGTTTTTCTTCTTTATTACCATAAATAACAACTTTTAGTATTTTTAAAAATTCCTAGGAAGAATATTACGCAAAATTGGTCTGTATTTATGATTTCGTGCTAATTATTTTAATAACATTTTTATCGAAAATAAAACAAATTAATGTTGAACGACGCAACCAAAAAATTACACTCATATTCTCCATTAAGCTAAACAACTAAACAAATAGTTACCGGTTACGACCGGCGCGCCGGTCGTAAATATAAATATTCTTTGTCTTCATCCAGCTTTAAATCCATACTCATCAGCAACATTTACATCCTTTTGCTTAACAACAGCATTTTTTCTCCTTCAATAATTATACCGGATTCCACTATAATGGGAGTTGTGTGTGACTTTATTTTTCTGTTTTTTTTTAGTTGAGTGATTTAGGTAGTTAAATGAAAGACATCAGGTGAAGTTCACCTGCAATAATAAATTGATATGACCTTGTTACTAGAGTGGAAATGAATACTTATAACGAATTATAATATCCGTGACAGCATTTACTAAAAAACGATATAAAGAAAAGCCTATCTAAGGTTGCTCGAGTCGTGATCTCGTTCACCAACAACGCAACTAGTATTATCTGTATGCAACACCTTTTCAAGGCATCTTTCAATAAACAATAAAAAATGCAGTTAATACGTCAGACGTTGTGATCAAATATATTATTATTATTTAACAGCATTACGTAGAGCCATACGGAGAATGGCTAAGCCTGGCTAATCGAAATTAGCTATTTTTACTATGGAGGCATAGACAATCTAACCTCCGAAATTTGAATGAAAAATATCCTGGATCTTACTTCAAGTATGTAAAAAATACCAAGAGGTCTAATATATCTTAGCATTTTCCAACTGAATTGCCGACAGCGTGTGTCTAATGAAGAATGTCCCTTCAGATACGAGAATCTTTGTCATCAATGATAGTGGCGAACATAGGAATCTTCGCTCCATTTGAACGTGTATAGTCAATCGCTTTGGCCAAGTGATCTTCTGTAAAAACAAATCTACCGCATTCTTGAAATATACCAATTTAATCCAACCGACCACGAAAATAGCAAACGGAATTCCAAACAGATGCATCTAGATGGCGCGAAAAATTCCCTCGGGGCGAAAAAATGAATCACGAATTACGACGTTGTTTTACAACAAAAAATTATAGGTTGACCCTCAAATTACGTAAAGACCAACAAGTGGATGTAGTCGTTTTCTGTCATATAAGAGGTTCTCAAGATTCGAACAACTTTTTCTTAAGTGAAAGGGTTTTAATTTCTATAAGGTCACTTTTTCAACTACGGAGATACTTGTGAATTTTTTTCTCGTATTTGAGCATCTTACATAAGCAATCAGAGTGACCACCAACTTTCTCAAGCCGATACGCGATGCCTTCGCGTGTCTTAACCTCTTCTTTTCCTTTCCATTTTTCTGTTTCATCTCGCAATGAAAACGATCCACTCATTGCCTCAAACCACCCTCTACTGCTTCCTTCACTGGGATTCGTCGTTTAACCCCTTAACTGCGAAATGCGTAATGATGCTTCGCACTATCTTATACAGGGTAGGGAGTAATGCGTTTCGGTGCAGAGTTATTTACCATTAAAATTGTAATACCCTTATAGAAAAGGCCATTTATTCACTTACACGGAATCACAATTTATTGTTGGGCAGATTTGAAGAATTACAAGGGACTGAGAGATAAACAAATAAGAAAAAGATCTACGAGCAGATATAAGGTATGGGCTAATGGAAATTAGTTGGACTGACAATGAGAGTAAAACGTAGGACGCGGTATTAAATCCAGTAGAGAATGGCAAAACTTAATTAGGCAGAAACAGAAAAACTGTCGAATTTTGAGAGATTACGAGCTGTTGGAGCATATTATGGACGGAAGGATGCTAAGAAAGAAACCACAAGTTAGGAAGACAACAGAGAATTTGGGTAGTTTAAAAAATTGGGACCTTAGAAGAAGATGAGGGCTTCGGATGCAGCAAATTTAAAAGTGAACAAAGAATCTATCCAAAGGTAGAATATGAATTTTAATCGTTTTCTAGATCGCTTAGATCTCTTCATCTCTACTTCTTTCTCGTTTGACACAATTCTCCATCTTCCTCATACATTCTTATCGCGAGAACGCTCAATTATCTCGCTTGGCTTTTTCTTCATCCTTCGCCTCCCCCTTAAACCCGCTTCTCCATTTTCTCAAATGATTTACTTGAATCTGATATCGACCATATTAAAAAATGTCCAAGTTATGATCGGCGGAAAGTATGTACTAAACTTTTCGCTATCTTTCCGTTCTCAAATGAATAAAAATGAAAATATCTATTCTATAATTGCATAGATTACGCATTTGTATGAATTATACTTTTAAAATAAATTTGCATTAAAATATTTTTTTAGTTAACACAGCTTTTATATTTTCAACTAACCAAAAAGGGTAAAATAAAAATAAAGTACTCATAAAATTAAGAGGGTTTTAAACAAAACGGAACAAAACCAAATATGCGTAATATACTTCAATCAGCAGAAAGCAAATGTCAATATAAAATTTGTTGGCGATATATTGAGTGGTGGTAGTTTTAATTCCAAAGAAATAAATGCGCAAGAAATATATTCAGCCATTTTTGTGCAATAGGCTGGCATCTCATAAGTCAGTACGTCTTCATAACAGCTTATGGGAAATATACTGTAAAATTTAGTGATTTCATCATGAATAGAAGCAGTTACCCTGATGAAAAATATTCTACATCTATTTTGCGGTACCGATATTTTTTCATGCTCGTGGGAATTATTTCTTTGTCGGTTGCCTCCTAGCTCAGGGGCCTATCGAACGTTAGAGTTTCTCGAGAGTTTGATGGGGTTCCGTGAGAGACTGAGACTGATTACCATTTACTTTACATACTGGGAACATCACGAGTACATTTTTACCAATTGTTGCGAGTTTATTTTGCATTCCTATCTCTTAAACTCTGAGCTCCACTTTCAGGAAATGTTGGATCCAATTAAAATAAGATAAGAGCTCAATCGCAAATTGATTTTCTGCAGGCCTTGGTAGAGGGATGGTTAGCGTGTCTATGTAGCTCCCAATGCTAGGATCGCAGGTTCGAATACTGTCGAGGGCATGGTACTGTGTGTTCGTCCTTGTTATAGTTGTTACGCTCATTGTAAAGGCCGTAAAATGCTAGTGAAGATTAAATAAAATAAATATAAATAAATAAATAGAGTAATATATTATAACATAGATAGAAGTACATTGAAAGCAATACGTGGATGTGTTTCGTGAAGTGATTTTGGCGCGGTAGGTTTTTGATGATTAACCGAGTTTTCCAGTCAACTAATGCATCAGATATATTTAGTTTTATTTCACAGCATTTCAAATATAAAGGAATATCTATAATTATAGAAATTTCTATTACTCAAAAAAAGATATTTTCCCCGTTAATACGCATTTCAAATTCTAAAACCTGATCCATTTTTGTCTTCCGTTATTGTCCGATGGGCAACCGCATTTCTTCGCATGTACGTGCATGTGGTAATGTATTCCCATAAACGATTTCCGAACCAATTCTCAAACTCCTTCAGACTTACTACCACAATTGGTCTTGTCGGTACTCGTGGATTTTAATGACTGCAGACACCGCAGTGGTAAAAAAGTGGATGAATTAAGTGACGTGGATTTTGCGACACTCGATTCACAACTGAATGAAACTTATTCATTTATTGGGTTGCTCATCATACATGGTTACTGAGATTGATACTTACGTATTATCTCCAGGACCTTACTTTGGTATTATCTTACTTAGGTATTATCCCCATGCCATAAAAATATTAACATAATAACAACGTATTGTTGGATTTAAAATATTTTATTTTCAATACAACATTAACAGAAACTGATTGGCCGGTCTCGACATTTACAAACCTAATCACCGGACAACGGGGAGGGATACTTTGGTTCCGGGCGAGGTGAAGGGCGCGGTAGCGCCCGGAGACGACTACCCATTAAAACAAAGCGAGCCGAAGGCTCGCCAATATCCTCTCCATTTTTTTTAGATGATATAACATTGAAAGGATATATTAGTACCAGGTCCTGCGAAGGTCCTGGAGATAATACGTAAGTACCCTGAGATTTTTCCCCAATCCAACTTTTTGCCGTCATATGGCGTGTGTGATTAAAACGCGCAGTAGTAATAACAAGTTAGGAAAGTGTACAACGTATCACAAATGGGCGCGTTTCGTGCCATGGAATGTAAGAAAGAAATCATATACCTGTAAGGGAAATAGCGTTTTAAAGTTCTTTTCTTCATCATAAATAATCCATTTTCTTCCTATTTAAAAATAGTGCATGCATACGTAAGGAAATTAAACTTTTGTGTGTGAGAATGTTTATGTTAGCAACAGTGAAGAAGTAACCATGCAAGAAATTTGTTCAACTCGGTTTAAGACGTTTTTGTTTGATTTTCTCGATAACGGCTACTCCTACGATAAAAATATATAGGAAAGGAAATACTCTTCTTTACCAGTTCTACAACTTTTATTTGAAAAATATTTTGATATGAGCAATACTTTACTAGATATGACGAAAATTTCATTTTTTGTCACCATTAAAGTGGTACCCCTGATTGGTGTACGTGATTCATTTTTGCGATTTTCATATTATATTTTATTGTAAGTCCTTAATATCAAATTTCATGAAAATCCGTTCGGTAGAAGCCGAGAACGAACATGCGGACGGACGGACGGACCGACCGACGATAATAGGCGCTCACGCTGTAAGCGAAAAGTGCCTAAAAAATCCATGTACGTGCGTATAAGTATGGATTTCAGTTTTTACGTCACTGATATTTCATCGAAAATATTGCGTTTTAGGGAGATATGGAATGCTCTGAAACATTTCCGTCATTTGCTTTACAATTTCGGATGAATTGGGACAGGAAAGTGAGGATAGAAGTGAAAAAAGGGTAAGGTCAAAGTGGAAATAAACAATCGCTTCCGTAAAAATTTATATTCGAGACGCAAAGGCCGAGCAACTGCAGAGGGCTAGTTAGTTTTGGATAACTGGTTTTTCCGGCATGGTTTGATGTAACAGAGCAATTAAGTGATGAAAAGGTGGACTTTTATGACATGTGCGATAGAAAAACAAGCCACTTCAATCGTGAATCGTAATGACACTCTTAGAAATATATCCGTAATGAAGAATAATAATTTTATTTACTTCAACAGCATTCATTGAACTACTAGCGATCTTGTATTTTTTTGGTGAAAAAGTTTCTAAATTTAGACCACATTCAACATTAAAATGAAAGCAGTTATTTGAAAGTTTTAAAATTATAATTAGTATAACATTGGTATTCAATCTGTTTGGATGATATTCAGCTTTAAATATTTTTAATAATCGCCTACTCCTTGTTACATTTTAGTGCCATTAATATAAAAGGATCAAATGAATAATACTTTAGTAAAAATAAATAAATCATGTTTGTAAAGATAAATGACAAGAAATTGACTTTTTTGTCGATAATTCCACAAACATCACAATGACCGGCTGCTACCTATAAATGTTTATGTTACTGTTATACAACCTGATTTGAAGGAATACACAAAAATGTTAAGATAATATTTTTAAGCAAACATTTTCGTCATTAAAACTTTTGCTAACAACTGCTGTACTCTGCATTTATCACTCTGTTAAATTATGCGTCGTTTCCTAATATTTTGGCCGTTGCGAACATTGTTGAGATAAAGAGAAGGTAATTTTAACAATTTTAAAGGTATTATTCCAGGAAGAATAGCATGGAAAGCATCACATAGAGCCTTAATTATAAAATTTGGGCGCTTCATCGTGAGAATGCAATAAAGATTGGCCGTTTCCCTGGATTGTCACAGAATCAGTTTTAACCTATACTTAACCAAAGTTAAATGTTAAAACGTATCGTCAGTTTTTAATTCAACATAGCCAAAAGAACCAATGGAACGTCTGAATGTTTTAGGACCGATACTATCTCGAATGTATTACATGAATAATCCATACAAATAAATTTAAACTTGTTCGTTGGATAATTCTGGATCTTTCAGCTAACTGTGTAGTCTGCATAGACCATGTGTTTTTTTACTGTTTCCTCTCTTCCCCTTACCATTTATCCAGATATTTATTATATTTTAATGACTTTGGAATCGTATATCAGTCATTCAATTCAATATCTCTATATCAGAAGATTTCAGCACCATCCCACCTTCTTCTCTCCATTTTGCTATAAATATCTCAATCTTCTAAGCTATACAAAATTTAAAAAAATCAATGTAGAGAAGAATTCTGGCATTGGTCGTGAATCGAATCTTGCCAAGCGGATGCATCCTTCTTAAAATTTTTTCTTCCACGAATTCCGTCAACAGTCCACTGCCGTGGTATTGGGGTGGTTAGCGTGACTAGCTCTCGTGAGTTCGAATCCTTTCGAGGGCATGTCATATGTGCTTGTCATAAATCTATTAGATACAACACATGTAACTGTGGAAACTTATTAGCGTAGAAGAAATTACTACTTGACTTTCTATCTTTGCCTAGTTACGCTAACCGAACTTCTTTCTTATCCTATTAGATTTAATACCTCCTTATTCATTTTATTATCATTCCAGATAACTTTCTCTAGTCTGCGCTAAACTGACAAACGAAAACATTCAAATTTACTCGCATCTTCTTTACTCAGATACATGTTTTGCTACCATGTTTCACGTCAATGTTTTCGTTCACCTTCTTAGAACAACTTCACTGAAAACTTCCTGCCATAAATTTTCCTTTTTCTTCGTCGTTTTTCCTATTTTATTCATTTTCTTCGGCAGTGTCACGATCTTTAATCAGGATATAACCTGCATACATAAATGTTCCAGCTGTTCTATCCCTTCCCCATTCATCTCCATTCTCTCTCCGTGCATCGCCACTCTAACCTTCCCTCTACGAGTCTTCGATTCTTTTTCTCTCCTTAAAGAGGGGAGTTTCCCTCTCGGCGACGAAACTCGACTCATCAGTGCGGCTTTTGTGGCTGCTGCTCTCCCTCGCGGCCAACTCGTCGTCGTCCGCAAAAGGCACGCGTACTCGTGACGGTTTATGTCGAAAAAATTAATAGAAGTTATATCAGGTTTCCCGACTGGACATGACTCGGCAAAACCAGAAATGAAGGAGAAAAAATTGATCCGGGGAAATTCGTATATACGTTTTTTTTACTACCTCTTACAACTTCATCGAAAATGGGTAATAAAGATCTGCAGCCGTTAAAGCAGTGGAATGGTATCTGGCAAACGAAAGTTCTATTTAATGATCATTGGGAAATATTTTGCTGTTGCCCCAGCGTTTAACATTAAGGTCATATCATGTAATCGAATATTACGGTAACCTAGTTTCCGTTTTAAGTCGAATGTGCGGAAATCGGTCATGAAAGAGGATCAATTTTTTCTACGAGACAACGCAAGTCATTCTGCATCTTGACGCTTGCTTTAGCTAATGTTTCTATTTGAAATTGTTACCATAATTGTTAAGTTTAAAGTATTTTCCGACTGTGATAAACTCAGTTTAAAGGAAGGTACTAAAATTTTAATGCACATAAGAAAGTTCTGTCGATCAGCGAAATATTAAATTCTACACCAGCGAGATTTTATACATAACATTCGCCAGATTATATTTCGTAACAATTAATAATAAGGTTTGGAGAACCCGATATAAAACCCCAATGAAAATTAAAGCTTTCACATTAAAATGCTCAATCTTTCATATGAATTGTATCTGTTAAATTATCCATAGCTACGTAACTCGCGCAGAGAGAGAGGATATGACCGGTAGACACCGCACACGGAAATATACTTCGACAACACGTTTCGGTTGTACTCATTTGCGACGGAGCCGCGTCTGCCGAAGGAGATGTCCGAAGCGCTGTTACGCTTCCCACTTCAGGAAACCTCCGTGATGCATGCTTTAGAACACATACGAAAATATTCGCTACTATCTCAAAAAATATTTTAGAAATGTTGCTGTTATCAGTAATCTACTCTCCTTTAATCGGAGATATAAAAGGAAACCAGTGAAAATCATCGATGTTTCTAAAATATCAGGAAAAAAACAGGTGTTATCTCTCAAAGTCTGATACTATCTATACTAATCAATTATATTTAGCATGTCGTTTTCGAGTTCGGAACTATAATTGCGATCGACTGAAGGAATTCGAAGTTACCGCTCAGCGTGTAATTTTGAACCGTCTACTTCGGTCGTATAATAAACCAAGGCATTGCTCTTCAGTAGCACCTCTATTCCATCGATGTCTCGCTTCGCTCTGAAACTTTGAACCAGTTCCTTCTGGTCTTCTACCAGGCCAACTGAACTTACAGCGTGTCAAAAACATTTTATACTGTAAGAGCGGATGTCTTCACCTAAATCACCACGGAGTCGTTTTCTTATTTTGTGGATTCTTTGGATTCCAGGAGAATCCGGTTCTTTAATGCATTTCATCCCAGTATAGCTTTGCACACAAAGATGGCATTTACCAACAGTAATCGTTCAGTTCGTTATCTTAGATGAGATTTTCTCAACCGGCAATCGCTGGACAGAAAGAAATGGCGAGGCAACACGAAAATCTAGAATGTTTATGAGATAGCGAATTTTTGGTAGAACAATAACCATTTGAGGAAATCTGGAAACGCTGCGGATTAAGTTAGCCGTTACTAACCGGTCCCTCTTATGACTATCATCGCCACCAAAAGATACGTTACATAACGATCTGCCTGGCGTGCTTTAAAATATTTTTTGAGCATATGAATTTTATCTCTATCAACTCATTTGAATTAATATTAATAGACTAAGACAGTAAATCTATCACACTTAAAGGCAATCAAAATTACGAACAAAAGCTATCAATAATTTAGCGTTTAAAACTTAATTTTATACTTAACGCAGAGTTCTATCAATACAAAAAATAATTTTCTGCTTAAGAATATAAGTAGCATATTTGTCTTCTTTGGCTTGTTAATTGGACTTCTATTACGAGACGAATATGCATGGCGGTCTAAACGTTTTTTTTTTTCCAAATTATAACCCTTGGCCCGACGGGGGCCGCAAAAAGTTCACTAAGGGCCTCAGAGAAGAGTAGATCCAAGATATTTTGACGCAAAATTTAGACTAAATTGTTTCCAAGATAATGAAAATCAACTAATGAGGTTTAAAGGTCATTAAATTATACCGTTACATTTTAAATACATCCTTAGAAATTCTTACTCAACAATATCTTATAAGGTATAATTTTGATGAGCCAAATAACATATTTCCTATTATTATTAAGCCGTAGAGAAAAAAGTTTGAAAACCCCTGGTCTAAACCGTTGGAATAACCTTCAAATGCTACGGACACTTCATAGACCCTCAAATGAAAAAAACAGGCCGCTTGCTAAAAGAACCATTAGCATTGAAACAGCGACTGGGAATTCTTTACGAGCATCGTTATGAATAGAAAAACCTAAGGACACAAGGAACACGAAGGAAATAAAGCTCCCATTCGAGTTACGTAACGCACTCCGCCAGCGCTACCTATTAGTGATGTGGGTTGCTTAACTACAAGGAGCCGAACTTTCCGAGAAATTGGGTGAGAAATTGCTGTGCTTCGGAGGACATCTTTTTTCACGACGGAATGTTAAACTGTTAAATAAATAGAAGCATTGAACAGATAGAATTACTTATCATACTAGTGGTAACACTAAGACTCGCAAATTTAACTA
This sequence comes from Uropetala carovei, assembly GCA_036926305.1. Classification (NCBI taxonomy): domain Eukaryota; kingdom Metazoa; phylum Arthropoda; class Insecta; order Odonata; family Petaluridae; genus Uropetala; species Uropetala carovei. The sequence goes on along the minus strand of JAXCHB010000172.1, from coordinate 1,756,957 downwards.
TTTTCTGCAACTACAGTTTCCTTCGTAAAATCTGAATAACTCGCGACTTTATTCTTTGACCAGAATGGCCTGTCTTTAAATGACGTTTTCGCTTAAGAAAACTTCAATACAATCAGTCTATCTTACCGACTTTGCAGAGGCCCGCGACTTGTGATTAAAATAATTGCTTCATTATAAAGACCGCTAATTTCTCCAAGCTTGTTCCATCGTTGCGATCGGTTTATCACGTAACCCTACGCTTCCCGATTGTAAGACAGGCAACGCGCGTGTGCGGACGACGCCCTGCTTCACTGGCGGCTGTCATGGACCGGATTCTTCTTCCTCCCTCTCTCTATCTCTCTTCCTCTTCCTCCGACTGCAGATCGCTAAGCGATGGAAGTAAGCTGACTGTGGTGGGAGCGACCGTTAAGAAGAGAGACTTGGGATAAGAAAGGAATAGCGTGAGAGGATTCGCGCGGTGGAGAGCGACTTCGTACTCCCTAAAGGAAAGCGAAAGCTTTAACCTAGCGATTACGTCTCTCTTCCCTACCACTAACCCGTCAAAGTCGGTCGCGATATCGGTCGCATAGGAGCGCTCGAGTGCGCTTCTATTTCCATCCATTTCGACCGATGTGCCAGTGGTGGATTCTTTATTGATTTTCCGCTTGCAATTTCAAAAGGCTTCTTCCCCACCGTATATAAAAATTTATTCCGGGCGGTTTAATAAAGTAGCAATCCGTGCTCACTGTTGGTGATAATCGAAAGTGGTTCCGTCTTCGGTGGAATTTCCCCCCTTGACTCAATCGGAAAGGCTTTTTCGAAATCGCGAGTCAATTACCAAGTTAATCGCGAGTGAAATCCTAATTTTCGAGGTCCACATCATAAGCTTTGAAAGTGGTTAAAGGTATAGCACTAAATCAGCAGGAGTTGCATCGGTTAAATTATGTTGCGAAAGTTTTGATTTAAAAATTATGGGTACGGATCTGGTACTGGTGCCTAATAAGGCACAAAGCAAAAAATTTCAAAATTAGAATTAATTCTTACATGGCATCGGGTTTGAACTGAGGTCGAGGAAAAAAGTCGCCCAACTATTTTTTTCTAACGTTACTGTTAATGTTTTTACGATGGCAGATCGCGCAGTGACTTTTACCTATTCCTTTGCCTCCAAGCGTTTTCGTTCACCTCTTTTGCGAATAAGCATTTTTGTAAGTATAATATTTCACCTAAGCTTCCACCGAATGTAAGACCGTAATAGTGTTAAAGAGTTGAAATGTTTAAGATTCACTAATTTGGCCGCAATATTTGTGTAATTCCGCTGCCTTTACCAATATCTTTTTGACATTTCTCCAACAAAATATTTTCAAGTAAGAAACTGAAAGTGCTATCAAAATATAAACAGTAAAAATTTTCCCATATAGTCCACTGCCTTTTCAGAAATGGGAATATTCAATGGGAGAGACGAAAACCAGAAGCCACGTATGAATCGGTATTGTTTTTCGCAGGACTTGCAAAGCTCTAAGTTGCTGCTCCATTGCCCCTACGCAAATGACCGCAGTCTTACGATTGTTGACAAACGAGCATCGGAATCGCTGCCGGGCGTGGCACCTTTGCGGGACACGTCGGCGACGATATCAGGTTCGATTACGTTACCTATTAGATAATGCCTCAAGAACAAAGTGGATTATTTCGCCATTTCGGTGAGAAAAGAGAATAAACCACAGATGGATGTAAACTTGACCAGAATATGATGTAGAGAGGCAAATGTCACATTGCGTGATTGTTAAGATGCAGAAGCAGGGGGGTAAAACTCAGGCAGAAAATTGGAACACGACCGCCATTCTAGAAATAAAACCGCAGGTGCTCGAATGTTGGTGCATTAATTATATATAAAATCATAATAACATACATATATTTTAAGTAATGTCAGTGAATTTTTATGACCAGCGTAAAATGTTTATGCTAGCATAAAATTCCACAGACATATACATGATCTGAACGTATAACCGAATCTCAAGTATATAAACATTTTAATGAACTTCGTACCGGCCAAATGAGGCTGATCCGATAAATTTATTAAGTTTGATGCACAAAGGAAGAAAAAAGACTCTCAATTGGTATTCAGTAAAAACAGCTTCGGAAGGGATGATATACAGTGGTGGTGCTTTTCGCATGAGGAAATTAATTCCGGCATTTACGCCTCCCTTCAGTACGAATATTTGTGTGTGCAAGAATTGATCCCTTAGGTTGGGGGTTGTGTAATGTTCCCCTTGTACTTAAAAATTCGTTGTATTTAGAAGTAAGCAATTGGACCAACAGCCTAATTCGTGAAGTGGAGATGATGATCACCAAACATCTTACATAAAGTCATTCGTATTATTGCTGAGTAAACTGAATGGGGAAAAAATGAATGTTCACTTGGAATCTTTCAATGCTAATTTCTGTTAACTTTGTTCCGATCTCACCAAGATAAACTATTCCGCGATCCTCCGCCACCTATTAAACCCACTTCTGAGCATGGAATTCTCAAGGGGAACTTAATCGCCCTGCTCTCATAAGTATATGCTTGTATAACACAAACCGTCACTCGCCTCACCATCTCTCCTGCCCTTTCCACCTGTTCTTCCCAAAGCATTTGACCTTCCACCCTATTTTGCCTCCGAAAGATCCTCGCTTGTTCCTATAGGATATTCTTTTTCTCCACCACTCCTCCGCCAACTATTTCAAAGCGATCCATCAATTTACCTCTTAAAGGCCGTAGCGGTCAATTTTATGGGAAGAAGCTTTTAAGTTTTAAATTCAACTTATATAGTTACAAATAATTTCACTGGACATAAACGAAACTGATGTGGCCGTAACTTTGTGGATTAGCATATTGAAAGCTGAAAGAAAGAATTGTAAAAACTAATTTATTAAATTACCTCGTACAAATTCCACTACAAAATGAAAGACACTACCATGATTTTGACTCGCAACAATAATGTCTCAGTCCATTTAGTGTTAACTTTAACGCCGAATGTTATCCCTGTTCAAATTTTCGCCTCTCTCATTTCCTTTCTTTCTCGTTCTTCCTCGTTCATTTTCGTGCTACTGCTCCTGAAATTATCGTTACCCTAACATAGTTGTGCGTAAACCTACATGTTAGTCGCTAAATATTTTGCGAGGCGTCGTAACGTAATTGCTTTAAATCAGTTAAAACATTCTGAACGTGTTCATCTAAGAGGTTTTAACAGCAATAAAACCGGCAAAGAGGCGCTCGCCAAAAATCTTGAATGTAACTTGTGAAAAATTCCGACAGCTTCTAACAGGAAACAGGACCTCTTCTGCACTATCGATAACTTTGTCAGAAAAAGGATGTCGATCGCACTCGCACCAAGTCACAAAAAATAAACGACAACATCACACGCCAACTCGATTAATTGGGGTGCACTCTATTCAGCTCGAAAGGTCAAATAACGTTGCGTAATCATGTGTCACACATTGTGCCGTGTATGTTACGTAAAGGAAATATGTTTCTGAACCCAGTTTACAATCTTGACTTTAAAATACATTATTCCTCGGCGTGAAAGTCGAGAATTACGTCAATCCCTTTCCTGCGCCGCTCAATCATCTTCCATTAGGACATCGCGTGTTGGTAACGAGGCAATACATTTTTCCTCTTCGGCTAAAATTAAACGTATAGAAGAAAGGCATAAAAATTGAATTTGTTCACTTTTTTAAACTTTCTTTTTAAAAAACTACTTGCGATTTGCACGTATGCCTCCTTGTTTTGATATGATCAAGCCAAAATGTTGACAGGAAATAGTCATTTTGTTAAAACAAAATTTATTAGGCGATATGCGAGCATATATATATATATCTTCAATCATCAGTGGAATATCACTTCGGGATGTTCTACTCCCGAACAATGCCGCGAAAGCCTCCAAGAGAAACATCTTCAATCATCTTTACTGATTTAAAATAGGTAATTGCCCAAATTTTGAAAAAAAATCTGAAAGTTTCGGACCTACCCAGCAGAAACAACCAATTTGAAGAGACCTTGAGCAGTACCAACAGAATTATGAGGGCGTTCTTACAAACCAAAACTACAAGAAACTTAGCCCGCTCATTGCGACAGACATATTTCTTCGAGAAAGAACGATTTGAATGCCTGTTTACAGGAAGTAATCGAGGACCACTCTCATAAAAGGCTACTGTTGTGCAAATAAAGAATATTTTAAACTTAAAAAAATATTTTAAAAGAACTTCAACTTTATAAATTTCAAATATGCGAATGAATTGTGACACCTGGATTCCATGCAATGAGAAATTTATCTACCGCTAGCTTTCCTATAGAATTCATTTGAAGGCCCTCTAATAAAAGCACTTCTAGCTAAATAAAGTCGACACTCCACAATTTTTATCGTGTAGCCTGTGTTGTCATGCGATTAACTGAAGCAACATTCGATCTTTTTAATCGCATTCGAAACTGAAAAATGTTCTTTTTCTAGGCCTGGCCACGCAGGAGTAGTGTTAGACGTCGCAATGGAAATGGAGGATCCCTTCTTCGTGCCGGACGGAGTAGGCCTGCCTCCGGACAGGCTCCCTCTGTTGATACGGCAAGCAGATGACCCCACGGATTCCCGTTCCTCCTCTCCCTCTTCTGTGTCTTCGCCCGCCGCTCCGCTCACTCTCGCGTGGAAGGACATATCTGTCTGGGTGAAAAGGAAGCGGAAGGAGCCGAACTCGCGGTGGTTGGGAAACAGACACGAGAACGTTAAGATCCTGAGCAACGGTAAGAGAGGGGCAGTGGGAAAGGCTACGACGGAGGCGTTATTACGAATCCGTCATTCAATGTGTAAGCGCGTTAGAGGTTTAGCGGCGTTGGTATATGTTTGCGACGAAAAAGGTTAGATGGTGATTTCAACGATTTGCACAAATACTCTATTATGAAAACGCTATTCGTGTAATTTAATGGAAGTAATTCCTAATTTTACATAAAATATTTTCGGATGAAGTTTAAACCCTAAAATAACTTGGAATCATAGTTGCCAAAATAAATTTTAAAATGTCGCTAAATCCACCTTAAAAAGTCGCTAAACTCAAAGAAAATGTCGCTAAAAAGTCGTTAAAAATAAAATAGTGCATGAATACCTCAAATAATTCTTATTAATCTAATTAGTATACTTATTATCTATTTTATAAATGAATATCAATTAAGATAAAATATAATTATTAGTATTAAGTAACGGAGAATTTTTGCATGCCTTTTATTAATTAAAAGTAGAATAGATATTAACATTTATAGGTCAAGCTTATTTTATAAGTAGAAATATAAAATACCGTAAATAGCCGCGTATAAGATGCAGGGAGGTTTACCGCCTCATATTTAATGAGTTTTTATATATCCACGCACAGGAGGGGGCCGAATAATTTTGACGCCCCGGGCGAAATAGCACTATAGCGTCCCCCTCCGTAAATGTTTGTTGAGATAATTACGAAGTAAATGTTAATTTATTCATCGCTATGTAAAGATTATAGATAAATGAAAAAAGAATGAATGTCATAAAGAATGCAGTCTGTTCGGCGATATAAATCGGTATCCAATATTTATTCACTTGCAAGTAAAGCATAGATAGATGGTCAAAATAGCGCCCCCAGGATTTTGGCGCCCCGGGCAGCCGTCCTGTTCGCCGGTGCCTTGGGCCGGCCCTGCCCGCGCATGGCAAGCATTCGTTTTTTGGTATCAGTCATTTATCATTTAACGGCGAAAATGTTGCGTTACCTTGTCAATATCATTGCGATATGATAAATCAATCTATAAAAACTTACATTCGTCCTCATTTTTAATAAGGGGAATAAAACTTTTGGATTTTCGGAACAAAGTAAGCTTCATTTAAGAGGCGGACGTCCAATAATCATCAAAATCTCCATCGACTTAGTATTTAAGGTGTTAATACTATTAGATGTCTAATTTCTACATCGAGAAGAATACCTTCTTTAATTTTTAATAGAAATCATTTTTTCTTTAATTTAACTGCGTTTTATGATGAATTCGTCAACGTAAATTATAATGAGATCTTTCAATATTAGTTTAAAATGTCTTTCAAATTTCATAACTGGGGAAGTAACTGTAGAAATATTTGAAGGTTTATTAAAACTTGTATAGGTTTTAATAAAGCTATCATAAAATTAGTTTGTTTGGTTTATGTTGTATATTGCATGTATTTCTGCTTACATAAAGCAATATTTAAATTTGTCGCTAGATTAGTAGAAAATCGCAAAGTTAGTCACATGTCGCTAAACACTAAAAAATGTCGCTAAAGGAAGTAAAATGTCGCTAAATTGGCAACTATGCTTGGAATTACTATCGCTTGTATTAAATTACTGAATCTCTGAGTAATTTGCGATGTAAACTTTCATATGGCCATCGCAACTTATAATGCAGTTCGTACGTGTCGAAATTTGTCCATCCCTAACGGTAATACTAAATAATACATTTATACTCCACTGAATTACAGTAAAACTCGTTTATAACGATCACGCCTAAAACGAAATCTCGGCTATAACGAAGAAATGTCTCGGTCCCTTGAACTTCTCCATTGGTTAAATTTCTCGGATGTAACGAACACGCATTTTACGAATTCTCGGCTGTAACGAACAAATGTTTGGTCCCGTGGCAAAAAAGTGCCCCATATATAAAGAATTTTGGCGAGCAGAGCCGTAAGTAATGAATAGTATCTGCCCGTTACCGCGCGCTTGTTGGTAGAGGTCCCCTTCCTCCATCTACCCCTTCCATACGAATTTCCACGCTCCCTTTGTTTTGAAATTGATATTCAAAATGTGAAATTTTTATGTAAATTAATGACCATAATAATAATATTAATTGACCATTTAAAAAATCGTATGTAATAGCAGTCGAACATTTTACATGCCGCGAAGTTGATAAGCATCTCTTTGCATATGTAAGTACGGCATTGAAGTCGACTCACTGCAAATACAGTAAAAGCTGTTATCCGGCTCTCTTGGAGACTGGAAAGCCGATTAGGAGAAATATCCGGTTAGGGGAGCGATTTTAGATTTTGACATCGCAAATTTAGCAATAACCAAACAAAATTGGGCTTAGGTTCACTATCGTACTCCCCAAACATAACTATACATGGGGTTTGCATTTTCCATTTTAATTCTCCCACACCTAGTTAGATATAGACACTATTTACCCATTCTTATTTAATACGTTGCTACGCTTACATGCAAAAAAAAGACTATTAATAGAAAAGTTTAGGGCGTCCGGGAAGTTTGGGAAATACGGCAGTGAACCTGTTCCCAAAATTGAATTTATTGGATTATATCTTTCTTATTTATCTTTGTTTACTCTCGTAGAAAAGGACGAAATTATTTAATTCTTCTGAACATTTCTGTGAAAACCTGTCATATAATATTTTATCCAGTTCCTCAATTTTTGGCTTACGAAGTGTATGATGTTTATTAATTGATTTACTCGTCTCAGAAGATGACACAAATTTCATTAATTTAGCCTTGTGAGACTTGATATCGTAGAGCGTGGAAGATCCGATGTTGAATTCTTTTGCTATGGCTGCTCTATTTTCTCCTTTTTGAATTCGTTCGATCAGCTCCAGCTTTTGTGTTAGCGTTAAACCAACCTTTTCTCTCCTGTTCCTTGCTTTTAGGTATTTATTTTGATGCCATATTCAATGGATGGGTAATTTTTTAAATAATAAAAAGCGATAAAACTGTAAATTGTAGAAGTACACCAAAACATCTAGACAATGCAAATGGCTTCCGTAACCAAAAACGCCATGCTTACTCGGCAGTCACAGAAGTATACGGAGTAAATACGTAATATATACATCTTTTAAAGTGGAAGTTGTGGTATTACACATATACTATTCACATAAAAATTCATAAAAAAGAAAAAGAAATACAAAATGAATTGCATTTGTGTAATTGCCGGTATCTAAGGGTGGCCGGTTCTAAATAGGGGATAGCACAGCTTTTACTGTACGTGTCTATGTGTTATATGGGATGTATAGGCCAAAAACCATGTTTCTCGTATATAACGTAGTCACGCTTATAACGAAGCAATGAGTCGGTCCCCTCAAATACGTATTAAACGAGTTTTACTGTATATAAAATGAAGAAAAGATTGGGTTAGCACTATTTCATTGCAATAAATAAAGTGGTGTTCTTCAAAGTGATTTTTGTTTCTTTTCGTTTTAGAAAATGGAACAAAGTTACGGCAAACCAAATACATTTTGTTTATAATATAAAATAAAAATAGCCTGGTGAGAAAAACTTTTTTAAGAAGTCATAGTTTACTCCCGTATCAAAATGTCTTCTACAATTCGAACTAATTGATATCAATCCGTCCTAAATGATGAGGTTTCACTGATTCACAGTATTACCGTAAACCTAAAATTACTCTAAAACCATAGAGCTCTCACCTGTTTAAAATCCATCCTCTGCCAACAAAGCTTCCGGTTCGGATCAAAGTGAACTCTCTTGCATTCATAGTTACGCCATTAAAAAAACGGAAACTGAAAAAAATATTTGAAAAGACATTTCAGTTTTTAAAAAAATTTTAATAAATTAATTGCATGAACATATAGCGACCACAATGTAATTACCTTTCTTCTCATATGCGTTGCTGTTCAATTTCTTAGCAACGAACTCCAGTTCAAGGTGTATCAGGAGAAAAACTTTTTTATGAGAAAGATTAATAGCATGCAGATGTTAGTTAGTAAATTGTTATAACTTGATTACCTTAAGATAACTACTGATAACCAAATCAGAATACGCGCTTAAGTCTCCTCAACTAATGATACCTAACGTGAAAACAACTCGCGCCTAGAAAACGCAGAATACGACGGAAGCCGAAGTGAACAGCTGTTCTGTTTCGTCGGCCGTACACTAATGCTATACATACTTTGTTAGTTAGGTGTTAGTTAAACGTTAGTTGAGCCAAAAGTCTCCTTTAGCTTTCGCTGAGGCCGGAGCATCGTCCGTCGTCCATCGTTGGGAGAGCCATCTGCGGAGATTAATCACTGACCATAGGGAATATTTACTCCATCGGCGAATCCTGTAAACGCTCAGAATTCCTCGTAGCAGCATCATCTCTTGTATCCACAACTTGTCATTTCGCCACTAATCACATCACTAAATATCCCTTCACCACTTTCCACTAGAGGAAACAATCGAGTTTTGCGATACACTTCGTAAGTTCTCTAAATATTTTTCACTATCTCTCACTTTGCGAGTCGTGATTACAGGCTAGGCCGGATTTTGCACATGGACCTGTTCCATGCAATGTTCATTCCCTGATAAATCTCTTTTCGCTTCAAGCCGGCCGGGTTAGACTGGTAGGCAGTGCGCCTGTCTTCTAACCCAATTGGTCACGGGTTCGAATTCCGCTTCGGGCATGATGTTGTGATGTATTTGTTATTGTTGTAACACTCATTGTAAAGGCCGTGATATGCTGTTAATGAGCTGGTGAAATAAATAAGTCGTCTGATAACGGTATTCCTTTCTCTGTTCTCCCATTTTTCCTTCTGGTTTTCTTTCAGCCACATTTTTAGTCATTTATTCTCTTTTAAGTATTTACCTGAAAGATAAGTTTAATACATTACAGTAATTAAGGGAATATGCGTAAATTATTACTATTTGATGCACACAAAATTTAGCATTTAAAAAAGGCAAAATAGAAAACTGTACATTATTTGAAGTAAACAACCGCTCAAACCGCTTTTAGAATTTCAACGGTAAGATTCAGGGGAATTATTCGCCATTTACGGCTAAAATAGCGCGGTAGTTGCGTTGTTGGAAAAACGTCTCGCCTCATGGAATCCCGTTTTCCGAAGCATTAAGAAAATAGGGAACACGAAGTTGTGTACTTAGATTTCTTATGAAATTTTAGAAATTATTTTAAAATGTGTATTTGGTTATATGAAATCGAGAACATTTTGTTCGTTCCCATTAAATCAAAAATGGAGGAGAGCCAGCGCGGGACCTACGAGGGTATTCTCCAAAATTCCACTCTAGCCAGGAAATTTCGAGTGTTACGAGAGAGGATGAAATATTCGGGTGATGCAGCTAGGCGACAGGAGGGAAGTTGGAGTAATCGGTAGGAAAGCGCGACTTATTAACCATATTAATTACGTATATTATATAAGATAACACTAGAAAAGTTTTACAATATAAATTTACACTAGCAAATAACCATAACAAATAGAACTAAATTAAGGTAACGAAAACTGCCAGTGTAAACTAGATAACCGTGCTTCCAATTCTATTATTAATGCTATAAGGAGCTACACCTGTAAGATGCAACATGTCGCAATAGGCCGGCCGGGTTAAACTGGTAGGTAGTGCGCCTGCCTTCTAACCCAAAGGTCGCGGGTTCGAATCCCGCTTCGGGCATGGATGTTGTGATGTTGATTTTCTCGAACAGAACTTGACGGTGCAAAATGACCTTAGCTGTCGACGCACCTTAAAATCTAATTACTACTACTATGTCGCAATAGTGCAATATGGGTTTCATATACACGCATATATTGTTAACCAACTAACCCAGTGGTTGCCAACCTTTTCTACATGGCGGGCCACATCTGTGGTTGAAAATCCTTCGGCAGGCCGCATTGGAAGTTGCAATTCCTATGCGGGCCGGATTATATTTTAAAGCGGAAGTTATCTATGCATTCTGATGTGCCATTTAAGTGAAATTAAGTTTAAATGGGGTTTTTATGGTAGACATTCCAATATTAAAATTTTATTATCAAAATTTTCATAAAATCAATGAATTTTTGTTTAAAATTTTTCGATTACTTTTTCGTCATTGATTCGCGGGCCGCATCCGGCCCGCGGGCCGTAGGTTAGGCACCACTGAAGTAAGTCATCAAGCCAGCATAATTCTCCATTCTCGAATTTGGGTATTTACGGTGAGGAAGGACTAGTGTTTAGTAATGTAGTGTAGTGTGTAGTAATGTAGTGTAGTGTGTAGTAAACCTTCGATATTGAACGTCCTCACTGAGGCATAGCGGAAAATACCTTTACTTACAATTAGTCTCAAGAATGTGAGATAACTTCAAATAACAAAATGGAATGTTGGGAAATATAGTTTTTATGCGTGACCGCATAAGGCTGATCACAAATGTGAAATTTGAGAAAAAATCCTGTAATTAGCCGAGAATCGAACCCGGGTCTCCCATTTGCCATATAGTAGGTGCCTTCTTCTGTGATCAGCCTTATGCGGCCAGGCATAAAAACTATATTTTCCAACATTTGTTATTTGATGTTATTTCACTTTCTTGGCGCATATGTCGCTCTAAAAGTTTTATAGGATAGAAGAATTGAACACATCTTCAGCATTTTTTCTTAAATTTCTTTTTGTTCGAAGTTTTTATCATTTACAGTCCAGGAGGAATTTGAAGATAGTTTCGGCTTGTCAAACCGTGTCTTAGCAAGACAAACCATTGCGTTTTCTGAGGTTTGATGAGAATAAGAGTACCGAGCTTTGACGAATTGGCGTCTTTTGAAGTCGCCCTATGTCAGAGAAAATAGAATTTTATAGATCTACACAAAACGCAGCAATTCCATTGTAGTGCAATTATCGACAGTTAAACCTAAATCTTGTTGAAGAAAATCTTCAATAAAATTGATTCTAAAGTCCATGCAACACTTGTTACAGTCGCTGGAATACGCGTTGCCGTATTCTGTTATGACAACACGCCATTCTCGTTTCAGGGGCTTCTCAAATCATTCAATGAGATCACGCGGGGCTTCGGGAAGCCATCAGAATGGTGAGGATAGAATGCAATTCTCCCACTCCCTTCCCTCCCACTCCCCTCTCAACCACCCCTTCTAGCCCCTCGCCTAAGTTACAGCATTGGCGACTCGATGGGAATGTTACCTTAAAATCTTGCGACCCTCTCGGATCCCAATATTCTCCTTTTAGTGGCTTGCCCACCAGTGACGGATTTAGACGACCTGAGGCCCCTAGCGCTAAACTATTGGGGTCCCTGGAGCTAAGCAATTGGGGGCCCTGCAGTCTAAATATTTACTGAAACCTAACCTAGCGACTATCCCTTTATTTGATTCCCCGTTTTAATAAATTGAGTATCGCAGTGCAAAAAAATAAAATTTCCTTCGTGACTTTAAAAATGAGATTATGCATAAAAACATTTTTTCGGGGCCCCTGCTGCCCAGTTATATTCGTTATGTGAATTCCTATACGCGCTATATTACGGAAAGAATACTGAGGTGGAAGAGAAATAGAGAGTTGGCAAAGAGATGAAGAGAGTATGGTGTGATAGAAACTCCTTGCCTTCACTCGGAGAAGAAGGCGTTCGTTATTATACGATTTACACCGTAACACGTCAATAACTAAGAAAGGAAATATCCACGAGGCCGAATGCTTACACTCTTCGTTCGATGCCAAATACAGGGGGTCCCCGCTTAACGTCCTGCTTACGTTCCAGGAAAGTTGGACGTTAAGCGAAGAATTTTATCCCATAAAGATCAATGGAATAAAGGAGGGTTAGGTTCAACGTCTTTCTCATACTAAGTACAACATTTTTGAAGCATTTCAACACAAATACACTGTAAGAGAAACACTTTATAAAAACACTTTCATCTTGCCATACCATTACTTTTAACTTTTAAACCATCTTTTAATAATTACCTAGACTAACTTTTAAATGGGAAATGGGAAACGTGGAAACAAGTGAAAGTCTGCTATGACCGGGAATTTCCACATCACAGCTTATGCCTGTCGCATAAGGATCTTCGGATCAATCATTCCCATCAATGTATAACTTTTAAATGTTTGAATGACGTGACGTGACAGCATACGAGTTTTCCGCCCATTCGTAGGGCAAACGTCGCGAAGACGCAAAAGGGCGTACGTTAAGGTGAACCATTTAGACGTTATGCAAAAACGTTCCTCAATAAATTTTGGACGTTAAAGTGAAACGACGTTATACTGCGTTTCCAGAGATCGTACGGGTGAGGCGTGTCTACGGTTGGACTTGTAGGGTGAGGGGGAGAAAGTGTCAGCCAATAAGAGGTCTTAAATTTCCCACGCCTTTCAAAAATTCTTGACGAGTGCTGTTGACACGATTGCTCTCAGAACTTCATTCGTCCACAGCTGCTGTTGAAATGAGCGAAATTCGAAATGTGGCAACATTGGGTCGTAGCCTAAGCGAAATAACCCGAATGCGGACGGAATACTGCGAATCTGACCCGTGCGACTTCGGGAAACGCACTATAAGCGGGGATGCCCTGTATGTGGATTTCGATGAAATCATCATTTTTACAATTTGAGGTAAAAAAGGAATCGATCTTTCATTTAAGTTCTTCTATCGACACTAATCAGGAAACGAAATACAATTCAAAGGTCTTCAAACCATATTTTGGAATACAGCCATCCTTATGAGAGGCTGTTATGCTGCATAGACAGCATTATTATATTCCACGTTTCGCCCGTGTTTCATCAAGCTGCTTCAGGAATGAAGCAATTTTTTTAAATGTGTCTACTGGTGAACATTCTTGTGGTAAAGATAATACATGTTGAATAAATCAAAATGTATGAAAATATAAAAATATTTTATTCATTCAGCATGGTGTCAAGATTGGAAAATCGAAATTAATCACGGCAAATGTTCCCTTTTGAGTTTCTGGAAGGGCAAGAACAATGAATTAGACTCGAAGTACAGAATTGATAGATCGAATATCCAATCTGCGGAATACGTTAAATATTTACGAGTCATTTGTCATGATCTATCGTGGAATATGCATATTTGAAGGGTCGTAGGCGCAGCCAATAAGAAATTGGGCTTCGTAGGCAGAATAGTAAGGAGCAGCACAGAACAGGTACGAGAAACGTATTATTTATCATTGGTCAGATCTTAGGTCGAATACGCTTCCAGCATATGGGATCCGTATGAAAAGTGACAGATATGTACTTAGATATGTACTTGATTTAGAAAGAATCCAACGCAGAGCATCCAGATTCGTAAAGCAAAAATATGAGCAAAAATTAAGCGTCACATCCAGGACCACCGAGGGTGGGGATACCGGGGCAAAATCCCCGGGGCAAAATCCCCGGGGCCTGGGCATCTGAGGGGCCCGGTATTAGGATCGGTCGTAAGGTTTTCCTGTCGCAATACGCGGGTGCAAGGCACGCCGGCATCCAATACCAACGGACGGCGTTTTCTCCATTTCCCATTTCCATTTCTCAGATTTGGATTTGGGTTTTCCCAACTCAACCCACTGCGTTTCTATCACCCCTTAGCATCCTGAAACTCCTTCCAACTGCTCTCATTTTTCTCCCCTTCGGGGAATTCCATCTTTGGACCCAAGGTCCGAACCCACAAGCACTCGGAGTGTCGTCAGTTCTAAAGAACAATATTGTTTACTCACAATTTTTTTAGAGATATGGTAGCCTTTCTTTCTTTATTGACCATATTTTATAATGTTGAACATGGAATATTTAAGTACATTTAATATCGCATATAAGGCTGACACGACGATAATTTCCATCGAATTAAACTTTACTGAATCGTACAATTACGAAATCGCGACCATTCAATAACAAACTTAATGTTACGCTATTATAATATACAACCAAATTTATACGTAAATATTATGAAGGACAAAGTTGCGATATTGGTAAAAAAATCAGGAGGAATATAGAAAAATGCCTAGAACGCAAACATGGAACGATTATGGTGGGGAGCTCCCCTTCCGAAGATGGATTATCGGTATGGCCCCTAGAAATGTAAATTTTATGAGAATTTATTAGTTAAAGTACTATAGGGACATCTGGCGATCGGTATTCATTCATACTAACTGTAAGAACTGCTCATATAATTCGTACTTTTGGACTCTGTTGCAGCGCAAGATACGCAGTTACTTAAAAATGTCACGGGGGACCTCACAATGCAAAGTGTAGGAAATTCCGATGCAAATGTGGTCGTCTGTTATAACAAGTACCGATTTTTTTACGCGTTGCTTTTTTGGTACTAAAATACATTTTATAGTTGATCCCACTTCGGAAGTCTCTTGGCCTACTTAGAGCAAGTAGCCAATCACGAACGTTTCCCCTTCCATCGCCCCTCTCAACTTTCGTGCAGATATCGGTGCGCGCTGCCAGCTCTTGCTCAGCTGATATACTACGCAGTTTCTAAATAAAAAGGAAACGGCGGTAGAAACGGCAACGCAGTCCGATGCGATCTCTTCGAGAGCAGGAGTGAGACTGGTTTCCTCCCCACTACCTTCCCAAACAAACAGTCTCCTATTGGCTGCTGCTAACTGGTCTACGCCCCGTTTTCGAGGCCATAAGTCTTCCGATGTTGGATCGACTATAGGTGTTAATTTGGAAAATCAAATTTAAAAACCAGGACATGTAATTTCGCAAAAAATTTAGTTATGAAAAACCTACACTTATCGACGGCAATTAAATTTCGTCGAATATTATATTTTTACAAATTCGCTGTTCATCGACATTAACCGAATCACACCAAGTCTAATTATGATGTGATACATTTAGTATCAACATATTTTATACGTAATTTTGATAAAAAAATTTTAATTGGATGGAATTTGACAATTTCTGCTTATAATACTGCGAACCAATACCGTAGAGAAGGGGGGAGGGGGAGTCGGCTGTCCTGGGCCTGCCGGTCGGCCCGGTTCCCTTTTTGAACTTAAAACAATGAAAAGGGGCCCGGCGACGGTATTTGCCCCAGGGCCCGCGCTGGGTTTCGGAGGCCCTGGTCACATCACTCTTGAAGGAACTGAATTGCATATCGCTAGAGGACCGCAGGATTAGCGCTAACAATAAGTTAAGGCTTCTGGAGAAATTTAGGTCGGAAGTTCTATTAGAAGAGGTCTCAGGAATATTAGAGGCACCTACTTACATGGGTAGGCACGATCACGAGGATAAAATACGAGAGATTGACTGTAGAGCCGAGCGATATCAGGGTTCGTTTTTCCCAAGGACTGTACGGGATCATAACAGGAGAGTGATTCCCGCGAGAGAAGCTATTAAGTAGGCTTTGGTGAGCTGCATCCCCTGCCATCCACCAATCTGGTGACTTGCGGGGTATTATGTAGATGTAGATGAACATTTTGCTACTCTAAATCAATTTGGGTAGGCATGAAATAAACTGTGGAATCGTAATAGATGAGACAGTATTCGTCACAGTTCCATAGTTCTGATACTTGCTTGTCGTGGTATTAGCTTGTTCACTTAAACTTCACTCCGATCGCTTTTATTTTATTAACTGCTCATTTCAAAGTTCGAAAATGTGTCGCAAAAAAGCTAGGTACATTCCCAATGGTATGTGACTTCAAAAAGGTAATTTAATGGTATAGAAAACAGTAAGTGGACTTTTGCTTGGAGATTATAGCTGTTACTAGTTTTTGAAGCATTTCTCACAAAATGTAACATATATTTAATTTCTTATGCGCATCAATCGTTCAAGCTATTGAATATTAGACAAAGATGGGGAATAAAAACAAAATTTTAATTATATTATTTTTTCCTTTTTATCCACATGAACCTCGTAGTGAGCGGTGTTGTCAGATCAGGGAGTCTATTAGCTATAATGGGCGCCAGGTAAGAGAAAAACAAATATTCTGTGAATAGAGTGACGAAAGGCATAATTTTGTAGAGATATATATTCTTATATATAAACAAGAGATAAGATCTCTTCTTGGGTTTTACAAGTATCTTAATGTTGCTTTTTAAGATTTTCGCTTTTGATGTCTTTCTCGTTTACACAAATAAGATTAAGTATTAATTCTCATCCTATCTAAAACAAATAATGAAATTTCATTTCCTAATTGAACTATTTTATTTTGAGATACATACGATTCATAAAATTAGATTTTTATTTATTTTTGCAGCGGTGCAGGAAAGACAACTTTGCTAGCCACCATAAGTCAAAGAATAAAAGGTGAGATGTGCACAGATTTAAGTTATAAAATTTTTACTCTAAATAAATTATGTGATACAACGACCAATCTTGCATTTCCACAGGGCAATCCAACGGAGAAATATTTTTAAATGGAAGAAAGGTTACCAAAGATGTTATGAGACAACTTTCTGGATTCGTCCCACAGCAAGATCTCGCCGTTGAAACTCTTACCGTCAAAGAAACAATGAATTTCATGGTAATTTCAGATGATATACCACTGCCTTTTCATAAACAAAACCACGAAAATTTTCCTTAATTTGGAAAAATCCAAAAATTACAAGAGTGAATAGTTTCAAGTTGTAACTATTTATCCTCCTTGTTATGTAAGCTATAATACAGTGAATTTGCTCTTTTGAGGACTGAAGCTCTACCTTAGGATTTTTTATTAAAATATAATTAAACAATAAACTGTACAATTGTCATAAACTATTCTATGCTGCTGTTTACTTTTGCTCAGATCTTCCAGTTCTATTAAAAGATATTTTTTGAACAAAAAGTGTGTCCCATTAAACCAATGGAATATATGCTTCAGAAATATAAGAATATGATAAATTACAAGTAAAAATTGTAAATTTTTCTTCAAAATGCCAGAGTCGTCTGAAGATGAACCCACAGATACGGGAGGAGGAAAAGCGCAAGTGGATACACTCATTAATCTCTGAGTCGGGTCTCAACAAGTGCATTCATACGAGATTGTCAGCATTATCAGGAGGAGAGAGGAAGAGACTGTCATTGGCAGTGCAGGTAAATATTAGACAGCTGTGATTTTCAAGCTCAAATTTTGTGTGTAATCTGTTGAATTGAGGAAAAACCCATTCATAAATTTACTGAAAACTTTTACTATCACGAAACTAACTTTTTTAATATAACACTTTTTTCTTAAAAAATTAAGGAGCATATAGTATTAACTGAATAATAATAATATGAATTGAGCAGCTTCATCAACTTCAAGCATTGCTGCTTCTAATAAGCATAGTATAAAAAAGAAAATCTATAACAGGTATGAACTACACATACACTATGATTTTGGTTAAAGATAGAAATTGAAAGAAAAAGCTTCAATAAGGGATTACCAGCCAAGTCTAATACAAGTATAAATATTATTGCTTTCGTATTACATTAAGTTAAGTTGTGATATGTTAGGTTATGTTATATTATACGCATATGTATTTCAGAAGAAAGAAACTCCTACTAACAGGAAATATAAAGCAGTAAATCCACAAGAGGTTGATACAATGCTATGTATGGAGTATAGCTTTGTATGGGGCAGAAACATGGACGCTAAGGAAAAATGATATTAAATACTTGGAAAGTTTCGAAATGTGGACATGGACAAGAATGCTGAAGATGAAATGGACAGATAGGGTGAAAAATGAGGAAGTACTTCAAAGAATGAATGAAACAGAAAATAAAAAATCTCTACCTTTCCTAGACATTCTTCTAACTAGGAAAAACAACAAATTACATTTCAACATTTACAGAAAACCTATACATACCAACACATACATCCACATGAGTTCTCACCATCACATTTCACAAAAACTTGCACCTTTTCATTCCATGATCCATCGATTACTCAACACACCACTATCAAATACAAATTACTCCAAAGAATTATCCTATATAAAACACAGCCATTCAGAATGGTTTTAAACCAGAACTCATTCATAAAATGTTAAAAAAACATCAACACAGAATGAACCTTAGAAACTGCACAACACACAACAACAAAGACACCAATACCAAAAAATTTATGAAGCCACCTTACTACCCTTATGCTACCAAAAAACTTCAAAAAATCTTCTCCAAAATAGGATTACACACAGTTTTTGTGAATGAAAATAAATTGTCAAATCTCATTAAAAACCCTAATGACAGCATACCCATCCATAAGAAATCAGGCATATACCAAATCAAATGTGAAAAGTGTGACAAAATTTATATTGGACAAACGAAAAGGAAATTAGAAACATGTTTCAAAGATCACTTAGCCCATTACAGAAACAACAGAATAGACAAGTCCAGTGTAGCATCCCATATCAACACCTGCCATCATCCTATCACAACCGAAAATTTAAAACTTCTAAAAACGGTCACCAACAAAAACAAACTAGATGCCTATGAAAGCCTTTACATACACCATAACCAAAACAAGATAATGAATAACGATGCTGGCCCTATCCCCCACTCCCCTTTATTTCAGTTAACGATCGATACACCTTTCTCTTTCCCCTCCCCTACTTCTCTAACGGTCAACAATAGTATAAATACTCCGCCTAACCTTACACACTTTGACATTGCTGAAGATGACAGCATTGCTGTTGAAACGCGCGTCCTAAGTGATCCTGCGAGTCTTCTGTGCCTTGGCACGTAAGTACCACCTTTACGGTGATTTGGAGGTATTTTTCCAATTTTTTTCAATAGGAGAGAAGTGAACGATTATACAGACTATCAGAAAGAGGAAGGCGAACTGGATTGGGCATTACCTGAGGAGAGAGTGCATGATTAAAGAAGTGCTAGAAGGAAAACTGGATAGAAAAAGAGAAAGAGGTAGGAAAAGGTTTCAGCTGGTAGACAACTTGAAGGGAAAAGAGAGGCATCAAGACATGAAGAAAACTGCGTAAAATAGGAGTATATGGAGAACCAAGTTTAACCATGAATAATCATGGACCTGTCAATGGACAGACTACCTATGATGATGTATTTGAGAAGATATGTTGTAGTCAAGTTTTTATACCGATTTGTTTGGCCTTTCTAATTTTACAGAATATAAAAGTAAAATTCAGATTACCGTATATTCCGGCGTATAAGTCGACCCGTGCTTTTTTGGATGAAAATACATGATTAGGCGTTTGTTCACCGTATAAGTCGACCCCCATTTTTTCACTTAAAAATACTTCTCATGAAACCGTTTTCAGACAAAATCAAAGTCATGTACAATTCAAGTTTTTACAAATCAGAAATAAACCATTCCATTCCATATGACAGATGTTTTAATTTCAATCATTAAGAAACTTATTTTTGGAGAGCTTGACCCACTAAATTAAGTTTCCTATAATACGACTGATTTCAGCTGCTAATTATAATATCGAAATGAACTATACCTAGTGATCGCGATCGATCTCTACGGTGGCAAAATTCGATAAAATATCGCAATTGTCTACCCCGCACACCTTTCTTCCCAAAATGTTGGTCATACATGAAGATTTCTGACCATGTTTTAATAATTACGAGTTTCAATAGTAAATTTACTGAAACACGCTTGCGTCTACGTTTATACTCGCAAAAGACGAAGAATTCTACGAAGTCTACGCGTATCTACACGACCAAGAAACGTTTAGGGTTTAAATGGTCTGTTTATACTGCCGTTGGTGCATCTTCAACATTGAGATGACGTAATATTTTTATAATATTAAAGCTGTACCTTTTAAATGAGTTTCAAGTTTATTATTGTTCTCAAGAAAAGCAGTTCTCTCATTAAAAATTTACTATCAGTTTCTACCTACACTTTTTGCCGGAATAAGTTGGCATCTGGTATCTCTATTCGCCATATTCATCGTGAGCCACTGATGCTCCTTTAACCCGGGAGAGAACCATAGTTCCTACCATGGAGCCTATACTGAGGAGACTCCACTCCGGGTCTGAAACTGTTGCCAGTTTGGTCGCTCAAGTTTTAGTTGCCAAAGTCGTCACACGCAGCGCTGCGATCAGTAGGTTTGCTGAAGTTATGGGCGTAGGTATGAAACACATGTAATTTTCGTGTTTCTATTTGCGATAATAGTTTGTTACGTAAGATGGCATTGGTAATTTAGGTTTGTAAATCAATCTATGAATATAAACTATTTGTTTTTACGAAGTACCGAGTATGTTACATGAATTACGTAGCGGATCAATTGATTGGAATTCCGCTGGAAAAAACCTCGTTTAGGGTATAATTACAGGACGGAATGGTTGTTCTGATGTTCAGTATTTCGCTTAATCCATATTCGATAAATTTATTGTGGCTTTGGTCGACTATGGAATTCACTGTATAGAGGATAGATAGGTGGAGGTAAAATTTGGACTTTTTCAATATCCACGGTATCTGGAAATCGAGTGTCTTTTACTTCGGTTCGGCTCCACATGTACATAGCAATATCCAAAAATATAATCAGTATATCTAATTTTACTTATGGTAAATATATGTGCGACATTCAGTATTTTATTATAATTCGAAATGACAATATTATTACAAAATACAGGCAAACATTCGAGACGAAATAATTATTACACCGTCATGTAATATATTGATGCATTTTTTTCTTAAGCTGACGATTAGTTAAATTTCGTAATATGTCCATAAGGTATTTTGTCAGAAATTTGACATTTCGAAATGCTATGCAGTTATATTGTCACATTAAATAGGAACGTCATATTTGTTTTGGTAATCCAATGAGATATTTTATAGTAAAAGTAAAACGGGAATATAAAATAAGAACACAATGGCATTTTATGTAGGCTCCATGGTTCCTACTAATCTGTTTCATACATGGGCGGAATGAATATCGCTATGCGCGCCTACATGACGATAGTGCGCGGATATGCACCGGGGTTGACGCGGTCCTGTTCCGATATATTCCAAAATACACACAATCGTGCTCGCTTGAAAAATTTAGTGCTCGGCACTTCAAAAACTGCAGCGCAGTCGCGCAGCTTAGAGGGAACCATGGAGAGAACACCTACGGGGAATCCCCACATTTTTTTGATTTTTTCTAATTTTCCGCCGCCGTAGACATCAACTAATTAAAGTACGAATTTATTTTTTCCTCCTCGAACTGTTCCAAAAATAGGGGTGCGCATGGTACACGAGGACGCGGATTACGTGAGTAAATACAGTATTAAAATTAATTATTATAAATCTTCTAAAATACCGTATTTACTCATATAACCTGAACACTCCTATTTTTGGGCCGGTTCGGAGTGAAAAAATTAATTTGAGCCAAAATAAGTTTTTTTAAGTCACTGATTCCCACTCCCTGAAATTTTAAATAAATAAATAAGTTCTGCTCAAGTTAAGCATTTTCTCCCTTCTACGTGACGCAGTGTATTGGATGATCTCTTTATGATAGTCGGGCACCCATATCCCTAAATACTATGGATGAATTGTGAATTCCTACACTAGAGGACAATGTGCAACCAACTTCAACCCCTCCCCCACCCCTTGTCCAGATAGATTTTTAAGAGATTTTCAGTCTTCCCTTAGCAGTGAAAATGGTGATATTTGTGATTTAGTTCTACTTAGTTCTTGATGATTATTATTTGCCAAGTCATTAGTTGAAAGTCAGCATATATACTATTTTTTTAATTTGTCAAAAGCTTGATATTATTTGTGGGTGGTGATATAGCAATAATGAAGAGTTATCAATGGTTAATTCCACTTTTATTTACACACACATGCATCACTGAGAAGATAGTTAAACATACTAGGGCAGTGGTTCTCAATCTTTTGACTCTTGCGTTCCACCTACCACATTTTTAAGAAACCCTTGTCCCACCATGTTACATATAAAGAAAAACCTCACTTCTAATAAATGTATTTCTACGTTTATAAGCATATAAGTAGTAAATTAATAATTGGTAGACACAAAGGAGAAGGTCTAAATAAAAAAGATTTACTTGATAGATCCACAAAAATGTATTTATTTAAAAAAATAATTTTTGTGGAATTCCCAAGTAGGTAAATCTTATTTATTTCGACAATATGAAGAAATTCCGTCAAGTTACGCCTGAGACTGTTAACTATATAAAAGAGAATGTGCCAGACAGAGGCGTAGCCAGGATTTGACCAAGGGGGGGAGGGGGGGTTCAGGTTCAGAGCTATGTACCAGATGGGGGGTTACCCCGCCGCGGCACGCCGGAGGCAAAACATTTTTACTTTATTTAATGATTTACACACGTTCCATAAACCCCTATAGAGATTTTTTTGTTAAAACTAAATAAATTGTGTTGCCTCACCGAAATTAAAAATTTTCTTAAAATATAATGAAATTCGTGGGATTTATAATTAATAAACAGGATATTGCCAACGTCATCGAAGCGCGTGTAGATTGGTTCCTTGCTCTTTAATAAAATGTAGCGTTTATTCAGAATGCCACAGCACATCTTGTATTATTATATTTTGAAGGGCAAAAATGCAAGTTACATGCTGGAATAGGGACTCTAAGAACCAAATCCTATTTTTTCCATATACCCAATTACTTACCATTCACGAATTTGCCATTCATGAGGGTTTTCAGGAACCTAACTCTCGCGAATGGCGAGGGACTACTGTACATTCATTTCCTATCATAAATGCATTTTATAAATGTTAGTAACAAAGACGTAGCTAGGAATATTGGCGCTTATGGCCAAGTTATCAAATTCGCCTTTTTATAACACAAGTATTTCTATAGTAGCATTTATGTATTATTTCTAAAAACGATCAAGCGAATTACCTTTGAATGTATAATGTATGATTAAAATATAAAATATTTTGTATGCTTGGTTGATGTAACGTCAGTAATAAATATAAACTTTAGCTATAAAAATTAATTTATGTAAATTTTCATCTTAAGGATTCTGGAAAATACTAACAATAAGTCACACTGTCATTTATCCGAGACATTTAAATTTTTAGTTTAAAAACTCATCGCTAAAAATACTGTTATTAAAATATGAAATATAAAATTCTATATAATGTTACTAGATGCATTAAATTTTATAACTCCCATTCAGGACCGGCGCATCAAAAATTGCCACCTGAGGCAAGTGTACTTTATGCTGCCCTTTTGCACAGTAACAGCATTTATATTTTTTAGACCCAATGAATTTTCTCAATTCCGAAAAATCTCGATATATTTCAAAAGAGGAACCTTTGGTCTTTACTTTTTCTCCTTTCTACAATTTAGTGCATATAACGTACATTAATTTTTGCATTTTTATTTTCATGCAAGTAGCAAAATGTGGAACTCGTCTGCATAAAAACCCCATATAATTCTGAGACGAATCTTATCTCGGCACCAGAGGAAGAAGCCCTCGTCCACGTGTGTCTTATGTCAGTTACAATGAAACCTCTCAAAGAAATTTACGATGTTTATCTCTTGATCGAGAGTGAGTCTGAGATGCGAGGGAAAGATTCTCACATTCAAGTTGCATAGAAAACCCTCTCCTGTCGCCATATCTCCAGTTCTAATTAATAAAATGCAACAATTTTTTGTGTATGACTTCTGTAATGTTTATGAATAATGATTTTGTAACTATGACTTCTATTTTATTAATGATCTTTTCTTTAAAAAAAATCATAAATGCAACATTTTCTTGAAAATTTCTAGTCAAAACATCAAAAAATTGACCTGTGTTAAACTTTTCCCCTATTTGTTTTAGAGAGGTACACCCAGTGGATGAAATGTTTAGAAATGTTCACTTGTTTCTTTGAATAAGATTGCATATCAATAGATTCAATAGTGTTCACGATACTGTAAGTTATATGAATACCGCAAATGCACCGATCTTGGTCAATGGTGGACCTTAGGTAATTTTTTCGATTTTAAAATTAATTACTTTTATTTAATTTATATTATGATTAAAATTCTGCGTTTCTACGATTATTTGTATTTTAGAATTCCTCTGTTTTCTACAAAATACGATATCATATATACCAATTTTCTGATAAAAATGCTGCCATTATATTGATGAGCGATTATGTACCTAAGTGTAAAGATGATCCAGGAAGAAGATGTCAGTGTTACTGGCTGAAACAGTGGTAAGGATGCACTTAGGACCCCTCTGCAGAAATTCAGTGTAACCGTAAAACTACACTCAGACAGGCTGCCCTACATTAGACGACACCTGCAGACTTGTACTTTTTGGAGAGTTATCTTCTAACACGGCCGAGTCCGGTGATCCCGTAATTCTGACTGGGAACTAAGATGCAGCAAGCGAAGAAATGCATGCTAGATGCTAAGAATTTAATTAAGCGGAACATGAAACAGATGATAACGAAAGATACAGAGAAGGGAAAGGAAAATCTAACCTAAATATCCCGAGTCCAAGGGCTAGCTCTAAACGTCACGGAGAGATATTTAAAACATTCAAATTATTTTTTTAGTGCTCTGAGTGCAAAATCATATACGCTTAGTTGATGTTGAAGTGGTGAACGACAATGTATGGGCACCCTTTTCTT
Organism: Uropetala carovei; assembly: GCA_036926305.1. NCBI lineage: Eukaryota > Metazoa > Arthropoda > Insecta > Odonata > Petaluridae > Uropetala > Uropetala carovei. Next base: position 1,731,805 of record JAXCHB010000172.1, on the reverse strand, counting down.
TTTTGCAAATCCGCAATGGCGGTTGATTTTTGTCTCAATATGAGTCTGAAAATGCCGCCCCAAGCTAAACGTCGCCTGAGGCGGTCGCCTTACCCCTGGCACCGGCCCTGCTCCCATTTTTACCTTTAAAATGTGTACAGTAGACAAAAATAATCCATAAATAGCGAAAATAAAGCAAGAATCAGCGTTCCGTAATAATTTCACACCTAAGATTGTACGCGCTTCAAGTGCGCCACTTGTTTCACTTTGAAGTGTAGATGATCAGCTTGTTGTTTTTGTCTCATATTTACATGGCATTCTTTGTTACTATTTCGTTAATTATTTTTACTAATAAGTTCAATTTTTTCACTGTATGTCATAGTTGTAATAAAACAGGCAAAAAATAATAATAACAAATAATTTTTCGATTTTCTCATGTGGGGGGAGGGGTTTGAACCCCATAAACCCCCCCTTGGCTATGTCTCAGGTGCCAGAAATTCTAACCGATTGGGGTGCCAAAACGTCTTCAGCCGGATTTGGTCCCACCTAGACGGCTTTCAAGTCACACCGGTTGAGAAACACTGTACTAGGGGACCTTAAAACGTGCATTTCCATTGAAATCTGGAATTCAGTAATTTTCACGCAATTATTTCACATACACTACACATGGCAAAGTAAAAATGAAATTTTCTTTCAAAAGATGACCTTTGGCCACACTACTTTTAAGACACTTTCATCATTTTTTTATGTAATTGAAAAAAGTTGTAATTCATGTAAAATATTATCAATAAAAAACACATTCTTTTAGAACTAGGAATGGTTCAGGAACCAGATCTGAACCATTCCTTCTTTTGATCACTCCGAACTGAACCCAGAACGGAACAAGTTGGAAAATTTAAGATCAGAACCAGAACATTCAGAACTGAACCAGAACTTCCCAGCTCTGGTATTGAGCAATAAATGTGATTGATATTGACATCAGCATCCTCAAGAAAAATTATCGGAAATTACCCTTGTGAATAAAAAAAATATAAAAATACTTTGATGGTAATAATCTTTTTTATAAGGCGTACTGAAAAGCAAAAAATAAATTTTGGATACCTGAAAATATCTGTATCTTAGAAAAGTTTTCATTATATTTCATCATGAATTGCTTTAAAAAAGATGTATGGCATATATTGATTAAATTATTCACTACATTTTAAATAGCTATGTATTTTTTAAAGTGATTCATGGTGAAATACAATGAAAAATTTTCTAAGATCCAGTTATTTTCTGGGATACAAAGCCATGGAGAAAAAGCAATTAGAAAAACCTAACACACAAATTCATGCATTTTTATGAAAATTTTTATAATAAAATTTTAATATTGGAATTTCTACCATTAAAACCCCATTTAAACTTGATTTCGCTTAAATGGCATCTCAGAATGTATAGGTACCATCCTATAATCTGGCCCGCAGAAGTATTGGCAACTTCCACTGTGGCCCACCAAGGAATTTGCAGTCACCAATGTGGCTCACCATGTAAAAAAGGTTGGACACCACTGCTCTATGAATTAACACATCGAAGCCGAGCACCATCAATAGATGACGCTCGGACTTTGCCAAGATCCAAGCGCTATCAATAGATGACGGGCAACTACGCAGTTCCGCTTCGGCTTTCAAACTCTCGTCCCCTCCCATTTCTGCAGGTATAACTCTCGAACCTTCACAGCGGTCACATTTGAGGCCTGCCTTTCATGTGCTATTGGTCGGTTCTCAGTCCGAGTTTTTATTTTTTTGTAACAGTGGCATTTTTTAACAGGCGTTTCTGTCGAGGTGTTTTATTTCTCCGTATTTTCCATCTTTTACTATGTTGTTTTAATATTCCTTTTTTGCTGATAAAAGCTTTTAATATTGTCTTTAATTTTTTATTTCAGTGATGTTAATAAATTATCCTGTACAAAAAATTCAGTTATAATAAAATGACCTTTTACGAATACAAATTGTCCATCATAGACGCCCTTGCAAAGGAAACTATTCAGCAGAATTAGTCCGTATTTTGGAGACCCTCTATAATATCAATAGATTCAGAATTTCCAAAATACCATGAAAAGAGAAATGATAGGAGGGTCCAAAAGAGACGTAGGCACTGTTCAAAAAACAAAAGAAAAAGTGCAAATTTCGACAAAAAAAACGGTTACTTTCAACAAAAAAAAGTAATTTGCAGTCGAATAGGATAAGTAGACCATTAAGAAGGAATATCACAGAAAAAAAAATCCTCGGATTTCAGAAATTCTCGGAAAATACTATTCAGGCTGAAAGTGTTAAGAGAGGGTCATAGATATGTCCTGCTAAGAGTCATTTTCTTTTGAATTTTAGGTTCTGGCTCGTAGATGTGATATGATATGATAGATAATTTTTTCAGCGGATATGACCTCTGCTTGCAGGTTGGGTCAGACAATTTGTTCGTGCGGGTTTGGTAATTTAGAAATTTTTGTGGGTATGGATCGGATACAGACATGTAGCCTGCTGGTATGGGTCGGTGCAGATACGGAAATTTGTATCCGTGAAGACTTCTATACACTTGTGAATAATTATTAAACACTAAATAATTTTCACATAAAAACAATAAGTAAACAACATTTTTAACTGTTGCTATGGATAACAAAATATCGATGTGAAATTAAAATTGCCATTGGCAGCGTATGCATATCTATCAGCTATTAGAAAATTTTATCATAGTAACAAAAACAATAGTATCACTTAGCGATGCACTTAGATAACAAATTCAGACAAAAAATCAAAATATCTCTTTAACAATCAGTTTTATGAAAGAATGTTTTAAACAAAACTAGTCGAAAATTACATTCTCTACAACCGTGAAGACTTCTATACACTTGTGAATAATTATTAAACACTAAATAATTTTCACATAAAAACAATAAGTAAACAACATTTTTAACTGTTGCTATGGATAACAAAATATCGATGTGAAATTAAAATTGCCATTGGCAGCGTATGCATATCTATCAGCTATTAGAAAATTTTATCATAGTAACAAAAACAATAGTATCACTTAGCGATGCACTTAGATAACAAATTCAGACAAAAAATCAAAATATCTCTTTAACAATCAGTTTTATGAAAGAATGTTTTAAACAAAACTAGTCGAAAATTACATTCTCTACAACTTTGGTAATGACAAGAATTTACACAAATTGAGTTCTAAAGGAGATATTCGGAAGAACGACAAGAATAAATATCCACTTCTGGTTGACCAATTTTAGCCTAAATCTTTTCAGATCTTCATTTACTAATAAAAATCTCAAATTTAAAGTTTTCTGCAGAACTGTTTGTTAGTTTTGGCTTAGAGCGCCCAAAAAATTCTATCACATCCATACATAGACATCATCATGAAAATATTCAAAATGTAGGTACATACTCAGGGGACCTCAAACGTGTATTTCCGTTGAAATCTCTAATTCAATTTTTTTCACAAATACAATACTTTCTCGTATACTACGTATGGAGGAAGTAAAAATAAAGTCATGTGAAAACAGCAGTTGTGACGACAGTAGAAGCACTGATGGGCATTTCCTAGAGTTCTGTGGGGGTCAAAATTTTGTCTGAAAATTCTGTTCTAAAATCTTGGTGCATCTTATAGGTTGGGAAATATGATGCTTTTTAATAATTTTGGTTTTTCTTATGGCACATTACAGGTATTTTCTATGTCTGAGCAATTAATTAAAAAGAAAAAGGACTAGCAGTTTCTCATTATGTATGTTTTTCTTCACACCATCAAGAAAATATATACCACAATACCTATTGAAATTAAACCAATCATTTTATTTGCTGCCATGATACCTATTCTATTTACTTGATAACCATTCTATTTACTATATAACCGTGCAGCAGGTTTCATGAGAATGTGTGGTATTAAATAATGCCAAGGGTATAGACCAGCAGTTCCTAACCTGTGGATGCGACCCCCTGGGGGGCCGCGAAAGGTTGGTAAGAGGGTCGCAAAATTGGAGGGATGTATATGGGATAGTATAAATATTTTATTTTCTTAGTTTCTTAAGGGTATTTAGTATTTTACTGACATTATTAAACTCTTAAAAAAATGTGCTGTACGAATTATTCAGGATTACAGTGTAACTAATTTTATAATATTTATAGTACAAGTATTTTGAAATTATTGTTAAATTTTATATCTATTAGCAGATAGATGGAAATATGTAATGGGGTTGTGACAAGTTCAGCTATATTAATAGGGGGTCATGGAGGCATGAAGGTTGAAAACTGCGGGTTTAGACAGTGATTTGTGTTTGGTGAACTCACTTGTAATAAAGTTGAAAATATTTCTATACTACCACATATTTATTTAGAAAAATAGAGATCAATATATGCTCAAGAAAACCCTACCTACGTACTTGAAAGTAGAAATCCTGATGTGGTTAATTGCTCAAATGGTTTTCTCCTCAAATTTCTCTTTTATACAGTTATTGACTGATCCCCCAATACTGTTTTGTGATGAACCAACTACTGGATTGGACAGCTATAGTGCAAGTGCTGTTGTTGAGAAGCTACGCCAATTAAGTTCAATGGGAAAGGCAGTGATCTGCACAATCCACCAACCAGCATCTGGGCTCTTTGACCTCTTCCACAGAGTATTATTACTTGCAGGAGGAAGGGTAGCTTATCTTGGAGATGTTGCCGATGCACTCAATTATTTCAAAAGGTTTGCAAACATTATTTTAACTATGAAAAATGGAAAACAATGAACTGATTTTTCATATTCATCAATTAACCCTATAACTGCATTATTTGCATATATCTGAACAAACTATTATGACCCTTGACTGCATTATTCGCATTCATCTCATATCATTCATAAAAATATTCCCATTACTGAGGTATTTTGGAAAACCCTAACATCCATAAATTGTGTAGATTTCCTCTCGGAGATGCTCTTTATTTTACCAAATATTTTTGGAGAATTGACAATTGTGGGAGTACTTCTCTAAATTTAATTACACAGTTAATTGACTAAATAATTTTTAGTGATGCATTAATGCATGGGTGGTCGGTCTATGCAAGCAAAGCAAGAACTGCTTGCCTAGTGAAACAGCAATGCAACAAACTTTTTTTAAATATTTAAAGTAAATTTAGTTACTATTATAAAATTGATAGAAATATATTTAGTATTTTTGTCATTTAAATTAATTTCTACTAACTTGATTGCACTTGGTATTACTCAATTGTTATTGAGTGGGCATCGAGAAGCAGTTTCAGATCTGCCTCTCCTGTGATAATATGCATAGAAATGAGAGAGCAGGGAAAAGAGGAGAGGGCATATGTGTGCCCATTGAAGTGGAAGTAAGCACAATTTGAACTGCTTCTCGGTGTTGCAGAAAGTTTTGACCAATAATAATACAATGATGCTAGTAATATGAAAATACTGCTTTCTGTGTCCATCTATCGGGTTTAAATATTTTTTAGAGATATAGTTGCTTAGGTGTTTTGTGGTCTCCATGTAGTTTCACCCCTGCCAATTGACAGCACTGATTATATAAAGTAAAACTGTGCCATTGCTTGCCTTACTCAATAGGACCCAGCCACCCCAGCATTAAAGCATTCAATGGCCAAGGTTGAATGATTGAAATGGAAATTCAACAATAGGTACAAATTTTTTAAAAAGAAATCAGATCTTAGAGGGCTCTTGAAAATCAAAATTTTTTCTGAGTACAGGCAACTCCCGAGATTCGACCATTCGAGATTCGACCAACTCAAGAATTCGACCGGTCGAATCGACCCAGCCGACCGATCGGTCAAATTAGAAACTAGTTTACGCGAAGTAATTTTTGGCCCGCCTGACCACGCGAGGTTTAGTTTCAGTCTAGACATCGTTATTTCTGCTCTAATTGGTTGAATTTGTGCTGATTCGACATTCAACGGTTCGAGATTCGACCACGTTTTCAGGAACACATCCCTGTCGAATCTCGGGGGTCGCCTGTATTTAAAAATTCTCATTAGCATCTTTCTTAATGCTAACAGGCATGTGTTTGGTGACCACTGTACCATACCTTATTTTGCAATCATGACATTACCATCCATATTGGTCAAAAATATTACTTTTAGTTTCTATACCTTTTTCATTACTACTAAACATTCAAATGATAATGTTATTGCCAAAGTTAGTGATGTCACAGTTTCTTATATAGCACTTTGTTGTTAGGTTAATGAGAGAATTGAACTTACCATTTGAGCTGCTTGTTTGTATTTTTACATTGTCATAGCATGGGACTGGAATGTCCGCCAACGTACAACCCTGCTGAGTTTTATGTTCAGCAGCTTGCTGTGGTTCCTGGGAAAGAAGAAATATGTTTAAACCGTTTGGAAATTCTCTGTGACCATTTTGCGTTATCCTCGGAAGGAGAAGCATTGCAAGCTGAGTTGGAATCAATTGCACATCCTACACCAAAAGAAAAAGGTTCTTTCTTTACACAAAAAGATGAAAATTCATATCTCAACACTGTAAGTTTTCATGAATTATGATGGTTTTTGCGAATTATGCATTTTGTAGCTTTTATATTATCATTCAGAAAGAGAAAATAAAGTCTGTATTGAAAAAACCAAAATAGCTCAGAGTTGATTACAAATTAAAAATGAATACAGTTCATCAGTAATTTTATCCTTAGGCATAATTAATGACCACACTTTAGAAAACATGAAATAGGAAAATAAAGTAGCATTACTATGTAATGTGAAAATTAAACTTTTATAGTTCTAGAAATTCATCAATGAGGATGGAGAAGTCAAAATGGTGTATTAGACAAAGCATTATCATATTATGATGAAGGCACCATAAATCATTATAACTCCCAAACTGAAACTGTAAGTTTAAATATTTCCATATTCAAATAGGCATATTCCTAAATTTTTTATATAAATTATTAAAATTCACTGATACTTTTTAATTACTAATTCATTATAATTTTCCTCTCTAATATCATTATATTTAAACTGACAATTTTATCTATATAAGAAGTATTTATTCCATGTCATTCATATGATAGCACAAATGATTGACTTATTATTTAGCCAAATTCGGTAATTTACAGATTAGTATTAGATGAAAAAACAAAACCTCCATCAGTAATTATTTTTTCCTTTTTAATGTTTTGCCTGCATAAATCATTTTTTATTTTACTGTATTTATTCATCATTTAAGAAAACTAAAAAAATTAAAATCAAATATTAATGACACAAAAATTAGAAGTATTAATATTTACCTCATGAAATCTCACAATTCTAATAAAAATATCAAATGCCATTTATCTACAAGAACATAACACCCATGTGGAAATAAACTTTTTAGCTAAAAAGAGCACTTAACAAATTTATTAAATAATAATAATATGAACAGTTCAGAATAGCATTCACTCCAGAAAATTTAACTAGTTTTCTAGGCATATAAATTATTTTATTAATATTACTCCTGAGAACGTTTATTGAATCTAAAGCTGTACATATTATCTTAGCAATACAGAACTCTCATTAGGTGTTTATTTTGATTTAGCGCACAAAAATCTAACTCCTTAACAATATACTTTACTAACTTTAAAGTTAGTTCCATTTCCTTGTACAGTAAAACCTCTATATATCGAAATGGAAGGGACCAGATTTTTAGGCATTTTGATGAATGGAGGTTCACTATAAAGAGGTTTACCGTAAGACCTTCATATTATTATTCATAAATGCACAAACTGGTAATTAAAAGTACTATTGTCTTTTTAATTACTATATTAGTATATTTATATATACACAACATAAATTTAATATATTTATAATATAAATACCAACCTAACTGAACAAAAAATAAATATGTACTCTACCTATTGTTTACTGGAAAAAAAGCTGGTAATTTCAGTCTGTGTCATCTTTTTCTTAAATTCATTGGATACAACATTTTCTATTTTATTTAGTAGCAAGAGATTATCACCACTGCAATCCTTCATATACATAAAAAATCTTTCTAGCACACTCAAAGCCTCTTGCACTTCACTCTTTTTTGGAGATGGAATTATTTCCTCTTCATCATTTTCTTCTTCTTCCTTATTAGTCTCTGCTATAGTCTCCCTTTCAACTTCTATCTCCACTTCTTCTACCATTTCTCCCTCAGTTGGTGCACAAGTTAATAGGAAAGTGTCAACATTAACAAAATCATTAAATGATGTTTGAAGATGAATTATTTTATTGATTTCATCCCATTCCAAAGGTTCATCATCTGATACTTCATCTTCCTGATATGTTGTCCTCATAAATCCTGCCTTTATAAAGCATTTATTAATAGAGGCTGATTGAACATAATTCCATGATAGGCAGAGCCTATGCATGGCCTGCAATATATTCCATTTACATTTTGTAAGATCATTTGTTTCATCCACATTTCTTAAAATATAGAGCACCAACTGCTGTCTGTAATTTCTCTTAACACTAGAAATTATGCCCTGATCTAATGGTTGCAGTTTACTTGTGGTATTTGGAGGAAAATAAATTATTTTAACATGTCGCAACACAATCCCCACAACTTTATGAGCAGTGCACTGATCCAGAAAAAGAACTATTTTTCTGTTCTTTATGCCCATCTTTGCATCAAGCATGCTTAGCCACTCACTAAATAAAGCTGCAGTTATCCATGACTTTTTAGAATTTCTGTATAAACAGGGAAGTTTTTTTTATATTCTTAAAACATCTGGGTTTTTTATATTTCCCAATCACAAGTGGCTCTAATTTCTCAGTGCCATCTGCATTGGTACAGAAAAGCACTGTAAAGCTCTCCTTGCTTTTTTACCCTCCATGGCAGCGTTCTCCTTTAACTGAAATAGTTCTATCTGGGAGTACGTTATAAAAAAATCCAGCTTAATCTGCATTGAAAATGTCTTTAGGATCATAACTCACTAAAATTGTTTGCAGAGTGTTTTTCCACTCTTCTACCACAATTGTACTTACAGAAGCTTCTTCCCTACACATTTTAAAAGTTCTTAGGTTCCAGCGCACTTTAAACTTCTGTAGCCATCCCTTTGACCCTTGAAAGTCATCTATTCCCATTTTCAATGCCATTTCCCTAGCCTTCTGTTGTAGAATAGGCCCAGATATAGGTATGCTTCTGGCTCTAGCTTCCATCAACCAATCAAACACATCTAATTCTTCATTTTTCACTGCCCGAGATCTTTTATTGATGAAACCTTGATGTGCTGCTACTTCAGTTTCTTTACGTTTATTTAAAATAGATGTTAGAGTCGACGGTGGTATGCCAAACGTTTCTGCCACATCTATTTTTCTTTTCCCCTCATCAATGGCTTGGAAAATTGCTAACTTCGTTTCTATTTTCTATGATTTACCATGTCCATTATGGGTCTAAAATTAATTTATTCATAAACATATTCATTAATTACTTGTGTATTATTTGTAAATATTGCACTTAATATTATACAAGGCATAATGAAGTATATTGTTATACACCTAACAAACTTTAATTATAATCTGAAAATTAATGCATTAATAATTACATGAAAGTTGTGATATAATAAATAATATACTCACGTGATTAAGGACAAAATTAACGTTAAAAAACACGTATTTGTAGAATATGTATCCACTATAGCTTAATGAAACAAATCAATGTGGTATAACCAGTAATTTTGACAAGCTCCTCGTATTAGGCAAACATAAGCACTACACGTTCATAGAAACTTGACGCATATCTAAAGTGACCAGATTTTCTAGATGTAAAATCAGTACATTTTTTAAATTTCTTATATCCATGACAGAAAACTACATTTCAATATAATACTTTATATATTGAAATGTTATACAGTATACATAGGTATATAACACTATTGTTATATATATATATATCGGATACTCTTGCTGAAGTCGATCAGAAAATGTTTTTTCTTCTATTTATGGCAGGATCTTTAAATATAATTAAATAAGAATATTAATAATCTATTCTGAGAATAATGTTACTTTACTAAACAGCATTAAAATATTATACTACTCAGATGACATACACAACCATAATTACTATTGTCTGGACGACATTACTTTGGAATTGAGACTTAGTTGTAGAGAAGGGGTGGGGGTTTGGAAGGAAAGACTGAAAAACTCCCCTCCCTCACAGCCAATCATAGGTGGATGTGCGGCAAGTCCTCTTTACACATCCTGGCAACATCACACCCGAGCCACCTCAACCGTCAATCCGACAGTAAATGAACTAAATATAGTTTTCTTCTTTTAAAATCAATACAACTTTAAAATTCAGTACATATTTGAAATCAGTACACAGTCTCTAAAATCAGTACTGTACTGATTAAATCAGTACGTGTGGTCACTTTACGCATACCGGCGTATAGTTGGACGCCTGCATTAGGGGATAAACCGGGACGTGTGAGGGGATTCACCAGGCGAGAAATCTTCGAAGCAGAAGCAGTACCTATTGTAAATATTATGTCTATTAACATTATAGTCATGTATTCATGGTTCTTTTCAGATGTGGTAAAAAGTGATACGTACGTAGCAGTGGTGCGTTGTTAACCTCAGGACCGCGAAAGAATTGACTTAAATATTGTCTTTGCAATGTTGCAGTTATATATTCGTGGGTTTTTCAGAGGCAGTAAAAGTAACATGAGGATCACGAAAGAATTGACAATTAAATGCCTTTGCAACACTGTAGTCATATTTTCAGGGCTCTTTTCAAAGGCCGTGAAAATTAATAAATACGTAGCAATGGTGTGTTAGCTGAGGATCGAGAATTAATTTACGTTTGCAACATTGTAATAATATTCTCGTGACACTTTTCACGAGTGATTAAAATTGATACGTACATAAGTAGCAGTGATGTGTAACTTGAGAATCACGGAAGAATTGATTATTGGTGCTTGCCGTTGTTTCCTTTTAGAAGGGGACCGTAAATCTGAGCGAGTTGAACTCGTAGGGCCTGGCATAGGTAATAAACTACGCAACCTAACTTAAATTGTGCATATTTGTTGCATTATGATAATATTTTGGCGACTTTTTCGAGAGGCCACTACGGTGGTTGCTTCAACGGGATAACCTTGTACGTGTGTATGCATATACCATCGACTGATTTCTTTTGGTTATTCACATGCAAATTTTCATTGCAAACTAGCTTAATTATTTTATCCGTAAACAGGAATACATTATTTTACTATAGGGAGGTTGTTTTTTATCAGGGGTGCATTTTCCCATTACGATATACGGAGAATTACGAAAATACGGAGGTACGATATTAAGAGGTTTGTCTATACCGTAACATACAGTTTTGGCGGGACCCAAAAGATATTACGAAATACGGAGGTTTACGATAAACGGAGGTTCACTAGATAGAGGTTTTACTGTATATATGCTAAATGGGATTTCATAGAAATATCATGTGTATTAGTGAAAACACTTTTGCTATCAAATGAAAAATTCAAACTATTCAACCTCATCACCACTTAAATGTTTCTTACTTGTAAAAATATCAGAAAAGTGATTCTAAAAGCATAATCAAATGTAATAACAAAGTTTATTTTAAACTGCTTTGTTAGAAATTAAAACAGTGAATTTTTTAAATTCAAAATAAACATTTGTTTTGGCTAAACAGGAATGGATTATAATGTCTGTGACAACTAAACTAAACTTGTTCCTTTCATCTCTATGCCTGTTTAAGTCTCAAGGTTCAATATTTAGTTTTAAATATAATTCTCTGACACCCCGCAGATTTTCATGATTTTCTTATTGCAAATAGAAATGAAACAGTGGGTTAACAAAACATCCAAAAAATTAATTTTTTATACTTTGTTAGCTAAAATTAGAGCTCTTTCACCCCCATATAAGTCATTTAATGAGGCAAAAGCAATTTAATTTAAGTAAATATGCACAAGCACACCAAGCACAATGCTTGGATTTTGCTGTCCTCACCATGATGCTGATATTAATCTGAAATGTTTCTTAGTAAATTACAAAGACTTTGTTTTCCTTATGGTACTATTATTTAAACTTGGTAAAATAATAATTTATTGCTGTTCCCATTCAATATTATATCAATGTAGGAAGCCACAGATAAAGATAATGTAAATATTCCAGCACTTGAATATTTAAACCTCAACATGGAATCAGGCCTTAAGCTAGCATGAACTACCTACAAACTTTAATAAACGGTGACTATCTAAAAATACTTGCTTAATTTTAACAAATTTTGTTCAATTTCCGTTGTAGGTTCGGCGACCTAAAGTCACTAAATTCACTCAATTATATTGGCTTACATGGAGGTCTTTAGTTGACCAAAGAAGACAATGGTCAAGAGAAGCTGTACGTCTAGGATTATTTATGGTATGATTTTAAGTGTTTAAATCTCATTTACTTTAATTACTTTCTTTTAAATACTAAAATGATAATTTTAATCTTTTTTTCAAACTAAAGCTTCTAATTTAATTAATGATTTATACTATAATCTTCTTATTGCTAGTTCTGTGCCAGTTTATTAATGACAAAAACAGTCAATTTTTATTTCTTTTATTTATATGTTGATAAATGAAAACTCAGTGTCATCTTTTTTAAGTCATTGTTTAATTCTTATTCCTCCTTAAAAAGTTACAGTGACAGCAGTAATATATTTTTAATAATGTTCACAAGTTACTGATAGCCAGACTGATATTACTTGTTAACCTCATATGCCATGGTGATCAGGCATGAGGATAACAGTAATTGGTCTTTATTACTATAAAACCATTTTCAAAAAATATTTTTCCTTGTAAGATACAGGAGCCTCCTTCCAATAGTGATAACAAAATTGTACCTAGTGTTTTCAAATGTGGTATATAGTTTTGAGTATCATGTTGTGTCTAATTGTCTAATTTTAAAATTTATATTAACAAAGAAGATACTAACTAGTCCTTATCAGAAGGAGAGAAATAGGAAAAATAAGTCTTAGTTCCTATAAGATGACTAGTTAGTTAGGAAGTGAAGGTTTGAGGAATTTTATTTTAGAAATTTGAAGCATAAGGTCAGGCGGGTAGCCTCTGATTTGCCATTATATTATTAATATACAGCAATTCTTTGTACTTTGAATGATTTTTGTGTATTTTAATATAACAAATGTTTTATGAAGTACCTATAGCATACTTACGTTTAACCATGAAATAATTGTTATAGGAACCTGGGTATGCCTCCCAGGGGTCATTCCCAATAACTCCCAATTTCCTATGGCACTCAGCAATCTTGGGTTAAGTTAGGAGCATAACCCCTTGGCTGATGAGGGACCACTGTATTCACAATGCTCACAAGTAATATTTAATGAGCATTGGTTCTAAAATATAAAAATTAATTTTCATTGTGACCAAGTTTCTAGTTATAAAATTTTAGCCTCTCCCCAGTTAAATTAATATTTTAAAATTTTCAATCCTTTTTTCAGTTCGTCAGCATGACATTATCTTTTCTTTTTATAAATACAAAAGCTGACCAACGTGGTATACAGAACAGAGAGGGATTATTCTACCTTGTAATCACAGAGACAATCTTTACTTATTCATACACTGTGCAGCACACATTTCCTGAAGAAATGCCATTACTTCTGCGAGAAATAAGTGATGGTCTGTACCCACCTGGACCATATTACTTATCTAAAATGATTACTTTGGTAAGTATTATTAGGCTTAAAATTCTACTACATTCAATTATATGGCTCTAGATTATCCATACATGAAAAGAACGTAAATAGCCTAGCTACAATTGTCATTAAAAAAAACATTTTCTTGTGCTTTTCTGGTAATGGATTATGAACTATGAGCAAAAGAGTGTCAACTTGTTAAATCTCGCATGATTAACATAAAAAATGTTGAAATACCTCATAGAAAACATTTAATCAAAATATCAACTTTATGCAAAGAAATAAATGAACTTAAATTGAAAATTTTGATAAATTTAAAGATTTTTGCAGAAAAATTTACATTGAGATGAGTGAAAATTAAATTATTGTTCTGGTAATAAAAACTGCCAATGGAAGTGGCCAATTGCATATATTTTGAATGTGGCTATTTTAACATGAAAGGGAGGGAGAAGAAGATAATTAAGCATAATTTAGTCGATGAAATAGCTTTTGATTAATGGTGATTTTTATCTATCCTCTCTTAACCCTCTATTTGCATGGTTAATTTGGAGTATACTGTATTAATTATCATATTAAAATTTTAGAAACTAAAAGGATGATGGAAATTATTTTTCATTTTCTTCATGAATCATTTTCGTCTTCCTAAAAAGACGAAAATTTTAAAAAACTAAGCTGCTCATGAAAACTATAATGAGCGCACAGCTACAAGAATGAAACTTCTTTTTAAAAAAATAAATTCTTAAGGTATCAATCAACTGAACAATCTTATAATTAATCATAATCTATTATGATGCAATTTATACTCTTCCATTTAAAATGGATACTCAATTAAAACAAACCTTATTTATTACTGTACAAATTATGGGATAATCAACCATTTCGTAAATGACAATACAATTCTTCAGGCAAATATAATGAGAGATTATCTAATAGCAGAAAATATTTACACATGTACTCAACAACTTGATATGAAAAAAATAAATATAAAATCCATGTGATTATATATTTGTAATACCATAAAAGACAGCTTTTCTTTTTATTTGATTATTTTCAGTTGCCAAAGAGCATTCTGGAGCCAATTCCATATGCTTTGCTGATCTTCTATGTTGTAGGTCTAACTGGAGGATTATCAGCATTTGTTTTCTTTTGCATCCCCATAATCATGTGTGCCACATCAGGCACCGCATATGGTCAGTATATTACTTTAAACTGCATTTTAAGAGACTGTCTATGCATTGATATTTACTTGGTGATTCTTGTCATAAACTTTAACCCCCCCAAATTATTTTTTGTTAAAAAAACATGAATTTACTTAGTGAGTCTTAAAATAATTTAATTATCTCTAGGTTTAAATAGGGGTGTACTGATAGCCCCTGCAATGTGGGGGGGGGGAGATTTAGGGGGCCTCTAATCATTCAAACTGTACTGACAAAAGCATCCATAGGAGGGCCCCATATTATTTGCTGTGGAGGGGGGCAGATTTTCCTATGTGCCCTTGGGTTTAAAAAATTATTGTATATTACTTTAATGAATTGATATTTAGGGTATGCTAAGCATAAATATTCAGTAAATATAGATATGTTAAAGGAAATATATTCACAAAGTCTCATTTTTTTAATTTAACATTAAGTAGTAGTTTAAATTTGTTGTGGTCTATATCAGGGGCCCTCAACCTTTTCCCTCTTGTGAATTTGAAGATTAGCTAGGGCTGCATTTCAAATGAAAAAAATCGGATTAGATGAACTACACTTAAGTTTCAGTTTTAAATGGGTCAATGAAAGCTGCAAAAGTTAATTCAAGATTTTAATCAAATTTCAGACTAAAGAAAACAACAAAAAAGGAAAGGTTGATAAATTCTTCTAATGGCCACATGTGGCCCACGAGTTGGGGACTCCTGGTCTATATTATTAAACACCAAATAAAATCAACTTTTACACACCAAGGATTAATAACAAAATAACTTATGTTACATTACTACAATGATAGTGCCTTGAACATGAGATGTAACTTTTAAAACATACTTTGGTATGTGAAGGTTAATATTTTTTGGTTATATTAACCCATTATTGACCATTACCATATATTTCCAGACAGGCAAAAAAGGATTTAATTGATTTTTTAAATTAATTTTCTCCTCAGTTTCCAAAATTCTCTCTGAGTAAAGTTTCTCTCAATAAAAAGTCAGTAAGATATTAATATGCTTAGTAAATTTCATTACTGTCAGTCAGTGGCGGATCCAAGGGGGGGGGGGAGGGGGGCGATCGTCCCCTCCTTGGACAACCCCATTGCACTCCACTGGGCGCTTTCTTAAATTCATTCCACGCAAAAATCCTCAATTATACGCCGCAGATTAGGTCTGTATAGCAAGGGAAAGAACGATTCTGATAGGGGTAGGGATTTTCAAAATGTAGGGCAGTTAGCAGGGGCAGATTCAATAGGTTGAGGAGCGATCGCCCCCCCCCCCCCTTGAGAAGTTTCTGGATCCACCCTTGCTGCCAGTATTCACTCTAATTTTCTGGTTTTAAGCCGTTCAAAAAGTTTTTCAAAAACCCCTCCTGGGAAACTTTTTCTTTTACTACTTTTTATGTTCATTTTGTAGATGAAGTTAAGTAATGCTTATCCATATGAGATGATGAAAGTAGTTTGGAAGAAATAGAAGGCATATAGTCATGAACTGTGCTTGAATAAAGGGATAAAGACACAAGTTCTTCAATGCCTCTGGGTAGGACCAATGCAAACATTTGAGAGTTAAGATACAATACATTTAAAAAGGCCTCCCTCTCCTCAAAAAGAAATACTCAATAAAAATATACAAATAAATAATTTAATAAGAGAAAATATATTTTAACTGCAGCAAAATCGATATTTTATTTAAAAGGAACGAGGTAATCTCCAATCAAATCTTGAAAGATGGGTTATTTTGTAACTCAAAGTGTACTAGGCATCATAGAACACATTCAGAGGATGACATACATGAAGAAAACGCAAGTAGCATAACCAGGAAAATTCCAAGAAACAAAATTTTTATCTGATCTAGCTGAGGGTAGAGAAAAAAGACCAAAAATTACCATATGACTTTGTCTCACATCCATGCCTTTAGATACAGAGGAAGCATATTATATGTGGATAAGACAATAGAATTAGTGTCTTCAAAATGGATATTGAGGAAATTTTGGAATGTAATGAATCCATATGGCTCATGCCAGATAAAAAAATTACAAAGATATTCAAATCACTGACTAGAGATCTCTTTCACTCAGTGTAGGGACTGCAAGCTCAGGACCTGCTCATCCTGTCCTGCCTCCTGGTTTACTTATGTATTTTTGTTTTTTCCTATTGATTGAAGAATTATGCCATATCTTTGCTAATAACTGATCACTTTGAAATTGCAGAATATGAACGTCTACAAACTTATATACTTATTTGGCAGATGAGTTATAGTAAGAGCATTAAAATATAAATTCTATATTTTTCAATACTACAGGTGCCATGCTATCAGCATCTTTTGAATCCATAAGTACATCATCATTACTTTCAGTACCAGTTGATCTTGTTTGCATTACCTTCTCAGGAATTTACATACAGTTAAGGTAAGACAGCCATCATTTAATAATTTAATAAAGAATTATTTGTAGAAAATGGATTTAGTCTATATCAAATCCAATATTAGCATAATGTGACTGAATTGTTTATTTCAAAATTCCAGTACCTTGCCATCATATCTTTCATGGATCAGATATACATCCCAGTTTTACTATGGGAATGAAGCACTCTCTATTTTTCAGTGGAGGCTTGTTCCTGAGATTGGTGAGTTTAATAAGTAAAATTATGTATGTATTATTTCACAGACAAAATCAGAATGAAAGTTAAGGGCATATGAATCACAAAAGTAGTAAAAATGAGAAAACTTAAAAAACTGAATAATCTCAAATATGTACTCTGATTTCATTAAGATATTTTGCTGAAATTTTGAATTCTTTTCAGAATGCTCCGACAATCCAGAAATACCATGCTTCAAAAGTGGTGATGAAGTTTTGCAATTTTATGGTTTTGCTAAAGAAAACTTGACGATTGACTTGTTAGGCCTAATGCTTATTTACTGCATTGCTCATATTGTGGGTTTTGTGAGACTTAGCATGCGAAGTAAAAGGCAACCAATCTACTAAAAGTTCACTCTAGTCAAGGTCATCGGACTGGTTTGAATATAATTGATTATATGAGTGAGCATCAGATGCTGAAGAGCAAACATATTATTACTATTAACAAGTGGTAATTAATTGATTGAGCATCTATTTTTGAAAGATAATTTTCTTCAGAGACTTCCAAGAACTTCAATTTTTTAGGACTGTGATCAACCAGATTAGAGAAAGTTTATATATTTTGCATACACCAATGGCTGTGGTAGATAATATTGCAGAGCAATATTTCTATCACTTTTAATTACACAATGCAATTTCATGAATACAAGTGTTTACAGGCCAGGGCCAAATGTTTTACTGCCAAAAGTGAATAATGTATTTAATGCTTTTACTTTCATAAAAATAAACAATTTACAGCATTTTATTCTTATATGTTAATACTTATTTTGAGTATTCATTAAATTATTGAACAATTTAACTAAATATTAGAATAAAATTTAAATCGTCATGTAATTGGTCACATATAAAATCAGAAACTTAATTTTAAAGTGTAGAGAGAAAATATTACAAGTAAATAAAATTCTACAATAATTGGAAGTCAAAGAAAATATTAATTTGATTTACTGAAAGTTCCTCATTTTATTAGGAAACCAATAAAATTTCATTATATTCCACAAAATAAAGGAAACATAACTTTTTAAATGTAATACTGGTAGACCTCGATTTATGTTACTCCGTTTTATGAAGCTTCGAAGTTACAAAAAAAATTTTGTCCAGGGTTTTGTTATATGAAATAAAACCCCAAAGTTATGAAAGAAACTTATTTTTTCCTTGGAAATCTCGTAAAGAAAACGAGTAACAGAAGAAAAATAATAATATTACAAATAAATAATAATACAGTAATAATGATTAGAAAATAAAAAGCTAGTTTAAAATAGATTAAATTATTATACTTAAAAATCCTAGTTAAAACCCAGTCTAAAAAGGATGAAATCGCTAATAGACGAAATCTTGAATGTATGGAATCTCAAAAATTAATATGTATTTATTTAAAGACGACCCTTTAACAACATAGCATTAATTATTTTTATTTTCACCTACTATCTTGAAACAAAAGTGCCTGTTTAAATATTTAAAATCGAATAGTACAGACGAAATTCACTTTCTTTGGAAAAAACTGAAATCTGAATGCATACTCTCGCGAGGTTTTGTCCACCATGTAATGTTGTCAAAAATAGCGTGCAAAGAGACATATTTCTTGCCTTCAGCTGATCGTGGGATCATATAAAATTTTTATTTTGATAGACGGCAGATGTGATCATATTATGCGGAGGAAATTTCATGTTAAAATAATGTTTGGTTTTAGAATCCGTATTTCTTTAGAACAGGCGGCTGTTAAAAATAACGTAATAATAATAATAAGCGGCATCTACTCTACTCTGAAGGAATGTAAACATCCTTATTTTAGTTATTTCTTATGGAGAAAATTCTCTCGTTTAATGTATTTTCACTTAGAATCGTGTTTTTAAGGAATGCAACTGACGCTAAGCGACGGATAATTTTAATATTTAATAATATGTTTAGAATAATTGTTTTCCGTAATAAATATCCTAATAAACATGTATAGTGTTATTTTATTATATTTAAGGGAAGATTTTTTTGCCATAGGAATGTATCTCGCCTTCTATAATGGGAGTCAATGAGAAATTACACCTTGATTTAGAAAAGGTTTTTGAAGAACGTAACCTTTTCATAAATCGGGGTCTACCTGTATGTTGAAGTTGGCATATAGGCTTGGACTATTTGAAGTTGATATCTCTTATTTATTGGAATCACTAATCTAGCTGCTCACTCAGGTAAACTTTCCATTTACACGATATTGTTTTTCAATTTTTTGTTAACCATGAATCCAACTCCTGTTCTTTCTGTGTCAGTATCCCTGTAATATAAAAGATATCCCTTCTTCAGCTACAACAGATCTTCTCCTTTTCTTCTTACCTCACTATGGCCTAAAATGTCTCACTTGATCTTCTCCAATTATTTTTTTAGCTCTTGAAGTTCATCTTTGCTGGACAAATCTGTCAGTTCAAGGTAGTTAGACTGAGGTTGAAGGAATTGGATAAGAATGAGAAAGAGTGGCAGTGGGTGTTTAACCTCCAGGGATACTTAGTACCAGGCCTGTGCCGGGCATATTTGCCACCCAGGTGCAAGTAGCTTATACCGCCTCTGACAGACTTATAAAAGCACCCTGGCCCAGATTTTTTCGATTAAAAATTGTATTTAATTTAAGAAATAAATTGTGCAAAACACATTGAGCAAACTTCCTCGTATACGAATCGTCTCGATATATTACGTAAAAGTACTTTATTTTAGAAGGTAGTCTATCACATGAGTTTACAAACACAGCGGATAGAAAAGGACATTTGTATGTTAGTAAAAACACAAAATTAAGAGATTCTTGCCTCTGCCCGTGAATTGCCGCCCGGGTGTGGTGCACCCCTTGTACCCATAGGCCAGCGAGGTCCTGCTAAGTACCCTCTGCCTTCACGCCATGTTCCTGACCACTGCCATGGTCAGAGGAAATCCAACCTGCAGAATGAGGGTGGTTTTTTATGTTTGTATATGTCATGGATTTATAATAGGGGATATTTAGCCATAAAACACCACACTGGCTCAGAGCAGGTTGGTGTTTTTCTTTGGCCAGAGATATTGCAGAAAGACTTCACAGCATAGTTGAACCCATGACATGTACACCCATAAAAAATGGCCCTCATTCTCCAGAGGCTGGATTGCCTCTGACTATGGCAGTGGTCAGGAACAAGGCATGAAGGCAGAGGGTGCTAAGAATCCCCGGAGGTTAAACACTCACTGCCACTCTTTCTCATCCTTACCCAATTCCTTTAACCTCAACCTGACACAGGAAGAACAGGAGGAGTTGGATTAATCAACAACAAAAAATTGAAGAACAATATTGTGGAAATGGAAAGTTCAACCAAGCGGGCAGCTAGACTAGTGCTTCAAATAAATAAAAGATATCAACTTCAAATAGTCCAAGTCTACGTGTCAACTTCATCATACTCGGATGAGGAAGTGGAAGATTTCTACCAAGAAGTTGGAGAACTGCACGACAAAGGAAGCTGCCATCTAAAAGTAGTCATGGGCAGGGCCGGTGTTAGGTGTGTGTAGTCAGTTCCCCCAAACAGGGCCCCGCACTTTTATATGGGCCCCACACAAGGCTCAGTTCACATGCATTGAGATTTAGAGATTTTTTTATTATATACTAATAGTACATTCCGACTGGCAGACTATCTTCTTCAAAAATTCCACAACAAAAAGAATCCATCACCAGACTGGGAGAAGGGAGGCATCACAAAGTGGAAAGATAAATAAAAGAATGTCATAGACTTTTGTGAGAAAGCTCACTCCTCTTTTGTGAGAAATTATCACTGTTCTTTAAAAAATGTCATTTTTTGTGCCACTGTATATATACTCGTATACATACATCAATAGGTTCCGCTCGCTATCGAACTAGACCCTGCAAATAATCATGCCAGCCCTGGTCATGGATGATTTCAATGCCAAGGTAGGAGAAAAAAGGAAGACGGCAGCACAGTTGGAAAATGGGGCTATGGAGACAGAAACGAACAAGGAGACAGACTTGTAGACTTTGCTGAATATACCGTATTTTCTGGTCTATAACGCGCACCTTGTGTATAACACACAAGTGATTTTCTTCAAACCAGGTACAAATGTATAGATAACGCGCAGACAAAAAATCTATTTGAAACAAGCACTTTTTGAAAAAATTTACCATGGAAAAAGAAAACTAGTACCAGTGGCGTAGCTACCATATAGTAAGAGTAGGTAATGCCTAAGGGCCCTCGAACAAAAGGAACCCATGCATTGTGTTGAAATTGTCAATATCTACGTAAATGCAAAAGCAAGGAAAAAGACATTTTAAGCTAATTTTTTAATCCTTATATATCCTGTGCTGCATAATAAACTAGTGGTTGGTATTCTTTCACCTCTTTCTCAAGAGGCCCCCCATTACTAAAATATTTCTGCTTAGGGGGCCCATCAGCAATTCTTTCCTAGGGGCCTGATACCTCGACTGGCTAGTGCATATTAAAATTATATAGAATGTTGTGGATAACAAACTGTATCACCCACTGTCCAAATACTTTTTTCATACTATCCAACAAATAGTTGTTTAACACCATATTTTTCATTACGTTCGAAATTATGCTGATATGTTTGATGGCATTTCATATAGTATAAATCATGGGTAATGTAGAAAGGTCAGGGGCAATACCTTTTGCTTTAAGTTTTTGTTCTTGAGCCGACTTATTTGGAATAGAATTGAATAAGCCCTGCCATAAAAATACTTGACTTCCAGATGCATTGGTGGTTGTACAAAAGTTCATATCTCAAATCTATCCCAATTAAAAGAACTGTTTAATTAGGTATGCCTTACATTTATGCCTGTCCTGTGGGTTATTTATCGGCAACAGTTTAATAAGCAACATATTTGAGTTAAAGATAAAATTGCAAGAAAAGGCCCAAAAGACAGGAGATGAATAGCATGCCTTTCAGCAAACTCCTATTGTTGTATTGTAAAAGTATCAGTTTGTTTCTAGTAACATTATCATGAAAACTAATTAAAATCTTCTTCCTTAATGCAGAGTTACAGAAAATTAAGGCTTGAGAAACGAAATGTATGCTCACGTTTAATAATGAATTACTGTAAATACCTATTAAATTTGTTAAATCAAGTACAACCACCCTGTGAAAGGATGGTGAGTTGCTCTCTCTACATTGCAATATGATTACAAGTTCAGGGTGGCCATAATGTATTCACCAAATTACCAATTCTGTAAAACAAAGTACAAAATGTATTGGAAAACTGTCTTAAAAACACCATTTGGACATCTTGCATGCTACAAATGCTGCCCACATGGCAATTGTTAATGTGGCACAAAACTCTTGAGTTGTTCTTTCATCTGAAACAAACGTTTTTCTAGTATCTCTTGTAGTTTGTATTGTATGGGTTTGGAATGCGGTGAATGAATTAAGGCAATCCTGTATTGTATGTCATGTAAAATATTTTTTATGTGCAGTATAAATTTATATATTCCTTATCATTAAAAAATGTAATATGATGCATCTCCTAATTTGAATTTCTCGATGCACCATTGTGGTATGAATCTGAGACAAACTATGGTATTGTAAAAAAAAAGTAGGCACTTCATCTAAGAAAAATGCCACTTATTGGTGAGACATTGGAATATTGTATTTAAATTACCCTTGATTTCTATGACCTCTCCAATTGCAGACTTGCATGCACCCTAGAGCAAGCACTGTCCTGAGTACATTGTATTTGATTATTAATTTTCTCGTGAAGAGAACAGGAATGTTCCTGAACCTTCCTAATCTTCTGATTCTAATGCTATCTCAAACCAAAACTGGATTGTTACTGTATGATACTATTCAGGTAATTCCTATAGGCATAAAACAATTAGAATCAAACATTACCATATTAACACTTAGGATTGATGAAATGTACATTTCATTTACTTTACCGTTTATGGCTACAGGGTTTAAAAATATCATTGTCAAAGCATGCTATCTCAATTCATTTTTTAATATTTACCACACACTCACTGAACCAATCTCCATAATTCTATCCAATTCAATAAGCCACATTATGCAATATATTTCACATATGATTTAGCTGTCTAGTTATTCCAATACTAGATCATTGCACCAACTACTTCTGCAACAGGGACCATGATATTGTTGAGGGCTTCAGAGAATGCTAGGATTTTGAAATACATATTAGAATGAACATGAAAATTATGGATGATAAATATCATATGAAGCATGTAAAATAAAATATTCTGAAACAATATGTACATACATTTATAGCATGAAGTCAATTTAAGCACGAAAGACCTCTCAAATGCAGTTATTTTGCAGTACTGCTTTTCAAAAATTCATCATATATAATAAAAACTATTAGAGATTTTGCATAGCAATTACACTTAAGAAGATGCTAAAGCAACACTACCAAAGCAAACAAAAGCTGCTGAAATCAAAATTAATATAATAGATATTTAGGCAAAAGTAAGTACTGAAAGGAAATATCCCATTTAAAATCATTTATCAAAGCAAAATTAACAAACACATTGAATCCACTGAGGATTATCTAACATGACTTGAGTGCTGTACTTCAAGAAAATCTTGAATTTCTACCTATTGTTTCCTTTGATATGCCAAATTAATGTCTCATAACATGGATCCTAGGCCATTTACCAATCTTTTTAAGGCATACAGTCATATGTAGAGGTAAGTGTAATACATGATTAAGCCATGACATGAGGTGAAGTTACAAAGTAAATATTTAAAACATGGGCAAAAATGTTAGCAGTGGAGCTGGTAATAAACAAAGAAGCACTTATCTTTGCTAAACATGATCTTTCCATGTCGAATGAGTTAAAACTTTCTGCAGACTTTTTGCATTTCTCTTTCATGAAATGTTTGATAAAGTGAATGCATTACATTTAAAATAAAACAAAACTGAAAGCCTTACAAATTGTATTATAATTTAATTTAATTATGAATAGTTCTTTTA
Organism: Uropetala carovei; assembly: GCA_036926305.1. Taxonomy (NCBI): domain Eukaryota; kingdom Metazoa; phylum Arthropoda; class Insecta; order Odonata; family Petaluridae; genus Uropetala; species Uropetala carovei. Next base: position 1,707,394 of record JAXCHB010000172.1, on the reverse strand, counting down.
TCATACAAAAATTACATAAAACTGTGATGCATCACATATAAAGCCTACAAGTAACAAATGGGATTTGTGACAAAACAGCAAAATGAGCATAGCTAAGAATAACATTACAAGTGGCAATAAACATTCCAATTTCTATGGTCATTTTACCTTCTTAACATCTTCTGACACATGCACACATTACATCACATGGGATTACCAAGAGATGAGTTTTTAACATAATGGCACCAAGCTATGATGAAAGGGACAAGTTCAGTTACTTGAACTGTAACAAATAGAAAAGAATTTTATAGAAAATTCTTATTCTTAGTTAATTTGCATCAATAGAGCCAATACAAAATTTTTCAAGAATTCTCCATCACATGATCATAAAGAGAAGTCAAAATTGTGCTTACAAGCATGAAAAATATTCAGTTTACATAAAACTAGCCAGAAATTTGCTTAACCTTTTCATTATATTTCACCCGTACTAGAATGAAAATGTGGAGGGCTGCGTTCACAGTGAAGCTAAAGAAAATGCAGCAGCCTCATTGAAATTAAATATTCTTCACAATTAGAAGCATTTTATAGTCAAATTACAAATTGGCATATGTTACAATGGAAAAGTATAAAGCACATTTCTTGACTTACGAAAGATGGATTTTTATCAAGCACACAAAGGCACAACAATGACTCATTGCAATTGACCCAGATCAAATCATGTAGGCAACTGCAATCGCAACATTTTTGGCAGTGAAACTTAACCCCTGCTTTTAATATTCAATCATAAAATGTTATAGCATTCTCACATTCATTCAAATGCAAAATTAAACTACACACTCTCTTCACTAGATCTCTCCTTAATCACTGACAAAAAGCAAGCATTAAAATCTATTTGAAATTGTCTTTCACAGTTTGGAAATGGAAGGCATGCTCCTAAGAATAACTGCATGTAATCTCTAATGGAACATTAAACCTTAGGCATTTTTATTTTGCATTCACAGCGTCTTTTCAAGAATATAGATATTAAAAGCATGACTGATAAGAAATAATATGGTACAGTATAACAATGCTATATCCACTGATGTAATTATTAGAGACTTATTGAAAAAATTTTCCCTCATTCAATGATTCAAGTTTGAGCAATCATTTCAGGTAGAACTTGGTACCTATGAGTATGAATTAAAAGATTTAATCAAAGTAAATGCAGTTTTTATATTGTTGTACCAATTTTTCACTTGGTCATAACAATGCTGTTCTTAAACCATAGTTGGAAAATTACAACAAAGTCCACTCATATTCCTATATACAAGTTATCTAATGAATGAAATATATTAGTTAAAACCTTCATCCAATACAAACAATATTCTTTGCTTTCCATGCCACTATTTTTACAATTTCTTACTTGTAACAAGACTAGAGTCAAGAGTTAGCAATCTGCAGGAAAAAGAAATACATTTAAATGATTTGAATTATTAAAGGTGCAAAATAATTCTAACACAATTAGCGCAATGACTGAAAATGATTCAACTGAAAATAACTAGACTGTCACCACAAAAAATAAGCAAGCTTACATAAATATGCATTAACTACAAGAAATTTTTTTATTAATGAGAAAGACATCCTAAATCATAATATTCACGAACAGTTCCACAATATTAAATGAAGGCATGGAATGATAATGGAAATATGCATATAATATGAAAACAGACTAAATGCTGTTTCTTGCAATGAATTACAAGAATACCTCCCATTTACACACTTGGGAATGATTCATACACTGCTTATCAAGCAATAAAATAATTTCATGATAATTCTTTAGCATCATCTTTGTAATAATGACAGTAAGTGCAACTCCATTAAACATTTTTGGTGTTTTTGTTAACATACAGCCACTAAAAAGCCAATTGATATGTCAGAAGGCTTTAGTAGCCAAAAGGCATATAAAAATACCAGTTGCTTTGTATTTCCAAAATTTCTGTAAAAGTAATTTAAAACAAGACTTAATACACCTTTAATATTAAAATGAATTAGTCTTAGCATGGATTATTTCTCAACTGAGTATACTCCCACATATTCAATAAATGGATTGAAATATTTTTGGATCTTCTCATCGATTACATTGTTTGCTAAAACAACATACTTAAAATTATATAACAAAACTGACAAATTAATCATCCCACTATATAAATTCTGTAATATATTTTTTAAAATCTCCAAATAAGTCCTTGACAAAACAAATATTTTCTGCCCATAGAGTACAATTTGTACCCATACAAACATTGGGCCAACCCAACATCATAGCAACTTGCTTTGAAGAGCAAAATCTTGGAAGTGTCAACAAAGTCAATGAGTGTCAAACCACGAGGCACAGTTTCACAAATGCGTCAGCAGGCACATGACTTCTTTTCCTGCCGCCCACTTCCTCCCCTACCTCCATTCCCATTCATTCCTGAGCCACTTCCATCCAGAGCAATACGGTCCGAGTCTTTTGAAGCTTCCAAACCAGTCAACCGATCATTTTTAAGAATCTAATTTCAGAGAAATAACAGTAATTATTAGCATATTTATTCTAAATTATATCACATCATGCAGTTCAGGCGTTCATTTTCCATTTTTCTACATGTGAAGAAGTTCAACTTTTGTAAGAGAAACTGATAAAACTCAAAAAAATTTACAGAGTTTCAGATTAAAATACTATGGCAGTAAGTCCATTCCATACATTTGAAAAAATGTAAAAACTAGGGTAATAGAATTTTCTTACATCGATCTCAATGATTTTCCTTATTACGTATGACCTACTTAAGTGTCTTAATGGTACCAAATAAAAGGTGACTTCAGCTTCAGGTAAAAATACTCATTAAAAAATTTAACTCAAACCATTTCAAATTGCTGTCACTTATTGGGTGGGTTTAATAGCGTGTAGTAGCTCTCCAGGTTTACATAAAAATACCAGATTACCTAGATAATTGATTTGTAAAAACAAATTGTCTTAATTTAAAAATAAGTAGTCAAACGAGCTAATAAGATTATGAAAAAAATTTCATGTGAAAAGATTAAATGCTCATATCTTATCAATCCATGGATGCCTTGTAATATTACCTTTGTCACTAGAAATCTTGCAGCTTCTTCAATGTTAATGTTCTCTTTTGCTGATGTCTCATACCATCCTGAAAAACCCTTTTCTTTACAATATTCTTCCATCTTAGGTGGATTGTTAACAATACCTTCCTTCTGCTGATCACACTATGGATATTAAAAAAACATAATAAACATTAGCTTTAAGATATCAGTCAAATTCATCACACTGCCATAAATCAAATTAACATAACCTTTATATATTTTTCTGAGGAATATATGTTCAAAACTAAATGCCAAGAAATATGTTGTTGGAGACTTGATATTTCTCGATGTTTTGCATTCATTGCAGCGTGAATCTGCAAGAGTGAAGTTTAATGATGATGCACATTGCAATGCATGCAAAACAGCAATTAGTTCCATGCAATAGAAGTTGGAAGCTTCCAACTGTGCTAACCAAAACTTCTAAAACCTTTGCCTCAAATTGCCAAGTCATGTATGTATGTATATGTATATATATATATATAAATAAATAAATAAATATATATATAAATAAATAAATATAAATAAATAAATAAATAAATATATATATATATATATATATATATATATATATATACTTATATATATATATAAATGTTTTTAAGTCACAGCAAAGATGCTAGTTATCTCCTCAACAATAAAACTATGATTTTAAATTGTGCTTCCTTTTGGTCTTTGTGATTTTGTTAAAAGAATATTGAAAAAGATTTAAACTTGATATTTTAACATTGAGACAAGGGTCCAGGTGGAAGGTATAAGAGGATGATATATTGGACAAAAAAAATTGTTCTGGTCATATTACTTTATACAAACTACTTCATTGAGTAATGAAAAATTACCTTGTTGGCTAATAATACACAAGGAATAGGACTTCCATCAGGAAGTTGCACTTTAGAATCTAAGTCCACTTTCCATTTGACAACAGATTCAAATGTAGCAGATCTGGTCACGTCAAATACGATGAATGCACCAACTGCTTCCTTGTAATAAACTCTTGTCATATTTCCAAACCGTTCCTGCCCTATAGAGGAATGAAAAAGGATCATATTAAACATGTTGTAGATAATTTCACTATACCAGTGGTACTTATTGAAACTGAAGGTGATACTTTTGATACATGAAATTAAAAATATGGCTATAGATAACTGATTTAGTACGAAACAAAAGTGGAAATCTCTAAATATGAAAAAATTTCAGATAAAACAACGGTTTGCACGAAACACGTTGGGTCTATTCTTGCACCTATACTTTTCAGATTTATTTATTCGTTTAATGAGAAACATTATATGAAAATATCATTTTACTGCCAAAATAATTTTTGGCTCCAAGAATGCAATGCAAAATCCTTCAGAAAACAAAATGACAGTTGAGAGTAGAAGGTTAGTTGGTGATGTCCATGCTAAATGCTGCTGTTATCTGTTTCGTGCTTGTGTTCACCATTTTTTGGAGGCTCAACCAAACGGAAAAAATGTATAACAATGTGGATGACTTGCAGCAACTTGGGGATCAGAAAACTATTTTTAATGCAGTACAGAAAAGTATGTATTTGTTAAAAAAAGTAGAGACTAATATTATTATAAAGAATTATGTAATTTGGTGTTAAATAAAGTTATTACTTTTTGTTAAAATTAGACATTCTATCATAAATATGTACTAAATATCAATTTATCAATTAACTAATTAATTAGTGTTAATAAATATGCAAATTATGTCTTATTGACAGGTATTAAGGATCAGCATCTGTCCACATTTCCATATTTTAGAAATGAAATTTTTGCATCAAAACTTTTAACATAAAATGTTTGTGTCAGTCTCCCCCATTTTGCACTAACCTGTTTTCATTGCATTCTATTCTTTATGAGTTTTACTTTATACAGTAGGACCTTGATAACCATCGCCATTGATAATTGTTGTTTCACTCAACATTCGTTTGTTGCCAAGTAGTACAAAAAAATGAAAAAGTTCCGCTGCCATTTTTTAATGAAGCAGAAAAACGAATAAGATGACGATTGCACTGTGACTGAGAGAAAGATTGCTATCGAATTGGTGGGTAACCTTTTCTTCATGGGGGGCTGCATTGGTGGCAGTGAACCCTTTGGAAATGGCCAATGGATTATAGTTAAATCATAAGTAATCTATAGATTCTTAGGCATCAAATGCATATAAAAAAATTTAGAATTAGCTTTTTAGGGTTAACATTTCAATATTAAAAATTATTATTATTTCAATCTTAGAAATATCTTTTAGAAAAAAAAATCAAAAACAGCAATAAAAAGAACTTACTTGAATTGAGAAATATTTACTAAGAGGTCACAATTCAACGTTATCTTAATAGATTTTGCTATAAGAAAAATAATATTTGGTAGCTAATTAAAATAAATGAAAAAAGTTTTGTAAACTATGAAAGAATGGTGGTGGGCTGCATAGAATTGCTTAGTAGGCCGCAGGTTGGGCACCCCTGATCTATTGAAACGGTGCATTGCAGCTGTTCTTGGATAACATTGATTCGATTGTGTTAGAGTGAAAAAATTTCAGGTAAATTGAAACGATTATACAAAGACTAATAGTATTTAGAATTTTCCCTTCAAATATAAGAATCAAACAGTAAAACATTCCTTCACGGATTGCTGCAATACTACTGTCTACTTATTTGTCAACAGTTCACAATTTCTTAAGTATGTTATAACTTATTAAACCTCGTGTGATAAAAATGATCCCTAATGCAGTGTTAGTGACAATGCTGCTAAAAGGTCCAGAAATGTGACATCCTTCAAATAAAACTAGAAGTGAGTGAATGAAAATGATGCAGAATATAAAATTTCAAGCAAACTGAGGCCTAAAAATTCAGTTCTATATGATGTATATAAAGTGTTTTTGAATGAATTATTGACCTATGACATTGTTCCTATGGGTAAATCTGTTTCGTTAATCATCAGGGGGTTGCAGAAACCAATTAATGGCAGTTATAGAGATCCTACTGTAAAAAAAATTACATCAAAACACTTCAATGAGATTTATTTTTAAAACTGTAGGTTGATTATATCTTTTTATACCAATGAACATCACAGCTGTAAACAAGAAAAAGTGTGATAGCTATTCATCTGATAGTTTCTTTTAAAATTTACCATAAGGGCATTGTCTTTTTCAATTTGAAGGTGCATTTTTCAAATACCAACAAAAATGGGAGAAATGTGTCCATTTCAAGATCAATTAATATATTTACAGATGTAGAATCTCATCTGAAATAGTTAGCTTTGAGTAAGATGCATTTTTTCAACGTAGCAAATGATTTCAAATGTTTTAAAATTTTGTAAAAACAAAACTTGACTTAAACAAATACTATACCCTTGTAATTAACTCAATTGTTCATTAAGTGTTTAAACAGTTAATTTCAGGTATCTCTTAAGTTATAGTCGATGATTATTTGAATTCCACCTTGAAGGATGAGAGACTAAGTAGCACCTACCGGCAATATCCCAAAGTTGTAGTCGAATGATTGTGTCAGCATCCCAGTTGATTACTTTCAGGGCAAAATCAACTCCTATGGTGGCACGGTAGTGCTGCGAGAAGAATTGATGCACATATCGTTTAATTATGGATGTCTTTCCGGTGCCCAACTCCCCAATGACGAGGATTTTGTACAGATGCTCTCTCTTGCCCCCACCGGGAAGCATCACTCCGCCACCTCCGCCCCCGCTGGCACCCCCGCCCCCACTGGCGAGTGCCTACCATCCGAGATAAAAAGAGAAACGTCAACCAAACATTCTCTTGTGAAAGGAGGGTAAGAACTTTAAATACTCCGAATAAATAATTCACCAAAATCCACCCTAAATTTAATCCTGAACTTTTAAAACGGTGAGAGACACGTTTCTCTCAGTCATAAACCAGAAATGTTTTTTTCCAGGATAATATTAGAGTTGAAAAATCTATGGGATAACGTCGACATTTTTGCCACATTTTTCATGCCCTAGCAAAAATCACGATCTAGACAATAATAAAAAGTGTAATTTTAGCATTTTCGCGCAGTTTGTAACGGAGCCAGCTAAGAGAAAGATGCGTTAACGTTGATCTCTTCCACTTAACCTCAAATGACGACGACAGCTCGAAACATTAGGCCAACAGGCAAGACCTTTCAGGTAACTCTCCGCATTGAGTTTCTCCTTTGAAGACGCTTTGGAATAGGCTAGACCAACAGTGTACACATGAAATACTCCAGGGATAAGACAGCTATAGAAATAAAGTCATTGACCTAAATTAGCCAACACGATTAGGTTCCAATAGTAAACCAGTTTCCCACGAATGTTTATTTCGTAGGCGAAGCCAATCTCTAAAACGTCAAATTCTTCCGGCAAATGTAGAATGTGATAGCGTGGACAAAGACACTTTCCAGGCGCAGTTTGTATATAAATAACTCACGTCAAGGGCACAGAAACTGTAGGATATTCGGGATTTATTTCAAGATATGCATTTAAAGAGCGACCAGCGAGGGAAAATACAAGATAATATCCCCCACACCAGGTCATTGTTGGTCTTTTTATGTTGCTTTCTACGCATTAAAAGTTTCTCAAGTCTTTATCTAATGGACATTTAGATTGTTTTTATCCTAACTTTAATTAAGCAGTTTAGCTGGCATTACGCAGCCCAAACATTCAATTCTACTCGAGCTAATGCAACAGCTCATGCAGATCGAGATTGCTTGACTATGGACAATTATTAAAATAAAGGCTATTCAATCCCCTCTCAGATATTTCAGAGGGACACAGCCGTAGAAATTTAAAAGCAAATAACCACGAGTCGCACAAATTCTGCAGTTATATAAGAGCATAAAATTCGAAACAGATTACGCCACAGGTAAACAACGGACTGCTATGGAAACAGGTCAGAACAACCCACTGATGAAGATATGTATATCAACCCAAATTATTACACTGATGTGAACTCTACTAGAACTAATAAAAATGTTAGATAATTTCGTGGCAGCATTAGATTAAAATTACCCGTTCGATTTCATCGGAAATCGACCCTTTAACTGTTAATTACCTCCATTGTTAGGTTTTGGAGAAATGAAGTTCGCGAGAAACTTTAATAACAAATTTCCATTCGGCAAACTATTTAGTCACACGCCAACAGGACACTTTCTTCGAAATTCAGCAACACGAAAACGAACTTGCGTCTCGTTTTACAAGCTTTTCCAATAAACAAAATTTGGGGCGGAGTTAAGGCCACACACAAGAGTAAAAACGAGAGAACGCAACACGCGTAACTATTCTGATGGGTGGATTGAGACATCGCGCCGGCTCAAATCGGCGAATCCATCGCCCGCGGCTAAGACATGTAACACGAAGAAGAAATATATTGTTACGACCTGGAAAACCGAGGTCTCTGCGGTAACAACCTCCCGTCGACGTTAAATGAAACCTCCGAACCTCTCGCGACCACGCCTCTCTCACGAGGAAACGACGAGAGAATGCGGACGCGAGAAATTGCCCGGTCGTCGGTCGTACACGACATGCGGTCTTTTGAACGGAAAGAACTTCACTCCTCGCCATTTGGCTATCGATCCGATCGCAACGCATCAGACAATCCGGACCCTATATGATGAACGGTAGGGCAAACGAAAGAAAAACGTCGACTAGACGTGGTATGCTTTAAGTGAACCTTCGGTCGGATATTCGATTTCCTAAAGAGAAATGCGACAATTGTGACGCGCGTTCGTTTGCGAGACGGCGTCACCGACGCCGGCGCGAGGACGACGGAGGTCGACACTAACTGCGTCGTTTCTTCGTACCAACCGGCGTAGAATGTGCGGATCGAAAGGTACTTCTTCGACTTTTATCAATCACTTGAACGAATGTTCGAGGTGAAAACGGATCGAAAAATGTTGCATTCACATCGTAATAATTGGCTCTTTCGGGATTAAGTTAACCATACATCAAGAAAAAATAACTAAAAAGAGGTGATTTAACTCGGTAAATAATACTAGACCTAAGGATTTTGTCTTTTTTTTCCTAGGCGTAATTTACGCAAATGCCAAATGGGAACTACTCAAGCCTCCCTAAATCACCGATCACCTTAAGACGCAGCTTTAAGTATTATCTATTTACATATTATTAAGGTTCCGAAGTTCACAATTATAGGAGTTCTGCTATGTATTTATACATTAGATAAGGGCAAAAACAGTCACGTATAGACCATTCCATAACTAGTTCATAAACATGGATAAGATAAAAATAATACAAAAATAAAGTTTTTATAACACTCGAAAGATTTAGTTGATATAAAAATTCGCGTTACGGCCGCAATAAGGCACAAAAAGGTACCGCCAGCTAGCTAAAAACCACAAAATCCTGAAGAAAAAAATCGGTACAACATACATTGTACAAACTTTCTCATATATAGGTACTAATGCGTCGTTTAGTTACCTTTAAAAAATGAAAATCGTATTAGCCTGTTTTTAGAAAATCCAATTTTTGTTAAAGTTGCCCAAGAATAAAGTAGCCTTATATTCATTCATTGAGAAAAATGAAATATGTAGTATTATTGTAGAAGTATACTCAAGTAACTGTACGAAATTTGATCAAAATTGTTAAAGCCGTTTTTGAAAAAATCGAATTGTTGTTAAATGTGCCTAGAATAAACTAGCCTTATATTCATTTTTTGAAAAATATGAACTATACAGCATTATTGAGGATGTAAACTTAAGTAACTGTACGAAATTTGATCAAAATCGTTAGAGCCGTTTCTGAGAAAATCGAATTATTGTTAAAGTTGCCTAGAATAAACTAGCCTTATATTCATTTTTTGAGAAATATGAACTATACAGTATTATTGAAGACGTAAACTCAAGTGACTGTGCGAAATTTGATCAAAATCGTTATAGCCGTTTTCGAGAAAATCGGATTGTTGTTACAAATGCATAGAATAAACTACTCTTAATTATTGATCAATGTCAACCATTTCTATGTATACTCTGCTCAGTATGATAAAATGCCGAAGTACGAGATTTCATTCATTTTCGTTCGACCGTCTGGGCTCCAGCGCCAGTAACAGACAGACAGACAGACAGACAGACAGACAGACAGACGGCATTGCGAAAACCACTTTTTCGGATTCAGCGACCCCTAAAACGCGTATTTCCGTAAAAAACTCGATACTTCGTATGAGAAAGTAAAAACACTAAGAGCTCCGCTCGCCAAACCTGTTTCGCGCCAGGCGCAAATAGTCCGTCATTCGCATCTGATGGAGAAACTAATCGCAGACGGCTAGAAATCAACTATCAGATAAACGCATTCTGTACGGGTATAATTCCCAAATGCTAAACGAAAAATTCGATGCCCAGAGAGGATAAATTAAATATCAATGTAAATGAAATGTAACGGAAGGAACACGCTCAAAATCACGATGCTATAAACTTCCCGAGACCCGATCCAAACGTTAAGATCTAAAAACTTAGTAAAAATCGGTTACTGGAGGCATCTCATTTTTAGACTTCTTAAAATTCGAAATCTCTCCGTTGCAGTAACTGAATGAATATCCGAATAAACCGGGAATATAACTTTGAGTGGCACGACCTCAATAAAAAAATATCCACCTTTGCAAAGTATCACCTTGATATCCTTGGAAGCATTACATAAGTCGGGCGTGTCGGGTCCATCGAAACAACGCGCACGCCGCAAAGAAAACTGCGACCGGCCAACAGTTTATTGGCATACATCCTCAGTTACCGCCGTGACTATTTTCCCGTGTTATATAAACGCGTACTCAAAACCATTGGCTCATAGGCTGCTAAAGGAAAGTCCTCACTCATTGACAATTCTGTTATGTAAACTTTGATCTCCGTCCAAAAACAAACCTGTAGTTATATAAATTAGAAAAAGGAGCTGGACGCTCCTACAGTTCCTCGCTCTGAAATGCGATGTTTTTTTAACACCGATGAGCAGCGAGAAACAAAGATACCACTCCGGTTGGCGACAACGTTACGTAAATACACCGCATCGCTGAATGAAAAGGCATTTATATCGCATCCATCGGAAAGGAAAAATGTTCGCCACATTACCAGCATGGCGATATACAAACCTGCTGATGGAGAAAAAGGCCGCGAAGAATTTCTACATATCACGCAGCAAATTATCAGAGTAAAATAAATGGACAAATCTCCCGCCGCTAAAATGCCTGTGGGCATTATGGCGTCATTAAGAGCTTGGATGCGCCAAAATGCGGGTTCGAGGATTTGGGATAACAGGTCGCGATCAAGTGAACGAAAGACTAGGAAGGGAAGATCTTTTCCAGAAAATTACAAATTTTACACAAATTCAATATGTTAAATACTACGTAAAAGATACTTCACAGCCATAAACCGATTGAAGTACCAAAGACGCATTCAAGCTACTAAGTAGTTGTTCTCATTATTAACTCACAGATCCTCGACTTTTAGCCTTTTGACTGCAGAGGCGAAATTTTGAACACTGTAACCGAGGTGCGATCTCCCAGCCCGCTATTGTCTTTATTATTATTTACTCAATGTATATCTACTATAGGGTTCTTCGTGTTTAATTACGGCGCGAGGGTTAATATGCAATTAAAAACTTAATATTCAATATTTACTGCGAAGTGTAAAGTCGCGGAGTAATTTGGAATTGGAATTGTTAATCTCGTATTATGCCGAATGAAATTCAAGAATGAGCACTTACATTTTAAAAATTAAAAAAGTTTAGAATTTACTTTCCACGAATTACCATTGATGACGGCTGCATTGTTACCGAAATGCGAATATAGTTTTTTCATGACCTTGTGGCTATTGGATATATCCGAGACAAGTACCTTTTTTCAATATTTTGAATTTTAAGTGCCTATTCTTAAATTCACGAAAATAATTTTGAGAATCAAGTACAGTAAAACCTCGATTATCCGGCCCTCGATTTACCGGACCCCGCTTTAACCGGCCGGTTGGCCGTGATGACGTTTTCTTCAACGGAGCCCTGTAGTGTTATTTTTTTCCTGCGAATTTGAAAATTAACGGAATTAAACATTTTACCTTCTGGTATTATATGTGTTTTTAAAAATGGTAACTGAATTTTAGACTACATTCGTGTCAATAAAGCTTCCGGTAAGACAATTTTCATAAATATATGGCGCGTTAGTAGTAAGGTGGCATGGAATCTGATGAATGTTACTCATTTTAATTTGTGAATCTGTTACTCATTTTAATTTGGAGTCGTAATGCGATATATTTTATAAGCCGCGACTTTGAAAGATATTTCCTGCCATACACCATGGAAAATGCAATTGGTTCATTTCTGAATTTTTTTCGTATTTACAATGACGTTTGTCTCAAAAATGAATATTTTGATGACTGAATTGATAATTTTCCCTATTGCTGTGTTGAAAGTTTCAGAGTTAGAAAATGAAATGTTGATTGAGGCAAATAATCAGCAGTTTATACGTAAAAAATTACGAATTTTATGTAAAAAGGAATCAGTTGTATGCATTATGTTGAAGTAACACTAGCAAATAAGCTGATAAAGTCGTCGTAATTATTAAATAATCGTTCCAGCGTAAAATAACAAACTTTTTGGTGTCATTTCCATTAAGGCGGTCAATATCGATTTTCCCCCGGATTAACCGGATTCTCGGATTATCCGGCCGACCCTCCGCCCTATATAGGCCGGTTAATCGAGGTTTTACTGTATAGTGATTACGTAAGTAATCGCAGACATCGTCCGCACAACGCTCATTCGGATTGTAACTATCCTTTAGCCGTGACATGATTTTATAAGAAGACCGACCTCCGCTAAAAATTATTCGAAAATTGTCTTATCGGTTTTACATCTACAATGACCTTCAGGCTTGAGTACAAAAACTCCACAATGGCACAACATGCACACAATACCAAGCGGTAAAACGCCTATGACCTTAAGCGGCCATGCGAAAGGCCGCTCCCGATAAATCTCACGCTTTATAGGAAGATGGTCAAAGTACCCGTCTCGTCTATTCGAACCAATTACCTTCCCGAGGTAATGCAATACGCGAGCCGATCTCAGAAAATTCGGATTACTAGTGCACACGAAACCTTACCGGAGATCAGTTGAATGAACTGGAATTTTCGTTGCCTCGCCGTCTTGGCACGAACCTTGACCACTAAGTCGAAATGCGTAGCACTCATCGTAAAAATTGAACAACGACAAAGAATTCAATGCTTATCTACACACAAAGAGGCCGTGGATTTCCATCCGTCTGCTAAACATCTTACTATACCAAAAGGCCTCTTTTGTTCCGATAACATGGGTGAAGTGGGGTTTATTAATTTCAAATATTCGATTGCGCTACGTGTTTCTTAGCGAGACCAATTTCTCGTAGAAATTAAGAATGACAAAAATTCTCATAACTATAAAAAAATCCTTGAAGCTGATTAAAAACTAAAATTTTTTATCTGAAGACAGTTTTAAACAGTGCTGGAGTCGGAAAATTTTAACGACGGGAACATTATGGGCTTCATTTTGCATCGAGTGGAACAGCGTTCCCATGCGTTCCCGCCCAATTTGAGCGCTACTTTAAGTAAAATGTATTTCATTGTCTGATATTAATGTTTGCTTAAAATTTTTATAAGAGAGACTTCCATTTTATAAGTTTGACGAGTTTTGATATAGTTAAATAGAATCATCTTTAAATCACTAGGCTCTCGCATGGTTACGGCGAAATAAGAAATTTCTTGAAAGTGGAAGTTTATAACATAGCATTAGAAATTTTCAATAAATATCTTTAGAATAGACGAAAGTTTCCGACTCCTTTAGAAAATTGTTTTACTCCGCTCCGATTCTAATACGACGTTAAAAACTATTTCCAAAGTTTTAAATTTCATAAGAGCCAGCACCTTATCTGAAAATGTTAACTCAAATAAAAATTATCATTTCACATATTCGATGTGAATAAAAAAGGTAAGGTATCTAGAAGAAAATGTTGGGATAATATGTAACCGGCCAGTAAATGTGTATAAAAGCAATGATTTGATATTTCGCAAATTATGCTGGCCCCGCCTCAGCTGAAATTTATAATCACGTATGCTAACGTACATTAGCGACGCGGGTACTCCTTTGATTTATGGAGAAATTTCGGTATAGCTAAATCCGATTTATTCAATCCCTAAATTATTTCTAGCAACACACCTAAGCCACCGCGAGCAATAATTTACAGAACTAATAAATCTCTCAACTCTTCCTTATTATCTCAAAGAACTCACCAAATCAGAAATAAAACTTCCTACGATTGATAAGGAAGAAATATAGGCGCCAAAAACGGCAGTGTGACCGTCGTATCCTCACCTTATAGGAGTTGTACTCCTCCTTCCTATGAATAGGCACGAATGGGGAATCTGTCCAGCTGCGCCCCACTTTATTCTTCTTCCCTATGATACCGCCCATATCGATAAACTTATTTCAGCAAGAGTAAATCTAAAAACACGACGAAATCGAAAGAAACTACCGTTCTGGCGCACCACAGAGATGAAGCGAATCGCCCGAGCGCAGCAATTCGACGTCTCCCCACTAGAGTTGAAGCGGCTTCTGCCTCATCCCCTCTCTCGTGGAAGCGGCGGCGAACGAACCCCTCCCCTGTTCCACGAAGTCGACGATAAGTTGACTGTCACAAAAAAAATAATTTTGCCACTCGCTAGAACAAATTATCCCCGCCACTTGATCCGACCAACATTTCCCCCAGACTAAATGGGTTGGAGATTTCAACGCTCGCTATGACTTTTATGGCCTTCTGCAGACGGCGTGCACCCACGCGGGGAACTGAACTGAAGGCCAGAGTTACGTCGGATGAACTCCAAATCCGAAGCAGCCTCGAGAAGTCATCTCGTTTCCTTCTCTCTCCGCCATTCATTACTAACCTCCCCTCTCACGCACTCTCGACCTTAAATTAGGCCACTCCCCCGACCCTGTGAATGGTGAGAATCATACAGATGAAGCACTACTCCCGCATAAATGTTATTACCGTAGCAATCCTCCAAATTAGTCTAGGCTCTAATTCACGCTGGAGACGGTTAGCCTTTTTGCGAAACTGCAGTATGGACTAGTAATACGCTGGCTGAGAATATATTCCAGAATTTTTTTCCTTTAGGATTTCGACAATTGACAAACCGAAAATTACAAAATTGCCGTCTTTGCCGAATAAAATAAAACGAAAGATTTAACCTTTTCGGACCACCTATCAGGGCATAATGTAACCGTGGGACAACCCACTCGCATTTCCGTCGTTGGGATTTACTTTCTCAGCAGCTATTAACTAACTTTTAAAACTTCCCAATAATTATTTCGCAAAGCAGCAATTTTTATTTTAACCGTAAGGATTAACTATTAATTGGATGAACTATTAACCATTTCGGATCTGATGCAATCCAATCTTTATTATTAGATATGTATAGCATTTTTTCATCCCTAAGGACAACCAACAGCAACTCAAGCGGACTATAGAGAACCACTGCGCTCTTAACATATTCCAAGACGTCCTAACAAAAAATACCTAACCAAAAATTTTTCACAAGCGATGTAAATCAACCATACCAACCACTTCGAGAAAGAATTCCAGGGTAAAAATAATCCACATCCCAGGAAAGCGTAATAACTATTCTTATGGCAGTATTATTATTTTTATTACTTCGGCAACATCCATAATTTTCTTCTAAACGAAAACCACCATACTAGGCAATCCATTTTTTGTATATACCTTCACTTTCGACTAAATACACAAGATTAGAACAAACCAACTCATTGGCCACATATATCAAAAACATCGCGCCCTATCTCTATTTGAACCCTACGTAAGAACGTGGATAGTAATGCCAGGCCTCTCTCTTCCCCTCCCCCGCCCCCTAACTCCATCCCTTCGCCTCCACAGCCGCCAACCACCGATCCCATACCTGAGCTGGATGACTTCCTTACGTAAGAGTTCGTTGGTTATATAAACCGTCTTCCACGAGGTCGTTCCGAATGCATCTTCCATCCTCAACGACCTCCAAACAAAAACGAGACAACTGCGCTGTCGACGATTAATATTCGATAATTGAAGTAGGAGAAGAAAGCACGACGACCCAAAATAATGATATTATTATTAATAATAAGGATATTTCAAAAATCCTAACCTGCTAAAATAAAAGGGACTTCAATGTTTTCCGTTTTTAACGGATGTAAAAGAACCAAAGAATAATTATGCCCTGAAACAATCACAATTGGAGATAAAATTATGAAGGTAACTTTAAACGAGACATGAAAATGCAGAACCAAATTGAGCTAAAAATCTAAGAAATATTTTAACGCGAAAACTTGGAACAGGAAAAAGCAAAACGTGAAAATAAGAGCCGGATTAAACTTAGGCGGAAAAAACCGTTGGGACTGTTTGAGCAATAAAGTTATGTACGAAGAGGGATGACTGGAAGCTTCAAATATAATGTGCTGAAAAGCTAACAACGGTTCAAAACAGTTTTAAAAATATTGGGAGGCGTATACCAGAAGCACACTCGTTCGTCAAGGGCAGTGAAAACAAATTCGAATTAAATAAACGCACGACATCTCTTTCGATTTCACATGAATACAGCGATAACTCCCGTAACATTTTTGGAAAAAATGTCTCTCCAGAACTTGGGCAACGGTACTGTCGACGGCTATTTAGATTTTTAAAATGTGATATACTGCAAAAGCGCTCAAATTCAGTAGAATTGTAATATCACATCTGAACGATTACTTGACGCTAGATGATTATTCCGTAAGAATATTTATGGCTTCTAAAGTGAGCAAAGATCAGTTGGGATTAAAATAGGTCGAGCACAACATAAAAATAATAAACACACCATAAGAACGAGTGCTATAATATTTTTCGAAAATGCGAAATAACATCGAGAAAATGGTCTCTCCCGCCTCACCCCAAATCAAAATTCTCAAGCCTAACGGCGGAACTTTGAAAAATCTCATGAAACCAAGCTGCATTTATAAAAGGTAAATAGAGCTCGTAACCAACTGCCACTAATAAAAATGGACAGTTCTCGCTATCTATTGAAGAAAAAACGTTTCGTCTATGAGAATTACACTAGACTGCTAGAAAATAAAGTCAACGCACCGAAGGCGCACGTGAGACGGATTACGCGTCGCCTAAAGGGTTACGTAAAGAGTCGCTCGGGTTTAAGACGTGAATTACGCAACCGTCTCAACGAAAATTTAAAAAAACCATTCGACCACCACCGTTCCTATATCCTATCTATTTTTGCCCTACCGTCGTCGTCTCTGGTCCCTCCTCCATTCCTTGTCCCGTTCGCGGTGGTGACGCTTCCCACTCGCCGCCTCCGATCGCTCCTTCCTCCGGTGACTCTCCTCGCGGGTCTTCCAACACCTTCGCCTCGCTTGGGCCGCGATCCGCCTCCCCGACGACCGCCGACTCCTCCTCGACTCCCTCCCCTCCCTTTCCCTCCTCTTCCTTCCTCGCTGCTGCCTCTTCCTCCCCCCTCTCTTCCTCCCCCGTCCCCTTAATCTCCTCCACCGCTGCGACCTCCACCTTGCTGGACTTCTCGACCGTCGCCTCCGACTCCGAACGGAGGAAAGACTGGGTACTCTCCTCGGGCTCCTTCACCGCGACTGCAGAGGTGGGCGGAGCCTCTTCCCCACCGCCGGACACCTCCCCTCCTCCCGTTACCTCCTCCGACCTCGCAGAACTCCCACTAACGCCGATCGCGGTGATGCAGCTGCCCCTCCCGACCCCTCCGCCATCCTTTGTGCCTTCGGATGCGACGGAAGCCAAAGCGGTGCCTCCCAACCCCGCACCCGCTCGTTTACCGTTTACGGCGTTCCTATCCGAGTCTCTTGTCGAGGGCAAAGCGGACCTCGCGACGCCTTCTGACTCGCGCGCCTTGATGGATGCCCCCAACGGACCCCTAGGTCGAGCATCCCACACGGGTGGGGAAGAATCTCCCCGGCCTCCGCCCCCGAGCGAGGCGGACAGCGTCTGGTAGGGTGGCGTGGCTGATCTCCTACCGCCGCCGACGAAGGACGTAGTCTGCGGAGGTTTGTAGTAAAGCGGAAACGTAGTGGGGAAAGAGGGGGAGTGGGTGGGCAAGTACGCGCAGAGAGTGGCCGGATTCACCATTGAGGAACTGCTCCCTCTTGAGACGGTGGATGCCGGAGGGATCTCCGGCGAAGGGGCGGCTCCTGAGGAGGGAGGCGTGTTGACGGAGGTCGAGGAAGAGGCCGATGAGGACATGGTGGGTCCCGAGAGAGACGGGGATGACACCGGAGGCGGCGGAGGCTTGTCCTCGAAAACTCTCGACGGAGTTCCGCCGCCAGCCGAACCCGTGGCTGTCGATGCGCCGCTGCCCACCGAGCGGAGATCCTCCTCCTCGTCTTCCTCCGGGAGACTTACAGAGGCCGCCTCCGACAGCGCTAATGCCGCCTGAGTTTCCTCGGCCAGCGTATCCTCCCTCTTCACAGCCTCCGTCGAAGACGACTTGTTGCGGTACTTGCTGCTGAGCTTGCGCACCAGCGAGGATCCCTTCTTCTTCTTCTTCTTCTTGGCCGGGGACGCCTCCGCCCCTTCTCCCGCACCCTCGCCCACCCTTTCCGACGAGGATACCCCCTTTGTTTCGGAAGCCTCTTCCTCTGCCCTCTTCTTCTTACTTCCTTTCTTCACTAAACCCCCCTTCTTTGCGTCCCCTACTTCCGCCCTCTCCCCCCCGCAGCTGCCCAAGCTGGTTTCGTCCACGCTCTTTTTTCTCCCGAGTCTGAAGCTACCAGATCTGCTGGCTTCTCGGAGGCTCTTGAAGGCTCCCAGCTTGCTCTTTGTTTTTCTTTTGTTTCCAGCAGTGTCTTCGCCAACAAGACTCGAGTCTTCCCCGGACGCCTCTCCGGGGGGTCTAGTCCCCGAAGGCCAGCTCATTATCTTGCTTAGACGATGCGTAGTTTATTTTTGCAGGATGCCACTTCCTCAAATAACTATTAAGCGTGGAATGCGAGCGGTGCTACAGGTAAGCGGAACAAAAACCATCCGTCGAGTTAAATCAGTAGCTTTGTCTTTGTGATGTAAGACGCTACGGGAACGACAAGTTTACTGATTAGGCGTCCGTTGAAAATCCCAAGGCAAGCCTTTCTCTCTCGAACCCTTACAACGTCTGAAAACTCGTCGGCAGTAATCGCACGCACTCCGCGGAAACTTCGATAAAAACTTCGGAGAGGTCGATGGGACAACCTTGTCCACCTCTCGGAAACTTTACAAAACTCAAAACGAACACGCGACTATTTAAACCTTTCCCTTTCTTTCGTGCGGGAGAGATGAGTCAACGCGATGCCTTTCGCGGAAACCAAAGAACGCAAAATAAAAATGCCGCGCAGCAAAAAGCCTTTCACGTTCTCCCTCCGCCGAGGGGCCTGGCTCAAGAAGAGATCTCGACCGCCTCGGCACAGCACATCTGACTGCTCACGGGAGGCGTCGTCGGAAGGAAAGAGGAGGGGGGTGAGAGGAAGAGAATGAGAACGGGAGAGGAGGAAAGATGATGAGGTGGCGAGGAGAGAGGTAAAGGGTCGGGGAGGTGGGGGAAAGTGCACGGAGTGAAACGGGCGGGGGAGGGTACGTGGGTATGACGGACCACGCGTAATACGGGCGTGACGATCACGTTCCAACTCCCCGCCAACTCCCCATCGGACAAATAAGAGGTTAGAGATCCAGAAACACGGCCTGCGGGAGGTCCAGTGTTTACGAAAGAGAAAGAGGCAGAAAGACCTTCGTTAGAGTCCGAGTCGGCAGACCCCACGAAAGCCAAACCGCCTTTCCGTCTGACGGTGCCGGTGTGCGAGCGCGGAGGCCCCTCAGGAGAAAAGGGTGAGAGAGGTGAGGTCGCGCGAGCGAGCCTCCCACGTACCCCCCCCCCCCCCGCATACGCCTCGTTCCCTCACTCTCTCCTCCCCTCCAAGCGACACAAGCGTACGCTAACCCAAAAATTATAGCGGCCGAGCCTGAAGACCCCGGCAAATGGGGCGGAGAAACCCGTTCTTATTTACTCCCCCTCGTTCGACAAAAAATGAAAAAAAAGGCTCGAAAATCTCAATTCTAAATGTTTATTAGACTTAAAAAGAAACAACTCCTACTGAGTCCGCCCGAGGCATATAAAACCAACAGTGATCTTCCGACTTCGATTATACGTTCAACGATCCTTCGGATGTAAGAAAAGCGAAGCAGAGGTAAAAACTTGTAAAGCCAGAGTCAAAACGACGGGCGATTTTCCAAGTGGACTCCCCCCTCTTTAACGGCAAGGATGATATTTAGTGAAGACGGTTTATGATCGAAGACATCCACCGACAATGTAGAAATCCTTCGTTTCGTGGCGTGTGAGAGGATTTAAAACTCTCCCCCACAAGACGACGGGAGGAAGGGGAACAGTCGGTTCCGCAAAAACGCGGCCGGGTACCGAAGAATGCACCCCAATCGAGAAGGGCTTCAACTCATTAGTAAGGCCTCCGGTTCCACAACAGAAACATTGACGCGCAAGAGACTGCGAAAACACTTCGTGGAGAAGTAGTACACAATCGAAGGGCCTCACTTTTCCAACGATAAGAGATAACCGATATTGTAACGGAGAGAATTCACCAACGATCTCTCCCGCCTCCAATCACCTCCACCGATTTTTTTTGTTACCGCTCCACCCTTTCCTCCGTACTCTCCTCCCCCTATCTTTCTTTTACTTCTCCCGGAAACCAAACCCAATCCTCGCATCCTATGACGGCCTCTTCCCTCCCCCTCCGAAAATAGAGGGTCCCCACCCGCCCTGAGCCCTACTCGATTTGCCTCCACCCATTTACGCCGAAAGATAGAATCTACTACCCGTCCCCCGAGATTCTACGTATTATAGACAAAGAATCGAAGCGTCCAAGTTCCCATCTTTCGTAACACCTCAGCGCCGCCCTCCTCGCTGGGGGGGCCACCCTCTCCTCCGCCCCTCTCTCACTTCGCTGCCCCTCCTCTACCTTCCTCCCACGCCACCCCGCCCTGTTCCTTCCTTCTTCCACGCCTCTCGCACACGAACCCGCCTCCTTCTCCCCCTTGCTCCAAAAAAACCACACACCATAGACTTCTCCTGTTTCACCTCGACCTACACACCCCTCTGTTTCTGCCTCCACTCCATGCAAACTATTTAGGTTGTTTCTTAAAGAAACAAGTCGTAATCGCACGTCTCGACTGTTATTTTCAGAATACATACTTTGAAATTAAACACTATGGCACAACGCTGATTTGTTGTATAAATATGTGACAAATTTCCATCTCAAAAGCGGATGTCACACTTTTAATCACGCGTTCAACTAACAGCGGAAAAGAGAAGTCACTCAAAATGTTACACATTTTCAATAAGATACAGATAATTTTCATAAAAACTGCCGTACATATCGTAAAAATACTTGTATGGGTTCACTTGAAAATATTTTTAAAATTTAGAGTAGTTAATTACAAAATAAAATATTCACTTTTCTGCTAGCTCAGCTGAATTCGCGATTGATTTATTGTTACGGATCATAAAATTTGAGTAAAATTTGCTTCAGAAAAACAACTATAAATTTTCAAGTAATGAATCAATGACTGCGTAACAGATAATTAATGAATTATTCATTCGGATAAAATGAAAATGTTCTGAAATTTTCTGAATAAAATCAAATAATTGCCGCGCATTTAGAAATTACCATATCTATTTCAGTAAGGTAGAGATCATTACGTTATATTAAAATACCAACAAGAGTTTATAATTAAACTTGGAGATGAAAATAACGAACAGAAGTTTTTCTGACCGTTGCCATTCATCTTCAGCTCCCTTGTTAATTACAAAGACTTCTCGGTAGGAATAACTTTCATTAAGGCTTAAGTAAATAAATATGTATGATTATGCCTGAGGAAGACTTTGTTTGGCTGCAAAAAATTGTTAACGCTTGATGAAACTGAACTGGCAACAGGCGACAAACGTAAGACAGCAAAGCAAAAAGGATGTGTACTGTTTCGACGTTTTGAACTAGGTATTCTTCGCGAAGAGATACTGCCTTAAACTACTCGTATATCTAGATTGCTTTTTGAAAAACAAAACTCGACTCGATGGAATGAGAAGGAAGGAGTTAGTGGGAGCGTGTTCTGCCTCGGCGATCCGTCAACTTCGTCCCAAATTTCCCATAGATTCGACGTTCGATACCTTCACATCGAAACTGCTCGAGCTGAAACTTCTGGGCAGAATGAAAAATAAAGCTACATTTACAGGTAGCAGAGGCCGAGATTATTCCATGCGTAACGTTTTCCGTGCTTTTACCGATTTGTTTAAAATAAATATGAATTTTAAAAATGGTTCGGGACGGCTAAAAGTTATAACAAAATATGAAAATATTTGGAACTGAATCGCAAAAATCACATTCAATTCCAGCATTGAAAAATAACATGAAATGGATAGAAAATAAAAGCATTGTGGCTGTTTAAGGTTAAGTAGAGGGCAAAGAGGCAATTCAGATGAAAATCATAGGTTACGTAATAGCGTAACAACGATTTAAAAAAAAACAATTCCAACATTTCTGTCTCACAATTCAATTTACTTTAAACTGCCTTAAATAAAATAATATTCTTCTCAAACATTATG
This sequence comes from Uropetala carovei, assembly GCA_036926305.1. NCBI lineage: Eukaryota > Metazoa > Arthropoda > Insecta > Odonata > Petaluridae > Uropetala > Uropetala carovei. The sequence goes on along the minus strand of JAXCHB010000172.1, from coordinate 1,684,662 downwards.
ACAATGTTTACATTATCAATATGCGTACTTGTGACGTTTACCTCAAATGGATTTAAGTTACTTATTAGTAATGTAAATCTCAACGAATACTGTCAGAAATTGCTAAGAAAAACTACATAACCTTTCGTTTTTTCCTACCATATAATACACGAAAAACGACCATTTAAAATTATTAAAAATAATGGATTTTACTGAGAAAAACGTCATAATGGCAATGGAGGATTTTATAAACGACGGCGATATTTGTTTTTAAAATCTAGGCAAAGGTTTTGAAAACTGCGTGATAATCGACTGTTTGAAAAATCGCCAGGTTATTCATAATAAACTGGAGATTTTAGCAAAATCACAATAATTTTGTTGCTACGGTTATTCGCATTATTCTCATGTATATTAGAATAACCTCGCTTCCATTGCAGGCGAAATGTCAACGAGTAAGATTTAGAAAAGGCAGATTGGACCGGTGGCTGAAATGGAGCTCAAGGCGTCCACATCAGCTAGCCACGCTCCACTTCTCTCCGTTCCGTGGTGAAGATGTGCAACAGCCACAGCCCCTTCTTATCCCTACCCCTCCCACAAAACCCCTATCCCTCCCCACACACCCTCATTTTCTCACTCTCTCCGACCCCCTCCTTCAAAAGAACCAGACACCTGCTAACCTCGCTTATGCACGAGCCTGCATAGAAATTACATGAGAACATTCAATTCCTGTCCCTCTATTCATTTCAACTTTCTTTCGTAGTTGAACTCGATCCATTACGTTATTTTTATACTAGCCAAAAAGCCCGTTAAAAACGGACTGGAATTCTTCTTAAAAGAAGAAGAATGTTTTAATCAATCAACAACGGCATAATCACACTTGTAAATATTTTCCATCACTTGCAATTTATTTCAATTAATTACATAATGAAACTGTAAAAAAATATAATCAATCGACTCCAGTTCCATTAGGGTTACGTAGTCTTGGCTATTTATTTCAATTAATTAAATAATGAAATTGTAGATGAGTATAGTCCAGCCCCAATAGGATTACGTAGTTTCGAGAAAGATGACGGCGAACCATTTTTCCTTCAATAAACTTAAGTCCTGGCGTTAAAAACGAATTTGTGGACAGATGCGACGCGCATTTTAAAATCGACGATACGAAAACAAATTTTAATCCTTTTAGGGGTTGTTTTTGGTTCAAGTCCCTAGTGTTTACGATTACTTATAAATAATTTTAAGATGGTAACGCTAGGTTTTCCTATGTTATTCAAACGGAGAGAAAAAACACCCCTGGGTTCGAACCATACACAAAGTGACAAAAAGATTAAGCCTTTTATATATGTAATACGATCTCTTTGTACGGCTGATTTAGCGTAGTTCTTAAATATTAATCTTTTCTTTCAACAACATTACCACAACTTAATCTTTACTTTTCACAATCACATTCAGTAATAAATCTGAAGAATGCTAATAAAATCAATTTAATGGGCGCCATCGACAATTGTTTAAAATTTTTGCCTATTTTTACATTTTTCTTTGGTCCATGAGAGAAACATTCGCAAAATGATACTGAATAAAAAAAGCGACGGTTGGGGCTATCCTTCTCGTGTTTTAAACCTTCAAACTCGCGTCATAAGAATGGAATAAACATCCACCTCGTGGTGTCATGCTTGGGAGCGTTAATACGTGTTCAGCGAAATTCCCATTCTCCGACCTCTTCGATGCGCTGAATCAGCTCCTTGATGGCCATTAACTACTATGGACGTCAGAAATTCATAACAATCGACTCAAGTGGTGACGACAAATATGCACCCATCTCGGTGACGGGTAATCGAAAACGGGGATTAGGATACGTGTTTTGAAATGTTAATACATATATACACACACAAATCACAGTGAAACTGTAAAAAGGGATTTTTGAATAAATAAACAAATAATTACAATTGGATTATAAATTTTAAAAGAGATAAAAGGATGTAGTGAAATTTAAGTGGGAAAAGCTAAGCATGAAAAGAGCTTATCATGTCTATTTAGTAAAAAAAACCAATTTCGGGAAAACACCCACAAGAAGGGGGATGCGAAAAACCTGCGCAAAACTATAACAAAAGAGTTAAGGAAATTTATCATATAATGAGAGAGAAGATGAATGGGAGACAGAAGAGGAATGGGAGACAGAAGAGGAGCGGGGAGCTGAAGTGCGAAAGATGAGCGTTAATGGTGCACGGAAGCAAGAAATGAGATGAGAGTTAAAAAAAGCACGCAGATGTGATGGTGTGATAATCTCCCTGGCTGCAGCAGAGGCTGCGCTACTTCGTTAATAACTTAAGAGGGAGAGAGAGAGAGAGAAAGAGCGACTCTCTCAACTGTCACTTCCATCAGACTTTGAAGCAGCGGGAGAGCGCCACGGATAATCGTTTTCTCTGCATACGAAGTGCGCCAGCACTCGGGGGGGAGGGTCATTTTATGTCGACGTTAGTATTTCTTCGTTGAAGTCTGTGAACGGAATACTTCCCATTCTTGCTCATCCGTCACATTCCATTTGAGTAAATAGCCGACCACGAGCGTAGCATCTTCGCTAAAAGATCGAAAATTGCTGAACCATCACGGACCGATTTTCATGACGACTGAAAATGATTTGAATTCTCCTGCGATCATTAACGAATTTGTAATAAGGCCAAAGTAGGCAATGGCCTATTTTTTCAACATAGTATATGAAGAAGCACTGTAAAGAGGGGTTTCAGTGTGACTTTCAAATTTATGGAGGACGAAGGAGATTACTTCGAAATCATGAAAGACCAATGATAAGGAAGCTTGTCCAGGTAATAACCATAAATACCCGGGAAAGGAACGGAGTGTCCCTCTGGTATAATATATAAATTAAATCAATTTTATTGAATTTTTTTTAAGGGGGCGGAAAAATAATTTGGTCTAGGGGCGGCAAGTTTCCAAATCCGCCACTGCCTGTGACTCGCTTCAAAAGAGGATTAACGATTAATCACACTGAAAAACTTTGTTCTTCCGAAGGTCATAAAAATGGTGGGAAAATCAGAAGCGCATTTCGGCAATAGGAATCCGTCGTCTGCGGTGATTCACAGAGTTTCTAGAATTCACTCTCAGCGACGACTGACGACGGCCACTTTTTGGCTGAAATGTGCATCTGGTTTTCCCAACCTTTCTATGGCTATTGAAGAAACGTTTCGTCAACTGCTACTCGAGGTTAGGTTGATATAGCAGGCCGACGTGTAATGCAAAGACTACTTTGTAGGAAAAACATTGCCAAGGAATATACCCGGAGTTTAATGCATGGCAATAACTGTCTGTGGAGACAGTTACTCCATCGTAAGCACGAAATTATGCTAGAAGTAAGCTTCTAGAGAAGCATAGGTCTGGGATTTAGTTGAGGAGATGTTGGTAATAACTGAAACCTCCATCTAAATCGGAAGAAGCGCACAAGATGGTAAAATACGAGAAAGAGATTGCAGAGAGATGCAAAGGTTCGTTCATTCATAGAAGAATAGACTATCGTAATGGGAGAGGCAAGCTTACGAGTGAGATTCATTGCACCAACTTTCACCCACCAATACGATGAACTGCATGTTAATATTTAAATGTACGTGTCAAGCAATATCCAAAGCGTAGAAAGAGTCGTCAGAGGGCAGGTGATAAGCAACAAAAACACCTTGCTTTGATCAAAAGGATTGGCAGAATCAAAATGAAGTTTGAAACATTTATCGAATTTTATTAGACATGACAGAGCAGTGGAAAACGTTTCGTTCATTAGTGTCATAAATATGCATTCGGGATAAACCAAAATAAGCGATCGAATCATCCCTATATGAGCAAAATTTATAAAAGGCTATTAGGCGCTCGACATGGCCTTGTAATGGCTTAAGTGACTTTAAAACACTTTTAATCGAAGAGGTTTTGTTGAGGTAGGAATGAAACCATGACACACTTCCTTTACGCGATTAAGGATTGGAGGTTGCTCGTAAAAATAAGGTTGTTTGTTACCTTCCTATAAATAAAAGGGCTTAATTCCATTAGTCACTTAACCGAATATATAACGCATGCAAGAGCAGATTAGCATTTGGAGCGCAAGCTGTTTTTCTAGAGAACTCAATTTCTCTCAACAAATCGATGGACTAATAAATCATACATACACTCAACTTCATCGAAGAATATTAAAGATGATATTTTCTTTATGCCAGCAAAAAGAATCTAAGTCACACCTCGTAAAGTATAACGTACACTCCGCGGCCGCCTCTCCTGTAACACAGACAGAGAAAATAAAGTAATTGAATCAAAAAAATCTTGGATGCTATGCTATTAAAACAAACATTAAAAAATAAAAACTTCTAAAATCGTAAAAAATAAAAAACAAGAAAACTCACGCGCACATTAACTACAATTTCAGGAACTAATACAGACACGCACTCCATTAACACCAGTAGTCAATCAGGATATAAAACCTTTAGATTTGCAGCATATTAACGCTCGTTAATGACTTATCACTGCGTGCTAACTTCTTCTTTCACGATTTTAAAGAGGATTAATTTATTATCGATAAAACGCCACGTTTTTTTTCCAAAGATTGTGGGTCGTCTTATATTCGAGAACAAAGAAATGAATGAATTAAAATTATTGGCAGTGATTACGACAAGTCTAGCATGGTTTAAATGATATGTATCACTGCACTGCAGGTTGCAGTGAACATTTTTCGAGATTCAAATAAAAATTATTACTAATAGCTTTGTATTATTTATTTGCTCCAGAATTCTTTATAAAACACTTTTCGTCCAAATCAGCTTTCGTCTTATAGGCAGGTAAATACGGCATTCTTTCGAAGTATCGCGTCGGATATACATCGATGAACTTCAAAAATCGAAAGTTTTCCGCCACATTCCTAGGGAACAATTCTTTCGTAGGGGAATTTCGACAGCAAGCTCATAATGGGCGCAAAAAATAAACCCCATGGAAAATCTTATCAATATAGTTGATTAAAATTCGTGAGATATTTACTTAATATATTCACGGAGAAAGGATTGTGTTATGCATTAATCCAATTAGTTGTATGGCTCTCATGAATGTCCATCCTCAATTCAATGCCATAACTCTGCAATAGATCACACACGACCTCCAGATATAAGGTAATGTTTCTGTCATTTTCGCAATGCGCATCTGTCATCACAAAATATTTATTGACTTTTAGTTGGATAGGCATTTAATATCGTTAAAAATCCAAAGATTATAGCTCAATTACTACCTCCAATGAAGAAAACGGCGTCTTTACCTTTGACACAACCATCTCACGAGCATTTAGAGATTATGTTCCAATCCTAGGATTTTTAATCGATAAAACAACACTACGATCGCGATAGGAGTCATTTTCACTTTTATTTAATCATGAATGGTTACATTTTCACCGAATTGATTCAATAGCGTACATAAATGCATAAACCAGTGATCAGAATAATCGGAAATCCCCGTAGTATTTTAAAAAATTCTTCGAAGAGAGATAATAGGCTTTTGGAAGGAAAGCGGGCGAGTAAAAGAAACCGTTCAAGTGTGCGAACGAGAAAATAAGGGAATCGAGAGTCACTCTCAAGATGGCGCGAAAGACGGGAAACAAACAAATAAAGACAAGGTAGCGAGGGCAATCAGAGGTGTCTACGGACAAGGAATAATGTATGTGTATGTGTGCGTGCGCGCCCGCGAAGTGGCCTGAGTGTGAGAGGAACAAGTTGCACGGTGGTGAAAGCCGCAGGCGGCTCGTGCCATTGCCAATCAATGGACGTCATCGAGACAGGATGGAATGACTGTTTTCCGCAATCATCGATTACACACTTTATATTTAATTATTTTTAAAAATGAATTCTCAGGTTCACAAATTATCAAATGTTCCATAACAAAAGTGACTCGGTTTTTATTGTTCATAACATTGGCAATTAATAATTAGCATCTCTTCGGTCGTACATTATAAAGCATTATATTTCGAGTATTTAATTGTAAAATCTAAATTGTATAATATAAAAAACAATTATAACCAAATAAGAAAGAAAAGAAATTAAAGTTATACTCGAAAATCGTCATTTCGACACAAACTTGGGTTTAAAGAAATTTTAACCGTTCTCAGCATATAATTCGGTGAGAATGATATTAACATTTATAGAATAATAGAACGTCATATGTAAATATGTACTTTAAAAAATAAGAGATATAATACATTCATGTCAATTTTTATTTTAAATTAAAACTTGATAAATAGGTTTTAGCAATACATATTCCCTAACTGAAATCGACGCAATAAAATATGGATGTGAATGAGGCTACGTCTATTTAAGTATGCTAAATTGGAACGCATAGGAAGCAATCGAATTTCTTTGTTTCTCGCATGCGAACACACGTCTCAGATTTAAAACCACGGCCGCAATCACGATCTCCAATCTCTTGACGACCATCCGCTATGAGCACGTCGGAAACAAAGCAGGTCTTTCTAATAAAAAAAAATCGTAATCGCATCAAGGAAGAGGGAGGCTATATAGGGTGCATTAACACGCATAGCGCGATTTGGGACGAGTGTGTTGGCGAGAGGGAGAGGTCAGGTTCAAAGGAATGAGAGAGAGAGAGAGAGAGAGAGAAAAGAGTTCGGCCGGAGGATGCTGCTGTGCGGATGAAGGAAATGCACGCGGGAGGGGGGGGGAGGAGGAGGTGGAAGGGGGAGAGGGAGAGAAAGGAGGATTTAGAGAGGTCGCGATGTTGAAACGAGGGGAAAAGGACATTGCGCAACTTTCTACGGCATAAAAAAAAAATGAAAGAGTAAAAACCGATTCTTTTTTGACGACAAAAAGATGACACGAGTGTAAATGAGTTCGCGGCGATAAGAGAGACGAGAGGGGCTCTATTTCTGCGCAATCTTCGTCGTTTCGCTCGACCGTCGCATTATCGATTCTTTCGGTCAATCTTTCGCTTTTATCCCAACGTTCATCCTGAGATGGCCAAAGGGGCTAAAAAGCGTCGCTTTTCCTCAAACCATGAGACGCCACTCAAGGGGAGCTATTCTTCGCGCTCCGTAATAACGCCGAGCGACTGAAACACGGGTCGCGACACTTTTTTAAAGCTAGGATAATATTTAGAGAGCTGCAATCTTTTCCTCTTCTTCCTCGCATCAAGTAATCAAGACAACATTAAAAATTTAAAATGGTGTTTCCTTTCCCATGTCTATCCTGAATCTAAAAAAAGCAAAAAAACTACGCCGTCCTGCAACGACTTAGAAAAAAATCGATACCCTTTCTTAAGATTCCTTTGGTTTTAGAGTCAGGATCCCTAATAATCATCTGCTCTATCTCTCTCTGGCAGTAAAATGATGGCCAATAATTAAGAACTTCGAACTAAATGGAGCCAGATCCTGTCAGCACCCCTTTAATTGTAGTAAGTGCATACTTTAATTGCTAATTATCTTAAATGAGCCATTAAAAAGTTTTATTTGAAGATGTTTGTTTTAAAAATATTAATAAATGCGAATAGGAACTGATAAATCATCCCATACGTCGCTCCTCATTCGAAATGAGCACTAAAAAAACTCAGCGCGTCGGAATTTCTTTTTCCTTCCTGGTTACGAGTGAGAGGAAAGGGGAGGGAGGTTGTGAGAGAGATATTAATTAGGGAGAGAGAGGGGGATATAAAGGGGGGAGAGAGGGAGATAGAGAGAGAGAGGATGAGGGAGAGAGGAAGGGAGAGAAAGGGTGGAGAAAGGTGGAGGGGATGGATAGGGATATAACCGTAAGAACCGAGCGCGATGTTAGGCGTCGCCTCGACGCGTTACGTCATGAATACTTACTAGAAGAGCGCCCAGAGGACGGCGGAGGTCGCAACGGCGCGGGGTAATCCTTATTTACCTCAGGTACGTGAGGCGACGGCGGGCGAAAGTGGAGAAAGTTTCTGAGAGGAGAGGTGTCGATTTCGATTTTCTAAATATATATTTAATACCTTCGATAAAAAATGAACCAGATTTAATTATGTACGGTAAGATATTCCGGATTAACTATTGCGAGGTTTTAGTGATGCCACTGTTTCATGACGAACGTCTTCCAAACTTAACAACACGTTCACTTGGAATGCGGATGATGTAAACGAAACAAAAATTTATCTCGATAAAATTCCCTAAAAATTATTTCAATGTATTGATTGCTTCATAGCAAACGTTACATGAACCAGCACTGCCACATCTGCTATTATTCGACGCATATTTCTGAAATAATTATATACATATATTCTACTGTTACACACGTGATATTCTCAAGAGGGAGGGAGGAACTTGGTATCAAAATGTTGAAAAACGGAAATGTATATCGTGCAATAACTATTATTGAATTTTGATATCGGTGAAGTTTGTTATTAAAAAATTATGAGCTAACGGGTTAATCGTACCATTTTAATACACTCTTTTGAACCTATACCTTTATGTATTGTTATCATTTTGCGCAAATAGAGGGGAACGTCTGGACCATCCTCTCGATAACCCCTAAATTCTCTTAACAAAAGTTTTATCGGCTTCGAACGCGCAAACACACGCATCCCCCCCCCCCCCCACACACACACACCCCACACACACACCCCACAAACATACATACGTACGTAAACGGTAAATTTACAAATACTAAACATATTAGCAAATAAAGATGCGAAAGACTAATTTCAACATCTCCTGAAGCCATAGTAAATAATATTTACGAAAATTAGACATAATATTCAAATAAAATATCAGGTGGTTAAATAAACGAATAAATCATTTCCTTGAGCAACTTTTATCGTTATATTATGCGAAGTACATCCCTTCCGGTCTGTAGTTTACTCATCATCTATATCAGCGTTTCCCAACCTTTTGAACTCCGCGGACCACTTCAGGCCCTGCGGGCCACCTCATTTCTTACACTAACGTACTTGCTGTAACTACGTTTAAGAAAAGGGGTTAATTGGTTACGTAATTTATTTGAACATTTTCAAATATATTACACACGTTTCTGTCCGTTCTAAACTAACTTTTCTCAAAAAAAACTCCACTAAATATGAGGTGCGGTCTAAAAAAAACATTTTGGAAACCTCCGCGGGCCACCAACAAAACCATTGCGGGCCACAAATGGTTCGCGGACCATAAGTTGGGAAACACTGATCTATACTACTCATCCATGCTCCTTATACTATCACGCGCGAGAATTTCCACATTATTTTTCCTTTTGGACCTTCATCGTGATTGCTTCTTGCGAATCTCGGCCTGATACAGAATTATCATTTTCCAGCGTCAACCAGTTCTTTCGAGAATGTGGATTTACCCATACTGTTTCCTGTCCATTTCATTTATAACGAGGGCGTTTGACAACGTCTAGAGTCATTCACTCATTTTATTAGCCCTTCAGCTTATCTGCATCGTCTATTTTCCCTGGGAAATTTTTACATCAAGTTATATATTCAACTTGGGTGACCTGGGCTTTCCCAGATCATTTTCTCGGGTATGAGTATGCATATGAGTATGAGTAGCGCATATGAGTATGAGTAGCGCATATTTACCCTACTTGCATAAACATAAACATGCAAAAAGACCCGCATATATTTTGGATGAATGCGAACTTATCTAATAATGATTTTTTAAAGCGTTATTCCTGGTTGTATTCACAGATTGGAACTTATCCTTCGAATCATTGCACAGAGCGAAAGCAATTGCGAATGGGGAAACCACCGTCGCGTAGCTCAATAATTCGAAGAAAAATACGGATATAAAGAATTGCGGAAACGGAAAAGGCCTAAAAATTTATTTAACGATCTATAAGTAGAAATTTTAGCGTGAACTTTTCATGATGATGCGGAAAATAAAAATATTCAGGCCGAGCGTATTTGAACAAGGAATTTGGTGATAATAACGGGGAAAGTCACAGTCGTGAATTTCGATCTTAAACCAGTGTATCTAAGACACTCTTGAAAATACAAATTCCATTTAATCCAAATTTCTTATGTCGATGTTATCAAAAAAATTACAGAAAAATGACAGTCTGACCTCCTGACGGCGCTCCTTCCGATTGGATGGACTCTGAGCGAATGAAGCGACATCTCCGCGCGTGATTTCGCGAGGGACTATTTTTTCTATCCTCTTTCGCACGCTCCGCCGCAGGAAGGAATCGAAAACGAGGCAGCGACCGAGGATCGAAAAATGCAAAAAGAAAGTGTTTAGGGCCTGATCAGTGTCCTCATCGCACCAAATCACGGCGACCCCGGAAGTCTTTCGTGAAGGCCTCAACGACCAAGGACGATCGGTTTGACACGTGCAGTGGAAGTGTAACACCAAAGTCACCCAAATGGCAAGAGAAGAAACTGGAGGGAGAAGACTTTCGGTTGACTAAACACACGGATTTCGAAGCATCTGGATTCGGACGAGGTAAAGAGAGGGAGAGGAGAAGAGGAAGGGAAGAGGAAGGAAAGAGAAAAGGAGGAAGTAAAGAGAAGGATGGAAGAGGAAGTAAAGAGAAGAAGACAAGAATAAGCTGGCGACGACTAGGCATATCGAAGCCGGTACGTCTGATCAAGGAGTTCATTCGATATTTCCTCCAAAAGGCGATTGATCTTCCAACCTTGCAATTCTTGCAATTTTAATTTCGGCAGCAAAATTTCTTCTAAACCTTTATTGTGTCTCTCCTCAAAAGTTACTTAGCTAAAGACTTCACACAACAATCGAACGCTTATTTACAAGTCTGAAAGTGATATAAAATCGTGCGAAAACTAATAAACTGAATAGGCGTGCACGCTTTTGTTTCCAGGAGTCCTTTCTGTTCGATAACCAGTTGTGACCAAAGAGCCAAAAATTAGAATTTTACTTGATAACCCGAGAATCACGACAGAAGTTTTAAAAATTCAACAAAAAATAACGATCTCTTATCTGAACGTCATTTCCATAATCATTCATCATCACGAAGGTCGCTCGAAGAAGATATAAGGGGACCACAATTCGGGAAAAGGTTATCGAATGATAAATGAGAGATAGTCATTTTAAACGTTGATGCGACGCGCAAGTCTCATGACGCAGTACCATTTCCATCACGCCAGATGACATTACACGCAAATTCATAAATAATTCAAATATGAATTATCGTGTTAACTTCAAGCCTTGAATCCAACTGATGGTCAAGATCTCCCGTAGTTATAGAGCGGTTTAGCAAATCAGACGTGCATTTCAGAGTTTTGTAATCTATTATCAATGAGGACACATTTTATAGATTAAATGCGACCGTCTCACTACTGCAGCAGTTATTTCCTCACCAACTGCACGCGCAGATCGGATTTCACCATTGATACACATAGTATTTACATGATAGAACATCAATAAAATTAATGCAGAAAAAGTATGGACGATTAGAAATGAAGAAGGCAACATTGTTTTTCCAAACTACTCTGGATGCAAAATTTACGAGTCAAATGTTGAATTTAACGAAATGCGTGTGTTCGTGATACACGGATTTTCACGAGAACCCAAACATTTATGATAGATAACAGATACCGAATAAAATCAGACATTAATTTATATCATTTCCATAATGCCTGATACAGAAAGACAATTATTTAAAATTATATTATTCATCATGTCAGAAGTTATCTGAATGCAACAAAACAAAAAGAGCTGCGAATTTTAGGGAAACAATACAGCCAAGACGACACGCGATGTAGTCATTGTCATTAATACAATTTCAACGCTTTATCATCCTTCGAGTGTTGGTGTAGCTCTGCGAAATAAACATAATTCCTTTTAACATGCGATGGAATTCAAATTCTTTTTAAAAAACCTACTTCCGGGTTATTATATTCCTTATATTCGTGTTCAAAATATGATTCCATTAATCTTGTATATATTTTTTCGCTTACAAAAGCATTATTCATACGATAAAGAATAAAACATTCATTTAAAAAGCTACACACTAGTAGGGAACCCGTAATTACAGCCTCAGTATTTCTTTAGGCAAAAAGAAATAAACAGCGCTAAGAAAGATCTTCTTCCACAAAAGAAAAAGTTCCAACAGAAATGCGTTTGCCATTAAATATTCCTATTATCACATTCAACGAGTTTAATAACATGTCATAAAATGAATTACGCGCTTATCAGGCTTATTGCGCATATAAGATATCGCAGCACAACAAGCAAAAACGGAGAAAATTTAACATAAAGTTTTAACATACCATGCTAATATATTTGACAAGCTCCATCTTTTAAGGTATTTATTTAAGTTGACAGTCGAACCTTTATTTTTTACGCACATAGTAGTCCGACCCAGAAAAATAAGTACTCCGAAGAATGTTTTATGCAACAAATAACAATTGAGAAAACAGCAGAATATGAAAAGAAAACAATGCTGCTATAAGAGTATCTTACATTAGATTAAGAATGACTCATCGCGGATGTCTATATAGGATGTGAACACGTTATCTTGTGTAGCGCATAACGGACGTAATACGATAAGTTATATTAAGAGCTTTTTTGATTTTTTAATAGGCTGTATAACATTTAATTTATAAAAGGGCAATTTTTTTCAAGTTTACTAATTGTAAGATAATGATAAAAAAAATTCCACTAGTTGTGTAAAATGAAATACAGCCTTAAAAATGTTCCTGTAACGTAACCGACAAATTTTTCTGTCGACCTTTGAATACTTCTGTGGTATCCGCTGGATGTCCGAAGGAGTGATTCCAAATTCCGCAATGGTTTGCGAAGCGACATAAATTTGCTAGGACCTCTGAATTTAAAGAGCCTTGATAGTGGGAAATAACTTGGAGATAAGTTCATGTCGGCAAATGTCTCCTTTACTTAATTATGCACATTAAGCGAAGAGTTGATTTGAACAAAAAATCTGATGTGGCCAACACATGACTTTCTCCATATTTGGGGTATAGTTATTTAAATTATTATGAATAGCATTATAAGGCAGAATTATTATTTCCTATCGTAAAAGAATACAGTAGTCCTTACTGCCGTAAATTAGGTATATTTTGAATGTTTACAGAATTCACCGGTAAATGGTGGTGGCGCTGTATACTAGAAAAAGCAAAATATCTCCGAAATGGATGGTTCTACGAAAGTTTGTTTCAAATAAAACTTGGAAGAAATATTATTCACTACAACTTTGGTCCTCACGAAGATGACCAATTACGACGTTTTTAAGGAGATATTTGAAGAAAACCGAAAAAACCGATTATTTTATATAAATAATTCCTAAACAATAACTGCTATGGAAAATTGTTTCAAATGAAAGTTGTAGGAAATTACATTTTATATTACCGTTGTATCGAGTTGTGTATACAATGACGTATTATCGGAGAAATATCGCAAAAACCGAACCGGGTTTCGAATAAACCTCGACTTCCGGTTAACCGTTATTGTTCGAAAACTAATCAGTTCTTTGTGCTCATGCTATAGTGTTATATATGAAATTTGGTAACGATATGGCACGTACTTTTTTAGTTAGAGCGTCCACAATCACATACACACGCACACACACAGACATCATTCCGAAAATAGTCTAAACGTGTTCTAGGGACCTCAACACGTGTATTTCCGTCGAAATCTCGAAGTCGATTTTTTCGTGAACACAATACTTTCCCATTACTACGTATGGAGAAAGTAAAAAAGTGCATCTTATAGTTGAATCCCGCCAAGCGCCCACTAACGTAAAAAGCAAATATAATTTTAATGTGATCTTAAAACGTTTTAACGTATTAATTAAATGACCACTTGAAACGAGATTTTTATCATTTCTCCTTCACTATAAGAAATAAAACGGTCATCTATGACATTCGCTTCATACGTAGGATTCAAGGCTAAAAAAACGAGCGGTAGATAAATACGTTTGACTATGATTTGGATCTTAAGAGGATTAAAAGTGAAAAGAATTTTCATAAGCGATGAATCACCATTAGTCACTCATAAATAGTTTGTTAACTCCTATAAAGATGGCATGCGAGCAGTCATTCTGAATCTCAACTTAAGAACAATGGTGTAGATTCTTCCAAGATTAAACAAACCCTCAATGAGTGGGAGTCGATTTTCAACATTCAGAATCACACAAAAAATTGTACAAAAAACGAAATTCTGCCATAATAAAACTTTTCTCCTCTTCAATAACTTCTAGCGCTAAAAAAATGTTTGCCGCAAGTATCTCCAACAGCCACAGTAATTATAAGAGAACCAGGTACGCATTTCGATTACAAAGCAGCCGTATTCTGTGATAATTCACCGAAAAAGGATTCTTCCCACTGAAGGTGGTTGCTTTGTAGCCGAAATATGCATCTGGTTTTTTTATAACCTTCTTTTGGCTATTGGAGATACCTGAGACAAATATTTTTGAAGTGCAGTTCAGAATGAAAGAGACAGACACGAACATGTTGAAAAAAATAAGCTGATGGAGGAATGACAAAAAGAGTGCGTTTAAGACGTGCAGATTGATTGAAGAGTTGAAAAAAAACAAAAAAGTGAATGCGCGTGTTATGACATGGAGAAGAAACACATCAAAAGACAGAGAATACGTCCAATCAATCATCGATTAACAAAGGAAAAGGAGGGAATAAGAAAAAAGAAGTACCAGGACTAATTAAGGCTGGTGTCTCAACGTTGCATGTTTTATTTGGTACTTACGTATTAACGGGGAGCCCAACTTAATACGTAAGTACCGATTGGTTTCTAACAAGATATCTGTAGTCTACAGAGGAATTATATCTCGCTTGACTGTTGCGCCGCAAATGGAGAGGATATTAGCGAGCTTTCGGCTAGCTTTGTTTTTTATTTTAGTTGTCCTCTCCGGGAGCTACAGCGCCCTTCGCCTCGCTGGAACCAAACTATCCCTCCCCGTTGTCCGGTGATCGGGTTTTTAAATGTCGCGACAGGCCGATCAGTCGAGACGCTTTTGATACCATTTTAGAAGAAACTGCTAAATATTGGCCAACGGAAATTAAAATGTGATTGTTTTTTTCAATTGTTATCTATAACAAATCATTTAAATGTTAATTGGTTTCTTTAAATGTTTTTCTTAAAAATTAAAACATAATTTAAATGGTATTTGTTCCGTATTTATATTTTTAAGTTGGGCTCCCCGTTAATACGTAAGTACCTTTTATTTTCATTTTATTTTATATTCTATTTTAAATTTTATTTAAAATTTGATATTCTATTTTATAATTTTTTTATTTCATTTTACATGATCTTCGCAGTAAAATAATTGAAATATGTTCTAAATTTTCAAAAGGAGTGACTTTCCTTCTTTCTTTTCGCTTCATAATTTTACGTCATAAAGTTCTATGCATGCACTTGGAACAACAGTCCATGAGTGAAGTGTAGTTGAGTAGAAAATAACCAATTTGCGCACTCGTTTATGCTTAAACTGAGTTCGGAAATAATCGTCTCCATTGCAACACTGCAATAAAACTCGATTTAAAACTAGGGTTCCCAGATGTACTACTTTTGGTATTACAGTACTACTTTTTCGCCTTCTGTAATACCTTCGTTTACTTTTGTGTTAATTTTTGGACCTTTTCGAAAACAGTAGAAACTGCTCAGGGATTTCTGTCTTTCTCCACCCCTCCAAAGCTGTCTTTCAACAGCGACTTGCTCATTATGTACATTGTGATTCATCGACGACGAAGCGAAGCCTCTTTCGCTGATAACTGGGGTGGAGATTGTAATCTTTAGAGTAAATATATCTTTATTTCAGAGAAAAATCAATGAAAAGCAAAAATGTGTAAAAATATACTACCTTCTGTATGAGTCTGAGAACCCTATTTAAAACACCAAAAACACTCGCGTTTACTAGATGTTCAAGGAAATGCGACCGATAATCAAAAGTATGCAATAAGAATTAGAATATACGTTACTTTTCCCCTTAAAGCAGTACAAACCTCGCTCCGATATCACAATTCTAAGATATAACTGATCAAATAAAGTTTATTTCTATCGATTAGAGAATTTAGGCCCACGATGAATACAATTTTAAGATAAATTTTAAATCTAAAAATTCCAAATTTTCATCAGTTAAAAATTCTAAAAATTAATTACCTTCGGTTATCGTACATTTATTACGGAGTTCAAGTTTAACAATGAAATCATATTAATAAATCAAGTTAACAAAAAAAATCGGGTTTACTTGATTACTAATGTCCCATATATTCAGCTCATAAGCAATTCTCCAAATTTTTAAGTAGTAGTTAACAGACAGAAGTTTAATAAAATTTTAGATAATAAGAAACAAAAAGAACATCGGCTTTATTTTGCCTAAAATCCACAACTTAAATCAGATTTTGTAGTATGTCTACCACACGCGTATTGGCTCCTCTAATCTGCTCTAATCAAACGACGGTTGGAAAGGCGTTGAATTCGACGGGTTTGTCCTGGTGTTACAAGACGTCGATTTCGACGTGTACTTCCCATTCTCAACTAAATATCCTAAAACTCCACTTAAGAATGCATTTTTGCATTCGACCATTAGATGAGACCGTGACTTTTTGGCAAAGAAAAATTTTAAACGCCATTCCGCGAAATGGTGTAATCATCTATTTATAATATCAGAAAATTTTAATAAAGAGATTAAAGAAATTGGGAACTAAAGGATTGTGTAGCATGATGTCGGAAAGCGAATTGTATTTCAGAAAGGCCATTTCCATAATAATGTTTCGACAAAATTTCGCTGCGGTTAACCGAGGGTAGACATTGATTCGTGAGGGGGAGGAGAAAGAGGGTGAAAATGGTGGGGAGATTAGGAGGAGACGCACCAGATGGCTCTGTATATGATGAGGTAGAGAGGCGCTGCTGGCCACGTATGAAAGAAACGCAATAGGCAACGGGGGCAGAGTTTCGTAAGGCGGGAATGTCGAAAGGACGAAGAGGCCAACATCTTTTGGGAAATAGTAGGGAATGATTTGAGCCAGAGTGAAGCGGTTCGAGGGAGATTTGAATCGACGGAACCATCGAAACGAGAAGACGATAATGACCACAAAACAGCCGATAAACTTTCCAATTATTCTCTTTTCGTTCTTCTAGAACAGTGGTCTTCAACGCGGGCGATAGCGCCCACCAGTGGGCGTTTTAGGGTTTTTGGTGGGCGTTAAAGAACTCACCAAATGCTATTCTAATTTTTACACTGAAAAATAAAATTCTATAAGAAAGTTTAATGATACGCACACATATCCTCGAATGAGACAATGTACATCCTACCTTTTAGTTCAGAATGGCGACATTGGAGCGCTGGTAGCACCACTCTACTATGTCTGCTATCTAGCAGCCAGTTGGCAGACAAAGAATTTAGCAGGAGCGCTATTATTAGGCCATTGTCTTCTTTACCTTTCCGAACGAGGATAATGCAATCGTAGCTCCACGTGCAAACGTTAATTGTGATAATTTGGTTGTGTTCTATCGAAATTTTATTTTCAATGGTGTGATATTACACTACAGGTGTGTACTTTGTGGGCGCTTTATACTTGTTGTTTTGCATTATTTGTGCGTGCTCGTACAGAGATACATTTGTTGATTTCGCGTTTAACTCCTTTACAGGGTTTTAAGCTGTTTAATTACTTTTTGTGATACTGAGATTGCCCCAATTAAAAAAGTATGGCTCCAAAGAAAAAGTGCTGTCGTCAGTATTCATTGGCATTTGGGTTCATCGAGTTCCCTACCAACAAGCATTTGCCAATGTGTTTACTGTGTCAACAAACATTTTCAAATGAAGCAATGAAACCTTCACGGCATCTAGAAGAAGGTGCATTTTAAAAAGATATCGGGAAAAGCTCCGAGGATTTTACTTCCAGAGATATTTGCTTCATTCTACAAATTTCCTCATCAGACCGAATTCGCATCGAGAAGCGGCTGAAGAGCCTACCAAAACACCACCACCAATTGGGGGGACCTTTTGACTTCAAACGACTCCAGCGCTACAAGGCTAAGTCTAAATCACAAAGCAAGGGAGGAGTGAAACCCGGTGCCGCCATTAGCCTACTCTTAACGAGAAACACCAAGGGGACCAACGGCTTTACGTCCCTTCCGAAGGACGGGGCGCTGATTTGCGTGTTCTCCACATAACCACGAAAATGGGGAGCCGGGCAACCCGGTTCGCACCAAGTTTGCTAAGCGTAGCAGGCCAGCGCCCGCACCACTACGCCACGACTCCCCGATCTTGTCCCCAAAACACTGGGTGAACGACACCCGCCTATAAAGGAAGCCATGCGGGTTGCCTAGCCAAGCAAAATTTCGGCGGCGAGGGCGCGGTCGGGAGTGCCGGTAGGCGCATTTACGTTTCCATGCAAGGGGCTAAAATAACGTTTTAGCGGAATTTTGGGGAAAGCACTTCTTATCTCAAGGCCATACGATAGAGATCCCCGACGTAAAATATACAACCAACAATAAATCATTAATTTAATAAGAATTGATGCACTTTTTGTGAATTAAAATTAATACTCCCAATGATTACAAAACAATGATACTTATAAATGTATTATTTGGCAAGTGTTATAAAAACGACCCACTAATACTTCTTAGTACAACCGTGCATACGTATCAATAAATTATTGTAAAAAGTAGGACTTTTAGGATATAATTGATATTACATAATCCTACAAAATGCCCCCTGAGAAGTCAATGTAAACATTCAAAGTTCTATAATTGACGAATAAAGATTTGTTATTCGTTTATATAACAGCTCCAAGAGCTCCAAATTGTTATACAAAAAACTAACTTTTAAGAAACATTACAAACGCGTTTTAGCAGAAAAATCCTGTTAATTGTGTTTTAGTTTTGGATGCTGAACGAAAACAAAATTACATTCAACATTTAAAAACTGTTTAGTAAAAAATAAATTACACATGCGGAAGCCTACATTTCATAAAATCCCAAGAAAACCATCGGCATACTAGAAGCACGCCTTAGTCCAACGCCATGATATTTTCCCCTAAAAGAAAACCCCCAATACGTAAGTCTAACGACGAACGGGGTATTCAAGAAGAATACTAACGAACAAAGGACTAATACATTGAAAAGAGAAAAATTCGCAGAGATTTCACGCTTTTAAAAGCGATTCGAGCGACTTCGAGGGCATACACACGCACGCACTCGCCCAGGGAGGCACGTGGCCTCGCGAACCACGATCGGAATCCAAAATTTACAAAATCAACCATTATGTAACACGAGCGAAATTACGCAAATACATAAAATTTCGAGGGATGATGACACTATTAAAAAATCTAAATCGGTGACATGTTTCTGAGATTTTTAACGTCCGATTCAATGCGTTTCGCTTCACAAAATGATTTTAAAAACCAGCGACGAGAGGGGAAAGACAACACGAACTTTAAGATTTAACTTATTAAGATACTAATTAACGAGAGTTAATTCTGTGATCGGAAAAAATGCTAAGGCGCAAAAATTATCCACGTCCATTGAAAGGTAATGAGCAAAAAAAATATTTCGTGTGCTAAATCGTTTTATACTGACGACTGTGGGAATGAGAGGAGCTTAAATTTTGCCTCTTGCAAAGTCGTTAGAGCAGCCAAAACAGACAACCTTTCAAAATGACGTAAAGCAGTCTACTGTGGAAAACTTGAATCAAGAAGTCTTGTGCGGAGTACAAACGAACGTGTTCTCTCGAAAATAATGGCTTCCCTCGCAACTCAATGAACAACTCGGGAGTAAATAACACGTTTAATTCAGCATTAAGTTTTCAGTATCGAGAAATAAAGCTGGCAACAATAAGAGGTCGTGCCTTACCAATCAATTACCGCGCCTCTTCCTTAGCAAATCGGAATGACTAAAGATTTATAACTCTGCAACCATCTCCCTCGCTGTGAAAGGAACGACTTTAATGTTTAATAATTAAAAGTTATTCCAGAAATCATAATTCCGTTAAGGAGGCATTAGAAAAATACATTACGGAATTAAAAAATACTCTATTTATCAAATATAACGCGTTGCTGTAGGACTGATTTGGTCCCTTATTTGAAGCGCATCGTTAGTGTTAGGTTAGGTCCAGCAAGAATCATTCCACCATCCAACTTTCCACCGTAGGAACGCATTTTCCAGCCCCCGATAACTTTTAACAGCATCGACGGTCCCATCCAAGACTATGGCGTACCAAATAAACCGAGACGTGTGAGGACAACGGAGTCGACTCATCAATAGGAAGTTGTCTAATTTCGACGACACCCGAAAAGTATGCACACGTGCGAAATGATCGCGTTCGGATCGGCGTAAATAGAGCGGATAACATCCGCCACGTCACTCGCCAATAAAGGATAAACAATGGGACAAGAGTAAACTACGACGAACCGAGCCAATTGGGCGGGTTCCTCAAAGTCGCGACCGCGGAGGAGCGGAAGGTAGCGGGAAAGGGGAAAGAACGGAAGTCATTAGTCTGCAAGGTGCCGTCACCAGAGTTCGATGAGAGGCACAGAAATGAACAGACGGCGGAAGCCGATTGGTGGAGACGCCTTCTTATGTACTGCAGAGGAGGGGGAGGGGTGGAGGATAGGGGATGAGGAAAGAAAATAGGGAATGTTACGTAATATGATTCGAAGGCCGCGGGGGAAAAAGAGTCACGCGGTTAGAAACGTTCCCGACGCGAGGGCAAGAATAGGCTCACTACAGAGGGGGATAGAGAGGAAAGGAGAGAGAGACGGGAAAGGAGAGAGAGTGAGAGGGAGGAAGAGAGGGTGAGAAAAAGAGGGGGGGAGGGAGAGAAATTGAGAGGGAGGGAGGGGGAGAGAGGGAGGGAGGGGGAGAGAGGGGGGAGGGAGAGGGATTGAGAGGGAGGGGGGAGGGAGAGGGCGGGAGAGCGAGGGTGAGGGGGGGAGGTAGAGAAAGAGGGAGGTAGAGAAAGAGGGAGGAAGAGAGAGGGGGAGGTAGAGAGAGAGAAGGAGGGAAGGAGGTACCCCCTACTCTCCCGTTCTCTCCCTCTTTTTCGCGGAAAGTAAAAAATAAACAAGACAGAGCCGGAGCAGAGGAGATTGAATGAAGGGAACTCCGATGGACGAAGAGATAGAAAGGAGTAACAAACAAAAAAAGTAAATTTAGAAATAGCGGGAAGAGCAGGATGGAAATAGAAAGGTTAATTAGTTCCAGTTAATGATTATTGATGAACTCGCGTGATTGCCAGTTAAGAACACGACGGGAACACATTTATCCGGATGGAGATATACTGTCTCCTTACTATGTACTTAGTGAAATGTGTTGCGGTGACGCTTAAAGTTTTTTTAATGCGAATATCTTGAATAAGTCAACGACGGTCGATCCGAGCTCAATCAATCTTTCAGCATGTATTCAGTCGGATGAGTTGCGAAGCGGATGACATACCGAAACAGAACGAGGGTGACGCACGAATCCCGCCGAATGTCATAATTTTCTGAATTGAGAATTTTTAATCGTCTTCAATTCTAATTTCCTTTTTCCCCCCACTAAAACAATACTCTTCTTGAATTAAATTGAAATGTATGGTTGGCTCACACCTAATAAAACAGTAGTACACCAAAACTGCATGTAATCTTAAAACTCCCTTTTTCCAGTCGCAATGTAGAAGTAGTGAAAGATACAGCTGAGTAATTTAGCGTTAAATTGTCCACAAACTCCAGAAAACCCTTAAGAACAATTATTAAAAGATAAAGGACATTTCAGCGCTTATAGTTTCACTTTGGCGTCTCTCTGCGCACTTGCTTAACTTGAAATTGTGACGAAACCGTAAAGTGCTGAAACATGGAGTGTAGATTTCTGTACTGCTACCATTTGTTTTTCGTTGGATTTGAGTTTCTATTACAATTATAGTCGGATAGGAGCCCATTAATTTATTTTACTATCTTCGAAGGTATAAAAGACGGAAAGCTGAAATTTTAAACGTACATTTTCACATCGATTCTACTTATAAACTCTAATGATGGAATATGTGGCGGTATAATCACATAAGAAATAAGATACACTAAATTTAAGCGTATAAAAGGTGATCAAACCCACAATTCTACTCGATTAATCAATTAGGTTAATGGGGGAATTTTTCATAGAGAAATAAACTGAATTTAATAAAAGAAGAAAAACGCGCTTTTTATCCACGTTCATGGAAATTATGGGTTTGCGTATGTACACTTTTAAATCATTTTCCGATTTTCCTACTAAAATCTTTTTGGCGCCCTCGTGTAAAAAAATGTAAAAGAATGCCGCACTATATTACGATTCACAACAAATGGCAATAAACGCCTCCGAAGTGAGCAGCGAGGAGATAAACCCCGCACTCGTCTCATTCTCAATTAAAACGCGTTTTTTTCCTTTAGCATAACTTTAGCTATTAATTTAATTTTATTAAGAGATAAAATGAATTTCGAAGATCCTGCCCGGAACCAATTAATCAATGACTCTAGAGGATTGAGCGGCACGACGTGGTGTCAAAGAATAAAGTCCACAAACTCCGCGGAGGCAGACACGAATAACAGTATTTAATCGGCAATAAATTGAAAGGATGACAACACTCGGAAACGCGGACATCGACTTATCGCGCTGTACAATACATATGCGAAATAAAAAGGCACCAAGAGACGATTTATCGAATAATGGCCTCGACACGCGAATTGAAATATTATAAGTTTAATTTTAAATGTTGCGAAATAATTCCGAGCCCAAGGGCATAACGTTCCGTGTTGATATAGCTGTGATTTTGAAGAACAACAGCCGCGGATTGTGTATCTTTAAAATCATACATGTATATTGTCACAGAAAGAGAATGGGCGCGTAACACACGAGATAAAAGAAGTCATCGACCGACATTATCGAAGTTTAGCCAAAGCAAACTGTCTCTCGCTCCAGTTCTCTCCTTGAGAAAGGATATATTTTAAACTGCTAGAACGCTTTAAAAGAAACTGGTTTTAATGCAAGACTCTTGATAAGACGTTTTTTTCAATTGAATATCACTAAAAAATACTTAATTTTAACTTTAAGGCGCACCCCTGTTCTTGATGATTTGCTTGCAAACAGTATCCACCGAACTATGAAATTTTAAGTGGCGCTAAATATTTCTACTCCTATTGCTGCAAAAATAAGCACCCATTAAAGTAATTATTGTAATGTTACACATTTGACATTATTTGTGGGAACGGGGTCAGAAAGTTCGGATTCTGGACTTGGCGTTCATCATTTTTTTTTACTATTAACATGCTTGTTGTGACTAGTTTGAAGCGCTATTAACGACGAAATGGCAAATAACTCTTAAAATTAAATGGTATATAACCCTAGATAATCTCTATAACTTAGCCGTTGTCACACTGCGAGGGAAATGATCTCAATTTAATGTGACAATGGTGTAAATTATTAGTTTAATGCCTACGTATGGCAAAATTACTCCATCATTCCGCCGTCACATCTCAAATTAAATCAGAAATTTTGAAGAAATTCACGCCTGAGTTAAATAAAGTAAGAGAATCAGCAAAATTTCTTCCTCATTTGCCAAGTTTAGCTACTAATAAGAGACTGATTATTTAAAAATATGCAAAGTATCGGTTCGGCACGCACTGGGACGCCAAATCAGAGGAATGTAAAAAAAAATGTAGTTCCATATAGAAAGAAGATTGGGTACGTTCTCATTGCCTTTAATGATTACTACTGCTCATTTCAACAAAGGTATGTTTTAATTAATTTAAATATTTAAATAATAATATACTGATTGGAAAATGAATCGGTAAATCAAAAATTCAATATTTCCTTGACTTCTGATACATATCGCGGTGCCGCGGTACATTAGTGTGCCGCGAGAAATGGACTAGTGTGCCGCAGACTTCGAGGATATTTAATTTTTAAAAGCGTTTGAAACAAATTCGCATAAATTTTATGATGCAAGGAATTTATCATGAAACTACGAGAGGAAATGATAGAACTTAGCAACGATCATACAACTTAAAATCAGTATGCTACCTTTAGATGTATTTTGGCTTAAAGCTAAAGGTGAATATCCTTCAATATCTGAATATGCCATCGATATGACGTTCCAAATTCAACAACGTATTTATGCGAATTTAGTTGTTCGTCAAGGGCCCATATTAAAAATATTAAAAGGACATGTTTAAATAACCTAGATGAACTTCTTCATTCTCTTTCTATTAATGAGCCAAATATAAAGCGTCTTTGTAGCAAAAAGGCAAGACTAAATGTTCCATCGAAGAGCATAACATTTTTACACGTTGAATTATGTATTTAATGTACAATAAAATTATACAATTATTTGAATATTGCTTTACCAATCGTAACAATCTATTATAATTGCGACTTTAACTTGTTACGCTAGTTTTTACTTTCTCCATACGTAGTAATGGGAAAGTATTGTATTCATGAAAAAAATCGACTTCGAGATTTCAACGGAAATACATGTTTTGAGGTCCCTAGAACACGTTTAGACTATTTTCGGAATGATGTCTGTGTGTGTGTGTGTGTACGTGTGTGTGTATGTTATTGTGGGCGCTCTAACTCAAAAAGTACGTGCCATATCGTTACCAAACTTCATATCTAACACTCTTACATGAGCACAAAGAACTGATTAGTTTTTGACAATAACGGATAACCGGAAGTCGAGGTTTATTCGAAACTCGATTCG
The DNA here is from genome assembly GCA_036926305.1 of Uropetala carovei. Taxonomy (NCBI): domain Eukaryota; kingdom Metazoa; phylum Arthropoda; class Insecta; order Odonata; family Petaluridae; genus Uropetala; species Uropetala carovei. Next base: position 1,660,054 of record JAXCHB010000172.1, on the reverse strand, counting down.
GTTTTTGCGATATTTCTTCGTTAAAACATCACTATCACTTCTTCTATACAAAAGTTATAGAGAATGTCATTTCCTACAGTTTTCATTTGAAACAATTTTCTATAGGAGTTATTGTTTAGGAGTTATTTATAAATAACCGGTTTTTCGGTTTCCGTTAAATATCTCCCTAAAAACATCGTTATTGGTAATCTTCGTAAGGACCAAAGTTGTAGAGAATAATATTTCTTCCAAGTTTTGTTTGAAACTAATTTTCGTAGAACCATCCATTTTGGATATATTTCGCTTTATCTTAATACCTGTATACAGCGCCAACACCATGTAGCGGTGAATTCTGTAAACATTCAAAATATACGTAATTTACGGCAAGGACGTGTCTTCTTCTACGATACGAAAGAATAATTTTGCCTCGTAATATTATTCATAATAATTTAAATATCTATGCCCCAAATATGGAGAAAGTCATGTGTTGGCCACATCAGATTTTTTTCTTTCAAAATACGTATTTACGCAATGAAATTAATTAGGGGTGGTTTGGTGTGCCGCGATATTCTTAAGCATGCATGAAGTTGTGCCGTGGAGCAAAAAAAGGTTGAGAATCACTGGCTTAGACATTAGACTAAGACATTAATATTTATTATTTTTTAGATGATGATATAAATCGTAAATAACGCATTTGGAAACTCTGTGTACTCCGATTCCACGCTTGCTATCTTATAAAATAAAATCTGATGTGGCCAACACGTGACTTTCTCCATATTTGGGGTATAGATATTTAAATTATTATGAATATCATTATAAGGCAAAAGTATTATTTCGTATCGTAAAATAATACAGTCGTCCTTATTGTCGTAAATTATATTTTGAATGTTTACATAATTCATCGCTACATGGTGGTGGCGCTGTATACTGGAAATTACGAATAAGTTGAATATCTCCGAAATGGATGGTTCTACGAAAATTTGTTTCAAACAAAACTTGGAAGAAATATTATTCTCTACAACTTTGGTCCTTACGAAATTACCAATAACGACGTTTTTAAGGAGATATTTGACGGAAACCGAAAATACCGATTATTTATAAATAATTCCGAAACAATAAATGCTATGGAAAATTGTTCCAAATAAATGTTGTAGGAAATTACATTCTCTATAATATTTGTATCGATTTGTGTATACAATGACGTATTATCGGAGAAATATCGCAAAAACCGAACCGGGTTTCGAATAAACCTCGACTTCCGGTTAACCAGTATTGTCCAAAAACTAATCAGTTCTTTGCGCTCATGCTAAAGTATTATACATGAAATTTGGTATTAATATGACAAGTACTTTTTGAGTTAGAGCGCCCACAATCACATACATCCACACACACACACACACACGCAAGCACGCGCGCGCGCGCACACACATACACACACAGACATCATTCCGAAAATAGTCTAAACGTGTTCTAGGGACCTCAAAACGTGTATTTCCGTTGAAATCTCGAAGTCGATTTTTTTCGTGATCACTATATATTTTCCCTATACTACGTATGGAGAAAGTAATAATATATGGGCTCAGCCTTGGAGACCGCATTTGTTTATTTGCGAGTTGAGATCTTGATGTATTGTGAATGACTATGAAACGCAGGCAATTTGCAAGGACCGACTACTCTTATTTATAATTTCAGATTGGATGTAAAATGTTAATAGTTTTTAATGCAGAGAAAAACATTTCAAATGTTGACGCATTAAGAATGCGCCTGAACTATACAGCAAAGAATTAAGAATGAAGCGCCTAATGTGAAGTAAGTTTTGCATTTGCACGCTTTGTACCCATAAGGCAAGAGGAAAGCTTTGCGTGCAAAGAGAAATTGCATGCCGCGGTGCACGGAGACACCTAGGACAGACGCTGTCTCATATGACGTTATGTCAAGGCTGGAAACTGGTATATAGGAGTAAGGCGAGACCTCCATTGTCCTTGTTCACACAATAAATATTTCGCCCCCTTCTGCAATAGTTATGTCGGCACAAACTGGGTTATGTCGGCATGTGGTTCTATAAAAAATATATAATGATCAAGCCGTCACCGCGATATGATGGAATTAGTCGCTCGAAAAAGGCCTCACGACTTAATTCTATGCCACACAAGAGTCAAGGTGACGTTCGTGGTAAATCAGGCAACTGACGTGAGTAGAGGTTAAAGTTAAAATGCCGGCAATGAATGCAATGGAAAAGCGGGAAATATTATTTAGATAGCGAGAGTTTAGAAGGCCGATTGTCGAATTGGCTAAAAGATAGCAAAGAGGGCGGCGGCGTCTGCAGGAGACGCAGCGGCGGTATTTCAAGGCCTGGCCGGATGCGGGAGATGCGTCTCGGCAGGTGCAACTTACGTGACTTCACGACAAATGGATGCTACTTACGGAAAAAGAGAAGGAAAAAATTTACAAAGTCGGTTCTTCGAATTGTGCTCGAAATGATATGAGGGAAGGGATAGAGACCATTGATTGCTATTCACTGCATCGTAACGCAAGAGGACCTGGAAAAACAGAGGTTGGATATTTCTTTTATCTAAGCGCTCGAGAGCACAGTGGTATCAATACCAAAAACTGACGAAATTTTCATTCTGGTCAAGTTTACAAAAAAATCGCGAATAAATACTGCAAAACAAAAGTAATATAAACAACACACGCATATACCTAATACGTATTTAAATACTCATAGTGTTCACATTCATTTGGTGCATTAACTTTCAATGAAAGAAGATATTCGCTAACATTTTTCGCTATGTTGTTTAAAGACACAATGGGTCTATTGTAACTGAAACAATGTTTTACCGAAAAAACATAAGATAAACGGGAACTTATCGAGCCGAGCGAATGGCAACGTCGTCACCGATTACATTTTTTTTATATTACCCGCCACCGACAAATTTAATAAACAAAAGGTCGATGAATAGGAACGAGCTGAGATGTGAAGGTAAGAGATAATCAAAGGGCGTCAGAGGGACTCGTGTGCAATGTCCGTGAGTCGTCGCAGGGATGTAACTTGTCGCCGACTCATTCGAGATAATCATCAAGGATCAAAAAATTTCCACGATAACGAACGAACAAGGTTTAACTGTTGAAAACACATTTAAAGAGGCCACATATATAGATTCGTTGTGTTTTGGAGCAAATTCGAGTAAATATTAAGGGAATAAAGGACGCCCTTTATCGCGGTCCCGATTCCAGTGCACTGGTAACCTTCAACACAAAAAGTTCTTAATCCAAGCATAACCAAACTCCTATTAAAATTACGCTGGAGGGATATTTCTAAACCTTTGCCCTCAATTGCAGACATGACTTTCACGTTAAAAACTGAGGATAAGAGGAAGATAGTCGAGGCGACGGATGAATTCACGGTTCAACAAACGGACGGGCCCGGCATCACTCTCCCCTCTTGACCTCTTTCCATTGAAGTCAGAGAAGGAAACGAGAGCATCCAACAGACATCGTGGTTATTAGTGTTTTGAACTCCTCGGGGACGAAGAGGAATCCTAAAGTAACTGGCATCCACTGTGCGTTGCTTTGCCACAATTATTTCTAAATGGGTATATGTTAACGTGCGCTCCAACGGATGCTCGATGGACTGAGAAGGCCGCCCGATAAAACATTTCACCTTCAATAATATTTAATCTGATATCGCGCTCTTATGAATCAAATGTTTATACCATGTTTTGACCGAGGTAAAATGTATCGGTTTCCTCCGAATTAAACTGGCAATGCAATCTTGAACACCTTACAACATCTAAATTCCCCAATCGAACACACTAAATTCCAAGATAGATTTTTTCGTTAAATAAATACGTTGAATTCGAATGCAAACAGTAACTAGGGAAATCATGCTTTCTTAGAATTTATTACGAGAAAACGGAAACTCAGTAATTATTAAATTATCAAAAAGAAATTCATTATTAAATTACCGAACAAGAATGTCAAAAATAAATTCAGCTAGTCTTTTCAACCCCTTTTCCGAGATCACTAACTTAATCGTTGACAGATTAAAGCGCGCAAGCACATAGGAAAGTCGTCCATTAACTTTTAGCATTTTCAACGCAGCAACAGACGCGTCAGCCAGACATTCTACCTCATTTCGATACGAACCGGTTCCAGAATCGACGGAGAAAAGACGTCGAAGGAACTGGCGTCGCATTTATGGCAAATGATAAAGTATTCCTGATTTCAGTTAAGGATGAGATTGGAGATGCGCGTAACGGGTCGACTCCCTTTTTCGCCGATGAAACACACAAGGCAAAAATCAAGGGGGAAGGAATGGGGGAGGGGAGAAGGAGAAGGAGGTATCGTAAGAAGGGCGACGCACTCCTAACGAACAAGGGATCGAGAGGCCAGACTACATCAACGGCAAGGCTAGTGGTAATTGAGGAGCGGGCCGGTGGCAAGAGCGTCGTACAAATAGGCGCAAACCGCCCGAGGACGAGGGGCGAAAGAGAATCGAGAAAAAAGTCAACCACAGCGAAGGGATTCTTTCAGATCTGCAGGTATGCACAAGTAAAAAAATCACTTATTTTTGGGGGTTTGCAACTAAACTGTCCTACGTCAAGTAATTTACAAAGAGGATAAACCCGAGTACAAAATCGCGTAGAAATTTTCTAAAGAATAGATAACAAACTTGGACTTGGCGTGAGATTTTTCGTAATAAACAGGTAGGACACTCAAAAAGTACAGGGTACCTATATGTCGTTAAATAATATTAACACACTTAAGAAAAATAATTTTCGTGAGGCATTAAATAACATTAATATTGGTAGCCACATCATCGATGAAAATTTTGAGAATCCAAGTTAAAATTAACTAAATCCTATCAATCGAAATAATTATCCGCTGCTTTTAATCAGCAATAAAATTTACAATATATCGTGATAACTGTTATCGCTAAGCAATCGAAGGACATATTTTTCATGATCAGGAGTTGAAAAAGTTCCTCGCTTGAAAACTGTAGGTAAAGTGAAGATAAATGGAAGAACCTCCTAATAACCACACAAATATTTTTTAAAAAGGGAAAATACTCAAATGCACTCCGGTTTAGGGGAATCTACTCCACGCCAGTGACCCTCCTTTTCTTTGTTCACATACACACTCACAAATACACACAAAACACACACACGAGCACTTCATTTCCAAAAAATTGCCTCAATACGCATTTCGGAATTAAGGATTCCATCGTCAGTGGGCCGATCTTTTTGATAACCATACAAATATTTTTTTTTGATCGGCCTACTGACGATGGAATCCTTAATTCCGAATTGCGTATTGAGGCAATTTTTTGGAAATGAAGTGCTCGTGCGTATTTGTCTTGTATTTGTGTGTGTGTGAACAAAGAAAAGGAGGGTCACTGGCGTGTAGTAGATTCCCCTAAACCGGAGTGCATTTGAGTATTTTCCCTTTTTAAAAAATATTTGTATGGTTATTAGGAGGTTCTTCCATTTATCTTCATTTATTAACCATTTAGAGTTAGAAAGAGTGCAGCGAAAAGCCGCTAGATTCGTCAAAAATTGTTACGATAGAAACAATAGTGTTACAGCCTTGATACAGGACTTAGGATGGGAATCACTAGCTGAGCGCCGATCACGCTCTAGGTTAAAACTTCTCGAAAGATTTAGAACGCATATATTCTCCAGCGATGTCGAAGAAATAATAAGAGCGCCAACTTATATTGGTAGAACGGACCATCCTCGTAAAATAAGAGAGATAGCCTGTAGGACTGAGAGGTATAAAGGCTCGTTTTTCCCTAGAACGATAGCTGAGCAGAACAGAAGTTACGAAAAGAAATCAGCCGACGTAGAATGATACTATACATTATTATGCGCTTTACCTTGGTGCTATTGCACCCCCTGCCACACACCATTGCGGTGGCTTGCAGGGTGAACTATAGATATAGATAGGGCTCAAAATTAATATTTTCTCTTTGTAAGGAAAGTGTTCCTAAATATTATTTTGAAAGTTAAAAAGTAAAATTGAAGTATCCAGGGGCGTACTGATCATTCAAACCGTACTGACGAAGTTGTCCATCGGGGGGGAGAGGGTATTATTTGCTATGCCCCTCCCCCATATTTTCCGGTACGCCCTTGTATCACTTCAGTTTTTTCCCTTTTTAGGCGCGTTTCGCTTGCAACGTGAGCGCTTAATAGATTCGTACTGTCCACCGGTACGCATGTTCATTCTCGGCTTCTAGAGAACAGATTTTCATGGAATTTGATACCAAATACAATTAGAAAACGATGTAAACGGTTCACGAAACCCAGTCAGGAGTGCCACTTTGCTGGAAACAAAAAACTAACTTTTCCTAATATCTCGTAAAATATTGATCATATCGATAAGTCTTCAAATAAAATATGTAGAAATAATCAAATAGAATATTTCTTGTTCAGTCCATATTTATCGTAGGAGTAGCAATTTTCAAGAAAATAAAACGAGAAAGTTGTAATGCATGCGTGGATACTAGATTGTTGTCGACGAAAAGTCTTCGTTGCAACCGAAGTAAATAAGGTCAGCTATAATTACGGAAATACGTTTCATATCATTACGTGAGCATGCAAAATATTGCAAGCGGGGGGAAAAGGATTATATAAGACGAAGAAAAGAACATAAACGTAAATAATACAACTAATTATCTCAAGTGGGGCATGTTTTAAATAACAATCGACTACAACTGATTAGAAAAAAAAATCAGTAAATATAATTTTTATATTTTCCTAGGACAATATCTGATACATATATCATTTTGAAGTATTTAGTCGTCATTCTAAAATTTCGTAAATACGTTCATTAATGCACAAACCTAGTTAGGGAAGAATTTTTTAGTAGACAGTGATACAATCGGGTCATGGAGTGCCTTTCTTCAAAGTACAGACGAAATCCGATTACAAGAACGCCAATTATCCGAACTAAATTTTAAATTCCCGCATGTTTCTTTAATTTCAGCAGCCAACATTTTCCTAAAATATTCCTGGACTACAATTGCTCTGACGACAAAGTAAACCATGTACTCCTATTATTCAATAATTCTCGTATCTATCTTAACGGCCACAACCACTTGTTCGTATGCGTGAGAAAAAGAATCTTATATGGATTGTCACAAAAATGTACATCGTCTAAACGAAACAATTCAAATTAACTGAATTGCTGTTCTGCATTGCTTTTGGTTAATGGATTATGAAGTGTATTTCAAAAATAAGCGTTCAAAATACAGGTACTCTTCCACTACACATTTATTTTGTCCAACTATCCGAATTTTCGATTATCAGAACCACATTATGTCTCAATTAGTTCGGACAATCGGAGTTCTGCTGGATATCCTTTAGTTCAGTGTTTCTCAAACTATGTGCCGCGACCCCTCTGGAGACCGCAAAATTACTTTAGATGTTAAGTGAAATGCTAAAATATAAAATATTCATGAATAATACAATTTCATCGGGAAATCTTAGGAAATAGGATGTGATAAAACTTATAAACAATTATATAAAATAAAGGAATGTATTCAAGTTAATTATTTTTACTATTTTTCTCAAAGGGGGCCGCGACAGTTGAAAGTTTAAGAACCACTGCTTTAGTTTAAAATACTCCATCGCACGAAACGCGCCCTTTTGTGATGCGCTGTACACTTTCCTAATTTGTTTTGGTCCGAGTCGTTTAAGAAGGAAATTGACCTAGAAAACTATACAAGGGGAAAACCATAAACGCCGGAATCGGTCTGACGCCGTAAGTTTTATCTCATTTTTACTAATCTCCTTCCTCCCCCACTTCCTCTCCATCCGCATCAAGAGAGGATATGGAAGGCCAGAAAAAAGGCAACATTTTGACCACGCCATTACCTCGCCCCGTAATAGTGACGTGCGATTTCGGTCGCAGAAACACTAAATCGAAACTAACAGTTACAGAAAATCAATAATAATCCAACCAAGAAAGAGACTCACGTACGAGCTACCGAAAATACAAGAGCTAGATTCTTCTAATCCGCGGACTACGCACCAACATTATCCTGGGGAAAATAAAAAATTCGCATCGGAATAAATCCTGATATAGCACGTGACTAGAATGGAAGGGCTAGATATGGAGGGGAGGGGGGGAAGGGTGAGCGAGTGAAGAGACCGTCCTTGAATGGCCGCCGTCGCGTCGGCCCGATTGCCCTCCCCCGACCCTTCCCCGCGCCCCAGACCAGAAGATTCTGATCCACTACACACGGACGCACCCACCCAATATCGACCCCCGATGGCGTCGAGGCTATATAGTGAGGCTGGCACAGCCAGGTGAGCAACCCTTTACGGCTGCCCGCCCCCTTCCCCTTCTCTCCCACCGAATCAAACGCTCCCCCAACTAAGGCACGCGCTTTTACGTAATATTACCGCCAACCGAAACCAGTCAAGAGCAGAATTCATAAGAAGGGGAGGGTGACACGGAGAGGGAAGGAGGGTGAGTTATTTTTGCCCGTTCCCACGCGGGGGAAGCAGTAGGGTTTGAATCGTCCCCAACACGGACGTGTGCCTTAAAGGGATTTGGACGTCGCGAACCAGGGTCAGGATATGAGGGGCGGAAAGGGAGTAGCGGAAGAGAGAAGCGAAGAGAGGCGAAGAAGTTTGAAAAGACAGGGGCAGCAGAAGTGAAACTAAACATATTTTCGATTTCCACCTTATATGATAAAACAAAAAGAAACCACTTCCATCGGTAATTTTCATTAAAGGAATGGTATAGTAGATTACGTAAAACCAACCTTTGTCGTCCGAGTTGGATATTATGCTGAGATAAATATAAAAACAAGTTAGGAAAGTGTACATCGTATCACAAATGGGCGCGTTTCGTGCAATGGAGTATTAGAAAGAAATTATAGTATACCTGTACTTAAGGGAAATAGCGTTTTCAAGTTCTTTTCTTCATCATAAATAATCAATTTTCTTCCTATTTAATAATATTACATGCACACGTAGGGAAATTAAACGTTTGTTTGGGAGATTGTTTATGTTAGCAACAATGAAGTAACCATGCAAGAAATTTTCTAAGTTCAACTCGATATAAGACTTTCTTGTTTGATTTTCTCGATAACGGCTACTCCTACGATAAAAATGTATAGAAAAGGAAAGACTCCACTTTACTAGTTCTACAAGTTTTATTTGAAAAATATTTTGATATAATCAATATTTTACGAGATATGACGAAAATTTAATTTTTTGTCCCCAGTAAAGTGGTACCCCTGATTGGCGTACGTGATTCATTTTTGCGATTTTCTTATTATATTTGATTGAAAGTCCTTAATATCAAATTTCATGAAAATCCGTTCGGTAGAAGCCGAGAACGAACATGCGGACGGACGGACGGACGGACCGACCGACGATAATAGGCGCTCACGCTGTAAGCGAAACGCGCCTAAAAAGCTAAGGGCGTGTGGTTCTCAAGTCGTCATCAGCATCTAATTATCGATTTAACCTGAATCTCATAAGCACGTCACAAAATGAGGCCACCATAGTACTTGATTATATATCTAAAGATAATCTTAAATGTTCCCGCATTCCCAAGGAATATTCACTTAAAACTACCTTCCACTTAAAAGACAAAAATGTAATAAATCGATCTTACCATTCGCATTTGAAAACGAAGAAAATGAAAATTGCAGACTGGCCGAAGGAAATAACGTTGAACAACGACTGGATCCCAAATGGCACTTTGACTGAAAAAAATGAAAGTTATCTCGAAGAAATAAGAATATTCGCAGCTTGAGGATACTTGCATAAGAGAAACGCGTATGGATGAGTGGACTGCTCTTCGAAACATCCTCCTATTAGACAGCTATCTCTAACGAAGGCGACAGAAAAGTAATTGGAAAAACACGCGCTTGAACCATAGGATTAATTGAGCGCGATTTGCTCCCTTGCAGCTGATAATTCCAAAATAGAACTAGTAGAAATAAACGTTTATTTCGTGTTTTTTTCTAATACAAATTTTTAATTACCTTACGAATCAATGCAAAAAATTTGTTATTGTTTTCCGGCGAATGGCATGTCCCAAATAAGACGCACTCTTCTCGTTTCAATAAAATTCTCTAACGTAATAATAAACAAAAAATGTACATGGGTAATAATATTGAAGGCTATCAGAGGATGTTACTGAACAAAACAACGCGGGTACCAAAATCTAGGTTATGGGAAAAAGAGGAGATCATTTACTGGTTCACATGACTAAACCTACTGTGAAAATAAATATGCATATTTATTACAAAAGAAAATAGTAACAGTCCATGGAACGTGTTAATAAAATTTTGCTGAACAATAGGCTCAAGCGTTTAAAAACATTTTTAAAAGTAGAATGCGTTCTTGGGATAATTTACAATGCGTATTAAAACCTTTTTAATAAATTGGGACAAATAAGTAATTTAAAGCCCTGGTACTTTCTTATTACTCTTAACACTATTCCTAAATCTCCACAAAAATTCATGTCTTATCTACAGCCGATTCGTAAATATATACGATATTTATTCAATATTTTATTTGGGCACAAAATAGTCCCTTTTCGAGGTTACCAATGTTATACAAAAGTATTTCATTAATTACTCCGCTTTTTCCAATGTTATCAAGCGAACTAATCTATGCACAACACTTCGAAATTCGTCCCGATATTTTTTCTGGTTAACTGACGAACGAGCTGTGCTTACGATAACCGATATTTCTGATATTAAACAAGCATGACTCGAATTTGAATGGATTAATTATGAGAGCGATTTTTAATACAGAATGGTTGATAATTTGTGATATGAAAATACATATCACATTTCCTATATCTCAAAAAAAAATAATGTGTACCAATGAATACGTGGTATTTATAGACACACAAATAAACACTAGCAGAACAGCTCACTCTATGTCCAGGTATTAATGATTAATACCTTGAAAAACTTCCTTCGATAGGTAACAATGATCATTCAAGATTCGAAGTAGTAACTTTGTCTTTTTAGACTTCATAATTTTGAAAAACCCCTTTACAATATTTTCTCATCGACTAGGTTGACGATCTTGCTACTTGTCGAACGAATTTGCGAATTATTTCGGCAACTTTCTCTTGAACATACTACCTAAAACTGATAATGAGAAATTATAAGGTAGGTATAAAAGAAACACTTTTGTTGCATGAATTTCCAAATCGATTGGTATGTTTCTTCTATAGATCCCTTTTGCGAGAAGAAATTTCGTCCGCCTCTGCCTTCTTCCTTCCAAAATCAACGATTTTATAGTTGATTGAATTGCAGCAGTGGTGGTCCACACCAAAAATTGAAATCAAAACTGACGTGAAAAATGTTGGTACTGCTTGCAGGAAAAAACTGAATGAAGGTCAAAAGCGACACCAGAACGTCTCCAAATCTCTAAGAGGCAAGAATTTTCACGAGAAGCTCGTCGAGCCTCCAACAATCTTCTAAAAATCGTAAGTAACAACTCGAGAATTTATTCAGCCCGTTGTGATCACCATTAAGACAGGGAATTTTGCAATAAAGAAGCATTGTGACAGCGTGGCTCGTCTATAAAATCACGTTCGATTTTCCCAAAAGCATAAATTAGGCGCATCTCTGTTAGGTGATTTAATAGATGAATTTTTTCCCAGTGTAAGGTGGCAGCCCTTATCGCGCGACTTGATTCTAATACAGCGTTTTCTCACCACATTAAAATATTTTCCAAATATCAAATTTCTATCGTAGGATTGTGAAATTTAATATTTCAAGGTATTTTCCCGGTATTATGGCAGCATGAACTGAAATAACCAGAGTACTTTATTTTCTTCCTGTATTTTAATAGGAGTGAAACTGGCAGTCACGATCCTATAGTATGACCCACATATCTCGTATAAAGTGCTAAAATGAATGCATACATACACGATTCAGATTTCATGAATTAAAGCAAACAATTTCATTTCAAACATATTTGATCCGAGTACATATATCATTTTGGCCTCCTGTTTGTTACTAATCCTAAAGACCGAATTTCATTGAAATACAAGTGGTAAACCGCAAAGACGCTCAGACGGATACACATAGAGGCTGACATGGAGACAGAATTGCGTATTTACCTAAATCAAATCTATACATCTATGTATATAAAAGCGAAATTGTATATTTGTCTGTTCGTTAACTCCCACGCTATAACATGAGGGGGTCAAAATTTCCACCAGGTTTATCAGAAAAAAGTTATTCAAATTTTTCGTGTCTATTCATTTAATAGAGGGTTATGCATCATATGTTGGTGAGTTTAACGTCCCTTAGTTTCCTCATACTCCGAAGTATCAGGGTTCGAGTTCAGGTGCAATTTTCCCTTCGTTTACAGGAGGTTTACATGTGAAGCAATCTTGGAAAAATTCTCTAATTTTCATCTCTGAATAAATTCTTTGTTATCGCACAGACCACATACGATCCAGGGAATTGAAATTTTTTTATTTGTGCCAACCGATGTAGAAAAATAAACACATAATGGCAAGTTTGGCATTTTTTAAAATTTCTATCTCCGAAATCATAAGTTGTAATTACATACATATGTGCTCCTGCTGACTTTTTTGTGGCAAATGTTGTACTGTCTCCGAATAAATTTTCTAATCGGTACTTCACAGATGTAAGTTTGTCATACATGAAGTGTATTGGATTTATGTACCTGAGCAGCTAGTAAGTAATATATGACGTAGAATACTATTTTATGAGTTGTTTTTATTAAATTAAGTCCAAATTTATGTATGTATTTGGGTATTGTTTAGACACGCGTCAACAGAATAGTTATTAGCATAAGCTGTAACGAAAAAGAGTTCATGTATTTGCATCGGAATTAAAAATACGTGTTTTCAAACATTTACATAAGCATATTTCATTTTATAACGGATTTAGTATTTTACTTGTACTGGAAATATTAACCGTTACCCGTTTCTTGTTTTTTTTACATAGCAACAAATAATTTGTAATTTATTTTTTAACTGTATCTCGTTGCGCTCAGATAACCAAAGGAAATTTTCTGGAAATCAAGTAAGCAACTTTTATCAACGTTTAAATCATAAAAGTGTAATAATAGCGATATAACTAGTATTTATTTTGTTAAGATATATTGCTTGTTGACAACGAATCGTAGATTTCTTTACTTACGCTCAGCTATCTACATCTTGAACTCTTTTTATTTTTATTTAATGCTTCATTCATACCCAATCGTTATTTTGAAGGGAAATTTCACTAGTTAAGCATAATAGCATATGTAGATGTTGGATTTCACGTAGTTATAATCCAGGTAAATATTGCGATCTGAAATAAATCTAAAATAAAAAACCTAGTTTAATATTTCATAGTCTATTAGTCCCACAAATTATGGAAAAATAAGATTTAACTAATATTTAGGTAAAAGTCGCATGATCAACCATACCTATTTTTCTGTAGAAATATCTGAAAATTTTAACGTTTAATTATATGAATACGTTAAAGAAAATATCTACTACAAGAAAAATAGCTCGTTAACCATTATTAACCAAAGAAATTAATTTCCAGTGACTGATTCTACATCTTAAAAGGGCAATGGCTAAAGGATCTGGATCTGGAGCAGGAAATCCCATCTGGTTTCTATTCTGGTTTATACTACTGATGACTATTTCATTCCCAATAGCCGGTTTCTGTTCATTCTTTTATATTTCCACATATGCCTTAGCAGCCTGCTGCGATGGATGTTTGGTAAGCTTCGTTTTATTAGAGTGATTCCGCAATTTCAGCCAAATGTATCCATCATGAAATAAAACATTATGTATAATTATCGTTTAACGTCATGAAATTGTTTTATCATTTTTAACGTCAAACATAACCATAAATGTAGACAACATTTTTACTAGACAGAGGGACTATAGTAAAAATCTGGAGGAGAAAAGTGCCCGGTGAGCTTAAATGAAAACATTTTATTCAAAGGTGGTCAGAAAAATCAGTCAAAATTTACATCAACCAAACTTATTGGCTTAAATCTGGGTACTACTGGGTTATCCCGGACCCCATTAACAGAAACTGATTGGCCGGTCTCGACATTTACAAACCCAATCGCCGGACAACGGGGAGGGATACTTTGGTTCCGGGCAAGGCCAAGGGCGCGGTAGCGCCCGGAGACGACTACTCATTAAAACAAAGCGAGCCGAAGGCTCGTCAATACATCCTTTCAATGTTATATCCTCTCAATTTGCGGCGCAACAGTCAAGAGGATATAATATTGAAAGGATATATTGACGAGCCTTCGGCTCGCTTTGTTTTAATGAGTAGTCGTCTCCGGGCGCTACCGCGCCCTTCGCCTCGCCCGGAACCAAAGTATCCCTCCCCGTTGTCCGATGATCGGGTTTGTAAATGTCGAGACCGGCCAATCAGTCATGAATTAGGAAAGCTACCGCACCTTCTTCATTACTTGGAAAATTATAACAATGCATTATAACAATGTCAACCAAGTCATTATCTTTTATATAATGTTGAGAGTTGTTTAGAATGAATAAATTATTAAAATGTAATGAAATATGTCAAAAAATTATTTTTCAAAAGGGGTCCGGGATAACCCAGTACTACCGAAATCTGCTTATAAATTCATATTTGACATTTTTGTGCCATGTAAAAGTCTTTGGAGAGGCAAAAATTAACAAAATTTTAATTTAAGAGTCTAATTATTTTTATTTTTAGCAGTATACTTTTCTATTAGTATAAATTTAACATCAATTGTTATTCTCGTGAAATTTATTTAAGTTTGTTTCTTTTCTAGAGTATCTCCGATTTCTTCCTACAAGGCCTTCAACTCCCTCACACATGCATAAGAAACATGTTTAGCATGAAGTCACCATGTTAAAAGTCAGAAAATACATCAATAAGCAACTACTTAAAGCATTAAATACATTTTGAATGTGTACCAATTGCCACATATAATATTTTTTTGATGGATCTACTGTTTGCCAAGAGGAATAACAGCCTAGAGAAATTTCTTTACTTGAATTGTGTTGAGCCAAATGTGTAAACCTATCTTGCAAAAAGGACTGTCACAAATGAAGCGGAGAAAGAGAACACTACTCAGAATGAAATTGTGAAAAACGAGTGTATTGGGTGCTACAGGTAATATATATTATCTAATCCGCGAAAAACCAACAGTTGTATTAACGTTAAAACATTTAAAATTCAGAATGTTTTGATTTGCAGTTAGACAAGTTCCTGTTATGGAACGACACATAAAACATCGTAGGGTAGAAAGAACGAGTCGTCACTTTTCTTTCATAATTGCATTTGTTTTTTTGAAAAATTAAAACTCTTCTTAAGTGAAAGAACTTTCATTTTTCGAAAATTACTTATTTTAGTCCTAACCAAAGAACCAGGAAAGTGTCATCGCGAGTATGATATATTATTTTACCAATTTACTATAAATTAGGAGCAAATTTAGAAAAATCACTCCCCATGCCTATTTTTTGCGCGAAATATCGGTACAACCTCCACTCCCCAACATGTAAAGAAGGCCCTTAACTGATAATATGCCCGCTTCAAGTACAGGCGGTATTTAAAAAATAATAATTAATGACTAGGGAGTAAACGAAAAGGTGTTATTTTCAATTCTACCCCCTTATATGAAAATTCTTTATTAAAAAAATAGATATCATGAAGCAAAAATTAACCAAAGTCACTGTTAAACGAAACTGTAAATAATTTTAATAATCTTAGACCTAACCGAGCCGTTTTGAAACATGTACATGCATACTGAAAGTATAAATTAGACCACGATTCGAATTTTCAATTTAAATATAAATATCGCGCTTCCTAATTTATAAAAATCAATCAAGGTTATTGGCGTCTTGAAAGATTATAACCCTTAAAAGGAAATAAATATTTTAGTTCGTACGCTAATCATCAATCGTTAAAAAAACTCTATTGGGACGATAGTAATATTTTCTCTAAAAATGCCGAATGGCTGAAACCCAATAATGAAGAATTAGGTTCGAGAAGAATATACTGCTAATCTTGACACATATCTAGTACTATATTCTATTTCGCACTAAAAACTAACAACAGGCGTTTATGCTCTCATTTTGGTATATATGCTCGGTAGCGTAACTAGGAACGGAAGGCAAAATACTATTAATGGTTCCCCTCCCCCCTCACCAAATAAATGCATATGTTCAATTAAAATTCAATTATACTGAAAATGTTAGGCTTTTAAAATTATTTATCCAACAATAATGATTTGTTGGAAGGCCTTATAGAATAAAAAAGAGAAAATGCTAAAAATAAGTCACTTTTTAATAACTTTTATATTAACCTCATATATATATATATATACACACACACAAATATACACATATACGCACATACATATAGACATATATATATAGGTATATATATATCGGTAATCGGTATATATAGCGGTTTGTGACACCATCATGAAGACTTGTATCACCCTAGCAGCCCACGGGAACGGTGCAAATAAAGTGACGCTTCCGACGCGACTAATGAGATAGGGATTAATTATTTATTATTTTAATAACTCAGAATCAGTAATATATCCTATTAAAATGACAATTACTTGTAATTTATATTTTTCCCCTTTGTCTGGTATCTAGCGAGTATCCGAAAAATCTGAGATTCCTCAGATGGTCGATAGATGGCGAGGTACACACAGCGTAGTTGAACTATGAAAACATTGAGGAAATGTTTGTTTATTACATCCTATATTTCTACAAAGTAAACTATTTCGTAGTTTGACACTTTTTCTAATATAATTAATAACTGAGAACCAGTAAGGGATAGAGCAACGATTTCTTACGTATAATTAAGTATACCGACACTCGTTTCGGGTTGTTATGGAGCTTTTAACTTACTTACACTTTTAATTATGCTATGTCATACTGGTTTAGAGGGCTTGAATGGTGAATGTTAACATTTTTAGTTACATCAACAATTAGTCTACTAATATATATTTTGAAGTGTGTGTTTGTTTATGGAACTCCTAAACCAGGGGTCGGCAACCTTTTTGACAAGAAGAGCCATTTCTTCAAATTTTGTATAGAATCCAACATAAGATGAGCCGCAGAGCATGTACAATGAAAACAAAACGTATTAAATACTATGAATTCATATTAAATGACTTCTATTTATTTATGGAACTCCTAAACCAGGGGTCGGCAACCTTTTTGACAAGAAGAGCCATTTCTTCAAATTTTGTATAGAATCCAACATAAGATGAGCCGCAGAGCATGTACAATGAAAACAAAACGTATTAAATACTATGAATTCATATTAAATGACTTCTATTTATTTAAAAGCTGCACACATATACCCATACAATGATGTTTTGGAGATAATTCGTAAAAAGAACTTGAGAAACAAAAGAATATTTTACATAAGTTTATAGTATTCAGTGAAAATATAAGAATTCAAACGAAGCAAATAAAGAGATTCTTTGAGAAAACGAATCTAGGACTATACATAGATGAAAATGAGAAAGTTGAAAATGATTTTTTTTACTCAACAGCCCATACTGGATCCTTCTACTGAAAACGATTATATTATTATCAATTGAGACAGTCATTGTCGCCTGGTTCGCTTTAAGCGGGAGAGTGGGCGTCGGGAGCCGCAAGTAATACCTTAAAGAGCCGCATGCGGCTCACGAGCCGCGGGTTGTCGACCCCTGTCCTAAACGGTAAACGCTAGAATAACCAAATTTGGTACGATTCTCCCTTACATCCTAACTTAGTGAATGGTCCAGGTTTGGTCAACCGGGATTAATCAGTGCTGCCAATATAAGGAATTAACATTTTTCCATAAGATAACACGTATGAATCCTTTTCTTGACTTGCAAGGTATTCTTCCTTCAAGAATTAAAATGCGTAAATATAGACCGATTTTGTTTTTTGCCTTATTCGACGAACAAAACTCTATATCTACTATCTTATTGCTGCGAAGTTTACATGTTACACGGTCGAAGTTTTCAGAAATACGATATTTGTTTCGAAATTTTGTGGATTTTTCGTACCCCTCCCGGGCGATGCCAAGGCGGCCGTCATTGTTACCTCCGATTCAATCAGCTTCAATGAAGCTTACAAATAGACGAAAGTTTAGCGTTATTCGCTTCGCACTTTTGTTTAAGCAACGAAACGATCGATGTTTATAGATAGCAACGTAAATAGATACTGATTATTATTCTGGAAGCGCTTATAACGATTGATGAAAGTAATTGATCCTTCTTTCGTCTACTGAATACTGGAATCTTACATTTTTTGTAAGTAAAATCATTATATTCTACATTATAATGTTTATTAACGTAAATAAGCTCACGTATCTGGTGTAAATTTACCAGTCAGTGTTCAATCATGGAGAACTGTACGTTGCTTTTTCACGGATTTCTTGCTTACAAGAAATAAATGTAAACATTTCATTGGCATAATTTCACAAGAAATGAAGCTGGATTTGGCGAAAGTAATATGATAAGAAATATAATTATCGTTATATTTGAATGCAATACGTTCGGAAACGGATTGTTACAAGCAAATATGATTAATTGTTAAGAAAAGCTAATTGTAATGTTAAAAGTATCTACTATATAGGTATTTTAAAGAGTTTGTATGTTGTGCTGTAGAAGCTTCACTAAATCAGTTGAAATTCAACGGGAAAATCTGCTAGTTAGAGATAAAATTTGTAATTTAACACCTTTACCTATAGAGACCATGGAAGAATGTGAAATTTCATTGCTTGAGACTAAAAAGAAAAAAATTAATTAATTTAAAAAACCTTTTTTAAATTAATTTATTCTATACTAGCGATAGTTTACTCGGCGTTGCCCGGGATTCAGAACAGTGTAAAAATAACCTAATTAAAAAAACACGAAAATCTATATTAATTTATTTTTTGTTTACAATAATTAGTTTTTGAAACATCTATAATTATTATTCGTATAGAGCTTCAGGATATACAATGTTGCTCGTTGTTTCATTTGGGGCCAAAACTAATTTATGGAGAGCGTTTAAAAACCGACAGCAAGAAAATGAATTTTTATTCATTTAAGCGTTCTTTCGTCCAAGCCCCAAATTCGTATGATGATTCTAAGTAATTTTAAAATGCAAATGAAAAATATGCTGCCCTCTTTCCCGATGCGAAGTTTCAGTTCTTCAATTTTTATGACCGTTAATTTAATTTTTTTAATCCCCCCTCCCCTTCCAAGACAAAAATTTTAAAAATAAGCCCGAGGTGCACACCCTCAGGTTTCCTTAAGTACACATGCCAAGTTTCAGCGCTCTAGATTTATTGGTTTTGGAGTTACAGCGTTAACACACAAAAAAACTAACACTTTCTTTAATTTATATGATAAATCAAAAAGTACATCTTTATCTGCGCAAATGTAGTTTGTAACTTTCAACATTAAATAAAACGTACGTCCTTATTCTCACCTAATTTTAAATTTATGCGTGAGCCTGTTTGCGCTAGTAAGCATTACAGATGTATAATATAATAGTTTTACTTACAAAAAGGTAATATTCCAGCATAAAATTAATGATGAAATGCCTTGATAAACGCTTCCCAGACGCAGTCAACAGTATAATTATCTTTAAATATTTATGTTGCTATGCGCCATTAATTTCGATGCTTAAACAAAAGTTCGAAGCGAACAACGCTTTTCCTTCGTCAATAAGAATGTTTAATTGGAATAATTGAATCGGAGACAACAATTATGTTCGCGTTGGCAACGCCCGAAATGAGAACGAAAAATCCGCCAAATTTCGAAAACAAATGCGTATTTCTGAAAACTTCGACCGTGTAACATGTAAACATTGCAATAATAAGATAGTGTAGAGTTTTATCCGTCGAATAAAGCAAATATAAAGAAAATCGGTCCATATGTACGTATTTTGTTGAGCGAAGGAAAAAAACCTTGCACTCTGAAAAATCGAAAATCCCGTGTAAACTTATGGGAAAATATAATTGTCTCCTGGTGCTGTTCCAAGCCAAAAATTAAAAAAAACCCTCAGGGTGCTCTTAGTACATATGCCAAGTTTCACCTTTCTAGGTATATTGGTTTTGGAGTTACAACGTTAACACACCCACATAAACACACATTCTATTTTATTTATATGATTCGGAATAATTCGAAGGGCCCTCAGGGGCCGTGGCATTTGGCCACCCACTCTACCCTATATTTACGCCACTGTATATAGTCAAATTAGTTAATAAGTTAAGACTGGTAGCGTCCCACACACGAAAAAAGAAAATAATCTTGCACATCCGTACAGTTTAAACCTCTTACTGTACATGGAAATTTGTAATTTGCCTCCAAATCGACTTATTCTCCAATAGCGAATTTTTTCGTCATTTTTGTGACACGTCAAAATACAGCTTTGGAGAAGGTGATTCGAGTCTTCGCCAACTCTTGAATAAAACCCAAGACTATCGATAATGTGCATGAAAACGTTCATTTCCTGTTCATATCGGAATGCACTCCTGATTATACCAACATCAGAAATCAGCTCCACAACTGCAGTGCATTTTTTCAAGTAAAACTCTGTTCGGTGTCTCATCTCCTCTTTCGGAAATAACCGCAACTCGTGTGTTAACATCATCTTATGAGAGTGGACTAAGGTTTTTGTTAGAAGTCACATCATTTTATGAGAGTGGACTAAGGTTTTTGTTAGAAGTCACATGATTTATGGCGTGAAATGACTTGGTGTCGAATCATGGAATGTAAATAAAATAATAAAAAACAACGTAAATTCATTTATGCGGGCCTTTATGGTGGTTTCTTTACATAATCCCATTGAAATGGACTTAAAACTTTTATATTTATCGCACAGTTATATCTGGCCCATGTGCCATCGCTATTTACCCTCATTAAGGATATGGTAATATGGCGGTATGGTACCATGACATATTTAGGCAGACTGAAATTCTGAGAAAGCAATTTATCTGAAAAATCCTCCACGGGATAATGTAAAGAGAACTGTTCCCTCTCCCTCACGACACATCTGGCGATGCCAAGTGAGAAACAGGATTAATAAGATTCCAAAGTTAAGCGATTCGATAGCATCGATGGGCAACTTTCCACCGAAGTAGTATACGAACAGGTTTTGAAGTCTCTTCGTAGCGACTATTTCGAAGAAAATATGTAATCGCTACGCACAATGCGGTAGAAAACCAATTTCTCTGCAAAAATAGTAAAGCCTTTTAAAAAAAACACCGCTCATACGATTCAGGGTAAATGAGAACACTAAAAATTATGGTGATCTACGGCAACTTTCCAACAGTAAACTTCAAAATTATAATTTTATAATAATTGGTGGTCGTTCAGAAGCATCTTAAATCGCATGTTATCTCAAGGTTAAGGCGCTAGTATGAGAGTGGCGTGGATGAAAGGAAGAGGAGAAAGGGAAAGAGAGAGTGGAGAAAGGGAGGGAGGATGGGCGGCGTGGTGCGATCGATGGGACACGTGCACCTCCCTTCGCCGCTGCATCCTGAAGTGGGCTCACCCTTATGGGTGACCCCACCCACTTTCGCCACTGTTCCTCAAACCCATCGCTACCGCAATCCTCTCCGTTTACAATGAAAGCTCGCTACAACGTACTTCACGGTAAATTATTTTTTTCTTATTGACGTACATACATTTTATTAATACCCGTCGAATATTCCATATAAATAACGTAAAATATTTCGGTATAACTCACTTAAGGTAGTTCTGATATTGCACATAAATTAAGTGTACCCGACGCCATATTCTTCATTATAACCTATTCATCAGCAAAAAAGCAAGCATTAAGTAGTTGATTTTTGGTACTCGCTGCATGGCCCGCAGATATACGTCATAACGAGATCTCACCGTATATCGTGCCTGAAGAATTTTATTTCAGCCTGTTCTGCACCAAAAGGAAGAGTAACAGATAGGTTCTTTGCCTTCAATTTGCTGGGAAAACTTCAACGTTCAAATGAGACAAAAGATGTGATGATGGATATATAAAATTTCCCAAGTTTGAACATACAACATTCATTAATTCTAGATAATAAAATTATAAACATAACGCAAAGATATTCTTATAAACCAAAAATGCGTATATTTTTATGTAGTCCAAGAAGCACTAAGTTGCCTCTTTTCATTGGTAATTTAAAAATTTTTTATTCGATCAAAAGTTGGACTTGTGTATACGGTCGAAAAATTTGTACGTAGAGATTAAGAGGTGAATGACGCCGTGACGAAAATAAAAATCGGCATGCAATAAAGCCCATTAACCCATAATTTGTCTATGAGGTCTACGAGGCCGTAAAAATAAAAATTTTCAACTCTCAGATTTGAGAATCGATTCCATTCTACAATAATGGAAAATAAGAATGATCTTGCGAATGATGCAAAGCAGCTTGTTATTCCCTCTCGTCCATGACGGAAGGGCAGTCCCTAAAATTTAAGACACAAAACTAGACTGAAAAATGGCGATTAACCGATGGTTTTAAGCAGTGCTTTTTTGTAAAAAAAATAGGAGCCGGTACTCCCCCCTCCACCTCTTCCTGCACCCTCTCCCCTTTCTCTATTGAATTTGTGATGAACTTTTAATAGCAAAGTTGATAATGAAAGTCAAAATGTTTAACATTTATAGAAGCCGTTCAATACTTTAAGTTTTAAAGAATTAAAAAAAATGAAAAGGCACCGAAATTAGACGTGGGTCAACATCGCTCTGAAAAAAAAAGGTGCCGGTACGCCGTACCGGCGCGTACCGTCACATAAAAGCACTGGTTTTAAGTAAAAGGAATTATGAAACACCGCTGACATACAGAGATCCGAAAGACAGAGAAAACGGATCGCCGTAAAATTCTCTTCCCGCCACATTGCGCGATCAAAGCGACAACGTTAATTTGATACAAGGATATTTAATTTCCCAAATGTAAGTAAGTAAGGCAGAGCTAAAAAGTATTGACGTATCGGTGTGTTAAAGTAAATTTCACGTGTAGGTTTTTCGCTGGAATATTTTTTTAAAAATCATATGAAAGTTTCTTGGAAATTAAAATAAATTCATATGAATAAAAACGTATTCCTCTGCGTTACTCGCTTCCCGACAACGATAAAAAACTGCATTTTGTTCACGAGGATTACAAACGTTGAACGGAAAAAACTCTCCTTATCGGTCATCTTCGATGATTCTTAAGGGCAAATACTGAATACCATCAAAGTAAGAAAGACATAGTTTACAATCCCGACGCGCTATGTCTTCAAGACTATCACAAAGTCAATATGGTACAGTCCATAGTCTCTTTCTACCTTTCCTATCCGTTTAAAGATGGTATAACGCAAAACGAATGTTTTACCAAATTAATAAAAATGTTTACAAGATTTATCTAATCCGCCCTATGCAATTCATTGTTTGACGACAGCACCACTTTTAAATATAAAATGGCATTTTTTTAAATATCTGTCATAAGACCTTTTATATTTAAGACAAACAAGTTATCAACTACGGACAGACAATTTGAAACTTTTCATTCCTTTGAAACTGTCGAGTATTTTCTAAAACTCGTATAACTGCATTTAAACAATTTGGTAAAATTCTGTAAAAGGGAGAATTTTAACATATTTAATTGAGGTCGATCTTATTCTATGGTTTAAAAACGTAAACTCTAAATCAATGGTTCTCAGAGAAAAATTCGTAGTGGCCGCACCTGCAATGTTGCGGTGGCCGCATTGTTAAATTTAGGATCTAACAATAAGTAAGTGATATTTGAAATTCTAAGTAGGACACCTAAGAAGTTTAACGAGATAAATAACAGTAAATTGAAATGTTTATGAATATCTGTACTGATATTTTTACATTGCGTTTGAAAACATCATATTTGCAAAAGTACATAAAATTGACCATTAAATTAAACATGCGTACCTAACAGTACGTAAACAAACAAATATATTTATAAATTATAGGAGTTCGTTAAAATAAAAACTTCCTAAGCTCCTTTCTTCCAAAACAAGTCGCGTTGCCGTCTCAAGGTTTTGATCAGAGTTTGTTTCGAAATTCGTTTTTTTGTGAAATGAAGGGTACTAAATGACCTTTCGCAGATAGCTGTTGTTGGAAACGTTCAAAATCAGTATGGCAACAAGAGCAACTTCTTTATAGTGCTTTGACTGAGAGTTTGTTCTGATCACCCAAAAAACTTTAAATTGTTGTACTTCGCTTTATCACAAAATACAATTTTTATTTGTTCGTCTCTACGAAGTTGTGTCACTCAAATTACATTCTCTATACTTGGAAACGATGAAAGCCTATTTTGCATTGCTATAAGACTTTCTTGAAATGTTGAAGATATGACTTTATTTACGGAATAATCTAACTCCTGAAACCCCTCTTCCAATTCATTGCATAGAGCTTCAAGATATTTAATTATTTTACGTTTTATTTCAGTCTTAATATCTCGCGATTTAGCTACGATAAACACATTCAGACTAAAACTTGTTCTCTATTTTTACATGCGTGACCATGTTAGTTGTAGTATTCTTGAATTTATTAATGGTAAAAATAGTATCGATAATTTTGCTGGTGGCAGCATTAAAATTTTCTGATGGTCGGATTTTTGAGAATTGCTTCTCTAAATCATAAAAATTCTCCGGAAACCACAGTCACAACATTCTTCGATAGAATACGACCGGCTGGTATGATGGGTCAGCTGCTGAACAACACTGAAAAGACCTATTTTCCCTTACGCCTTATACGGTTTCCTCACCGTGGGCAATTCCAAAGCATTCGAAAAAAATCATTTCCCGCATAAGACCCGTAGAATGAAATAATTTTGTCGATTATGCCATTGACTAGTCTTTCTGCGTTATTCTATATATCCACTGCAGCAGACGCTTACTTTCACAACCGCAAACCACAACACGCCTGCGTATCAAATGTTGCACATCGGAACGACCACGCTATCCTATACGTTGCACGTAAGAACCTCGCCCCTTTCTCGAACACGAAATGATGCCACTGTCTTTCAACCCAAATGAAATTGGTCCAGATTTAACGACAACGGATCCGATCTCTCTGTGGAATTGTCGAAAGGAAATTAAACGTCTGCGCCGGTATTCCTCAGCAAAAAACCGCAGATCTTTTAATTGGACAGTGAAGGCATAAATTCACAATGATTTCATGTAGAAATTGAGAATATCATCTGTTGCGCTCAAAGTTGTAAAAATATTTAAGGATAGATCCACTTCATAAATTAGCTTAAAAGCGCTAATGGTAAATGTACCCGATTAAAGTTCACGCTAAAACAAAACGTCACTTTTTAAAATCCAAATTTCACCCAACTCGGACTCTGTAGAGCGCACCAATTTAATATATAACTTACAATAAACGGCTTTGGTGCAGGCCAAGTGGATTCAATGAATCCATTCTATAATACCATCTCGAAAATTAAAAGTGATTATAGCTTAACTTTGAAACGGATATCTATCAAATTAAAGGTATTATTACATTATTTTCTTTTAACTGAAATCATGCTGCAATCAGTGACGGCGTCTGTGCCAAACAAATTAAATCTTAAAGCCGTTTCATACGAGGATATTTTTAACGTGCGTATAAGTTTTTTCTCAACTAATATGGAGATATACTGGAGTAGTACCGACCTTTCACACGGCGTACAAGCGAGTTTATAGGTATATTTATACGCGCACTTTTGTTGTAGAAACACGGGCTCTGAGAAGTAAAACCAATTTTAATCTATTAAATATTTCCACGGAGATAATCCAGATATAAAATAAAAAATGGATTTATAAGATATATAATATATAAAATAGTACTTTGGATTCTCGGAATTTTACGCCTATCACGTTAACTTGGTGCACTATGTAACTGATTCAAAGTCAATTCAAGCCCACAGCTTGTATTCGGACATCATGTACGCCTCACTCTGAAAAAAAAATACTTGAGACGAGTTGTTTTCCCGTGGTAAGAGACTGGCCAAGAATGAAGTATTTTAAAGTCGCGGAAATATCTTGAGTTCTTGTTCTTATCTGACGCCGAGTTACATAGGAGTCTCGCCTCTGCTGAAAAACATTTAAACACCTTCCTTTCAAAAATTATGTGTTGGATTAGTTGTTTTAATAGTGTCGTCGAATTGCGGAGAAAACTGCAGTGAAATTTCTAAATCAACCCTAATTTGAAAATATATACTTTCGGATCAAGAATCCACTGGCCCAGCGAATACGTATATTATTCTGAGACGAGAATATCTTCTTCCGGTTCTTATAGCTCTGGAACAGGGAATCGTCAGCTTTGTTTTTTACATCTAAATAAAACATAATAAATGGTACCACTACATGTGGTTTCCGAATCTAGGAGAAACCCGCGTCAGCTTTGACGCGCGTACGCCGCGTGAAAGGGGCATGCTCAAATGCGAGTAATTATAAAAACTGCTTTTAAGTGAAAAATGTTTGCGAATTTTAAGTAATTTACCTCGAAAAACTATTCTAAGAATGAAATTTATATGCCGCACATTTTTAATGACGCTAGAAATTATATATTTAAACAGGAATAAAATTAGGGCCATCAGAAGCAAATCGATCTTAAACCAGTTAAAATAGAAATTTCCCCTTATCTTTCTATAGTAGCACTACAATCAAACACAACGGCGATGACAGAAATCGACTTTAGGTACGAATATGTTGAAAACAATTATATAGTGTGCCGAAAAATTTCACTGCCGAAAGAAAATTTAAAAAAATTGTAATAAACCTCGATCTATTTACTTCCAAACTTTAGTATTTTATTTTATTCAAAAACGCAATTAGGATTTTGATAAATTATCTTGGTATTTGAAATTAAAGCTGAACTAAGACATTAGTTTTTACCAGTTATGGAGCAATATTTGGAGGTAACTTTGCATGAGTTATTTAGTTCATCAGATACATGTTTGTGTATACCGAATGAAAATACATCGGTAGAAATGTGAAATGCAGTACTGTAATAGGTATACCCTCAGCTTTATCGTACAAATAGCCTATACGCTTTACGAAAAATTATACAGGTCGACTGAAGAAATAACAGCTTATACGTTTTCTCCTGGCATCATAACATTCCAGTCGTGTAATTTGCTCTAAAAAACTGGGTAAGAACCCTCTCTCAAAGTTTTACTTTAGTATACAGTATACCCTCTGCTTTTTTACGACTACAGCACTGCTTAAATGTTAAATTGGTTCAAATATGGAGGGGGAAAGTTGTACATATTAATTGTATGGATAAATAATAAAACGAAATATAATCTCACCGATGTCTTTGGATTGACTCCGTTTAAAACCGAAGCAGCCAGCTGAGCGCGCCTTCTCCGATGGTGTGCCGTCCGGTAAGACGCTACTTCTTTTCGCATTATTAACAAATCACCAAAAATAAGAATCTTTGTCCAGAAAATCCGAAAATGTCTATATCTTTGCACCTTCACCCTCGCATAGCACAGAAGATTTTCAATGATCTTAAAAAATCTGACTAAAAACTAAACCAATGTCGATACTTCCATCGTTCTGCCGAATGTTTTATAATTTAAATAACCTAAATTAATTATAAAACGAGAATATACCAATTCTTATAATTTGATTCTACAATAACACTCAAAGCAAGAAAAACAGAAAATGCTCAGAACTGCCACATTTTCACAGCACAGTATTTTGATACAGCTTCAAAGTGTGGACTAAAAGATTGTGGTGTTCTTTTATAACCAACAAACAAATACTCCACTCGATAAGTAGGGTCATTGATTTTAGGTCACAACGCCGTACAAAGGTCAGGAGAGATAAGTCTGATTGTGAGTAGGCGAGAATGAGCAACATGGCAAATAGCATTCTTGGAGTACACATAGATGGATATCATGTCATCAGACGTATAAACAGTTATACGAATATCTCAAAGGAAATATATTGCTCTATAAATATAGAATTAGATCAAATTAAATGATTCGATCTAATTATAATTATTGACACTTAGCTCAAGCATGGATTTCGCGGAATTAAATAAATTCATTGAGAGGGCGATGGATTTATCTAGGAATGCTAACGCTGGTAATCTGCTATGTAGTAAGGGCTAATATCGATAGCAGATTTAAAAGTTAAGCAAGTAAAATAACAGGCCTCTCGCCGTAAGTTGATAAGGTACGAACGACTTATCTTTGAGAAATGAACTTCATTACTTGCAAAGTATCCGCTATCTGCTAACCTTAATGTCAAATTAAAGATACTGCTGGGGTCGCATATCCTTTTCAGTTCAGTAGTTTTTAAATTTAAAGTTGATATAAGAAAAATACGATATCGACTCAACATTTTATGTAAAAGTTATAATACGAAAGAAACGTTTGTCTTCTATACGCTGCATAACACAAGAATTCATGTATTTATAAACAACCGGTAGTCAAACCTCTTATCATTGAAAGTAAAAATACGCCGAACTCAGGACTTTTTACAAGAAAAATGGTGCACTTACCATTGAATTAGAGGATAGCCTAGAATGACAACTATCAGTTATATCAATCCTTTTATGATGACCTGAAGATTTCCTCTCCCGCGAGTAACGATGCGCAACTGTAGACTGTACTACGGTAGTTCCCATGTGATATTTAAACGGAAGTGACGACGTAGACAACACAGTTACGCTTGGGCGCTATGTTGAAAAGATAAGATTTCTTAATAAATGCACTTACCGTTTTTATTGTAATTATCACAATTGCACGTAAAGCATTCCTTGTGTGGTTGCAGCGGAATATTTTAAAGCTATTGTTCATATAAAATTCACCGTTTCAATTCTAAAGAGCCGATCTAATGGCTATGCCGGCTCGATTAAAAAATACAAGGATTTTCAACTCTTATCCAAAATAGGGCACTCCCTGATGACTAAGCGTTACAGAATGAAAATGCAACCTTACAAAAACTACCAGAACAATATATGTAATGCTTGAATAAAAATTAATCAATGAAGTGGAGAATGTAATCTTTAAATGGCCCACTTTCCCGGCAGTGAAAGGGTTAATATTATTTGAAAAGAATAATAAGCATTGCATGAAATAACTCTTTCTAATTGGGTGTTTTTACTCAATAGCAAACTTGGACTGTGAATTCTTTCAGAGTTTTAATCTGTAAAAATGCAATGACTACAAATAATTTATGTACTTTCAAATTTTATTTGAAGTAATTTTCAATTAAGATTATTCAGAATACTTTATACTTTCAGTAACAATTACTCTAGCATTGGAACTCGTCTTTAAAAAATCACAACTGAAGAATGGCTTCACAGTATCAGAAAACTGATAGTGATTAAATGTGTTCTTCTTAAAAGTTTACTATTCTTCCATTTTCAGGATATAACAAAATTGTAAACTGTGTATATTCAAAATACATTTATTATTCCTCCGTTGGCATCTTGGCAGTTACTTCATTTGTTTTAATTTCAGGATTCGAACTCAAAAGGTAGCCGGAGACCTTCTCGTAGACTACAAAGGTGATTGCAGTAGCAGGAGTGACTCGGATGAGGTTTGGGGCAAGCCCCTTATAGAATCCCCGAACCCCTTCGAACCTGAACAGAAAATGTATAAAAAACAAGCGTACAATTACTGGTGATAACTCATCTGTAGGCACTTAATATAAGACAATAATTTGAAATTAAGTTAAACTATCAATTAATCCTAGTATTTTTTCAAGATATGATTAACTAAATTTTAAAAAATAAACAAACTTCTTAGCATGAAATTTCAACTTCAAACGATGACTCTGTCTAAAAATATTAAATACCATATGTTTCATTAATAAACAGATCAACATCATTAAATACAAAGTAAAATGCCAAGTTAACTTTTGTTTCCGATAAATTTATGGTTTTCCATTTGAATTTAATAGCTACATTTTTTAAATCATAGCTCATCAGATTCTCTAAAAAAAACTTTTACCAGAAACTAAAAATTAGATGAAAAATGGAATAAAAAGAATATTTTAAAATAGTAAATATGCTTAAAAATTGAAATAATTACAGAACAATAATTACAAAATCTTTTAATATTATTTAAAGGACATTTCAGTTTTGGGATTAATGTACAAATGCACCTTGAAGGCAGTTGTAATCTTTATTTATGTACAACATAAAAATGCACCAACTTACGTGCAACACAATCTATACTCTTTTATAAGTCAACATGACTTGAAATGACAACAGAAATAATAGGTCAAAACCATATTACAACACCTGAAAAATTGAGAGACATTTGATCACACTTGTTAGAGTCAACATGGCATTTAAGTATTTTTTCCATTTGATATAAACAACCATATGGCTCAAAGACAGGTAAAAAGTAAATGAATTATGCCCATTAATAGTATATTTCAACATAAAAAGAAAATTATAAAAACGTTTGTTGTGCTATAGTGGCATTTAACTGGTTTTTACACCTTCAGTACAAATAACTTACAAATCAAATAAGTAAACTGGTTCAGCTAAATAATAAGTTGCTTCCATATATAATTTTTAAATTCCCTACTTTTTTTAAAGGAGGTTCAAATGAATTTAATGTCAAATATAATCAATATGACAAAGGAAATGTTTGTACTCCAGTGAGTGTTAAAACTCAACAAAAGTTCTCTCTTCCCCATATGAAATAGAAGAAACTACCCATTATCTACTTCACAGAAAACAATCACTATGAGATCAGTCACACTTGAAAAACAAATTGTTATGCAAGTGATGACATTTGTCTTTGTATATACTATCTCAATACATTCCCGAAAAATGTGTCTTGAACCAGCAAGCCACACAGACAAATTAAAATTACAAATACTCTCCCACGTTTACACATTCACTCAAATATAAACTAAAAAAATATATTTATCATGAGAGGATCAAGTTGATAAAAAGATCATTGAATATGAAAATTTGTTTTCTCCAATTAGCAGAAAATGGGGTAAATGCAAAAAATGACAGTAAGATGAAAGATTAAATAAAAATCCCACACAATATTTATCACTACAATGAGACAAATATGCAATAACAGGCACAATAAGTGAGAAATTAATGAAAAGCTCAATGAATTTGATGAGCCACATTAGTAGAAATGGGGAATATATAGTTTATATTGGAACAGTTGTGTGCTACTGATTATACAGGGCAATAATAATCCCACAGAAAAAGTGCCAAACACAAGATTAACTTTCACTTAACATGAACAAGTTGCCTGCATAAACTACATAGACATGATAATTACGCAAAAGATGCTTTCCTTGAATCTGATGAGAAAGTAAAGCTTCAGAATCCTTAACAATACAGACAATAATAAGTGAAGTCACAATTTCTACTTCTGCTTAGACTACACACATTAATAATGTCACTAATTGTCAGCTAATCTGTGAGAGCCTAACAAAACATGTTTCAGTATCATCACTTCCAAGTATTCAACTGCATTGAAATGATACAAACGCCAACCAAACCATCTTGCAGTAGGCAAAATTTTCTAGCAATTGTTGCAAGTTAACTAATTTCCAAAGATAAAAGTGCTTAGACAACTCCAATTATATAAATTATCCATAATTTTTATATTTCATAGGAACATTGACTACACAAAGTTTTTAAAAATTGTGTGGAAAACTTAAACAATGAACTTGTTTCTATCTTAATTTTGTTTATATCAATTCAAAGCCCATAGAATGTTTTCTGCCATATTCAATCAAAGCCATGAAATAACAAGTCACAGCACAGCTGAACCCCATTTCAATAACAAACTTTAATTCATACCCTTCTTATTTTTAAAAACAATTCTTTTTACTAAGATTTTCTCTGGAGTCTCTCTGATTCAGAGCTTCAATCCAGCCAGCCTTCTGCAATCTCAAGTACAAGAGCCTAAAGATGTTGGAATATCTATAAATGATTAAGTATTTCGGTGAAACCCTGGCATTCCAGCTTTACCAATCTCTTTCCCCTCTCAGAATTCAACTAAACCATCATTTCATATTACTCTTCCTAACTTGAAGCCATCATCAACTGTCAGTTGTTGAATCAGCTGTTGCAGCTGTAACCTTCTCATAGATGAGCAGGACAAGGCAGATGTTAGGAGTGACGTGAAGTAGGTAAGGTGAAAGCCCTTTGTAGAAGCCTCGAGCACCTTCGTACCTCCACGTTCTGCGAATGCAGTCCATTGTCCCTGTGTAGTCCCCTCGCTGATCCTGCAGCCTTGCTCGGACTACCTGGTAAGGATATGTGGCTGCAGCAGCACAAAGTTTTGACATAGCAGCAAATGAAAGGTATTCCAAAGTTGTCTGAAAACATTGAAAAAATATACACAATTGTGGTAAAAAACAAATTATTACAGGAAAGAAAAAGATTAAAAGCTTTTATGAGATTTAAAAACAAGAAAATAATAAGATCTGAAATAAAAAACATAAAACAGCATTACAAGATTGAAGAGCAAGCACTTGAAAAAATGCTTGTCTCAGGTATCTCCAATAGGCACAACGTCGTGTTTTTTAAAGTGCTTGTTTTAGAGCTCAATAACTCTATGTTGAATTGAGAATTAGAAGAGTAATTTAAATCATTAAGGAAAACAATCAATTTACAGACAGCTTCAACGAACAATAAACTTTTTCTATTGTATAGCTAAGATATAAAAAATACATGAAAAAGCCTTTGTTTAATCTACCAACTTTCATATATGTGTAAGTGTACTAAATAGCAGAAAACAAGCACTTTAAAGAAACATTTTCAATTTTCGAATAAACTTTGGTGGGTTTGGTCAGGATCAGGTGCACACCCAGGATTTTCTCTTGAAGGGGAGGGGGACTCACTTCTAACAAAATATATTCCACCAAATATTTGGAAAATTTGAGGTCCCCTTAACTACATGCATGAGCAGAGGCTCCTACTGAGTAGGTACTTACATATCTGGTTAACACAAAGTTTAACGCCCTTAAATGAGAACATTTAGCGTTCTAGGGGGAGCTAAGCCCATCTGCCCCCTGGTTGCACACCTGGCCAGGATAAGTACTTATTTTTCAATAAATGATTCCTAAATATCTCAACTAAATTTCCTCCGAAAATAAAATACTGGGTTTGATAATTTTTAAGTAATTCCAAATTTTATAATACCCTGCATTTTTCATTAAAATTGCTCATCATTTTTCGCATGAAATTTTAAGATACACTAGGAGGCTCTGCCTCCTGGCCGCTTCGCGGTCCAACACCTGCCTAGCACTCAGCCCTGCAGGCCTCACTTTGCCTCATATATCCTAAACACGGCATTATGACAGTGCAAACAGGCCCTACACTCTTTAAAAAAATATTTGACATCGCACTTATGAAGTACACACGTTTTTTATCTAAAAATATATCGGAGAGTCATAGTGAAAGAGACTGCTTTAGTTATTGAAATTTACCATTAAAAACTTTTGATGTGTAAGAGGCCCCACACGCATGCTTTGCACCAGGTCTCACGATCTTACAACCTGTCTCTGATTCTATAGGAGGTAATCAATTTGTATATTAATAATTCTGATTGTAGTTTAATAGATTCGTATAAAATTGCAATACATGGTGTATCAAACAAAACGTTAACAAACACAAAAATGTAGAATACAGGCAACTCCTGAGATTCGACAGGAATGCGTTCCTGAAAATGTGGTCGAATCTTGAATTGTCAAATGTCGAATGCTGTTTTTCTATAGACTTGCATGTTATAATCGGGGGATACGATACAGCATCTTGGCTCGCGTGAGTTGCTTGTTACAAACGATTCGTGTGAGCCGGACCGGGTCGTCGTCTGCAGCACATCCCTGCATACTTTTATCTACACATACAACTATATATCGCAGCAAAATTAATATAAAAGTTATTAAAAAGCACAAAATAACTTGCAACCTCGCCAGTTAATTTAAGGTTATGCAGACCTGCCCTTCTCTGAAATTTGTCAAACCAGCCATCAAATTACATGAATTTATCACGTTCTAGAATTTTCTCCTTCTGTTTCACATAAGTGCTAATAGTTGAATGACACACTTTTATTTGATTCACTTGCATTATCACTATTACATTTCTTTTTAGATGCCATGCCAAGTGATAAATTTATAAATAAATCAATAAAATAAATAAATTTAAATAAAAGATTAACAGAAAAAGTGAAATCAGCACAAATTCAAACAATTGGAGCAGAAATAACTATGTCTACAATGAAACTAAACCTCGCGTGGTTGGTCGGGATGAAAATTATTTTGCATAACTAGCTCCCAATTCGATTGGAGTCACCGGTATAATGATTTTACTTACGAAATAGTTAAGGTTTCACCATTCAAATGACGAGAAAAGATTCAAATCATTATATAATAACTATTTACATCGCTATATATAAAGATTGATGTTGTTACAACAATAATTTTGAAACTTAAACAAAAGCACAAAGTGAATATTGCTATTCTTCGGTAACTTTGGAGGCTTAATCAGCACTAACTGAATCGGAGGCAACAATGAGTTGCCTTCGCAACATCCAGAAAGAGTACAAAAAATTAAAAATATTTTTAAATGAATGGGTATTTCTGAAAACTTCGACTGTGTATCATGTATACATCACAAGAAGAGATAGTATAGAGTTTTAGCCATCGAATAAGGCAAAAACAAAGAAAATCAATCCATATTTATATATTATGATGAATGAAGGAAAAAAACCTTACACAAATTGATCGAGTATCAGAAAAAGTTAGTCTATGACTACGATTACGGTAATCTATCTACTATAATATATTTTGAAGCGTGTTTTTGTGTATTTGTGTGTTTCTGTATTTGTTCATGGAACTCCTCCTAAATGATAAAAGTTAGAATAATTAAATTTGGTACTATTCTTCCTTACATCCTAACTTAGTGAATGGTCAAGGTTTGGTCAACCAGGATTAATCAGTGCTGCCAATATAGGGGATTAACTTTTTCCATAAGATAACACATATAAATCCTTTTCTTGACTTGCAACTTCTTGATTTATTCACATCAAAATACTGTTTGTTCATCTTAGCATCAGTTTTTATAAGCTCGCCATTTTGCTGTTCCACCCAGATAAATTTCCATCTTAAAAACATAGCACAACATGTATGCAGAGCTGCAAACCGACCCGAACCGCTGAACTGAACCGAACCACTGAACTGAACCGAACCGCTGAACTGAACCGAACCGCAGTCATTTTGCTGAACCGCGAACCGAACCGAAACCACTGATTAATTTTCTTCTTCATAAAACTCAGTATGTTATAAAGAATTTCTCGTGCCTGGCTATGGATAACTTTCCTATTCCCTAGCTTTGAGATGGATGGAGCGGGATCCATATTGTTAAAGTTGTTAATAACTAAAGGAACAACAATCTCAAGAGCGTAGTAACAAAATGCGATTAATAATATAACGGAAAATAACAATAACTCTATAGCAAAACTTAAAACAAAATTACGATGAATGGATAACAAAAAATGAATGAACAAAAGAAAGCGAAGTATAAAATAACAATAACTTGATAACAGATCAGCAATCAAAACAAAGAAAACAAATAATGACAGCAAGAGCGAAGCAGCAGTTGGCAACCCGGACACATGAAGCTAACTGAATGACTTTCTCCCGCACGGAAAATACCCTCACCCCTGCGGTAGTGAGGTTTCCGCGATGGACTCGTCTAGGCTCAAATTCGTCTACTGCGCATCCGCCATAAGCTTTCAACCGGACTATAAATTCGAATATGGGTAGTAATTTTTGAACGACGTTAACGCGAATCAACGTTAATTGAGGCAACATTAAACCAAGGACACACTGTATTAGAAATTCGTACTAAAAAGTAATTCAACCCTCACTATGTCTTCAACAAGTTAGGAAAGTGTACATCGTATCACAAATGGGAGCGTTTCGTGCAATGGAGTATTAGAAAGAAATTATAGTATACCTGTACTTAAGGGAAATAGCATTTTCAAGTTCTTTTCTTCATCATAAATAATCAATTTTCTTCCTATTTAATAATATTACATGCACACATAGGGAAATTAAATGTTTGTTTGGGAGATTGTTTATGTTAGCAACAATGAAGTAACCATGCAAGAAATTTTCTAAGTTCAACTCGATATAAGACTTTCTTGTTTGATTTTCTCGATAACGGCTACTCCTACGATAAAAATGTATAGAAAAGGACTTTACTAGTTCTACAAGTTTTATTTGAAAAATATTTTGATATTATCAATATTTTACTAGATATGATGAAAATTTGATTTTTTGTCCCCAGTAAAGTGATACCCCTGATTGGCGTACGTGATTCATTTTTGCGATTTTCTTATTATATTTGATTGAAAGTCCTTAATATCAAATTTCATGAAAATCCGTTTGGTAGAAGCTGAGAACGAACATGCGGACAGACGGACGGACAGACAGACGGACGGACGATAATAGGCGCTCACGCTGTAAGCGAAACGTGCCTCAAAAGAACATCTTCAATTCCTTTGACTGCTGAGAGGAAAAGTATTAATTTAGAAGAGAAACTTGCAGTGCTTGCGCCTTGAGCAAGGTGATCATGTGCTTGATGTTGCTAAATGGGGTTGGTAGAATCTACGGTGTGTACTATTTATAATGCCTATATATGTATAATATTGAGACAGGAATGCATCTAATCATTATTGCATGTATTCTTATGGAAATGTAATTTTCGTTTAGTGCATTTTCATTTAGCAATGCATTTTTCATGGATGGATCTACAGCATTAAGTGATAGATAAGTGTAAAAATACTGAGGACATCTTAATCCAGTCATTCTGTGTAAGGATTTTAAATTCTTTACAGTCAAAACCACCACACAGTCTCTTTCAACATCCTAATTTTATATTTCCTTAAATTTTGGAGTGAATTATGAAAAAGTGACAGACTTAAAACAAGTTAGGAAAGTTTACAGCGTATCACAAATAGGCATGTTTCGCGCAATGGAGTATTTGAAAGAAATTATATACATCTAAGTAAGGGAAATAACATTTTAAATTTTTCTTCAACATAAATACTCCATTTTGTTTCTATTTAGAAAGTACTGCATGCACACGTAAGGAAGTTAATCATATTTTTGTGAGATTGTTTATGTTAGCAACAATGAAGAAATAACCATGCAAGAAACTTTCCAAGTTCAGCTAGAATTACAACATTCTTGTTTGATTTTATTGATAATGGAGATGCCTACGATAAAAAAGTATAAGACAAGAAATACTCTACTTTGCTAGTTCCACAAGTTTTAATTGAAAACTATTTTGATATGACCAATACTTGGCGAGATATGATGGAAAGTTAATTTTTTATCACCAGTAAAGCGGTACCCCTGATTGGCTTACGTGATTCATTTATGCTATTTTCTTATTATCTTTGATTGTAAGTCCTTAATATCAAATTTCATGAAAATCTGTTTGGTAGAAGCCATGAACGAACATGCGGACGGACAGACCAACACTGATAGGTGCCTATGCTGGAAGCGAAACATGCCTAAAAATGAACAGCATTTATGAAAGCATGTTCATTAAATTATCTTTGTAAAATTTAACAATTCATAAAAAAATAATTGTCTTGTATTATATTAGTCAAAATGTCACATATTAGGAAATGTTTCAATCCTGCATAGCTTTATCACATCCGTTTTTACATTTTCTTCATTTCAAATTTAATAAAAATATGGACATTGATCAAAACAAACAAAAAATTTAGCAATCAAATGTAACTGCTCATTAAGATGACTATTATAAACCCACCAGTTTTGTATCTATTGGTGTTTCCCGGTATTGATTATAGAAGTTCTTCATTTCTTCATATGTCATGAACTGTAATGCCCCATGGGAAACACCAAATATACCTGGGACAAATCCCTAGAAAGAAAGAAAGAAAGAAAAAGCATTAAACAACCAATCCAATATAATAGTCAAGAACTAATGCTACTCCATTTTTATAAATAATTTCACATCCTAAATAGCTTATCTAAAAAACTTTTTTGCATTTTTTTCCATGCAGCATCAAATATCTACATATACCGTATATACTCGTGTATATGCCGACTCCATGTATAGTACGACCCCTGATTTTTTGGTGAACAAACCTGATTTTTTCATATATCTCGTTTATAGTACGACCCCAGCTTTTCACCATGGTCGATATATTTCATTTTGATAGCTCGATGGTTACGAGCGAGATATATCGAACCACCTTGATTTTCCACACCACCATAGAATAGGCCGTAAATGTCATAAATAGTATTTCTTGCGATTACACTAAAATTCGGATAGGTTAAGTATCTTACTCCAAAACATTTAATAAAAAGTGATATGAATCATGATTGCACAAGATGAAATAAAATCGTTTCAATTCTATTACGTCTTGATTACGTTCCGCGTACGTAATGGTTCCACCCGCTCATCTATTTAATAGGTAGGGATAACGGATAAAAAGAAATTACTTTGTAATATTCCACAGTCTTTATTGTTTCTTCAATCACACACCCACCGGTTTCCACTATAAAATCATTCTAATGGTGTTACTAACCGACGTAACACCTTTAGAATGACTTTGTAGTGGAAACTGATCGGTGTGTGATTGTAGAAACAATAAAGACTGTTGAATAATGCAAAGTAATTTCTTTTTTCCGAGATGTCGAAATTCCATAAAGTTACGCCGTCTACGATACTTTTAGTCCAACTCGTTCCAATCCATCCATTGTAAAAAGATGCAAACAAAGATGTACATACATAAAATTCAAGAAAGGAAGTGCCCGTAAATCGTCACTTATATCAAGTATTTGTGACTTTGAAGTTGTATATATGAAAAAGATTCTACTCTTCACGAAGCAACATAACAACGATAAAGGACCTCACTGTTAAGGTTAGCCTACCATTAGAATGCGTGCGGGTGGCATAACTTCACCGAAAATGCCCATGAAGATACATGAATTTTAAATCCTCAAATGCATTACTCGTGTATAGTATGATCCCCAATTTTTGCAATAAAAATTTGGTCTTAAAAACTCGTACTATACACGAGTATATACGGTATAACTGCTTCTTACATAGGAGGATACAAATTATAAGGCACTAGCTGAAAGTACCCGGCGATGCCCGGGTTTTGCCATACGTCTTTGGCGAATAAAATTATGTATTATATGCTAATACAATCATTTCTCCCTTTACGCACCTCAAAAGAATAAGAAACTGCTTTTATTTTTCTTTAATACAGTCCAAGTCCAAAAATCGTAGGTCAAATATGTGAATTTTAATAAGCAAAATAAAATAAGATTGCAGGTCGAAATATCGATTTATCATGTTATCTTATGAGGAATGGAAATCATTCTCGGGAATCAAACCTGGGTCGATTTTGGAAATTTTTTTCGTAAATGGCTTCTACTTTAAGAACCGAACATTCCTACCAAATATCAATCTTCTAGCTACTCGGAAAGTTTGTTAAAAATAGCATTACAGAGTTTCCCACCTACGACTAAGTCTATTTTATATACTTATTAGCAGGAGTGCCCGTTGAATTTCAACGGATTTGGTGAATCTCAAACTTCGACCGTATAACATGTAAGCATCGCAAGAATAAGATAGTACACAGTTATACTCGTCGAATAAAGCAAAAATGAAGAAAACCGCTCTGCATTTTCCTATTTAGATGAATGAAGGAAGAAAATCTTATGAAAATAACGTATAAACTCCCTCCCCCTCCCACCCTCTCCTTCCCTTCTCTCCCTCCCTCTCTTCACCCCTTCCCTCTAATTCCCTCTCTCCATCTCCCCCCTCTGTTACCATCCATCTCTCTCCCTCCCTATCTCATATTAAAAGCATTCAAAGCAAACAAACTTACAAACATTCTCCTTTATATGTTAGATTAAAAACAACAAATATTTGGCTTCCATGTAAACAAATGAAAATCGTACACAGAAATTGACACGATATTACGTTAAAATTTTTCCCATATAAATGAACTGAACTCTCAATTTCGGCGACAATGGAAGTTGTCATGGTAGCTTATAATGGGTACTAATAAAACTAATAAAATCATGTATTTTATTGATTCTAAATGCATTTTTATGCTAATTTGATCAGGATTTGGATTCTGTCTTCAGTAAAAATAAACTTTGTTCTTTTCTTCGTAGAACTATTCAAGTCTCAAGTTCATACCATGTTTCTAAGTAATTTTAAAATTCAAATGAAAAATAAGCTGCACTCATCCTTATGTTATTCAAATGGAGAAAATGAAAAAAAGAAAATATTTCTGTCTGTGTGAGGTGGTTGTCGGGGTTCCATAGTACTCTATGTTACTCGTAGAGTCATATGAAGTCAATTTGAAAAGTTTGGTCCCAATAGCTCAAAGGGCATGGGAATGTATAAGGAACAGACAGACAGATGGACAGACAGATGGCCAGACATTTCAATTTTATATATATATAGATTTCCAGAAAACAGACGATTTGACACGGAGGTTTTTGATCACAACTGAAGGAAAAATCCAAAATTGTTAAAATTCCAATTTAAGGGTTGTTTTTGACCTCTTAATGTCACATAAGAAAAGCATGTAAATCAGTGCAGAGTATTATATATTTGCTTCTTAAAATTACTTCCTATGAAGATTCGAACTAGGGGCTTGAACTATAGAAAAGCTAATAGATTGTAGTTTCTTATTTTTGAAGACAGAATTCAAATCCATGTAGGTTTAGTGCAAATTTTTAGTTTTTATCAGAAATAAGAGGGAATTTTTCTGGGTCTCAACAATGGGTTACTATGGCAACAAGCTCAATGCTTTCATATGGGCAAGCTTTTAATGAGAATAAGAGGGCTATCTTATAATGATATTAATTTTAAACTATAAAGTAAATTTATGATGACATAATAAATCTACCACATGAAACGATTGGAATTGAGATGGCATGACGGTATTCTCATGCTTTTTAAAGTTGTTTTATTTATTTACTGCATCTCGAATTTTTACTTTGCAAAAGTCATTAATATGTAGTGTCTCTAAAAGTAAGCTTAACCCTCTAGTAGTCGCATGGGATGCTGTGGACATTACAGGCATATGTTATGAAAAGGTCCCTTTCCAATGGCCTTTTATGGACCCTCTCTTTCAGTAGCTGGAATGGCACGTGTTT
Source organism: Uropetala carovei (assembly GCA_036926305.1). NCBI lineage: Eukaryota > Metazoa > Arthropoda > Insecta > Odonata > Petaluridae > Uropetala > Uropetala carovei. The sequence continues at coordinate 1,618,940 of JAXCHB010000172.1, read as the reverse complement.
GGAACCTTCTCTGCTAAAAAATCTGTATCCTGCTGTTATTTCTTCAGTTCGGATGTTATTTTTTATATGGTGCACAGGTTCACGTTGAGAATATCAGTATTTTTTCCTTTGTTCGGACGTCACTATGTTTTATAGTGACATTATTATTATTTACGACCCTGGTGTTGTTTTAATAATTTTTGACCGCCTTTCAAATAAAAAAATTTCCTTCATTTTTTATGATGTGATTTTCATTTCTTCCTATACTAATAAAAAAGTTATGATGGTCATCGTCATGTCAGATGCTTGACCTTCAAAACAGTACACTGTACTTAGTACCCCCACTCCACACACATTGTTCCCTTCTTGACCAATCCCTGTCCGCCATCCATTGAGTCCCCAATCTAAGCTTCACGGAGATGAGGTCATGTGCGAAGGATTGGACGTGGCCATGCCTGCAGATAGTGATGGCATGGACAGACAAAGCAATGGAATTGCTATTCGATTCCAACTTGGTATCTGGCTTCGTTTCAAGGTCGTGATGCTGCTCAGAAACCTCTTCATTTGCGACGGTCTGTTCAACGGGACACGTATGGTTGTCTGCAAGTTCGAACGGAAGATACTGTTCTGCAAAGTAATGATGGGCGATCGCCGAGGCAAGATTGTGGCCATACCCCATATCAAACTCTCAACGAAGGACAATAATGAAGTACCGTTTGTCCTGTACAGAACCCAGTTCCCCATACAGCTTGCGTTCTCGATGACCATTAATAAGGTGCAAGATCAGAGCTTTTCGAGAGTCAGTCTCTACATCAATCAGAATAAGCCTATGTTCGGTCATGGTCAACTTTACGTGGCCCTATCTTGAGCTCAACTGAGAAAGGGGGTCAAGCTCTACCAGGCCAGCACAAAGCCTGTTGGACAAGAGAACACGATTTCAAATATTGTGTTCAAAGAAGTGCTACAATAAATAATCAATGAATTTATTTGATTTTTTATTTCTTTTTTTCCTCTTCATACCTCCTGACCCACACTAGACTGCTAACGAGCTCGGGAACCAGGCGAGAAGGCAGAGCACGCAGAGGCGAGTGAAGCGAGTAGGGGCAGAGTCCCTTATATAGTATACTAGCTGAAACACCCGACTTCGCTTGGGAAAGAGTGGCAAATGATTTTTATTGCTTTTTATTGCAAACATTCCCCATTCCTTAATTACGCAAGCGACGCTTACATTAACATTTACTATTTTATGTATTGTATTGTACGCATTAATGTCTTACTTAATATTCACATGGATATGTGCACCGTAGCCTTTAAAGCAGCAATAAAATTGTGTGGATTATGTCAATACTATTAGACAAAACGTAAACGATAAACAACATCTTGGTTACCGAACAAATGTAAGTAGATGTAGCGATTTATGTTGCGATAAATCTTTCAATGTTAATGGTAAAAGATAACAATGTACTAATTTTCCTTAAAAATCATATGCCTCACTTTAAAAGTATTTATATATTATATTTAGGCATATCTTGGCGTTAGCTATTCTTCCTCTACGGCGTGCCACGGGATGGATTTTCCTTGCATTAATCATTATGTGTATATCTCCCTTTGAAGATGACAACAATTAAGAAATTTAGCTTTGTTGCCACCTGGAAAATGGACATCTAAACCGATAAATTTTGCGCTTAAAGGAAAATTTCGAGCGATTTACCAGAGGTACGATAGTAAAACTATAAATACTGAAATTTCTTAAATAAAACTACATGAATTACCAATACAACTTTGGCTGGGTTCTTCTCTTGAAAAATGTTTACATGCTGACAACTTACTAGTATCAAATATAATGAAACGATGAGATACTGAAACAAACAAATAGCTAAGATAGGGGTGACCAGATGTCTGAGTGTCTTGTAAAACGTTTTTGGGATATGGTGTTTCCTTTTTTAAACACAAGTCTGTTTATGGGCATTCCGGTCCTGAAAGGGTTAATATACACGACAGTATAGACACTGCACATTGCCTAATATTAATATAAATGAAAATAACTTAAAATTACATAAATACGAATGGAAAACACACAAATAACTCATATGCACACACAAATAATAATTTTGCATGTACATACAAAAAACACATAAATTAACATACACATAAAAAAGACGGATAAGTAAACATTGCGAGATAAAATTTGTAAGAATCTTGGATACGATGTTCAAGGCACAATTCCAAAACAAAGCACATGATGATGGTGCATAATAACACAGAAGATAGTGTGTTAGTTAACACGAATAAAGACAGTAAAAAATAATAACCAACATAATATATTCATCATAAATAATACGGTTCGGTTTGCAGTTCGGTTCAACTAAATTAATCATTTGAAATACTATCCAGAAATAATTTGCCCAATATAAACATTACACATTCAGTATCAATCTGTAAGTAAATCAACCAGCAGTCATTATTTTAAATAAAAGAAGAATTTATTTAAAGAAAGGAAAAATTTATATTTTAAATATATTACAATCCCATCATCATCTTTATTTATTTATATTAAAAAACTGGTATTTTTGGTCCTAACATGATTTTTATGTGGATAACAATAGTATCAGAGAGGAAAGAGTTAGGCACTCTTTCCTTTAAAGCAAACCCGCTGGTTTTTCCAATGAAAATTCCTGGTCTTTTCGTTGGTCCATACTTTGTGGATTGAGATCGAACCGAAACTGAACCAATTTTGCAAAAAATTACGGTTCCATTTTTGGTTCATCGAAAAATTAATCTGGTTTCGGTTCAGTTCACGGTTCAGCAAAATGGCTTCGGTTCGGTTCAGCGGTTTGGTTCGGTTCGGTTTGCAGCTCTGCATACATGTTGTGCTATGTTTTTAAGATGGAAATTTATCTGGGTGGAACAGCAAAATGGCGAGCTTATAAAAACTGATGCTTAGATGAACAAACAGTATTTTGATGTGAATAAATCAAGAAGTGAAATGAAATGTATGTGAAGTTTATGAAATCACTCCTGTTAACACAGTGACTAAACAGAAGGGACCCTGGCCATGTGTGTATCCCCTTCAGGATATATGATCTTCTCCTTCGCCAGCATTGCTTGAGATACTGGTGGATAGGGAAAACTATTGTAGAAAGACAAATATAATCATCACTTTTATAGATGGTTATGTGATTTGACCCGTACTAAACCAGTTATGGGTTAAATGCAACATTATGAAGAAACCTGCAAAAATACAGTGGAAATTTGGTAATTTCTTTACAATCTGACCATTCAGAAGAAGTGCAAAAATGAATCTTGCCACCACATTTGGAGAAGTATACTGTATGCTAAGGTAATGCATAAAAGCTAATCCACATTGTAAGAAGCCATGTTCAAGGAAGTTTTATCATGTTTTACAGTAAAACTTTGTTCAATTAGCTTATCAAACTTTCTTAGGATTTGCAACTCATACAGTAAGGTACTAAATGTAGAATCTTATCTATCTGATCTGCTGCAAATGTATTGACCTCAACAAGTTAGTACGCGAGGCAAATTCAAGAACAAAGCTGAAGTGAAAAGGTTGTTCACAGATCACAATCAACACCACTAAAAGCTTGAGTGAATATTGCAATCTTTCCAATGGGAATTTCAAAACTCTTCAGGTTTCCTTCCGTGCTGCTTTGCAAAAACAAGATATTCAATAATGATATTTACATCATGCATTCGCCCTGTGATCAGTTTGTATCCAGCCAAATAATTTCAAAAATGCATGTTAAAATGACATGAAAAACATGCAAAACAGGCTATGTATAATTTTAGGAATAGTCACAAAGGGATCCCCTCCAATTCCATTCGAACTTTCCATGCATCAGTATGATCAATGAAATCTTACGTGGCCTCTGAACTGAGATATTTGCACATAAAGTTTCAGGATTTCCACCCTTGTTACACAGTCAACATAAACTTTCCGTGATTGCCAAATGCACATAGACTTTATGATAGTTGATGATTTTACTGATACTTAAGAGTTCTCTTCTGCCATCAGTACGCAACGGATGTCCCTCCATGTGAGGGGCTGCATTTGGGCAAGGAGACTTTTAGAGTTGCTCATGTAAGACAAGTGAGGGGATTTCCAATAGCTTCAACATAAAGGGATCATCTACCAATTATGTCACCTGGGTATGAGGAGGGGGGATCAACATAAGCATGGGAATGGGAGAACTGTGACAAGGGATGTGCAAAGTCTAAAAAGGCACAAATCAGCACAATATAAAGTATGGATGGTGTATTCTTTCAAATGAACTTCATTGGACAATGTATAAAATGTCCCAAAGCTAGCCTTTCTATAAGTTCTCAACTGCTGAAGATGGAATTTCATCCAGGCTGCTATAATGTTCCTTATCACATCTAGCACATTCCACCAAGTGCATTATTTACTGCTTTGGGATGCCACAATAGCAAACTAAAGGTTCATAAAACAGCAGCATTAAGGTCCTTCAAATTTATCATCATTTTCCCTTATCCAGTTCCAACCGGGACGGGGTGTAGATGGTACTTCTCCACCTTCCTCTCTCTCTCTCCACCACTCCTCCTCCATCGTGTTCCAGTCCAGGTTTCTTCTTCTTACACTTTCCCTGATCGAATCCATCCATCTCGCTCTGGGTCTACCTCTGGCCCTTTTCCCCTCCATTTACGGTATCCTTCTCTCTTCTATCCTCTTCACATGACCAAACCATCTTAATTTGTTCTCAATTTTTTCATTCACCTTTTCTACTCCAATTTCCTTTCTAATATCTTCATTTTTCAATCTATCCCTCCTTGCCTTTCCTAACATACTTCTTAGGAATTTCATTTCATTAGCCTGTATTTTACTCTCCTCCCTCTTTGTCATCGTCCAGGTCTCGGCAGCATATGTTAGTATGGGTATGTAGTATATTTTATACATTATCTCTTTACACTTTCTTGGGATTTCTTTCCTCCATATTAATTTCCTAACACTCTGGTAAAATACACTCCCCTGTTGCATTCTGTTGTTAATTGCCGTCTAGTCTTGCATTATTTCACTTCCCAGATACTTGAAGTTCTTAACTATTTCAAGATTCTGACCCTCCATTGTTATAATACCTTTCCCTTCTCTTTCCCCTCTTGTCATTACCATTGACTTACTCTTTTCCACACTAACATTCATACCATATTTCACAATTTTTTCATGTAACACATCCAGTTGTTCTTGTACTTCATTGCTGTTATTTCCCCATACTACGACATCATCCGCAAATAACATTATCTTCATTTCCATGCCACCATATGCTTATTTTGTCTCCTTCATAATTTCATCCATAACCATTATAAATAACAGGGGTGACAACAAGCTTCCCTGTCCTTCAAATTTATATTGCGGGATATTTGGAATGGATCACAGCCACCTAATCATTAAGTCCCACTTTCCCTTCCATTTTGGCAATGTAGCGTTAATAGTTTTAGAATTGGTTGTCTTTTGTTGGCTCATTTGAGGATGATTTGCATTCATGACCATATTTAAGTTAAGGTCTGAACCAAGGATATTAGTGATCCAAAGGCAAGCCATTGGAAGCCTCTGTCTGAATGCAGTGGCACATGTCTAGGACTGACCCTGCCAAACAGGGATTCATTACATTCTAGAATTTACTGAATTTTACATTAAATTAAATAAATAAACTTCTCAGGTAATCCGTCACATCTAATGATTCAGCATACAGGCAGTCCTCGACATCCGTACATAATGCGTTCCTGAAAACGTGTCCAGAAGTCGAATGTACGGATGTTGAACATAGATTTACATGTTATAGGGGGGTTCCGTTCCCAGAGAGTCAAAAAATATTACAAAATCTCTAATTATGGTATCAATGTTTAGTTTCTTGTGCAGGGGCCTTTTAGACACAATCATTGATTTTATAATATAAAGAGATAGGGCAAAATGCAATAAAATATTTAAATAATTGCACAAATAAACACTGCTGTACGGATAAAGATGGCGATGCGGTGGAAACTGATGGCCGGCAACCAGCACCACTCAAAATATTCGTTCCTCATTTAGCTGACGTACTAAAGTCTGATCGGTGCACAAAAGGCGGTCCCGGGATGTCAATCTATGCTATCTTAGGTTCCTGTTCCCTTGTAATATCTTAAGGTTATCACACACAGAGTGTAATTGATTATTATCTTTTTAGTATAATTTATCGTTATTTGTTTTTCATTATCCTTTTTTCCCAAGAAATTTTTATTACTGTAAGAGTTACATTTATTTGTACTGTTTGTAACAGTGCTTCCATCCTTACCATAATCTAGTCATTGACTATAATTATTATATCTTAATATTAAGTTTCCTTTTTCTTGTTTATGTCTATTCATATTTTTGTATTTTTGGTGAAATTATCTTTGTTTATGGCAGTGTCTTTTCTGGCAGAGTTGGAAGGCCAGCTGTTGCTGAACCCCAATACCGTTTTACAGGCTGAGTTGGATAAGAAATTACTTTGTGATTAATGAAACTTATTCTGTGATTTGTGACTACAATGTGATTACCAGCTGTAAATAAATATTATTATTAATGTGCAAGTTGTACGAATAGAACGCAAGAAAGTCGAGGACCACCTGAAGTGCACATACGCAATCCCTCTTCTTTCATTAAAGCATTTGCTATTTGCATAGTTTTTTGTGAAATGAAAGAAAAGTCGGTAAAAAGGGCAAAAAAAGTGAAGTGAAGAGTTTGGAGAAGAAAATTGAAGTTTTAGATAGGCTTGCGCATGCTGAATTTGCTTCATCAGTTGGTAAATTACTTGGTGTGAACGAGTCCACAATAAGATCGATTAAGAAAAGTGAAGAGGTGATCAAGAAAGTTCCACTGAGTTCAATTGTCATTCACGAGAAAGTCAAGCTACTGCACAATCATTATGTCACAAATTGTTTCGCGGTCTGCTAACGGGATATCGCCAACGTCATCGAAGCATGTGTAGATCGCTTCCTTGCTCTTTAAAAAAAAATGTGGCATTTATTCAGAATGCCACAGTACGTATTGTATTATTATATTTATTCTTCACAACTGAACACACACTCCACCGGCTTAAGCCCAATGAGCGTCCGACTGAAGCTAAAGATTTGCCGCTTTCGGCACGCCTAATTATTTCCATCTTTGTCTCAATCGTGTTCAGTTTATGAGTCGTACGTTTCTTTTCACTTGTATTAGCACTTTCTGTTTTCCATTTATCACTCATGTTTATAAAATAATAGGGTAAAATGCACAAACAAAGAAACACTGCTGTACATACAAACAAAGATGATAACGTTGCCAAGACTGAATAATAATAATAAGTTATTGATTATTAACCGACTTTACAGTGGTATTAATCTTGTCAAATTTCAGTACAATATTAAAAAACATTACACACAAATCTTACATTACATACAATACGTATATTATTACGTAGCATACTTTAATTTATTAAAGGTGTTGGCTTGCCTGACAGACAGTGCCATTATGCGATAGCTGGAAATGTTTGATCGTCAGCTGATGAACCAAAGTCCGAATTTGGCATACATAAGGCGGTTTAGGGGCGAGAATTTACAATGTACGAAAGAGCGAATTATACAAATGTCGAATGTACGAATGCTGAGGACTGCCTGTACTTTGCCACCAAGAGGCTCCTAATGTACGAGGTGTGTTCAAAAAGTTCTTGAAATTCATTTGTAAAAACTATATTTCAAAACTTACAGATTAATGAGAAATATCCCCTTCAAAGTAATTCCCTTGTGCAACAATGCACCGCTCCCACTGCCTTTTCCACTACTGAAAGTACTGTTAGAAGGATGTTTGTTGCATCCCTTTCAGGTCATTCGTAGTATTCATGATGATGTCCTCCACTTTTTGAAATCATCTTCCATTCAGTGTCATTTTTAGTTTAGGAAATAGAAAAAAGTCTGGAGGGGAAAGGTCAGGCAAACAGCGAAGGTGTGGAAGGCCAGGAATTGAATGACTCGCCAAGAACTCTCAAATTGAGAGGGCTGTCTGAACAGATGCAATGTTGTAATGGTTCCACATTCCTGCAGTCCACGTTTCCAGTTGTTTTCTTCATACCGCATTCCGCAGACGTCTCAGAACTTCCAGATGGTAGGTTTGATTAACCGTCTGGCCTCAAGGAATGAATTCATGACGAACAATGCCTCAATAAATGAAAAAAAATGAGCAACATTGCTTATACATTTGAGCTCACTTGTGCCTTTTTGGGGCATGGGAAAGCATCACTCTTTCACTGCAATGATTGTTATTTTGTTTCAATGTCATACCAACAGACCCACGTCTTGTATCCGGTGATGACATTTTTCAAAAAATTTTCATCCTCATTTGCTTTTTGGAGATTTTTGCAGATAGAAATGCCAAGAGCCAAGAGCCTTGGCACAAACTTCGCTGAGACCTGATGCATCCCTAAATCTTCGGTTAAAATTGTGTGACTTGAGCCAATGGTCATTCTAATCTCTTCTGCTACTTCTCGGACAGTCAATCGACCATTTCTATGGATAACTTCTTTCACCTGGACAATGACAAGTTCGATTTTAAAAGTTGAGGGTCAGCCAGACCACTCACTGTCATCCATTGAAGTTCTTCCATTTTTAACCCTGTAGTGGAATCATTCATTTGAGAACCAAGTTGTGACATGGTGGGTCGAATAGACCCAGTAGATTTTTTTTTCGGTATGTGGATAAAAAATTGTAGAATCATTAATCAAGATGTTTAAAAATAAAACTAAATGATTTCAGATTATTTTACATGCCTTTTTTTAAAAAAGAACAGAAAATTACATTAACTTTTAAAAAATATTAGGCATCAGTATCGGAAATGGAGATTTGAAGTAAAGAACACAAAAAACAATGGTGTGATCCTGACATATGTGAAGACTGCAGTGTGAACAAACTGTTTTGGTTTTCATATTCCTTGGAAGGACAGGGTTGGCATTGACCGTGAACTTCTCACTTTACGAGTTTTCTAGAATTTGTTGGTTTGATATCATAAGGTTCATGAGCACTTTTTTCTGATTTTTATTGCTGGAAAACTTAGAGCACGAAAACTGAAGATCAGTAGAAGTTTGACGGCGAACATCAATGGGTGGTGTTAAGAGAGAAATGGCCAAGTCCCTTAGAAATAATCTGCGTACTTTATAATTTGTAGGTGGAATTTCAGTGCAAAATATAATAATTCTTGTATTTATAGCAGCTATGTTTGTTATTGAATAAGAAATTACCAGCAGACAGCATCTGCAGATCCTAGCCACAATGTAATTAGTGCACAATTGATATGTTGTACCTACGGCTCCTTTAGTTGAATTATAAAATGATATAATTTCTGGCAACTGTTTATTGTTGTCTGAAATCTTATTATCATGATGCAGCATGAATAGGAGTACACATTTATTTTTTTGCCATGTACGATATCATTGTGGCTAACCTCTTCCCCAGATTCAATGTCTTCCTCCAAACATTTTTGCAAAACGCACTCTTCCCTACTGGTATTCATTCTGAATCTGCCCCTAGAATTAAATTAATTAAATTTTATTTATGTAAAATAAGTGAAAATGTGAAAACACAAAATCAACACAATTACCAGCAGTTTATATAAATAATAATCAATAATAAACTGAGATAACAGTTTAAAATGAAACTAATTTAGTTTTAAAAAATAACGTTAGGAGAATCTATGGGTTGCTTCGACCCAGACCTTAAAAAACAAACCACATTTTATCTCTTTGAATATCACTATCGACCAGAAACTAATACAACTTACTCAAAACATGTCAAAACTCAGCTACTTGATGAATAAAATTAGCTGCATTAAAAACAAATATACACACACACACAAAGTAAAACCTCGTTATTTCGAAGTTCAAGGGACCAAAAAATTATGACTTCAAAGTATCTGGGTTCGAAATAAATGAACTTCATAAAAATCGAACTTTTTTGTGACCAGCTACTTCGGCAGCAAAACTATAATACCGAATCTTATCTATCCGTTCTACAAAATGAATTGGCCTTACAAGTTAGTATACACAGCAAATTTGAACAGAGCTGAAGTGAACAATTAAGTTTGCGATTCACAAAGACCACTATGTGTGAATAAAGGTTTCAGCAAATATCCCTAATTTCCTAGCACATCTCTCACTGGTTGCTAAATTTTTAGAAAATATGAAAATTTATTGATTTTGTCCTTTCAAGTACATTTTGCACTATCTGATAATCAATTACCGACAGTATATGAAATGGAATATCCTACGAACTGAACACTTCTTAAGCTAGTGGAATGCTATTACTGAACTGGAGCGATCTGGTGCCCCTGCTGGGTAGGCATCCTGCCACCCCTTTTCAAATTTCCTTACTACTATTTTTTTAGAGCGCTAGTTCTTAATATTTTTCCAGCTCATCACTGGGTAAAACCACTAGGTTTTTGTTTTCAGCTCATCACTTATTCTCGGTAAACAAAGGATTGAATTTTTAGAGACGACATTCGGTATAACTTAGTACAACGTTATTTAAAGATTGGTTCAGTAACAGAAATCAATACTATTTGATCTTTTCTGGTAATTATCACCAGAACATTATTCCCTAATTTTATTAAAATTTTCAGCTCCCTAGCTCGACCAAATGTGCATTAACATTAGTCAATTTGCTCAACATTTATGAATTTTTAACGGCCGAATGAATCAACATTTTTAAATTTCTATAATCCCGTTTCCGTTATTTGGTAAATTCTACCTTTAAAAAACATTTCATTCTATAAGCTCCCTTCTTACAGAGGAGGATATAGGATACTAGTGCAAGCAATTTCTCTCACATAAATGTAAAGAATAAAAAATGACAAATAATAGTTAAATGTGAAAGTTTGCACATATGCGCCAAATTACGTGTTTTTATTTTTGGACAATGTTGGGGTAAAACCAACCCCTAAAATGTATCATTATAAAAATTTTATAGGTTTTCATCATTCGTTTCAAATACCTCACATTTGTGCATAATTTCATCAATGTATCACCCCTAGAAGTGCATTTATATAAATTTGTTTAAACTTTATAAATTTTTAAGTCACAATAATAAACTTTTATAAAATTTTCAATGTTAATTCCCACCGGAGTGTTATTCCCTACCTTTTTAAAAATCTTCAGCTTCCTGGATCTTCCAAAAGTACATACACATTAGTCAATTTGTTTAACATTTAAGATTTTTTTATGGCCGAACGAATAAAAATTTTCAAATTTCTATAATCATGGTTTCATTATTTGGTAAATGCTACCATTAGAAAAAAATGCAGCATTGTAGGACATTTAGAAGTACCTAAACCACGAAATGTTCGTTTAAAAGTTTATAATTTTTAATGGCCAAGAAAATAAACATTTTTCTAACGGTAGAATTTATCAAATAACGAAAACGGGATTACAGAAATTTGAAAATTTTTATTCGTACGGTCATAAAAAAATCTTAAATGTTAAACAATTTGACCAATATTTATGTACTTTCTGAAGATCCAGGATGCTGAAAATTTTAACAAAGTTAGGGAATCATGTTCCGGTGGCAATTAACATTGAAAATTTCATAAAAGTTTATTATTGTCCGCTAAAAATTCATAGTTTAAACAATTACATTTATATAAATGCACTTCTAGAGGTGATACATCGATGAAATTTTGCATAAATGTGAGGTATTTGAAACAAATGATGAAAACCTATAAAATTTTTATAATTATACATTTTAGGGATTGTTTTTACCCCAACATTGTCCAAAAATAAAAACACGTAATTCGGCGCATATGTGCAAACTTTCGCATTTAACTATTATTTGTCATTTTTTATTCTTTACATGTGAGAGAAAATGCTTGCAGAATGCAAGCACATTCACTAGTCATTCTATAAGCTCTCTTCTTACAGGGGAGGAGGAGAATATAGGAGGATACTAATGTCTGGCCTAAACTACAATAGATGGAGAGCAGAAATTTTCAGAAATTGTAGATGGCATGGAGAAATCGCCAGAAAAATTGAGATCTCCTACCTAAGTATCATGGATTCGATTTCATGAATTCCAAAAGTTGCATTTTCCTCATAAGAAAAGCATTGCGGCATTTTTGAAAATTAATTTTAGGCACTTTCCGACAAGATAGAGAACTGAAACTTGGAAGGTTGTTACATATCAACGAGGTCTATTGGGAATCGTTATCACTTTTACAGCAAGTTTCCTGGGTTCGACTCCAGACGACTTGGTATATCTCCCATACGAAAGCATGAAAAAATTAAATTCCTTCATATAGACGAAACAAAGAGGAATAAAGAGCTGATATTGTCAGGGTTTGTAGATGTCATGAGAATATCTCCATATTATTTGACAACTCCTGCGTAGGTGTCATCGGTTCGACTCCAGGTAGTCTTAAATTTGAGATTATTTCCCATAAGAAAAGCATTGAAATTGGTGCATGGCACTCCTGCGTTAAAAATTCATTTGTCGGCTCTTACTCTTTATAATAAGATGAGATAAATGCTTGCAGAATGCAAGCACACATTCACTAGTACCGTATATCCTCCTCCTCTGTAAGAAGAGAGCTTATAGAATGATAGGAGGATACTGTCTGGCCCAAACTACAATAGTTGGAGAGGTGAAATATGGTACATGGTAGGTTGGGTCACAAAACCACAAGAATAAATGGAAAATTACAATGTTTATTTTCTTGGCCGTTAAAAATTATAAACTTTTAAACAAACATTTCGTGGTTTAGGTACTTCTAAATTGGGTACAGTGCTGAAATTTTTTCAAACGGTAGAATTTACCAAATAACGAAAACGGGATTATAAAAATTTGAAAATGTTTATTTATTCAGCCAAAAAAATTAATCAATGTTAAAAATTTGACTAATGTTTATATACTTTCGGAAGAGCCAGGAAGCTGAAAATTTTAAGACAGTCAGGGAATAATGTTCTGATGGCAATTACCACTGAAAATTTCAGAAAAATATATTATTGTGGCTGTTAAAAATTCATAAATTAAAAATAATAAAATTTATATAAATGCACTTCTAGAGGTGCTATATCAATAAAATTTTGCACAAATGTGAGGTATTCGAAACAAATGATGAAAACCTATAAAATTTTTATAATTATACATTTTAGCGGGTTGTTTTTACCCCAATATTGTCAATAAAGAAAAACAAAATTTTGTACAAATGAGAGGTATTCAAAACGAATGGTGAAAACCTATAAAATTTTTATAATTATACATTTTAGGGGTTGTTTTTACGCCAATATTATCAATAAAGAAAAACGTAAATCGGCACAGAGGTGCAAACTTTTGCGTATAAAAATTATTTGTCTGCTGTTACTCTTTATATTAAGAAGAGAAAAAATGCTTGCAGTGTGCAAGCACACATTCACTAGTATCTCCATATTATTTGAGAACTCCTGCGTAGGTGGGGTGACCACATATGGTTGGCAATTTTAAAGGACAGACCCTTTAAAAAACGGGACTATTAAAATTTTTATGGGACTTTTTTAACTTTGAAATTAAGTAATAAAAAATATTCTTTGAAAGTAAATAAGAAAAAGTTATTTTTACAAACAAACCTACACAAAATAAAAGTCTAGCAAATAAAAAACAAAACAATTATTCTTGAGAAATTAAAACTAAACACAATACTAAGAACATATTCACAAAGAATAGTTTTTGTCACTGTAAGATATAAACTATTTCTCGTCAGATTTTGTGCACTTCAGAAGATCTTCATTAGTAAGACCATAATTATAAGTCTTTACAAGAAAGCTGCTTTTCACCTGCAGCCCTGCTTTTACTGCATTTATGTCAAATCTGTTACTATTGACATTCCATGTATTACGATATAAAGAAAATATTCGTTCTACAAGAGCATTAGAACCTGGTACTGACTTAATAAATTGCACCAGCTTACAAAATTATTTTTTTGCAAGATTTTAATACCCCATTCCATTTATCTAGGATAGACGAAATCTCATTTGTAACTTCTTGTAAACGTGGGTTCATTCCTGTAAACTCTTCATATATTAAATTACATATATTCAGTGCTCGAAATGGAAAATATTGCAAAACGGAACGCTTGGGAGGAAAATATTATAATTCGGAACTAATCGCTGATATATTTGATACATGTGCAGTTTGGGTTCGCTCCGGTTCATTCCAAGCAATGCATTTATTACATTGAAATACAGGACATGTGGTTACCATAATTATATCTTAAATCAATATATATATTTTCATAAAAGAATATGGGACAAAGCGCGACTCATATTTATTTCACACGGGAAGCGGGACATTTGAAGAAAAACTGTCTGAAAAATGGGATGTCCCGTAATATACGGGACATGTGGTCACCCTATGCATAGGTGTCATCGGTTCGACTCCAGGCAGCCTTAAATTTGAGATTATTTCCCATAAGAAAAACATCGAAGTTGGTGCAGGGCAATTTTGCGTTTAAAATTTGTCGGCCCTTACACTTTATAATAATGTGAAATAAAATGCTTGCAGAATGCAAGCACACACTACTAGTATTGTACCTATATCCTCCTCTGTAAGATTTGAGCTTATAGAATGATAGGAGGATACTAATGTCTAGCCCAAACTACAATAGATGGAGAGCTGAAATTTTCAGAAATTGTAGATGGCATGGAGAAACAGAAAAAAATCAAAAATTACGTTTATTTTCTTGGCCATTAAAAATTATAAACATTTAAACAAACATTTCATGGTTTAGGTACTTCTAAATGTGCTAAAATGCTGAAATTTTTTCTAACGGTAGAATTTGCCAAATAACGAAAACGGGATCATATAAATTTGAAAATGTTTATTTATTCGGCCGTTAAAAATTCATAAATGTAAACAAATTGACTAATGTTTATGCACTTTCAGTAGAGCTAGGGAGCTGAAAATTTTGAGAAAATTAGGGAATAGTGGTCCAGCAATACATAACATTGAAAATTATAATAAATTTTATTATTGTGACTTAAAAATTCATAAAGTTTAAACAATTAAATTCATATAAATGCACTTCTAGAGGTGCTACATCGATGAAATTTTGCAGAAATGTGAGGTATTCATAATAAATGAAAACCTAAAAAGATTTTATAATTATAAATTTTAGGGGTTATTTTTATTCCAATATTGTCCAAAAAGAAAACAGTAAATCGGCAGAGGTGCAAACTTTTGCATTTCAAAATTAGTTGTCAGCAGGGCTTTAGTCGAAGGTATACGGCGGAATATGCCATATACCTACTGCTGTTTTGGAATGATTATAGTATACCCTCTGCTTCGGAAGGTCCAAAACTACTAAAATCATTCAAATGATCCCAGACTACTAATTTCTCTTGAGACATCTGATTATGAGATATTCCGACTAATGTTTCGAATGATATGAATATAGTTTCGAATGATATGAATATAATAGAATGAATCGATTATGATCTCTTGATTATGCCCATCACTAGTCATAGTATAGACCAGCTATCCTCAAATGCGGCCACCATGAAATTTTGCTGCGGCCACACCTAACTTCTCCGTCATACAAGGGGTCCATAACCCAGTAATTCGACTCGAACTTTGAGTATTTTTGTGAATTAATAGAGGGAATGAATAGTCCATTGTTCAGAATATAGATATATGATCCAGATACCTCTCTGTACAGTCATGCCTCGTTTAGCGCAAAGGATATGTTCCGAACGGTCTTTGCGCTAACCAAATTTGCGCTAAACAAACCGATTATAACATGTACTTACTAGTGAACAGTTCGCGGAATTGCAAGGTATGCTAATGTAACTTTTTTATTTATTTAATATTAATTATCATTAAAAATCAATATTAATACAAATGGTAAGATTAAGGAGGAGAAAAATTCTGAACTTGACCGGGGATCGAACCTTCAAGGAATTCAGAGTGGTGAAATTTTGTTGCGAATGAAAGATTTCATCAGAAGAAAGGAAGATGGAAATCCCCATCTCAAGTGTTTGGTCTTGTTTGTTCCTAACCTTCCAATATTTACGATATGCGATAAAACTCCCCATCTGCGTAGGGAAGTTCCCATTCATAGATGAACAGGCAGTGAACCTGAACCACATAAATATTCTATGTGAGTGGAAGAGTGTCAGAAAGAATCCATTCTAATAGAAAAGGTGATGAAAGAGAAATAAACAACTAAATTGCATATAATTCTCTTTAAATACAAACAAATTATATAAGATTACCTTTTAATTCGTGACATGCTCAAAACACATTTTACCATAACCGCATTTTTTGGGTTCCTTTGACACTACGAAATCCTAAAAGAATCGACTTAATCTAATATATAAAAATGAATGTGTGTGTGTATCTGTGTATCATAATTTTAAAACTCAAAAACTACAGATCGTAGAAGCAAGAGAACGGTATCATTTTAACCGGAATAATGAGTACGGTGGTATAGTAAAGTTTTTATATCGATTTGATTGACCTGTCTAATTTTAAAAAACATTTTTTTTTATTTTCTCCATTTGAATAACATAGGGATGAGTGCAGCTTATTTTTCATTTGAATTTTAAAATTACTTAGAAACATGGTACGAACTTGAGACTTGAATGGTTCTACGAAGAAAAGAACAAAGTTTATTTTTACTGAAGACAGAATCCAAATCCTGATCAAATTAGCATAAAAATGCATTTAGAATCAATAAAATATGTGATTTTATCAGTTTCATTACAATACCCATTATAAGCTACCATGACAACTCCCATTGTCGCCGAAATTGAGAGTTCATTGCATTTATATGGGAGAGAGGGGAAGAAGGGAAGGAGAGGGTGGAAGGGAGGGGGAGGGAGTTTATATGTTATTTTCATAAGATTTTCTTTCATCATTCATCTAAATAGCGGTTTTCTTCATTTTTGCTTTATTCGACGGGTATAACTGTGTACTATCTTATTCTTGCGATGCTTACATGTTACACAGTCGAAGTTTTAGATTCACTAAATCCGTTGAAATTCAACGGGCACTCCTGCTAATACTGTATAAAAGCAAAGAACACAATCTTGCATTGGAAATGTGTCACTAAATAGCTGTTGGAGTTGTTTGTGCTTTCTGAAAGCTCTAAGTGATACATTTTATCCACAGAAATGTGATAAACGCTTCTATGTAACCAGGTCATGGTGCGTTTATTTTTGGCATTGTGTGTATGTGGGGAAACTTTCTGCGAGATTAAGGAGCTAGACTCCAGAATAGGTTTTTGAGTAGTCTCCGTGTAACATAATGACATTGGATGTCAATTTTTCATGATTACGTAATTAAAAAAGTATTAAAAGTCATTTTCAGAAGTCACTGGTTAAATATTTACTTGTTGCCATAATTGTATCATTAAACTTGGCTTCCGACAGATTATTCAACCGATGTCGCCGTAAAATATCAAAATCGAAATTTTGGATGTGCAGGCATTACGTTCAGGTACTCAAGTAAATATGGTATATCATATACAGTTTTATTTTTTGAATAAAATAGGCTTTTGTTTTGTCAAATTTAGTTTTATGTTTTTAAAACTTACTTAATTTTTCCGAGGTTGTCTGTGATTTTATTATCGCGAGTTTGAAATGTTGAAATGTTTTTAAATGGGAAGAGGTGTAAATAACTTAAATTTTCCATATTAATCGATTTGAGTATCATTATAGATCATGAGAATGTGTTTTATTTAATAATTGCCAAATAGAAAAAAAATTAAAAGCTAAAATTACACTTCGGCTATAACGAGTTACAGTTATAATGCATTTTCCCAGCTATTGCCAACTCGCATTATAGCAAGATTTTACTGTACACTAGGCGCTCAACCCCTACTCGCTTCGCTTGCCTCTGTGCGCTCCATATTCTCACCCACTTAGCGGGCTCGTTAGCAGACTCTCGTGTGGGTTGAGAGGAAGGTGTGAAGAGGGGAAATGAAATAAAAATCAAATAAATTCAATGATTCTTGATTGCAGCACTTCTTTGAACACGATATTTGAAATCGTGTTCTCTTGTCCAACGGCCAGGTAAATCTTGAACCCATCTCGATCAAGGTCGAGATAGGACCATGTACAGTCAGCCCCGTAACTATATAAACACCATAGGCAGAGAATACCTTGGTCTTATAAAAATACTATGACATACTAAAGACACTGATACATATAGAATTTTTTAAATAGGGAATGAGAAGAGAATTACTAAGCCAATACATACTAAATTTTTTTATAAAACTATCAATAAGCTTTTCAGTTACAAAATAACCATCCTCATGGCAAAGGAAGAATACGGCCACATCATAACAGAGGTACTTAATGGTATAAAAAAGTATTCACTAATCATAGGCAAGTCAACAAATCCTTGAGAGAATAAATAAAATGTAGCAACTCTTCTATGGGCATTAAGTCTAGTTTAGATAGAAGATAATTCAAGGGCATCATTTTTTGGTCCTTTTGACTATGAACTAATGAGGTTGTACTACTCAGGGAAATAAGCACGATACAAACATGAGTGCATCCTTCATTGTGAAATTTGTCCTACAACAAGGCACAAATTGTCTGGTTGCTAATGACAATATCTGCAACAGGGATCTTTTAAAGATTAAAAAAAAACCACTCTACCACAAATCATTGTCTGATGATGAGCAATGCTTTCAAAATCGTAAAGGAAACAACCGATTATATGTTACAGAATACAACACGTCAACAAGCACAACAAATGTGACTTTATAAAATATTTTTTAGAAACTCAACAAATTCAGGATTAGGGCTGTCCAACTTCTTTTGTGTGGTGGGCTAAATATGCCGAAAGCCACTGACTGACAAGCCAGGGTTGGGGGAGGGGATAGGAGAAATTGTTCGAGCAAAGATCAGAGATAGGCCGGAAAGTATGCACCTCCAACGTGCATCGTTATAGTATCATCCGTGCCCCCCTTACTTAGTCGGTTTGGGGGCATTTCCAAGAGAAATATAGAACCATAGTGGATACCCTTGTTAGTGGATGTGTGAAGGGAATTTTTCAGCTGCTTTTGTCTTCCTGGTTTTACACATCCGTTTTCACACATGGCAGTAAAAGCAACAGAAGGGGGAAGAGGCATGCAGGGAAAAATGTTTTATGACTGGTAGGGTTTAGGCAGCTTACCAGTATCCTATAGATACAAACAGACCAAGGGGTAAGCACCCCTAGAGCTTTTGTGCCCCGGGTGGCTGCCCAGCTCTCCCGTACCTCGGGCTAGATAAATCATGCCACGGGCCGGATTTGGCCCGCAGGCCACCAGTTGGACAGCCCTACTCTAGATGATCATAAATGATATTCTCATTAGATCCCAACAAATCTCAAATACATATTTACCTTGTACAATCCTCGAATTCCTTCATGAGTATAGATCTTCTTCAGTGCATCCATCATGCCTGTGTAACACTGAGATTCACTTAGCCTTACAGCTCCAGATAAGGGAGCATCTCCATACTGTAGACAAAGGCGTGTTTTCACAACCCATATTGGATTGGTCATCACCAATGTCAAAATTCCAGCTTCAGCAGCTGCTAACATGTGGAGACCAGGTCCAAGAGGTTTCTTGGTATTTCCTCCTTGTATCCAGGTCTTAATTGCATTGTAGCTAGATAAAAATAAAGATATTATCACAAAAACATTTAAATGTTAGAAACAACTGAAACAAGTAAGGAAAGAATTGCAGAGCAAATTAAATAAGACGTTTTGAAGAATATTAAAATAAAAACATTCCACTGCAGACCAACCTATCTTGAAATTTTTGCATCTTTAATAATATTCAATACATTAATTATTAACTATTTAATTTCTTTTGTTTTGAAAAATTAATTAACTAATCTCACAGCCATGTATTTTACCACTAAAATGTTAAGCAGCATATCACAAACATTTCTTCAAAAACAACAGGCATTAAATAACAACAAATTTCATAGACTAAAATTTTAGAACTGTGTAATTGCACTTATTTTCGCTTAATAGCATAATTGTTTATTTACATTCATTGCTGTGAATACGGTCAACAATACGAAAGCCATAATGGATCTGTATAGATAGCTCGTAAGGGATTTTCTAATATCCTGTTATAAGGCAAACGGCAAGACCCCAAATTTTTTCCATATCTAGTTCGAATGTAGAACTATATATTATGAAAATTTGGTGTTTGTAGCTTATGTAATTTTTGAGTGATTTTGTACACAGACAGACAGATGAACCAAATATACACGCTCTTTAAAAAACTGCTAAACATCTACATTTTGTTCTGAACACCTTTTAGCATCAATCAACAGATTTATTACACCAATATCAAGAAAACGGATAATATTACGGAAAGAAAATTTTTTTTAAAAATATCATTTAAAATTTTTAAATCAAAGCATCATTAAGTATTCTCAAAATCAAGAATGTTGGAGTAAAACCAAAATAAGTCTACAGCAGGGTGCACACTTTCAAACTCTGAAAATGCTGAGGATGCAATTTGTCATTTAACAATAAATGAAAATGTTAAATGCACTAAATAACAACAATAAAATCAATGCCATTTATTTTTATCATAAATAAATTTAAAAATTAACATTATTATGGCAATTCTCAATGAAAATTAAATTAACTCGCAAAGAAAAATTACTTGATAATACCGAATCAAAACCAACCACTTTTATTGAGTTGCTTGAAAGAGATGCAATGGAGAGAAACATAATGACACTGGTTTCCTGAAACGTCTCTGTAAAATATTATATCATAAATGCAACATAAACTTTCAATAATGTCCTTCATAATACTGAAGCAAATCAGAAAAATCATTTCATAAAGAACTAGGATTGTACACCATACCTTCAATTTAGTACATGTGAGAAGAAAATTTCAATATCATGGCTCAAAATCTCTAAAACCAAACAACAAAATTCCCTTCAACTTTATAAAGCACAATGAGGCTTCCCATAGAAACATATAATTAAGCAACTGTATACTCAACTAACATTTGGCTATTCTTCATGACATATTGAAAGATATGCATGCTTTTAATATGCAAGGATTTCCTCCACACCGTATTTGCAGGCAGGTCCACACCGGTTAAGTATAATTTGCCTGCCATGGATTACCCAAGTAAAATACTTTATCATGTCAAACTCCCAACTGTATTCACGTAGAAGTGAGCACCCTATTGTTTCACCAACAAGCACTCACAAGAGGAAATAAAAACCCCAGGCACTGCCAGAGCCCCAGACATTTGGTGTCACACCACGGTAGAGACCCCGAATGCCCTCCTGCTGAACAATTGTTGTGATGGCACCTGCTAAGCTTCGATACTGAGGCCTTACAGCAGCAGCCTCAGCAACACCTCCTCCCATCCCAACCACTCCACTTCGCCCATCATTCACTGCAAGTAAAAATAATTGCAAGATTTAAACAAAATTTAAAATAAACTATATAACTGAAGCAAGATTAACTATCATTCTGTGGCAATGAAGCATTTCTAATCCAAAAACACCAATAATGTTACTTTAAGTAATGATTTTAAATTAAAAAAAACAACTTTCATTTCAAAGAAAGTGTGCTAAAACCATAAAGAACTGTCATTTATATAAAATTTGGCATAAAAGATATAAATTTTTGTAAGAACACAGCATTAATTATCTCATTTTTCCCTTGTAAAAGTTCCCAAAATAATGACCGTGGAAGATAATCCCAGGAAAATAAATTGTCTGGAATTCACAGAACCCAATTTCAATGCATGCTATAAAAGTCTGAAATATACATGGAAATCATGATAGGCTGGAAGTTTCAAAATGTATTAGATGCTTACCAGAAGCTGCTTTTAAAACAGAACTTTTGGAGTGATACGAAGTTTTCATCTTCAAATCTACAGTGAAAATACTGAGCTTAAATAATCTAAAAATTACAATATTTCAAGTCCAAAGAAGGTTTAAAAATCAAATTTCATGATACTGATAAAAACTAACCCTACCCTGTATAGTTTTTCTATAAAATGCACTAATGTTACATATGAAGTAATAACATACAGAAAATTCTTTGCACAGTCAATCCTAGCATAATACTCGCACCCTAAATTCTGTTTCATTAAATATGTACTTTATCCAACTATTGGCCATGAAGGTAGTTGGATGATGAATACGTACATACACTCGACCATAGTATATCAAGGGTGATCATTTCTAAATTATTAAATTTATTTTCCACCATTTAGTTTGCAATAAAGGTAGTATTTCTTAAGTCTTAGACATACTAATTTACTTTTATAGACATCTCAATCTGCTTCATTTGGGATCAAGATGAGTATAATTTATTGGGCTGCTTTGCTTGAAAATACATTTCTCTTAAAGCATGACTCCATCATTTAGTTTTTCTCTTAAATAATTTTACTTTCTTAGATATGAGGTATAAAAATAAAGTTTTTATCGTGTAAAACTTTAGACCATGGTTTCAATGAATAATCATATTTTGAGGGGCTTCTGTTCCCTGCAAAATGGTTTTCCATCTGCCATCTATTTGTAACCTATGTCTGAGGGCAAGATGGCTTTTACAAAATCTGAAGAAATCTTGCACTCATAAATTGCATCACCTGTAAGAGAAACCTCTTCAAGATGAAAAACACCCTGCAACAATACAGAGTATCTTGTGGACATTCACAAAATTTAGATTTATACTAAAATGGATCTAAAGATTTTTGATTCAGTTACAGAGATTCATATCACAAACATTAATACATAAGCCATTTATGGCTAAATAAATAACTATATAGCATCCAGTGACATGATATTTTGAGCTTTATACCCAGTTACTGTCCTCCTCCCCATAATACTATAATACCATACAACAAGACAAATGTTCAGAATCTGCCAAGAGGCAGCAGTTTCTACAAACAAAAGGCAGGAAAATAATTTCTACAAATGCATATACAGTAGAACTCGGTCATAACGGCCTCAGTTAATATGACAACTTGGATATAACGACATATTCTTCAGGTCCCATCTCCGTTTCTACAATATTGCAATATATTCACCTCGGTTATACTATATTAGTGTGATGGGATGGTTATTTTGTTAGTGTGACAATGGAAGTTAGTAACAAATATTTGATGCGTAAACACAGGGTCAGCGCAACACATTTTTGTATGTGTGGGTGAGAAGAAAACTAATATCATACAAATGTCAGTACATGATTCAGGTTTTATTATTAACTAGCATAAGTGCCCATTGAATTTCAACGGGTTTAATGAATCTAAATTTTCGTCAATGCAACGTAAAAATCGCAAGAATAAAATTGTGCACTGTTTTAACCATCGAATATTTCTATATTATAAGTCTGTTTTAATTAATTAACTAAAATCTCAAAGGAATTCCTTGTGAATAAAATAGTACCTTTCTTTCTACTAAAATAGCCATTGTTATTAGTTTTAAATTGATTATAGCATTAGGATTTCAATTTCATTAAATAACCAGAATTCCGGTTCCACAAAATTGGTTCAATCTTCAATTGCCTCTGATAATACTTTAAATAGATATTGGAATATAATGTACCTCAATATTGTTTATCGTCTGCTCAGCACTCTTGCCTTCTCATTTTCCGAGACAACCACTTTCACCAGTTTTAAATGGAGTTCAAACTTAGAAGAGAACTTGATTCAATTCAGTTAAAATAACCACATAACAAACTTCATTAAATTCATTAAAAGATCCATTGTTGTTTCTTCGAAAATTGCCTGTTAACAGTTTTAATTGAATTTTAATTTATATTCGTTTCCAAACTTCGGCCATTCTCACGAAATTAATTCGAGGAATAACAAAAAAATCGTAAGCACGTATGGTTTACAAAGAATTTAATTTAAGAATGCTTTTTATTTCCAATTTTTCTAAAATGACACTGATGATACTTAAAATTTTTTATATTTACGTTAATATACTTATTTTCCACAAAACACGCCAATCTCTCCCCTTCCTTCCTCTCTCTCTCCCTCTCATACTGAACCTAACAATGATAATGGTTGACATAGCAACATCACCTTTAAATGGCGAGATTTCCACAAAATATGCAAATTAAACATCTAACATGGAATATTTCGAACTGTGGGCGAAAAAAGACGAACGGAATAAGAAACTTTATAACTTTTTCTTCAAATCCGAAGGTTGTCTGTTAATTTCTTCTAATTTTAATTTCCAAATGAATAAAAGCCTGCACGTCGAAAAATCGCGTTTTACATGTTAAGTAATGGGAAAAGGAAATGCCTCTCTTGGAGACGAACCAAGGAATTTTTTTTGCGATTTAAATTTGTCATTCTCCGAATAAGTGTTAATCAAGCTTCCCTACCAAATTTCAAGTTTCTATCATTATTATTTCTCAAGTTATTAGCGTTTGCATAGTGTGATAAACAGACCAACCAACCAACGGATGACGGCTATTATTATATAAAATTTTTGTTGATTGCCAATACATTGACAGACCAAAGGCCGCCCCTTGACCACCCGGGTGGGGAAGGATTCAACAGGGAAACTCTTTACTCAGTGTGGCTTGCACGAGCTGTTTTTTAATTTTTGAAGCTCTGTGGCCCGGTTGTTTAGCATCACTAAATCAGATCCCAAGAAGACCGTCGAGGAATCGTGACTGGAAGGCAATGGAGGATACAGGGGGGTAATTACTCTCACTCTCCCTCCTGGAAAAGATTAAACCCTAAACCTCATCCTATGTGGTGAGCAAAATGCACTCTTAGATGCATTAACAATAAGTACAAAATATCTTAAATTTGTGCCGCAGGTGAGTTCTTAGGAAATAAATAATCTTGCGGACTGAGAGTTACACTAATACAAGATTCACTGGTCTACAGAAGTCTGAGATATTAGATTATTTTACTAATCATTAAAACTTATTCTATGTTCCCATGCACCTCGGTTAGAACAACACTTGGTTATAACAACAATAAATTTCCAGTCCCTTGAATACTGTTATAACCAAGTTCTACCGTACAGGCGACTGCAGAGTCTCATAGGGGATGCGTTCGAATCTCGAATAGTCGAGTGTCGAATGCCGTTTTTCCATATACTTGCATGTTATAATTACGGTCCCGCATCTCGGGAAAAATTTTTTGTCTCCCCTCACCTTCTATAAACATTACTATAACATTACTAATATGTTAATACAATAATATTAAATTATGAATAAATTATATAATAAATATTTTAAATGTATAACTTATTTTTGCACTAAAAAGGAAAAATAAATGTGTGTTTCGAAATTCAAAGATAGATGTATGCAATATGCTTTACAGACAGCCTGGTCCAGATCGCGTGAGTTGTTTGTTACAAACAACTTGCGCGAGTTTGATAACATACCTGCATATATATATCTATACAACTATTTATCGCAGCGAAATTAATATAAAAGTTATTAAAAAAGCACAAAATAACTTAAGAATAAAGAAACAATAAAATTAAAAATATTTTCATACATTAAATCTTTTTCAACTGCGCTTACTGGACTTGGTTTATTAATTGAGAAGTTGGAAGAAGAGGAGCTATTGGGTGGAGAACTGTTTATTGTTGTTATCAAATTACCTGAATTTATCACGTTCTAGAATTTTTTCCTTCTGTTTCACATAAGTGCTAATGGCTGACATATTCCCAACGATCATACGATTTCTGTATGGCTTTCAGTATGTGTTTCTGACACTGATCATCTACCCAAAGTTTTAAAAGTTTTTCCATTTTAGGAATCACAACACCGTGCCTAGGACTGTTTATTGTTGTTATCAAATTACGTGAATTTATCACATCTAAAATTTTCTCCGTCTGTTTCACATAAGTGCTAATAGTTGAAGGTCACATTCCCAACGATCGTGCAATTTCAGCTTGGCCTTCACCTTTCTCAACACGCTTTAAAATTTCTAATTTCAATTCATAACTATGGATCTTATGCCCTCTTTTATGTGATTCCCTTACATTATCACTATTACATTTCCTTTTAGATGCCATGTCAAGTGATAAATTTATAAATAAATAAATAAATCAATAAATAAATAAATTTAAATAAAAGATTAACAGGGAAAAGAGTGAAATCATCACAAATCCAAACAATTAGAGCATATATAACTACATATACACCAAAACTAAACCTCACATGGTTGGTCGGAACCAATTCCTCCGCGAAGTTTATTCCACGTATATTATCGATCGGCAGAATCGAAATCTCGAATTAATCGAGACTCGAAATATTGAGACTGGGGAGTCGCCTGTACTTGCAACTTGTTAACTTAATGTATTGATTAGAAGCTTATGGAATGACAAAATTTGTGTAATGTTCATAGAACAATTTTTTGCATATTATTTATAATCCACACCTACATATTTCCTTAATACTAAAATAACATTTAAAATACATTTATGACAAATTTGCCTATTTCATTTCCATTCAAATTGCATCTTTTTATAATTTTCACATTTTTGAGTAAACAGCCCTCGGTCTGATGTTTTTTTATGACCAGGATCGTAAAGCATTAAATGCTCCTGATAAGAAACACATAAAACCTTGGAAGCTAAAATTCTTCATTTAACTTAATTTTGACTTGGTTTAAAGTCCACTATATCATGTAACAATGCAGCAATTAAATTCATAATTCTTTCAGTATCATAAACATTCATAAAAATTGCATCATATCCAACCTTGGAGCATGCCACAAGTGAAAATTCTTACAAAATTTCACTTTAGATGAAAGGATTTATGGAAACCAGACCGGGCAGTCTCACAACAAAACCAATGGACACAAATTATTAAAGGGAATGACTTTGATGATAACTAAAAAATTTCTCCAACTGAGACCGAAAGCAAATCAACTTGTACTTCGTCCTCTCCTTTATGTTGATAACAAACCCAAAAGAGCTCCAAATCAGAAATGATAAATGGTAGAAAGTAGATCAGTTGATTTGAAAAGTTGTAATGTATCTCTTCTAACAATGCTTCACAAATCTAACAGCATAGAATAAATACATCGACAAAAGAAAAGAATACACAACTAATTTACTTTCAAGAGCATTTGGATATAAAAAATAATGATAACATTTTTCATAATCTTGAAAAAAAAAGTAGCTGAAAATAATATCAGACTTTTAACCAGCCAAAATTATAAACTACCTTTATATCTTCGGTTGTTTAGTATTAATTACTTTAGATGTTAATAACTAAAATTTTGTCGAAAGAGTCCATTTTACAAGTTTAAGGTAACTCCTGAAAGCTCATGACATTTCACAAAACTATGGAGAATCTCGGGAAATGGAACCGTGAGGCGCATTTTCGCAGTAGGCGATTTTCCTATTCTAAGCATTCATATGACTAAACAAGGTGTCTCGTGTATTGCATTGTATAGCAATGATCAAAGTTATAAACATTCAGGAAGAACTCGTAGTGGCAATCCAATCGTATCGTGAACGAGGACTTTCGATAGAAAGCGATCTAGGCGGCAATGACTTCATTATGAAGGACAAATAAAAACTTAGGAAACGATTGCGTCATACTTCAACAACTTCCTGAAGAAACAAAAAAATAATCACCATACAAGATATGCATTTTGTTAGGGATACAGCGTTTATTTGTCACGCATGGCCATCTACTGTCATTACCGTGCTGGGGCAGACGCAAGATGCTGATAACGAGATAAGGCAACCTAAATATTAAAACATATTACGACACTATGAATTCTAGGATACGACTACGCATGTCGTTGGTGAAGGCACCATAACTGAAATTTTTACTTATCTTGCGCAACATTATGCAATTTGCAAAATGATCGCGTTATATTATGTCGCTGCGAAAATGTTTCAGGGGCATTTACGTCACTTGAAGGTGAATCAACATTTAAATAATGAAGGTCAAACATTTAGCATCTAATTTTAACGTTTACTACAACGCTAAAATGTGAAGTTTATGAGTCCCTACGTTTCTTCGAAAGCTTGAAACGTCACGTTACCAGTTTTGCAAATTATTTAATTCTATGGGTTTTCAGAGATTCTTTTTTCCTCTAATTTGCGTAGAGAAAACAATAAGGTGGTCCAACCCGCGTACTCTAACTTGATTTTATCCTCGTAATTTATGTAAGAGATCTTTTTTCAAATATTGGAATGCAGCCAAACTTTGCTTTAGGTAAAAACGAACGAATTAGAATAGTGTTTTTACAGAAGGCAAATACGACATTAATCAAGATATGCTGTTAACACATCTAGCACAGACAACAAATGATGCCATAAATACAGAAGGAACCTGTAGGAATGAGAAATGGGGGATGTTAACTTGGCGGTTGTATAGAATGAGAACGATATTTTGACGTACGTTCAATTAAATACCATCAGTCCTTATAGCATGTGAGAAAGTATATTTTAAATAAAATTGTGTAGATGAAGGTGCAATTGTGGAGCTTAATATAGTATACAAAGAAATGTATTAGCGACAAACGTTGAAACGTCTTATTCTTGATTAAGAAAGCTGGTATAGTTTACACTGCGAAAAATATCAAAATCTGATGCTGAGAGAGATAAAAATGGAAATTTAAGCAATCGGACGATTGCTCTTAAATCCCAAACAGACTTTTATTAACAAAGTAATGTTTTAAAATGCATATCAACGCAAAATAAAAGACAAATAGCGAACTCTTAGCTATACATAAAAAATATAAGGCGACTTCAAAGAGATCAAACAAGGTCAAATATTTTTCAACTTTGTGACAGCTGATGTTTTATTACCCGAGCCTACGTCAACGATATCATATCAACGATATCATAAGTAATTGATGGAAAAAAAAGCAAATCCTTATTTCACTGTAACTCTGGAATGCTAAGAATTCTTGTAAGCAGATAATATATAATCACTACCACAATATCAAAATACGAGCCCTCAAACATTAAGCAACATCACAAATGAGGCAAATGTACACAAACATGAGTAACTATTCAACGCAAATTAACGGTTAAAAGTCGAAAAGATTTTCTCACAACAAAGAACAAAAAAAAAGTCTAATTTCCTGATACAAAGTTCCAATAATAAATCAAATATTATACGCAACACACAAATTAAAAGGAATTTAGCATATGGCTTTAGTTAAATAATAAATTATAATATCACTGACGAGACTTTTAGTTAAATCTAATTGATGATGCAATTAAAAATAATAATATTAAACTTGAAAGGAAAGGTACTTTACCAGCAAAACGGATCTTGATGAGGTCCAACGGATGCAGGATAAGCGTCGACGCAACACCACCTGATATACCAGCTACCAAATGCTCATATTTTACGTGACTGAATACAGTTTTGGGTCCTCTAGGTTTAGAGGTACCCGAAGCCTTCATAGTCGTCATGTTTCCTTCAGATGTAGGATCGGCGTTCTGTTTTAAGACTAACTGACCATTTTCCCCTGGTTGACTAGATGTGATTTTAGGCTCCAGCAGTCACAAAAGTTATCAATAGGTAAATCACAGAAAAACAGGGAAAATTATTGTTGTTACTTAGGAAACTTCAACTTAAAGTGATGAAATCATCATCACCTTCCTTCACGACTACCTGGAAGCTTATATGCTTATGTTTTGTTCTGCGTTTAATATCGAATCGACATCTGCTGGATGAAAGGAAAACTGAAAGGAGTTTTTTGATTGGCTGGAAGAAACCCAGTCAAACTCGAGTATTATTGACCGGTAACCGATATACGCTGCATATGTTGCATTTTTGCAATTTTTACTATTGGAGCGGTTTTTAAATTAACTTTTATCTCCTAAAATCTCATAAGTATTAAGATATAGTATTTCGGAATTTAAGTTGCCTCAATTGTTAGAATTCGTCATCCGGAAATGTCCAGAAATAGTGTAGTTGATAGTCGTAGAATGGTGCATTCTGGGTAGTTTTTCCCAGAAATTGGAAGGTGAGTGTACTTAAAGTAGATAAATTTTTGAATATTTTGCGGAGATTTTTTTCAGTTTTGTCACCATTATTTAATACTATTGACATAGTATGTTACCCTAAATTTGACTTTAACATCATTATTTCGATCGTACTTTGAATAAGCGAATGTTTCTCTATGCGGAATTGTAAACATTTTTCATTAATTTCTATTCATCAAGTTTTCATGAACTGATTTAAATGTTATTATAACAGATTCGCCCAGCCCTTACCACAAATCAAACACGGTCAGTAGAGTAGACTTTAGTCATGGGAGACAGTGAGGATGAATATGACCGCAAAAGGCGTGACAAATTTCGTGGAGAAAGAACGGAGTCCTATAGTAGAGATGGCCGGAGGGGTGACGATAGACGCCGAGATGAATGGATGGAGAGGTTTGTTAATGTAGTTTTAGAATTGTACTGTTTTATTCTTTAAATATATGAAGCGACTTTTGATGATGGTGCGCGCGTAATTATTTTTTAGTTGATCTTATCAAATTCGGAAGTGATTTAAAAACAATTCAAAATGTAGGTTTTGTTCTGACAATTTTCTTATTTGAGTAATCACCTATTTTATTTATAATGAAACTTAAATGGAGCAGTGGAAGCGTTTTAATGTTACCTAACTATACTTGGTTCGTTTATGCCGCCAAAGTATTGCAACAATTAATTTTATTGGTACAGTATTCAGGAGATGAGCATAATGCATAACTCCATACTGACTGTTTTATCATTAGGCGCTCGAGTTAAAGGTACATTTTTGTTATTTTTTAGATCTGGTGCAATTTTTAAATAATTAGGCTTACAGTAATTAAAAATTATTTCTAAATCTGATTTAATTTTGTGCAAGAAAACGATTACATTTGATACTGAATTGGTATTACTCAATTTCAAGAATATTTTTACTGATAATATGCTTGGAGGCTATGTTTGAATAATTAAAGCTACCAAAAATTACTCTATAATGTATGAAGAAAACTCGCAGATGTTTTTATTTCTAAATTCATTTCAAGGTAATTAAATATTATGTTGAAATTATAGGTCATGTATATGCCTTTTATTTTTGGTCTGTACTTAAAGATTGTTGTAGATGTTTATGCTGAGTGTAGCTATGCATGGATACACGAAATAAATTAGAATAATAAATTTTTAAAGATTCCTTCATTATAATACTATAATTTTTAATGTTTTAACTCTTCTAAAGAAGAGACTTTTTAATGTCTAATAAGTCCATGCAATTCATTAGCCTTTAATCCATAATTAATGCTGTATGTTTTGCGTTACATTTTCCTGTATATATATATATATATTCGTAACTTATGTTTTCTTTCTCCTGTACCGCATTTTATTCCACAGAGAGTCTTGGGGTAGAAGCCGAGGCCGACAGGGTGGCGGAGATTATGGTGGAGGTGGAGGAGGTGGTGGAGGGAGCAGCCGTGGTGGTGGAGATTATATGGGAGGAGGACGTATGGGTGGAGGGAGGGGTGGAGAAGGGGGAGGGAGCAGATATAGCCCACCAAATCCGCATCCTTCCTCTCATCCGCGTTCAAATCCTCATGACCACATCTCTCCTCCACTGAAGAGAGCCAGAGTCTCAGAGTGGTGAGTTTATGCATCTACACGATTGCTTGGTGTCGAAGGTTTGTTGGATTGAATCAAAGCATGGTATCTGCAGGCTGATTCCTGAAGGATTGGTTCTTGCTAACGTATGGGAAATGTTTTGGTTAAATTGGCATGTCATCTGTAGAAAAACTTTTAATTTTGTCATAACCAAAGAAAATTACAAATTTAACTTTGTTATTAGTAGAAAAAGCTTGGTGCATCGTTTAACTATTGCATCATATCCTTCTGAACTAGGTTCATTATATAAAACATTGAAATTAGGACTATTCTTCAGTTATTTGGATATAAATTGTTGAGCTCTAAAAACGTTGTTAGTACCATATTTATTTGCACATAAACCAGTTTTTTTAATTTTACCTTTACAAAATGAAGATGCTGCTTACATGGGAAGACAACAATAGGAGATAATCCCTAAATTTTACTGCTAAATGGCTCCCACGATTCAATATGTAGTCTGTGATGTGCAAAAACATTTCATAATTATTGCAGGAAATAAAAAGGGAAATACATATACGGTATTTAATTGATTGTAACCCGACGCCCACTTTTCGCAAGACCACACAAGGAAAAATTTTGATTTTAATGTGTTTAGACAGCTGGGGTCATTTATTTTAAAATACCAACAAGTATGAACGTCTCAGATTTTCAGTTCGTAATTAAATAAAGAGGATTAACTAAAATTACGGTGACAAAATACATTTTATTCACTTATTCATAACTTCTACTAAAAGAGTACTTTGACCTTGTTATCCCCTTGTATCTTATTCTCGTAAAAAAATAGCTGTTTCTTGTCAATCAAATATGGACACCATATTACATAACATGCATTAATACTACACAAGTATCACCTGGGCATTCCTTTTCACTGTTATTCTTAAATTATTCTCCCAAGTTGGCTGCTATGTTGCTAAGGCACGAGGAAGTAACAGTTCACTCAGGAAATCCCAGTACGTGCATACTAGACACACTGAAACAAGATAGGTACAGGAGGGAGGGGAGGGGGGTAGGAAAGGCAAATGTTTTGATTCACGAGTAAAATGAAAGTGTGTACATATGTTGCTTCTTACACATACGAGCACTATTGCTGCATTTTTTTATGACTTTGACGTGCCACGTGTTATTTACATAATTTATTTCTTCGTAGGTGTTCAGTCATTTTGATTCTTTTTACTTTCTCCATACATAGTATGGGGAAAGTATTGTGATCACGAAAAAAATGGACTTCGAGATTTCAATGGAAATACACGTTTTGAGGACTGTAGAACATGTTTAGACTATTTTCGGAAGTATATGTGTGTGGGTGGATGTATGTATGTATGTGATTGTGGATGCCCTAATTCAAAAAGTACTTGTCATATTAATACCAAATTTTATATATAACACTTTAGCATGAGCACAAAGAACTGATTAGTTTTTGGACAATACCGGTTAACCGGAAGTCGAGGTTTATTCGAAACTCGATTTGGTTTTTTGGATATTTCTCCGATAATACGTCATTATTGTATACATTGACCATTACAAAAAAATGTAGAAAATATAATTTCCTACGTCTTTTATTTCAAACAATTTTCCATAGCAGTTATTGTTTAGGAATTATTTATAAATAATCGGTTTTCGGTTTTCATCGAATATGTTCATTAAAACGCTGTTATTTACAATCTTTATAAGGAACAAAGTTATAGAAAATAACGTTCCTTCCAACTTTTGTTTGAAACAATTTTTCGTAGAACCATCCATTTCGGAGATATTCAACTTATTCGTTAATTTTTAGTATACAGCGCCACCAACTAGCGGTGAATTCTGTAAACTTATTCAAATATAATTTGCGGCAATAAGGACGACTGTATACTTTTACGATACGAAATAATAATTTTGCCTTATAATAATGCTATTCATAATAATTTAAATATCTATACCCCAAATATGGAGAAAGTCATTTGTTGGCCACATCAGATTTTTTGCATACATTTAAAGTAGATAGTTTACTTCCACTTTAATACACTTATATCTCGCGTTATAATATAACTACAGACATAAATTCATTGACTACTTTTTTTACACCAATTCTAAGCTAAGTGGCGATTTCTGAGATGGTAAAAAAGGGTCGGCTTACAATTGATTAAATATGGTAATTGTTTTTTATGAAAGAGCTGTAAAAATTTAAGTTTTTGACATCAATTGTAGTGGGAATCGCATGGAGCCGACAATAAAGATGCAGTAGTTCCCTAGATATCAAGGTATCATCACACTTTGTCTCACATTCAGACAATTCTATCAAGAGAGACATTTCGGTGGTGCTACTTTCAGTTTGGAAATAGTTTTGATTGTGTAGTTTATTTTTTTTAAAAGTGTGTTGGGAGGATGATTATTATATTCATATTAAAACTACATGTATTAGCAGTCAGTGTACCATATGTAAAGTTATAAAATAAAGACCTCAGATGTATTATATAAAATAAAGTCCTATGTTAACCCTCTAGCTATGTTCCACTTTCAGGGTGTTTGGGTTAAAATGTTCAGCATCTTATAATTTCCTCATGTCAGTCTTACTTTGCCGTATTCTAGACATTGTTGTAAACAATAATATAAACATTTATGTTCAGTAAGTTGTATTGATTGAGTAGGCCTAATTTCAATGTATTTTTTCTTTTATTTGTATTTTATGGCTCACTATATCTATTTTTAAGATTACATTTTAAAGACATGGGTTGCAGCTTATATTTCCGGTCTTTTTCCCAGTTTGTCCTGAAAATCAAAGTTGCAAGTAAATAAGGTACTAAAAATTATGAAATTCTCATTCTATTATTTTTCTTTCTTTAAAATTGACACGTGCATGAGGATAATTTTCCTTGATTTATCAGTTTTATAATAGTACTAACATTTAAAATTTATTGAGAAGTCTGCTAGACAAAATTGAGGAAGGAACAGTAAAATTCATGGTAGCTACATTTCTGAAATCACCACGAATGCCAAAATTTAATGTAAAGCCTTAAAAAGGAAGATTAGGTGGACCATTTCTACAGAGATTCAGGCAGTGGTCCATGGCTTATGAGAATAATCATATAACAAGTGTAGTTCACATGTTAGTTTTAAAAGATGAAAAAATTCCAATGTGAAGATACTAATTAGAAAGAATAAATCAAATATGAAATATGAAGAAACTGCTTCTTTGCACTGATGTACAACTGATTCTAGCAATGTGATAATCTGACATGTGACCAGTATGTCAACAGATTTGTAAAGAGAAGCAAAGTAGAGATCTTAAGCCAGAAGTATGCGCAGAAGAGAAAAACCTCTGTGTCTAAGAGTTAAATGGTGGAGGTTAACGTATATGCGTGAGTGCATAGTGCTGATGACAAATGGAAAGATTGAGAAGGAGAAAAATTCTGAACTTGACCGGGGATCAGTTAGCTCTTTCTTCACCATAAATACCCCAATTCGAGATTGGAGATTTAGTCTGGCTTGATAGCTTAGTGGTTAGAGCACCTGCCTGGCATGTGGGAGACCCGGGTTCGATCCCTGGTCAAGTTCAGAATTTTTCTCCTTCTCAATCTTTCCATTTTTCCTCTGTCTCTACCCAAATAAATATCATCGCAGGCAATAGATGAATGAGCAATCCAAATTTTTTTACCTTAATGGAGGAATGGAAGGGCCTTTAGCCAAATAAGAAATATATGTTAAATTCAATTAAACATATGACTATTTCACTTAAAAAAACATAATATGGGGTATGAATATAATTTGTTAAATTGTTCCTTACATGTGGACATTTGTAGTGTTTGTTCCTCACTAGTCCATTGTATTTTTACATGTAATTTTTATTTTGGGATTTAATTTTGTTGCTCATCCAGAAGTGTGACAGTATGCCAGTAATCCTAAGATGCAGTAGAGAAACTGCATCTTAATTCAACACCTATTGTTGATTTTTTTGTCAGAAAATTTTTTGTCAAACTGTAGTGTATGAATAGTACAATAATCAGAAAATGTAGAGTGGGGCTTTTTCTCAGCAAGCGTAAAAGTTACTACCTTTTAGATTCTGTTACTCCGAGAGCATTTTCCTCTTGATGGTTTAGTCAAGTTAGATTGCTCTTCAATACTGAGAAAGCTCATGTAATGATTTCATTAAAAAAATTGCTTTGCATAAATTTTTGTTCTGAAATTTTGAATATTGTTTGCATCCTATAAAATCAGGACTGAAAACAGAAATCGCTCAGCAGCCTTTTCCGATTCTTTCATTCTTTTTTTACTAGTAAACCAAATTTATCTCACTTTGCTTTCTACCAAAATGATCTTGTTATTCTCCTTGAACAATTTTCTTCTGTTCCACATTCCCATTTCATATTATATGTTGCAGTTATGTCACCTACAGTAGAATACTTATATCATCATTCATATCACTTATGTATTCTGGAACTGAACAACTGCTAACGTGGTAGATGAAGAACACTTATATTGGAAAATACTTTTTTTTAACTACATATGATAAGCATTTAAGCCTAGGAAGTTTTCCTGAACTTTAAATATTATGGTCATCTGGCATCGTTTGCATTAATTTGCTTGATAAAAAAAATAAAGTAATTTTGAGAGTCACAAAAATGATGTCATCATAAACTCGGGGAGCAGTCACTTTTCTCATTTGCAACATTTAAAACATTTCCTGTGAAGCCATAGCTTTGAGTCATTAATTCTTTAGTTAGGGAAAAGACAAAAGGTTTTCAGTATTTCTACAACATTTTGTGATGGTGGTAACATTTCATTATTTGTCATTGCTTAACACTTAAAAAAACTTTTTGGCCAAATTAATTACCAATTAAGTAATTCAACTGGGGATGTTGATGTTGTGTTTTACTTTCTATTTCATTAATGTTACGTCAAGGTAACTTTAATAATGAATGTTATGTTGTGATCCAGTTATTCTTTTTGCTCATTTCTTGAATGCACAGTTTTGTTTTCGTTTTGGTGTATGTTCAATTGTTTTTATCAGAATGAATAAGTAAGAAAAATAAATGATTCATTTAGATAGTAATGTCTTTCATTCATGTACTTGTGCAGGATCCATCTGTTAGTTTATCACAGAATCGTGTAACTAATACTCCGCAGTACTTAATCGGTTGAACTGGTAAAAATGGCAATCGTGAAATTTTGACTTGATAGAATTTGACGAACTCATTGATTTACTTGAGAAAATGAACTATTAAGAATTTTGTTGTATTTTGCTTCAATTGTATATTAACTCCTAGGAACTAATGTCACAATGCTTATGGTGGTGAGCTTTATTTTGAATGCAGGTTTTGTTGGTCATTTAAGTGGTTTGCATGCCATGTACCCAGTGTGGTATGATTGTTGTGTGAATTATATATCCTTGAATCACTGTGTTGTATAGGCCTCTTTAGTTTCCTCCTCTTGGAAAACCTCTCTTAAACCCTTCAATTTCGTAAACCCGTACCCCTCTCCTATCTTCTCCTTTGGCCTTCTTGTCTGACCTCCACAAAAAAGGAAACATCCCGGGATCTCCCGTGATGGCTCTTGCAGGGAGGACCGAAGGTATGGGGGTGGACATGATACTGGTTACAGCAGCTATGGCTCAGCATGGTCCCATGAAGGCAGCTATGGATCCCACATGGGTTATGGTGGTGGGGGTGGCTATGGAGGTCAGAGGTGAGTAATGCGATTTGCTCTTGTGCATATAGTGCTTTGGTTGTTTTGTCCTTTTCATCATGTATATGATAATTCTGTATATATATATTTTTTCATTAGATGGCAATTTTCAAGGTGTACTTGTCAAATGTATATAAAAGATTCTTGTTTTGCATGAATGGTGGATAATGTACTAATTTTTGATGTGCCATCAAACTTTTTAGTGTGTCAGTCATTAGTTTTTTTATGTTTGTTCATAGTTATTAGGATATTCGTTAAGTATCTCATTAGCATAATTCATGCCAAGTGCAACAAAGTGTTACCACTGCCTTATTATTTTGCTCCAAAATTGTGTTGCTATCAACCAAAACAGGAAATGCAATTGTTAAATTCAACTAACTGCTATTAATTCAAAACTTTTTCAGGAGATATTTTGTGCTTGGGTTTCATAACAGTATGCAGGTGTTATTGCGTAAAATGTCCAAAATTGAGATATGTTAATGGTTTGTGAAGTGAAGTTTAATGTGTTAGCTAATAAAATGATTTATTTTCAATTAAATTCAAAGGGAATTTAAATAAGGAAAATGGGTAGGAGAAAAATATTTTAATAGGAGGCAAGAGCAGGGATGTGAACCGAATCCGAATTCAAACATTTGATTTCAGTTCGGAGTTAATCTAAATGTACAGTCTGTATTTTAATTTAACTCCGGAGTGAATTTATATCTTAATTTTGTAATATAGATTCGATCCTGAATCTAAACACTTGCGGAGTTTATTTATTGACTCCGGAGTAAAATGCATCTGAATATTAATTTAACTCCTTTTGTCAGTGGAGTGGAAAGGAGTTCGGAGTTAAAGTCTTTGAAGCTTCACAGAAATAGATTCACATTCTACTCTGGCTATTTCGATTCGAAAAGGGAGGTCGGGACTGTTTGCTTCAGTGTGAGGTGGGAGACCTGTATGTATTATGTTATCAATAGGCCGGGAAGTGCATAGGACGCGGGAGGGCCGGGAAGGGCACTTTGGAAAGTGTGATTCATAGTTCGGGCGGGTTGTTGTTGGCGATAGTAAAATCGTTATGCCATTGCGTTTTGTCCACCAACGTTGTGGAGGTCAGAGGTTCCTTAAACTCAAAAATGGTTGTAAGTGCACGCCAAAGTGTACGTACACATATCTATATAATAAATTGCTTAGTGTCCGTCACGCTAAGATTCATAGAGCTAAAACTCGAGAAGTAATAAAGATAGAAACTCGAAATTTGGCAGGCATGCTTAATTAGCACTTTTTCAGGTGAAGACGAGTTTAAATCGCGAAAAAATTCCTTGGTTCGACTCCAAGGGAGGCATTTCCATTTCCCATTACTTAACATGTAAAACGCGATTTTTCGACGTGCAGCCTCTTATTCATTTGGAAATTAAAATTAGAAGGAATTAATCTACGACCTTTGGAGTTGAACCATTTTGAAGAAAAATTTATATAGTTTCTTATTCTGTTCATATTTTTTCGACCACAGTTCGAAGTATTACTTGTTAAACGTTTAATTTACATATTTTATGCAAATCTTGCCATTTTAACGGAATGTTGCCATAGCGACTCATTATATTGTTAAACCTCAAAATCCGATTATTATATCAATCCTTACGGGAATATAAATGCACTTTGAATGCTTTAAACGAGAGAGGGGTAGGAAGATGAAAG
Organism: Uropetala carovei; assembly: GCA_036926305.1. Classification (NCBI taxonomy): domain Eukaryota; kingdom Metazoa; phylum Arthropoda; class Insecta; order Odonata; family Petaluridae; genus Uropetala; species Uropetala carovei. The sequence continues at coordinate 1,580,037 of JAXCHB010000172.1, read as the reverse complement.
AGAGGGGAGAGTGAGACGGAGAGAGATGGAGGAAGGCAACAATATAAACAATTAAAGATAGCCTGTATTATTGATAGGCGTTTCTACTATTTATATTACTACGTTATAGTAATATTTTTGTCTGCCGTTGTATTCTAAATAGCAAACCGCTTTTAAAACAACGTAAGTAACTCAAATAATTAGACTTAGATTGAGTATATTCTGTGGTTTCACTATTTCCGGGTATTTCTTGGCATTGTTTAAGTGCTGATGCATTAACAACAGAACAACAGGAAACTGTTATTCCAGTCGAATACTTGAATTCAATTGAAACAGGAAGCATCCCTGCACATCGATTAACACTAAAGCGTGGAATGATAGTTATTTTGTTAAGAAATCTTTCTCCTGAACATGGGCTATGTAACGGCTCTAAACTTATTGTTAAAGATATGGTTGGCACAAGACTTCTTAAAGTAAAAGTATGCCAAACGGGTGAAATTTATTTTATTCCCCGTATAACACTACGACCAACCGATATTGATTTATATCATTAATATTCATAATGCCATATATGATACTAATAAATAAATGTTTTTGTTATATATGGAAAATTTGAATATTAAAAAATATGGTTATAATATTTTATACATTCCGTGTTTTTTTATAAAACAAGGACACACTTTAGATTGCTGGCGAAGCTGCAATGGGCTACTAGTTGTACATAAAATTTAAAATGGTATTCTTACTAAAAACAAAATAGTATTTAATATTAATCAGATAACCTCTTCATGTAACTGTCGGCCATCTGTTAGAGTGAACCCCAATTGAAATAATATAAAACAAAAAACAGAATACATACTTTTTCTTACATTTCATAGGAACCGAAAAATGATAAGTATGCCTTAAAAAAAACAGTAAACATTCTTTCTCTTTAAATTGCAAACGAAATTAGATATGATACACCTACAAAATCAGACGCCATTAGCTCTTTAAATTTAAGAGGAAATTAAATATAACAACCTCCCCCCTCATACAGAAAACCTCCCTTCTTTACATTTCATACATATCGTACATACATGATAATACCTGAAATATTAATAAATGATACCGAAAATTTATTTCTCCTTGAAAATGCGGTTACATCTTAACAAAAGAATGTCATTTACAACGCTCGATTTCATATTATATCTCAGAATTGATGAAATAATCCTTAAATGTGAAAACAAGCGTTCTACACTGACTTGTGTTACGGGCAAGGACAATACAATGTTGGATAACTGATAAACGGTGATTTTCCTGAATTTCCTGATTTTCCGGAATTTCCTGATTTTCATGAATTTCCTGATTTCGTCGTCATCATCTTGGAGCGCCGCCGCCGTCACCTCCCTGGTCTCTGCGCTCAATAACTTTACAGCCTTAACAATGTTGGCGGCATTGTCTGTTGTAACACTGTAGACGGTGGAAGGCCCGGTGGGTGTGATGCCGTAATCTCCTAGGACTTCCTCGATCTCCGCTTTAAGACTGGCAGCAGTGCGGCGCTCTGTGATTTTTCTCACACACAGATTCCTCAGGACGATCTTGCCATCTGCTACATATTGTATGTTGATGCCAATAACTTGGCGGTCTAGGCGGGTGGCTGTGTCAGCTTTCACACATACCATTCGACCCTTGATTTCAGACCTAATCTGAGTGCGCATTTCAGACGCTTCTCGCACGACTTCGTCCTTCACCTAGAAAAGTCACCAGAATATGTGAGCATCTATTTAAAAATAACCAAACTAAATAAATAATACTACCATATGGCTTTTGTTGTGTTTCTGTTAATGTATGTAGATTCATTAGATTAACGCAGGAAGGAAAACTAGAAACTGACATTTAAGCGATTCACAGTGAATTGTTTTCCCTGTGGTTCGTCACGGTTTAGGCCTTCTAGAATAGGATCTAGGATGCGTCTGAATCCTGAGTCATGCATAATGCTAAAGGGGCGTCCGTTCACAGTCACCATTTCGGTGCAGGCTTCCAAAACCTGTTTCTTTGTAATTTTAACAGCGACGACGGTCTTGTGTTTGCTGCTCCCTTCCTGGTTGGATGATGCCATGGAACTCTGGGATGACTCAGAGGAAGTTCTCTCCAGCTCCAAGCGCCTCCTCTCTATGCCTATAATTGTCGTCTCATCAGGATGATGACGCAATATATGGCGTTCCAAGTTAGAACTTTGTCGTCCCAATATATTAAAACAAGGTTACTTAAATGATAATAATTTGTAAGCGCAAAAAAACGATAATTTTTTTAAATTGAACAAGTCAGGTCTGTACTCAAACGCACAATAAACGGTCCGTAGGCACTATTACATCATCATAATCCCATTAGCAAATATTTTACGAAATCTAAGTCCCTAGCTAGGAGGTGTGACAGACGCCCCAGCAAGATTATAAGGGTCAAATTTACAGCTTTTTCTACGGACCCTCAAAAAACTATAAAATTTATGGCGTCTTACTTGATCTCAAACTTGACAAGGAAGAAATTACGACAAGGAAAACTTTTTGTAACGAATTGCCTAGGATTGTACATACCTTCATATGGACACCGCATGGTTTCTTTACTCCAACCACTTCTGTTTCTATCAGACACTTAGATATGTTTGTCGTCGCATTGAAATTAAAATATCGGCGAATAAAGTTGAAGGCAGGTCTGCCGGTTGTCTTCTCTTCGCCAGACATGCCTCTCGTTTGTGTTGACCAACGGTGGGCATTTGGTGATTATATAGTGACTGAAAGTGAGTCGCAACATTCCAACGACCGCGCAAAGTGACGTGTTTATAACAAGCCACTACTCACCCTCTCCCTTTGTGAAGCTTGCGTAGAAGTAAAAATGCTGTTAAACTACACACGCCGGCATTCGACGCTTTGTATACTTAGGCCCGTATTCTCTACAACTACAACGTAGGAGGTGGACGGGACCTTCAAGAAGGGCGATGTGCCCTCCCCCCTCCAAACCATATTCATAACAATGCTCCATTTTTCTTCATGGAGTGGGAGGGAGTGCATAAACAGCTAATGTTGCCAAATTTATTTCTCTCGTCAACAATGACTTTTCAAGGCCGGGAGCCGTATGATGTTGTAAAAATTTAAGGGCGAAAGTGATAATGCGAACGTTAGGAGGCGAAATCACGGCAACGACAATGTTTTGATTGAGTTGGTGCTGAAGAATAAGAACCCATTGGAGTGTAAAAATACCGTTGTGTATGAAGCCTTCTTGGTTCCTTTTCACTTTGTGTGGTTCTCGAATCATACTCTCGTAGAAGAATAGATTCAGTAGTTTCAAACTTCCTTAGACCTTAAGGAGAAAATTTATCTTCTTTTAACTCCTTGAAAGCAGAGGAGTGAATTAATACTATTCTGAAGAAATTCACTCCAATAAATTCCGAACTATATAACTTCGAATGATTTAACTCCACTTTAACTCCGCAACGTTTCGATCCTTTATAAATTCACTCCGAAATAAATTCACTTCGACTAATAGCTCCGCGGAGTGAAATCAATTTGGAGTGACTCCTTGCAATGACTTCGGTTTCGGTTTACATCCCTGCATTAATTACTAGAAACATGGCTTACGTAGCGTCGTTTATGACACTAAGCTCTGAAACTGAACTAATTGTAATAATAACTGTTAGAGCCATTTTTTATAATTCGACAGCAAAAAACATGCACCTTTTATTGTTGTGTAATATCATTCATCTCATCAGAAGGCCATTCTGGAGAATATAATATAAAAATAAGAGATATCATTCCATTTTGTTTTTCCTTTTAAGCCAGTGGTTCTCAATCTTTTTTTTACCTGCGTCACCCTATGTCCAGTTCATTCATTTATGTGTCACCCCGTTCACAAATCCATTAGCTTCACGCCACCTTTAAAGATAAATTGGACTCTCCTTACCACATAAAGAAGGAAAATCAGGAAATTCCGGAAAATCAGGAAATTCCGGAAAATCAGGAAATTCAGGAAAATCAGGAAATTCAGGAAAATCAGGAAATTCAGGTAAATCAGGAAAATCAAGAAATTCAGGAAAATCAGGATATTCAGGAAATTCAGGAAAATCAGGAAAATCAGAAAAATCAGGAAATTCAGGAAAATCAGGAAATTCAGGAAAATCCGGTAAATCAGGAAATTCGGGAAAATCAAGAAATTCAGGAAAATCAGGAAATTCAGGAAAATCAGGAAATACAGGAAAATCAGGAAATTCCGGAAAATCAGGAAATTCAGGAAAATCAGGAAATTCAGGAAAATCAGGAAATTCAGGAAAATCAGGAAAATCAGGAAATTCCGGAAAATCAGGAAAATCAGGAAATTCAGGAAAATCAGGAAATTCAGGAAAATCAGGAAATTCAGGAAAATCAGGAAATTCATGAAAATCAGGAAATTCCGGAAAATCAGGAAGATCAGGAAATTCAGGAAAATCAGGAAATTCAGGAAAATAATTTTCCTGAATTTCCTGATTTTCCTGATTTTCCTGGATTTTCCTGAATTTCCGGAATTTCCTGATTTTCCTGAATTTCCTGAATTTCCTGTATTTCCTGAATTTCCTGATTTTCCTGAATTTCCTGATTTACCGTATTTTTCTGATTTTCCTGAATTTACTGATTTTCCTGAATTTCCTGATTTTCCGGAATTTCCTGATTTTCCTGATTTACCTGATTTTCCTGAATTTCCTGATTTACCTGAATTTCCTGATTTTCCTGAATTTCCTGATTTTCACGAATTTCCTGATTTTTCTGAATTTCCTGATTTCCCTGAATTTCCTGATTTTCCTGATTTACATGAATTTCCTGATTTTCCAGAATTTCCTGATTTTCTTTATTATCTACATCTTTTACACAATAGGAAAGGTGGGAAAGGACTACTTCCTTATCTGTAATTGGACGGCGGGTAGTGATTAAACTACGCGTATTTTCCCAAGTAGATTTGAATCAAATTTGGTACGATTGTGGAGAGCTCCCCGAAATAATTCATTCGTAGTGTTTGTTTCTCTCTGCCCGTTGTATTCAACACGGCGGCCGAGTGAATTCTTAAATGCAATGTATGATCTAGAATTCCGATCGGATTTGAAACAAATTTTCCCGGGCAACGCCAGGAATTTCTGCTAGTCTAACATATAAAGGAGAATGTTTGTAAGTTTGTTCGCTTTGAATGCTTTTAATACGAGATAGGGAGGGAGAGTGATGGATGGTAACGGAGGGGAGAGAGGGAATTAGAGGGAAGGGCGGAGAGAGGGATGCAGAGGGTGGGAGAGAGGGGAGGGAGGGGAAGAAGGGAAGGAGAGGGTGGAAGGGAGGGGGAGGGTGTTTAGACGTTATTTTCGTAAGATTTTCTTCATCATCTAAATAGGAAAATGCGGAGCGGTTTTCTTCATTTTTGCTTTATTCGACGGGTATACTGTGTACTATCTTATTCTTGCGATGCTTACGTTACACGGTCGAAGTTTTAGATTCACTCAATCCGTTGACATTCAACGGGCACTCCTGCTAGTTGTTAATATAAATCTCAATACGTTTCATTTAAAACGAAAGTTTTAAACTCCCAGGTTAACTTGTCAAACAATCAGTACAATTTCCGTGGCGAAAATCAAGAGGAAGGGGACTTTTTCAGTTCCTCTCAGAAAATGTGGGCGTAGTGGTATATCTGCATGCTATTTTTGCTCTGTTACTCTGACCGGTAATGAGTTCTGGACCTGCATTCCATTCCGTTACAGCCGAAATTACCCCGATTAGCAGGTGTTTTCGTAGTTTGAGCATTTTTCCACGAGATATAGTTTTAATAAACTAGAACGCCGTAAGGGATTTGGATAGAGGACAAAAGGAAGAATGTCGGAGGGTAAAGATAACGGCAACAATTTAGAAGTTTATGAAAGTATTTACGTGAGATTTCGTCATCTGCCGCAGTGGAATATGGGGAAAACGAGAGCAACATTGAAGTCCATTCCGATACGCCTCGTTAGGTTAACATCTGACACAAGCGAAAGCATTTAACACAGGTAATACCGACCGGAAAAATCGATAAATGTCTTTCACTTTCACATATTCAACTCGTGCCACAACTCGGAGAAGTTCAGATATTCCCAAATTTTATAAATTATAACTTAATTCTGTTCAATAGCTATTCACCGTTTGTCACGATTTCTCCTAAGATATGCACATATGCCATGCGTTCGATGCATGTGTCAAGAATTATCTTTCATCGGAAGTGTTGCTAATTAATACCGAAATGATAGAAGAAACCATTTTACATTTGTATGATTTATAACGATTCGAGTGCACTTTGCAAGTATGGGTTCATATCATCGTATACGCAAAGCAGCACTTCGTTATTAAAGGATTGGAAATTCTCCGGAAACTAGGTGGGGTTACAATGCAGTACATTGTAATGAAATTCGCAATTTCGCAACGTTAGCATCGTAAAAATATCGGCGTATTTTAATTTTCCGAACATTCAGTGACAATAATTTAGGTCTTGCTTATCAGATGTCGCAGCAGCACGTACCCTTCATTTGTTTTCTTTCTTATATATGCTACTTGTAGTACTTTTAACTATTTTAGTTAGCTACGACTTCTCTGACAGAGATGTCTTTGCACATATTAGCTTGCAAAGTGATTTTCGTTTAGAGTCATTGTAAGGGGAGTTGACTTTGAAGAATGTATTACATAGACACACACATAAGCTCATTGGGTGGCAATGCCGAATGCTCAGCTTTTTGAGTAGGGAGGCTGACCACATTTCATTATGAAGTGAGAAAAAAAAATCCCCACGAGAAACAATGTAATTGCCCTTCACACTCATTTAGTTTTCTGTCTCCTGTGGTCTAAGTTGCAAGCTAAATATGTCAGTGGAATTATTTTTTGTTTTTTGTCCTCTTATATTCGTAATGAGTCAAAAGCGTGAAAATACATGTTCTAAGGATGTTTCTGAAGAGAAAAAGTTTCTCATTCAGTGAAACTTGATGTGATAAGATGAATTGAAGCTGGAGAATGGCAAGTTTAAGTTTGCAAAGCCTTGGACTTAGTGGGATCGACATCAAGAATGATTTGAAAAATAAAGTCAAAATTAAAAAGTGTAGAACGATAGTAACTCTATTGAACACTACAAAATTGAATAGATTATGATTGAGATGGAACAGCTCCTTATGCTTTTTATTGAAAACAATATTCAACACTGAGTCACAATTAAACCAATTAATATTGATCCTTCTGGAAAAAATTTCCTCGCTTAGTGTGGTTTCAGATGATATTTTCAAGTTGTGTCTGATTTGCGTTGAACGAAAGCCTTTTTTCTTTGTATATTTATTATTATAAATTTTTATTGATGTTTACTAAAGAATACAAACCCTAGCATTAACAAAAGAAACCTGATGCATCAAAGGATGTTTTTCTTTTTAATTTTTCTGAGGTATGCAACAATAAATTAGGAAGTACATTTCAATGGTATTAGCATCATGCCCAAACCAAAGGATTAAAAACGGTTAACCTCTTTAACATTAATACAGTAAACCATTGTTAACGTGAACTTCAAGTAAGAATGAAATCATGTGTTCATGTTAACCAAGTTCATTATAAGTGAATTGTGTATGAAAAATATAAAAAGATTACAATATAGATTAATATTTGTACGAAGGAAAGTCAGAAAGTAAGGTTCCCTATTTTTTTATTTTGAATGTAGACAAGTTACATGGAACAGATATAGGCACATATTTGGTCTATTTTTCGACATAGTCGCCTTGTCTGTTGAGGCACTTACCACAGCGGTAGATCAAGGAATCGAAGCCTTGGTGGTAGAAAGATGCGTCCTGCAGACATAGCCAACGTTTGACCTCTTCTTGGACGTCTTCATCAGACTGGAAGCGTAGGCCTCGAAGGTGCTTCCAGCTGCATTGATTGTTGCACCGCGAGGAATGAAGTCCACCAAAAGCACTCCATGCATGTCCCAAAACACACTTGCCATCACTTTTCCCGGACTTGTCGTTGTCTTGAATTTTTTTGCAACAGGGGAACGAGGATGCTTCCTTGTCATTCATTCGGCTTTACTCTCAGGACTGTAATGGAACACCCAAGTCTCATCTCCAGTAATGATTCTGTCCAAGAAGAGGTCAAACGTAGACTGAATATGTGCCTATATCTGTTCCATGTGTTCCGCATTGTAACTTGTTTACATTCAAAATAAAAAATAGGGAAACTTACTTTCTGACTTTCCCTCATACATAAATATATAACACTTGTAATTTTGGTAACCTGTGTTAAATTATTATTATTTTTTTAAACACCAGAAATGCATGATTTAGGCTAATCGTATATAATAAAATTGAATGTCTGTCCATCTGTTCCTTATACATTCCCATGCCCTTTGAGCTATCGGGACCAAACTTTGCAAATTGACTTCATATGACTCTACGAGTAACATAGGGTACCCAGGATTTCTAAAATCGACCTGGGTTCAAATGCAGGAGACAATTTTATTTTCCCATAAGTTTACACGGGATTTTCAATTTTTCAGAGTGCAAGGTTTTTTTCCTTCATTCATTAAAACGTAAATATGGACCGATTTTCTTTGTTTTTGCTTTATTCGACAGCTAAAACTCTATACTATCTTATTCTTGTGATGTTTACATGTTACACGGTCGAATCATTCAGAAATATGCAATTGTTTTCGAAATTTTGCGGATATTTCGTACTCTTTCCGGACGTTGTCAAGGCGACCATAATTGTTGTCTCCGATTCAATTAATGCCAATTAAACCTTCAAATGGGTGAAAGAATACCATTATTCACTTCGTACTTTAAGCATCGAAATTATTGCTGTAGCAATGCCAACATTTATACATAGCAACATAAATATTTACAGATAATTATTCAGTTAACTGCGTATGAGAAGCATTTCTAACAATTCAATCAAAGCAGTTGAATCTTCCTATCATCGTTTGAATGCAGGAATCTTATCTCTTTGTAAATAGAACCATTTTATTATACATCCATAATGTTTATTAGCGCAAATAGGCTCAAGCATAAATTTTTAATTAAATGAGAATAGGGACACGTTATTATTTTAAACACATTACATGGTGTTCTTCTCTTCATTGATTGTTATATAAAAAAGGACATATATTTGAATAAAAAGAAAAACATAAAAGTTTGCCCTATTCATAAGTATCAGAGATATCTCAGAATTAGTTTTTACTTTCTCCAATATACGTAGTATAGAGAAATTATTGTTTTCATGAAAAAATTTGAAATCGAGATTTCAGTGGAAATACACATTTTGAGGTGCACAAAGGGAGAAATATAATACATAATTTTTTTCGCCAAAGACGTTGGGCATAACCCGGGCATCGCCGGGTACTTTCAGCTAGTATTCAAATAAACAATATTAAATTTGATATAAATGACATCACAATTATCTGCAATTTTAAAATGTTTACATTGAAGTTAAATTATGTAAATATGTATTAACTTTTTAATTGGATTACATACAAAATTCAAGCATATGAAATAAAACTAAATAAATTCATATAAAAAATAGGACAAAATAAAAATAGGTATAGTATGTAAATAGTTCAGCTACTTACATTAAAGTTATCTTTGTAAAAAATGATAAACAAAGCTTGGAATGAAACATTCTTGATAGTACTATACAGTTATGAGAATTGATAAAAAAAACACTTTCTCTAGTCCCCAGAGGCTGGTTTTCTCAAACTTCTGATTAATTTTTGCCACATTTTTGGGAGAGTGAATTTCATGCAGTCATGTGTTATTTTATCTAAGTACTGCAAAGTGCTGAATTACAGTGCAGAGATAATCTCATCTCTTGAATGCCGTTATTATATATCGTCTTCACTCCTGTCAGAAGATTCATGAAGTGTATCTTCTAAAGGCTTTGTGTCATTTGGAGGGGCCCAGCTAGCAAGTTCATCATCAGTTAAAGAAAAGTCAAATGTGAGGTTTAATGCTAGAATGGCCACTGTGGTCAAAATCACTGCTCATACAAACAGCAACAGAATATTCTGAAATTAACATATCGCTTGTATTTGACATGACAATGACCTGTTTCACATTACAAAATACCTCAAGGGTATCATAGAGTTTGGATGCAAACCACACGTACCTAATCATCTCTTTAATTACTGGAGCCGATAGCTGATTTTGTATTAATGCGTTTCTACAGGGAAGAATGTTTTAATACACCTACGGCACCTGTTAATGTTTCATTAACATATGGTTTACTAATCAATCATCCCATGTGTGCATAAAAAGATGTTGAGCATGGAGAACGTTACATGACTGTCTTTAAGATACAATAACAATATTTTTAATACATATTAACTAACTAATCAACCCACCATATGTCTGACGGATTCATAAAGAAAATAAATATTTTAATACGTATTAATCAGCACGAGTGTATTGTCCCTATTTCTCGCTTCTGCTCCGTAACTCCGATTTTGCAGTCCACTCATAAGAATCCTAGACAGATCATCATGGAAGCATGACGAATAATATGAGCAAAGGATCAGGAAAAAGAATGGATATATCTAGAACTGGCTTCACCAATTCATATTATTAAAAGATTGACAGTGATTCTATGGCTGATATTTTTCCGCAAATTACGGATCATTAAAAGCATACATTAGTGTTCGCAAAAATATTCTATGGATTTTTTACCATGTACTATGAATATCAATAATAGTTACAGAGATCAATGAAAAAAGATCTGATCTGGCAGTAAATTCTAGCATGTCTGTCGTTCGGTGAATTAGAGAAGATATGAAAAATTCTGAGAACGAAAATGTAGAAATGAAAAAAAATTAAAAAGTGATTGCGGATACCGAGTAAAACTTCACCGCGAAAAAGCAAAACAGGAATAATAAAAAAAGTGAGGGAAAAAAACGACTGAAGGTGGGTGCGAACTCCAGACCTCCAGGTTGCTATCCGAACTCCGTAGCGCTGGGCTATGCCAGCTGTTGTTTAGCATTGCAGTCGTTTGTGTAATTACCATGCATGTCGCAGAATTGTGAACTTTAAATGCAATTTACAGAAAAACTACTGCTCATATTTGCCCAAAGGCAGGGTTGGTTGTGATTCTGGAATCTAGCACTATGCACCTATGAAGTTTCAGCAAAATCCATGACTCCCACCTCCAGGTCCTCCCCTTGTCAGGCCTTTAGCAATGAATTCAGGGAAGGACTGAAAAAGCCGTTTTTTCATGTTCTTAACTAATTTTTGACTTTATGGAAACGGATTTAAATTTCCATAGTAAGAAAAATAAACATTGACCCATTCGTGTGTTAAGGTCCTGAGTTCATATCGTAGTTCTAACTAATGAATCAATTTTTACGTGTTATCTTATGGGAAATATAAATGATATCCTGGAATCAAATCTAGGTCTTTTTTTATTTTTTATCTTCATTGCCTTTTAATATCTGAATCAAGCATTCCTGCCAAATTTCAATGTTCTCCTTAATCGGAAAGTTTGTTAAAATACATTAAAAATTGCCAACTAGAGTTGATGGCATCAGCGTAGTGTCACACAGACAACAGTGTATCTTTAATATATATGATTGAACTGAGTAGAGTTTTAAAATGAAACTTTGTTCAAACAGTTTGCACATCCCTAGCTGGCTGTAATCCAATTGATTCATATGTTTAATGGCAACTCCCATTGCCATTAAACATTTTAAATGATAGAAAGAAAGAGATCTTATTTAGCTTAGAAGACTGAAATAGAATTAATTTGACCCTAATTTATTTGATAATATAACAGAACACCAAATATCTCTTGAATAACTTAATAGGCTAGTGATAACAACATTCTATATAAATTTTGCTTTATATAGCAATTAGTAATTTACTGTATAAAGCATCATATGTATTGTTTTTGGTGTATGATTAGTATTTATTAATTGATTTAGTTTCTAAAACATGGCCCATGTACTGTTACTTCCTATGAGAAGAAGGTATTTTTTATTTGATAGTCCATTGTTAAAGTTCATTTCAGGAAAGTAGTCCATAAAATATAGGGGTACTTTATATTTCTGTGAGAAGTAACAACCCTGTTTTGATGCCATGATTATTCTTTGAAAGCATTTTATAGGAATTGTAGGATCATCAAATGTTGAAATGCATTAATTTTTCTGTACAAACTTACAAATTTTAACCTTAAACTTATGATATAATCTATTTCTGACAAAATTTTAGTTAATTATCTTTATTATTGTCCATGTTTATATTCTGGTTTTCAATTTTTTTTTAATTTGTGCTTGACTGCATAGGGGATCAGATATACCTGGGATGAGTGGGAGTATGAGTGGGGCTGGAGGCACCACCGATGTTGGTGGTGGTCAAACACAGCCTCCCATGCTCTCCTTCAAGGGCTACCTTGCCACTCAAGATGATAACATAACAGATGAAGAGGCCATTCGCAAGTACAATGAATACAAGATGGAATTTCGCCGCCAGCAGCTGAACGAATTCTTTGTTGCTCACAAGGAGGAAGAATGGTAAATATGAGTTTTTTACTTTAATGTTGACTTGTAATGATTTATACTTAAAACAAGTTTCTTTACTTTTCAAATGAAATATCACTAGAAGAAGAAATCTGAAAATTTTTCCTATCAAGTCGGTGTGGTTAGCATCATTTTGTTAAATTGGTTTTAATTAATAAAATAATATTTATTTCTTATAAGGAATAGTTGTTGTTATAGGAATTGGTCTTACCGGGAAATAGAGGGTGAACCTGGTATGCAGGATTAGAGCTCTGGCCTAAGTGATATCATTTTATCCTAATATGGTTTATTTTCACAGTAGTAGCTGTATCATGAGTGCAATCTCTTTCCTACTGCTACTTAAATTGACCATATCCTATCCCATCAACTATTGGCTTTTGCATGACCATTCTTCCAAACTTTGGGTTTTTGAAATTAGAATTAATAATTGAAATATGTAGAAATTTAATATCTTCAAGAGAAAAGTGAGATATCAGAATAGTATTAGCAGATGGTAACCATTTTTAGACTCGGTAACTTTATTGCACTATTGATTTTTAATTTATTGGGTACGCTATTTATTTTATACTGTAGGTAGAAACTCATTAGTATAACCCTATTTTAAATTTTGGTAATTAGTTAAATTCACTAGAGAGCTTGTCATATGGCTGAAAACAAATTCAGGAATAAGCATTTCAATATCATAAATTGAAAAATATTTATCTTAGATATCTTGTAGCCTTTTTATGGCTTTTTGAGATACCTAAGATAAATACTTACTTTTTCAATTTTTCTCGAATTACTTTTTAAAATAATTTCTCATTTATTTTACCTATGTAATCATGAAAGATTGCTGTTCTACCAAAAATATCTTGGCCATGTAATTATATATTCTAAAACAAAGATTAGTATACTGATTTTACTCGTGTTTTTGATTTGTAGATACATAGTTTCTATCATTTTCACTAAGGTATAAACCAATGATTGCCATCATTTTCTGAAGGTGTGGCACCCATTAAAATTAAACAACTTTATGAGACCACCTTGAAACAAGGCTATGTTTTTACAAGCAGGTATTACAATGTTTGAACATTTTCATTCATCTTCATCAAATTGTTATAGGAAAGTTCTTTGCCTAACATCCTATCAAAATTTCCATGTTGTTTATTTATTATTCACAACCTTTATCGTGGCAAACCGAAACAATCAGCTACAGCAACCCATTTGGAAACCATCGGTCTAAACATTCATTCGTGTTGGTAGAGTCTTTGAGAAACAATGGTAGCATTTCAAGGATTAATATTTCTTGTTACATTATGCTTTAATTAGTTGGTATAACAAAACATTTTGCAGTGCTGATTTTTATATCTAGATCATGTTAGAAAGATTCATAAATTGACTACTGCTATGCCTGCTGAACATTCCTAAAATTAAAACCATATTAATTATAAATCTAGAACTGAAAGATTTACCTTTCATTCTCATGTTATAATTTATATTTTGTTCTTCTATGCACATATGATTTGCATTTGAATATTTATTTAAAGAAGTGGATGCATTTTTTAGCCATTGCAAATGTTTGGAATGACATACTTATGAGACAAAAAAAAATTAATTTGCTACATTTTATTTACCATATTTTCCAGTGTCTAAGATGCACACCTAAAAATAGGGTCATTTTACAGTTTTAAAATTTGTTTACTCATAAAAATGTTTGTATAAGGACATTAGATTCATTGGTGATTAGAAACAACAAAGTTAATTATTGGTTGAAAAGCATCTATTAGTTTAATAATTTTGAAAATATGCCATACTAGCGGAAGTGCCCGTTTAATTTCAACGGATTTAGTGAATCTACTGCAGCACAACATAAAATACTGGTTAATTTTCTTTTGTATCATATCACTCAAGTAAGATCCAGCTTTGCCAACAACGTTTAGCCATAAATGAAGGGGAGCCATTAAACAAAAGGTATTGTTGAAAATATGAATGGCACATTGTAAATATTTAATAAATTTCCTAAAAAATGCTAATTACGTCGTCATCATTATATATGTGTTATGTTGAAAGTTGTTTTAAGCCACATATCTAGTTTGCCAGAGGCTAAGTAAGCTTTAATAAATGCTGCAATCTCTTTCATTTTCCCAAATGACAAACTACATAAATTAATATGCTAAACTATTATGATCTTGGTTTGTATGGCATGTTTGTTTTCATTGCCATAACAAATCTTTCTCTCAATTGCTATATCTTCTGTGGGAAACGATAACCCCGCTATATAGATGAAGTGAAAATTGTTTATATCAATAATACTTTGGAAACAATGAAACGATTTATCAGATCACAATTTGTGTAAAATCTTCATCTATTTATTTAAGTTGCGTAGTTTTAAAAACATTTTGCTTTGGAGAACTCTATGCCACATGAAAATATCATTAAAAACTGTTTATTAGTAATATTTTAATTAAAATCAAATATTTGATTGCCATGTAAACAAAGCAAAATCACATACAGAAATTGAAAAACAATATTACGTTAAAATTTTTCTCATATAAATGCATTGGACTCTCAACTTTGGCAACAGTGGGAGTTGTCATGGTATTTTATATTTTGTATAGTTATAAAACTGTTAAAATCATGTCTTTTTTTTTATTCTAAATGCGTTTCTACGCTAATTCAACCGGGATTTGGATTGTCTGCAATAAAATAAACTTTGTTCGTTCCTGCATATAATCATCCAAGTCTCAAGTTTGTACCATGTTTCTGAGTAAGTTTAAAGTGTAAATTAGAAATAGTCTATATTCATCCCTGTGTGTCAGTTGCAGAACGCGACAAAATACGTGACATTGGATGATTAAATCATTTGCCATTTCCAATCAAAGTGACAGACAAAAATAAAACCTTTACCATTCACTAAGTGAGGATGTAAGGAAGAATTGTACCAAATTTGATTGTTCTAGCTTTTATCGTTTAGGAGGAGTTCCATGAACAACCAAACAAACACAAACTCTTCAAAATATATAGTAGATTTACTCATATAAGCACCGCTTTTTCCCAAGTTTTTTTCTCTAGAACAGAGATGTGGCTTATACGATATACCATATCTGCCCAAATACAAGTCGATGTTTTTTGTCAAAATCTATTATGAAAAAATCACCCCTTGGCTTAAATGCGAGTCGGAGGAAAATTTGGGTTATGGTTAAATCTCGAAGTCTCTCATTGTCTTCGTGTTCAAATGATAGTACTATATTTTTTGTAAAGTAAATATTTGATGAATATATATAAAAATATCTTGGTGAGATCGCTTGCGTAAATTTACGATTACGCAAAATGCGTTGATGGCTGTGAACGCTCAACTGTTTGAATTTCGGTAAAATTTTACATGGAACATATATATATAATTTAAACTTGTATTCCACTAATTCTATTATGAGAAACATTTCAGTAGTGTTTCTTTCAGTTCGTAAGTCCACGTGCAGGACATTCGAGTGAAAATCTGCACATTTCAAGATTTTCATTATTGTTGATATCTATAACTGGGAAAATAAATGTAGTGCTAACTGCTTACAAATAATTCACCAAAACTATTATTATAAATAATACCAATAAGAATTCTACAGAATGAACGCAGGTGTTTGAAGCTCTAGATACTGCATAGAAAATCTCCATCTATACCAAAAAAGAAATGTCATGAGAATTTGTATGTATATATATTTTAAGTTAAATATCTTATCAGCGCTTAAACCTTCATTCTATAAGACATATTTTTACAGCAAAGTGTATCTTATACACTGGAAAATATGGTACTCTAATTATTTTGTGTAGCTATTGCAATTTGAATGCTGTGTTTGTATTAGCACTCTAATAGCATGTATTCAGGTTATTATTAATAATTTTATAAATAAGTACAATATTGAAGTGTATTTACGAGCTGTGGAATTGGCTTTATAACAAAATGTTTAGCAATTCTAATATTTTTGGTAATAATTGTATATCTAGGCTGGTATTTAGTCTTGCCAAAGTTCAGAGTTAAGATATCCTTCACAAAATTAGTTACCGGATCTTATATTTTAACGTATATTCCTTGATATAAGTTGCTTATTTTGAAAGATGCCAGGGACTTCTGCATTCATATTAATAGGTAACAAGTTCAATTCTGTTGATAATGAAATCCTGATTCAAAAGTTTTACAAATATGTTACATTCTTTTTGTGACAAAAGTTTTAAATTTACATTCCAATGTTATTCATATGAAAAATTAGTTTTTACAAAATTTTGTTGTTTTATTTTGTATGTATTAATTTTTGTTGACATTATTTAGAACATTTTTGTTATTGCATTAGAATATCTTTTGGGAGTTTATTATGTTGTGAGTGGCATTCTCGTTTTAAAACCTGTTATGATATCTTAAGTTCTATTATACCTGCAGTTATATATTTTCTGGATTTGATTGAGGATGACTCAGATATTGTATTTTCTCAAGTGTAAGGCAACCTAGCTGATAGAACTCCCATTTGCAGAAAAAATATTTCAACCAGTGCAGGGACGTAACTACAGTCCTGACGCCCATATACAAATAAATTCTTTTCTCTCCCCCACCTATGTAAAAAATCGTTATAAAATTATTTTCATTTAATTTTAATTTTTTACACTTTCATTTTGAATTCTGTCCCATTATAATTAAGTAATTTCATGAAAAATCCAACATTGTGGGTTGCCATGACAGTTTTTCCATATAAAACATGAAATTTAAGTGTTAACATTGAATTTGTGGATAAATTCAATGAACGATTGAAAATCCCTCCCTCTCCCACCCTCTCCTTCCCTTCTCCCTTCCCTCCCTCTTCCCCTCACTCTCCCCTCTCCCTCCCTCTCTCATATTAAAAGCATTCAATGCATGCTTACATCCATAAGGATTGATATAACAATAGGATTTTGAGGTCTAACAATGTAATTGGTAGGCAAGGCAACATCCCGTTAAAATGGCAAGATTTCCACAAAATATGTAAGTTAAACGTTTAACATGAGCAATTTCAAACTGTAGGGGAAAAAAGATGAACAGAATAAGAAACTATAATTTTTTCTTCAAAATGGTTCAGATCCGGAGATTGTAGGTTAATTCTTTCTAATTTTAATCTAAAAAATAATGAAAGCCTGCATGTCGAAAAGCCAATTTTTACGTTACCTTATGGAAAATGGAAATGTCTTTCTTGAAGTCAAACCCAGGACTTTTTTCAAGATTTAATTTCGTCATTACCTTAAAATATGAGAAAAGATTTGAGTCTTTCCCGGCGAATGATATGGAGAAAGTTTTCTCAGGTTTCCAGCCAGGTGGTATGGAATAATGCTTCCGACGTTTCGGCAACAACGTCGGAAGCATTATTCCACACCACCCGGCTGGAAACCTGAGAAAACTTTCTCCACCTTAAAATATGTGAATCACCTATTCCTGCCAAATTTAGAGTTTCTATCTCGCTTCTTTCTCAAGTTATTCACATTGAAACATAATGTGCCACCAGAGATGCGACCTATGCAATATCGTGACCAACCAATGGACAGATGTGGGCTATTATAGTAATAATAATAATCAGTTTTGTAAATGATAAATTATATTATTAGAAGACTACCTTTAAATATTTGTAAAGTAAAATACTTTCATAAGTTAAATCATAAACCACTTGATAGAATGAACTCTTCCTAGTGAAAAAGGATGTCAAGTGAATTGTGACAGCTTATTCCTATAAACTAAGTACTTCATTGTCTTATTTCTTATGTAATTCCCTAGTCAGTATTTGTGAGATTAAATTTTCTATGAATTTGATTTGTTAGTTTCAAGATTTTAAACTAGTTTGCAGTTTAGAATATATTGTGTGTATATAGTCACATTTTGCAAAATGCTCATTGTTACAGAATTTCTGATAATAGTCAGTTCTATCTATAGCTTTTAATGTATTTGATAGTAATTTTTATTTTGTAGAAAGAGCTTCAAAAAATAAAAAATGGAATCTGTATGTACTTGCTTTTCATTAGAATTGATTGTGTTTTTGTGTACTTTTGTTATTGTAATTTTCTCACATTTGGACTTACCAAAATACTGGTTCAAGAGCCAAGCTTCTCAAGATACTCATTGTACCTCTTTGGAGATGTATTCTTCTAATACAGGCAGTCCCCTACTTTCATACATAATGCATTCCTGTAAACGTGTACGAAAGTCAAATGTACGAAAGTCGAACAATAGACTTACATGCTATAATGGGGGTTCTGTTCCCAGATAGTCAAAAAATATTATAAAATCTCTAATTATGGTATAAATGTTTAGTTTTTTGAGCAGGGGCCTTGTAGACACAATCGTCGATTTTATAATATAGATAGATAGGGCAAAATGCAATAAAATATTTAAATAATTGCACAAAAAACACTGCCGTACAGACAAAGATGGCGATGTGGCAGAAACTGGTGGCTGGCAGCCAGCACCACTACGCGGTAACTCAAGATGTTCGTTCGTCATTTTGCTGACATACGAAAGTCCGAATTCGGCGTACGAAAGGCAGTTCAGAGGTGTCAATGTATAATGTACGAAAGTGAGTTTTTTTTTCATTAAAGCATTTTATTACTATTTTCATAGTTTTTTGTAATATTGCCTAATCATGGCCCCAAAGAGAGTGATGATTGAAATGAAAGAAAACTGTAAAAAGGGCAAAAAAGTGACGTTTGGAGAAGAAAATTGAAGTTTTAGAGAGGCTTGCGCATAATGAATCTGCTTCATCAGTTGGTAAATAACTTGGTATGAACGAGTCCACACTAAGGAAAGTGAAGAAGCGATTAGAGCTAGTGTTGCAAGTGGTACTTCAATGAGTACAAAAGTGTGTTCTGTACCTAGGAATCCGTATGTAGAGAAGACAGAGAAGGCTTTAAACCTGTGAATCAAGACCTTAACTCGCAAGAAAGTCTCACTGAGTTCACTTGTCATTCGCGAGAAAGCCAAACAACTGCACAGTCATTGTCTCAAATTGTTTCGCGGTCTGCTAACTGGTTATTGCCAACGCTCTTTATAAAAATTTAAATCTGCTAGGTCACTTTCTAGAAACTCATCAATTGAGTAGAATGATTTAGATTTCAGCCAAGAAGCCATTACAATTTGGAATTTTATTATATTTATGCATTTTGCTTCATTTGGTAATTTATTAAAAGTGTTGGCTTGGCTGACAGCCACTATGTGATAGCTCGAAATGTTTGTTTGTCAGCTGACATACGAAAGTCCAAATTCGGCATACGAAAGGCGGTTTAGGAGTGCGAATGTGTGATGTACGAAAGTGCGAGTTGTATGAAAGTCGAAAGTACGAAAGTCGAGGACTGCCTGTATTTCAAAGGGAAAACAGTTGTCTGTGGTATTTTTATCTATCTACCATTTGGTTGAAGTAAATCATTGAAAAATGTAAAATGTGGCTTAAGACTTAAGAATTTATGGTGTGAATATGTTAAACATTGAGAAAATTAGATGGAATAAAAAAATCATACACGGAGGCACTAAATGTTTACTGTTATTTTGGATTCGAGAAGGTATCAAGATCAGTAGGAAATATTTGAACCATTTCATTTCTTCAGCTTTAATTTTCTAACTAAAGTGTAGACCTGCTGATTAAAATTCAAGATTTTCCTTGTGACACCAATGGAAGAGGAGGGCATATAAGGAGCAAAAATAAATAGCACAAATAAATTTCTTCAAATCATAAAACATATATAAAAGACAGTGTCACTTTGTCCCTTTGTCATGTAATGCTTTTTGAAGCTTAATATTTCGCAAACGACAACTGAATTTGATGAAATTTTCAGGATAGCATTATGATATAATAAAAAAACGTTTTAATGTATTGGTAATATATAAAAGCTTTATTCCCTTTGTCCTTTTGTCACTGCCTCTGTCACGGCGAGGGTTTCGAACCATCGCTCGGATCAAAGGCAACCCTCTCAGCAGGAGGTATGATTTCAGGTCAAAGAAGACTGCCTCAATTTTATTTCAGAATAATCGATCATCCTCGTCATTTTTGATGGGCACTTATACTAGTAACTAAATAGTTAAAGGTCATGTTCTGAAGAAGTTTCCAAGTATATTGGAGAGCCCTAGAGCAATTAAAACTGATATATGTACATTAGGGTGGCCCTTAATTTTCGACTTTCGATTTTTTTTTTGTCTCACCCCCTAGAATGGTTCCAATTCCTAAAATAATGAACTACAAAATTTTTTAGCCCGATCAGAGAATATTAACAGGTGCCACAAAGGCCCAAAGTTACGAAATTATAGATTTTTCTGGATGTATCAATTTTTTAACGTATTTCAGGTAATATCTCAAAAATGGTAAGTCCTTATCGAAATTTTGGTGAGATGATGTCGATAGAGCATTAAATTTCCCACAATTTTGGTATTTAAACATTTTTCATGCGCCCAACCATTTTTGAGATAATCGCATTTGAATGTAGAGAAAGTAAAAAACCATACTAGAGATAGGACATAGACCTAAAAAGAATAAAAGAAAAATGCTGCAAATAATGTTATTATTATAGTAAAATTTTTACACATTATATATTAGAAATACATCACTACCCATTACGATTAACACAACAAAATCATTTTTAAAAAGACATACAAAATTAAATTACATACTTATTTTTGTAGTAGCGTTTCTTTTTTACAATCCGGATATTTTTTTCGATAATCATTAACAACTTGTAACAGATATTGCTTTTGACTTTCGTCTTTTGTTAAAATATTATTGTACTCTTGTATTAACTTAATTCCCCTTTCTGCCACATTATTTACTACCGATAATTTTGTCAAAATTCGGATTCCTTTCTGATAATCACCTCTTGCTTCCCATGCATCGGGGTCTGCCTCCAAAAATTCAGTTGGAATTTTAAATCTTGAAAAAAAGTTCAATGTTTCCGATGATACGAATTTAACTCTTTCATTATGAAATCCTTCACATCTCTTGGACGGAATAAAATCCTTTTAACAGTAATATCCTCTGATTCCTCCAATAATTTTTTTGCCTCTACCATTTTCAATTTCGTATCCTTTGGCACACGAGAATCAAAAAATGCGAGAGCAATACTCTCAGGAGCAAGGTACCATAAGTGTCTGCAAAACTTATTCATGGGTATACGAGAAATATCAGAATCTGGATACTGCGCCAAGGTTTTATAATAAGTGAAAATCGTTAAAAGGGGCTTCGATCGCAACAGGACCTCTAAACCAGGCTCCTACACACGAATGAACCAAAAAAATGCGTATGTCTTGAAATGCTCTCTCTTCCCTAGCTTGAAGCTGAAATTGATTTCGGAACTTAAATATTTTTGAGCTATATATTGCTTTCGACATCCACCTCGCATGATGGAAAGCACCAGGATATCCAAAGGAAATGCCACGAGGTGGAGTTGCTCCCAGAAATATAACTGTTAACTCCAGTAATTCCCTATAATCCTCCCTACACTGTTGGACTTTTAGAGAATGTATACAAAATTCTATTGTCTGATTTAACCTTTATCCGCCGGATTTAAATACCCTCTGGCGGGGTCCCACTGCCGGATTTAATTTTGGACATTTAAATATTTTGTGTAGGTCTTTTGCAAAAATCGCATATCTCGTGAACTATTGGTGATAAAATGTTCAAATAAAAAGCATTTTGTGGTCAAACTATCAGAGAATTACATCTTTCTGCCTATTTATAGAAATAAAAAGGGTTATATAACCCTAACAGACTAAATTACGATGCCGAAATAACTTATTGTTGATATAAATCAAAATAAAGTGCAAAAATACTGCATTTAGTCACTTTTTGGCAATGTGGTTCCTGCTCAGTCTGCAGCTGACACAACCCCAGTATTTACACTTCCCTATAGAGTCGAGCTAGTGTGGTATTCCTCGAAGCAGGGCTCAACACATAGTCCCACGTCACATGTCTTGCACCTATGTTTCGTCCTTGAGTTATTGCTCTTTGAGGAACACACATGGCAACAGATAAGGGTCCCCGAAATGGGCCAATGCTTATTGTCCTTGGCCTCTAAGCACTTTATTTGCATTCCACTAGCACTAGGTCGCCCCCTTGAGAGAGTCTGGGAAGGAAGAGCTCTAGCGCACTCTTCAACCATTTGCCGCACAAGGGACAGTCGGAATTGCCGATGTAAAAATGCGCCACCGCACGAGGGAAGGAGAAACCAACTATTTAGGATAGTTAGATCGACTAAATGAAAAAATAATTTCTTTGTCCATTTCCAAGTGCGGCGACCGATGGTGTAGCTGTTAGCCATCCTATCTCAACTAGTTATATAAAAATAAAGGAATCACTAAAAAATAAACAGACGAACAGCTACAGATATTTTGAACGCACAAGTCTACATCCGCTCTACTTCGTAGTCTGCAAATGATTGAACGTAAACGTAGTAAAACATAGGTATATGCATATATGTGGAAAAGGAAGAAGAAAATAAGAAAGGGAAGGAAGCTTTGGGGTAGGGCTTAGTCCTGGGGTTCAGTTTATTGCATCTCTTTGGGTTGCAACGTAGTAAAACAGAAATGCGGAAAAGGAAGACTAACAAAGGGAAGGGACGTTTGGGGTTCAGCTAATTGCATCTCTTTGTGTTGCGAGAGAGTCTCACCTCAGCGGAGACGTACACTTTGAGTGAGGCACTCTCGATTGTTTGTTTACTCTCCCCTTCCCCAATACGCAAGACCTTCGGCCTTGGGAGAGCAGATGGAAAAGAAGGATGCCTCATCTTTCTTCTCTTCCAAAAATTTTGATTCTATGACAAAAACGACATCTGTGAGCGGCCTCGGAGCTAAGCGGGACACCGGTGTCCCTTTCGGCAGTTAAAGGTTAAGATATTTTGAATGACTGTTTTCACAAATGTATCCTTTATTCCGACGTCAAATTGTTGCATCAATATTGGGCCATGTTTCTTGCAATCTTTTGAAAATAGGAACGTCTGGACCCAATGTAGGCAATCTCAATTTCATATCAAACACACTCCTCAGCTCTAGTACCAAAATGTGCCGTCGACAGGGCAGATACAGAAGGTCATGTTTGGTTTGTCACATTTCCTATCAGATATATTTCATCATGCGCACAAAGAGTGATACTTGCTGATGACGACGAAGATGCAGCCATTTTACAATAAATTTTAATACTTTAACACTTTTATAAACACAATTAACACAAATAAACTTGAACGAAAGCACTGTCAAACATTTCAACTACCACAGTTTTACCACAACTGCCGCATACACCTAAGTGAACTCATTACGTGGTCAATGTCAATGTAACGAGCCGCCAGAAAGAGCAAATCGCGGGGGGGAAAAGCCGACAAAGCAAATGAAATCAGGGGTTAATTTCACTGCTCTCTGTTGTAAAGCGTTTGTTTATTCACGCTGCCACAAAAACGGCGACTTCTGAATCATTACTAGAGTATTCTTTTTTTGCTTTCTCTACATTCAAATGCGATTATCTCAAAAATGGTTGGGTGCATGAAAAAAGTTTAAATACCAAAATTGTAGGAAATTTAATGCTCTATCGACATCATCTCATCAAAATTTCGATAAGGACTTACCATTTTTGAGATATTACCTGAAATACGTTAAAAAATTGATACATCCAGAAAAATCTACAATTTCGTAACTTCGGGGCCTTTGTGGCACCTGTTAATATTCTCTGATCGGGCTAAAAAAATTTGTAGTTCGTTATTTTAGGAATTGGAACCATTCTAGGGGGTGACACAAAAAATTCGAAAAAATATTTCACCGTGTATAACTAAGGGCCACCCTAATGTACATACAATTTTGTATCCTGTTATAGTCCATAATGTTAATATATAAATTATATCATATACAGGCGACTCCCGATATTCGACAGGGATGTGTTCCTGAAAACGTGGTCGAATTGTTGAATGTCGAACGCCGTTTTTCCATATACTTGCATGTTATAATTGGGGAATACGTTCCCACATCGTGGGAAAAAGTCTCTCCTCACGTTCTATAAAGGGAAAATAACATTACTAATATGTTAATACAGCAATATTAAATTATGAATAAATTAAATAATAAATATTTTAATGTATAACTTATTTTTGCACTAAAAAGAAAAAAATAAATTTTTGTTTCGAACTTCAAAGATAGATGTATGCAATATGTTCTGCAGACGACCCGGTTCAGATCGCACGTGTCTTTTATTACAAACGACTCACGCCTGCATACATCTATTTATACATACAACTATTTATCACAGCAAAATTAATGTAAAAGTTATTAAAAAGCACAAAATAACTTAAGAATAAAGAAACAATAAAATTAAAAATATTTTCATACCTTAAATCTTTTTCAACTGCGCTTACTGGACTTGGTTTATTAATTGAGAAGTTGGAAGATATTAGTTGGAAGAAGAGGAGCTATTGGGTGGGGAACTGTTTATTGTTGTTATCAAATTACCTGAATTTATCACGTTCTAGAATTTTCTCCTTCTGTTTCACATAAGTGCTAATAGTTGAACGACACATTCCCAATGATCATGCGATTTCAGTATGGCTTTCACCTATGTCAACATGCTTTAAAATCTCTAATTTCAATTCATAACTCTTTTATTTGATTCTTTTATTTGATTCACTTACATTATCACTATTACATTTCCTTTTAGATGCCATGTCAAGTGATAAATTTATAAATCTATAAAATAAATAAATTTAAATAAAAGATTAACAGAAGAAAGAGTGAAATCAGCACAGATTCAAACAATTAGAGCAGATATAACTATGTCTACACTAAAACTAAACCTCGCGTGGTTGGTCGGAACCAATTACTCTGCGTAAAGTAGTTCCAAATTCAATCGGCTGTGTCGAAATCTCAAATTTGTTGAATCTCGAACGGTCGAATCTCGGGAGTCGCCTGTACTTGGAATTTTATTGCTAAAATTAACAATTATTTTAAGGTTAACAAATGAATGTTGTTGTTTTTGTGGGAAGCTTTAAGGGACATTTATTTTAAAATGTGACACTGATGTGTTAAAGGTTTTCTCTTGATCTGTCCGCTGGAGGTGCTAACAGTTAATAAAATTGTATTCATATTCAATACTGATCCCATTGGTAAATGTGATTCTTGTGTCAGCAAAAAAATTAATTTTTATACACCAGAACCTAAAACATTATCCTAATTGGCAGTCTTTTGGATCAGGATTTCATTTTAATTATTTGATCAAAATTTTAAATTTCCATTTAAGTTTTTTTATAATTTATGGTCTGCTCACAAGATAATTTGCAACCATTATTACATCCATTTGGCAAGTATATATTGTTTAGGAATGGTAGCTAAAATCTGTGTGCACAGGATATGTGCTTGATTTAGATTCTTAAATCATGTAGCATTACAGATTTTATCTTGGGACCATATTAGCATGTATTATGTAAATTATATGCTTATGGCTTGCTTTACTTAAATTAGTAATTAATATACTCTTTATTTAACCAATCTGAATTTTGCTGTAATTCATTATTAATTTATTTTCATATAATCTTAGTAAGTACATACTCTTTTACAAACCAGTTCTGCAATGGAATCAATATTTAGTGCAGGAGTTTGTTATTAATGTAGAGAAGTGGTTGTAATATAAATGAGTTAGTAATTTACTTTCTCATTTTATGCAGTTTCATACTGAAAAAAGTGAGATTTGCCGATAAGTTATTATCATTTTATTTGTTCTGATGATTTGTATTTTCCCCTTTATGATTTACTCATGTATCAAGACTATTGTAAAAATATTTTCATACTGAATTTTCCCAATTGAAAATAAAAATTGAAATAAATTATGCATTATTAGATATGTAGGATCTAACAAATTTTACTATAAATTGTTGATTATTTGTATCATCTTGTCTCATATTTATTTTTTCAAAAATTAGATCAACTTCTCTTTGTGCACAGCATAAATTCATTAAACCTGTGCTATAACCTATTTATTTTTTCTGAACAGCCTCACTTTATAGTAAAAAAAATTGCCACCAGCAAAAGCCAGTTTGATGGAGAAGCCAGGCATGTAAGGAACAGCTATGAAGAGGAATACGCATTTTTTATCTTGTGTGTGTTTATCCAAGCTTTCGATCATAATAAAGCAAATATCGATCTTCTCAAGCATCTACCGCAATGGAAATGGAAAATCGTATAGTTATCATTTCGTGAGTGAAATGCAGGAGCGTTTATGGATCGTAAGGGTGACACAACCCTCGGATGAAGAATTGCGAGGAAGGTCGTCTTAGATTAGGAATAGGGAACTCTTTAAACCTTAGCTAGCATAGGGTGGGCTGAAAAGCCCTGGTCCACGCAGACACCATGCATGTCACAGGTGAGGTTCCTTTGAGACTACGTTTAAAGATCCATTTGAATGTGCCTTATGCTATGAGTGTTATTTGTTCATTTGGTAGGTATGACTTCTCCATGGGGTTTAAGCGGAATAGTATTTGAAGTGCTTGTTACAGTTCCACAAAGAAAAGGACTGTTAAAAGGGGAGGGTTTTTTTGGATGAATGATCATGAATTCATAATGTCTTCCATTGACACTTTTTTCAGTGAATTCATAAGTCATCTACATTTGGGATCCATTTTTAATTTTCTTTTGTAAGTTGTTAATTTCTAAATGCACTAACATTTGTACTTTTGTCCTTAGGTTCAAGATAAAATATCATCCTGAAGATTCCGTGAAAAGGAAAGACGAGCAAATGTCTGCTCTAAAGGTGAGAATTCTTAATTTAACACTTTTGATAAAAATATCCTAAGGTATCATTGCATTCTACATGTCAGCTATTGGCCATCTCAGACAGAGAGTAATCAAAGCTCTTATGACAATGGATACAATATTCTATTTTTTAATTATTTTGAACTTGACAAAAAGTCATTCTTGGCACTTTCTCAAATTGCAATGTATTTGGCTTATCTGTCCATCTATCTGTTTGAGCAATACCTCTTGAATCCTGTAACCTAGAGAAACCAAATTTAGTGAATCAAGGATCAGCTGCTAGGGAGGAATTGGGTCTACATTAGAACATTGCTAATAACTTAAGAAGAAGTCATGCTATAAAGAAAAGATGATATTTGAGGGAAGTACCATATATACCTGAATATAAGACGAGGTTTTGTTCCAATTTTTATGACTGGAAAATCACTAGTCGTCTGATAATCGCACGGTGCATAAGTTTGACTGACAGAGGAACCGAAGCCAGAGATAGCTGGAGATGGGAAGAATCGAATAGCTACAATAGAAATATTCGATTCAAATGTATTCGAATACAAATACTTTTTTGAGTTTTATCCTATATATTATGGGCGTAGTGAAGCTGCGTGTGTCTGTGCATATGAAGTCTCGCGTAATTACATCGGCGTATTTCTCGAGAACCGTTCGTCGTAAAGATATGTGGTAAATGACGTTTTGTTTCTACTGGCTATGAGGTCCCTGGAAAAATATTTTCGTTTGCTAAAGTGTGTCGGGTTCGAATCCAGGGGCAATTATATTTTCCCATAAGTTTACACGGGATTTTCAATTTTTCAGAGTGCAAGGTTTTTTCCTTTATTTATTAAAATACGTAAATACGGACCGATTTTCTTCTTTTTTGCTTTATTCGATGGCTAAAGCTCTATACTATCTTATTCTTGCGATGTTTACTCGTTACATGGTCAAATTTTTCAGAAGTACGCGTTCTTTTTCGAAATTATGCGGATTTTTTGTACTCATTCCAGGCGTTGCCAAGGAGACTCATTGTTGCCTCCGATTCATTTAAGACCAATTAAACCTTCAAATAGACGAAAGAAAAGTGTTATTGTTATCTTCTCTTCATTGATAATCTAAATAAACGCTTGCACTGACGTCGCCTTTACAGTAGGTCCTGTAAGAAGTTAAAAGCAGTCGTTGATAGACACTTGAAGGAAAGCAACTGTATATGCCAACTAACACTACAGTTGATAACAAAGGGGCAAAGTCAGTGATAGTTAAAACCACTGGAAATGAAAAACTAAGGGTAACAGTAATGTTATCGGTATTAGCTGATGGGACAGAATTGCGACCCTTCGTAATATTCAAGAGGAAGAATCTACCAAAAGAAAAACTACCACCTGGTGTCATTTACAGATGCAATGAAAAAGGCTGGATGACTAGTGACTTGATGATTCAGTGGCTGAGTGAAGTGTTGGATAAATGACCTGGTGCTCTTTTAAAGATGAGGTCAATGCTAGTTCTTGATGGTTTTCGAGGACATCGTACGGATGATGTGAAATCCAAAATATCACACCTCAACACTGATCTGGTGATCATACCAGGCTTGACCTCCCAACTACAAGTGCTCGATGTGGTCGTCAATAAGCCCTTTAAAGGTCATCTACGGCGCATTTATGGGGAATGGTTGCTGTCAGAGAATTGCCCTCTGACTCCAGCAGGTAAAATGAAAAAACCAACTGAGGCTCTACAGGGAAAATGGATTAAGACTGCATGGGACAGTATCTCACCAGCATCAATAGTCCATGGATTTAAGAAGTGTTGTGTTTCTAACAGCTTGGATGGATCAGAAGATGACATTCTGTGGGAGTAGGAAGATGATGCAGCTATTGGAGATTCCTCCAGTAGTGAAAGTGAAAATAACAATTAAAATGTGCTAATGAGAAATAATTTGCGTGAGAGATTCTAATGTTCGAAAATATTCAATTGAAAATTCCAATCAAAGTTGCTTATTTCAATTGGTTCTATGTTCATTAGTCAATGGTATAATAAACCTCTGTCATTGTGTGCATAATAAATTTTTTCCTTTTATTAGGAGTTCAAAATGGGGGGTCGTCTTATAATCAGAGTCGTCTTATATTCGGGTATATACGGTATATATGGAAAAATGTCAGTGTAATACAGTGGTACCTAAATGTTTTGGCTTGAGTATCCCATGGCCCATTGCTGCACTCATAGCTCAATTCCACTATCTTCACAGGCCATACCCAGTCAAAAATAGAATTTAAGAACAACTTAAGTAAATTAAGGATTAATTTGAGTCAAAACTATCTTATTTGTTTTTAATATACTGTATTTAATCGATTGTAAGCCGACCTTTTTTTATACTTTTTACCACCTCAAAAATTGCCACTGCTTAGTATTGGCTTAAAAATCAATGAATGAAAAAATAAAGTAATCATTGCATTAGTGCCTGTATAACTCTAGATATAAGTGTATTAATGTATAAGTAAACAATCTACTTTAAATGTATGTAAAAAGAATCACAGTAATTGAATAGAAAAAAATAAATGTTTTGATTCCCGAGCCATCTCTAGTATGCACGTGCACATAATCCTAAGATTCTACAAGCCAACTGTCATTTCGTCATGCCTTTGCAAGCGTAAATTTTTGTCATATACTTTGGTGAGTTTTTCAGTTTTTTTAATAATCCCATAATGGGACAAATGCATTATTCTGTGGACTTTATGACAAAAGTGGTAGCATATGCAGAAGAAACATCAAATCTTGCTGCACAATGGCACTACGGAATTGATGAATCGAATGTGAGACATTGGAGAAGACAAAAAGAGAATCCAGGATTTTTTTGTTGCAAGATTAAAAATCTGGAACAAATTACATTTTAATAAAAATTGTATTGAATGTTTGAATATAATGTAATTTGTGTTGTCATAATTTTAGTTGATACTGGTTTTATTTAATTATGAATTGAAGAAACCGGGGCATTCATACTTTTGATATTTTTTTCGTGACAAATCTGGACCAGCATGGAATATTACCCACATGCACTTATGATAAGTGGGGGGTCAGCTTACAATCAATGTTGGTGTACAATCGATTAAATACGGTATTTATATACTTTGGGAGTAGAGGGGTAAATACAACATATATTGTTTCTATAATTTACTATTTTACTTTTATGCTACATTATGTCCTTTAATTGTTAAACTCATGGTGGGCTGGATGTGGCCTGCATGTCATAGTTTGCACATGACTGGTGTAATGTGTAGTGTTTTGGAAATTGAAAACCCAGTATTCTGGTTCAACTCCATAGGAGTTTAATTTTAAATATTGAATTTTTTATTCTTAAATTTTTGTTGCTTTTTTGGCAAGACAATATTTAGTTACAATAGTTTTTGTTGAAAAAAAATCTCTAGTTTCATATCAATATTAGTACTAGTCATAATTATTTATTGCTCAAATTTCTCATAATGCATGAAATAACATTTCTATGGTGTTTTTTTTGCGTGCTTTTGATTTAGAAACGAGTGAGTATTTTCATGGAGTTTCTGGATAGTAGTCGTCTTGGTTCAGTAACTGTGGATGCAGACCAGTCTGAGGGTCTTGTGCGCCTATTAGATGCTGTTGTCATTCGACTTGAGGGTGGTACAGCAGTGGATTTGCGAGCACTTGAGAACCCTCCTGAAAGTTCAAGCCATCAGGCACATATGCAGAGCAACTCTTCCTCCATGCAGGTAAGATTTATGTCATTGAATTGTAAAAAAAATTGTACAGTAAGGATTAAATAAGGCATTTTGAATCACTAATATACAAGCATAACACATTGTACATATTACTTCCTAGTTGGGTTGCAAACAGCACTCAATAATTGTAGTTGTGGCCATAACAAAATTTTATTGACTTAGCACATCATTTGTGCAGCAATGCTAAATCCTTATTTATAGTGTATCAAAAAATTTTGATGTTCATTACTGAATTAATTCAGCAATTCCATGGTAGTTAACTATAATTTAAACCATTTAGCCATTTTCTATATGAGGTTACATTTTGTTTGCATCTAAATTCTTAACATTCCAAATAAGCTGCATGATTCATTTCAGACAAAGGCAACATTTGTTTTTTTTTTTTCTAAACACAAAATGCATGGGCTACTGTTCATCTATAAATATAATTCAACTGGAAAGATCCTGAAAGAGAATTAGTTGAGCCCAAAAAATAAATGCGGAGGAAAATATTGCATATTTGAACAAATGGGTTGTAGATAGGATTCCAAAGGAGTTAGGAAGAGAAGGAACCAAACTGACCAATTTGTTGAGTACATAAATGAATAATTTAGAAATGGTAGTAGATCATTAGGTTCACCAGAAGTATTGAAATGTAATAATTCTAATTATTTGTTATTTTGTGCATGTACCTAAATTTATTTTACTTCTTGGATTGTATTTTAAATTTTGTTTTTTAAAATACTGTTATGACTTGATACCATGGCAAAAAAGGTAACTGATAAATTTCTACAACATACTTTCTAGGTAAGACGTACAGAATGTCATAAATTTTTGTGAGTACAGTAAAAGCTGTTATCCCGCTATCTTGGGAATTGTGGATAGCTGGTTAGGGGAGCGTTTTTCGATTTTGACATCACAAATTTCGCAGTAACCAAACAAAATTGGGCTTAAGTTCACTATCATACTCCCTAAACATGAGGTTTGCACTTTCTATTTTAATTCTTCCACACGTAGGTAGATCTAGATATTTACACATTCTTATTTCATGCGTTGCTCTGCTTACATGCAAAACAAAAGACTATTGAAAAGTTTAGGGTTTTCGGGAAGTTTGGGGAGTACGACAGTGAACCTGTTCCCAAAATTGAATTTATTGGATTATATCTCTCTTATTTATCTTTATTTACTCTATTAGAAAAGGACGAAATTATTTAATTCTTCTGAACGTTTCTGTGAAAACCAGTCATATAATATTTTATCGAGTTCCTCCATTTTTGGCTTATGAAGCATATGACGTTTATTAATTGATTTACTTGTCTCAGAAGATGATGCAAATATCATTAATTTAGCCTTATGAGCCTTGATATCATAGAGCATGGAAGATCCGATGTTGAATTCTTTTACAATGGCTGCTCCACATCCTCCATTTTCCATTCGTTTGGTCAGCTCCAGCCTTTGTTTTAGCGTTAAAATAACTTTTTCTCTTCTGTCCCTTGCTTTTAGGTATTTATTTTGATGCCATATTCAATGGATGGGAAATTTTTTTAATAATAAAAAGCGATAAAACTGGAAATTGTAGAAGTAAACCAAAACATAAAGACAATGCAAATGGCTTACGTAAACAAAAACATCATGCTCACTCAGCAGCCCCAGAAGTATACGGAGTAAATACGTAATATACATATAATATTTTAAGAAATTTTAAAGTGAATGTTGTGGTATTACACAAATACAATTCATACAAAAATTTATAAAAATAGAAAATGTATTGTATTTGTGTAATTGCCGGTGTCCAAGGGTGGCCGGTTTTAAATAGCCGGATAGCACAGCTTTTACTGTATTTGTATAATAGCCGGTATCTAAGGATGGCCAGTTTCTAAATGGCCAGATGGCACAGCTTTTACTGTAGTACATGAAAAAAATCCAAAATTGATAAAAATTTAAGTTACTAGCGGGTCCTCTCCTTACGTCCCAATCCTATGACACATTTCTGATGTGAATTTGCCACATGAGCTCATCAGGATGCTTTGGCCTCAGACAATAGAGATCTGCACGGATACAGATTTCCATATCCGCACCAGACCCTTACCCACAGGCTACATATCCATATCTGAACTGTACCTGCAAAAATTTCTAAATTACCCAACCCAATCCGACTTGCAGGAATAAATTGTCCAACCCACAAGCAGAAGTCGTATCCGCAGGCAAAAATTATCTGGAGCAACATCTACGAACCAAAACCCAAAAATTCAAAGAAAATGACTCAGCAGAACGTATCAATGACCCCTCTTAATGCATAGAATGTTTTGGAAAATCCCACCAATAGCTCCCAAAGAAAGTCGCGTCCCTCAAGGGTCAAAGGAGGGTCAAAAAAGAGCCAGTTATAACAAATACTACTATTGTCATGCATATACATTCACCACCTTTCCTGACTGATACAATTCTCACCCCTACATCTGCTCTGCGTTTCACACCAGGATCATTGAAAGAGGCTTGCAGTACTTTATATACACACACATGCACACACACCGTATTTAATCGATTGTAAGCTGACCTCCACTTTTCACAAGGCCATGCAAGGAAAAAATTTGATTTTAAAGTGATTAGACAGCTGGGGTCATTTATTTCAAAATACCAAGCATGAACGCCTCAGATTTTCAGTTTGTAATTAAATAAAGAGTATTAACTAAAATTAACATAAAATGTTTTATTCATTTATTCATAACAACTCCTACTAAAAGAGTAATTTGGCCTCGTTATCCCCTGGGATCTTATTCTCGTAAAAAATAGCTGTTTCTCGTCAATCAAATACGGACACCCTATTACATAATATATGTTAGTACTACACGAGTATCACCTGGGCATTCCTTTTCGCTTTCATTCTTAAATTATTCTCCCAAGTTGGCTGCTATGCCGCTAATGCACGAGGAAGTGACTATTCACTCGGGAAATCCCAATATGCTAGACACACTGAAACAAGATAGGTGGGGGGGGTAGGAAAGGTAAATGTTTCAATTCATAAGTAAAATGAAACTTTGTGTACATTTGTAGCTTCTTATGCATACGAGCGCTATCGCTGCATTTTTTTACAACTTTGACGTGCCACGTATTATTTACATAATTTATTTCTTCGTAGGTGTTCAGTCATTTTGATTCTTTTTTGTGTACATTTAAAGTAGATAGTTTACTTCCACTTTAATACACTTATATCTCGCCTTATAATGTAACTACGGACATAAATTCATTGACTATTTTTTTTACACCGATTCTAAGCCGAGTGGCAATTTCTACTATGGTAAAAAGGTAAAAAACGATCGGCTTGCAATTGATTAAATACGGTATATGATATTTTACAAACTAAAGCTTTTATCTTACTTAGCCGACATCAGGAAACACTGCAGTGCTTGGTGGCCCATCTGGTGCACAAGATGGAGCTGCAGATTCTCCAACCATTCCTAGTGAACGTCCAACAACTCCTGGTGCTCAATCTGGAAAAGAAAAATCTGGTGAAGGGGCAATTGGTGATAAGCCTGAAGAAAGGTATTATTTAATTCTTAAATATTTTATTACAGCATCGCAAAAATCTTCCCACTTTGTAATATTTTTATTTACAGTGTGAAAGAAGATGAAATGGTCATTAAGCAAGATAATGGATTAGATCCAGAGAAAATTCTTGAAAGTCAAATACCTTTACCCAGTAAACTTCCAAAGACTAAAGGTAAGCTATAACCCACTCATTTTTTTTCTTAATTTTTTTATTGCTTAAGTCAAGGATCTAAGAGGTCCATTTACTCAAAAAATGTTTACACATTGAAAAAAATGCTCTTATAGTTTCATTTTGGCATCTGTATGTGCACTTGCTTAAATTGAAATTGTGATGAAACCATAAATGATAGAGAGCTGGAACTTGGAGGTTAGATTTCTGCATTGCTGCTATTTGTTTTTCTTTAGATTTGAGGTTTGAAAAATATACAAGATTGGATTGGGGGCCATTTAAATTTTGACTTTTTTAATATCCCTGAAGGTGTACAAGATGAAAGCTGAAAATTTGGGTGTACATTTACACATTGATGCCACTTATTCTTGAAAAGTTGAATTTTGAAAACTTTACAGAGACAGAGAAACGTTCAAAATTTTAATACAAAAATGATTGCATTCTAGACGTAAATGTCATTTTGAAACTATCAATCGTCCAAAAAAGTAAAGTTTATGCAAAATATATGCTTATGTAGAATGATGTGCAATACAACATTAATGTAGCTATTAAGCCTCTCTCATTTAAACATTAACCTCACCTTCGCATGGTACCCTTGTTACAAACAAATGGTTCTATTGGCCGAATATTTGGCAGTGTAACCACATGAAAAGTAGAAAATGCACTAATTTTATCCATGTTTATATATAACGCTCTACTTGTTGAATAATCAGAACAATTTTCTCATCTTACTCATCTCTTATACTGTCAGTGTTTTATTTTACTGTTGTCACTCATCCTACCAATTTCTATTATACATATATCCTGTTTTCTCACATTTTTATTTGCTATCCTTCTGATTTCTAATTTGTGAATTTTGATTTATTTTTCTTGTACAACTCTTTAAGTCTTGTAATATTCTTCTACATTTCATTTTGTAATAATATATTCTATATAAATAATATATCTTTTTTATAACTTGCTTTATTAAATAAGCTTAAATTTATAAATATAGGCGACTCCAGAGATTCGACAGTTCGAGTTTTGACAAATTTGAGATTTTGACGCAGCCGATTGAATTGAGAGCTAGTTTATGGGAAATAATTTTCGTCCCGACCAATCACGCGAGGTTTAGTTCCAGTGTAGACAGTTATTTTGGCTCTAATTATTTGAATTTGTGCTGATTTCACTTTTTTCTGTTAATCTTTTATTTAAATTTATTTATTTATAAATTTATCACTTGGCATGGCATCTAAAAAGAAATGTAATAGTGATAATGCAAGTGAATCAAATAAAAGAGTGTCGTTCAACTATTAGCACTTATGTGAAACAGAAGGAGAAAATTCTAGAACGTGATAAATTCACGTAATTTGATGGCTGGTTTGACAGATTTAAGAGAAGGGCAGGTCTGCATAATCTTAAATTAACTGGCGAGGCTGCAAGTTATTTTGTGCTTTTTAATAACTTTTATATTAATTTCGCTGCGATATATAGTTGTATGTGTAGATAAAAGTATGCAGGGATGTGCTACAGACGACGGCCTGGTCTGGCTCACACGAGTCGTTTGTAACAAACGACTCATGCGAGCCGAGATGCGGGAACATATCTCCGATTATAACATGCAAGTCTATGGAAAAACGACATTCAACATTCGAGATTCGACCACGTTTTCAGGAATGCATCCCTGTCGAATCTCGGGAGTCGCCTGTATACTCTTTTAACGAAACACTATAATTGTGAACAACTACAGTTTTTCAAATGTATTCATTTGTCAAAATTAGTAAGGGGAAAGAAAAGAAAGCGGGAGTATGACTTTGAAAGTGGAGGCAGTGATGAGGATGATGATGATGATAAGGATGATGATGACGATGACATGGATGAAGATGATGATGGTGGAGATGAAGAAGAACTGGTGCCTCCTGGTTAGTCTATCTTGAATTTTGCATTATGTTGTTATTTAAGCACAAGTCTCATGTAACATTCCTTATGGTAAATATTGGTAAATGAAATACATTATCTAGAAAAATATTTTTCTTGTGAATTCCCTTCTATTCAACAATTCAAAACTTAGAAATGAAATGTTAACAAGATGTAATGATTGGAGATTATATCTCTAGTTTGGTAAAGCCCTTAGGTCTTTACAAATTGATCATTTATTTTCCCCAACTCTGAAGGTGGTGTATTATCTCCTCATGGTGCAGTGACGTTAATTATGCTTGTTTATGGTTTTATAAATAACAATAAATATTCTTGAAAACTTAAGCAAAACTTTTGTTTTTAATTAAGAAAAGCATTGATTATTCCCAGTTATTTTTCTAGAAGAGATAAGTTTGCTTTCATATATCTGTGATATTTTTTATTTCAGATTGTGTTTTGAGCATAGTTAATATTGAACACAATCAAATTTTATACCATTACAGGAATGGAAGATGAGCCCCCACCTCCTGGCTTAGAAGGTAAAGAAGATGATGAAGATGAAGAGGAAAAGGAAGACGACGATGAATATGAAGATGCAAAGAGAAAAGAAGAGGAGAATGGAAATAAAAATCAGAGTAGGGAGGATGGAGAAGAGGATGATGAGGAAGAAGAGGCAGCCAAAAAAGAAGCATCTGGTGCTGAAGAGGAACCAAAGAAGGAAGAGCCAAAAGAAAGTGATGATCCAGAGCAACAAACGCCACGCCCCCTTCACAAGACATCATCCATATTCCTTAGAAATCTTGCTCCTACAATTACAAAGCAGGAAGTTGAAGCGGTATGTTTTTGAATTTTTTCTTTTTTTCTAGTTATTTTTCAAAATATTACATCAATCAGCAACTATAAGAGTAGTGAAGTTTATCTATAGAAAATTGCATTTTGTGCTTGGCAATAGTGTTATAATTTCTGTAAGCATTGAAAAATACTTATCATAACTGAAAATAATTGTTGACCTTGTACAGTTCCTAAGGGTATTCCATTTGGTACTGTAGGGTAATATGACATTTATTTTTCATATAGTTTTTGCAAAAGCTGACTCTGGATTGTTGAATAGCTCAATTGTAACAATATGTTCAGTAAAGACCGGGTATTTAATGCAGTCTTAAGGATATAAAACTGATGTTCTTCTAGTATACGTGTAACTTTTATAAATTTAGTGGTATTGCTGTGTGTGCACAAGGGTCATTTCAAAAGTAATGCAAATTTTGCTACTACCTGGCCGGGTTAGACTGGTAGGTAGCCCTCATGATCACATGTTAACTGGCTGCTGTCACTTTCATCCTCAATTTTCAATATAATTACCTGCAAACAAAGAAACATAGACAATGTTCACCGGAACTCTGGCTTTAACTGATGCAATAATCAAAAGGATTGCACCATCCTACATCTTGCACATGTACGCTGTACAACACTTCATTTATAAATGATAGAAGAACAAAATACTGGTTTTAGTGTAGTATCACTCATAACTATAGGTACTATATTATGTTTGAGTTATGATATTTAAATTCTATTAAGTAAAATGCTTTGGCCTGTGAAGATGTTTTTCTTCTAAATAATTTTAGTGGTAACATTTTTCTTTAGATGTGTAAACGTTATCCTGGATTTCTTCGAGTTGCAATTGCTGATCCACAGCCAGAAAGAAGATGGTTCCGTCGTGGTTGGGTGACTTTTGAACGATCTGTCAATATAAAAGACATTTGTTGGAATCTGAATAATATTCGGGTGAGTTACTTATGATTCTGTAAAGTGTTTAGCAGTTTGTTAAGTTTTCATTGTTAGTTGATAGAAGAATTTCGTGAACATTGTGTTGACCCTTTTTATAAAATCTTTTTATTTATATAATCTTATTCCATAAGCTGGAGTAAATGGATTTTGAATATCAAGTTCATAGCAAATCACATTTTTTTAATGAAGTTCATCCTTGAAAACTTCCTATCAAAGCGAAATTATTATATAAATGATATGTAAAGCAACAATAATGAAAAGAATATGACACCAAAATCTTTTATAACGAACAAATAAGCTGAAATTTTTCTTGTTTTATCCTTTTAAGGCTGCCTATTTTATAAAGCAAAAAGATTTTATTTTTGAATTCTTTTAAAATTCTTACTTGTTATTTTTATGTTATTGATTTGATTTGTAAAATAATTTACAAGATTTGTCTTTAACCCCTCAACGCCATCATATGTAGTCACTTCATCTGGGAGATCGCTATTTATTTATATTTTTTAGTCCCAATGAATTTTCTTAATTCTGAAAAAGCTCGATATATTTCGAAATAGGAACCTTTGGTCTACCTATTTATCATCATTCTGCAATCTTTTTTCTTTTTTATTACACAATGTGCATTAAATTTTGTGATTGATTTTTCGCGAATTGAGGAATCGTGTCTTCTAAAAACCTCTTATCCAATGCTGAGAGGAACCATATCTCGACAAGAATACTACTGCAAAGTGAAACAAGATCTAGACTGCTTATCTGCCTACAAACTTCACATTCTCTTTGGTTTATCTTATGAGTCAGAGGTTGAGAGGTATAAGACGAAGAGAGCCGAACAAAAACCATTGTTCGGCTCTTGGTCGGGCCATGTGCTTGCTTCAGCATTTCATGAGACCAGTATAGTATGAGAGAGAAGGAGAAACATCTGTTGTTCTGCCATAGGTCTGTTTACAAATAAGTCACTGATGATGCATAGTAAGCAAGAGAGTTATGGAGTGACTGCTTGCATAATACCCTTACGCTTGGGTCATCGCAGAAGAAATATTCTCGTGTTGCTCTCAAGAAGTTAGTCTGAAGTGAATGCTAGTAAAAAAAAATTCAGTATAGATGATTCATTGAAGTTATATTTTCTTGTAAATTTCATGGTAATTTGGATAAAGCAAATGCCTTGAAAAAATCTTTTAACTTTTCTAATTTTTTGTTACACATACATTCTGATACAACATCATCTCTCTGTTTCTACTGAACAAAATTGGACAGTTTTCACCATGTAACTTCTATAACAACTATGAATGACTACTTTATAACTCAAAACTTTATAAGCTTTATGAAATGTCTTTTAAAAATATATGAAACGTAAAATTTATTAAATTTTTAGTCAAGACATGAAAAAGTTGACTTGCGAGAAACTTTTTTCCTATTTGGTTTACGTAGGTGCATCCAGCAAATGAAATGTTAATGAAAGCTGAAATATTGTTTTGAAAAAGACTGCATAACAATGCCGTTTATAGTTTTTGCAATACTGAAAGATAGAGGAAAGCACGGATGCATGCTAACTGGTTGTATTTCGTATTTCTCTTCTCTTCTGTAAAGAGTGTGCTTAATGTAAGATAATGTAAAAGACATCGTTTGTAGATGTTATGTTCTACTAAAATCCTCAAAAAATTTTATACAAATCCAATAAAAATGAAAAAAGACAAAATTTTCAATTTTCAGAAATCGAAATCGTGAATTTTCGCAAATTTTTAAAAACCTCTGCCCTCAGA
Source organism: Uropetala carovei (assembly GCA_036926305.1). Lineage (NCBI taxonomy): Eukaryota > Metazoa > Arthropoda > Insecta > Odonata > Petaluridae > Uropetala > Uropetala carovei. The sequence continues at coordinate 1,539,900 of JAXCHB010000172.1, read as the reverse complement.
CATGCGATTTAAGTAAATGTACATTGTGCTTGAGGGATTAAATCCACATATAGCCTTGATTAGATGGGCCATATGCCTTCATTAATTGTATCACAAAGATGAATGATTTATGCTACATGTTATCTTTTTTAAGAATATCTTATTATATTATATCTTATTCACTTGTGTCTTACTCTGGCTATATCTGTGTCATTTAGCTGAGGGATTGTGAACTGGGTGCCATAGTAAATCGGGACTTAAGTCGTCGTATCAGAACTGTTAATGGTGTAACATCACATCGTCAAGTTGTTCGTCATGACATTAAACTGTCAGCACGGATAGTGCACAATCTAGATGCAAAGTGTGGTCTTTGGCAAGAGGAAGATGATGAGAATGGTGCTGGTGATTCAAGTACAGAAAAAGAGGAGAAGAGAAACAAGTCAAAGAAGAGCACTGGAAAACAACATAAAAATGACTCAGAGATCCCAGTAAGTAATTTTTTAAATCTTTCCTGGATTTGTGGATGGTTTAGAAAACTTCAATTTGCAATGTGAATGTCAAACTTTAAAAAAATGTCAATTTACTTAGTGTTGATGAGAGAAAATACAGTTGAAGCTCATCAACATTAACCTCAGTGAAAAACAGAAAATTTTTGCATTATCAAAACTTTGGGAAATATGAGGGAGAAAATTATATATTTTATTTTATATTTAATTTAACGCATTGATGTTCTACTTTTGGCAGTTTTACTTCATTTTGCTTCTTTATTAATAAAGGGTTTTAAACCTCACTAATTAATAGTTTTTTAGACTTCATGAATGGAATTGATGAAATTAGTAAAAAGTTAAACTGCTACTAGTATCAAAGGTGTCTTGAATCGCTTTTTTTTTACCGCTGCCTATGATTGAAATTATTTTAATAGAAAATAATCTGTATTTGTCCCTAGAGCTTTGGTTTGGTATCTCACAACCCTGTTCTCAAAAATATAACTGATTACCTGATTGAAGAAGCTTCTGCTGAAGAAGAGGAACTCTTGGGATTAAGCAATTCAAATTCTGCTGCAATTAACTCAACGGGGGGCTCATCGGCAGCTACAGGAGACCAGGAAGAGGGGCAGTTACCTGCTGATGAATCATCTATTTCCCATCCAACCGTGGAGCGAGATGAAGTTCTAATTAAGGTTGGATTGAATTTGTTCTTAATGGTTTGAAAAGAGTCCTAATCAATATTTTGTAGATAACTCTGTATCTCCTTTTACAAATTAGTGTAAATCTCAATTTATGCAAAAGGATAATGTCTCAGATATGTAGTGGTCAGTATTATTTCTTGTTATCTTTGAGTCCTTCTTTCAGCATTTTCATTTTTGTATTTTTTGTAGGTATTAGATCGCCTACTTCTTTATTTGCGAATTGTTCATTCTGTGGATTATTACAATCATTGTGAGTATCCAAATGAAGATGAAATGCCAAACAGATGTGGAATCATGCATGCCAGAGGCAGTCCTCCATCCTCGAAGGTAAATACTCTTATAATAATATACAGGTGTTGGTTCGTTGGTTGGTGATCATATAAAAATGCAAATAACTCTATAAAGAAAATATGTAGAAACTCTAAATTTGGCAGGAATGCTCAATTCACATATTTTATGGTGATGGCGAAAAAAAAATCTCGATAAAAGTCCTGGGTTTGACTTTGAGGAAGACATTACCTTTTTCCATAAGGTAACATGTAAAAATTGGCTTTAGGGACTGCAGGCTTTCATTCTTTTTTAGATTAAAATTAGAAAGAATTGACCTACAGTCTTCTGATATGAGCCATTTTGAAGAAAACATTATAAAGTTTCTTATTCTGTTCGTCTTTTTCTGTGTACAGTTCGAAATCGCTCAATTTAAATGTTTGATTCAAGCAGTTTAAGGCAATCTTGCCATTTTAATGGGATGTTGCCTTGCGTACCAATTCCATTGTTAGACCTTGATATCATATTGTTATTTCAGTCCTTATGGGTATAAAGGTACTGTGAATGCTTTTAATACGAGAGCAAGAGGGAGGGGAGAGAGGGAGATAGAGAGAGGCAACTATTTTAAGTTTAACTAAAGATAGCCTGTCATACTGACGGGCCTTTATACCAGTGTCTGTATGAAAGAGAAATCATGTCTGTCTGCCTGCTATTTTCTCTTACACTTTGGCCAAACTTCACATGGTGACACTTCAGTCCCAGAACCTTCACAGATATGTAAGAGTTTGTCATATTTGAGGTATATTAGATTTATTTGAGCAACCCCAGGTACTTAAACTAGTTTATTTATATTTTTTTAATATTCTATAAATTATCATAAAAAGTAATAGCTATTTCGATGCTTTATATGCCTGTTTGTTGGCAAATATTTATTGAAACTATTTCAATGTGTACACTAGTAAATATATATATGACATCTATTTTGTGTTGTATATGATTTTTAGTAGTAATGAAATTTGAATTTTAATATGATAATGCAAAAAGAAATGGAAATGAATGAAACAGAGATTATCTGGCTTCTCTTTTTCTTTGCCTTTTAATGGATTTATATAATGTTTTTATTCTATTGTTTTTAGGTAACTCAACAAGAAATAAGTGACTACTGTCGAACATTTGAACAAAAAATAGCCTCATTTCTTCAGCCAACAGTAAAGCTTACAGAAGAGGAATTTGTCAAATTAGGTGCAAAGAGCCCAGACACGTATCCTTTGATGATGTTGTATTAATGTTATGTTTCATTCTGTTTTAAATACTTGTAAAAGTACAGGCAAATCCTGATGTACACAATTTATGTTTTATGACTCACAATCCATTTGTTTTCACATCATCAATTTTTCCTTCTGCCTAAAGGTATACCCTAATCATACCATCATTATCTTATTTATCAGGTGCTTCTCTCTAGTGGCTGGTTTCTCTTCATGTGAAAACACAATGTAACACCCATTCCAAAAAAAGACAGAGCTTGCATAGAAAATTATTGGCCATTTCTATTGTCCTACTCGGTTCAAAATCCTTTAATGAATCATTCACAACCATCTATACATATCTATAAAGTAAGGTGTTTGTATGTATGTATGTATGTATGTATGTATGTTCTGCTAAGGCTCAGAAACTACAACACGCAGAAAAAAGAGGAAGGTGTCATATTAACCGTTATCATGTGTACGGTGGTGTAGTAAGGTTTTTAAACCGATTCGGTGTACTATTTAATTATAATAAAATATCTTCGTTTATATGGGATTTCCATTTAAAATTTTTTCGTAAATTTCTCGAATTTTTAACTCCTTACATATATATCGCAGACATATGCTCTCGCAGACTTTTTTGTGCTAAATTATATCCTCTTTTGGAATAATTTTTTAAAAGAGGGGCTTACAGATTAAATAAGACGAATTGAAGGGAAAATCTTATTTTTCATTATTGCTCAGCATTGGATATACTTAGCAACCGATATAAACAAATTACTTTTGAACTATAAACATATCGTAAACGTAGAAATAGTTGATGAAATACTAATTTAATATCTTCTGATTTGATTGTATGTTTTTCTTTCATTATCTGTGGTCTTCTATACACAGGTTAATTCTGCGAATAAACATTAGTGAACTGTTTCTTTTTCTGTAATGGTGTCATTCGCATTATAGGTATGTTTGGATATAAGTTAAATTGTTTTTATATGCCTTTTGTCTTATTTTATTTCATATTTTGTTTAAGTGAAAATTACTGAAGATATATGATTAAATTACTACGTTAAAGTTTTTGTTTTGTTTTATCAGTTTATCAGTAAAAACTGAATGGAGCATTTCATGCTAACATGCAAGTTTTTTCCTATGCTCATCCATTTTGCGTTTCAATAATAATTAGATACTTTTTTTTAATATATAATATCGTTTTGAATTAAAAAAGAGTTTTATCAATTGGAAATAAGGTTCACTCTTGAATAATTGTTATTTTAATACGAGAACTAAATTAGATTAACATTTTGAACACGTAACGCGGTGAATTTCGAAAGATTTTATTTCAATAATACTTCTGTTGAACTTTATTATGTCTTCTGAACTAAAATTAAGAATTCGTGTCTGCGGTTCCATGGGTAAAATGTAAACACTACCGATACACGCACGTAATTAATTACGTTAGAAAAGTAAAACATTTTACTACACTATTTAAAATCGATTCGTTCGAATATCTCAATCTATTATTCAATTAATTACGATGGAAAACACAATTAAGATCAATAATTTTATATCTATTTAGAGTAATAATAGGTATTCTTATTTAGTTTCTCCTGTTATTATGTTGACATAGAAACTCATATTCCGCGTAATCAATATTTACTCATCACTACGACACGCTATTTTGTGATTGTTGGTTGTTTATTTAGCAAGTGAATAGAAAGGGTCAGTCGCCATCATCAGATACATTGAGTTTTAGGAGATTATTCGTTGGTTGGTTTCGGTTAGTTTGTTGTTTTCATTTGCTTTCGTTTCGTGTCCATTTTTTGTGTTCTTTGTTTGTTTTCGTTCTTAGTTGTTCATTTTGTATTCTTTGTTTATATTCTTTGGTTGTGCTCTTGATTTTTGTTCCTTGATTACTTATTTGTCGGTTTACACCTTTTATGCCGGTTATTGGTTAGAGTTTAATTCATTTCTTTTTTCTTGGTGGTTTTTACATTGAACTTATATTCTTTTGTTGTACTCTTAATTTATGTTCCACCATTATTTATTTGTCGGTTTACATCCTTTTCTACCGGGTATTGGTTAGCATTTAATTCATTTCTTTTTTCGTGGTGGTTTTTGTAGTTTTCTTATTGGTTCGTTTCGTGTTCTTTCCACTTTATTTCAAGACTCCTAATGTAGTTTACAGAAAGGAGAGGAGAAGTTTTAGTATGTATCATTTTCTCAAGCTGTCTTCTAAGCGGGAAAAAGTATAACTATTTGCAGTCCGAAATGCACCCGGGCGAAGCCGGGTACGAAAAGCTAGTCTTCTATAATGTACCCTTCATTTCCTCACATCAGCATAGCCTCCTTCCTAGTAGTAGCTCTTACAAATCTGCCCATCCTTCAAGTCACTTTTTGAACTTTCTTCCCAGCTGGACCTGTGCTACATCAATTTTGGATATGCTTAATCACTTTGTTGACTGCTATTTTTTCTTCCTTTTCAATGATGTGCAGTTTAATTTTATTTGCTTTAAGATTTTTTCCTGTTTTACTTTATTAACTTCTTTTTTTGTTGATTAATCCATTGTAATCAGCTGTTTTTTGGTTAGATTTATTAAAAAATGTGCAGTGTTAAGGAGCTTTACCTGTCTTATAATAACCTTTTGTAAATTGGAATTGTGTGTTTCTGCTAATTCAATTTCTTTTTTAATGGTGGTCCCTTAACTTATTGTGAAGTGAGGTAGAGAAATTCATTGTAGCTAACACCCAAGAATTAGCTAAGGATAAATGGCTCTGTCCTCTTTCTGGAAAGAAGTTCAAAGGCCCTGAGTTTGTCAGGAAGCACATCTTTAACAAACATGGAGAGAAAGTAGACGAGGTTAAAAAAGAGGTAGGTTACAGATTCTTATAGTCATTCATATACTTTTAATTGAAGTAAAACAAAGGTTGCATACTGTGACATTGTTTTTTATAAAATTTAGGTGGAATATTTCAACAACTACCTTCGAGATCCTAAGCGCCCACAGTTGGCTGAGCATCCTGGAAACAGACCTGGACGAAAGGAATCTGTTCTTGGTGGAGGAGGCCCCAGTGATCGAGAGCCTTATTCCTCTCAGGCCTATATGCCTCAGTAAGTATATTCCATCGAAAACATTGTCTGTTTTTTGTAGCTGTAAAGCATAATATTTATTTTATTTTTATAATGTAGTAAAATAGTTATAGTAAATGTTAAAGTGTATTTTCTGAGAACATTGATAATACAAATTATACTCAATTCAAATTTTTTAATTTAATCATCTAAATTGGTTTTCTGCATTATTTGTACTCGAATGGATGCACATGACAGTATCTTTTATTGCTTATAATAACATATTACACTTAGTTTTCATTTTTATTTTGTCAAGTGCAGTTTTATTTATATAATAGAATCATTTGCTGAGGTATGTATGCCTGCATGCATATACATCCAAGCTTATTTACTTATACAATTATGGCAGTTCGTAACAGATATTCCTTCAATAAGCTTGGTAAAAATAAGCATAACACAATGAAAAAATCGTCTTTTTGAATGGCTAAAATTCTCTATTTAGTTATCTGACTGCATCATTATTTCTTCATTGTTTTTGTGCATCCTAGACAGTGCAGTGCTAACCTGAGGTTTTTTAAAAGTAAGAACTGCACAGAGAGAATTAAAAAAAACTGAAATGCAAATCATAGGTTATATTCTTACTTTTTCTAGAATATAGACTAGCATTCTTGTTACACATTTGATAGTTTACTCTGCCTATTATCTTTGCTGGCCTGTGTTATATCCCAGACTTTTCATTTAAAACCATTTACAGGTAAGGATTATTACTGGTGTGCCCTTGCAGGTGATATGTGCTCTCTCACTGACATATTTCCTTGCTTATTGAAAGTCTTACTTGGCATTGTGCACAAACTATTGTGCTTAACATCAGATTAGGTTAAAGCATAAGTAAATGAACTAGTGCACATGCAAAATGTTTTAAATATCTATAGGGCGATGCGTTACTGTTTGTTCTTATGAAGTGCACAAACTGATACAGATCATATGGCCTAAAAATTCTTCAAATTTTACTGTTTTAAAATATGCATTGTATGTGAAATCGTACAAATTATGCTTGGCAATTGATTTTAATTTTTAAAGCTGCAGTAATAGGAATCACCTTCGCCATACTATTTAGACTTTACTATATAACTTTCATTATCTCATTGTAATAATTATTTTCTTATGATAATAATTTAAATTCATAATTTCTTATTAAATTATAATTGATATTTAAAATTTTAATCAAGTTTCTTTAATTTTAGCTATGGATATGGCTATGGTGGTGGTGGAGGCCGACATTTTGCTAATAGCTATGGTAGTGGAGGGTATGGTGGATATGGCCGAGATTCTTATGCAAGAGGCGGAGTAGATGGATATGCTCGATCTAATCCAAGAGCCTATAACAGATCTAGGTGAGTTTAAATTATATAATTGAAATTAATTATTGAAAATGTTGACTTTTTACACCAAAACTTTGTACCTTTCTATCAAATAAAGTAATTGTTCTGATTTTCATTTATGCACTCAAGTACTTATGTACATTATTACTGTAGGAAAGAAAATTATGAAAGCCTATATTGTCTAAACAAGTCACTTGTCTCTGGTTTCTGCATTTTGTTCGTGATTATTTTAAGTTTATGATTGAACATTTTCGTGGAAATAGAAATTATTGCTCATCGACTTTTATATCAGATGTCTCCTCAAGGTCTCCAGGATCACTTGCTTGTTAACTAAGAACCTCATTTTCATTCTCAGGGTGGTTTCCCAAAGTGATTATTCCAATCGACCTGTAATCGCCTACAACGATCTGGATATGCCGGATGACAAGGAGTTCTTCTGATAAAATATTAATTAAATTTCTTTTTTTATGAACACATCTTGCTAGGCTGAAGTTCAGTCATTCCAATTTTTAATATGATTCACTTTTTTAATTGAATCAATAAGGGAGTAAGAAAATGAAATAATATAATGAAATGTCAAGTTTCTGGTTCAGTTTCCTTCTCTACGATGGCCAGCATGCAGTATTATTTTATTTTATTCAGGTTGATTGCAGAAGATGCTGTTAAATATGTAATTGAAATTATTTATTTTATCATTTTGTAGATGATGTGGAGTTGAATCGTTGAAAATTTTTAAGTAATCTTGGAAGATCTGAACTTCCTTCCTATTACTTAAATGAAAAATCTTTTTCCACACGATGAAAATGGTTGTATGCTAACCATAATTAGGTATAAAATACATTAATATCAACTTCCTAGCAATTTGTTTTGATTCTAATTAGATGCTGCTATCAAATTATGTAAAGATAAGTTCAGTAGTACTTTTATATGAAAATGAACTGACAATCAGTACAATGTATAGTAAATAATGAAAAAGGTGCTTGTCAGTGAATTAGATACTCCTTCATAATTACTTCAGTTATTTTAGATGATAATTGTGTTGGAATAATTGTATGTCCGTAATTCGTACCAGAATTATATCCTTGTAAGTCTGACAATTGTGATCTATTGACATAATGCATTACTAGATCATTTAAAATAATAAATGGTCTTTTTAGCAGGAAAACAATTTGTAAATACCTACATTTGTAATAAAGACCCTAAATTAACACTTGCTTAATTTTTTCTTTGAAATAATTGTGTTGATTAGTAAAAATTCAGCTGCAGCTGAATATTGTGCTGAAAAATAAGTACTTTATCATTGTTAGTTTTGAATGTACCATTCCACTAAGAGACAAAAGATCTGTACAAAATTAGCAGATGCACAGTACTATTTCATAAAATCTGCAGATTTGTTAATTCCTTTGGAAGTGAATGTACATTGTAATAAGAACTCTCAAACTGAACTTGGTATCCCAAGGTAGTTAAGAGAGAATGATTCACCTTGTTCTTAATCAATGTCATTAATATTTTGAAAACCACTCCTTATAGTGTTCAATTATTTAAGAAATACTCGATTTCTAAATAAAAACCATGGAGTATTAGTGGAAAGATATTCTCTATTTAATACATTATATCTGTATAGACCCAAGTTTATTTCCCCATTTATGTTGGAGCAGATGTCAAATTGATGACTATTTAGTTCTTCAGTTTCTTTCATTATTTCAGAACTCTTTGGGAGAAGTGATGAGCAGTCAATTCTGCATTTTTGTGTAAACTTGTTAATGATGGACCAATGTTTCGTTTCATCGTTTTGTAATCATTTGAATTGTGGTTTTGAATTTTTCTTTCAAAACTAATGTAAAAGTTTTCAGCTAAAAATTTAAGCTTCATTGAGTTATTTGAAAAAAAAAGTTGAAAGAATAATTGGGTGTCACGAAGCTTATGTCCATAATATATTTTAAATTAAGTAATTCTTTTTTGAGTGCACATATTCTAATTTCTCATTTTGATTAGAATGGTTAAATGATGTTTTCCTCGTCCTTCCTCCCTTTCGATTGCAGGGGCGACTATAGACCAGTCATACACTACAGGGATTTGGATGCTCCACGAGAACCCGAAGAGTTCTGAAAATAGAAATGGAAAAGATGACAATTTAAAAAAAACGTAACTGTAGGGGATCTTGAACAGTATTGTGAATATATTGTCTTTGAAAGAATGTTGGACTGTGTACCTTTCATTTCAAGTTTATGTATGTTTCTAGTACTTGTGCATTTCATCTGTTATCCATCCTCCCATAGTATTTTTGCAGTTGAAATGCAGAGAATTTTCCATTTATGTTACTGAATCACCTGAAGCTTTTTAGCTTCAATCCTGTATAATGTCAGATTGTATGAATAAATCTGCATCTTTTTTTATTGATCATACCCTATTCGTTTTAATTTTTATTATTATTATTTCACAGACAATAGGAATAATCATTAATTTGCCTTCAAGTCATAGTATCACATTGTAATGGTTTTTGTATTAACAGAATTTTACAATTTATCCATCATAATTAGTAGAACAAAAGAACAATTATATATTTTTAATGGTGTTGCATAATAAATAATGCAGGAACATGATTTATTATCCCAGAACCTCAGCTAGAATTCTATATTCATGGAGAGAAATAAACTTGTTGCTAAGAGGCTAATTTTGAAAACAGTTTTAGATAGAAATTTTTCATTTTTGTGTTTCAGTTATACCCAAACTGGGAATCAAGGTAGATAGGTTAAAAGTAGCAGCAGCTGTTGCATTAATTTCATTGTGTCATACTCTGATCGACAGATAAAAGACCATCTCACACATATATTGGTTATTTAATTTAAAAAATAAACCCATACAAACCCATAGAGGTTGCAAAGAACTTACCTAATGGTTATGGAGCACCGGTTGAGCAACACTGACATAAATTAATGTTGAAACTCAAAATGCACTTTGTATTACAGCAAGGATAAAAAAACCACTAGGCGGTAAATGACTGAAGAATACATTTTTTTAAAGGAATGGACAAATACATATCAATATAAAGATGATTTTGTATTGCAATAAAAGTATCTAAGTTCATTTAAGCTGTTTTAATCAGTTTTTATTTCTTTATCCCTACAAATGGAAAAAAAATATCCATAGCAGTTATATTAACATCTGCTCCTGTATCCAACTGTGGTCATATAAGTCTTGCCATCAATTGACTACTGTATATGAGGTCCGACACAAAAATAACGAGACTGATGCTGTAACTCTTTTTACTTACATAATTAAGAAAATCAACTGTGATCGCCTGCAAAGTAGTTCCCTTCTGAGTTGGCACACAGCTGCATACGATGCTGCCACTGTTCAAAGCAATGCTGCAGATCATTTTCTGTAAGGCTGTTCAGGAGCTCTGTCCTTTTTGCTTTCACCGACACAAAATGGGTTCCTTTGAGCCAGGGCCATAGATACAGTTTAGTCAAGGGGGGCTTTTTTAATGAAAAAAAATATTTTTCAAATTTTTAATATTTTAGTACATTCCGATGTTATGAAATTAAATTTTATTTAAATGAGAAAACACCTTTTTCAAAAGAAAATTTTTTTCTCTAAATTACAAATTGTTTTTTTCTATTTTTTAAAGCAAATTTGGATATAATATCATCTACATTCAAGGGCAACTGCGATGCACACTCATCAGTGCCAAACCTGTTAAACGTCCACCTCCCATTGAATTTTAAGACGTCTTAAAGACGAAAAACCTCTTTTGGGGGTTGCCGTAGAACGGCAAGGTAGCAAGAATCTGTAATAGTCTTTTTATACTAGAAAAAAGCATATTATCGCAAACTGTGAACGTCTCTATCGCCGTTTTTGGCACATCATCTTCTGACAGCAAATTCCATTTACACTGCCATATTTCAAATTCTGCTTTAAGTCTTCCAAAGTCTTCACCATAAATTTCACGTTTGTTGGAATATTTCTGGCTTTGCATTTTTACATTTATTAGGAAGCAATAGCTGCAGTTTAGCTATTAGTTTATTATGTGCTGAGAAACGATCCTTTAATTCAGTTAAAAAGTGATCAAGGAAAGGTATCTACTGTAATAAAAGGCAATGTCTGCGTGTCTGTCAGCAAAGGCTGAAGCTTAGTATCTCACAATTTAATGAACCGAATTTAATGTGATTTTCAGGATAGCATTATGATATAATAAAATTATGTTTTAACGTATTAAACTTGAGATCAAAGACCCGGATTCGATTCCTGGAGACAGTTTCTATTTCCCATAAGGTAACACGTAAAAAGGGACATTTCAACGTGCAGGCTTTCATTCTTTTTTAGATTAAAATTAGAAAGAATTGACCTACAATCTTCGGATATAAACCATTTTGAAGAAAACATTATAAAGGTTCTTATTCTGTTCATCTTTTTCCGCCTACAGTTTGAAATTTCTCAATGTAAACGTTTAATTCGCACAGTTGAGGAAATCTTGCCATTTTAAGGGGATGTTGCCTTGCCTACCAATTCTATTGTTAGACCTCTATATCATATTGTTAATTCAATCCTTATTGGTGTAAATGTGGTTTGAATGCTTTTAATACGAGAGAGGGGGGGGGGAGAGAGCGGTAGAGGGGAGAGAGGGAAGTGGAGGGGGAAGGAGGGAGAGAGGGTAAGATGAGGGAGAGAGTGGGTGTGAGACGGGCGGGGGAGAGGGAGGGAAAGAGAGGCAACTATTTTAAGTTTAACTAAAGATAGCCCGTCAACAACAGAATATTCACTAGAAATGTTGTATATGGCAAAATATTTCATATGTAAAAGTGTGATATTAATTATTTTAAATGAAAATAATAATTATCTATCTATAATTCTTCCGTTGATATTTCAACGGGCATTACAATAGTACCTAAATAAATTACATTGGTATATTCATTAGCATCACTTGATGGGGCATTTTCACGTTTTGATTGTCTTCCAACTACTCTAGGTTTGATCATTTCACTTGCAACGTTGTGCAACATACTTTCTGCTGACAGATATATTTCATTGAACGAGTCTTCACTGTTCCTACGCATTGATTGTATCACATTAATGACTAAATCAACATGCTCACAACATTGTACTAAATCCACATTTACTTTCTGATGACTTTTACATAAATTTACACTATAAGAAAATATCTTAATGTTAATAATGCAACTACAAATTCTGCACAAGTTATAGTTGAACTAGCTGATCCCGCACAAAGATTGCACGGTGAATTTTAAAATTGATTTATAAAAAATGATGAAGTATGTAAAATAAGTTGATCTCAGTAATTCACATTTAACTCGAAAAATGCATTTCCTTACACAGTAATTGATCGCGAACTTTTATGTTTTTCTTTTTATTCAAGTATGTCCTTTCTTTTTTATGTAACAATAAATGCAACTTTATGTAGATTATCAATGAAGAGAAGATAACCATGTGATGTGTTTAAAAAAAATAACGTATGTCCCTAGGCTCATTTAATTTAAAATTTATGCGTGAGCCCATTTGCGCTAATAAACATTATGGATGTATAATATAATGGTTCTACTTACAAAGAGATAAGATTCCAGCAACCGCACTTCAAAAGAACAAACAGTAACGCATCTCCCTAGAGATATTTAAAACATTTTGCATGTGCACTAGTTCATTTACTTATGCTTTAACCTAATCTGATGTTAAGCACTTAGTTTGTGCACAATGCCAAGTAAGACTTTCAATAAGCAAGGAAATATGTCAGTGAGAGAGCACATGTCACCTGCAAGGGCACACCAGTAATAATCCTTACCTGTAAATGGTTTTAAATGAAAAGTCTGGGGTATAACACAGGCCAGCAAAGATAATAGGCAGGGTAAACTATCAAATGTGTAACAAGAATGCTAGTCTATATTCTAGAAAAAGTAAGAATATAACCTATGATTTGCATTTCAGTTTTTTTTAATTCTCTCTGTGCACTGCAATGTCTATGATGCACAAAAACAATGAAGAAATAATGATGCAGTCAGATAATTAAATAGAGAATTTTAGCCATTCAAAACTGCACAGGGAGTCTTACTCAAACATGAAAATTGTGGTACATACGACAAATCGAAATTCCCATAGGTGGTCCCTGTGTGGAACAATTTAGCATGGCACACAAATCGTATAACTGGAAGAAAAACACACGGACTCGAGCACGGAAACTTGAAAACACTTGAATAGCCCTCTCAAGGTTATGCGATTATCATCAGTCAACTACATATTTTAGTTCCTCTTGTTGACGGTGAGGCGTTGAACACAACGTAAGAAGGATGAGAAGATGAGAATTTCATTCATTAAGTTTGATTGGAAAGGTGAGGGTGTATATCTATATCTGCGAAGTTCTTTTAGTAGTGACATACCTGGAAGTGTTTTCATGATGTGCATCTCGCTCATCAAGAAGAAAATCCCGTAGGATTAAGTGAAGTTCGCTCCGTTGTCGTCAAAAATGGTAAGCTGCTATATTGATAGATTAAATTTTTCATACCTCAATTGTACCAAACAACATTTTGACAGCGGGTGGATATAATTTTCGCTTTTCAAAATTCAGTTGAGTTAGACTTTACTCTGGGTTTTTTCAGCAGTATCATCTAGTATTTTCCGTGTGCAGTATATCAGGTGACAGTTTTATGTTCATGTATATTTTAATTTGTGTCTGCGTATGCCTTTTATGAACTAAATTTTATATTTGTAATTGCTTAAAGATATGCCACTGATAGTATCAAGTCATGTTTGTTTCATTATACGTACAACTAATTTTTGATACATCAAACGCTGTACTTGATGTATTGATACCAGAAAAATATGCTCAATGTTAGCAAAATCGTTATATTTCGTGAAATTATAGAGATTATTTATGTTTTGATTTCTTAGGTAACTTATGATTTTAAATTTTATGATTAACATTCATAGGCAATTGTTTGTGGACGAACGTTTTTGTGTATTGCCATTGAGGGAATAATCTTTTTCAGGCACATTTTCGGAATACTTATGTTGAACTACAAATAAACTGAAATGTTCTTATCGATAACTGTGAGATGAAATTTATAAATTTTTAAGTCTGAGAAATACTGTTTTTAGATATATTGTAATGTAATTTATCATGTTCGCCTCGGTAGCATTAGCAATTTTAATTTCCTGAATACACATTTTTAATTCATTTAGATCATTTTAGACTCCTACGCTTGGTTTAATAATGAACAAATACTGTGTAAACGGTAATTTTTATTTATATATATTCATGCTCGAAAATATTTGTAGATTTATATTTGTTGAGTATTTAATGACGACTTAAGATGCTAAATAGCACCCCGGTAAATTTGAATTATTGCTTCACAGCTGCATCCTCGAAATGTATCATATTCGATGAACTGTTATATTTTATGCTAATATTCATATTCATTAAATGATTAAATCTTTATTCCTTATTTTTTAAATAACAGGTTAAATACTATGAAGCTAAATTCAGTTGTAAATTCGTTTATAAAAATTTTACAGCCATCGTTAAATTAAATAAAACGTTTCGAAACAAAAAATTCCACTGAATACGTCTAATTATTTTCCCAATATTCTTTTATATTTGCTGCTATTACTTTCTTCATAGCTTTGTTTTACTTTGGGACATAGGGTCTGATTCAGATAACTGGTTTGCATCTTTTTCTTCATGCTTCTGTTAGACTTTTACTTTATCTATCACGTTCCAGAATCTTAATCTAATTAATAGTAACGAACTTGGAAGTCGTACTAATTCCGTGATGTGGGAGGCCGTGAAATTAATCAGTCCAAAGAAATGAAATTTTGTCTTCGTGTGTGTAAAAATTTTAAGACATTTATTTCCGTATCATGATTTTTTCCTTTGTCTTTGTCATTATTGAAATATATTTATACAAATAATTTTTTCTGAAAATAATATTAAACGGAAATTAGCAGATTTGAGAAAATTTATATTTAAACATGGGATGTATAATTTTGGTTGATTATTTGCTTTTAATGTAATTTTTCTCAATTTCAAGTAACCTGTGTTAATGAACGATATGTTCTGCATTCCTGTAACGTTTATTTAATAATGATTCAGGAAGTTAGTGCAAAATCATTTTTTGCAACGAAAATTTGAGTTGACGTTTAACAAGTAAAAAGATTTAACCAGGGATGGTGAGTTCCCATGAGTTCCCTTGCACAAATTTGGATTGAGAATGGTACAAGTTGGCGTCATTGTTCAAATCTGTTTGGTTTTGCTTCATCAGCGTTAGAAACCCTACTATTGGGTAACCTCGGTGACATCTCGATTTCTCTTATTGGTGCATTCCTAAACTTCCATGAATTACTTTCGTCTAAATTTTGTTGTTTTAGCGAAGTTCCATATTTTAAAAAATCCTGAAAATGTCGTACTTTTATATCATATCTGTAATGATGGAGCTAAAAAATATTATGTTGTAAAAGAAATACAGTAAAACGTCAGTTATCCGTGAGCGGATTAACCGGGCATTCTGAAGCGGATTTGAATTTTTTCCACTTTATGTGAAAAACGAAGAAGACAGATTTTACTGAAATATTAAACATCCGTTGGTATATCAGACCGATCAAACCAACCTGTTTCAACAAAAGAGCCGAAGTTGATAGAGTTATTCCTCAAAAAATGTAATGTAAGCTGATTTCCCTACCATTTTTACTGAACATGAAGTTTTCTCCTTTGTTTGAGAGAGGTTCTTAAATACTATCTTAAATTCGCAGCGATGTTAAAGTACTCTATGATTAAGAGAATGCTTGTGTAACATTCTTCTCTTGCTGTCTCATCTTTTTATATGCGTAGCGGTGATCATTAAGTCAGACTGAATCGTCACTGCTAAAAACAATTTTTAATTTTTGATCATTTATTCCACCCTAATTACAGTTTTTGGTTAAATTAATGGCGTTTTACTATTGTTATATGGCCTGTTTATACACGAATAAACTTGTATAGCATTTAACTGAAATTATACCAAAAATTGCCTTTAAATGTATTGTATCGACATGTTTTGTGCCTCGCTCATCGTGTACGTGTAAATGTATTATCTTTCTCTAAAGCGCTCCCCTTTCTCTTTAAAAGTAGGTCATTAGGAGTTGGTTGAGATGATTTCGTGATCGAAAGCTCATGCCAAGGTCGCATCAGAATGATTGCTATATTATTTATTTTTTAACATTTCGATAACTTTGGCAACACATAATGCGGAACATCACTTTTACATTGTTTCATGGCTGAAATGAAGATCTTTATTAGCTCATAGATGGTATTTTTTATATATCGGGGTCAATTTTTAATAAGTTGTTCGGAAACAGACGGGGCTGGTTGGAACAGGATGGAATCGAAAACGTAATAACATCAAGAAAAATAAATCGGGGGGAAATGTTTACTGTCACTGCGATTGAGAGAATGCGGAAGTGATAACTAGCCTCCGTGAGGTTGAACTCTTATATAGATAAGTAATGTAATGAGCACTCGCGACGCATTTGTTACCACTATGTAAAAAATAATTTCACATTACATTACAGAAAAAATGTTTGCCTTTTTTATCGAAGAAAGAGTTACGCTTTCAATTATTTTTAAAGATCTAGTAAAGCATTCCATAAAAAAAAGCTATGACACTCATATTAATGCAATAATTTTTCGGTTGCAATACTTTATATAAAGAACTTTTGGGAACTAACAGCAGCAACGCGTTTTGTTTTCCATTAGGGGCCAAGGAGTGTCTAGCTTCCCATCCACTTGTAATAGAGCAATTGGATTTACAATCCTTGAAAGTTACAGTCTCATAGTATAAGCGATTCCGTCAAATTACTGTCTTATTGTTAGAATTTTGAAATCTTTCGATATTTGGATCCTTTCACTGCCGCGGGAGGATTGCGTGCGTGTGCCACTAGTTATTGGATCACTGGTGATTTAGGTTATTTCAACATTTTCTCACTGTTGTCAATCATAAAAAAACTTATGCAAATCAAAACAAGTTGCATCGATTGAGGAATTCATGAAAACTAAACGCTTAATGCCAGACCCACTATTATTATTTGCTTTCGTTAAACGTGTGCCTATGTGTTAAACGTTCGAATCCTGTCACAGGTATGAATATGTATTCAGCTTAATATATTTTAACACTTTGGTTTTGGTTTTTACTTACTTTGTGGCGATTGAACAATGGCTCGAAGAAATTTAGGGGGAATTCTTTTGTCCATAGTGTGAAATTTCTCCAAAATTGTCACGCAAATTTTATCTTTCTCAGCTTTTATATTTTCTGCGCTGCATAATTAGGTTGGATTTTTAACACATTTTTCTTGTCTTCCCTTGTTTCTAAGATGGCCATATGCATTTAGTCTATTCAGTCTCTCTGAAGGATACCGCTTGAGATTAAGAGCATTCTCTCGCAAATGTGGTGAGTATAAAACCGAACACACAACTTGGTCTGTAAAATGTATTTCAGTTCCTTTTTTTCCTTCAATAGCGAACACATAATTAATAGATAAGTTCAGCAATTTTGAGATAAAACCCTTAAATACATGAAAATTAAGTGCACCGTGCTCGTGCATATTTTTGATCGATGTAAGTCATTTAAACTATAAATTGCATCGTTTTGAGAGGATCGTTGATTATACTTATTCGAATGACTATCTTATTTGTCGGTTTATTAAAACCGGGTAACGCCGTCGACCGGGAACGCTTATGAAAACAACTCTGACGTTGAACTACGTGTCATCTTTGCGAACCTCGTTTGAGCCTATTCCCGCGTCGCGTATCACGATCGGCTTCTGCTCTTATGAAAGGTACTCGATGAAAAAAATATTTTCTTTCAAACAGAGTCTGCGACGTCCAGTCTCATTTGACTAGGCGGGCAGTCCACTCAACCGCATCTTCATCGTCCAAGGCACGGTGAATCACCTCGCGAATAAATTGTAGTCGTTCATCCGAAGCAGCAACTTTTTTAAATATTAAAAAATAAATTTTACAATAATCCGTAAACTCGGATAAGCTAATTTTCCTTATTATCGTGCGTTAAAATAAGATTCGATTTGTCGCATTTTCATTGCTCGAACGTATGTTATCTTTCCCTCAATTTCTGCTTTTGTTAGAACTGGAATAGAATATTCGCCATTTTGACGCGAAAAAATGCTCTTTCGGCAATTTAGTGTTTCCACGTGACCTTGTTGTTATGTAGTATACGCGGTGACCTAAATCAGCGTTGAAAGGTCAAGAAACTGGTTTTCTTTTGCGGTACTATCACAGGCTTGGTCGTTCATAAAACTTGAGGGTTTATTCTTCGCGGCCTTCGGCGCAGTTAAGGAGTCTTCAAGGCCATCCAACGTAAACCCTCCTCACCCCTTCCTCTATCATCAATAGCGCATTGTCAAAGTTGCGAAACTCGTCATTATTCTATTTCCAGAGTATTATCTCCTGCGAAAGTTTTTAAAACATGTTATAACTTATAGAACTTTTCAGAGCTTTTTCCGTCAATGGTGATTATTAAATATTGCGTACTTTATCAATACAGTATAGTTTTAGTCGTGGCGTTAGGATTTAGTTTCTCGTCTCGCTCCTCCAACCCTTAAAAGACGCGCAATTCCGATTCGAGTCGACTTTTCCGCCGCTACGTTTTACGCCTTCGTCGCGGCGCACTTCAAAGCCGTCCCACGTAATAGGAAGTGGGCGTTTAGGCGGCAGTGGAAAGATCCATTCGCCGTCGGTTGACGTTTAATTCTCGCGGGCATATCCCATTGGCGTTCTCTTTAATCAAAGCACAATTCGGTGCTCTTCTTTTGCAATATACGCGCACGCCATCTTTCCAAGGTGTCGTTTTCGAAGTGAATTTGGTGGTCGACTCGAGGTGTTGGAAGTAAAAGCATCGGTTGCGATTTCACGGCCTCCCTCTTATATTCGTAGAAGCGCACGCGAAGTTTTTGCGGCGAGCTTAGCGTACACTTTCTTATTGTTAGATGCGATTTCCTTTTGTTCCGTGACCTCATTGAACCGACGCCCATCCGCTGAAATCTCATCCACTTCCGCGTTTCTGCGCATTCGTTTATGTCTGCGCAGTGACACGATCTCGAGTTGTGCCAGAGATGTATTTTTTTATATCATACATTTGCATAATCTTGTTTTAATTTTTTGCGGCTTGACTTTCGCTAACCTCGCCTCAGCTTCGTCGTTTTCATAAATCACTCCAGTGGTTTCCAAAATGTGGGCCGTGGTGAGCAGGTCGGCGGTTCGCATAATATATGAAACATATTTACTGACTGTTTAAGCGCCTTAATCGTGATGCATAAAGTTTCGTTTCCTTTCATGTAGTTATATTAATGGCAATTGTAGGCATTGTTCATGAATTTTGATTGAACATGATATAGAAGGGGAGCGCGACTTTGTCTAGTTTGTAAACCGCTGAGTTTTGTAGTTCTTTATGAGGGTCGGTACGCAGCCATGGCCGCAGGAAGGGACAATTGAGACAAGGTGGAGGCCGAATTATGATTCAGTCACTAGAGCCTCGCATTTATGAAAACGGGAGTGTGATGACTTTTTCTGCGAACAAGCGCGAGGACTCAAGAGGTGGTCTTTTACGCAAAATCGGGTGGATGATGGAAGAATATTTGCCACACGCTGACCATGGCGTCATGCTGAGTTAAGCAACTTTTGTCGCCTTTTTGTATAAGTTAAAGTTTTGTTTTGTACTTGTATTGGTCTATAAAGTGAATGTGACGCGATAAAGTCGTCATTCGAGCATTTGTTTTCGATTATATTTAATTACTACAAGCTGATTTAATTAATCAATATATCATTTACGTTTAGACAAGGAGCTATTACAAAGTTTTTTATTCTGTTCATCTTTTTCCGCATACAATTCGAAATCGCTCATGTTATACGTTTAATTCACATATTTTGTGAAAATATTGCCATTTTAACGGAATGTTGCCTTGGCTACCAATTATATTGTTAGACCTCAAAATCCTGTTGTTGTATCAATCCTTATGGGTAAACGTGCTTTGAATGCTTTTAGAGGGGAGGGAGAGAGGTAGAGGGGGGTGCGAGAGGGAGGGGGAGAGAGGGAAGTAGAGGGTGGAGGGGGAGAGAGGGGGAAGAGGGGGAGAGAGGGGGAAGAGGGAGAGAGGGAGGAGGGAGAGAGGGGTAGGGGGATAAATGAGGAGGGGGGAGGGAGAGGGAGGGAAAGAGAGGCAACTATTTTAAGTTTAACTAAAGATAGCCCATCAACAACAGAATATTCACTAGAAATGTTGTATATGGCAAAATATTTCATATGTAAAAGTGTGATATTAATTATTTTAAATGAAAATAATAATAATCTATCTATCTATAATTCTTCCGTTGATGTTTCAACGGGCATTACACTAGTATGCTCATATAAACCTATATTAATTTACGTAAATTGGATGGATAAATGCGGTAAATTACGTATTTTAAAACATGCTAATGTTTGAAATAATTCGACGATGTTTTAACGTGCCTTCGTTGTCTTATTGAAGTCTTTATGCATATTAAAGGCAGTTGCTTGCGCTGTGCCTTCGCATTATCTGCATAGAACCACATAGAACAGATATTATGAAAATAATTTTTTTCGTGCTGATTATTTTTAATTCCGCGTCAATCCAACCAAACAACGATTACATTGTTATTTAAATATGCGCTGATTGCCTGTGTATTGAGATATCTACTGAGATTGTTCTTAACTGCTGTTTAGTGGAATTGAACGATTGATTTGATTACTTACTAAATATTGCTTTTCACATGGACAGCTGTATGTAGCCATAACTAGAACACGTGAAACATAATCTGAAATTTTGGGTTAAGGATAAAGATAATCAAGGGCAATTGCTGTTAAACGAAAGAGTATTTACAAGGAACGTCGTTATAAGAGAGCTACTGAATAGCTAAAATAATATTATTGAGGTATAAGACTGTTTTCCTCTTAATTTTTTAAAACTTCCTTTGTTTTCATTTGTACCCCTTTCCAACCTTATTCAGATATTATAATTTTATCATTTGTTTGTTGGTTTTATTTTTATATTGTTTGTTTTCAAAGGCCGTTTTAAACGGGCTCATTCGTCTAATGT
This sequence comes from Uropetala carovei, assembly GCA_036926305.1. Taxonomy (NCBI): domain Eukaryota; kingdom Metazoa; phylum Arthropoda; class Insecta; order Odonata; family Petaluridae; genus Uropetala; species Uropetala carovei. The sequence continues at coordinate 1,518,663 of JAXCHB010000172.1, read as the reverse complement.
TATAATAAATATTGTATACTTACAATTAAATTAATAAATATAAAAAACGGTTTACAATATATATTCTTTAATAATTTATACTCAGGTAAGAAAGACACTCCTTCAAAATTTTTATTTTTAGGAGGGGGTTCGCAATATTTGGATCATTATAAACAAGGGGTTCGCGTGGTCAAAAAGTTTGGGAAACACTGCTCTAGAGTGAAGTAAATGGCGATTTGATAACATATAAGGTTCAGTATATCTGCGCTAAAATATTGTGGCAACGATTGGAATGTAACGATTTAATGTATTCGCCTCCCTCGGTGGTCGTATTGACAGTAATAAGAACTCTCGATTAATTTCAGTTATACATATTGTAAATAATTTCATTTTAATGCATGCATGCATATATACATACATTCATACATGCATATATACATACATAAATGCATATATACATACATAAATGCATACATTAATCACATGTATGTAAGTGACTGTGTTATAAACGCTCTCAGAAATGTCTACTAATTGAAGCCTATTTAAAATGTTTACAAAGAAATTTCCTCCCAACAAAAATATTTATTTCGTTTTTTAGACGCGTTTCGCTTACAGCGTGAGCGCCTATTATCTGTCCGCCCGTCCGCATGTTCGTTCTCGGCTTCTACCGAACGGATTTTCATGAAATTTGATATTAATGACTTACAATCAAATATAATAAGAAAATCGTAAAACTGAATCACGTACGCCAATCAGGGGTACCACTTTACTGGTGACAAAAAATGAAATTTTCGTCATATTTCGTAAAGTATTGCTCATATCAAAATATTTTTCAAATAAAAGTTGTAGAACTGGTAAAGAAGAGTATTTCCTTTCCTATACATTTTTATCGTAGAAGTAGCCGTTATCGAGAAAATCAAACAAAAACGTATTAAATCGAGTTGAACTTAGAACATTTCTTGCATGGTTACTTCTTCATTGTTGCTAACATAAACAATCTCACAAACAAACGTTTAATTTACTTACGTTTGCATGCAATATTTTAAAATAGGAAGAAAATGGATTATTTATGATGAAGAAAAGAACTTTAAAACGCTATTTCCCTTACTTACAGGTATATAATTTCTTTCTAATACTCCACTGCACGAAACGCTCCCATTTGTGATACGTTGTACATATACTTTCCTAACTTGTCCATGCAAGAATCGAATTCCTATATCAATTAATTACTGCAGCTGTATAATTTCGCTGTCTGAAATTGAAATAATCCTTGACGTTGCATTGGCAAAAGTTATTTCAAGACGCCTCTTTGTCAACTTCCCGCCACTTTCGCAGTCGATAAATTCGAGAGCGGAGGTCCGATGAGCCCACTGGCTCCCGAAATTTTTGTCATCATGCATCCTTTTTGGTTTTTCCTAAGCTGTCATGCCCCAACATGTTTTTGATTTAAATAAGTGTAACCCTTTGCACTCGTATTTACATCATTATTCATGATCAACTAACTTGTATTTTACCTATGTATCTGGTACATACATATTGGGAAGATTGAAAATACGTTTAAAATAATTCAGCTGAATTTGACATTTAAAAAAAAATGATTTTTTTTCTCGTGGCCTCGCTCCCCCCTCCCCCTCCCCCCCCTCCCCCCACCCCTGGAACTCTCTCACGCCCCCAGTTTGAGATCCACTGGATTAGCCCTATCACGAGATTTGTGGGTCGTGATTTTCCTTCGGATGTCCTCTAACTCCTGACCTTGACCTCCACGTCTAATCGATTTCCTCTGACGTGCTGCAGCACCAAATATATCTCTTCCCTCTTGCTACGTCCATCGCTACCTCCGAAACTTACTCTGCCTCCCTGGGACCAACCGTTCACTTCGCGGAAATTTTCGGCGTTTTTCTCAATCGATGTTGATTTTTAACGATATCAGAATGAGCTCTTTAAACGATCAATGCAACAACCTGCGTGTCGTCTAAAATTATCCGAGGAATTTACGACCCACTCTTTTCTCTCCACTCTGACCATTCCCTCTCGTTCCCTGCCCCGCAATCTACCTACTTTCTCACCCTTCACCCCGTTTTCTCCCTCTCATTCCTTTCCCCTCCCTATCTCCTCTTTCACACATTTCCCATTTACGACGATCCGCTTTTACGTCGGTTTCCCCATAGAACCAGTAATCCAGTTTTAAGTCGCTAAATCCTGTTTTGCGTCGGTAAGAAATATTATGTAATTGTTTTTATCTTTTTATGTATTTAAAATGTTTACATATTTACGTTTTTTAATGTTTAGATAGATTTAAACATATCTGCATTACTTCTATAATGTCTACAGGTCCCAAAAATAATAGGTTCCGCCTTAAGTACACAGCTTCAAGATGCTCATCCTTCAGTTTGTTTCGGTATTTACTTTTGAGGAAATGAAGTGCACTAAATGTTATTTCACACATCTTCTTTCACATGTAAACTAATGTCTCATATCGTGTTTTGAAATTTTCAATTATATAAACAGTATCACATATGGTTAAGCCTGGATGCTGTATCTGGTGATTTATTGAACTGAATTTTGGCACTTATAATCACACTTATTGTCACATTATTATCACAAGACAGACGCACTTGCTACTTAATCAAATATTTACGATAAAATGAGTGAAAACGATGAAAACGAAGCTCTCAGGAAACAACACAGAGCTATCCAGATGTGAGCGCGGACGTACTGCTTTCAGATGCGCTCGTCTACGAATGATTTTCCTGCAGCCATTCCCTCTAATTTAGTGAGTAAAACATTCGTTTGTTTTCCAGAAGGACCATTTTTCTTATTGCCACCCCTTGCGAGAGAGGAGTAATGAATGAATACAGCATTTTTCTAATAAGTTATGAGACGTTCTCGGCCAGCTGTTAAAGTCAGTTAACCTTTCCTTAGTACAGTGTTTCCCAACCTGGGTGCCGCGGAACACTGGGGTGCCGTGAACTGTTCTGAAGTGTGCCGCAAAAAATATTCTGTTTTCCCATTTTTAGCCTCATTTTTCATCGTCGGGTTTCAAAAATGCAAACCAGAGTTAATACGACCTTCATTTCGTCGCAAAGGCACTTCGAAATGAAAGGATATATGGTTATTTGAGTTAGGGGTTCAACTTCACGACGATTATTACTGATGGTGGTTAGGGAGGGGTGCCGCCAAATTCTGAAAAGTCACTTAAGGGTGCCACGACTCTAAAAAGGATGGGAAACACTGCCTTAGTTTATACAGAGATGCATCTGGATCATATCTCTATATTCTGAACAAAGGACCATTCATTCCGTTTATTCACAAAAATGCTCTAGAAGGTTTAAGTCGAATTACTGGGTTGAGGACCCCTTGTACGACAGAGAGGTTAGTGGTGGCCGCACCGAAATTTCCTGGTGGCCGCATTTGAGAATAGCTGTCTAGGATACAACTTGGTGCTCGCCACATCGAATATGTTTGGAACTCGTGGTATAAGAGGTCCGCAATATGGTATCTTTGACAGCCTTACCGCGCAATTCTACGATGCTTTAAATCGTATTTCCTAGCACCAGTAATTTAATTTGCTCGCCTGTTTACTTTATAATCCTACGAAAGGACATTTTTAATAATTTTGACTTTGGTTCGATTTTATTTATGATCGTTCCTATTTTTACGAATGGGTAGTGGTGCTCGCCACATGGAAAAGGTCGCGAACTCCTGTCTTATATCGCATCTGCGCTCTTTTCTATCTTCTTTCTCGCCTATACTTCCTTCTCCTCTTCGCTTTCTCCTTCCTCTATATTCTAACTCCTCCTAAACCCTCTGCCGCCTCTCGCTTTTCTTTTACCTCATAACGGGCCACGTGACGTCACGCATCGTGAAGGATTCCACCCCACCTCCCCTCCTCTCCCCTACACTCCTACTTACACATGTTCCTTTTATTTTCACGCCACCCTTTCCTACAACCGTTACCATCTTTCACCTCTTCGCGCAATTCTCCCGAGACATCCTTTTCCGCGTTCTTGCTATAGCCTCTCTCACCTCCCTTCACCTCTCTCTCTCTCTCTCTCTGTCATTCTTCTCGACCACATTGCCTCGCGGCATCGTTTGTTTTTTCCAGTAGCTCGACTTCCGGAAAAAGGCCGACTGCCCTACTGAAATAGGTCTGCCCGTTGCGCTATTTTCTCTTGCTTTCAGTGGTTTGTTTGGAAGTGTTCGCGGATTTCCTCTTCTCGTTTTAGCCATGCGCAGCAACTGGACGTGCACTCGGTGTCCGTTCGTTACTCGCAAGTGTTTTGTTTGTGATAGTGATTAATAATAATTTAAATAAATGCTTTTGGAACGCCTTCCTCTAGTTTTTTTTATTGCATTCATGTTACCTCTATGGTGTACACTTTTCAAAAACTTTTTTGTATGTATAATTATACGTATATTATACGTATATTACCTCTGTCTTAATTAATAAGCTTAAATTGAATATTTAGGATGTCGATATTAGCCACATGAATCGATGAAATTAGTCAAAAAGGAGCTAACGTACAATCGATGGAGGTTTTGAAATAAAAAATGATTTTTATTTATTCAAATATAAAATTTAGGTAACAATGTTATTACGATTAATTTTATACGGATTCTGCCAAATAATTTTGTATGTTGCCGCTAATATTTTAAATGAATTTCTACTGCAACTTGCACGATAAATTTTATCTTAAACATCCTGAAACTACTCAATTCAGGCTTTGTTATCGAATCTTTAATGGAAATTTTTTCAGAAAAGCACGTAAATTATCGCTAAAACGTGCAAAATACCCAATCCAGGTGTCTCTTACTGCCGTGGCTCACAGAGAGTGTCGTTTTTTCAACACATGCGAATTTTATTAAACAATATGAGTCAGCTCCGCTCGGCCATCCAACTTCATGTAGCTGACGTAGACAGTGAGGACATTAAACGAGTCATATCCACACATTTATGAATCTGCATGCATGTAGAGTATTTTTCTCGAATATCTTCATGTCCTTCTGTCATTTAATAAATTTAGGGCGCGATAATTTTTCTCATTATTTTTCCTTACGTTACATGAGTTGCAAGCCTACAGAAAAGAATGGTTAAACGTGACTCTTTAGTCTTCCTTTCAATTTATCTTTCACGAAACGGTTGTATAGCGGACGCGGCAGGGAAAATCGACCGCCGTAACTCTCGCCTTTTCATTTTACCCACTTTCGCGATAATTTTTTGCTTGAGGCTAATTTCGCCGAAAGTTAATGCGATTTCTCTCGCACCCATTCTAAGGTATTCGAGCCGCCTCGAAGCAGCGCGGCAAACAATCCCAAGGATTTCTTAGAAACACTCGTTATCCAACGCGGTGAACTTGAAATCTATATACGCCAATTAGCCAGGCTCGGGCCCGACGCCAATTTCAATATGGACCAGGTTTGCCAAGTGCGAAGATCGCATATCGTTCCCACGCCTCGACCTTTGGAGAGAGCGCGCATCCACGCCCTTCCCCACGGACTCCCATCCTTCCTCCAAACCCAGAAAGGAAACGATGATCTTTTACGCTCGCTCCGGTCGACGGTCAATTCGTTTAGCGATGCCCGAGACCCAAATAAACGCGCTGTCTCTTTCCCCCAATCCCTCGCGGAAGAACACCACCCGAGGTGGGGAAGGAAAGAGAAGGGACCCATTCATCTATAAACTCGCTCGTCCGGCGTCCTTTGCCTGCAGAGCGTCGGCGGCGATCTACTGCCGCGCGGCCTACGTCACTCGCGTCGCCCTCGTTCGGGGAGCACGATTCCATCGGGAGTACGACCCCAAACGCGCGTTCGGCTCGCCCTCCCCTCCCCCCTCCCCATCCATTGCCCCCTCCTCCCTCCCACTCCCCCCCTCGCCCCACGCTTCTCTCGGCGGTGTATCGGCGTTCCCATTTAGAGCGGGGGCGGTCCTCGACGGATAATCCGGACCCCGAAGGTGTCCTCGACGTGCTCTTGCGGTCTCTCTCGCTCTTCCACATCTTCGCCTCCCGATCCGTTCCCTGCCGAAGAGGCGATATGGACGAGCGCACGCTGTTTTAGAAATTTATCGTAACAAGGTTGTTTTTTTTTCTCGGTGAGTACGGTTATTTCTCCTCCCGGCGATCTATTTTAACCCGATTTCATCTTAATTCCGCCCAAAAGGTATCCTGCGGTATTTTCGAAGCACACGAGTCGGCCTGGCGAAATCTTAATCGCTTCTGAACCTATAATATTTAGAATTAAAAAAAAATATTCATATATTATGGTTATCATGTTATAGAACATATCGTGCCCATTTTATCAATCAATGTAAAGCATTTCAGTGTAATTCTAACATAAACCTTTCGCCTTATAAACGCTATAATCGCGGAGAATATTCCGTGTAAAAAATACATTTATCATATGAGTTTTAAACATGTAATTCTGAAAATACTTTTGCTGTCAGTGTTGAGGATTCTTCGCGAGCATTTGAGGTTAATTTCGAAATTTCTTTTATACCGTTTTAGATTGTGAAAATTGAGTGCACGAGAAGAAGAGAGGGATAGACTGCTGGTAAATATTTATGTTGTATGCGGAGGTGATTAAAGTCGCATGCCAAGTATATAAGTAATGAACTTAGTTCGGAGAATTTATCATCAAAATGTTATGTTTTAAGTGCCATTTTTCGCTCGCGTATTGTCAGGAATACGGTTTAAAATACTTCGCTCAATTTACTCCTCATCAATTTCAACACATTCTTTCCATTATCAGTATAGAAGTTTTTGAGGAAAACTACACTTAACCTTTCCATGTGAAATATGAACTGCAAGGCAATCGTATTAATACGCCAGCACCCACTAATGTCATAACCCTAACGTTTTTCGCAATGAACTTTTTGAAAAACTCGGTGAGAATGAAATTATTTTCTGTGTGCGTGTGTAAATCTTCTCAATATTGATCGTGCATGTAATTCTGTCGAAAAGGAAGTAGCGGTCCGAGGTATTTTGGCGCCCCGAACGATAATTCGCTCCAGCGCTCTCTTCACTCAAGTTTTCTGAAGATTGTTGAACATACATGTTTATTTATTAATAGCTTCGTAAAAATATTTGAAACGAAAAAATAAAGGAAGGCCATCGACATTAAAGCTTGTTCCGCGGTATTAGTTGACAGCGAACATTTTTTTATATGCAAGAAATGCGTCGGTTGATAGTCGGGAAAACGCCCCAAAGATCTTGGCGGCCCAGCTCGCATTTACTTCGTGCCGACCCGTCGTAAAGGTATATTAAAAGGCACACAGGAAGTTATCAAAAGTCAGTTGAATGAACGTCACATCCGGCACTCTCCTTGACGCCGTGCAAAAGATCACTAACTCAAAAATGACCTGAATTATTTCACTTGTCCCAGATGTCCTCGCGTTTGCTGCTTACTAATATTTAGAACCATCCTCTTAACTTCGAGAGGAGGAAAAATGACGATGAATTTCGCATCCGTTTCACTTGAGGTCAAGTCCGTAGAATTCTGTTCGATCCGCTTGCGTCTGAAAGCGATTGTTTCGAGGACTCGATCCGATTGAGTCAATCCTGTTTTCCTCCTCACCTGCTCTTTTCGCTATCTCCTTCCTCGAAACATTACGAAGCTCTACAAGGGATTATGATGACATTCAATGACGCAATTCCAGGTAATTCGAGCGAAGGTAAATCATTTTCCTAACTGCATGGCATTAACGGGCGTCTGAGTAGAGGTATGTATATGATTCAATTTTTTTAAAACGCTGCAGTTCATTTAATTGGAGATTTCGGATGAACTTGTGAAATACTTTCGCAATATCTCATGTTTATAAAACAATTTTCTTTCTTAAGATCAGCGACATAGTGAATAAAATTAAGCTTATTCGTTACCAACTGTGACTTTTAGCAAGTATTAAAACGCCTTTGCACCTGCGTTTCCCTTTTATAGTAACAAAAATTGTCTACATCAGGGGTGGGCAAACTTTCCTACATGGTAAACCGCATTGCTGGTACCGAGTCCTTCGGCGGGCTACACTGGAAGTTGCCAAGGCTTCGTCGAGCTGGATTAGATTTCAAATCGGAAGTTGCATATGGGTTCTGAGGTACTATAGAAATGAAAATCAAGTCTAAATGTGGATTTTAGGGTTAAACTTTCAAAATTAAAGGTTTTATTAAGATGATATTTCCAAAAAAGATGAATTTGTTTGTTAAAGTTACGGATAGATTTCTCATCGTAGTTTCGCTGGCCGCATAAAATACTCTTGAAAGTTGCAAAAGGTTCGCGAGCCGTATGCTGCCCACACCTGGTCTAAATCAACTGTTCGACGTGACTCTTATTTTGCTGAAATAGTGCGGCAAATATGTTATTGGCGGAGTTAGCAGTTTACATTTATGATAATACATATATTTCTAGTATTAGTCAATCGAAAAAACTTTCCAATTCCTTCCAGAGTAGCATATGTACGTACTTAGCTTGTGTTATGCGTAACATGCTTAGCTTTCATTGCTACATATATCTTTTTAGGTCGGCGTAGTGTGATAAATGCTACACTTGATACACAACGGAGATACGACGCAGCCCCGAAAAGGTTTGAAATGAGAAATTAATATTCTGTTGAAGAAGCGTAATGAAGCTTTAATTCTATAACTGTCGATGTTGCTTTATTGTAATTATCCTTAATTGTATGTTGGTACGGTGAGTTAGCAGAAACGAAAGTAAGCGAAACAATGGAGCATTATGAGAGAAGTAAATAAGGATGACCTTATAAACGTTGTGATTGCCTCGTCCGCAATATTTATTGATAACCACCGGCGGCCCTCACTCTCTCCCCTAATAAGTGCGCTAGATTAAGGGAACTGCTGTCTCTTGACCCGAATGAAGAAAGGAAATGCGCACATTCAATCGCTTTTCATCGTGACTCTCGCACAGCTTCCTCAACCACACGAGCTTGAATTTAAAATTCGAATCCTTTTCCTCCTTTCAGTCAATTCGTGGATATCTCTCGTCCTCGGTTTGTTTCGTTATCTAACATCAAGCTGTCTATTTTTCTTCCATCTTAATATTGAATCCAGAATTTGTTTCGGTTTTTAGGCGCGTTTCGCTTACAGCGTGAGCGCCTATTATCGTCGGTTGGTCCGTCCGTCCGTCTGTCCGTCCGTCCGTCTGTCTGTCTGTCCGTCCGTCTGTCTGTCCGTCCGTCCGTCCGCATGTTCGTTCTCGGCTTCTACCGAACGGATTTTTATGAAATTTGATATTAAGGACTTTCAATCAAATATAATAAGAAAATCGTAAAAACGAATCACGTACGCCAATCAGGGGTACCACTTTACTGGAGACAAAAAATTAAATTTTCGTCATATCTCGTAAACTATTGTTCATATCAAAATATTTTTCAAATAAAAGTTGTAGAACTGGTAAAGTAGAGTATTTTCTTTCCTATATAGTTTCATCGTAGGAGTAGCCGTTATCGAGAAAATCAAACAAGAAAGTCTTATATGGAGTTGAACTTAGAAAATTTCTTGCATGGTTACTTCATTGTTGCTAACATAAACAATCTCCCTAACAAACGTTTAATTTCCTTACGTGTGCATGTAATACTATTAAATAGGAAGAAAATGGATTATTTATGATGAAGAAAAGGACTTTAAAACGCTATTTCCCTTACGTACAGGTATATAATTGCTTTCTAATACTCCATTGCACGAAACGCTCCCATTTGTGATACGTTGTACGCTTTCCTAACTAGTTTTCATGCAATGCTCATATTTTATTTATTTTGGTTTTCTCTGTGTTTTTCGTTATTTTTATTCAGTTATATTTTTATTTCTGTTTAGTTTTTTCTTATATTTTAATGTGATCTGTTTTTGCGGAAGGCAGAGAGGATTGATTTATCTGCTTTAACGTCTTGCGTTGATTTTCTCTATCTCGCGAGATTAAATTTATTGATGTCATCATTCCAATGCCTCGAGTGCCATTATTTTATATGAATTGTTTGTATTAGAAATTAATTCAAAGATTTTTCTCAAATAAATATGACATTTTGAAATCAAGAGATGTAACTCCCTTGTATATTGCTACTTCAAAAATATTCTAATTCAACGACGCAAAACCCTTTAATCAGAAACCAAACCAAGAGTTTTTTTGTTTGATGGCTATGCATCAGAGGGAAAAATCTGATAGGCAGCACGTCATATGCGGTTTGAGACTCTGGATCAGGCATGCCATTCATTCGCGCTCTTTATCTCTCATTCCGACCTTGGCTTATGCTGCGCGTTGGCGTTCTAATTCCCGGTGTTTACGAATTACGAACCCAACCTATAAAGACGCAAAGGTCGACTGTCCAGACACTTCGGAGGTCGACTGTCCAGACACTTCGGAGGTGGGAATAAAGGGTATTTTTGCGACGCAACAAATCTTTAGGTCGAGGACATCCTCCATGCCGCGGAACGTCCACCTCGTGCCAGTTATTGAAGTACTTCGCCAAAACACGCGCACGTGACGGACAATATTTACGTAATATTATCGATCTTTGATCGATATATCGAACCCCATTCCTCCGTCTCTGATGAAGACCACATCCGTAGTACTCCTCCGTTGCTCCCTACGGTTCTCTCACTCTCGAGGCGTTCCTTCTTCCCCACTTCACTCCCCATCCTTCCTCCCTTTGCTTTCATAAATATCTATTCAGTGGTATTCAGCCTATATTTTTGTCCTTTTTCATTAGAGAATGGGATTAATAAGCCTTAAGCTGTGCCGGTTTTCGCTCCTCTGAAATATATTCAAATACAAAAATTCGCCAAAGATACGTGTTCTACCGAACATTTTAAAAAGTACCTTACAATTCCAATCTGATCCAAGTCCAAAGGTCTTTCTATTTTAATATAAAAAAGAAATAGTATTATATCTAACAGGCCATTTCGATAGTTTATTTGGAGATTCAGGATAAGATTAGTGTTTTCACGACTACGGATGACAAACTGCTGCAATGGTTACCATACTGGGTGCTGCAGCTAATTTTTATGAGTGCCGCAAAAAGCTTTGTTTAGTAAATAAATCGGCAATTTTGATCTGTCGATAGGTGATTAGGGCATTAAGTTTTCCTCTGACAAATTGATTATGGAGTAGCGTCAACAAATGGTTCCGTCCAAAGGTTGTAATAATCGTATATAAAAACCACTGGGGTGCTACGAAATTCCGTTTATCTTTGAAAGGAGGTCGTGCCTAAAAATTGTTTGGGAACCACCGGGCTAGAGCATTGGTATTCAAAGTGTGGTACCAATACCCAAAGTGGTACCAGCAAAATCTTGGTATTACCTTAGTTACCTCTTATAACACAACCACTCATGTACTTTGACATTCACTCTCATTAAATTGCTTAAATAAAGCTATTTGGCAACTGCACGTAGTGTGTACATGTTTCCACTTTTGCTGACAATTTTTCAGGGAAATTTCTCTTTCATGAAAGCATGTGGTGGTGCCAGATAGTTGACGAAATTGTTCTAAGGATACATGCAAAAAAAATTTGAATAGCACTGGGCTAGAGGAAGCTACGCTCTCAGGTGTCCATCTGGAGAGCCTGAAGGCCTAGCTCCCCTCGGTTGTCCCTCCGATTGGAGTCGCTCCTCGAAGGAAGATGGCCAAGTGGAGGGAAGGATACGAGTGTGGGGGAGGAGGGAGAGGATGAGGAGGGGAGGGAGAGATCCAGGCCACCATTAAGGGCGGGAAACGCACTCTCCTCGTGAGTCACTCCTTCCTCCTCCGGGACAGGATGCGAGGGAGGAAGAGGGAAAGAGAATGGAGGAGAGGGAGAACAAGAAAGGGCATGCAATGCGTTCTTACATTCGCGTCCTTTAGGCCCGCGGATAACGAAGCCGCGGGTCGGAATCATCGCATGTGATGCGATCTGACAGTTTTCGTGCTTGCTCGAGATTTCGAATTTTTCCTTTCTCCGTATGCTGTACGGCGTTCCCGCGCGTCCTTTGGCCTGGCATCTGGCCACGTCTCTGATTTGGCAGCGAGGGGAAACCGCGTGGTGACGGCGAGCGTCTTATGTTAGTGTGCATGCGCGCGCGCGCCCGCATGCAAAGGGGGGAAATGGGTTACTTTCGGGAAGTTGTGAGGGAGAGAAAGAGAGATTGCACCGCTCATGACTTGAATGCGGAGGATTCCCGAGTTTCCTCGCCGATACTCGTTTCGCCGTTTCTTTATGGCGGTCGATAAGGTGGCGCTTTCTGAGTTTCTGATGGAAAAGATACAAACGGCCTGAAATGGTTTCTATTTATGTATTAGGTTGTGAACATGTGCATGAAGTATTCGATGTTTCTCTTTTGATGTTTGGCCATTTCCTGTCGTGGAATCATTCTAACGTTCATTTTAGGGGTGTGTTCATCTCTAGCCACGTTTGTAACCTTTCCGCCGTATGGCAATCTCGATTTAATATTTTTGAAACCTTTGGAAGAAGCGGCAGTTCCTCTTTTGTAAGAAAATACACAATATTTTAACCCTGTAACTGCTGTATTTGTAATTTCATATCTCCCGCTGCGTGCTGAATTAAAATTGGAAAATTACATCTTAAGAATGTAAATATGCTGTAGAGCAAGTCTCGTACTTGTATGTGCTTACATCTGAAGGAAATTAATGGAATCTATGACGCGCACACGCGTCTTGATAGCACGCAGAAAAAGAAAAACCATGATGGAAGCAGTGAATGGGCTAATATTCTCAATACTTTTCTATTATGAAAGCCAATGTTTGTCTCTTTCATGTTACCGCAGTCTCAAACATGGAATACGTTTAGTCATCGGTGATACCAGCGATTTTTCTTCTCGGTATTCTCCTTTGGATATCGTCATCTTAGTCAACTGTCCTCCTTATTTCTGATGGCGACCTCGGGTCATTCCCTCTCGCCCACCGCTCACTCTCGCATTCACCCCCTTATGAGAACAACGTGGAAACTCCTTCCCCCGCCACTAGCCTACTCTTACGACAGCGCCTCCTAAAGCCGTACTCGGAAGGTATTTACGTTTCTTAACGATCCTTAGTCATTTTTACGGAATTGCGTAAAAAATAGTCCTTGAATGAATGCTTTTCTTACTTTGGCTTATTTTCACTCAATCGACCTAAAATTATGTTAATGTTTATTAGCAGGATTGTCTAAAGTGTGTTGACCAACAGCGCTTATAACTTCTTTACAATAAGGTTTTGAATGGAAATTCTGTGTCAGGTGGGAAACGCGTTCGTTGGGCATTTCTTGACGCTTGTGTGTGGCCGCTCAAAGGACGTCTTAGTGTCGTCACTAATTATAGAATACGATCACAACTACCTGCATGGTTTTGGTGGGAATACTATATCTTTTGGAAACTGGAGTATTTGATGCTGAAGGATTCCAACTTTGACTTGCGGATTACATTTAGAGCGAGAAAAAAATGGCTCTATCGTGTTCCGTTTCTGAGTCTGCTCCACTTTTGATTCGTAAATAGAAATAGTTAATAAACTTAATAATTAATCGGCGACTTGATCATATCGATTAATTTTTAGGTTCGTTAGCTTTTTTATTTGTTGTTTAATAATAATGGGAGCATTTAAAAAAGTCTTAATTAGCTCTATTCGCAAATATATAAATAGTCCACTTTAATAAGAATGGAATGTTTTTAAGGGATCTTGTTGCTTTTAAATATTTCTCATAACAGTGCAATTTACATTACAACGATCCATGGAGATTAATTTGGCCGAATAAGCTGATGATTAAATCCTCATAATTTATTTTAAATATGCCTCAGTTAAACCAAAAGATTGTTTGTTTCAATGTAATGACCATCGTGACAAACATTGATAAGATATGGGCTGTTTTTCATATCAAGGTCAAAGACCTCTACGCAATGAGAGAATGGTTTCTTTAAATAATCTTACATTTTATTTTACTCGGGAACCTTCTCGCGTAGTAGCGCTGGCCAAATGGAACGGCAAGGTTTAGCAAGATTCGATTTGCTATATACCGAAAATTCACAAAAGTGGCTCATTCAATTTGGTGAGCGCTAGAGAGGTATCAATCCTCCTCCGACACTTAATTCGTAACCGGGATTCTCCCAATCCCGCGTCGGGTGGAGAACATGACATATAGCAATTGAAAGCCACTACTTGACCAATTAAGAGTGGCGTTCAGAGAATGACGGCGCTCCCATCGAAGGAGTATACGTTTAGTATCGCATCCTATATGGCGCTATGAGGCAAAAAAGTGGCAATCCGCAATCTTTGCATCTCTCGAATGTTAAGTCGTGAACGTGTTGACAATTCAACTTCCACCAGCTGTGGAAACTCTTAGCTGATTCATTGGTCGTGGAATATTTCTTTTTTCTTCGCTCGCTTTGCAAGTGTTTTTTTCAAGGTTTCGTGCCGCGAAGAGAATCGCCTCAGGAAACCAGTTGCTTATGGGTGTGTTTTCTCTCGTGTCAACACCCTTCCCTATATGCTCAGCTTTGTCTCTCCTTTTCTCTCTCTCTCTCTCTCTCTCTCACTCCTTGTTATCTTTTACTCCGTGCGCCGCGAATTCACGTGAAGGCTCTAACGACGTCCTTATACGTCGTGATTGCGCAATTGTAAAACTGAGGATCTGGAAAATTCTCCTTTTTTGCGATGTAGTGCACTTTCGTTTTTAAGCGCATTTTTTTGCGACGGGAGAAAAATATTTTACGTTTTTGCGGTCGAATTTGTAAAGAGACAGCTAATGGTTGACTTAATGTGTGGATTGTTCACATTTAGGTTATTTTTTACGTTGCAGGTGAAACTGCTTGGAAACAAAGACGACTCGAATATGGTGGAAATCAGCCACACGGAGTAGTAACCCAGATGCTAAATCTCTAGTAGGTCGAGAAACCATTGAAATGTTATGCCCTCGTGAGAAATATAATCTGTACCAATTCAGCGTCGGCATTCTAACTTTACATATATTTTTTCAAGTCGAATAAATTCATTTACATTTTTGAAATACATTCATCACCCTCTCATTTATTCGTGATCATCAAAGAAACATTTTTCCTATAAAGTTCA
The DNA here is from genome assembly GCA_036926305.1 of Uropetala carovei. Lineage (NCBI taxonomy): Eukaryota > Metazoa > Arthropoda > Insecta > Odonata > Petaluridae > Uropetala > Uropetala carovei. The sequence goes on along the minus strand of JAXCHB010000172.1, from coordinate 1,503,654 downwards.
TGCTTGCATTAAACAAAAATTGGATGTATATCATAGAGGCGATCGGCGTAATTTTTTATCGCCTACGATTTCTGTCGCTTCGGCGCAGTGTCTGAGATTGCCATTTGCCCTGAAATTTGCGACGGCGCATGCGTGCAGCAACAGAGACGTGATGCATCTTCGACAAACGTAAACCGTGAAGAGGCGCCATCTAGTCCTCGTGGTGCCATTCCGACCCAAATCCTACCGCCGCGTTCACGAAGGACCCAAATCCCTACTAACCCTCTCCTCCTCTGAACGATTCACCGCATTCTCCTCGCCGCCGCACCGAAGGGCGCCCGTTAGCTCCCGATCATCTTCACGGTGTTCAAACATCTGGGAGATGGAGGATTCCTATGAGGAAGATGGCGAGAGAGGGGCAGGAGGAGGGGGGAGGGAGAGGCGGCCGCACGAGGCTTCGCCAAGACGTGTCGGTGGCCGCTCTTTCCAAACCATCAAAAAGGAATGGATGCCAAATTTGGTAGGAAAAAAACATAGTTTAGCCAGTTGGCGCTAACGGTCAGCGAATGGTGGTAAACTCTGTCTCAATCCTTTTACGAGTGGAGGCAATCGGCGTGAATTGATGAGTCTCGGTGGGTTTCCGAACGTGCTCCGCTTTGTTTATCTTCGCTCACGCCACTTTTAGCGGGTGCGTCGATGTGGAAATCGGGCTGAAAGAAGCACGCTATACCACGAAATACGCGAAAGAGCACGCGAGAGTGACTAAGTGCGCCATGCTTGGCGTGTCACGTGTCGTTCCATAGCAGTAGATGTTTTGATTTTTTTTTGCAGTTCATACAGGTGTTTTTAAATTACGTGGTCAAAGTCGATCGAATTAAGTTCTAGGCATCGATATTATTTTTCCTTCCTTTGGCTCCTTTATACTCTGCTACATTTGAAGGAATCTGTATCAGCTTTGTTATACGAGGCTTGTCTCAGAAGTAATGAGAATGAAATTTCCAATGCTCTATTTGGCAACACTGCACCATTGTTGTGGCTACACGCGTGTAAGTGGAGGTGTTTGTTGCACAACAAGACCAATTTCAGTCTGTTCGGTGGAGTGCGACTGGCATTATCGCTGGTTTTTCAAGGTCGCGTTCAAACACCACGTCACGCCAGAAATGCAGCGAAATATCGAGCAACGATTTGCCGTCAAATTTTGCGTCAAACTCAACAAAACTCCTTCAGAAACGCTTCAAATGTTAAGGAGAGCCTATGGAGATGATGCTTTATCCTCAGCACAGGTTTTTAGGTGGCACAAGTCTTTCAAAGAAGGCCGAGAAAACGTCGAAGATGACCGTCGCTCGGGAAGGCCGTCCACATCGAAAACCCATGAAAGTGTGTCGAAGGTGCGTTGTGTGTTGGCAAAAGACAGACGGTTAACGGTCAGGATGATTGCAGACGAGGTAGGCATGAGTAAGGATTCTGTCCATCGCATTCTGACTGAGGCGTTGGACATGAGAAAAATTTGTGCAAAGATGGCTCCTCTTGGATCTTGCATCACGACAACGCCCCATGTCACAGCGCGCTGTCCATTAGAGAGTTCTTGACAGAGAAAAAAATTCCAGTGCTCCCACATCCACCCTACAGCCCAGATTTGGCTCCAAGCGACTTCTTCCTCTTCCCGAAGATTAAATCCAAGTTGAAAGGTCAACATCACGGGACGGTAGACAACATCCAAAAAGCCACGACGCAAGTTCTGAACACCCTAACCGAAGAAAACTTCCAGAATTGTTACCAGGATTGGCAGAACCGCTGGAACCGGTGTGTGCGTTTCCAAGGAGCATACTTTGAAGGAGATCACGTTTAATTGTAGTTAAATTCAATAAAAGAATTTAAAATAAATCATTCTCATTACTTCTGAGACAAGCCTCGTATACTATTATGGATTAAGGAACGAGATGATTAAATTTTACCACTTCAAGTGTTAACACAGTATTCCAAACGTTGTCCCTCTTGCCAAGTAGTCCGTCATCGAGACAGCCACAGAAACAATGCTCTCGCTTTCGAATGATGGTTACTAATTGCGTTCCGAACTATGAGTTAAACTTCTTAATGTTATTGCACATAAGTTTATGTTGCGTGGAGACGAGGCGCGCTGAACTAAACTACTGAAACACGTACGAAATAATTCTGTCTGTCACTTAATGGAATTTGTTGCGTGTGTATAATAAACTAAAGACTCGAGTAATGTATGCATCGGTTCTAAAAGGGAGGATGATGTGCCTCTCAAATAGGGAAACCACATATGGTTGACGATTTTAAGGGACAGACTCTTAAAAAAAACGAGACTGAAAAATTTTACGGGACTTTTTTAACTTTGAAATTAAGTAATTAAAAAAATATTCTTTGAAAGTATATAAGAAAAAATTATTTTTTATAAACAAACCTAAACAAAATAAACGCCTAGCAAATAAAAAACAAAACAATTATTCTTGATAGATAAAACTAAATCGCACACAACACTAAGAACATATTCACAAAGAATAGTTTTCGTCACTGTAAGAAATAAACTATTTCTCGTCAGATTTTCTGCACTTCAGAAGATCTTCATTAGTAAGAACATAATTATAAAAGTCTTTACAAGATAGATAGTTGCTTTTCACCTGCAGCTCTGCTTTTACTGCACTTATGTCAAATCTTTTTCTATTGCCATTCCATATATTGCGACATAAAGAAAATATTCTTTCTACAAGAGCATTAGAACCTGGTACTGACTTAATAATTTGCATCAGCTTACAAAATTATTTTTTCGCAAGATTTTAATATCCCATTCCGTTTATCTAGGAGAGATGAAATCTCGTTTGTAACTTTTCGTAAACGTGGGTTCATTTCTGTAAACTCTTCATATATTAAATTACATATATTCAGTGCTCGAAATGGAAATATTAGGAAACGAAACGCTCGGAAGGAAAATATTATAATTCGGAACTAATTGCCGATATTTTCTGTACATGTGCGGTCTGGGTTCGTTCCGGCTCATTCCGAGAACTGCATTTATTGGTTAACTCGCAACCCACGCATGAGTAAAGGCTCGAGCATTTTTCCAGACCGAGAAATATTTTGCAACGACCTTATCTAGAAGGGAGATAAATATTTAGTAATGATGGCTTAATATCGTACGATGGCGATTTGACGCTCGGCGGGATGCGTAAAATTTGTCTTAATTCATTTATGTCTTATCGAAAAAAATGATGCTCTTTTAGGGTCAAACAAACATAAAATTAGAGCGGCGCCACCCGAGCGCGATTCTTTCATGGCGGCGTTATATTTCTTCCATCGCATGTCAGAAGAACATCCGAGGAGCCGACGGACTCACGGTTTCGTAAAAGGAACGGATTTTTTTAATATCTGACTCGTCGACCGCGTCGAAATTCCTCGTTCGATATAGTAGTAGTGATGTTGACGGAGAGGGTGTGACCCCTTCGTTTTCGCGTGCGTGTTTAGTGGACGGAGAGTAGCGCAATACGGCAAAATAGACTACTGTATAGCTTAAGAACGCGTTTCATTGTCACCTCGACAGGTTTTTGTGCCGAGATGTAAGTATCGAATTGTTATATTGGTATAAATTATACTTATGCCTTAAATATACAATGCTTAATTGTAATTATTGAAAGTATATTTTCAGTGGCCATAGTAACTTTTCGTTAACTAATCAGGTTTGCTCTCTAAAAAAAAACAATAATTATATCGATCACACGTGACGATATTATCGCTTGACTTGTGAATACGTGTGTTTAAACGAGTGACTTGCACACGTAGGGCGACACGACAAAAGTATCGCGGCGACACGCGTCACGATAAAAGTGTCGTCTTGTCTGTCCCCCGGTTCTAACAACAGGCGATATCGCGTTCTCAGAAAAACAGTGTAACCAAATGGCGCACTTGCACACGCACTGACATGTCGCTTCCCGCTAGCACCGACGTGACACTTTTCAGTTTGACTTTGGAACTCGTGAACTTTACAACGTTTTAAACAGCGCGTGTTTATTGTGTTAAAAATGAGTGCCGAAAAATTTAAGTATGATATAACAACACTTATTGAACTAGTGGAGAGGTGGGGTGGGTATGATGTGGGACAAGACGGCAGATGACTACAAAGATAAAATAAAGAAGCAAACGGCGTGGAAATAAGTGTTCGTGTTTTTCGAGGAGGAGTTTGAAAGTTTGAACCGGAAGGAACAAAATAAGATAGGTAAATTGAATGGAAATACATTTTTTTTATTTTAAATTGAAATCTGAATCACAACTGGCAGTATCGCCGGGTTTACGGAAATATCGCCAGTTATCCCGCGACAGCGATAATGTCGTTGCGTGTGCAAACCAAATGCGATAGCGACATTTGTCGCTGTCGCGGGCGGCAGCGATAATATCGTCAAGTGTGCAAATAGCCTAAGCGTTGAAATTTTATCGCTTTCCTATGTAATTAGCACGATATAAATTTCATGTTTAATAAAACTTCCTTTTCATGAAAGTGCATCAATAATTTTCCTACGATTATTTTGTGAGAAATATTGCTCTACGGATAAGGCCTCAAAAGAAATTCTCATTCATTCTTTTGATGATGCGAGAGAAATTAATTTACTTTCCCTAAATTTTTCTTGTTACTAACGAATTGCAATGGAAGGTCGAATTAAAGAAAATCGCCATTAATTTTTTTCATTTGAGAAAGATAGTTAAACAAATTACCCTGGTATAAAATTTGTAATGCAGCGAGTAACTAAAATTAACTGTCGAGAAAGAAGTAAGCCTGGCATTTAAGGGTATTTCTAATATATTTTTTTTGAACTGCCGTGCTTTTTTCCTTGCCCTGTTTTGTCCTGCTACTTCCTTTTTCTTAAATATTATCATATAGTATGCACATGTTTATAAATCACGCAAACAGGATATCAAAATATGAATATTGCAGGAATATAGTCTTTTGTTGAAAATAAAACAGGTCATTTTTTGTTTGGAAGCACCAGTAAAAACTGTGATGAAATTAGCATTACTCAAATCATGCCTTATTCCCTCTAATTTTCTGTAAACATTTTTCTCTCCTTTTCTCTTCAATCCTCCAAATTTCGTGTTTGTTTTATCTGCAATTAGTGCAATAATTGTTTCAGTAAGGGATTCATTAGCCAAAATTTCCATTACATGATATGATATTATGTATTTCACTTGTTGTTATTTTATTTGAATTCCTGTCCTCACACTGAAACGTACAAAAGTTTTATATATAAACAAAACAGGAAACATTTTTGGGCGAAAGAAAATTCAGTTGTTATAATAATTTGGACAAAAATATGTGAATTTGTGTGCTAAATTTTGTGGATCTCTATTTCATCATAGATTCGCGGGCCATAGAAAGTACCCTCGGGGACTCATATAGCCCTTTGGCCGCAGAGTGACCACCCCTGCGCTAGGATAATTTGAAGTTAAAAATTAAAATCATAAATAATAAAAGTTGATTGAAAAAAGTGCATTTACGATTACTTTATCTTGAGGCAAGCCACACTGTTAATATAAAACAAGTTAGGAAAGTGTACAGCGTATCACAAATCGGCGCGTTTCGTGCAATGGAGTATTTGAAAGAAATTATATACTTGTACGTAAAGGAAATAACGATTTAAAGTTCTTTTCTTCGTCATAAATAATCCATTTCCTTCTTATTTAAAAATATTGCATTCACATGTAAGGAAATTAAACGTATTTTTGTGAGATTGTTTATGTTAGCAACAATGAAGACGCAACCATGCAAGAAATTTTCTAAGTTCAACTCGAATTAAGATATTCTTGTTTGATTTTCTTGATAACGGCAACTCCTACGATAAAAATATATAGGAAAATAAATACTCTACTTTAATAGTTCTACAAGTTTTATTTGAATACTATCTTTATATGACCAATACTTTACAAGATATGACGGAAAGTTCCTTTTTTGTCACCAGTAAAGTGGTACCCCTGATTGGTTCACGTGATTAATTTATGTGATTTTCGAATTATGTTTGATTGTAAGTTCTTAATTTCAAATTTCATAAAAATCCGTTCTGTAGAAGCCGAGAACGAACATGCGGCGGACGGACAGACCGACGATAATAGGCGCTCACGCTGGAAGCGAAACGCGCCTAATAACATAACTAAGGCCAAGCAATCATCAGTAGCAACATTAAAAATAAATTTCCAAAATAGGTGTTTCGATTCTTTTGAAACATTCTTATGTGGCAGATTTATGACGCTCTCTAATTGCTTTCGGACTCCTTGCGAAGAATGACGCAGATTGTTTCCGACATAAGCGGAAAATTCACTAATTTAAAAAGATAAAGTAATTGCATGCATTGCTCTACACAAGTATATTTCCTGCATTAATTTGATAAGAGCGTTTAGTTTTCTTTTTGACTTTTTCGCCGTGTTAGATAATTTTATCCTTTAAAAAATATGAGCCGGAACTTTTTGTGCGTCAGAAAAATTCCTTCCTGTTGACCAACTTCCCCATTCGCTTTACAAATCCAGTTGCCCCAGCGCTACATTTTTATATGTCGACTAAAGACTTGGAATAGTTTGATTGGAGGAAATAGAAATCATCCAAAAGAAAACAATAATCATTAATTTTTGTCATGTTATAAATATATAACTTATTTACACTCAAATCCAATAAAATCAACAAATAATTGTGCTACCGCTTCGAATACAGTAATTACAAAGTGGTGTTGAAAGAATGTTTCTCTAAAGGCGATTTTAAATAGATTCCTTGCGTCGGCGAAGGAAATTAATATACAAACGTTCGTTTAAAATGTTAGCTATTTTTTCACAAGAAAGAAAAACGAATGCAATGTGTCCTTGGTTATCATGCGTAAATGTTTCTATAGTTTAATAATTGCGCGCTGTTCTCCCAACGGAGTTAAATAGTTTCAAGACAAAGCCAAACGATTTTGGAATTGTATTTTTTCGCGATATGAAGTTAAACAGGCTTGAACAGTGGACGAAGAATATCTATTAAATTGGACGGGAATTGCAGATTTTATTCGCGTTCATGGATAATAAGGAGAACCGATGGAGGAAGATCAAGGGTTGATCGAAATTGAATTTACAAATTGCGCACAATATTTGAAATTATCATTATTCTCACAAAACCGATAAATTAGTGGCATTTCTCGTTCCATGTACGGATGCCACCAGGAAAGTTTTCTGACGAACTTAAATGAAGAACTTTGTAGGAAAGCGAATAAGTCAGAAGTGAGTTACAGTGGAACCGCCGGTATTTTCTCATCTTGTGTGACTCCGTCTTCTTTACTGAGAATCGAAATTCGAACGCCCGAATGTAGGTAGAAATTGGAGGAAGGAGGCAGGAAAATAACTTTAAGATCACTGGTAGGAGAGAGAGGGCGGGGAATAGGGAGGGAGGGATGGGTGGGGGTGCGGGAGGTGAGCCCGCGCGGCGCGGAGGGATTGCGCATATCTCGCTGCGGAGACGAGAGAGGTCCGTTTCCGGGTCGACCAGCTGGACTCGAGATAGATGAGTAGGATGGGGAAGAAGGTGGCGTTAGATGGAGTGGAGTGTGGGGGGTGGGGAGAGGAGGGGGGATTTAAAAAAAAAGACCATCGCCCGACGCCCTAGCCTTCAACGGCGCGGAGTGGCGCACCGTTAGGGCGACCCAAGGAAGGACGCCCCTCCGCGCCCCCTTTATTCCTCTATCTCGCGCCCTCCTTCCTCTCGCCCCTCTCTCCTCCCGCCCACCGCTAACCCTGACTCCAAAATGAGGCGCCATAACGGCCGAAACCGTTGTCTAAAAAAATCGCTCTTCGCTTTTCCGATCGCTAGTTCATTTCGCCCGCGTTCCCTTTCGGCAAGCGCTTTTTCACTCACAAGAAATTAATTAAATGACGCGCGATTTTACTCTTTCATATATATTTTTACTATTCGGCGTTGTCACATAGATGTTTTCGACAGATTGGCTATAGGCTCGATCAGCCCGGACGTTAATTAAGGCTACAATTGGCAAATTACAGCGTTGGAAAGGTTTGCGTTCGTTTCGGGACGATTTACCACGCGATAATGTCTGATTAGTTCGAGGAAAGATGTGGGATTGGGCGAGAAACGAACGATGACGGGGGAAACATGAGAGATTTTCACCCAATACGGACTTCCATAGACTCCATTTACTCGTATCCGAAATTCGGAGTAATGAAAACAGTACACTCGCGAGACTTTCTGTGAAATATCTATCTCGCGAAATGTACCGTTTTTCCTCGAGTCGTCTCTCAATAAATGGGTCGAATGATGGCTGTCTCGCCGAACTCACCCAAATCACTTGACTCGCCGCCTTCACTACCTCCAACATCCCCGCGTTGCTGCCGGTGATAAATCGTTGGGCCTGCGGGGGCGAAGGTCGCGCGTTCTCCTTTGCACAGACACGACCGTCGATTCGCACCGCATACGCTTCCCCTCCGTTACTTCTAGACTTGTTTCAAGGGTCCGTTTATCGATTCTGGTTTTTTTCTGGCCAGGAGATGGGTCATCCTCGGCCAATCCATCGATTCGGGAAGTGCTGGTTGAGAGAATCCAGTACAATTAAGCTCCAGTATGGTGGTGCACCATCTTGCTAGAGAAACACGTTAGGCTGCAGTTCCTCTAATTGAGGGTAGATGTAACACTGAAGCATATCCAGATAATTAATTGAAGTCACTGTAGCCTCGGCGAAGAAAAAAGGGCTGATCACATGATCGTGCAACAGACCACACCAGACATTAACCTTAGGACTGTCTATAATGTGTTGCTGTACAGTATGAGGCTGTTCAGACCCCCAAATTTGTTCGTTTTGCTTGTTTACCTTCCCGGACACGTGAATTGTTACTTCGTCAGAAAACATGATTTTATTGATGAAATCAGTGTCCTGGTCAAGTCGATCAAGCATAGAAATCGCAAAGTTTTTACGGGCGGCCCTGTCATCTGGCTTTATTTCATGCAGCAGTTGCAATTTGAAAGCATACAAATGCAAACGTTTACGTAAAACTTTATGCACTTTTGAGTGCGGCATTTGTAACTGACGCGCTGCAGCTCGTGTTGACTTGTGCAGACTGGGGAGAAATGCTTGGCTTACACGTTCCACGTTTTCATCAGACACTCTCGGAGGACCTGCACCTTTCTTATGCAGAACATTTCACGTCTCCTTAAACTGCTTATACCAAGCACGTATCGACGGTCTTGATGGTGGTGCCCTTTGGCAAGTTGTTCTAAAGTTTCTTTAAATCTGTGTCTGATTTTGTTTCAATAAACACTCCACGCACTGTGCTTTCTCTTGAGGTGTCATGGTGACTACCGGCAACTAAGCAAACCAAACTGAGTTTTGGAGCTATCTAGCGTCAACTAAGTAAAACTTCATGGCTTTCTCTCGCAAATAGCACAAAAACATTATCTGTATCTTGTTGATTGAATTCTTTATTTGATATTAAAATTGTAAAGACAATTTATGGACACCCTAGCGTTACTGGTCTCTAAACCCTCACTTATTGTTAGCGCTGCTGGTCTTCTCTAAGTCCTAATTTGTACGGTTCGGAGTTAGAATTCCAAGCTATCACTCCTGTAGTGGTAAACATAATAAAATTAGTGAATCGCCCTTCATGGCGACTAAACGAAATGTTTACGTGTCATGCCTTTGTATTGCCGAACTCACGAATGGCCGAGGAAGTCGTCATCCTCATACTCTCCTGAGACATTGCCATCAGCAGTATCTTGGGTGGCGTTTGGACGCCAATGAAATTCAACAAAAAGCATCTTACCTAATGTGATTATCTCGTTTTCTCCCTCGTTTCATTGAATAAAATCCTCACTTGTTTCGCTCTATATAAATTCCTAGTTAAAAGCGTTCTTTTGAGGTGAACTCTCCCTCCATCTCCCCGAAGTATTTCTTTTCGTCCCTTTCGGTCCATCCGTGAGGGAAAAAAGAACATCTCGTCCTGTCCTTCACCTTCTTCCATGCCGTTGAACTCCCGTTCGCCCTTTTCCCCACTTCAACCCTCTCGACCATTACCGTTATGAACGGTGGCCACGCAACTCGAGGGCTCAGGATTTTGGAAAATAATTTCCTAGTGATGAGCACATGTACCTTGCAATAATATCGACATTTACCTTTCTTGTTCTTTCTATTGAAGCGCAAATTATGGCAATTACACAATCTGCTTTATTTCTTGTCGTAATTCAACGAAGGCACGATGAAGGAATTCGTTATATAGTTATTCTCTTGCACTGTCTAAATATAATTAAGGCAAATAATATATTTATCGTATACATATAGGGAAGAATATAGCTAATCCTAAGTTGCTGTTGGAGATTATCTTATCTCACGTATAAAGCTGTATATCATTTCACAAATTTAGCGAATGAATCGACGCACTTATTACACTTTGTCACAAAAGTTGACATGTTAACTAATTTTACATGGTACTTATGATGCATTCACGTCGGTTTTAAGAACATTTTAATCAGAGCTGGGAAGTTCCGGTTCGGTTCCGACCTTAAATTATGCAACTCGTTCCGTTCCGGGTTCGGTTCCGAGTGATCAAAAGAAGGAACGGTTCCGGTTTTTTATAAATGTGCTTTTTACTGATAAAATTTTACATTAATTACAACCGTTTTCAATTACATAAAAATTCTGAACGTTTCTTAAAAGTAGTATGACCAAAGATCATCAAATAAAATTTTGTTTTCTTAATGCAAAACTCTTTTCCTCTATTTTTTCGAGTCCTTTTTTCCTCTACTTTTGGTTCAACCTATTAAAATTGCATTATTACGCTTTCAATTTCTTTATGTATTCATATATAATATAATATAATTCAGTATTTATTTGGGTAGGTTTAGTTATATTTCAAGCAGTTGGCTAAATAAATATCAGACATTACCACGGGAACCTCTACGAATTTTGTCGAAATAAAATTAAAGTAAGTTGAGTGATCTTATTTAGAAAACAACTAACGGTTAAAAATATTTTTTATAAATAATATTTATATAGGTCAGCTCTTCAAGAGGATGGGAAATAAACCTTAGAACACGAATTATCTAATTATTTACACCGTACGTTATTTACAATTAGGGTGACATCGGACAGTTGGCCACCTTGAGGCTAGATAAAAATTGCCGACCTCTGCCCAAGCTTGTAGTTTATAAAACGATTTGTGTGTGATTTTTTTGGTTCTTTTTAATTTACGCGATAGATACAAATATTATATGAGAAAATTCTTGAATCCTCGTCTTAAAAAACCATCTTTGATCAATTGCATAACAAATTCAACTTTTGAATAATATTCATGAAATGGATTTATTTCTTTCGATTACGGATGATAATAGAAACATAAAAAATCGAATTATCTTCCAATCCCATTTCATTGTATCCAGCCACTGTAGAGAATATTTTTTTATGACTATGCAAAGAAAGATGATCAAACTGATTGGAAAGTGATCTCTTAGAATGTATTCGAGTAGATAATTCAATGTTTGTTTCTGCTTCACGTAATCTTTGAACAGTTTTTTACCAGCATCTATTATGAAAAATATAGAAACCAAATGTAGATGGTTGGATACCCAGGTCCAAACATTTGATCCAACTTAACAAGGAAAAAGAATAATGAGAGAAAGTACACGTTTTTAATTTTGTATAAAAAATTAATCGTAGAAATAAATTGTTTTAAATTAAAAAATATTAATAATAATTTATTAATTTTTAAGGGAGCCATTCCGGAACCGTTCCTTGTTCCGGATCCGTAACTTTTCCAGCTCTGATTTTAATAATCATATACATTTCCGCTTTTTGTATAATGTTTTCAATATTTGAAAAGTAAATTTTTCCTTATTTTGTATTGCACTAGAAATAATTCTCCGGACACTTCCATAAATTATATAGTTCGATGTATTGTTCAACACATCGAAATCGTTCTTAATTCCTTGCGTAAAAGGAGTTCTTTGATGTCATTGATTTCGCTTTATTCCCTACGTCGGCGGAAGTATCCCGGACAGCCATTGCCCCAACGCTTACAATTGCCTCGGCGACGGTCCACTTACCGAGTGAAGCTGTCGAGTCGCTGAGAAGAAGTTGTGCGCTGGAGAAAGAGGGGAGGGAGTGTCTGGGAGGAGGGCGTCGTGGTCCCACTCATCCGCTCCGCTTCCTGCTTAATTAAACGGGGATGGGGAGAGTCGAGGGCCGCTCGCACAGCGGGTGTATGTCACTCGGGGGAAGTAGCGACTCACCCTGGAGATTCCAACGCTCGTCTTTTTGGTTCTCTCTTGTTCCTCTGGCTTGCTTTCACCTCCTGCGTGGTCTTCTATTTTTTCGGTCTCGTTGGAGATATCTTATGTGCCCGATCTCGGAATATTCCGATGATTGTGAATTACATTTTTTGTGTTTGCTAGTAAAAAGTTTGAGAAATCTGATTACTTTGAAGCACATTGAATGAATCTCTTCTTTGCGTGGTCTAACCACTTAACACGAGATTTTATATCCATAGCTTATAGCGATATTTTCCAAATATTTTTGTTCTGTGACGCGCCAATCTCCCTTACTGCACTCGTGGCTTTCATCTTTCTCTCACGTATTTTGAATTGGAAGTCATTAGAGTGTGTGGTTTGATCGTAAACCATTCGGCGTGACACCCCCTAACAGCGCAATCACAAATTCATTTCTTTTTTAACGCTGAATATTTTTTCTTGGAGAATCGAATCTATTTTTCTTGCATATAACTTTACTCCAACATAGTGGCGTCTAAATTTGGTCTCAGACATGAAAAATATTATTATGATAAATATTTTGAAGAAGCTACGATCGAATTACGGACATGCCAGGACATAGCTGTTTTGAACAGTTTAAGTAGTAACTTTCTATTGGTCTTCGAGCTATTTTTTCATCAAAATTCATACGTATGCACAGCTTTTCAGAGCCCAGTGCCGATAGATGTTTATATCGTGCGCATCTATCCTATCTATGCTGATTTTAAAGATCCTTATCTATTGGCAAGTCGATATTATCGCAGGCATTTTTTTCTGAAATTCACCTACTTTTCGATTAAGTTATGTATTTTCTTTTGTCACGTGCAATAGAACAATGATCCGCAACCGATGTGTCGCTGCACACTACTGCGCCGCAACTAAGTATTTGGTGTGCCGCGGTAAATTTTGAAATTATAGGCAAGGGAAAAATAATATTTTATTCTTCTAATGCTAATACCACATAAACCAAATATCGGCTTGTGTCGACTAACTGGGACCACATTGAAAACTGACCGCGACGCTGACCCCTCGACCGTCATTAACTCGGGTTAGAGGCCCATCCTCAAATCCTAGCTCAGGTGTCTTTACCCTCTCAGCAGGGGAGCACTAGCCGACACGTCTTTTGCAATAAAATTTAAACTATTTTATGTTGTTAACTTAGTGCGATTTTGACTCAAGCAACATATTCGGGTGAATGCGCTGATCAAGAGCGTCTTTTTAACGGAATTCTACGATAAATAATAACATATTTACGCTCACATCTAATCTTGACGCCAAGGAATACCAACCTCTTAAGAGTTTTCGGACGGGATTGTAATGAAAGCAGACATTCGCGAGACGGTGGGCCTCGAGGTATGGGCCTCTAACCCGAGTTAATGACGGTCGAGGGGTCAGTTTTCAATGTGGTCCCAGTTAGTCAACACAAGCCCAAATATCTTTTATGGTACGATTTCTTAGGCTGTTTCCGCTATTTGAAACCGAAACCAAGTTACTTAGTATTTGGATAATTGGCAGTTTTTCATAGGATTGCATCGTAATCAAGGGTAAAAGATTTTAAAAATTTAGATTTAATTTTCTTCATGTTTGGGAAAGGCGATGTTATCTTTTTGTTGACTTTAAGTTGGTAAAAAGTCCTACACATTCTCGAGAAATTTGGTTCGGTGTGCCGCGAAGCTGAAGAGAACCCGAAAGTGCGCCTTGAAATTCAAAAGGTTGCGGAGCACTGGAGTAGACAACACTGTTCCTTTCTTCGTGTTCCTCTGGTGTTACCATTCTTGATTTTATTGCGATTGCCTTTGACAGTGTGTTCATTATTTGCAGAAATTTTCGGGGTTTCTCTTGGATCCTAATGATTATTTCGCTCATTTTTATGCCTTATCAGCCGAAAGTCCATTACGTAATTTAAATGTGCCCTAAATCGTCAGGCTTCTGTTTTCTTGCCGTTTAATTTTCGCTTTCATACGTATCCTGTGTCGTGTTTTCTCGCCTGGATCATTTCGTGTCTACTTGCTCGGCGGATGCCGAATAAGACGTGACGGCGACCCTTTTCGAGGCGAAATAGGTATTTTAATGGCTAGCTCCATCCGAGAGACGTCGAGGACGAATAATTCGAATGCAGTGGAAATTGCGCAAATAGCCTTTTCTTCCCGAGGCACGCTTCTCCTGCCTCTGCGCTCAGAAATTTCTGAGAAAAGGTAACGCGAAGAATGCTGAACGAGAAAATGATCAACTCGTTGAATACCTTTTAACAGCTTTGCGATGTTGGAGCAATGAGAGATCATGGTGCGTTCTTTGGTATGTAAAACAATAACGAAGACTTTGTCAAAATAGGAAGATACTTTTATAGTAATCCGTAAAGGAATTGAACAGTCCAGCAGAAGCATGAAAATGCAATCCCGCTCAAGAAAATGTCACTATCCTGACCTATGCCTTGAATCAAGATTCTTCGAATAAAATCTAAAACTTCTTCAACCGATTTCAAATTCATGACTTTCATTTTTATAAAATCCTAACATCCGAACGTTTAACGACATAATCGTGAGGATATTCTCTTGCTGAAATATAAATGCTGAACTTTTAATAATTAAAATTTTAAGTTTCGAAATCATTCTAAGATGGGAAATTTCCTTAATTTTTTTCTCAAGAATATCTGTCTATAGCGGTACTTGCAAGTACGTATTTTGATAATTTTTCCGATTCTAATATTAGCGCGGGCGGGTGGCCCACTTTACCCCTTGGCTCGCCCTCCGCGTCCCTGCAGAAGGGTCGCCGCTCGCTGCATATCGATGTGAATCTTCCGACGCCTTCGCCTTTTTATCCTTCTGAACTCCCTCTCGCCCTGCAATCCCTTTTAAGTGGGTTGGCGAGTGCTCAAGAGTAGGCTAATGCCGAAGCCGGGTTTTCTTACTCACTTGCGCGCGAAACCCACGAATTCGCGTCCGACCGCAAACTGGGTTAATGAGCGCTCTACCAGAACGGGACGTAAATCCATGTCGGACGGTAAGGCCACCGCATATCGGTGACTCTCCTTTGGTGCATTATCCGGCGTGCGTCGCGGAAATGTTCTGGGCTCTGATGGGCGTTTCTTCACGGCCAGGTTCAAGGTTTGTTAGGACTGCGCCTCGCAAACCTTGGGACGGTTCCTTTCCCTCGTTAAAGTGCTTGTCCATGTGTGATGCCGCGAAGGTTTCACTTTCAAGGGTATTTTTTTGCTTCCCCAAATAGTTCCAATGTCATTAAATGAAAGTCAATGTTTTTTTAATAGATGCTATAGTCTTCGATCAAAAATTTGATAAGATTTTGTGGGGCATATCTTATACCTAGTATATACAAATCGAAATTTTAAAACTAAAGTTTAAAGTGGATTGAAATTTGAAATAATTTTTGTCTCCAAATGTATATTTAACTTATTTTTAGTTTTTATTACTTCAATATCTACGTCACACGGTAAAAAAACTTAACAGAAGAAGCAAAACTGATACATTACACTGCGTTAAACTTCTAGTTTCTACAGCAACGATTCTATATTTTTAGTATTCTCATGGTATTATGACGAAATGGCTGTTTATCTTTCTTGTTCCGGGATTTCTTCATCGATTAAGAAAAAAATGCAATTTCACATCCATTTGTTTATATCATTTATCATTATATTCTATTACTTCAGATGGATGTTTGATAGCAAGTAGTTGTCATTCGATACGCGATCGCTATGCGAGTGCTTGCTTTGTTGCGCACAACTAAATTCTGCCAGCGAATGATCATACGTAAAGGTATAGTTAAACTTTTCTTGGTATTATATCAACAGCTTGTCGTTATGGCAAAAAACGAATAGTAGTAGGAATAATACAATGGCGGCAATAAAAATAGTCTTTCACCGACGATAATTAATTTTCGTCGACCTTTTAATATTCACTAATTCGATGATAATGGGCTTTTATCTTCTTAAATCTATTACGACTAGGACTAGTTAAAACTGTTGGATATTATAAAACCATTTAAAAATAGGAACCTAGCGATGGTTTTCATTTTATTTTATTTATTTGCCCTCTCAAAACAAATATCCTTTTGTTGATCGCACCTTTATTTGTCGTTTGTTTGCAGCGTGAACGTTACAGAATAATGTGTCTTATTCTACAGAATTAATCACTTTATTTTATAAACCTAAGAATGACCATCAACAACATTGTTATTACAGTAAAACCCTGCTATACGTTGCCCCGCCATACGTTTTTTCGCATATACGTCGCCAATCAATTAAGGAACATACTTCGTTATAAGTTGTGTCGCCTCACAAATACGTCGTTTGTGAAATACTAAAAGCAAAATTTCAGAAATTCCAATTGGGGTGCATAAATTCATAACAATAAAAACCCTGTATTCGGCTTTTAATTTCAAAACGAAAACTGTAATTAAACCAGAAATCACGTAAAGTTTTTTAAAATACCTAAAAATCTGGTCTGGTATCTCCACCCGGACCGTCCCTTGGCCGATCTTTGCCATTGGGTTCTTCCTCCATAGAGCCGTCTGTTGCCCCGTTAGGACATTGTGGTTCTCGTCTCTGACAATGAGAGACACTATTTTTACCCAGGGATGCTTTTCCATTGGCCTCCTGAGCCTCGGGACGGTCCAGGGCGGATGAGGAAGCCATATGCTCCAGAACAGTCAATTATAGTATAGGAGGCGGAAAAGTATATATACGTCTCAGCGTGAAGACATTTTTACCAGCGTTAACTAAATGTTTGGGCAGATTTTTCTGATTAATTATTACGTTAACCGCATGCCCCCCTCCCTCCCCCCAGTAAATAAATATCTCCTCGACTTTATCCTGAAAATGGATATTAGAAATATTGTATTTTATCGATCTTTAGTAAATTTGGTACAGTGAAACCTCCACAGGCTACTACCTCTCTTGTAAGACGACCATAGGACTTTCAACTTCGGCGACAAAGAGAGTTGTTGTCATGGTAGCTTATAATTGGCATTGTCACAAAACTGATAAAATCACGTATTTTTCTGATTCTAAACGCGTTTTTACGCTAATTCGATAAGGATTCGGATTCTGTCTTCAATAAAAATAAACTTTGTTTTTTCCTTCATGGAACCATCCAAGTCTCAAGTTCGTACCATGTTTCTAAGTAATTAAAAAATCCAAATGAAAAATAAGCTGCACTCATCCCTATGTTATTCAAATGGAGAAAATTAAAAAAGACAATATTTTTTAAAAATTAGAAATGTCAATGAAATCGGTATGAAAAAAGACGACTTCTCCTTGAAAATTGTACGCTTCCTTTCACAAAGTCGAATATCTTTTGCTCGAGTTATGAGTGTCAATTTTATCACTACGAAATTGAGCCTGTAATAGCTGCGCTGATAAAATAAAACGAGGAATGAAAATAAAATTTGAGGTGAATGAGTGGAAAGAAATCTTACTCGTGTAAAATTAGGATGCGACCCGCGAAGCCACGATGAAAAAGCAAGTCGAAATTTTTAACACACGAATTCATACATTTTTATGAAAATTTTGTTAATTGTACTTTTAATATTGAAATGTTAGCCATAAAAAACATTACTTTGATACGATTTTAGCTTGTATGGCACCTCAGAATATATTGGTAACTTCGATTTAAACTCTAATCCAACCCGCAGAAGAATTTGCAGCTTGCGATGCGGCCCGCCGAATGATTTTCAACCACCAATAGATAACCCGCCATGGAGATAAGGTTAGGAACCACTGATTTACAGGATCGGAGTGTCTAACGCGCGGATTTTTGCGTATTTAGTCGACTGAAACGCACTATCCAGATCTTGAATATATTTCTACCTGCCCACTTATAAAATAATGTTCAGAAAATAAAAAAAATCCCCTAATGGGAGAAAGAAGGAAGATCGTAAAACATCAGCTTCGACTAAAGGCACCGTTTTAGACCTTTTTATAGATCCCAAATCCAACTAAGAAATTTGAAAACAAACCTCCAACGTGGCTAACAACGGACCCTGTTACAGGCATTCCGTCTGAAAGATTTTCGACGTAAATTTAGCTTGCTGAGAGAGCGATAACACTCGATAGCGAATTAAAAACAGTTTACCGTAATAAAAATCGAAAATTTTGCGATGTAACAGTAAGAAAGAAAACGTAATGCTGTGATAATGCATTGCGATATAGCAGCGTTTCTTCTCTTCTCCTCTTTTCTGGAGGATCATGGGTAATTTTTGGGGACCAATGCTTCAAACGGTGATAAACTGGAATCGATGTGTTTGCGATTAGAATATGTATGTGGTATTGGGATATATGTAGATTGCGCGGGAACGAAAGAGAGCATCAATTTGAAAAGTAACATTCATGCCAAAGCAAAAGTGGTGGAAGCAAGAGGATGAAAGAGGGTAAAGAGGATGAATTTGGAGGAGTATGGCGAAAAGGGAAATGTGTTGGACGAATGGAAATTCGAAGATATTTTCGTTTTTTCCTCATTTTAACCTTATATTTTTTTATGTTACCCAATTTTCTTTTGCCCCCCTTTTTTCAATTTTTTTAATCATTTTCAGTTAGTTTGTGAGAATGCAACGAGGAGGGCATTGGAAATTGAAGATGCAAACATCGAAGAAAAGGTCGTGAATAGTGAGAGTAAAATAAGAGGAATCGAAATGCGCCGAGTATAGAAACTAATGTGTAAGGAAATTGTGACAGTAAAAGAAGCAAGCGAGAAGTTGCCAAGGAATTGATGGTGCCATGCGACTCTAGAATGTTTACACAGATAAGTCTAACCACTGACGAAGAAAGAAAAACATTCACTTAATGGAGACTCCATTCTCCTGCTCAAACCTTAGACATATTATCCGTCTCAAGATACCATGCGTTCGTACGCGGACTTTCCAACTTGTTCTTCCACTGTGTCACATTCGCTCTTACCGACCACTGCCACATTACATTTCCGAACCAGGCTAGTCAACGAGATTTTCTAAGAAATAACTTCGTAAGATAAGTATCTGACGCATTGCCAATGCCACCCATTCTATACTAATTCGTATTTTGGTATCTGTCGGTATATATGGATTAGAAACGTACAGTTGTATCTAACATTTTGTGTGTCCTTTCATCCCGGTTTACGTTTGCGTTGATATCTCATGAGATATTGGATATACTTTGGATTGCAAAATCTGCCTGAAAAGTACTCTAAAAGTGCGTATCAATGTACGTGTAAGTAAAGAAACAATTTTTGTGCTCCACCACACTATAGATAATTATTTTCGGTGATTTCTGAATTTATTATTGCAATTGGTTACTCGTTGTTACGATAAAATGTATATTAAAGCCTAGTAGCAATGAGTGGTAAACACATAGTGGTAACATAGTATGTCCAATGTACTGTATTGATATGTATTATTTGGAAAACAAATGTGTCACAAAATATCCGCCAGGAACGTAACCCCTGCTTTTATCATAGTTCTTATGGTAATCTTTGTTTCGTTATAAGTCTCATTTTTCAGGAACGCATCTCCGATGTATAGCGGGGTTTTACTGTATTATTATTCTTAAATACAGCATGGAAATGGAATGTATGCAATTTTCGAAAATCTTGCTAATCTTAACTAAGAAAGGATTGTTTCTTTTGTCACCTCTCGCCTATTTTATCATTCAGAATTTCTATCGGCCCACGCTGCATCTGCGAAAGTTTCCACCGGCCGACTATGTTTACACTGACAATGAGATAAGCCTCTTAATTAATATCAGATGGCTTGGTCAAGCACTGCTACATACCTTATCTGTGATGCTTGTGCTTCTGAATCATGATGAAATCATTAAGGAAAGCTTGACGTGCGATTCTTCTTTCAACTTTAAGATCCTAGTCTGTCGGACCGTCTGTAGCTTGTCGGGTGTCATGGAGTGCACATTGGAGCGGGGATTTATAGTTCGCTTTTTGTGACTGTTCTGTAGTGTTTGGATACAAAACATGTCTCTTCATCTCATATCATGGTAGGCATTGTAAAACTTTATTTTTCATAAAATTTATCATAAGTTCCTATAAAAAATAATACGATAGTATGTACGAGTAGTTTGGAATATTTTGACGGCACAAGCCGAAATGCTCATATTGGTTTAGGATTATATAAATATATCCACTAGGGTGGTCCTTATTTTTCGAACTCTGAATTTCTTTCGGGACGCCCCCTGAATTTTTTCCATTTGGTTAGAAAATAAATTGTGTTAAATATTTTTACAATCGGGTAACGGGAAAACGTGCCGCATCGCCCTTGAACTTTATATATTTCATCATTTTTTGTGGTATTTGGGTCATTCCTAGTGAAAACGGAGCAATTCCAATTTTGGATTCTAACGGATTGTTGTGATATTATTACCAACACTTTATTAGACATTTTTGGTGATGTGTCTCGAATATTCATATCATCTGCCCAGTAGTTGCCCAAAAAGTGACGCGTGCCGTCCAAGTCGCAGCGTGCCGCGGTGCAACTGCTCAAATCTGTCAAATTCGCTGCCTCTTATCTCGTAAAGTATTTCGCCAGTAGTTCAAAAAACACAACTTATTATCGTTTTTGGCAGTTCTTTAAGGTTATTTACTTAAATATACCTCATGACTTCCATAGTTTGAATAAAAATACGCGAAACTTGAGAAATATTCAGATTTTTTCGTTTCACTTAAGTATTATGTCCCTCGCGTCGGAGTACCTCCGTGAAATATAATAGTGAATAAAAGTTTCCGGCAATCTTCCCTTCTGTGATATTCCTAAAAATTTAGTATACACTTGGCGTCTACATTGTACAATTAAGATACATTGTTTTAAGAAGTGTCTTTGACGAAAAATTTGGAAAATCATCGGGCCCAGATATTCCCCTCTTCAAAAGGTTTCAGGAAGCATGGCCTCAACTTAACATGGAGAATTTTAAACCTGGAATGCAAGACTGGCGGGTTCGAGAAGATCTAAAGGACGCGGAAGACGAAATTCTTGCTTATTTACTCCGGTGAAGGCGCAATATCTCAGTTCCATTGTTATCGTCTTATAGAAGGACATTTCGCGTCGACTTTGATAGCGAAACTGTCTGTTGAATGCTTACCTAAGATATCTTTTCAAGCTAGGAGCATTTTTTCATACAGGCTTAAGCAATATAGGGAAGCGTAACTTACCTCCCAGCATCTGTTAGTAGGGAGCACGCGACAATTGGCATTTAAAATATTGTTTCTGCGAACATTGCAATATTTTATGTAATCGATTAGGAAGTTTAGGAAGTTTTTTAAATTCCAGCAGTTATATAATATTTTTTATATGGAGCGCGAAGTCAAAGGAGATTTTGCTATCAGAATGTTGATTAAATAATTTAACCCGATTTACGTAGGTCATTGGCTGTATCGACGATAAACGATACATACATTCATTGTATCAGTATCGGTACCTGATATGTATGATTTTAGAAACTATGATTTAACTAGCATAAGTGCCCGTTGAATTTCAACGGGTTTAATGAATCTAAATTTTCGACAATGCAACATGTAAAAATCGCAAGAATAAAATTGTGCACTGTTTTAACCATCGAATATTTCTATATTATAAGTCTGTTTTAATTAATTAACTAAAATCTCACATAAATTCCTTGTGAATAAAATAGTACATTTCTTTCTACTAAAATAGCCATTGTTATTAGTTTTAAATTGATTATAGCATTAGGATTTCAATTTCATTAAATAACCAGAATTCCGGTTCCACAAAATTGGTTCAATCTTCAATTGCCTCAGATAATACTTTAAATAGATATTGGAATATAATGTACCTCAATATCGTTTGTCTGCTCAGCACTCTTGCCTTCTCATTTTCCGAAACAACCACTTTCACCAGTTTTAAATGGATTTCAAACTTAGAAGAGAACTTGATTCAATTCAGTTAAAATAACCACATAACAAACTTCTTATTCCAAAAAAATCCTTTTATAATATGCAATGTTAACCTAGAATTCATTCATTCTGAAAAGTTAATAAAAGTACCATGTACATATATTTCTTTCAACTAAAATAGCCACTCTTAACAGATTTTAAATTGATTATAGCATTAGGATTTCAATTTTATTAAATAAGCAGAATTCCGGTTCCAAAAAATTTGTTCAATCTTCAGTTGCCTCTGATAATACTTTAAATAGATTTTGGAATATAATGTACCTCAATATCGTTTATCGTCCGCTCAGCGCTCTTGCCTTCTCAGTTTCCGAAACAACAACTTTCAATAGTTTTAAATTGATTTTTGCTTTGAAATATACTTGAGTCAATTCGGTACAACTTCCACTTTACATACTGTAAATTCCAAAGTAACTCCTTTTATAATAGGCAATGCTAACCTAAAATTAATTCATTCTGTAAAGTGAATAAATAAAGTTCTTTCTTTAAACTATAATAGCCACTGTTATTAGATTTAAATGGATTATAAGCCTTAGAACTTACTCTGTATTAAATAAGCACCAAAATTCCTTTTATAAAAACAAATCAATTCATTAAAAGATCCACTGTTGTTTCTTCGAAAATTGCCTGTTAACAGTTTTAAATGTCCTTTTAATTTTAATTGAATTTTAATTTATATGCGTTTCCTAACTTCCGCCATTGTTACGAAATTAAATCGAGGAATTACAATATAAATTAGTAAGCACATATGGTTTACAAAGAATTTAATTTAAGAATGCTTTTTATTTCCATTTTTTTTAAATGACACTGTTGATACTTAAAATTTTTTATATTTACGTTAATATACTTATTTTCCACAAAACACGCCAATCTCTCCCCTTCCTTCCTCTCTCTCGTATTGAAGCACTCAGGCACGCCTATTCCCAGAAGGATGTATACAATAATAGTAATTTGAGGTGTAAAGATGATAATGGTCGACATAGCAACATGACGTTGAAATGACGAGATTTCCACAAAATATGCAAATTAAACGTTTAACATGGAATATTTCGAACTGTGGGCGGAAAAAGACGAACGGAATAAGAAACTTTATAAATTTTTCTTCAAAATCGTTCAAATCCGAAGGTCGTCTGTTAATTTCTTCTTCTTCTTCTTCTTCTTCTTCAAAATCGTTCAAATCCGAAGGTCGTCTGTTAATTTCTTCTAATTTTAATTTCCAAATGAATAAAAGCATGCACGTCGAAAAATCGCGTTTTACATGTAAAGTAATGGGAAAAGGAAATGCCTCTCTCGGAGACGAACCAAGGAAATTTTTCGCGATTTAAAATTGTCATTCTCTGAATAAGTGTTAATCAAGCATCCCTACCAAATTTCCAGTTTCTGTCATTATTATTTCTCGAGTTATTAGCGTTTGCATAGCGTGACCAACCAACCAACCAACGGACGAGGGCTATTATTATATAAAAAAATAAATTTTCGTTTGAGTACGTGGTTTTTCAGATTTTATCAGATAATAGACGTATAACCTTTACATACGATTCGCTCAACAGTTCGAGATGCCTTATGTGTTTTTTTCATTCCGTATGTGGCCCTTGTACATAGCACAAATCTTTTCGATGCATATCTACAGACAAAATAAATTTTGGATTAGTGTTTGAGAATGAACATTTTCCACCAAGAAGCACACTTTTTTTCTATTGATTTCTTAATTTGGAACTTTAATTGACTTTATCGAAGAACACTTGAATCGAAATTTCGTATTACCCGCTGCTTTCTTTCCAGGCATTTATTAGGCAAAGGTTTAATCATAGGCTTGAAAAAAATTGGTCCATAAAACCAAAGTTATTAAGAACATTAAAATTGCCACATTTTTCATTGTTCAGTGTCCATGGTTAAGATGTGTTTTTTTCTAAACTTATCTTCTCTATACCACGTTATTGAATATTATTTCATTCTCGATAACAGCAGGCCTGATGGATGTCTGATGAAGTGATAACAATTCCACTGCAAATATAACGTGATCACTCAACAATGGAGCATCTACATTCAGTTTCATCGACCGCGCGGTGGAATTGTATCAAATTTTGGTCGAAAAGAAGTAGCCATCGCTTCGCCGGATTTCTCGCTTCACTTTTTCTCGTCGCATTCCTATCATGTTCGTCTCCAACGCACGGTATGTATCGGGAAAAATTGTCCCCGTTCGGATTATGCGTTCAATTAATATTTACAATATGCAGTATATTGATTTCTTTGAAATATATCATAACATTTTCTTAAGTGACGGACAGTCGTAATATGTTTCCATCTCTTTTCCAGGGGCGTCCGTACCGAGCTTAGAGCTTCTGCAGAGGATGAGGCAGAACAGGACCAGATCAAATTTGAACGGAAGTGAGCCCGTGGACAACGGATACGCGTGGCTCAGGCAGTGGCACCTGCAGAAGATGAACCAGACGGCCAAAGGCAGAGGGGCGAGCCTCCTCATGGAAGAGGTGGTGCTGACGCCGATCGAGTTGAGGGTGCACGAATTGCCCCCGAGTCCCACGCCCACGTCTGCCTCTGACGAAGCCACCGCCCCCGACGAACACGCCGAGGAGCAAACAATCCGCCAGTTCAACGCCCTGAGGGTCAACTACTCGGCCCTTATATCGGAAATCGATCAAGAGATAAGAGAGGTACTGCACTTCCATTAAGTTTTCATTGGCTACGCCAGACTCGAGCAGATTTTTTCTAATTGCCAGTAATTAAAGTAAACATTTACCTAAGTTCCGGCGTAAAAACTATTACTTTTTATTCAGTTCGACTTTTGATTCTTTCGTACCTGACGCCTTTACTCCCCTTATATTTTACTTTTATTTGGGAAGAAATTGTTCAAATGAGTAGTGGTACTGTTTACTTTCGCATTCAGGAGGTTATGCATTGAAATCTTTTGTCCAATCAGAATCGGTTTTATTTTTAAAATTGGTTGTTTGTCAATTTCGATACATTGAGAATGAATGTCGCCATGAAGGTGTTGACAAATTTTCTAATTTACCGTGCCGTGTTGACTTCGAATAGTATCACTGAACTACAGGCAGTCCCCGAGTTACGTAATTAATGCGTTCCGGCATTCGCTACGTAATTCGAAATTTTATGTAAGTTGAAACTACGACGGAAAGTACAGCAGAGACGGGGAAACTGGCCCGCGTGCCGGAACTAGCCCCCGAAGGCATTTTATTCGGCACGCGAAGATATTTAGAAAAAGCGATATCTGAAAATTAAAATACCGTATTTACTCGTATAACCCGCGCCAGTCGCAAAATTTCACTTCAAGGAATTCTGAGTGATGGAATTTGGTTGCAAATGAAAGATTTCATCGTAGGGAAGGAAGGCAGAAGTCTCCATCTCGAGTGTTTGGACTTGTTTGCTCGTTACCTTCCAATATTTACTCATTAGACGCTACGCGAAAAGACTCCTCATCTGCGGTGCGAAGTTCCCGTTCATAGATGAAAAATACTATAGAGCGTTCCATCTTATAGTTCAGTACGGTTCAGTACAGAAGTCTCTAGATATATGTAACTAAAAATTCGTTAGAATGGCAAGATTGGCTGGGTAGCATAGCGGGGATTTCTCACGGGAATTTTCAAATACAGCTCACTCCTTGCGTTCTATCTCCGCGCGCATTCGTATAGATTTAGTTCGCGCTTACTTACGTAAACCGCTAGTATAGCGAAATTTTTTTCGAATTTATAGGGCCGCTTACGTAAGTGCGGAATTACTTTAGTCGGATTTACGTAACTCGAGGACTACCTGTATTCGGAAATTTTCTCTAAATAGCGGATGGACTCCTGAAGTTGCCTAAATTAAAGCGCGATTTGAATTAATTAAGCCGTACAATTTGTATCAGTTCGCTTGCTTAAAGACGACATTGCATTCACTCCTTATTCCTCCTCCATTTTTCCTTTAATGTCCGCCTTTACACTGACCCCTAAATGTTCTGGATTCAAATCGTTAAGAACAATTAAAGTGTTATCCATGAATTGCGCGTTTTTCTTCCGTTCTTAAAATCGATGATATTTTGTTTTATTTCGCTATGTAAATTTCGAATCTAATCTAATTGAGGAGAATATGCGTAAATTTAGCATATATGAATTAATTTTTATATATGATTATACCGCCACATATACGGTTACTAGAGCCTTGTTTGTAAGTGGCAACGATGTGGAAATTCACGCTCAAAATTTCAGCTTCCCATCTTTTATACATTCGGATATATTAAAAATGAATTTTAAATGGATCCGTATCCGACCCTGTATATTTAAAAACTCAAATCTAAAGAGAAGTACAGAAGTCTACAATACAATTTTCAGCTCTCTTAAGGTTATGTCACAATTTCAATTTAAGTGAGTGCACAGACGGACGGAGAGACAGGTGCCAAAGTGAAACTGGAAGCTCATTTTTTTGTAACGCGCAAAAAGTAATATTAATCTACTTAACCAAGGTATAAATTTATAAATGATTCCGATGAACCGGATGGCATTACATTTCAGCGAAACCGTGGCTTTGCAATAAACAGTTGTATTTTATGAAAATTGCTTAATTTTTTCTGATCTTAAGCACGAGTCGTTTTCACGAAGGCCAGAGGCGCTAAAAATTTCATTGATTCAGATTACTCATTCTCTTTGTTCTTATAACAATTATTCCCTTCTGATAGCATTATTAATCGTTTCTGTCCTCACCATGTCTGTTATCGCATTTTACCAATGTTTTATTTAAGTCGATTATCCTCTTATCCGGTACTTTCTCATTTGTTCTTCTCCTTCCAATTATTTTCTAATCAACAACAGATCTTTAAAAGTATCTAGCCTTCTCTCTCTTATTAGATCCATGAAATACTTGGCTTAAATTCCTGGTTTTAACGCTCCTCAATTTCAGATATTTATTTAGGCGAAATTTCTTTAAATCTCGTCTGTTAATCGAAAAGTCTACTGCTGTACATTCTATACTACACTGTGGCCATCCTGAATTTTGTCACAATGTCTACACATATTATACTGTTCAATTTATTTTTGCATACCCATTGGTGGGAATAATGTTTTTTTCAGTTTCACACCCGTCCATTAAAGTCATATTTCTTTGTCCCTTACTCCTTTTGCGTTGCTTCTCTTTGAAACTAGCTTTGTTCCTATTGCAGTAATTCCTCGGCCGCATTGTTTCTTTGTCTTGAGCGGCGAGTCTTCCCGGAGCTTTCACCAAAGCATACTGCAACGCCTTATCTTCAGCGAATTCGATTGCCTCTGCAAAATTTCCTTCTCTCTCTTCTAATCACTCGCTATGGTGATTGGCTCTCGCTCTCTCTTCTCGAATCAGACACTCGTTCCAATCAAGAATTATCAGGCATCTCATTCCTCCTGCGTGTGCTGAGCCCACTGCTCCGCTCACCAGGCGCTCGCCTCGTCCGCCTCCGCGCCGTCCTTATTATCCACTCTTTTTCCCGTCAACATTCCATCCTTTTAAGCTCAGCTCATTGTCAATGATGAAAGGCAACGAACGCCCTCTGGAAAAAGAGGCGACGCACGCATGACGCACGTTTTCTTTGTGGCGGGATGAACGGTAAATCAGATTTCGTCTCTCTTCCTCTCTCTGTATTTCCTCCTTTTCCCCCTTTGCTCCAGCCCTCTCCCTCCACTCACTATCTATCCTCTTCTCTCTCCACCTCCCTTCCCTCCCTTACTTCTGCATCTCTCGCTTTTTGCCTATTAAACCACTCCAAAAAATTCTCTTAACCTCGGCTACGCATCTACCTGTAAGATTCACCAATGTCGTACGTAGAATACGGCCTAGACCAGGGGTCGGCAACCTACGACTCTTTAAGGACTTGCGACAGCAACTCTCCCTGATAAAGCCGAAAAAAAAAATTGGCTTCACAGATTATTTTAATAGAAATTGCAGAAAACTAAAATGGTATGGACACATTACGTAGAATAAACGTTTGTTTTACAGATATAATAGCAAAAAGTAATACAAAGGCAAGTTTACGGGGGAGGGGGTACAATCTCTCGTGGATCCGTCAATGACTGTGGCTCATATTTTGTATGTTATACATAATTTGAAAAAGTGTTTCTTCTTAGGAAAAAGGTTGCCGACTCCTGGCCTAGACGATTCATATTTTTAAAATTTCAGAGTCCTTGCAAAGTACGGCAATATGGAGGCAATCTACGGACAAAGATTCCGCCTGATGAAGTCACTTTCATGAAAAAATTGAGTCGTTGTATTATAATTACTAAGAAAGAAACAGTAAAATTAACATTCCCATTATTACCACGAATATTTTTCAATTATTGATGTGGGAAAATTGTTTAAGGGATACATACTTATCGAATAGGCCTATGTAATTTCAAGGAATGGGTTTACAGTTGAATTAATGTAGGAATGATGCCACTTTACCATATTTAATAGTCGAATAATTCGAGTGAGTTTGATAGGCGACCGCTCCAGGGGGCACTTTTCTAGTAGCTGCATTACAGCGGTGTCTCCGCCGATCTGTACTCATCGTGAACGCAACGGCCCTGGCCGAATTCCATGTATAATGTTCTCGAGAAATCTTCCATGTGCATTATGTGCATTAAGATTTTTTTTAATTTTGTAGTTTTTGAATTTTCTACTCACAATCAGTACTCATTGTCAGTAGAAAAAGAAACTTTAACGAATGCTCAAATATAAAAGAAAATCTTCTAATAGCATGGTGTATGAGAATCTGAAGCAGGGTGATTGAAACTTGCTTGTTTTTATTAATACTTTTAAATTATTTCAGTTTCCGTGTATCTGTTGGACATTAGGTATTTTTATTATATTATTCTATTTGACATTTTTGATTTTTTCTTCAACGTGAATTAGCTGGTCACAAAAAAGAGGAATGGAAGTCGCTCGATGGATTTCACTTGGGACAGAAACCAAGGAGGTCACCTGCCTCGCATTGTGGACAAAGCTCTGAGACTGCTCAATCTGAAGCAGGTTGTCACGGAGGTGGAAACGAGTGTCATGTCTAAGGTTTCCTGCACCGCTTGCAAAGCAGGTTAGTGTGTATTTAATTAAGAACTGCAGATTCGTTTTGTTATAAACAGCGGTAGCGCGTGTGAGGGCCGTTCCACTAGAAAGCGAAGCCCAAAGCGTCCTCGTTGTTAAAAAAATCAGATTATAATGCTCCGGTTACTAGGGTTCCTATTGTGAAAATTTTCCAATTGGATCACTGGTTATAAAACAATGCATCCAACATAGTTTCATCCATGCAGGGATTCATGCTTTGTGTTTATCGTCTTGCGAAACTTCATAGAAATGTTTTTTCTCTGAAGCTTTCGCCACGTTAATCGTATTCACATTGTGGCTTGTCATTGCAATTAAGAAACGCTCGGTAATATGCGTCTGAATTACCTTTGATCCTTTATGAGACGATGTTATCATCAATCTTTAAATGTTATTCTCTTACTATTCAGGTGTTGGGTTGCTTCAGCATTATATCAGATCGGGAAGGACTGCATCCGACATCGTACGAATTACAAAGCACTTCTGCGTCAGTTTGAAGATACAGACGCCCCGTGTATGTGACGGAATAACAGAACTATTCGGCGTAAGTTAATCAAGATATATACGTCATCTTTAATATATTAACAAAAATTACCTCTATTGAAATCGCTTTATCGGTATTTCATGTAATTAAGACTGATTTAAAATTAACATTGTAAAATTGAAGTAATGCTGCTTTGTCCAAAGTTGACCAATTTTTAACTAATGGTTAAAAAGGTAAATTTTTAAGAGGTGATTTGTTTGCATTTGTTGCGATCAAAGGGCGAAGTGACTTACGTCCTCAAGAGAGTGGGCATCGGACCAGACGAGGTGTGCAGCTTTGTGATCGGCGACGCGTGCGGGGATGTGGATAATCCATCCCACGAGTGGAAGGTGACGTTCCCTCCGGTGCCCAAGCCAGCCGTCATCAACAATCTACCTCCAAAGGTGAGATGAGATCCATTCTGACGTCCCTATCTAATCATCTTGACCCTTAATTTTTGCTTTTTCCTCGAGCCATTCTAATAGCAGCCGAAAACATCGTATCTCGATACCCATATTAAAGAAAGGTACTGAGACGTTTATGTGAAGTTTCCACAATAAAAAAAATATTTTTGTGAAGGAGATGGTTTAGATATATCCATGTCATTTATGCTTTAACGATTCTTTCGTGACATATGCCCCGTTCGTCTTCTAACGATAGAAATGGTGTCGTTCCTTCCTTCCATCTCCGCCTGATATGGAGAAGAGTGGGGCGAGGTGGTGTAAGGCAGGGGTCGCAAAACTACGGCCCGTGGGCCATATCCGACCCGCGCAATTATTTAATCCGGCCCTTCTTAACTCATCGATATCTTTAACACATGCATTTTCATATATTTGCCAGCAAGTTGCATTAGACACCAAGAACGAAATCTAAACGATAATTTTGAGTACGTGAATGAATTGTACTTTTTATCTAAGCGTATTACAAAATTAGATTATCTCAATACATACTATATTTTTGAAATTTATAAATAACAACCATTTGAAAGGTCATAGGTGGCGGGCACAGTAGTATATAAAGCCTCATGTGACCCTTAGGAGTGTGCTGCCAAATATATAACAACCGGCTCGCTATTATCGCCGCCCCTGGCAGTTAGGCATTCCATCAAGCGTAGAAATTTTGCGGCCCTGAGATCGCATCATATGATCTTTGCGGGAATTAGAAAGGATTTTAATAAACAAAAGATAATATTGTAAATAAAAATTAAATTTTTATTTTATATGTTTAATGACTAATATATCAAGGGTGGTGGCTTCGAATAAGCATATTCCATGTATAATTGTTTGGCGTAACACGGTTTAGAAAGCGCCCTTAAAATTTTGGCGTCCCGTTATTATCAGACCGTGATGCGTCGCTAACCTCCGGATAATGTGGAATGCTTAGCTCAACAACCGGATCGCCAAACATCAAAAATTTTAACAAACGGCTTGCGCGAGCCGGGCGGAGGGTAAAAAGTTTGGTTTAAGGCATCAAACCGAACCGAGGGATTTGGTTATGAAGGAAATTTCCTTAGGAATAGACAAAAGTGCCTTAGTTTCTTCAAATCTGATATGTAACTCTAAGCGCAACACTATTTTCGTTAGCTGTGTCTCGTCTGAGCATGTTGCTCAATATAATCTGTTAGTACATATATATATTTTCAAAAGTGTGTGTCTGTCTGTTATTCTGAAATTTTGAATACGGAAAGAGCTGTAACGTCCAACCTTGACAGTGACGTTCTTTTATATGCAAAGGAAGAGAGAGATTCAATTCTAAGCGCACAAGTTAGATTTTAATTAGCTAAAATAAATTAATTGGTCAAAAATGGATGACATAACTTCAATTGCCATGAAAAGAGTTTTCCATCCATCTTATGATTTCCTAAATTATGAATTAGATTCTAGCTTTAAAATGAACTGAATAATTATTTTTTGAATGAAATTGGTAAACAATTTATTCTACAAATGAATGTCTCTCTCATTTAAAATTGCTCTACATATGTACACATAAAGCATTGACTATTCCTTCTCCATAAAGTAATAGCTGCCGTATGGGGAAAAATAATACATAGTTACACAAGGCCAAGCCTCTCAAAAATTCTTAAATAATTTATTACATTTACATAAAAAATGTAATATCATTTCAGTTATTAAATACTTTTTGTTGAAAATTTGTGATTTATCACTCGCCTATTTCTAAATCAGGAGTTGTTTACTTTTTCTAGTTGTCAGGTCACATTCATCATTAGGAATCCTTTGGTTCTTATTTTTTTAAAAGTTGTTTAATTTTCTACAAGTTTTAATTATGCATTACTGTATACATGGTTATGGCATTTTCTATTAACTTCAATGTAATTTTACTTATTTTCTTGAAATTGGATACCTGCAGCCCGGTACAACTCCAACATTCAAAGTTCTGCACCTGTCAGACACGCACTTTGACCCCTACTATGAGGAAGGAACCAATGCTGAATGCAATGAGCCGCTGTGTTGTCGTCTCACTAACGGGCGACCTCTTCACCCCTCTGCTGCTGCTGGACGTTGGGGCGATTATCGGAAATGCGACACTCCAAAGCGTACTGTTGACTCCATGCTCGAACACATTTCAAACACTCATCCTGTAAGTACTTTTATTTTCTAAAAAATTTAAGAATGCGGTACAAGATTGCTGGATACGACCCTTTTTAAATTTTAACTAAATGCTGATGGTTTGAAAATATCCATATGATTTTTCACAGAATAACGTTTATGACACTGTACAAATGAATGAATGGCTCTAATCTTTTATCAGGATATTGACTACATTCTTTGGACTGGTGACTTGCCTCCTCATGATGTGTGGAATCAAACACGAGAAGAAAATTTGATGGTGCTAAGGCAAACTGTTGACCAGCTCTCTACTATATTTCCTAATATTCCAATATTTCCAGCTCTGGGTAATCATGAAAGTGCTCCAGTAAATAGGTAAGCTAATACATTTTGTTTTAAAAAAATGTTTTTACTGATAAACTTTATTAAAAATTAACTAGCGTCATTACCTTTCAGCTTCCCTCCACCATTTGTCCAAGGAGGAGACTTTTCTATGGAGTGGTTGTATAAGGCAATAGATGAACAGTGGCGAAGGTGGTTACCCTCATCTGTGTCAGGAACATTGCGCAGAGGTGCTTTCTATTCCGTTCTGGTTCGTCCTGGGTTTCGAATCATCTCTCTCAACATGAATTACTGTAACAATAAAAACTGGTGGGTACATTTTGAATGAATTGGTTGGAGTGTGATCTTATTCTTTCAAAATACTGTATATACCCGAATATAAGACGACTCTGATTATAAGACGACCCCCCATTTTGAACTCCTAATAAAAGGAAAAAATTTATTATGCACACAATGACAGAGGTTTATTATACCATTGACTAATGAACATAGAACCAATTGAAATAAGCAACTTTGATTGGAATTTTCAATTGAATATTTTGGAACATTAGAATCTCTCACGCAAATTATTTCTCATTAGCACATTTTAATTGTTATTTTCACTTTCACTACTGGAGGAATCTCCAATAGCTGCATCATCTTCCTACTCCCACAGAATGTCATCTTCTGATCCATCCAAGCTGTTAGAAACACAACACTTCTTAAATCCATGGATAAATGCTGGTGAGATACTGTCCCGTGCAGTCTTAATCCATTTTCCCCGTAGAGCCTCAGTTGGTTTTTTCATTTTACCTGCTGGAGTCAGAGGGTAATTCTCTGACAGCAACCATTTCCCATAAATGCGCCGTAGATGACCTTTAAAGGGCTTATTGACGACCACATCTAGCACTTGTAGTTGGGAGGTCAAGCCTGGTATGATCACCAGATCAGTGTTGAGGTGTGATATTTTGGATTTCACATCATCCGTACGATGTTCTTGAAAACTATCAAGAACTAGCATTGACCTCATCTTTAAAAGAGCACCAGGTCATTTATCCCACAATTCACTCAGCCACTGAATCATCAAGTCACTAGTCATCCAGCCTTTTTCATTGCATCTGTAAATGACACCAGATGATAGTTTTTCTTTTGGTAGATTCTTTCTCTTGAATATTACGAAGGGTCGCAGTTTTGTCCCGTCAGCTAATACCGATAACATTACTGTTACCCTTAGTTTTTCATTTCCAGTGGTTTTAACTATCACTGACTTTGCCCCTTTGTTATCAACTGTAGTGTTAGTTGGCATATACAGTTGCTTTCCTTCAAGTGTCTATCAACGACTGCTTTTAACTTCTTACAGGACCTACTGTAAAGGCGACGTCAGTGCAAGCGTTTATTTAGAATATGAATGAAGAGAAGATAACAATAACACTTTTCTTTCATCTATTTGAAGGTTTAATTGGCCTTAAATGAATCGGAGGCAACAACGAGAGTCTCCTTGGCAACGCCCGGAATGAGTACGAAAAATCCGCGAATTTTTTAAAAAGAATGCGTATTTCTAAAAAATTGGACCGTGTAACGTGTAAACATAGCAAGAATAAGATAGTATAGAGCTTTAGCCGTCGAATAAAGCAAACAAGTTAGGAAAGTGTACAACGTATCACAAATGGGCGCGTTTCGTGCAATGGAGTATTAGAAAGCAATTATATACCTGTACGTAAGGGAAATAGCGTTTTAAAGTTCTTTTCTTCATCATAAATAATCCATTTCCTTCTTATTTAAAAATATTGCATTCACATGTAAGGAAATTAAACGTATTTTTGTGAGATTGTTTATGTTAGCAACAATGAAGTAACCATGCAAGGAATTTTCAACTCGATATAAGACATTTTTGTTTGATTATCTCGATAACGGCTACTCCTACGACAAAAATGTATAGGAAAGAAAATACTCTACTTTACCAGTTCTACAACTTTTATTTGAAAAATATTTTGATATAAGCAATACTTTACGAGATATGACGAAAATTTAATTTTGTGTGTCCAGTAAAGTGGTACCCCTGATTGGCGTACGTGATTCATGCGATTTTCTTATTATATTTGATTGAAAGTCCTTAATATCAAATTTCATGAAAATCCGTTCGGTAGAAGCCGAGAACGAACATGCGGACGGACGGACGGACAGACGATAATAGGCGCTCACGCTGTAAGCGAAACGCGTCTGAAGAAAATCGGTCCGTATTTACGTATTTTAATAAATAAAGGAAAAAACCTTGCACTCTGAAAAATCGAAAATCCCGTGTAAGCTTATGGGAAAATATAATTGTCTCCTGGATTCGTACCCGGCACACTTTAGCAAACGAAAATATTTTTCCAGGGACCTCATAGCCAGTCGAAACAAAACGCTGTTTACCGCATATCTTTACGACGGATGGTTCTCGAGAAATACGCCGATGTAATTATGCGAGACTTCATACACGAGGACGCACGCAGCCTCACTAAGCGCATAATATATAGGATAAAACTCAAAAAAGTATTTGTATTTGAATACATTTGAATCGAATATTTCGATTATAGCTATTCGATTCTTCCCATCTCCAGCTATCTCTGGCTTCGGTTCCTCTGTCAGTCAAACTTATGCACCGTGCGATTATCAGACGACTAGTGATTTTTCGGTCATAAAAATTGGAACAAAACCTCGTCTTATATTCAGGTATATACAGTATAATACTAAGATGCTGAAGTCATAACAGCACTGATCTTATTATATAATATGCTAGGTAGCCCTGCTACACTATTACATGGCAATTTTATCAACTGTGAGAGTAACAAAAAAGTTTATAACTCAAAAACTTTTCATTCTCTTTAAACCAGACATGAAATTTTAAGCTACTTAATGTTCACATTGAAGTCATAGGTTCAATTACAGGAGCGTTTATTTTCTCCAGTCCTGTAACATGAGGATGTGTGTAGCATGTTAAACATTTGCACATTGAAATTACTTAGAATCATCATAGGAGTTTGGGATTTGAAACAACGAATGCCTAAGAGAACAAAATTTTATTTTCCTGCTGTCAGATTTTGAATACACATCTGATCAGTCCACAAATTAGTTTTTAATGCCAAAATTTGACATTTTTACATGAAAATCTTTTGTCATCAGTGATCTGCATTGTTGCTGGTTTCGTATAATTTCTTATGACTGGGATTATAAGTTTGCAGCACATCTCTCAACATTTTCATGAAATTTCAAAGCTGTTTTGAAATTTACATAATATCTTTGTTACGATAAATAATATGACTGTAACAAAGGTTGGTATCATGAATATTTTATTCAAATTTTATTTTAACTTACTGTTTAATTTATGCATGCCTGTCATTTTTGGCAACCAATTACAATAGTAATATAATAATGCTTTCATTTCATAGCTGATTGGAAGTTCTGTTCAGTTTTTTTAGCTTTATGTTCCTTCTCGTTTCTTTCTTTTAGGTTTATTAGTTTGAAACACTGTCAGAAAATGATCAAAGTCTGTTTAAAAAGACATTATTTAATACAGTATAGATAAAGGTATAGCAACTATGCTCTGTATTCATTTCTTATTTGTACATTTAGGTGGCTCCTACTAAACAGCACAGATCCTGCCACCGAGCTCCAGTGGCTTATTTATGAACTGCAAGCTGCTGAATTTAGCAGAGAAAAAGTTCATATTATTGGTCACATTCCTCCTGGTCATCCTGACTGCCTTCGAGTTTGGAGTCGTAATTACTATTACATAGTTAACAGGTATAAAAATTTTACAAAAACTTCCATTGTCTGGTATTTTTTATTTATTTAATATGTACTTCTTTCTACTTTACTTATCATAATTATTTACACCCCTGCAAATGTCTTTTTTATAATTTTTGGCTTTTTGATATTCAGCATATATTATGTAAAATAAATTGAATTTATTTTCAGATATGAATCAACAATAGCAGCTCAATTCTTTGGTCACACCCACTATGATGAATTTGAAATCTTTTATGATGAAGCAGGTTCAGATCCAACAAGACCAACAAGTATTGCTTATGTTGGTCCTTCAGTTACTCCATATTATGACTTAAATCCTGGATACCGAATATATTATGTTGATGGAGATCATAAACAGACTACTCGTGTGAGTTATGCTTTTGTAATCATGTATTTTTCATTTTCCATTGCTGCAGTGAAGTTCCTTTAATATAAATATGGTAGAAAAAAATTTGGGAATGCTCACGAGAGAAATTTAATTTTTAAGAATAGAATTTTCTCCATTTTGAAAAAATAATACTGTCTCCTTTATTGAAATCATCTTGTCAATGCATTTAGCCACTTTCATGGTAATTTACTACATAGCATTTTTTTTCTATAATCATAATAGAGTGTTTTGGACCATGAGACTTGGGTCATGAACCTAAAGGAAGCCAACCTGTACAACTATCCCATCTGGTACAAGCTTTACTCAACACGAGCAGCTTATGGCCTGACATCACTGTCACCTACAGATTG
Source organism: Uropetala carovei (assembly GCA_036926305.1). Taxonomy (NCBI): domain Eukaryota; kingdom Metazoa; phylum Arthropoda; class Insecta; order Odonata; family Petaluridae; genus Uropetala; species Uropetala carovei. The sequence goes on along the minus strand of JAXCHB010000172.1, from coordinate 1,466,505 downwards.
GGACACTATGCTGCAGAGGCTTACTGATGACTCTGAACTTTTTGATCTTTATTACAAGTTAGTTTTGAATGTTTCTATTTCTTGTTTCTCTGCATATGAATGCATTGTTACTTTAATTAAAAAGCAATTCTTCAGCACTCACTGTTGAGTATTTATCATTTTCAAAGGTTTTTTTTATTATTACTTTTTGGTCATAATTTTTGTAAATACCATATTTTCTCACAGAGGGGCACTTTCCTCTCATGAATATGCTCATAATTTTTAAAATTGAAGATACAGGGGGCTCTGACTCTTAGTACACCAACTTCAGATAAGCAACCAACGGTAGATGAAAATGGCTGAAATAATGGCTATTTTTTATTAGATTCACTAAGCAATTGTAACTAAACAAGCTTCTTTCTGCTCTTATGGGGTATTGCTTAAACAAGATAGAGATCCAGTCTATTATGACTTCTGCCCAAGTAACACCTACTGTGAAAAGCATACTTTTTGTTGAATTTTCGATATTTGATGCCAAATTATCAACGTCGATATTGGAGTTATGTACTCTCAGTAATTTGAATTTTAAAAAGTTGCAAAAAATGCTACACAAAAAAGACAATAAAACAAGAACAGTCAGCAGAACTTCAATTTATATTTTGTCTCAATACTCAGCATGATTTCTAGAATGTCGTAGATGTCTGCCACAAAAGAACATGTTTCACACCAGGATTGTTTATAGTCTCTATTTGATTGATACTGAGTGTAGGACATTTTTTGTTTGCATTTAAAATATCTTAAAATTGTTGCAGAAATTTTGGACTTGGACCAACCAAAGAACATACAAAAGAATTAGAATTCATTTTCATATGTTTGATTTTGAAAAACAATTTGAATCGGTCTGGAAATTTTTTTCTAAGATGAACATTAAAGGAGCAATCCACATTTTTCCCATAAAATCATCAATATTAATTACCCTGGCATGTGCCATTAGCACCTTTCATAGAGTAAAAATGTGGTTTCATTCTGTAATAAGTGAAAATAGGTTAAGGGGAGGACAATGAGTGTTGAGTGTTCTCAGAATAAGAATTAATATATTTCTGTTATTTATCTGAACTGATCATCAAACGTACATATTTATATTGTGGGATACAAAGGGCAGTACAGGCAGCAGCAAGTGAAAATCATAGTACTCGCAGTGTTTACCCAAAAATTCTGCAAGTTTAAAATTACTAGAAATCAAAGCAACTCAAGAGGGTTATTTATTGTACTTCTAATGAATTTTAATGATTACTTCACATTTTTGGTATTTTCCAAATTTTTTCTTTCATATAAGTTGCCCAATTTATGGAACAAAAGTGCTGCTTATATGCAAGTAGACATGGTGTTTTATTTTCAACGAAGTTGGACAAGTAATTCTGTATGTAATTCATTTTAAAAGCTCAAGTTTCACAGTATTTCCTTTGTTGATTAAAAATAGCATTTGTTTTAATTTACATCAATTTATTGAATGTTTAATTAATTATTTATTATCTTTTGGCAGGCACTACTGGAAAAACTCTCCAGTTCGTCCAGGTTGTGATGCTGACTGTCGCAAAAGGATGCTTTGTGATCTTCGTTCAGGACGATCACATGAAAGGCGTTTACTTTGCCAAGAAATAGAAAGCCGTATAGATGCATCAACTCGCACTGGATGGCGTTCATGGATCCTCAATGGCCTTGCGTTATCGTATGTGACTACTGCATTCTCTGCCTTCTCCTGGGTGCAGGATACAATGGGCTTTACTATAATGAACCCATTTTCTTAATAAACGTCTGTGACTAACTTATTTTTCTCAATAGCTTTATGTAAATAAGAATGGTGGTGGTTTATAAGTGACAATAGCATGTTAAAATTTTTAAATTACTGTTCTGAATGGTGGAATTTCAATACTTCGACTTTATGTTTACTATTTTATAAATTTTATCACAAGATTTATATCTTGAAAATCTATATCATTGAAATTTTTTAAATTATAGCATTATTCCACTGTCATCTTGTAAAATTAATTTTGTATTTATCTTCTATTGATTTTATGCTGAGTTATAGTCATTGTATTCAAATTCTCCAAATGCATTCATTATTCGAATGTAGTTGTTCAGTGAAAATAATTCCTTTTCATTTACGTTTCTAAGGTTATCTTTATTTTAAAAGTTATTCAGCATATAAATGCATTATTTTTTGAGAGTGTAAATCAATTAATCATTAATTATTTTTTACGCATATAATAAATTATAACAAGTATTATAGTTAAATGTCACATTCTGATAAATTCAAGCGAAATTGTACGAAATATTTTGCAAGAATTATTTGTTTTTAATTGAATGACAGAAATATCAGTTTATATCATATCATTGAATATTAATAAAGTGCTACATTCTTTGTAATCTTAATAAAAATCTGCCATAGTAGAACGACATGGATCTAATTTTGTGATTCCAACTTAAAGTACAATTTTTTATTTCTTTCTGTTTTTATTGGATATTACTTTTGAGATGTTGTTTTATTTATAAATCAAAATGAGATATTTTTAATCACCAAAGGTTACAATTGAAAATAAGGATTTATTTTTGTCTTAGTGCCTTATTTTTGTGATAGCATAATGTTCCTCACATTAATGTTTTATAAAATACAAATTTCTCATTGAAAATTTAACAGAAAATGGTTGAGAGTTTTCCTGTTGTAATATACTGTTTCATTCTCATAATGTAAAGTAACTCGGAACAATCATTTTGTGATAGCCTTATGGTTTTACCTTTATTTTGGAAAATGTTTACCATTAACTTTATGCATATATATATTTTTAAATACTTGTGTATATATTTTTCTGAGACTGATATGACTGTAGCTATAAATATTATATTAAAATTTGTTCCTAGTTTTTCATCATTTTTTAATTAAAAAGATTGATCCTTTTCAAACCCATCATATTCTTTATTGTTTGAGCAGCTAACAGATCTTATTAATATTTAAAAATGAAAAAATTAGGCAGTGTATGAAAAATATGAGTTTTTCAAGCTGTTATTGGAACAAGTTCTTACAGTGTCAAGTTCAGCTTATAATAAATCATCAAAATTGCTGCCTTCAGGTTGGATACACATCCTGACTTGTTTGACTGCTGAGTGTGTAACCCTACCAAGAACTTCAGGATCGTTTATGCATCTTGCAGCATCTAAAATTCGATAAAGTAGTACATTTCTTGTGTCCACTTTGCATTCATACACTATGGCTTTCATGTGACCCCATACATGGAAATATAGCTCGCTGAGAACTGGCGATACAGGTGGCCAACTCTGCAGACCTCCACCACCAATCCACAGATCTGGGAACTGATGATTAAGAATTTTAAACTGAAATGTGGAGCATCCTGTCATGCATTAGGTACATATGTAATGCATGTATTCATGTTCTCAGAGTGACATCTTCTAGAAGATGTGGCAGTTCATTTTGCCAAAACCTGGCATAAATGTCACCTGTAAGACATTCCTTGAAGATAAATGTTTCAAGAAGCTGAGAGTCAACAGCACCATACCACACGTTAACATAAAAATGATGTTGGGAAATACTTTCCATTGTTCCATGAGGATTCCTATCTCACCATACCTGAGAGTTTTGGGTATTACTGACTCCATCGCAGATAACTGCAGATCATTGGTGAATGAAATGTAGTGATGCAATTGGGGGTGTGCATTAAACCAACAGCAGAATTCCAGGTTCCCAAATTCAAGATGATGGATTTGTTCAATTTGGTATGGATATAGGCCTTCATTATGTAATGTTCACCAGACTTTTGTTTGTGGAACATGGAGGCATGTAGAAATTCTTTTTGTACTAACATGTGGACTGTGCCATTTGAACAATGTTTTCCTCTTCAGCCAAATTTCATCTTACAGGATGTTCAACTGGCAAAGAAATGCTGGGAAATGAACCACTTTCTCACAAATGCTGTTGAACTTTGTAAAAATTTCGTCAAACTGGAATTCGTCTTGGTAATCATCACCGATTTTCCTCAACTACAGCATTTACATTGCCATAGAAAAATGCATAAACAAAGTGCATATCTGCATATTCTTTATTTGAAAATGTAAAAGGCATGTTCACAGTGACTTTAAATATGACGTAACACACTGATAGAATGCATTAGCACAAACTGAGTACACACTTTGCTAGATCAACCACTACTGATGCACTGGCTTGAACATATCCATGCCTGCTCACCATAGCCGGTTTAAGAGACCCATGGGCCCCACACACATCACATTTAAGGGCCCACCCAAATCTTAAAATTTTTACAATAGATTATTGCAAGCTTGTGATATGTGCGGCAACATTTGGAAAGGGTTTCAGTAAGACGAAACAAGATTGGGTCGGTCTACCATGGGCATCCTTGTCCTCTGGGCCCCACGCACTTGCATGTTTTGTGTACCGCTTAATATGAACCTGCTGCTCGTACATGCGCACCTAAGCATTTCAAATACCTATATCTCTGTAGCTGTTAAGAATCGGACCCATTTTTATCAGACATTTCTGACTGGGAAAGGCCTCAGGAATAAGCTCCTGAAGTATTGACAGTGCAGTGGTTTCCAAAGACTTCACATTGTATTTACAATATTCAGTCATCGAATTATAGCTCTCAAGTGGCTAGAGCATATCATTTGCCATATGTATGACATATAAGGGGGCACAAGGACATATTTCTTAGTTGAAGGGGGCCATGGCTTTGTAAAGTTGGAAACCGCTGATATAGTATAAAGTTATGATCACCCTTTATATGAATATTTATATCTTAAAGAAGTTGATGAAATAAGGAAGGACAAATGAAATCACTGTGCAGGCCGGTTATAGTCCAACCCTGCTTTAGATCAGTGGTGCCCAAACTTTTTTGCCCAAAGGCCACATAACTTACTGCTGCACTCATCATGGGCTACATAGTTCAGTTTTTCCCTCTTCGTGGGTCACACCCAAATGAAAAGAGAGTTTAAGAATAACTTAAGAAAATTAGTGATTTAGTTGTGAGTCAAAATTATGTGATTTGTATTAAATGTATATATTTAATATAGGAGTAGGAGGTAAACACAAAATATATTCCTCTTTATAATTTTCTATTTTCCTTTTACGTTACATTGTATTGTGTCCTTTAATTGTTTAACTCGTTGCGGGTGAGATGAAGGCAGGCCGGATGAAGGCACTCAGCGGGCCGGATGTGGCCTGCAGGCAGTAGTTTGGGTACCACTGCTTTAAGTGATGGATGTTGCAATTGTGACAAAAGCACAAGAAATTTCCTTTTACACAGTTTTGGGATGGTCTCCAAGCAGTAAAAATTTATTAAATATTTCAGTTCAATTCAGAGGTTGTATGGAGTAATTAAGGTATGAATTCTAAGTACAATATACAGTAAACTTCCAGTTATCCGGCACTCAAGCAACCGGCATCTCCGGCCTCTAGATTTTTTTAAAAAATTTCATCTAGTTCGGAATGTTACCGCTAACATTGGCGCTCTCTGCGATTTTTTACATCTATTTCGGAATGCTACCGCTAATTTAAATAAATATGTCGTTCGCGTTGGTAGTCGTAATACGCAACTATGTATGTTTTTTGGAATCAGTGTTTGTGTTAAATGAAATATTTCGTCCACCCTTTTTAAATGCCTCCTAAAACTGCAATATGCGCTAAAAGTGATAAAAGGAAACGGGTTGAACTAACCTTATCCCAGAAACTTAATATCATTAAACGTTTAGAGAAAGGTGAGAATCGCAATGTTTTAATGAAAGAGTTCAATGTCGGTTTTTCAACTATTTATGACATTAAGGCACAGAAATCACAGTTATTGAAATTTGTTACGTCTTCTGAGACTACTAGAGGAATTGAATATCGGCGCACTCTTCATAAGCCGAAACTTGAGCAATTGGATATTGCTGTGTATGAATGGTTTTCTATAAAGCGTTCCGAGGGAGCCCCTATTTCTGGACCAATGTTGATTGAAAAGTCTAAAACATTTTATGAACAAATGGACATTAGTGAACCGTGTGCATTTTCAGATGGATGGTTAACACGTTTTAAGATTAGGCATTGGATCAGACGTCTAGATATTTCGGGTGATAAAATATCGGGTGACCAAGAAGCTGCCGATAAATTCTTTGATTTTTTTGAAACATTAGTTAAGGAACATGACCTAACCCGTTCAGATTTATAATGCTTATGAGACCGGTTTGTTTTGGCGATGTTTACCACATTCAACTCTGGTTAGTTCAAGTGTTATTCTACTTGTTACTCTCTAGAGTCCACTTTTATTGTTAATAAAAAAATAAAAGACATAAGTTGACATTTTTTTCCCACATAAAGTTTACAATCTGGTTCGTAGATGGCAACACCTTACAGCAGATAAAAGAACTACGTAGGCGTAGTGTCAGAGGTTTCCGTTCTTGTATCAAACCTAAATAAGAATGTTTTGAGATTGAGAAAATTTTATGCATTATAATAGTTTATTACTTTATTTTAAGGCTGCATACCTATTTTGGACTTAGATGCAGAATCATACTCTCGTCTTGGAATTGCTTATTTATACACTATTTTACTCAAGTTCGTCTTTCGTTTAATACCAGTTTTCCTCAAAAATTTCTGCTAATACTTTGAGTTGTGTGAGGATAATTTCTCTCCTTGGACAAGGAAACAATTTTTGTTGTTGGAAAATTCTAATGGTTGGACTAACCCTTACCTCCCGTTGTTATTAAAACAAAAGAGTAGCTAATAGCGATAGACATACGAGAAAACGCTGGGTGTAATGTAGCTAGTAATTATTAAAATATTGCTATTAAGTGTATTGAATACTTGTATATTTTAATTTCATTACTTCCTTGAATATCAAGAAATTATTTAAGAATAACTGTTAGTAGAATATCGATTCTATGGGTTAGAAATTCCAAGGTATATGTATAGTTTTGCATCTGTTCCATATTTTGGTTTCAAAATGCATTAAGGCCTATCCAATAAAACTCTCAAGCAACCTGAATATTCAGTTAACCGGAAAGCCCAATTCCCCGAGCATGCCGGATAACAGGAAGTTCACTGTACCATAATTTTGCGATTATAATATGCACCCGTGTTTCTACTAGTGAAATTGAAAATTGTCATCACCATGTATAATACGCAACTCAGTTTTTGTAAAAATATCATTGTAATCTTTCACTTGGTTATTAGCACTATCGAGACAGTTCCCGCCTTAACGCCAAGTGAGATATGTGCGAGTGTTTACGAAAGCTTTATGTCTATATAGTTTGGCTCTCACTTTAAAGATCGATACAGTGCATAAAAACGTCTCCATGTCGCACTGTGTAGTAATCTGGTCAGTTGGAATAAAAGTTCTCGCCTTGCCACCGAGCGAGATACTTGACCTAAATATCACATCTAGTTCTGACTGTCTTCATACAAGCCAGTCGAGGTATGTAAAATAATATTTGTTGCTTGCAACTTGCATTGATTTTTTCTTAAAAGCGTGACTTTAAAAAGTGTTGCCTTACAAACGCCATGGATGGTTCTGAAGACGACATCATATGGGATGATGATTTCGCTGAAGTGGGTAGTGAGGATGAAGACAATGTTCTCAGCGATGCCATTTACGTAGACGATGAGGGAGAACAGAAAATTGCCGGCGAACTATTTGAGGACAGCAATAATGAATTCAGAGGCTGATTTGGACAGTTAAAGTAAATAAATAATTATTCTTATTTTTGTTTTGAAAAATATTTAAAGGAATATTATCGAAATGCATTGAAATGTACGATTTATTGGTAAAAATATGTTCGAAAATATAAATTATTTCCTTACTAAAAAAAGTTGTATGCACTCGTTACCATATATAATACGCACCCTAACTTTTAAATTTTTCGTAAAGAAATCTGATGTGGCCAGCACATGACTTTCGCCATATTTGGGTATATATATTTAAATTATTATGAATAGCATTATGAGGCAAAATTGTCATTTCGTATCGTAAAAGAATACAGTTGTCCTTATTGCCGTAAATTAGGTATATTTTGAATATGTTTACAGAATTCACCGCTACATGGTGGTGGCACTGTATACTGGAAATTACGAAAAAGTTGAATGTCTCCGAAATGTATGATTCTACGAAAATTTGTTTCAAACAAAACCTGGAAAAAATATTATTCTCTACAACTTTGGTCCTCACGAAGATTACCAATAACGAAGTTTTTAAGGAGATATTTGACGGAAACCAAAAAAACCGACTATTTATAAATAATTCCTAAACAATAACCGCTATGGGAAATTGTTTCAAATGAAAGTTGTAGGAAATTACATTCTCCATAACATTTGTATCGAGTTGTGTATACAATGACGTACTATCGGAGAAATATTGCAAAAACCGAATCGGGTTTGAATAAACCTCAACTTCCGGTTAACCGTTAATGTCCAAAAACTAACCAGTTCTTTGTGCTCATGCTAAAGTGTTAAATATGAAGTTTGGTAATAATATGGCAAGTACTGTTTGAGTTAGAGCGCCCACAATCACATACATCCATCCATCCACACACACATCATTCCGAAAATAGTCTAAACATGTTCTAGAGTCCTCAAAACGTATTTCCATTGAAATCTCAAAGTCGATTTTTTTCGTGATCACAATACTTCCCCATTACTACATACGGAGAAAGTAAAAAATCCATGTTATAATCAGAAAATTACGGTAATTAAATTAATGCACTTGAACTCAAAATGGTGCTAAAATGTAACCTCATGTATTTGTGTGAGGAAACCTACCCCGGTTTTGCTTAGAACAGTTTTCCAGGAACACGTACCATGCAAAGCAAGGAATGGGTGTATTATTAAACAATTCAAAAAACAACAGTGGACCCATAACAGGTAAACAATTGCTATGCTACTTATATAGATCTGTTAAATATTTTAGCATAAGTATGTTTCTGAAATGTTCTATAGCATTGAAACCATATTTGTTAATTTGAACAGTAGAAGCACATAGTGAAAGGTTACCAAACTAATATTTAGTGGGCTGTGCTAAGAACTCATTTTCCTGATCCTAAAGTATAAATGCACATAACAGCCTTTGCCAGATATCTGTGAGGTGTGTCATGCTTTATTTAAAATGCTTATCTGATTCAAAATAGTGCACAATGTGTCGCATATAACCAGTCTTTGTATGCTAAATCTACATTCTGGATCTGGTTTCACCTTATAATTCAGCCGAAAATGTTTGAATGCAACTTTTTAATTGATTAGACATTTACACGTGTGGCTTAATGTGTTTTAATTACTAATATGTATATCTGCATGAATATAGGCATATGATACAGATTTTTCAACTGAGAACAACCAAGATTTATTAAAATTGCTTAAAGTGCATAAATAAATTGTCCTTATAATAACTTTTGTTGTTCTAATTTCAGGGTTTCCATTTTCATGGCTATTCCAGCACTGACTTATTCTATACCCAAATTAGTACTAGGGTTTGGGTAGAGAAGAGAATAACTTACTGGATTCAGGGTAAACCATTCCTGCTCTGAGCAAGGGAACTGAAAAAGCTTAAGGGCTTTTGACAGAAAACAAGTGGTGTGATAAAGTGGATCAATTTGTGTGACATTCTTAGGAAGAACTTGGTGAACAAGCTTCATAAGGTGTTCCTTATGGATAAGAAGACAATAAACGTGCAATTGATCTAGATCATGTGCATAGAATGCAACATGAAAATCTGCAAGAAGACATTAGAAGTACTTATATAGTCATATAAGTCCTATTTTTGTGGACAAAGCTAAATGTTATAATTGTTTCATAAGTTACACTAAAAGAAATAGACATCACAAATACCATCTTGGATGGCGAGACAGAAATGGGAAATTTAACAAGTTCCACTAAAAATTTTTGTTGAGGCTTCATGATTTCAAGTTTTGATGGAAAACAAAATTTGAATTTGGCTATTAAAACTTTAATATGTTTCTTATTCCAGTTTTAATATCTTTTAGTGTCAAAATTTTATAAAAATCTATTACCCAATTTTAACATTATTATCATTTGATTGAAGAGGAAGTCTCTCTAAACAAAAGAAACATTTATTATAAATTATATACGGATTTAGACATCCAAGCTAATATTTTGATGCAAAACATATGAATGTAAAAATTATATTTTTGGGAATTCAATACTGTGCTCACTGCACGAAGTTATTTACTGTTAACATTATGGCACCAAGAGAACAAAATGCTAACTTGTATTATTCTTCTACAGAGGAAGTTGCATATAATGTTCAAAATGTGCTGTAACACATTTACAGTCGTTAAACCAAATTCCTGTACTTTTATATTTTGATTCTAAAAATGTGGAAAAAGAAAATCACAAATATGAAAACTATCTTGTGAACATTTGTTATTTTTAAATTTGTTAAATATTTTACTATTATGTGTAAAAATGTTATTTATTCTAGAATAATGAAATACAAACTTTTTAAAAATTTTGTTTAATAAATACATATTTCAAATTTTCATCAGCTCCTAGCATTTAGAAGTAGCTTATCTTAATGCTAACCCATTAAGAAACCTAATTTTTGTAGGAATATAATTTAATGATTTTATATTATTATTTACATTTTTGTAATTCAATCTCTCTGAAAGAAACACCTACAATTTTAACTTAGGTTTAATCAAATGCAGCAAAAATCAGGATTAAGAAGCTGTTAATACTGTTGAATATTTGATGAATATTTCAACTCATTCATTACAATCTTTTTTAATATTTGTATTTTCAATAATCATCAAACTTTCAATAATTAGTTATATACTTATTAATAACTTCTGTTTAGACATTTAGTTCCAGTCAAAATTTTTATATATAACTCCCTCTCTTCTTTTCTTAAAAGTAACTGAAAACTAACTTATCAAACATTAAGAATATAAAAACCGTTTCTTCTTAAAAGTTATACACCAGGTACACACATCACACTTATCTGACACGAAACATCACAATGGCCACAATTGGCTCTTTTTAAAGAGGCTTCAATAATAGAATACTGTGGGTGAATAAAAATAAAATCTCCACAAACAAAAATAAAATTATCTGAGAATGTATGTTCTAAGGTTTACACCATTAGATCAGTAAAATTAAATTAATTAAATTTTTAAAAACAAGTAACAACACTAAACTAATGCACAAACATTCACAGCTTACTAAAATTAAGAGATCACAAAGGATGCTCAAAAAAATTAAGAACATAATCCCAACACAAAGTCATGCAAATACCATTCTCCTCCATGCATCATAGTAGATATGAATCCTCACAAATAATTTTACCACTCTGGAATTTGAGCAACAATTTCAGCACCAGCTGATGGGACAAAGAAACACATGTCTGATCTTCATTACTTTTACAATCATTGTTCAAGACACCCGTCAAAGACGACGCAGATTTCTCTTGCTCCTTTTGCTCCCAACCAAACCTATGCGATTTCGAGTGGAAGAGACGATGGGCTGTGGAGGTGAAGGCGGAGTTGTGGCTGTCGGTGCAAAAGGACATGTGATATACCTAGGAGGTGAGGATGATGAAGTGCACGGAGAGATATTTACTGGTGCAACATGCTCAGAGCAGTGGCAAAGGATGCAGAATCGGAACTGGCAACCAAGACGAGTACACACTCCCAAGTTCAGCCGGGTGTCCACAAGGGAGGGAAGAGAGCAACGAGGACATGGCTTTAAGTGCTGATCTTCAATACTTTTCAAACGACGACCTTCCTACAATTGAATGACGGTACATTTATAGGAACACATACTGTAGGATAGATAAATCAATGCACACAAAAATTGTATGATTTTATTATTATTAAAAGAATTACACGAGAATTCAAATTCCATTTTCGGAATAATTTTTCATTTTTAAGTTAAATTATTAATGATAAGAGAAACTAAAGTGTCAAGGAAATTCGCAAAATAACCGAAATACTAACCTTCATGAAGAGTTCAAAACGGTACTTTCTTGGACTCACTTTAGGAGGAGGTGTTTTAGGAATTTCCCTCTCTGGAACCATCAGTCTAACGTTCTGAATGGAACCGAGAACTGCACGATTCGCTTTGTTGATGTCTACTTTGCCCATGAATGAAACCTAAAAAAGAAGAGATTTGTGCATCATATGGTTGAGTAAGTGAAAAATCATTTCTTTGCACAAATACAATTTGGAATTTCCACTAACAAAAAACCTTGAAAGAACGAGGTATGAATAATATATTAAAATATTGTTAATTGATTTGGTCTTTGGGATTCTTCATAATTACTAATGCCCAAATGCAGTTTACCATCTATTTTTATGTTAAACAAATATAAATTCAAGTGTGGTATTGTTCAATGAATACTTATTAAACAAATTGGTGTCAAGCTTCAGCTCATTGATTTGTGTAGCCATTGATATTCCACAACAACCATAATCAACTCACCTTTTTAAGATTTTCCTTCTTAAGTCTGAGTTTCGTTACTGCTTCCAATCTTCTACCATTAGCTGTTTTATCATTCATAACCACCATTTTCCATACCTTACTGACTAAACAGCATGCTATTAGATCTTCTGCACTAAGATAAGACATAACTAGCGACAATGCCGGAGCCATCATCCTCTCTTCACCCAAGCACCAAAGAAAGTCAACATAATGTGACCCATTTCTTGATCGGAATGGATCACGAAACTTCGATGGGTCTGTAAAAGATGGCAATCTGAGAGATGGCAAACGAGGTCGATTTGATCTTGGTGGAGTTCGAGTTTTCTGATTGGTGACCACTTTTGGTGATCTGCATATTTTACTGGTAGCATCCCACACCAAGTACGGATGAGGTTTAGGGGGACTCGTGCTGGATTTTGATGATAACTCAGGACGTAATTTAGTGGGAGTGCGAAATCCTGGCCACACATGATTTTGAGATTGCACATCATAATCTTTATGTGCCACTTCTTCTTCTTCAAGAGATACAGATGGGAGAAGACATCGCCTCCCTGGAAGGTTACGTCTTGCAACTTGAGTTTTACGAGGATTTGACGATACCTCTGGTGTAGATGATAAATTTGATGAGTCAAAAAGTCTTTTTCTTGCATCAATGGGAGACACTGATCCATCTTTGGTGATAAATTTAGACGATGATAAAGAGGCAGATGGAATACTAGCATATCCACTGTCTTCTCCGACTGTTGAGATGAATGATAGGCGTGAGCTGCATTCTGGTGTCACATGCAGCACAGCAGAAGAATGCCGAACTGGTGTTACTTGCTCCCCAGTAGAATTATTAAAAGCCATCTGTGGATTAAAATTTATTAGACTTGGAGAGGCTTGAATCATCTTCATATGGATTGGAATGAAGTGTATGGGTATAAAATGCAAAGCAAAAATGCAGAACAGTAAGTAACTGAAAGACACTGAAATTCTACAGCTATAAAACCTTCAGAAAACTATCGTGATAACGGAAGAATATAAAAATCAGCATTCAGTGGCAACACCGCTAAATGCTGATATTTACATTACTGCAATTAACGTATAGATTTGCCAACGGCGAAAAATGCATTTAAGTCAAAATGATCATCTTGCGTTTCGAAACGTTTTACGGCACACGACCATAATATATGTTATTCTCTCTCTTATACATCTGTAATCAACTTACGTTAGTAAAATATAAAACCTCAAGTATTCCTTCGAAGACACGTATTAAGAAGTCTCTTCACCTATATCTGGTGAACTGAATACTGTTGTTCCATATGTAGATTAGAAAGATTTTCTTTCACTTTCTTTATTCCTAAACTAAACAAACTTTCACAGTAGCATTCCATGGTATTCAAACTTGGACATTGAATATCAACTGATTCGGAGTTCATCCAATGAGGCCCACGACTTTATATTGCTCTTTTTCGATTAGGAGCAACACATTGGCGGCTTCTTTCTATGACAGTATCTGCAGCCAAAATTTTGGCGCCAATAAGATAAGCAGTATCCTTCCCATCCATTCTACACTGAGGAATTTCTCATAGATTTATGCCAGCAGAAAATCTGTTTTCATTTGTTTGAAGTGAAAAAAGTCTTCTGGTATTGTTAGTCTTTTTCCAATGTTACTGGAAGGATAGCGTTCAAACAAAATAAGTACGCTTTTCTAGTATAATATTGGTTATTTAGCGTTTTATTTTTTACCTGTGTATATAATGGAATCTACAAAAGAACAAACTCAGCCCAAGACTCCTATGGTCTATATTTGCGGAGGTTAGTGATTCCAGTTAATGAAAACTTGCTGTTCTTCCGTTGCCTTTATTTTACTTCTAGCATTAAAACAAAATTACGTAATTAATTTTCAGAATGTCACCATGAAAACGAAATACGACCACGTGATCCTGTTCGTTGTCGAGAGTGTGGCTATCGAATAATGTACAAGAAAAGAACTAAGAGATGTATCCTTAAGAAATATTTATGTGCTGTAGAATAGATGTCTTTTAACGCATTTTACGTGTTATGTTAATCGTTAACAGTTGCAGTAGCTTAATTTTGATATGTTTTCAATCTTATTTATGTATGGACGTCATAACATTTATTGACGTCTTTTGCTGAAAAAGTTTGACGTAGCAGTAAAGATAGCATAGATATGAGCTGTGGAATAGTATTATTGCATCTATTTTGTAGAGACCAATTTAGCTTTTTAAAATATTACATTTAAGTTTTCACTAACATAATTTTTGCATTTTGACACTGCCCTTTAAAACGCTGACTTATACTAATTGAAAGCTGCCTGTCAATAATGTGATAGAAACGCCTTTTCTAAATATTCTGAAAGCCTTGTTGGTTACCATTTGAGCCTTTAAATGTACGCAAGAACTTTAAATTTTTTTTAAGGATCGATGAACTTGTTTTAGAGTAATAACATTTAGAAAGTTCCTTTTATTTTTCAAATGAAATTTTAATGATTTATTATAAGTAACGGCTATTTAATTTCGTGTATGAATTTTATGTTGAAGGAACCTATAAAAGATCCTTGAAGCCTTCCAAATAAGAGGAAATTAATTGTATTTTGATCGGAAGAATTTCTCGATTGAAATGTCTTTACGCCATATTTTATACCTTACACTCGTCAAACTTAATTCGTAATTGCATAAATGAATTGTAAAACTTATCAGTTTAACGATGGAAATGTTTATAGTTCCTCACGTCATATTTGAAAATTAAGACGAAATTGATCGTATTTCTTGTAGAATCCTAACCGTATGATTTAAAGTTATTTAGAATAATCCTATTTCTCCTAATAAAGAAATCCTTAACACAACATCAGTGGTTGTATTTGATGCCCGATGATGATGAGATGAATGCAAATCAGCCAGTTTCTTCATGATACAGAAATTTTTTATTAGTGTCATCAAATTTATTTCTTTTGATTTTCGTATTATTAAACAAACATTTTTGTTTAAGACTTTAGTGTTTGTATGTGGTAGAGTTATCTCTAACCTAGTTCCAAAAGACTGGTGGACAAGTAAGCAAAGTGCAAAATTGTGTGTAATGTGATCTAAATAAATTTGTCTCCTATTCCAACTGTAGCAGAACCTTCTTATATATCAGTAGAACCATAATAGTTTGCTAAATGCATTTTGAACTTTGGCCTAAATTTTACAATAAAATAAATATAAAAAGCTATTTGTGTTTATTTCTACTTAGGAAGTAATGTTTTGGAAAATTTTGCTTTAACCCTTCAATGCATCTTGTAACAGATATGGAACAATTTTTCTTGTTAAATGCTTAGAGGCATCTGGCGACAATGTTTTAAATGTCACTTACTACCTAATCTACTAACGGAATAGGGTAAAAAAATAAGCCTTGAATGCATAGTGCATCGTATCTGCAGCAGAAATGCTTTTATTAAAATAAAAAAATGTTATAAATTTTTTAAAAATTTTTTCCATCTGGGTAATTAATTGAAGACAATTTTTTTTTCAGAAAAATCATGCATTGAAGGGTTAAATGTTTTGTTGAGTGATTATCATTGTAGTAATTTTTCATTGGATTCATATTAAAATATCTTATTATACAGGATCTATGATCCTAAGTTTAAAAAATTTTTAATATAAATATATTTACAGATTTCATTGGGTTAATGCTTGATGACTTTTATAGTTTCATTTGTACATGTAAGTTGTGTGGGAAGACTTTTTTCAATTGATGGAATGCACCCCGGTGTTATAATACATAATTCCCCATGTGGACTACAAAATTTTGAATTGGAAATAATGTTGTTTTAATATGTACTATGGGATACACGGAAAATTAAAATACAGCAATACCTCGCTTTGTGTGACCCTCTTTTAACCAGATTTCTTATAGCGTGAAGCTACAGGCCCTTTGATTCAGTGATTGGAACAGCCTGCCCCTCTCTTGCTAACCTATTTAGTAAAACAAATTAGAATACACTTTTTTTGAGTAGGTATGTATTTTTACATTTATGCCATGATGAAGAGGATTTTTGATAAAAATGTCAGTGGCATTTAAGATGCAATAAGACAAGAACCATTTGTATGAGAATTTCTTAATGTAATGCCCACATTGCTAGTACAGGCGACTCCCGAGATTCGACAGGGATGCGTTGCTGAAAACGTGGTCGAATCTCAAACAGTCGAATCAGATAAATTCAAATAATTAGAGCAGAAATAACAATGTCCAGACTAAAACTAAACCTCTCGTGGTCGGGTGGGCCAAAAATTACTTTGCGTAAACTAGTTTCTAATTCGACCGATCAATCGGCTGGGTCGATTTGACCAATCGAATTCTCGAGTTGGTCGAATCTTGGGAGTTGCCTGTAATTACATTTTATACCTACATATTTTTTAATTTTAAAAATATATTTAGTTTCATTTTCATTGTTAAAAAATATTTGCATGTGAATTTAATCAATACAGTACACAAGTGTCTTGTGCTTATATTTTTGCCATGGTATATGATAAAGAGTTTTTGATAAAATTTTCAGGGTCATGTAAGGCAATGAGAACCAATTATATAAGAATGTAATGCCCCCATTGCAAGTACAGTGAAACCTCCATAGGTGACCACATCTCCATGGCGACCACCGGAAGTGACCACAGTTTAATGGAATGGCTTCAAGGGGTCCTTTCTAATACAATTATCTTCCCTGAGACCACCATCCTCTGATATGACCACTCATAACATGACCACCATCTAACCCTACCATGTCTGAAGTTGACCAAATTTTTGTGAAACATTTTCAAAAGAGGTATCATTTCTAGTGAAGATGTAGCGGTAATTAGAATGGAAATGAAGATGAACAAAATTAAGGCATTTTCAACAAATTTTAATTCTTACTCAAGAAAGATTGAAGACATTTTTGGAACTAAAAAGTTTATCTCACAAATTAGAAAATAAATGTTAGATTTGTTATATTAGTTTGAAAAATGTCTGGAAAAGGAAAATTTTCAGAGAAAAAAAGAAGTAGGCAAACTACTTTGCAAGATCACTTTAAAATTTATTTTTTTGATATGTATTCATTATTTCGTTATTTAGAATATAAATGATGCATTACTATAGTATTAATAAAACAGTCTGTATATCCGGACTTCAGTAATTTTAATCAAAGTTCCAATTTGTTTAATTTAGTTGATTAACATATTTTTGAAGATTAAATATCCAAAAATTAAAATGCCTGGAATGATTCAGTTTGTTTTTATCATTTATTGCCTTTAAAAAATGTCCGTGACCACTCTCAACTAAATTTTATTCCCTAAGGCAATAGAGTAGATGGTTGTCTTAGAGAAGCGGTTCTCAAACTTTTTGGGCTCCGGAGCCCTTTGCACGCTTAAAAATGTACGAGGAGCCCCAACGAGCCACTGTTTGTGTGTGTGCTGGCAAACGAAAAAAAAATCAATTTGTTGCGTTTTTTGTTACGGCCAAAAAAGCAGTTTCGCTTTTTCGTTACGATAAAATCTACATTTCGTTTTTCATTACGTTTAACGTTATAACGAAATAATTGCTTATGATTACTTTTTATTTGATATTTATACCTCGTAAGTTTAAGTTTTTCATTTAGAATTATAGTTAAAAATTTTTTCTAAACATATGTTGCAGATAAGGATTATTTTTAAGTTTCCTAAGGAGTCGGAACAGATTTCGTTATTTTTTTGATCATGCATACAAATTAGGATTTTTATATCCAACATTTAATAATCAAGGTTAATTGCCTTAACCCACATTAAGTACAAAAATAATTAATAATTATAATAAAATACTGCAATGCTCATGTCGCATCGTAGAATTTTTTATAAGTAATTCGGAAAGTACACCGGCTGTACCAATTCTAATTCTTGCAACAGACCTAAAATTCAGTGATAACAAAGAAAATTGTCAAAATTTCAAGTTTTCCTCTCTCGGGTTTATTTTTGATAGCTTTCTTCCTTATACCCTATAAGAAATACATGTAAATCATCCATGGGTTTACAATATTGCATTTAATAACATTTTAGATATTAACAAAAGGATTGTTTTATTAAGTACATACTATATGAAAGAAGAGAAATGTGCATAGTTTGATAAAGCTTTAATCCACTGTTAATAACCAAGAATATAGGTAATTTTTCAGGTAAAACAGAAAAGTATGGAACCTTTACTCAATGTGAGCAGGGCTGGTTTCAGGCATAAGCGATGTAGGCGGTCGCTTACAGGCGCCACTTCAGAGGGGTGGCAAAATCAATATTTCGGATTTTGACATTTTCATTTTTTCCAAAGCTGTGTTGTACAGAACTTCAAAACATCGCAAAAAACTATATTTTACACCGTGATGTCATTTACATTCAGGGTTGGTTCAAGGTGTAAGAGACGTAAACGTATCATTTACAGGTGTCACTTAAGAAGGATGGCAAGGTGAACGTTTTAAAGTTTTACACTGTTTAAAAAACACGCTGATGCACTGTGAACTTTACTTAACCTCTTCAGAGGAATAAAAGGGAGGCTTAAAAAGGGGGGTTTCAAAAGGGGGATTTAAAAGGGAGGGTTTCAAAAGGGGGATTTAAAAGGGAGGTTTTCAAAAGGGGATTTCAAAAGGGAGGGTTTCAAAGGGGAGGGGGATCCCAAAATGGGGGTTTAAAAGGGGGGTTTCAAAAGGGGGGTATCAAAGAGGGGAATTTTGAAGGGGGGTTTTAAAAGGGGGAGGTTCAGAGGGGGGATTTTAAAGGAGGAGTTTCAAAAGGGGGGAATTCAAGGGAGGGAGGTTTCATGTGCTTTTAGGGTTTAAGCATTGTAATTTCAAATAACCTTCCCGCCCCAAATACAGCGAACCTTCAATACTAGAGATTTTGATTACTCAAGAGTTCGTCTCTTTGTGCAAAAGCACGATCATAAAGTTGCTATATAAAAATATTCGGTAATATAATCATTACATACATTGTTATACGGTCAGTGAATGTTTTATTTCTATTTTCTGAAATTATTCAGCTGAATATATTTTTGAAAAAACAAAACTGAGTAAAATAAGTTTATTTTCCTATTTTAATATATAATTAATATTATTTCATGCCTTTGATATCCAGAGGGGCGGAAAATTTTTACCTCGCTTACACACATTTTTTAACAGAAACCGGCCCTGAATGGTGGTATTCAATCGCTTCCGTGAGTAAATACCTATTCTAAATTTAATTTGATAAAAAGTTTATTATGAAATTTTTATGGAATGCTTTCAATGGGATACAACTATGTTCGTCAAGGTTTTTTCTGTAAACTACTTAATTGCTGTAAAATTAATAACTATTAATAACTTTTTTTATAATTAGACTGATACTAGCATAAACCACCTAGTCCTGGGTTTAACTGGAAATCTATGAATTCGGCCGGTAGTGTTTGAATCGTAAAAGCACTGATTGTGAGATCTTTCTCCAACAGCTTAAATAGTTAGACTGATGAACAAATGACACAGTTCAGGATCCAGGGGTGGAGAGGGTGAGACAGTAACTTGGAGAGCACCCACCTCTAAAAGAGGAACTTGAGTATAACGAGTAAGTGGAAAACCCCAATCCTAACGAATATTGAAAGGACGATATACTGGGAGGAGGAACAGTGAATGTGAAAGCGGCACATACATTTAAGATCAATGCTTTATCTTCCTTGTTTCTTCTCTTATGCTTCCTGAAGGAATCCTTTCTTTCATAAATGTGGAAAAACCCAAAAGGACAATGGGTGATGGGCGGGGTAGGGCTCCTTTCCCGACAAGGCGGTAGAAATGGCTCAGCGGGTGACAAAGGGTTTTAGCCCACTTTTGCTCGCCCAGATGCCGTGTATGAATGTCCCTACAAGCTTTATAGCCAGCTAGAGCAAGTAGTAACGAATCTGTTAACGAAATAATGAAATTAAATTTTTGGTTTTCGTTATGTTTTTCGTTAAAGCTTTTTGAAAAATTTTGTTAATGTTTTTCGTTACGTTAACTCAAAATTATTTCGTTACGTTACATGTAACAGTTTCTAGCACTGGTTGTACCTATCAATGTTGGCCGCATTAGACCTCAAAATTTTGAGAAATTTTGTTAATATATTTATTAACTCGTGGTTTTATTCATAAATAATAACAATCAAATCATTTACTTGTACAATACTTTTCAGACATTAAAACAACATTTTTTATAAGAAAAATTACTGCATTTTTTCCAAAATTAAAAACAATCATTATTTTTAGTGAGAAGAGTGGGCTTACTTTGTATTCTTACAAAGTTCTTTAATGTCTGGCTTAATAGAAGAAAGTTGGATTCGAATGTCTGCTTCTGCATCCAGTCTGTTGCAGTATTTAGTTTTGGTTGAAGCATATAAAGAAAATCCAGCCTCGCACAGATAAGTAGTGGTGAAAGGAAGGAGTATTTTAACAGCTTTCTTTGATAACTGTGGATATTCTTCTCTGATACTGCACCAAAATGCCGGAAGTGGTAGTTTCTCAAAGGTTAGTTGTATTGAAGAATCCGAAGTCATGTCAATGAACATTTCGTACTCTGTTATAGTGAATTCTCCTGGCCTTTCCTGAACTTTGAATGGATTTTTAATCCATAAATCATTTTTCAACTTCTCGTCTTGGTCATCTGGAAAATACTGCTTGACCGAGTTATGCATGTCTTTCAGATGTTGACGAATTTCGTCACACATCAACATACCACATTCTTCAATGTCACCATCAATCTCGTCAAAGAAGTCCTTAAGTATTGGGAAGCTGTCAAGTTCACGGTGGAGGATGCAAGTTGTCCAAAATTCTAATTTCCGCTTAAAAGCTCGAATTTTGTCACTGGCTGTGAACACTGTTACTTGTTTTCCTTGAAGTGACAGATTCACTTCGTTTATTTTTGAGAAAATGTCTCTTAAGTATCCAAGCCAGAACAACCATAGCTTGTCTGTCAGTCGTTCTTCCAAGTAAAACCTTTGTTCTATGAAGAAAGCGGCCAGTTCAGCCCGCAGCTCAAACAGTCGCACAAGTGCATTCCCTCGAGACAACCATCGCACTTCGGTATGGAGCAGTAAGGCTTTATGAATGCTCCCCATCTCATCGCACAAAATATTAAAAATCCGTGTTCTCAGGGGTCGAGATTTAACGTAATTTATGACTTTTATGGCATCGTCAAGGACATTTCTGAGCGAGACGCATTTTTTTACTGCGAGTGCTTGGCGGTGAAGAATACAATGGCTACTAGTGCAGTTTGGTGCCACAGCCTTGATTTGTGCGACAGCACCAGCAGTTTTACCCACCATTGCCTTTGCACCATCAGTGCAAAAGTTAACACAGTTGTTCCAGGATAGGCCATGTGTTTCAAAAAACGTTTTTCACAATATTGAATATTTCGACACCAGTTATATTAGTTGGCAAAGGTTCACACAAAAGGAGATCCTCTTCAAGAGATTTTTGGTGCTGATACCGGACGATCACGAGCAAAACAGCAAGTCCAACCATGTCTGTGGACTCGTCCATTTGTAGAGCAAAGTTACAACTCTTCAGACGAGATATCAGTTTGGTCTTCATGTTGGCGGCTAAATCTGTAATTCGACGAGCTACTGTGTCATTGGAAAGTAGCACTGCAGTGATTTCTTTTGCCGACTTTTCATCCAGCATGCATTTAGCGATGTTGACTGCACAAGGCTTTATCAGTGTCTCAGCTATTGTGTGAGCTTCCCCCGCCAGTGCAATACGATAACTAACCATATAAGATGCCTCGGTGACCTTCTCATTTATGGTTTGAAAAGCTGTAACAATCAGGTTTTGGCTTTTTAAGAGCTGATCACGCCTATTCATAAAATATTCAGTTCCTTTATCTTTATACTCTGGATGTGTGGTCTCAAAATGGCGGCGCATCTTAGTGGGTACTATAGCACTATTTGAAAATACTTTGCTGCATAAGACACAATAGGGTAAATTATCAGCATCTACAAAACCAAGAGAAAGATAGCTTTCGTCATATTTTCGTTTCTTATTTATAGTTTCACGCAGTTTACTGGAAGTAGATTCCTCACTTCCAGGAATCACAGAACTCTCCGGTGAATCAGTTTTCTCCTTTTTAGTATCTTTGGACATAGACAATCCAGGTGTGAGTTGAGAAACCGTGTCTTCTAATGTCCCTTTTTTAAACCACCGATCCATCCTTAATATAAATAGAATAAAAATATTTTATATAAATAAAATATTTACAATAATTTTTAAAAATAAAATAATACAACAAAAGTGTACTTACTTTTAAAATGACTGAATAGTTATAACTGATCACAGTTACAATTAGGGACAATCGCTTAGACGACACAGAGTTTGCTGCCTGATTCCTCTGCGCACTTCTACGTCTCCTTCCAACTTTTTCTATTGGATGTTGGGTTTCACTTTGTTCGCTTCTGTCACTATTTGAGAATCTATGTAGAAAAATTCACAAATCAGTTACAGCGCTTTCTGTCCACACTATCCTAATTCAACTGAGCTCGAACTTTAATTCTGTTGGCTGCCAAATAGTGGGGATATTCACAGGATAGAGCTCTTAAGTAAATTAGAGACTAACTGATCACAAAGTAGCAGTAATGAAAGAGGTTTTTGGAGATACCAAAAAGTTACATAGAAGCAGTGGCGTATCTAGGAATTTTTCAAGGGGGGGGATTTTCAGCCTCATCCATAATTTCTTTTATGCCCTTTTTTTTTTTGAGATATTACCATTCTGAACACAAGGTTCGAGAAATTTAAACCTGAAAGTATGAGTGCTCTCTCTGGAGTTTTTTAGATAACTTGTACATGTATGGATAAAGTGAAAACATTGAAAAACTGTTTATGAAGGATTAGTAAGAATTGAAAAGGAAAAGTAAGAATAAACAATATATTTTTTTTAAGATCAGCACAGTTGTATATATTCCAAACTACATTACATATTTACAATTCTTATAAAATTGCGATAATATAAAACGGGTAGAAGAACAGAATATCTTACAATTAGCATTTTTGGTAACAATTGCAGTAACAAAAATATCACATTGTTTACCTTTACACAAGTACAGAAATAAAATCAATTATAGTAAATCTTTACTGATGATATAAAAATAAACAATTGAACATATTAAAATAATAGTAATAGAAGCAAGCATGTGCAAAGTTTACATTTTGTCTGAAAAACAGTTTAAACCATGAGGAAAAGAAAAAAATGATTTCATTATAAACAAATTTAATCTACGAGATTTTTTCGCTAACTCATCAATAACTTCATCTGTTGTTGATGTAAGTTCACGGTGAATATTTAAGACAGCTAAGCCATTAAGTCTTTTTTCTCCAGCAGTATTCTGCAAATATGTTTTTAAATGCCGCAAGGTAGAGAATGAGCGCTACTTGTGCATGAAGAAACTGGAAGAGCCGCTAGTATTGTTAGCAACTTAAAAATATTTGGATAGATTGTACGATTACAAATTTTCAACCCATCAAGAACATTTAAAGGTAGTTTTTCTTCCTTAAAAAGTCGGCAGTATCAAAGTGATAATTCCGCGAATATTTCCTCTGACGTAGAAACTGTGTCACTTTTATAAAATTCTATTAATTTTTAAAATTTTCCATTTTGTACTAATATTGTATCATTTTGGGGGATCAAGCAATGAAAACCTTCCAAAATAAATTATTTTAATATGCGCAAATCTGTCGATAATTATTGATTTTTCAGTCTTATCAACTTCCTCATGTTCAATTGACAAAATACATTATCCTGTCAGCCTCTCTTGTGACATTGTCGATCGTAAGTAATTTTTTATTAATTTTAATTTTGAAAACGACTTTTCAGCTGATGCCACTGTCACTGGCATTGTAAGAATTATCCTACAAAGTATTTCTGTGTTTGGATATACTTCCTTCAATCTATTTTTATGTAAAAACTTCAAAATGTCAATGACGCCATGATCTTCTGGTACAACCCTTGATAACATTTTTAGTTCTTCACTGAGTTCCATTCCATCTACATACTAAATTCCTAAATCCCAGAATACGTCTAAAACTTCCCAAGAGTAACAGACAGTGACGACTGGTGGATTAATATTTTGGTGGAGAACAACCACGCTGGAAAGGGTTAAGTTAACACCTTGTCAGATTAGAAAAGAGGGGGTTATGTCAGCTATCCATTTCTCATTCTGGTAATTAAAATAAAATTCTTTATCGATTGCAGCTGGACTATCTGATTATTATTATTAAGATAAGGACAAATACCAATATCAATTACATATGATCCTAACTTTTCAAACCCAGTTTCTGTTAAGGATGCCAGTCTCCTGAGTTACTTTATTTTTAATGACAAAAATTAAACGAACTTCCACATTATAAAATCACAATCTGTACTTACCAATCACTGCCAATAAGGTACTGTAGAAAGTGGTTATTTCTTAAAAGTAGCCGGGTAAAAAAATTGATCAGTTACTGTTCCCTTCGTAGAGAAACACTGGTAATAAACTTCAAATCTCAAGATCAAACCAAGAACATTAATAAATAGTAAAGAATTTAAAATTGACCTTTATGTATTTTCACACGAATTATCCAAAGTTCAGTTCACAAAATATACAAACTCCCTCAGACTAACTAACGATGTGGTCACCAACAAAATTTAAAATGAGACTAATCCTCCGAAAGAGCTTCTTTCTCACAAGAAGGGCTTTGAAACATTCTTTCGTGGAAATTCATTTCCAAGAAAAAAAGTCCTTCAAATACATTGTTTCCTACATCTGGAAACTATTAAAGTGGTCATTTCCTATTGACCTTCCTAACGGAGGAAAAAGCAAGAACCTAAGTGCCCCTAAAGAGCTCTTCCCCTCACACTGCTCAGTCAGTGTGTCCTCTCTGCAGGACCCTTGGAACTGACACCTCCTCCCATATTTTACAACCCCTTTGAGCCTTAGGACAAGAGTCTTACTCTCCTATTCTCGAGACAGAATTTCTCGAACACAATTTCCACTAGAGCTCCTCATAGGCATGGACCCCCATAGGTGCAGAGCCCTCATCGAGGGGGAAGGGGGTTTAACCCCCAAAACCTCCCCTGGATACGCCACTGCATAGAAGCTTAGTATATTTTGTATATCTATTAAGTTTACAAAAATATAATCTCAATGATTTTGTGCCTTCGGCCGCAGTGGTGCCTATGGTAACTGCCGCCCCGCCATACCCTAGTTACGGTTCTGCGGAGCACTGTTTGAGAAACCCTGTCTTAGAGAGATTTTATTTACTGTACTTACATTTTATACCTACATATTTTTTTAATTTAAAAAATATATTTTGTTTCATTTTCATTGTTAAATTGTTTTCAAGATATTTTGCATGTGTATTTAATGAATACAGTACACAAGTATCTTGTGCTTTACGAAATTGCAGGTATTCAAAATTTTGGTTGACCAAAGCATGTTTGATATCAGTCGTCTAGTAAGGACTTGCATCACATTTCCTAAGCTATAAAAGATTGAGCAGCTGCAAAGTAGGCACCTAATTAGTATAATAGTAGATAAATAAGAGAGCTGTCAACAAACTGGATGTTCGATTTATTCACTGAAAAAATAAAATATTTTCACATTGCTTTCATTTATGGTTGTTATTTATATGGCAGTTTCCAGTACTATAAAACAGCTCTTACTCTTTAAGTGTCTTTTTGATCTGGGAGATTTTCATTAATTCTTATTTTATTCCAAATTTAACAATGAAGTAAGGGTAAAGTCAGATTTTGAGTAAAAATTTAGTTGGTTGAGTTTTTAAATGTAAATCACAGCAATTTATTCTGTATTATAACTAGATTTTAGAGAACTTTTATGTTGAATTATTGAATTCAAAATACTTTTGACTATTTTTGATGAGTGTAATAAAATGTCTTTTTAGAAAGTACCTATGTATCTACTGAAGCCAGTGGCATAGCCAGAAATTTGGTTTGGGGGGTGCACCATACTATTTTTTTGCGATCCACTATCACAATTAGGCATTTTTGAATTTATATTAACAGTTTAACAACCATAAAATACATGCACTACGGTTGCATTTTAATTAAAATTATTACTGCATAGGTAAGGCACTGAAAAATTACTATTATCTGCAGCAGTTTGGAGGATGCAATTGCAACCCCCCTGGCTATGCCACTGACTAAAGCATGGTTGGGAAATTAAATGCAAAAAAATTGGCTGGGATTTTCTTATAACACCAGGTCATTATTTTAATCTTAATTTATACTAAGATTACCTATCTTTACTGTTGAGGAGAAAGCATAAAAATTGTATTCATTGAAAATAGATTAGTGCCTTTTGGAAATAACTTGAGGATTAGCAATGGAGAATTTTTTTCTTGCCTGTCTACTTAAAAGAGACATTTTATCTTCACTATATTTCCATTTATGAACTTGATTGGTTGCTTTTTGAAAATTGTACTAATATTAATAATAATCAATTGGACTACTATCTATACTCATTTGTAGCAAAAAGTGTTTTATGTGAAGTATTGCATTTTATTTGTAAAAGAGCTTATGTTTCCACGTCCTGTATCCAACTTTTTTGCGATGTTATTTTAGCTCTGTAAATGAATTTGCAAACTGTAAGTGGAGATGTCAGTTTTTTAAAATTTGTAGGATAAAGTGAATGTAATTCATTATTTATTTATGGGAAAAACTTGTTTTCCTTTTTGAATAACACTAAAAATTCTGGAGATAAGCATATTCTCTTCCCAATTCCTGATTCATTTTGGTTTTTTAGTTGTGTTACTTCGTATATTTAAATGGAAGCACATTGAGATAGTTCCACGTCTCACCACTAGTTTCGCTCTTTGAAACATCAGAGCCATCATTAGATTCACACAAACTTTTAGTATTCGAAAAAGTAGTGCTGACAATGGCTGGAAGAAAAGGGCTTATTAAGTTTCGTGTCTGTGCCCTTGTTCTTATCGAGTGAACAACGATATTTCCTCGAGCTATGTTAGTTTATCGATAAAGGTGAAGGATTTGTTTAAATGATTTGCAATCATTGTGTTACAACATTTCCTTGGTCAACACCGCAAGTATAATCAACGACCGCGTAGCGGATTTAAAATTATAGGTAAGGTTGAAAAAAATAATACTAACCATTAATCCTTTGTATTGCACCGTGAATATTAAGAATTTGGCAACTTATTTTTTGCAAAACGTTGTTATTATATGTTGCATCATATCTATTGCAAGTGTCCACATTGAGGGTTTTTTAGTGGGAGAGTTCATTGTTTTTAAAATTAAGAAGTGCTCGGTTGGCGATATCCCATTTGAGTCTGAATATCCCATGCCTCCGGTCTATTTTTAAGTCGACCCGCGCGCCGAAGATACGGTACGCACGCACGCTACTAATATCATTTCAGAGCAATTTTTTCGCGTCGCAGTTCGTGTAAATTTATATCTTTTATGAATTATACATAATCGAGATTCTAGTTTTTGTTGTAATTCATTTAGGACATTTAAAAAAAACGTTTCACTAAAAATTGACGTCGTCGCGCTAGTATGATGGTTCAGATTTGGGGGTTTGCGAAAACTGTATCCGAAATCTGATAACACGTTCAGTCTGAAGATGTAGTTTTTTTTAGGAGAATTCAGTGACATGCAATTTTTATACCTTTTTTATTGGGCAGTTCGTTACTCTCTCTTGATTCCCTCCCCGTTCCCTCTCTCTACTGGACCCAGCAGCTCTGCTAGGGAGGAAGGTGAGTTTATTCCTGGACCGGAACAACTGAGTGGCCTATATGCCAAGATTCTTCCCCCTCCTTATCTCTCTCCAACCCAGACTATTCTGTACCCCACCTTTGATTCTGTACCTTTATGTCTTATTTACAACTTCGTCTCTATCTTAAATAATACGAGAGAAGTTAGTAATGGCAATAATATTAAAGCGTCCACGTTTATTAACCAGGGTTAATTGTAAGGGTGTGCAATTAAGTATGAAAAAAGTCATTTCGTACGTGCGAATTGAACATCGATGGAAATGATTTTTTTATTACATTTTTGAAAATCGTCGTATTCCATTGTTAAACGCATCTTCTAAAACTGCTGGAATAAATATTTCGATAAATTTTAATCGAAATAGTTGCCACAAAAGATCTTGCATCCCAAAGTCTTATGATACAGTCCCAGTGGCGTAGCGAGGAGGGGCAGAGGGGGGCAGTTGCCCCCGGACGCAGGGCTTAAGGGGCGAAAATTCATGGACCGATTTTTATCGGTGAAAGCAGATCCGCTAGGAGGTCGCGAAGTAACGTAATATCCTAACGAATTAAAACAAAAGAGGCGGGAGTCATCAAAAATGTTTCTGGGAAACTGGCCCGAGATGCAATGAATCACCCTTGTTTTTATCTTTAGGTTATAATAATACCGTAGCTTGTTTACGTTTAGATTGTCCCCGAGACTTAAGAAATGGCAATCGTAAGCGGGTCAGAGAAAAATATTTACAAAATATAGGTGAAGTCCCGCTTCGGGTTGCCACCTCTCAGGATATGACCAGGAGTCCCCGGGTTTTGGGACTAGTCTCCGGGTTAAGGGTAAAATTCTCTGGGTCAACTCCATACACGGACCAGAGTGGCCACATGTCCCGTATTTCGGCCAATTCTCCTCAAATGTCCCGCGTTTCGCGTGAAATCAATACGGGACGCACTTTGTCCCGTATTTTTTATGAAAATAGATATATTGATTTGATATACACTTAGGGTAATCACGTCTCATATTTTAATGTAAATAATACAGTGCTCCGAATGAGCCGGAACGAACCCAGACCGCACATGTATCGAAAATATCGGCGATTAGTTCCGAATTGTAATACATATTTTCCTCCCGAGCGTTCCGTTTCGTAATATTTTGCACTTCGAGCACTTAATTAATGCAGTGTAATGTATGAAGAGTTTACAAAAATGAACTACTTTTAAGAAAAGTTACATACGAGATTTCAACTCTCTTATATAAATGGAATGGGATATTAAAATCGTTCGAAAAAATAATTTTGTAAGCTGATGCAAATTATTAAGTCAGTACCAGGTTCTAAAGCTATTGTTGAAAGAATGTTTTCTTTATGTCGTAATAAATGGAATGACAATAGGAACAGATTTGACATAAGTGTAAAAGCAGACCTGCAGGTGAAAAGCGGCTATCTTTCTTGTGAAGACTTACCTATAATTATGTTCTTACTAATGAAGATGATCTGAGGCGCAAAAAATCTCTTGAGAGATATTGTTTATTTCTTACTGTGACGAAACCTATTCTTTGTGAATATGTTCTTAGTATTGTGTGCAATTTAGTTTTATTATTCAAGAATAATTGTTTTTTCTTTTTATTTGGTAGGCGTTTATCTCGTGTAGGTTTGTTTGTAAAAAAAATACTTTTTTTTCTTATATACTTTCAAGGATTATTTTTAATGACTTAATTGCAAAGTTAAAAAAGTACCGTAAAATTTTTATTAGTCCGGTTTGTTTTTAACGATCTCCCTCTTAAAATATTCAACCATATGTGGTCACCACACTCCACAATTCAAGGCAGCAAGATTAGCTACGATGTTTTGAAAATACGCTTTAGAAGGCCTTATAATTGATGGTGCTTATTACAGACCATAGCTATTGCTTGGGTTTTGTCCGGTCTAATCCCAAACGCATGCTATATAATCACATATGCGCTTAAATAAGTCGGAATGCTCTCTATGAAGTAAACAATCTCGAGGGCCTCGATATTACATTTTCTCTTCGGTCAGCACATTCCTTTTTAGTTTGGAAACACAGGAGCCTTTAGAATCTTAGAAGAAACACGTCTAATTTGTGAAGCGCACGGAAATATTCTTATCGCATCAGCAGCTAAAACTTTGTGGGTGACTTGAATTTAGGTGTATTTGTTACCACTTCATCTACGGTAACGACAAATTCTGAATCTCAGCGAATGGTTCGTAGCTCTGATTACTACATTTATTCAGTGATTTTGGATTGTTGGCGCTGTTATAAAATAGGTACCACGGCAATCTTTCGTTGGTGTTCGAGGGAGCCGCCAAGTTGCGTAAGAGAGCGACAAAATATGGCTCATCACATTCACATTTCTATGAAAACTAATTATCTCTTTGTATTAAACATTTAAAAACAGTAAAGACACTTATATTTCTTCACCCATGAGAATCTCCGGGATAAATTAGGAAATCTCCGGATCATTCTCATGTATTCATGTCTCACCCGAAGTCTTTGGGATTATCGCTCATTCTTCACGTTACACTCTTGTTTTGCCTATATATTTCCTTAGACTAGATCTCACTTGTAAACGATGTTGCGCAGACGGGCCAGGGGGGTTTGCAATTGAGTTGAGGTATCTCCTGCCATCTAGGCTTAATCGCACCAATTTCCCATTCAAAGATGTTTGTTGCATGCTTGAATATCCCAGAGCCACCCTAATGGGGTAGCAAAACATGGAATTGCTTAAAGACGCCAACACGCTAAATTGAGTACAGAAGACTCCGTAAACCCCTGCCCCTCGAACTTGGCAGCAAAAAAGGTCATATGCGCCAGACGGAATATAGCCCCCCATTAGGGGCGCCAAAAAGATGCCTTGCCCCCGGGTGCCAAAGACCCTAGCTACGCCACTGTACAGTCCTGTAATTAATTAATCTTCTTTTAAAATTTGTCTTAATAATAAACGGGATCTTTCTCTTCTTTATCACTTTACAACTACGTGCTCATGAAGTTTTTCACTTAACGTTTATTACATTGAGTAAGAGCAGTTGCATAACATGACAAAACCGTTGAGGTGTTTTGATTATTTCAATTCACACTCTTTTTTCCACCTGTCTATGACGTTACAGCCAGTGCTTAATTTGTAGCCAAATAAGAAAGGGAACGCCTAACCTTACCCAACCTAACCACCCATAACAAAACAATGCATAATGAGATCTGTGGTCTTTCATAAATATAAAGTAAATTGGAAAGTGTAAAATAAAAAATGTTTAAATGTGCAGA
The DNA here is from genome assembly GCA_036926305.1 of Uropetala carovei. NCBI lineage: Eukaryota > Metazoa > Arthropoda > Insecta > Odonata > Petaluridae > Uropetala > Uropetala carovei. Next base: position 1,435,034 of record JAXCHB010000172.1, on the reverse strand, counting down.
CATTTATCAGCCTTTAAATTCTTGTAACTTAAGCATTTTTTATTCATAACATTTTAGAAACTTCCAAATACATAAGTGAGGGACCGCCGTTCCTTTGCGTTCCCCCAGAAATTAAGCACTGGTTATAGCTATAGCGATTCGTATAATTACATGCAGTTTTTCGCGATTTTAGAAATCTTTACTAAGTCCTCAAAAACACCTTTAAAATTATTTCCTCATTACTAAGTTATGTTTTTCCAGAATGTTAAGTCTAAAAAAAATCTTTCCTAGCTTACTCCTATGACTTTCTTGACTTTCCGTTCTCTTTAAAAATACGTGATTATTATTTCTTGTAATTTTTCCTCGAAACTCTCTCATTGAAAGTGTTTATCATCATTTCGTCATTTATCATCAGAGGTTTGAGCTTGAAAGCATTTTATCTAAATTTTTCTAATACAGCTCATTCTGTCAAACCTCTTTTCGACAAGGGGTCATTGATTTAATTTTTCAGAACTCTTTAAAGGAAATATATTTTCTCAGGTGCATTCGTAATTAGTTATGTCACAAAATGTGTATTTTTCGTTAAAGTTTGTCCTTGTTGAATGTGTTTATTTAACCCAGTATTTTAATGGAAATCTCATTCATGAAAGTTACGCCTGATAAAAGCTGGCAGGCGAATGCCGTTTAGCCACTCGCGTATGGTTGGTGATTAAGGCCTCTTACTAATTTGCCGCATTTCTCTCATTTATATCTAAATTTAATTATAGTAGCGGTTTTTTGTGACAATTTAACTGTTTGGCGGCTTTTTAAGTTAAACAACTACAGCCACATTAAGCAGATCGGTAGTTAAAGATTTATCCCAAACATTCACCAATCTTTACAGTTAATGCTATCCGGACGTTTCACAATCTCTGCTTCATCCCTTACCAAGTGTGGGAGATCCCAATAGAAGAATAGTGTTGCTATCGCCGATTCCTTTGTGTAGCCAAATCGGTTGCGACTCCAATGCTCTTTTTCTTAGACGCGTGCGGCTATAATACGTCCTGTTTGACCTACGTGATTTTTGTCACGAGAGGCGCGTGGAATTTCGTAAACACCAGGCGTATTTAACAGCAATACGTATTCCATTAGCAGCAAATTTCTTCCGTTCTTTTTAGAACCGTTAAATAAAATTTGTCCTTTCAGTTTAATTATTCACTTAAGATAGAATGTATCATCTTTCCTTAAAGTTTTCTTTGCTCTTCAAATTTGGTTTATACCAGGTAGAAGCATTTTGAAGTTTTTAATATCCTCCGTATCCTTGGTATGACAATATTTCACGGAGCCCGAAGTTCTCTCAGTTAATATTTTCTTAATCAGATGATCTCCTAGCTTAGGTACCTGGCAAGCGTTTAAGTTAGGTTTCTAAATACTTCACAGAAATTGCGCAAGTTCGCGTCATAGTGGATGGGATTTATGTTAAATCGGGTGGCTGGCAGTAGGTGCTCTTTGTTTATAATGCTTCTACAAAGACAATGTTTCATCTTTTGTAACTTCTTCGCGAGTGTAATATTTTCGTGTCTGAATAGTTGTCTTAAATTCTTTTGAAATACACAGTTTCTTAAGTTGCAACCAAAGAAGACATCGTCCGCAATATGGTGTCAGTACTGTGGTTTGTGGGAATTGTTTTTCAAAGCATTAAATGTAATTTCTTGAAAAGGTTGGTGTTTTGCGGAAGATATGGTTTTCTTTTAGTAGTTCCTTCCTATTGTTCGTCGAGTGGACACATTTTCTTGATTTTGTGAATATCCATTCTGGCCGGAATTGACATTTTTTATTGAGAACTTTTGGAGACCATAAAGAATATCTCTCATTTACCATGATGGACTCATTTGCCTCAATGAAGCCACCGGAGCTCCTTACGTTAAAAGAAGGAATATCTTGCTTCTGCGAATCTCCTTCGCTAAGAATTTGACTTAGTAACCTTGATGACCGATTCCATTTACAATGGGATATAATACGAGTACATTTGAGAAACTGGAAAGACGACATATCAGTGGACAGAGCTCGGAGCGGTTAAGTGGAGCGCTTAATTCAGGTGCCAAATTGAAAAGTCGCCAAATTACATAAGCGTTAGATTTTCTACAAGTGCCGCCGAGAGATTTTGCTCCAGGCGCCATGCATTCTAGCGCCGACCCTGTCAATGTGTCGCACTTGGTTTTGCGCCGGTGTCTCAAGGGGCCTTCTTTGTGAACGAGGCCATTCCAAGGGTAGGGCAAATCGGGACGACCGCTCCAAGGCCTGGGATTTCGGAGGCCACGCGCTTCGATATTACCTCAAGGAAATCTAAATTTAATGTGGTGGTTAATGATAACTAGGCCCCGCATAGATCAATTCGCCCTGGGTCCGGCACCTCTGTATGCCGGCAGTACATAGGATCTTGTCATAAATGTTTATTTGCAGGATCTCTCGGTTGTTGGATAATTTTTCGCTTTTTAGTGCTTTATCCTGAAGGTCGCTGTTGAATCTTCCTTATCGGCTAGGAATTCTTCAGTGTGAACATCGGCTTTTAGATGGTGCATTCCGAATTTTCAGGCGTTCTTTACATAAAGTACAAAAATTAACGCCTTATGGTAGGTCATGTCCGTTCAGCGGCGGATACAGAAAAAAATTGACAGCGGGGGCCCATAATAAAAAATCTATAATCAAACAAACATTATCATGTGTTTTTGTAAGTTTCTACGTGTGATGCGAGAATAGGGTTGCCACCTTTTCCTTAGAGACAACCCGAAGACTTCCAATTTTGACCCGAATATTTCCAAGTTTGACACGATGATTTCAAAGTTTGACCCTAACATCACCTCTTCCCCACAAAAAAATACGCTTTAGATTTTATTTTTGGTGTATCATTAAAAATATATATTACGATCATTATGACATTGATGAATTTTGCCGAAACGATAAAATTACTTAAAGTGAATGTATAATTAATTGAGTCGAGCGTGACTTCGTGGATGTATGAAATACTCATAATAAATTAAACACTTAGAACTTTTCTGCAAACCTTGTTTGTATGAACATAAAGTAAATATACTTACAATTAGTTGTCTTTTTTTCAATCTCATGTTGGTAGAATTCCAATCTCTAGAGCAGCCACCCTTCCCCGCTCACCATCGGAAAATCACCGAGCACATTTAATGAAGCCTCTGCTGCACGGCCAAAGTAGGTTTAAAAAGTAACTGCGAGTATAGTGCCAAATTTTACGAAAATCTGTAACTTTATAAATTTCATTTGATTTATGTGGAAAATGTTGAGTATTTACGTATAATTTTAAAAAACTATCTTAATACTTTTTGACGAATTGATGGCTGAGTGTATAGAAAGGAACATCTCAAGTGTAGGACCGTTCCCAAACATCTGCCGCCTGAGACGAGGTATGATAGGACAAGACTTTAATTTGTGACAAAATTGTTTACTCGCTCTGCTTTCTATGAGAACGCTGAGAAAAATGTTACTATGCAGCCCAACGTCAATTCAGCTTAAACACCAAAATTTGACTAGTGTACACTTAACCAAAATACAATACTTTCCCATTACTACGTATGGAGAAAGTAAAAATTCATAAACGTTTTCAATGTAGCAAAGTGTTTAAGCTGAATTGAAGTGGAACGGCCAGTTTCGGCCGGCTTGGTACGGAGAGGGATAACCATAATTTAAAAGTCAGTATGGAAAGGGTTAAGCTCAATTACTCTTTTGTTACCCATACAAGAGTCGAAATAACATTTATACTACGTGGTTGGGCATTGGGAATGAATGCTATGAATTAATACTAATATATAATTTAATAAAATTTTAATTAAATATTTGGGGGTCTGACGAGAAGGGGGGCACGTGCCCCTGGATCTGCCACTGTGTCCATCTGTCTGTCCACTTGTTTCATCTCCAAAACTATTGAGTGGATTTTCATGAAGTTTGGCACTAAGGACTTTGGGAAACGGCAAGAAGAAAGTGATGTAAATGGTTCACATAACCCAAACAGGGGTGCCACCTTTTAATGAATTAAAAGTTAATTGTTTTTTGGCATCGCTGCTGATGTGTCTTTTACAGTGTTTTGACTTTATACTAAGGTATTCATATTGGTTCTTTTTTAAACATATTTACATAATTTGTAAAGAGTGCATGTAGGTATACATTCATAAAGTGTTCATCTTACCTTGTTTGTTTTTACCTTTTTTGAATTAGAGAGTAAGCGTACTGCCTTCTCAGCGACGCATTCCATTTCTATTTATTGGGCTTCATTTTACACTATTTGTCAAAGTGCTACTTCGAACATTCATAGTATATCTTCTCTTAGTGGAGGAGTGGAGATAATGGAAAAATGGATTACTTTATGTGGAAGCCGTTTGTTCTCTTCATTATTATTCTTGTTCGTTATAATGATGGCACTTCTATTCTCATGAGACAGCAGCGCATTCATCAAGATTTAACGTTCTGTCAGACTTGTTAGTTGTATTGGCTGTAGATTTATTATTAATTATTTATAAGATCTCTTTGGAGTCAACAGAAATGAGCTTAAGTGTGTGTCATACCGTTCAGTGGTATTGTTCAACCAAGCTTAAATTGCAGATGACGGATGGTAGAATTTTTGGAATCTGATTTATAAATCGTTTTCTTGGTGGTGGAATAAATTGAAATCCTAGATCTAAACAAAAAACGAGTTGCCAATAAATGGAAGGAATGACAACAAGACAGCGGTTGATTTCATTCACCCAACATCAATTTTAAGTAATACAGGTATATTATCATAAATCTGGGACACTCGGGAGTTGTCGGATTTCCTAGTAGGCATTACAAGGATTCATTGAAATCAATCACTCTTATCCCTTAAAATCCTTCTGTACTTGTGTACTACCATTGTTTCTCTGTATGTACCCTGCTGACACACACGGGTGGCCAAACAACGAGGCCGGCCGATTTATCTTCAGACATGTACAGTATTTTTAACAGTAATGTGGATTGTATTATAATATGCTGTATATTATTTCATATATTGTGGCTACAGAAATTAATCAAACTGTAAGGCATTTTTTTGTTTTTGTAAAAAAATGCCTAAAAAGGGCGGCAAATGAGAGACACAACTAAATGTCTCCACCACACTCGTAACTTCTATCTTGCCTCTTACACAACCCAGTTCTTTCTTTACAACATTCTTCCCGAGATGAAGTATGATCCTCTTTCATAATTATACCCCTTTCAAAAAGTAGTAATTGCCTCAACATCAATTTCCACTATTCCATTCTAAATGCTCAATGTCGTTCAAACTATCTTCTGTATTTCTATTCCCATCATGTCCAATCTCGTCCCACTCGTCCACAAGTAATTTTAACATATGTTCCGTGGACGTGAAAATTAAAGTGTAATATTAATAAAACTACGCCGTAAACCTGATAAAACAATTTCTTCTCGGCTTCCATCCATCAACACCAGATGCAAATCTTTACATTTTTTCAATAACTTACCTTCATCAGTACATATTTAAAATATTTCAAATTGTAGAGAAAACTAAAAACTTGTTTGTATACAGGTAAAAATGTAAATATTAACTGTATGAATGAAATTCTAAATAAATAAGCGAGGTAGTTTTATTCGGGAACTTGCCTTTCTTTAGAAATAATAATGCCAAAATAAGCATCAATTGAGTGATAAAAACTGTGTGCCATTCTGTTTTTAAAAAAATAGTATGGGCGTGCCAAACCCTGACCCTAACTGAGGATCCTTATACGATTTTGCTAAAATCCACAAGCCTGTAAAAAATGGAATTTCTATTACATTTATGGTTAGGCCGCCTCAATTGTCGGCCGCCTTTGCTTTTGGAACACCTGGTAGGTGCGGGCCTGCTTCGGGCTATAACGAATCCGCTTAAAACTGGGTCGCGCAAAGCGAGGTATGATTGTTCTCCTAACTACCGAAACCCCTCACTCCACATCTTTTCACATGCCTTTCATTCCCTATTGTGATCCTAACTAAATGCAGTTAAACATGCATTCAATAATTATGGCGTTCCCATATCCATCTATCATGGAAAAAGATTGAAATTAAGACAACACTATCATTACTAATTTACATGTAATTTTGTCATTTATTTATGAAACAATTTTATCAAAAATTTATGCAATGTATTAAACTTGAATACAATCTAAAGTTGACAGTTGGATTAAGGAGCACAGTGTTTAACTTTTATAAAATTAAATAACTATCTGTCAAACCCATGAAATGTGCACTTTGGATGCAAGTGGATAGTGATTGTTTATTTTACTTTCTCCAAATGCAGTATAGGAGAAAGAATTATTATTGTGAAATGAATCGAATTCGAGATTTCAACAAAAATACCATTTTTTAAGTTTTTAAAAGTATATTTTCTCGATTGTGTTTGAGTGTGACTGTATAATAGGAATTTTATGGGTGCTCTAGCTGAAAAGCTAATATGGAGATTAGCACAAAACTTTACATTTAAGATTTTTATTAGTAAATTAAGATCTGATGAGGTTTTGGTTAATATTGGTAACCGGATGCCATATTTTGTTTTTTCCAAATATCTTCTTTGGGACTTATCTCATGTAAATATTTGTTATTTTCAAAGTTTTACACAGTATAATTTTCTGCAAGTTTTGTTTGAGACATTTTTTCATGAAACGAATTGTTGAAGAAATATTTTGATTATTCGTCCGAATTTACGTTACGTAGATTGCTAAGCGATACCTATAATTCCGTTGCAATGATAAAATTTTCTAATTGTTGATATCAATGTTTATGCTGCCAATTGAGATCAAAATGTTCTCAATGCTATCTAGCGTAATGTTTTTTCAACGAACTTTCTTGTATAATATATATGGGATCCGTCAATATATATTATATTGACGGATCCCATCACCAGAAACGGTCATTTTAATCTTGCATAGATATTTTGTTACCAATAAAAACATCACAGTTTTGTTTACTTATCAAAATAGTTTTCAATTAAAACTTGTAGAACTATTAGAGTATTTATTTTCCTATACATTTTTATCATAGGAGTAGCCGTTATTGAGAAAATCAAACAAGAAAGTCTTAATTCGAGTTGAACTTAGAAAATTTCTTGAATCGTTACTTCTCCATTGTTGCTAACATAAACAATTTAAAAAAAACGTTTAATTTCCTTATGTTTGCATGCAATATTTTAAAATAAGAGGGAAATGGACTATTTATGAAGAAGAAAAGAACTAAAATGCTATTTCCTTTACATACATGTATATAATTTCTTTCAAATACTCCATTTGTGATATGCTGTACACTTTCCTAACTTGTTTTTTCCACTTCTGTAGATGAGTGGTACATAATACCTACAGGACATATTTAAAATTTCACTACATATGGGAATAAGTGCATGTTATAAAAAAATTGATTATCCAGTTTTCAAAAATGCTTTCCTAAGCTTTAAATATTGAAACAAAACAATAAAATTTAACAGTACATTTTTATGGGTATGTGGTTAGGCACAAATATAACTACATTTAATTGGAAATAAAATAATAAAAACCTAGCTCTATCTATCCATAATGCTCACCAGCGACATAAGATCCAGGGACGCTGTGGTAAATCTCATTGAACTCATACTTTCAAGATTTACTTGGCCCTTTTAAAATTTTTAGCTGCTCACCATCTACATTGAAGTCATGGATTTTATTCTGGGAGTGTTGTTTTCTCCATTTGATTAACACATGGGTAATTAATACATACCTATCATATTTGATAGGCAATTAACTTGTTTTCTATAATTACTTATTGAAGCTTTTCAAATGTGACCTTGTATTAGACTGTTAACAGAAAGTAACAAGTCTGGCTCTGACTTAAAAAATCAGGAATGTGGTGTATAACAACAATAGATGATGAAGTCATGATGAATAGCTTCATTACTGCTTAAAGTTTTTAAAATAAGTTTTTTGGAAATAAAGTGGAAACATGTTATCATGTTTATCGATCTTTAACGGGAGTCAGAACATAACGTGATATTTTCGTAAACTCTCTCACACATCCAGTTTGGCAGCAAAGCGCAAACTCATATTCCAACCGACAAGATTAATACAAAAGGTGACATTGAGACAAAATGTTTTTATACAACGTAGCGATCTTTAATGGGAGAGTCAGAACATAACGTGATATTCTTGTAAACTCTCTCAAATGTATCTCATTTGGCGGCAAGGTGAGAACTGTCCCAATACTACACATAGTATAGTAAAATTACATTGATCTTTTACAAAAAAAATAGGTGTGTATTATACCTAGTGATAAGAGAATTTTCACATTTCACTTGTGAAAACATGGGTGCATATTATATAGGTTGTGTATTATATTCAGAAAATTATGGTAGTGACAGAGCAGCTCACCTTGCGTTATGCTTCAAAGTAGGGCAGTCCAACTGGCGGCCCGGAGGCCACATCCGGTCCGCGGCATTATTTTTCCGGCCTGCGGGATGATTTTATCCAGCCCAATGTAATGGCGAGCAGGGCGGTCACCCGGGGTGCCAACGCTCTAGGGGCGCTTACCCGTCTGTTCATTTGTATCTATAAAAATACTGGTATGTTGCCTATGGGGAAAACTGGGAAGACAAAAGCAGCTCAAAAATTTTCCTCGTACACCTGTTAACAAGGGTATCCACTATGGTTCTATATTTCTCTTAGAATTGCCCCCAAAGTAAGGAGGGCATGGGCGATGCACGTTGGGGGCGCAAGTTTTCTGGCAAATCTCCGATCTTCTCTTGAACAAAATTTCCCCTACCCCCTCCCCTAACCCCAGTCAGACCCACCAGTCAGTGGCTTTCAGGATATTTGGCCCACCACACCAAAGAAGTTAGAAAGCCCTACTTCAAAGAATGCTAGAAAATCCAGTGCCTTGATAATTACCATTTATTGTCATCAGCACAGCTAAGTTAATTGAAATATTTCATCTCTGTTGCATCTGATTGGGATATTTTGGTTTTTATTTATAGTCAATATACAAAAAGTTTCCTTCTTATATAGGATTGTAGTAGAATAACATATTATTAAATTAGTATAGATTATTTATTTGTATTACTAAAATAACATTGATCATTTAATTATATTTCCTTCAACTATTAATTAATGTGTCTTCCCTTTATTAGGAGGGCCATATTAAAGAAAAATGTTGGGGGGTGGGACCAGGGGAATACACCATTTGTACACAGGGGCAAAGGGAGACCCAGTATGTCCCCTTGGGTTCCACCCCCAAGTCAGATGGCCCACTCGCTGTAAACGATGCCTAAGGTAATGTATCAAAGAGAAATTCATTAAATTTTACCTCATCATTTACTTATATCCATGCAACATCTGCAAATTGAATCATTATGATCAGCTTTATGACATTATTGGTGTATTTTTTAATGGCACATGAATAAAGTTTATGGTTGTAGAACATAAATGCTCAGATGGTAGCTCCTATTTTCTCTTGATATTGTTTTCAAATGATGATAATTTTCTGTAAAATATAATGATGCTTTTGCACAGTAAGCCAAGAATAGTGGCATATTAGAGGGGTGATTACTTAGTTGGTGAAATCTTTTGCAACATGATAAACTGAATATGCTAAAATGTATTTTGCAAAGACTTTAATAACCTCATCTTAACTATTAATAACCCCAAAGATATGAAATACAGGTATACCCCTATTAATGTTGGGGATACGTTCCTGGAAAGTGCGATGTAAATTGGTACAATGTAAATCATAGCAGTTTTTCTCATAAGAATCAATTATGTGAGGGGGAATGCATGCAGGAGTTAAGTATAGTTTGGAACAACTGATTGCTGTAACCCATCAATTCTGGCACTAGATACTAGTCAAATTAAGTCAGAATTCTTACAGGAAAAAACCCAGGTAATAGATTCCCCGTCTGAATAAATGGAAGTTCTGCATATCAGTGTCATGTAGTACTAAATTTGTGTTCATTTTACATACAACGGCTTTTTCGCAATACAATAAAAAATATTGTTTTTATAAATAGGATTTTAAACAAATATACGGTTACAGTGTTGCACAATAATGATTTGCACCTTCTCACACCCGGCTACCTCTGCTAGGTTCTACACAGCCAACAATACGACATCTGATAGTAAGACAACATCACTTTGCTTGGCCTGAAACTGCAGCACACACAGTATACATCAGTAGCTACATTGTAGCGAATTGTAACATTACCGTGTGTTGTATAAACTATGCTAGAAAATTATGAACTGACAACTAAAAGTGGCATAATGCAGGAAGTTCGAAATTTACAGCTAAGTCATCAAACAATTTCTCGTCGAATACATACAAGATATGGCATGAAATATTGAAATCCAACTATGTGCTCAGTTAAAGAACTGTGCGTCTTTTTTGATAGCCTTGGACTCATTAAGGACACTGCACAAGTCGAATTTTAGATTCATTTTTTGCCAGAAGCTTTCGAAATTCTTGAAGAAATTCTCGCAATTTATGATCTGTCGATAATTTTGACGTTTTCAATAATGTTGCGAAAATGTTTGAATTAGATTTTAAGAAATTGGTTTCAGTAACAACGGATGGACCACCTACGGTGGTTGAACACAAACCTGGATTTATTAGCCTTCGGAAGCGGCATCTGAAAGAGCCTTAATAACGATGCTTTGAGCTCGTTTCACTGCATTTTACACCGAGAAAATATTTGTGCTCAAATGGCAGTTAAAAACAGTCGGAGACTACGGTGAGATGGATATTTTTAAAAAATTAGAAAAAAAAATATAAGTACTCCTTAACCATACAAGGTGATAATATTTAGAGACGAAATAAATGGTAAAATTAAACATGATAAGGAAAGAAACAAAGGAACGAACAAAACTTTTACACTTACAGGTTTATGGGGATAATTCCTCGCTGGTGGCCTGGAGTCAAACGTTCATACATATATATATATACATATATATATACAGATGCTCCCCGACTTACGCAATTATTCCATTTGGTAAGGCATCGCGTAACTCGAATTTTGCGTAAGTCAAAAAATTATATATATATATATATACACACACACATAAAATTATATAGACACCTCCTAACTTACGCAATAGTTAGGTTCCCATGATGTTATCAATCATCAACTTAATCTGAAGATGTGGAAGGAGAAGAGATAGTATCGGGATCAGCATCATCTGAATCAACATCGGCGATCAAGGGGGCAGAGAAGGAGGTGGAGGGTTGAGGAGATGTGAAAGGTACATGCCTTTTAACCTTCCTTATGAACTTGTCAAGAGATGACTGGACAGTGGCCTTTTTCCTTTCTTCGTAAATCTCTTTATAACATGCCAATTTTTCATCAATCCCTCTCTACACTTTTAAAAATCGTGATGAATTAGGGTCCATCTTCTCAAATCTTGCCATTGCTGAGGATATCTCACAAAATGCAGTTGCCATCTCCTTGGTGATGAAGCGTCGTGACTCTTCAATGGGCTCAGCTTCAACTTGTTCCTGTTCTTTAGTTTTTGCTGCCTCTAATTCCATCAATTCTTCATTTGTTAATTCAGCTCCGTGGGCATCCAGAAGTTCTTCGATATCGTTAGCATCAACCTCCAGTTCAAGCTGCTCGGCAAGCTTCACAATTTCATTAGCCACGTCCTGATAACTTTTATCTTTTTCGAAACCTTTAAAACTGTGTACGAATTGGGGACACAAATTATTCCATACAGCATTCATACAAACTTGGCTAACTTCTTCCCATGCTTTAACAATGTTTAGGATAGACTGGTAAATGTTATACGATTTCCAAAACTCGCGTAAAGTTTGGCCTTTGTTGGTTTCTTCAATTGCCTGTGCAAATGTTCTTCTCAGATAATAGGCTTTAAAATTGGCAATGACCCCCTGATCCATAGGCTGGAGGATTGATGTGGTGTTTGGGGGAAGAAACACGACTTTCACATTTTGATGAAATTCATCTAAATGTGCAGGATGACCAGGAGCATTATCAGCGATAAGAAGAACCTTGAATGGAATGTTGTTTTCTCGGCAATATTTTTCCACTTCGGGAATAAAACAATTTATGAACCAGTCTTCAAAAAGGGCTATTCTCATCCAAGCCTTGGAATTTGATCGGTAATAAACTGAAAGGGTAGCCTTGCTTACATTTATTAATGCATGAGGATTTTCTGAACGATAAGCAAGATACAGTTTCAACTTATGACTTCCGTCTGAGTTACCCCCAAGAAAAAGCATAAGCCTATCTTTTGCTGCTTTGTATCCTGGCATTGTCTTTTCTTCTTTGGAAATGTAAGTTCTATCGGGCATTTTTTCCATAATAATCCGGTTTCATCCACGTTATAAATTTGCTGTGCCTTATAACCCTCTTCTATAATTTTTCTTAAAATTTCAGGATATGATTCTGCTGCTTGTATATCTGCACTTGCAGCCTCACCACTAACCTTTACATTATGAAAATTTGCACGAGCTTTAAATCTATGAAACCACCCATTACTAGCAAGGAACTTCGCTCCTGGATCATTGAACTTCAGCTTTACGTCTTCAAAAAGATTTCTAGCTTTTGTTTGAATTGTCATTAGGCTAAGTGGCACATTTTTTTTGTATTTGATCCTCCATCCACAATATTAATAACTTTTCCATTTCAAACAGAGCACCTTCACGCTTCTTCGTAATTATTGTGGATTTTAAAGGTGCTGAACCTTTAACATGATCTTTTATGTGTTCACGATCTTTCAAGATTGTTTTCACAGTTGAAGTAGCTAAATCGAATTCTCGAGAAAGTGAAGTTAGGGTTTGGCCATTTTCAAACTTCTTTATAATTTTCATTTTGAGTTCTAAATCTATTGTCTATCTCTTACGAGTTGATCCTCCACTTTGTTTGTCACTAAGGCTCTTCCCACTCATGATTATGGGCAAATAATTGGTAAAAATAATAATTAAAACAGCACGATGAAGCACCCGATTAAACAAGTGTCCTCTCATACGTCAGATGCAATATGACACCACTGATTCATTCTTCCGTCCTTGTGATCCGCTTATTCGTCGCATTAATGTTTTTCATCATTCCGATTTTTTTTGTTACGTTTCAAATGAAAGTGCATAAATGAAAACATTGTTTCATTCTTCCATCCCTGGGATCTGTTTACTATGTATGCCCAAATTACTCAATTGTTTGAGATTTCGTCATTCCGATTTATCTATCGGACAAATTTGTGATGACACCATTTAGCGTCTAGCGGCCAAATTATGAACTTTTTAGTGAAAATTTCGTGTTTCGCCTATCTCTGGAAGTTTATCCTGTCAGTTTTTAAAATCCTAACTTAAACTGCAATAGTATTTTAAATGGGTATTTCCGGGAATCATTGACTCTAGTGTTCTTGGTCAAGTACTAAAATGCTCATTTAAAAAAATTGGGCATGCATCGAGCAGTGTGATAGCGGTGATGCAACATACGTAGATCAAACTGAATGGTCCTACAAGTGGAGGGAAAAGATGTGATGACGATGTCATAAAAAATGTTGTAATTTGCTTTTTATGTTTGATTATGATTCATTGCATTGATATTCATATTTTCAAATTATTAAAAGTTTTAAGTGGAAAATTACAATTATAATTTCATGGTATATTTTTAAATGGAAATATTTCACATCGTTACCCCAGGAACATTGAACTTTATCCCTCAATTTAATGTTGTGTCTATGGAAAAGAGTGATCCGCTTTTCGTCGCAGTTTTCAGGTACGTAACCTGACGTATAAGCGGGGACTGCCAGTGTGTGTGTGTGCATGTGCGCGTGTGTGTGTTTGTGTGTGTATACAATTATGAGGAAATATTTCAGTAGGTATTTAATTTGTAAAAGCTAAGACTATTGTAAAATCTGATTTTTTATTCCCTTTAATTTTATTTGACAGTTGTGCAGTGAAAATTTTGATTCAGTATGATAAAATGCAATTATGTTCAGAAAATTTCATAGTTATGTGTGTGCTAGATATTAGGATAATGTTTTCACTTTAGTGTTATCACTAGAGCCGGAAAGTTCAGGTACTAAACAAGGGCAAAATAGGCAGGCAAATAGGCAACAAATTTACTCAAAAAAGGCACTTAAAAGAGAAAAAAGGCATTATAACAAAAGGAATACTTGTATTTTAAGATAAATTTATCCAAATCTCAACATAATTTCACATTTTCATCACCTACACTTTTTATTTTTTCAAAATCAGGATTAGCACTCAACACTTTCTCAAACTTAGCACTTACAGCACTTCCTTTTTCACCTGGAACGATCGATAACGCCTTTACAGTGTCATTCACAACTTTTAGTGAGTTCACAAGGGAATCATTCCTTTTTTCTAGTGATGTAATAACATCCGGTAACATTGAAAAGTGGGCGGAAATGAAACTTAACTTGTTCTGAAGAGATGTCTTGGTTAATAGTTCTTTCAATACGCGAATAGATATGGCTTCATCTGAGTCAAATCGATCCATAATATCAGAGAATGTTCTGAAATTCCTGGCATAGTACATAGCAGCTGATAGCCATGTTCCCCACCCAGTAAGAACTGGTTGCGGAGGCAGTGTGAGGTTCGGAGCAATCTCTTTGAATAGATTAACTCAAGTTGGAGCTTTAAGGAAAACTTTTTTCCATTGGATAGTAGAAGGTCAACATCGGGAAATAGTCTGCGAGTTTCTTCACCCACCCTGTGGAGAGCGTGAGCCATACATGTCAGGTGCAGCATCTGAGAAAAAAACTTGCATATCTCTGGCTGCTTCTTCCATGTAAGGAGCCACATCTGTTACGATAGAAGGACATCCTCGTGTTTTATTCCGTCGGTCCATAGTTTTGTGAGGGCACTGGTGAAGAGCTGTGCAATTGTTGAACTATTTGCCTTTTCAAGTTCTTCTGTAGTTAGCAAATATATGTTAGGAGGTGCATCAGGCATCATTGTTTCTACGACAACGTTGGTGACGTATTTCCTGACAGCATCTGTTGTCTCATCTATGCTGATCCAAATTTTCTTGCCGAAGACTTCACTCCGAATTTTAAAAAATAACACTATTGTAACTTATGTCCAAATACGTTTTCCGTAAAGTAGATTCACCAGGAACTGTTTCATTCATGTATTTCCTCAAAAAAGTCTTCAGCAACTGGTTTTCCAGCTTCCAAAGGGGAATACCGGCGGCTAAGAATGCGTCACACAAATTGAGGGAAAACTGCGACTGCTTATCTGAAATTTCGTTTACCTTATCATGGAAAGTAGAAATCAGACTGGGCTTTCTTACACCTGATTTACGTGCAGCTGAGGCTTTGTGTTTTGAAGTCGCGAGTTGCTGAGAAATGAAGTACTTCTTCTCGAAATTTACAGATTTTTCACAATATTTGCACAACAATACTTTGCCATCAGTTGAAAAAGTCTTCACCAAATGCTTAACTCTAACGCTACTACTTCGGCATTTTAAAATCAGTGTCTATGAACTAAACTAACTAGACAATTTTGTAGGAAGCGATGTGCACTACAGAAATGCTGAACAAAAAATGGGGAAAGCTGAAGTGAAAGTAGGAAGGTTTTAAGGAGATACTGTGTCATTAATGCTAATGAAAGGGAGCCCATTGCCTCCTGGGGAGGTAATGGAAATGGGACGTCCAGGTATCAAGACGTCTGAGATATGCACTAAAGTGGATTTTTTAAAAATATGAAACATACAATATAACTCAAAATGAAAAACTAGAAAAAGTATAAAATGGAATAGGCAAAGAAATAAGAAAAAGGCTTTTTTTTAGCAAAAAATCACGAAAATAGGCAAATAAGGCAAAAAACACGAAAATAGGCAAGTAAAGCAAAAAACACAAAAATAGGCAAGTAAGGCAAAATGCCTGTACTTCCGGGCTCTAGTTATCACTGTTGCATTAGTTTTGTGTGTTGTAATGTTGAATGCTTCATTTTGACTTAAATTTATGGAATATATATATATATATATATATATGAGAATGTATATACATTTTGTTAAGATATTATAATGAGAAATGTTTATATTGAAAGGGATTACAAAGAACATGGAGGGGCAAAAAAGGATGATTCACTCCGTAGAGATGAAACCACAGCATCTTCACCATCACTCTCATCAAGTTCTTCCACATCAACATCTCGGTAAGTTTTGAAGCCTTTAAAATTTTAAAAATTCACGTGTGTGTCTGTGGAACCTTTTCTACCTCTTTCTCTTTTTCCATCTAGTCTTCCTTCTATCACATCTTTAATCGTACTCTCCTTCCTAAGATAATGTCCAATCCAGTTTACCTTTCCCATACTTATAATCTGTATAATCTTCTCTTTGTTTTTTCATCCTAACTGTCCATTTTATCTTTAGCATTCTTTTCCATACCCACATTTCGAAGTTCTCAAAGCCCTTATTTCATCGGCACATTTTGCTTATCTTGTTATGATGCTTCCAAGGTATTTGTTGTCTAAAACTAGTTCTAATGGTTTTCTACGTATACTTATGTTCAAGTGTTCTTCTTTTCCTGATATTTGCATGACTGTGGACATTTCTGTATTTATTTCCGTAATGTATTTTCTATCAGTCTATTAACCATTTCCTAGAGTTCCTTTTCCTTTCTTGCTAGAAGTACTTTATAATCTCCATATTTTACTGTTCTTAAAATCTTACCTCCAAACTTGAAATCTTCTTTGTCTTATAGCACTTCTTGCAATAGCCTTTCTCCAAATACATTGAATAGGATTGGTGATAGGCAACAGCACTGTCTTACTCCTCTACTGCTATTTATTCTGCTGTCATCAGCATTCTCCAACCTGACCTGTATAGCTTGAGTCATACATAGATCAGTCTTCTGTATTTCCAATCTACACCTATATCTTTTAACATCCTCAGCATTATTCTTATTTTGATATAAAATGGAATATATGATTAAGTATGTCTTTTGTGTTAAATAATAATAACCAGGGCCATGCCCAGGTGCAAGATATCTCTGCGGCACCTCCTACTAGCAAAATTTTGTGGTATGATCAAATACGACTTTTTTTCATCGATAGAGAGTGGAGACAAACTGATGTATTTCTGTCGATGTATCCCATAATGAATTGATTGAAAAAATTAGTTCCATAATTATTAATATAAACATATCATTTAATATCTGCTTGAAGGAAAATTATAAAACTCGCCGCACATATGATTATAATTCAGTACTCTGTCCCGTTACATTAATGATCAATCAAAAATTCCTATATTTTTGTTCATTTACAAGCCAAATTAGATTTGATATATATTCTGACAATAAGAAAACAAAACTTCAATTATTTATGCATTTGTACGTCAAAGTCCCGACTTCGTATTTTCATTTTAAGATATTTTAAAATCCAATGAAGAAGTAGATACCAATAATTCTCATTATTGGGGGATATTGTTTCGGTATTTGAATTTGGTACTATGTATTTAGAAATGAGTATGAACGTTAACATAGGTGGGAGATCGTGAAGGAGTAAGGAAAGATAGTTTTCGGAAGAGCTATACCAAATCGATTTAAAACAGATTTGGGGTTACCAAGACTTGGTAAGTGGGAGAAAATGGGTAGGCACCTGTTATTCTTCCAGCGGAAGGATTTGTGGTAAAGGTTGATGGTACTTTACGAAAGGATTGTCGCCTCAGCTGGAGCTCCTCGCTATTAGCAGAGCAGTGCCCCCCCTCTTGGCGAGTCCTATGGTGAACCCATTTTCGGTCACCACTGATATGTGTTTTAGAGACCCTGAGTCATGCGACTGCGTATTGCAAGATTGCAAGGGATCGGAAAAATTTTGACTGGAAGATTTTGTCTAATGTTAGTATATCCAACTTTCCCTTTTCACTCGGACAAAGGAGGAAACATTCCCAAGTTGAATTCCAATAATATATATATATACAAATACCATGATGGGAAGGCACCCCGGCAAGTTGGCGCGCCCGGATGCATTGCACCCACTGCACCCCAGGTAGGCGTGCCCCTGATAATAACACATACACATGCAATCTTCTGTAAAAATATCATGCATAGAATTTGCATATCCATTTTACTGTTCTGACTGAAATTTGTTGCAAAACTTGTTTCTTGAACTGGTAATAGAATTTTATTAAAGACTTATTTTTATTTCACAAGAGGATTTGTCAAAATGAATTCTTGAAATGAATGAATGCTTATGAAATTGATTGCATATATTTTGTCTTTCAGTTACAGAGATGGCCTTTTTAGTGATGCTGGAAGCAATAAAGGCTGGAATTCACCTTCTTCATCCTCACGATTACC
The DNA here is from genome assembly GCA_036926305.1 of Uropetala carovei. Classification (NCBI taxonomy): domain Eukaryota; kingdom Metazoa; phylum Arthropoda; class Insecta; order Odonata; family Petaluridae; genus Uropetala; species Uropetala carovei. The sequence goes on along the minus strand of JAXCHB010000172.1, from coordinate 1,416,750 downwards.
TCCTGGTCGTACATCTGCTTCTTCGTGGACCTCAACCCCAGATCTACAGTCACTCTCTGGTGATACAACCAGTAAAGACACTGCAATAACAGTTGTGAGACTCCCTTTACCTTCACGAAAATCCTCAACTTCAACCTCATCCTCAACTCAAACACATTCTGCAGCAAAACCTCCCATTCCAACATCATCATCCTCAACTTCAAGCTCTTCATCATCCAGTGCTGGAACAGAAAGTGGTAAAGTTCTTTTGGCTTTTAACATTTTTTAAAAAGAAAATGTTCTAGATTAATTATCGTCTTACAGCCTTACAGTGTATGTGATTTCTCACGTAAAAAGGTCAAAAACATGATTTATTTGACCTTACCTGTACATGTTTTGAACATGTTGATTAGATTACCCTTTAGCAAGGTGATTAAATAAAAACCAATAAAATATTTTAAAATCAACTTTTAGTATGCAAAGGCAAAAAATAAAACTAGAGTTCTAAGAACCACGCTAGTCACTCTGTAATTCTTTGTAAAAAAATATTCCAAAGCACCTTTTAAAGTTTGTGTCAATGCTTAAATGTGTGTAATCTATGTATGTGTATATGGAGCCATGGCCATCTTCAAATAATATTGCTTGATGGTAGAAGTAACAGTATGGTTGCTGGGATGCAGCAAGGAGCTAGCGAAAACATCACTTTGAACTTAGGGTGCAAATCATCCATACTTGCAAGATGACTAGAAGCATTGTCCAGGATTAACAATGCCTTAAACTCCAGATTATTATTTGAACAATATCTTTCCAATAAGGAAAAAATGGTGCGTAAACCAGTCCTCATAAAGGATTGCAGTAATCCAGTCCTTATGGTTTGATTTCCAAATCAAGACAGTGTATTCTTTAAAACCCCATTAACAGTCCTGGGATTTTCGCTGTGGTACACTAAGAGGGACTTAAGTTTGAAATCCATAGCTGCATTACCACTTAGCAAGTAAGATGGTCCTTGGCCATCTTAAAACCAGGCATACTCTTCTTCTCAATAGCAATGCAAGTACAAACATGCATATTTGTCCAAAAAAATCATTTCACATCAGCATTGAATGCCTGATGGTCACAGTATCCTTCCTCTTTAATAATTGTCACAAAGGCCCTAGGATATTCATCAATATCTGCACTTACAGCTTCACCTGTCACTTTGATATTATGCACACTAGCACATTGAAAATCTGCAGAACCATCCCCAGCTTTCATTAAATGGGTCACTATCACATGCACTCAATTTTTTCTCCATAGTTTTTTATAGATATTCATGAAGATTCCTAACTTTTTTCTGAATTATGGAAAGGCTCAGGGGAATGCTGGTTTTGGTCTTCTATTGAAAGTTTCAAAAACCTTTTTTCATCTCCTCCATAACTTTAGATCATATAATTCTCTCTTTATCTTTCACTATGGTATTAATGGTAGAATGGCCCATCTCTTAAGTCACATCCTATAGCAGCCATATACAGTGAAACTCAGTTATAACGAGATCCAAGGGACCGAAGAGTATTGCTCGTTATAACCGTTACTTGTTATAGCCATTACTCATTACAACCATTATAGTAGGTAAACAGTATATACCAATGTATTTTTATGCTACACAAATAACAATGAAGAAAAATAAAAATATCTTCTGATTACATTGTCAAAGATTTGATGTAATTATATTCTAATTAATTCAAATACAAAATCATTTCATTATTGAAAAAGTCCTTTAATGCCATATATATTTTTATTATTTAAAAATTCAAATTACTAAATTGCATATGTCATGCAGGCTTTTCTATTTAATCGGTGTTTGACTGGAAGGTTTTTAATGTTTTTAAAAGCTCCTAGATTCTTTGATTTGTCTATTACTACCAGCTTTCTTTTTTTGTTGCGCTCATGTTTGAACAAATCAAGACAGTCAATCGATCTTTGGATAGTTTTCCACCTATGCACATTTCACCATTATACTTGCGGATCATGTCTAGGGCAATCAGTAAAACACACCAATTCATCAGCATTAAAAAGATCACTTTCACTTTTACCATTTCTTAATTCTGACTACACATTTTCAACCCAGCCCTCAGTCACCACTTATCTTACTGTAAATAACATGATTTTCTTTCTTAAATCTATCAATCCATCCGTTATTACACACAAAATGTGAATGTCTTAGTTGATGAACAAGTTTTTGTGCTTGAAGCTTTAATAGAGGACCACTAATTAGAATATTGAAATTTATATGCAATTTGAACCAACCCAATAAGCATTTTCTAGGTCATTTTTATCACACTTGCCCAACTTTTTCGCTACTAATTTATTTTTTTCGAAGGCACTAGTAATGCTTTCCTGACTTTTCCAAATGATCGATACAGCCAACGAGTTAAGTTGTAACTTTCGCAAATTGATGCATTACATGCTTCGCCCTCTATCTCATGAATAATTTCCACTTTCTCACCAAATTGTGAGACTTTTTCTTTTCACGCCATCCATTTCAAGGTATAAAAATGAAACTTAAGTTTACACAGCATGAAAGATAAATCAATAAAGATAAATCTTAGCATCTCATAAGGTTGCACAGCTACATCTGTCATTAAAATTCTGATATCTTTCTTAAACTGTAGGAAAAATTAACATCTTGTTATGCTGCTTTAACAATTTGCTCATTATACCCGTGAAGGTTGTAACTACCATGCTTGTTATAAACATAAAATTTTGCTCTTAAAATACATTATTTCCAACCATTTCTTTTTTATTTCCTCGCAATAGCCGTGATCTCGTTATAACCGTGCTCATTATAAATGAGTTACACTGTACTAACCTTTTTCAGCCTTGTTTATAGTGCTTATTGTCTCCTCAAGAGTAATGGTATGGCATCATTTTTTACATTTTGTTCCAGCATTTGTCCTATCACCATTATGATTAAAATTTCACTCAAGTTCTTTAAAATTTTGAATATGAGAAACAAGCGAATTCCAAGGAGTAGATTGGTGTATGATGGCATGTATGATACTAACTGAAATTGTCATGAGGGTCAGCAGCATTGGAATTTGGTAGGACTAGAGCAGTCCTCCCACTCACTTTATGGCAGTGAGCTACATCAGCTGTAAATTTTAACATGCTGACAATGGGGCATTTAAATCCAACCTGTCCACATAGGACTGGGCATTTAAGCGATTTCTTTCTAAATTAACACAATTTCATTTAAAAATTCATAACTTCATTTGTTTTTAACATATTTGAAAAAAATTTGAAACAATTTACTCGAAAACGATTCTAGTATTTTTCTATTTTGTGATAGCACCTGAAGCATTCTCTTTTATGCAGCAGAACCTTGTAGAAAGAGCAGATGTACTTCGTCTCTTTCCTCAGTTTCTTAGCTGTGCACAATCGACACATTCTTGAAGATTATTTATTTTTTCCTTTGCCCAATATCTTCTCCAGGTTATGCTTTCTCAGACTACCAGATATCTTGAATGGATGATACTTTCGAAGGGCTCTTTGAGTCAGCTTTTCTTCTTCCTCTGATGCATCATCACTCGAGGACTTGTTTTTCTCCACCTAACTTTTCTGTGTCCTTTTGAAAATTCCCCCACGGTAATACCCCAAGTTTATTTTTGGAAGGTAGGGCTATAGAAGCCCACACCAACTAATGCTTACAAACATCAAACATCCCATATCGAGAACTGGAACATTTCATCTGTCTTATGCAACCAAAGTGAAGACTTACTCTTACTCAGAAATATGTCCGTCAGATGATAAAAATCTGTATTTTTTTCAGATTATAAAGAGCAAAAGCATTTGTAACCATGGGATAACTATGTTGATATTTCATAATATTATTCAAAAATCACGATACAAAATATGGGCAATAAACATACTGAATTAAATGTGTCTCAATAAGAAAAAATTATAAAAATTGTTATCTTTTACAAGAAATAACAATAGGAAATTTTTAACAAAAATATTTTTATTATGCTGTAAAAACCTTACTTATTATTTAAAGTTAATATAAAAAATATTAACGTTTAAATTTCCATCAAAAAAAAAGTTAAACAAGGTAAATACCAAAAGTTGGAAATCTCCATCATTCATCGCCAACGTCCGGCTGTGAAAAATGGAAATCTCCATCATCTGTTGTCAACGTGTTAATAGGTCAGTTGATGCAATATTAAAGCTAGCAGAGCTCTATTTACAAACAGTTTAAGAGGGAAGCCATCTCCAAGACGTTTATGCAGTGGGAGACAGATCCACTCACCACAGGTTTCCAGGGGTTGGACTCTACTCCACCGAATCTCATGTGCATGAGTGAAATGACGTGCTTCAGCAGACATTATGAACAGTCATTTCAAAAAGTCTAGCGACACAGCTCGGTCACGCCACACATAGGCCAGAGCTGAAAGTTCTGAGTATGTTGGTACCCATTGCTTGAGGGCAAGCAGGAGAAGGGAATGATAAGGAGGGGGTGGAAGAGAGAGGAGGTGGCTTTCGAAGCCTGAGTAGGTTTGCAGGGAGAAACGAACGGAATCAGAGCTGGTGAGACAATCTCCATTCAACAGTGCGAGAGCATCCATTCCATCTCGGAAAAGGACTCTCTCAGAGGTTGCCTTCGCATGCCAAGGGTAACAAGAAAACCTCCGAGAGAAGGAGGCATGTAAATGGTTTGAAATGCTCAGTGATGTCTTACAATTAGATAGGGAAACATAAATGAATATGTCGCATCTAGAAAGCACTTTAGGAAAAGACGCAATATTTTCACCTTTGTGGGCGTTATTAATGCGAAATGCTAGGCTGCACTTCACTTCGGAAAGCGTAAAAATCATCAATGGGTCAAGGGCAAAAATTATATAATACTCCATAAATTATGATAACAAAAATGAGAGCTGTTGATTTAGTGGAGATCCTGAATGAGCATCTTCTGCCTTCCTTCATTGTTTTCATTGCATATTATTAAATTCTGCTAGGATAAAATTTTTCTTCGATAATTCAAATAAAGTCAATATAAAATGTATCCACTATCTGTGAGAAAAGTGCTACATGTGATAAATTGCCATTTATTAGAATTTTGGTATAATTAATTGGATAAAGGATGTAAATATTTCCTAATGTTCTCCCGAAAAAGCAATTTTCGTCCTGAAATTTCTTGGTGCTTGAGTGATACAGTACAGTGGAGAAAAATTTTTGTATCGCTTTAAGAATGGAACCCTCGATCCTCGGAAGAGAGTTTGGCTGGATGATAACTGCGACTTAAATCAGCTCCGATGATGTGATTTGCTTTCATAGATGAGTTTTATTCTTATCGCCATTTATGGCAGATCATATTTTTAAATTTAGTTTAATCATAGAGCGTCAATTCTCGGCGCTTGCAGAAACACCTTTGTTACTATGATATGCTCAATTTTAAGGAACATTTTTAGCAAACCGGTAAGGCGATTCCCACAAACTCCTGTTACCTCTGCAGTTCATGTTATCGTAATTTATAGAGTATTATATAATTTTTGCCCTTGACCCATTGATGATTTTTACGCTTTCCGAAGTGAAGTGCAGCCTAGCATTTCGCATTAATAACGCCCACAAAGGTGAAAATATTGCATCTTTTCCGAAAGTGCTTCCTAGACGCGGCATATTCATTTATGCTTCCCTATCTAATTGTAAGACATCACTGAGGACTTAGAACCGTTTACACGCCTCCTTCTCTCGGAGGTTTTCTTGTTACCCTTGGTATGCGAAGGCAACCTCTGAGAGAGTCCTTTTTTCCGAGTTGGAATGGATGCTCTCGCACTGTTGAATGGAGATTGTCTCACCAGCTCTGATTCTGTTCGTTTCTCCCTGCAAACCTACTCAGGCTTCGAAAGCCACCTCCTCACTCTTCCACCCCCTCCTTATCATTCTCTTCTCCTGCTTACCCTCAAGCAATGGGTACCAACATACTCAGAACTTTCAGCTCCGGCCTATGTGTGGTGTGACCGAACTGTGTCGCTAGACTTTTTGAAATGACTGTACATATGTATGCACTACTATGTGATGTGTGATAATCAGATAAAAAAGTATCATTTTCAACGAGCTAAGCAGATTGTTCTTATTATGTTCACACTGAACTCATTTTGCTGGCATCTTATCAGTATTTTAGTAGAAGCACCATTTTATTTAGTGAAGATATAATATAACCATTAAAGCAAGTTGTGAGTATTTAATGTTCTGATAAATATAAAACTTTATTTAAGTTATTAAAAAGTTACCTCATGAAGAATGATTTACAAATTTTTGAGAAACATATAATTGCTTTTTATTTCTTTGTAGAGCTGCGCAGAAGGTACAATGAGCGTCGTCGTTTGAGTGGTGAGTTTGATCAGACTTCATCATCCAGTTCAAGCTCATTATCTTCATCATCTTCCAAAAGCAGTGCTTCTGATAGCAGTACTCCTATTAGAAAAAGAATTTCAGTGCAAGAGGTGAAGACAATTGACAGCAGCACAGCAGACAGTAAAAAAGATAGTGTTAACCCTGATGTGGAGTTCATCATTCGAGTGAAGTCGTCAGTCTCAAAGGTAATACTTTTTTAAAGTTGCAGATTTTTGTAAAATTTGGCACTATACTCACAGTTACTTTTTAAACCTACTTCAACTGTACAGGAGAAGCTTCATTAAACGTGTTAGGTGATTTTCTGACGGTGAGTGGAGAAGGACGGCTTCTCCAATGAAGCATATTTTGGGAGGGGAAGGAGGGAGGAGGTTGTATCGGGGTCAAACTTGGAAATCTTAGGCCCCTTACACACTCGGCTCTCCTGAGCTGCTACTGTGAGCTGAAGTGGGTGACGGAGAAGGAACTACAAGGAAAGGCAATGGAACAGAGCCAGTAGCCACGTAGCAGCTCTAGAGCCAGGTGTGCGTCTCTAAAGCCACTATCTGGCTCTCCCTGCTGGTCACTGCTACTAGTGGGGACGATTTTTATGTGTATTTAAATGGAAGCCTTCTACACTTGACTATGTGAGCTGCAGCTGAAGTCAGTCTTGCCATGCTGCATGCTGTTGAGTGAATAAATATGTGGCAGTCTAGCACTCACAATGGGATGTACCCACATTCTTCTCTTTTTATGTTTCTTCTGCATTAACACTACAGCTAGAAGCGTGACCTCTTCTTCCATTTCTATCATTGCAACTGATCGCTAGCGATAACGTGGATTGGAATTTGAGAAGTTGGTACTCCTGAGCAAAGGGGATTACCGAGGAGCCAGCTGACTCTGTTGCACTCAACAGAGCCACATAGAGGATCAACCAGGTGCTCACAGTAGCGGCTCAGGAGAGCCAAGTGTGTAAGGGGCCTTAGGGTCAAAATTGGAAATCTTCGGGTTGCCTCTGAGGAAAAGGTGGCAACCCTACATTCACCCCATGTCAAAATTTAATTTATTTGTAGGTTTTTAGTGCCTTTAATATAAAAGTTGTATAAACTAAAAAGATTTTTTATTTAATTTATTTTCTCTTGTAGGACATAATATCAGCGTATTTGCACCTAAATAAATTATATGAAAACATATTCATGGATTTGCTTGAAATTTTTATTTTTTATTTACTTGGTTTAGGAAAACTAATTTCATTTAAGTTCAAAATTTTCAGAATTTTTTATCGAACCATTTTTGTTGTTAATGCCAGATTGTGTTCATCAATAATGGCACATTTCATTTTGAATCTGAATAAGAAATGGTTTTTATAAAATTGCATTTTAAATTGCTGATTTTACCCTTAGTGTTTCATACTACCAAATACAGTAAAACTCGTTTAATATGTATTTGAGGGGACCGACTCATTGCTTCGTTATAAGCATGACTACGTTATATACGAGAAACATGGTTTTTGGCCTATACATCCCATATAACACGTATACACATACAGTAAAAGCTGTGCTATCCAGCTATTTAGAACCGGTCAGCCTTAGATACAGGCAATTACACAAATGCAATTCATTTTGTATTTCTTTTTCTTTTTTTATGAATTTTTGTGTGAATTGTATATGTGTAATACCACAACTTCCACTTTAAAATTTCTTAAAATATAAGGTGTATATATTACGTATTTACTCCGTATACTTCTGTGGCTGCCGAGTAAGCATGGCGTTTTTGGTTACGTAAACCATTTGCATTGTCTAGATATTTTGGTGTACTCCTACAATTTCCAGTTTTATCGCTTTTTATTCTTTAAAAAATTACCCATCCATTGAATATGGCATAAAAATAAATATGTACCTAAAAGCAAGGAACAGGAGAGAAAAGGTTGGTTTAACGCTAACACAAAAGCTGGAGCTGATCAAACGAATTGAAAAAGGAAAAAATAGAGCAGCCATAACAAAAGAATTCAACATCGGATCTTCCACGCTCTACGATATCAAGGCTCATAAGGCTAAATTAATGAAATTTATGTCATCTTCTGAGACGAGTAAATCAATTAATAAACATCATACACTTCATAAGCCAAAAATGGAGGAACTGGATAAAATATTATATGACTGGTTTTCACAGAAATGTTCAGAAGAATTAAATAATTTCGTCCTTTTCTAATAGAGTAAATAAAGATAAATAAAGATAAATAAGAAAGATATAATCCAATAAATTCAATTTTGGGAACAGGTTCACTGCCGTAATCCCCAAACTTCCCGGACGCCCTAAACTTTTCAATAGTCTTTTTGTTTTGCGTGTGAGCGTAGCAACGTATTAAATAAGAATGGGTAAATAGTGTCTATATCTAACTAGGTGTGGAAGAATTAAAATGGAAAATGCAAACCCCATGCATAGTTATGTTTGGGGAGTACGATAGTGAACCTAAGACCAAGACCGGATATTTCTCCTAATCGGCTTTCCACAATCCCCAAGATAGCTGGATAACACAGCTTTTACTGTATTTGCAGTGAGTCGACTTCAATGCTGTACTTACATATGCAAAGAGATGCTTATCAACTTCACGGCATGTAAAATGTTCGACTGCTATTACACACGATTTTTTAAATGGTCAATTTATATTATTATTATGGTCATTAATTTACATAAACATATCACATTTCTAATATCAATTTCAAAACAAAGGGAGCATGGAAATTCGTATGGAAGGGGTAGATGGAGGAAGGGCACCTCTACGAACAAGTGCGCGGTAAACGGGTGGAAACTATTCATTACTTATCGCTCTGCTCGCCAAAATTCGTTATATATGGGGTATTTTTTGCCACGGGACCAAACATTTGTTCGTTACAGCCGAGAATTCGTAAAATGCATGTTCGTTACATCTGAGAAATTTAACCATTGCCCTTATGGAGAAATTCAAGGGACCGAGACATTTCTTCGTTATAGTCGAGATTTCGTTTTAGGCATGATCGTTATAAACGAGTTTTACTGTATATATGACATTTCTATGTATGCTTTTCTGAGTCTTAAAATGTTGCAATAATCATTCACCTATAATATAATTAGTTAATTGTCCATAGGATTCTGTTATTATGAAGTACTTTTCAATATACTAATTTTATATGAAAAATATGTTAATGATGCTTTTTCTGTTAAAAAATTTCCTTCCATGTTTAGTCAAAAAGAAAGTCAGAAAAGCCATCCTCTGGAAAAGAGAGTGAAAGTGAGGATGATGACAGTAGTATAGCTGCCAGTGACACCACATCCACAACTTTAGTAGGTGGCCAAGGAAAGTCTATGAATGAGGAGGAGTTAGAGAGCATGCGGCAAGAATTAGCTGAATTGCGGACCAGGTGTGAGAAAGCAGAACGTGAAAAGAATGACATATTGCTGAGGAGGATCTCTGCAGCCTCTACAGCCACCTCTCGGTAATTGAGTCCAAAGTTTAGTCTTTTGCAGAAAATATAATATTGTTAAAACTACAACTATATGGTTTAATGCTTGAATACACAAGTATATTTCAGATTTAAAATAGAAGACGGTTTTTACAAATTCTCTGAGAAAAAAACTTTTCTAACAAGTAAAACCGCAGTTAAAAACAAATTACTATCTTCTTGATTACAATATGATATATTTTCTTGTTTATTTTTCAGATAATTCATCAAAATATTTTATTATAATAAATGATAATAATTCTCGTATTTAGGCAGTCAATAGCATTCTATCAGTGAGTTTTAGTGACCCAGAATGGTATGATATACATATTTATTCTTTTATTTTTATTTCCTTTTTTGATCGCTATACTTAAACTTTGGGTCTGACTTATATTAATATATTTTTGTTTTTCCTAGTTTCAGTCTTGAAAAACTAAGGGAAATTCTTACTTATGAGTAAATACTGTTAGATGTTAGATGTATATTAGAGACCTATGTCAGGAAATTCGCATATATAATTTTTAATAGCCAAATGTTTAGAAAAGGAAATTGGATGATAATGCACAAATTTTCATGTTTTAAAATTATTGAGTATTTTACTTAATTTTATATCTTGATGTCACACAAAATTTTAATTAATTAAACTTTTTTTTGAAAATAACTTTGGAAACATTAATGATAATATTTTACTAATAATTTCTAGGACTTCTTCATCTGAATTGCTGAGATTACAGCAGAAGGTGAATGAGCTAAATGCTACAAAAGAGAGACTGGAACAGGATAAGCGGAGTTTGAACTTAAAAGTAGATGAATTATCTGAAGAATTAGAAAAAAGTAAGGCTAAAAAGAAGAAAAAGAAAAAGGTATCTGAGACCAGTGCAGCAGCGGTAGCTATTAGAAGAAGACGAGCTCTTTTAGCTGGAAGGACATTCAGGTCAGTTTTCCAGCATAATTAGTTGTGTGAATTATACAGAATTTTATTTTGGCATGCCTTAATGCTTCTGAGTCAAATAAAATCATGTAATTTTTTAATCCAAGAAAAGACATGCTTCAGTTCTATAACAGTATATTTTACTGCATGATCTATGGATAAATAAATTATTATCAATTCATCACATTAATATCCATTAAAAATCTAACTACAGTTATACCCCAATTTACATCGGGGATGCCTTCCTGGAAGGTGTGACATAAATCAAATTGATGTAAATCGAAGTTGCTTTTCTCATAAGAATCAATGATATTAGGGGGTATGCGTGCAGGAGGTAAGAATAGTTCAGAACAACCGATTGCTGTAACCCATCAAGGCTGGAACTAGATACTTGTCAAATTAAGTCTGAGTTTGCACGGGAAAAAAACACAGGTAGTAGATCCAATGGAAACATGGATGAGAATTCCCCAACTGAAAAACAGAAGTGCTGCTTATCGGGGTTGCCTGCAATAGGATGGCAACACTGCTGCATTTCTAATACGAATTTCGCACATAGCTGTGTGGTCGCAGGAGGCGATTCTCCTTGCAACAGCATTGTTTTGTTATTAGGAAACATGTACGTCTTATTTGCAGAATAATAGTAATAAATGAAGTAGAAAAAGGGCCTATTCTTTAGGACTAGCTGATCCTGCACAAAGATTGCGTGGTGAATTTTAAAATTGATTTATAAAAAATGATGAAGTATGTAAAATAAGTTGATCTCTGTAATTCACATTTAACTCGAAAAATGCATTTCCTTACACAGTAATTGATCGCGAACTTTTATGTTTTTCTTTTTATTCAAGTATGTCCTTTCTTTTTTATGTAACAATCAATGCAACTTTATGTAGATTATCAATGAAGAGAAGATAACCATGTAATGTGTTTAAAAAAATAACCTGTCCCTATTCTCGTTTAATTTAAAATTTATGCGTGAGCCTATTTGCATTAATAAACATTATGTATTATAATATAATGGTTCTACTTACAAAGAGATAAGATTCCAGCATTCAAACGATGATAGGAAGATTCAACTTCTTTGATTGAATCGTTAGAAACGCTTCCCATATGCAGTTAACTGAATAATTATCCGTAAATATTTATGTTGCTATGTATAAATGTTGACATTGCTACAGCAATAATTTTGATGTTTAAACAAAGTGTGAAGTGAATAATGCTATTCTTTCACCTATTTGAAGGTTTAATTGGCATTAATTGAATCGGAGGCAACAATGACGGTCGCCTTGACAACGTCTGGAAAGAGTACGAAATATCCGTAAAACTTTGAAAACAACTGCGTATTTCTGAATGATTCGACCGTGTAACATGTAAACATCGCAATAATAAGATAGTATAGAGTTTTAGCTGTCGAATAAAGCAAAAACAAAGAAAATCGGTCCATATTTACGTTTTAATGAGTGAAGGAAGAAAACCTTGCACTCTGAAAAATCAAAAATCCCATGTAAACTTATGGAAAAATATAATTGTCTCCTGGATTTGAACCCGGGAAATGAGAATAGTATCTAGGGGCCTTCCTAGCTTGTAGAAACAAAACGCAGTTTACAGCATATCTCTACGACGAACAGCTTTTGAGATACAGGGTGGGATGGATGGACGGTTGGCTATTATAGATATAGAATAGATAATAGTGTATAAGAATGTAGAGGCAGAATTAATAAAGTGAATTAAAATTATTAATATTGTTAACGTGCATATATTTTTAGTTTGTTTAATACTAAATACAGTAATACCCCAGTATATGTCGGAGATGCATTCCTGAAAAATGTGACTTATAACGAAACAATGTATAGTGAAACTAAGATTCCCATAAGAACTATGATAAAAGTAGGGGTTACGTTCCTGGCGGATATTTTGTGACACATTTGTGTCCCAAAAAATACATATCAATACAGTACATTAGACATACTATGTTACCACTGTGTGTTTACCACTCATTGCTACTAGGGTTTAATATACATTTTATCGTAACAGTGAGTAACCAATTGCAATAATAAACTCAGAAATCACCGAAAATAATAGTCTATAGTGTGATGGAGCAAAAAAATTGTTTCTTTACTTACATGTACACTGATATGCACTTTAGAGTACTTTTAATGCAGATGTCACAATCCAAAGTACAGGTGAGCCCTGCTTAACGCGGCCCTGGCCAACGTGGATTCGTTATAACTAAAGGGCGGATCCATAGGCACTAAAAACCTTTTTAAAAAGGCAGGCAAATAGACACTAAAATAGGAAAAAATAGGCGCTTAAGAAGGTAAAATAAGCTACAGTAGGTACCAAAATAGTCAGTGAAAGTATCGTTTTATTTCCATTTTGCTAATCAGTCACAGTCGGGATTTATGTTACAATTAATTACCAAATATTTTTCCAGGTTTTCGATACAGAACGTTGTTCTTTTGTCAGTTAAAATGTTCTTATACTGGGAAAAACTTCTTTCAACTTCACAGGAAGTAACTGGGCAAAATTTCGGGGAGCTAAGTTCACTTACACTTATTTTGCCTTCATTTGCGACTGTACTGCCCCTTTCTAAAACATCTGCAACCTCTGATATCGCTTTCCACCCAGGGTTTCGCTGGAATACCCGCTGCAATTTAGCGAAAACTGCTTGACCATCTGCACCAGGGACTTGCTCCAGATTTTTTGTTCCTATCGATTCCACTAGGGGGCGACATTACTGCATTTGATGCAACATTGTTGCTGCAAATTCGTTGCGCTATTCGATACGTGATCACAGGACAAAATAAATTCCGATTGAATTTGGCCGGTTTGGAATACCTCTACCACAGCTCCATAAATCTTGTCCTCGTACGGAATTATACTGTTGACATGGCATACATTTACGAAAGACAAACTCTAAAAACTTTCTAATGCAATGTTTATTTCCTAGATAACTGCATGTCCGCTATTAGCAGTTAAACCAATATGTTCTTAAAATGTGTTTTCTCTGAAAGCAGAGAAATATCAGTCAAAAATGCATTTATAGGCTCCTATCCATGAAATAGGCACTAACCAATGAAAAAGGCAATTATAGGCACTATAAAATTAGCATATTGTCATCATAATGACCTAAAATGGACTTATATAGAATAAGCCTAAACTTCTGAGCATGGGAAAAGAAAAGGCATTTAGAGCAAAATCCACCCACTGGTTATAACGCAGATTTTATTTCAAATTAAATTTTTTTAAATATATAGATATCTTATGCACAGTGCGACCGCAGTCTAATATCTTATGATTTTTTTAAATTTCACATTAATCAAATTTCCTAAAGTATCCTAAATACTGTGATATTTCAGCAGTGTTGCATAATATTGCATTGTCTGGTGACCAATTTCACTCTTTTCCCAGTACGTCTAACACAAAAAATATATCTCCTAAGGCAGAAAACATTTGAAAAACGGAAATAGTAATATGATTCATGTTTCTTTGGCATCATTGGATCGTAAAGAATGTTTTTGGTGCTTTATATTTTTTAGATCTATAATTTTCGACAATTACTTTATTACAATGTTAATTTACCGTATTAACATGTCATTATAAATAATAATAAAACAATAACGCTACACATCAGAAAATTATAATTTTGATCTACGTATGAAAAAACATGTGGTACGCGTGGAGGGATCTTAATGTTTGAATGCATATAATGTATTATAATATATAATCATTGATGAGCTGGAAAAAAATTAAGAACCGGCTCTCTAAAAAAAAAGTCTTAAGGAAATTTGCATAAGGATGGCAGGGGAGACCTATAAGCCAAGGGCACCATATTGCTCTAGTTTAGTAATACCGTTCTGCTAGCTTAACAAGTGTTCCGTTCGTAATATATTCCATTTCAAAAACTGTCGGTAATTGACTGTCAGATAGGGCAAAATGTACTTGAAAGAACAAAATCAATAAATTTCCTTATTTTCTACAAATTTAACAACGGGCTCGCAAATTCTGAGAAAAATTAACAACAGGCCTGTGCAAGCCGGCGGGAGCCGGCTTCAGCTCATCACTGTATATAATGATATATAAATTGCAGAAAACCCAACATGCACTACTATGGGTTTGATCTATAAGCGGATCTGCAAGAGCATCGTCGATCAGTGCATGACTTTGTTGGAGAAGCACAGTGACTTCACACAAGTGAGTGCCATGAAGCGGGGCTGAGATGAACTATTTGAATGCTACCGACTAGTTTTACGTAATAAGCGAAAAAAGCTAAGCAGTCGACCCTGAACTCTTTTTAAAATAAAACTTCGTAGGTGTTCTGTGAAATATTTTGAAATTATGTACGTTTACCGCTAAAAAGCGTTTTTGTCTTACTGTTTACTAGGTAATTTTATAGTTTTTTTAATAAATTACATTCTAAAAGTCTGGTAGAAATATGTTTTACATTGAATGTGGGTCCAAAAATACCATTAGGGAAGTTATTTCCCTCTGGGTGCCTAAAGGTTATGGTGCCCCGGCGAACGTGGATTTTCACTTAATGCGGAAACCTCAGGAACGCATCCCCCGCGTTAAGCGGGGCTCACCTGTATATCCAATATCTCATGAGATCTCAAATCAAACGTATACCAGGATGAAAGGTCACACAAAATGTTAGACAAAACTGTTCACAAAGCTCTCTTATAGCTGTCTGTTGCCCAGAAATAAGTTTTTACACATTGTCATTAAAATTGGGATAGTCTTATTTATCCCATGTGACTCATGAACCACCTAACCCGCCGTGATCTCTCAAACAGATGACCAGCAAATAGTTATTCTGACTATGATTTTACACAAATTGATAAACATGACATTAAATTAATTCATATAAATAATAATAAACATGAAATTAAAAGCCGATTTAAGGGTTTTCATTGTTATAGTTATAATTTACACACTGCAATTGGAATTTCTGAAATTTTTCTTTTAGACTTTCACAAACGACATATATGCGAAGTGACACAACTTATAACAAAACATGTTCCTTAAGTGATTGGAGACGTATATGCAAAACAATGTATAGCGGGGTGATGTATATCAGGGTTTTACTGTACTTGAATAGAATTCTTAGAAAATTATAATATATCTACCATATATACTTGAGTATAGGTCGAGTTTTGAAGACCAAATATTTAGCGAAAAACTCGGGGGTCGACTTATACACAAGTAAGAATTGTGATAGGTTATACTCATGATGTTATTTGCCCTACAGTTGTTAAAATTTCATGGAATTTAAACTGTATTGATAACTATCAAATATTTAAATATCGATGTATACGGAAGAATAAAGTTACTACCATATATCTTTGAGTATAAGGCGATTCCAGTATAAATCGAAGTGTACTTTTTAGCCTAAAAAAGCGTCTAAAATCCAAGACTCGAGTATAAGTCAAAGCAAAGAAAACAAAAACAAGATAATTTCAAAATTTACAAAAAAAAATTAATACACACACACACTTATGAATATTCAAGAAACAAACAATTTGTATTTATGAACATTCCACATACCAATGAATTGCACCTCACACTTCATTTACGAACATCGGTCGCCGTAAGAACACCTAAACTTGTCAACACTTGTCATTTGCCGTTTGTATTCGAAACCGTATGGGTGCGTATTTATATACGTATTGTTTTTTATTACCCTTGAAATGTGGAAAACAATTGTAAATGTAGTGTTTGTGAAAGTGCTAAGAGTGGTAAAAAACGTAGAGTGCTTTTGATGGAAATTAAAATGGACATAATACACAGATCAGAAAATGGTGAGTTGGTCGTGTTTAAGATCGCAATCGTTCAACAATTGCAACCATTTAAAAAGACAAAGGAAAAATTGGTGATCATATTTGCAATGCAGGCTCTGTTCAGTCCATGATTATAAGTAAAAAACAAAATGCCATTGTTGAAGAAATGGAACGGTGTTAAACAATTTGAATTCAGGATCAAAATAAAAAAACCAACACTTGAGTACTGAATTGATTCTTCTCTTCAATCCACTGATTTGGGAAAGTTTTTTAAAGATAAATTATAAATTTTAAGTTTTCCTTTCAAACTACATAAGTACGGCGAAGCTGTATTATTTTATCATTAGCCTTCGCATTCCGTGGGAATTTTTCATACTGATGCGCTTCAAGTCAGGCAAATGTTATTTTTTGCCAGTCATATTTAATTATTGACCAGAAAAATGTCCAGCTAGTTTGTGACTCGAATATAAGTCGAATGTGGGATTTGATCGGCCTAAAAAAGGAAGAAATTTCTCGACTTATACTTGAAGATATACGGTATATAATTTGGTGATTCTAAGTTGATCTCTGATGCTTTGCAAATAATTAAGCAATTTTTGTTAATGCAATCTTCATTAACTTGACGGCAGCCTGACAGAGGTGCAGTATGTAAACTCCCTAATATGTAAACAAAAAAACACCTCGTCTGTGATTGGCCGAGGGGCAATGCCCACCTATAAGGGTCGCACATCAATTTAGCATCACCAAAGTATATATATGAAATAAATATGATTTTTATTGGTTAAAAGAAAACATTTATTCTGGCTAAATAAGTAATTAATTTTGTTATTTTCGTAAAATAGAATTATTTTTGCAAAGTATACTTGACATTACGTTTCTCTTTCTTAAACTGCTAAACCTTTACAAATATTAGCTTCTGATTTAGCACCAATAATAAATACGAAGTCTATCCTGCGTCATCTGCTTCATTACAAAGGCATATACATTGTAATGACTTTAGATGTTACACAGTGGCACTGCGGGAGACATCGCACAACTTTGCTGCTACTTGACACCACGTAGTTAATTTGATATTCGAAGAATTATAGAGATGCAACAAATTTTCCTTTTTGATTCTTCACATGGAACTAAATGGGTCCACACGTAACGAATAAAAAAATTTTATTCTATTACTGAAAAACTTATACTGGAAATATTTGAAAGACCTAAACTTCTTATTAAAAAAGCTATGATCGACCTATACATGACTATATATGGTAATCAGATTCTGCATGAAATTTACTAGGATTGAGCATCATCATTTCATTTAAATGACATATTCACCACAATCATGATAAATTCTAGAGGGGGAGGCTAGTAGTTGGACGTCATGTGACTCCCCAGTTAGCTCGGACATGAAAAATTACTCCTATGCCCGGTTGTTCCCAGCATTTCACGCAGAGATGTAGTACTATCTAAAAAAAAGTTGGCATACGCTTGAAGAAGCATTTTGTTTGGCATATACCCTATATATTTTTTTACAATTCCTGTAAAGTTTTCAACATCTTCATTTTTAACGCCCTATTTCTTGATTGGTTGTCATTAGCTAATGTGCGAATTTTCCCACGATTCAATATACCAAGCCAGAATAAATTCACCCAAAGGTGGCCCATTTATTTTAATTGTTAGTAAATTGCTGATGTTTTCCACCAATATTTTCTAGTTCAAATCCGTTGCAATCATATTCATTGCAGAATAACCCCTCTCACATTCAGTTGTGCTGCAAGGAAATGTTTTGGCTAATTTAAACAATAACTCTAAATCATTGGAAACAGTATTTTTGTCTCGCATTCTGTTGATTACTTGTTTGGAATCTAAGTGAAATCTTTATTTATATTTCATTAATTTATATTCTCTCTGTGTATCTAACAGATGGATACTATGGCCAACAATTTATTAGGTACTTCCAAGTCAGAAAACAAGGAACTCTGTTTTTTGCAAGAACTCATCAAGAGAATCTGTTCTAGGTCTTGGGTCAGTTTTTCCTTAGGGTCGCTTTTAAAGGATTGTAGTACTCTGATGGTTCGCTTTATACATTTGTTTGCTTACTTAAGGGCAGTAACTATGATTCTCTTAAGGTTTCGAATTATCTCGTCATCTGGTGGCAGCAACTATAATTCCCTTAAGGCAGACAATTATCTCGTCATCCAGCAGTAGTGACTGTGATTCTAGTAAGGTTGCCAATTACCTTGTCATCCGGAGGCAGCAACTATGATTCTCTTAAGGTTGCCAATTATCTCATCATCCGGTGGCAGCGACTATGATTCTCTTAAGACAGACAATTATCTCGTCATCCAGCAGTAGTGACTATGATTCTCATAAGGTTGCCACCTTGTTATCCGGAGGCAGCAACTATGATTCTCTTAAGGTTGCCAATTACCTCGTCATTTGGCAGCAGCGACTATGATTCTTTTTGAATTGCCACTTTACTCTTCATCCAGATGTAATTAGCCTTGGTCCCCCTTAAAGTGGCCAATTAACTCATCTTAATAATAATTCAAATGGCACCCATTTTTCCCTGGCGGTCATCCTTCCAAGTACTATCCCAGCCCTGCAATGCTTAACCTTGGCGATTGGGCAAGAACCGATGTTTCCATAGTGCTGTGGCTGTTGCAGAAGATGAAGCTGTATCTTAAACATATTATTACTAACATCATCACTATTTACACCACCGCTGGTCAATACATCAGTACTTGCATGTTTTTCTGCTCCCTGGTAACTTTAAACTTTTTAGTTAATCTAATAGAACCAAATTTGTATGAAAACAGCCTCATTTTTCTCTTCATTTTCACTTTTTTATTGGCACAGTTAAATACAAGAGTGCATCAAAAAGTATCCGCAATGTATTTATTTAAATTCACATCACAACAATACAGAATTCCCAAGGTCAAATATGCCACTACAACAACAGAGAGGCTTCGTGCTTAATATTGCACACGCATTCAGCAGTGGCGCCAATCTTAACAAAAAAATATGAGCACTTTGTGGATACTTATTGACTCGCCCTCGTAATTCAGCAGACAATTAATTAATCAGGAAAATACCAACGGTAATAATGAATTTAAGGATATCCTTTGATAAGATGCACAGTATGTAGCTCTGTAGTAGTGTTGCAAACAGTGACTAGCAGATCATAATATCTTTTTCATCTGAAACCTAACCTATAACCAAAATCTATTCATTTATTTTCCTAATCTTTACCTACAAAATTACGAGGACCAAGTTTTCTGATGCCAAGTTTATGCCAACTTAGACCGAATTTCTGAAGGAGTTATTACATGCAACATTATCAGTGTGTACCCTACGTTTTGTGCTTGAGAAATTTGTCATGTGCTGAACATGTATGTTAAGAAGTTGTTATATGCCGCATACCACCGTATACCCTCCAATTCATCCCTGATTTCACGTCCAAATTCACTATTTTTTCAGGTCACTAGTTTCTTTCCTTACAAAACCCCTTAAAGATAACACATTAAGCAGTCACGTAGAAAGAATTGGCCTGAGTATCAAGTGAAGCAATATTTCTAAGATCATTGTTTATTTAGATGTTATCTTACAGGGTAGATATTTAGATCCCCACGTGTGATTTTTGTTTAGTATTTCAAGCAGATAATAGCTTCAGGAAGGTGGGTACAAAAATTTTAAAGAACCTTAGACCCCTAATGACCTAACTTCGATTCAAAAAGATGTAATTCAATACACAAGTATCAATTGATCGGCGATGTAACTTTGAAACGATGTAAATTGGGATGATGTAAGTCAGGATATATCTGTATGCAACAATAAGGACATATATGCAAATCATATAATGCCTGGGTAATTTTCCAGTAGGAGAAAAGAATGAAAACTAAAATGTATTTGTTACACCAATATACTCACAGTATATAAAACTTAAGGTTCTTCTTTTTAATTTCTTTATAATCTGTTATATTTATTTAATGTATAAATATATAGCAGTATTATGTATTTTTTCAAAATTTTGTTCACTATTATATCAATAAAGAAAAATTTCAAATATTAATTTTATTTTGATAAATTTCTTAAAATATTTTCATTGTTGCAGTATAAAATAAAACCTTTTAATAATTTTTTTAGAAAAACTTCTGCCACAAAGAGGTGATACATTTTCATTGCCATTAATATGCTATCAGCTTGACCCATTTTCTATTAGAGTCATGGATCTCACAGCTTTTAATTTATATGTTCAAAATGCTTAGAGCCTTTTTAAGTGTACCATATATCTTTGAGTATAAGTCGAGAAATTTCTTGCTTTTTTAGTCCGATCAAACCCTACCTTCGATGTATATTCGAGTCACAAACTAGAGGGATATTTTTCTGGGTCAATAATTAAACATGACTTGCGAAAAACAACATTTAAAATTTATATTTTATCTTTAAAAAACTTACCCAAATGAGTGGATTGAAGAGAAGAATCAATTCAGTACTCAAGTGTTGGTTTTTTTTATTTTATTTTTATTTTAATTCAAATTGTTAAACTTCGTTCCATTTCTTCAACAATGGCATTTCGTTTTTTACTTATAATCACAGACTGAACATTGTATTGCATTGCACTGCGAATATGATCACCAATTTTTCCTTTGTCTTTTAAAATGGTTGCAATTTTTGAACGATTGAGATCATAAACATGACCAATCCATTTTAGTTTCCATTGAAAGCACTTGACGTTTTTACCACTCTTAACACTTTCACAAACACTACATTTATGATGGTTTTCCATATTTCAAGGGTTATAAAAAAACAATACGTAAACACACGCCTGTACGGTTTTGAATACAAACGGCAAATGACAAGTGTTGACAAGTTTAAGTGTTCTTACTGCGACCGATGTTCGTAAGTGTGGGAAGGTGTATTTGTAAATGAAGTGCAAGGCACAATTCACTGGTATGTGGAATGTTCGTAAAGACGAATTGTTCGTTTCTTGAATGTTCATAAGTAGAGGTTCACCAGTATATATATTAATTTTTTTGTAAATTTCAAAATTATCTTGTTTTCATTTTCTTTGCTTCAACTTATTCTTGAGACTTGGATTTTAGACACTGTTTTAGACTAAAAAGTACACTTCGACTTATACTCAAATCGTCTTATACTCAAAGATATACGGTATTTGAAATTGGATCAGCTGTTCTTGGGCTATGAGAGGGCACATGGACACACATAAAATATAATCTGTGATTATAGATGGAATACAATCCAGTATTTTGCTCAACTTATATTTTTACTTTTAACTTTACCTTTTTAAATTTATTTATTTAAAATTACTTGAAGGACTTGGTATTAGGGTTGTTTTTGGGAATTTTAGTAAAATATGTTTTTTGTGAAAACATATAGGTAGAAACTTTTATAATGTAACGTGATATAATTTCATAAATGTGTCAGTAACAGTTTACAGTGCTTTATGCTTCTTAAGTTATAAATATGCTAATGTATATTTTAAAAATATATCTAGTGAGGAAGAGGAAGAAGATGATGAAGAAGATGAGCAAACTAAGCGCACAATAGAGGATCTCAAAAATAAACTCACTGCTGCAGAGCAGTTATGTGAAGAATTGATGGATGAGAATTCTGAGATGAAGAAGGAAATAAGGGAAATGGAAGAAGAAATGGAGGAGATGCAAGATAATTTCAGGTATAAAAATGCAATTAAATTGATGTTTTCATCTTTATAAATTCACTGATGAATATTTATTTATATACCTAATTTTAAATTCTTATTCATAGTTTGGTCATTATTTTTTATGCTATTATACCTCATCATCTTGAAAACCGTTTCACTAAATGTAAATAAAATAAACTTAGATTTTCTAGATGCAAATATAGAGTCAAATAATTGAGAGATATTGCAATTGAATGGTATATGATGGTGTTTTGTGATATATTGCTATATTTGCCAGCCTATAAGATGTATTAGGATTTTAAAGCATTTTGAGGACAAGTGCTTCATTGTATGTATTTACACATGTTATTTACAGGAATAAAAACAGTAATGTGATGAAAAAAATTATTGTAATACATATATACAAAACGTACAATAAGACATTGGAATCAGGGCCGTATCCTCCTTATCTGCAGAGTGTACAGTGAATACAGTCCTACAAGTACTAATACTTCTGTCAAACCATTTAATCCATAAATCAGTGCACAGATGACTGAATATCGAAAGAAAGAATCACATACACTACTTTTTTAACTCAGGGACAACTAAAATACGCATATTAATTAAAATCTTGGAACTTAATTTTTGCAGGGTTCCAATACTTTCTATGCATAACATGTATATAAGGAAGTATAAAACATTCTATATACTTGTGCACATAGTAATTTAAAACTGTAACTTTCAAATGTCTTCTATATATAAACATTTACTGTAATCTGTCTTTATCAAATTGTCATTTATTCATTGAAATTTATTTAATGGAGATATAATTGCACAAAATTAAACATTTTTAATGAATATTATTTGTCAATTATTTACAGAGAGGATCAGGTTGATGAATACACTTCATTGAAAAAAGAGCTAGAACAAACAGCCAAGAACTGTAGAATTTTACAATTCAAGTTAAGGAAAGCAGAAAGAAGAGCAGAAACTCTAGAAACTGAAAGAAATGAAGCTGTTGCAAATTTTGCTGCTCATTCTGGTTCTGGTGTCACTGAAGCACAAAAGAAGGTATGCTTTGCTGATTTTCGTTCAGTTGTTTTCAATTTTAATCAATAGACTTGAGAATGAAGATGAAGAGATTATTCTGCAACTAGTGTTATTCCCGTTGAAATATCAACGGAAGAATTATAGACAGATTGATTATTAATAATTGCATTTAAAATAATTAATAGCACACTATTACATATGAAATATTTTGTCATATATTACATTTCTAGTGAATATTCTGTTGTCGTTTAGTAAATGCCTTTGGTTTTTATTTTCAGCTATAACATTGTGATATTCACCTTGTTCTCATCAATGCTACATATAATTGTCAGTGTGCAAAGACAGAGAAATAATTATATGTATACATATATAATGTAGGGAAAATAATTAAATTTTGTGCACTTAACTTTATGATTGTTTTAAAATTGTACTCTGTACTTACGAAATAAGAAAGCTTACTTGAATCCTCAATAATGTTCTCCATCGTTATGTAAATAAAACTCTTTAAAAGATTTAAATTAAAAATTTAGTAATTAATCAATCAGCGGAATAATTTCTTTGAATACTATCTGAACAAAAAGCAAATCACCAATTTATTTCAACTTTGTAAACTGTTCTCTTGAAGATTGAATGGATCATAGTATTGGAGATCCTTATTGACAAAAAAATAAACTAATTGTTTATCGTAGAAACCGTTACATAAACAAACATAAGTGTTTATTATATATTCCCGTTGTTTTCGCAGAAAGAAAGGTGAGTTGTTGACGTACATGTGGCGCCGACCTATCAGGCAGAATGAGAACTACATTTTGCTGTCAGCCATCTTGCGTTCCTTACAGAACAACATTTTTATTATAGAGAATGTGAAAGTCATCCCATAAGTTCCTTTATCCCCAGATGTTAAGATTAAACAGCCTATATCAAACATGTTATATTTTATGTGCTGTGTATACCTGAATATAAGACGAGGTTTTGTTCCAATTTTTATGGCTGAAAAATTGTTAGTCGTCTTATAATCGCACGATGTGTAATATTGTGACTGACAGAGGAACCGAAGGCATAGCTAGGTAGAGATGGGAAGAATCGAATAACTATAATTGAAATATTCGATTCTTAAAATCATTTGAAACAATCGATTATTAAAAGTAGTAGTAGAAAATGAATCGATTCCAATGTATTCGAATACAAATAGTAGTAATAGGTTGAATGGGCAAAACATTTTAAACCAACATATGTAATTTGATCCTGTCACAATATCATAGTGTGTTGACCACAGACAAAGTGAACCATCTATGACTGTAGTAAATTCCATGTGAATTAAAGTCTTCGTGATTGTTAACTATCCAGTTTTACATAAAAATATGGGTGACCATGTTGATAAGAGAGGTTCTACACCTTCACAAATATCGAAATCATGGTGTAATAGTTATGATGCAAATTTTAATCTTTTAGTGGTGAAATATGCTGATGAAACTAACAATTGTGCAGCAGCAAGAAGGTTTGGTGTCACCGAGGTGAATGTGCAGCGGTGGAAAAAATCGCAGGAAATGCTAAAGTGTGCAAGTTCAAATCAGAAAGCATTTCATGGGCCTAAGGATGGATGTCATAAAAATTTAGAGGACCAGTTAATAACATTTGTGCAAGAAAAGCGCAACAGTGGACTGCCAGTCTCACGGGAGACTATACAAACAAAGGCACTAGAATTGGTGTCAACATTGAAGATTTCATGGCAGCAATTAAAGACAAGTGCAGGGTGGATCACCCGGTTTATGTGGCAGAATGGCTTATCTCTGCGGTGAAGAATATCGTTGTCGCAAATACTTCCTGCATATTTTGCTGAAAAAATCATTGAATATCAGCATTATATTATTCATTTACGGCATGAACATAGTTATCTCGTAGGCCAAATGGGGAATGCAGATGAAGCAGCTGTGTTTTTCAATATGCCAACTAATGCAATAGTTGTCATTGTGGGCATAATAAATTTTTTCCTTTCATTAGGATTTAAAAATGGGTGGTCGTCTTATAATCAGAGTCGTCTTATATTCAGGTATATATGGTACTTATTCTAATTTTTGTAGTATTTATTGTTATATTTATTTTAATATTTTTGATTTATTTGTCCATTACATCATTATGCATGCTCCAAAAGTCCCTTTATGGGTGTGCTGAGTTTGAAAATGTGCTTTGGAATACTTTTTTTTAATTTTCCCTTTTATTTAGGATCAGGGGCGGTTGGTGACCCATTGAGTAAGGCAAGCAGTGGCACAGTTTTACTTTATGTAGCTAATCGTTACAAATTGGCCACTTTGCGAGACTTGCCTCATTATTCATGTATCTCATTTGGAAATATGCTACGGGTATAACAAATAATGGTACACCTCGTTTGAAACCAAACTTATTTCTAACTTTCTGTTTCCAATAATTTTCATCGACAGAAATATATTAAATTATGCTTTGGAAATATCATAACCATGCAATTACTCCTATAGTTTCAACTAATTGTAGGCTTTCCAGCTTGAACAATCTCTTTTTTAGTTGAAAAATATTCATAACTTGAAAATGATTTCACCAGTAAATTTTTTATTACACAGTGTTCATTATTCCCACATATTTTTAGGATAAAAAGTAAATAATGTTTAATAAAAGGCGGTACCAATGTAGAGCACCAAAAATAAATACTTTATAAACCACATGGAGGCCATAAAACAGCTAAACAAATAATAATGAGTGTTTTGATCACTAAACCCATGCTATGAAAGATGTCATCAAACTTGATGCCATAAATTTCTATGTTTAAAATGCCACCAATATTGATATTCATGTTTATTAGAAACTAGTGTAATTGCACATCAAAAACACAATGGATTACTATAAAAAGAAAATAAAAATTTATAATCTTATAAACTGAAAATAATAATATTGTTTTAAAATTTCTGATATAAATACATCAGTTATTCCTTGCAATGAAATTTAATTTTAGTAATTGCCATTTCTCACCCTAACCTGCCAGTTTTTTATATAAACAAAAATTTGTATGCTGACATTAGGTTTTGAAAGAGTTTTAAAAATTATTTAAAGGTCAGTGATTAAAATAGAATAATATTTCTTTACCTATTTGGTTTTATGTGTAATCCTATGTAATGTTATTTGCATTACTCACAGGATGACAAACACTGGCAATTATTATTATAAGATAATTATGAGAAGTAAGTAAATCATAAATTTAATAAATATAAAATTTTTTGTTATTACTACTCTATCTAGGGATAAAGGGACTTTTTTAAAAATTGAAGGATGCACTTTATTCTTGAAAAATCACCTTAGTTTGATATGTCTTAAACCAAGTTTTTATTTACAGTCATAGTTGTAATCACATTTACTTTCAAATAAATTTTTATTTAAAAAGTATTTAAATGCTCATTTGTTATAATAATGAAGCTATTCAGCACCTATTTATTTATATATATGTATGAGTATACTATGCTTGGATCATTATTTTTGTTGCAGTTAGAGCATGATCTTTCATTAGCTAATCAAGTGGCACTAAGGCTTCAGTCTGAAATGGAAACTCTGCAGGAGAAGCTAAAGGCAAAGGAAGCAGCTGAGGAAGGAAAGAAAAAGAGTGGTTTAGAGAAGGGTGAGGAGGTTCGCAAGAAGGCACCAAAACTAGCTGCTATTGCAAAATCATCTTCTGGAGAGGTGAATTCCTATATGTATTTATAACATTTTACTCTGTTTGATGTTACTGATTTAATTCTGATATAAATTTGTCAGAAAAATATTACTAACATTTTAGCACATAATTAAGTGTATTTTGTTAATTTTATAACATTATATAACATTGATAATGAGTGGTGTTCTCTGCCTTCTGATTTTATGGTCATCTAGCGTCCAACACGAGAGAGTTTGACGAGAGGTGGCTCTCAGGATGATCCTGTTCAACTTCTGAGAGATCTTCAGGACTCAATGGAAAGAGAGGCAGATCTTCGTGAGCAGCTGAGATTTGCTGAGGAGGAGGTGAATATGAATACATTTACTGATTTAAAAATAATTATTTTTTGTTGATAAATATATAAAATTATTAAAATCATGAACTAAATTTATTTAATGTGTAAGATAAGTAACTTTTTAAAGAGCCTTTACTAAAATTGTAAATATCTTAATAAAACTTCAATCAATACAAACTGACATGTAGCAGCATTTACCTTAAGAAATATTATATATTTTAAAGAACTCTCACGTAGTCTTTGATAATGTTCAGGATGTTTAAAACTGAAAATAAAAGATGTTTTGTTATGCAAAAACGTTGGTAATATTTTAAGATATATATTTATAATATATGGCAATGGACTTCAAATTGATATTTTTCAGTTAATATGCATTACTTATACAGGCGACTCCCGAGTTTTGTCCATTCGAGATTCGACAAATTCGAGATTTCGACACTGTCGATCGAATTGTGAACTACTTCACGCAGAGTAATTTTCGCAGAGTAATTGGTTCCAACCAACCACGCGAGTTTAGTTTCAGTGTAGACATAGTTATATCTGCTCTAATTGTTTGAATTTGTGCTGATTTCACTCTTTTTTCTGTTAATCGCTTATTTAAATTTATTTATTTTATTGATTTATTTATAAATTGATCACTTGACATGGCATCTAAAAGGAAATGTAATAGTGATAATGTAAGTGAATCAAATTTAAAAGAGGGCATAAGATTCATAGTTATGAATTGAAATTAGAAATTTTAAAGCGTGTTGAGAAAGGTGAAAGCCATACTGAAATCGCACGATCATTGAGAATGTGTTGTTCAACTATTAGCAACTATTAACAGAAGGAGAAAATTCTAGAAGATGTGATAAATTCACGTAATTTGATAACAATAATAAACAGTCCAAGGCGCGGTGTTGTGATTCCTAAAATGGAAAAACTTTTAAAACCCAATAGCTCCTCTTCTTCCAACTAAAATCTTCCAACTTCGCAATTAATACACCAAGTCCAGTAAGCACAGTTGAAAAAGATTTAAGGTATGAAAATATTTTTAATTTTATTGTTTCTTTATTCTTAAGTTATTTTGTGCTTTTTTAATAACTTTTATATTAATTTCGCTGCGATAAATAGTTGTATGTATAGATAGATGTATGCAGGTATGTTATCCAGCTCGCACGAGTCGTTTGTTACAAACGGCTCGCGTGATCTGGACTGGGCCATCTGCACAACATATTGCGTACATCTATCTTTGAAGTTCGAAACAAAAATTTATTTTTTCCTTTTTAGAGCAAAAAATAACCTATACATTTTTAATATTTATTATATAATTTATTCATAATTTAATATTGTTGTATTAACATATTAGTAATGTTATTTTATCTTTATAGAACGTGAGGGGAGACAATAATTTTTTCCTGAGATGCGGGAACGTATCCCCCGATTATAACATGCAAGTCTATGGAAAAATGGTGTTCGACATTCTACAATTCGACCACGTTTTCAGGAACGCATCCCCGTCGAAACTCAGGAGTCGCCTGTATTTATTTTTCATTGGGTGACACTTTGTTAATATCCATTATGTTAGGTAAAAAAATATGTATTAGATCGCTAGCCTAAAATTATTTTACACTGTTTTACTTCTGTGATGTTGATTCACTTCATTTAAGTTTTCTTGCTTTTGGGTACGATGGTGCACTAAAATAAATAAATAATTTTAAGGAGAATGAGAATAGAGTTAAAATGAATCTTTATACTAAATAAAGTATGCCTCAAGAACTTAACTTGATGGTATTTCATCTTAAAAAACATGACAAAAATTAACTTTTACAACATCTCACTTTATTTTTAAAAACTTGTGATGATGATGTCAAGCATTGAAACCTGGGTCGTGAGTTTTTTTAAATAAACTGTGGTGTTCAAATAGTTCATTTTTGTCATGTTTTTAAAAGTAAATCTCAATGTATGTCAGAGATATGTTCCTGGAATTGCAATGCATAGCAAAATGTTCAGCATCAGCTATCATGCATGATTTGTAAATCTAAGGCAGGGGCGTGCAACCTTTTTACATGATGGGTCGCATTCATGCATGTGAGTGCTTTGGTGGGCCGGATTAGAAGTTGCAAGTACCTTGGTGGGCAGGGTGAGAGTTTACATAGGAACTTACTCAAGAGATTTTAAGTATGAAAATAAAGTTTTAACCATTTTTACCGTATAAATTTCTCCAGGATATGTGTTTTGACAACAGTAGTTCTTAAAATGTACAAAATTGTCTGTAATAAATATCGCAGATCATATATTCACCAAAGATTCGCAGGCCACATAAAATGCTCTACCAGGTCAGATGCGGCCCGCAGGCTGTAAGTTGCATACTCCTGAAAGGTTTTGATGTTAAAACTGTGAAAAGGTATGCATACTGGCCAAGTGGAATTGGGATAGACAATTTATTTCATTATTTTCTCACATCTCTTCAAAGTAGCCTAATTAAGTAACTGTAATTAAATTAATGAAAGGTTAGGTAGTATTTTTCACTAAAGAGATCATGCACTGGCATTTTGGAAAGTATACTAAAAACAAATTTATGACATCTTTTAATTTTTTATTTTTATAAACATGAGTTATCTGTTTTAATACAAGTGTTGTTCATTTCATCATCAAATTAAAATATACTAGGCAGTTTGTGACTGTTTAAAAAATGCTCATAGGGGTATGTCAGCCCACAAAATGTAAAAGAACTCTCCTTTAACATATACTTTCATGCAGAAAAGTTGAAGTTGACATACTTGTATATGCCGTATTGGCTGAAGATATTGTATGTTAAAATAGGTGTAAAAAGTTATATGATTCAAATTAATGCTCATAAAAAATTCTGAGATGATTCTGGAGTTTCATTTTGGAGGTATTTTCAATAAGGAGTAGTGATTTTAGTGGCATTATTCAGGCAAAGAGGCATGATTATTTATGGATTATTTTATACTTTACAATAACATTGTAAAAGAATCCAGCAAGATAAATTTATTGCCTTAGATCTTTATATGTTAATAATTAAATAAAGAATAATATCAATGCAGTACAATCTCTTTAATCTGGTGCCCTTGGGAAACAGGTCATGCCAGACTGGAATTTTCCAGACCACAGGAGTTAGTCATAATGAAGGAAAAACAAAATCTATGCAATCATTTATTTGCTTTGTGCTTTTATTTCACATAATTTTCATTTGTAATATAATATGTAATGTTTTCTGTTTAATTTTTTACATCATATTGTTTATGTTATTTGCTTGTAGTAGATATTTGGATGAGAAATAGTTGAAGCAAAGAGAAAAAGGGATAATATTAAACTTTGGTGACATTATATTTAAGCAATTAGGTTTGAGTTTTCTCCTTCCTATTTTGAGAGAGAGTTTTTTTGTTATATGATGTGTGTATGAAAGAATCTTGTGAATTTTTAATTTAAATGCACCAATGTCAGAATGGTGGTATCAGAAAAAATTAAATGATTTGTTGCAAACCATGGGAACATGGATTAAAGAGGTTGTACTGTATAAGGATTACAAAAGATATACATCATTAGAACTCACAGGTCAAACAAAAGCATAGGCAAGCCTTTTTTCATTGACTATTTGCTCAGCTATATATCCTTTACTCAAAATCATGAAGAAATAATGTAGATATCAACTTGACTACAGTTAGAATTTCTTAAATTTTGCCTTTTCCTTTTTACAAATGCCATACATGTGAAGCAGTTCTACTTATAATGAAACTTGTTCCTTAATTCATAGAGAGCGTATAAGAGAAATTATGTACAGTGAGGAATTTTTGTGAAGGAGAAGGAAAATAGTGCTAGTTTATACCAAAAACAGGAGATACCCAAGTACATACAGTGGGTCCTCGACTTAGATGGTCTTGTGATACGATTTTTTGACTTCCGATAAGCCTCCCATGCTTCCATGTAGTATCGACATACGATGAAACTGCGACATACGATGGACAATCAGCACGAATTATTGGTTCTTGACCCGTCAATCACGTGTGTCTTTTAAATTGTTCTAACAAATAGCCTCCTTTGTTTTTGTCTTAATGCATTTGCTGCCGCCTATACAAATACGTACAGTGAAAAGAAACAAAGTTGCAAGGGAAACCCGCGACGAAAGACATTATATCTGAGGCTACAATGACAAAAGGTCCTTTTTATGTCCCAAGACTTCTCAGCATAGAAAGACACAAAGTAGAAAACCAAAAAGTAATGCGACCCCATATCTGAGTGCCGCAGTACTTAAAAGATATTAAGTTGCAGTGCCAATCCATTGAAATCGAAAAGAGTACATACCGTGACGAAAATGATGAACTTATATTTCTATTTATTTATTTCTGTTACATTTTATTAATTATACATGTATGTATATGTAAAAGAATATGTCATCCTACATAAAATAACTATTTTCATGGGAAAAGCCTTATTTAGGTGCAAAGAAATGAAATCTAAGGATCTCTGAACGAATTAGAGGTTTTACATAGATTTCAGGGTTCGACATATGTTTTTCCGACATACGATGCATTTATCAGAACGAATTAGCATCGTAAGTCGAGGGCCCACTGTATATGTAAAAAACAACTTTTTTAATTAACAACTTTTAGGAAGTGTATAGAGTAAAGATGAAACACCAACCCAATCCAACGGTTTGCTTCATTTCTTTTACTTTCAATTAATAATTTTACAGTCTTTTCTTCATTTCCAAACATTCGCATACATTCTTGTAGAGTCGGAATCATTTTTAAGAAGTATATAGTAGGACATAGTTCTGTATGTGGCCATTGCTATTTGCAGCGCCACAGTCAAGAGAAGCCGTTTCCATTGAAATTCTGCCTTTAAAATTTTGATACATTAACGATTATAAATTGAAATAAGAATTTTCTTCCAGAAGTAATAGCTAATGAAATTAAATGACATTATATTGATTTCAAGCATATATTTATTATAAGATCATTAAATTTATTTATTAACAATCATATTGCTAATACTTTTTACTCAGAATTATTATAGAATTTATTCATCATAATCTGACTTAATTCATATGATGAAAAGCAAATTATCATTTTAAATGTTTACACTAATAATATAATAATTAAAAGCATATTTTCTTTGTTTTCATCAAATTTTTTTTATATCATCACTGATTGTAGTTTCACATAAATCTTATTCTGTACTTAACATTAGAAATATAAGATTTTATAAGTTTAAATAAGTGTGTTTTAGGGATGTGTCATAATTTACAATGCATTGCAATACCTTTCATTAAAGTGTGGTGTTTTTATGCCAGACAGGTTGACTTAAGTAGCCTATATTATTATAACTTAATTTGGCGATATTTGCAAAAGTAATTGTCGCTACTGTATACTCTCGATTAACCAGTCTAATGGAAGAGTAAGGATGCATGGTTCGTTGAAAAACATGGATATTTGGGAAAATATAATTTAATGAGCAAAATTTCATTTAGAATTATAGGTAATGTCAAAACATTCATTAGAATATTTTTGGAGAAAAAATCTATAACTTTAGTCTGAAGGGTAGACCTTATGCATAAATATGATTATATTTGCTGAAATTCCAATGCCTCTTGTGAGAAACCTCTCATCTCATTCTTTATCATGAAAGAAAATAGATGTGTTTAAATGGGATGCTGCATAGTGACTTTGAAAAGTATACACCCTGCAGAGAAGGCAGTTCCACAGCATGTGCAGCAATATTCAAATTACTGAGAAAGCAGCATCCTTTTCATCCATGAAGTAATGAATTTTATAATTAATAGGAAAAATGCTGTTAAGTAACTCTTATAAATATGTTCAAATGGTTTTGCTGGAACTTGATGACTAAATATATAGCTTCTAAAACATAAATGTAATGAAAAAGCCAAAAGAATTACTTTTTCCATTTAAATTTGATTCCACTGATATAAAGGATATTTGAAAGTAGCAATCTATGATCAGAGTGTTAGTTTTTTACATTTTACATATTATTAATCCTCAAAATTTTGTTGGTAAATATATTTTGTATCTAATTGAAGAGAATTTGTGAGAGACACAGCATTAAAGAAGTTTCTTTAATGACAATGGTAAATAAACAATCTGATCCTTATTCATGCACAGATAATCTACAAAATTAATAATTCTCAAACCAGATAATCCACATGGTTGATCGAGAGCATACAGTACTAGTCTTTTTGTCAACTGCAATAATTCATTTATTTTGTCAATATATTAAGTTGAAAGAAAATCTTTAGTATTTTTCAACTTTAAGATTCTTCAGATTTTAAATGAATTAATTTCTTATGTTACTATTTTATTGGTTTCTAATAATCTAATGGGATTTCACAATATCTGGATGAATAAATCACAAATAACAGCTTAGAAGAAGACGAAGCCTTATTGCACCAAGACTAAGCTGCAGCACTCGATCTATTCAAGTTTTGGAAAGTGAACTGGAGCCTCTTTCATCATTATGGATGCTTGAATCTCCTCCTCCTCTGCCTCCCCGTCAAGATCGAATGCCTAACCCTCCTCGTCCTCCATTCTCCTCCTGTCCTAAATTGATACCTAAAGTTGTTGGGCCGAAGAATTTACATCTGCAAGATAGTAACATAAGAGATGATGTAATGGCATTCCTGCATAAAACTGAAAGATCAAACTCTAACTCTCTTTCTCAAGCCCTATCTATGCCTCCAGGTGTATCACAGAATCAACATTCAGCATTTGAAAACCAAAACATATTTACCAATGAATCATGCACTCAAACTTTTCTTACTGATACAAAAGATGAAGGTGTAAATACTATTCTTACAAATGTCCAAACTAATGAATTTAATACTCAAACTTCTTCTCAGTCATTAATTGATAACAATTGTGAAACTCATGTTAAAAGTATAGATAGCAGTGAGTTTGGCACTCAGACTACAACTACTACTATGATTTCTGAAGAGACTCAATCTGAAACATCTGCTAAAAATGAAGAAACAAACGATATTGATATTCAGACTTCAGTAACCTCTTTTGAAAACAATAATTTTGAATGTGCTTTTAGAAATATAACAACAAATGAATTTGGAGTCCAAAAATCTTTCACAGACAGTGAAATTTATAATTTGTATAATTCTATCAAAACTGCAGTAACTAATGATTTTGGAATCCAGACTTCTCCAAGCATTTCAGAAATGAATCTTTTGATTACTCATGAAAAAATCTTTACTGATGATACTGGAACCCAGGCTTCTCTGTCCAATGATGTGAAATGTAAATTTGATTCCCCTATTCATATCATGATAACAAATGATTCAAGTACACAAACATCTCTCATTCCTGAGGAGCCTAGCAATGGTGTCAATAACATCTCCACAGTTGTCTTAGCCTCTTCTGTTTCTAACAAAGACAATGGTGACATTACTGTTATGTCTTCTGAAGATATCTTTCCTCAGTCTGTTTCACCTTCTGCTTCAATTCCTTTGGATCATCAAATATGTCAGCCAACAAATAAAGAATCAACTTTGCTTGCACCATCTCCTCAACTAACATCTCAATCCCTTTTAACCTCCCCAACTCAACCCTCGCCCTCTCTCTCAGACCTCAGTAACTCCCCATCCTTGACACTCCCTTCACTCCCTTCATCAGGGAATGCTTCTCCAGAGTTTGAGCCAACACAATTGGCTTCTCTTGATCAGCCATCATCTTCCAGCAATATCTCAACGCCTCCCCCATCTCTGATCAGTTTTCTCTCACCAACACCTCCATCCACCCCTGATCTCCACTCACCAAAGAGCATTTCAGTTGGAGTTCAGTTTCCACCAGATGAAGATTTGAAAATTCTTGATTCATCCATTAAAACACCTGAAATTTATAATCAAATAAATTACTCATCCTCTAAAGTAAGTTTTTCAGTTGGCATACAGTGTTTATTGAGTCCTTCCCACCCAATGTCTCCCTCGTCATCATCTTCTGTCCTGCCATCATCCTTCCTTGCTCCTCTTCAGCAACTCTCCCTTGCCTCAATGTTTCCATCTTTGTTGACTTCTGGATCTTCGATGGCTGCTTTTCTTATGCCAATAGGTAACATTGCTTCATAGTTAAACTTTGCTTCAGTGAGTGGTTACTTTTCAAAATAGCTTCTTCAAAGTTGTCTGTGTGTTTTAAACCTTAGCTGTGAGCCAAAATCTTTGCTTCTTTTTGTTCTTTATTGATAAAGTGTTTATAATTCTTATTATTGCAAATATGAAATGACAGAGACCTTTAATTGTTTCATAATTTGTGGCATAAAGTCTATTTGTGATTTTAACAAGGCTAAATATTAATTTGCTCTATGTGGAATAATATGGGATATTTTCAACATGTTTAATGTATCATAAACTTTTGAAATATTTTCTAACTTCCTAACTTAAACTTACAAAAAGAATTTTAAAGTAAATAATTGAAGAGCATAACTTGGTGTGCATTATGATTATCTCATCTCAGATAGGTCGAATCCTTTGAAAATTAATATGCCAAAAATTTTATCAGTAAAATAGATTTTTGGGAATAGAATTGTATGAACTTAGATATTTGATAATAATTATATTTTTTGCTTTAAATTGCCATCAACTAATTATTTGGAAATCATGTTACACCATCAGCTAGTTTCTTTGGAGCTTTTAGGAATTTTTGAAAGTAGATAAAAATCATGGATCATGTTATTGTATACTTCCAGGCTCAGAACTTGCGCAAGAAGTTGTCTCGGGTGGAGGATGACAATGAGTCCTTGGTGGCACAACTGAAGAGAATGGCTGCTAAGTCGAGGAGTAGTATGTCCTCCTTCACTATCATCACGTTTTAATGACTCACAAACATTTCATTATTTTGATCACTAACAAAATCTTTAAAGTAAATGGTTAATGAAATAACAAGTTTCAATGGATATTTCAGGCTATTTAGTCTCCGAAGTTTACTCTTATTTGCTGATATTTATATAGAGAACAGAATATTTGTCATTACCCTCCACACCAGCCATCTCTCTTCATTCTTACTGTCAAGTACTCATTTAATTTTAGGTATTTCTGGAGTGATTGTTTTTACATAGAGAAGGAGTTTTCAATAATCTTTACAGATAATTATTTGAACAGGATTTTTTGGAAATAAATATATGCAATGATGAGTGAACAGGTGTGTATCTAACTCATTTAAAACATTTGATTTTGACAGTAGTACATACGTCTATTGATGATGATCTAAAATGTCAAATAATTTTATTTTGTTGCAAATAACAGAGTTACATTTTTTTGATTCCACAATTTATTCATCCTTAAGGCAGAGAGTTTGTTTCATGACTGGGCATGAGCACACAGAACTTAAGAATAATTGTATTATACTGCATGGTTAGATTTGTTTGATAACTACTACTTCTTAACCTCAAAAGTATGGGTTAATTTATTGTATAATTTATAATTCTGTGATAATATGAATTATGTTATAGTAGATATACATGTTCAGATTTACTTAATAATATTTATTTAAAGTTTTAGGATACATTTTTTACCTATGCCAAGTAACCAAGTTCTGACCAAAGAATTCTTGTCTTGAGCATGTTATGGAATGTTATTTTTAATACTGTGTAGCCTAATTTCACCATTTATGTTGTTTGACAAGAAAATGTGGTGATATTTGTTATGTTATTGCTTGCTGTGTTGTGTAAAAGAAATGTGTATCATGCTTTAAGCTTAAATATGTTTTGAAAGAGAAAACAATTCAGGAACAGTATTGATTTAAAACTTCAATTTTAATTCTCAAAGATAAATCCATGGTTTTTAACTAAGCTCTTAAAAAAGTCTTTGATTCACAAATGTCAATTTATAGGAAATAATTGTCAATTTTGTATTTTTTAACAACTTTTTTTATGAAGAAGAAAACTTGATTTTTATTGCTTTACAATGTTTCAGATGTCAAAATAAATGTTAAGCATGATTATACCAAATTGTACATGCCATCTAACTACAATATTATCAAGAGAAATTTAATATTAATAATCTCTAGAAATAATTCAATTTATTGAACTTAAATTCATTTTTCAGCTCGTAAACATAGCCCAAGTCCTGCTCGCCTTACTCCAGAGCCTTCTCTGGAAAAGGATGAAGGCATATCAGAAGACGATGACCCTGCTGAACTACGATTGCAGCTTGAATTGAATGAACAGGTACTTTATTCAAGTATAACAATTTTAAAATAAGTAAATCAAAATTTTCTTAGTTTCCCTTTATTGGCAAAAATATGTTTTAGTTATCAAATGCATACCTATAGTAAATTGAGAAGGCATTCTATTGCTCTCCAGGAGGCTGCTGTACTTCGTCGGAAGGTAGAGGACCTTGAGAGAGAGGGAGAAACTACTAAAAAGCAATTAAAAGAATTGCAAGATAAGCTGGCAGAAAAGAAAACAGTGACTCCACCTTCTGCTACCCCTGATATTACTTCAAAAAAAGGGAATGCCATTTCTGAACAGAAAATTAAGGTTTGTTTCAAATAGAAAGCTAAGGAATGGGTATGATAAATTAATGATATCTGATGACAAGGTGATGAATGATGTTTTTGATTGCATTAAATCTTTTTCGAATCAATAGCTTATGAAATCTAATTTAATAAGATTTTATAAATTTTTATCTCATTGGTTATTGATGTGTTGTAGGTTCTTGAGGAAGAAGCAAATGAACTGCGTAAAAAACTGATAGAGAAGGAAAGAGACTGTGAGAGACTTCATGCTGAACTGACTCTCACTCAAAAGAGATCCTCAAAGGGACTGATGCAGAGAAGCAGGTAGGACATTTATTTGGTGGCCAAACATTAATTATACATCTTCTGTTGGATGATTTTTCATTATTGTAAAAATGTTGCTTTTTAATGGATGACAAAATTTTATTTATAAAACAACTGGCAAAATGTGGTTGATT
This sequence comes from Uropetala carovei, assembly GCA_036926305.1. Lineage (NCBI taxonomy): Eukaryota > Metazoa > Arthropoda > Insecta > Odonata > Petaluridae > Uropetala > Uropetala carovei. The sequence continues at coordinate 1,378,569 of JAXCHB010000172.1, read as the reverse complement.
TTTATCATGAAGTCATAAAATTTTCAGTTTTTTGAAGGATTGTGCTCAAATCTCACTGGTAAATTATGTTAGAACAAACTTAAATTTAAAATTAGTCTTTTCTTTGTTGTCATAGATTTCAGTGAGGGAAAAAAATAATTTCAGCAGTTGTGTATGAGACGCCTGGTCCAGATGTTTCTTTTTGTGTTTGATTTGCAGATCTTTGGACAGTGGAGGTGGAACTGGCCCAATAGATCAAGCAACTTTTGATCTCAAGAGACAGCTCCAAGTAGTGGAGCAAGAAGCCAATATTCTACGCACTCGAACTCAAGAATTAGAAGCAGAATGTGAGCGAATTAGTGCAGAAAACAAGAAATTATCATTATCCAAGGCCACAACTGGAAAAAGGACATCTGAGCTGAAAACTTTACGTGAACGGGTCAAGCAACTTGAAGCTAAGCTTGAATCTTCTGAAACGGGAAAAGTGAGTAAGAAATTAAACTAAACCTTATATATTGTTTATCAAGTTTTAATTTATTTACCTATAAGCTATTTGATTTTTTTTGCAATTTTCCTCATTCAGCCCTAATACTTTGAATCATGATTATTTAGCAAGTTGAATATTATTAATGGTTGGATTAAAGCGTAAAATTTCTTGTTGCCATATCTTTTTACTTTCTCTTTACCATAGATATGTTCACCTCTTTAGAAAACTAATGGCAGCTACCCAAAAATTTTACTTTATTTTTTCAGATAAGCACTGGTGAATTGACTAAGGAAGGTGTAGGCATAGAAAAGAAAGATGCTGATGACAATAAAGATTCATCTAATATTGAAACCATGAAAATACGCCTAGAAAAAGCAGAAGCTGAGGTTGAACAGTTGACTTCTGAACTCAAGAAGGTAAAGGATCCTAAGAGTATGCTTTTGCGTAAAAGAACAGCCAAGAGACCAACAGACCTTACCCCAAAAACGCAGATGAAAAAAATGGTTGAAGAACTGGAAATAGAAATAGGTATTTGAAATAATTATTTTATTGTTCATTTTGATTATAGTACATATATTACAATAGATATGAATTTTAGGTATTTATGCATGGCATGCACACATATCACACGAATCTACAGCTCATGCAGCATGCAAAGCACATCCCCATAGCACGTACACAAGTACCCATGCACACACAGCATGTACAAGCATATGTACTAACACATGTATCACAGTTTCCCAATCTTTTCAGTTATTTCTAGAGTATCAAGCATCACTGTATTTTTTTAAATTATTAGTAGCCATAAATTAAAACAAACACATCAAACTATGTATTCTAGTGCATTTAAGATTATCATAAAACTATTATAAAAGACTGTCACTTTGTCCCTTTGTCATGTAATTCTTTTTGAAGTTTAATATCTCACAAACGACTGAACCAAATTTGATGAAATTTTCAGGATAGCATTATGACATAATAACAAAACATTTTAGTGTATCGAACTTGAGATCAGACAACTGGGTTCAACTCCAGGGGATAATTTTCATTTCCAATAAGTTAACATGTAAAATCAGCTTTACGACGTGCAGGCTTTCATTCTGTTTTAGATTAAAATTAGAAAGAATTGACCTACAATCTTTGGATATGAACCATTTTTAAGAATACATTATAAAGTTTCTTATTCTGTTCATCTTTTTCTGCCTACAGTTCGAAATTTCTAAGTATAAACCATGGGTGTCGAAACTGCAGCCACTTTCACAATTTCGTGCAGCCCGTACTTGTGGCTATTTTCGAGAGAAGAAATTCCAAAATATTTTCAATTGTCATAATTTTATTTGCTGTTTAAATATATATTCATATTGTTTCAGCAATATGGCCAATTAAAGTTTCTTAATACCAGTATAATTTGACCGATGAAAATCTGACCCATCAGCTCAGATTATCATCCACAAAATTAAAGAATTTACAAATTGATGATTTTTTGAATTATATAAATTTAAAATACTTGGTAAAAAATTAAACTTTATTAAAGAAATATGTATTATAAAAAGAAAATAAAAATATGTAATTTGAATTAAATGAATTAAAAATACTTTGAAAAAAACTTTTAAAGAAATATGCATTATAAAAAAATAACAGAAAAATTAATAATTGTTTTAGCAAACAAATCCTACAGACCCCCCTTTCTAGTGTGGCTACTCAAGACTTTTTCTGGCTACTATAAGGCTGCATGATGTAAATGTTTAATTCACACAGTTTGAGGAAATATTGCCATTTTAACAGGATGTTGCCTTGCCTACCAATTCCATTGTTAGACCTCTATATTATATTGTTAATTCAATCCTTATGAGTATAAATGTGCTTTGAATACTTTTAGTACGAGAGAGAGGGGGGGAAAGAGAGAGGTAGAGGGGGAGCGAGAGGGAGGGGGAGAGAGATGTATGTAGTTCCCGCTCACTTACACAAACCAGTAATGTAAACTTTCTGCATAATGAAAATGTTTTTTAGTGATTTATGGGAGCCGCTTGCGTAAGTGCAGGTTTACGTAAGTCGAGGCTTATGTAACCCGGTGAGTGCCTGTATTCTCAATTGGGTTGTGTTTCTTTTTTGAATGCCCTGCATATATTACCAAAAATAAAATCAAGATCTCAAATGTGCATTTTTATTACTATATATAATGAAATTAAAACTAAGCTTGAAGCAAGAAATGCTTCTTTAAGCCTGAGTTTATGATAAGAAAGAAAACACTTACTTGGTTCACTGAAGTGACGACTTACTACACATTGAAACCCTATCATGAACCCAGGGCTGGCCAAAGGTAGGATGCGGCAGATGCGAAGCATCCTGGCCCCCAAATAATGGGGGATCCCAGAAGTTCGCAGTGATTAAGTATCAAGTGTAAATTTTTCAAAAACTTTTACTAAAAATCACTTGCAAACTGATTTCCAATAAAGAAACACTCTGTAAAAGTTATAATATTAAACTGGGACTACATGAATCATTTGTTAACACTATAAATATTAATACTGTGGGACCCCCATTGACATTCACATCCGGGCCCCTTTCAGTGCTTGGCCGACTGCATGAACCTTGTAAACCATGACATTAATATTATTATTTACATTATAATATTTATATGTCTATCATTAGGAATTCTTAAAATGCCCTATTTATAACATTTAAAAATAACAATGAAATTAATGGACCATTTTCTAATTTGTTTTGCTGAACTTCGTAGCTGAGATTCTTGTAGTGCTGAAGAACACAGATGCAGAGAAAACAAAACTATCTGAAGAACTAAAGAAAAAGGAAGGAGTTAAAAAAGACACTGTTGATAAGGATAAAGCAGAATGGGAAAAAGACAAAGCTGAAAAAGAGAAGTTGGCTAAAGAACTTGCAGAGACAAAAGTGCAGTTGGCCGAGGTTGAAAAAGAAAAAAAGAAAATTCAAGCAGAGAAGGTTTGTTCTCAGTTATAAATATCACTCATTTTTTTTCCTGAATTCAGTCTCATTGAAATATAGCCCACCATCTGTACACATACAAAATAGATACATAATTTAAATTATGTATCTATTTGTAGTGGATTTCTTTGGTAAAACCTATCAGTAATGGAAAAAGAGACATTGACATGAAATATGGAGCTAATAGAACATTATTGGCCTCATGAATCTTATTTTATGAATGAAACCACTAACCTGATAAATGCTTGCACTCCCACAATCTCTTTCTGCCTTTAAACCCCCCTCTCAATATATCCCACCCTCTCTCCCTCTACACCACCCCGTCGAGCAATATTCTAATTACCTCACGCACAGAGTCGCCCAGCCCGATTTTCCCGACTTCCTCCACCACCATGACATTTGACGAAAGCAGAAAGACACGCCATCTCGACGCTTAAACGGAACCAAGACGTTGTAATTCTCCCCGCAGACAAAGGGATGACCACGGTAGTAATGGACTGCTCCCATTACAACGACGAAGCCCTCCACCAACTATCCGACCAAACCTTCTACCTCCCTCTCCCCTCCAACCCCACCGACCGCCATTCCTCTGAAATAGCCACATATCTGTGATCCGTTGGAAAACAAGAAGGCCTTCCCGATTCCACCATCTCCGTTATGATTCCCAACAAATCCCGTACCCCTACCTTCTACCTTCTTCCAAAAATCCACAAACCAAATATCCCCGGCCGTCCCATAGTTGCCAGCTACAACTCTCCCACGGAACGCATCTCTGCCTTTGTTGACTCCCACCTACAACCCCTCGTTCGTCAAATCCCATCTTTCCTCCAAGACACCAACCACTTCCTTCAATGCCTAAAATCTCTCCCCTCTCCCCTCCCATCTAACACAATCATGACAACAATAGACATCTGCTCCCTTTATACTAACATCCCCCACCACGACGGACTGTCCACCCTGAAAAAATCCCTTGACTCGAGACCACCTGATGCAAGACCCTCCTCCCACTTCCTAATGAAGCTGGCGGAAATGGTGCTCCACAAGAACAACTTCACCTTCGGAGGGCGCCACTACCTACAAATAGAAGGTACGGCAATGGGCACTCGCATGGCGCCCTCATACGCCAATGTCTTCCTAGGTGAATGGGAGGAACGTTTCCTCGACATACACCCCAGACCACTCCTGTGGCTGAGGTATATCGACGACATTTTTCTTCTTTGGACACATGGACCCGACTCACTCCAATCCTTTTTACAGCGCCTCTCTTCACACCCCATGCTCTCCTTCATCTACCACTCCTCCCCCACCAGCATCACCTTCTTGGATGTCGACCTCTCCTTCCGAGAAAACCAAATCCACACCAAAGTGCATTTAAAACCTTCCAACCGCCTTCAATATCTCCACTTCCACAGCTGCCACCCCCTCCACACTAAAACTTCAATCCCCTACACCCTAGCTCGCCGAGGACAGAGAATCTGCTCGGACAGAGACTCACTTTCCGAGTACTGCTCTGTCCTCGAAAGTGCTTTCCTCCAACGCGGATACCTGTCGGACCTGATTCGGGACCAAATCTGACGGGCTGTCGCACCCAGCACCCCCAACCTACACTGCAACCACCCCGCAACCCCTGACTCTACCCCCCAACTCACCCTAATCACCACCTTCTATCCCGGCATCCACGATACCCTACAAAGCATCCAAAAGGCAGCCCACCCAATCCTCACTTCCTCCCCAACCAGGTCTCCTTCCCCACACCCCCAATCCTCTCCTTCCGCAGACCTTCCAACCTAGCCAACATCTTGTGGAGAAAAGAACCCCCATCACCCACTCCTCTGCACCCTGCAGGGTCCCACCCCTGCTGCAGACCACGATGCCTAACATGCCCTATAAACCCAACCTCCAACTCATTCTCAAACTCCACCACCAACATCACCTACCCCATAACATCCCCTACCAACTGTACCACCCGCAACATCATCTACCTACTAACCTGTACCCAATGCCCTGCCTTTTACGTCGGACTCACCAGCAATTCCCTCAACATTCGCATGAATGGCCATCGCAACAGCATTAAACGACAGCTACCCATGGCCGTGCATGCGAATAACCACATTCTTAGTTTCAATGTTTGTTTCATGGTGAGGGCCATCCGCGCCCTCCCGGACGACGCTTCTGCCCCCCAACTCCATCAATGGGAACTGGCCCATATCCAAATCTTAAATTCTTTCTCTCCTCCCGGCCTCAATATCCGTTAATATTTCCTTCTTTCCACCCTCTCTTTCCCCTCTCCCCCCTCCCCCTTCTGCATCCTCCAATCCCTAACCTTTCCACGCTCCCTTCCACCCCCACACCTTCACCCCAGTGTCACTGCCATATCAGTTGTGTCTATCTTGTGCTGATGAAGGGATCATCCCGAAAGCTCTAACCTCTACAAATGTGTCTCTCCAACACCCCAGCGGCTCTACTTCCGGTAAGTGTTCACTGGGTTACCTTCAACACCTAGTTGCCCTAAATATCCTTACTTACCTTTCCTCTTCCGTAGTATTTATATATACACACACACCCGGTAGTGCAAAAAATGACATTATTTAAAAAGAATAATGGCAATTTTTTAATGAAAAATAGTTATTAATAAAATTAATTTTAAATTTATTATTATGTAATAATATTAATATGTAATAAAAAATTGTCTAAATCTCAATACAGTGAAAAACTGTTAACACAGAATGATAGGGACCAGCACAATCATTTCGTATTATCCAAATTTCGAGTTAACCGAATTCCATGTTAATAGTTTTCATTGTAAAATTTTCATGTATCAAATATGGAATGAGGCTCAGAGGCAAATCCATGATACTTATCAATAATAGGATGTAATACACAGCCGAAGATATTACCACAATCATGGGGAAAGTCTGTCTCAAATGCCATTTCGTGTTATCTTAGGAGTTTTGCATGTATTTAATTTCATGGGAACAAAAAATATTTTCATATTAAGCGGTACTTCGTGTAAACCATTTCGCATTAGCGAATGGATATATGTATACTGAAAGGTATAGGCACTGGAACGGACCGAGCACGCATTTCGTGTTAACCGATATTTCATTTTAAGCCTTTTCATGTTAAGTGGTTTTCACTGTACATGAGAATTGAGCCTTGTGCGGGGCCCCTAAAAATGTGCGGGGTCCTGTTCGAGGGAACCGACTGCACACGCCTCATGCCGGCCCTGATCCAATGTCTTGTGTTCCATAGATTTCCTTTATAGCACTGATTCAGTAATCATTAGCAAAGAGTTGTTTCCGTATGTGCAATTATTATTGTAATGTAAATAAACAGGTCCATAATAGCAATATATTTTCTGTTAGGCAGGAGCTGAGGAAGAGACCAAGAAGAAGAAGGATGAGGAAATTCGTATGCTGAAGGAAAGTAAATCTAAGGCAGAAGAGGAGCGTAAGAAACTGGAAAAAGAGAAATCAGAGCTTCAAGATGAGATGAAAAAGTTAAAGACAGAAAAAGGTAAACAATTATTAATTTTCCATAGGTGCTGTATCTTTTGTGATAAATAATTTTCTCATTTGAATTATGTACCATGATTTGATTTTTCCAGATGAATCCTCTTCAAAATGGGAGGATGATCTGAGGACAATGACTGAGAGAATGGATGACCTACGCAAAGAAGTTGAAAAAGAGAGGAGCACAAATGATGATGTAAAAGTGAAATTGGATGAAGTAAAATCAGAGGCCCAGAAAGATAAAAATCGTTTGGAAAAAGAGGTAAATTATGGAAATTGCATTTTTTGCTTGCCTAATAATTTTTGCAGAATTTTGTAACATGAAAGGCAAATATATCACATAGGTGAATGAAAAAACTAAGAAGTTTGCTGAATTGGAGAAAAAAGCAAAAGAGACTGAAGAAAAGCTTAAGAAAACTGAGAGATTTTTGAGCAACAAGAAGGAAAAAGTTACCAAGTTGGAAAAAGAGGTAGATAAAAATTCATACTACTTAAGACTTTTATTCTAGAAATGCACTGTAGATCTCTTCAGATACCTTTTTCAATTCATTAAATTTTATATTTTTACTTTTTACCTTTCTTTTCAACTGCAAATATCCTTGTATTGTTTTAAAGTTATGTATGTGTAGAAATTTGTACTTTGTAGTAAATTTTCTTTCTCATACATTTGATAGATTATTAAATTTGAAATTATTCTTTACTTAGACTGCAATAGATCATTGTAATTTAAAATATTTATTCTTCTCTTCTTTTTTGTTTTGTTTTGCCTTCTAATTTCACTAATGTTTTTTATATTGCAACCTTCCCTAATTTTCATTTTTCTGCTCTTGAATTTTTTTGACTTAATTCTTGAATTTTATTTTTTACATAACAAAAATGGTGCATATCTCATTTTAAATACAATATATGAATTTTATTATAATTAATTATTTGGTTAACACTTATTGCATGAAATAACTAACATTGCTGAATAATATCTGCATGGTAATAACATAACAAAGGTCCAAGACGAGAGAGAAAAAATGAAGCAGTTGGAAGAGAGACAAAAGGAAGTGTCAGTAGGATGGCTCAAAGAGAGGGAAGAGTTGAAGAAAGTTTCTGAAGAATCTCAAATCAAAGTGGCTGAATTGGAAGCTCAAGTCCAGCTGCTGGTGAGATTATGCTCATGTTTACAATGGAGGAAAAGAAGGAACCCACCTTCTAAAAATTCTTGTTTCAAGATTCATTATCAGTATAGGTGATTTTGTCATATTAAAGAATTTGGTTAAAAATTAATGGCAGCTCTTTCATAAAACTAAGTATTTATACAAAACCTTTGTTAATTAATGGTTTATTATTTTCCCGAGTATTAGTTACTTGCCTGATCTGAGGGATTGTTAAATTCAATTACATTATATATCATATCTTGCATTAAAGATATTATATTGGTTTCTAAATAATCAACCAGAAATCCAACTTTTTAATTAATCATTTATTTATTCTTCAAATAACAAAATGAGCATATAATATTCATTGTAAATTATCTCCACAGGTTTATGGGAGCTTTCATGTCATAAATAATAACAAAGTTATTTTTAGGCATATATTTAATAGTATTGTTGACATAGTTATGGTATTCTTAACAGAAGAAGTCAATAAGGTAAAGTTAACTTCATGTTTGTATTTTCATGTAACACATTTAACTTATGGTTCTCCAGGAAAGTTCTGTGAAAGATGAGCAAAAGAAAACTCAGGAATTACAACAGAAGGTGGGGCACTCGGAAAAAGAAAATCAAGTTATTAAAGGACTTCAGGATGAATTAAATGCTTTAAAGAAGCAGTTTGAGGAAGCTAATCAAAAACTTGAAAAGGTCAGACTGGAAATTAATATTTTAATAAAAATAAATTTTATCTTTTCTATTTGTGATTTTCATTCAATTATGTGAAACTCCAACAAAATGTTATGTACATGAGAATTTCTTGTTTCTTCTATATATCAACCCAATGTAGCATAAAGAAATTATTTATCTCTTCCTTAACCCCTTAAAAGTTTCATTGTTTTTTGGCTACAACACAGCAAGTTTGCAACTTTCACCTTTCGTAGCTAATAATTCTAAATGGTATATTATGACAGGGACAAGTGTATTATGTCAGTGGCTGTTACCGTGTCATATGAGCTGAATACGTATAATATTCTGTCAGAAACTGCAAAGGGATTAAATAGAGGAAGAGTTATAAAAAATAATAATGTTTTATAATAATAACAATAAATTTTCATAGTTTGTAACTTGCTCAAACTTGAATTCCAGTCTGAAAAACTGAGAAAAACCAATGAGGACAAGCTAAAGAAAGCAGAAGCAGAAATTAAAAAGGATAAGGGGAAGGCAAAAGAAGATCATTTGAAGGAAATTGAAAGTAAGCACTGAATCTTTTTATTATTACATATCTTTTAAGCTTTTAGTCACAGACAAAAAATACATATAATGACAGAATGTTAGATTTAAGTGTTTTACAATTGTTAAGATTGGGGTTGCCTACCTTAAGCAATTCATGAACCGGAGTTTGCTTGAAACATTGATACTTTAGAACAGTACTTTGCAACCGGTGTGCCACAGTAAATTTTGAAATTGTAGGTACAGGAAAAATAATACTTTATTCTTCTAATGGAAAGACCATAGTATATTTTATATATATATATATATCTCATCATCAATGGTAGTCTGTCCGTTGACAGGTCCGTGATTATTCATTGTTAAACTTGGTTCTCCATATACTCCTATTTTCTGCAGTTTTCTTCATGTCTTGATAGCTTTCTTTCCCTTTCAAGTCGTCTACAAGCTGAAATCTTTTCTTACCTCTTTCTCTTTTTCCATCCAGTTTTCCTTCTAGTACTTCTTTAATCATGCACTCTCTTCTCAGGTAATGCCCAATCTTAATTTCACTAGTGCCAGAATTGATGGGTTACAACAATCGGTTGTACAGAACTATACTTAACTCCTGCATGCATCTCCCCTTATATCTTTGATTCTTATGAGAAAAACAGCTTTGATTTACGTCGCACTTTCCAGGAACGCATCCCCAACGTAAATCGGGATATACCTGTATATGATTGGTCAAGTCCAGCAATCCTGTTCTTTTGCTATCAGCTGAAAAAAAATTGCTTATGGCCATATTGACCCCATATGACTAATTAAGGATTTATCTGGTTACTCACTAAATATGTCATTCTACTATGGTTAAGCATTATCACATCTAACTTGTTAAGAATGTTAATGTAGCTATTACTTACAAATAACTTCTAATCACTGAAATGAATTAGAATATTTCTTCATTTGGTAGATAATTTTAGATACTCTATAGTGCATTGTTTAACTACAAGAGAATTAGAATTTAGAAAATGCAATTATAGTTAAGGATAATTTTATTCATAAATATTTGTATGGAATTAAAATTTTGTATGAATACAAGTGTTATTAAAAATAATAATTTATCCTTTTCTGACCATATTTAGAATTAGAGCAGGAGCTGACGAATGAAAGGCAGGCATACGAAGATCTAACATCCAAGTATGAAATGTTGGAGGAAGATTATGTTGTAACCAAGGCTCAGCTTGTTTCTGAAAAAGAAGAAACTGAAAGGTCAGTATTTATATGAATAGTGAACTCATTTAGGGATAAAAGTAATTGAACAAATGCAACTCAAACTGCAAAACAATAATAGGAGTAGGGCCTGTCTTGTGATGTGTATGCAGCCTAGAGCATTTTTTCAAGCTATGCTCATTATCTCAGAGCTAAAAGCAAATAATAGATTCATCCATTTTCCTCAGTGGAGAAAATGATTAAAGTAGGCTATGTGGACTAATAATTCTTATTCGTAAAGTATCCTTTGCTTGACTTCATCATAAAATTCCATTTCAATTAATTATATACAAATATAGTATTAGCAAATTAGCATATCAACTCAGTTAGTTATTTTTCATTCACAATAAAAATTGTTCTGTCCTTCCTCCATAAAATGCTTTAATTTTTATAGCCAATTGTTAGTTGCAAAACATGAGATGGATAGTCTTGATGAAGAGTTGGAGACTCTTCGTGAGTCTTTTAATTCCAAACAAGATGCCTGGATCAAAGAAAAGGTTGATTTACAAGTGAGTGTTTCCAAGATTTTCTGTAGCTACTTTGATGTAATTTTTAATCTAAAAGTTAATGTATTAATGATTGAATAATTGTTAATATTTTCCTCAACAGGAACGGTTGAAAGAAGCAGAGGAGAAAGCAAGTCGTGCTGCGAATAACAACGAGACTTGGACAGTGGAGAAAAAAAAGCTTCGTGGTTCACTAGAAGAAAAGACCAATGAGGCTGAACAACTCCGTCGGGAAGCTGAAGTAATTTCTGATCAAATAGATCATTTACGGAAAGAGGTAATCTTTCTTATGATACCAACATTTTTATGATAGGAACAATGCCATTATTTCATTTGAAAAAGTTTAAGTTTTTTTAAAAATCATTACAGTGCTACAAAAAACTAAACTTATTCATTATTAAATTATAATTTTCTTAAATGCAATGAAATTTCAACATTACATACATTAATATAATCTCCAACGAATTAAAATAATTTTGCATTAAAAGTTGAAAAGTGTGTTACTTTACAATCTGTTACTCAATTATTTAGAATGAAGAATTGAAGGGCAAGTTGGAAGATTTTGATAAGGTATCCAAAATACAAAGGAGCATGGCTGCTGACACAAGTGCACTTGAAAAACAACTACAAGAAATTAAAAACACGTAAGTGATAAGTTTTTAGTCTAAAATGTGTTTCTTTGAAATAAATCAACCTAATGTTTCTTCTTAAATACAACTATCTAATTCATTGGAAAATTATTACACTTGTCTTATGTCTGAAAATAAATTCTGGAATAAGCACTAAAGTATCAAATATTGAAAAAGTAGGTGTCTGTCTTGGGTACCTCCAATAGCCATAACAAAGTTATGAAAAACCAGATTTGCATTTAAACCACAAAGCAGCTATCTTTAGCAGTGATTTACCAAAATTAAATTCTAAAGTTCTTTTTAATGCATTTTTAATCAAATGGGCTTATAGTTTCACTTTGGTATTTGCTTGTGCACTTATATTGAAATTGTGATAAAATCATAAACAATAAAGAGAAGCTTGGAGTATAAATTTCTCTACTGCTACCATTTGTTTTTCTTTAGATTTGAGTTTTCTAAAATATACAGGGTGGAATAGGTCCCATTAAAACTTTTTTAAATATATAGTAGAAGATCATTTATCTGACCCATTTAGGATAAACGATATTTTTGGTTTTTGATGTCTTAACCCTTGCACAGCAAAGCAACCATAAAAAGGCATTTGTAACAAGGAATGGTAGAAATAAATGATGTTACAAATAAGGTAAACTTAGAAAAATTTTATATAACGAAAAAAATCACAGGTATCATCTTCTGATGTAAACACAGTGAATATATTAAGTAATATGCAAAGATATATATGTATTAATCCTTGCTTAAGAAATCAACAAATAACATCCATGTTTACCTGGAAATGGCAAAAGTAAACAATGTTAAATGATGGAATGCTTTGAATCGCCTATACTCATGCAATTTACAAATTATAGGAGGGTAACCAGGCTACATGGGCTGGTGGTGGCTTTCGTAACTACAACTGATATCGGTTGACATTTATTTCACTCTTTGGATTTTGTTGTTGTTTGGAGTTTTGGATAAACTATCTTCTGCCGTATCTCTGAAGTTATAAAAGACAGAATGCTGACATTTTGAGCGTATATTTTCACATCAATGCCACTTACAAATGAGGCTCTAATGACATAATAACTACACAAAATACAAAAAAACATGCTAATTTTATTCATGTTCATGGATAACACTCTTCTTGTTTAGAATATACTTTTAGTAGTCAAGTACTGATTTTTTTAAAATTTATACTTAAGTGCTTATTCTGGGATTTAATAACTAAATTAGTTAAATATGTAGAACTGTCTTTTGTTTTCTATTAAAAATGTAATAAATCATCTGAAAGATAGAGGCAGATATACTTGTTTTGAATATTGTTCAGTTGATTAAGCATATAGGGATTCGTAGTTATATTGCATATTTAAAAATTATAATAATAGTTTTTGTGTACTTATAAATTTTGTAGTTTATTTGCATCTTCTATTACTGCATGCTTTACTTTTTTGAATGAAATATTGTTAAATTTATTGTAGTTTTAATAATAAAGCAGCCTTTCATTATTTTTAACAGTTTAAATTTGGAAGAAAAGAACCATAAGGCTGAGGTTTCTACTCTAAGAATGCGCTATGAAAACCGAATCAGTCTCCTATCTCAGGAATTAGAGTCATCACAGAACACAGCAGCCAGATTCAGGAGGGAGAGAGATGCTCAGCGCCACCTATTGGAGGCTGCACAAAAGAGCATGTCTGAACTACGTAAAAGTGCAGCAGGCAAAGCTAAAGGATTGGAGCCAACTGCTGAGGATATGGTTTGTTTTTATCTTTTAAATTCTTTAGAGCTTAGTAAATAATAATAAACTTGATGATGCAATGGATGAGCATGATCACAAGCACAAAATTTACAAGTTAAGATGATTAAATGCTAACAGTTACATGTATTCTAGTTGAAGACATACATTTAAAACTCCAGATAATATTCTATTTCAAATGATCAGAATTTTCTTTATCCAAATTAATTATTTTAGCTTTGTAACTGATTATATTATACTCAAACAGAACTTTATAGATTTCAACCATAAATTACCATAGCACAGAAAAATTCTGGTCAACTGGCACCCTTTCCATTGGCGAACTCATGGCTGGCATCTGAAATGCATTTATGTTCCCTAAGCTACCAATAGATTTTTGTTATACTGACTGACATTACACCATAAAACTCATATCACTTTTTAAATTTTGGAAAAGACCCATGCTGTTATTTTTAAGTGTTTTATGGTAAAATATTTTCTTGAGCAAATCCTGATAACCAACTTGAACTTCCATCTGACAACCATTCACATTTTGCGACATCCCTAGCTGAAAGACATACTTTCCTGGTCACCTCAGCTTCATCATTGCCTGCCACATTGTGACCACATGTAAACATAACCTCTCCACAGGTTCTGATTGATTCTCTAGGAGAAAAAGAAGTGAAGTTTGCTGAAATCGGGGCTCTGTGCTCTGAGCCAAAATCAAACTTCACTTTGAACCACTGTATCCAAATGGAACCTTTGACCACTAAGATGTTTTTAAAAGGTTGTTTAGACTTCTTAAAAAACATCTTGGTGATCGAAGGTTTCATTTCGATGCAGAAGTTTGTTTTTGGCTGAGAGCACAGAGCCCCGTTTTCTATACTACTAGTGTGAGTAACTTGATTTCTCATTATAACATATTTCTCAACCATCAAGGGGACTACATGGAAAAATAGTTCATTAATGTAAATTTAAATGTGCATTATAATAATTTGGAAATAACGTGTCATTTGTGAAATGCAGACATCTTACTTTCCGATCACCCCTTGTAATACATTGAAACCAACAATTAAATGATTATAATATCATATTTTTCTAGGCTGATGATGTAACATGTCGTTTGGCCACTTTGGAGCAGGAAGTTGCATGCCTAGAAGATGAGTTGTCAGAAGCCCGTCTTGATAAATCTCGGCTCAAGACTGAATTAGTAAATGAACGATCAGCCTGGGAAGTTAAAATTGCTGAAATGCAGTCTCGAGTTAATGAGGTAAACATACATTTAATTTTTTCTTGAACTTTGCATTTCATTAATTAATCCTGTCCTTTTTATTAGATATTTTTAAATTTTAAGTTAACTGTAAGTAATGCAATTAATCTCTAAAGCTTGAAGAGGAGCGAATTTTAACCACTGGTCGTAAAGGGATAATTGGAGTGAGGACACGAATGGAATTAGCATGGCATAAAGAAAGAGAGGAACAACATCGTTTACTTCAAGAAACCACAACACTTGCTCGAGATTTACGGCAGACTCTCTTTGAGGTAAGTACTCATTGAGATTACGTTCTGGAAACTGACAATATGCTGAAAAAATTGTAGCAGTGATGAATTTTTACTACAAAATAGATAAAAAACATGGCCATCTATTAAAGATATATTTATATTTTGGTGTAATATTCCTAGGTTGAACGTGAAAGAGACAAGGAAAGGTTAGAAGCTAAGAGGAAAGCAGAGCAGTTGAAGAGGTCAATGGAAGAAGAACAGGAAGAAAATAGGAAGAAATTAGCCGAGGTGATATTACGTTCTTTTAATAATGAATTTTTTAAAGGTTTTATTCCATTTTTAAGTGTACATATTTGGAATATAAGAAAATTTTTACTTTTGCCATAGCAAAGTAGATTTATATTGAATCGCGGCAGATTTATATGAATCAAATTTCATGAGGTTTTCAAATATTTTTATGAAAACTCAGCATCAGGTATATTTTGAAACAATAACTGTTTTAATCCTTAATCATTTTATAAGAAAGTTTCAAAGTTTGTGCATGTGTAGGAAAATATCTGTGCCAAAAAGATACCAATTTTTAAAATTTTCCATTTTTATCTTATTAGTATTGATCTGACATACAGTAGGCACAGATTTGAAAGTTGGTAATGACATATTAGGAATCTAGGATTTATCTTTTCTCATTTTGGTTTTGTCACATGAAAAAGTAACAAATGTCATAAACATTCATTCAATTCAGCAAGGGACTATAACAAAGTAAGTTTAACAAATTGCTCTTGCTTTTTGTTGTATAGTTTTGAGAATCAATCTAAATTTTATTGAGGAATAATGCTCGCTATTATGATTTCTTTTCATTCATTATAGCAATTCTAAAAAAAATCAGCAATCTGGTGATTAAGAATTTAGTTCTCTTAAAAAATAGACATCTACAGTTGAAAATATTATTCTCTGTCAAATCGTTGAATTTACTTCTAATTATTATTTTAAAAATAGATGCAGAATGACCTTCTTGAATTAAGGGATGCTCACGCCAAATTGCGCACTACCAATGAAAAGCTCAGGCGAGATAGGGAGAGGCTTCAGGAACGTATTGAAAAAGAGAGGGAAGAAAGCAAGACTGGCATGGCAGTCAGGAAGAAGAAGAAAGCAGAAGAAGAGAGTAAAGTTGCAGCATTGCTTGAACAAGTTGATTCATTGATGAAACTTGCTCCTGAATTATTCCCTCCACAGCAACAAAAGACAGTTAAGGGTAAAGACACATTGTCTTTACCTTCTTCATTGTTAACAACAGCAGCTCCAACTACACCTCATGTGCCCAAACGTACTAAGGTTTGTGAATTATCTCTAAGTTTGTTAGTGGAACTGTAGACAATAAAACTTGATGAATACATTTTCAGGTATGCTTTTGATGAATGTGCATTAAGTGAAGGGAAGCTATCACTGAAATCTACTTCTGTAGTTTTTGTGATAGTTACACATTTTCCTAAATTTGATGTAGTATATCATTCAATATTTTTTGTTGTGATTAATTAGATAAAGTAATATGTGATTTTATTTATTTTCAGGGACCAAGATCAAGAGAAAATTCTCCTTTATTGGAAAGAAAAGAACTAAAAAGAGGTTAGGGAAGTATGAAATAAATAATTTGCCATTAACAAAATGTTATTCAAAATATTTACATTTTCCATATCTTTAAAAATGAAATTAAAGAGAAATATCTGCTATTACGATTGTAATATTATTCACAATAGATTTTTGCTAATGACAGGTTCAAATTATCTTAGTTAGCATTTATTGCAAGAAATACATTTCATGTGCAATTCATTTAATTTTTTGATGGAGTCTAATGCATTGTTGTTAACTGGTTCATTAATATTAATAAACTATCAGTTTATTCTTGCTGCTATTGTTTTTTATATAAATAAGTTACTAAAATCCTTATTTTCAATGTTAAATTTTCCGATAATGTTTCATAACTTAATAAATATTCTTCTTGTGGGTAAAAACCTTTGTATGAGGGTCACTTCTTAAGCCATGGCAACTCTGCATTTTCTGCCGGAAATTTTGCAGCGCGGGAAATCGGGTATATACGTTTGAAAATACGTGGCATGTACTTGCAAATGTTACCACATAATGGTGTACATCTACCACAGTGTACAAGCAGTATGCATGCAAACATTCAGTGATTCGCATCTCCGTTCGAAAATGGATGTCAGTAAAGTGGAACAGCATTCATACGTCAAAATTGCAGTGCTCCGCTACAAAAATGCAAGCAAGTGTCATGCAAATCTATGTGAAGCATTGGGTGATCTTGACAGCAGTTCGGTGTGAGGTGGTGGATTAATGAGTGAGGTGCTGCTGATGGTGTTGGTCGCCTTCCTCATTGTTGGCAACTAGCCTTAGATAGTCATGGGGACTATTTTGAAGGTTGCTAACATTTTGTAGTTCCACATCCACTCTGTACTTCACAATAAAGCCATGGTTTCAAAATGCTTGTTACTCATATTTGATTGCCTCCTACCTGTGACTCCTAATCATGGCCTTTTTCGAACGGAGTTTGTGAATCACTGTATATTTGTACGCATACTGCTTGTACACCATGGTAGATGTACATCACCTTGTGGTGACATTTTCAAGTACATGTCACGTACTTTCAAACGTATATATCCGATTTCTTGCGTTGCCAAATTTCCGGCAGAAAATGCAGAGTTGCTATGACTTAAGAAGTGACCCTCGTATGTAAATGAGGTCTTACAAAAATTAATGACATTGTTTTTAAATTTTTGTCAATTTTATGCTTCGATGATTTATCAATAAATATGTTTCATCAGCTGTAGGTGCTGATGGAATTGATCATCTTCTAGCTTATTTAATATCATGGCAAAAAATAAAATCACTAGTACAAATAATTCATGCCTTCTCATTTATACATAAATTTCCATTTTCCAATGTCCAGAGGGATCTCTCACTTCACTCAGTGGTGAGGAAGAAAAACGTGGACACCAGTTGCAATGGGCATTGCAGCGACTGACTGAGGCAACTGAAGAGCTGAGACGTAGTCACCAACATGCATTAGAGGAAGATAGGCATGAGAAAGATGGAACCATAAGCAGAAGAGGTCTCGGAATCAGAAGGTATGCACAGTAGTTGTAATATTACTATAAAATCATTTGCATTCATAAGATTAATTCTAAATTTTTTATGTTTAGAATTTTGCACTGCTATCTTGTTATTAGTATCATGCCATGTGTTTAGAATTTTTTATTTTAATAAATTAACTAAAAAAATATTATTTAACACATGCAGTAGTCCCTTGCCCACCATGGACTCCATGGTTCACTGACTTAACCTGTGCTTGGTGAGGGCCAGGGTTTATTTGAAAATGGGTGTTAGGAGGAGTGATCCTTGTGAGACATGCCTAAAGTTCTATGATGTACACTTTAAGATTAAAAATAAATATTCTATACCTCAAAAAAATTTTATCATATAAAACTACAAAATAAAATACATTTAAAGCACGAAGAAGTACTGTATATTAAATTGCGGAACAACCCCGGACGATGCTGCCCGCATGATCTTATGCACCAAATTCCTTGGACCTCTAACTTCCCGCTAACTTGTGGTCTTATTGAGAGCTAAAAATCCTCTTTATTATGTCTCTCCTTCCTTCTGGCAAAGATGAGTTAATATGTAGCTTCTTTTAGTTCTGTGGAACAATGCATTATCATTAAATTTCTCTGTAAGGAAGGTGTGAAAGAGCCTGAAGTTCATCAGAGGCTTCAAACAAGGTATGAGAATCTTATATATCACAGTCTTCAGTATTTGAATGATGTAAGTCATTCAAGGAGGGCCACATATACATGGAGAACTAAGAGTGCAAAGCAAGGCCAGCAACTGCAGTCAATGATGTGACAACCATGCAGGATATTGAACTCATAGTAGCAGAAGAATATCAGTGTGTGAATTAACATAAGAACTTCACATCAGTTTTGGTAGTTTTGGCACTATACTCCAGGACAACCTGGGATTAGTAAAGCCAGTTGTAGCCTGAGCAAAAGGAGATCTAAATTCAAAATTCAGTAGTTTTGAATCAACTACAGTCCCAATTATCCGAGTCTCGATTATATGAGTTTCCATATTATCCGAGGTGCATGAGAAAAAGTAGCAAAGTATCATTTTGAAAATTTTCAATCGAAAAGTATCATATTTGATACAGTTGTATCAAAGTGGCAACACTAAACTTAATGATTAGAGTATTTTGATAATAAATTATATTTATTTCACAATAATCTGTACTTTTATTTATTTCAATAGATGGTGCAACTAAAGTATGTACTGCCATGTACAGTATATAGGTCTACATAATGAACGTAGATATTGGAAAATATGTGATGGCTTTCATGAATGATATATCACATGAAAGTAATCATTATGGTGAATGTTCTGTATTATCCAAGTTTTTTATAATCTGAGGTTGGTGTGGTCTCGTCGACCTCGGATAATCAGGACTCAACTGTATTCCAGAGAGAAAGGGATGACTTTTTTGAATAGCATGGTAACAGTTGATGAGACATGTATCCATCATTTTACTTCCTAAAGCAAATGTTCCAACATGGTGTGGAGAAGCACAAATTCACTTTTACCGAAAATAATTCATGGCTGTGATATCAGTAAACAAGATAATGGATTTGGGATATCAAATGTGTTATTCATGTGGTTTTTCTGGGAAATACTGTATAATTACAGCTGCTTACTCTTGTGATGTCCTCAGAAACTTCTTGAAATTAGCTCTAAGGAATAAGTGACTAGATCTTCTATCCAGAGATGTTTGTTTTATCCATGACAGCACTTATTCTCATATTGATACCCTTTGAATACATACACTGAATTAACAGGGGTAGGATGATCTTACCCATTTTCCTTATAATCCTGATTTATCACCAAATGACATTGTCTATTTGTGCCGTTGAAAGAGCAATTAGGAAGCAAGAAATTCAGGTCAAGTAATGAAGTGAAAATGCAGTCCTGCAGTGATATTGTTATCAACCAAACATTTCTTTGAAACTGGTGTACAAAAGCTCCCAGAATTCTGGAACAAGATTATTCTAAAAGAAGAAGAATATCTTGAGAAGTGACTGTGATATGACTACTTGGTTGTGTCAACAATACGAATTTTCACAAAATATAGTCCAGGTCAAATTTGAACACCTCTTGTAACTTGCAACCTGGCTTTTAATTATTGAACTTATAAAATTTTAATTACATTAAACTGTGCAAAAAGGTATGGTTAGAAGTGCTTTGGAAATTGATAATTCAAATATCCATTTCTCTATAAGAATGTTTTATGTACTTTTAAATGCTTCCTTACTAAGCTCATTTCATGCTGATGGACTTTTCTACAAGCATCCTCCTTTTCTACCTCTTACCACAGCTGCTACTATAGCCAAATTACTAATCTAGAAGATTGAGGTTTTCATGGGTGGGAAGGTCTAGTGAAGATCTACATTCCAACTGTGTGGGTTGCCCTTCCCCAAAAGAGGAGGCAAGCCAGAACCCTGAAAATTTTAAAGAAAATTTGCTTCCACATCTTGCTTTAGCAAGGGTATCTTACTTGTTTAAATTTGGATTGCAAATGAAAACTTGTAGTAGTGAAGTTGATAGTTGAATTTTCTCAGTTTTTATTGATTAGAATAATTTATTTTTGGAAACCAAATTCTTTTAGTAATATATTGTTGTTTCAGTTAGGTATATATTAATTTGTTTTTTTATAATTACTGTAGTAATTTATGAAATGTGTATTATTAATTAATTTACTGTAGGGCTGCATCCACTGAGTCAGAACCTGATGATTCTGTGCACATGAAGTCATCAACCCTATCTCGCTTAGGTGGTGCAGGAAGTGCAGTTAAAAAGAAAGGTAGCCTCTATCGCAAATCCATATCCTTAGAGCAAACAGGTGGACATCCAGTAGGTTCAGCATCAGAGCAGGTAATTCTTATTGTTCAAAAGATATGAAATATAATTTATGCTGGTGTCTAATTTATTTGATAATATTTTCAATAAAATTAACATTTCTTCAAGAAATCATTTAGTTCACAAATTCATAATTGAAATTTAAAATAACTATGCATCTTATTTAGTTCTCAGGAATGAAATTTTATTAACTGTTAATAAATGTCAATCCTGTACATTTGGTCTATTTTAAAGTACATAATTCTTTGTCATATTATTAACAGTTATTGCAGGCCTGAGCTGCTCTACCAAATTTTAGATAAATTTGTATGAATTTTTCAATAATTTAAAAGAACTTAACTTTTGTATCATAAACACAATTTGAAATAAATTGTAAAATATTGAAATGGTTTCTTATTTTCTTTCCTAACAAAAGGATACTTTCCTATTTAGCTTTAATTTTTTGTAATAGCGGTGATTCATGTGTGAATCATACGTTACTACTTGCTTCTTACTTTTTAAGACTCCTGTTAAGAAAGCTTTTTAATTTCTACGTATACAAAAGTAGACAATTTTCCATTGTATTTCTTTGAAATTACTTGTCTAATATTTTCTATGAGATTTTATTTATAAATTTTCTATCATGTCTACTTTTGTTTTCAATATCAGTACCAAAATGAATTTTCATCATTAGTTTTAGAACAAATCCATTACTTTATGATTCTCTTAATGCCTAACACTTATTACCTTTCATTTCTGTGAAGTCCATATGGAAGACTGATGGTGATGGAAGTACAAGCAGTCTTCAATCTATTGAAGCTGGCTCAGAGATAATGGAAGATAGATATCCAAGCTTAGACAGGTATACTTTAGACTTTTATATCGTTAATAATAAAATTCATGATTATGTGATAATTTTAAAATGTAATGTTTAAAATGATATTGAGCTACTTATGTTCACAATGTGTTTAATTTAATTAGAATGCTATTATTTGCAAGTCTTTTATTGATTTTTATTTTCTTTAATGTTTTGAATTATTCCACCAGGCTTTCAGCTGGTTCAACTCAAAGTGAGTTGGGTACTACTAAGAAAAAGAAAACTGGTATTTTTGGAAAGCTCAAGAAACTTACCAAATCCAAAAGTATAGATGAAAGTAATATACATGACTATGATGGATCCACGCAGGTAATTTTAATGGAAATAAAGCATTACACAATAAATACGGGGGTTGATCAGAAAGTAAGATTACGAGGCTGATATTTCATAGAAATTGACAGAATAAACAACTTGAAACCACCACCTATACACTATTTTTCAATACATTTACCAACATGGTTCCCTCTAAGCTGTGCTACTGTACGGCCACGCAGCAGTTTTTGAAGTGCCAAGCACTAAATTTTTCAAGTGTGCATGACTGCGTTTATCGTCTTAGGATATATATGAACAGGACTGTGCTAATATAGGCACAAATCTGCCCATTAGCATCATGTAGGTGAGCACAGCATTATTCATTCCGCCAATGGATGAAAAAAATTGGAACTATGGTCACCAAACAGATTCAAGCATTTGTTGCAATGTATAATGAGCTTGTCCATGCGCTGGGCATAGAACTCTGGCCCCAGGCAGAGAACCATGCAGTCACGACATTTTGCATCTGTGTCTGAGGTAAACCAAAATCCTCCTAGGTGATCTTCCAACAGAGGGGAAAAGCGCTGGTAGCAGGTTCTGGAATGTATATTGGATGTTTGAGTAGGCCCCACCCAAACTGCACCACCAACTCCTGAGTGCTCAAGCATCTGCCATACATTCCAGAACCCGGTCCCAGTGATTTTCACCTCTTCCCACTGTTGAAAGATCACCTAGGACAGGGATGACAAATGATTTTTGAATCGCATGCCAAGAAAGTAATGTGAATCATCATAATTTTTTTTCATGTGCCACTAGTTTACTCCTTCATATTTTATACTGAAAATACAAGCTTACGCATGCCAAGTAAAATTGCTTGCGTGCCATTTCTGGCATGCGTGCCACATATTTGCCATCCCTCACCTAGTACTTTGGTTTACCCCAGATATGGACAAGCTCATTATACATTATGACAAATTCCTGAATCTACTTGGTGACCATATTGAAAAATAATGTATTGGTGGTGGCATCATGTTGTTTATTTGGTTAATTGCAATAAAGAAATATGTATAAAATGTAAGCCTAGTAAACTTGCTTTCCAATCGACACGTTTGAAAAATAAATAATAAATAGATAATATGCATTTTTATGCAATGCCAATTTTTATCAAATTTCCTTACTTTTATTACTCCTGTAATTTAATTTTGTAAATTTTATCTAGTGAACTATTATAGCTACATACCATATATACTCGTGTATAATGTGCCCTTGTGTATAACGTGCCCTCGTGTATAACGCGCACCCTTGATTTTTGTGGGGTACAAGAACAAAATTTTAGAAATATATCATCAAGTTAAGCAGGGGCAGATTTATGGATAGTGGGGCCCTGCATGCAGCCTTTTTTGAGGCCCTATTTTTTTGATAATTTTGTAATTCGGGGAGCCCTCAGCAGCACGGGGCCCTACTTCTGCACGCACTGCATATACCTGTAAATCTGCCCCTGATGTTAAGTATTAATTAGAGTACCATAAATAAATACGTTAAAGCATTAAATTATCACCAGTTAACAATTTTACAACACTTGGACTTGCCCATAAGTATTACGTTCAATAAGTTCCACATTACATCTTAGAGAGACATCATCAAATTGAAGTTGAGTTGAGATGGCAGCAACTTCATACAGTAAGTTGGCCAAACTGATGCTGCATACAAAACCGCAGTGCCACTGCTGCCAGCTCTTTTAAATCAGACAAAAAGGGATCTACAAAATAGATTGAGTTTTGATTTATAGTGGATTTTGGTTCTCTCCTTCCTATCTCATTCTAAAACTGTTTAATAGAAGGAATAAAATGAAAATTTAACAAAGAAATCTGGAAAGAGGAAAAGCGACAGGTAAGATTAAGTTCATACTCGTCATTCTATGGATTTTAAATTATTTACATTGTTAATTGTACAGGTGTCCCTCACTATTCGTCCCCCAATTTTCATCTTTTCGCTTTCCATAACCAACTATAACCAAACCCCCATTCATTCATCTATTCCCTCACTTATTTGTCCATAGAAATAGCTGGGACCTACAAAGAGGGGCTCTCAGACGATTACTCATCAAACGATGAGACGCTAAGGAGTTATCGTTCTCAGCAGTATAAACTTATAACCTTATGATCGAGAAATGAAAATATCATGTAGAATGTCTGTCTTCCCCTTGTGACTGAGGCTAACAGCAAATTAAAGCACACCACTGAGATGATTTCATCATCACATTGAGTTTAGAAGTTCTGAGTGATGTTTTAGTATCCGTTCAGTCACTGACTCCACTGATTTCAGCTACTCGGCCTTGCTCCGTGTTGTTGTTCGTTCTTCCTTAGTTTGCATTTTGGTTTAATTTTATATTGTTGAGTGCGAATTTGAGCTCTGTGTTTGTGATTAAATCAGTCAATTACGTGGCGGCTGCATATAATGCTCCTGCAGGTTCCTGTAGATTGTGTTTATAGTACCAATAACTCCATAAAATAAGGTAATATCAATATTTTGGTATGCTTTTGGGGTTTTCAGGAATGAATTATACATTTATAACATTGCGTCTACGGGAAAATAGCCCTAGATATTCGTCTTTTTGCTTAACGTCCAGTTTTCGCAGAACCAATTAAGGACGAATATCAAGGGATGCATGTACATACTTGAATCATTAACTAAATAAAATTATTTCAATTTGCTTATTCTGTGTTTTTAGTTTTCAATGTGTGTTTTGCGGGAAGTCTACCTGGCAATTTTGCAAAGACTACAGCAATCAGCTGATGAGCTATTATAACTATATAGGAGTAATTAGATGTTCTCTACATATAATTAATATGTATAACCTGGCTTTGGTCTTCAAACTGTGCGTTATACACGAGTATATACGGTATTTGACATGCAGGAAATTAATCTAAGAGTTCCTATATTGTAACTGATTTTCTAATGATTAATTTCATTAGTTTTATCTAGATAATGTTATCCACTGCAGAGATGAGTTTCGTGATAAAAATGAACCTCTTAACTTTTTTAACATTAATGCAATTTTTATGATACTCGATTAAAATACTGCTTAACAAAATTGAAACTTTTGTAATTTGCACTTCAAATAAACAAGGAGTAATTTAACTGAAACTCATGTACATACTCAGCCTTAATTCCTTATATAAGTTAATTATTAGCATTTCAATCAGTATTATTTAAATTACTTCTTTTTCTTTAAGGGTGGCTCGGTTATTAGTTCTGGTTCTGAGATAAGTGTTGGTGTAGATATGCCAGAGGAGAGAGGGAGAGCGAAAGACTTGAAAGGAAAACTCAGCGGACTCTTTAAGAAGAGTGGATCTAGAAGTTCAAGGTAAGTGGCTGTATCAGAGAGCAGGTGATAGTGGAGGTGAGGTGGTTGTATGGAAATGTGTTTATAAACTGTTTTAGATTTACAAGTTCATAATTAACCAATATTTTAATTTGATCCATGTAATTTAGCTGCTAAAAATCCTTGTTATTGGGTCTTTTATTATAATATATAGACAGAGTTAGATAGGGACCTTTTCATTTTTTTAATATCTTCAAAGGTATAAAAGATGGAAAGCTGAAACTTTGAGCATTTCCATATTGTCCACCAAAATTCAGAGAATTGTAATATTCTCTGGCAATTTTATTTCTTCCAGTATATATTTGTGGCAGATCCAAATGCATTAAGTATTGAATCATCTAAGACACATGCAAGTATCAGAGGTGCAGTTTGGTTGGAAGCATTATAAATTAAATAAAAAATTTGAATGTTTAAACTTTTATACCCTTTAAAGAAATACAACCAAAGAAACTTCTTTTAAAGTTTAACAAATTATAATAAATTCTTTAAAACCAAATGAGAGAAATTACATGGAATTACAGCTGCTTGAATATTGTTTTTATTTTTGAGTAAAAGCAAACTCGGTTCATTCAAGGCACCTATGATTTTATTTATTTTTCCAGCATGGATCGTGGCTCTTCAGAGAAAGTTTCATCAGCTGCATCTGAACATGGTGCTTCATCAACACAGCGACCTCTTTCAAGAACTGACAGAAATGTTCTCTCCAGACCTTCTCCAGCAGTATGATATGCTTAACATTTTATTATACATATTATTTAAGATTTGAGTATAAATAATTAAGAACATAAAAAATGGCTACATTACTTCTATACCATTCAAGATTATGTCTATGCATATTAAGCTATGTATCACATATTTGAATTGGAAACTAACTAAATTCAATTGATAACTATAGTTGGGGCTGGCTCAAGGAACCCAACACAAAATTTTAGAGGCACAAAATCGTAGTGGAGCAGAACAGCGCTCTGCACGGGTCTGATTTTCTAGGCCCAGCTCATACAAATTCGGACCCGGCCCATATGATGTTGAAGAAGACATTATGAAGGACCAGTGTAACTTGTGTGATTTTTAGAGCCTGTCCCGGTCCCATAATTAATTCCAAAGGATTGGCCCATACCTGGCCCATGGGTTGAGGCCTGGCCCGTGCAGGATTCGGGAGCAGAATGCAAAAATTAGCATTTTTTAAATAAAAATATAACACCTGGAGAAATTGTTCCATTTTCTAAATACCTTAGTTTTGCTAAATAAATTTGACTTCATAATGTATTATATAATGTACGATTTTTGTTATCTGTAATTTGGATTTACAAAAAGTATTTTAAATTTTGCAATGAAAAATAAATAATAATATAAAATTCTGAAAAATTGTGCAGTTTTTCATTTTTGCACTCTTAAATTTTTGAGCTTGGGCCAGCACTGACTATAGTTAGTTTTTAAAGCCTTGATAATAGCAAGTAAATTTTAAATGATAAATTTCAAGTAATCAAAATCAATCCATCATACATACATACTGATTTCTAATAGGGATAAACACTTATAAATCTAATATAGTTTAAATATTTTTAAATAGTTGACTATCTTGACAGTTTGTTCTTTATTCTGCTGTTTTAATTTATCATTGATTTTCATAATCTCTTGCTAGATATAACTTACTCTAAAGTCAAACTTACTTTTAGAAGTGATTTTAAAATGAAAAAAGTATTAAGAAAGTAATAAAAGAACTCAGCCATACTAAATTTCCAAATAATCATCAACCTCGTTATCGTTAACTTATTCATAGTTGTAAACTAAATTAAAAGTAATGTGCCCTTTGCATGAATTATTTTCTGTGATTTTGCAGATTATACCAGTTAATCTGACTAAATCTGTAAGATGCAGATAATATTTTCGTCATTTTGTGCAACAATGATTATGTTACCTCTGACTTACACTAACAATAAGAGTTTGTTTTACTGTTAACATCATCATCATATTAAAGTAATTCAAAAACTAAGGTTGAAATATTTTTGTAACAATACTCAAATGTTCTTTCAATTATTAAAATTAATTAGGTTATAGTCATGATAAAAAAATCAGAGTTTACTGGTTATATATGAAGCTTGTTTTACTTAACATACAATAAGTTTTGTGATTTTATGCAAATTTGGAAACATGAAATTTATTAGGCAGCCATATCGTTTATTGATGATACCTAAGGAAATTGTGTACATTAAAAACTATAGCACGCACTCAAAATATTTACCATTTTCTGTGCTGCACAAACCTTGCAGAATGAACATCCTAAACGCTAAATTTATCTTGCAGGTTACTTTGTTGGGAATAATTTTGAAATGGGAGAAAAATTTTGCTAACTAGGAATCGAACCTGGATTTTCCACTTACCAGGCAGATATTCTACCACTGAACTATCATGGCAGACTAATTCTCCTATTTCTGAACACTGATTACTTTGTAATTAGAGTTCTCTTTTAGGATGACACTTTTGAGGAGGAATCTTTTCCTAAATA
Organism: Uropetala carovei; assembly: GCA_036926305.1. Taxonomy (NCBI): domain Eukaryota; kingdom Metazoa; phylum Arthropoda; class Insecta; order Odonata; family Petaluridae; genus Uropetala; species Uropetala carovei. Next base: position 1,350,668 of record JAXCHB010000172.1, on the reverse strand, counting down.
TTTCTTATGAGCTTAAAACTATTGCCATCTTGTATCGTCAAGAAAAATTATTGGTCGTAGTGCTTAGTATTATTTAAAATGTTACAAATTACAAAGAAATAAATTCTATCAATACGATCCTTTCTCTTTCAGAGGAGTGACTCGAGTCACACATCAAGTACTTCAAGACCTTTAGCAGCTAATACCACGACCAAAGCAGTTATTAATCGGAAATAACATTTCAGTTGGATAGAATACAACAGGTTAATTTCCTAATTTCACAAATGTATAAAATGTACTTATTTATAAAAGTCTGTGATTCCATTTACTTTGTTAAGTTGTCACATGTGAGTGATTTAACTGTTCACATTATTAAATACAGCATGCAAAATGAACTGAAACGGTACTACATTGCATACAAACTATGTAGTTTGTATTTGTAAAATAAAACAAAATAATTTAGCTGAAAATTTGTTTAAATTTGTGATGTTTTGTAATTACAATTGTTACAGATATACTCGCCAACTATAACATAAAATATATGTTTAAAGGCGTATTGTACAAATATATCATTTTTATTTTATACAAAAATACTTTCCTTAGAATTTTAACAAAAAAGTGACAAATAAACAGTATGAAATTGGAGAAATACGCAAATAATATATTTGCCAACTGAACAACTAAATTTCACTTGTATGAAAAATAAACTCAAAAGATCAATCGGAGTTCATGAGATTATTGCAACAAAAACATTAAGATTTTTTATCTCACAATTCAGTATTCTTGTTTATGGATTCCTGATTTTTGTCTTTTTTGGATTTTATACCTGTATAACTTTTGTTCTCAATTACAACTTCCTTTAACCTTTCCTGTTGAACAAAAAATTCTTTTGCATCCCAAGCTTGAGATCCATCTTTAAACATAAAAATTGCCCGATTATCATCGATCAAGTACCGTTCTGCCTGAATGTGACTGTTCCATAAACTACTTTGCCAAAGCTTGGTTAATTCCTCAGTCTCATCTCTCGTTGGATTACCATTTACACTGACAAATGCCATTAAAGTTTTCCCTTTTTTTGAAGCCTTAAGCAAATATTCCGGATCAGCCGATTTCAGTTTACTCAAATCCAGCTTGGGTTGGGGCCGAAGATGTTCCGGAAGTTCATCTTCTTCCAATGGTTCGTCATCTTCGTCCCACTGCTCCAAGAGCCGCTCCATATCAGCATCGCTGAAATCTCTTATATCTTTTTTTGCCCAAGACGGTTTCTCTTCATCTTTGTACTTTTTGGAGTAGCCACACGATATGAGCAGTAGAAAAACAATTACACGCAACGATCCGGTGTTCATTTTAAAGGATGCAACAAATCATCCAAAATAAAGTTGATCTCCTTCCCGTTTAAAGTGCTAAACAACAGTCCGGGCAGAATTAATTATTAATGAGAAAATTGATCAAACTCGATTGCTTCCTTCAAACCACGTTTCAAGGTCTCCATTTGCCATACGCTCTTCATTTGTTTTTTTCACGTTTTCTCTCGACATAATTCGTTTATCAATTGTTCAATGAGGAATGTGTGAAGTATTTGTGGGATTGGTTTAAAACGCTGTTAACATTTGTAATCATGAATCCTTTAACGTATGTATTCTATATTTCGTTCACTATTACTTCCGTATATAGATTACGTATTTTATTTTTGTGTCTGTGTTGTGTAATCTATAGAAGTTTTATAACAATTTTAATGAATTTTTGTAGTAATGTGAAGAACATTCAGAAATTAAGTGAACAAGAGTTAAAGAGAAATTTTAAAACATCTTGGCATGATCAATATAAAGATAGTGCTTGGGTATTCATCGGAGGATTGCCATATGACTTGACGGAAGGAGACGTGATATGTGTCTTTTCGCAGTGAGTATTATGAGTTATTTCCGACATTTTACTTCAGTCACTGCAAAAAATCAATGCATATAACTTTAATTTTAGATATGGAGAGGTCGTCAATCTCAATTTGGTGCGCGACAAAGCCACCGGGAAATCAAAAGGGTTTTGTTTTCTTTGCTATGAAGATCAACGAAGTACCATCTTGGCTGTTGACAACTTCAACGGAATTAAAGTAATTATGTTATATTATTATATGTATGGGAGATTCAGCATTTTTCGCAATTGCTATTATAATATTTCAATTAAATTTTTAATTTGAAATGGCATTTAATCAAAATTATAAACGCTTCAACATTCATAATTTTTTGTTACGTAAACTATATATTCATGCATGATATCTGAATTTTTCTAGATTCTTGGTAGAGTGATTAGAGTAGATCATGTGAATGACTACAAGCCACCCAAGGAATCCAAAAACGTTGATGATTTAACAAAGATGTTATATGAAAGTGGATGTGCCCCAGGTTCAAGTGTTTTATCAGTATCTTCCAGTAAGAACAACGAAGAGGAATGTGATAGCAAGGATGGCATTAAAAAAATTAAAAAAGGTATAAGTTTAATGGTCTAGCTATTACATTGCTTGTTTTAGTGAACTAGCAAAAGTTATTTATTATTAGGAGTTATAAAAAGTGTCAATTATACACTTATTTTTGTTATTGAGATATACATTTTTTATTTCACGTTTTCCTTACCCCAAATTTAATATTATAATGCAGTGGTTCCCAACCTGGGGGTTGCGATCCAAAGGGGAGAAAAGTTTTTCAGAGGGTTGAGAAGGCAGAACAGTGTACATGCAGTATTTTCAATGTTTTATTTGTTTGTTAGTTTTAATTGTCCAGTTTTATTTCATTGTTAATATCGAATAAAATCTTATTTTATCCAAATGTTTCGATCACTTTTAATATTTATTGGTAGGTGGGGGGTAGAGTTAAAGGAGTCACAACAAGGTCAGCTGTCATAAGGACGTCATAGATACAAAAAGGTTTAGAATCACTTAATGTAATGGAATATTTGAAATTCAGTAGCCTAACTTCTGTAAACTGCCAAATTTGTCATAAAGACAAAAGTTACCATTTTTTAAAATCTATACTTCATGTTTCATGAGGTTTACAAATCTTATTATTATTCTCATGATTTTTCTGATATTTTGTTGCCGAGGTTATTTTCTCGGCCGTTTTTTCATCATAGTTAATAGATTAATTATAGGTAATTGATAGCTATTTAATTTATCATTGACTGCTCTGTGCAAACAAATATTCTAATTTTTTGTTTACAATATGACATCACTATAGATCATTATATTAGGTAGTAGAATTTGTTGAAATAGGAATCTGTTTGAAATAAAATAACTTGAAGATGAGAGAACATGGTGATGCTATTATCATATTAATTGGCCGCGGTTGTTTTAATAGTGTATTTTTTCTGGCTATACACAATGTTTTGTTGTGCTGGCACCTTTAAAAAAATGTTATTAAAAAAAGAAATTAACCCATTTCAGAGTCAGAAAATGATTGATAAAGTGAATGTTTGTAGTAAGGAGGACATAAGAGAGTATACAGCACTCCCACACCCTTCCTTTTGACCCCAGGTGATATCTTACAAGGGGATGCTCACCTCTTTGGGTGATGGATTTCCTTAAAAATTGGTAGGTAGGTAGCCCTCAACTCCACAACCACGAATAACCCTCCTTTTGGGCGTATATATCCAGAAAGTTAGCAACAAAATGGATTTATAATTTTCGATTTCGTGGTTAACACGGTATTACCTATTTTGCGGTAGCGTTTTATATTGTAGTGGTGGTCCAGCAGTAATCTTCTTTCTTTGAATCATTATTTGCATCTTCATCACTCACTCAATTTCTTTCCACTCTTGCATCACCTTTGAGTAATGACAGTAACAAATTTGATCAGAATTTCAATTGAGGAATGTCACAATCAGTTTCGATCCTGTAAATTTTCCATTCATTTACAATGCAGCTGTCCAATGCATTGATAAAAAGTGGCCATCCTATAGTTGGCAATCGCATTATCGTGGAGGTCCACACCTCCCATTCCTTTATTATAATAGCAGATCACGTTAGGCTGTGATATATGCTCGATTTTTTTGCGAGCCGATTGTATCTTTTCACAGAGGCTGGAGGATTCAGTGTTCCAATATTTGTTGCTACAGTGACCACAGAGTTGTCAAGCCAAAGAACTACAAATATTTTTTTATTTTTGTCAAAAGCATAGTCCATCTTTCCCTTTTTCCCATTGCATTTATACGTTTATATTTGCCACAACCATGGTTTTGCATACACTGTAGTATTGTCAGATTCACTGTACATGTAGCGAAGCCATCGACACATGGAAATGGAGAGTTTATTTTCTTTTGTGTGCAATTGAATTCGCCTTCAAAAACTGCAAAGGCAACCTTGTCGCAGAGAAATATGTAGAAACCATGAAAGAACAAATTTAGTATACACCAAGGAAACAGTAAATGAAGATCAGTCTTCACAGCAGGTGCAGACATTTCATGAAGAAAAATGAAAGCCACGAGAAGAACCCTGAACATGAATTATAATTTCATCTGCCGTCTTTGGTATAATTGTCAAGGATATTTGGACGAAAAAGGTTCTATGATCAACAAGTTTTCGATAAATATAGTTTTATAGAAAATATGTTAGTGAAAGAGCATGTACATACGATACATAAATATTCTTCCCCAGAGAAACCTGGTGAGAAACATTGTGAGGGCTTACGCCCAATGTTGCAAAAGTGCAACATTAATTTCAGTAAACAATAAATAATATTTAGACATTCTTTTACAGGTTAATTTTTGCACTGATAAGAAGACAATACATACTGTTATTCACAGTTGCGAGTTTCACATATTATACAGTTTTTACATATTTAATGTATTTATGAAATTAGTGTAGAAAAATGTCTGTAGGAGGATATATTGAAGAAACATTAAATTTAGAAAATATGATCCAAATGTTGTTTAAAAAATACTATATGGCAACAAAGAATTACGTAATGCAAGCAACATATAGAAATTAAAAATAAAATACATATGACGACAAAAATTGCTAAACATGTTGCATTTTCTCACCGTTGGGCAGAAATGGGTTAATAACTTATTTTTACTGTAGTGTAATGAAATATGTGAAATTGTGCTCATTTCAAAACAATTTCTTATTTTCAGAGAAAAAGAAGAAGTCAAAAAAAGAAAAACGCAAGCGGTCTGAGAAGAAAAAATCTCACAAGAAGAAAAAGAAGAGGAAAAAGGAGGAAAGTTCATCTTCAGGTTCTTCTGAGTCTGAATCGAGTGACAGTTCAAGTGAAAATGACAGTGACGAAGAAGATAGCGCGGTTAAGGAGAAAGAATCCAAGAAGACTGACAATCATAGGGAGTTGAAAGATAGAGGAGCTGTAGAAGACACCGTCAGGGTGAAGGTTGAGGAAGAGGAGGAGGAGAACAGGCGAAGGAGGCAGGAGGAGCGAATGAAAAACTCGAGAAGGGAATATGAGGAGAGAGAAAGGACTCGGAAGGAAAACAGGAGGAGTGAGGCGAGCAGTGACAGTGTCCACAGCAGAAGGGGCTTTGAGAACGAGAGTGGTTCCAGTAATAGGAGAGAGCGCGGTGCTGCTGATGGAGGGGAAGAGGATTGGAGTGAAGCTGGAATGAGTCGGAGGAAGGACAACTGGAGGAGTGGGACATCTTCAAAGGAGGAGAGAAAAAGAGAAAATGCAGAAAATGGTGAGGAGAGGAGGCATTCTAGAGATGAAAGGGGAAGAGGGGAGGAAGAGTGGAGTAGGAGAAGGGAGAGTGCATGGGTGGACCAGAGAGGGAGGAAAGAAGGGCATGGTAAGGATGATGGTTTCAACAGGAAGAGAGAAAATCGTGACCGATTTGAGGGTAATTATGCTGGAAACAGAAAGGATGAGCCAAGGAGAAAACATGATAATAGAAGTCTTAGTCCGCAAGAAAATGACTACAGAAAATCCAAGAATTCACATTAGTGCAAATTATTTATTTCTTTTACTTATGCTTCTTTTTTGAAGAGCATTTCTTACTGTTGAAGGTTTTTTAGTTTAATTTTTTCATGCCATTTTTTAAATTATAAAAATGCTCTAATTGAATAAAAGTTGAAGTATTGAATGTTTTAATTTTATTTCGGTCAACAATGCTTTGATTATTGTATTTAAAAGACTTTAATTAAATAATAACACAAGATGTTAAAGATGACAAAATAAAATGCACAATAAAAATTATCACAGCTTTGATGAAATAGTTAGGATATCATTATCTTATTGTGTGCTTGGAGAATAATGTTTTATAGTGAAAAAATTCTGTGAATGATGAAAACATGAAATTTCTTTTGAATTCAAATGCATTTTTGTAGGATAACTGCTGATTTTGGTAAGGCACCATTACTTTAGCAAAAAGATGTTTTTTGACCCTAGTTGAACTATAATAGGCCTTGTCTTACATTGATAATCAATTTATCATTTACCTTCTATCTAATTCCTATAAATGTTAACCTTATATGAGTTGCAATGCTAAAGCTGGTGTGGATATAATAACCAAGATTGTGGTGATGCTTAGTGCTATGTTTATGATTGATTTCTGGGTGTAACATGATTACAGTTTGATATCTCAAAACAATATGATTCTTCTGATGTGTTTAATTTAGCCCCTTTAGAGGACTGGCATCAAGTCAGAGAATTTATGGTCTTGCACATCGAGCAGTAATAAAAGAACAGAAAAGGAGTTAGCAGTGAATATGATTTTTCTGTAGAAATTTTTGCCTTTCTGTTTAAAAATATTGATAATAAAGGGCGAATTTACCTTTTATTGCTTTGACACGATTTTTTGATAAACATAAATATGAACTGGTCCTCTGTTTTACAGCGATTCATTAGAAAATAATTAGGGAGAACTTTTTCTATAAAAAATTAATGGAATCCTTATGTGACTGCTGCAAACGAATCACTTTTGCAAAGGTATCTCATCTATTATTATAATATGCAAAGGGTATTTTCTCCAAATACCTAGTGTTTAAACAGGTCATTCAGAAAGATATAGCTCAGGTAAGGAAACTATGGGCCGCATGCGGCCTGTAAGTAGAGTTACCACCTTTCCATGAGCTCTGACCCTGAGATTTTGAACCCAAACCTGGAGATTTATAAACCTAAACCAATAATTAATTTTTTTTGGACATGAATTTTAAAACGAGCTTTAGCATGATTATGAGGTGAAACATATAAGAAATAGGAAATTTCTATATCATAAATTCTTGAGAAACAGGAGAAAAAAATTTTTAAAATAAGTATTTTGGGAGTTAATATATATTTTTTAGTTTCCAAAGACATTAAAATGAGCTACAGTGGAAACCACTTAACACGAAATATCAGTTAACATGAAACGCATTCTCAGTCCGTTCCAGTGCCTATACCTTTCAGTATATATTCATTCGTTAGTGCGAAATGGTTTACACAAAACACCGCTTAACGCGAAAATATTTTCGGTCTCACAAAAATAAATACATGCAAAATTCTTCGGTTAACACAAAATGGCATTTGAGATAGGGTTTCTCCGTGATTGTGGTAATATCTTCGGCTGTGTATTACATCCTATTATTGATGTGTATCATGGATTTGCCTACGAGCCTAATTCCATATTTGAAAAATGAAAATTTTACCATTAAAACTGTTAACATGAAATTCGGTTAACTCGAAATTCGGATAACACGAAATGGTTGTGCCGGTCCCTAGCATTTCATGTTAACCAGTTTTTACTCTTTTATAAAAAATAAAAAGATTTTTGCACCAGTAATATTCTCACTTGAACTTATTTTAATTTCCAATTATATTTTTCATTTCTTACTGCTCTTCTGAGTAATTCAACTTGCTCAGGCTTACTAATGAAGTTATAAAATTCCAGGCAGGTCATGCCAAAATTCACTTTAGTGCAAATTTCTGCCTTAACAAAGTCGACCCTCATTCTGTTACTCCTATCACTCCATGTATTTCTCATTATGGAAAAAATTCTTTCTACCTGGGCATTACTTGTTGGAATGGATAAAATTTTGGCAATTCATTAAACTCATTACATCTGGAAAAAATTTCAACCCACTTTTTGTCAATGGACACATCAAGTACTTGTATTTGTGGTAGAAGTTTGTTCAATAATTGAATCTCATCGTATAAATTATTTTCATCTAAATTGAACTTCACATGGTTTGATGCTTTAAAAAAATCTTCATATTTAAGGTTCTCATTGTTTAAGTTAATAACTGAAAAATATTCAAATGGATTATTTTCAAAATTGTGCCACTTCTTGAGATAGTCAACTGCCCTGTAGCAAACTTGAGTTGTTTCTTTTAAGAACTTCTGTCTGTCTCCTGAATCAAGATAACTCAAACTGGAATTTACTTTATACCCAAAAAACTTATCCTTAAGTCTGCATTCAAGCTTTTTTTAACGTACACATTATTTCATGTATGTACTTCTGAACTCATAACTGTTTCACATTCTAGTAACGAAATAGCTTTGGTCATAATGGACATAAAATGATGTGCAAAGTAAAGATAACACTCAGGCAGAGTCATCTGACAATGAGTTTTGCTGTCATCCTGAAGCTCATCTTTCTGATCCTGCACAAAACTCCAAATTACTTTAGCTGTTTCTTCTTCTCCTTGCTCTATAAAATAAATTTTTATTGCTGGCCAAGAACTTACAATGCATTCCAGAGCTCTGAATAGTGATAGCCACCTTGTTGGTACATGCCTCAGAACATCCTTATATTCCTTCCCCAAAAAATGAAAACATTTTTAAAAATTCTTCTGACTTTTTTGGACTATTTGAAAATTCAGAAAATATTTTTAGGATTAAATTTATGCTAAGGTGGATGGTTTCTCCTAGTAGCTTTTATCTATTTATCCAAATTTAAGGTTTTAAAAATTTATTTCCCAAGTAAAATTAAGAAATCTAGCGATCTCTGAGCCGTATTATGAACGAATGGCGGCATACGAAATTTCTTCTATATAGCATACTGCGTAAGCAGGACGCTTTTGAAAGGTTAACAACGCAACGAAAAGTATTCGTGTACTATGTTAATTTCTTTATTTTAAAAAGTATAAGTAATGTAATACAAAAATTGTGGAATACCAGATTCAAAAATTTTCGTGTTAACCCGAAGAATTTTTCTGTTGACCGGATACGACTGCCGAAACTCGGAGACTCCGGGTCAAACCCGGAGAGTTGGCAACTCTACCCATAAGAGCATTTGCTAAGGCCCGCGAACCCCGCGAAGATGTGATGAAAAAGTTACCCGTAAAATTGAACACAAATTCATATTTTTCAATTCAAATTATAATAATGAAGCATTATATTGAAATTTCAAACCTCATGTAGAATTGAGTTTTACTTAAATGATATTCCAGAATACATAGGTAACTTCCGCCAGTGCATTTGTAACTTCCAATCGGTCCCCGAAGGATTCACTGCCGCTATGTAGAAAAGTTTCCCCACCCTTGATTTAGCTGATAACACGTTCAGAAATGTTAATAAAATCGTTTATCGAGCTATTTCTTAATATCAATTTTTAAATTAACAGAAAACAAAAGGTACCCACAAAAGCGTGGCAAACGGTGGAGCTGAATTTGATTTAAAAATCAACTTCAGTAGTAAATTTCATTTCTAACTCGTATTCTCAAAGAATATTTAAACAAACGTTTAAGATTAACTATTTTCAGGAACTAACAAAACCATATTTATCTCTTTGCAATGGCATGGACGATTCGTCATGTTTTCGTTGAAATAGGTTTACCAATTTTTCCATTAAGAGCTTAAGGTGAGTATAAAATAGAAGAATATAACTTAGTTTTTAGATTTTAAGCAGTTCTAAAATTTGTAAAGACTCAGAGAAATGTACAATTCAGACTTGGTATCGTATTGAGTTTTTCTGGTGGTTGATTTTGGTGCCGTATCTCCAAAACGTGTACAATGCCAACGATTGTTTTTCTCATTGAAATTAACCAAGGAAAACAAAGCATATGCGGTAGATTAAAATATCGAGGAGGAATTCAACGCATTGTATATTGTCGATTTTTCTTCCTTCGTAGGGAAAGCTACTTATCTCCTGGTAATTTAGAACAAACTGTCCCAAGTAATATGGAAAAAAATCGCTGTAGTCAGGAAATTCATTGCTGATCTATGAAAGGCATTGCCTCGACTTTTTGTGTTTAATCATGATAAACGTTTTCCGTAATGTATTGAATTTCTTCTAGATTTTAGCCAATCTTGCGCTTCTAAAAATCATATGAAAGTATATGCCAATAATCAGTTCCTTTAATTTTTAAAAATGTATGGTGTCCAGTGGTCTCATCATTAAACTGGTGTAATTTTTATTTTTATCTTTAAACTACAGAAAGGCAAAACAATTTATTTTAATGCATTAATAACTCCATCTTAGAGAAATATTGGTGCTATTGAACATTTTCAGTGTATGCTACATCAGTGGTTATCAACCTTCTGCCTTTTGCATCCCACCTACCACCTTTTCAAGAAACCCTGGTCCCACCATGACAAAGAAAAACCTCATTTTTTCTAATAAAAATATTTTGTTTATAAGCACATAAGTAGTATATTAATAATCAGTTGACATTTTTAAGGATTTAAAAATTGTAATAATAATTTTATTGCATAAATTATTAACAAAAAACAAAATTGTTACCTTAACAGAAATAAGATAGAAAATTTTTATTAATGAGAAACCTAGGGTTGCGTTTGACTAGCATATTAATACTTGACATAATACTTGAAACAGTGAGTCGAAGTTTTGGTTCAAGTTGAAGACAGTTTCTTTCCTATATTTTTACAGTTGCCATGGCAGAGAAAGCACACTCGCAAAGTTAGGTGAGAAAGAGAGTTGAAACCAAGTCTTTTGAGTCCTTGCTTGTTCATTTTTATTCGGAGGATTCTTTTGAAGGGTATGATTTTCCATTTCTCGGGTTTATCATTCCATTCCCCTCTTTGTGGGACTTTGTTGACTGAATGTAACATGTTATCAATGAAAGGAACATCATCTTACACTTGCTCATTGGTTGAGAATTAAAAACAGGTATTCATTAGAGATGCACCGAATATGGTTTTTGGCTGAATGGCCGAATATTAAAGTCGACATTTGGCCGAAGCTGAGGCCAAATAACACTGTCATAGCATTAATTTTTTAATTACCAAGATAAAACAAAATTTATCAACTAACCTTTTTATTTATTTGTTATTACAGTTTTTGCTGCCAGTAGCAATAGTCAAATTTAAAAAGTTTTATTTTATGGTGCAAAAACAATAATTTCTCTGCATTGTCTTCCACCAGATTGCTTCTGTAGTATTGAATATCTACAATGTTAAAAATTCGCTCACTTTTGACAGGTGTTGGAGGAGGGCAAGATATTTATGTGAAAGCTTTGCCAATGTGGGATACTACTGCTTTCTTCTTTGCAACAAAGTTATTGGACATTCATGTTTTCTAATAGTACCTCGCTAAGGTATTGAATAATCTCCTGTTCAACTCCAGACAAACTTGGCGGTTCGGTTGATACTGATGGATACATAATTTCATTGGAACAATCCCATAAACCGATATAACAATAGCACTCTCTTTAGTCCCTTTTAGGTCTATTTTTTTGCTTCCACTTGCTGCTTCACTCTGTCGTCTGTGAAAATTTTGTTCTTAAACCTAGGATCTAGAAAAGTGGCAATAGTGCAATGTAGTTCATTTTCAAGTCAACAAAATTGTCTCTGGATTTAATTCTGTATCTCAGCCTTCATGGCTCGTATACCAATGTTAGTATCTTCCCTGGAGTAGAATGATAAAAGGCTTTTTAATGTAGGTATCGAATAAGAAATACTTTCCCTCTCAAGGCACATCAGCTTTGTAGCTTCTTCAGCAAGCTCCAGCAAATGACCTCTTTTCTTTGCAAGCAACCATTGATGTTTTGTGAGTTCTTTTATGTTGACATTGTTATTTGCAAAGTACAGGATGATGGCTTTCTTTCACTCAGGCAGCTTTTTAACATGTAAAACCTACTTTCCACTTTACAAAATCCACTTTCCCATAATTCATTTCATGGTGGGTTAGGCCAAAAATCTACTCACCACTGTCTTTCTTTGACTTGCTCATGCTGAGTGAGCGAGCATATTTCTGGAGCTTTGTTTATGAAAGTTTGAGTTATTTTTTAAATTGTTGCTTAGATGTTTAACATTATTTACTGGTAAATCTTATGTAGGATTTTTGCATAACTTATGTTGCCTTGTATGTACCTGTGAATTTTAAGTACACTGCTGCACTTCACACTTCAAATAATTAACTATGGAAAAGCTTCTCATATCTGGCATACTTGGGATGAGGATGTCTGTTTTAAAAATCTGGTTTTCAAAAACCTATCCTTAAGTAATAGTATATTGTTGGAAAGCCTAGAAGCATCTACTTCTCAGGAAATGTCAATGGGAGAATGCAACAGTATTGAAAAGGAGATATCAAATATTGAATGACAAAGAATAAAGTAGCTTTATCATTTACAGTAAGTCCATGATTTAAGTCATCCCGCTTTAAGTTATTTCGATATAACATCATTGCAGAAAATTCCCACCGTCACTGCGGCTCTATGTTGTGCTGCTTTGCTACTGCGGTAACTAGCTACAGTGACAAGGAGTATCTGCACCATTTCCTTAATGTAGCTAAATCTATCCTCAGATGTTACTAAATAGATTCTCTATAATAAAAAATTACATGAAAAACATCGCAACGGAATTATTAGAAATAAATGAATCTATTTTATGACCCTTTACTGATGTATTTTTTCATTGAAAATTCTTTTATAATGTTTTTGCGACTTATTGGATGAAAGAGAGCTGGTGGCTAAATCGTATTTGCCAAGTTAGCCTCTGCCGTCCTATCACAATATCAGCTCATTTCACTTTTCTATCATTTTGATTGAATGTTTTTTGTGTTGTTTTAAATGACAATTTCATATAAACATTTATCAAATTTACCTCATAAAAATAGCTTCACATGACGTCTTGATATTCACAAACAAAATACATGTTTTCATCCTTAACATTTTTACCGGGTATATCTTTTTGTATTTAAAAGCAATTTTGGTTCTGGCGTAGGAGCAGGAAAATGTGAAGGAGAGTCGGCAGACATACCCGAATGTGCACCTCTCCTTCTGAGTAGAGGAAGCACTATCATAGAAGAAATACAATTTATCTCTTCTCTGATGATGCCTACAAAGTTGTCTAATTTGTAACACCAAACAGATTGGGACATGTATTGAGTTAGAGAGTTTTTCCTCCTCTTTGGCATCGCTTGTTATAGGCAGCTCAAAAACATGCCCATTTTTTAGTGTTGAATGTGTTCCAATGTAATTATGGTTGATTTTTAATTCATTAAATTGCACACAGCCCTTAAATATGGCTGAAAAACATGCAGAATGTGCTTTAGCGAAGAGATCTCATAAATCTATCAATTTGGAGGTTTAAATTAGAGGTGCTGCGGCATTTTGAAGCTGGAGAGATGGGTCATGAAATGCGGGTTTTGTTATATGTTGTTTCATTATATGCTGCATTTCCTGGGAATGCATCCTCAATATAAATCGAGGACTTACTGTACTGTACTTATCAAATGATCCTCTTCTTTTTTTGCACATTGAAAACTGACGGAGATGAATTGGAAATGATGTTTGGATTGTCTAGAACAGAGGAGGATTTAAAAAAAATAGAAAGTGGTTATATTTGGAGGAAATAGTCTTGTGACAATGTTTAAAACATCAATTTTATGGGAGGCTTTGAGAGATTATACTGTAAATGGCACTACCTTTATGGGTTAGACAGCAAGAATGAGAATTTTAATTGGTATGATTTTTATTAACCTATTACTATACAATGTGACAGTCAAATTGGCTTACCTGCTGCTTTTTTGCAGAAAAAGTTTTTGTTGTGCATATAACATCAAACAAATTGGCACATTAGACATCCTTTCATTTGTGTAAACAGTATGCAATATTTGGGTAGATACATTCATACAATATTAATCTTTAAAAAATTTCAACTTTTTTTCATTTTTAAGTGTTTGCTATCAAATTGAGTTTAATTTTTGTCTTGGATGGAATGTGAGAAATGTGCCAAAAGTCAGGCAGCATACACTTAGACAACAAATGTATGAACAGTTTACTTCATCGAGTGACCATATTAAGAGCACTAAAGCAGCTTTCCAATTTTCATTTCTGGCATTAGTACTCTACTTTCTGTAGCATGATCAGTTTTAATCATATTTAAAATTTTATAAGTAAGTTATTATTCTTTCCTATATTATTATGAATATTACCTACATGTATTGCCATTAAAATTTCTCCATTCACCTACATGCACAAATATTAGTTTACAGCCAAAAAATCTATGCACTAAAACCAACGTTTTTTTTAGCTCATTGTATGTATTTATGGCACACAAATTAAAAATTTTCATCTGTTCTTGCATTTTGATTTAGCTGGCCTTCACTGCCTTTCAATACAGTGTTGGGTTATTCTTGGTTAACCTTAGGTTGTTTTAACAATGTCAAAGATTATTCCTGCATGCTGTATGTTTTGTGATTGCCACTTTGTCATCAAGGAAAGTAACATACTTTCACTGCAAGTGTTAACAGTAATATTTTGTAATGAAAGTAATTACTAGAACCTAATTTTCTGTCAGTATTATTGCATTTATATCAGTGATGAAAGGAAATGTGCTTTTTACTTTTGAACAAAAATGAATGGTTTTAATTATAAATATAAAGTTAATAGCATCAAATTTTTACATAAATATATTGATTATTATTTTATACAAATATAATAATTTATTTTCCCATCAAAGCATAATCTTTGGGTTGAAGTTGGCTTATTTCCTTCTTCACCAATTGCAAAACTAAATATGGACACCCAAAAATAAATTATGGCACAGCATGTTTTTCCTCAAGTAAGTTCATAACTGATTTATGAGAATTGTTTGTTAAATTACCTGCTTGATAAGATTCATCATCTGGAAGCTACTGATAAGAATGCCTGAAATGCATTATTTCTAATTCTCAATGTCTTTTGCAACATTTAACATTCTGATAAAATAGAAAATTTTCAACAGTACTTGAACAAACACAAATAATATATTCCTCAAAATAACTAATCCTGTGGCTTACATCAAATTGCCTGCCCACGCCCTTACTACCCATTCATACTAGTCCTTTTTGCTTCTTGAGCACAATTGTTAATACTATGCTGCATATTGTGAACACAGTAATTTGTAATCTGATCCTGAAACAAGATAGTGAATCTATCATTTCATTCATTCTAACCATGGGAAATTTCCAAGTATGTATTAATGTGGTAAATATGTGTGAACCATGGGATATTTTTACTTCTGTGAAAATTTTCCCTGAACATTTCCATTTTTGTTCAGACTAGGAAAACAAATTCACTTATGTATCTATGAGTTTTAAGATTTAGTATGCGACTGCACTTTAAATGTAGTATGGCAATCTCTTCTTATATGAAGTAAATACCATTGCAATTTTATAATTTTCAATGCCACATTTGTAAAACAACCTAATAATCTTTGATCATATCTTCACTCCCCAACACTTTGGAATTCCAGTTGATTATTTCCACAGAAATCCATTAAAATCCATCGAATTTTCTTTCTCTGTACACTTTTCTATTCCAACTAACTTGTTGTATGCTCTTATGACTTTTTCTCACTGTGATGTCAGAATTGCACCTCATTGTATGAGTGGAGAGCTCTGACTGTCACTGAAATCAAGGGTGTAATACATTTCAGTGGTGTCAAGAGAAGGGAAGCTACGAGCAGTTGAAGCTGATGCTGAAGTGGATGACAATGCCCTTTCAATGTTTGCCCCAACTAGTCCTGCTCCATTGCCATTTCCTCTGCAAGCACCTTTTATCAGCTGACCATCTACTTCCATGAGTGTGGGAGATGAGCTTCCTCTCCTGGAACTAAATTTACATGAAAATAAAGTAAAATGAACAATCACATGATGCTAATCTTAGAAGAATCAAATGTTGATCAAGAAGGTGGGTTTAATAAAAGAATATCTTTATACTGTTCAAGTACTTAATTACTAAAATATTAAAATGAGGTTAACTTTTCATGAAAAATCTTGTCTCATACCATTAATTATTCAATGAATTCCAGAGGCTAATGGCACTATTGAAAACAATTATGATTCCTATATAATTTGTCATTAAATCATACGAGGTGCTACCCAAAAGTTCCCGAAATGTATCTGAAAAAAAAGTAGACTTGTCCAAAGTCCTAATCGCCACCATCCCCTTCAAAGTAGTCCCCTTGGGAGCGTACACAATGATCCCAACGTTTCTGCCATGATCGGAAGCTGTCCTGGAAGTCCTTTTGTGTCAGCGTCTTCAGCACCTCCTGCGATTCGACCTGGATCTCCTCTACGGTGTCAAATCTTCACCCCTTCAACTTGATTTTCATCTTGGGGAAGAGGATGAAGTCACGGGGCTAAATCAGGCGAGGGGGTGGGGGATGGCCGCCATGTTTTTGGAGGCCAAAAACTGCTGCACAGCCAGAGTGGTATGCGTGAGCGCATTGTCGTGATGGAGCACCTAGTTGTTCCTGTGCCATTTCTCTGGCCGCTTTCGCCTCATGTCCTTCCTAAGTCGCCTCAGGACATCGCAGTAGAACTTTGCATTGATGGTCTGACCTGGAGGGACGAATTCCTTGTGGATAATCCCGTCAATTTCGAAAAAGCAGATCAGCATTGACTTAACATTGCTTTTGACTTGCTGCGTTTTCTTCGGTCGGGGTGAAGATGGACTCTTCCACTGGGATGATTGCTGTTTTGTTTCAGGGTCGTACCCATAAACCCAACTTTTGTCACCAGTTACGACCTTAGAAAGGAAGTTTGGGTCATTTCTGACCTGCTCCTGAAGTTTCATGCAGACTTCCAGCCAATGTTGCTTCTGGTTGTCAGACAGCAGCCTTGGCATGAATTTTGTAGCAATCCGCCTCATGTTGAGTTCATCCGACAAAATGCGCTGGCATGTCCGTATGACTGTCCCACAATGTTTCAAACGTCATGGATCATTTGCCTACGGTCCTCGATGATAGCCTCACGCACTTTTTCAACATTTTCCGGCGCTGTGCCGGTTGAAGGTCGTTCAGAACGTGTGTCATCATCAACTGACGTTCGGCCATTTTTAAACCGGTTAAACCAGTCGTAGGTTTGAGTCTGACCCAAAGCGTCATCACCAAATGCTTGTTTAAGCATTTTGTGAGTTTCTGCCGCACTCTTGCCAAGTTTGAAGCAAAACTTGATGCACACACACTGCTCCTTCACGTCCATCATTTCAACGAAAAAAAATCGCAAAACAATACAAACACGACGTTATAAAAATGCGTAGAACAAAAGAATGCATGCACTCAGCGTGAAACCACGTCGCACACTGGTTCACAAAGGATACATGCAGTGCCACCGAGCACCACTAGTCCGTACTACAACTGGTTCCCACGCGACGTTCAACTTTCGGGAACTTTTGGATAGCACCTCGTACATCTAACCAATTATAAAAGTGCCTTTTTAATTGACCAAGATTTTATATAATATGGTAATTAAACCAGAATATATACTTGATTATAAGTTGAACCCGCTTTTCATCATCATTAAAAAATCACTGTCACTGTTGACCATCATTAGTTAGGTCAACCCATCTTCAGTATTATGTATGTACATGTGCATAGTGGTTAAAAGTAATTTAAATGATAAACCAATAAAGTAATTAATTAACTTTGTCTTCATCTGTTGGAAAGCATTGAGAACTAGAAAGCTAGAAAAATGTAATAATGCTGTATGACAGATTGCCAAACAATATGTACACATCTAATTATTTATCATGTCCTCTGTCATCTACGCTTTTTTCTTTGGGCTCACAATCATATTCCTTAAGAAAGTTTAATTTCTTTGGAAGGATATTAGGTTTAAAAACTAAATATGGCAGTTGTTTATACTCATTTGTTGTGCAAGCCATCACTGTTACACTTTGCTAGTGTTTTGGCTCTACTGACCTAGTTTTATCTAACTATTCAATTTTCCTTAAATTATAATGGATGCTTCATTATGATATTTTAGTAAGAAACCTCTTCATTTCATCTCTCTTCATTCTAATCCAGATTTACTCTCAGCATTTTTGATTTGAGGAACAAATAAAAAAATAGGTTGGCTCATTTTTAGGTAAATGCAGTACAGGCAGTGGTAGATTAAGATATCCGAAGGCCCCAGGCACAAAACAAACAGGAGGCCCCCAACTGACCGGGAGGGGTACTCAATCTACAAAAATTTTTACAACTTACGAATGGAAAAAATGTATGCAGTAGGTTAAATAAATGGAATTACAGAAATGCATAAATAGAAAATTTAATATTTATTATATAAACTTGCAGATATTGAAAAATAAACAAAAAATGAATTACTGTAATTTTCCGATTATAATATGCATTTTTTTCACGAAAAATTAACAAAAAGTTAGAGTGCGTATTATATATGGTAACAAGGGCATACAACTTTTTTAGTAAGGAAATAATTTATATTTTTGGGCATATTTTTTACCAATAAATCGTACGTTTCAATGCATTTCGATAACATTCCTTTAAATATTGTTTTTCAAAAGAAAAATAAGAATAATTATTTATTTGTCCAAATCTTAGCCTCTGAATTCATTATTACTGCCCTCACTGTCCTCAAATAGTTTGTTGTCGATTTTGTTCTCTCTCATCGTCTACGTAAATGGCGTCACTGAGAACGTCGTCTTCATCCTCACTATCCACTTTGGCGAAATCATCATCCCATATGATGTCGTCTTCAGAACCATCCATGGCGTTTGTGAGGCAACACTTTTTAAAGCCAGGCTTTTTAAGAAAAAATCAATGCAAGTTGCGAGCAACAAATATTATTTTAGATACCTCAACCGGCTTGTATGAAGACAGAGTCAGAACTAGACATGATATTCATGTAAACTATCTCGCTCGGTGGCAAGGCGAGAACTTTTATTCCAACTGACCAGATTATTACACAATGCGACATTGTATCGATCTTTAAAGTGAGAGTCAAAACTATATAGACGTGAAATTTTTGTAAACACTCTCGCACATATCTCACTTCATGGCAAGGCGAGAACTGTCTCGATAGTTCTAACAACCAAGTGAAAAATTACTGATTTTTTACAAAAAATGAGTTGCGTATTATATATGGTGATAAGGCAATTTTCACACTTCACTCGTAAAAACATGTGTGCATATTATATAGATTGCGTATTATAATCGAAAAATTACAGTATAACTGTGAGATGTGTTTTCAAATGTTGCAAGGGATATTACATTGTAACAAACCTAAGTAAAAACACGAGATGTGTACGTAAGTAGTAGATTATACTGATTGTGAAATATTTTACTAAATAAAATATTGAAAAATATCGCGTTTTGACTGTTTTGAGGCCCCATGAGTGTTGAGGCTCCAGGCGAGCACCTTATGCACCTGTGCGGTAATTTGCTACTGAGTACAGGTGACCCCAGCTTAACGTGCCCCCAGCCAATGTAGATTCGTTATAACACGGTTTTTTCAAATTATGAAAAAATGAAAAAAAAAATTCTGGGGACTTGTGTTATGTGTGGGTACAGTAAGGCTGATCTACCCATTGTGTGCTGTAGCAACTGCAGGACCTGGGTGAGTCAAGACTTGTTCACAGCGTGGTTCAGATCTTATTTTTGCCCAGCTGTAAAAAAATATTGGGAGGACTGGTGTTGAACCCCCGGATCTGCTGATTTTGGACAATGTGCCAGGCCACCCACTCCATCTGGAGAGTGTGGACTTCCCCGTTGAATTGGCATTTTTTCCACCAAATAAGACGTCTGCCCTACAGCCCACAGCTCAGGGTGTAATAGCGACCTTCAAGGCTTATTACCTAGGAAAGACCTTTAGGAAACTCATCAAAGAGACAAATGGACAGGACAGCAAAAGCATGTGGGACTGGTGGAAATATTTTTACATAACGAAGGCCATCTGTAACATTGATGAGGCCTGGGGTGAAGTTTCTCAGCCTTATATGAAGGGTGTTTGGTGGCAACTGCACCCAGATATTGTACAGGACTCCCTTGGCTCTAAGGATGAGCTACCTAATGCCATACAAGACATCAGCCCCATCATCACCATCTAAGGAGTTGGCACAAATGACACAGAGGAGTTGCTAACCTCCCAAGGAAAGTCCCATACCAACAATGAGCTGCAGGAGCTGGACCACCATGTGGCTTCAATGGAAATGCAAGAGCCTGAGTCTACCCCAGGGGTCCCCAAACTACGGCCCGCGCAGTGCTTTAATCTGGCCTGCCTGCCTTACCCAATCCAACCAAGAGCAACTCGAAAGTTGCTCTTTGAAGTTTTCACACCGGCCCGATCAGTCATTTGAAAAGTCTCAAGTGGCCCGCGCTGTCGTACATAAAGCCTAATGTGGCCCTTTCAATAAAAAGTCTGGGGACCCCTGGTCCACCCCATCACTAGCAATGCCATTCAAGCAGTGGCGTATTGAGGGTTTCTGGTGCCCGGGGCAAAGAATAATTTTGGGCCCCCAGTAGTAAAGCGATATACGGGGGGGGTGCTAATTTGATATCTTTGCACCCCCCTGAACTCACCGCCCAGGCAACTGCATTTTTTAACCATAAAAATGGCGCCCAGGGCACGTGCCCCACCTGCCTCACCCTAATTACGCCACTGCATTGAAGAGACACTTTCACTACGCAATCAGTGCATGGCTTTCTTGGTAGAGCATGGCAATGACTTCACATGAGTGAGTGCTGTGAAGAGGGGCTGTGGCATAATACTTGAATGTTACCGACAAATTTTGCATAATAAGCAGAAAAAAGCCAAGCAGTCGACCCTGGACTCTTATTTTAATACAGAGACCATAGATCCCCAGTGTCACAGAAAAGATTTTTAGATCATATGTGCTTTTTTATTGTATGTTAAGCTTTTTTGTTGTATTGTTTACCATGTAATTTTATTGTTACTCTTATAAATTACTATAAAATCCGGTGATAATATGTGCTTCCAGTGAATGTGGGCCCAAAAATACCATTTGTGAAATTATTTCCCTTTGGGTGCTTAAAGCAGGATGCCAACTAGTTCCGATCAGAATGAATTGGATCAGGCACATGTCCACTCATTGATTGGATCAGAATATAACAGAACACATCGAATGGTTCAGACTTTTCGGTCATCAAGGATAGTTCAGACGAGGAGGCTATCGCTCTGAGTTTGGAGTGCTATGAATTAGAAAAAAGTTTCCTGTAGATTTTGGTAGTACAAGATTTTTTCCAATATAAATCAATATGCGCTATGTTTGTAAGTTATAGTAAGTTTTAATGTAAGTTCCCTAATCTTTCATGCGGAGCACATTTTTCCGGGAGGGAGATAAGTCAATTCTGGACACACTAAGGTGATTACCTGGAAATAATTTCGCATATGCTTAAACTAAGTATTACATAAAATAAAAGATTGCATAAATATTAATGAACTACCCCATAGGTGCACTAGAAAGTGAAAAATAAGCATAAAATTCTCCTAATTGATTGTTCCAGAAAGTAACAATTGTTTTGGGCATGTAAAAGTTTGTTCAGACTACAGTAAGTCCCCAACTTACACGGGTCCGAGTTACACGGATTCGTAGATACATGGATGCATGACGTAACTTATCAGCATGCTCGATCGTTAGTTAAACTGCCGCTCAGTAGATGGTGTTACTAGTACAGTAATCCCTCAGTATACGAGCAATCGGTTTATGGGTTTTCGATTATACGAGATGCACAAATTAATACCTGTTTTTCAATTTATGAGCCAATTTTCACTTATACGATCTCCTTCCTCCCGCAAACCGATCGGTTTTCCCGGCACCTATTCTCGGCTTTCGTCAGTTCCCGAATCTTCTTGAATGCGCAGAACATCATGGCATCCCAACTTTAATGATGTAACTATTGTTTATAAAATTTATAACATGGGGTGTATTGGGAAATTAATTTTCGTTTTACAAGTTTTCACCTTATGAGCAGTTTTCGAGGAACAAATTAAGCTTGTAAACCGAGGGATTCCTGTACGTTCATGCACAGCTGACAGCGTCGCCTTCGCTATTTAGATTTGTTATACCGTGGATGTAAGTTTTCTTACAATTACGTTTTTATATATCTACTGCACTGAATATATTTTCATTTTCTTAACATTTTGTTTTTATAAGCACTACTTTTTTAGTTTTTACTATCCATTGAAATGAACGTGTATGTCAAAAGATATATATCGTATTTAAGCATTGTTGGACTTAGATGGTTTTCACCTTAAATGGTGTCCTTCGGAATGAATTAACAGTGTAAGTTGGGGACTTACTGTATATCGATTGATTTCATATCTCTGTCGCACAAAACCTGACTATTTTTTATACACTGTATACTTTCCAATGTTGTATTAATATAGATTAACTTCGTTTCCATCACAGAAATGCAAGTGATATTTTTGAACATACTTTAGAAGGCCTGCCACTTGATTTGTTTTGGGACAGACCACTTCTAGTGTTTACGTTGCATCGGTAAAAATAATGCCTATCTAGACTTATGTCACCGAATGTGTGCTCATCAAACCTCACTTCGTGATCACTCGGATATTTCTGCCTTCTTTCGGCCTTTGGAATCCTTCGGACTTCAGTCAAAATATTCTATGTGAGCAGTTCTTGTCTGATCCGATCTGTTCAGAAGGTGTCTGAACCAATCCGTCCGACACACGTTTTTGTGTTTTTCGAATGAACCAATCCATTCCATTTGGAACTAGTGGACGTCCTGCTTAAGAGTTGTAGTACCCATGGTGAACTCGGTTTTTTGCTTAATGTGGAGTTGTCAGGAATGCATCCTCTGCATTTAAGCGGGGTTATCTGTATAGTGAAAGACAATTTGGAGATAGTTTTAGTAGATAATAAATTAATTTTCCTAATGTGCATATCATACTTGATATCCTCCTTAAAAACATTTCTTTTAAATATGTAGCATTTTGCCATATGTCATTTAACCCAGTATATTTTTATTTAGTGAGAGTATTCCTTTGAAATTTATACTCATTTTAAAAGTAGTGGATTCTCAAAGATTTTAATTTAGCCCGTGTAAAGTTAAAATTTAAGGTTACAAAATTTTTTGCATCTTTGAATTTTAACTTTATTATTTAAAATTATTTGGAAGTAATAATTTTTATTAATTTTTAACATTCAAATCTCAACTATGAGAATTTAATTTAAATTAATGGTACATCATTATTACTATAACAGATTAATGAAAAATTTCCTATATAGCCTGATATCAGTGATGCTTATCCCATTTTAAAAGCATTAGATTATTTGTTACTCTTAATTTAATATTACCTGTTTAAATTTTAATGTAAATCTTTCAAAAACATTCTTCAGAGAAATAATTTTGAGAAAAATGTATATTTTTTAATCACCCTTTATTGCATGTTTCTTTATTTTTGGAATTTGCCTCAAAATTCGGAATGTTCTCAATTTTACAAAATGTTCTTAGTAACAATAACACATCTACATCCATATTGTGTTCTGAACAGACTCATAGATACACATCTACAATAGGTTTTTATGTAAATTATGTCATAATGTTAATTATTCTTTTAGTAAGGTGAAGACATTCATAAATACTTATATACTCAAATTATAACCCATCTAAAATTATTATCAGGGGTGAGCAAATATTGGTTCAGTTTACCAGTCAGTCAAAAATACCGGCAGTAAAATTCAGAGGCTTTATTTTACTAATATCAAGTGTCTATGTTTGAAAACCATGACCTTTTCACGGCCAAAATATTAGTTTCAGATAATTTCAGTTCTACATCAGCTTTCATTATTAAAAATAGTCAATTAAAATGAGTCTTTGTAAATTTCATTTTTTATGTTATGTAAAAATAAAAATGTGGGATTTACATTTCTCAACAAACTAGCAATGACATAAAATATGAATGTATTAGCAATGATGTTTGGTGAATTTGTACAAAAATAAAATAAATACAGGCATCCCTCCCTCAGTGCTCTTAATTGGTTTATGTAAAATAGAGCACTAACTGAAAACATACTGAGGAAATATTTTCCATAAGAATTAATGTAGAAAAAGTTAATTCATGCTGCCACTCTAGCAGGGTTGCATGTAAATCTAAGTAAGTTATATATTCTTTGATGTTAACATTCCTCAGCATGACAGAAAATCTCTTTTATGCCAGTTGGCAAGCTAAGGATGCAAAGACGTCTTTGTTAGTCAACTTGTAATGAAGCAAAATAAGCAAGTGGAAGTTAATGGAGGAGCTGCTAAGCTCTATGAGTAGCATATATGAGAAGGAAAACAAATGAATGTGACTTTTTGCTACAACATCGGGTAATTAAGACCTAATATCTTAATACTGACAAAATCCCATGCTTTTGGGTTTGCTGCATTCAAAAAAGCATTTAATGCTTTCTTTCTTTCTTCTATAGGAGAGATTGTTCAAAGAAAGGATTGTTTAGAGACATTTAATTAATGCATAGTTTACTCATGAATAATAATTATACCTACTACATTTAAAATTAATGTGCTTGTCACATCATATTATTACAGAAAATTTTTAGTTCTAATGGAAAATACCTCAGCTGCTTTTGATACTAGTATAACAGAAATATACGACCAAAACAATGTGTTGATGATACAGGAGTTAGCCAAAGCAATATAATGAAAAAGCACTAAGAGAAGCGCATCAGAGTTAGGGATACATGTACATATGATATAGTTTCAAATAACATCTGAAAGTATTGAGAAAAATAAATCATTATCACCATAGATATTATTGGCTGCCCATGCCTGTATGTCTCAATATTATTTTTCGTAACACTTATTTGCAGTTTTCATATTAATATATTTTTAGTTTAGTGCAATTGGCTCTTCAAATAAACCTAGAATGGCGATAATCAGAATAAATTCCTCGAAAAAAGTATTTATTAGATGGTGCTGCAAGTAGATTATAACTTTTGTCAGTATGGTACTGAACCCTCTGACCCTAACCCTCAATAAAATTTTCCATTGCTAGCAACACAAAAAATCCAGGGTCTCAATAGTTAAGTAACTTCAGTACTAGTTACATCAATTGATAATAATTTAAATAGGCAATTTCATTAACCTGGTGTACTCATGCGGAGTGCTGTGACCACTCCAGCCTATGTTTTATTGCAGGGTTCCTTTCCTATTGTTCTTTATGACCCCTCCTCTTCAGTAGCTGGAATGGCATGTGTTTTTAACCATTTCCAGTAAAAATTCTTTTTTTGGTTTTATTTCATGTGTTCAGATGTTTTTTCAGTGTTTTTTTCCTTTGTTTGGACATCATTCATGTTTTATTGTGACTTTATTATTACTATTTACGGCCCTGGTATTGTTTTATATAATTTTTGATTTCCCTTCAAATAAAAAAATTTGTTTATTTTCTATGTTGCAATTTTCATTTATAGTATATAAATGTATTTCTTAAAACAAAATATTTTTAGAAATATATGTTATCAGTAAAATTGACTGTACACTTATTATAATGAGAAAGAAATAAAAAAACAAAATAGAATAGATAGAATCAAAAATATCTTTGATGGGGCAAAAGCATCTAGCGCAAGTGCTGACGTTCTAAAGCATGCAAGTAAAGTTTGTGGAAAACAACGATTTCTCATTTGTGTAAAGGTTATTCTCGCTCTTTTGGGTAATTCTTGGTTTTATTTACAGCACTGACATTATGAATATATTCTGAACATCTATCAACTGCTACTTTGACATCTGAAAAGTATCATAAAATTATTCTCGAACTCTTTTTCCTACAGAAATATATTTATAATCCTAAATCATCTTGTCTTTTGCTAAAGTTAAATTATAAATAATCACAAACAGTAAAATAAACATACCTAATAAAAATTTATCATATACTGACGATAAATCTCATTTTTAATAAAAATATATCTAGGGTGTCAGGAACACCATGCACGAGTATTAATGTTAGAAAAATTCACACAAGTACTGCAGGGTTAAGTAAATTTAAAATTTTTCTTCATTTCTGCAGAGATATGCTCTATACCACTGCAAATAATTCTTTCACTGGAAGCTAACAGCCAATTGTTTTTTCTTTAAAATTCATCAAATAGAACCCTCGACTTCTCTCCCTCATCGCACTGTAGATCTGGCCCTTGCAGTATTGGTGGCATTAAAAAAATAGTCATCATAGCATGAACAAATGAAGTTAATTTAATTGGATAATGCTTTACTCAAGATAGTTTTTTATTGGTTGTGGATGTAGCAGAATTATTCAAGTAGAAATTTATTTTAAAATTCAACAAAATTATGCCTGGAGCAAATGGATAAATGGGCAGAGGCTGCATCAAGGCTTAATCCTACCTTGGCAATGGCACATTACACAGAAATAGTTGATAGCAATGGTTAACTAACAAAAATTATTTTGTTTATTATTCATTCTTGAAAACATCTTTTTGATAAGGTAAAGGGGCAATAAACGTCTTTATGGTATGGATACTTGTTTACTTGCACCAATGATACTAAAATGAATTGACACCTGGAACAGAATATTTCTCTGTTTGCCAACCGTGATTTTTCACTTGTCACAAAAGAGAGGAGGATTTGCTCACCCCTGGGCATTATGTTCTATTTTTGAGCAAAAGGCATCTAAATATGATGATTTTATGATTCTTTTTGGTATAATTTTATTTTATTTTTGGGGGAACGTGGAAATAAATCTTAATAGCAGTTTTTGAGCTATTTCTCTTAAGATTTTAAAACTTGATGTGTGATGTCAATATGACTGGAGCTCACAATATCCTAAAGCATGCTTTTTCATGAGTTTTAATTTCTCCTAGCATGCTCATATTAGCTTAGTGTTTGTTTGAATCAGAATCATACTGAATTATAAAATAAAAATTTATAATCCTAAATCAAATGATGATTTGACATTAAATTTAAAGAATTCCTCTTTTAAAAATCATTATAACTGATTTACTTTGAAACAAAGGTATATATGAAATAAACTTTATATTTATGTGGTATATGCTCAGTCTCTTTGAACAATATAACCCTGGGAGAGGTAACTATGTTTTTGTATTGATAACTTGCACTTCATCACACCTTTTAATTAAGACTTATATGATATTTCATCAACAAACCTTCCAGGAGCTTTGTTTAATGCAGCACAAGACCCATCACTGTGACGTGGACACTTCCCTCCTAATCCTAGTCCGCTTCCAATACCTCCTTTGACATGTACCATTGTACAGGGTAGAAGATGTCTTGGGGCTGCCCTTAGGAAGCACCTTTTATATGCCTCTCCATGGACACGACAATGGCACACTGCAACCTGAGTTTCAGAGATATGTGTAAAGAGGAGGTTAGTTAGTTAATTAATTACCTATCCATATTCTACTCAGTATTTCAATAACATCTGGCTGACAGTTCTGCAGTAGAACTCACAATGCATATAAATATATAAAGATAGTTTTATCAACTTAAGATTTGTTTAAAGTTAGAGGAACCCTCACCTTACTAGATCAGCTGAAACCAGCCAAGAATATTTATATGCAAACTACCAAGTTTAAATGCCTGGAATTCTCAGTTTTGATGATATTATTTCATGAATGGCACTCACAATGAACATTATTTAGTTTAACTACTAATAACTCAATGATTTGATGTAAATTTTATCTCGGCCGGTTTTGGTCAACTTAATATGGATAGCAAGGACCAATTACTTAAAAATCATATGGAAAGGGTAAGACAGTAGTGTCTGGACTGGACATAGGCCTACAGCTTATTTCCCTTTGCTTTGATAAAATATGAGGTGTCGACCTCTTGCAAACTGCACCCTTTCATTTGGTGAATTTTCTTTGCAATCTGTGCCCAAATGTCAGAGTTTTGCTCATCACCTATTGGTGTAGGATGATAAATATGACAATCATATTTCAGATGAGTG
Source organism: Uropetala carovei (assembly GCA_036926305.1). Taxonomy (NCBI): domain Eukaryota; kingdom Metazoa; phylum Arthropoda; class Insecta; order Odonata; family Petaluridae; genus Uropetala; species Uropetala carovei. The sequence continues at coordinate 1,322,630 of JAXCHB010000172.1, read as the reverse complement.
CTATTTGAATTCATTGTGTTTTGTGTGTGATATTTACCGTCATCATTATCTATGAGTAACTTAGTTGTTTGACTACAGGTGGTTTTCCTGAATGGTTAAACGTATTTGTTTTTCCTAATCTTTTAAATGACTGCTAGAGCTATATAAATAATTATTTGTATTCCAGCCTTAAGGCTAGCGCAGAAATTGCTTTTTGAAGCTGCAGAACATCAGTGGAAAATGTTCTTTGAAAGTTACTGAAATGTATTGTTACACAAAATTACTGCATGCTTATACACCTTGTTCTAATATCTTTTATAGTTTTAATGATAAGTTGGTGCATTATTTCGTAATTAAAGGGGTACAACTTATTTTTTTAACTTCTTGAGGATCGTTGGTTCTCGGGAATTAACATTGTCACTCGTACAGTCGGTTTCCAATGCATTGTACACCACTAATACCTACATATTTCGGAGTGGTGGCAATTTCTCTCAGCTTCCGGTTTTTCTCATTCTTCGGTAACTTTCCATCAGGGCAGCGACATGCAAAAAATTGAGGATCGGATGCATTGCTAAACGCAGGAATTGATCGATCGCCGTCACTCGATTACACAAAAGTGGCTGGATAAAGAAAGAGTCACGCGAATATGGAAGAATTTGAGTGTAGTTCTATTTTTAAGCGCTGCACGGGAGGCCTTCCGTGACTCCAACAATTCCCTTAATCAGATTCTAAACGAGCGAATAGTTAAAACGAGATACACAGGTCATATAGGTCAGTTGTGTGCAAACTTTTCAGACCGCGCCCCCTTTTGATCCGCGTAAACGATGGCACCCCCACCCCCCCTTCCCATTTCAATCGGAAAAATTTCTTGACGTTACGTACAAAAAATCTGATGTGGCCAACACATGACTTTCTCCATATTTGGGGTATAGATATCTAAATTATTATGAGTAGCATTATAAGGCAAAATTATTATTTCGTATCGTAAAAGAAGACACGTCGTTGCCGTATATTACGTATATTTTGAATGTTTACAGAATTCACCGCTACATGGTGTTGGCGCCGTAGGCTGGTATTAAGAAAAAGCGAAATATATCCGAAATGGATGGTTCTACGAAAATTAGTTTCAAACAAAACTTGGAAGAAATATTATTCTCTACAACTTTGGTCCTTACGAAGATTACCAATAACGATGTTGTTAAGGAGATATTTAACGGAAACCGAAAAACCGGTTATTTATAAATAACTCCTAAACAATAACTCCTATAGAAAATTGTTTCAAATGAAAGTTGTAGGAAATTACATTCTCTATAACTTTTGTATAGAATTATAAATACAAAAATGATATTTTAACCAAGAAATATCGCAAAAACCGAATCGGGTTTCGAATAAACCTCGACTTCCGTTTAACCGTTATTGTCCAAAAACTAATCAGTTCTTTGTTCTCATGTAAGAGTGTTAGATATGAAGTTTGGTAACGATATGGCACGTACTTTTTGAGTTAGAGCGCCCACACTAACATACACACGTACACACACACACACAGACATCATTCCGAAAATAGTCTAAACGTGTTCTAGGGACCTCAAAACGTATATCCGTTGAAATCTGGAAGTCGATTTTTTTCATGAATACAATACTTTCCCATTACTACGTATGAGAAAGTAAAAATAGTCACATTAGCTCAATAATACGACATAACTGGCTTTTTAGTATACGCAAGGGGAGAAAATGTAACATTTCAGAGCAAATGACGCACTGAGGTCTTTGCTCAGTCATAACCAAAGTCCACGAAAATCCAAATTTTATAAATTCTTCATTGTATTTTGAAGATGCGTTTTCTTTACTTGCACAAAGAGTAGTCTCGTCAGATACTTCTTTTTCACCTACCTTCTGCATTTTATTTACTGCAGCATATTCATCAGATGAGCACGCAGCAGCAGCACCACGTTTTTCACTACCCTTACTAATACACTTATCCATATCAGGAGAAAATAATAATATTAGAGTAAATCTACCAAGCGATTGAAGAACACGAACAAATGAAAGTACACTCGACTTCTCACGAAAGAATAATTGTGACTGGGGCCGAACCTTTTCTAGGCATTCTATCGGCCTGAGGCTGATGAAACCTACAAGCAATTTTACATTTAATGGCGCAAGGGTTTTTAGGTCTAACATCCAAGGTCCTGGAACGTAACCTCATTTTTACCATTATACCAATACCATGCTTTATCGCCGTGCCCGGCCATTGGCCGGAACGTAATCCCCGCGTTCGGCGGGGGTCAACTGTACTTAATTGTGTAGCTCTACAAAGAATCTATAAATGCCAGAGCGTAACATTGTTACATTGACCTGCCAGTTTATCATAGGTCCCGCATACATTCACGTAAAATCAGGTAGCCTGCGCCAGGCCGGGTAAAGTCGCGTCCCTCTTTTAAAAAAGAAACAGCGATTCGTGGCCCCCGTCAGATCGTTCGCGCCCTCCAGTTTGCGCACCGCTGATCTAGGTGACCACAAAAGAAATGTACGCAAGCTCGCAAATGATGGAGCCAAAATTACCCACATTTCTTTTAATCGGATCGGTAGACATGCATACCAGAATTTATGGGATTAAATTTATTCTCCTGTGAACTTTTAGTAGGAGCAGCTTTGGGAGAAGGCGTTAGTTGAGAAGTGGCCATAAAAGTTATCTGCACACAAAATTAGAGCTGACTCAATTAAATTTCAATGGGTGGGTTTGATGTATAATTATTTAAGCCTAACGACTTAATACGTATCTTGGCGTTTGTTAGCTTTTTCAGTAAAGCGTTTTGGTGTCGGTATGTACTGAAATCACGAAAAAAAGCGTACTTAAAATTTTGAATTCGCTTATACTATATTTTTAAAGCAACAACTCGGCAGAAAGCATCGAATAATCCGCTTGAATTATGAAGAATGTATTGCTTATTTTTGGCGTGGCCATCTTCGGAGGCCCATTAAATAAAATCAATCCACTTTTCTCTCACGTGACCTCGGCAGAGAAAAATGACTCGGCGGAGATTATCGCGATCACAGTATTTCAGATAGGGATCACAATTGCAAACTCATTTCGCAACATAGCGGCCCCAAATAATTCGGCGACGTAAATAGCTTCCAATAAATTACGTTACCGTAAGTATGACGATGAGCAAGGCGCAGGCAAGGGTCCCAGCAGCTATGTAGACGTTGTGCAGATGGTCCAGATGTATGGAAATGGGCATCTGTAGGTCGAGACCGGATCCTCCGCCCCCCGAGCCTCCGCCGCCCCCTCCTCCCAGTCCTCCTCCGCCCCCGAGGAGACCGCCGCCGCCGCTTCCCAAGAGGTCTCCGTCTGGTCCGAGGACGGAGCCGTCGGCGTCACGGACGCCCGTCGGTATCGCCTCGAGGACGAACTCTTCTAGAGGAGGAGGTGCGATCGTCAGAGAAGGCGGAGGGAATTTTCGAATGGCGGTGAAAAATTTCCCGATAGCCTCCAATAATGCAGTTGGTTAAGAAAAGATTACTTCTGATTTACTTAATGTGAAAAATTTCCAGAATTGTTTAAAAGGGCATGGCAACTAGTTATATTTTGGAATTTGCAAAAATTAAGTGAATTCTCTCATTTCCTTTATTCCATTATGAGCCAGTTTCTAGGCAAACTCTTCCTGGTGTCTCGCTGGCCGCTACATTTATTTAAGTAATCTTTAAAAAAATTTATTTCCACAATTAAGTAATCTCATTGACTCTGTTGATACGTTATTTTTCTTTTATGCACAAGGCGCGAAGGACACACTTGAGATATTATTTAATTTCTTTGATAGGATAGCATTTCTTTTACACTTTCGCGTGAGCATACTTTTATTTTTTTAAATCGAAGACCAAGCTTTAGAAGTGCCACGTTGTGGAGCTATAATGAACAAAGATACCGAAAGCAGTTAATGTTTATAAAAATTTGCTGTGGAAAATTTCCTAAACGAAAAGCACAAAAGTCAATAAATATGGAGTATATTAAAGTTAGATAGATAGTGTTTAATGTTTGTAAATGGACGAAAATATATTTCGTGTTAATAATAAGACTAGGAGACAATAATTAAACAAAAACTTTTCCTGCGAAAAAGTCACAGTTGTAACTCCAGTGCAAAGTGTCATTCTGCCGTGCATGTGTCACGAATGGTCGAATCGGCTCAAGCCTAATAAATTCCCAGATCGCATTGCAATTTGCCGGGACTCACCTTCGCACGTGTTACCCGTGTATCCGGGTCTGCAGGCGCAGTAAAAGGAGTTGATGCTGCTCCAGCACGTGCCTCCGTTGCGGCAAGGGTTCCCGCTGCAAGCCTGGTCGAGGAAATTTCGTTAGTTAGGGACGCTTGAGAATGCGAGAGGAAGGGAAGAATGCGTTTGGCCAAATAATGCAACCGTCGAAATCTCAATCAGAAGAAAATAATCGGACGAGCAATAAATCTGCAAACACTTTATTCGGGACAGCGAGCGTCGCTGTAGGAAAATGAAACGGGGCACGAAAGGCACTCACCGCTCTGGGGGCCGGCGACTGGCAGTTGGGCCCCGAAAGGCCTGGCCTGCACTCGCACACGTATCTATTTCCCGTGTCGACGCACCTTCTTCCTGGAGGGCACGGGTCGGGGTCGCACAGGTCGACCTTTAGGTGGCACCTCCGCCCGCCGTAGCCTCGACCGCAGACGCACGAGTATCCTCCGATGTGGTCGGTGCACGTGCCTCCGTTGGCGCACGGCGAAGATTCGCACTCGTTGAACTCGTACTCGCAGAGTTCTCCGGCGAAACCTTTCCGGATAACAAAATTTTCTTTGAATTATTACGAGCCAAAATACAGGAATTCCGTGGAGAGAGAAAAAATATTTCTTGAGTCGGCGTGAAGTGCCTTTTGAGTTACTGGAAAATTAGCTCGATGGGATCAATGTGGCCCCAGTTTGGACAAAGAATTGGGATCTTCTGCCACGTCCTGATTAAGCCATTATAGCACGTCAAACACTGTGAGAATGTAGGCTTAATGCATAGAACTTCGAAAGGATACGAATTCAGGCTCGCGGCCTTTCCGGTCTGTTGAAATTTCAGCACTCCAGTCGACTGAATATCGTTGATACATCGGTTACGGAAAAGTACTGCCTTATTTTATTATCGACAAATTTGACGCTTTCAGGTAATTAATATGTTTAAAGAGACATTCAGCTTGTATATAAGGTGTAAAGTTCTTTTTGAGCTATATAATCTGCACACATCCATGTGGTAAGACAGTGCTCCCCTGTTATTGCGCCATAGCTTACATTGCGGTTTCAAGTAAAACGCGAATCTTCCTTCCTCCTTCATCATTTGAATGGTTGAAAATAGTATTTATCAGCACTGAATAACCTTAATTTCACTATTTTGTTATTTTTAGAAATGAAATTTAGCAAACATTACAGCATTTATAAAGCTGTACCTATATACTGAATTGAATCAATGGTAGCGCGTTCTCGATTATACCTTGAAAAGACATAACGCGGGTTACCCTGCTTCTCCGAAACCCACTGTATAACCGGGGAGCACTGTACTAAGAATCGGAAATTTTATTCTCCAGTTTTAATAGAAATTCTGATTTAGAAAATCAGTAGATTATACTGATTCTAAAGGTCATATCAAATTATTTCTCCGGGGATTCGACGAAATTATTATACTAATTTGAAAACAAACATTAAATCAAAATAGGAAGTTTTCCCAGCTTAAGGACGGCTGAACGTAATTTACATAAATTAAAAGGAAATGCGCATTAATTGCCACACCAAAAAAAGCGTGTCAATTGGTTTAAAGTATTAAACCGTGCTCTTCCGGTATTAAAACATTTGCGAACTTTTAGCTTCCGTCAATTTTCTGCATCGCTTGGTTTGATTAAGGGCGTCCCTTACCAGGTTGACAGAAGCATCGGAATCCGTCCTCTTGGTCCACGCATATCCCATGAACGCACGGAGAAGAGGCGCACTCGTCCAAATCGCGTTCGCAAGCGGGCCCTCCGAATCCAGGCGGGCAAGCGCAGTGGAAGTGGGTCGCGTTGTCCGCCGTGCAAGTGGCGCCGTTGCGGCAGGGAGACGAGTCACAGGGATCGCTCTCATCTTCGCACGTTTTTCCCGTAAACCCTTGGTAAAGAGAAAGAGATAGACGATAGAGGAGGAGGATGAATTTAATTCATCGCGGCTGACAATTGAGAGTGCAAGAATAAGGAAAGATTATGACAACTTTCGCTTATTATGTCTATGATTTACATTCTAGTTTTATACACGTTAAAGCCAACACCATATATCGTTGTCATTCCTTAATTCCCGATTCCTCCTTTTGGTTAATTTAATAGTACATCCTGTCAAAAATTTGAGCCCCTGAGAAGGGAAATGCGAATTTCCTCTGATTAATGTTTTCAGACGTGATTACTGGCGCAAACGGGGTCGCTCCGTGGCACCGGCGACTCTGACGGCTGCCAAAGGTACCAAGCTTTCGAAGGGCGCTTTCCCGATAGTGTATCCCAACGTTTCCCAACCCCTTCGTCACTCGCCACATGTGGCGAATCGGCCACAGACCTGTGGCGAATTGATTCCTTTCAACAGTAATATATATACAGGGTGGGCATAAAAAAAAGTACCCTAATTAAAAATAAATAAATGAACATGATATGAGTGCGAAACAAAAAAAAATTAATAGAGGGATCTCTCTAATTTATTTCCATCAATACAGGTTTTAAAAAATGTCTTTCATAATTCTGAAAACATGCGAATGGGTGCAGTACAGTTAGTGATTACAGTCACCGCAGGATTACACGCCTAATATTGGCTATAGCTGTTGTAAAATTATCTGAGAAATTTTTAACGTACCGCAAAAAAGATTATTAAATGAAATGTTTTTGATAGTGAAACGACTCTTAACAAGTAGCAAATATACGATTTCAAAGAAACCTTACTTATAGGTGTTATTTGGGGAATATCAATAGGCTGGGTAACATTAGTTGTAGGGGCAAGAGGCAAAGTTGCATGAATTAGGGGCATAAGATCAGGGGGCATTTTGTGTATTTATAGAGGCAGCCGGATGTAAGTTGGGTGACACAAGACAAAGGGATTTCATGTATGGTTGGTTGCATACGTTTCAGGGGCATCCAGTGTGCGTTGTGTGGCATACGATGAGGGGGCGTATGGTGTATGTTGGGTGATATAAATCGTATGGGCAAGGTGTGTAATGTGGGTAGCATAGCATCAGGATACGTTCGTGTAGTATACAAGGGGTGAACAAACTTTTTGCGGGTCATTAGAAGTTGAAAATCCTTTGGCGGGCCATATTAGGGCTCACATCGGAAATTATTTGAGACTCCTAATAGTGAAAGTTGATGATTAATAAATTTTTAGCGCCATAGCTTCGCTATACTATATGATTTTCCGGGCATAATTGTAACTAACGAATGTGAAAATTTGTTTAATATTTTACGGCTCGCTTTCGTAAAGCCATCGCGGGCCGCATAAGATGCTATCGCTTTTACTTATAACTGCACTCAAAGGTAGAAAATAATTTTTTCTGGGCAAAACATATTATTAAAAAATTTGTATCCTTCGTAAAAGTGGGTGGCTTTTTTCTCTTCTAATTCTTATATTTCATCTTCCTCATAAATTAGTTCTTATTGTTGGCCACTTAACATATACTCATATTAATGCCACCCACTTTTACGAAGTATACAAATTTTTTAATAATATTTTTTGTCCAGGAAAAAATTATTTTCTACCTTAAGTGCGGTTTTAAGTAAAAGTGTGTATACATTTAAAATATTTTTTACTTAAATTTATTTTCATCTTTTTCGTCTTATTTTATTTTTTATTTGGTGAAACCGGTCACTAGAGCATCGTTCGTCTTATGTTAGAACGAGATGAACCACATGAAGGTGAGATTAGCGATTAAATGGGAGAGGGGTAATAGTAAAGTTAACGTTGTATTGCGCATAATAATTCTACATAAATATACGTTTATGTATAATTGATACTTCCAAAATGACAATCAACGCAATCAGTTTTGTATAAAAAATTCGAACGTTTCCCTCTCCGCCTCTGTCAAGTGTTCAAAGCTCAAACTGTTTAAGAATAAGTGGCATCAATGCGGAAATTTACAACAAAGTTTCAGAATTCAATCTTTTATACCTTCAGGGATATGAATAAAATAATTGAAAATTATTTAAAATATAACTCAGTCGGCAATTGATACGTAACCTTTACGTTAAAGTTATTTCTTTCGTCTAAAGTGGTCCACTCTTTTTTTAATTTCCTTTGTGTGCACAAAAGGAAAAGTAGTGTATTTCATTTCTTTGTCCTAGATCAGTGATGGCGAACCTTTTATAGTCCGCGTGCCATTATTACCGAAATTGTCGAATCTTTTCCGCCTCGCGTGCCACAAAAAGTCCTTGATTTTTTTGAGTGCCAACTAAATTAAATTCGTGATCAATAAATAAGATTGCAACCGTAAAACTAACGTTTACAATAGTTAACTAAATAAACCCATGTTTTTGCGGCGTTAAATCAGTACGATAAATGCTCTGTAGGGTTTTCGCCTTTCGTTGGCGTGCCAACCAAAATCGTCTTGCGTGCCACTTATGGCACGCGTGCCATAGGTTCGCCATCACTGTCCTAGATAATCCATTACCTTTGATTTACAATGTTTTATGTGTTCACGAAAGGAAGACTCCTTCGTATACACCCGTTTTCGCATTAGGAAATTTATTTTTTGTCCCTTTTAGGTAAGGTGACCAGACGTCCTCCTTTTGGAAGGACAGTCCTTTTTGAATCGTTGTCCTTCCATGTCCTCCTTTTTTGAAAATCTTTCTGTCTTTGTCCATTCTTTTACTTATGTCAGGGTTTCTTAACTTTGTGTATCAACGGAACATTCATACCTACTTTGAGAACTCAGACCTATGCTAACCAATATCGTGTAATTTTTGTGGATTGGCTGTCTTTGCTTCTGTCTGTTACATTGTTAAACGCGCAGGGAGTTCGTCTTTCTCCCAAGACACGATTCTCAGTGTACACTAAGCTTTCCGGCAAGCAGCTTGTTAAATGATCTTTGTTTGTTTGATTGTTTTTTCTTAGCGATAAAGAACACTGTCTGCTAGGATAAATTTTTTTATTTTCTCCTTGATTATATTTGTTTGGTTTTTGGTTTATTATAATCCTGATTGATACAGCGTACAATGTGTTCCATATCCCATCCTATTCCTCAAAATATTTCTTTCGTAAAACAAAGTCGATTCATTCCTGTTCACTTAGTTGTTATTGGAGTTTAGTGATTTTAGTAGGCTTTTGTTTCTGTGCGTGCTAGTTAAACTCTTACAGCTTCCTATTGCTTATTTTGTTTATCCTCTATCAGTGAATTGTGAAAAAATAGTTATACGCTGTGTTCTGCCTGAGTGAATATTGAATAGCCCCGAATATTTCGTTATTATGGTAAGTATAATTTTCTCATTTAAATTCACAATGTGATATTCCATTTTATTATGTTGATTTTTAAATCTTTGTTGTAATGCCCTACGAAATGTCTTCAGCCAAGAAAAGAAAATGTCACTTAAATGTAATGTTAGCAGAGGAATTTTCACATTTAAGACATGTTGGAAATGATGATACTGTCATGTATTCAGCAGTATTTAGTGTCGCAGTTGGTGGGCGTTCAAGTATATAAACAGTTTTTTGATAATGAAATGTGCCCTTCCTTTTTGTATAAAAAATCGGGATTTGCTCTCCCTTTTGTTAAAAAATATCTGGTCACCTTAACACTATTAGGCTGCAGAAGCATTAGCAAAACAATTAGACGCATAAATTGTATAATGGTCGCAATAAAAATAGCTCAAACTTCAGTTTGGAGTTAATGGCGCTTGGTTTGCTTTTTTCTCATCATTCATGAGTCACTTGGATCGTAATGTAGACTATCGACTGCTACAGGGTTTATCATCAATTCATTTAGATCTATACGAAAGTCATTCATGCCACCCAAACCTTTCCACGAAATAAGCAATCTCCATTAAATGCATTTCTGATCATCTCCAACGTTTTTGTACCTCTTTATCCAAAAGCACACAAAACAGTACTTACGATGTTTCAACTTATGACATTAATACATTGATACCTCGAAATCGATATCCGATATCGTACCCCAGACATAGATATTTGGCATCCGATGCGCTCCGAGTCTACTTTCTTGTGCGTTTTTTCGGTCGATATTCAATTGGACGATACGACTCGCCGCATTGTAGGTATTCATTTATTGATTGTTTTAAGTCTTAAAAACGTTTATTATACAATATATAACACTCATGGTTGTTAAACTATTAATTTATAGTCTAAATAAAGCTTGGTACATATTTTTTCTATTGTCCTGGAACGTATCTCAATTTATAACATGTAAGCCTATGGGAAATTGATATTAGACTTACGATGCGATTTTTAGGAACGCATTAGAATCGTAATTCGGGAATGGCATGTATTGCATACCGTAGTTCTATTCGTAAATCCATGTTGAGTCTGTCAAACCACACTTCACTTTATGAGCGGTGCATAGAAACTGACACGAATATGTCAGATGCTTGCTGAGGTGACATATTACCTGTTACGACTTACAGTGACCGGATTCTGGAGATTAATATCCTGTCTTATTAATTTAGGATCACCTCGATCACGTATATGTATATAAATATATAGTCAAGAAAACAGAAAAATCCAAAACGCGGTCTTGAGTTGACCGCTTTTTGGTCCTGAGTTTGCTGATTTTTGGATTTTATATTGCAATAATGTCTAATATGATATGAGTATGTTTTCAGTAAATTGATTCTACTCCTTCCATTTTTTCTGGAGAAATATATTAACAATAACAGTTAATGCTAAATAACACAACCTGCAACCTTTTTATAAAGAACATTTCTCAACCATATTTAATACATTTCGCATTAGATGGCGAATATTTTGATCCGTTTGCCACCAGTTTGGCGAATCTCATAATCTTGTTGTGCAACGCTGGTCTAACCATAGATTATTAGCATGCGGATGAATGCCGTATGGGAATCTCTGAACGGATGAGCATGTCAAGTTATTTCTTTAATCTTTTTGTCGTCATCGTTTCAGCAGATATGTGAACAGCTGCGTTAAAATGTTTTAAAGTTTCTGAATTAGAAGTGTATCTAGAATGGACTGTTGATCGGGAGGCGAAAATTCCCCTGATAATCCCTTCCTGCAAACAAATCTTTCCTTCACGCGACGCCATGAAGCGAATCATAAAATTGCTTTAACGTGTTTTTTTACTTTGCGAGACCTGAATATTTTGATATTTTGTCATGTTTTCTTTCTTTGCAGTAGGAATGGCCATCGTTCTCTTTGTTTGAAACAAAACTTTAAAAGATCCTAGATTAAATTTAATGACTTTCACACAAATCTTGCAATAACTTTTCTATTTTGTGGCAAGATCGTGAAACGCTGATGTTTTATTCATGTCTGGTTATACCAGTTTTTGCAATAAATTTGTTTCCCATCTAATCTTCAATTAACTGGGCAATGCAGTATTACTATTCTAGAATGTCGATGCAAAATTCAAGACGAAGTTTTGGAAATTAGAGTTTTATTGTTAAAAAATTATATTTCGTCTTTCCCGTTTCACTTCTAGTGGTGTTTAATCCGATAACCAAAACCATTTCGATACTGGACTCAGGTCACGCGTTGAAATAAACATTTCATTTTCGATCGATTTTTAGGTGACTAGGTAGTCAAATTTTAATTTCTGTATCCGTGTTAAGATTGTAGATAGTATTTATGGTAAAGTACTAAAATATTTCAAAGACTTCTGAAACAGTCGCGCATTTTATCGAAAAAGCTATATGGGACAGAGACACTTTCTATCAGTAGTACGAAAACCAGTTTTTATACGTTTTTATACTTAAAATTTATAATTTTCACATACTTCAAATTATATTGTAAATATTTCAAAGATTCACGGAAAAACATTAGACCATCGTCACGCCGCATATGTGGCAACTCTAAACGGGTACTGTAGTGCCAAAATTGTGTTTTAGCTGCGCCTTAGGGAAAACGCCTGCTACATTATGGAGGAGCACTTGCGACCTTTCGTAATCTATAAATAAAAAAAGATGCATTTCAAGTCATCTTATAGCTCACTTTGTGAATTCCCGACATGCAACCCTGTTGGCACATTTCTTTCCCTAAGATTTTCTTCTTGCTCGGAATTTCTTCCTCCTTTAAAATTGTCATTCGCAAGGAAAAATGGGTGCTAGGATTACGCCGTGATTAAAAATGTCTACTTTTCACATGTAAAAATTAGGGTGGGAGAATTATGAGACAGTGTAAGTGCGGTAATGTTTGATAAAATTCGCATGCATTAAGAATATGGTTGTTACTGCTTAGTCACGCTAGTAAAAGAAACTAATCCGCAACAGATATACCTATATATAACGAATCACCTGTGGAACGGATATTGAAGCTGTTTCAGTTATCCGAATTCCGTTTCCCTCGAAGCGATCTCTTTTTCCGGGTAAAATATCGCCAAAGAGATCAAAGACTTTTTCTATCAGAAATCTTAATTTTTTGTTTTCTGAGAAATGAAATGATCTAATAGTTTAAGCCTCCTTGTCCTGAAAGAGCTTTGACGATTACATATCTCGTGAATGATTCATGAAAAACTGCTTAATGAAAACGTCTAAATATTTTTGCCATCGAGTGTCAAAAATTCATTTTTTATAAGAGCTACTTCAAGGTCTCGTTTGAAGCAAAAATACTTTTTTTCTCATAAATTCAGTCGATTAAAAAAAAAGACGAATTCGAATTTGTCTGAAGCATTAGCGAAAGTTAAAATTAAATATAGACGATGTAACTTTCTGGAATTGCATTTAAAAAATACGAAATAATTCAGCTTTTTACTTTCTCCATACGTAGTAATGGGAAAGTATTGTATTCATGAAAAAAATCGACTTCGAGATTTCAACGGAAATACATGTTTTGAGGTCCCTAGAACACGTTTAGACTATTTTCGGAATGATGTCTATGTGTGTATGTTATTGTGGGCGCTCTAACTCAAAAAGTACGTGCCATATCGTTACCAAACTTCATATCTAACACTCTTACATGAGCACAAAGAACTGATTAGTTTTTGGACAAAAACGGATAACCGGAAGTCGAGGTTTATTCGAAACCCGATTCGGTTTTTGCGATATTTCTTCGTTAAAACCATTATTGTATATACAATTCTATACAAAAGTTATAGAGAATGTAATTTCCTACAGTTTTCATTTGAAACAATTTTCTATAGGAGTTATTGTTTAGGAGTTATTTATAAATAACCGGTTTTTCGGTTTCCGTTAAATATCTCCTTAAAAACATCGTTATTGGTAATCTTCGTAAGGACCAAAGTTGTAGAGAATAATATTTCTTCCAAGTTTTGTTTGAAACTAATTTTCGTAGAACCATCGATTTCGGATATATTTCGCTTTATCTTAATACCAGTGTACAGCGCCAACACCATGTAGCGGTGAATTCTGTAAACATTCAAAATATACGTATTTTACGGCAACAAGGACGTGTCTTCTTTTACGATACGAAATAATAATTTTGCCTCGTAATATTATTCATAATAATTTAAATATCTATACCCCAATTATGGAGAAAGTCATGTGTTGGCCACATCAGATTTTTACAATTTCCAACCGTTTGTAGCGTTTCAAAAAAACAGCTTAGTTGTTCGTTTTTAGCATTTTAAAAAATTGCATATATACAGGCAATTCTTAAAATAGGAGAGGTTAACTTTTCTGAATAGATTGATCTATTAAAAAAAAGGTCGAGGGGCACTGAGGAAATTTTTTAAACTTGTTTATTTAAAATTGTTGAATTTATGTCAACCTTTATAAAGCTTGTATATACATTGCCAACTGGCCAACAGCCTATTTGTAATGTTTTAGTAATATTAATAATTATAATAATATAAAAGCTATACATTGTAAACAAATGGTGGCTCTAGGTTTATCTGCTGGGAGTAATCGAAAAAAATCTCTGCTACTAATTTTGGCAACCTGCGATTCTTTATTCCGCAGGAAAGGTAGCATTTGGTGAAAAAAAGCGCCCTGTGTAATTTGTTCTGAAATTCTTCCCTCACATGCTATAGCAGAGATGCGCAACCCGGGGGTCGCGAGGACGGGTCGCCAATTAAGGAGTTTTTAAAAGAAATTAGACCCAAACATAATACTTTTATCATATCGCGTGACACAGTAGTTCCTATAATGTCACGCGATATGATACAATAAATACAATGTAGTTGAAAAATCGGGATAAGCCTTCCGATCTTATTTTCCGTCTACGATTTCTGTTATTGAAACTTGTTAGTTTGTTTCATGGACAAGACATTCTTGGTTAAATACACGGACAGTGAAGTGTGAGAGAGAGAGCATCTGAGTGAGGCTCATGCACTTTTCCGTATTTCAGTTGTTTTTAGTTGAACTCACATCAACCATGGCAGCGCCATACGTCCCCCCCCCCCCCCCCCCCCCCCCCTCAGGCCAATTAAATATCTCTTTTCTGGTCTGTTTTGGCCGTTCCGTCAGACCTGTGTTCTTTATTTTCATCTCCGTGTTTGTCGTTGTATTCATATCGTGTAAAATACCCATATTATCGACATGGATAATAATAAAAGTTAAACGACAAGCAAATGACGAGGGTGAGGAAGATAGTCCAATTAGTGAGACGTCAAAAAAGACGAAAACAAGCTACCAGCCAAGTGAATTGAAAACAAAAACTATCATGGAATTAGCAGAGCCATAGCAGTTCAAACCAGACAAAAAGATCAGAAAGTACAACGAACATTACATGAAGTATGGTTTCACTTACACATTCATTAATAATGAACAACGCCCGAGGTGTGTAATATGTTTAGAAATATTATCCGGTGAGAGTATGAAACCAACCAAGCTTAAGAGACAGAAACAAAGCATGCTGATTTAATGGACAAGGATGAAACTTTTTAAAAAAGACATGCGAATGTAACGGAAATGCAGAAATGTTTTATGAGCAAACATATAAAAGTTACGGAAAAAGCGTTAAGGGTATCATTAGAAGTTTCATATTTGATTGGAAAAACAATGAAACCGCATAATATTGGTGAAACTCTCGTTTTGCCCGCCGCAATAAAAATGTCTTCGATTATGCATGGTGAAAAATACGGTAACGTTTTAAAATGCATTCCTTTGTCAAGAGATACTGTTTCCAGGTGTATTACAGTATTTGCAGATAATGTAAAATTAATACTGTTGTTAAACAGATTGAAAGATTCCTCATATTTCGCAATTCAGTTGGATGAGTCAACTGATGTTGATAAACTTGCTCAGATTCTTGTTTATGTGAGATACTGTTACGATGGTGATATTTTGGAAGACTTTTTATTCTGCGAACCTTTGAAAGGAAGAACGACAGGTGAGGAAATTTTCAATGTTGTAAATAAGTTTTTCCAAACAAACGCCCCTTTACGGTCCAATTGCGTAGCGATTTGTACAGATGGTGCAAATGCATTACTTGACAAAAACATTGGATTTAAGGCTAAAGTTAAAGAGATTGCTCCACATATAACTTTTCACCACCATACATAGAGAATCCTTAGCTGCAAAATCCCTAGAGCCAACTTTAAATAAGGTACTGCAGGAAGCTGTAAATGTGGTCAATTTTATTAAAGTGAAATCTTTGAATAGTAGATTGTTTACGATGCTGTGCAATGAAATGGGATCTGATTATAATAAACTTCTTCTTCACGCTGAAGTAAGATGGTTGTCACGTAGAAATATGCTTCAACCCTTGTTTGATCTGAAAGACGAAGTTAGGATATTTCTTCTGGATCACAATTACAAACTATCTCAACATTTCTTAGACAAAAATTGGCTAGCAATTCTTAGCTACCTTGTTGATATTTTCGGAAAACTAAATGATCTAAATGTGAGTTTGCAGGGTCGATGTGCAAACATTTTAACTCTCAGCGAAATGTAGAATCCTTAAAAAAAATGGCTTTATGGAAAAATGAAATTACACGAGATAATTTTGAAATGTTTTCATATCTGTCAGATTTTATTTTGAACAACAATATTGATTTACGTGAAATTAAAACTACAATTTCAACTCATCTGACAAATGTAATAACAAATTTTGATGTAAGATTTGAAAAATTTCCTGAAAAAGATTTGGGGTGGATCCGTAACCCTTTTTCTTTTGATATTTCAAGCTTGAATAATGACACCCTTTAAGAAAGAGAACACTTGATCGAGTTATCATGTGACGAAAATCTATACACAAGATTTAAAGAGATGACTATAGAAAGGTTTTGAATATCCGTCAAAAGTGAGTATCCAGAGATTTCAAAAAAAGCTGTAATGTTACTGCTCCCTTTCGGCTCAACATATCTATGCGAAACTGCTTTTTCTTATCTATCTACAGTCAAAACAAAGCATCATTCTAGACTTGAGGTAGAACCAGATTTACGATTGGCAATTTCAAATATATTACCAAATATCGATGAAATTATACCAACTATCTAGGCCCAGGTTTCACATTAAATGTAATCATTTTATTAATTTTATATGTTGTATCATTATTGTTTTTATATTCTTTATACTGTACCCCCTTAATTGTATAATATAAAAATTCTAATATTTTTCCCTAGGCAAAAGGACGGGGGTCACGTGTAATTGTCATCTAAATTTAGGGGTCGCGAGTAGGAAAAGGTCCCTGTGATATAGCACGCGATCGGTTTCGCAGAGGTTATTTCATCATCATTTGTTGATTGGATTTGAGGAAAAGAATTTAAGAAATAAAACATTTTATATTTTTACTTCGAAGTTATGATAAGACTATATTCAAGTAAAAAAATTAAATATCATTCGTCACAGCAAATGATAAAGTAGTTATCGCATAAATATGGTAGTAATGCTGGTATGATTTAAAGTCAAGATGCTGTTTATTTTTGCTCCTCAGTCAATGCTATCTTATCAGAAAAAATTGGAGAGTACCGTAAACATGATAAGCATTTGATCAAAATTTTTCTTTCACAAGGCATAGAAACTGAACGACACGCAAATTTTATTTCCATGCCATAACCACGCCGGCGTCCCATGACAAAAAAAGAAATAAAGATAGCGGGATGAAATAGTTCGATTATTAATAAAGATGATGGGAGATATATATTGAGAAGGGAAATTCATACTTCGGGATTGATATCAAGAGAAACTCTGTATGGGGGTTAAAGATAATAAAATAGCAAAGGAATGAGACAAACTAGAAAACAACGATTAGAATACAAAAGAATTTAAGAAAAAAGTCTCGCCTGACAAGTGAAAGGCAGGAAATGGAATGGCAGCTGCGTTGAGAGAATAATAACTTTCCAAGTTCGTAGGAACATATCCACGAGAGACTCGGAGCAAGAAAACAAACTCAATTACTGCATGTCGAAATGAAAAATTTTAAAATTCCTGCCTCACTAAAATGTTTCTTTCACTTTCTTCACATTTCCACATAAAAAGAAGAAAAACTTGTTACCCCAGGGACATGTCTCGGAGGCTTTAAAGACGGGTCTGCGATTTGCTCTTTTCCTATATATATATATGCCGGCCCCGGTGGCGGAAGGGCTACCATCACTAAGGTCGCGGGTTCGAATCCCGCTAAGGGCATGGATGTTTGTGTGTCGTTTTCATAATTTCATATTTCATCAATCATGTGTGTGTTTCTGATGTGGAAGGCAACGGGAAACCACCACATCATGTGTGTTTATTCCCTAGTCATTTCAAACCAATCTTAGGATTGAAAAACCATGAATGAAATGATATATATATATATATCTGTCTCATTGGTCCATCGCGACGGAACGGACTTCCGAAGAACCTTGCAATGAGACCGATTTCAGATCCGGGAGATAAAGAGAAAATCCGATTAAATGAAATCTCGGAATTAGCAGTAGATGACAAGTTGGGGGATTTCGCCGAAAGGATTAGACCTCTCTCTATGTGGTTTATTGTTTTCTCAAAATGAAGGAATATACAGCGAAACGAAAGAGAAAAATATACGGCAGAAGTATTTCTATGCCCTCCGGACGCTGTTGTGGCTAGGGTGCCCATTCAGAGGATCTACTATTCATAATTAAAAATGCAAATGGTTCGCATTTAATTTTACGCTCTTCCTTTCACCACGGTACCTAATTATTCTTCATGGATATTTTTCACGCACTTTATATTATGAAGAAATATTATGAAGAAATATCGCCTCATAGATTTTATCATACAAAAAAACTTAAGGATAGATCGATAAAATGTGAACCGAGCGATGACCGATTATTTTTATTACTTATTTTCCGCGGCGTCCGACGAACATGCTGCTGGTATCCAATCTCCATTTCTGTTTATCTTGTTCAACAATTTTACGAAGTAAAATACTTGTAATACGCACCAGAATGGTATATTATATCGATATAGGGCTTAGTAATCGCATTTTCTCAGTTATCAACTCTTCAATTGACTTCAGAAAACGTTTTAAATTGTTGTTTTTCTCAGCCATGGTATCTAATGCGGCAAAAATGGCAATCGAAAAATATTAACAACCGTATTTGTTTTAAATATGCGTCGTGCCATCTTCCAAAAACAGCGTATCAAGAGAGGATGATCAATTGAAATTGTTATTCACATGCTTTGAGGCGCGGATGGGTGTACAGTATTACGGTTTCTTAATTAACGAAGTTCGGAAACTGAAGAGACCATAGCGAGATTTACTTTGATGAAGTGAGGCGTAATATGGAATCACCGCAGTTCCGAAATGTTAAAACCTGAAATTTAATCATTTCAGAATTTAATTAGTAAACATCAAGAATGTGCCTTTGGCTGTAGTATAAATACATCAACAGAGAACATTTTATTGACAATTTTTTTTGTTTCACCGCGTTAGCTGATGAGTCTATTGAGGTCACGTTTTATTTGGGATTAAGCGTGAAATATTTATTGGCGAAAAAAAATTCCGCTTTTTCATTCCCAAAATTTTATCAAATGTTAACAAAAAAATGAGTGCAGTGGAAAGTAGATAGATACTGCGATTAACTTTAAAAAAATTCGAGCAAACAAAATAATTTAAAGTAAAACATCTCGTCCTTTATTTTTGTTTGTAATTTTCAGTACATATATTGGCCAAAATTTAAAAATATTTCCTTTTAACTGATATTTTAACAATGGAAATGGATTATTAATTGATTCTGAATTTTATTCTTATTCAATTATTTTTATTCTTAAATGCATGGATCCGATTCTTGTTTTCCATAGATTAGTGGTCCTATTAATTCGTACGGAATATTTCCACTTCATTTAATCACTTATTCAATTATGCCGGAGATCCTCATTTAAAAACTGCTGATTCTCTCCTTTTCATCACGACATTCTCAGCAACCTTTGCAATAAGTAATCCCTCGCCTACCGCCGTTTTTCCAACCGCGGTTTTGAGTATACGCGTTTTGTGAAATGTATACAGTTTTACCAAACGCGGTATGAGGTCTCGAGTATACGCGGTTTGAGGTGCATATTTTCATTTTTTCCGAAATTATTTTTCTTAAGTCTGACTTATGTAATCTTGACGTATTATAACTAAGATCACATAAGTAATTTAGTAGTTTTGCAATCTTATTACATATTTGCACATAGTTTTTCATGCCATCAGACATCGCAGAGCCAGAGAAGTATTAGTGTTTAGTTTTCATTTTCGGTTCGTCTCACATTTGATCCCTACTCTGAATTTTTGGTTGATTATGCTTATTCAGAAAGACTTTCTATATACAAACGCTATCTATAATGCTTATGATAATGATATGTTATCTTTTTGTGTGGTGATATGCGTAAAAATGAAACGTCAAATGAAGTAACATTTCATTTCTGTCAAAGCAAAAGCGATTCGTAAAAACGAAAAGAGACGCTATAGGAGAGGACATCTAAAAAGATAGCATGGACGAATACAATGGATCTAAAAAATCGTTGATAGAAATTTATGATGATATATCGATATTTGTAAAGAATCAATGACAAATCAGATCGTTGAATAAAAGGTTAATAATAACAAATAGATATAATACTTAAGCAGTGGTCGAGGAAATATTTCATAAATATGACCAGAAGTCAATTTTTAGGGTAAAGAGGGTTGTGAACCTGTCAATATTGAGCTGAAACATATGATTTGGTAGGTGACGCTGAAATCGCCGGAATAACTTATTAGATCAGGAAGATGGGATCGTCGTAAAAAGATAAAGTTTTCGAAAGACATCTGGTTTGTTTTGGAAGCGGATGCCTTCTAGAACTTTTATTTTAAAGGATGAGAAAGCTGCTCCCGGATTCAAAGAAGCCAAGGACAGATTGACTCTTTTCCTTTGCAGCAACGCTTCTGGAGATTGCTTCATCAATCTAATGCTTGTGTAAGGGTCGCTTCACCCCCGTGCGCTAAAGGGCAAGAATAAGGACCATCTCCCTGTCTTTTGGAGATCTAACCGCAAGGCATGGGTTACTGCAGCCTTATTCGCAGACTGGTTCAACAACTGTTTTGTCCCCGAGGTTGAGCGATATTTTTCGAGAAAACAACTACAATTTAAGGCGCTACTCTCATCGACAATGCACTCGGTCATCCTGAGACACTCCAATTCGCTCATCCAAACATTGAGGTTATGTTTCTTCCTTCCAACACAACATCACTTCTTCAGCCCATGGACCAAGGTGTGAGAGCAACAATGAAGAGTTATTGTATTCGCCGTACTTTTAAACACATCTTGGATGCCATGAACAGGGACTCAACACTAACACTGCCACAGTGTTGGAAAAACTACAACATCGCGGATTGCATAAGCATTATAAAAGATTCGATTGAAGAGATAAAGCCATCTACGTTGAACGCCTGTTGGAGAAAAATTTGGAAGGACGCAGTGAAGGACTTCAGGGACATTCCTCCGGTTGCTGTTGAGGTGCAGCGCATTTTAGTGGTAGCGAGACGTTTGGAAGGTGAGGGGCGCACCGACATGCAGACTAATGATGTTGAGGAGCTCCTTCAGTCCCAGGCCGAGGAGTTAACAGAAGGGGACCTTGAAGAAATTGCTATTCAGTCTTCCAGTAGCGATGAGAAGGACGACGATGTTGTTATAGAGAAACGAATTTTGACTCTCAATAACCTTAGTAAGGGAATGCTGATGGCATTTAACCTTGCTGATCATTTTATGGAAATTGATCCAGTTACAGAGCGTAGCTTAAGCTTTTAGCGAGGGCCGGAAGAATTGTTGAGGGCCTATAAGGAGGTGCAGAAGGGTTTGAGAAGTAAAATGACCCAGTCATCCATTCTGAGTTTTTTTTTGAGAACCAAACTATCACTGATGCTAAAGCTAACCAAGATATCGTCGTACTAAATGAAGACGCGAACTAGAGGGATAGTCTACTTTTTGGAGATAAGTAAATCTTGTTCTATCACCTTGTTCTTAAATTTTTCTTGTTGTTTTGTCAACCTTACAATCGGTTTTAATAATTTTATCGTGGATTAAACAGAAAATAAAGTTTACTTTGTTTTTTATACACGTATTTAATGCCATTTTTATTGTTATTCCCCTAACCCCTTTTTCTCTATGGAACTTTGGTCTTGCCAACCGCAGTTTTGCCAACCGCGGCACTTTTCAGGAACGTAACCCCCGCGGTTGGCGAGGGATTACGTATTCACTTCACGAAGTTTTTTTTTTCGATCAAGCTGAAGTCTTTAAATAAAGAATATACGTTACCTTTTCGTTCTAGGAATATTAAATTTCCCAAATTTAGTTTTTTCTAGCGTTCTTAAAATTAATCTTTGATAATTTATTAAGATTGAAAACCAGAACAGCACCGATAGCGTGTGCACATGCCATGCAAGAAGTGAAATATCGTCGCGATCTTTCGCCAACGAACGTTGACGGCGGTCGTTCATTGCAGATATGCTAGGCGACCCACAAACGTCCATACGACTCCAGTATTTAACTCGTAGTAGTTTTATTCTTTATCGTGGATAATTTCAAATTATGTCCCAGCAGTCTCCCCCCTCACTGTCCTTCTTTCCCTCCTCTTGCTCTTTCTCACTCTTTGTTTTCAGATTCTTATGATCCGAGGGTTCGGTGGAATCGGAGATAGGAGGGGAGGGGGAGGGGTGGAAACGAGGGAGGAGTGGGAGGGAGGGAGGGAGGGACGGGAGAAGGAGGAGTATGGAGGGAAGAAGGGGAGAGTGCGGGGGAGGGAGAAAGAATGCAAATGCCGCACGAGATCTCACATGTAGGCATCCTAAGATTCCGAGATGGCATGGGAGAGGGACGGGCTTTAGCGTTATGAGCGCGGCGTATCCTTGGGCCTCCATTTCCTTCGCTCCCTTCCCCTCCCTTCCTATCCCTCTTATCTTTTTCATCCTTATCACCTTTCACTCGTCGAAGGCCCTCGCCGCAGGAAAAGAAGGAACCGCTCCCAAACGGGGAAACGAGGCAGTTTTGAATCTGTCCGAAGGCTTCTTGGAATTCCTTTCTTTTAATTTGCGACTTCCTCCGCTTATGCAACTAAAAACGGAACAGGAGTATCGCGTCAAAATTGCCCAGATAAATTAACTGTTTGTGTAAAAGCATTGGTCAAAATACCTCTCAGAGAAATAGTATAAATATATTGTTTTAGTGTAGATTCTTGATCGAATAAAGTGAGAATTCCCTCAGTACGTGGGATATAGGAATGTTCGAGTTTGTCGGTACTAAATGGAGCTTATATTCGTAACTTTACTATTCATTAAGCCAGGAATGGCAAACTGCGGCCCGCGAGAGAGTTTTATGCGGTCTGCGAAGCAATTATGAGAGCTGACCGTGGAATTTAATACGGATAACTTCGTGCATGTTTGTTATAATTATGATTTGAAAACCTTTTTTAGTGAAATTACGAAGCTATTATTTATTATTGATTTTTGCCGATCCCTTTCACTCTCAAGCGAATTCCAGTGTAAACTCTTATTCAATCTTCCGAAGCGCTATCAACTGCTAGTAAAACGTTTTCTCGCCCCTGCGCAAAACTGAAATTGATTAATTGTTTTGAGTAATATGCGGCGTAATGTTAACAATAATATTTAACATAAAAATTTAACCCCAGTACAATAAAACATCATCTCAAGATGTCAGACTTGTGTACGTTAATGTTATTTGCTGGCAAGATTAAGGAAGAGGGCCAGCGATAAAAGAAAAACAGAGTTTCTCAATCGAAGTTAGTCGGTGATTTTATTTATCTTTCTCCTAACCGTTCTTTCCTACCCTTTCGGTCCCTCTTAATGGCCCACCCCCCTCTCCCTCCCTCCCTGTCCTTTTTTCCTCTCTCTTCCTTCACATCTCCCCCTCTTCCTTCCCTTCATTTGTCTCCCCCACCCTCTCCCCCTAACTTATTGTCACTTGAAAGCCTCTCTCTCCTTTTCCATATCTCTTCCCATCTGATTTTAATTTATTTTCTTCCTCCCCCTCTCGTGATCCTCTCCCTTTCTCGTTCTTTTCCTCTTTCTTTTCCGTTTGCCTGCTGTCTTTATATTGCATTCACCGCCTACTTTTTGTTTCTTCTGTTATTCCATTTGGAGTTATTCTGTCCTTCCTTTTTAGCTATTCTCCACGCGATTCCTCTTTCTACTTTTATATATCTATACGACAAGGTAGGATATATATATATATATATATATATATATATATATATATATATATATATATATATATATATATATATATATATATATATATATATATATATATATATATATATATATATATATATATATATATGTATATATATTACACCTTTTTCCCATTGAAGTGATCTCTCCCTTTCCATATCCTTTCTCTCTCTCTCTCTTTTTATCCCTCTTTCTCTATTTCTCAGCCTTTTTCATCCCTCACTGGAATCCCATCCCGCGTCCCCTTTCAAACCAACTTCGATTGGCCTTCTTCTCTCCCTCCACCCACCCACCCATCTTCATCCCCCTCCCCTCCCCCCCCTCTCTCTCTTCTTTTTCCCGACAAAAGGATGCGACGCCGCCACCGCTGCTATATTGGAGGAGGCAAAAAGGACCTCCCGCCCCTCTCCTTCTCCCCTCATTCTTCCTCTTCTCCCCTTTCCTCTTCCTCCTCTCCTCCTCACTTTCGGATAGTCGGTCTTTGCGTCAGAAAGACGTCCTTCCTCTCATCCCATACACGCGCGCGTTCGTCCTTTCCCTTTCCTCTTCTTTATCCTTTCTGGTGTCTCCTTCTGCCCTTATCCCTCGGAGGACATCCGAGATCCGCTCCGAAGCTTCACGTGGCTTCCAAGGATTCCATGGACGAATTGTGTTCGGAAATATTTCTTGACGTCGCCGCTTTGGCGTGTATCTGCGGGATTCTCTATCGACATTTAATGTCTCGAGAAAAGAATTCCTTTCTTTTTTTATTTTCCATTAAACGCTATTATCATGCTTCCTATTCTCCCTCTCTCTCGATACAAATTTCCCCGCGCTCCGGGGATACGTTAGCGTTCGCTGAGGACGAGAAGGGCCTCCTCGGTGTCGAGTTACTTGCTGCTCAACGAGGCCCATAATGTCCTTGATTCAGCTCTTCTTCTCTTTCTCGGCAAAGGGGAAATTATCGCGCGAGACCTTTCAGAGCAAAGGCCCATTGCTCATCCGGTTTTATGTTACGTTTCTTCCGGATTTCTTGTTCTGAGGACAACGTTTAGTAAAATTCTCCGTCCTTTCGTTGCGTAGTAAATGAGTAAATGATGAATTAAAGCAGCGGTTCCCTAAATTTACCCATCTGTGCCTCCCCCCCGCTTAGCCCAATCCATCTACCAATAGATGCAAAATGTAATGTTATTTTCAAGGTATTATAAATATTTGTATTATTTACAGGAAAATAAATGCTGTTCTCATTATATCCACGTATAAAATAAAAACATTCCATCTTCGCTGTCTACTGAAAACATTCTTGACCTCCAATTTGGTAACCGCTAAATTAAAGCACACGAAACTATTTTTTCGAGTTTTTATCATGTATGCAGTATTTAAAACAAGTGATGGTTATATTTTATGTTTAACTAAATCTGGATATTCTTAGAATAGGACTTTTTACAATATATATTCGTTTACATTTTCAAACTGAATTCTTGATATGTTTCATAAATGAAATCCATGAAATACATCTTGGATAACATAAAAACGATTATTGTTAATCATAAAATTTACAAGCTAATTCTTTTCGTCGGAATTGGATATAATAGTAACGATTCCAACGGAATAAATTGAAGAAAACGTATTTTTGGATGTTTCGAGTATTTTTAAAAATCTCATCAACTTAACTGCTGTGTGAGCCTGACTCATTCAAAAGAAATTAAAACGGCGTTTTTCGTTCCTCTGGCAAATTAAAATATTGCAGAATATTTTAATCTCTCCCAAAATATGAAGAAAAGAAGAAAAGGTAAAAAACAAGATCCCAAAAAATAATTTAAATTTACTAAATAATTATTTAAAAATTAAGAATGAGTGTCCGTTTTAACCTAAAAAAGAAATAAACAAGAAAAGCGACATAATGAGGATTTGAACCACTTACCCACAGTATATAACGTAGGCGCTTTACGCACTTCACTACCTCTCTATGTTGATAAGGACGCGTACTGTAATGCTCTTAAATTAAATTAAAATAAATAAACCCATTTATTGTTTAAAGTATAAGTCGATTACGACCAAAAGGGGGGTGATCCTTGATCCTGGTGAAGAGTGCTACCTGCCTACCAAGTTTAAAATAAATCCGTCTCCTGGTCATGAGACCCTTCCCTCGTCAGATCATTTGAAGAGTTATAATAAGTATAACATAAATGGATCATAATAATGTGTTGTGGAAATACTTGAACGAAAACTATCAACACGGTCTTCAGATTTAATTTTTAATTTTAACCGCCTAAATAAATAAATGTAGCATACTGATTTATATATTTTCAAATATATCCCGAAATTAAATACTGTTAATATGATTCCAAACTAATATTTATAATTATTTATAATTACTTTCGATGCACTTTGAATTGTAAGGTAGGGATTATATGCGTATGGTTATTAAAAGATCGAGGGTCGTTCGTAATTTGTTTTAAATGAGATTTATAATATCGCTTTACAGTGTAACATTTTCTCCTCCTGTTAAATCATTAGAGGAAAAGTTTAGGTATTTTTTTGCCTTTACCTACTTACACCCCATTAAAGGTATGTAGTTATGTATTTTTATACGGTCGAAAACCTAAAAGAATGAAAAAGTGAATTCGCGCACTTTTCCAATGTATCGGATTATCCTATAAGAAGTCAAATACAACACATGGGGCATCGCCCGGGGCGAGTCGATTCGACGGAAATCTCGATAAATAAATTTACCTTTCGATGGTATTCCAATAGACTCTCCCTTCCTTTTTCGCAGCCTAGTCCGCGGTTGTAAAAGAAATCACGAACCCAGGAAGGCGGTCATGGCTGACGCCGAAGGCACCAAAAATGCGCTTTCCCGTCGCGGCGAGATTACGTTTCATGGCGGTACGTTACGGATGCCATTTGAACGGAAAAGGCAGCACACACGCATCTGCAATGCAGTGCCGCCTCCCGGAGTGTCCCTCCGCCGGAAATGGTCGCATCTTGCTGTGAACGGCGGCGCGCACATCGCTGGAGGTAAAAAGCGGATCGCTGTTCTATTTCACTCCGTTTTATGGTTCTTCTCCGGTGGGAGTTGCATTTCGCCTGAATGCAGGCAGGAAAACCTCCCGGAGCCGTTGACGCATTGCCATTACTTACGGCTCAAGTTTGGATCGATATCATTTTTGGATACTCGAACTGTTTCCATGTATCGTGTTTTCTGCCCTCCTGCGTTTGTCTTTGGAGAATGAAGTTTATGCGAAACCGAGATGGAAATTCCACAGGAAACATTTTTAAGTCTTTCCTACCATACCTTCAAATATACAATTAAACATTGTACAATTTAATACAAAAATATGGCTATGTTAATTGGTATTAAAAAGTTATTTTTTTATGGAGTTACTCCTATTAAAACAAAGAAAAAAGAAATAAGCGAATAGCTGATGCTATGTTACTCGTGCGTGACAAAAAATTTCAGGATCCAATTGCGATAATATTTTTCATTTTCGTAAAATTAAATCTGTCCTCTATGCGAATTCCTTTTTACTAAGGTCACATCTTCATCTGAAACATAAGTAAAAAGAGGAACGAAGAAAAATAATAAATTATCAGGTTAATCCATACATAAAATAAATTCCGCGTTCTGAATGTTGAATAGCGTTAAAAATACGAAATATTTTACTGAAGCGCTACAGTAGAAAAAGCTCGACCGGTAACGAAACGCATCAATTGTGCTATAAATCTCACTATTATAGACACATTTCAAATATATGACACCAAAGAAAGAAGCATGCAAACTGTTCTACATCGGTAGATATTTCAAACGATTAAAAATTTATATAATCCATTGCATGTGTCTAATATCTATATTCATACCAAAATTCTCACGATATGTATGCAGACCGAGAAATTTGTTTTAATCCTACAGTAATGACTTGAAACATCAATTAATACTAAAATAAGGCTTGCTAAAAACTTATACTAGTTTTAAAGATCTCAGGTGGAATCAACTATTCCCTGAAATGATACTCGAATAGATTTTATATTTGATTAAAATTACTGGAAAGGTTTGAAACGGAGTTGTTATAAATTGGATCATCTCGCAAAATGTTTCAGGTTTCATCAGAAATGTGCGGCATGTGAAGGCGTATTTGTGTGTTCACACACACACACAAACACACATAAACACACACATATATACGAAGAGAGACATGTTCATTTGCATCTCCTTAATTAATCTGGCCCAACCTCCTCGCGTCCTTTTCGCCTCACTCCAGTAAGCCTTAGGAGGGCAGCAAGGGTTCACAGGACTCCTCACTATATCGTCCCAATTAATGAGTCCGTAATCTACTGAGATCCACTTACTTTCAGAAC
Organism: Uropetala carovei; assembly: GCA_036926305.1. Classification (NCBI taxonomy): domain Eukaryota; kingdom Metazoa; phylum Arthropoda; class Insecta; order Odonata; family Petaluridae; genus Uropetala; species Uropetala carovei. Next base: position 1,294,557 of record JAXCHB010000172.1, on the reverse strand, counting down.
TGCTTCAATCCTTTTAACCTAAGGCTCACGTCCTTGACTTTCCTTCCCCCTCCATTTTTTCCCTTCTACTTCCCTCCATATAAAACTCTCTCTCTCTCTCTCTCTACATGGTTCTCTCATTCTAGCGAATGTTTTCTTTCAAGACCCGAGAGAGAGTGAAAGAATAAAAAGATGGAAGAGAGATAGATATATAGACTTTCCCTTCCTTTGCGAAGGTGCCTCTTGCTTCCTTCGTGTACTCCCATTCGAGCGGTTAATTCTGTCTCCGTGCGCAGACTACGAAATCGCTTCTTTGTCGAATCTTTCGAGAAGGAATCTCCGTGGAGAATTAATTATCCAAACGGTCAATAGGAGCAAAACGATACTCGGAATTCCCTTCGCCTTTCTCTCCATATTGCAACGTACAGTTTAATATTCTTTGCGTATTTGTTTTAAATCAGAATTTTAAATGGAATCAATGGAAAACTTCTCTCCATAGGCGGTAAGGGTTGGTGTGATGTCTTTCAGAGTCCGTTTGAAAATAAAATTTGGGTCCTCGAATTATTTTTAAAGGACACTATAGAAACCTCGGATATTGTGATATATGATTATATTGAATACACTTAAATTTTGTATTAGATTGGTAGTTAGTGCGCCTGCCTTCTAATCCAAGGTCATGAAAAAACGTTTTAAAATTAAAAAGCATGTAGTTATAGTAAATTTATTTTAAATTAATATATATAATCAAAATAAATAAAATTACTAACACTTTACTGCCTATCTTTATTAGAGCGATGCCCATTTACGAATATTTTCACGGGAGTCACACTTTTCGGCTTATTCACTTTTGATTGAAATTACTGTAAGTTATGATAGTCTTTCTCTGAACATGGACGAGTATAAGATTTTATTTACTGGAAGAACGTTCAGAAGAGCTTACTGTAACTGTAATAATTAGAAATTGGCACCGAGCAATCATACTGTTGAGGAAAACGTCGTTGTATCTGTTTTACGAAGAAAATATAGGTAATTCAAGGAATTCAGTTCACCAATATCGCTTTACAGTAAAAAATTCTTCAGTAACTGTATTTATTTTTGTAACTAATCTAAAATATCTCCCTTAACAATATCCATTATTTTATGAGATCTAACCTTCTGTATATGGCCACTGTTCTGGCTGCAGCAAACCGCTGTAGTAATTGATTGAGAATCGTATCAAGTTAAGGATTAAAAAAGTTACTTTGAAATTGCTCTCCTGATTAAATGTTACCGTGTTATTCAAAATCTTTCTTATCTCAGTAATTGCTGGTTGGCGAAACTTCAGAGTTAACTCCCAGATCCTGTGTTATTTGTTTCACCCTCTTCAATGAATCATCATCAACGTTTTCGCGAATATTGGTTAGGTCCCACGGTCAAGGAGTCAAGGGAACACTGAAAATCTCCGCTGAGATTGTTTTTTTTTCCTTCATTTTTCTCCCTCTAAAAGTAAATGATAGCTTCTTAGTACAGCCCTCCATTTCCATGCTCCATTTATGGCCTTTTACTCCCGTTTTTCTTGAGTGTCCTATTTGGTAATTTGACCCTTGGTCTGCCTTTTATGTATTAAGATAAACTTGCATATATATATTCACTATTTTCTCAAAATTCATCAGCTTGTGTGGGATAAATAAAATGATAACGTATAAATTCTGGAGCCTCGTCGCAGATGCTATATGACTTGATAGGGTTGAAACTAACACCTTTCTCCTCAATCATACCTTAAGTTGGCCGCCCATAGTTTGCCATAATTTTTCCATATTTGTCATGAATTTTATTTCCTGCTGTGTTTTGCATCAGCTCTTACTTCCTCTTCTGTACCTAGCAGGACATTGCAATTTTGTACCTAAAAATCTTACAAACCAGGAATTTCTTATTTTTATATAAAATAGATTTTCAATGACAAATAAATAAATAGAGCATATAACAATTTGGAATAATATGATAAATTAATAGTGTAATTTTTGTTATTTTGCTTGTGAAAAGTTTTCTCCATATCACTTATTTTGAGGGAATGTTGATAATAGCAGCTAGCGGATCGAGAAATATGAGAAATTAGTTAGATTTGTTTTTCTTATCATAAAGATAGTAAACCTTCAGAATTTAATGGAACAACTTCCATAAAAATTAGAGCATATCAACTCATTCAGTTTTTCCAGGATTTGGATGAAATGTTTACGTAAAATTGGATTTGTTTTGATTTTTAAATTTTGCTGGAGCGGTCTGCTTTCCGAATTTGCACACATGCTCACTGAACGCTGATTACATTCTTTTGGTATTTAATGTTTATAATGTTCGAAACTTTTGTAGCAGATTTTATGCTCTGACTGATATGACACTTTTATTTCTTGGTGAAAGTATCACTTCGTTTTTCTTATAATATGGTGTGTTTGTGAGAGTGGAAACCATTAAGAGAAAGAGAAAATCCAATTTTTGGGGCCCTTTCCTTTCAGGGGCCCCAATGCACAGCATATTCTGCATAAATTATCACATCGGCCCTGGCGGACATAATCTGCGATCCTGAACTAAAATCACTATAAAAATGGCTTATTCCATTGTATACGGTGACATAATCGTAAAGAGAATAATTGCTCTCAGATCTGGAAAACAATATTATTTTCAAATTGAAATCTGAGGGCGTCAATTTTTCAAATAAATTTTTGCAATTAAACGTGAAACTGAAACTAAAATTAGAATAAAAACACTTGAAATTTTCTTAAAAATTAAGAATTTATAATTCTGTTGTAAAATTATTAAGAGTTATATTCATAGTTGTTCTTATTCGGTTTTAGTACTTCATTTATATATGACGAGGAACGGATACAGTGAGAAACATTTCCAGTCTCCAAGTTCTCGTTAAAACCGATCGATTAGACAGAATTTTTCGAAAATTCATGCACCATGCATTTAATGGTTGATGACATTTAATAGAGTTGGCACGTTATATTTAGTTGATTTTTGTCCCTCGGCTTCCTTACAATCAACATTAGTTTTATAGTCATTTTCCAAAATATTTTATGCGATGAAAATTTTTGAAAATTCCATTTCCACGAATCCGAATTTTGCGGACATGTCATTTTTATTATGCAAAAATCACCAAAATTTGAAACTTCAAAACCATACATACGTATTTAGATAAGACTTTTTCACGCCACAGGACGCGAGGATAGTCCAGCGCCATTTTTTTCGCCCCACGGGAGGAAAAATATTCGTTTGTCTTTATTCAATACTCTAAAATCGTCGATGGAAATTTTGCAGTATTCATATAATATAATTCAGAAGATACGGTGTTACATATAGATTCTTCAAGGGCAGTTCCACTTATTTTAGAATTTTTCTTCTCGATGCAAAAGTTCTCTAGCTGCTAGGCCTGCCACTCTCAAGAAAAGAAGGATATTCGTATTGAAAAAGAGGAAAGGACATTCCTCTATGGGGTTTTCAGTCTTCTATTCACAGCTCGCGCTTCAAGGATAGAAACAGGTACGCCACATTCCAACTCCTTCACACAACTCTCGGTATACCTCTTCATCACGTTCTCTCGTCCTATCTCTTCTGGATGTCTGTATTCGCATGGGAGTTGTCCCAGTGCAAGAGGCCTTTCAAATGTCCAAAACTCACCTCTCTCAACACACGACCTCTTATCTTGGCGATGGCAACCACCATCTTGCCCACCGAATTCCTCCCTCCTCCTCTCATTCGCTCTCTCTCGCACATTACCTCGTTCTCACTCCATTTTCACCTCCTCTTCCTCCTCCCCGTTGCCCGTTAAGCAAGACAGCCTTTCAACCTACAGGCACTTCGCCTTTTGAAGACCAGATTTCCTTCTTCTGGTCTCAGACAGTTATGCCGCTGGGGCCTTATCCTCGCTAAACCTCCCTCTTTTTCTCCCCCCCCACCCCTCCCCCACCCCTCCCCCCGCTCCCTCCCCCCATCCCCTCCTCCCTCTTTATCTCCTCCCAACCCCTCCTCTCACTCTTTTTCCCTCGCCAACTACCTCCCCCTTCGCTTCGCTTGCTCCTTTGCCCTAATCTCGATCCTGCTTCTCGAAAGCGCTTTGCGTCATAAGAACGTCAGAGCTTCGCAAGGAGTCGTTCTTCACATCGAAGAAGACGTTAAGTACATATAGGGTATAACTCATTTATGGTGACCTCGCTTAATGCGACAATCCGTAAATGGCGACTTTAATTGCATTCCTGGCATAAATTTATTCGTGTTGCATCTTCAAGAATCCAGGTGATACCTGGAATTTCTGGAATTTATGCCCTTCTTGCGCCATTTTGACGTGGATAGAATTTGCTGGTTTATTAATTTTCTAAAATACGGAAACTACATCTAAAATGTTTTGTAAGGCAGATTAAGCTTACCAAAATACGTACTAAAATGTAACACATGTGTAGCAAAACTTTATCTAAACCGAGTGGTACGAATAAACAAAGGCAGTAGTTGTTACTTTCGAATGAGAAGTAGATTACTAAATTCCAGCTTTTTTACTCTTTCCAAATAGCATAGTTATAGAAATCCGAGGTTAATTTGTGTTCGAATTTCGGGTTATAGAATTTAAATTTCTATCAACATTCGCTCGCTCATAAGAAAATAGCACAATCTCGTCGTAATTTAAATTTATTTTGTAGTAAAATGAACGTTCATTTGTTTATTATTGAAGCTACAATTGAAAAATATGATTTCTGAAGCGTTTTAAACTACGTAAGAGATAAACGGAAATTTATTGGAAAGTCTTCAAAATATTCTATGAAACAATTGCTCATAATTTTATAACAATATATTACAAAATGCATGAAGGTAAATCCAATATGTGTGATGAGAGAAAAGCAAGGCTTCATCTTTAATTTATGTTCTTAAAGACTCAAAGCTGATTGGATGGACAGGAGCACTGTGGATGAGTAACAGGGCTTTCTTTGGAAGATCAGGACATTCACAATACCCCGGATAGGAAATGATATTGAAAAATCATGAAAAAGATTCTGAGTAACTCATACTTCATGGTTTGAACGCCATATCACTAGCGGATTTGCGTTGCTTAGGTCGTCTGCTCGTGAATATTCAGAATTTAAACCAGAAGGATTTTAATTTTAAATTTCCTGTTGAGTTTCCTCCGAGCCAGAGAGTCAGGGGGTTATTTTAGCGCACAATTGTTTTACGAATAAGCAGCTAACCTTTTTTTTTGAGATAACATTTCTAAAAAATTCACAGCGAATTTAATTTATTATAAACGAACTAGCGAAAAGACGAAAGTCGTAGCGACGAATAATGAGGACTTGCTGTATATTGTCATATATTATAATACTTTTTGATTTTGATTACAAAATAACGAAACATCACTCTAGTTCATTTTATATATAATGAGAAAATCTGTTTTTGCACCACGGTAAAAAATATAATTCACGCGCATTAAAATAATAAAAAATGCCACGCATCAAATATGCTGATACCATTTAATCGAGAAATGTACCCTACTCGAATAGAAATACGTTTATTTGTATTTAATTTGGCAAAAAAATATCGATTATTGTGTTTTTATTTAATTAATTTTCTTGTAAGTGCGTAATTACGAATACAGGACATTAAATTACTGAAATATCGTACCTTAGAGATACATTTCTGTTTCTAATTCATAAAAAATGTTTTATATTCATAAGTGCGTTCGTTCAATTTATTTTCAGCACGTATTAAACCTACGATATAGGAAAATTCCTGAAGTATCCCTCGAATTGCACGGTTTAGCTTTCTAGGTTTTCGATTGAGACCGGTTTTATTTTAGAGAACTACCTAAAATTGCACAGCCATCAATTTCGCTTAAGCACGGTTTTGGAACGGCATTGGAATATTAAAAATCATAAAACGTTTCCAGTCGACGTGAAGGTTATAAGAAAGAATTAACAGAATTTTATATCCTCAATCTTATGCAACCCTACTATCAAGTGCCTGTATCTCACATCTCTCAGTGCGGCCTTGGTCATAAGGTTCTTTCTACCAGATTTTTCTTTAAACAAATTAGTTGTGTTTCAGTCCTCTATTGACCATAATTTAAAATTGGAAAGTTAAATTGCTTTAATGCTCAAGAAAAAATCGGTACAACATACATTGTACAAACTTTCTCATATACTAATGCGTCGTTTAGTTATCTTTTGAAAAATATGAACTATGTAGAATCGTTATAAACATCAACTTAAATAACTATACGAAATTTGATGAAAATCGTATCATCCGTTTTTTCTAAAATCCAATTGTTATTAAAGTTGTCCAAAAATAAACTAGCCTTATATTCATTCTTTGAGAAATATGAAATATGTAGTATTATTTCAGACGTAAACTCAAGTAACTGTACGAAATTTGATCAAAATCGTTAGAGCCGTTTTAAGAAAATCACATTGTTGTTAAAGATGCGTAGAATAAACTAGCCTTATATTTATTTTTTATAAATATGTAGTATTATTGATCACATAAACTCAAGTAACTGTACGAAATTTGATCAAAATCTTTATTGCCGTTTTTGAGAAAATCATATTGTTAAAAACGCGTTTAATAAACTTCCTTTAATTATTGAGCAATGTCAACCATTTCTTCATAGATTCTATTCTGATTGATAAAATGCCTAAGTACGAGATTTAATTCATTTTCGGTCTACCGTTTAGGCCCCTTGGGGGTTCGCGAGATGTCTCAGGGGGTTTGCGGCAAAAAAATTCGTAATGGCGAGCAAAGTTTTTTGGTAAATCACTTAATTTAGTCCTTGTTGACATTCAAGTTTTTAATAAATTCTACATAATACTTTTTATTAAAATGCGAAATAATCCATTAGTTAAACAATATTTATATCAAACTTTTATTTGAAGCACGAAAAGAATGCACAAATCGATATCATGGCGGATAATATAATTGTAATGCACTCTTAACGAAAGGGACAAGGACGAATGTTGAGACATAATATTGTACGTAAATTGTAATAAAAAGTAAATTTTATACTTCTGAGCTTTGTTTTAAATCTCAAATTTTCATGATAATTCTTCGTAATTTTAATATGAAAATAAAAAATACGCTGCTCCACTTATTAGTAATATGACCACAAGGTTACAAACACGCAAATAAGCAACTGAAAAGTATATATAAAAGGCGGAAACAATGTTATAATAGATATTGTATACATAAATTAATAAATATAAAAATCTTTACAATATATATTCTTTAATAATTTATACTCAGGTAAGAAAGATAATCCTTGAAAATTTTTATTTTTAGTGGGGGGTTCGCGAGATTTGGATCATTATAAAAAGGGGTTCGCGCGGTGAAAAAGTTTGGAAAACACTGCTCTAGATCCAATAACAGACAGACAGACAGCATTGCGAAAACCACTTTTTCGGACTCTGCGTCACCTAAAACGTATATTTCCATCAAAACCTCGAGGTCGAATTTTTTCGCGATAGCAATACTTTCTCAATATACTTCATATATGAGAAAGTAAAAATTGAGAAAAACATTTAAACATCATAAATATCATTTTTTCCCTCCTCCGCAGCACATCTTAAAACTCCTCATGAAAGGAATCAGAGGAGTTTCGAAGGCATCGACTCGTTTTCGTTATTAAACCGCTATTATCCACGATAAAGAAAGCGTTCAAGTGCATTTTAAAACAACTTGTAAAATTCTCCATTGAATAACTTAGCGTTACGTAACATTTCCTCTCAAATTTACGTCAAAATTATGATAACATTGGTTAAGTGGAAGGCAATTAAAACAACTGAAATGCCTAAGTACGAGATTTCATTCATTTTCGCTCTACCGTTTAAGCTGTAGAGCCGCGAACAGACAGACAGGCAGACAGACAGACGGCATTGCGAAAACCACTTTTTCGGACTCATGTACACCTAAAACGTATATTTCCATCAAAATCTCGAAGTCGAATTATTTCGCGATAACAATACTTTCTCAATATACTTCATATATGAGAATGTAAAAATGAAAAGAATTGCTTTCTTTGAACAGATAGTGGAAATATATGCGATATATTACGTTGTTTGATATGCCAAAAAGGAAAATTTTCTCCGTTAAAGGTGATTCCGAGAGAGCGATTATTTTTTCTGTTTAGCTTTGGCCTACTTGAATCATATATTTAGAGGTTTTAGATAGGGAAATATTAAAGTGCTGTAAATGATTTTTTAAAATAAAGCTTTGATTTCTGAGGGAAAAAGAACACGATTTTTTTTATTTAATTGGAAAATATCGTTCGAAAGTTTTAAAAATACATAAATATATATCAACTCTCCAAATGAAATTCATAATTGCGGAAAGATCATAAATATTTAAATTTACGCAGGTGAATATTATTATACTTTCATCCTGTTTAAAAATCATTCCACATAAGGTAAAAGAGTTTCGACTGTTTAAAGTAAATTACTCTATTAGGCAAACGATTAGAGGTAATTCAGTTGCAATTTACGAGGAGGAATTTTGGTCTTAACTATTGTCATTTTTGTCACTTTCCGCTGTATGTAAAAACTGCCGTATAGCCTCAGTGTTCGGCAAACATTGAATTAAAACGCTATTTTTTTTACGACCAAAAGGTGGCCGGCGTCATTTTGAAAAACTCACATTACCCGGTTGCATTTCGTGCTGGAGAATTAACGTCATATCTCGCGGACTTAAAAATTATGGAGATAATGGAGAGAGAGAGAGAGAGAGGGAGGGGGGATAGGAGGGAGGGAGAGAGAGAGGGAGAGAGGACCAGAGAACGAAAACGTTTATTTCCTTCTTTTCAACTCAAGATTCTCAGGGAAAATCTCCGATCTCCTGTCGAACACACAGCTCGTGGTTAAATCCCTATAGAAAAATTTTATACGGATCGGTTTTCGGGAGCTGTTTACAGCCTCTCAACAATATGAGTCGGTGCGGTGTCGTTTGGGGGGGGGGGAAGAGGGGGTAGGGGGGGTCGAAATAGGGGGCGTAGCCGATGCCTGGTCCGCTGCCCCGCTTACATCCTTCCCTCCCCCTCTCCCCCGCCGTTCATCACCGTCATTACGGCCTCATTGTTCCATTCTGCCCTCGCAATCCACCTCCTACTCCCTCTGAAGACCCTTCTCTCTCTCTCTCACCCTCCTACTCCTCCTCCACTCCACAAAACCGCTCAACTTTCCTCGTAATCCGCATAATTTTTCTGCACCATCATCCTCTCTCCCCCTCTCCCTCTCTCTTTTCAACTCTCCCCCAAAGCTCTTCTTTGACTCTCTCAATTCCTCTTCTTCCTTCCGTTTTCATCCCATCCACTTCTCTTTCTTTCTCTCATCCTCGCTCTCTCTCTCTCTCTCATTCTCTAGCTCTGTTATTACCATTCTCTCTTTCCACTTCCTTTTTCTCTTCTCCACCACTCTACACCATCCTTACATCTCTCCTTTTCCTCTCTTTATTTATTATCCCTTCTCTCTCTCTCTCCCTCTCTATCTATCTCTCTCCCTTCTCATGCCCGTTGCCCTCATTCCTCTCCTCCCATTTTCAAACCTTCCGAGTTCTAGAGGACGGGCAAGAGGTTCTCAAGGACCGCGCTGCAGCCCTTGGGCTCTGCACCCCTTCTTCTGCCGCTCCCCCCTTTCGTTTCTTCTCCCCTTGTGCTACACCCGCCTCCAATTATCGACCATGCTACATGTGAGCGCTACATGTGACATCGCGTCAAAGTTTTTTCGTAATAACAAGGGGTCGCAGTTCAGGCGTGAGAAATTTTTATTTAAAGGAAAAGCCACGCTTCGTTGTATAGAGCCGTACAGGGAATGTGGAACAGTAAAAAAAAAAGTGAGACTGCTGCGACGTCAGGGAATTTGAGCATTTTGTCCATAAAGTCCGTTGGAAAGCGTCATAACTCGTATTTCTTAGACGGGTACTGTAAGTCACTCTTTAAGCAAAAGATTACATATAAAACACGTTAGGAAAGTACTGCGAAAGCACATATTATACTACGATTTTTTTTACAAAAAATCTGTTTCAAATTTTAAGGGTACATTTTGTAAGCATTTCCGCCTATTTTGAAGGTACACTGTACAAATAAAAGCATTGAGCTCGTTGCCATGGTAGTTAACCATTGCCTTTGTTGAAACCCAGAAAAACCCACTTTTTTCTGATAAAAGCTAAAAATGTACGCTAAATCTACGGGGATTTGAATTCCGCCTTCAAAAATAAGAAACTTCAATTTCTAAACTTTCCGATAGTTCAAGTCCCAAGTTCGGGCAAAATTATCCCCTGAAAATTGGAATTTTAACAATTTCGGATTGCCCCACGTAGCTTTTATGTATAGTAACTTATCCTGAAAATTTGATTTCTCTATGTTAAACCGTTTCAGAGATATCGCCTGCACAGACAGCCAGACGGACGGACGGACAGACAAAGTGAATACATAAGCGATTTGTAAAAAATCGTTAATGACGCTCGTGATTATTGAGATATGTCGGTCTTAGCAGTATTCTTGTTTGTAACCGACACTTCTATTTCTGGAGCGCATAAGTCCATGATTAAAAATCTAGCACATTTTTTGTGCAACGTAACTTTCGATTGAAGTAAAATAATGATTACAAGCATTAAATGTAATCGTACTGTTAGTTACCGAGACTAGGAAGTGTGGGGTTACAAACTGTTAATGAACTTTTGATCGATTGTAACATAAATTAAACTTAGTCATGTGACATTGTCAATACAGTAGTAATCGAGATATAAAACGAATGTAGAAGAATCACTGTGGACATCGATATTCCTGACAGAGAATTAGCTTTTGAACCTTATTATTTTGTAGAGAGATTGTACGCATATTTTCGTTAAAAAGCGCTTCCGTTCTTATAAACGACGGTGAAAACTCATCGAATTTTTGTGCGAAGGTATTACGTAGAAGAGAAGAGGGGATGGATCCATAAGTTCCAACTGAAGCGGCGAACCATGCTGTTAAACATTTCTGTATAAAATTAAAAGGAAAGTATGAGCTAAGAGCCACGGGGAATGTCGGAAGGTCTTTGTGGGGGCTTTTAATGAGGAGGCGGTCAGAGCGGCCACGGGACCTCAACTGGCGGAGGAGCCCACCTTCGGAGACTGCCAATTTCCACCCTCCACCCCCGTAGCGGCTCTTTGTGGTCGAGGGGACCGAGCTCAGACCTTGAAGCACTCCAGTTCCACACCGAGGACCGACATATTTCGCGATTTTGCTTCGTTGGCCATAACACTTTATCATCCTCAATGCGGTAAAAATGATACACGAACTGAATAATAAATCAAGCTAGAATTTAATACAACGTATTTAATCATTGATTAAATTCCGGTGACCTTACCGAATATAAAAATTGGTAGATTTTTTTCGCAGTGAGTGCATTTAATTGGCGTATTGGAAAAACATTTATTACTTTAATTCTGGCTTCAGAGCGTCCCCAAATATAGGGATTATAGATAGATATATTCGGTGGGATTAAATTTGAGAAAAGTTCGTTTAATATCCGATATCGGGCTCGATTAGCTCATTTATCACAGATATTTCGGTCTCTTTCGCACGCGCATAAATACAAGCAACTATTATCCGTAGGTGATCTTTCCGCAGCCCTACCATAGGAAATTCCGATTCTCTCGATTATATATATATATATCTTTTCCCGAGTCGATTATCCTAAAGCCTCTTAATAATCTATCTCTCTGATCGCATGGCATCCGTTCCTTTATTTCAGCTTCAGTTATATCCTTCCTAAGTAACCACTATTTGGAAAGCTTCTTATCCCTGATTTTTTAATTGTGCTGCACAGAATTTGTCTTCCAAACCCTTATGTCCCTTTCCTTTGACGCTAAGCATTCGATCTTCCTTTTATCGAACCAAGTGTCGGATGGTTCTAGCGCTCATGTTCCATTTTATATTAAGACTCCCGGATTATTCCTTGCGGATTTTGAGGTGGTTATATGATCATTTTGGAACCTAATTCATAAAAAGAATTATTATTTTAGAATCACAACTTCTGATGGCCGTTTCGTTCTCTAAAAATGGGAATCACTTTTTATTAGCTTTTTTTATGGCTATTTAAGCTATCGTATATATTAGTTGGATTCCAGCCTTAAGGCGATCTCGGTATTTTCTTATCTAAGTAAAAAAACATAACGTAATATAATATATTTTGAAGGGTGTGTTTGTTGGTGTTTCGTATTTAGCGCCATTTTAAATTATCGAAAGGCCACTAGAGGGAGTGTTGCTTTTCTCTTGCTACTGCCCTCTAGGGCTAGTTCGAAAAAACTACTTATCATGGGTAATCAGCTCATGACCGGTGGAGGAGTTTTAGAATGTGATACGAACGGAGGAAGCTCAACGAGCAGAAGGATTTACAAAGGTAAGCAATACCAACTCTTGTGGCCTTTGTCGGGGCAGTATCTCATGTTTTTTGTGCATATCTATACAGTCCACTTATCAAGATTCGAGTGAATTATTGCGATCCTCGCGTAATACGAGAACCGAACAGTTGGTTTGTGTGTTTGTTCATGGAACTCCTCCTAAACGATAAAAGCTAGAATAATCAAATTTGGTACGATTCTTCCTTACATCCTAACTTAGTGAACTGTCAATGTTTGGTCAACCGGGATTAAACAGTGTTACCAATATAGGGGATTAACCTTTTTTCCATAGGATAACACGTATGAATCCATTTTTTGACTTGCAAGGTATTCTTCCTTCAAGCATTAAAATACGTAAATATTGACCGATTTTTTTCATTTTTGCTTTATTCGACGAATAAAACTCTATACTATCTTATTCCTGCGAAGTTTACATGTTACATGGTCGAAGTTTTCAGAAATACGCTATTAGATTCGAAATTTTGTGGATTTTTCGTACTCTTTCTGGGCGTTGCCAAGGCGGCCCTCATTGTTACCTCCAATTCAGTTAGCTTCAATGAAGCTTACAAATAGACGAAAGTTTAGCGTTATTCGATTCGCACTTTTGTTTAAGCAACGAAACAATTGATGTTTATGGATAGCAACAATAGATACTGAATATTATTCAGGAAGCGTTTATAACGATTGATGAAAGTAATTGAACCTTCTTTCGTCTATTGAATACTGGAATGTTACATTTTTGTAAGTAAAATCATTATATTCTACATTATAATGTTTATTAACGTAAATAAGCTCACGTATCTGGTGTACATTTACCAGTCAGTGTTCAGTCATGGACAACTGTACGCTGCTTTTTCAAGACATAAAAGTAAATATTTCAGCTAGGCATAATTACACAAGAAATTAAGCTGGATTTGGCGAAAGTGATATGATAGGAAATACAATTATCGTTATATTTGAATGCAAGAGGCAAATATGATTAATTGTTAAGAAAAGCTAATTGTAATTTTAAAAGTATCTACTATATATTTTAAAGAGTTTTTATGTTGTGCTGTAGTAGCTTCACTATATCCGTTGAAATTCAACGGGAAATTCTGACAGTACTAAATATATTTTGGTATTTTTCTGAGCCATTATTCGGGAACATATTTCAAACGTATATTTTACTTCGACCTTTTTTTATGTCCAACTGACAGTTTCAATTCCTTCAGAAGAATATATTTAACTTGCTCTCTCTTGCATTAAAGTATTTTTCTTATATTTTATTGGTAAACTTTGATGCATCTTACTTGTTTCAAAAGGTAATTTTTGTATTTTCATCGTCATTAAGTGTTTCTTGCGCAAAATGAATTGCCGCTTTATCTTATTACGGCGTAAGTTTTACATTAAAATTTCTTGGCCAAATCACCATCGAATATTCGTGTAATTTCCGCGACGGATTCCCACATTTGTTTTCTTGAATTATTATGATTCGGCTATATTTTTTCGCCTTTTTGTTTAGAAAAATTATTCTTTCAGTGCCATACTAAAATTCCAAAACATTCTTTCCACCATGAGAATCAAAGTTACCGAATTTCAGTTTTAATTATTTTGGCCTTCCTTAATATGCACTCTTTTTCACCATTTTTCTTAGCTTATTTACATTTCTCTCTTTCTCTGACCTTGAAAATCGATTCGGAGCTTCTTGAGGATTTATCACTTACTCTCTCAAACTGATTAAATCTAGGGGAATCCGTATTCTGATCTTGGAGGTTTCAAGTTCGATTCAAATCAAAATATCCTTTGCTTTGATGCTAATTTACAGGGTGTCCATTTAATCTCTCCGGTATTTTAAGAAGCTATATTTTTTAAAACCAACACATATAGTAGAAAATGAAAAAAAATAAAAATGCATAACTAAAAAAGTTTAAAACCTGAGGCTAATAAACTCCTTTTGTCGCACGGCAGATTTCTAGTCGATAATCAATTTCAGCCCAGACTCGAGCCAACATTTCTGGAGTAACTGTTTCAACTGCTGCTCGGATTCCCTGCTTAAGTTCATCTAAGGTTTCTATCTGGCCTGTATGACCATAAAAATCTCCTTTTACATACCCGAAAGAAAAAAATCTAAGGGGGTCAATCACGTGAGATTGGATGTCGACGAATTGGAGCTCCTCCTTCCATCCATCGAGCAGGAAATCTTTCATTAAATGCATCACGAACAATTAGGCTGAAGGGAGGAGGAGCACCATCATGTTGGAAAGCCATTACGTCTTCTTCCAGATGTGGAAAAACAAAGTCCTCGAGCATGTCAAAGTAAATGGTGCCAGTTATGGTGGCCTCTGAAAAGAAGAAAGGTCCAATAACTTTGTTGAGGAGAAGGCCACATCACACATTAATTTGCTGTGATGCACGAACATGTTGAATGACTTCACGAGGATTTTCATTCCCCCATATTCGACAGTTATGTCGGTTCACTACACCATTTGAGTGAAAGTCGCTTCATCGGTAAACATTATAGCCTTTATGTAATTTTCATTTTCTGATAGGCGATCACAGACAAAGGAAGCAAATTCGAAACGTAGAGGTTAACCTTGTGGTTTTAATTCTTGCAGAAACTGCAGTTTGTAAGTATGTAAGCTTAGCCGTTTGTGTAACACATTGTGCACAGTGGATTTCGGGATTTGTAATTGTTTGCTACAGTGTCTAACAGACTTCTTCGGACTCATGGGGAAAACGTTCAACATCCTCTTCAGAGGTTGATGGCCGGCCAGGTTGCTTTGTTGACAAGACACTACTCGTTTCTTTAAACTTTCGATACCATTGCCGTGGGAGGATCTCTGTTGTACGTCTGTCTGTCTGTCTGTCTGTCTTTGCACACGAATCACTGATTTAAATTCAGCAAACCACAGAACGTACTGTGCTTTCACTTGTGGTCTCTCCATTGCACTCAGGCACAGTGACACGTAGGTCAGACGGTGGTGTGCTGCGCAGACAACGATGCCAACTCCCTACCTAAAACTGTTTGAGATAGGCTTCAATTCGCAGTTTGGCTTTTTTCGATATTTCTAATAGTTAAAAAAATATAACTCCTTAAAATACCGGAGAGATTAAATGAACACCCGTTATTTTTAACTGGAGTTTTATTGAGGCAGAAATTGTTCTTAAGGTATCTTTGTGGCGCATCTCCTCTCTCTCTATTCCTAATATTTTAGATTTGCTACTGTCCTGATTTCTCCTTTAAATCCCTGACATTTGTGTAGATCATTATTACCGAATTATAGAGTTATATTTGTAATGTGTTTTTATATATTTCGACACAATGTAATTTTTATTCGATGCTTGTAATTATCTGTAAATTCCTCTGATCTTTATTCAAATCTCAATTCTTTCTGAAGGGAGATTTGTGATTTGAATATGCTACTTTTCACATTTCTATTCATGGCGAACCCACTCCTTTTTCGCATATACCTTCTTCTAGGTAGTTTTCCAGTTCTACGAAAACTTGATATTTTTTTAAACTTGGAAGAGAAATGTATTTCATATAATCATCTTCTTTTTACTACTACCAAAGTTCAACTTCGAAAGGGAAGTTCGGCGAGAATAAGTCGCCAGGTTGTAGGGCATAACAACGAGATGATAACAACAGTGAGTGAGGATAGTATCTTTATCTAACTGGCCGAATCTTTTAGCTTCGTTTGTTCTATAATCTTATTAATAACTATTCTCGTGACCAGAGCTGCAAACCACTTCAAAATTTGGGAGTGGTTCGGTTCGCTGTTCGCTTCTAAATTTTTGGACGGGAATTTTGACAAGTGCTTCGGTTCGGTTCAACTAAATTAATCATTTGAAATACTATCCAGAAATAATTTATCCAATATAAACATTACACATTCAGTATCAATCTGTAAGTAAATCAATCAGCATTCATTATTATTTTAAATGAAAGAGGAATTTATTTAAAGAAAGGAAAAATTTATATGTTAAATATATTACAATCCTATCATCATCTTCATTTATATATTTTTAAATGGTATTTTTGATCCTAACATGATTTTTATGTGGACAACAATAGTAGCAGAGAGGAAAGAGATGGGCACTCTTTCCTTTAAAGCAAACCCGCTGGTTTTTCCAATGGAAATTCCTGGTCTTTTCATTGGTCCGTACTTTGTGGATTGATATCGAACCGAAACCGAACCACTTTTGCAAAAAATTACGGTTCGGTTTTCGGTTCATTGAAAAATTAATCATTGGTTTCGGTTCGGTTCGCGGTTCAGCAAAATGACTGCGATTCGGTTCGGTTTGCAGCTCTGCTCGTGACTGACTGGGAGCTTTACGTATTTTTTTGCCTTAAAACGTAATGAATGGGCTCTGTTTTAGAGCCAAAACTTTTACATGTATGAATGACATCGAATTTATTAAAAGTATTTAACGCAGAAAACATTAAATGAAGTAAAACCCTATATCAATTATACACTAGCCGAGGGAGAGATATTACCACTACAGTACCGAATCAAAATAAATGCTTATGATAGGCAAAGCGTTCCTTTATTGGGAAATTCTATCTATCAGCAGTTAGATAAGATAAAAATAAAGCCATTTGAGACTATGAGATTGCTTTTATTGGACTAATAATCATTTTACCATTATAAAAAACGGCCTCGTTACCTTAATTTATTCGCCGAGAGCTCAAATAGAGCACGAAGGCCATTATAATTGGGAATAGCAGCGAGGAGAAAATACGGGCATGCTCCATTTAGGGATTAGAATGAACAACTTTAGCATTGGGAGGTAGATATACTATCAACCCATAAATATCTGAAGGGAATTTATTTGCGAAGAAAAAAAGGTTATCGGATTTGAGAGGAGCGAAAAACAGAAAAATCTATACTCCAATTCCATTTCCATTCAATTCCAAACTTTACCCCGCAATTATCCGGATTTTCCAGCCCTCGTCGCATATCCCTCCCCTCTTGTTCCTCTCTCTCTCTCTCTCCCCCCCCCTTCTCTCTCTCTCAACCCTCTCCTTCACTTAACCTTTTTCTCCTCCCTTCAACCCAAATCCTCCTTTTCTCTTCCATCATCCCGCTGAACTCATTTTCTTCTTCTTCCCGTGTTTGTCTTTGCCTCAGCCGAAAGTTTTCGTTTTTCTAGAATCGTCTTTCTTTCACTGCTTTTTCGCCCTTCGATCAGTTCCTTGCTTTTCTTATTTTGTTCTTTTCATCTATTCAATGTCTCGCCTTTCTTAATGTGCATTTTATCCCCGCTTTTACTTCTACTCCTATCTGCACTACTATGATTTTCCTTTTCACTACTCTCTCTCTCTCTGTATTACTCTCTCTAGCAACCTTTCACAATTTACTATTTTGTTTGTTCAGCAAATGCAGTTCCTCCAATCAATTCAAACCTAGCAACCATAGTTGCCAATTTAGCGACTTCGTCGCTAGATTTAGCGACTTTTTACTTCCTTGAGCGACTTTTCTTAGTTTAGCGACATGTCACTAACTTTGCGATTTGCTACTATTCTAGCGACATATTTGAATATTGCTTTATGATTGCTTTATTAAAATCTATATAAGTTTTAATAAACCTTAAAATATTTCTACAGTTACTAATTTTGAAAGTCCTCATTATAATTTACGTAGAAGAATACATCATAAAACGCAGTAAAATTACAGAATAAATGATTTCCATTAAAGTTAAAGAAGGTATTCTTCTAGATGTAGAAATTAAACATTTATTTTTATTATGATTATTGAACGTCATAAATGAAGCTTACCTTGTTGTTTCGAATTTTAGAATAGAGAGTTAGCAAGTTAACTGTCACAAATTGTCACTCACAATGTGTTACAAAGTATGGAGAGTGTTGTCATAAGTTGATGGGCGCTTCTTATGCGTGTATATCAGAGCATTTGAAGGTGGTACATTGATTCTCAATCATATGCGTTTTTAAGTTATTTCAAAAATCTAAAATTTTTGTTCTCCTTATTAAAAATTCTAAGAACGAATGCTTGCTATGCTCGGATATATAATAAAAAATCACTGAATATGGGGCGGAAAATCTCCCTGCGTGTTATATATGCGGGTCTTTACTATATTTTACCCTTCTACGTATAAAATAAGCTTGACTTATGAATGTTAATATATATTCCATTTTTACTTTCTCCATACATAGTATGGGGAAAGTATTGTGATCACGAAAATAATCGTCTTCGAGATTTCAACGGAAATACACGTTTTGAGGTCCCTAGAACACGTTTAGACTATTTTCGGAATGATGTATGTGTCTCAGGGCATCGAACCGTAATTTTTTTTGCTCCGGTTTTCCTTCCGGTTTCTCTCCGGCAGCCATCAGTGAACCGGTTCTAACCGGTTTTTTTGGCTCCGACCTTAAAACATTTTAAAGAAACTTTCAAGAACTGATTTATTAATTTACGTAATTTTCTATTTTAATCAAATACATCTTCACTATAACGACGGTGATATTTAAAAAATTAATAATCAAAATACGAAAATAAATTATTTAAATGTAACTATTTAGTATTTATTTTATTTATTTAAGATTATATTTAGAATTGAATAATTACAAACCATACATGCGTCGCAAATGATTTCAACAGGTTAGGAAAGTGTAAAGTACAAATAAGCACGTTTCCTGCGATAGAGTATTCTAAATTTATTATTTTATGTAAACCATTCATCTCATTTTCTAATTTACTGTGCTTAGTCTTTAGTATTAAATTTCGTTAAAATCCACGGAATAGCTACAGGGAAAAGAATTGTATCCGTATGGAAGAACGGACAGACCGAAGCTAATATGCGCTAAAGCTGGAATGCCTAATAATGAATTATTAATATTTTAATTCACAAATTGTGTGGAAATAGTGCCAGTAAGTTGAATATGACATAAAGTTATTTTCATTAACAATTTGTAGGTCACGTCCACTGCTCATATTATAGTAAAAACTGTAAATGCGCTGCTTTATTTTTTCATTCAAAGATCACGTAAATGCATGAAAAAATGTATATTTTTTTTGAGGAAAAAGACCGCGGAAATTAAGGGTCCGAGAATTCAGAAAGGTTGAGAAATGTTTATTAACATGATACAAATTTACTATGACTGAATATTTTTAATCACTTAAGTAGTATGAGAATGTTAAACTTCATTACTTCATGAAATTGAAATGATAAGTACCGTTTCGAAAAATTGTGGCTTTGCGAAAACGTGATTTTCACACGGCAGCAAATAAAAAACATCTACGTACATCTACATATTACCCTGCAATTACGCAAGTCTGTGGGTGGCAGGAGGTGCCATGCATTAAGCAGTTCTTAACGATTTTGATGTCACGGGTACGTCTCCAATCGTGATACCTGATCTGTGTAACTTACATACAAATATGCGAATGAATGTCATGTTTTAGCTATCCATCAATATACCGATAAATATATATCCCATTTACATTTTACTTTCAGGGAGCATAACAGGAGTAATATTGTTACAAGGGATAGCGGTTACGAAAAATTTGATGCATCGCACTTCCTGTCACCCATCAATATGGTGAATTGCAAGATAATATTTATATGTAAAAAAAGCGCTCTATTAACAAACTCCCTCAAAATGAAAATCAAAAGGAGTTAAATTATCGGTTAATATTATTTTCTAATAACGTTTAGAGAATCGGGGAAAAAAGAAAAAAATCTTGCCACCATGAATCAAAGCCTAGCCCTTAACGTACAATGTGTGCACACTAGCCTCCCAACCAAACTGACTGTTAGTAACAATAAAACAAATAATAAGCGACATTCGATGTTTTTGCATATTTTTGATGCTGAATTCTCGAAACCAGGGATGCATTCACATAAACTCTGAGAAACTTATTTTCATGTAGAATCGCACGATCCACATTTCGTCCAGATATGTGATCCGAAGTTCGTAGCCTCTCGTTTTTATTATGCCTCTGTAAATCCCGTGATCGTAACTTCGGGCTTATATAATTGAACAATGGACAAAAGAATTTTTGCGTCTTGTGGATTATCCGCCCCATTTTTCGAAAAAGAAATTACTAACTTCATTCAATAACTCAACACTTATGCACAGCATAAAAACAATTTCAACGGTTAATAAAGCACATTGAACAACAGAAATAACAATGTCAGCAAATAATAGCTTCTCCATTCGCGCTGGATGATTTATCTTCTCTTTAATGTTGGCAGCACTTCGTTATTTACACCGATAAGCTAAATATTTTAATGGAAATAAGAAATATACATTAATTTTTTATTCCTATTTTCAAGAACGATTAACATCCAATATAAAATTGAATTTTTCGAATTTACAATATATACCTATTTAAAATTACTAACCTTTAACAAAGGGCAACTAATGCAAAAAACAAATGTGGAACGATTCTTCTTCAATGATTAGCAAGGCCAGACTTGTGGATGCTACGCACAGTTTATATGAAGGAAGGAAAGGTTGTGGACATCTGTAGCAAACGAAACATTAGAGAAAACTTTCCTTCTCCCACTCGGCATTCATAAGGTTCAAGGAATTTTCAAATGGGTAAATTTCTCCATTGATTTACCGGAAGTCTGTATATATTATCTTAGAAAAGACTTGAAGGTCGTATTCGTGGAACGACCCAGAGGAATTGAGGATTAGTGAACTTGGTCGGGCGATAGGGTAAGGTAGCGTGAGGGAGGCGATGATCATTTGAACATGGAAGGTTACTGAGCGGTGGGAAAATTCCGCCTTTCGCTTACACTGTTTATGCGAACCGAAATAAAGGAGCGAAATAAATATCGGTTTTCGGATTCGGTTCGGGTTCAACAAATTTAGTTTTTACTTTCTCCGTACGTAGTAATGGAAAAGTATTGTGTTCACGAAAAAAATCGACTTCGAGATTTCAACGGAAATATACGTTTTGAGTTCCCTAGAACACGTTCAGACTATTTTTGGAATGATGTCTGTGTGTGCGTGCGTGTGCGTGCGTCTGTGTTTGTGCGTGTATGTGATTGGGGGCGCTCTAACTCAAAAAGTACGTGCCATATCGTTACCAAGCTTCATATATAACACTTTAACATGAGCACAAAGAACTTATTAGTTTTTGGACAATAACGGGTAACCGAAAGTCGAGGTTTATTCGAAACCCGATTCGGTTTTTGCGATATTTCTTCGTTAAAACATCATTATTGTATATACAATTCTATTCAAAAGTTATAGAGAATGTAAATTCCTACAAGTTTCATTTGAAACAATTTTCTATAGGAGTTATTGTTTAGGAGTCATTTATAAATAACCGGTTTTTCGGTTTTCTCCTTAAAAACATCGTTATTGGTAATCTTCGTGAGGACCAAAGTTGTAGAGAATAATATTTCTTCCAAGTTTTGTTTGAAACAAATTTTCCTAGAACCATCCATTTCGGAGATAATTTGCTTTTTCTTAATTTGCAGTATACAGCGCCACCAACTTGTAGCGTTGAATTCTGTAAACATTCAAAATATAATTTACGGCAATAAGGACGACTGTATTCTTTTACGATACGAAATAATAATTTTGCCTTATAATACTATTCATAATAATTTAAATATCTATAGCCCAAATATGGAGAAAGTCGTGTTGGCCACATCAGATTTTTTATTAATAAAAGTCTTGCAAAATTTCTCCCTTATTTAATAGGTAAGGCGGGGTAAGTGTGAACGCATTTTATATTAAATGACATTTGGTGCAATATAAATAATGTATGATAGTTAATAATTGCTTCAAGTTTAATTTCCTGGATTTCCAATAATAGCTCCTACCAAATAAGGTATATGATTATTTTTTAAACAAATTCAAAGAGAGAGAAGAAATAATTAAGCGATAGGGCCACATGTACACACCCCACGATTCTGGGCAAGTGTAAATAGTATAACATTGAAGAAAAGTAAGGGGCAAGTGTAAATTCTACAGACATTTACTGACAAATCTTTTTGTTGCATGAAAATATATTGAAAAATTATAAAGTGAGAAACTTTATAAAATTATCACGTTACTAGTGAAAATACATTGTAGCTGGACAAATTATTGGAAAAGCACAACTTTCCTCGGCGATCAATCAGAGGTGTTGTCATGATCATTACAATGTCTTTCATCTCTATCTGTGGTATATCATCTGCCTGGGGCCAATGAAAGCAATCATTCTTATCCTTCCTTAAAAATTTGACGGAATAGCTGTAGGTCTTCCATGACTTACAATTAGACTTTTTTTCCTCGTTTCCTATGGAAAAAAAGTCTTAAGTCAGGAGTTGTTGTAAGTCTTGTATGCGGCTTCAATTGTTATAATCCCTCTCTTGGTATCTTGAACTGCTTGTTTCAGTGTAGGTATCTTTAGTATAGGCAGTCGCTCTTTTGCTTTTTCTTATATATGTTCGCACCATATCGTAAATACTAGAGTAAAGAGAATAAGAATCTTAGTTTACACTTACCCCATGCGGCATGTTCACACTTGCCCGCAAAGTATAAAATGACGGGGCAAGTGTAAATAAATTAATAACTCATTAATTAATGATAAATAAATGACGGTACTAATTTATCGTCATGTTCCCTATAGTATAAACTTGTAAAATGAAAAATATATTCCCTAAAATTTGAAATAAGAAATTATGGCACTGCTTTTCCGAAGTAATGCAACTAGTACGGGACACTTCCTCCAAAGAGCGGTAAACTATAACCTCTCACCTTACAACCAACACACCAAAACAAGCTGTATCCATACAACACAATAAGGAATGAAGTTCTTATAAACACCGGATGTCACAAATGAACCTTGTAACAAATGACTGATAACAGACTGTTTGCACTTACCCCGAATTCACACTTACCCTACCTTACCTCTAATAATTAAATGTTATCTATATTGATATTCATTTATAAAAGAGAAAAAGTTTACTAATTAGAAGAATAAGAATCATTCCAAGTATTTATGCACTTTTATTTTTAACGACTTTTTAGGGACATTTTCCTTGAGTTTAGAGACTTTTTAGTGTGGATTTAGCGACGTTTTCAAATTTATTTTGGAAACTATGCTAGCAACAGCCAATTGCTACGTAGAACTCAGACACACACTTTAAAAATTCTTATATCTTCTTGAAATCAATTCTTCTCCTATCTCTCTTTCTTTCCTATAACACATTTCTTCTCCTTTTCTCCTTATTCCCCCATTTTCTCCCTTACACTCTCCTTCCTCATCCATTGTCTCATTCATTTATAAGCATTGTCGTAAGAAAATATGATGTTTTTCTTTTGTTACGGTTTATAGATATTGAAATTGATTGTAGGACGGATAGATTCTTCTCCCCTAACAATAAGACAATGAGAGAGCATAATAGTAGAATGAGATGATAGGTCGGAGATAATATCCCCCTACCACACACCAATTGCGGTGGCTTGCAGTTTATTTATTCAGATTTAGAAAAGGATTATATTATAACTTTTTTTGTAATCATTTCGGTCGGTGTTAAAAAAGTTCGACGTAACAATTTAATTCATCGGAAAGAAGTAGTAGCTCTCTTTAAAAATGTTTTTTTGCCCTGGGATAGTTTAAGAGGCCCAATTTTTGTTCATTCCAACGGAAAATGTTTCTCCTTTTGTCCTTTCGCTGGTATTACTGACTTATTTGGTTAACACATAGCCTCGGAGCTCTCATTGTTTTATTTTGTCTTTCGACGGAGATCGAATCTAGGCGCAATAGAAACTACTGGCGGCTCTTAAAACCTATGTATGAAATTGAGTGGTAGGAAATACATTTATAATCAGGTAGGTTTTACTGGAATTCAATAAGCAACATAAAACTGATAATTGGATCAAATTGGAGGGGAATTAAAATTGATTATTGGGGATCGCGCATAATTTCATTTTTCGTTGATACTCCCAAATTTGAATTATGTCATCGATTGCTTCTCTGATGACAATTGGTTTGGAAATTTTATCTACCTAAAATAATTATATTTTAATTTACATTAATAATATATATTATTAATTTATATAATTTTTAAAAAAATATTAATTTATGTTATACTTAGATTTAGTTTATATGGAATTTGCTAACTATGTTTGTAAGGTTCACCTACGCAAGCTGGTCCTCAATCTAATGATTAAAGACAGATATTGACCGAATTTTAAATATGAAAGAAAAGATATTTATTTATTCAACGAATTTTATTCTGAATATATCCAGAACGGCCATTTTAATAAATCTTTAACAGAAATCTAACATTACAATGATCTTCCGTCGAATTTTTCTTCTTTTAAATAAGATTTTTTTAAAAATCCACTCGACTATCGTTTTGATAAGAGGTAAAACGATTTTTTATAGTAATCCTCAGCATCACTAAAGGGATGTTTTCTTTCTCATTGATCAATATGCACTTTTAATATATTTTGTACTGCTTTGTGAGTAGGAATAAATAAGCTTTTCGCTAGTTTGTTGGTTAATATGGATGGATATGAGAGCTATCGTTTTCAGTTCATATCGTAAGATAAGATTCCAATAAAATTTGTTAGCTCAAAGCAAGCAAAACGAACGTCAGGAGTATTTTCGTGAAAGTTCCCGAACCGCCAAAGTTAATAATATAGAACCCCTTGGAGAGTCGGAAACTCCTCCAAACCCCTCGGAATCAAACGTCTTGTTTACGCATTCTAGACAAGTGTTACGAACGGCTTATCAAGTTCCCTCCAAGGTTTGTGATAACAAACCGAAGATGATAGGCTGTAAAAAAATATTCCCACTCAAATTTACGAGAGGAATCTCGCGCATGCTGTCTCTTGTGGAAAAGATCCGCTTTCAAACGAAATGGAAATAAATGACGCGAAGAAACCTCGTTCTCCGACGATCTTTCGAGTTATACAGAGTTCAGAGAACATGAAATAATAAAGCCCGAGGATTTGTGCAATGACAAGTCCGCCAAAAAAAAACGCCTCCGGCAAACCACCCGAGGGAAACACAGCGGGGCGGTTTTTGGTCCACACACACTCTCTCTATCTCTCTCTATCTTACTCTATCTTTCGCCTAAACCTCAGCCGTATAATACGACTCAATTTGTCCAATCTAACGACCGCCACCTCGCACCCAATATCCTTGACTAACAACCTCTATCAATACTTCCTCCTTCCGACCCAGATCCACAACTCCCTCTTTTCATCCCCCTTTCCCCTCCCCATTCTCTCCTCTCTCTCTCCCCCCCCCACCGTCTCCGGCTCCACCTCACAACGGGGCCCTTCTCCTTGTCCTCATCACATTCCTTCGAAATCCCCCACCTCGACCGACATCTCCCCCTTGTATTGTCCCGCCATAGTAGGCACTCCATCCCACCTCCCTCCCCCCATCATCTCCTTTTCCTCCATTTTATCTCCGCTCCGCACCTGCAGACCGCTTCCTACCCTTTCCCCTTGCCACGCTCTCGTTATAACCCCTTTGGACTACCTACCTCCCTTTCGACTACCCCTTTCGCTCCCACGCTGGTGCCCGCCAACTCACCGCCCACTCACCGAGGAACACCGCTCCTCCCACTCTTCCCACCCTCCCGTTCCACTCAGATCCCACTCCGATCCCACTCTCCCTCTTCCGACTCTTCCTCCTGTTGATGTTGCAACACAGCGATTCCTTCCTTGGATCGATAGTTACATTGGCTCCACGCGGGGTCGCTGCGGCGAAATGGAAGGAGAGGGGGTGAGACAGAAACTATGGAGGAGTTGGCAGGAAATGGTGAAGTGGAAGAAAAGGAGAAAGAGAGGGAGGGAGAGAGAGTATGAGATAGAGTGTCGGAGATAGGGGGAGGGGGGGGAGGGGGAGAGTGAGTGAGTGAGTGAGGGAGTTCGTGGAGAAGGATGAGTTATTTTTAAAGCCGCGGAACTTCGCAGAAGGGAACGCAATGCAAAAGGAATGGGACAGAATGATAGAGAAAGCGAGAGAAAGGAGGAAGGGTACGAAGGGGGAGAGATAAAATACGAGAGGGTTTCATTGGGAAGGAAGGTTGAGGAAAAGATGGATGGAGATTGGAGAGGGAGAGGTAAACTGCGATTGAAGACTTGGGAAATAGGATACGTTTATTTGTGTGTGTGTGTATATATATATATATATATATATATATATATATATATATATAATGCTTGCGGAAGAGGAAAGGTAAATGAGGATATTTATGGCAACTAGGTGTTGAAGGAAACCCAGTGTCTCTCTCTCTCTCTTTTTCCTTCAACACCTAGTTGCCCTATATATATAGTGATGAATTTAGTAATAACTTTCAGGAGTTTGTTTTGCCTCGACAAATTTAATTCGACATTTCATTCCTTTCGATGGCTTCATCTCCCGAAGCCAAACTAAAGTGGAGTTAACAGTTCCGTTTCATATGATTCGCTAATTATCGAGAAAATTCGAGAAAAATTATAAACTCGCGGCGAGTTCTGAAGATTTTTTTCCCCTTTCGCGAGCAGTTTTTCCCTTTCGAAATTGAGATAGAGAGAAAGGGAGATTGAGTGAAAGAGAAAGAATTTGAATGGCGGTTTGTCGGAGATGATCTCGTCGCTCTCGTGTGTTGTGCGGCCGCGTTTTGTCTCTTTCCCTCATTTTTCTCATCGTTTGAGGCGGCGCCGTGAATAAAAAATAACGAGAGGCGGCCGAAAACAAAGAAGGGAGCTGGGCGGTGCTATTGTGCTGCGCCCCTCCCGCCCCTGGAGGAGGAGAGCGGCCCCGCGCGTGTCCCGATCGGGATCGTGGGCGGACGGGAATTAAGGGTTTCGGATTGTTCTCGCGGTGCGAAATTCTCTTTGTGACTTTTGCATGGGAGATTATTAAATGCAAGCGAGCTTATGAAACGAGCGGCAGGGGAAAATTCCGGCTAATGGCGCCCGATGTGATTGTGATTCCGCGAAATGAAACACATAATGAAAAGCGTTTGCGATAAACACACAGGCGAGAGAAGCGTGCAATCAAACTCGGCCGATGAATTAATAATATCCATAATATTGGAGGACCTCAATGGGAAAGGGAGGATTGTATTTTATGTAATGTCAAAAGCACAACTATCGAAATCTCTCTTTTTTTAAATAGACCAAAAAATCCGTAACTTTGCGGGACTGCATTTTATAAAATTTAATTTTTTTTCTTGTTAGACAGTCATTCTCTCTGTTCGAATATATTGAATTCATATAGAATTTAGACTAAATCGTACCTCAAGCTAGTTATGTAGGGTATAAATTTCATCAAAAATAAAGGAAATTGTGTTTCGAGTTTCCATTGTTCGAACTGGGCCCAGTAGAAAAGTCGGATAATTGAAAATTTACTTAAAAAATTTACTTAAAAAATTACCAATATATTAAACGAAAAGAAACACCCACAAACGTAAAATAGAGGCAAAGACAATATGTGAATTTTGAAGGTCTGATCGTACGGAGATTGATATCGTGAAGACATCAACTCCACAGAACCCTACTGTTTAAACACGTTTAAAATATGCGTTAAACGTTTCAGAGGAATTATATAATTCGTTTATTGCATGCCTAAAAGGTCGATCTAGTTTATGGTCCTCTGAAAATTTGTTACAATTAAAATGTTTGTCTGAATTCTATCTGGATAATTCGACACCCCGATAATTGCAGTTCGGATAAAAAGCACTCCACTGTAATGAAGAAAGTCTTTTGATCTAAAATACATCTAACACGGGATATTCACAAACGGATTATTTTTGAATTAATATCTGCTCTTTGTGGCGATTTAGGCTTTCACGGAGTGATTTTATATTGCGGTGGCCATGGAGCGAACAGCAGCCGAGAGCGAATAATAACCCTTTCAAAAAGCGGCGGGCGAAATAATAGAAAAAATAAAGGCGAAAAGTTCATTTTCCATCGGAACAGTTGTAATAAAAGCTGTATGGATGATAAAAGGAGAAAGTATGCAAAAAAAAGACGAAATTTTAAAAAAATTTCGCAGTGTTTCGCAATTGGGTTCGTGTTTTTATAAGTTAGAGGGTATAGAATGGAGCTTTCGAGTAAAGTTATGGAAGCCCAGTAAAACCGGATGATTTGTATATTTTATTTCGTTTTCATTAAGGTAAGAGCAAGCAAACGTAGTATTGTAACGTCGTATTTTTCTACTCAATCGAAAGCTTTCATTTTGGCATTTTTGCTGCCCTTTACCATGTGGATTCTGTTTTCACAGCTAATTACCGAGTTTACATTTATTTTTCCAACTTATCGATGAACATTTTACGTAAAGTTATTTCTCAAATTATTAGAACAGGATGGAGTAAGTTACTATGACAATGTTACTTCTTACGGAAAAATTGGTTAGTATAGTATATTTTCTTTAAATAGTTGAATATCGCTTCATAAAACTAACTATTCTAAGCACTGTAAGGTGAGAGCTCGTATTTACAAGATATGGTTAACACCTCACAAACGCTTTTCCAAAATTGCCTGAAATATTATTACAGATATTATTGATGGAAGCATTCATTAGGCAGTCTAAATTCCATAAAGTTTTACCATAAAGAAGTATAGAGAGAAAAATATAAAACAATTATTATAAAATTATTCGTTTAATTTGCTGGAATATCATGTCAAATATATATCGTTGATTAATTTAACGAACAAGTTGAGGCAATAATATTTCCGTGAGGTATTTGTTTTTTAGCGTCCCATGGTTATTACATTTTTGCCTATAATATAATCTATATAAATAAAAGATATTCTGAATAACATTTCGGAAATTATTATTTATGCAGATTGGTATTTGCAAGAGCCTAGCGAATTTTTTCCCAAGTAAGTGTATTGCCAAATTCATATAAGATAGAGTTTGGGAACATCTATAGATCGATTTCGGTGTTTCTAAAATTCTTTAGCGTTCTGTGTTATTTTTTTCGAAAGTAGAAGAATCAGCCGGGAACGAAATTACGACGACAGAAATGAGAACAAATTTCGCTGATGCATGTATTCTTCTACTCGTAAATAGAGATAAAAATGCTTTTCCGATGCATTCGCTTAAATTATTAAACGCAATTCTATGAATGATTCCAATAAATTCGACAAAAACTAAAAATCACTTCCATATCACTTTTACCAACAACTCATTTGTTGGACAGATTTTTGTCGCGAATAATTTTACTAGCATTTAATATTCATTTACAACACATAAGATAATGTATTCGTAGGCTATGATTTCGGAGGGATTGATAATTAAAATACCATGTTTTGATTTTTCTTAAGAATCTTAATATTTCTTCATAGCTAAAAAACCGGTACAACATCCATTGTACAAACTTTCTCATATACTAATGCGTCGTATAGATATCAGTTGAAAAATACGAACTATGTAGAGTCGTTATAAACATCAACTTAAATGACTATACGAAATTTGATCAAAATCGTTATAGCTGTTTTTAAGAAAATCACGTTGTTAAAGATGCGTAGAATAAACTAGCCTTATATTTATTTTTTATAAATATGAATTATGTAGTATTATTGATGACATAAACTCAAGTAACTGTACGAAATTTGATCAAAATCTTTATAGCCGTTTTTGAGAAAATCAAATTGTTGTTAAAATGCCTAGAATAAACTTCCTTTAATTATTGAGTAATGTCAACCATTTCTTCATAGATTCTATTTTGATTGATAAAATGCCTAAGTACGAGATTTAATTCACTTTCGCTGGACCGTTTAGGCTCTAGAGCCAATAACAGTCAGACAGACGGCATTGCGAAAACCACATTTTCGGACTCAGTTACACCTAAAACGTATATTTCCGTCAAAATCTTGAGGTGGAATTTTTTCGCGATTACAATACTTTCTCAATATACTTCGTGTATGAGAAAGTAAAAAAGTCGAGTGGTTATTAATTAAAGCCGGTCTAATGAAACTGCATTAATTGCCAATTATCAGTCAAGAGTTGTATAGAATATAATTGGAATTTAAATAACCACACGCGAGGGATTATCGCCAATGCGTCGACCGCAGGGATGGGCGATGAATAGAGAGAGGAAAATCAAGGAACATAATCAGGCAGTGGATCTTTTTAATAATCAAAAATACTCTTTCATAGAATAGAGTTTACTTCGAATGAGACAATGGTAACTTGTCAAATTAATACGCATTAACAACTGCTGCCGTGATATTGTTAAAAAAACAACATTCCGAAATGGTTGACCGTTTGGAACATTTGGAATGTACTCTCTCTCTCTCTTGTGTGGTGGTCGGATTCAGGGTTAATAAAAAAGGAATTGGCGCTTTCGTTATTCATAAACTGAATCGCAATATTTAGTGCGAGGACATTGATTGCATGTCCAATGATGAAAATATGGGCTGGCGAGGGATTGTGTAAGAGTTGTCGGCAGTTTGCATTATTGAGAATTTTCGGAAACGATTTACAATATGCAATAACATATAGAATTTATGAATAAGTATTCAGATATGGACGGATTGCTAAGTTTGAAGGAAAAAAGGTCGAGGGCATGTGTGCCGCAGAATTTTTCTGCGATTGCTGATTCCGTCGCTGGTTAGTTTATTTGACAGCAAGTTTTTTACGATTTATTTCGCAAACGCTATCGAGCACGCTCGCGCTAATACGAAAAAACAACCACTTAGTTACTTCCCTGACCCGTATGCTCAATGTTTCATTTAAACAACGGCGCATAACTGATGCGGAGTCCATTCGGAGATACGTATATGTTATTCTTCAGAGGTTAAAAGAGCGATTCAACTAAGGGTTTTCATTCGCTAAAAGACACTAGGTTAGATATAAATCTATTGTTGCTACTCCCGTTACATTTTGTGATAAAATACTTTTCGCGTCAGTTAATATGATATTCTTCGGATGCGACTCGTCACATGATTGTTTAATTCCCAAATCTGAAATGGAGAAATTTCACAAAGTTAGGCCTAAATCTATTAGTTTCATTTCATAACGTTCCAATCTCTGAAGAACGGAGAAATTATTACTTTGACTATTCTTTTTTTTATTCCGGCCAGAATTATATTTCGTTCGGAGATGAAATATTCCATTAATTGATCTGAAGTTGATTTAAATGCTGATTTTTTTAAATGGAGATGTTAACATGCGTTCAGTTAGCAAAATTTTACTCTCTAAAATCATTCGATAATTAATCAAGTATTTAACGCTCAACTATCGTTTTTATTAATTAACAGAAGCATTTATTCACTTATTGTGGCAGTCGGAGTTAGGACTTTTTATTAAGTGCTTGTTTTTGAGGATCATTAATGTTTGCCTGTACTTATTATTATGATCAAACGTTTATAGTTTTTATTTAGTAATTACAATTGTTTTTCCTAAAGGAGTGATGATTGATAGCATTATCTTTATGAAATAACTCATTTAATCTTTAATTATATACCAAATAAATAAGCTGCGAAGTAATATTTGCATATTCTGTGAAAATTAAACACAACATTTAGGTTATTCTTAAAATTTTCAGGGAACTAAAGAATTCATAATATTAGCTTAGTTAATTGCCTTTAAATTATTCTTTTGGATCTTAGAGACATTATTGTTATTTTAAGGAGCAATCCTTGTTAAGCTTGTCACCAACTCTGTTCATAATAAAAGTACTTTTTGAACAAATTTGTTACGTTCACAGCAAACAACTTGGACTACAATTAAAGTGGTGTCTTAAATTTTGACTTCATCACTTCTACTACAACAGAAATTTTTCGTATGAAAAACTCACACACGAATTAAAAACAATATTTGAAACTTAGCTCTCAGATTGCTCGCAATGTAACTTCTATCCAAATCGATTACGTGAGGCAAAGCGAAATGAAAATTTTATTTCTCGCATATCTTTCAGTTGGTTGTTTCTTTCTGGGAATGAATGCTGCACAAGACTGAAAAATCACGATTTTAGCCTAATTTACATTGGATTACAAGCGTGCATTTTGCATCTAGTTCAAATTACATTTAACTGTCATTATTGAATCGAGGATAAGGCTTTTGTACCTGTGCGCAGTGCAACGAAGCCTAATAATATTTCGGGGTGCTATCAAACTTTCACCTTCTCGTACGGGGAATGTAGGTTCGCTTGTCTATCAAAATTATTTGCACGATTCAGTGACATTATAGTAATAAATAAGTAAATCTATCAGAACGTACATTGAGTTACATTCAAATTGATTCATTTTGTTTGTTAACGTTTTATTCGTACTATTCAAAAGCTTTTACAAACCTCGTATACAGTTATTTCAGACGGGAATAAGCGAATGGGAGCTTTCTTTTTTATCGGAACACGAGTTTTTCTAGCAGCCATTTGTACACGTCACTCGATGGAAGCGGATAGAAGCCTCATATTTCGATCTCAAAAGGGAATTCCATCACATTTCTCTGTCTCTCTCTCTCTCTCGCTTTCCTTTTAAGAGAGAGAGAGAGGGAGATCTCTGCGGAAGGGTAATGGTTTTGTCAAATGGAAACCAAATAAAATCCCTTCGGTGCTGCAGCACTTCTCTTTATCCGCGTACCTTTGCTGCTTTTTAACCAGCCAAGGTAGGGATGTGCGGTTTTATGAGAGGTGGGAGGATGGAGGGAGAAGAGGAGGAGGATAGAGGGAGGGAGAGAAGGAGGGGGAGGAGGAGGAGGAGAGAAATCCCACGAGAAGTGCTGTGAATTTCTCCATCCCACCTTCTTTCGGATTCCGATCTTTTTTTTAAATCTATCCCGGAAGAATGAAGAAGAAACTCAACGTCACGTGTTCAATTTTTACAAACGAGCTTCATCATTCTTTTTATTCGTCTCCCTTCCATCCCAGACGGCTCCTCCTCCTGGTCTAACACCCCCTGCCTGCTGAAAAAAATACGCGCACACATACGGACAGGCAGATTCACGCATTCTCGCCTCTCTCTCTCTCTATCACGCACTCATCTGGACGTCCCCCGCTCTCGCCACCTCCACAAAAAATGGAACGTAGAGAGTGGAAAGAGGGGGGAAGAGGATGAGGGGCGGGGATAAACGTGTGCCCTCTGCCGGACGCTGGAGAGAATTATTCTCCATCCTCCTTTTTTATTTAAAGGCGGGGTGCAGGGCAGGGGATGAATATTTCACGAGCGACCTTCCCCGCCCTCCAGACCCTTTTGTCCCCCTCCCCCTCAAATAAACCTTTATTTCCACCCCTCTCTTCCTCCATTTCTTTCTTCCCCCCTTCACCTGCTGTTCGTCTATCCTTTCACCTTTTGTTGCCCCGTCTCTTTCTCTCTCGTTTTCTCCGCTTCTCTTTGTATTTATGCGCCTGGCGCATGGAAATCGAATTCGCACGCGGATAAACACATTCCGGCCTAAGTACGCGCCTCGCTTTGGCTCTCCATCTCTTTCCCTATCCTCTCATCTCCTCCATTTTGATTTGATGAAGAAAGGCGCTTATTTACGATGAAATCTCCTCGAGTAAGGCGCTACGTCTCCCAACTTTTTTTCACCATCCACGCGGCCCTAAATTTCCACCCCTTCGCTTCATCTCGCCCTCTCAACCCACCGAACTCTCTCACCCACCTTTTTCTCCCTCTCTCGTAACACAACCCTTGGCCATGCGTCATCCGACCCCCTGCCCCTCTCTCTCTCTACTGTTCATCCGCATTCGCCCTTGTCCTTTCTCTCTCTCTCTCTTCCCACTCCTAGCCCCTCTTTCTTTCTCCCGCTCTCCAATTCTCTTTCTCCTTTTATGCCAAACTTCGGTGCTTCCACAGCTCGCCCTCTCTCCTTCCCTTTGCGTGGGATGTTGGATGACGTCAGAAAGACAAAGCTTTCGTAGTAAAAGTAGTAGGAAATATTGCAGAAAAATCGAGATGAACGTGGTTCTTGTATCTGGTTAGGTCGCATATTGAGAATAGTCACATACTTGAGTTATAAAAGATTCGACGCTGGCCAGGTTAATTTGTAAAGTAAAGAGTAGCTTAATCACTAAAGCACCAGCGAATTCCTCGTTGAAAGTCAACGGGTGATCTAAAAAATTCTAGAAAGTAGTCGAGTTGCCGATTTGCACAAAAATTAAGTCCGTACTATCAAATTAGTTTTTCAATTGTCGAACAAGTTTGAATAAATTAACTCATACAGTTCAATACCCATACTGCTTTGGCTAAGATAAAAAGAGAATGATTTAATTTTACCAAAAGAACCCGTTATCTAATGAAACGTGTTTTTTTGAAATTAGGCCAACTCATATCGGGAGCGGAAAACGACGTTTTCACACTCCCTCTCTCAGCAATTTTATTGGGGGAGTCGTAGTATCCTACGGAATATAACATTTTTTTCGCCTTCCAGATTAGGGGCTGAGAACGGAACTGCTTTGCCGACGATTTTTCTCGGGGCAGCGAAGATCAGATATAAAATATCAATTTCGTATGATGAAAGTAGATCGCCAAGTAGCACCAAAATTATTATCCTTTTCTTTTTCATTGAACTTTTTGGGTAAAAGGTTACACACTATCCATCTTCAACTATCGTACGAAATATCATGCTGAGACCCTCCAAAATTCGCAGAATGATATTTACCTTATTGAGCTGAAAAAATATTTCATTTCGGATGAAACTCAAGGAGTGGCAATATCTCTAGCCTAGCAGACAGAAAATACTTTTGAAAATTTCTCGTCCAATAGAAATTCTCCCCGAAAGTGTAAGCGAAAACGTCTTTGTTCGTTTCCCGACTTGATTAACCGTAAAATTTGTAGCTTATATAGAAATGAGAAGTTTAAATTGAAATTGTAGAATTAACTTTATGCATAAATTACTTTTAAATGCTATGATTTCTTCAAACGCTTCCTTTTAAACATGTGTTGCTAACCCTTTAACTTCTTTAATTAAAACATCCTTTCTTGTTGTATTCAACTGTATTTTAATGTATCTTTGATCATATAATAACCACGTAAATATGTCCATCATGTACATTGGAAATTTACAATTTTAATATATATATATATATATATTATTACTCGTATATGGAAGCAAAAATTTCTCAAGAATTAAATAACATCGAAAATTACAGATATTATCCAATCTTTTATTCGGAAAAGTAACGTAATTAAACAAATCCTATATTTACTATAGATATTAAAAGTTAAAGTAATTACGTAAAAAAATCTTTAAAATAGATGGATAATTTCATCCTTCGCAATTTAATTTTAATCTTCACAACTTGATAAATGGAATTTTACGCAGCCTAGCAGAAGATAAAATAACCAAATAAAAATTCCCTCAGATGCCAATTCAGTTTGTTTTCCATAATTTCGTAAATCAGCGACATTTTGGTAGCCTATAACGCCAGAAAACTTGAATTTTGTGTCCACAGCCATGCGTCTAATTTTATATGTATTCGAATTTAAGCACCAGAATAATTACATTTTATTTTTCTCGATTCTTTGATAGCGAAACGATAGTAGATATATAAATAGATAGATAACGTCTTTATTTTCAGGCAGAAATTGAGACCAAAAGGTCCCCTCTTCCATCTAACCCTACGTTACAAAATATATATTACATGACAATATGCTCAAATAGTCAAAACAAGATGAAAATAATCACAATAAAAACGACGACCGAGTGCGAATATAAGGGGTGAATAGTAGTCTTACGGATGCATCTCGTCTGTCGGTATTTTCGTCTCTGGAACCGCTTGACCGGGTTTGATTAAATTAAATACGACTGATCGTTATTAAAATTTATCGCTATAATATGATTTTGAGCTGCTTCCGTCAATTAGAACTTCCACTTTAAATTAGCTCTCTTAAATAGACATATATTTGTATCTCGTTAAATGGAAACCGTAAGGGAACAATTAAATACCATATTTTCTCTTCCTAGCTCTTATATGATCTTTAAGATTTTGATTAAAAATGTATTCGGATAGAGAACAACATTTATCACAAAAAATTCCACATAATTACGACATAATTTAGGAGATAAAAATTCGAGAACTGCCCAATCTTTCGATACCGTTTTGTACGTAAATCCCATGTAGAACACTTTCGAAATCTCTGTACATGACATTTATGGAGTATACTTTTCCTTCATATTTATCCGTTAGCAGGTTGAAGTACTGAATTCGTATCCCTACCTAAAGTAAATATAAATGCAAATGGAAAATATGCTACACTTGTCCACGCGTTCGTCAAATGGAAAAAATGAACGCTACCGCAATCGATTAATGTGGCCGGCGATCACCCTTAAAATTTCCACACGTATTTTAAGCGACTCATGAAATAATGATTGAAATTGAAATTAGTTTCTTCCTTTATTACCGTTTATGTATACGACCATTTCACCCCATACTACAATTCGAGCATACATAATATGGCTTTCATTATAAAGAATTCGCTTTTGGTATCTCTGTTAGAATGCTGATTAAATATAAGACTGAAGCTACAAAAGAAGATCCGCAGGACGATGCTTAGATATAGATATAATCGAAATCCTATAGGAAGGCCGAGGAGATAAAATAAACATTATCGGATATGGAACAGGATAGCATCAATGTTCACATTCCCCATTAGGGTTCACAAAAGTAGAATAAGGGTTGTTAGTGAGAACTATTATGGATTGTCTACACACACACACACACACAAACCTTTTCATTCGACTATATAGTGAATCAGAGGAGAAGAAATGAATGTTGGCATGTGTATATTTCTGCTCTTCTCATCAACGCCTTCATCGTTCTACGGTCGGAAGAAATGACGAGGGGTTTAAGGACACGCTTTAATCTCCTCTTTCTCTATCGACGCAAGCCTTTCTCCTCTCCTCCTCCCTCCCCTCTCACCAGTCCCTTCTTATTTCCTCTCTATAACTAACTTCTCTCACCCTCCGTCGCCCTCTTTTTTTTATCCCATTCCCACTAACGCAGCGACCTTTCACTTCTTTTTCTCTCTTTCTTTCCTTCTTCGCCTGTCTCTTTCGATTCTCTTCACGAAGGGAATAACAGCGCCGAGTTAGGTATATATACTGCGAGGATCTCTATCTCGCTTTTGTGTTTTCGGATTTTTACTCGGGAGTTTTTATAATTTTCCCCTCCTCAACGACTCGTTCTCAGTAATGGCTTATCTCGGTAATTCATCTCCGTGTTTCTCTTTCTTTCGACGCCGAGCTCGAGCCGACGTTTCTCGAAGAGCGAGTCGTGCTGAGGGAAGAGAGGGGAGGAAAGTCGAACGAATCGTTATTTCCACTTTTGCCAGTTTGGTTTTTTCTTATATTATAAAAATTCTCGGATGTAAAATAAAGATTACAGTCCTTAGGGCGTGCCGTTCCGACTTGAAGTGTTCCCGACAAGGTTAAGTGGTAGAAAAATAATTCTGGCTTCGACCCAATTCGACTGAAGCAGAAAACTGCACGGCACTGCATTCGAATCTCGTTTCCTACCAGGGATAATCCAGGACAAACAAAAACAGAAATGCTAACGAATATGACGACTAATTAATGTTAGAGGCTGGAGTTTATATAACGTAATGAATAAAAATATTAGATAGGAAAAAAATCACTGCTTGAAGTTGAGATTTTTCTGTACTTATGTAGACATTGAAATATTTTGGATTTAGGCGAAGAATAACCGTGAGATAAATTATTAAAAGCAATGAGACAGACTTAATTGTTTCAGTCGATTGCGTGACGAATGTTCGACTTTAAATTGCAATTAAAATATTTCCAAAATATTTAATCCCGCTGAGTTATTTTAAATATTCAGATGCTGTGCCACACAACTTTTATAATATAATGTGCAAGTACTTGCACAAAAGCTTTTTTTACTTTATAGTAGGACGAAATACGAAAATCGTTTAATTTCATGTTTTTATGCTTCCGTTTTTAGTCTTAAATAACAGAATCATTATTTAAATCGATTTACATTAACATAAATTATAGTTTCTTACATATTATACATTTTTATCATTAAATTTCTTAAAATATCATGGCTTAAGATCACTCTATATCTCTAGGTGAATCGCAGAAAACATTCTGCAAGTCATTACACATTCAAGATGTTTATTTCAATGTATTTATTTTATGCATTCTTGATTTGTGTAATATATATATGTAATATATATATATATATATATATATATATATATATATATATATATAAAGTTGCTATTATCGATTTTTGTGCTTTCATAAGTTTTAGAAAAATCCAGAAATCGTGGGAAAATTCATTGGAATCATAATTTTTGGAAATTTGCCAAGTTTTCAGGATATTGCCATTCTTTCAGATCGAGTACATTATGTAGTTTTCGCTTTTTTTAAGGGGTTGAGTATATTAATCTCAGCAGTGAGGACGAACAGCCGGAATTATCGCAACAATGGTGATGAGTAGTCATTTCGCAGTTTAGTTAACATAACAGATACCTAAAAATGTATAAATTTACTCACAGATGAATATTTCTCATTTTTGACATAATCAACAGAATTTTATAAAGTTTTTCTAAGGATGCAGTATATATGATGCCATTGTAGTTTAGTCAGTCATTGTTGAATCACCATTGAGTGGGACTAATTTGAAGCCAAAACGAGCTTCTGCTTTTTCAGCAGTTTTTTGGTACAAGATAATATCTTAATTACGAGATTCAAGTCACAGAGTTCGCTTTTGGAATGAAATGCAGACTAATTACTATTTTTAATTCTAAGTAGATGCCATACAGATTTGTTATACTATTTGGGGATAAAAGAGTATTTTCCTCATTCGTAGAATTATAAGCGGGAATAATTAATGAGACAACTTCACATCGAATTTTCTTTAATAGACAAGTCGTCGTAAAGCAAGAATAATCGATAGCACGAATCTATTTCGAGCAAAATAATCCTCATCTTGGCAGCAGGCACTGCTACATTGTTCCAAACTCTAGGCAAACACGAGTAGAAGAAAGACCACAGCAAATGCGCGGTGAGCTGTTGTCCTCTCTCGTGCTTTAATCGGCTCAATCACGGCCTGTTCTCCCCCGAGTGCTCTCAATCCGAAAAAGAAAAAAAATCGCCCTAAAAAGGTTTTCAAAGACCAACCAACCGCGTCACAAGTGGGGTTTACTTAAGTACGCGAAAGGTGGCTTTTTTCCTTTATTCCATCGCTCGGAATCGTATCTCTCTCCCACTCTGCGTTTCTCTCTCTCTGTCTTTCTCGTAATCTCCACATATCCCTTTCTTTCCTCCTCCGCGCTTCACTTGGCATTTTGTCGCGACTCACGAGGCGTGTTTCCCCGAATGATTTCCTCTCAACACGCTCACGACCCGAATCTTTCCTCTGGTTGACCGCCAAAGGATGACGCGTAAAAGTCAGGGAGTGGGGTTTAAATGGAGGAGAGAGAGAGAGAGAGAGAGGGAGAGAAGGGAATTGGAAGCGAGGAGACAAAGGAGTAGGAAAGAGAGAGGAAGGGGAATTGGGAAGGAGAGCGTGGGGTGGAAGATATTCGAGCGATGCTTTGGAAGACACAACCGTTTGTGGGGAAGAACATTGTTTTAGCGGCTGCGGCACTATATCGTTTACCGTTGCCAAGTTTGTCAAATCATGAAGGAATATGTATTTTTCTGTTATATTCCAGACATGGAAAGCCTCTTCAAGCATTTAGCAAGCTATCGCGGAATTCATACAAGCATGTAATAATAATAATAAAAGATTTAATCGTAACTAATAGGAATTAGTAAATATGTCGTCTCTATAACAGATAAAACTAATTAAAATGCTACTGGAAATTAAATATAAAGTAATTCGTAAATTTTTTCTCCCTTTATATGCACTCTCGGTATCCATAATTAAGGTACCTAAAACATTAAGCAATTGAAGTTTAAGAAATGCATATATATTATTGGCGAATTGGAAATTTGGAGAAATGACCTCACAGAATTTAATTATAATGATTTACGCACTGTAAACATGCCTTTTTATCAAAAACAATATGTTTTTGGGGGAATGAAGTAATTTCGTGGAGGAATCGAGTTACGTGTCTGCGTCCTTAATGGTGGATGAGAGAAACAAAGACTCCACGAAATGCGGTCGTCGAAGAAAAGAGTTCTTAACATAATAGCTTGG
Source organism: Uropetala carovei (assembly GCA_036926305.1). Lineage (NCBI taxonomy): Eukaryota > Metazoa > Arthropoda > Insecta > Odonata > Petaluridae > Uropetala > Uropetala carovei. The sequence continues at coordinate 1,254,180 of JAXCHB010000172.1, read as the reverse complement.
TCTGAAAAAAAAACAAAAAGCGAAGGAACCGCCAACAAAGAAAACTTTCCATTAAACCAGAAAGATGTGCATATTTTTATAGGATAAGAATCCAAAAGCAAAAAATTGAGGAAAACATTGAGATTTAGATTTATTTTTTCCCTCCTCCGCAGCATATCTTAAAACTTCTCATGAAAGGAATCAGGGGAGTTTCTAAGGGATCGACCCGTTTTCGTTATTCAGCCGCCATTATCCACGATAAAGAAAGCGTTTTAATACATTTTGGAAAATTCTCCACTGAATAACGTAGGGTTACGTAAAATTTCCTCTCAAATTTCCGCCAAAATTATGAGATGCTTAAATGGAAGGCAATTAAAACAACTGAAAATCTTCGGCTGCTCATGTTTTAATCTACAAAAGTTGACTACAGTGCAGGTGACGTTTATTTTGATTGGCGGATTTAAAGCGGAGATAAGACGAAAATGATAAATATTATTCCAAATTAAAAGGTGTGAGTTAGACACATACGCACGTTCTGTTTATGCGGTTCTAATTATAATGAATCGCTATGACGAATTATTCTCCCAAAGATGCTTAAAACTGGGTTAATATCTTCAGCTGCGCCATCTCACGTTTTTTCTATTACCATCGAGCAGAAGTTCGAAAGTTACTCTGTTCCTAATGCCAACAAAAAAGTTAGAATTGCCTCAAATGCGATATTTCGACTAAATATTTGTGAAAGGCCTTCTACGTCAGTTATCTCTGACCAGCTCTATGTATGGCTAGATGTCCATAATATATGTTTTTCGTCTTTTGTGATAAATGTTTAACGCAATATCGACTTTTTTGTGATTGATACTCCAAAAATATCAAAAGTGGCGCCTATGCTTGTCTTCATTGCACTTTCTTTTGTCTGCATCAACGGAGAGGGTGAAACGAGCTAAGATTGATTATGAACAAAATATCGATCTAATTTTTTTCAAACTAACTTTTAGAAAAATGCCATAAGTGAGAAAATCTAGAAATATGCTTTTATTGAAAAAAATAACCATAATAATGATAAAAATATTATTAATTCAATTTATTAAACAAAAATTGACTATTGATATTAGGTAGCGTATTTATTTTGGCTGTTATAGGTGCTGAAATAGAGGTATATTGGATTTACAATGTCGTTTGATATAATAAGTACCTGTTAATATAGCCATATTATTGTTAGAAGCTTTTAGCGAAATAAAAATGCTAAGGGAAAATTGGAGAGGCCAGTCGATATTTGAAATTGTCTTCTATTGTCATTCAAATTCCTTTTTTGTAGATAGAAAGGCGGCGACTTTCGAAGTCGTTATCTCGACACTCACTCACAGGGTGCAAAGTTTTCTTTATATAATTGCAAGTTCCAAGATGAACATTTACATTAGTTGTTATAACATCCTATATATTATGCGCGTAGTGAAGCTGCGTCAGTCAGTCAGTGCGTATGAAGCCTCGCGTAATTATATCGGCGTATTTCTCGAGAACCTTTCGTCGTAAAGATATGCGGTAAACGGCTTTTTGTTTCTACTGGCTATGAGGTCTCTGGAAAAATATTTTCGTTTGCTGAAGTTTCTCGGGTTCGAATCCAGGAGACAATTATATTTTTCCATTAGCTTACACGGGATTTTCGATTTTTCAGAGTGCAAGGTTTTTTTCCTTAGTTCATTAAAATACGTAAATATGGACCGATTTTCTTCTTTTTTGCTTTATTCGACGGCTAAAGCTTTACACTATCTTATTCTTGCGATGTTTCCACGTTATGCGTTCGAATGTTTTAGAAATACGCATTCTTTTTCGAAATTATGCGGATTTTTCGTACTCATTCCGGGCGTTTCCAAGGAGACTCTCAGTGTTGCCTCCGATTCATTTAAGGCCAATTAAACCTTCCAATAGACGAAATAAAAGCGTTGGCATCTTCTCTTCATTTATAATTGCATTGACGTCGCCTTTATAGTAGGTGATAGTAGGTCCTGTAAGAAGTTAAAAGCAGTCGTTGATAGACACTTGAAGGAAAACCACTGTTTGTGAGTTCGTCTATAAGGGTGCAACGATAATCATTGGAACTAAGGTAAGGCCGAATTAAAATTTTTTCCCCTTTGAATATACCGCGATATTAAACTAGGATTGAGTAACTCTTTGACATTGTGATCACGTAATTGCTCTAATATATTGCTGTAAAATCGCAGAAAATTTAAAAAAGGAGAGTTATTAGCCCAGCTACAGCTGCCAGAGTAAGGAAGAGGAGCCAGAGATCAAAGGAAGAGTATTGGAGGAAAGAGAGAGAAAGAGATGCGGAAGCTCATAGGATTGCCCGTGTAGATGAGGAGCGGAGAGTACAATAAAGACAAAGAAATAGGGAAACACGTCAAATGAATAGGGGACAAAGAAGATCTAACATAGGGCCGAACTATTTAGATTATTTGCAAGCGTAGCTGCAACGGGCTGCTAGTAATATTTATCAATTCTTAAGTGAATGCGCCTTCTTCGATTACTGAATCATGTTATGCTTTTTTGGTGGTTTTTTATATGAATTCAGCTTAATAATTAAAGATTTTAATTTCAGCTGTAAATTTATCACGAAGCACCAAGTTCATATCTCATTTTTAAGCCATTTATAAATGAAACTTTTATATTTTTATTTAATTGGGGAAAGACTAGTGCCTGGAATCGAAGCGTTTAATTTCGGAGGAATTTTTTTTAGATGTATCAACCATGAGAATATGATAGGAGAGCAGAAAATATTAGGCTAAATATATGATATACCTCTAAGAAGTTCTGGAATATCTTGATCAAGAAAATGGATATTATATAAAAAGTGCTTTTGCTCGGAGCATAGTATTTCATTCAGAAGGATCATTAATATCTTTGTTGGTAAGATGCACGTGCAACGAAAATCCAAGAGCGAAAATGCTGTATAATAACACTGCCGTGAAACCTACATATCTGCTTTTAGTATCGAATAAGATAAAATTATTTTAAGTTATTAATTATCATAAATGAAAAACAATTCAGAATTTTATTGGCTACTAGAAAAATCACAATCGTATGAAACTATAAATAGGCAATAAAAATCAAATGAACATTTGAATTTGGTGTGAAATATGACAATAACAGAGGCTATGACAGAATAAACGACCCAGATAGAGTTTGTAGAGCATAAAATAAGAAGTTTGAGGAAATGAGTTGAATGAAAAACCGTGAAGGAACTTCGAGGAAAGTTTTATAGTTTTATCGCGTGACATAGATTGAGGAAGGAGTGAATGCTATATGAGGCGGATATATGCATTGCGGAGGAGGGAAGGTCATGCACGGAGAGGAGAGGTCGATGAAAGGGGAGTGAGTGGAATTCCCAAGAGGAAGAACAGTGGGACTGGGAGGGGCGAATGGGAGGAGAGAGAAAAATGAGAGAGAGAGAGAAGCAAGCAGAAGAATGTTCTGGTTGGAGACGAGAGCTAAACACGAAGTATGTTGCAAGAAAACATTTGAACGATGATATGGATTTCTGATTGGATCAGTTGTGTCATACAATTTGTCGCAAAGCTAAAGTTAGCGTCGCATCGAACATTTTGGACGCGAAATTGAAAAGTGCAAACGTTGCCGAATTAATAGATGGACGAGACTGCAAAAAATAATCCGCAGATAGCGTCATTTTCGCAATTTCGCATAAAAGCCTCCAAGCTGATGGGGGATATGTGATTTACTGAAAGATCGCACATCGGAGGTTTTTTTTGATACTAATAGTTTCGTGATTGACTATTTGAAGGCGAAAGAATCGCGGTTTATGCAGCATCTGCATTTGGCGAGTACCTACTCAGTCGACAGCCCCTCGGACCGCTTTCGTCCAACGAGCACGTACTCGGGCCGTCGGCTTGAGGGGTTAAAACACTACAGGGCAACCGAGTAATCAGTTTGAGGTGTTACTGAGATCATCTCGTTAAGAAGGTCGCAATGAGCTTAAAAAGATCCGTTTTCTATGGAATCTGCACCTCTCTCCATTTTCTTTCTCCTCCCTCTCTCCCGTCCACCTTTTCACTCCCCACTTTCTCTCTCCTTCCTCTCTCTCTCTCTCCCCTACCATACGCACTGCGTCGCTCTCACCCGCGCCATCGAATTCCCTCTCGACAGAGCCTATAGTTTTAAACGCTGAATTCATAATCAAAGGCGCATTAATTTCGTTCTCGGAGAAACGCGAAAATTAATAACTCCCTGCGAAACGGATTAACCCGACAACAAGAGTATTTCCAGCGGAGTGCCTTGCTTAGCGGGTCCCGTGGGCGAAATCTCATTATTCGTAACTCGCGTCTACGTGAGGAGGAGGAGCCCTCGCAAAAGGGGTTCGACGAACTCCTGAAGCAAGCGGGAAAAAATGAAAGGGTGGTTGAGGTCGTGCGCACATGGCGGTCTCTGAACATTTTTGTGCATAACTAATGGCGGCTTGAGATTATACACGTTTAGTTGGCCGTTCTAATCGACACAGGAAATTCTCTGCAAGAGAATATTTATCGTAGACAGACACTTTAAAACCTTTGTCGATGGATTATTGATTGGGCTGGGAAAGGTTAAATAATACGTAAAAAGATTATGGGAAATAGGTCTTGAAACAGCAGAAAATACGAAGCAAAAAAACCGAAGAGAAAGTGGCATAAGCCCTGAGCTAGTACCAATATCGATAGACATGAAAAAAAGAGACGGGAGATTGTGAAGGAGAGGAGTTACCGTAATTTTCCGATTATAATACGCAACCTATATAATATGCACCCATGTTTTCACGAGTGAAATGCGAAAATTCTCCTATCACTCTCTATAATACGCACCTGTTTTTTTTGTAAAATATCAATGTAATTTAACTTGACTATGTGTAGTATCGGCACAGTTCTCTCCTTGCCACCAAATAAGATACGTGTGAGGGAGTTTACAAGAATATCACGTTACGTTCTGACTCTCCCATTAAAGATCGCTACGCTGTATAAAAATGTTTTGTCTCAATGTCGCCTTTTGTATTAATCTGGTCGGCTGGAATACAAGTTCAAGCTTTGCTGCCAAACTAGATATGTGTGAGAGAGTTTACGAAAATATCACGTTATGTTCTGACTCCCGTTAAAGATCGATACAACGTATCAAAATCTCAGTCTCTATGTTGCCTTTTGTATTAACCTGATTGGTTGGAATAACAGTTCGTCCTTTGCCGCCCAGCGACATCGTTTACGTGAACATCAAGTCCAATTCATGCAAGCCGATCGAGGTGTGTAAAATGTTCTCGGCGACGCAATTTACGTAGACGATGAGAGAGAACAAAAGGTCGCCTAGTAACTGTTTGAGGACAGTGAGGGGAGTTGTAATGAATACCTAGGCCTTAGTAATTCTGACAGATAAAGTAAATAAATATTCTTATTTTTGTTTTTTTGTTTTTAAAAACAATTTTTAAAGGAATGTTATCGAAATGCATTGAAATGTACGATTTATTTGTAAAAACATGTTCGAAACTATAAATTATTTCCGTACTGAAAAAAGTTGTATGCATTTATAACCATATATAATACGCACCCTAACTTTTTGTCAACTATTTCGAGAAAAAAATGCGTATTATAATAGGAAAATTACGGTAACATGGAAATAGGTTGGAGGAGAGAGAAAGTGGGACACGGTTATTGAGAAAGAGAAGGGGATCAAGATAAATATAGGGAGAGGGCCAATGATTGATGGAGAAGGGACCGAAAAAATGTAAATAGGGGAGGTGATGGATAGATATAGAGGAAGATAGTAATAGGAGAGACAAAGAGAGCGAAAGGGAGGTAAAGATTGACGTTCAGATGGGAGCAGTTTATCCAGATCTAAGAGAATTGTCAGGACAGGAGAAAGGTTTTGTCAGCAAGGGGGAGGAAGAGAAACGAGGGAAGAGGAAAAGGCAAGAAAGATGTGTGAAGAAGAGGAGAAAGGAAGAATGGAGGAGAAATTTGGAAGGAGATGAGCAAAGTGAGCGGTCCATGAACGGAAATAAAATGGACGGAAGAGGGGAAGAGAGGGAAAGGATGTAGAAAGAAGAGGAATGGTGTCTAGAGAGATAAGGTTGGGAGAAAAGAGACTTGTAAATCGAAGAAAAGGACCAGAAGGAGATAGAGAGTGGTGGAACAAGATCGAAAAGTTTAGAAAGGAGGAGAAGAAACAGAGAAAGGGAGAAAGGATGGATTAGGAACTAGTCACAAGGTGACGAGAGGGAAATGAATAAAAACTAATTTTCAAATGAAAGGTTTACGCAGCGAATAAAAATCATAAATGATGCAGATGCCATTCCCATAAAACGGCTAGGCAGAATCGGTCTCTTTGAATGTTGGAACTATTTGATTAGCCATCCTACTACGTTAGTGAGCCGCTAAAAGCTTGCTTTGCATGCGTCTATATGTGTTAGTATATGTCTACATACATATGTATGTGTGTGTATTATTACTTTCTCCATACGTAGTAATGGGAAAGTATTGTTTTCATGGAAAAAATCGACTTCGAGATTTCAACGGAAATACATGTTTTGAGGTCCCTAGAACACGTTTAGACTATTTTCGGAATGATGTCTGTGTGTGTGTGTGTACGTGTGTGTATGTTAGTGTGGGCGCTCTAACTCAAAAAGTACGTGCCATATCGTTACCAAACTTCATATCTAACACTCTTACATGAGCACAAAGGACTGATTAGTTTTTGGACAATAACGGATAACCGGAAGTCGAGGTTTATTCGAAACCCGATTCGGTTTTTGCGATATTTCTTGGTTAAAATATCATTTTTGTATTTACAATTCTATACAAAAGTTATAGAGAATGTAATTTTCTACAACTTTCATTTGAAATAATTTTCTATAGGAGTTATTGTTTAGGAGTTATTTATAAATAACAGGTTTTTCGGTTTCCGTTAAATATCTCCTTAAAAACATCGTTATTGGTAATCTTCGTAAGGACCAAAGTTGTAGAGAATAATATTTCTTCCAAGTTTTGTTTGAAACTAATTTTCGTAGAACCATCCATTTCGGATATATTTCGCTTTTTCTTAATACCAGCCTACAGCGCCAACGCCATGGAGCGGTGAATTCTGTAAACATTCAAAATATACGTAATTTACGGCAACAAGGACGTGTCTTCTTTTACGATACGAAATAATAATTTTGCCTTATAATGCTACTCATAATAATTTAAATATCTATACCCCAAATATGGAGAAAGTCATGTGTTGGCCACATCAGATTTTATATATATGTAGCTGTAGAAGTAGTAAGGGGTATAATATATGATGCTCATACCTTTGTCCGTGTTTGTGATGGAGAAGGAGAGGGCGTGATAGGAGGGGGGTGAATGCCAATTTCGCGGAATAGGCGGAATGGTGCGGGACGCGTGTCGTGTCGAGGGGTAGGAAGTGAGAAGGGGGAGACGCGGGATACACGTAGAGTAGAGGATACGGCGGGTATTTACGGTAGGGTTGTACATTGCCGGAGATCAGATCGGGGAAGGGTAGAAAGGATCCGGGAGAGGCAAGGCGAGCTGGGCGTGCTTTCGGGGATCGCACCTGAATAAAAAGGTGAGGTCTTTAACGTCTGATGGGCGAGGATGCAGGGTCGGGAGGACAGAAGAGCTTATATATATATATATATATATATATATATATATATATATATATATATATATATACTTGCGGAAGAGGAAAAGTAAATAAGGATATTTATGGCAACTAGGTGTTGAAGGAAGCCCAGTGAGCACTTACCGGAAGGAGAGCCGCTGGAGTGTTGGAGAGAGACATTTGTAGACGTTGGAGGTTTCGGGATGATCCCTTCGTCAGCACAAGAGAGACACAACTGCGTCTCTCCGACACCCCAGCGGCTCTCCTTCCGGTAAGTTCTCACTGAGCTTCCTTCAACACCTAGTTGTCCTATATATATATATATATATATATGTATATATGTGTATGTGTATGTATATATATATATATATAAAATGATAAAATGATGCCGGGACCATTTACCACAGCGGGTGACAGGCGAGGAGGTAGGGAATGGGAAGGGAGAGTTTTCAGAGGAAAAGCGTTTGACGGAAAAAAGGGCTTTTGGTCGGAAAAGGTCCTGCAATGGAAAAGGGGTTTGGGAGTGGGAGGTCCTGAAAGGGTTGTGTTTCAGAAAGGTCCGGAATGGAAGGGGCCGAGTTTTGGGGAATCGGAGAGAATGCGAAAAGAGGCGGGTGTATGGAGGGAGGGAGGAGGTTACGGCGGTGAGGGAAATAGACAGAGAGAGGGAGAGGGAGAGAGTGAGAGAGAGAGAGAGGGAGAGAGGGAGAGAGAGAGAGTGAGAGAGAGAGAAAGAGGGAGAGAGAGAGGGAGATGGAAGTCATAAGTCTCCCAGTGGGGATTAGAGCGTGAGGGAGATAGCAAGGGAGGATGGATGCAGAGGGGGGAGGTGAGTGATGAAAGAGGACGCGAAGAGATGGAAAACAAAGGGAGAACACGAAAGAGAGGGAAGAGGACGAGGAAAAAAGAGCTCGGAGAGGAAATATGGGAAGTGGAGGAGAGGTGAACGGAGAGGGCGGGACGAGAGAGAAAAGGGGAAATAATAGGAAGAGAAATGCGGGAACGGGGCGAAACAAGGAGGATGGGGCGACAGGTGGGAAAAGGAAGAAGGGCGAGAAACGCCCTACGTGGTTTATCGGTAATATATCGGCGATCCGTGGATTTTAAATATTGCTTTTTTGGATTATCCTAACGTTGACATTGAATGTAAAGAGGAGGTGATTTAGGTGACTCTAGGGAAAGATGATTTCGTTGGATGAAACAAAACTTTTACTTAATGCTTAAGGTCATGCCCGGATAAAACTGGAAAGGCTATCTTCCAGAATGAGTTTTAATGAGTTTAATTAAATAATTATTTATTATAAAGTTCTACAATTTCAACGAAAACAGTCGAGATTTTTTTGTTAGCGTCAAGGCACCTCGATATACGTGACAGCCAGCCTTCGCTGTAGATTAGACGGAATAAAAGGAGCGGGCCATTGAGTTGGTAGGGTATTACTGAAAAATGCATGAAAAAGAAAGGCAGAGAGAGTTTACGTTTGGCATAAAATGGCGGAATACGTGACGCAGAATGTAAGGTTGGGAATATATCGGTATAAAAAATAGAGGTGGACTTAAAGTAAATGAACCGAATCGATTGCGTTTGAATGTTGTTTTGCATAATTGAAAATCATCCACTCGGAAGTTCCAATAATTCCTCGATTTTAACCGATGACAGCCTCCCTTTTCCCATTGCCTGATAGAGACCTCGATACCTGTGATTTATGCGCTTCTATGTGTTGACCGGATGGATTAGTTAAGGCCCCTCGCTTATGTCACCTGATCTCGTACTTCATCTCTTGGGATCCATTCCGCCACTCCAGATGTCCAACGCCGACCGTCTCTTCTTAATCTTCCTTTATTATTACCATTTTAGATTTCCCGCTTATATGTCACGACATGTAATAGCGTTGTACAGCGGCTTAAATTTTTCTGAGATATATTTCGAACTCAATACTTTTGCTGATATATTACAATTTTACAAGACCCTCTATGTGTATTTGGACTTCTCATGCGTCATCGGCACAGCTCAGATCAGTTTTTGAGACCGTCTCCAGATCGGTTAGTGTTATTGATATGTTTTCAACTTTATTAGTAAATTCCTTTCGATTTCTTATTATATTCACTTTTCTCATTGCATTTCCTTTCCATTATCTGGCGAAATGATTTTCGAGGTTAGATTGAAAATACTCCGGAATTTCTACCTATTTATGGGCATTGATTAAATTCATCTAATGGATTATACTTTCTAGGGTAGAGATATTTTTACGTACAATTGTCGTGAAACAAGCTTAACATTTGAAAAGTTTAACGATGCGCTCTTGATTTAAGTAAATGCTTCCATAGGCACGTCTCAAATGAGTCTCTCCATATTACTTAAAACAAAATTTATAGTTTGGTTCTTAATTTTATTAATCTAATGTAAAAATATGTTTAAAGCTAAGCAACAAAATAAATCACTATAACTAGAATAAGTTTTTTTACCGGAGAAAACTATTTGTAATGTATAATCATTTTGGTTTTACATTTACCAGTTTAATTCGATCTTGTTCTAGGATATCCTGGATTTTTTGACATATTTTCTATATATATTATCATTTTGTATATTTATTATGGGCTAGATAAAAAAGCGCATTTTCGATTTTTTTTGTTAATGGCAAAAGATTAAATTAACGTTTATCTACCAATCTAGAAGAGGTTTCATATAAAATATTTATGCGAAAGAATTTGTAAGAAAATACGATAATTATAATGATTTATAAAATATTTTATATTTTGGCATTTCACCTAACATCTAAAATAATTTTGCATCCCACTGTGGGGCTGCGGCCCACAGTTTGAGAAACACTGCTTTAAGGAATATTGAAACGGGAGTGGAATGAGGAGGCGGAAGGAGAAAGGAATATCTGTCATCGATCTCACGAGCGTATTTCTGAATTTTTTAAATGGGTATAGCGATGACGGGAAACATTTTCCCACATTCCCTCCCAGGTTTTAATCCCTTCGCGTGCAGTTTCGAGCGTATCGCTATGGCGACAAGGAGAGAGGAGAGTTAGAAGAGGAGGAGGAGGACATTTTCTTTTATGGGATGGGGGTGGAGGAGGGGGACGCGTAAACACTGCGCTCCGAAGCGAAGGCGAGAGTTGAGAGGCGTTAGAGGGAGTTGAGGGGGGTTATGGGGGAGTGGAAGGGGCGTTGGACAATGAAAGGATGACAAATGGAGCGAACCCAAGCGACGAGAGAGAGAGAGAGAGAGAATGAAAGAGAGGACCATGGGACACGGCCTTGTTTCGTAAAATCCGCCCGACCGATTTTTGAGGTTTTACTTTTTTTTAGCTGTGCGATGCGGTCGCGCTCTTATCAAAGTGCTGGGAATTATTCGTCCGAACAGTATTTCGAATTCTCTCCAGAGGAGAAAGCCATTTCTTTAGAATAGTTTCGAAAAATCAAAACCTCTGCCGGATTCTCGTTCCCGGATAGCTGGACGTATCGGGTGATATCCTCAGCTGAAGGAATCGACGTTGGAGTTTTGAGTCGGGTGTTTCTTTCTCTCTCTCTCTCCTCCCGACCTGTATACTGCAGCATCTATGAGGGATTTTCACCTGCCGGCGATACGTTATGAAAATATCGGTAATCCATAGATCGCCGGGGCGTGAAGAATGTGTCGCCGGTTTCAAAGGGACACGGCGCGGGAGGGTCTGTTAAAGGGAGGGCCTATGGAGGAGGAAATAAGTCAAAAGCGGCTGTTTTGATCTGCGAACACAAAACATATGATACAGGTTTCGATGCTGTTGGTTACCTATCGAAAATGATTACTCCATAACAACCTTTTAACACGAAGGATCATTATTATATTGGTGACTAATACGAAGTTTTTCCCCGCGATTTTAGGAAAAATAAAATATTAACATTTGCCAACAAAAATACAATAACCGCAGTTCTGAGGATTGAGGAACCAATTTAAGCACACTAAAATAAACTGCTATATGTATAGTGAAAATTTTAACTCTGCTCAATTGCTTTTAACCGTAACAACCAACGTTACCCGCTGATTACTCTCTATATGCGTGGAAGAAATTTCAATTAACGATTTATTCTATCAAGATTATATATCGATCGGGATACCTAAAACCGCACACATTTATATCGCATGACAGATTCGATTCAATAGAGAAAGGGGCCGATCGTGGCCCGAATCAGGCGCGTGTCTCGTGAACACGTTTCTGATGCCGCGATGTCTGAAAGTCGATTCTTACCGTAAGGACAGAGGCACTGGAAGGTGGCTCCCTCGTGCCCTTGCGATATGTCCACGCAAATTCCATTGTTGCGACAGGGTGAGGCGGGAGAGCAGGCGTCCCTTTCCTCGCAGTGTGCTCCCACGAAACCCGGACAGCAGCCGCACTCAAATCCTTCCTGGAACGATTAAAAATGTGTTCCGTCGAATCAAACTGGTTGAGAAATACGCAATATATTTTTTTTAATGTGGGCGATTCTTCAAAATTTTACCGTATAAACGCGATAAAGACAAGCGTCGTTTTTCAAGGAAACTTTGTCATAAAATTCACCGTGTCTAATATCGTGAATTTGTGGTAAATTTAAGATAAGAGGAAATGGGACCATATTTGTAAGATATATTTAAGTTAAATTTAAGTGTTGTTAATGTTTGTCATTATGAAAACGATGCATGAAAGGGTAGGTTGTATGTCTAGGAAAAGAATAGGTAAATCACTCTTTTTCATAATTAATTAATTGAAGCGAAGAAATGAATATAGCTCTACTCGCTCTGTTGCGTGTGTTTTCACTGGATACGAAGATTTACTGTTTGAAAATTGTCTGTGTGATTTTTATGTCGGAGATCATTAACAATGCCATTATCGAGTCTTTGATGAGAATGAATCATTAATTTTTAGAATTGTAGTCATTTTCTAGCTTCCTGGATCATTCAAAATGAATATATACTATGAATTTTGTACTGAAGCAATATATGCTTTGAGAAATTTATATTCGAGGCGAATTACGGAAAGGTAATCCTTTTCCATTTATCTATGATTTGCTAGAAAGTAAATAGAAAAGATGAATCAGATTTCATGTAACTGGATAATATGCTTAAAAGTAGAAATAAAATTTATATAAATTAAAATGTATTAAAAATTTTTGATGCAGTATACAAATCTGATTAGTAAGACTCAGAAAGTGATCGTAATTCTTAGCATATGAAAAGAAAATAAATAATTTTGTCATAGAATTTTAGTACACAAGCCGGTAACCAGGTACTAATCATCATACATTCAGAATAATTAATAGTAAACTTCATAAATTATGGCTGTTTCATTATGATAGAAACCATTATAGGGGATTTTACGGTATTTTATTTCATATGCATTCATTAGTCGATTCTTTCTCAAAAGGTTTCTGATGTGATATTTTAAATAAATATATAGGTCTCTCTCGCAATTTAAACTTTTCATTGCATCTGCAATGGGTGAAGAATTTAACTACGGGGCCATTGCATACTGTGCAAAACAACTCGTTATTATTATCAATCTAATGTAAAAACGCGCTAATCATTTCCTCTTTGGAGAAGAAAGATTTTAGGCATGAATGCACTCACTCCTTGATATCTTACTATAGTAAAACAGAAAGGAAATCTACAGCGGTTTTAATAGTATAAAACTTAGTATGCCGTAGACCTAAGATGGCTAAGTTTTGAAAAAATATCGGATTATTATATTATTCATATTATATATACAAGTAGTTGTATTACAGATATATTTTTTATCGTATCATTTTTCAACTGTATATTCCTTTGATAAGCAAGCGTTTATATTTCAGTGATTCTGCAAATAATACCATGTTTTCTTTAAACATATCATATAGCACCAATTAAATATTATGAGATTTATCTGAACACACAAAAATGCAGGAAAATACATGAATAAATAGTTACACCTAATTTATAATCTTATTTAGTAATTGTCATTTCTAACGCATTAAGTTTTAACCGAAGTTCTTTGGTCATTATAAAACACCATTTCCTATGATTACATTGTATGTACTTATATATTATTTTGAGAGAATTTTTCCCTCGGTCATTGACCTTAAAAAAACAATTAACTGGTGTTGACGATTCTCTGTGACATTTTGCATCCTACCTTAAGAGGCTTATTGAAAGTGAGGTAGGCGAAGAGTGATTTTGAGTGGAGTGACGAAAGAATGGAATATATTACAGAGCAGTAAAGCAGACTGAGGTCGGAGAAGAGAGAGAGAAAGAAATAACTATTTATTGTTCATGGCGTTAGAGAACACGAGAGATAAAGGGTGTTAAAGAGAGAGAGAGAGGGAAGAAGATATGGGCGCGAAGGTGGTGAGGCGTGGGAGACCAGAGAGTGGAGGGGTGTGCACCATTCTCACTCCCTCGCTCTCCGGATGCTCGCTTGCCGTCGCGCGGGAGAATGGCGTGCCGTGAGGCGTGGAAATGTGACGCGGGTGATGGACTGAATGGCGACGTGTTTTAGTGTCCTTCAGATGGAAGTGGGAGAGAGAGAGATGAGTTTTGCTTGCTCTCTCTCCCTCTCCCTCCCTCCACCCACCCTCCCACCCCCCCCCCTCTCTCTCAATGGTGAAACTTCGTCGAAAACAGTAATTTACCGAAGATAATGGGTCACATCTAGCGCTGTAATTGCTACGTCTGGCACTAGCCCGAAATGATAGTGGAAATCGAGCTAGCTATGTAAGTTCTACAAACGGCATATTACGTGAAGAAATATGTATTGTGTGGGTTGGTGGATCTCGCATTTGAAGTGATATAGAAATGCCTGATTATGGCTTGTGCTTAAAAATACCAAGTCGAATTTTGGGTTTCTCTACTTTTTGTGGATTTATTTCGGTCGCTTATTGGCTATTGCCAGCAGAGTGTTTTGGACTGCGATTTTAACGATATCGCCGACGTTTAAGTGCGCTTTTCTCAAAATGATTTGATTTTAAGTCAATAAAATATCGATTGAGAGGGGCTAAAACCGAGAAAAGGACATATTTATTTATTAATCAAAAAAGAGGAAAGTAAATGGCGAGATATCTTTTGTTCAGATGACGAAAGTAACAAAGAAATGCCCGAAAACACGTTTGCAATTATCGGGGAAATGTGACGTTTCGCTAGAGATGAGCGGGAGATAAACTTATCGGCATCGGTTAGCTAATCCACTAAAAGGAATAATAACTAAGGTGTATTGTTCTAAACTGCGACGCAAGAGAGTAATAGAATGATTCGATAACTAAATTGTAGGAGGTTGCCACATAAAAGAAAATAAAATATCAGTCAGGAGTCGTACATCTAGAGTAAACAATGTAAGACTCAGATGCGGTTTTCCTCAACTTCAAGTAGGCTTTCGATAAAGTTCCGCACAGTAAGTTAGTGAGGAAATTAAATGACTGTGGAATTAATCGAAAGATAATCAAGTGGATCAGGGACTTTCTTAATGAGCGTGAACAAATAGTAGTTATAGATGGATTTAAATCAGATTCAGTCAGCGTAGCCTCAGACATTCCACAGGGAAGTGTAATCGCCCACCTACTATTCCTTTTATATATAAACGACTTAGATAAGGTTATTAAAAGTAAAATCAAGTTATTCGCGGATGATACAGTAATTTACAGAGATTAACAGTCCTAATGATCAATTATTACTTTCTGACGACTTAAATGCAATTATCGAGTGGTGTAAAGAGCGGCAGTTAGAACTGAACTTAGGAAAGTGTTCCTTTATGAGATTCTGGGGAAACAAAAACATCGACGCGACGAATTACACTGATGAAGGCGTCCAGCTAAAACTAGCTGATTCCGTCAAATATTTGTACTTAGGCGTTACTTTAACAAGCAACCTCTCATGGGATATGCACATACGAAATATATGCGGGAAGACTAAACAGAAACTAGGATTCATCAAACGCATAGTAGGTAAAAGTGAGGAAAAAGTCAAAGAGACATGTTACTTCTCGTTAGTAAGACCGCTATTAGAGAACGCGTCGAGCATATGGGATCCGTACGAGAAAGGATCAATCTCAGAGTTAGAAAGAGTTCAGGGAAAAGCCGCTAGATTCGTCAAAAATTGTTACGATAGAAACAATAGTGTTACAGCCTTGATACAGGACTTAGGATGGGAATCACTAACTGAGCGCCGATCAGGCTCTAGGTTAAAACTTCTTGAAAGATTTAGAACGCATATATTCTCCAGCGATGTCGAAGAAATAATAAGAGCGCCAACTTATATTGGTAGACTGGACCATCCTCGTAAAATAAGAGAGATAGCCTGTAGGACTGAGAGATACAAAGGCTCGTTTTTCCCTAGAGCGATATCTGAGCAGAACAGAAGATACGATAAGAAATCAGCCGACGTAGAGTGATACTATTCATTATTATGCGCTTTCCCTTGGTGCTATTGCACCCCCTGCCACACACCATTGCGGTGGCTTGCAGGGTGAACTGTAGATATAGATAAAAGGTCAGCTAAACCAGAGATAGAGTACGATAAAAAAGAATGGAAGAAAAAGAATTCCAAAGGGACAAGAAATAAAAACAGGCCAAAAAATCTGAAGAAAATAAAACGTAGAAAAATAAATAAGTTGAAATGATTATGTTTGGGAGATCATCATGGTCTGAAGGTCATGAAAGTGATGGACGATCGTGGACGAAAAATAAAGTTTAATAATAGCAAGAGAATTAGTAGGAATACATGTAGATAATGCATTGAAAATAGTTACTTTCAGAATGAATGCATAGACTTCCGTGTTATTACTGAAGAATTGCTTTAATAAGAGATAAAAAATTTCTGATTTAAAATATTTTGTATAATTATGTTTTTAGTGAAATGGCAATAAAAATCTAACCACTATCATCGTCCTCGCCATTATTATTAATCTGTCTGTAGCAGGTTAAACTGATAGTACGGTATAATTTGGTGTAAAAAGTGATATAGAATTGCTGGCTGATATTAACTTTTTTCAAATTAATTCAGCGCGTACTTTTCTTTGTAATTAATTTGTAACAAACAATACGTAGTAAGAGAAGAGTTGAAATTAATGAAAAATGAATCTCCACAGTCTAAAGCACCTCATACATATAATATATATATTTATAAGAATAGTAGTACTTCACCGCATCACTAAAATTGCTTCCATTTAAGACACATAACTTTAGTTTGCCCACAAAGGGAAGTTAAATGAGAAAACATTAGGAGGAAGTCGCAATTCTTTCATGAATATATATAAATGTGTATGCACCTACGTATTTACTTGTGTGTGTACGTACCTATCTACAAACATAGCGAGACACACGCGCACACATATATACATGTCATATATCTCCGTTTTAGCAATTACGAGATGGCAGTGAGTTAGGAGGAGGTGAGTTAACCGAGAGCGTCTTCGGAAGAGGAAAGATTATAAAGGAAAAGGAGATTTTACGCCCATAATTTTCGCCACCGGATTCCTCCCATAAGCCTCCTCCCCGCACCCTTCCCTTATTCCCGGGACCCTAATTCCGGACGTCCAAAATTTTCAGGAAAGCCGCACATCACGAGACTCTTGAGATATCTTGCTCGCTCGGAGTGGTCTCGCTTCCCTACCTACTTCCATTTTCTTCTCTCCTCTCTTTTCCTTTATTCTCTCCTGCGCCGTCTTTTCTTTTGACCTCCTTTTGCTTAAGCATTTATGAAATTTTCCTCGAAACTCCATTACATAGCGTCACAATAATTTCTCTTCATTTCATTCTGTCCTTTATTATCCTTCATTTTTCTCCGTAATGCGCTTTATTTGTCTTTTTTCTCCGCTTCTCACAACTTTGTTTTTACCTTAATTCCAAGTTTTTGTTATAAATCCCCTCATCTCTCGCTTCCCGTTGTTCTCCTTTTCTCCTTTTACCTTACGGCATTAATTTCAATGCAATTTTTCTCATTTTTCTCTTTTCAGTTTAATCTCAATTTTCTCTCGTGTCTTTCCCAAAATTCCTTCTTGTGGCATTTTCTATACACAACCTTCCGCGCTTCTTCCTTGTTAATCTTTCCCTCTATCTTCGCCCACATTTCCACCTTTATCATCTCTAATCTTACTTTCTTTCTATCCTCTCCCTTCTGCAGCTTCTTCCAGGGATACTCTTCGTCGTGGCTCTTAACAAACTATTTCATCTCTATCGTTGAGAATTTCCTGTCCTTCCTTCCGTGCATTGGTTCCCTTCCTCATTTCCCTCACTTTATCCGACCTATCTCTTCTAATCCGCGATTTGGAGTCGCAATTTTCGGCATCACGTGTCTCGCTCCTCTTTTTTTTTAGACGCCTCATTGCCTCCATCTCGCCTTCTTCCTTTCTCCCTCTCTCTCTCTTGTCCCTTATCCGAAGAGATTTCTCCTTTCCCTCTCTGCCTTTTTATCCTACCTTTCATACTCTCTTCGCACTTAAGCCTCTTTCTTTGGAGAACGTTTTCCATGAATATTCTCCTCCCTTCGTCTGGCTGCGTTTCTTTTTTCTCTATCATTTCAACGTTAATATGCTCCAGAATCCCACTACAACGCCATT
Source organism: Uropetala carovei (assembly GCA_036926305.1). Lineage (NCBI taxonomy): Eukaryota > Metazoa > Arthropoda > Insecta > Odonata > Petaluridae > Uropetala > Uropetala carovei. The sequence continues at coordinate 1,236,025 of JAXCHB010000172.1, read as the reverse complement.
CTATACCGATAAAACATTCGCCCTTTACCCTTCTGCAGAATATGTAACTTTCGGAACAATAAATTAAAAGGAAACCTCTGGTTGCTTCCCGCTCGCCCCATCCACTATTAACCTCAGCCTCGTTACAGCACGCCACTTCTCAAAATAATTTCCACGCCGGATGGAGTGGGATGGAGAGAAAAGGAGAAAGAGAGGGAGAGAAAGTAGATAAAATGAAAGGGAAGTAAAGTGAGGCGGATGGAAGGAGAAAGATGAGGGAAGCGTGAAAGTTGGAGGTAGGTTTTTAGTACATAGAGGGCGGTACAGTGAGCGGCTTCCATTTTGAATTAAGGGGAGTTTGTTGGAGTGACTTAGAAGGGCGGCGAGCAGCAATAAAGATCATCTGGGAGAGAATGAGAAGGCAATGGAACGAGAGAGGGTGGGAGGAGGAGTGAATGGAAGATAGAGAGAGAGATATGTGGGAACAATGGAGGCGGCTGTGGGTCCGGAGGAGTGAAATTCGGAGCGGCGAATTCCATAGGATATAGATAATAGGAAGCGCCATTTAATTTAAAATCTGGAGCGCCCCCGACGAGCGGGAGAGATAAGGAGCAGGTGTGCGAGGAAGTGAGAAGAGCGCGGGTGGACCATTTTGAAATTATACCCCTCCGAGTAAATAGGAATCTCGTTCGCTCGAGGACTAATGTAAGACTCCAATTTCGCCCTCTCTTCCGGGGAATTGTATTCGAATGCACTTCTCTTATTTTTTTTGGAATTCAATCCGACGAATTCGATGGGCGGATTCGAAAATGCTATAGATAATGCTTGGAGTAGGATTTATTGGCTTAAAAGTTTGTTACTTTTGCGCTCTCTTCTTTGCATTATTGCGCATGATTTATTCGCTGATAATTGAGAAACGCGACATTAAAACATACCCACTCAAAGGATCAAAGATAATTGTTATTTTTTTTATGAAAGTTAGAATTTTATTCTCATCAAATTGAGAATCTGTTAATATAAAGCATTAGTAGTAGGCAGTGGCAAAAGAAATACACTACGAAGCTTAAAAGCTTTTTAAGCAACCAAAGAACACAGGTTGGCCCGCATAAGTGGTTGACGCAGTTAAGGGGTATTGACTGCCCACCAGCTTACCCTAAATAAAATATCACCGCACGTCACTGGCAGTAGGTCATATTTACACATGAGGAATACACAGAAAAGTAATCCAATATAAATTAAAAACTCTCCAGATGTACATTACCAATTAAGAGTAAACCAAAAAGTTACAAGTATAAGAGCCAACATTTTGAAACTCAGAATTATAAAAGGGTTAGTTACTTGCGATGCGTGTCCTGAGAATACAGTTACTTCGAATTTTCACAGCCGTAATATTGTAATATTGCGATACCCAAATTTCCATGATTACGCGCCAAAACGGAATATTATGCTTTTAACATTTAATGTGTTGAAATGTTATAAAAATAACAAAGGGATTTTAAGAAGCCGCTTTCATGTTCTTTTGTTTCAAGCTCAACGTCGGTGTTAGTGAAAGATATTTACATAATATATTCTTTTAAAATAATTTATTAAGCTCACAAATGAGTGTAAAAATGAATATTTATGCGTAGGATGTGTCGACGGACGCTTGCACTTGGTAATTTGTTTGAACCTTGCTGACAACATCGAAGTTTTGCTACGTAAGGCGGAGATCTTGTTTTGCCACTATCACATATTTTTATTTTTTTACGAAGTATCGAGAAAGTATTGTTATCGCGAAAAAATTCGACCTCGAGATTTTTACGGAAATATACGTTTTAATTGTACCTGAGTCTGAAAAAGTGGTTTTCGCAATGCCGTCTGTCTGTCTGTTACTGGCTCTGGGGCCTAAACGGTAGAGCGAAAATGAATGAAATCTCGTACTTAGGCATTTTATCATACTGAGCAGAGATATGTAGAAATGGTTGACATTGCTCAATAATTAAGAGTAGTTTATTCTAGGCAACTTTAACAACAATTCGATTTTCTCAAAAACGGCTATAACGATTTTGATCAAATTTCTTACAGTTATTTGTGTATACGTCTACAATAATACTATGTATTTCATTTTTCTCAATTTCTACGCATTTTTAGCAACAATTCGATTTTCTCAAAAACGGCTATAACGATTTTGATCAAATTTCATACAGTTACTTGAGTATACATCTACAATAATACTACTTATTTCATTTTTCTCAACGAATGAATAAAAGGCTAGTTTATTCTTGGGAATTTTAACAAAAATTGGATTTTCTAAAAACAGGTTCATACGATTATCATTTTCTAAAGATAACTAAACTACGCATTAGTACCTATATATGAGAAAGTTTGTACAATGTACGTTGTACCGATTTTTAAATGTAAGATGTTGTAAACTCGCTTGTTTATTTTTCTTATATTTTAAGTGTTGATGTAGTCTTTTCGTTCCAGAATTCAGAAAAATTTGAGAGAATTTTCAAGGTTAGATGGGAGAAATCTCTGTATGACTAGGTTCAGTTAATTTATGCATTGCATTGCCCTTATTCTTGGAGCATGTCGAGTGTTATCACGAAACCCTCACAAATGCTCTATTTGTTTTCCTTAAGTTTTACTGCGAACCTCAGAACAAGATACGTAGGTTCAGATTGTTCGTTACACCAAATAAAAAACAGTAAAGGAGAAAAACAACAAAAATTTACGAGATGATAATATATTTAAATATTTATATTGTAACATCTGGAGGATTTGTCTGTTATAGCCTTTCGAGAAATTTTAATAATAAAATAGTTATAATACACCTACAAAAAATCCGACAATACGTATTAAAACTCTGACCTCTTAAAAATTTTCTACCTCAAACCTACCCGCCGACCGTTATAAATGAACTCGTTGTAAGGCTAGTTAAACGGGCGTTTAAATTCAACCAAGTATTAACAGATAATGGAAAATAATGAAAAGGCAATTTTTAATGTAGGATATATTATCAAAGCGGAATGTAGTTAGTTTCATTTTATTATTGTAATTACTCGCCATTCAATGTGTGTACATATAACTTCGAAGTAGGCCAATTTGATTACAGTATACATCCAAGTTTATGAATTTGTACAGCACAGATGACCAGTTCACGGGCTCGTCTAAATGAATTATTTTATTAAATGGGCAATTTCACAAATGGAATTTAATATACATATTAATTCAATGAATTTAATCGATGTATTGATGAAATTCATGATTGTGAGAGATATTCCTTTCTACTTTAAACGATGAGGTTTTTAGATAGCAATTTGTGAAGTTTCCCTAGTAATCAGATATCCAGCTTTATGGGCATAAAAATATTTCATTTTCACTATATAAATTTAAATGATTTTTCCGCTCAACTTAAACAAATAAATGTTTAATGCAAGTTAATCCAAATGTGAGTTCTCATTACAACCCTAAGCGGTTGAAAAGGGGAGCCTAATGCGTACAACGTCGATTCGCCTGTCTATATCATTTGGGAAAGACATGTTTAAAATGGAATATTTGAACTTCGAAAGAATTTATTAATATGTAGTGTGATAACGAAAACGGAATCTCGAAAATAGCGGTACGAAATAGTCCCTCTAGAATAAGTAGTTTTAGAACTATACCGTATTTATTAGCATAGCCCTTGAACTTTTCCCTCAGAATTTTTCAAACAAAAATATCGGTAGCGGGGATTATCTCAGTACCGACCAGGAGCGGCATTTTCTCCACGCTATTATTACCGCTTCTATTCACAATACAGTTGCGATTTTTATCGACAAGACTATATTTGATATGGAAACTGTGTCAGTAACACGAAATACAATTTGAAACATTATTTGGCCTAAAATATTGTAATTTTCAGCTACTTCAAACAATAAACATAGTAAAAATGGCAAGTTGAACGAAGAAAATATCGTAAAAACAAAACTTGAGTGCTTTCGCGGCTCCTTGTGGCATCTGCTGTCTTGCAGAGAAGCAACTTGTCTTTCGTAACATCCAAACATAAAGGTAAAAATATTTTGGAAACCGTTTTATAGCGCACGTTGAAATCAATATCTTTGTATTCCCGATCTGAAAGCCTTTTTCTCTTCCTCATATTTTCTTCTTCCTCGGATTTTTTTCCTTGGTAATAGTTTTTGGAAATTGTCTTTTGCAAGGAAATAAATGGGTGCGAGAATAACGCCAGGTTTAATATTTATGCTTTTTGTTATTCCAGAACGATGAGTAAGCCAGCAAATAAGTTACCACAAAAATTATTTCCGAGAACAACTATTCGAAAAATTATAACAGAAAATGGAAGTTTGATTTGCCCGCGCCAATTTAAGTTAGATTGAAATAATACTCCCTTCAAGATATTTAATGACGGACTCTTACAGGCATATTTCCTCATAAGCATTCACTTTAAGATTTTTCTATTTATTCAGACAGCTAAAGGTAAAATTTATCTTTTCTACTAAAGTAAGAGAAAAGAGATTCGTTCATTTATTTAAAAAATTAAAAAATTATTTGGCCGCGACTCTAAAAAAAATACGTAATATTATGCTACCAAAAATGTTTAACTACGGAGAAGTTAAAGAGAATCTAATGGTTAAATATCGTTTCCAACATTTCTCATATTAAGCTCAAATTAAGGTTTATCAAACCGTTATTTTATATAACACGCCTACTTCAAAAAGAACGCAAAATAAGAGATATGTATGCGGCGGAGAACGCGACTCCGCCGTGACATTTCGCGTGACAAAAATAGCTGCCCACTTAAAGTTTTAAAGGCGTTTAAGAACTTATTCTCCTCCACCTGGGTCTGTTTGGATTCAAGCGGCAGCTGAGGAAAATCTTAAGTCGCTCCCAAATAGCATTCGAGTAATGGCTCGAGAGGAGCCTTTAAAGCGGATCCTTTCTTGAATATCCGAAGGAACACCTCGCTTTCTTATTCTCCTTCGCGGGGAGAGGCATATGTCGCAGCATCTGAGAAAGGGAAGAGAGAGAGAGAGAGGGAGAGAGAAGGCGCGGTTAAAAACGAAGGTAGAAAGGGAAGGAGAGAGCGGCGACGCTTAAATACGCTTCCCTCAATAATTCATCCGCGATGAAAGCCGGATCTCGTGCGTCTATCTTCTTTGGTTCGCACGCGTGTAGCGGTAATGGTAAGCGGGAACGAGGTTACGCACCCTTACGCCCTTCGTTCCTCCTTCGGCCACCCGGCGAGGAAGAGGGCAGCACCGGCGGGCGGTGCGGTCCGCGCTGCGTGGAATAACAAGCAGGGGAATTTTCGCAGAGGAGAGAAGAATGGGGCATGATGGGAATGAGGGGGCTGTGCTTTTGGGCGAGGTCGGGGAGGAGAGAGAGAGGATGAATTAAGGAAGGTTTTTGGAAGACCATTGGAAATGTAAGGACGAGAGAGGGCTCGAGGAGATCAGAAAAGGGGAGAGTAATTCTTAAAAGGTGGCGCCTCCGTCAGCGGGGCTGTGCGGGAGTTGAGGAAGAGGGAGGAGAAGAGAGGGAGGGAGAGAGAGGGAGGGAGGGAGAGACTGAGATGCCGAAAAAGAGAGAGAGGGACGAGAAAAAGAGTTCTGAAGTGAGTGGGAAGTTGGCATTTGTTTATTTTTTCATTTCAGACTCGAAGGCTGCCACCGCACTTCAACACTTCCGTAGCTTTTTATACGCACCTGTTGCGAAAGAACAAGTCTTACAACGGAAAATGTGGGTTTAAAAAAAGTATTCGCTCAGAATATTTTGTTCCCTATAAAGGCGTTTTTCTGGGGAAATGAAATAGTTTCTTCTCTCGTGGATTTTTCTTTGGCTGCTGTGCCTCATACGTACATTACTCGCCATATCTCTCCGTCTTCCGACGTCTATTTTTTATCCGAAGGGTCGAAATTAAACTTAGAAGAGGCAATTCTATCCAGGGATGTCTAAATTGTAGCTTAATTTTAGACTAAATAACTTTAGTTCCTCCGGAGGTTAGTGTGACGTAATGTAATATAGACAATCATTTAAAACAAAAAAAACGCAAGAGGAAAATGCTTTCTGGTTTTTACTGATGCTAAATAAATATATCGAAGTGTTTTATCGATTAATCAAAGAAGGAACATTTTTATTTCACGACATAAATTTCTGTTGTAATTCTTTAATCAATAAGCAGAAGGAAGAAGAATTTACTTTATATTTTAAACAGTATATTCATCTTCTCGAGTGATCATAATAACACTAATAAATGTTAAATGTATTTAATGTAGGATTTCATACAATTAAAGTCTTACTGATTTTTAGTCGTTCATGTAAGTTTAGTAAATAAAATTTCTTGTGTAAAACCTGAACATTTTTAATACATTGAATCGGTATCTCCAGTTTATTTTCATTAATCACAGAAAATGATTAGAGGCTATGTTGTAAATATACTTTTTCAATATATTGAGCAATTTTACAATAAATTGCAAGTGAAAATAAGTTATCGTTGGTTACTTATGATAAGGTCATATGCCTTTAAGTGCACCATGAAGCATATTGCATGCCTAGTCCTTTCTTATCCAGCAAACTGATCCTAATGGCAAAAATATCATATGTGCGGGAGGTAGATAAGAAAAATAGCTTCTAATGGAGATTCAAGATAGTGAAAAACCAGAACAAATCGAAGATAGTGGTTTTGAAAACCATTCATTATATTCTCGTGACAACTCTGATAAAAAATGTTCTTAAAAGGTTTGGAAGCGATTATCTACGTCATCGTTCTCGGAGGGCAAAAAAATTACTCCTCTCTTGATGCATAGGGCTTTGGAATATTACATGTGTAGCGTGAATCTTGTCTGTTTATATCATGGCACATTTCGATCCAGGAAAATCTAACTTCACGTGCAATGAAAAATATAAGGTACCGAAGTAATCACGAATTAAATTATTCATTTAAATTTTCCATCCATCTGTCTATCTATCTGCATCTCGAAAAAAGAATGATGAAAAATGAAAAATAAAGCAGAACCTATATAAACGAGGCTTTTACTATCACTTTCTCTTTTTTCTTAAGCTATAATAATATTAACGATTGTACGGTCTTTAATTATGTTTTACTCTAAAAGTTAAATATAGCTCTTGAGTTAATTATAAACATATCAGCTCTCTAAAATTCTATTAATACCTATGTACCACAGTATATTTTATAGAGAACTAACGGTTTTTTATATAAACTGAAATGTGAAATGTAATTTTAGCATCTGATTTTTGTAAAATTTGTAAAATAAGTTAATTATATCCCTTGTAGAAAGTAAGTTTATTAGAAATAGTAGTAGTAGTGGAATTGCTACTGAAGATGGGAATATTTAAGTTGAAATGCGCATTTTGGTTTCTTTGATCATTGTATTTATACCAGTTCAAATCCATAATATCGTCTGTGTTTTCCTCACTAACCTTTCTAGTGATATTCTCCGGAGAGCGTGACCGGAGAGCTCGGATATTTGTCACGCGAATAGCGGGTGTTTTTTATTTAAAGGTATTGTAAAAGGTTTTATTGCCCTATTTAAAGGCGATATATTCTTATTTGGTGTAGAATTCTTGCCATTCTTAGGATAAACACATCTTAAGATAAATAGAATGATTTTTATTTAACATAATTGAGTCTTTTTTTAAGATATGCACATTAGCATCTTGACTAGTATGGGTTCAAAGGAATATGGCGTATTTTTTTTAAAGGTTTTAAGTTTATATGCATTACACGTATCAGATGAGGTTCTTTAGCTTTCTGCTGGCGTGTATAATTAGAGGAATCTCGATGAAAAGATAGAGCCAACTTGAAAGTTAATGGTGAGAAGAGATTGTCCGTTGCATTTGAATTCGTTCGTATTTGAGTCATAAAAGAGAGAGAGATGGGGGGGGGGAGATAAATAGAGAGGAAGGGGAAAATGAGGAGAAATTAGGGGGCGAAAGAATAAAAGGAGGGAATATGAAGATAGTTGGGGGGAGGGGGGGAGACTAAAGCTCTCTTTCGTAGCGCTAATGACTGAACACAATTATAAAAACTTTATTTTTCTTCTTATCTATTTCTCTAGATCTACACCGAAATGACTAGTAATCTTCAGATTTGCACTTCTGCACGTTTACGCGGTCATGTAACAGGATACTCAGGACGGGATATCATAGGAATGTGAAGATGGACTTATCCTGAACAAAACGTGAGTTAATTAATCCTCTTCTTTCTTAATTTTTCGTTAATAAGGCGATAAGTATTTGAGTGGTTTTGATCGAAAAGATAAATATCTAAAAATGCAATAAATATATTCTCTACTCAACCGTTTTTGCACTATAAGTTTAAATAAGAGGAATGTATTTTTTCAATTTTGATTATTTTCCAAAAATCCACCCCACCCCCCCCGCCAGCGCCCATGTATGTAAGCAATATCTTCAGGATCATTCTGCTGGAATTTTTATTATCAACATGAAGTTTTATATCCCTATACGTGGCTACTTCATCCACGAAGAGACTATTTTTACCGCGAATATCCGAGCAGAAATCACCGTAGCATAGCAAAAATCGTAATGGACCGAAAGCACTTCTTTGAGGAACTTCGGGCACTACTTTCATAGGATCGGAGCTCTTTCTGCCTATGACTACTTTTTGTTTTCTGTTATAGTGATTTTTCTCACCAAATTGAAAACTTTCGGATAAATACCGGCCTTCGATTTTTAGGAATAATTTACCGTGAAAAAACTTGCTAGCAGTTTTACAGGAATCTACAAAAATGGCATTCAGCAGAGTACTTTTCGCCTCATTAAGCATTAAATCGTCAATAAAAAATCAGAGGCGAGTTTTGCATTTACTGTTACTATGGGAACTATTGTTAATCAGAGAGCGACTGTCTTTAAAATTCGCGGCGGAGAATAATATGCTCTCGTTAGCGAGGTAACCTTATTTTTGCAGTTCTCTTTGTCGCCACCTTTGCGAATTGGTGTCACGTGCTTTAACTTTCAGCATTTAGAAACGACACCTTGAGGGAAAAAGTTTTCGAATATTTTTTTTAGAGTAAAGAATAATTTCCATAGCTAATTCTTTTAATACTCTGCTGGAATATTCTCTGGTCCCCGGGTTTTGTTCGGCTTGATCGATTCGAGTTACAGCTTAACGTCTGCCATTGTGCCGTTCTTATTGGCTGACATAAATCTCTCTGGTGCCGTAACATCTGCAGTAAATGCTTTTTGAAAATGCTTATTTTACAGATTTTCTTCCTCAGCATTATCTTGAACAAACATGCAAGTCTCACTATGCAGAAACTATTCGTAGATCGCCCGCCTTGTACTTATCTGACTTGTTAGAGTGAAAAACATTTGCAGTTCTCCATTAAAAATAATCGAGTAATTTTGTATTTTTTATTACTAAGCGCCTCGCGAAATAGTGTCCTCATTCTAGAATGAGCCCCTCAAAATGTTTACTTCGTCATTTCTCTTTGTTCATTCACGAGGTTCGGCGACGTATTAATTGTCCAGGACGTGCATTTTCGCTGCCGCCTGAGGGCGCTCATAACCTTCGGTTGTGCCATATAGGTTTTTTGCGTCGTCACTCCTCATTGTAGCTGGCGTAAAATTTTCATTATTCTCATTAGTTTAACTGTCTATCTGATTGCATAACCTAGCAGGGGTCTCCAAATTACGGCCCATGGGCTACATCCCACCTCAACTTTCCAGACGCATTTTCGTACATTTGGCAGCAGATGCAATTAGATGTACATATTTTACGTAATCTAAACGATATTATTACAGAACGCGGGTGCTATATTATACTAAAATAGGTGTATGGCAATTTGCACAATCAAAAAAATTCTCAAAACTTGCTCTTAGAAATTTACACACGGCAATATATTGATATATGAAGCCTCACTTGGCACTTTTAGTAAAACGTTTGTTGGTCCCTGCTTTAAAGCGTGGAGAGTCTATGCGAAAGTACGACTTAAAATTAAGGAATTATAACTCTACTGTCAAAGAATGCTAAGATATTTTCTAAACATTATTTAATCTCGGAGTAAAAGTATTTCACTGGGTATCTCTAAATATGTTTGAAAATGTTTGAGACACTATTTTAGACGATAAATCGGCAGAAACTTCAAAAAAAGAGGGGGGTGGGGTATTTACCAAGGCCAGTATGGTTGATGATGGGACGAATGGAGGGGGTGGGGATAGCTCGCGCAGCAGGGGCGTGCAACACTTTTCCGATGGCGGGTTGCATTAGTATTTCCGAGTACCTCAGCGAGCCTCGTTTGAAGTCGGACGTAAACCCTTAATATGTTGCGGGGTATATTATCATTTTGACCGCATCGGAAAAGTTTTACCAGTTAAAAAAATAAATAAATGAAAAAAAGTTAGCAAGTAGGTTTAGTAAATTAATTGTTAGTCTGTAAATAATTACACAAGTCCTTCTCATTTCCGACGATGTTTCCGGGAATTGAGAGTTCAAATCAAGGTTCTACCTAGAGCGATCGGAAGGAGGGGTTGCCGCGCTTAGCCAGGCGAAATGCCTGCCGAAGCGTGGCAAGGGTTTGGGCGTCATAGGCGCCATGGGCGGAGCCCCTAGTATCTTAAATGATCGTATCACCATGTCTGCTGCTAAATTACCCTTCTATCTAACAAATATAGCTCCTAGAGAGCTATAATACCCCACCAGCGACCATTTACGCTGCCTCGGCGGTGTAGGGCAAACCACGGCCAGAGGCCCATATCTATACCGTGCAATGATTTCATCCGGCTCTTTTTATCTTATCAGATATCTTTGAAAGATACATGCTCGTATCATGAGGTGCGACTACATATCACTCGTTAAATCTAAACGATATTTTTCGAGTACGTGGGCGCAATATATATTTAATAAAAACGTATGTCTAATTACACATTCCAAAAATTCTCAAAACTAGTTCTAGGAAATATAATCACTCATTTGAAAGGCATTATGTGGCCCGCGGTGTATAAAGCCTCATGTGGCCATTTAAGTAAAAACGTTTGGTTTCCCTTGGAGTAGAGCATTGCTCTGCAACCATTTTTATTTCATGGCACACCTTCGAATTTATTCAGTAAACCGCGGCACAACGAACTAAATTTTACGACGACATTGTGTAGAACATTTTTATCACTACTTGCCAACTACATTTTTCTTAACAGTTAAAATATATTTTACTTAAAATAATTCACTTTAAATAATTTTAATATTTGTTTATTTGCGAAACAACACAAAGAAATTTATTTATATTTATTATGAATAATATATAGTTGAAAAATTGAAAAAATGATGTAATATTAGTGAGATAATTGCCTCTGCCTTAAAGAACAGAAGCGTTTGATGTTTGACTCTACGCTGGAAAGAGCTAGCCGAAGTTCCTGACACAGTTAACATAGCCATGACCTCTTATTACTTTCTCCATACGTAGTATAGGGAAAGTATTGTGATCACGAAAAAATCGACTTTGAGATTTCAACGGAAATACACGTTTTGAGGTCCCTAGAACACGTTTAGACTATTTTCGGAATGTCTGTGTGTGTGTTGCGCGCGTGTGTGCGTGCGTGTGTGTGTGTCATTGTGGGCGCTCTAACTAAAAAAGTACTTGCCATACCCTTACCAAACTTCATATATAACACTTTAGCATGAGCACAAAGAACTGATTAGTTTTTGGACAATACCAGTTAACCGGAAGTCGAGGTTTATTCGAAACCCGATTCGATTTTTGCGATATTTCTCCATTAAAACATCATTATTGTATATACAATTCTATAAAAAGGTTATAGAGAATATAATTTCCTACAACTTACATTTGAAACAATTTTCCATAGCAGTTATTTTTTAGGAATTATTTGTAAATAATCGGTTTTTTCGGTTTCCGTCAAATATCTCCTTAAAAACGTCGTTATTGGTAATCTTCGTAAGGACCAAAGTTGTAGAGAATAATATTTCTTCCAAGTTTTGTTTGAAACAAATTTTCGTAGAACCATCCATTTCGGAGATATTTTGCTTTTTCTTAATTTCCAGTATACAGCGCCACCACCATGTAGCGGTACCCTATACCCTAAATATAAAGAAAGGCATGTGTTGGCCACATCAGATTTTTTTTCTTAGTAAGAATCAATTCTGAAAAATTTAATTTAATTCATTTAATTCTCGTAGATATGTCGTTGCAAACAGCAAAAAGACATCAATGACACGATCAGCTATGGTTGGATATTAATTTTTCACATGCAGTCAAAATTAGTTTTATTTGTTCGCTTTGGCAATCAACTTAGCAACATTGTAGCTGGCCTCTTTCTCTTTGTCTGAAACTTTTACGCACCTTTTCACTAAGGTGCTTTCCTTAAAGTTCTGTTCCTGTAGCAGTTTGAGATAACTCATGTTTTTACCTAGATATGAAGGGTGTTGATTATAATGGTGGCAATAACAGGAGAGCCATCATCAGTTAGGAATATAATACATTGAGAAATATTGCAACAATGTTTACGATATGTTTTCAAATATTTGCGCTCACACTAAAGTCTGTCGATCGCATATCTAAATCACTGATATTCCAAATAAAGGGTAACTCGTTTTCAATTTCAATTAACTGAAACTTTAAGAAATTTGACAATAAAGTATCGATTTTAATTAAGACAATCATTCTGCGGTCGTAATTTGAGAATAACAATAACGGTGATTTTCTTCCCTTTGCTATAACTGCAACGATCTGCGGCACACCAAGTACTTTGTCGCAGCGCATCGGTTGCGGAGCGCAGGTGTAGAAGCCATCAGAACTGTTGCCAAACTCCAAAAGTTACAAAAAATATCCTATATTTTGCGTCTTTTCATAGATAAAAAATTCAATTATTAATTGATAATAGAGTTGTTGCTTTAGATTTCACTATAAACAATTTATAAATTCTAATGATTTAATAGATTTGTTATTACAACCTGATGCAAACTGATGTTACGCTAAGAAAAGATATTTAAAATCTCGAATGAATCTGTATTTTTCCTTTTGCTTTTAATTTGAGGTATTTTAGATCTCATCTATAAAAGATTTAGTTCAATTCTCAGACGTTCATATAAAACGTATCCTGTTGTTTACTTTACGATATTTATATAATGCAAGTGGGCGTAATCCAGCTAAATCCCTAGTTTGGAGTTATAAAATCGCTGAGAGCAAATAAATCTGGGTCTCAGACTCGTTTCAAGGAAAATAAGTCGATCCAAATAATATCCCACGACGTGCTTAATGGAGAGGGGATTATTGGAATGGGCCGTCTGAGGCGTTTGGGGAAGAGCTAAGATGTCTGGGTCAGAAATGCCAAGTTTAATCGGTTAAATGCATTTGGCGGATAATTTTGCCATTTCACCTATTTTCGACGAACATCTTGATTTCAAAGCTGTAATTTACTTGATGAAATTCCTCGTCACATTTTACCAAAATTTACATTTACTAACTCGTTTACCTAATGCAATAAATGGTGTACAAATACGAAATTCTTTATCTATTTTATATGAGAATTTATATTTCCATTATAAGTTTGCGTGGATAGTTTGGTGCTCGTTAATTCCATAAATTCTGCGTTTAAAATTTCACTATCAAAATTACAAGGATAATTAGGGTGGATGTCATATTAATATAGGCTTGTTAGTTACTATATTATGAGTGTATGATGACGGCCGTTTTTTGTTTAACACTGTATTTTTGTTATCTATGTAATATTATATAGTTAGGTGATAAAAAACGGAATTTTGTTAATAAAACATTTTGGTAGTTAAAATTATCGTAAAACATAATAGAAATTTGGTAAAATATGGATAAAATAATGCTAATTGCTCAGTCTTCATGTATTTCACACCGTCTAACTTGTAACACATAAGATCTCAAAAGCTACTTATGTCAGGGTTTCATTGCAGATAACGTTTTTAAATTTTGTATGGATGGTATTTTATTTTATAATTCTCGCAAATGAATGGGATCGATTCCAGGGGAGTTTCTCTTTTAGCGATATGGGCGAACACAGCAAAGCGAGCCGTAAGCCAGGGTTGGACACAGGAAGGGGCCGTGAACAGAGTCCCTGCATCTTTAGATAAACATTGTCAAAGTATTAAATGAATATAAAAAACTAATCTTAAATTTACGCTAAATATTAAATAATTATGAGCATAATAAAATTATACGCGTATGCATTTTGATGGGCATTGCAGCTGCAGTCGAAATATGGAGTTTATTATTTTTAAGACGAAGTTCTCCTACATGAAAATAGCTCTTTCTCATGAAATTAAGACCAAGAATATAAAATGAAAGCGAATAATGAAACAAAAAGGAAACAATAATTTATCCATCTCCGATATTTGTCAAAATTTGAAGCTTAATTCGCATTTTTTAAACCGCCCATCCATCCAAAAAATGTTTTATTTTCAAGGTAAAAATTTCCGTAAGTCATTTCTTTTGTACTGCATAAACTACTATTTTCCCAGTTTTGGATTTCAACGTCGTCCATTTCGCAGAGGGCGTCTCCCGAATCAAATATGGTCCTCCTCTCGCCATCCTGACACGCAGTCCATTTATCCTTCTTTTACGTACGTCTATCCGTCTTTTTCTCTCTCGTTTTTCCTCTGTAGCGACGGGTGTCCCTAATGCGTGATCGCGTCCGCTTCCTCGATCGCGACGTTCGTATGTACCAAGACTTCAGTTCGCCTTCCAGGCGCACCCTCCGTCTACCTATCCCTCATTTCTCTCCCTCTCTTCCGTCTCCATTACCTCCAACACCATTCCCTACGTGTTCCATCTCCCTTCTTCTCTCCCCCTTTTTCTTCTTTCCTCTCTCTTTCTCTTCCTTCCTGCGTCTGCATTCTTTCTCACTGACCCTCCTCCCATTCTCCTCTACATATGTTTTATCTTTTTTCCCCTAAATTCCAAATTTCCTCATAATGAAGATTATTGCGTGTTTGTGTGTGTGTGTGTGTGAATATATAATGTCTGTGTTTATAAATGTCTGTTTTCTGCCCTCTTACATTTTCTTTTTCCTCCGTTTCTCTCTGTCATTCCTCGTTCGTCTCAAATTACATCCCATTTCTGCATAACGACAGCGTAATCCAATCTTGAGAAGTCTAACAATTCCTTTAAGTCCTTCTTTCTCCCTAAAGAAGTGAGACTATTCTTCCGCCTCTTACACCTGCTATGCATAACGAGAGATTCAGCTCCGGGGACGGAGCACGATTGCTAGCCTTAACAGAACTTCATCATCTCGTCGTCTGGAAGTAAGCATCTGTCAAGAGAGGCGGCGACGGCTGCGGCGGCCGCGGCACTGGGAAGTCCTTTTCTGATATTGAGCTCTGCTCTGGGTTGATGGCCGTAAGGAGGGTAAAAAGGCGACGGAAGGAGAGAGAAATGTAGGGGGCAGAGAGAGAGAGGGAGAGGGAGTTGGAGAGTGGATTGGGTGTGAGTAAAGGACAGGAAGTGGGACGGAAGGAAGAGGGAAAAGAGAGTTAAGTGATGGGAGGAGAGGGGTTGAAATGCCCAGGGATAATGGCCGTCTCTGTGGACTACTGGTGACTGCTGCGGCAGGCAATCGGGTCCATTCGTTGAGGAGAGGGCAAGATGGTATCTCGGAGGATTGGGGACGGGGGAAGATGAAATCCAGAGTTTGATATTCTTCTCTCAAAACTGTTTCCATTTCTCTTTTAACTGTCGCGCAGACTTACGACACTAATACCGCCTGACGGATTTTTTATGTCGCCAAAGTGACAGTCACAAAAAAAGATAATTCGTTCGAATTTAAAATTACCCTTAAAAACAAATTTCGTGTCATAAATGTATTTTATTCTATATTAAAGTTTTAAGGGTCGTTTGGGTTATTTGAGCAAATCCTGTAATAGTCCGTTCTTATTAAGCTCTACAATGGTACATATAATTTTATAACGTTGTTGAACAACTTTGTTTTTGCTGATTTAATTAAACATTACCATTGCTAAAATAGCACACTTATCCACCTATTTTTGCTCTTAAAGAAGTTGACAGAACACTGACATATCTTTTTATTAGTATTTCTGTGACTTCCACTTGCCTCCATTTCAAATTTTGCCTTTTCTTATGCTTATAATCTGAATATCTGAATTTTGATCGAATAAAAAAATGCAGTTTAAATATTTCTTTTCTTGGAGTCCATTTGTAGACGGATCCTTCTCAAGATAGACAAAGAATCCAAAACAAATGTAACTTCTCCGAACTGTTGAAATATCGGCTCAATAACCCCCAACTCATAAAATCGAAATTCGAACACTGAATTTAGCCATGAAGAAGTTTCGAAGTACCATCGGAAGGGCGAAGCGAATGACGATGGGAAGAAGCAGAGGAGAGAAGGGAATTTCGAGGCAATGGTCCAGACGAGGGTCCGAGAGGGCGGAGAAAGAGAGATGGCAGGACGCATTTCCAAACGAACTAAATTCTGGATAAGATCCCGAGGGACAGTAGGCGACCGCACAAAAAAGGAAAAATACGAGAGTAAGAAAGAAAAGACATTTTCGGAATTTAAACCGGGTCCGACCGAGGGGTAGACAAATTAATGTGCACGACACACCAAATTAAATGAAAATCTCCTAAGGAGATGAAGTTTTTTATTTCGTGCACCGAATTTAAGAACGAGAATTTTTTTTAAATTTTCTTGAAAAATGTAAGCGTAATGCAGTAGAATTTAGTCGCTACGTTAAAATTGCATTTGGGTTTCCTCGCACATTTTATTTTGTCTTAAGAAATTTCCAGCCTTAATCTTTCTTTGAAGAGACCAGGACTCAGGAAGATAGGAAAAAAAGGGAAAGAGCGTTGGAAAGGGAGGCGAAAAGAAAGGGAACGCCCTTTGGGAGTGACAAGGGAGGTTGGAGGGAGAGGGAGGGGTAAAAGGAGGGAGAGGAACGACGAATGGGATAGAGTGGGATGAGAGAGGGAGAGGGAGAGAGAGGGAGTGAAGGAGAGAAATGATGACGCCGTCGTCCTCGGAATTTGTCAGCGGAGGACTTTGAGGGACGTCGGGCGGTAAGAGGGGAGGAGAAGGGAGGAGGAGGGGGAGGGGAGGAGGGGGATGGGAGGGGAGAGGAGGGAGAAGATGTGGAAGGAAGGGAGATGAAAGAGGATTTCCCGCGTCAGCTCTTTTCAGGTGCTGGAGTGAGGGGCGAGACGGGAGAGACGGCGAGTTCGGAAGTGGATTAATTAAGGTAGAGGGAGCGTGTGTCGAGAGCGTGTGTATGTGCGCGCGAGAGCGGTGGTACCGTCGTCGTTAGTCATATTTTACGTTTGATCTCGTTTACATGTTGAGGATGCATCGTTGTTAGTAGTTAGCTCCGAGATTTAACATAGCTTGGATATCGAAATTTCGGTTCTTTTTTAAGTCATTCTGGATTTGCAAACATTCCTATTTTTTAAATCTTTTGGAGATATGTACTAAGAAGAGATGAGGTCAAATATAAAGTAACATAAGTATGATTCGTTGGGAGAGGCAGAACATTTTTTCGGTAGCATTTAGCAACTGTTTGATTGAAAATGTTTGCGAGATGTGCATTTCTGCTTCTTGGTCAAGTTACAGCAAAGTTTTAATTTTTGGTAAAAGATAATGTGGTACGCTCGTTTACCCTTAAATGACACACAGTAGACCAAATTTAATTTTTTGTAAAGTTTTCGTCAAAGTTCCGAATAATTAATCATATTTAACATCCATCATGTGATAGTATTGGCTTCCAAGAAAGTGGTAATAATGCAGATGATTCAAATAGTGCCTTAGCTATGCCTACGCGGTTCCTAGTGGCCCAATGGTCGAGTGGCAGGTGACACTAAGGAAACACCAATATTATCACTTTTTATTTAAGGTTTTATATATATATATATATATATATATATATATATATATATATATATATATAAAATCATTACAGTATATGGAGAACCAAGTTTAACCTAGAATAATCACGGACCTGTCAACGGACAGACTACCTATGATGATGATGATGATATATATGTGTGTGTGTGTGTGTGTGTGTGTGTGTCTGTGTGTATATATATATGTATGTATATATATATGCATTTGAAATAATATTTTTTATTTACTTATTACATAAGAATTAGTAAATCTACTTATTTATAGGAACGTTAAATTTTATCTTATATATTACTTTGTAGTATAATTGCCAGCGTGTGTCACACCGCTGTGCAAGTGGCAGATCGGGAATGTGCGAGAATTTGAAACTTGAAGGTTATGTAGATATAGGTGTGAAGGCATCAGGAAAAATATGAAAACCTTGAAATGTGCAATAGATTGCCTTATTAAATTAGTTAGAATGAAGTTACAAACTGGAGACTTGGATAGTTGTACGGCTGAAAGAAATGAGTACATTTTTCTCGAAGAGAGAATCCGAATCCGTGCCGAATTAACTTTTTAAAATTCGTTTAGCCTCAGGAAAAAAGGGGAATTTTTCCAGATGTTAGCAATAAGAAATACTGATTGTATGGGAACGAGCCTAATACTTTTAAATGGGGAATGGGATGGGAGAGAGATGAGAAGAGAATAAGAAAAATCGTATTTTAACCGGATATGAAGGAACGAGAAGAAAGATTGGAATCTATTTTTTTGCATGATTCAATTATTTTAATATAAAGTGATACAATAAGGTTCTGTTAATTATATTTCTTAAATAATTACGTATAAATTAATGTTTCCAAAACAAAAAATATTGCAAAAATGAAATGTTTTGTTACTTGATGGAATTTCTGGGAATTTTAACAATCAATAAAATTCTCCGAAATTCCATCAAGTAATCACAAATTTTATTTTTGGCAACATTTTTTCTCTTTTCAAATTTTATCATTAAAAGTATCATTTTATCATTAATAAATTTTCTTGTGCGTCATAATGTATACATTTCATCCCTGATTTTGGGTCATGAATAAGGTGAGCTGTTTTAGAATTGATTTAGATCAGGGGTGGGGAAACTTTGGACATTCGCCGTTGAGTTTGCTTATGTGGGCCGCATTTACGGATGAAAATGCTTCGGCGGGCCACATTGGGGTCCACATCGGAAGTTTTTTTAGAGAATGCGAAGGATTCTGTCCGTGAAAATTGATAATTAATAATATTTTATCGTCTAATCTACACAAAAAAAGGTTTTCCGGCCATAATTTTAACCAAAAAATACGAAATTGTCTGTGTTACATTTAATGGTTCGTTTTCGTAATGATATAGCGGGCCGTATAAAGTTCCCCCGCGGGCCGTATTTTCCCCTTTGTATGTTCCTTCAAAGGGTTTATCAGATGAAATTTCGAATTTTATTTGTTATGATAAAGCGTTTTAACTTCATGAACCAAATCCTCCGTTTATCAATAAAATGTTGATGTTTTTATAGTACCTAATACTTGACAGAAATCCGCCTAAAGGTTATGTCTGTGAATATTTCATGGATAGTTAGTTCCCAAACTGTGTGATTTTTTAGTAGGGTTCCCGGAAAACTGTTTTCCGATCATAATTTATCCCTCGATTTTTTATGACATTGTCATTCACTGATTGAAATATGTTAGGAATATAGATAAAACACAAAATTGTGCGTTTCAAGACGAAGAACCAATTTGAATAAATGCTAGAGAGTAATTCTAAAGTTTATTACCGCTTACGGACATACCTCTTAACCTAGAAAAGAATGTCTTTCAACGCCTCCAAAGTTTCTCGCGAAGACATAAATATCCTACTGGCGTTCACTCCTTAAAAATACTTTTTTCTTCACGGGCGAACGGAGCAAGTCTTACTTCCATCTCCATTAAGCCTCTGAGACCCAAATTTTCCATTTCAATCACTTCTCTATTGGAAGAAAAAAATTCTCGCGACCGAAAAAAACCAGAGGAAAGCTTCATTTATCGCCAAAACACTTTTTAGCTAAAACCTTTCATAGTTTCGAAACTGAAACGAAAATACGGATAAAATGAAAGAAGCGAAGTCCTTTCATTTTGTGAGATGGTGAAAGAAAGAAAAGAAATGCGAGAAAATTGCGATTCGCCGCCATCTAAAAAACCTCCCTTTCTCTCCCTTCCGTTTTTTATCTTCCCATTTCCATCCTCCCCTCTTAGTCCACCTCCTCCCCTCCCCCCCTTTTATCCTCTCCCCCCTCCCCTCCTCCTCCTCCTCCTCCCACACCTCCAGAGGGCTACCGCACAGTCGCTTCCACTCTGCTTTATTCCATCTCGCCGAGAGATCGGATGCGACGTGTCTAGCGGTGTCTGCCGTGATTACTTTTTCGACCCCGCTCCCCCTTCCTTCCCTTCCCTTCCCCCTCTCTGACGCGCACACACGTCCCCGCTCTAACCCGTCACTCAAATGGCCGCGCGACCCGCCTTAAGATGCCCCACCCTTCTCACCTGTCCAACCTTCTTCCCTCCCACACCCACCTTTCCCGATCGTCTCTTTATATATACCTATATATATATATATATAAACCCCTTCCACCTTTTCGTTCCATCGCACTCCGCCTCCTCTTATACTTCTTGTCCCGCCTCTCATATTTATTCCTACCGCCTCCTGCCCTCCCTGCCCCCCCTGCCTCCCCCCACTGCCTCTCCCCCCCTGCCTCCCCGCCTCCTGCCCCCAGGTCCCCTTTGCAATCTCGTAGTTCCTTTCGAAATTCACATCTCATTTTCGTCGCATATGCCTATTTTCACTCAACCGGCCCTCTCCGTCGGGAAAGAAGGCGAGATGAGGAAATATTGCCTGGAAATGCCTGCTCGTTTATTTTTTCCGACGCAAGGCTGCGAGCACCGGTGCCGCCGATGCCCATGCGAAGCTCCGAGTTATTATGGTGATTACACGTTTGTGTTATGCACGCGGGAAAGAATTTTGACGCGTTGGAACCGGAGTGTCTGGGAATAATACGCTTCGTATGGACACGCGAGCAAATATGTGCTGTAGAGGGGAGGAAAAGTCAATTTATTTTTATGTCGATCTGTATTTACGTGAATATATGGAAAATCTCATCGCGAGAAAGCACTTTAATGTAGATAAAAGAGAGCTACTCGTACTTTTGAAAAGGACCTTTTCGCTTTGGAGTTCCCAGAAAAAAGGTTGGTTTCTGGTTTTAGGCGACAGTCTGAACGAAATTAAATTTTTAGTGGAAATAAATGTTTGATATTTCTTGTTTTAATGAATGGAATTATCTTATATTTGTATTCTCTAATGGATCTGTAATATTTTGTTTTTATATTTTCACTAGTCATTTCCCGTCCCTCATTTCATTTTTCCTCTTGCTAGGTAATTAGCACAATATATTCAAGAACTCACCTTATAGCTGAATTCAGATAATTGTATTTCTCCAATAGTTATATTATATACTGGGGAAACAGTTTCTCAACTCAAAAATAATTTTGAAAACCCGAACGTTTATGCGCGAACCTTACGTATTTTAATTATATTGCATGCCTGTCTTTCACATTTTTTCATAGGTCTTAACTCCATCACAGCAAAAATATTTTCATCAAATATCAAAATAATTTTTTTTCATAAAAACAATCGTATTTCAACAATGGCAGTGGAATATGTGACGATCACTTTTCAATGATAGATTGGAAAAATATTTTTATTTCATATTTTATTTGTTTTCTTTTCTGCCGGGATAATAATGCTAGCTTATGTCATACATTTGCGTACTATGTTCTTCATTCCATGTGACCCCGTTCTCTGATAACAGTCTTATCGCCACTCGACAGTCGAAACTCCCAATTAACTCTTCTTCCTTCAATGACCAAATAACGGCTGTTCTAGCTATGGACACACTCAGGAATTCTAGAACTTTGTCTCCTGTTCAAGTTAGTGGTTAATTATTGTCTCTGATTAAAGGGTGAGGACGTATACTTTGGAGCTAAGTAAATGTTTGGGAAAGTGTACTTTGCTCCTCATCACGATTCTTAAGCAGTCATACATTGGAGTTAATTAAATTAAGTTTGCTTGAATTTCATTTTATCATATGCTAGAATTTTCAGTTAGTGTCATTTTAATATTTTCAAATACGCAAAATAACTTTCCTCGAGTCTTACACTGTCTCCAAATTCAACAACAGCAATTCATTATCTGTAGATGTTTTAATTGAAATTACATTATAGTTCATGAACATCTTACAATATTCAAATTTGAAATATTTTAATATTAAAAAGTATCCCTGAAATATTTTTAGTATTTTCGAGGTCGTTTTGCTAGAGAAACGTAAACACGAGCAATATCCCCAATAGGGTATCCGTTGGTGAACAACTTTTGGCTTGTTTGTTCGCAGAATTTAAATTAGCCGCAAACACAAAGCAAGATACGCCATGCCTTTTACGGTCTCAGTCGCGATCAGGAAATTTTTTTAAAGAAGAGGAAAACTTTTCACCAGGAAATGTGAATACCTAGCTGATTATACCTCGAGGTTCAGATCCATGCGATGAACTTCAATCGAAGAAAAAAGTAAAAAGTAATTTAAAAATAAGAGTTTGAAAAATGCAATCGCAAGGATGTTTGAATAAAATAAAAATGTTATCTTTAGTGAACAAATTTCTATTATTCTTTATCCGAGACTGTTGATGAAAAAAAGTAACTTTCTGGCAGAGCCAACTTGTGAATTTCTACTAGTCGAACGGTACGCATAGTCTATATTAGGCGAGAGATTGGAAGATGGATAGTATAGCTCCCTATATTCAGACAGACAGACAGACAGACAGACAGACAGACAAACGACTTTATTTAGGGCGAAATTGAGACTGTGATATCCCTTCTTACATTTAACCCTTTCGTCAGGGTTGAACATTATTTACAAGTTAATTACAAAATTTCACATTCAGATTGATGTCAGATTTTGTTAGTCGAACATAAAGAATTACCATAGAATAATTTTAGTTTTGTGGGTCCAATAAAAAAAAACTGTAATCGCTTTGTTTAGCACAGAAAAAAGTCCCACTACGAAGAGGAGGGAGGTGTAAAAAAACCGCGATAAATCCCTAAATAGATGCAGAAGAAAAAATTAAAGAAAGAAAGAATATAGGTTTTGAATACCAACAAATAAAAGGAAAGAAGTAACGTAGACATACATAGAACATATAAAAATATACATATAAAAATATACATAGGTATACAAAATATACTTTTTTTAAATAATGTGCAGATTAAGAATATATATTTAAAAGTTGGAGGCAAAAAAAGGAGAAAATAATTTTTACATTAAGCGTTGGGAATATATAATTATGCAAACATGAAGGTTTGAAGTACGTCAATTTATTTTTAAAAAAACACCTAAAATAGATGTGATGAATGTGAAAAATACAAAACTTTTTTATATTACTTTGTATTTGAGAAAGTAAAAAATTTGAATGAACAAAACAAACAACAAAATAAAGCAAACGAATCATGATTTGCAGCGGAGATCCTTAACACCGGTGTTTATTATTCTCGCTTCCAAAAAAAATGAACAACTTATTGGTTGCCATATCTACAATTGAAACTCCTTATTGACGGCGCTACAACCGAGCATGTTCCGGCAAGATGTTCTAATTTTAATAATATATAGAGAGATTATTTCCATAATGGTTGATTTTAGAATAGTATAAAACCTTCTAAGCATAAATAATTTTTTGAAACGATGCAATGAAAGCAAAACTTGCGTTTCTATATAGCTAGATTGGGGAGAGGAAGTAACCAAGCGGATTTGGCGAAAAATATACCCTACGGAAACGATCCGTGTGACGAGAATATTTTCGGATGATTAACTTTTGAAGGATCGTTTCATTTGTGAAAAGGCGAAATATAAATCTAGCACACGGAACGAAAAGGCAGCGATATTTTCGCAATCAATCGAGGGCGATGCTTCGTGAGATCGCGCTCACCAGCGCGTGTGATCGGGTACGTTCTCGCGCGTGACATTTGTGTGTCGCGCAATCAACTGTCATCCGAAGCGAACTCCAAGGAGACGAAGAGGGGAATCCATTTGCTTCCGAAAATCCTTGGCGCCCGAGATAGAAATCCGTCGAATAAGTTTGTGACAGAGAATCTGAGTTTAAGTTTGCCGGAATGAGAAGGCAGTCATTTTTGAACGTTCGAATTGAACTCGGGGAATTAATGTGACGGAGACGACAAATGAAGCCAGATAGAGAGCATATACCTCATGGCTGTCCGGGATCCATTTTTACTTTTTTAAAATGAGTTCGCGACCCAATTTTAACTGTAAGGTATGGTGGTAGTTCAGTGCTCTCCAAACTTTTTTTCTCCACGGCATACCTTCATGCATGATTAAAAACATCGCGGCAAACCAAACCACCCCTAATTAATTCCATTGCGTAAATACACATTTTTAAAGAAAAAACTAGCATAAAAGAAATAAAAGTCGCAATTATATTAGATTGTTATGATTGGTAAGGCAATATTTAAATAATTGTAAAATGTATTGTATATTAAGTACACCCAATTCAACGTGTAAAAATGTTATGCTCTTCGACAGAAAATTTGGGCTTGCCTTTTTGGTACAAAGACGCTTTATATTTGGCTCACTAATAGAAAGAGCTACAAGAACTTCATCTAGGTTCTTTAAACATGCTCTTTTAATATTTTTAATATTGGTTGAAGAACAACTAAATTCGCATTATTACGTTGTTGAATTTTGAATGTCATATAGATGGGATATTCAGATATTGAAGGATATTCACCTTTAGCTTTAAGCCAAAATACATCTAAAGGTAGCATACTGATTTTAAGTTGTATGATCGTTGCTAAGGTCTATCAATTCCTCTCGTAGTTTCATGATAAATTCTTTGGATGATAAAATGTATGCGAATTTGTTTGTTCCAAAAGCTTTTGCGAAAATTAAAAATCCTTAGACTGTGCGGCACACTAGAGCCTTCCTCGCGGCACACTAATGCGCCGTGGCACACCGGTTGGAGCACTTTGGTAGTTGGACGCCCTTTCGGACGGCGTTCGAGAGGTGTTTGTCGTTTTGCTTACCATCGAGGCGTTGGAGAAACAGATGCCTTTTCCGGAGCACTCTCCTTTGCCCCCTCCGTCTCCTTCGTCCGATGGGTCATCAGGGTCACCGTCGCCCGACCCGCCGCCTCCGCAGTTGTCCGACTTGACCACGACCTTCAGGCGAACGCAGTGGCCGCTAACCCACCTCTTGGAAACCACTGCAAAGAAAGGAGTATATGTTATCGAGGGTATTCGGTTGGGTCGATGGTTGGGTTATTTTGGAAACATCGAGTAGAATCATATAGCAGAAATTGGTCTCCATTCGTTTGTTTGTGACGTAATTTCGACGCGAGGGGAAAACGGTCCGTTATTACTTTCTCCATGTATGTAGTACACCTGGCCCTCCTATAACGCGGGGGATGCGTTCTGGAAAAGCACCGTGTAATGTGATCCGCGTTATGTGAACCCTGTTTTACATAGTGAAATGGGAATTGCGTTCCATACCCTTTCATATGTCCTCATTCAGAACAAAAATTCCAAAACCTTTGTTATGTCCATTCATGTAATAAGGCAGTCTCATCTGCGTTAAAAACTTCTTGTGTCCTTCATCTTTCACAATAGCATTAAACTCGTCAGAGAATTTAGAAACGGCAAAGTCATCAGCACTAGCAGCTTCACCCTTAAGTTTGATATTGTGGAGATTTTGACTTTCTGAACTTGCCAAACCAACCTTTACTTGCTAAGAATGGCTCGGCAATCGAAGGACCTGCCTCTTCTTTCTGTAAGTGATCGTACAGCTTCAGCTCCTTTGCACGGATGGTGTTGGGGTCAATCGCCGTCTTTTTACTTTCTCCATACGAAGTAATGGGAAAGTATTGTGATCACGAAAAAAATCGACTTCGAGATTTCAACGGAAATACACGTTTTGAGGTCCCTAGAACACATTTAGACTATTTTCGGAATGTTGTCTGTGTGTGTGTGGATGTGTGTGTGTGGATGTGTGTGCGTGTGTGTGTATGTCATTGTGGACACTCTAACTCAAAAAGTACTTGCCATTTTCTTACCAAACTATAACACTTTAGCATGAGCACAAAGAACTGATTAGTTTTTGAAAAATAACGGTTAATCGGGAGTCGAGGTTTATTCGAAATCCGATCCGGTTTTTGCGATATTTCTCCGTTAAAACATTATTATTGTATATATAATTCTACAAAAATGATATAGAGAATGTAATTTCCTACAACTTTCATTTGAAACAATTTTCCATAGCAGCTAGTCTTTAGGAATTATTTATAAATAATCGGCTTTTTCGGTTTTCGTAAAATGTCTCCTTAAAAACGTCGTTATTGGTGATCTGCGTAAGGACCAAAGTTGTAGAGAATAATATTCCTTCCAAGTTTTGTTTGAAACAATTTTTCGTAGAACCATCCATTTCGGAGATATTTTGCTTTTTCTTAATTTCCAGTATACAGCGCCACCACCATGTAGCGGTGAATTCTGTAAACATATTCAAAATATACCTAATTTACGGCAATAAGGACGACTGTATTCTTTTACGATACGAAATAATAATTTTGCCTTATAATACTATTCATAATAATTTAAATATCTATACCCCAAATATAAAGAAAGTCATGTGTTGGCCACATCAGATTTTTTTGATTCTGGTCTTCCACCCAAGTAGCCAACATCTTTTCCGACAAAGGGTTTCTCACTATTGCAGTAAATAATAAAAGGAAGAAAACCTAACAGGTAAGAAGAGCAAGAGCCCTCCGGCTCATCTCTCCCACGCTCACCAATCGGGAATCCCACATCCCAAGTCCAACCAAACCGCGTTGTAGCGAACCGTAACCCGCGTTTATGAATTTTTCGTAGTAAAAAACAAACCGTGTTGTTGCGACTCCGTGTTATAAGAACGAGTGTTATAGGAGGGCCAGGTGTATAAAGTATTGTTTTCATGAAAAAATTCGAATTCGAGATTTCAACGGAAATACACGTTTTAGGTCCCCTGAACACGTTTTAACCATTATCTCGATGATGTCTGTGTGTCTGTCTGTATGTGTGTGACAAATTTTGTGGGTGCTCTAACTCAAAAACTATTCATCAGATCAGCATGAAATTGTATATTTGTGTTTTTATATATATTCTTAAGATTTGAAAAGCTTTTGATAACAATCGGTCAGCCAGAAGTAGCGGTTTACTCCTGTAAATTTTGGTTTTTCTTATTATTTCGCTTAAAACTGAATTGTTAACGCACGCACGCACACACACACACACACTCACACACACACACACACACACTCTCTCTCTCTCACACACACACACACATATGTATCGTATAAGTTTTAGATATTACTTTTTCTACAACTCTTGTTTGAAATAAATTTTCACGAGGAATATTTCAAGAGATATTCAATTTTCTTCGAAATTGACGGTTATTCGGCAGTCGCGTGCGTGGTAGTGACGGCAAAGGTGAATTTACCCTCGTTGTTGGCAGTGAGGAGCGGAACTTACGTATAGAGAAAGTCCTGTGTTGGACACATCAATTTATTTTAGGTAATGCTTTTCAAGGGTTGATCGCCGTCATGATCTCAAAAGAAAAAATCTGATGTGGCCAACACATGACTTTCTCCATAATTGGGATATAGATATTTAAATTATTATGAATAGAATTATAAGGCAAAATTATTATTTCGTATTGTAAAAGAATACAGTCGTCGTTATTGCCGTAAATTAGGTATATTTAGGTATGCGATCAACAGACTTTAGTGTGAGCGCAAATATTTGAAAATATATCGTAAACATTGTTGCAACATTTCTCAATGTATTATATTCCTAACTGATGATGAATCTCCTGTTATTGCCACCATTATAATCAACACCCTTCATATCTAGGTAAAAACATCAGTTATCTCAAACGGCTACAGGAACAGAACTTTAAGGAAAGCGCCTTAGTGAAAAGGTGCGTAAAAGTTTCAGACAAAGAGAAAGAGGCCAGCTACAATGTTGCTAAGTTGATTGCCAAAGCGAACAAATAAAACTAATTTTGACTGCATGTGAAAAATTAATATCCAACCATAGCTGATCGTGTCATTGATGTCTTTTTGCTGTTTGCAACGACATATCTACGAGAATTAAATGAATTAAATTAAAATTTTCAGAATTGATTCTTACTAAGAAAAAAAATCTGATGTGGCCAACACATGACTTTCTTTATATTTGGGGTATAGATATTTAAATTATTATGAATAGTATTATAAGGCAAAATTATTATTTCGTATCGTAAAAGAATACAGTCGTCCTTATTGCCGTAAATTAGGTATATTTTGAATATGTTTACAGAATTCACCGCTACATGGTGGTGGCGCTGTATACTGGAAATTAAGAAAAAGCAAAATATCTCCGAAATGGATGGTTCTACGAAAATTTGTTTTAAACAAAACTTGGAAGAAATATTATTCTCTACAACTTTGGTCCTCACGAAGATTACCAGTGATGACGTTTTTAAGGAGATATTTGACGGAAACCGAAAAAACCGATTATTTATAAATAATTCCTAAACAATAACTGCTATGGAAAATTGTTTCAAATGTAAGTTGTAGGAAAATACATTCTCTATAACCTTTTTATAGAATTGTATATACAATAATGATGTTTTAATGGACAAATATCGCAAAAATCGAATCGGGTTTCGAATAAACCTCGACTTACGGTTAACTGGTATTGTCCAAAAACTAATCAGTTCTTTGTGCTCATGCGAAAGTGTTATATATGAAATTTGGTAACGATACGGCAAGTACTTTTAGAGTTAGAGAGTCCACAATCACATACACACGCACACACACACAGACATCATTCCGAAAATAGTCTAAACGTGTTCTAGGGACCTCAAAACGTGTATTTCCCTAGAAATCTCGAAGTCGATTTTTTTCGTGAACACAATATTTTCCCATTACTACGTATGGAGAAAGTAAAAATACGCTAAAAGATTCTTCGTAAGACCCGTCGAATTTTTGTTTTTCAGAAGGCCATTTCTCGAATCCTAGCGTTCTGCCCATATCGGTTTCCGCTTTAAACGGGCTATTGCACCACCACAATACCCAAAAAGACCCATCGTATCTCGAGTTAAAGGTTGAGACCAGGAGAGAGAGTAGACAGGGACATTTCTCTAAATCAGTAGTTCCCAAACTACGGCCCGCGGGCCGGATGCGGCCCCCGAAGGGTTTTTGTGCGGCCCGCGAAGCCATGATGAGAAAGTAATCTAAAAATTTTAACTCATGAAATCATGGATTTTTATGACAATTTGATAAACCTTTAAGTATTGGAATGTTTACCATAAATATCTCATTTAGAATTCATTTTCATTTAAATGATATCTCAAAATGTATAGATAACTTCCGATTTAAAATATAATCCGGCCCGCAGAAGAATTGCAACTTCCAATGCGGCCCGCCGAAGGATTCACAAACACCGATGCGGCCCGCCACGTAGGAAAGGTTGGGGACCACTACTCTAAATCACAAGTTTTTTTCAGAAATTCATGGATTTTTCTAAAAATTAGACAGACTCAAAATCTGCAATGGCAAATTATGAATACGCCTAAATGTAATGTAATGTAGAAATTTAAAGAGTATTTTCTGCTTTTTATCTGAAAAGTTCTAGGCCTATGATATACGAGCTAAAGAAAAAAAATGCTTACTTTTTAATGAAGTAAAATTTATTATAATGCAACAAATCATAATAGGATTCCCTTTGTTTAAGTCTGTTTGGTGATAAAAAGAAGGATAATTACTTATACGCATCAATAGGCTTTGTTCCATCCTATTTATAAATATTGCAGAACAGGATACAGATGCACTTGCGACAGTTATTCGGTAACGGGAATAAAATCCTTTTGAAAGAATATGATATTGTTAATGATTATGGAGTCGTTACAGTTTAATAAATACTGATATGTAATATGGCGAAGTACGAGTTCCTTTTCTTCAACAGTTTGAGACTCAATGAACGAGGTTACCATTCAATTTTACGCGAAGTCTTTTTACTTATCTCTTTCGTCTCTATTGATAAATAGAACGACAATTAAAGTTAGGTCCTAATTGCGTCATATTCATGAAACTACAACCACTCTGGCACAAGGAAACCCCCACTCTTCCTTTAACATTCATTCAGGATCCAGTAATCCTAGAATTTCCGTCGGCGCGCCATTTTCCTTATCGCTTTTACTCTTATCTCTCTCGAAGTCTTATCCATCGTTCCTTTTCTTCAGTATCGCCAGGAAGTTTTCCGTTACAGATTAAGAAAGCGAACTTTAGTATTCACATGGAGTAGTTTATTCCGGAAGGAAATAAGTCAGAGAGAGAGAGAGAGAGTGAGGTGAGAGGGGGAGGAAAGTGGAGGGATACGGTAGAGGGAGGAAATGGGAGCGAGAGTAGGAAGAAAATAAGTAGCGGAGGGAGCATCGTATCTGTCTGTCTCCCAATAAATTTGATCGGCCAATGGATAGAAAAGGAAGGAAAGTCGAAATGTATCTGTGGAACATGAGCTCCACATAAGAACCTACGGCGAGGAACGCTGGCTGGCTCAAGTATAAAGCGACATCTCGCCATAACGGAGCGGAAAATGGTGAAAAAAGGTTTTTTTCCCTCCTCTTCCTTTCCTCTCCCCCCATTCCTTCCTCTTTCCGATCTCCTTCCATCCTTTTCCATCGATTTGAAGCGGTTTCCGAACCTGATTCTGCTCGACCGGAGATGATCCTCGCTTGCCGAGACTGCTTGCTCTATGGGTGAAAGACCTTTAACATTTATTGGGGCCTTGCATCTCTGGGCGTTTCGTGCGGTTGAATTATAATACATATTATCTTTAAGAATTTCGCTGTGGGACTTTGATTGATACACCGGACTTAATGAACTGATACAGGCAATGAATGCAAATCGTTTAGAAAAGAAAGCATACTGAGATTTTATTAACAATGTAAAATAACTTTAATATATTTTCATGTCGTGAATTGCATTAATGATTCGATCATTGTTATTTTTAGTAATATCTCTTATATTCAACGTCATTAAGAGAGTTGGACAATTTATTGTCTTTTAAAGATATTGAAATTCTTTATAACGACAGTATATTTTGACTTTTGGATTCACGCGCAGACCGAAAAAATTACGATTAAATTAAAATCGATTGAATTTTATCGTGCATTAGTTCTGCCATGCATTTTCTTTTTAAAACAATTTGCAATAATTTTAATCGATTAACCACATTTACATATGCAAATTAAGATACAGTGAATTTCGATGTCTAGTTTAGAGGCCACGTACCTACCCGTATTATGATTTATTTTAATTTAGCCCTTTTATTTTAAAGGAGATAAAACGGCCAAAATGCTCTTGAGTTACATTATTCTGTGTATTCCGTAGAGTCTGGAGAATTTAATGATGAGGGATATTTAAATGCAGCAACAAATAAGTGACAGCAATACGGAGGGAACCCATTAGAAAGGAACAGAGTCGGAAAACGTCATTTGCTCTGAGAAACTGCTGTTGTTAATTAGCGTCTGCACTTTAAGATTCTCGTTCGCCACCCTCTACAGTTTCGCAGGCATCCTCTTCTGAGCTGAGATGGATTGCCATAGAAGACACTGCAATGGGATGTGGTCGAGTGAACTTAAGTCCATAAACTTACTTTTTTAAGAAAGAGAAACTTTACATGGCTTTCCTTGCCTCTTCATCTTTCTTTAAATTAAACTCGAGCAATTTTTGTACATCTAAGCCTGTGCCGTGATCTTAACTGTAATCTATTCTCATTCATAGTTACCATAATATTTAAGGAAAATGTTTGTGATTATTATTTAAAAATTTCTTAACATTAAAAAAACGATACCGCTGATATCCGTTAACTTTCCTTCTCAACTGCCCACTATTCTTCTTAACGCTTCTCCTTTAATCAATTTTCCGTTGATTCTTATTTTATTAGTTATCTTCATTCTTTTTCTTCCAATTTCTACACCTTTTCTGTAAAAATTCAGACACGTTTTTTAAGGCCCAAAAGCTAATCCGAAACATTTTCTTGCCACAATATTGTTCTTATTTTGAAAAGGTTACGAATTCTGTGACGTGAAATCACTATGTTATTATTTCTATGAAAAGATTGCCAGCTTGATACGAATAATAATGACTTGCAGATGCATTTTAATGGACGTTAGGACCAAGGCGTTGAAGCTTATTATTTATAAGAAACTTTCGTTCAATCATTAAAATGTTCGAAATGTTTATTTCACATTATTGCTGAGGAATAAATTTATATTTTTCGTCCAAATTTAACAAGTAAATCGGAATAATATTTACGAATATTCCTTTGGTGTTATTTCCTCCAGCATCAGTGGAAGAGGAGGGCAGTAAGAATGTCTTTTTTATACTCTTTTGAACACGCATTCGATTTCTTCTATAAGTTCGGACTCATAGCCGCTCTTTTAAAAAGGGTTTTCAATGATGAAATTTATAAAACATCCATAAATACATAAAATTGCTATTATTTTATGATGTCGGAGAACAATAATTACTTTGATAGATAAGGTGCCCTTTAGTGCAAGTTAAAGTAGGTACTTTAGCTCCTCTTATTATAAAACTTAGGTTTTGCTGCAAGCACGACAATGAGTTTAAGTAAAGATTTTTAATGTAAAATAATAATCGCTTGTAGTTTTCTCTTGAAAATGGAACTTAATATCCATGATAGCATGGTAGAACATAGATAAAAATTTTTGTACTTGCATTTCATTATCATGCATTTGAAAGTAATGTTGTAATTACTTTATGAATTTCACATTTTACTCTCTGAAACTGTCGTTTGCATCGTTGATTTAATGTATGCTCGGTGTGGAGAAGTTGCTGAACTATGTGGATGTGGAATGCACAATGGAAGTTTTGTGTGAGTTCGTAGATGCATGAGAGTAATCCGGCCTTGCTGCCGCGTAGGAATTAGGAGTCTCTTAGATGTACGCATATAAGGCTTAATTCTCATACTTAGAGGTCCTTAATTACGTTTACGATTTATATAGTTATTTCAAAGAATACGACATAGGAATAATCTCTTTCTATGTTTACGCTGCAAAAATATTTACAATTAATGTTCCTTATCTTACTCTTAGAAATGAAGTCTTACTTAATCATTTTTCTGCTTTATTAGAAAAGTATAGTAGTGTTTAAGAACATTCGAGTTAGTTTAAATTTTAAATTAGACATTAAAATATCGTATAGAATCACTTTAATGTCGAACAAAAGTGTTGTTTAGTGAAAAAATAACTGTATGGTCTTTCACTTATAGTGGAAAAAATTTTAGGCGTGATTTTGTTGCTTACTTATTTTGACTCTTATTTGAAAATTAAAAAATGTTGATTGAAAAAATTGGGAAACTATCCTCATTGCGGTGTGCTTATCATTACGCCCAAATATTGTATTTTACATAATAAAATCGAAGGCGCCTTTATAATACGTTGTAAAAACACTTAGTTCTATTAGTATTCAGGGAAACGCTCCAATCACGATATTAATAACTTAAATATAATAAAAATGTCAATGTAATATGAATTAATTGTTTACATTGTTTCACAGAAAAAGAAAGTCATTAGACTTTCGAAGAGCGAGGATTCTCAGGTGAATGCTAGTGGTTAGGGAAAAGATGGAACAGATGGAGTTTTTTACTTCTTTAGATTGTATTCTGTCACAGGAGAGAAGAAGTACAAAAGAGATCAGGAGAAGGTTAGCAAGACCGAAGGAGGCAATTACGATACCACGAGAGTTGTTGACGGAAAGTTCGAATGAAGACGTGAAAATGAGGTTAGCGAAAACTCTGATGTGGAATGTGACATTATATGGGTGCGACACTTGGAAAATGAGAAAAGATTTGAGCAGATAAGAGGCATTTGAGATGTGGGCATGGCATAGACTAGAGAAAATTAGTTGGACAAAGTGAAGGCCAAATGAAAAAGTTTTGATAAAGGTAGAGGAATAGAGGAACTTAATTAGAGTAATAAGGAATGAACGAAAGAATTGGTTGGGTGAAAATTTGAAAGGAAACTGTTTACTGAAAGAAATCATTGAAGGAAAAACGTTAGAATAGAGGCAAAGAGGTAGGAAGAGGAAAGGTATATTAGATGCATTAAAAGAAGGAATTGGATACTAAAACTTGAATAGATAGGCTTTGGATGCCACAGATTGCGTTGCGTGAGTCTAAAACCTACCGGAAGGTAAAAATTACAACGAAGAGAAAAAAAAAACAAACAGCAAAAAATAAAATTGAAAGCATATTTTAAAATACACTCCAAGAACACAGTTATTACTGTCTTACTCCACGCAAATTGGTAACTATTCCTTAACTACGTTAAACTTTCTACGCCCAGGAAGTGAACAAATAGAATTTGAAAACAGTCGAGAAATAGCAAATATCATAAATTAATTTGAAACAACAAAACAGGATAATATTCTTATCACGTTTCTAAAAAATCTACCCAAAAATGTCCTATAGTGTCTCGAAAACATAAACAATGAATCGAACAAGTGAAAACAGCAATAACCAGGGAAAGATGCTGTTTCCCCAAAATTATAGATTCTTATGTTAAAAAATAACCAATAAATAGTAGGTAATAAGATAGATATAAATTGTCATTGCAAAATACTTTAAAATAAACCCAGCAAATATTTTTGAGATAAACCACTAATATTTTATTTTTATTTATATCTGATTTTATTTATACCTGATTACAATTTATTCATTTTATCTCTATTTTAGAACAGGAAAGTAATGTGAATTTACAGGTAAACTTTCTCTATATAGCGTATATTAAATAACACCGGGAATAACGGAGCAAAAAGCACTTGGTAAAAATTTGGCAGTTAGGAATTATAATTTAATTTCCGACGTTAATTACATTCTGCAGCAAAACATTATAACTTTAGGAGAGTAAAGTAAAGCGATTTTCGTAGCGGCATGCATGAAAGGCTTCTGATAAATCCGACGCCTGGGATAGAAGCTCAAAAAACTCCTCCAAATCCGAAAATTAGTTCCCACCCCAGCCTTCATTTCCTTCGTACAAAATCGAGCCCATCAGGAGACCTTTACCGAAATTAATGCGTCACTTCCCAGGCAGAGGCGTTCTTTGTCTCCATCCTTTCGTCTTTCTTCCCTTATCCCTCCTCCGTCCTCTTCCTTTATCCATCCTTCATCTGGTCTCGTTCATACCTCTTCCTCTCTATCTCGCATCATACATCTTCTCTTAATCTCTCTGATCCCCACCCTCTTTATCTTCCATCCCTCGCCCTCCCTCCAGATCTTTTCTCCGGTTTCCTTCCAAAATCACTGGAAATTTTTTCCGAATACGCTTTATGTAAGTAGATGCCGCTTCGATTTTGTAGGAGTGTACTAACAAAGAGAATCGTCGCCATAGAGACAGCGTTACTTAATTATAGGATGGATGGGAGGTGCGAATTCGGAAGGGTTACATCATGCTTTGATATCGATGGAAGGGGAAGAAAGTGGGAAGGATTGGCGGCCCTCTTGGGCACGAAGGGGAAAGGTCCCTTGCATCGCATGACCTTCCTTCTCCGATACCATCCAAAGGCTCGATGAAAGGGTTGTTAATTGGAACCTCTCTTCGGGGGACGTTATAAAGAAAAACGAAGGATTAGGCGGTCGGTACTACGAGTTTATTTGGCGTGTGTATATGTGTATACACGGGAATATATATTATGTACCGTTAATTACCCGACCCAAGCCGATTTTTTTTCTAAAATACGGCTTGGAAAAATCGGTCCTCGTTTAATTTCTTTGTCGAGTGTAAAATTCGATCACTCTTAAAGCTAAGATGGCTGCGATTTCTATCGATTCACAACCTTAACCGATATTTAATATATGGACGGAATGGAAATTATACTGAATAATTGCAAATTTTGGAAATTTTACATCAGTAATATCTTTTAGCAGAGTTACTCTTAATTATTAAAAACTCATGTCTATTAGCTTTGCTTTATTATTTAGTACTATCAAATTTAACTGTTATAATTTTTATTCCATTGTCCTAATAAGTTATTAGAGAGTCGAAATGTATTAGTAAAAATTTGGTGTGTATGTGTGTATGCATAGATAAAATTATGATCGGAATAATTAGGAACTTCTGATAACCAATAAAATAAATATCTGTGGCAATTAATACTATGTTATGTGCAGAGTATCGCCTTATGTTAAGTCCATAGTTAAATATTTGACTGAAGGAAGAACTCTAAACAAAACAAGAAGGAATAGTTTCAGCCGATAGAGGACTTGAAAGGGAAATGCTTGACGGCAACTAAATGTTTCGAAGAATTGGATAAAGTGGAGAACTCGGTTTAACAGAGTATAACCAAGGACCTGTCTTGGGACAGAACACTAACGTTTATGTGAAGAGGCACTGTCCACCCTTGATACCTCTCGAATGCTTTCCCCGAATAACCCTTTTAGTATACGCTCCAAGAGGCTGCGGTTCCCAATTATGAGACCTCATCTAATATCTGGGGAACAGATTACTGTGTTGCCATGTTCGTGATGAGGTCCAATCAATAAAGTTACGCTAAAGTGAGTGATAAACGTTATTCTAAGAGTTCCGAGGCAATCAAGCATGGAAAAACAGGTAGAATATTGATGATATCGCGGGAATATTTCAGGTCATTGTCTTACAATCAGTGCGGTGAGATAAATATTATATATTAAACATTAGAGGCCGGAACAAGTAGATGGATTCTTCATAGCATACTTATAGACTGAATTATCTAATTTAGATATAAAATGCAATGTGTAATACTTACTAATGTGTCATTCGTTGCAAACACAGCCATGTGAATTAAAAATTTACGATTTTCATTAAAAGGCAATGAGTTAAATAACACTGGTATTTTTCGCCGTAAAACGAACGTTCGCAGAGTTTTATATTGAGGTTCAAATTTTCACCGATGCCAATTAGTCCGAGAGTATATTCACAAAGGTAAGAGATGGAAACGTGCAAAACCTTCGAAATATTTAATCAGAAAAGAAGACTTCACGTGCTTCGATCCAAACATTATATCCGTATTGTTTCACACTGACGGGTGTAATTGTTCGATCGCATATTTTTCCATTGCAAATGATGCGCCAAATGTTGATTGACCGCTTTGATTCCGCTCTGTTATTTTTTCCTCTAATGTCTCGGGAGAAAGGAAGCGAGAGAGAACGGCCGAGGTCCATTCCGTCCTTCACTTTGCTGGGACGCTGGGTAATAGTCGGCCGCCTCTCCAACCAATCAGGCGGAGTGCACCGCGGGTGGGGCGGGGGAGGAGGGGGAGGAGGGGGAGGAGGAGGAAGGGGTGGCATTCCCATCCGTTATTTTCCCTCCCCATTCACTCCCCGTCTGCGAACCTTCGATACCGAATCATGTATCCGACTCTTATTTCGCATTCAGAGTGAAATGGAGGCTGCCAGCAGAGAGAGACAAACTCCACCATAGTGCGCTGTTTCCTTGGAATTGGCGTAGTAGTAACGTGTAGCACGTCCTTTGGATTTTCATTAGAGAGACTTTGATGGGATTGTGCCTGTGGCTCCCCCCTCCTCCTCCCTACGGCGCCGCCTCGAAACTCTTCCCCGCCGCAGTCACCGCCTCTTTCATCCGCTATCCAAAGTTGCGGAACTCTGTTTAGAGAAGATGGGCTTATGATCTCACGGCGTATCGGCTTGTCTTTCTCCGTTTGTGGGAATAAGCGTTTTAATGAGTGGAGTCGCTCGGGCTGACGGGCGTTATTACGTGTTAAGGTGCGGATTGTTTGGTGTGCTGAGATACGGACTGTTCGTAAAGAGAGTGTGTGGATCTGAGAAACGCATGAACATGAACAGGGTTGGGGATGATATTAATATTGAAATACAGGCGTACCTGTACATGTAATGATTCTCTATTATTTACATAAAAACTTTAAAGCAAAGGATAATTATTAAAGTGTCCTCCAGCTAAGAGATGATATTTTTCGGATTCATTAAAATATAATCGACGACCCAAAGCAATTTTTGCTTATTTTGTACTGTTTTTTTTATTTTTAAGGTTGCCCTTGAATGTAGACTGGTATTTATTGCTGTTTGCTATTCCCTGAAAATAGCTGCGATGTTTAGAAAAACACAATGTTAGGATCATGAAGTGTAATTCTAAATCTTCCAAGCTATTATATGTGAGACCTAAAATTTGCTCCCAGACTATCCTATTAGAAGATAAATACTAAAGAGATTTTTTGAAAGATAAAAAAAATCGAGTGTCGGGATTAACGTATTATGTAAAATTTCCGGTTGAATCCCTGGTTGTCCTAATTAATTATGTAATATGAGCTGTAATCTAAACCAACCGTTACCAAGATAATTCTCACAGAGGCGGTACTGTTATGACTAACAATCGAGAAAAAAGATTTAAAAATTACGTACTAGTGCTCTTCTACTTATCTCTACAAATATAAGTAACCCTTTGCGGTCCAGATATTTTAATTCGGGAATTGCCGAACTCCAACTTATCAAAACATTTTTGCTTTATCCTTTATATTTGTAATATCTGAATAAACTTCAAAGTAACACTGTCGGATTCCTTTCGGTCCACCGCACCATTTGACAACCTTATGAGTTTCAGAGTCGAACCGTGTCTGAAGGTTCAGAAATTTCAATTTAATAAGGGAAAAATCAAACATTTTTGGGATTGTCAAACGGTTTTGGAGAGTTTATAGTACAAGTTTTACCTTTAACAGTTACTCCCTGCTTAAAAAATGCCTTAAAATGCTCCTCTGATTGCCAATAAAAAGTCTCATCGAATTTGGGATCGTTTACCATTAATGCATTCAAAACAATATTAGTTTTAAAGTTATTCAACAATATTTTCAGAAGTGCGATGTTCTCCGTACTGTCATTAAAACAGTAAAAATAAAGTTCTGATGGAAGCTTTTTAAAAATATAAAAATTAATACTGGTAGAATTGGATTAAAGATAAATATAGGCGTAGTTAACGGATAATTAAAGAAATAGAGAGTAGAAAGATTTACAGTTACAGACAGTGTATGGAAATTCGTTAGTTAAAGCAGTATCAAATCAACTGCGCTGGTTATCCTTCTCATGGAGAGATTTAATCTTCCTCAGCTGAGACAAATTAAAGCCAAATCTTTCTCGGTTTGAATTGGTTCGTTAACGATGAAAGAGTTCTTAATTTTCTGCACTGATAGTTACATTCGATTCACGTGGACAGATTATCTGTCTGCTCAAAAATTTCACTATTATCGCTCTTGTCTCAAAGAAAGTTGCGATTATACCATACTTCCGGAAGAGATAATTCCTCTCCTACATATTAATTTCATAATGAAACTGCGTGGGTTCGTGTGTCACACCGGTGTGGAAGTGCTAGATGCAGAATATGAAAGAAGCTGAAACAATAAGGGAATGTAGATATACGTAAACGTGAAAGCAAAAATCTTAAAGCCTTGAAATGTGGAATAGTTATGAAGTAAATGATTTTTTAAAAATAAAAACGTTCCCATAAGAAATACATTTCCTCGTGTTTTACATCCTTAATATTACTTTATTAAATTAGTTAGAATGAAGATACATTTGTATGATTGAAAGAACTAAGTATGCAGATTTTTCTCTAACTAAGAGAGAATCCGGATCCGTGCCGCATAAGTTAAAAATTAGTTTGCTGTCGGAAGAAATCGAAACTATTCCTGATGTTAGCAATGAGAAATTCTAATACCATGGAAATGAGTCAAATGCTTTTAAATTGTATAATCCAATTAAATGGAAAAGAGGAGGGGGAGAGATCGAAAGATAGAGAGAGAGAATGAAAAATTAGTCTTTTATGCCGTGTAATGCAGAAAAAAAGAAGAAAGCTATTTTTGTTGAGATTTTATTCCATAATCCGATTATTTTAATATATAAATGCAATAAGGATTCTTAATTTTATTTCTTAAATAATGCATATTAAATAATTTTTATTTGTCTATCTGGCAACGACAGCTTTGTTGATTTATAACGAGCAAGTAGAAAGAATTCAAACTTTTAATTGCGTGATTTAACCGTTGAAAAAATAGTTAGTCGTTCTTCTTCCACCGGAAAGTATAGGGAGTTAGTTAATAATTAATTTTAAAGATTCATTTATTTATTCTAATGCAGCGATTTTTGCTTGGAATTTTCCTGTACGGCTTGCGTTTGCAATTACAATCAACAAGGCTCAGGGTTAGTCATGTATATAAAAGATCTTGGCTTTCCACATGGCCAACTTTATGTCCCAGTTTTCGTAGCGTTCTAATCAACTAAAAAGAAATATTGTCTTCAGGAAATTATTGCTCTAATTGAAAGTTTCTTGTTAAATATATATCTTTTTCTATTCACAGTAAATTCACAAATTCTACCATATATTGCTATTTAGATGATATTTCAGATATATCAGAAATCTCTCTACAAAATCAGCATCAACGCTATTGATAATACAGGGATTCCTTACTTTTGTGAAACACTACATATTATGATTTCTTTGCGCGCTACGGAATAAAACCGAGTCTCCCAGCAACAAAGTGCGGAAACCGTGGATTATATTGCTAACAATTTTGAAATGACCATTGATATAAAACAGCGAAATTCACACAATTTCAGTCATTTAAACATCGATTATAAAACTAATAACGCAGTGAGGGAGCGAGAGAGCATAAGAACGAGTTGACTTGTGGTTACAGGAGAATAGAGAATTAATCACTGGTAGCTCTCGAAAAACTGATTTATGGTAAAAATACTTCGATATTTGCATCGCAAGTGGGTGTTCGTCAATGTTGATGGCTAAAAAGTCCCTATCGCTGTCAGAAGACATAAAATTGTGTGAAATTCAGGGTTCGGCGCGGAATTTCCTCCCTTGAACCCGAGGTGTGTGTTAAAAATACATATCAAGGACTGACAATATATAAAAAAACTCTAAACCCCTTCATGACGCTGGCGTAAGTTAAGCACCTGCAAAAATTAATCTTATTTACCTGTTTTCCCATCTCCGTTCATAGTTACATCTAAATTACAAGCAACGCTGCAATTGGTAGACGTAATTATGTTAAGAGTTGGCAAAGACCTCGTAATCTAGCGTGAGCATGATTCTGTTAAGTTTGGAAAATGCCTCTTCATCCAACGGGATTATCTTACATGAAAACATAAGGATAAGTCTGCCGATGGTATACTGTGGAATAGTTATGAAGCAATCGATTTTTCAAAATAAGATTTTTATCATAAGAAATACGATCCCTCGTCTTTTATGTACATAACATTGCCTTTATAAATTAGTAAGAACGTAAATACAAACGTGAGACTCGATCAGTCATACGGTCGAATGAATGAAGTATATCTTCATTGCAAAGAAAATCTTAATCCATGCCTAATTAGCTTAAAAATTCGTTTTATA
Organism: Uropetala carovei; assembly: GCA_036926305.1. Classification (NCBI taxonomy): domain Eukaryota; kingdom Metazoa; phylum Arthropoda; class Insecta; order Odonata; family Petaluridae; genus Uropetala; species Uropetala carovei. The sequence goes on along the minus strand of JAXCHB010000172.1, from coordinate 1,194,660 downwards.
CCAAGAAAGTACGGATTTTTAAAAAAGTAAAAAGTTTTAATATTGAGAAATTCTGATTATGTGGGTTCACTTTAAACCTTTTGCCTATACTGAAGAGTCTTCGTCTTTATAAATGCTGAAAGTGATACTAATAACCTCGTGTTACGTCAGCGGAAGCGGAAGCTTCGTGGACAACTACATTACGTTGTTAATGTAAAAGATAATACTTTTAAATAGAAAGGAGGAGGGGAGTGATAGGGGGAGAGAGAGAGAAAATGTCGTTTTTACCCTGTTAAAGGAGAAAACGAAAAAATGGCGGAAATATATTTTATTGCTAATTTATAACATGATTTGATTATTTTAGTTACAACAATTACAATAAAAATTTTAAAATTTCATTTCTTAAATAACAGATATTACCTGTAAAAATTAATGTTTTTAGGTCATTTTCCCATCTTCTTTCGACGTTACAGCCAAACTGCAAATAACGCTGTAGCGTGCAGGCGAGTTAACATTATTAAAAATTGAAACATTTTCGTAAATCATCGAGGAATGATTTCTTCGAATTTAAAACACGTAAACGATCACGCTACGATAATGAAAATATTTCATTAGGAAAACCTTTCACTTTTATTTCTTTCTGCCATTATTTTGTTAACTGACTTATACATTATCGCGTGAAATTGACGTTTTTATTAGCACATTGGTATTGTTTGGGCCATTCTTGCAGTTTTGCAAGTCCTCGAAATGTGATTTGGTGTGGTTCATCTCACACCAACGAAAGGTCGTGATAAAACACTTCCTGGTCTTCCAATGGCGTGAATATGATACGAATGGCCATTAGTGGCACATTTTTCTCTGTGGTCTCTGGCCTTGCAGATTTCTCCAAAAGGAATTCGCTCCAACGTTTCCCTTGAAGAAGTGTTGTGAAATCCACAGAATGGGTGAATATTATGAAAACTAAGCTTATAATTCGCATGAACATCGTATGACTCATTGCTGTTAAAGTTAATCTATGCGAGTTTCGGAGCTCGCCTTCTTCTCCACTTCAGCTATAACTCTATCATTAGTTGCTGCAGGATGTTGCCGTGGTCGGAATGAGGGCGCAAGACATGCAGTAGATTACGACGCCCAAGTGTTGCTAGGGTGTAGATTATGTAGGTGTGAACTCAATGACTGCAACATCTGCTCAAAAGACATGACAATGACTAGCTAAAAAGAAAAAGTAGCTTTGAATGTTTTTTGCACTAATTATATATTATGTCCCCCCTCCATTCTCTCTCTCCCTCCCTCCTTCCCTCCGACACATTTGAAACTAAGAATGATCGAGTTTCACAACACGCAGTAACTGTGTTTGAAATTGTTCTTCTTTAAATGCGTCGTCATTGGGTAATCGCCTTCAAATATATGTGGTTTTCTTATGACGATCCAATTTTGCGAGTTGGAGAGGTGCGCCTAATTACCGACGATGACGAATTTGAGGTTTATATTTTTCATCAAGCCATTCTAATGTACATATATGAAGATTTTACAGAAATATTTTAATTTTATATACAACAGTCGAATATTAAATATAATATATAGCGTCCTGTCATTATATTACACAAAAGATGTATTAATTTCTGTTTTATTGCGTATGCGTAGCATTGTGCGTGGAGTTTTAATATAGATATCATTCCGTTGAAGAGAACGTATCTATGCAAAAAATATACGATTGAGTGGTCTTATATAATGGAATTTGCGGAAACATTAATCCAAAGGGTATTCAGCAGCAGGGAAAATGGATTAATATCAGCTATGGAGGAAATTTTCACTCTGGTTAGCGAATGTTTTGATAAGCTACGAATGGAAATCATATTAATAATCGACGTTAATGTTACGAAAATATCACATGAAGAGTTAGGAAGACGCGTAAGGCATGAATAGTCAACTTGAAATTTTGGCAATTTGAACTCCAAATTATAATTAAAACGTTCTGCTACTTATTTATTTATAGTTTACAATGCAAATAGACATTTAGTCCGGTGGCAAGGTAAAAAAGCATGAGTGAAGTGTAAAGAAATTACAAATGGATATACTAGAACAAACATAATTAAGAAGCATTAACATTACAAAGTTTCTTTCATCTCAATCTATACTTCAGTGCCTTAATCCTAGAAGGGAAAGGGTTTAAGAATTCTTCAGGGATAGAATTCCATTCTTCTATCGTCCGATTCACAAATGAATATTTACATAGATCCATTTTTTGCTGCCTTGCTTTTATTTTATGATTATGGTCGTTCTTGCCAACAAAGTTTGGTTTTTCAATCCTCTTACTAATATCTTCCCAGGCTGGTTTGAGAGTATATGCTTTATAAAAACCCACTATTCTGTTTAGTCTTCTTCTATCCTCAAGGGTTTCCCACTTCAAACATTTAACCATACTCGTAACACTATCACGTTTCTTGTGCCTCGCCAGAACAAATCGCGCAGCCTTCCTTTGAACCTTCTGTAGCTTCAAGATTTGCCCCTTTTCATAAGGTCTCCACACATTTGTTGCATATTCCAACCCGGGTCTTATTATTATTTTATAGGCTAACTCTTTAGCTTCCTTAGTACTATTCCTTAAGTTTCGCATTGCGTAATGTAAATTTCGATATCCTCTAGTAACAATATCATTTATCTGATGCCCCCATCCTAAATTATCTGCTAGAATAATTCCCAAATATTTCGTTTATTTTGTACATGGTATGTTTTTACCCATAATACTATAACTAACTTCATCACGAATTTTCTTTCTCGAGAAACATAAATAATTACATTTATTTACGTTTACCTTCATATTATTATCGTTAACCCTCCCAGTAATTCTATCAAGATCACTTTGTAGTAATAATCTGTCATTTTGGTCACTAATTCTTCGATAAATCATGCAGTCATCCGCAAACAGCTTGATTTCAGATTGAATACCTTGCGAAAGATCATCGATAAATAATAGGAAAAGTAGGGGACCAACAACACTTCCCTGGGAAACTCCGGAGGTGACTCTGATTTTTTCTGAAAGACTATCACCAACTTTGATCCTAGATGTCCTGCATTGAAGAAAATCATTTACCCAATAAAATAATCTGTTATCAAAACCGCCTTTTATTATTTTTTACAATTAATTTGTCGTGAGGGACCACATCAAAAGCTTTCGTAAAATCCAACGTTATTGCATCCATTGTTTCTCCCTCATCTAGTATCTCAACTATATCCTGACAAATTGTTATCAATTGCGTCTCGCAAGAATGACCTTTTCTAAAACCATGTTGAGAATTAACTAACCAATTGTGATTTTCCCAAAACTCACGAATATAATCAACGATTATTCTTTCCATAATTCTGCATATCACTGACGTTATGCTAACAGGTCTATAATTACTTGCATCATTTTTATTTCCCTTTTTATGTATCGGTATTACAGTAGCTACTTTCCAATCCAATGGTATTTTTTGGTTATTTAGCGATACATTGAATAATACCCTTAAATACGGAACCATTGCTTCCAGACCAAATTTTAATGTTTCACTAGAAATATTATCTGGACCTTTGGATTTACGATCGCTCAGCTTCTTAATTTTTTGCAATATACATTTATCGTTTATGTTAATCGTATCCTCATTACCTACATTACTCATAACTTTTTCCAGTGGTTTTAAATATTCTGTTTCATGTCCAAAAACTCTTACGAAACATCTACTGAATTCATTTGCCACATCCTTTTGCTCTACAACCAGTTTACCACTTACAGTTCTTAACGTAGTGATTTTTGTATAATTGTCTTTGCGGTTTCGTAAGTATTTATAAAACTTGCTAGAATTTCCTGATTTTAAAATGTTAACTACATAATTATCATGCGCTCTACGTTTTTCTTCCTCAGATTTCTTTCTATTATACTCCTCCCCAATTTTTCTCTTCTTGTAAACTCTCCTAATTTTTCACTTCAAAATTCGGATTTTTTAAATTGTAATATACAGGATCATCATTTGATTTCAGTGACTTTTCTGGAATATGCCTTTCCATTCCTTCATATATTAATAACTTAAAATTTTGCCAAAGGGTATCAACAGAACCTCCTGAGCTTGCCCAGTCTGAAAATCTCTCTCTTAAAAATAACTGAAAACCTTCTCTTCCACCTTTGCTATAACACCAGGTGATACTTTTATGGCGTTTTTTTGTTTCCTTAACATTCATCCCATTCAATTCTAAAACCGCTGCTTTATGATCGCTAATTCCTGGTAATATTTCAGTAGAAAGGAAAAGACTATTTGGTCTTATTAAAAATACATCCAACACATTTCCTCCCCTAGTAGGCTCTTCCACCACTGTGTAAATCCTTCCTCATAAATGAATTCATTTATCAGTTCTTGAGTCCTCCCACCTCCCATTGTATTTCCTTCCCATGTAACATATGGCAAATTCAAGTCGCCTACAATAACACAATCGTGGTACCCAGATTGTACGCAACATATATTATTTAATATCTCCAGCAAGTGTAAATCCTCACTTGGCTTTTTGTAAACTGCAACAATATCTAGTGTTTTACCATTATTTGTATGAAAAACTTTTACATTTAGCATTTCACAATCCTCCCTTACCCATACCAATTCGCTAACAATACCTTTTCTTACACAAACAAATATACCTCCTCCTCTGCTATCTCTATCTCCACGATAAATTGTGTAACCACACGGAAAAATCTCATTACTATGAATATTATTACTTAGCCATGATTCAGTTCCCACAACCGCATCTGGCTCGCAAGAATCGACCAATACAGCAAATAGCAGCAAAAAATAAAACATCTGTCGTCTTTTAAAAGTAACCAAATAGGAGAAATAATGGCGATTATATGTAACATTTAATTACTCGCCTCAGTGCAGTCTACCAATAAATAATATGAACTATAGTTCTGGGATATAACACTATTTCTTTAATAAATTATAGAATTGTTAAAGCATTATTGGTATTAAAGGTGATCCCCTGTGAAATAAGTAAACTATTCCTTATTCGCTCTTAAATAAATTATTTCGGAGCTTCAGGTGTGGCCTTGAAAAAGTCTAATTATATTTTAATCTTAGTCTCCCGGGATTCAAGCGCGGTCGTTTCTCTCAATGTTTGACTTTTTTCATCATTTCACAGAATCCCGTTTGCCTTTGTATTCATTAATGCCTTCGCCAGTATCCCTCTACATTCACACGCGCACAAGAATACACATAGCTACCTGTGATAATTAGGGAAAAGTAATTCTGTACAAGACGGATGCTTACACTGCAAGCGTAGACGGATTTAGGGACAATTCGAGGCACTGTGAGTCGAGTCTTAACCGTTCTTCAACACAGTTACCTGCGTAGTATAGAAGTTATCACGATTACAAATTTAGACTCCATGGATGCTTGTGTTCAGCCAAGGAGGAATTTTATTATATTTGCGCCATTTTTACTTTCTCCATATACATAGTATAGAGAAAGTATTGTTTTCATTAAAAAATAAAACTCGAGATTTCAACGGAAATATACGTTTTGAGATCCCCTGAACGCGTTTTGTCCGTTTTCTCGATGATATCTGTGTGTCTGTCCGTATGTGTATGACAGAAATTTTGTGGGCGCTCTAAACTCAAAAAATATTCATCAGATCTGCATGATATTCTATATTTATGATTTTATATATATTCTTAAGATTTGAAAAGATTTTTATAACAATCGGTCAGCCGAAAGTAGCGGTTTACTCCTGTCAAATTTTAGTTTTTCTGAAATATTTCGCTTAAAACTGAATTTTTGTTAACACACACACGCACGTGCGCACATACATACAAGTTGTAGATATTAAGTTTTCTACAACTCTTGTTTGAAATAAATTTTCATATGAGGAGTATTTCAAGGGATATTCAATTTTCTTAGAAATTGACGATTAGTGGGCAGCTCGCGCGCGTGGTAGTGACGGCAAAGGTGAATTTGCAAAACAATTGAATCGCTAGCGCTGAAGCGTTGAACTGTTCATATCGCCGTATTTATTTGATTTTAGTTGACAACTTACGTATGGAGAAAGTCGTGTTGGATACATCAATTTATTTATTGTTAAAACAGTGGTTGAGCATATATGCTATTTTAGCATAGTTGCTATTACTTACTACTAAATCAACAAAAATTCGGAGGAGTGTTGAAACTAAAGAAACAAACTTTTATACAAAGCTTTTATGACTTATTGTTTTTAGTTTCCACCGAAGTTTTCCAATTTAATTTTTTGCATTTAATAATTTCACTTCTCTTCCGTTAAAATTATCACCTTTTGAATAATGGGATCAGTGATGCTACGGAGCGTAATCTACCTGGTTCGCTATTTTCATCGCAAGTAAAACCTGAATTTGCCGCTTCCTTTCACACACTGCACACACGCGGTCAGCGCACTTAGACACCTTTGGGTGCATAACCGTGAATCGCAAACGATTCAAACACGCTTTTGATCGACTCAGCGATTCGCGGAGCGCAGAATTTAGCGAGAAGTGACGAGATAGCGTGGTCCAGCAGAATGAGCCGAAGGCGAGGCGGACGAGGGGAAGGAAGAACGTAGCGCATCAGAGAAAGAGGAAAGGGAGAGGAGAGAGAGAGAGAGGAAGGCCAGTGGTAGAGGAGGGGAAGAGAGAGAGAGGGGGGAGGGTGTGGAATGGAAAGGACAAACTTTGTCGCCATCTGCCCATTTTGGCTTCTTTCCTTTTTCGAAGCAGCCAATGGAGTAAAAACCTCGAGGGTGTCGGAGGAGAGATGGAGAGGGCAAGCAGACGAGGAGAGACGAAAATAATAAGCTTGGAAAAAAAAACAAACGAGGTGCATTAGCGATGCACGTGGAAACTGCGCAGAATATCTTACGCTGCAGTTGAGTGGCACCATCACTCGTCAGAACACTCGAACCGCACTTCATCCCATCCTCTCTCTCTCTTTCTTTTCTCTTTTTCTCCTGCATCTCTTTCTCTCTCTCTCTCTACTCTTCTCCTGCCTGCTTTATTCACGCAACTTCTCGTGAGCGTGCGGTGGAAAGTGAAGCAGGGGTTCATTAGCGAGCGAGTAACTCTTAGGCGAGGTGCGTGCGTGCCCTTTGGGAGTGGGAGGGGGAGGAGGGAGGGGGGAAGGAGCGTTTCTTGCTCGTCTTTTGTTCATTACGGGAACCGAGAGAGGGCGTATCCTCTCCCTCCATCCAGACGAGTGCAAGGAGAGGAAGTTCGAATGCACGTAAGAGGCCGTACGCGAAGGGCGTACTTGAAGTGCTTGGGAGCTTACGGAGGGGGGAGAGGAGGAAAGGGAGTGCCGGTTTGGGGGGGAAGGGGACGCAAAACGGCCGGAGATGGCTAGCGTAATGAACTAATAGTTGTTGGGATAGGGGTTGGGAGATAGTAGCCGGCGGGTTGGGAGAGAGAGAGAAAGGTAGAGTGAGTCGAATGAGGAAATGTGGGGTGAGTAGAGAATGGCGGGAATAGGGAAGTAGAGGGGGAGTGCGGAAGGGAATGGAATGAGAGGAGCAGGGAGGAGGCCGATGATAAACGCGGGTGCGTTCCCCAAGGAGAGAGAGAGAGAGCGACAGAGTGAAGCGAGACGCAAGCGCTCAGCACATCCCCCACCCCGGCAACTCTCTCTCCCTCTCCGTCCCTCGGCCCACCCTTTCCGCCTCTCTTTCCACCGCGCTGCTGCTGCTTATGCAAAATGCGGAACTCATTAGGCGGTTTTGCTCTTTTCAAACGGACCGACGTTTTTCGAATCATCCGGGAAAACAAATTAATTTTTTGTTGCTAGAGGCGTAGGAGCGAACTAGGTGAGCTTTTTATTCTACTCGTCACTTTCTCTTGCACTCAAAAGTTCAAAATTTTTGCTCTTTTCGCTCGACCTAACTCTGCGATGAAAATATTATATGTGAAAGGGATGAAAGCAAACGGAGTGGAATTTTTCAACTCTCGTCCGATTTTTGATAAAATGGTCTGTTGAAGACAAGTTGTGGTTGAACGATCGACTCACTCTTTAAATCGTCGGTGGAAATCTCTTTCAGCCTTGTATTTTTCTCTCATAGGCCTAGAGGTACATCATAGATACGATAAATTAAAGTTATGTTCTATTTAAATACTTTAATAAATTAAATTTATTACTTCATACGTAATTGTAAAGGCTAATTTAAAACACAGAGGCATTTTTTCCTTTATCGTTGTTGCGTGTAAATACTCGTTAAACGTAGTATTGATGTAATGCTAGCATTTACATATACAGTAATTCCCCGCTGTACGTCAACCCGCCTTGCGTTGTTTCGAATATACGTCGTCAACCAATTAAGGAACATGTTCGTTATAATTTGCGTCGCTTCGCATATACATCATATGTCGAAATTATAATTGCGGTACATATGTCATTACTATAATTAAAAACCCGTCTATTTATTCGTCTTTTTAATTTCGTGTTTATTATTATTTATATAATTTAATTTAGTGTTTAATTTCATTTTGCGACCCCATCTGGTACCGCTCCCTATCGAATAACCAAATACGTATGTTTGAGCATTGTTATGAAGTTGTTCCAACTTCACTTACTAATGTTAGGTACAGAAATTTGTTTTCGCTTTGAGCAAATGCACCTTTCCAGCGTATTTGTAAAAATACCAATATTATTAGTTCATAACTGCGAATGATTTTTGTGTCTGTTTAAAATCAGTTGAATTTTCGGTATGGTGATTTAGAAGTAGATAAATGTATTATTCATGAATGGCATATTGGGAATTAGGAGGGAAGAATTTCAGGGGAATAGCTGTCTAATGTACTGTATTGATATGTATAATTTCGGATAAAAATGTGTCACTAAATATCCGTAACCTCTACTTTTATCATTGTTCTTATGGGAAAATAGGCGTCGCTATAAGTTGTTTAGTTATAAGTCGCAGTTTTCAGGAACGCATCTCCGACAAGTAGTGGGGATTTACTGTATGTGCGTGTCTCATGCAAGCATCACTAAACGCTTTAAAAACACACCATTAATAATTTAATTTTCAAATGAAACAAAAGTACTCACAAAAGAACCTGAATGAAGAAAGATAACCGGTTAAAATTAAGTCCTGGTTGTAGCTTAAAAATCGATTTAAATTTATATTTTAATGGGAAAAGTTGCTAATTTTTTCATTATTTTTTATTCGAAACATTTATACATACATATTTTTATAATAATAAAAACATTCAGCGATGCGTTGCTCTAATGTTCGGGTTCATTAAATTTGGCAGCAAATTCGTAATTGGGTCACCAAAGAGAGCATATATCGACTCATCCAAATCGCTGAAGAATATTAAACATCCAAAGTGCTACACCAGTAAACCGGGAGTTGCTATGAAACGCCGAGTTATTTTTAAACCGATAACTTCATCCATATTCCTGTATCATTCCTTTTTGCTTTTCTGTTACGTAATTTGTCGAAAAGAAAGAGAATTATATAAATAATGATCAAAGGTAGAGTATGTAACCTCATTTTCTTCTCTAGCTGATATTCTAGTGCAAACCTCTTGAAGTCTGAGGCAACAAAGGGCTTCTATACCTATAGCTGTCAGGTGTATGAATTATTAAAAGAAGCGGAGAGAGAAAATTAAAGATGGATTGAATATCTATAGGACTCGAAGGGAGAAATGAAAAATCTGACGTGGCCAACACGACTTTCTCCATATTTGAGGTATAGTTATTTAAATTATTATGAATAGCATTATAAGGCAAAATTATTATTTCCTTTCGCAAAAGAATACAGTCGTCCTTATTGCCGTAAATTAGGTATATTTTGAATGTTTACAGAATTCACCGCTAAATGGTGGTGGCGCTGTATACTAGAAAAAGCAAAATACCTCCGAAATAGACGGTTCTACGAAAATTTGTTTCAAACAAAACTTGGAAGAAATATTATTCTCTACAACTTTGGTCCTTACGAAGATCACCAATAACGATGTTTTTAAGGAGATATTTGACGAAAACGAAAAAACCGATTATTTTTATAAATAATTCCTAAACAATAACTGCTATGGAAAATTATTTCAAATGAAAGTTGTAGGAAATTACATTCTCTATGACATTTGTATAGAATTGTTTATACAATAATGATGTTTTAACAGAGAAATATCGCAAAAACCGAATCGGGTTTCGAATAAACCTCGACTGTCGGTTAACCGTTATTGTTCAAAAACTAATCAGTTCTTTGTGCTCATGCAGAAGTGTTATATATGAAATTTGGTAACGATATGGCAAGTACTTTTTAGAGCGCCCACAATCACATACAGACATCCATCCATCCACACACACATAATTCCGAAAATAGTGTAAACGTGTTCTAGGGACCTCAAAACGTGTATTTCCGTTGAAATGTCGATGTCGATTTTTTCATGATCACAATACTTTCCCATTACTACGTATGGAGAAAGTAAAAAGGGCGGAAGGAGAGGTAGAGTGTGCATGGAGAGGACTAAGAGGCTGAGACAGAGAGCTTGAGAGAGAAAACAGGGAAAAGGATAAAAGATAAAAGGAAAGCGGTCGTGAAAAATGAGTCGTTCGATTGCGAGATGGGATGATAAGACGGGAAAAGGAACGATAAGAGACGGAAGGAATGGACCGGAGGAAACGACGGAAAAGGATTGGCTGAGAGAGAGGGGGGGGGGGAGATTTGAAGGGGAACGGTAATAGGGGAAACGAGAGCGTTTAAAGTTGTCCATAGAAGAAGTATAGAGGTTTGGGAAATTCTAGATCGAGTGATGTCTTAAACGTTTCTTACCAGGTGTACACGATCGTGTACATAATATTCTATAATCCGTCTATAAAAATTGTACTAAACAATATTTCTAATGCATTGTGCATCATTACGTACAGTACCTGTGCTTACCAAAGGGATTTGTATAATCATTTCATGCTTGCATAGTAGACAATGTAAAATATAATTCAGGTCTGAAAGGTTTAAAGATAACAATTCTGTGGTGGCGATGAAACTGTGGAGAGGTACGAAGGATGGGCTCAATACGGATGTACATCCACACATAAATACGTACGTCATACGTACACACACATACATAAACGCGCGAGCACACGCAAATTCGCGAGAAAGATAAAACACCACGTGTAATTACTCTCGGCGTAATTGACTGGCAGATGGAACTGGGGTATTGGAAATTTTCCAGTTTTCAGCAGTGGAAGGAAGGTTGGTTCTGTCTGCTGAGGATTATGGGAGAGTTTATTGTGGCCTGTGAGAGAGGGAACGTTTTCGGATGAAATATTCTGGATGGGATGGTTTAGTTTCCAAATGGAGAGGACGAAGCCATGCGCTGCTTGGTCGATCAACACTGTTTCCAGCGCAAACACAACCCCGGTGTGGTTTAGGATGATTAATTAGTTATCCAAGAGATTTAATCTCTTTGGTATAATGTATTGTTGCGTAATTACTGGCGAGATTTATGTTCATTCGAAAACATTTTATTTTCTGAAAAACGATGTCCAATATCATCGGAAATATTCCAATTGCTTTTTAATAATTCGTTATACAAAATGTTGCCGGCCTTGGTAGAGGGCTGGTTAGCGTGTCTAACTCCCACTGCAATGGTCGCGGGTTCGAATCCTGCCGAGGGCATGGTCGTTTGTGCTTGTCATAGTAAATGTATTACAACACATGTAATTGGGGAAACCTGTTTGTGTTAAATAAATAAATGATTTTCTTTTCTCTCTGACCATTCCGCTACTTTAATGAGGTGTGATCTTATAGATTTGAATCAATACCTCCGTTCCGCAGAACTTGCATTTCAATCAAAGTATTAAATTGAATAAAATTAAAGTTTTATGACTATTTTGAGATTACATTTTGACGCTGCAATCAATTTGACACTCGGGAGTTTGTTTTATAGTAAACTTTCCGAAACAGCTGCCGTAAATGAATAATGAAGGATATTATGTAAGATAAAGCTGTGAAAGATGTTTTTCCAGTTGCTTCGAAGAAAAGTAATAATCTTTAATTTATGATCTTCATTTCCTCCTCACTATTTACATTCGTACCTCTGCTTTAAATTTTAAGCCATATTAATTGTAAAAATTTGCTTAAACCGTACTTTTCTCGCGCTATCGAAGTCTACTGCGTCTTATATCTTCCTCTTCCTGTTATCCCCAACGCACACGTCTTTTAAATTATAAATATGATTTTTTAAATTTCATTTTTACGCTGTTAATTACGTATCAACTTGTCTCTACTTTCAGTTTATGCTAATTACTCATATTTTCTTTTTTGTTGCTATCCTCCATTCAGAAATGTTTCTTCTATAGCATAGATCACTCTTTATCTGCAAATGTCCACTTTAGATTGATTTTTACTTTCTCCATACGTAGTAATGGGAAAGTATTGTATTCACGAAAAAAATCGACTTCGAGATTTCAACGGAAATACACGTTTTGAGGTCCCTAACACGTTTAGACTATTTTCGGAATGATGTCTGTGTGTGTGTGCGTGTGTGGGTGTGTGCGTGTGTATGTGATTGTGGACGCTCTAACTCTAAAAGTACTTGCCATATCGTTACCAAACTTCATATATAACACTTTAACATGAGTACAAAGAACTGATAAGTTTTTGGACAATAACGGGTAACCGGAAGTCGAGGTTTATTTGTATTATAAGTACCTGTAATCAGTCTTGGGTGGGATTGTTTTAAAAGTTAACCGTAGTTTTTATCTGGGAGTACGAGGAATTTTCTGGGCTGCATGCACTAAATGTAACTTTATTGCTTACAATTAGTGTACGTTAGAATGAGCGTTTTGTGAATTAAATCTGAGGACCGGAAATTCCGCGTCCCTCCGTCATGGATTGATATACTCAATATTGGGCCCTCTTTGGTCGTGAGCCCTCCACCTGGCTTCGGGGATATCAGGCACGCCACTGCTAGTAACTGATACATCTGTAACTGAACTACGTATCGAGTTTACTAGAAGGCATCATGGTTGCAGCAATTACCTATTTTATATTTAATGAAAAACGATTAAATATTTTTAAATAGATTAAATAGAACTTGTTAAAAATATTACTTTGAAATCGTAAAGCAATTATAGTGGACCAAAGTCTTGAATTTATGTAGTGTAAATACGCACTAATATTCATGATATCCACTTAATCATACAGAGGCTCTTGCAACAGACCACAGTTATTCGCAGTATGTGCATAATTTTCGATGTGTATCGTTTATTTCACGCGAATCCTAGATGTTAACAAAACATATTATAAGGGAATGAATCGCATTTGAGCAGAAATGAAAGAAAATGCACATGCTGTTTTAAACTTTATATTATTTCCACAAACATACGATGTACGAGTGATCATCATTTAGACGATACATTGCATTTATGTGGAAACAATACAAAATTTAAAATAGAGTGCGCAATTTGTTTCATTTTTGTTCAAATGCGCCCATCACCATACTTTTGAATTCAACCAAATATCGGTCTCTTCATTGAATCAAAGAACATTTTTCCTTGAAAGATAATGAGTTTATTCGTAAGGAACAACCATTGTTAAATATATTATACTTCGTATTACATAAATTAAAGTCGAATGAATCTCCATCCTTATTAGCATTTCATTCCCGAACCACTTACTTGACTTTTCATCCCTTACCCTCCGAATTTCCAAGAAAATTATTTCATTTGCATATTTTTCTTCTTCCGTGAGACGTGAATTTAATTTTTCAGAAAAAAATTCAACAATAATAACTCCGATCTCCTACGCCATTTTTCTGTCTTATGAATATTTTATTCGTGTAAATGACCTCCAACGATTAGTCAAATCGAGTTTTTAAAAAAAAAGTCGACGACGGAATTAAGCGGGCGTATGCGTCGCTGAAAATTTCCATATATTTTGTTTTTTTTCTCGGAAAACAATTAAAACGAAAAAGTCTTCCTGCACAGCTCCGACGTTATGTTAGACCCGTTTTCACCTCAATTCATTAATTAGTTCTGATGCTGGAATTCGCATTACTACGTCAGATATCCTGTTTCGTAATTGACTGTCGGGGCAAAATCTGAAGGGAAGGTCGAATGATCGCCGATATACATTCAACTTTCAACAAGATTCCCCAAAATTTATGGCCTTATCAAGAGAATGTTTTAACAAACTTAGTTGCCAAGGGAAATTGTCTCTTTCGACCCTCCCCCCGCCCTCTCTCCACGCCCCCTACCTCCCCCACGCCATTCCGCTCGCCCCACCCACGGTGCCCTTGTTATTCCGGTCTCCGAATTTCCACGACATTCCTCGTATCACGCCGCAAGCCGTGTCGTCCTATTTGAACGCATTCGAACAATTACACGGCGATTTCCGCTAGGATTGCTTCGCAGTTACTTGGCAACGTACCCGAATGCGATTAAAAAACAACGCAAAGAACTAACGCTGTTCCATTCCGATAAACGATCTTCGTTGGAGGTTTAGGGTTGCGTTCGAGCGAGGACAAAAGTCGGTAATTAGACTCGTAGCTGCGGCAGCGGAACCTATTTAACCATTTTCCATTATCCCCGGTAGCGGCTCTGTGGCTTGCCTTTACTAAAGAGAAACAAGTTCTGCGCGTGAGTTGTGGCTTCCAGGCGGCGTAAAGAAAAAATAAGCCGCTTCTTTTTATCGCGTGCCATTGTTTTCGCGTTTCCCGACTCGTGCGAAAGGCGGTATGTCCGTCGGCTCTCGTCGGAGGGCGCGCCCGGCGTCGACCTGCTTCCAGTGGCACGCAAACGCGAACGGCTAAATGGGAAGCGTCGTTTCGACTCCCTTCCTGATTAAGCAGTGAGTGCGGCGCTAGCGTGACCCGATTGTGTCACACCTACGTAGGAAGCATGGCATTGCCGAGTTCCCCGCAGAATGGAATCGAGACATCGATCGATGCGTGGGAATAATTTCATTTCCGCAACTCGCATCCCTTTTGGAAGGTCGGCCATTCTCAAAGATTCATCTCCTCCCACAGCCCTCGCATACGAAAACACGCGTGATACCCGTGTTAGTGGCTTACCTCCGAGGAAAGATACTATTTAGCTTAAATGCGCCCTTGTTTAACAGAAGTTAACTTTATTTAACGTGCAATATAGAAAGATGGTTAGTGTTACGAGGTGTAATTCGTTAAATTATATCCGGCAGCCATAAATATAAACACTTCACTACTGTTTTCTCGCTACCCCTAGCAGTCCTTTGGAATAACGAGTTTTTGTATCGTTTTTGTCTCACATTTGATTTCAGGTGTTATATATCTTAGCGGTCGCGCCTTTCTATATAATATTTTTATTTATTTATTTAAACTTTTAACGGCGAGGTTGAGGCTACACAGCCCCTTCTTCCACCTAACTGTATACAGTTTTCAAGAATAGTTGTTTTAATTATTAAGGTAATTTACAAATTTTGCTTTGCTTCTAACATATGACCGTTTCCACACTGGTGTGACAGATAGAATGTGTCGAAATTCAGAGGAAATGGAGATTAGTGTTAGCGAAAGTAGACTATGTGGAGATAGAAATGAGGAGATCGATTTAGAGAAGTGAGCTATGTGTGTTTGTTACTGACGATGAAGTTCGTGCAATTATTTTTGAAATTGTTTAAATTATTGGTGGAGCAGATATTATTAGGAAGGGAATTCCAAAGTTTTCAGGCAGAGACATTAGGATGTAATATCCTATTGTCCGAAAAATTCACCATCTGAATTTTTTCTAGACTCGAGTCTTGTCTCAATTTTTGTTTTGACTAGCGTTTAACAAATCAGCATGGCTCTGTTTGTTAATATTGACGAAAACACTTGATTTCCGTTGGTCGGATACGGCTTGACTTGCGCCTGCAGATAACTGAAACCGGATGGTATCGATTTATCGGACTAACGTTATTGGGTATGCCTACAATTGACGGATGTTCCGGAGATCTACCATCGATCACTTTCATTTTGCTTGTTCAACGATATGATTCCCTTTCCTTTGGTTCCGTTACATTGCGCAAACATTACCCCCGTTGTAGTCCGATAAGGTAACCATGTTTTGATCTGTTTTCATGTTTTATTTCTCCTAGAAACCTTCCACGTGCATCAACCCTCTTCATATCCTCTTGTTAATATCGCCTTCTTTCAAACTATCGAGAATATTTCCATCCGATTCTCTCCGTCTCAATATTCTTTCATTTATTTCTCCCGTCTGTTCTCCTCGAAACGACTCACCTCACATAATTTGATAAAATCCATGAAAAGAACTTTTATCTTCCATTATACCTTTCTTTAATTCTCAAACATACGCTTAATGTCTCGTTTTTTCATTATTCACAAGTGGAACTGTTAAATTATAATCAATAAGTTGTTGCAACGTGCAATTCATAAAGATAAGTCAAATGAGCATTTGATGGTTTAAAACTGTTTGGATGTCGGAATTAATAGGCTTATGACGCACCAACGCTGTAGGAGGAATCTAGGAAGAGAAAAATGAAGGCATTCGTGAAATATTAAGATTGCTGAGAGAGCGGTTGAATTAGGAGATTAATAAAAAGATTGAGGGTGGCGTTTTATAGGCGTGAAACGTGGTCTGTTAAGATGCGAGAAGCTTTTGACGTGTGAGAATGGCGCAAATTGGAAAAAGGTGTCTCGGCTGAGAATGGAACAAATATGGAAGTAATACAGAGAACAGAAGACGAGAGACTCTTAATCAGAGTAATTATACCGATACAGGAAAAATGAGTGAGACAAATCCTTAGAGGAGATAGACTGCTGATGGAAGTGACGTCCTTATTACACCTTTAAAAATATTCTAATATATAAATGCACACATTTAGTTTTTAAGAGGTGACTTATGGATGAAAAACTGTTAACGGTATTTTACAATAAGTTTGTCGCTGTATTAAAATATGGAACATGCATACATTATTTTGGAAAATTGTGGAATGGGAACTTTTTGTTCCCTAGACAATAGTTTCATAATCGTAAGTTTTTTGCACTTTTATTTTATAAATAGAATTTTTTATAAAGGGAAGGCAATATCAAGCCATCAGAAGTAAAAAAAATATCGTTTAATTTCAGGACCTAGTCGTTCGTTGGCAAATTAGCAAATGGCGTAAAAGGATGAAATTTATTATTGCCAAAGGAAATTTCTGGAAAATTAGGTTTTTGTATCGATATAAAGATTAAAACGTTCGTAAAAATTTATAGAAAATACCATTTTATAAACAAAATCTTCTCTTTATCGATAATACTAATGCGACGAAAGGATTTGAGGAATAAAAAGGACCGAAATTAATGAGAATTAACTTGTCCGAATGGCAGAGGAAGCAAAGTTATATGAGTGTTGGGAAACATATCTGAGTCACGTAGGAATCGGATCGATCCGCTCCGTTATTCATCTCGAACCGAATTCCATCGTCTCGCCAGCACATCCGCGAGTATTGAGCGCGCAGCGAGCTACAGTTTCCCTCTTGGCAAGATCTCAGAAAAATGAAAGAAAGGAATAGTGGAGAGAGAAATAGAGAGAGGGAGGGAGAGGGAGGGAGAGGGAGGGAGATGAAGAGGGAGAGAAACTCTCTTCTTCCAAAGCCTCGCTCCTATAGAATCTTCCTCATGACTTGTTAATCCAGCATCGATTCCTCTTTCTTCCTCAAACCATTCGCTCTCTTAACTTTCGCTCTTTATTGTGCGAATCTGAAAGTGAAAAGAGGAACTTCGCATGCTCTGCATCCGTCACAATCCAGAACTGAGGAAAACGAAAGCGACCGTAGGCTGTGAAATAAATAGAGAAAGTCGGGAGCGATGGTTTTTTCAACAGGACGCCTCGCTCAGATTCTGCGGAAAAGCGGAGCAGTGCTAACCCCTACTGCGTTGTGACTGTTGTAGTACTTAAAAGTTGCTCTTGACAACGGCATCTTCAAGAATAACATTTAAACATTGAATAATTTTCAAAATGGAAAATACTTTGAATCAGTTTTCAAATTGAGAAACGATAAGTAAACAAATTATTTGTTTCTATGGAAGCAACATATTGATTATCCTATCTACAATTCCAAAATTTTAACATCGCAACGGAAACAAAGCTGTCACCTAGCGACGTTTAATGTACTGAACAAATTCATGCGGATAATCGAAATACTTGTGAAACACAACGCACTTAACATAAATTTAGGCGAAGCATTAAAATATTTCTTAAAGAATCGGTTTTATGAAAAAAGTGTCAAACAAAACTTGTAATAAATTATATTGCCTACAACTTTGATAATAGCAACTGTTTGCATCATTGAAGCTGTAAACGAGATAAACGAAAAAAAAACAAGAGTAAACCTTAACTACCGGCTGAACAATTCCAGCCAAAATCATATCAGACCTTAAAGTTTCGAAAAAAAATGAAATGCAAAGTTTAGTGCTGATTTGATAAGTAGTTTTCGAGTTAGAGCCCGCACAAAATTTGTATATCACACACACAACCGAGAAAAGAGTAAAAACGTATTCATGGGAACAATGCTTACTCTATACCAGTGTTTCTCAACCTTAATTAGACCGTGGAGCTCCAAAGGGTATTCGTTAACTTAGGAGGAGCACTAGAACAAACTTTTCATGAAAACATTTGTTACCTAGCAACTGGAATGTCCATCATAGTACACTTGTGAGTACAAAAACGATCTAGGAAAAAATAATGAATGTGAATGAATGGACTAAAAAAATAAACAAAATTAAATTAAAGACGATCGTACACGTATTATATATTGGTTACTTAATTAAAAAATTAAATCCATAGAAAATGATGAAGGATGAAAAGCTTGTGGAGCACCTACCTAATGGATACGGAGCACCGGTTGAGAAACGCTGCTCTATACTGCGTCTATAAATTTGATATTTAGGTGGTAAGGTGATTTCATAAATTGAAATATACGGAATTAAATATATTACAGCAAAGTTTTATAAAAAATTTTAATAGCAAAATATCTCCACCACTATATTTTAGGAAGTCTGTCTTTCTGTCTGCCTATCTGTCTGTCTGTCTGTTCCTTTATGCACGCCCACATTTCTCAACCGATTCCTACCAAATTTGGCAGGGTAGTAAGGAGCCCTAAAGGGAAGGTCAACGCGGGGTTTTAGTATCCGTCTGTCCGCTTGATTCAAAATGGCGGCCAATTGTCTGTCTCTTCCTTTATGCATGCCCACATTTCTCAACCGATTCCGACCAAATATTTTCATGATTGTAGGGGGCATTAGGGGGAAGGTCAGCACAGGGTTTTAATGTCTGTCTGTCTGCTTTATTCAAAATGACGACCAATTTAAAGATTAAACTGCGCGTATTTTCCCGAGTCCTACTATTGATTTGAATCAAATTTGGTAAATGGGAAGGTCAACACGGGGTTTTAGTGTCCGGCTGCTTGATTCAAAATGGCGGCCAGTTTAAAGATTAAACTACGCATATTTTCCCGAGCCCTACTATCGATTTGAATCAAATTTGGTACGATTGTGGAGGGCTCCCATGAATAATTCATACCTGCATTTTGTTTCTCTCTGCCCGTTTTATTCAAAACGACGGCCGATTGAATTCTTAAATATCATGTATCATCTCAAATTCCGATCGGATTTCAACCAAATTTCCCCGGGAAACACCGGACATTTCTGCTAGTAACAAATAAAGCAACTTCTCTCACTACGACAGCGTTCGATATACTTTCCGATTTAAAAAATATATATACCTATAAGAGCAACAGATACTTTTTAGAGAGTGTGGGATCGGTGTGATCGCAAGCGTAGGTCATATTATTCTTACTCTTGTGCGCCGCTTTGATCTTTTCGCGTGACACATTCGTGAGCTAGCGCTTCCTTTCACGGTCCATACATCCGTAAGAAGGCGGTACACCTGGGACATTTGTCCTTCAAATGAACTGATGTGAGGTCCTTGCGTCCTTCTCTCTCATACACCATCACGCTGGCCATTTACCCCTCTACTGGAAGGATTTATATCCCTTTAGCGCCCGTAGTTGTTCGGTAACGCGATTCCCGCTGACCCAATCTTTTGGTGAAGTGACGACCCCTTTGACAAGGTAATAATAAAAAATATACTTCGCAAGCGATGCGAGAGAAGGAAAGCGATCGTTCGAAAGAACAGAATCAGATCTTTCTTTGTGAACGGATTGATGATCATGAAGTTTGCAGTTTTCCGTAAGCTGCGAAAATCAATAGGGTTCACAGAACGCTCGTGTTATCGCGGAAGACGTGGCCTCGTTGTGCGGGAATCAGACCAGCCGACCTCCGATAAATTCCATCTGGATCAAGAACACAAATCATCGAGGTTTCTTTTCTTTTTTGCGGACTATGAGGATTTGGTGTCACCGATGTGAATGACATTGCTGTGGACGCACCTGAATGGACGTAGTGGAAGGAGTGGGAGGGTGGGAAGGAGGGGGAGGGGAAAATGGACGGTACAGTAAAAGAAAAAGGCGCATCCGGGGGAGGGGGGGAGAGAGAGGGAGACCATTATAGGACCCAAAGTGACGCCACATCAGTTCCATTCTGCCTTTCTACAGTTTTAGAGAGTGGAGAGAGAAAGCATTTCAAAAATCACAAGATTTTAGGAATTATAGATTCAATTTTTCAATTGTTTATTTGTTGATGTCGATAAAAAAAATTTACGTTCGGATCGGGAATTTGCATCGCTTGGAGATGTGAACCATATTTCATGAACCATATTTCAGCTGTTTAGACCGTCATTACAACATTTTGCGTTGGCGTAGAGATATTCCATATGCTACATATAATATAGACGAATTCGGTATTTGGAACTATGTTCAAAGTTGTTCTCCGATTATAGAGTATGATAGCGTTAACTAAACTAATTGTGAGACACAATATTAGGTATTTATTTTTCATGTTTGGATATTTCTGGAGTATTTTAAAAACATGAATCTATGCGAAACAAACAGAAAAATGTTCCAGCATCTCTATTAATAATTTGTCGACTTCCGTCACGCTCAGCGGCGTTTTTATTGGTTGACTGACCAGCCAATCAGAGATCAGGATTTAATTGTTGAGGATTACAAACTGTTTACCTAAAGGTTATGTTAACTGTTTGCCTAAAGGGGCCCATGCACGTGCAATATTATTGTCTCAATATATTGAGCGCAATATATTGTCCAAATCCGGCCGCCACCAACGGCTCAGTAATATAGTTCAATATTTCTCTGTGCCCCTGTCGAAGATTCCTAACAGTCAGTCTGCTTCAACCAGTCACTTAATAACCATGTTTTTTGACGAAATATTGCGCAATATTATTGTGGCTGCCTACCTTCTGCACAATATTATTGAGGTCGCTACAATAAAATCAGACTAAATTTGATTGTTTCAATATATTGTGCAAACCTTCAATATCACCCACACAGCGTCAATAATATTCACAATATCGAGTATTGCTCAATAATATTGATCGTGTATGGGCCACCTAACGCGAACGGATAATATTAAAACAATTTTAAAGTAAGTATATGAAATTGAAGTTTTTTCGTTATATTAGTAAATTAATATTCCAACTTTAAAAACTATTTAGAACATTTGTCGTCTTCGTACATGTTTCAAATGTAAAAGATATGATATGTCCATTTTTCCCCCTTTTTTTTGGGTTACCTGTTTTACTTAATGCGAAATTTTCATTTGTCTTTTTGGTACATTGTTGGGAAAGTACACGACATTTAAGTATTTTTATTAGAATACGAAATTACTTTAGGTACTTCAATTTTCTTCGTGGTGAAGATGCAGTAGTGAAAAATTCGTATGCAGTTACCCTCACGATATGCAAGGGAGACTTTCATGAAAAGTTGGACGTAGCGCGAAAATCCCTAGCGTGGACTTGTATCTCTCATAAAATTCTACTAATTAATCCTGGGATCCATTCGATGATGCTACTTGTCCAAAGTTAGTTTTTCTAGCACTATGATCCGCCCACTGCCGCTTTAGCCTATTTACTCTCCTAATTACGTCTCAGACTTCTGTCTTCCTTCTTACCCAGCCGCTTCTTTTGCGGTCTCTTCGGCTGACCCATCTGCGCTTTTTTGCAAGCGCTGGCCAGATTTGGTACTCATGGTCCATGTTTCGCAATCGTAGGTCATGTATGTACGTGTGTAAATAAATAAATACACACACACACACGGAGCAGGACCCCTGCTCGCTGGCGCTCGCCAACCCCCTCCCCCCTTTGCTCGCTGTTTCTTCGTCCATGGCTCATGTTAAAGTCCACATTATTAGAACTTAGGTGAATATTTTCTTCAGTAAATTGGAAAATCTAATCGGGGTCATCTTATATTCAACAAATACTTTTAAAGTGTATTATAGAAGTTAATTTCAATTAAAAATACAATTATACTAGGGGGCAAACCCCCTTGCTTGCTGACGCTCGCCAACCCCCCCCCCCCCCCCTCCCCCTTTGCTCGCTTTCTTCGTTCCTACCATGTACCTATTGGATTTAGATTAGTTTAACGGGAACACGTTTTGAATATGAGTATAATGAATATATTTTATAAGGGATGTATGTTTGGTTTTTCATAACAAACTAAAAAGATTAGTTGAATAACTCGATAAAAAAGAAACTTAGAGGGCTGAAATTCTCGGAGATTAAAAATGGCTGAGGTATAGAGCGTTAAAGAGAGAGAGAACCAGAAATAGGATTTTAGTAATATAGATAAAAAAATATAAATAACATGAATACTGCCTTCGATTTATTTGCATTAAATTCATATCTTCGGTCATTTCGAGCAAGTTTTAATTTTATTTTCGGTTTTTTAGCCTTTACTGAAGTGCATATGCACGGAAATTACCGAGAACAACAATACCGGTAACCATGGAATCTTATTATTGAAATGTTAAAAAATTTACCAAAACTCGAGTATAAATTCGAAATATGAGGGAATTCGAATGAGATTGAGTATTCGACGGTAAGAATAAGAATCCTCATTCATTTTGGCGTGTTTTAGCGGAAATTTCGTGTCAATAACTTAATTTTAAGATATTTGAAAGAGTAAAAGAATGAAAGCATTAAAACCAGAAAGGTGATTTTTACGTGTTATCTTATGGGAAACAACATTCATCCTCTGGAGTCGAACCCCTGACCTTTTTAAGTCATAACGTAAAGATTCATCAACACTGAAATCGTGAGAAATTTCAGACTTCTAAGTTTATTTCTAATAGAGTTATTCACAAAATTAGAGCGTTACGCATGACCATGATGATGACCATTACGATTTTATTATATACTAGGCGAATGATCCCGTTTAAAACGGCCTTTGAAAACAAACAATATAAAAATAAAACCAACAAACAAATG
This sequence comes from Uropetala carovei, assembly GCA_036926305.1. Lineage (NCBI taxonomy): Eukaryota > Metazoa > Arthropoda > Insecta > Odonata > Petaluridae > Uropetala > Uropetala carovei. The sequence continues at coordinate 1,171,360 of JAXCHB010000172.1, read as the reverse complement.
ATAAAATTATAATATTTGAATAAGATTGGAAAGGGCTGCAAATGAAAACAAAGGAATAGTTTAAAAAAATTAAGAGGATAACAGTCTTATACCTCAATAATATTATTTTAGCTATTCAGTAGCTCTCTTATAACGACGTTACTTGTAAATACTCTTTCGTTTAACAGAAATTGCCCTTGATTATCTTTATCCTTAACCCAAAATTTCAAATTATGTGTGTCACGTGTTCTAGTTATGGCTACATACAGCTGTCCATGTGAGAAGCAATATTTAGTAATTAATCACAATCAATCGTTCAATTCCACTAAACAGCAGTTAAGAACAATCTCAATAGATATCTCAATACACACGCAATCAGCGCATATACCTTATTTATTTATGTAATCGTTGTTTGCTTGGTTACCGTATAATTGGATTGACGCGAATTAAAAATAAACAGCACGAAAAAAATTATTTTCATAATATCTGTTATATTCAGATAACGCGAAGGCACAGCGCAAGCAACTGCCTTTAATATGCAGAAATACTTCAATAAGACAACGAAGGCACGTTAAAACATCGTCGAATTATTTCAAACATTAGCATGTTTTAAAAGACGTAATTTACCGCATTTATCCATCCGCTACTTACGTATTAACGGGGAGCCCAACTTAATACGTAAGTACCGAATGATTTCTACCAAGATATCTGTAGTCTACAAAGGAATTATATCTCGCTTGAATGTTGTGCCGTAAATAGAGAGGATATTGGCGAGCCTTCGGCTCGCTTTCTTTTTATTTTAGTTGTCGTCTCTGGGCGATACCGCGGCCTTCGCCTCGCTGAAACCAAACTTTCCCTCCCCGTTGTCCGGTGATCGGGTTTGTAAATGTCGCGACAGGCCGATCAGTCGAGATGCTTTTGATAGCATTTTAGAAGAAATTGCTAAATATTGGCCACCAGAAATTAAAATGTGATTGTTTTTTCTATTGTTATCTATAACAAAGCGATCAATCGATACGCTTTTTATTTATTTTATTTATTTATTAAAGATTAGTCCACATACAGCAAAGAATGCCAATTTACAGTGGGCTTTACAACAGGTCAATAAATAAAATTTAAACAAAACAGATTAAATACACTCAACAAGGTAAGACACCATTGTATAGTTGAGAGATGCGTCAAACCAGCTTGGACAAAGTAGTTACGTGACAACAAGAAGGGGTCAATATGGTAAAGGAGAGAGTTTATCATGGAGAAAAGACGGAAGAAGAGTGAACGTTGGACAAGGGATGCTCTAGGAATGGGCATATGAAGTAATGAATGCGTGCGGGTGGGTCTAGAAGGAACTCTGAAATTAACTTAGGAAACCAGATCTGGGCAGTCTGTAATGGAGTTTAGGATGTTATAAATAAAGGACAAGTCGGGTTTAAGCCTATGATTAGAGAGATTACTGAGGGAAAGGGCGGATAGAACGAGATCTGTTGAGGCGTTACGGAGAGAAGGCACTCTGTGTTTAACTATCCTTGTAAAGAAATTAGTGACACAGTTAAGGATGGAGAGATTGGATACAGTTAACATGAACCAGATAGGAGAGCAATACGAGATGACGGGGAGGATAATAGTGGAGAAATATGTTCTAAGGGCAAGAGGGTCACTAATATCAGTGAAACGGTAGAGGAGACCTAATAGAGACATAGCTTTGCTTCTGACAGCTTTAATATGCTCTGAGTAATTTAATTTTTGGTCAGTTATTACCCCAAGGTCCTTTAGTGAGAAGACCTTGCTCAAAGGGGTGGAGTTAATGCAGTAGTTGAAGGTAATGGGAGTTTTCCTTAATGAAATCGACATCGTGCTGCACTTCGCCGAATTTAATTTGAGCTTCCACACGTCACACCACGTAGCAATCTGATTTAATGCATCCTGGAAAACAAGGCAGTCAGAAGGTGAATCAATTTGTTTAAAGAGTTTACAGTCATCTGCATAGAGCAATGTGTGGGCTTGGGAAGAGTGGATTAATGAAGCTAAATCATCAACGTACAGATTAAAAAGATATAGTCCTAGAACGCTACCCTGGGGGACCCCTGAGGTAATAGAAAACCAATCAGAAGAGAAACCCGATAAGACAACTCGCTGGATTCTATCACTTAGAAAACTGGACAGTAGGTTGAGAAAATTACCATGGATACTAAAACGGTGACTGAGTTTGTGGAGAAGGAGGTTATGGTTCAAGGAATCAAAAGCTTTGGAGAAATCTAAAAATATTGAATCCAACTGAGACTTGTTCGTTATTGCCTTGATAGCATGATGCTGAAAGACTGCTAGGTTTGTCATGCAGGAACGACTAGGAAGGAAACCATGCTGGTTGGAGGAAAGATGAGGAGAAGTGAAATAATATAAACGATTAAGAATGATTTTCTCGCAAACGGAGGATAAAATGGGAAGCAAGGAAATTGGACGATAATTTGATGCATCAGTCTTCGGTCCTGACTTGTGTATAGGAATAACATTAGCAATTTTCCATTGAGAAGGGAAAATGCCCAGGGAGAAGCATCGGTTTAAAATCAGGCATAAGGTAATTGAAAGTGAGGTAGCACAGTTACGTAGTAGTATAGGACTAAGACCATCCGGACCGGGGGAACGATGAGGGGAAAATTTGCAAAGAAATTGATAAACTTCGTGGGGTGTAGTTTGGATTTGGGACAATGAATAGTTACATTTGGGAGAGAGGGACTGCATGTTGTTTATGGGAAGATTGGACGCCGGAGTTAAACATTCAGAAAAAAATTTGAGAAATAGGTTAGGTCTGCCTGGCCCCGCAGCCTTGGAGTTCATGTAAGAAACGTTTTCGGGTATACGCGAACGGTTGCGCCGACAGTTAACGAAAGCCCAAAATTTTTTGGGATGAGTGGATAGGGAGGAAGAAATAGCTTTCATGTATTCAGCGTAGTCACGACGAATGAGTGCCTTCGAATATTTACGTAGGTCGGTAAAAGACCTCCGAGATTCAGCGCTAGGATAGGCTTTCCAAAAATACCAAGCACAATTTGTATTTCTAAGAAAATGAACTGTGTCCGGCTTAAACCAAGGGGGAAACTTTTTTGATCTAGGCTTAACAAGGGGAACAAAATCTTTTATAACACTTTCAAGCACAGCGTAGAGAAAATCAACTGCCTCATCAGGAGACAGAGAGGTAAGCACGCCCCAGGGGATAAAGTCGAGGCAGCGATTAACAACCTCCCAACGAACCTTTGATACCATTTTAGAAGAAATTACTAAATATTGGCCACCAGAAATTAAAATGTGATTTTTTTTATTGTTATCTATAACAAATCATTTTAATGTTAATTGGTTTCTTTTAATGTTCTTAAAAATTAAAACATGCTTTAAATGGTATTTGTTTCGTATATATATTTTTAAGTTAATATGTACCTACGTAAGTACCATCCATCCAATTTACGTAAATGAATATAGGTGCGACCGCAATTAGTTATAGAAAGTGGCAGGAGGGGCAGCACTAATTGTACTGGCAAGTGCTGCCATCTATCGGCCAGTTTGCATAACTAACGTATGAGACCGTCCGGCCACACACCGACAAAGACATCAAGCGTTTTCGTATAGTGGATACTAGCAGACTTTCCCGTTGAATTTCAACGGATTTAGTGAAGCTACTGTAGCACAACATACAAACTCTTTAAATATATAGTAGAATTATAGTTAGATAGATTATTATTATTTTCAATTAAAATAATTAATATAACACTTTTACATATGAAATATTTGGCCATATGCAACATTTCTAGTGAATATTCTGTTGTTGACGGGCTATCTTTAGTTAAACTTAAAATAGTTGCCTCTCTTTCCCTCCCTCTACCCCCCGCTCTCACACCCTCTCTCTTCCTCCTCCCTTCCTCCCCCTATCTTCCCTCCCCCTCTTTCCCTCTCCCCCTTCTACTTCTTTCTCTCCCCCTCCCTCTCGCTCCCCCCTCTCCTGTATTAAAAGCATTAAGAGCACGTTTATACCCATATAGCGTAATTGCCCGTCAATATGACGGGATATCTTTAGTTAAACTTACCTCTCTCCCTCTCTCTCCCTCCCCGTCCGTTACAATCCCTCTTTCTCCCTCCCTATCGCGTATTAAAAACATTCAAGGCACGCTTACACCCATAAGGATTGATTTAACAATAGGATTTTGAGGTCTAACAATATAATTAGTCACCATGGCAGCATTACGTTAAAATTGCAAGATTTCCATAAAATATGTAAATTAAACACTTAACATGGGATATTTCGAACTGTGAGCGAAAAAAGATGAACAGAATAACAAACTTTATAATTTTTTCTTCAAAGTGATTCAAATCCGAAGGTCGTAGGTTAATTCCTTCTAATTTTAATTTCCAAATGAATAAAAGCCTGCACGTCGAAAAATCGCGTTTTACATGTTAAGTAATGGGAAATGGAAATGCCTCCATTGGAGTCGAACCAAGGAATTTTTTCGCTATTTAAATTGGTCATCACCTGAAAAAGTGTTAATCAAGCATCCCTGCCAAATTTCGAGTTTCTCTCTTCATTACTTCTCGAGTTATTAGCGTTTAAGTTAGCGTTATAGGCAGAGAATTGCTTTTTATTATAACGATATATATATATTATATATATAATATTCCGTGTATAGTCAAAAAATGCATCTCTCATAGCGTTCCGTGTTAGTAGGGGTTCCCCATACCTTCATTTCTGCTGTAAAACTCTTCATTTATCGATTACACTCTACTCGCTTCAAGTCGTCTGAAAGCTGTAGTCATTTCCTATCTCTTCCGTCTCCAAGTATGAATGCATTGCGCTGCTAATGGTCAGTTTGGAATGGACCGTGGTGGAGGCAATGCCCTCCGGCTAAATAAAAAGTCTCCTTCGTTGGGGTTCGAAGCCCTGATCTCTCCCTCTTTTTATGCTAAAATTTCGTCCGACCCACTCCACTGTAACCTGCGAGGCGAGTCACGCGAATCTCGTGAGACTTCCGTGTCGGAGCTTTGAAAAAAAAAAAGAAATGATATTTCCGCGAGAAAAGGGGACAGGGGGGGAGCATTTCCTCTTCTCCGGAGTCGCTGTGCGTGTGTATGCGACTTAAAGAGTCTTGTAGCGATCTCGTCCGTTAATTGGGTCGAATTTTAAAGAGCAGAAGATTGGGTTTCGACGAGAAGGCCGGGAGAGCTCTTGCACGTTCAGATAGCTTTTTTTTAGATGTGTAAATGTGTGATGGATCGCTCTTCCCACTTCGTAGTTTTTGGTAGATTGAGATGTCTCTACTAAAATAAATTAAGAAATTTTATGGGTTGCTAAAAATATACTATTAGTATTCGCTGGAAATAAATATTTGGAAAGATTTTTTTTCTGCAAGTGAATATACTGTTGTAATATGATATAATAATATTGACTTTTCGTTCTAAATATTTGAAATTAGGGTAAACATTCGAGTGAAATATTAATATACTAGTGTAATGCCCGTTGAAATATCAACGGAAGAATTATAGATAGATTATTATTATTTTCATTTAAAACAATTAATATCACACTTTTACATATGAAATATTTTGCCATACACAACATTTCTAGTGAATATTCTGTTGTTGACGGGCTATCTTTAGTTAAACTTAAAATAGTTGCCTCTCTTTCCCTCCCTCTCCCTCCCCCCTCTCTCCCCATTCCCCCATCTTAACCTCTCTCTCTTTCACACCATCACTCTCCCTCCCCCCTCTACTTCCCTCTACCCCCCTCTCTCGTATTGAAAGCATTAAAAGCACGTTTATACCCATAAGGATTGAATTAACAATATGATATAGAGGTCTAACAATGGAATTGGTAGGCAAGGCAACATCCCCTTAAAATGGCAAGATTTCCTCAAACTGTGTGAATTAAACGTTTACATTGAGAAATTTGGAACTGTAGGCGGAAAAAGATGAACAGAATAAGAAACTTTATAATGTTTTCTTCAAAATGGTTTATATCCGAAGATTGTAGGTCAATTCTTTCTAATTTTAATCTAAAAAAGAATGAAAGCCTGCACGTCGAAATGTCCCTTTATACGTGTTACCATATGGGAAATAGAAACTGTCTCCAGGAATCGAATCCGGGTCTTTGATCTCAAGTTTAATACGTTAAAACGTAATTTTATTATATCATAATGCTATCCTGAAAATCACATCAAATTCGGTTCATTAATTTGCAAGTTATTAAGCTTCAGGCTTTGCTGACAGACACGCGGACATTGCCTTTTATTACAGTAGATGCGTGAGAAAATATATTTTACAAGGTTTTAAGATGAGATCATCCTAAGATATTTTTACTCGAAACTTCTGGGATATAAATATGCGTTACTAAACGTAGCCATACCTCTTGCATGCGAAATTAAATTTTCAACAAATACGGAAAGAAGTAAAAACTAAACTCATCAGCTCTTGGATGAAAACATTCACTTATTGTCTCCTTACGATTGATCAATTCATTCTCATCACCACATCTCTCTCCCGAGTCTCCTGAAAAACAACGATTTCAACCGTTTCCCAGCGGGCCTTATTTACGCCTCCCCTCCAAGGACAATAAATTTCGATCCGCATGACCGTACACGCACGCCATTCCCCTCCCTCCATTCTCTCCCCGCACCGGTGCGATGCCGGAGCATCTGACACGCGCTGCTTGACCTCAAATACACGGAGGAAGAGAGAGGGAAAGGTCATGCACGACGGGGCATCACAAGTGGATTGAAACCCTCGCCTCTCCGAAAACGCTCCTCCGCTATTTCTGAATTTCTAAAAAGAAAAACGGTTCACTCCCCATGTTCTCCCCCTCTCCCCAACCACCTCTCCCTCTTGCCATCGGCGTCCATCCCGAGTCAATTGCGCATCGGGAGCATAATCCGGTGTCATCCACGGGGGGTGGTCTTCGGACACACCGCGTGTGCTTGACTCCCTCGTGTGGGGGGGGGGGCGCGAGGAGGGGGGAATGCGGTCTAGGTGGAGCAGAAGAGGGGGAGAGTCGTGTGTCCGAGTGCACTCTCCCTTCTGCGGGGAGGGAAGGAAAGAGAGAGAGGTCGATGTGAGGAGGGGCTTGTTGTCAGGGAAATGGTGGCTTTCGGTCGCGAGGGGATCCACCCTCCCATCCCACCTCTCGGGACATTGTTCCAAATCGGTTGGAGCGATACATCCAACCTCGAAACGAGACCGATCCGAACGCATTAAATCCTTCAAGTGAAGCACGCCCGATTTTTTTTTCGGAATCTAAGGATTTAGAACTGTTAAAGATGGCTTTCGATGGGAATGAGTTGGTAGAGTGAAAGAGTGAAGCGATTCTTTACCGGGAAAATGAACGAAAGCTTTTAAGTTATGATACAGAGATATATTACTTAAGATATAAGATGAAGAAAAAAATAATTTACTCTTTTGAAAACGTGGCAAATTTTCTGTGATATTTATGGGGGAAAGTATGCCCGAAAAATAGAATTTTTATGCTCTATACTTAATCCATTTTCATTTTTCTCTGTTTTGTTTTACCCATATAAGATTATTGTTTTTATTATTGATACCGAACTGGAATTAACAAAATTTCAGAACCTCATAAGATAAAGTGTTAATTATTTTTTAGCCTAAAAATATGTTTATGAAAGACTATAGGAAATTCATTTTATACTGTTTTATATTTCAAACGATATTTCACTTTAAAATTGTTGAAATTCAAACTTTTACCTACAATTATGCCACTTGACGCAAAAAAATCCCGCTTATTACACCGTTTGTTGAATTTTACCATTATGCGAATATGTCAAATGAATATAAAAAATAACACAAGTTAAAAACATTAATTATACCATTAGCCAGGATTCGGAATATAACATACTTTTCAATATGTGATATCTATTTCAGTTTATAATGTCATTTTTAACTTCTAAAATTGTAATTGGCAGACCAATCATAACATGACTCGCTTTATATTTGTACAACGAATATTCTCAATTCATACATCGATTGTATCAGAGTTCAGTTAAACAAGCGCACCAAATTTTATACTACGTACTTTATGAGAAAAAACTAATGTTGGTGACCATTTTCGCAATTTCTTCAACATTTTACTTTTTATGCGATATTTCATCACTACTATATCATTAACTTTTGCGTAGCCGACGTAATTCCCCAGAATAATTAACCCCCCTCAGTCACAGACACGTTTTTCTATCGTACTTTAATCCCACGCCTTTTTACGCTATAGTTTCAAATGCGTGAATTGAGATTTTTCGAATTATAGCCAGTTACAATTTATATTTAAACCAAGTCGCCGGTAAAAAACAAACGAATATAAAACATTTTGAATTATTTCCCTGATTGCTTTCAGTGAAAAAAATCCCACTTTCCCCTGCGACGAGAGACCTCCGTTGTGGATGCGTATCTATTAATTAAAAATCGATAAACGATTATTCTCGACGTCGAGAGAGCCAATTCGTTACCGTACAAAGGTCGGTCACGCATCCAATGCTGCGGCGGCAGTTCCATTGGGCCATTAATTCTTGCTTCCATCACAGCAGAGGCGAAGATGTCGATCTCTCCGTAAACCGCTCTCTCTCTCGCTATCCGATCAGACCACATCCGTCTTCAGAATTCGCTTGACGGGTCGGTCCGTCGAAGAGGTCCGAATTTTCGTTTCGGATATCGACTTCGAGGGACCGCTGCCAATCCGTGAAGCGCGACCCTCGACCTCCATTGTGTCGCATCGCACGGATTCCGTCGGTGATTAACTTCCCCTTCGAAAATGAGGGCGAGAACTTAACGCGGGTTCGAGAGCTTCTCCTCGTCTGTTTTTTTTTTTTTTTAATTTTACGACTGGGTCAAAACTCGTTCGAACGCGCTCCAACGAAACAAAAAGGGGGCGTGGCGGGGAGAGGGAGGCCGGAGGCGATAGGGTCGAGTCAATTTTTTAATTCCCTAAATGAGCAGCAGACTGTCACGTTCTTCATTCGAAATTTGAGACTGTAAAAAGATAGGCAGGCGCAAATAATACGCGTTGCGAAACGGTTTACAACTTCGAAAATCACTCAGCTAGGCACATTACAGCTTTTATTGGAGCTTTTGTAATGGGACTTACTCGTTTTAAGCTGCTTATTTTACGATTTTTAATATACAAAATACAGTGTAATCCATCAAAGTGGATGAAATTAGCGTGCTTTTACACACTTTTACTCAACTTCTCTTCGTATTTATTTATTTGTCACACATCAACGCTCGCTATAAAAATGTGAATAACTCGAGAAAGCATCGAGATAGAAACTCTAAATTTGACAGGAATGCTCGACTCCATAAGGTAACACGTAAAAATCGGCTTTTCTGACGTGCAGGCTTTCATTCTTTTTTAGATTAAAATTAGAAAGAATTAACCTACAATCCTCGAATATAAACTACTTTGAGGAAAACATCATAAAGTTTCTTATTCTGTTCATCTTTTTTCGAATACAATTCGAAATCGCTCAATTTAAACGTTTAATTCACACAGTTTGAGGGAATATTTCCATTTTAACGGGATGTTGCCTTTACTAATTCTATTGTTAGACCTCGATATCATATTGTTATTTCAATCCTTATGGGTGTAAACGTGCTTTTAAAACTTTTAATACAAGAGACAGACAGACAAACGACTCTATTGAGGGCGAGAGGGAGAGACGTAGAAGGAAGACGAGAGAAATTATTTTCATAGCAACCAAAGTAAACAACATTCGTAAATTATTATATTGAATATACATTCATTCCCTTTCGTGGAAGAATATACGCAACTGTTTAATGTTTAAGTTATAATTTTTCTCACTTCGGAAATTTTGGTATGATAACATAATTTTGAGTTCCATACTCTCACGTCGTCTGAAGCTTTGTTAAATCAAAAATGTTACTCAGTGAAAAGTTCATCAGTCAGATAAAAAATAAAATTATCTTTATGCATTTTTCCTGCATTGCAACAATTATTAAATTCTATATTCGATAAATATTTCTCGTACATGTACAAAACGCATTATTAATAACAGTTATAAGACGAAAAAGATAAATTAAAATTAAGTAAAAAACATTTTAATGTATACACACTTTTACTTAAAACTGCACTCAAAGGCAGAGAATAATATTTTCCTGAACAAAAAATTTTATTATTCAAAAATTTGTAAGCTTTGTAAAAGTGGGTGGTTTTTTTCCTCTTCTAATACTTATATTTCATCTTCCTCATAAATGACTTCTTATTGTTGGCCATGCCACCCACTTTTACGAAGCATACAAATTTTTTAATAATATTTTTTGTCCAGGAAAAAATTATTTTCTACTTTTGATTGCGGTTTTAAGTAAAAGTGAGTAAGCATTAAAAATGTTTTTTACTTAAATTTATTTTCATCTTTTTCGTCTTATTTTATTTTTTATTTGGTGAAACCGCCGCATATTTGGTCACTAGAGCATCGTTCGTCTTATGTTAGAACGAGGTGAACCACATGAAGGTGAGATTAGCGATTAAATGGGAGAGGGGTAATAGTAAAGTTAACGTTGTATTGCGCATAATAATTGTACATAAATATACGTTTATGTATAATTGATACTTCCAAAATGACAATCAACGCAATCAGTTTTGTATAAAAAATTCGAACGTTTCCCTATCCGTCCCTGTCAAGTGTTCAAAGCTCAAACGGTTTAAGAATAAGTGGCATCAATACGGAAATTTACAATCAAAGTTTCAGAATTCAATCTTTTATACCTTCAGGGATATGAATAAAATAATTGAAAATTATTTAAAATATAACTCAGTCGAGCAATTGATACGTAACCTTTACGTTAAAGTTCATTCTTTCGTCTAAAGTGATCCACTCTTTTTTTAATTTCCTTTGTGTGCACAAAAGGAAAAGTAGTGTATTTCATTTCTTTGTCCTAGATCAGTGATGGCGAACCTTTTATAGTCCGCGTGCCAATGTTACCGAAATTGTCGAATCTTTTCCGCCTCGCGTGCCACAAAAAGTCCTTGATTTTTTTGAGTGCCAACTAAATTAAATTCGTGATCAATAAATAAGATTGCAACCGTAAAACTAACGTTTACAATAGTTAACTAAATAAACCCATGTTTTTGCGGAGTTAAATCAGTACGATAAATGCTTTGTAGGGTTTTCGCCTTTCGTTGGCGTGCCAACCAAAATCGTCTTGCGTGCCACTTATGGCACGCGTGCCATAGGTTCGCCATCATTGTCCTAGATAATCCATTACCTTTGATTTACAATGTTTTATGTGTTCACGAAAGGAAGACTCCTTCGCATACACCCGTTTTCGCATTAGGAAATTTATTTTTTGTCCCTTTTAGGTAAGGTGACCAGACGTCCTCCTTTTGGAAGGACAGTCCTTTTTGGATCGTTGTCCTTCCTAAACCTTTTGTCCTTCCATGTCCTCCTTTTTTGAAAATCTTTCTGTCTTTGTCCATCCTTTTACTTAAGCCAGGGTTTCTTAACCTTGTATATCAACGGAACATTTATACCTACTTTGAGAACTCAGACCTATGCTAACCAATATGGTGTAATTTTTGTGGATTGGCTGTCTTTGCTTCTGTCTGTTACATTGTTAAACGCGCAGGGAGTTCGTCTTTCTCCCAAGACACGATTCTCAGTGTACACTAAGCTTTCCGGCAAGCAGCTTGTTAAATGATCTTTTTTTGTTTGATTGTGTTTTCTTAGCGATAAAGAACACTGTCTGCTAGGATAAATTTTTTTATTTTCTCCTTGATTATATTTGTTTGGTTTCTGGTTTATTAAAATCCTGGTTTGTACAGCGTACAATGTATTCCATATCCCATCCTATTCCTCAAAATATTTCTTTCGTAAAACAAAGTCGATTCACTCCTGTTTACTTAGTTGTTATCGGCAATGGAGTTGAGTGATTTTAGTAGGTTTTTGTTTCTGTGCGTGCTAGTTAAAATCTTACAGCTTAGTATTGCTTATTTTCTTTATCCTCTATCAGTGAATTATGAAAACATAGTTATATGCTGTGTCCTGCCTGAGTGAAATTTGAATAGCTGCGTTTACTTCATTATTATGGCAAATGTAACTTTATCGTTTTCATTTACAATGTGATATTCCATTTTATTATATTGATTTTTAAATCTTTGTTATAATGCCCTACGAAATGTCTTCAGCCAAGAAAATAAAATGTCACTTAAATGTTTGCTAAGGAATTTCCACATTTAAGACCTGTTGGAAATGATGATACTGCCATTAAATGTTGTGTGCTCAGCAGTAATTAATATCGCAGTTGGTGGGTGTTCAAGTATTACGAAGCACAATCTTTCTCAAAAGCACCAAAGTACTGTTAATATAGCATCCCCTCATATAGAAACCCTTATTTTATTTCTTTTAAATGTGAAATAAAGCTTATAAACAGTTTTTTGATAATGAAATGAGCCCTTCCTTTTTGTATAAAAATCGGGATTTGTCCTCCCTTTTGGTCAAAAATATTTCGTCACCTTATTTTAGGTTTCCTCAGCACAAGGTTATCCATACTTATTCGTGTCGTTTGCAAAATGTGCGTTTTTATTCTATTGCTCGCTTCCGCATAATTTACATAATTTATTTTATTATTTTATTTCGCGCAGAGTTATTGCTTTCTTAAAATCGACCTTAAATCCGTAATTCTTATAACAGATGATATTGTATAATATTTCTAAGCTATGAGATTTTTTTTTGCCTAATATTTGAATTTCAACGATATTGATTCAGACGATATCATTCCTTCGCGATGCAATAATATATATATGTATAGCAGTTGAGTTTTTAATGCTCAACATTGTCTTCCTCCTCTCTTGTTTCTTTAATGTGTACAGTATTATATATACGTAGACTGAATCAAAGGTTTTTTGTGTGACTAAAGAAAAGAGGTAGATGGCAAATGTTGATTCCTTGGCTCATTCAATATCTTTTCTGTGTATTCTGTTCGCTGAAAGCTATTCCAAATACTGCTCTGAGTTAAATTGATTGGAGGGTATCCAGCAAAACATCCATCAGGGACAGCATGAATAATATGGAAGTAGTATCTGTAGCTTACTCTTGTACCCTGCCTTGTGAATAATGAAGACTTTTTTGTTATTGAAACCTTTTATTAGTTACATTTTACAGCTCGCGAATACACATCGAAGAGTATTTGACAGATCCTCTGCAGACTCCTTGAAGATATAAACTCAGCGCGATCGTATCACATTGGATTCACCCTCATGGGACACATTCGTCTCCTTCTTTCCTTGAAAGCATACTTTCTTTCTCAGTTATTTACTTTCCATTGTGAAATTCGACATTCACTCTGACATTTTTCATTTTTATTTCGCTGCCTAGCAAACCTTCACTATTCAAATTTTCGACTTTATATTTATGTATCGCCATCAAATTTTCCGTTTTCCGCTTAAGAACTCGATATTCGTATTTCCAAAATCGCTCTTCGCTTATCCCAGCACCGGCAAACCGACTCAGCTGCTTCGTCGATTTCTTTCAGTTGTGCTCCCATAGTCACTAGTGTGATTATATTTTGTTTTGTCATTTATATGAGTGAAAATGTCGTTATGTTGCTATGTAATTAAAACAGACCACGGAGAAACAAAAAAATGCCCTGCGCAAAGGTTGTCATTTTGGAAAAACTTAGAAGTTCTGCAATTTTCACGTATGATAGGTTGGTAAACAGTATGGCGTTGATTAGGCGAGAGAAATTTCCGTTAAATATTTGAGGACAAAGTGGTAATGCTGCATCTTCAAGATTGAGGTTCATTGATTTTCCTTTATGTCTGATTGAAATTAACTTCTTCGCCCTTATATTAGCGTAAGCATGTTATCAGTCGACAGATATAAAAAATTAAAACATTTCACCGATTAAAGTCCATTTTTAGGCGCGGTTTGCTTACAGCGTGAGCGCCTATTATCGTCGGTCGGTCCTTCCGTCCGTCCGTCCGTCCGCATGTTCGTTCTCGGCTTCTACTGAACGGATTTTCATGAAATTTGACATTAAGGACTTACAATCAAATATAATACGAAAATCGCAAAAATGAATAACGTATGCCAATCAGGGGTACCACTTTACCGGTGACAAAAAATTAAATTTTCGTCATATCTCGTAAAGTGTTGCTCATATCAAAATATTTTTCAAATAAAAGATGTAGAACTGGTAGAGTATTTCTTTTTCTATATATTTTTATCGTAGGAGTTGCCGTTATCAAGAAAATCAAACCATAATGTCTTAATTCGAGTTGAACTTTGAAAATTTCTTACATGGTTACTTCTTCATTGTTGCTAACATAAACAGTCTCACAAACAAACGTTCAGTTTCCTTACGTGTGCATGCACTATTTTTAAATAGGAAGAAAATGGATTATTTATGATAAAGAACTTTGAAACGCTATTTCCCTTACGTACAAGTATATGATTTCTTTCTAATACTCCATTGCACGAAACGCGCCCATTTGTGATACGTTGTACACTTTCCTAACTTTTTGAGAAATATGAACTATACATTATTATTGAAGACGTAAACTCAAGCAACTGTACGAAATTTGATCAAAATCGTTAGAGCCGTTTTTCAGAAAATCGAATTATTGTTAAAGTTGCCTAGAATAAACTAGCCTTATATTCATTTTTTGAGAAATGTGAACTATACAGTATTATTGAAGACATAAACTCAAGTAACTGTACAAAATTTGATCAAAATCGTTAGAGCTGTTTTTGAGAAAATTGGATTGTTGTTAAAAATGCGTAGAATAAAATGGTCTTAATTATTGAGCAATGTCAACCATTTCTATATATACTCTGCTCAGTATGATAAAATGCCTAAGTACGAGATTTCATTCATTTTTGTTCTACCGTCTAGGCTCCAGAGCCAGTAACAGACAGACAGACGGCATTGCAAAAACCACTTTTTTGGATTCAGCGACACCTAAAACGTATATTTCCGTAAAAATCTCGAGGTCGAATTTTTTCACGATAACAATACTTTCTCGATGTATGAGAAAGTAGAAATTGGGAGTGCTTCATCGCCATTGGTGAAGTGCAAGAAGAAGAGAGAATAGGAAATCGACGAGAGAGGAGGCAAGCTTTTTATCTTAACGCATTCATTGCGAGCATGCGCTGGAGAGAATAGCGGGGTAAACTGCAATAAGAGAGGATAAACAAGCTGGCGAAATATAGTCAATATATGCGTCCATACGGTACGCTTCTCAAGGTTTCGAGGATGAAGCAGACGGAATGCGTGCGGCCCATGTGTTCTTTCTTGTCCTGTTTCTCGGTGGAAAGAGGGGGGGAAGGAGACTAGTTGGAAAGAGGAGAGGCGTAGAAGGGGACAAGAGCGTAAGTATTCAGTTAGTTAGAATGTGCCCATAATATATTTACTCCTTTTATGCAACGTTTGATAGTAAACAACATGTAAGAATTTCGATGAATAATTATGGTATTTTAATTTTTAGACGCGTTTACCCTCCAGCAAGAGCGCCTATTGTCGTCGGTCTGTCCGTCCGTCCGCATGTTCGTTCTCGGCTTCTACCCAACGGATTTTCATGAAATTTGATATTAAGGGCTTAAAATCAAAGATGATAAGAAAATCGTAAAAATTAATGGCGTAAGACAATCAGGGGTACCACTTTACTGGTGACAAAAATGAATTTTCCGTCATATCTCCTAAAGTATTGCTCATATCAAAATATTTTTCGAATAAAATTTGCAGAACTAGTAAAGAAGAGTATTTCTTTTCCTATACATTATTATCGTAGGAGTAGCCGTTATTAAGAAAATCATACAAAAAAGTCTTAAGTCGAGTCGAACTAAGAAAATTTTTGGCATGGTTATTTCATGTTCGTTCTCGGCTTCTACCCAACGGATTTTCATGAAATTTAATATTAATGACTTACAATCAACTATAATAAGAAAATCGCAAAAATGAATCACGTACGCCAATCAGGGATACCACTTTACTGGTGACAAAAAATGAAATTTTCGTCATATCTCGTAAAGAAATGCTCATATCAAAATATTTTTCAAATAAATGTTGTAGAACTGGTAAAGAAGAGTATTTCCTTCCCTATACATTTTTATCGTAGAAGTAGCCGTTATCGAGAAAATCAAAGAAAGACGTATTAAATCGAGTTGAACTTAGAAAATTTCTTCCATGGTTACTTCTTCATTGTTGCTAACATAAAGAACCACACAAACAAACGTTTAATATCCTTACGTGTGCATGTAATATTTAAAAATAGGAAGAAAATGGATTATTTATGATGAATAAATGAACTTTAAAACGCTATTACCCTTACGTGTAGGTATATCATTTCTTTCTAAATTCCACTGCACGAAACGCGCCCATTTGTGATACGTTGTAGACTTTCCTAACTTGTTTAATCAGGTCTGCAAAGGAGTATTTTTTATTTAAGTCGTAGAATACGAACTTACATTCCTATCGGGAAGTTTTAAATTTACTTAACAGGTAATTTCCTTTTTTAATGACTCACTCGCCACCTTATCAGGCATTCTTGGTGATATTAATGTGATATTTACCTTCCTCTGAAGAATTCTTCGGGCTAAACAATTTCCCCATCAGATCAATGAATCCTAATCAATTTGCGCGTCCACTTATTACCCCTCGTCAAAGGGAACTCTCTTCATATTAATGAGCCATTGTTCTTTCTGTTTCGCGGAGACTTTCCATTACATCTTATTCAGCTATGATTACAGTTATCGAAGCTTCACCTTGAAAGATAAAGATTTGGGATTGACTGGTAGCCCTTCCTTTCATTAGAGGGATTATTAGCACGTTATTTGCTTTAATGACTGCTGCCGTAGCCAGGGGCAGCCCGAGCTTCCGGAGATATTATTTATTTGCCGCCTTCATTGGGGATTTGGCCATAACTAACTACGACGGTCCCACCTATCTGTTGATCACTACTTCATTTTGGCCGGATATATTGTTTAAGATTTCAGAGGATGGCTGAGCCCACACTGCGTTTCAAATTAGGCATCGACTCTCAAACTTCAGTTGCTCCTTTTTATTAAATTATCTTTCTAAATTATGTATTTTATTGTTATTTAATAAAATTTTTACAAGTTAATGCGCGTATTATTTTTATCCCATAACTTATTTTTTTCATTCTGCACATCCTTTAAATTCAAAAATGATTTAGCGTATTTCACACTTTATTCGCCGACGCGAGTGAACAAGGACGGAAAACTGGTGATACGCGTATCCAACGTGACTTTCAGACAAATCTTGCCCAGTATGCCACTTTTACGTCTGCTTTTTCTATTTTCACTATTCTTGATGCAATTTTCGAAGTATAAAAATGTAATAATGCTGAATTTAAGAGTTAGAATCACTCGGCACTAAAATTCTTAAAATATCTTATCGAATATAAAAAATTGTTATGTAGATTGCTATGTGTAAGTCCTTTGCGACGTAATTCGCAGTAATTCGATGTGATGAATGTATAATGACTCAGTCGGTAGGAAAAAGACACTATACAAAAGTATTTCATTGACTGTTAAAACAATATTTAATTTGTAGGCTATCTCCTTGAATTATGGTAAGAGTGTTAAGACTATAATATTTGGTAAAATAAAATAAAATTTAAAGCTACCGAGCCATGCATAATGGCTTGCATCGCGTTGTAACACAAAGGTCTTAAGGTTCAGCGAGATATGTTCCTGAACGATTTACCTTGTGTGTATTTCAAGATACGCTCATCATTATCAGCGATTAATAGTCTACAAAGCCATGTGTAATTTCCATGTTATATTTCACGTAGCTCTTAAGATTACTCGAATCTCCTTAGATTTGACACTGACAAAATAAAGCAATTTATTTTTGATACTGAGCTACCATCAGTGCTAAAATGCTAGTGACGCGTCAGAAAAGTAGGTTTTCTTTACTCTCCTTTATGACAAATTATTTAGTAGCAACACTGAAGTGACGCAGACATGGTCATGTTAACCAGGGTTCCCGAACTTATACATTTTCAATTAATTTGAACAAGTGACACGTTTCTGTGCTGCTCGTTGGATCACGTTTAATGTTACAGTAATATCGTTTTAAGTGTGCCACCTCCATTTGGCTGGAAGCACTTAACATGCAGTATATCTTTCGATACTTACCATTTGAACGCCGCCTACGGAACAAAATTACTTCCGTTGGGAGGAGTTGGTGGAAGGTAGAGGGAGGGGAAGGAGGCGGGGAAATTCTTCTGCGGTGTCATCGACACCTCATACCACAACCTTTGGTATAGTTTAAAAGGGCGGGAAGTTTTCCGTTGCTTAGCGCAGTTTTATTTAAGATTTGATTGTGAACGTTGGGTTTTTCTTAGGAGCTGCTAGATGTCCTGTTTTACCAAGAAAAAGCGGTGAAGTCTGCTGAATGTGCGGAATTAAAACGTTAGAAACGCTTTCTTCTTTCGATAGATTTATTTTTAATAACTAAAGCCCTTATGGTGGACTTTCTACAATTGAAACTTATTTCCAAATACTGGGACATCAAATTCCTAATCCTTATTTATTTAGTTTAATCTTAAATTCCTATGTAAAAGTAACCATTTTCGTTTTTCTCCGTTTCCATTCACAGCTTAAGCGCATCGAAAGCGTCTATCCTTCGCCAAGGCCCCCCTCTGTTCTCAACCACCCCGCCTGAACTCATAGGTGCTTACTTCCCTCCAGTTTATGGCGAAGTGTTCTGTACGAGTGTGTGTGCATCAAGACTACCTTCAGCCTCCGTGGGAGGGACGAATTCGTCCGCTGCAAAGGTAGGGAGACGTGACTTCTTGTAAATAGACCCATTTTTATTCCCTCTTCTTTATAGCGCCATTTGAGTAGCGAAGGATTTCATCGCTGCGAGTGTTACGGTCTCCTCACAATGCAAGTTAAGGAAATGCCAATGTTAGCTTAGGGTTGGAAGACATCGAATCGATATTAGTTATTGATTAGACGCGAGTATTTCGTTACTGTTTAGCTATTCTTGATCGCTGAATATTGCTTGGTGTAAAACATTCCCAATCTTCGTTCCTCTTTCATTAATTCGCATACTGAATGCCGCCTCATGGTGTCCAATACGTCCCTTTCACCGAGATTATCAGGCGAATAAATTCCTCGTGTGGAAGATGCACTTTTTCCTACGCTTCATTGTAAATTCGAGTTTGATGATTATCCCATTCATTTAAATTGGATGGCATTACTTCATCTATTTAGGTTGGTAAAACCTATAAGCTTATTAATAACTATTTCTTCAGATAATAGCGGGTGTTTGGTAAAGGCAATGTATTTTTTGTTTCTCTTTTTTTTTCTGTATTTGCGATGGCTGTTTTTTAGTGATTCCAATTTACTCGAGTTTTTGGTACCCGGGTATTCGAGTAATATTTCACCGAGCTACCCGGGTAGCTCGAGTATTTAGTGGAAAAATAAAATTTTAATAAATATTCATTTAACGGATATTTTATTTATTTTTATTGATATAAGAGTTATTCAATGATTCAAAAAATAGTATTTAAAAAAAATAGAGCGTTTAAAGTACAGATTTTCATGCGGTTTCGCAATTTCGTGGTGAAAGTACCAGCTACAGAAAAAACACGCTCAGAAGCAGTGGAAATCGGCTTAACAGTCAACAACGCTTGATACAGTTTTTCCTGTCTGTCGGTACGTTTTCCACTATTTTCTTCAAATAATTTGAACTCTTTATCTATACTTTACTGATGAGATTCTTTTGCCTTTGGCATGGTGAATGATGCAATGCATTTCTGCAATTTCAAATACTCATTCTGTACTTCTTCGTCATGGTCGTCGACGTCGTCAGAACTTTCTGAATCCTGAATATCGCTTGGATAAAGCCGATTAATTAGACCAGTGGTAGTGGTCTTGATTCCAGGTTTTGTGGAGTAAGTGAAAAACTCGTTGACTTTTGGATACACTCCATGATGCAAAAACAATAATAGTGATATCAAATCCGTGTTTCTTCGTTGATCAGTTCTAGTTTTCAATGAGTTTTGGAATTCCAGTGCCAGAGGAATTTTGATTGATTTTAACTCTTGAAATAAGTAGATCAAAGTAGCCTCAGCTGTCAGTAAATTCGAGCTTTGTTTGCTCAATTCCAATACCGCAAGTCTTTCTGGTTCTAGCACCATTACGATTTCCTTTAAGAGGGTAATGTGATCTTCACTATAAAGTACACATCCCATCTCTTTCAAAGCAAGATTTATCGAGTCAATAAGTTTCAAAAATCGAACTATTGCTGTCACTAGACTACTCCAACGAGTTTTGACATCTGAAAGCAATCTAAGTGGTTTTCCTTCCTTCTCTCTGAGATACCTAAGTAATAATTGTGTAAAAACGGATGATTGACTGAAAAAACTTAATAATTCTTCTCATATCATCTAATGCATTCTTGTAATCCGAACGAAATGCACGTATTTCATCGTCAGGTTCATTTAAACTTTCATCATCAGTTTCGTTATCACTCAAATTTTGCTCGTCTTCATCCTCGTCATCAGAAAATTCAATTTGTTCCTCAAGATTAACAGCTTTTTTCTTTTTGTAATATATTTCTACAACCGCCAAATGTATTGCGTGGTTGTAGCAGCTCTGGCTTTCTGCTGAAATGATCCTGCCATATTTCGCCATAACACTTGCTCCATCATGTTTCGAGGCAATGATATCTTTGTTAAAATCAATTCCAAATTCCTGCAATCGTTGAGAAACCAATTCTTTAGTTCTTTCCGATGTGCAACTTTCTACAATTGGTACTAAGCCAAGAACAATTTGTTTTTCTATTGTTTGCAGCGTTATATTTAAGTATCTTCTCATCACAATATCTACCCACTGTGATCGTAAATTTTTCTTCGGATTTAATCCTGCTTTTTAACTCCTTTTTAGTTACAGTTTTCTTTTCCTCAAAAAATTGCATAACACATTTTCGTACTGTAGATGAACTGGTTGGCATTTTGTAGTTGCGATTAGTGACGTAATCTTGAATTGCTTCACACTTAACAATAGTATTAAATGAGATTCCATCTTTAGCAGCACATTTTGATATTATTTCCTCCAATGATTCTCTGAAAACAAAAGATAACATTCCAGAGCTGGTAGCTTTGGCCTTTTTTGCTGGTTGTGGTCCGTCATTATTATCTTTTGTAGAGAAACTTTTGCTCCTCACAGTGATTCCGTGTGTTTTCAAATGATTTATCATCCCAGTTGTATTTCCACCCTTAGTTGAAATCTTGTCTGCGCATCCTTATACTTGACATTGCGCCGTATCTGAAGATTTTTTTTTAATGAATCCCAAACTTGAGATTTTTTGGAAGACATATTTGGGCTACAAGAAAGAATTTGAATTAAAAGTTACTTTGAATTAATTTCTCATTGTACCAAATATCTTCTTGAAATTAAAATACATATATAGAATATGAGACTTATTGCGCGCTGGATGATATATCTTCCCCTTAATACTGGTAATACTTTGTTAATCCCGCTGATAAGCTAAAAATTTTAATAGAAATAACAAATGTATATTAATTTTTTCCTATTTTCAGGAACATCCAGTATAAAACTGAATTTTTCGAGTTTACAATATATACTTATTTAGAATTACTAACCTGTGAGAAAGAGCAACTACTGCGGAAATACACACAAGAAACGAATATAGAAAGATCCTTCTTCAATAATTAGTAAGGTCAGACTGGTGGATGCTACGCACACTTTAGATGAATGAATAAAAGTTGTAGACACCTACGAGACACCTCGTAGAGCACACTACAAGTTACGAAAAACTCATTTTTCGTAATACTTTTACTTTTAAGTAATTTAACTTGACGCTAATCCCGCCTAGCTGGCACTCGCTGTTTTGAAAGACTTGGTAAGGGAATGGAGAGGAGAGTGAAGAGGAGGAGAGGGGGAAGTGATGGATTTCTTCCAGTTGTGATACAATGTAACTAAACGGTCTGATTATATAAGGAAGTTGGATTTGAATCGAATGTAAAGCTCACATCTGTTGAAGCCTTCTCTAACGTGAAGGTGAAAACCGTAGTGGCGTTATTTACAGGCATTTTTACCTCTAACGCAGGGTTTTTAAGTAATTTATTCAAATTTACAAAGAATTTACTTTAATTATTATAATTGTACCTGTAATCTGTCGACGATAATCGTAAATTTGTGATTTTAATTTTCCAATAATAATCGAGTACTCGAACAAAATTACTCGGGTACTCGAAAAATCGAAGAAAACACCGAGTACCCGGGTAACCGGTACTCGGTGTGGAATCACTAGTGTTTTTCCGTTTTACTTTCTCCATACGTAGTAATGGGAAAGTATTGTATTCATGAAAAAAATCGACTTCGAGATTTCAATGGAAATACATGTTTTGAGGTCCCTAGAACACGTTTAGACTATTTTCGGAATGATGTCTGTGTGTGTGTGTATGTATGTTAGTGTGGGCGCTCTAACTCAAAAAGTACGTGCCATGTCGTTACCAAACTTCATTTATAACACTTTAACATGAGCATAAAGAAATAATTAGTTTTTGGACAATAACGGATAACCGGAAGTCGAGGTTTATTCGAAACCCGATTTGATTTTTGCGATATTTCTTCGTTAAAACATCATTATTGTATATACAATTCTATACAAAGGTTATAGAGAACGTAATTTCCTACAGTTTTCATTTGAAACAATTTTCTATAAGAGTTATTGTTTAGGAGTTATTTATAAATAACAGGTTTTTCGGTTTCCGTTAAATATCTCCTTAAAAACATCGTTATTGGTAATCTTCGTAAGGACCAAAGTTGTAGAGAATAATATTTCTTCCAAGTTTTGTTTGAAACTAATTTTCGTAGAACCATCCATTTCGGATATATTTCGCTTTATCTTAATACCAGTATACAGCGCCAACACCATGTAGCGGTGAATTCTGTAAACATTCAAAATATACGTAATTTACGGCAACAAGGACGTGTCTTCTTTTATGATACGAAATAATAATTTTGCCTCGTAATATTATTCATAATAATTTAAATATCTATACCCCAAATATGGAGAAAGTCATGTGTTGGCCACATCAGATTTTGTGCATTTTAGGCTCATTGCTTGTCGCTCTCCTTCCACTTTCTCCTTCCTTCAACCACCTCTCCCCCTTCTGGATCGAAGGCTCTTTCCTTCATTCTACCTTTCCCTACCACTTCGCTTCTCGGAAGTAATTAGAATGAACACTTCTTTTTTAGAAGATACTCCGGCAAAAAAATATCTCCCGCCTACCATTTAACTAATAATCTATCCGCACATTTTCTGCAATCGTTACAGGTCTGAGATTTTGAAGACGTAATTTGTCGTTTCCGAATGTGAAGAGTACTTCGGAAATATACTCGATCTACTATCAAAAGTACTGTATGCTTAATTTTTTGTATTATGTTATGCTATCAGCTATCTGGTTATGGGCCTTGTCTTGTTAGATAGTGAGTTTGCATAACATTTTGAGGCAACGTTTATCGATTGAAAACGGTATTTAGTATCTGATATGCCCCGAGTTGCCTGGGAAATTATGCATAAATAGTTTTAAAAATTTAATTCAGTTTAATCGAATGTCTGAATCGTATGCTTGAAGTCATTTTTTTCTATTCTGAATTTTCTGCTGCTCTATATGTTATTAATATAGAGTTTGTTTTCTTTTGATCTAAATGTGGTCATCTTATTCGAGGAATTATAACTGTTGATTTTTTATTTCTTGGCTTTAAAAGCTTTTGACCAATTTATGACTTGAATATTCTCATTTTTAGCGCGTTTTATTTTAGAAACTCGCTTGTTTTCGATCTGTCTGTCCGTATGTCCAGTCGGTTCAATTATAATTGCAAGTAGGAGATAGAAGACTAAAATTAGCAGGGTGTATATGATCTAAAATGCCACTTATTACGCTACCAAAGAATACTTTTGGAGAAATCGGTGGACGGAAGAAGATACTGTTAAAGTTTTAGAATCAAGATCCTGTGCAATTTTTCGCAGATGGAAAGTAAAAAATGTTCACTGTTTCTGTGATCCTTAATGCCATCTATAACGCTATACAAGAAATCTTTTTGAAAAATCGATGGGCGGTAGGGGGTGCCTCTAAAATTTTCAAATTATGATTCTGAGCAAAAACTTTTCGATGGAAAGTTATAAATTTCTTAATAGATTATTTGAATAATATACTTTTTCATACAATTATAGTACAAAACTTATAAGGAATTTTAAGCTTACAATTCTAAAGAGACCTCAATAAACAAAACGCATTTGTTCATATTGCGTTAGCAATTTAATCTGCAATTTTTTCTAATTAAAATAAAACTTGGACCCTTCCAATTTCTATTACTATTTTTTCAAATGTGCCATGAGTATTATTCAGGTTGTGCAGAAGATGAGTTTTAATGGAGTGAACAATGTAACATTTCTCATTAAAAATTAAACTGACAACACAATATTCAACGATGCTTTAACCATATTCTGGTTTCGACCTTGATTTGCGCTGATCGTTTTAAATCTAAAAATATTCTATCTACTTTTCCAATCTGAAGACATATCGTCTTCAGCAGACCGCTGACAGTTTCTCTCAAGTAACCGAATTGTTTACCTCCTAAAGTTTTTAGCTACGATCATAAAGTCCCCACTTGGTTTTATTTAAATTCTTAAATAATGCTCTCCGGTTGCTTTCATGCACTTCCGTGACCAGGTTCTTCTCACCGTTTGTTAGCGCCCTCCTAAATTTAGCTCCTTAACAACCACGTTAACTTCACCCCGTTTCACGGGTATGATTGTTCTCCACTATCTCCACCTCACCGCAGCCACGTAGCCTATACCACGGCTGGCCTACCTAAGGCACGCGATGTGAATTTATTATCATCCCACCTATGTGACTTGATTATTAAACAGCCTTAATCCGAGACGCGGCTATAAGAGCCGCTGGGAAGGAATTTAAGGGAGATACGAATCTTCTTATTAATTTAGCTAACTATGGCATTGCTTATCACGTATCACTTGACAAGTACACGTATTTCTTCGCATTCTTTTGAAGCTGCTTTATCACGCCACTTTGCACAGGGTCGCTTATTTTTGGCGTAGAAGCTTAACAGTGGGCGTTCAACCTCTTATGTAGGGTCGAACAAGCAAACTACGCAGCGAACTGAAAGCCCAAGGCGAGGCTTAAGGTTATGTACGAAAAAGAAGCGAATGAGGTTTTCGGAGAGAGTAGTGTGTTCACCGAATCGGCCTCCGCCTTATTCCTTTCTCCCCAAAACCCTCGCGAATTGTGTGCGACTAGTATCTACTCTCTCTCTCTCTTTCATTTCTCTTAAACTAACCTTCGGCAACCGATTACGCAAGGAATTCAGAATAAAAGTCAACATTTGTAGATCAAAATTTTTGGCGAATAAGGTTATATTTAATTTTTAAAAATCATTTCAGAATGGCTTTATAAAAAAAAGCTTCGCTTTCGGGAACATAGGCGCTGGAATGAGTTGGTTTAGTGAGCCAAGCGAAAGTCTTCAAGGAGGCTTAGGAGCCGCTGGTTGACAATCTTTGTCTCAATTCCCCCTGAGTAAAAGAAGGTTCAGAGAGGATGGAGATAGGAAGAATGAGGTGGATATAGTGATTGGGTGAGTGGGATTGGAAGGAAGGAAGGAAGGAGATTTGAAAAAAGAGGGAAAGGTGAAGAAGGGAGTTAGAGCGAAGAAGCGGTGAGAACAAACCCGCGGTAAGACTCCGCGTCAAACGACTCCAATGACGCGTACGCGCACATAGCAAAATGCCTGCACTCCTTAGGAAGAAGATCACGAATAATATTGTCGGTGACGAAAATAAGAGTGAAATTTAAAAAGAAGTCCAGAAAGCGAAACTTTTCAGCGTTATTTTTATTATGCCGCTTTCGCGTATTTTTATTTCGCTCTTGCTGCGCCCTTCCTTAATTTGATTTAGCTTGTTATTATACGTAATCCAGCACGAACTCCGGCGTTTGAATATTCAAAAAGCAAAGAACATTCATTTGACCTTGGCGGATGAGAGAGAGCGGATTATTTTTCTCGTGCACTCCATCAGAGACGGCGTGGGTAACACGTACCCTATTCAGAAACAAGTGGCATCGAATGAGAAGATATAAACATTCCAGCAAGCCTTCTGCGCAAAGTCAGTTTCATTCATTAAGACTTTAATTTAACATCAATTAATTCTGTAGAAATGTATTTTCTCGCAGATGAAGTCATTCTGTGATTACGGAATTTTATGCGAGCACATCCTCTCCTGTGGCGCCCTTTATATCCGTATGCCCGAATCACACACATTGTGTATCATTCGTCGTCGTACGCATTGATATTTTGGTTATTGATCGAGCGCTGCACATATTTCATATTACGAGAGCTTTTTGCAAACGTTTCGACTAGCGTCTTCCAGTTGGGACGCTTCAAATATACCTCAAGGTGTATTTATTTATTGCATTTATGTAGCTCCCACCCCAACTGGAAGTTGAATCTGATCTAATTTGAACACGTTGTCGATCGTGAAAAATGTTTTTAAAAATAAGTTAAAATACAAATTATCATCGTTCAATGTCCCAGTCTGGTTTTCTCGTAAAATCCCCAGATGTGCATGATCGAATCAATCACTTAATGTGAATTTTTTTGGGATGATCGTTCGTATCGCATGCCCACTGATGGCATCCATTGGGAATATCCGACCAAAAGATTTTAGTCATATCCAAAACTGACGAATTTCAAACATTTGTGTTTTTATGGTACTTTTAAATGAGCTATAAATAACCTATGAAGGTTATTAATTACTCGATAATAATAATTTTAAATTTAGCCTGAGGCATTTTCCACTATAGTCAAACTTTGTTAGGAAATTATTGAAGTAACTTTTCATGTAAAATTTTCTAAAAACATTTCTTGCATCAGAAAAAATTAATTCAGTTCTCGGCTTCCCTATGTTATGTTCACGCAACGGAAGTTGTATAGATTCAATGTCTTAAACAGACGTATTTCATGCGCAACTGAGAAGATTAAGTATAAAACAAAACCACTTTACAGTTAATATGCATTAATATAGTTGCGATAATTATAATTACAAAACCTCGATTTGGAGAGGAATTTATAAGGCGGATTTAGGTCAGCCGTGAAAAAAATCAAAATTCATGCTATTCCTGAGCCTCTCAGAAAAACTTCAGTTAATCGCTTGGGGAGGCGGGCTGGATGCATTTTCCGCTGAGGTAGTCGAAGAAAGTCTCGTTTATTAAATTGTTCAAAGTTAACGAATACGGAATTGAAAACAGTTGAGCGTCTATAAGCTGAAGATTTCAGATAGTGTCTGATTTATGTGTCTTGTAAAAAGGAAGTTTAAAGCAGTTTGTTGACGTATATTATGTAATTCATCGCCGGAACGTTGTGATCTTATAAAGGAAAGTATTTTTTTAAACACAGACCGCACCCTTGTATTGTTCTGAGACATTCGAAAATAGTACAATAAAAATGGATATACCACTTAAAAGCCGTTGTTTATACAATCCCTTGCTTTTTCTGTGGCTTTATCTCATGGTAATATGGTCATTATTTATACATTCGCAGTACGCACAAGTTTTAAAAAGTTACCGCCGCTAAAGTGAATTTTATTATTCAGTGGGAATATACCCAAATTAAAAATTCGCTAGTGTCCATTAATGTCACTGATGCACGGCTTCCTTTGCTTATACTTCTTGGGAGAGGAAATGGAAATGGAGCGAGGTGGAGGGAAATGGAGAGTGTGAGGGAGAACGAGAGAGAGAGAGAGGGAGAACAAGAGAAAGGGGATGAGAGGAGAAAGAGACCAAGTGTTGGGAAGGAGTGAGGGAGAGAATGAGAGGGAGAGAGTGAGAGATGGGGTTAAAAAGAGATAAAAAGTAAAATTGGAGGCAGTTGTAACGAGAGAAAATAAAAAGTTCGAATGAAATTCAAATGGGAAAGGCATAAAAAGCAATTGCCAACACGAGCATATAAAGAAAAGGGAACAAATATATATATATATAGTAGTGAACGGAGACAGCGACGATTCCTTGCTATATGAGGAGCGAGGTAATTAACAGCGAAAGTGAAGGATTTTAAAATGTAAATGTAGAGTATCTGTTACGGGAAGAGTGACGTGAAGTGAAAGTTTTGGTAGAACAGAGGTCACTTTATACTAATTCCTGCTTTTTCTCCCTTTGGCCTGTTTCCAGTTTTGCTGCTTTGTGTTTTGGCCTTTGTCACACAAGAGGTAAAGTAGGTCTAATTTCTGTCCAACTTTTAACTTTGTCAAACGTCACAATCTAATTCATGTTCTGAACTCTTTGATGGTTCGTGATGACTCTTTATGTCATATCGGCACGACTTCGTAAAAACCAGTTTATTATAACTGCCAACTCCGTGAATCGATGGCTACCTTCTGTGCGTAGCATTAATGCCTCCGAGTGCACATCTCGCATCCAATGCCAAGTCTTGATTCTGCGTCTTATAGATGATTTTGTGCGTTACTTTTTCTTGAACATTTTATCTTGACCATTTCTCTTTACTGCTTGATCTTCGTTACACTTAGGATGAAAAGTTTAATAATAATAATTTCCGATCAGCTTTCAGCAAGCAATGATTCGTTTGTTTCATACAGTGCATTTTTCTCTTCCGAATAGGCTTTTCATTTTTCTTATTACGAGAGGTCTCATTTTTTCTTCAGCCGTGCCTTTCTTTACTTACGTAGTTGGCAATATTCTTGAATGTCTTCTAATAAGAAAAGCCTGAGTCATCAAAAGTGGATGAGTTTGTCGTTCTTAACTTTAATTACCAGGATTATTTCTCAGATTTTTTCTGCCTTAGCCGCTATCGTTGCCTGGAAAAACCAGGCTTGGGGAAAATAAGTACCTCTGCATGAATTTTATTATGATGAGGGTATTTGGCCACGTCATACGATGTAGCGGACGTACAGCTTGTCTGGTATTATTACCACTTTATGTGGAATTACTTCCCTTGCATTTACGGTACCGTTGAATTTTTCAGCAAGTCCGATATCAGTGCGTTGCGCATACGGCCACTACAGCATACAACCCTATCTCGTTCTCATTTTTCAGCTCTTCATTTGGTCCGCTGTGAATTTGCTTTATAATCGTCCTTTACATACAAACTGTCTTCGTTTTCTGTTTCTCATCTTCTCTCACCAAATCCTTATTTTTAAATGTCTTATCTAATCGTCGAGTGAAATTCCTCCTTGCATAAATATTCTTCTCATAAAGTTTCCCTTCTAGCGTTATATAGTGAGATTACAAATGAGTTTCCCGATCTTAAGAATTTATTATCAATGATTAACAAAGAAATAGTAAAATAAAAGCTGTACTAAGAAAGAAAATTTCAGAGTTTAAAAAAAAAAGCTATTGAAGTTTAATATGTGCTCCATCTGTGGCCCTGCAGACATCAAAACGTTATTCTGTTTCCTGCCATAAATTTCCTAGTATATAATGCTGAACTTTTCCAAGAGCCTCACGCACCCTTTCCTTCAAATTATCCAAAGTTGTTGGCATTGGTGGAACATAAACTTCATTTTTGACGTAGCCTCAGAAGAAAAAGTCTAGGGGGGACGGGGAGAGGAGGGGGGGTTAGATCGGGTGAACGAACCGGCCAAGGAATGGGCCCTCCACGCTCAATCAAACGACCAGGTAGGTAATGCTCAATCAGGAATATTGCAAGCTTATCGCGAAGTTATCGATAACTATCAAAGCAAAACTTCTAAAGTTTTTCTTTGCTAGTATGGATTAATTATTACTGTATCTTTGTTAGTTTTTAATAATAATTTCTTTAGATCGAGACGATCATCTGTATCCACCCTACACATACATGACTAAGACTGAAAGGTAAAAAAACGGACAAGAATAGGCGGAAGGAATTTCAGTGTATACTTATTGTGGAACCGGTGGTGAAAGGCGCTGGAAAGTGTATATATATATATATATATATATATATATATATTTATATTTAGGGCAACTAAGTGTTGAAGGAAACCCAGTGAGCACTTACCTGAAGGAGAGCCGCTGGGGTGTCGGAGAGATACATTTGTAGAAGTTATTGGAGCTTTCGGGATAATCCCTTCGTCAGCACGAAGGGATCATCCCGAAAGCTACAACGACGTCTACAAATGTCTCTCCGACACCCCAGCGGCTCTCCTTCAGGTAAGTGCTCACTGGGTTTCCTTCAACACCTAGTTGCCCTAAATATCCTTATTTACCTTTCCTCTTCCGCAAGGATATATACGTATACACATATATATATACATATATGTGCATATAATTTTATAGATTGACTAAGTTCGAAAAAAGGTAGACAGGAGTAAGTAGTTTATGTGAGCGTTCGGGGACAAGGGAATGGTATTGGGAGAGTCTTAGCCAAAACCCCCACCAAACCTACCATATTTCCATTTATTTATAGGAGTTGCTTATTCTCCCTTCCTCTCTCCTACCTCATCTTTTCCCCGAAACGATTTCCTTTTCTCTTTATCCCACTCCCTTCCCCCCCCTCTCTCTCTCCCCCACTCCCCCCTCTCCGCCACTAACTCTTTCCCTTTCTTTCTTCCTCATACTATCCCTTTCTCTCTCTCTCTCTCTCTCTCTCTCTCTCTCTGCTCTTTCCGCCTTAACCGTCCATCTTAATCCCCCTCCTCCTCCCAATCCCTGCTTCCCCTGGTGTCACCCTCGCACGTTTTTCCATTTCCCACATGTTCCTCTCTCATTTTCTCCCTTTGACGCTTTCCCACTTCTCCTTTCCGCTTCTCTCCTTTTCCTTCCTTTCCCCCTTTTTCCCCCTTACAAAGATCGATACAAAAACGCCCGGTCCTGCCAACTTCCGCTTCTCCTCTCCCAAACCCTTTGACCCTAAGTGATCTTCTCTATCTACATCCACTCCATGCTATTTATCAGCATTCGCCGTTTCTTATATCCTTAACTATTTAATATATGCTCTTTTCTCTCCTGGTGGAGTATACCAGGAGAATAATTTCTCCATTTCCCACCTCATATGCCTATTTAACGGTCTCTCTTAGCTTCTCTTTTCCTTAGGTGTTCATTTACACTCAAATTGTCGACCTAATGATTCAAACTTACACTTGTGTTAATCCGTTTCAGTTTAGTTCTTTTCTTATTACTTAAATTTTTACGCTGTCTCTTTTCTCTATGTTCCCTCCCCCGTCCTTAACGTTCTTTGCTAACTTTCTTCACGTTTCTCCTTCTACCATCTCTTCGCCTCCAAGCTTTCTTTCCTCTCCTTTCACCCCTTTTCCCTCCCCGTCTGTTACTGACATTGCCTTTCTCTTTCTCCTCTTCTATTCCATAATTAATCCTCTTCCTCCCTTTTCCCTCTCATCATTCCTCTGCGTCCCTACCCAACTCTCTCCCTTCGCCCCCCCCCCCCCCTCCAAGCCCATTTCGCCCTTCCAACTCCCTTCCCTTCAGCCTCCTGTGTAGTGGTCAGACGCAACGTTCTATAACGAGTCTATGGAGGGAGGCCGAAAGAGGGGATGGAGGAAAGGTGGGGGTGAGGGAGGCGGAGGTGAGTTTTCGAGGGTCTCGTGCCAGGTTTCCCTGAAGGCTGTTACGTTCGAGGCGGGAGGTCAAGAGTGGGCGTGGATCCGACGTTTCCGAGCGAACCCAGAGAGCAGGGTGTACGTACATCTGATTGAAGGGATCCTCGTTGCGAAGTACTTATCATTCAAACGTTTTCTATTCGAGAAATCTCCAGAGAAGTGTATGTACTTAATAACAGTTATCGAACGTTTGTCTGAATTCGTCTGGTTTTTAAAATTTTTATAGCTCAATTTTTAGGTTCCAATAGCATGAATTTCATGCCACTATAAAAGATCATTATATGAAGTTATGAGTTCATTCTGTTTTTTTACTTTCTCATATACAAAGAAAAATTCGACCTCGAGATTTTGACGGAAACATACGTTTTAAGTGTAGATGAGTCCGAAAAAGTGGTTTTCGCCGTGCCGTCTGTCTGTCTGTTACTAGCTCTAGAGCCTAAACGGTAGAGCGAAAATGAATAAAATCTCGTACTTAGGCATTTTATCATACAGAGTAGAAGCTTTGAAGAAATGGTTGACACTGATCAATAATTAAGAGTAGTTTATTCTACGCTTTTTTAACAACAATCT
Source organism: Uropetala carovei (assembly GCA_036926305.1). Lineage (NCBI taxonomy): Eukaryota > Metazoa > Arthropoda > Insecta > Odonata > Petaluridae > Uropetala > Uropetala carovei. The sequence continues at coordinate 1,139,194 of JAXCHB010000172.1, read as the reverse complement.
GATTTTCCCATAAACGGCTGTAACGATTTTGATCGAATTTCGAACGGTGACTTGAGCTTACGTCTTCAATAATACTACATAGTTCATATTTCTCAAAAAATGAATATAAGGCTAGTTTATTCTGGGCAACTTTAACAATAATTTGATTTTATCGCAAACAGCTCAAACGATTTTGATCAAATTTCGTACAGTTACTTGAGTTTACATCTTCAATAATGCCAGTTAGTTCATATTTCTCAAAAAATAATATAAGACTAGTTTATTCTACACAACTTTAACAATAATTTCATTTTCTCGAAAACAGCTCGAACAATTTTGATAAAATTTTGTTCAGTTACTTGAGTATTCGTCTGCAGTAATACTGCATATTTTATTTTTCTCAATGAATGAATATAAGACTAGTTTATTCTTGAGGAACTTCAACAAAAATTGGATTTCCTAAAAACCGGCTCATACGATTTTCATTTTCTGAAGATAATTAAACGACGCATTAGTTTACGAGAAAGTTTTACAATGTATGTTGTACCGATTTTTTAAATAAAGTGTCGTCATCGATGTGAAGTACTTTAAAGTTAGTGATACTGTTTCCTATTCAATGTATCGGATACTGAATTCACATTGTCCACCATGTATCACACTCTGAAAAACAATTTTTGACAGGCAAGTTTCTATGGTTGCTGTAGTAATAAAGATAGCCGAATCTCTAAAAGTTAAATTGATTCAATTTATGTTAATATTTAGTTTTAAATTAATATGATTCTTCTTGGAAGATTGCGAAATACGTATAACTTTATTGGGTGCATATTGCAAACAACATTTTTTCCAATTTTATTATTTAAGCGGTAAATTTATTTTTTACTAATTATCTGCAATTAGTTCTTACAATGAGATTTTTCTTAATCTTCTCTTCGAAGTAGGGGTTCCTAATATATATTTTAAAACTATACTACACTTTTTCAATCACGAACGCGCATCGAGACTTATTGCACTCATTTTTTAAAGATGCAACGCCCGAAGCATTAAAACTGCAATAAATCGCAACAGTGGTTTTTTAACGTGGCGAGTAAATTCGAACCAACGGTCGAGTAAAAGAAGCTGAACGGGAGGAAAGAGGTAAAATGGAGAAGAGACGCGGTTATCTCTGCGATCGAAGGTCGAATTTCTCATTATTCCCTTTCTCGCTTCGCAATTCTCCAGCCACTGGGCTCTCCCGTTTCGCGTTTTCTTTTGGGGACCTGGATAGTATCGGAAGCGATTCCGTTTCCGCCTCCTGCGATCCCAGATGTCACCCCCCTCACACCTCTCTCTCTCTCCCTCCCTTCGTCCTTACTACGCCCTTTCTCAACATTTTCATTTCCAAGTATCATTTCCGCACTTTTATGCGCCGGTATCCGGAAGTAAGTAGAGAGCTCATAGTAAATTGTTCTTTTTTAATGAAATTTACTCGCAGTTGTTCATAAACATACTTGTAATAAAAGTGGCTCGCTATTTCTCTTGTGCTTTGTTTTTTTCAATGTTTAATTCCGTTTCTCTTATTGTTGCGTCATTAAAAATTTCTGTGGCGCGTTTTTTATTTAAACTTAGGTAACACATATATGCTTCATAAATGTTGCACTTGAAATACATGATAATTATTACAGTAGTAAACATTAATGATTATATTGTTTGATATAATTTATTGCTAAATGTGATTTTCCAGAAGCTATTGGCATATCGGCTTACAAAATTAATTTATCTGCTGTAGAGGTATTTACTCGAGTCCGAAATGAGCAGTAGCGTTTGAGCATACCATTTCTATATTTTATTCAATTTTACAGCAAATCTTATAAAGTTATAAATATATTTTTATGCAGTTTGAAAATATTATTTCAAATTTGTAAATTTTAGCAGTGACTTCGGAATCAAACTTTTAAAAAATGCATTATTCATTAAGGAGGTAATTAGTTTTGAAATATTCAGTTGCTGGAGGTGGAAAAATAATTTTAAAATTTCAATTATTGATTAGTCTTCAGTCAGAAGAGAATATTTTTCCAGCTTTCAGCAATAGAAAAGGCAACTTTATTGCATATTGTGTAGAAAGGTCCTTTTGCGTTACTATTACATATATAGAATCGAGATGGATTTTGACTTTTTCACCCCTTTCTTAAATTCGTACGGAAACACTGTGGAATGACGCTTTCTCGACGGAAGAGGCCTGAACACCGTAAGAGGAAGAAGGAAATTTCCTCTGCTCTTCTCCTCACGGGTCACGTGACACAAAAGAGGGTGTCTTGTTAATGGACATTTATAGGGAGACTTTATCGGCCACTAAGCAAGCACCCGCATTGCGTCCCCTTTCCCTCACTGCGACCGTTCCCCGCCGCCTTGAATCCCACATACCCCACAGGGATTCTCGACTTTCTTTTCCGGAGCTCCTGACCCACGACTTGACCCTTTACACTTCTCTTCACTGAGTTTATTCGCCTTGGCAATATATGTCCAGGTCCACTGTTGATTTTTAAGCTTCGGGCGAAACGAACACTTTCGGTGTTGCTGAGGCCAAACCGCAGAAAGATATAAAAAAATTTTATCCGAGCGAAGACTAAAATTAATGTCTGAATAATATTGAGTTATTAACGGAAAGCGAATCTATTCCAAGCCGAGAAACATTAATTAAGAGTGACTAAGAAGAAAAAGAGACGGAAAAGAAATGTTAAAGTTGAAAACAAAATGAAATACAGAATAAAACTCGAAGTTTCTCTTTCAATACTCGGTGGCGCGGAAAAAAACTCTCGGTGAGTCAAAAAGCAGGAAGGACACGAGGGAGGGAAGGGCATGGAGGAAGAGGAGGGCGTGCAATATTGAAACCCATTATCCGAGCGATGAACTTGGTCGACTTTCGTGGAGAGAGGTAAGGTTGCGCCTTTGAAAGGCCGTAAGGGGGGGGTGGCCGAGGAGGGCGTGGAGGAGGAGGCAAGGGGGAACGTGGGATGGGGTGGGGAAGACTTTGTTCAGAAGCCTCTTTGCTTGCATAAGAGAGGCTCCGAGAAAAAACGAAACCGCAAAACTCGCCTTAAAGCAAAATGACTTCCTAATTAAGGCGAGCCACTTCGTTTTTTAGCCAAATATTTTTTCAGGGAAATTTTAAAATTTAAAACTGTTTGATTTTCATTTAAAAAATGGCTTCGTTATTCTCTCTTCATAGGAGTTGTTTAAATATCGTAGCGCGGATGATAGATGCAAGTTTTTCCTCCCGATTATTTTGTCACAGCAAAAGTCAGGTGCATAAATATCAATACTGTATACTAGTTGTTTTTTAGGAGACGATTATTTATTTATTTAGATTATTCTAAATAAAAAAACTTATTTTAAATCGGGGCTTTTCGGGCAAAGTCACATAAACACTTCACTGTGGCTGTGCTTTCACTTGATAAATTTTCTCATGCAAGTCAAGTGGCACTTTTTCTGACCTGTTTTATCACAAACGATATATTACTTACACGGCAAATAATAAATTGACGGTTTAGGGTTAAATCTTAACTATATATAAAATTAAGGATTACGTTTGCAGCAATGAAATATTATGTAATAAACAAAAATCTTCTTTTTGGAGCTATTCCGCCCAGGAAGAACGGCGATACTTCGTTTGCCTAACAAGTAAATCTTTCGTTAAAATTTAATGAAATTTTTAAATCATATATACACGTGAGATGCATTCTATTGGTAGTTTAAAAATTTACCTGTAACTGGATTCTTATGCGATCTTAAAGTCCTTTTGGAAAGTACCAGTGAACCATATTCTGATGCAATAAAGTAGTAGGATGAGTGAGAAATGGAATGTCTGTTAATTTTTACAGAATGGGTTATTACTCAGTAATGAAACATAGAGTTTGGAAAAATATCTTTTACTCCTCCGCAGCTGATCCTAGCTCCACCAAATTTGTACCATGTCTAACCCTCATGCAGTCCGCTATATCATAAAAATTTGGCTTCTTCAAGTTGCGAAACCTCAGAGATACTGCTTGACCAGAAGAACAGACAAACCGAATTATTTTAAAATTATTATTAATTATTAAAAAGTGCTAAAAATAGGACCTCGGCAAACCTACGTTTTCAAAATAATGGATACTCGTTTTCATCACCACTCGTAAATAGAAGTTTTAGTACAGGGTGGGCCAAAGAAATGTACCCGATTTCAAAATGAAATTACAGGATAACCATACAAGATAGGACTGAATTATAAAGTGATTAATCTAGAAAAGGTCAAAAATATATGCACAAAATGACACATTTTTTCACAAGTTCACAATGTGTCCGATAAGTTCACAACAACAGCTATAGCCAATGTTAGGCGTGAAATCCTACAGCCTGTAATCAACAACTGTACTGCACCCATTCGCTTGTGTGCTCAGAATGATGGAAGACATTTTGAAATTTTTTATCAATGGAAATAAATTTGAAAAAATTGGTTTATGATTCACACTCGTATCACAGTTCATTTAGGGCAAAACCGAGTGACGCGCCGCACTTTTTGAAAATCCGTTATAAATCGATACAAGTTTAAAGGCCTAAAAAACCTATACGCATATCTAAAAGAGTGGTCCTTGTACTACACATTTCGACTAGAAAAATAATTTAAAAATATTATTTACGTGGCATTTACTGTGAAAGAAAAGAAGTTGGCAGACAGGGTGAGTTGTCGCATTGCCGGGTGCTATGCCGCACCCTTGGGAGAGTTGCCGCGCACATGTAAAAAACCGAAAAGTCTTTCATTTTTGTGATAATAAATTAAATTTTGGAATAGAATGTAAAAAAAAGAAAATTATTTGTAAGAGTAGTATTAACTGTTGAAAATTATTTACTGAACATATTTTCAAAGGGAAAATTCAAAAACATACATGGCACTTAATCAATTTGAAAGAGTAAATACAGACCTATGTGATTGGCCTCAACAATAAATAAGTTAGGAAAGTGTACAACGTATCACAAATGGGCGCGTTTCGTGCAATGGAGTATTAGAAAGAAATTATATACCTGTACGTGAGGGAAATAGCGTTTTCAAGTTCTTATATTCTTCAGAAATAATCCATTTTCTTCCTATTTAATAATATTGCATGCAGGCGTAAGTAAATTAAAAGTTTGTTTGTGAGATTGTCTTTGATAGCAACAATGAAGAAGTAACCATGCAAGAAAATTTCTTGGTTCAACTCGAATTAAGACATTCTCATTTGATTTTCTCGATAACGGCTACTCCTACGATAAAAATGTACAGGAAGGGAAATACTCTTCTTTACAAGTTCCACAACTTTTGTTTGAAAAATATTTTGATATGAGCAATACTTTACGAGATATGACGAAAATTTAATTTTTTGTCACCAGTAAAGTGGTACCTCTGACTGGTGTACGTGATTCATTTTTGCGATTTTCTTCTTATATTTGATTGTAAGTCCTTAATATTAAATTTCATGAAAATCCGTTAGGTTGAAGCCGAGAACGAACATGCGGACGGACGGACGGACAGACAGACAGACAGACAGACGATAATAGGCGCTCACGCTGGAAGCGAAACGCGCCTAAAAAAGGATTTAATATTATCCTAATGTTCAGTTTTCAAAATTAAGAAAATTTTCAGAAAACGTTTAGGTCTAAAAATTTGGCAAAAGGTAAACAAAAAAGTTTCAATGTCCTCTTGATAATACAGAAATACAGCAAGTTTTCCTCCGTCCACTGGCGACGCTTCCTGGCTCCCTCCCTTCTTTTGTAAACTGTGGCATCGTTGAGAGGTCTGCAAGCGAAAAACTTAATAATAACTTATAATCTTTTTAAAAAGAAAGGAATGGAAAACTTCGCCAATTACATGTTATTACATCATTTTACAACTAAAATGTTCAATAACTACGGCATATTATTAAAAAATTCATCGTCAAACAATAATATTGAGTGCGGCATGTCACCCTTAAAAAACCGCGGCAAGTGTCCCGAACTCCAGGGATTGATGCCGTACCTAGCTGATAAGCTTTCACTTGTGTTGCAATGGCGGACTTTGAAAGAAGAATTATCAGCACAGCGACTATTTTCGTTTAAAATAATTAGCTACGGTAAAACACTGCAAGAAGTAGTTTAGAAAATGATAAAGCAACTATGAATAAAAAGTTTCATGATAAAATTTGTGTACTTACCTAACAAAAACAAGAGCCACGCCTTAAAAAACACAACGGAGTTTGACCACGTGTCATCACAATACTGTTCTTCACTCAACGGAGCTGTTGCCATGGTCAGTGGAGCCATATAGCTTCATACTTAAAAACTACAGCTAGGGCAACTGTCCCGGTGAGTCGCGTCACCCGGTTTTGCCTTATTTATTTTGAAATTGGATACATTTTTTTTGGCCCACCCTTTATTTGTATTGGCATATCCAATAAGATATTATTTTGAGTGGAATCATCTAATTAAATAATAAATAAATGAATAATAAATAAATGCCTCCTTCTATAAGATATTTTGGAATTTTTGCAACTTTTTCAAGAACGGCCGATTCGATTTCCACAAATCTTTCATCAAACACTTGGTCTGACTCTTCGCAGGCTTTAAAGAGGTCCCTTTTCATAAAACATAGTAAATGGTGTTGATTCCGAGAGCATTTTCTTTCCCCTTTCGAATGACGCGTGAATGAGTGTAGGATATATTTAATTCGCATTTTCAATTTAGTTTTAATGGAGAACTTGGAGCATATGGACCTAAAAGATAATACTTTTTCGAGTAAAGAAAGCTTGAATCGCAGTTAAATTGATTTAAATCCGAAGAAACGACAACTTTTGGTTGTCTTTAACAATAAGAAACTTTGTTTCCATTTGCTGCGTGCAGGATTGAGTATTTGAGCTTGCCCACTAATTGCTTTTTCCCGCCATCTGTGGATATGTGAACGACCTATGCTTGTTAAGGGACAACATGTATTGTAAGGAACGAAAAGTCATTTCTGAGGAATGGAATTCAATTAATTAATTACCTAGCTCGCCTTATGGCTACAATAAAATTGACAAAATAAGTATCCTTAGTAGCCATAAGAAAATCGTGAAAATCAGATTAGCATTTCGTCTACAAATCAGCTGTCGTTGCTGGTGATCCCCAAAATTAGACACTGCATTTTATTTGTATTGTAGTTCATATTTAGCATTGTTAAAAAATGTGATGACTTGATATTTTTACGGATCTCGGAGTAATTTTTGTGCTAAATCGAAATGGATTAATGTTTTCTTAGCAATAAAATTATACAACTTACAATTTAGATCAACTGCCGTCCTCGCATCTTTATTTTAGTCAGTATTAAAATACCGATAAAAAATTGATTTTCGTATTGATTTGATTTTCACTCTGAATTTATTGACGCACATATTTTATTACATTTTACAGGTGAATAGTAGCCATTTATAATTTTATATACCGACTTTTTCTTTGAATCGTTTCCGGCCGGGGTATATTTAGACCTCTAAATTTGATAAGCATTCAGGATTTATATTTAAAGGATTTACTGATTTGGCATTTATTCGTGTATTCGTAATCTATGCGAAAAGCAGGTCTTCCCAAAATCTAACGGTTCTATTCTTCTAGGACATCTTACTTTAGAACAACCACGTTAGATTCGAAAGAGATCGAATACTTTGATTTTCCCCATCAGGTATACCATTGCAAACTATTAATTGATTTCCAAAACGAACATATATGAAACTTCCGATTGAATTTAGGCCATCGGGTATAAATTTGCAAAAAATTTAGGAATTGAAAAAATAAATAAGCCATCCGCTTAAATGGCCTTTCTCTGCCGGAAAATGCAAATTTATGGAAATAGTATATAGCAGTTGGATTTTTTAAAAAAACGTCTCATACTAAATTGTAGTCATTTAAAACCTTCGTATCCGATATTTTTTAGGCGAATATAAAAAAAATCCTCTCATTACGACCTTTTTTAGTCCAGATCGGGCAATTTTCCAACATTATTAAACCGGGATGTAATTACGGCAATTACTTTTCATACGTTAGTACCAGGAAAATTCTACCCTGCTATTAATTCATATCCTCCCGCGTTCTCGATCGTCATTTTTCTCTCCCTTACCATTAACATCCGAAAATCTCCCCGGTTTAGAGTCTCCCGCCCATTACTCTTCCCCTTCATAACTACGACTCACAAAATCGTTTCCTTGCTTTTGTCTCGCTCTAATATCCCTTAAAATGTCCTTACTGTTGCATCTCCCGGAATCTGATATCCCATCCCACCCCGTTCGCGCCGATAGGGAAATCCCATAGTTCCGCGGAATTAGCGCGCGCGCACACACACACGCTCAAGCGCATGCATAGAAGATCGCATAAAGGAGGCGAGGAAGAAAGGAGTCGAGAGCGACACAATGGACAGGCAGAGTCGGTCACTAGGCTGGCGAGAGCTGCATATGGCGCTTTGTGCGCCATTAAAAGGTTCGCGAATGCGCGTAAGCTCGAAAGAGGCGAGCGTAAGAGCATCGCCGGAGACTTTAAATGTAGGAGGGAGAGAGAAAACTCCGGGCGCAGTTTAATGCCATTCCTCCCCACGAGAAACGAGTTCGAAGAGAGTTGAAAAAAATGGGACAGCATTCCGTAGAGTGAAGCTCTCGACAACGACGCTTGCATCTCCGTTGTTTCGGGGCGTCTTGGGAATCCAGTCTGCTCCCTTTCTCTCCCGCCCCCTCCTCCCTCATCTTCGCCTTCTTCTTTTCATTTTTCGCCTTTTTACCTTTTCCTCGTCCGCGCCCTTCATTTTCTCCAACTCTGTTTCTCACAGGCCTTTTATGCTCTTTCCTCTCTCTCTCTTATTTTCCTTCGCTCCCTTTGCTTTCTCTCATTCGTTTTTATTCTCTCTCACTTCCTCCCTCTCTCTCAGTTTCAGGAAAAATGAAAGCGCTGCGAACAGAGCGTTCCTTGGGAGAATCCTTTTATTCTCATTCGCGCCCGACATGACTTACTGGAGTACTGAGCGGTTTAACGGGAATACTCCGGGTGCCCAGTTTCGAAATTGAACTCCTTTACTTATCCTCGGAGCGATGGGCTCCGTCGCCTTTTCGATAATTAAAAAGAGAGCGTGAATTTAGGGTGGGAATAATTACCTTCCTCTTTCCACAAAAAAAAAACTTTTTGCCTCTCATCTCGGCAATCCATTACTGAAGTTTTTTTCGGGATAAAAAACATTCTCCATCAAAATTACTACCGGGAGGGATTTATGCAAATTCCCCAAGGTCGTATCATGGGAAACGAGGATTTTGGAGAAATAAAAAGCAGCCGTCGGCGCGTTACACGTGCATCGTGGATTTTCTCGGGGTCACGGCTTTGATCCGATAACGGCCGCTCTAGTTGGGTGCCCTCTTCGCCAATAACACCAGGATCTTCATCCGCACGCCCTACCGCCCCATCGCCCCCTACGTCCCTTCATCTCCCATCCCTTCACTCCCCTCCTCCCCTCCCTCCCCCTCCCTTCCCCTTCCCTTCATCTCCCGCCCCCTCTACGTCCCAGTCCCTCCGAGACCCAAACTCATCCCTTCATCCGACTATCGACTCTCATACCCCCTCCTCCTACTACTCAACTAAAACCTGCAGGAATCATCTACCTGCTTTAAAGGTTTCGTTAGCCGAAAATAAATATTTTCTAATATACGCTATTGGTTTATTCTTTACTTATGATTATTCGATACAATTTCGCAAATAATATGCCACATTAATTTAATCTATCATTCCATGACTGGGTTCCTCCGCTTATCTCCTCTGTCTACTGTAAGTTACTAGTTTTTGCTATTTATTTTTTTATAATCGTTATAATCAACCAGTCGAACATCATTTAGGTCAGTCATTTTTTCTAACGAACCGTAATAAGTTTTCTCACATAAAAAGAAGGGAATGTATTTTTTATTTATCAATTAATTTACATAGAACATTTACTTCGCGTTTATAATTAAGTTTTGTGTGCTTAAAATAAAAAAATTATAAACTTTGAGTTCCTCGATTTTTTACCAAGGCATCAAGGCTGTATATTAGCAGGAAATTAATGATCTTGTTTAATATTTCTCCGTATTCTCGTCCTCCCATTATACCACCTAATTGAAGTGAATTCCTTTTCGGGGGAAGTGTTTCCGTTTAGAAAGTATCTATACAGTGCTGACTCATTGCGATCATAATGCTCTCTTTCGGGTACCCAGTTTCGAAAGTTAAAAGAACTTCAAAAAACTCGACTTTAGAGTGGATGATTGATCGTTTTTGCTGCATATCCCTTAATTATACCTTGAGCTTCCTATAAACCAGTGGTACCAAAACATTTCGGCTCGAGAGCTACATAGTCCCCTTCCTCACTCATCGCGTGCCACACGCAGCCGATAATAAATTTGAAGAATAAAGAAACTTAAATTGGAGGTCATCATTTAAAAAAGAACATATATTTAAAAAAAATAATTTATTGCTTTCGTTTTATGTTAAATTGCACCCTTCAATTATTTAACTCATGGCGGGCCGTAGTTTGGACAACACAGCTATAAATGAAAAACGGCTGAGTAAATAACATGCTTCATTCGGCGGTAATCACACAGCCCTTCGTTCTAAACGTTTACTCTTTCTTGGCAATATGTTTTTTTTTGAATCGTATAAAACTAAAAACGAACGCTATTCACTTGCTATGAGTGTAAACATGCTTGCGCAGACAAAAAAGTTCGCAACCGCTTGAGGGTGCGAGCGAAGAGGCGAACGGTCTTTCGTGACGTCACATCGGAGGTCAAGTCGCTTCCCCTTACGAAGGCAGCAGGGGCGCTTGGAGGCCTCTCCCCCTGGGAGAGAGAAATTCGAACGAATTTATCGGGTCAATTAACACGGAGCGTTTGCGCTCGTCGTTACGACTGCTTCGTTATCAGGCGGCGTGGTTTGGATGTTGCTCGACCCTCCCCTTTGCCTCGATTATGGAAACATGCTTTCGTTAAGTCTTCTACAGGGTATTAAACGATTAGAGACTTTGTGGAGCATAATTCCGAAGTCCGCCGACGGCCGTCGATGCTGATAATCGCTAAATGACGCATATGAGCTAATTACTTTGGAATTTGGGGAAGGAGGGAGGAACATATTTTAGAGTCGTTTGGCTTCCAGGTATCTTTACAGAGGTATAATCCGATTACACGTAACCTTTTTCCAATTTATCCTCGAGTTAACATAGTAACACATTTATTAGGCCATAAATTTTTACATAGAAGATAATTTACCATCATCGTATTAATTGCATTGGTCATAATTTGATTAATTTGATGCCATAAATCGATAATGGAGGGAAATGCTTAAGGTAACTCCTGTATTGAAACAGCCGAGTAAACCTGGATTTAAAACAAATCTTCTTAGTAGTAAATGACGGATTTTTCATATTTCATATGAAAAGAATAACTATGTAACTTGCAGACAAATTTGTGTAGAAGTAACATGGTATTCTGTTAATCTGAAATATGATTATCGCTTACACCAAGGTTGAGCCAAATCCCTTGGATTATATCACGGATTTTCATTTTCATCGAAAGAATCGAAGTTGAACCACTGCGAGCGACTGGTTTGTTGCTGATATGCTCATTTGGCCTACTCAATTGTCTTCTGGTGAAATCAGTTGCTTCTATAATATATTAAAGTAGTAGGTTAATCGTGTTTCTACCCCTCGAATGCTTTTTAACACTAGGAATATTTTAAAACAATTATTTAGACCTTGGTTCTTAATCTGAATTATGTTTTGCAATAGTTCATAAATTTGTTCAGAATTACTACAAATTTATATGCGAGTTGAGAAAAATTGTTTATTAATCGAAATAATTTTCAAGTTCGGATCGGAATTTATCAAATAGTTCATCAAAGTAAAAGTATTTTTGAGGAATAGTTAGTAATAATTTTATCCGAAATGAGATGCCGTTGAATTTTCTGCTTTAAAATCCTCGATCCACGGCCCCCTGGACTAGAAAACTTAGTCGCCTAACTCCTCGGACGCGCGGCGAAATAATTCAGGAAAGGAATTATCGTGATGGCGCTCTATCTCATCTCATTTAATGGAGGCGCGCGAAATTATCTTTTATAACCTCAGCAGAATTAGCAACAGGTACGCGAGTTAAAAAAAGGGAGAGATGAAGGAAGAGAGAGAAAGTGAGACATACTGACGTGGAGATCCTCCGAAATAATAATTTACTATTCGTTTGGAGTTGCGCTTTGTAAGCTCTTTAAATCTCCCCCAAATTGAAAAGTTGGAAAAATTTAGGGACAGTTATTAGTAGCGTTTTATTAAAAACAACGCATTAATATTAACTTAATAATTATTCAGAATGAGGAGGTAATCATTGTAAAAATAATATTGCAGATTATTATCCCATACTCTACTGTAACTTTAACGTTATTTCTTTGCTTTAATTTTTACAGAATATTCTCCTCTCCTTCATGTATTTTTACTGATGGTAAAAATAAATGTAAGAAAATTTCAGTTTTATTTGAAGGAAATTTTGAAATATATCTTTAAATGAGAATATTACATTCACCCAAAAATAATATAGTAAATGGACTAATGACATAAATCAACATTAATTACTTTAATATAGGCGAAGAATAATTTGTCGTCTGCTTGTACGATTGGTATGGAATTTAAATATTGATTTCAATAATAATTAGTAAAAATTAGAATAGTGTCATTTGGAACAACTTAGCATTACTTGTTTTAGCCGAGATATTATTTATTGTTTATCAAAACTGAAAGAATTAGTTTATTTCTATTTTATTCTCTAATTTCAGCTGAACATTTTTTTGCGGCGTGTCGCATGAAAAAGGATCTTTATGAATTCATTGATATTCGTTTTTGTGTAAGGGCGGACTCGTCAAAAATTATTCCAGCATAAATATATGGGTGATTAAATTTACGTGGAATTTTTCCATCTTTCTATCACTCTCTATCTCTGCCTCTCTATCTCCGTCTCTCATTCATTTACACGCTACAAATCATCCATTTGTAGTACATAATGCTAATTGATGGAACGAAAGGACTTCCGCGGAAGGAAAATCCTCACGGCACTTAACAAGCGCCTCTTGTCCTTTCCGTAAGCCTCAAAGACTCCAAGATTATGAAACAGTGTTCGGCAAACTCGCACCCCATTTCTAGATTTTATCTCGAAAGGAAGTTTTTCAGAAATATTTGCTCAGAGGGTTGAAGGAGGGATAAGGGATGGAGGAGGGGATGGAAAGTTTTTACCTCGGCGTCTCTTTTCCATTAAACTTTGCGACTACAAAGGATATCCCGCAATATTCCAGTTAATTGAGTCTGAATGTACACGGGATGGAGCGCAGCAAGGGAAATTCGGATGATTGGATAATTGGGTTACGTAACTGTTTTGGCGCGACGAATGTCACGGTAAACTCTCAGAATGAGCGATTGGTATTTAAAAATATTTCGAGATCATTATTAATAGTTGTAAAAAAAGTAAAGTGAATAATAGAAAATGTTACAGAAATGACGACATTTTCAAGCTCAACAATCATTTCCAATTGGCGAAACCAGATACTAATTCTGTTAGCTTATACAGTCACCAAACAGCTTGATCCGATATTCCGATACTGTCCTCGAAACTCAGACGAAGCTCTCCTTCGCTTGTTAAGCCGAGCTGATGCTAGTTATGCTTTGATAGTTATGGTGTAAAATTAACGTAGTAACATAGATCCAACGACGTATTACTTCAGAGCTATTATGAATATATGCGATAAGTAATTATACATAAGTAGATAATTGATTAATCGAAGAATTGAGGTGACATTGGTTACGTAACGGATTATCTGCTTTTCTGCTCAACCGAATATACTATTTTAGATCAGGGTGCTTAGGTTTCGAGGGTAGAATATTTTAGAAAATCTTTCATTTATATCGTGCCTTCAACAACTGAAAATTTCGAAGCATCGAATGTTCAGTCTCTTTACAAAGTTTCTCATTTCCAGTTGATAAATCAAATGTTGTGGACATTTTTGAAAAAAAATTAAAAGCATCTTTACCTTATGGCAACGGTTATTTTTATGTTTCATTTCTCCGTAGAATGCAAAAGTGTTTGCGATCGTTTTTGCTGTTCCGCGAGGGTCTTCACCAATCACTTCGAACTTTAAATTTAGCATTCATCCTATTATTCAAGTCAAATTGATTCATTTCATTTGGTCTCCCTCATCCTCGATTTTTTCCAAAGCTACTATTTCGCAAAATCGAATTGTCGTGCAATTTTTAAGTAAAATATTGTCAATTTATTATTGGAGCCAAATGGCTATAGATGATATATCGATTATCAATTAGCTCTTTTCTTGTTGTGCAAATCCCGTTTTCATTATTTTTCCCTTTCATTCGCATTTTTATGATAAATTCTCTCTCTCCACTTTACAAATGCAAAGGTATTTGTTCTTCCGATAACACACGTTTTTCTTTTATGCTTTTCACTCTCTCTAAGCATTCATAATTTTTTTGCATTTTTGCCCGCTGCTAATCTTATTATGGAAAAACCTCAATGTTATATTTACTTCATAATCTTCTACTATTAATTAGAATCATTTTAACGTACAGTATACACCAAACGATTCTTTTTCCTATACTACTAAATATAGTGTGACTAATACAAATAAATAATGGTAATTGTAAATGGGTTATTCTTCCATGACCTCCAACTTTGGAAATGGTTATGTTCGTTGTTAAATTAATTTCTAATATCCTTCAGACATTTAAAGCTGTCATCCCCAAGTCTTAGATTTCATCTGATATTTTGTAATGAAATGAATCCTCGGTGGAACTTTGCTAAAATAATTTATCTCTTTTGTCTTTGGATAAAGTGAAATTCCATGTAATTAGGCCGAATGTAATGGATTTTTTGGAGTCCAATCTTATGGAAGACATAAAGCTTTTATGATAGGAATTTATTACAAGTAATTACACCGAGTCTCAATTTTAGTCCGTCCCCGTTGAATCAGAAGAAATGTATTTCGAACCGCATATAGTGTTAGCGTATTAATTCTCTAATGCCACCTCGGCTACACAAACTTACTAACGATTCATTTGCTCATTTTCGTAAACAATGCACTTAGACACGTTTCTGGACACCCGCTCCGCTCGCGATTTGCCCGTTGTTATCGTTCACCTGAAAAGATATCGTCCTAGTTCCCTCTCTACTCACCGACTAGTAGGTTGTTTCCGTCGGCGAGGTCCCTGTCGTAGAGGGGGATGACCACGACGCTGCCCCCACCGCCTCCCACGCCGATCCCCCCGTCGCCGCCCATCGCCCTCCTGTCCACCGTGATGGGCGCCACGTCCAAGAGGACGCCCTCGGACGCGTCGCACCTCTCGTGGCCGACCCTCGACACCTGGTACACCCACACGTCCGGAAGGGGTCCTTTGAGCATGCCCTCGAGGACGCTGGTGCCCCCGGCCGTGAGCACCTTGCCCCCTTTGACGCTCCGCGGCCTCAGAAGACGACTCTCGTCGATCTTAACCAGCAAAACGTCTCCGCTCTGCACGTCTATGTGTCCGTCCCAAGAGTAGGAAGAGTCGTCGTCGCATTCGGATGAGGCGGACGCTGGGGTCGAGTCCTTGGAAGATTTCGCGCTATGGCATGCTTTTGTTTTCACCTGTCGGATTGTACAAAAAAAGACCAGTTATAATGATAGAATTATCCTAAACATCGAGAAAGTTTTTGGAGATTATTTTTCACAGGAAACGAGCGCCAACATAGCAGATATATTCGTTTTCATTCATTATTTAATCGCAAAATCGATCGATTATGAGAAATTTTGTGTGTATAAGATTTTTGCGTCAATCTACATCGAGTTGAAAAAAAACAAAATCACACCAATATTAGAAGCCGGGGTTTAAATTAATTTTAAATATCTATTGAATCAAATGGAAAAGTTTTTATTAGCAAATATTTCATAAAAATTATTAATTTTCTTCCTGATACTTCATATACCCCCTATTCCTCTTTTTTCCATTGTTTTTTGTGGTTGTTATGAGAACGAAAACTGTGGTATTATTGGTGAATATTCTATTACAAACGTTTTCATTTCATAGTTTCTCTTTAAATGAGATTTAATAATTTAAAAATCTTCCAGGTATCACTTATGTTAGATGTTTAAAGATTTCTAGTCTCAAGGTGTGTCCGTACACTGTATTTTTTACTTCTAATTTGACTCGGTATCTTTTCATCCTTGTTAAAGTTTTTGAGCAATGAGCATTCTTGTAATCTGTGATTCTTATTCGCATAGTGACAGTTAATTCCGCTTTAATTATCGCCTTCGTGACCGTTTTTATAGCATTGGAGTACGAACTTATAACAAAAATAAATCTCTGAGACCTATGAGCTGTCATGCAATCATTCATAGCTAATGTTCATTCAACCTCTTGTTTTAAGGTAAAAGAGACTTGATAACATCAATCTCGATTCAAAAGAAAACTCAACTCGATAGTTGATAAAGACTGACTCAGGCATTCGGTGTATTGGAGGGGGTTTACGTTAATTTAGACCTTTCTTATTCATTTGTTCTCCGAGGCATAATGGTTTTGCTTCTCAGTAGAGAGGGCCTCGATTTTAAATGTTAGGCATTAATTTAATTTCGCTTATTCTCATTCTCCTCTGCCTCCGTGATTTCATTCTCCCTAACGGAGACTACTATACGGTTAATGATAGACTTAGTTTTTTTCGTATTGTCATGTAGATTAGCAGTGGTTGGCGATAGCAAGACGAGTAGGCGATTACCTCTTCTATGCAACCTAAGACTTCGCTGAAAACGCAAGTTAAGTATACTGTAGGCAATGTCTACCTAGTAAGTTCATTGGCAACAACGTCATTTATGCGCATTGAGCTTAGATGGCGTAGAAGGTCAAGTATATTCGTGTGATGAACATTATATCTGACTGTTATTAAAAACTAAACAGCGGATAAATGCCAAGGGAGATAACGCTATGCATACCCATCCACGGACTCGATTGAGATTATTAACCTTTTGAGGCTTGCGAGTCGGCTCGCTTATCTGGGAGTGCCTCTAGGCGCCGGGATGGCGGGGAATTGTCGCGTGGGATGGGCGGGGCATGTCTGTCCGCACGAAATTGAATGTAACGGCCTCGAGACGGAATAAACACCAGATGATGAAGAGATATTCGAACGTCGAGCCATTAGTTGAATTCGTTGTCTTCTCAGTCGTGTCTTAGAGAAATACTTGCATTTATTTATAGTTTATATATATATATATATATATATATATTTTTTTTTTTTTTGGGCAACTAGGTGTTGAAGGAAACCCAGTGAACACTTACCGGAAGTAGAGCCGCTGGGGTGTTGGAGAGACACATATCAGTTGTGTCCCTCTTGTGCTGACGAAGGGATCATCCCGAAAGCTCTAACCTCTACAAATGTGTCTCTCCAACACCCCAGCGGTTCTACTTCCGGTAAGTGTTCACTGGGTTTCCTTCAACACCTAGTTGCCCAAAATATCCTTACTTACTTTTCCTCTTCCTTAGTATTTATATATATATATATATATATATATATATATATATATATATAAATATATATATATATATTATATATATATTATATATATATATATATACACACACACGTACGTACGTACATACACGCTGATTTGTGATTAATCCCCATGATAGCAGAGTAGATAGATTTTGTACTTATTGATACTCTACTGTGGCTTCCAATATTAACAGATGACTGAATAATTTTGTTATGCTTGCTAATCTTTTTGCTTGAGTCATATCAATGATAGAAATCTCTACAAAGACTCTCATTAGCTGTATAAATACGAGTCATGCAATCCAACGCAATACTGCTACTAAACCACTGATACATAAGTTAGGTATCTTTATTGCCTACTATTAGTAAATTACGATAGATTTTTAGATGAATTTCTAACATTCATTACAGAAATTCAAAAGACATGGAATCCTTGAAATGTTTTTCATGTTAAAAGTAGGTGATTGTAATATATTTTGAGTGGGTTTCTTTGCATTCAGATCCGTTATATTAATGATGATAACTCAACTGTTGGTGCATAACTAAAACAAACCAATCAACCAGTTCGACTTTGAATTCTTCGAGGTGTATGTTTTCATGTTAGTTTGATTATGTTCGAAGAGTAGATTTTAAAAAGCTAACATCCGTCATTTATACATACTTAAAGTAACGAAATTACCCAGTATTAAAACAACTTGTTAGAATTTTTAAATGCAGAAAATTGCAGTTAACAACAAATTCATACTGACACCTTTTGTCTATATTGATGATATATATAGCAGGGATGGCGAATGGTTTTGAGTCGCGTGCCAAGAAATAATTGTGAACCACCTGAATTTTTTTTGCGTGCCACTAGTATACTCCTTCTCTAAGAAACTTCATGTTTTATACTGACAATGCAAGCTTACTCGTGCCAAGTAAAATCGCATGCGTGCCACTTCCGGCACGCGTGCCACGTATTTGCCATCCCTGATATATAGTTTCACTGATTTTGTCTACAGATATCACTCTCACTATTTTCACTTTGAGTTCTCCTTCTTTACCTCAGATTGAAATATTTAACTAGTGTGATATACTTGATTAAATAGGAACGTACGCTCGCAAAGTGATGTTTGTATAAGCAGCGCTCAAAGCAACCGAGGTGGCAGTGTCTAATCTGCACGCACACAATTCCGAGTGTTTTGTGGAGAGTGACTTTGAACGAATTGAGTTAAATTTTATCTCACGGAGTTGAAGAGAACAATTAATTGATATCTGGGGATTAGTTGTATTTGACAATCTAAATCCACAAACTAAATATGCAAACAAGTGGAGACAAAAATATGTCTTTAAAGCTCTTTCTTCCGCTTATTAATCGAATAAGGAAAGCGTACCGGCTTCATATTTATCTACGCGTGAACGAATGAAAGCTTGTCTCTCCAACAAAAAATCACTTATCTTATCCAATAAAACAACTTATGTGGAAGAAATAATCCCTCTTATACGAGGGCATTTCAATAAGTACAAATTGCCGCTACGAAGGAAAATATTTTTTATTGAAGTATATATAGGTTATATAAATGTGCTATTAACGTTATTATCTCTCCAAATAGTCATCAAACTTGTTCAAGCATATGTCCTAGTGTGTAACTACTTTCTTGATCACTGTATCTAAGAAATAGACCCCAAGCAGCGATACCTTTGGAATAATCGCCCGGTTTAATGTGACAACGTTTGCAAAATTTTGACCAACCATATGCGTTTTCTAGTGAAATGTTCAGCTCATTTGCAATGTCATAAAGTATTCTGCATCGATCTTCCCTGATCATGGCATCAATAAAGCCAGCGTTGTCATCTGTGAAGTAATTGCTTGGCCGACCGGATCATTCCTCATCTCGGACATCTGTCCAGCCGTTGTCGAAGGCTGTACACCAGTGCTTCCCAAACTTTTGAGCTCCGCGGACCACTACAGCAACCCTCCAGTCCTTGCGGACCACCTCATTTCTGACACAAACGTACTTACTGTAAACACATTAATGAAAAGGGGTTAATTTGACTGCAGAGAGGTGAAATCCAGAAATATGAAGGAGTAGAAAAATCTTTATGCTAACTATGTACATTACTAAAGTATTGAGTACCTGTGATAGTGTAAGAATTGATTAACTTTTCCCAAAAAAATTCAATTAAATATGCGGTTCTTTCTAAAAAAATACATTTTGGAAACCTTCGCGGACCACCAATGAAACCTCCGCGGACCATAGTTCGGGAAGCACTGCTCTACACCAGGGGTTTCCAGACCTGGTGCTAGCGAGCACCGCTGTGCTCTTCGGAGACCTGATGGTGCTCTTTGACAGCCTGACTGTGCTCTTCTACGGTGCTTAATATCCCATTTATTAGGACCAATAATTTAATTTACTCGCTTGGTTTCTTTCCAAACGTATTCAATATCATTAAGAATAACATTGATGTTGGTTTGATTTTATTCATTATTATTACTACTCTTGCGGAAGTGTAGTGGTGCTCTTTCGATATTCTAGGATGCAACTTTGTTCTCTCTTGATGTTCTAGGATACAACTTGGTACTCGCCACATCGAAAAAGGGTTGGGAGTCCCTGATATACACCAACTCCGTGTATTTTTTAAAGAGATGACATTAGATCTGTATACTACAATTATTTTTCCATGGATTTATCCTGGTCGTGATTTTATTTCACGTAAATATCTCATTATACTTCAAGGATACACTTGACAAAGTGTGTATATACGTCCAGCCATTATAGAACTGACGTTGACATAACGTGGTAGATTTTTTGACCTATTGAATGAAATTTCCGACTAAAGAGCACCAAACATTCAATTGTATTTAGGTTGTTATTTTTGCGACTTTAAGCAGATTTTTGCCTTATTTACTGACACATCCTTGTTTATCTAGTTTCTAACATAAAGTTGAATCTATTTACTTAAAACTTAATTATTTGATCGATTTCTTTAACATTATAAGAATGGGCGCGAAAAGTAAGTAAAAAATATACAGCATTTGAAAAACATCTCCATCAGATTAGGCGTCGAGCAGCATTTCATGGAACGATGTTAACGTTGGCTTTATTTTAGGGTGTCGACTCCTATTCAACACTCGCCTCCTTCTCACTCTCTCTTCTATTTCAGACTCCATAAAAAAAGTCGCTATCGCTACAGAGAACGTCTTCATCGCGCGATTCGTGTCGACACCCTCTCATCCCCCCCTCCCCCCTCCCTCCTACCGCGTCCTCTTTTGCAAATCCATTTTTCCTCACATCCCGCTTTATGTCCACTCCTCCGGCCGTTATTCTTTCGCAAAAACTACTCCATAACCTCCCACTTGATTCCAGTGGAGCGGCTCCAGCCGCACCCTCTTCGCGTAACTCATACTCTGCCAGTCAAGCCCTCTGCGACCCGTTTATTCCTCCTTCCCTCTCTCTCTCTCTATTTAACCCTCTCGCTTCGCACACACGCATACTCTCTTATCCACTCCCTTGAATAATGAATTCTCGCCTGGGCCACGGATCTCCCAGCAGCTATCCTCGCGCGCAAACGCGTCGGAAAATCGCGACAGAATGGGAGTGCGGAAGAGAGAGAGGGAGGAATTTTGAGAAAGGGCGTTGAAGGGATAGGGAAGAAGAGAAATGTGGAATAGAGAAAGATAGAGAGAGAGAGAGAGATAAATAAATATTTTAATATTTAAAATCTGTGATAGAATTGCTAGTCTTTTGTTTAGATCTAATTTGGAATAATTGCTGCTATACCTCTCACGGTATTCGGTACACCTCTCGACCTCTCTCCATCTAATCTCCTGTAAATGAATGATGGGGGTGGGAGAAGGGAGAGGGAGAGAGAGAGAGAGAATTAGGGAGGTAGAGAGTGGGAGGAAGGAAAATGAGGGAGATGTTGGGGAGTAGGACCACTTGGTTTTCTTTCATCCTAAGTTGCCCCAAGTCGAGATGGGGAAGTGGATGGGAGGCTTAGCTCGGTCGAGTAGGATATTGTACGGAAGGAGGCGAAGGGGGTTGGGGTGGAGGGGGGGGGGGACGGAAGGACGGCGGTTTAGAGTTTTGATGGAGGCTTAGCTTAAGGGGAAAGATAGATAATTGGAGGAGAGCGAGGAGAGAAAGTAAAATTTAGCGTTCCAAAAAAGTTGTAATTTCGGTCAGAGCGACGATGAGTTGATGGAGGGACGAGAGGATGTTAAGGGTAGGAAGAAATGAGGAATGGAGGGAAGCGAGAAGGGGTGAGGAAGGGGGTGGATGGGTGGAGAATTCGGGCTGAGGATGGGAATGCGCGGTGGCGGTAGGAAGGGAATTTGACGAGGTTGGAATGTGGGCGGATATGATGGGGATTAAAGAGAAATGGCGGTATATGGGGAGTCGGAGGAGAGACGGGATTAAATTGAGTGTGGAATGATGTCTGCGTGAAATGATAGAGGCAGCGGAGAGTATTTGTTTGCAGCGGGCCGGAGTGGCGTAGTCGAGGCAGGAGAAGAGAATGCTATGCAATTGAGATGTATATGCCGAATTGAAGGCCGGAGTTACGTGCGGAGGCTGTGGCGAGATATTACAAATTTATTACTCTAGGTGCTTTCGAATTTTAACCGAATATGAGGCTAAATAGTAACAAGTTGCGAGGAGATGAAATGGACCTGTTATTCTTTCGAGATCATTGACAGTGATTGATCGATTGCCTGCGAAGGCACTCCATCCCAGTTGGAGGTTATCGTCCTGAATACTGTGTTTTCTTAATATTCCATTGACAGTTATGTCTTCTTAATCCTTTGTGCTGCGTACGATTCAGGATTTCTATTCTACTACGAGTTTATATGTCGTGATGATTCTCCTATTTTTCTGTGCTGAGCATTCTTGGGATAAAGACTAAAATTGTTTTATCACGGTTAAGAGTACTCTTCTTATCGTCGTGTTTTATGTCCCATCCTTCATTTTTCTAAATTTTTCCATAATGTAAATTCGCTGAGAGATGTTGTCACGTGGTTACTAGATGCGAAGTTATATCCAAGCTAACCCCATTTCAAGAGGTTTGAAAATTTTGTTTTCTCATTTTACTTTTCTGACACAACAAAAATAATACATTATTTCTAGTTTTTTGTTATCGCCAGCTTTTTTAGTGTTCATAATCATATAAATTTGCTTCATATGTATTTTAGATAAATGGATTGCATTCTGACCATTTTAAACATTGCATCGTTACTGAATTGAACCTCAACCAGAAAAAATATCGATAGTAACGACAATTGGCAATAACTTCTAATGACATCTCAAAATTTTAATTGCACGAACTTGCACTTAATTTACTTTTATTTCTACTCCTTCAGTAGTCACACAATTAAATACCTAAATATTTGAAGCGTATACGTTTAAAATTTATCGCTGTTAAACCAAATTTCACGGTCAACTTATGCTAAATTTAACTATGCAAAGTTTTCACTGAAATGTAAATTGAAGATTAAAATAATACGGAGGAATAAATGTGCGCATTACAGTGTGGGATTCTTAAAGGCGTTTATCATTGTTTAACCGTAATGAAAACTTTTTTCTCGTCTTACCTTGTTCCCACCCTCCTCACGACGCCCACTATCGCAGATGCCTTCCTTTATGACATCCTGCAGCCACGTGGCATATCATCTTCAGTCGTATGTCTCTTTATATTCTTCCATTTTCAAGAACACTGTTATGACTTCGAGTTATGTGTCCAGAGATGTAATTATAATATTGTAAAGTCTTTATTCAATAGAGTATCACATTCATTATCCATTTTCATAAAATATTCCTTGTACATCAGTTTAAGAATGGAATTACTGCTTATGTAATACTATTATGTCACATATCACCAAACGTTCGTCTGCAGGTCGTCGATTTCCAGAAAAAGCATTTCACCGATTCGCGTGCACAACAAAATTATCTGAATAATAATAAGAAAAATCGGTTTTCAGAGATGATAGTAGGAAAACCATTGTTTACATTGTTTATATGAGCAGATTTCATTTATTTTTTTGGCCAAAGTAAATGATTTTAGGTAAAAATATCAAAGAAAGAACGATTAACACACAATAATTATATATATATATATATATATGTCTTTGAAAAATATCTCATAAAAGTGGGATATAATAAAATTATTCTTGACTTTGTTTAGAGAAAAAACGATTTCATACACTGTAGTTTGCACAAAAACAGTTTTTATAGTCGCCTTATGTGATTCAACTCCAAAAACTAATGCTTAAAGACGGTACATACGAGCAAACTCAGGGATATGCGACGATAATAGTATGTTAAAGTGGATATTCACCCGTAAGCTGGGAAAGTATGTATGTGTGAATGGGGTGAGAGCCTTGAGGCGCCAACCCCTAATAACGATGTCGTTATTAATTAAACGGAAGTCTGCGGACAGACCCGGATGCGCCTAAACGACCACGCCTACGGAGCTCGGACCCCAATGGGTGGATCGACGCCGCCCGCTTTTGTTTTATTTCCTCCTCGTCGATTTTGATGAGGTCCACTGGAAAGATCCATGGATTTAATCGACCATTTCGTTCGCCGCTCAAGACTTAACGGCTCTTAATAGTTTATTATTATTGCTTCCAAGAACCGCTCAAAGAAAATATCAGTTTCGATTAATGCTATTTTTGCTGATTTTTGTGAAATGAACGTAACTAACCTTTACATTTTTGTGTGTACTAAATGTTATGCTTTGGTTTAATTATTTTTGGGATATCGGCGCTTTCTGAACATGTACTCGTATAAGGGAAGAAACCTGTCTCCAAAATTAGTCATAAAACTCGTAAAGCGCGATTATGACGAGAAGAGCGTCGAAAAACTTTTGTCGGTGGGTTTTACGTTAAATAAAATTAATCGGGTATTTTAAAAGCATAGAATAAATTACAGGGTCGAAAGTTGCGAAATAACTGGAAATTTCCCTAACTGATTTCCCTGAAGCAATTAACACTGAACCTAATAAATGAGTAAAAGTGTTGAAATATTGTCAAACAGTCGTAATAAAATTCTGTATTTACTGATGAAATGCTAATAACGTCATTAACGAGATTATTTTATAATTAATTTCCCCTATGGAATTACAATTATCAACTCGCTTGCAATGATGCATTACTCTATGCCAGTGTTGGCGAACCTATGGCACGCGTGCCATAAGTGGCACGCAAGACGTTTTTGGTCGGCACGCGAACGAAAGGCGAAAACCAATTTTATTTATTTATCGTACTGATTTAGTGCCACAAAAACATTTGTGTTATTTAGTTAACTATTGTAAACATTAGATTTATGGTTACAAATTTCAATCTCTTGTCTTGAGGACTTTTTTTGCACGCGAGGTGGAAAAAAATCGATAGTTTGAGTAATATTGGCACGCGAGCAATAGAAGGTTCGCCATCACTGCTCTATGCAATCATATCGAACTAAAGACCGCGTGATGGATTTTTGTGTAAATAAATTTGCCGTGATGCGTTATCCTCAATTAAACCAATACTGAAACATAGTATTAACTTCGTATTAACTTCTATTGAGTTTTGTTCAGTAGTTTCTTGCACTTTCCATTCATATCAAGATAAATAATAGGAAGATATTTTTTGTAAGACTGATTATAAATGTTTCCATGGAGTAGTGTTATCATGATGTATTTAATCCACTGTTAGCGGATCGTATCTACTTCCGCTAATCGAAACGTTTCAGCTTTTCAATAAGGGTTCATAGAAAAAGCTTCGTAATATCAGGCAAAAACATTAAACGTAGAGAATATTCTGAAATGCAGTCGCAGGTTCCTTTGATCCCAATCGTAAAAGCATCATAGTTTTCAATCAGTAATCGTTTTATCCACGCTCGATATTTTGTGGGTCGCGCATCTAAGTTTTTATATAAAGATAAGATTTTTTCATTCGACGTCTGAAAAATGCAAAGTTTCGTGCACTGAGAATCAAAACGTATGAATCCTCTTTGAAGCGGTTTCCAAGGCTACGGGTCTGTGTTGGTTAGTGATGTTGGTGTACTGGCCTCAGGCGGCTAGAAGAGGATATTGATCGACCGTTAGGATGGTTATTATGTTGGAGTACGTAGATAAGAGGATGGGTTGAAATGCACGAGGGGGAGGTGGGGAGGGGAAAGGAGAATCGGAGGAAGTTTTCACAAAATTGGTACTCATACCTAATATAGGGTTGATTAGGAATGGCAAGATGACTGCGCCTTGATAATCCAACAGCAAAATTCTTTCATTTAGATTAAATCCTATGTGTGAGACTTATTTCACATTTTTAGGCTTCACATGTAGGTGAGATTAATTTAATCCTACATTTTTCATGAATAATTTATTGGATCTATACGATATCTTATTCTTTAGTTTCAATCTTTAACTCTGTATGCAAACAGAGGAGAGATTATATGTGATACTTTTTCGGGAAGCCAGACAAAAATAATAAAAAGCAGCTATACGTGCTTTCGTATTTTGCGAGTGGATCAAGATGAAATATTGGGTGTAGGATGAACATTTTTAAGGGAAACAGGCGAGAGAATGTTCAACGGAATGAATGGCCACTATGGTTAAGGGGTTAATGGATGATATTGCCGTTAAGAGCGATGGTTGGATGGGGAGAGAGGACGCGAAGGAATCAGGGATGCGATGGGAGGAGGAAATAAAGTCGTGGAAGGCGCATTGAAAGGGAAATTAAAGTCCAGCGAATTTCTCCTCTTTGACATAACTGTTGAAAAAAATGCACTCGAAACTAAACTAGTTGGAGCTTCTTTAATTAACGAATAAATTAAAATCTCTTCAAAAAGGAATTTATCTAGTGTAGAACAGCAGCTCAACGAAGGTTTTTAATTAATTTTAACATATCGTAATGTGTGAGAATCTCTGCTTTTAGTTTAATACAATTCTGTGAGTATGCGTACAAAACAATAATGCTTTCAGTGGCCATTGGCTGTAAAAAATAACTTATCTGGCATGATTTTTAATTCCAGCATATTTATATTTTGATAATAATCTTCGAGGGTCATACTCCTATAAGATTCCATCGTCTGCCGCAGTATTATTTCTCAAGATTGAGTATGTACTGGAAATAACCCCATTTAGAGCAGAGTTCATTTACAGCGAAAGAACGAGGGAAAGAGAAGAAAAAACTGGATACCGAAAATAAAAACAAAAGATGAACGGGGAAAGAGGATGGAAAAAAGAAAGACAGTAGAAGACACAAGAAATGACGAATTTTGCGACGGATGGTGATGGCTGAAAAATTTGCAGAAAGACTTGAGATGGGGAGTCACTTCTGTGCGGTATGAGTAGCAAAAAAAATGCCATGGTGACAGAGGCAAAGAAAGAAGGGATGAGGACCGACGCTTAGGAATGGGTTGCTTGTTACCGACGCCTTATACCGTCGCCGTCCACTCCACTGTAGAAGGCCCTTGCCATCTCATCTTTGTCCTCTTCTGCGTCCTTCAAAGCTCCTCCCACCTCACCATCCATCTCCTCCGACCCATTCCATGCTTTACGAATTCCCTTTCTCTCATTCAGCCCCTCCTCACTCCATTGCTCGCGCGCGCACACACACACACACACACGGGCTTCCCTTCCGGCATTTCCACCCTCGCCGAGTCGTCGCAGCAATTCAAAGCCCTCCCACTTTTACGTTCTCCTCCACTCTTAGTATTTTCCTCTCACATTCTCCTCCTCCAACATTTAAACCCTTTCGAGGCCATTTTATTTTACAACTACCGCCTCAAATTCCAGATTCGCGCCTTTTGCAGTATATTGCGTAGCGTTATCGAATTACTTTTTCTCCGATTTTCTTATTCGAGACAGTTTAAATTTTGTTTTCAGCTTCATTAAACATTTGATTTTAGTATAGGAAATAATTTTTATTTTCGTATCTTATTTTTTTTTAATGTTATTTATATTTATGCCTGGAAAGAGAGAGTGGTTTTAACTAAACAGACGCTCTCACACTCCATATAATAAGTAGGAGAAGATAAATTGTCTGTTAATTTAAATGGTTTGAAGTTGAAAGTAATACCTATAATATTTTGAAAAGACTTAAAGATATTAAGGAAATTGAAGACGTGGCCTGTGGGGCAGTTTTTTATCGTAACATTTTATCTATAAACAAATTTTAGCCATTATTGGATTGGATAGGTTACGAATTATGTATACTAGAAGGAAAGTGTAACTCTATCCTTTCAAATCTTGTTTTTTCGCTTTTTAGTGTTAAATATACAAGTTAAATATTATGTAACTCATTTTGGAAAAAATATTTCTAGATTCATGAAAATGAGAGACTCGTATCAAAAACAACTTACCCAGAAAAAATTCATTTTTTCCCGACGCTCGTAAATTATACCCCAAATTCTACCATTGAAATGGATACGCGACCGCAAATTATTCTGGGTAAAAAAAAAGAGCAACAAGTAATAACTTCACGCTCGTCTTCCTCCACGCTTATTTCATCGGGAAATTCCACCCAATTCACCAAAAAAATTTTCGAATGCATATTATAACTTTTTTTCGTATTTTCAATCCAAATAAATTCCTCTCTCGCTGCGTCACCGCCGCCCTTCCCAGCGTCCTCCTCGACTTGGCCCCGCCCACACACTGTCCCTCACATTCCCTCCTCCCTCGCTCTCTTCCATCCATCCTCCTTTTATAACACTACTCTCCCTCGGCCCTGCTCGACTCCCTTAATTCGTTCTCTTCGTCCTTCGTGCCTCTCTTCATTTTCCTCAAACCCTCTCCCCCCCCCCCCTCCCTCCCCCTTCGGCCTCCCTCCCTCTTCCCTTCAACCCCCTCCCCTTCCACTCCTCTCTTTCAATTTCATTGCCTTTCAATCCCCTTCCATTTCATTCCCCCTCCCTTTCAGTTCCTCCCCTTTAATGCCCCTCTCCTTAATTCCCTACCCTCTCCCTCCCCTCCTTTTTCTCCCCACTCGCTTCTTCAGATGCGTCTCCGTGACTCTCATTTTCACGCGAAATCCTTCTTTCTTATTTTTTCATATCCCTTTCCATTCCTTATTGTCCTTCTTCATTTTTACGCCCTTTATCAAATGACACCTTTCTCAGCCTCTCTCGACTCCTTCTCTTCCAACGCTCTTTCTTTCCTCCTCTCTTTTTATTTTCCTACTCAATTCATAAGCATCAATTTACTTTTTCTCTCTAAAACAGCAAGCTTTCATTATGCTATAAAGCTATTTTGGCAGAATTTGGTGTTGATGAAATCATTAAAACACGCATTGCAATGCAATGCATTTATTTAATCCCTATTCTAGAATCAAAGATCAAAAGTGGCGGTATATTATGATTCCCTTAATAATATTAAAATTATATTCCCATCCGTTTCTGCCTATATTCTCTCCCCCCCTTTATTATTCGCTGTATGTATCCGATTGTACTTTTAAAAAGAGTCCCCAAACTTTCTCTCCTTTTTCTACACGCACATCTCCTTCGCTCTCTCTTTCCTTAAAATACATTTGCAATCTCCTCTCTCCCTCCCTCCCTCTTCGTCCCCTCCGACCTCACCCCTCTTCCTCAACAACCTTCGCCTCTGACATTCATCCCTCTACTTCTTGCGCGCACGCCGCGACACTACTCTCGCTTTTTCTCCTCGCTCTCCCTCAGCCTATAGAAAAATCTCTTTTTCTCTCTTCCTGTGAATGGCCGAATGAGGCAGCGGGTACCTTGTTACAAAAACCGTACATATTCATCCATTTCGCGAGACCTATGAAGCGTCCTTTCACTTCCGCTTCTCTCCGCTTTGTTCTCTCTCTCTCTCTCCATTGCTTTCTCCTTTTGTTTTTCTCCGCTGCCGTTCTTTTTCCTCTCTTTGCGTCTTTTGTTGGGGCGCTGTAAATTTTCGCACGACGGGTATTAAATATGATCTGGGGAAGCTTTTCCTACTCTGCGCATGCGTCACTTTTTCTCGATTTTCTCTTTCTCCCATTCAAATGAATGATGAATACAATGGAGAGAGAGAGAGCGGCGAAGCTTCTATTTAGTCGCTCTTAGCGGGTTTTCGTGGCATATCGTTTATTGTCCGGAGAATGCTGAATAATTAAGCTCAAAAAATAAAGTGATATGTGCGCAAAATACATTGTTGTTAAGGGAAAATTAAATCTAGAAATTGATTTTATCTTTTGTGATCCTTTTTTTTGGCGATTTCCGTCATAACATTGCCGATTATTTGGCAAATAAATTCGTACTTATACCGAGACTTTATTATTTAATCGGTTTATTAATTCGTATAAGCAAGTTTCTCTTTGTTTAACAATTCCGCAGTGGCGTTCCGGATAAACTGTTTTACTATTATTTTCCCATTTTCAGTTCTTAATTAACCGTTTCTCCAGCAAAGAAATTCGTTTTATTGTTGACACAGGCTTTTTCAAATACACGTATGTATTCAATTCTGAAATTCATCTTACATTTATATGCTCGTTATCCATTTACACAGTTAAAGCAAAAAAATGTGAAGTACAAACATACTCGAGCTCGACTTTGTATTGTCATTTCACCATCAATACTTTAATTTCCTCGAAATCAATATAAATGCTTTTTTTCATATTTAAGTAAATATTTTCTTGCCATGGCCATCTTATTTTTTCAGATATTTTGACTAAAAATTATCGTTTTTCATGTATCCCTGTTTATATCCGTTTCTACCAAAATGGCCGGTGTTAGTACAAAAAACATTTTGAAGTTTATGGATGAAATAGATCGATGAAAACTTAAATTTTAGTGAAAGTGAATGTTATAGCGAAATATCAGAATGTGATAGTGAAAAGGAAAACCTGCCCAAACAGAAGAAAATGAAAATTTCGGAACCTGTTTTTATCATGAACTGACCATGAATTTCAGCCGTTTGTTCGTGTGTTTCTTCCACAGAATCCTGTTTTCACCGCTCGAAACATTACATCAATAAATGAAATACAAGTATAAGCATGCAAATGTGAATAAACACTGTGAAAGAAAGTGGGAACTGGTGAGTCGGAACTAGCCCAGCACTGGGGGCACTGCAGGTGGCATACAGGCGTAGCAGCGAAAGGGTCAAATGAAAAAGGATCCTGAAATATAAACTGTTGCGTGGATGCGTGTCTTTTTCCAAATTATAGAGATAACTTGGTACTTTTTCTACACTTCCGGTTCGATAGTCCACGAGGGAAGAACGAGAGAGAAAATAATACGGGCGAGAAAGATCAAAAATGGAAAGATGACAACAGGAGGAGAAAGAGACGGAAAAGCGAAGATCGAGGGCGGCGGGCGAATGTGGTAGTGTTTGGGGATAAAATTACCAATTACTGGAAAGATCTTTCTCCTAACGAATAGGAAGAGAGGAAATAAATGAAAGGACTGTTTCTGCATGATCGGGAGAGAAGAGGAGCGAAAATTCGATAAAGAAAAGATTCGATTCCTTTTCTTCCTAAACCCATTCTGCGGATGAAGGTGGCTCTGGTGGACCTCTTGATTTTTTTCCCCGTCGAATGAGAAAATCAACGTGGCTTGCGCAATGACAGAGGAAAGGGGAGGAGGAGGAGGAGCGGAAGTGGGGGATCCAAAGAAGAGAGGATGGAAAAGGGGAGATCAGCGGGAGGCGAGGAAGAAAAACCGTATGAGAGAGAAAAAGGAGAAGAAGAAAGGGATGAGATTGATGTCTGGATGAGGAAATGAACCGATTGATTCTCGGGGTATAAATCAAATTACCTATTGCGACTTTGAGATGGAAGATGTGTGACGGTTAAAAAAAAAAGACACGAAAGGAGATTGTAACACCCGCAGTCTCTGCTCAAGAATCGCACAGATTTTACTCGAAAATAAAATTTATTATCGTCGCAAATGGTTCGTAAATTTTCGAGAACGTGTCATACATGGCACTTTACAAGCTGTACGACAAAGCATGCAATCTCTACATTAAAGCAAGGAACGAGAAACTTCCATCGTCAATCAAATAACCGCAATCGATGACTGCCGACAAGCAGAAGTGACTTGCGATAGCATCTAGATGCAAAGCTGAACGACGAAAATTACTGGAGATAGGAAGTGATTCTAATCAACAGTGGGAATACTGATTCAGAGCGTTATTTATGAGGTTAACAAATGTGAAAGAGAGTCCGAGAGCGAGTTAAAATAAGTTGTTAAGCAAATATATTTTCACAATTTAAGCTTGTTCAGAACTTATTGATTGACTGCATTAAGAAATTTAAGAAAATTCTCCTGGAATGTATTCGTCTCAAATTTTGGATTAATTATAGGCAAAATATACCACCGGGTTTGGCTAAGAATAACCTCCCTAATTATGCTGATTCTGGAGTTTGTTAATTGTTAATAAATGGAAAAAGAGAAAAAGCTATCTCGCCGATAATATTCCATCCTGATACCTTTCGCGCTAAGTAAAGAGAGAGCAGAAACACTTTTTATTAGCTGTAAACATCGAGTTTTAAGCGGGCAGACCTTTTAATAAGGAAGCGGAAATTTTGATTTCACATTAAAAATAGCACTTTGTGATACATATATATTTTTTCGGGAAAACTAAATAAAATTGGTATGTATTGATTGCAGGAGATCATATACACACATACGGGGAAACACAGCAGTGCAAAGTTTGTACTTTGCTATGCGACGAAGTTGACAAATACTTAGGGAGTTTATAAATGGTGTTATGGTTGTAAGCAAAATAGCTCAAGTTAGACCTTAGCCTTGGGTTAAGGAAAATGCTGCTTAATGTTCTCTTTGCTCTTTATTTAGGACTAGCAGAACTTCCCGGCGTTGCCCGGGGAAATTTGGTTCAAATTCAATCGGAATTCTAGATGATACATGGTATTTAAGAATTCACTCGGCCGCCGTTTTGAATAAAACCGGCAGAGAGAAACAAAAACCACGTATGAATTATTTCTGGGAGCCCTCCACAATCGTACCAAATTTGATTCAAATCAATAGTAGGACTTGGGAAAATACGCGTAGTTTAATCAGTCCCCGCCGTCCAATTACAGATAAGGAAGTAGTCGTTTCCCACCTTTCTCAATGAGTATAAGATGTAGAGTTACCTGTTCTTTGAGAATAGGAAGTTTATGAGAACAGTTATTTTATTGAACAGTTTAGGCATCAGAACAGTTCGAAAAGAACTGTCCCGTACTTTCTGACCCATCTCTAGATGGCAATGCATTAGCATACAAGGTTATTTTGCTTTTTGTACAATTATTATAAAACATTTGGGATTAAAAAATAGCCCTCCATCTTCCTATTTGTGAAGAAAGTATTTGTTGAAAGTTTGATTATTGTAGCTTTAACGGTGTGGAAATATATAGATGCACAAACAAGCAAACTTTCATAAATATATGGGAGATTGATCTTATACTTGTATTGAAAGTAACAAATATAAAATGTGAACTTCCTAAGTTAATTTACTCGAGAGTTATCGTCGAAAAACCTAATCGATGCCCCCCCAAAACCCCACTTAAAATTTTTTTGAGATACACCACAGAGCCTATATTTAAGCTGGACCAGTCTAAAGATACGCTGCAAGTTTCATAAAAATTCGAACAGCCGTTTTTGCGTGATGCGGTAACAAACATACAAACAGACAACAATTCTGCAAACCGGTTCAAACATCTTCTTGTGATGTAAAATACACAAAAAAAGTAAAACCCCGACAAAAAAACACATGTACAGACAGAGGTTACAATTTTATTTATATAGATTTTCGGTATCCGCTAGCTTAATTAATCGTGGAAAACACCATGAATAACTCAATGACTATTGCATAGCGAATATTTTCTTAACGCTTTCTGACCCATCTCTAGATGGCAATGCATTAGCATACAAGGTTATTTTGCTTTTTGTACAATTATTATAAAACATTTGGGATTAAAAAATAGCCCTCCATCTTCCTATTTGTGAAGAAAGTATTTGTTGAAAGTTTGATTATTGTAGCTTTAACGGTGTGGAAATATATAGATGCACAAACAAGCAAACTTTCATAAATATATGGGAGATTGATCTTATACTTGTATTGAAAGTAACAAATATAAAATGTGAACTTCCTAATTTAATTTACTCGAGAGTTATCGTCGAAAAACCTAATCGATGCCCCCCCAAAACCCCACTTAAAATTTTTTTGAGATACACCACAGAGCCTATATTTAAGCTGGACCAGTCTAAAGATACGCTGCAAGTTTCATAAAAATTCGAACAGCCGTTTTTGCGTGATGCGGTAACAAACAAACAAACAGACAACAATTCTGCAAACCGGTTCAAACATCTTCTTGTGATGTAAAATACACAAAAAAAGTAAAACCCCGACAAAAAAACACATGTACAGACAGAGGTTACAATTTTATTTATATAGATTTTCGGTATCCGCTAGCTTAATTAATCGTGGAAAACACCATGAATAACTCAATGACTATTGCATAGCGAATATTTTCTTAACGCTGCTATGATGATTACTTTTTATTAGTTCGTCAATTTGATTGCTTTTCAATTCAGATCGTGATGTGGGCGATCTATCATTTCGTGGTTCACCATCGATTGATTCACGTCCCACAGAAAATCTTTTATGCCACTTACCTACCTTATGCTACACTACCTGTAGACTAAAAATCTCCGTTAAATGCACTTTTAATCATTTAAAATATTTTTGTACGTTTTAACTCAAAGCACTCACAACATATTTTTTATATCATAGTGGGAATTGTAAATCTGTGATGGTATGTAATACAGCACTTAACCGTATGAGAGTGGTATGAGTACATGTAGTGACATATTATGTCTTGCAGTAAAAAAGTGTCTGGTCTGACTCTGGAGTAAAAATATTCAGAATTTCAAGTGGTTTGGAAATATGTTCTTTATTCGTAACTATGTCGATTTAATTTAACAGCTAAATATTTTTAACCTCTTATGGCTGCTAGACTTCAGCAAATATTTAACATAACATACGTACTGCGAGCCTCTATGTAGGTGACTGATAAAATGCGCATCTGGTTTGCGCAAATATTTTTAGGCTTTAGGGCAGATAATCCTTTTACGCAGCTGGCCATATTGTGCTTTGACGCGTCCCATTATAAGGTGTGATTGCTTCAGAGTGCCGGAAAAGTGACTATATGTAGTTATAAAAGTGAAAGTCGACTCTTAAAATCTTTAAAATTACAAATTTTCTGAAACTATTTTCTCATTATACTTTTAATTAAAATGTACAAAATAATCTGTATTAAACATCAAAACAATATGTAGTTATAAGATTATGTATCTGAACTTCAGATTTTGAAGGTTCCTTTTCTCTGTTATCCTTTCATAGCAATGTCCCGCACGACATCACAACTGATGGGGTAGCCTACATTCACGGGGCACTCACAAACTGAAGTTCGTTGCCTCGATGATTGTGATTGATTTCGGGACTGAAGATAAATTTCCCTCTTTTTTGGAACAGCCCGGATATTAACGATTGCATTTTTATGTTAATTTCGCTGTGAATAATTATAAATTTTTATAAGAATTTAATTTTATAAATTTTAGCTTTATAACTCTTTCATATTAGTATTTTAAATTCGTTTCATCAGTTTGAACGAAATTCACAGTGAAATTTTGATTTTGAGATTTATGATTTTACGTTCTCCTCGGTTTTAAGCTTTTTACTTTGTCCCAGCGAATGATTCATGATCCATAAGAAAAATGTTACATTTTAACGGAATACTATTTTTCTGTATTTTAAACCGTTAAACTACTCTTTAACGCAATTAAATACCAAAAGATGTCGAAACAAGTTAATTTAACTAAAGACATATTTTTAATAAGATGTTATTTTATTTATTTATTTATTGGTCGACGAAGTTTGCGTGTGTGAGTTTTAGAGCGAATCAGCCTCATGGGCTATTATCGCCACGAGGCTTTTGCTACTAATCAGTGAGCTTGTTATATTGCTGTGACTATAGGTAAAGAACATTAACGTGTTACTTAGGTATATTTTATTGAAATACAGTAAATTCCCTTTGCATCGAATATACAGTTATAACGAAAATCTTACTGTAATGTGAATATTTCTAAGTCCCGGCCAGCTTCCATAAGCAATTGTACTTTTAAATCTCTTTAGAATTGAATTACTCATTACGAAAAATTCATCTCAAAGAATATATTATACATACGCATAAAATGTTTGTTTACGAAGAAACTATTTCCCGGATGTCTTATTAATCTTTTCATTTCAATTTCTCCTAATCAAAGGCAGGTAAAGTAGTAATATCAGAGCACTTGCTTTAAAGCGAAAAGAATTTTCAATGGTTGAAAATTTTTACACTACAAACATTCCTGTAAGTGGTCTAGTTCGGCAAAAAGCGTCAGAATTAATAAACATTTCGTCAACGGTATGGCATTGCATCAAAATTAACCTGCGGGGAGGCAAATGGCGTTCCAATGGATAGGGCGAATGAATGGCGTGAAAGACAAAAACTAAAAGTTGATTAATGGTTGAAGTTTAGATGATATTTTTAATGCCGACGAGATAAGCATATTTTATCGATTGCTGCCGAATAATACACTTGCCGTTAAGTGTGACCGTCTTATAAGGAAACATTGTATACAGGCCATGATCGACTGAATTGTTTCGTTACGGTTCATCAGGAACTAAAATGATGAAACTGTTAATCATCGGAAAGTTTGCCAGACTTAGTTGCTTAAAAACGTTCTTTGCCTTTTTTTGTTATTATCCAACGAACTAGAGAGCGTGGATGACAAAGGATGCATTTTAATCAGTAACTTTTTACATATGTATTGTTTTTGATTTATTAAAGTTTTATTTCTTAAAAAGAAATATAAATTAACAAGTATAGTTTCACCTATGAAACTGGATAAATTATCGCGCTTTTTACTTTTTCATGTGGTTAGACCGACACATATTCGGTCACTAGAGCCTTGTTTAGTTTATTTTTGAGGGCAAACAATTTTGTATTATAATTTTGAACGTTTCCTTATTCGCCTCTGTAAAGTTTTCCAAACATTTTGAAGAATAAGTGGCATCACTATAGAAATGTACGCACAAATATTTAGCTTTCCATCTTTTATACCTTCGGAGATATAAGTAAAATAATACAGAATTATTTAAAACATACCTAACTTGAGTATTGTAACAATATTTACGTTGAAGTTCATTTCTTCTTCGTAAATTTTCAATTATTTTTCACTTATATAGCGCTTTGTGCGCACGAAAGGAAAAGTAACGTATTTACGTTAATTCCTTCATCGTAGATAATCATTTCCTTTCGATTACTATGTTCCGTTTGCACAAGAAAGGCGATTTAAAGTATTTATATTTGTAATCGATCTTGTTTACTTCAGTTGCTATGAAGGTTGTTTTCGTATACAACAAATGATAAAGATAAATCGGTATAAGAAATTTTCTTATTTCAATGTAAATTACGGCTTTCTTTTTGGATTTTTCTTAAACTTTTCAAGAATAAGTGACACCACTACAGAAATATACAGTACACTCAAAAATTTAGCTTTCCATCTTCGAAGATATAAGTAAAACAATAGAAAATTATTAAAACACTTGAGTAACCGAAGCGTAATATTTACGTTAAAGTTAATTTATTCATGGTAAAATTTCTAATTTCAAAATAAATTACGACTTTCTCGCACAAACTGGCATACACCAAAGTGAAACTATAAGCGCAATCCACTCCAGCCTACGGATGATCCTATCCATGTGAGTGGCGATCCTGTCAGTTTCTAGCTTTTGGCATGACAGTAAATAAAGATGAAGGTTAAGTATTACAAAGAGTTTCAATGCGCAATCCTGATCCACACTAATTTAAAATGTTGTGAATAGAGACGTTATTTAGAATATTCTTTTGATATGAATTCTTTTTTACAATACAAATCTTTAAAAAAACATTTCCGTAGCAAGAATACAACTGGCAGTCTAGTATAACGATTCAGCCAAAAAAGAAGCATTGTTGAAGCGAAACATATTGGGCAACAGTGGAGGATAGTTTGTTTTTAATTTTCACAAAATGGATCTATGAATTTCGAATAAATTTCGTCCAGTTATAGAACTTAATATCGCAAAAAATACTGCTTAAGCTATATTTATAAAAAATCGTATAGCTCATATGGCGTGCAGTGACATTATAATATATCGAGTATTAGTTCAAGCTACCGCGAAGCTTCCTCTACTTACGAGTACAGCAGCAGCATTATAACTATAAGTCAAACTGCGCGCAAATGCGTATTAATATGGCCAGTGATATTATTGAGTAGTCTAGAAGAGTAATCATATGATAAAGTATGTTAAATGTCCGTTGTACCAATGTTTTTATTTTGGTTTGGAGTTATTTTGGATATAAATTATCAATTCAGCCAGTTAAAAAAGGGTGAGCCACCTTGTTATAAAATAAACAAGAAATACGAGATTATGGAGAACAGCAAAATCTAAGTAACATCCAAATTATAATGAGTAATAATTTCGAAACGGATAATAAAAGACCGTATAATTTTTCTTTCTAAAACAAAGAAACCAGAGCTTCTGCCTCGTTGTAGATTGCTGCCACAAGGGCATGGCGCTCAAATAACGAGCCAGTAACGACGCCAAAATGTCCAGCAGGCTGCGGATAAGTGTAGCGTGTCTCCCTCTTTTCGCCTCCCTCCAAATCCACCGCTATCCTCGGCGTATTCCCCTTTTCTCCGACAGAGAGAGCTCTTTCATCGCTTACTGCTACTACTATCTCGCTCGCTCTCTCTCTCTCTGTCCACCCTCATTTTCCACCGCCTCTCCCATCCCTCTCCGTGTTAACCGAATCCGAAAGCATCCTCTAAACACACCCCATCTTGTTTGCCCGGGGAGTGTGTTTATGCTTGCCCAGGGCAGCGACTCGACCTGTTTGTGCTCTCTCTCTCCCCCTCTCTCCCTCCCTAACCCCTTCACTTCCGTCCCTTCAAATGCTCTTTTTTTTTTACATCCTCCGTTGCGTGACACGTTGATTTTCAATCCTTCTTCCTCGAGTCTCTTTCTCTTCCCTGTCAATTATGCCCGCTTTCCGCCATTAAATGTCTTCTTCTCCATCCTGCGCCTTTGCCAACCGACCCGTTCTCATCCTGTCTAGGAGTGAACGGAGCGAAGCGGACTAGATCGACCCTCAAGGTTGGATGCCGTGCAATCAAGCATCGTGTTATTTACTTCACACCATACCTGTGCGCGAGCCGACTATTCTCTTCATTATTCGACGCCGCGAATTTTTCTTTCGATCTTCGATTTTTAGTTTTTCAGAATAGCTCTCTATCTACGTCAAGAGGGTGGGGAATTAAAGAGAAGTAGGTCAGAATAGAAACTATGAAAATTTTACATTAAAGAGTGTCAAAAACGAATGCTTTTTTGCCCTTTTTGGGCTCTTATTCTGCTATAAGGACGCTTACCCAGTTTTCTGAGGAGCCTTAAACTCTCTTTGTGAAGTTTATCTGGAGCAGAAGCAGTTTCCGCACTGAATATATTTTTTAAGCACATCATGCAATTAAAATATGAATAAAAAGGTTGACAGTAAGAAATTGAAGTGTCGCAGAAAATGAGATAATAAATTCAAAATAAACGCTTGGATAACAGTATTACAAGAAGAAAAAAACGTAATTTTTCCATCACGGCCAACATTCGACCTTTTTTCTCGTCATTATTCTCCCTCGAGCCAATTTTAATTTCCTGTCCATTTCTTACGTGGTTTTCTGGATTAAATTTCTTGTGTTTACTTTTGTGCTATCTCTCGATATTTTAATTTTTCCGATAAATTGAAAGCCTGGGGATCTCGGTGGTAACGTTTTTTTTCAGTTTCAAAAATGTTACGAAACTTCCCTAGTCATCTTTTTTGTGCGAACTCTGTGCATGAATTTCACTGCCGTCCGCATGCGCGATCAAAAGCGGGAAATGATTAAAAGTTTGGATGTGCAAAGTTTCCTTAAACTCTTTTACGAAAGTTTTAAAAGTTTCAAAACATGATCTACTGGTGCTACACCCTGTCGAAGGGTTTTATTTGGTTCACTGAAGTGTTCAATCTGTAAGAATGTTAAGGTCATTCCATTGGTGCACGTAGCATAACTTACGTCACCCTTATTGTTATTATTAAAAAAATTACCTAATGTCTCCAAGGACAAAGATTATAATTGTTACTAAACCCTTACAGTGTAGTTTTTTATTAATAAAAAATTCTTCGGGTGACCTTTATTTTCTTGTCTTGGGGTGAGTGGTAATTTTATAAATACTACGCCTTACTGGTTATAAATGTAGTTGTAAAATTATAAATGAAGTTCATGCTTAGCAAATATCATCACCCATCCTTGCATAATTTGTTATCGACTAGTAAATGCTTGTATACAAAGTCGATTGCTCTTGAAATGAAGTTCGATATATATATATATACACTCATCCAAAAATACGCCAACAGCAAAATCGAATGTCGGATCGATGTATTTCGCGATCCACAGCTGCCTGAGTTTTCATTAAGTCAGCGGCGAAAGCAAAAATGTTTGAAAATCCATCCGTGGCATCGGTGGCGATGTTAACCAGAAGGCTTAGCTAACAGTTCAGTCATTGGAGATGAAATGTGGATCCATCACTACGAGTCTGACAGCTGCCATCGATTCTCACGACAGAGAAAGTTTAAGTTTACGATAAAATTATGAGTGCAGGGGAATCCTAAATAATTTTCCTTTGACATCCACTATGTTTTTATTTCCTCGGTGTCAGTGATTTTATATTATCCATTCATTAGTATTTTATACTATAATAGCCCAGGTCTCTTGGTTGGTTGGTCACGCTTTCACGATGGTCGATATAGAGCGTTTTAATAAACTTCCCAAATAGGTAGAAGATTGAAATTTGGCAAGGATGCTTAATTAACATATTTTAAGGTAATGACGAAAATAAATCTCCAAAAAAGTCCTGGGTTCGACTCCAAGGAAGACATTTCCATTTTCCGTAAGGTAACATGTAAAAATCAATTTCTTGTTGTGCAGGCTATTATTGTTTTGGAAATTAAAATTAGAAGGAATTAACCTACGATCTTCGGATCTGAACCATTTTGAAGACAAAATTACAAAGTTTCTTATTTTGTTCATCTTTTTCCGCATACAATTCGAAGTCGCTCATGTTATACGTATAATTCACATATTTTGTGGAAATATTGCCATTTTAACGGAATGTTGCCTCGGCTACCAATTCCATTGTTAGACCTCTATATCATATTGTTAATTCAATCCTTCTGGGTATAAACGGGCTTTGAATGCTTTTAATACGAGAGAGGGGGGAGAGAGGGAGGGGGAGAGAGGGAAGTAGGGGGGGGAGGAAAGAGGGGGAGAGAGTGGGGGAGGGAGAGAAATGAGGATGGGGAGGGAGAGAGAGGGTGTAAGATGGGGGGAGGGAGAGAGAGGAGGGAGGGGGAGAGAGGGTGTGAGAGGAGGAGAGGGAGGGAAAGAGGCAACTATTTTAAGTTTAACTAAAGATAGCCCGTCAACAACAGAATATTCACTAGAAATTTTGTATATAATGAAATATTTCATATGTAAAAGCGTGATATTAATTATTTTAAATGAAAATAATAATAATCCATCTATCTATAATTCTTCCGTTGATATTTCAACGGGCATTACACTAGTATTATGTAATAACTGAACGTGTATAACTACACTTCTTTTTTTTGCAGTACCTACTCCACCGTCAAACCCGCAATAATCGTTCCTCCTTTCTTCTGCTGAAGTTTCCCTATTCGCCTCACTTCCATTCTTATTTTGCGTATTATTCATCTTCAAACACAAGTTTGTTTCTTTGACTATCTGCACGTAACCCTCTATCGGTCTTATTCTGCATTTAAAACTTTTTTCACTCCACGTAGTTTTACAAGTATCTTAATATTTTTCCCCTTTCTCTTCTCTTATTCGGATCCTTTGAGCGCATTGAAGCCGTCTTTTGATTTCTTTCTCCCCATCACTTTCTTTTTTTTTAACTCTCCGCCCCTTCTACCAACGTCTCTCCCACCACTCTCTCTCTCTCTCTCTGTCTCTCTCTCTCTCTCTCTCTCTCTCTCTCTCTCTCTCTCTTTGTCGCCTCTCTCTTTCTCTCCATTCCGCGCGCTCTTTCTACCCGATCTCCGATTTCCGCGAGGCCGCATAGTGAAAGAAGTTGGGGGAGAGAGGGTGGAGGAGAGAGAGAAAAATGGAGAGAAAGAGGGGGATAGAGAGAGAGAGAGACGGAGTGAGCAAGAAACGAGGTTACCCTCCCCATATCCTTTCATCCATTCGTTCGGCACCCCGCCAAGAGCACTCGGCTTTAGAGCCACATTGCTTCCTCTCTCTCTCTCTCTCTCTCCTTCCCTCCCCGCTTGACTTCTCCGACCTACGCCCCCGCGACAGTCTCTCCTTCTACTCATACACACCCCCTCCCCTCTCTCTCTCTCTCTCTTATTTCCCGAAAATTCTCCCGCCCGGAGAGGAATTCCGCCTCTCCCTCTTCTCACATCCGCAGACTTTTCCACTTTGTCTTCCGAGGGAGAACTTAACGTCCAAGGAAAACTGCTTTATGGCCTTATACTTCTGCTCTATGAA
The DNA here is from genome assembly GCA_036926305.1 of Uropetala carovei. Classification (NCBI taxonomy): domain Eukaryota; kingdom Metazoa; phylum Arthropoda; class Insecta; order Odonata; family Petaluridae; genus Uropetala; species Uropetala carovei. Next base: position 1,097,082 of record JAXCHB010000172.1, on the reverse strand, counting down.
AACTCTCCGAGTTGTTCATCTCCTGCTTTGTGTGAGGTTCTATGGCCTTCTCTTCGAAGGGCTTCTATTCTTCGTATCGTGGCGCTTTCGAATATGTGTCCGCCATTTTTTCGGCCCCTTTCGTATTCATCACCCTCATCCTCTCGCATCCATTCTCGTTCCCTCTCCCCCTCTCTCCCTCTCTCCCTCTCACTCTCCCTCTCTCTCTCCCTCTCTCTCTCTATTCAATTCTCCTTCGTCTCCGTCTCTCCATCTCGCCCACTCTCACCCGCCGTCTAAAACCCTCTCTCCTTTATTTCATTCGCATCCTTCTCTTCTTCTCTCTTTGACCTCACATGCCTTTCCAGCGTTCCTCATAAGGGATCAACAAGATTTCACAAGGTCACCGTCATCGATCTAAGCCAAAATTACATCTGACCTATATATCTTAACTAGGGAATCCAAATACTCGGATTTTGAACTACCCGGGTAATCGAGTAATTCTTTTGTGAATTTAAAAAAAATATGAGTTAAAAAAATTATTTATTTTTTATTCATGAAATAATATTTAAGAAATACAAGGCCATTTAAGGTATAATTTTTAAGTTGTTTCGGATCTTAGTAATGAAGTTTGAAGCTACTGAGAAAACTCTCTCGCTAGCTGCTGAAGTAGGTTGAATTGTTATCAAAGCCTGGAACAATTTTTCTGTGCGATATCCTCTTTTGCCTTGATTTCCTTCAGTCAATTTTAGTTCCTTGTCCATTGCTGATTTTGCTGAAGTTTCTTTCGGAATAACCATAACAGATTGTATTGTTTTCTGCAGCTCACCGTAGCAGAACCTTCATTTTCCGTAGCTGGTTCTTCTTGCTTATTTTCATGTTCATCTTCATCAAACAACCTCTAAAATGTATCTTTTGCCAATGATTTGATTAGATTTTTTGAAGAATATGTAAAATGATCATTAAAGTGGGAGTTAAGATAATTGCCACTTTGCAAAAAAAGCAACAACGACACAATATCTTTGTTTCGTCTTTCGTCAGTTCTTTTTTTAAGGCATCCATCATTTCAGTAGCGAGATCCGTATCTGCTTGTTGTAATTTATTCAAAAGAAAGATGCAAACTCCTTCAGCTTTCAGTAAATTGCAGTCCTCTTTGCTTAACTCTTTGACAGCAAGCTCGACAGGTTGCAGAACATCCGATATATTCTTTAAAACATTGATATTTGTATCTTTACATTTTTGCTAGTCGAACTCCATCAAAGCCTTGTTTATGCAGTTATTCCATTAAAAAAAATGATTCACCGTAGGAATAATGGAGTTCCGTCGAGTCTTGCAATCAAGTAACAATCGTAGTTTCTTCCCTTCTTGAGAACACTGCTTCTTACAGCAGATTTTTTGAAAAATTTAATAATTTTTCGTGTCTCCGCAAGAACTATACTATGCAACTCGATACTCGGTCAAATTACCCGGGTAGTCGAGTACTCGAAAATGCTTCCATATTCCGAGTACCCGGGTACTCGATACTCGAGCTTGGACTCCCTAATCATAACTCGATTCCGTCAGTCATTTCATATTTGGAATTATACGATCGAACGTTTTTGTTTCAATATATGTATTTTCAGTTTTAAGATTGATTTATTTAATAATCAGAGTGGAATACTATAATTTTCTAAACCATTCTAATATAACGTCTTTCATCCTTTATAGGCCTAAAAGTTTAATGCAAATATTTTTTTTATAAATGGTATTAGTTAATAGAAATAGTAAGATGGATTTATTTAAAAAGTTCCAGCCCAAGTAAATACGAATCAGACGTGCAATAACGGATGCGATTTAAAGACGTGGGCACACAGGAACATAATAAAACCACATAAGAGGAAATAAAATACATATAATACTCGAGTTTTCCTGGGGTCATTTTGCAGGTTTTACCAATCAAAATGTATAATATGACAGAAATGATTTAACTGTTCAACAACAATGCTGTAGAATGGTATTCCGAGCAAAAAACTGCGTTTAAATCAGTATTTATATCTTCGAAATACAACATCAGAATCTTCGAAATCCATGAAAATTAATTTTGATATGCGACTAACATAGAAAAATATTTTTCTTGGGAAAGCTCTTACCGTGTTTTCACCGGTGCTGATCTGAGTTCATGTATAGGAAATCTGAAGGAGTGTAGATATATGTGCCAATTCTTTTGTCTCTCGTACTTGCATGATTAATTCGGTAGGTATATTTTAAATGGAATTAATCATCTAATTCAACAGATTTGCAAAGTATTTCTCCGAATTAGTACATATATAAATACTACCAAGCAAGCTACTTGCGCGGTTCTAGGACGCAATATTTCGTAGTTAAATAAAAGTTTTGAGTTCGTGTATTGAGTTTCCGTATTCATTTCCCTCTCTCTCTTCTTATGGTTTCCTCCTATTCCTATCCCATCGTCCTTCCTTTCTCTCGCATTTCCTCTCTTCTCTTTCAATCTCTTTCATATCCGGTGTTTTCGTTACAACATCCGGGGTATATTTCATTCCCAGCACTCATTACTTCTCGCGCAGGAACAAAGGATGAGGATCGATGACGAACCACTGCATCAATCTGTCAGGGCCCTTAACCAGCTCAGATACTAACCCCGTCCTGCAAAGATCATCGATCACGGCTTCATAAAACAAGAATCCTTCTTTCCCTTTCAACATCCTCATTTTTCGCACCGCCTGCGTATAACACGCTAAAAAAATCTTTGCACAAGTTCGACATGATGTTTGGGAGTAAGCTAGGTGATGTATTTTCAGTTCTCTCGAATTAACGAATAATAGCATAGAGGAGCCGTTCTGTTAATTACACGGCCAACATCTCTGCTAATGATGTGGAGGCGGCGGATCCTTTTCTTTTTCCACGGATGGATATCCTCGCCTTTCTGCGACGAATCCGGAGGAGAGTTCTTGACTATTTCCCGTGGCTTTTATTTCATGCATTAGCAAGAGTTTCCTTTTCATCTTGAAAGAAGCTTCGACGTTGAATTTATTTTTCGAGAGAAGTACTGATTTCTTTGATTTTTTCCGATTGTAATTTTATTAAGGAACATGCTTTGAATTATATTCAAGTATTATCTGTGTAAAAGAGATTAATAGAGATGGAAATGAGTTATTTTTGGATGAAAAAGTGCTTCCATATAAGTATTAAGAGTTTAAACGATAACTGCATCACATATACATATGCATAAATAAAATATCTATAGAACTGCGTAGCAATATCTAGTTATTTATGGTATGAAATTGAAATGTACTTTCTATTCGATAACTCCGTCTAGTATACTAAGAACTTTTCCATTTGCTACTGTGTTTAGTATGTAGAATTAATCAGTTAAACATTGAACTGTCAATTTTCATATCTGATATGCATAATTTGGTAAGAATAATGTATAAATCAGGAAAGAATCCGCTCAGATACAAGAAAGACTAGCTGGTTCTATAAATTATCGTTACTATTGCACAAGGGTGAGCGATCATAGCGTGAGGTACAATAAACCGGCGACATTTATTGATTGTTTTAAGAAGCGGTAGGAAGAACGAAGAGGCTTATATCTTCTCTAACCAAAACATACCACGTCGAAATTACTTTTTCGAATATTTTTTTCATACTTCTTCCAACTTAATGAACTTGTGGGTTATTAATGAATGACGCCTTCAAATAAAATTACATCAGGGACGGAAAACCTCGGATCTATTTTCGTTAAATAGTTCAAACACCAAGATTGGCGATCAGCGTATGAGATGAAAATTAAAATTAATTGAGAGAAAGTTGGAGATAACGAGTAATGGAGTGAAACAAGTCAGGTGAAAATTCGGAAGAAAAATGGAGGAATTTGATCAGATATAGGTGGTGAGGAGGAAAGCGAGGCTGGTGTAATTAGAAAGAAGGAAGGAAGTATAAAGTTTGAGAGATACCGCGGAGTGGGTAATAAAAGGGGTGTTGTGGGCGAAAGGGAACGTGTGCGAGTGCCAAAAATACCCCGAATACGACGCAGAGTGTGAGAGAGAGAGAGAGAGAACGAATGGGAGGGGATTAAAAGCGCGATAAAGATATGGGGAGAGAGAGAAGAGAATAAGGAAGAGGAATTCGGAGAATATATACATGGCACGTGGAGACGAAAATAGTGCGCGGAATATAATAATAGGGCTGAGGGAAATATATGAGAAGGGTAAAAAGAGTTACGGTTCAGCGAATTCAAAGATACGAGCTCGGGTTTAAAGTGCGGGCATAAAACGAAAGTACACGAATTTAACGCATAATTCTTTTTTTATGGTACTAAAATATGGAAGATGTTATTCTCGGGATTGACGAAGCAAGTAAAAAAGAAACGGTGCTCGCGTGGGCGGTCGGATGAACGTTCCACAACGAGAAGAGAATGGGAGCAATAAAGGTGGATATTGGGAGGAATGAGAGGCATAAAAGCGGTCTATCTCCATGGATTGCAAGAAAGTAAAGGGAGTCAGAAATTCTGACTGGGATTGATAGGAACGAGTGAGATATAAAGGGAGGAGAAAGAGAGAGAGAGAGAGAATATGGAAGTGGAAAGAGGAGATGGAATGTGATGAGAGAAACCGAGGGAAGAGGGTGTGAGGGATAGGTGAGGGTTGGGTTGGTGCAGCGGTCACCTCCTCTAAATGGTACGATATCTCTCCTACCTATCGCTTCCGTTACAAATGGGAAGAATGGTGATTAGGAAGAAGGAGAAGGTGGAGCACTGGTCGCTTTGGCAACCTTGCTCCTTGGAGCGTGGCGTCTGGGCCAAACCTATTTCACGAAGGTCACGGAACTAGAGACTGCATATTGATTCATTGGTAACTGATTGCACCCCTGGTTCATCTAAGTCTCTATAGATGTTTTTTTCGGCGTTCGAAGACGCGAAGCAGGAATAGCGCAGTCGAGTTATTTCCATGGAACCCGTTCATTTCTTTCTAGCCTGAAATAAGTCGTGAATAAAATTATATCTTCCAATTAAATTACGTTTATAAGATAAATAATTAATTTGAGGTAAAAGTAGAAGAATACAAATTTTTAGGTAGTGCTGTAACGTTTTGGAGGAATGGGCCGTTAATGAACTCCCACCTTTACAAATTAAAATGCACCGTGGAATATTAATTTGATAGAAAACGTATTTCGGCTTTTATGTTATGATCACAAAAATATGAAGGTGAAAATTTCATAGCAATAAACATTAAACCAAGCCAAACATGTAAACAAATTTGAATTAAATTAAAGAAATGAGGCCACAAATGGGATGGTTATATTATTATCAAGAGTAATTCGCATTCATTTCTTTAAGCGAATGTTTATTATTTACGAGATTTTTCAAAGCAAAATTATTCTGTTAGATTTTATCATCCTCGGCGTATTTTTTTTCTCATTTATACTCGTCAACAGAATCTTCGTGAAATCCGCGGATTATACGGAGTGCTTTATATAAAAGGGGATTGAATTGCTGAGTATTGTTTTGATCCATTACTCTCAAAACCGCTTAAATGTCATCCCGGTCGGATCCGTGTTGTTATTGATAGTTCCCCTTCCCTTCCTTCCCCTCTCTCTCTCCTCTGACCCGTAGCATGGGATTTCCAATTTCTCCCTTCCCTAAGCAGTTGGAGATTCGACATGATGTCCTCCTACCCACTTCAACTCCCTTTCCTCTCCATTTTTCCCTTCCCTCTGCTCCCCCACCCCACCCCTCTACCCTGCCTCATCCTCTCTAATCTCTGAGAACACCCATTTACGAGTCGACCAGTTATCCGCGTTAATCCGAACCGGAAGAGTAATAATTCAATCAATTTCGGCCTTTGGTGAGCTGAAATTCGGGTTTCGCCCAAACCCTGCCACTGTCACCCTCTCTCAAACATATCCATATTTCTCTCTCTCTCTCTCTCTCTCGCTATGGTCTCTTATGGTCTCAATTTCGCCCTGCAAATAAAGACATTTATCTCTCTCTCTCACTGTAGCTTCGATTCCTTGCGCAAATGACCTTACATGGATTGTGCCATTAAAATAGACAAACAGAAACGTAGTGGATATATATTTCTATGGACATTGAATTACGATTACTCCTCAAACACCAAAATCTCGGTTCAATAAACGATAGCATTCAATCAATCACTGCGTCGCATGTCTAATATCTAATATATTATCTAGGTAGTATCTCCTCGAGTCATGAAACTTTCAACTAACAATATGCGTATTACAGTTATGAAAAGGCAATTCGTATTCAATTTACAGTTTTCCCTTTACGCTCTCCCTATCAAAAGACACTTTTTTCTTCAATATATATCCACAGGAAAAAATAACTGTGAGTATTTGCACTGCAATCTCTTCGCACATAAAAGTAACGACAAAATGACGCACGCGTTCTTATTAAAATTAACGGTTGGTGAACGGCCATTGGGAACGAATAATTTATTGCCCAAACGCGCATCCGGTTTATCCGACGGTTTTATGGATGCGAGAGCTACCTCTGCCTTCTATTATCCTCATCTGAGATTTATTTGGTCAGATTTAAGGCCGTACTTACTAAAGTACAATTTAGAAAATGGGGAAAGACAGGTGTGGACATATTTCTACTTTTAATCATACTTAATCATCTATCATTTATCGAAAATTGATTCGGCGATGTTTTATTTTCTCTCTCGGAATTACAATATTTGAGTGTCCATGTCTGCATGATAATTTGCAACTTGCAATAAATGATTTAAAATTTAAAGAAAAGTAAGAAATAGTGCCAACTATTATATTAAAATATACAAATAGTTCAGAAAATAAGTATGAAATCTCAAGTAGAACTTCTGGGTAATATGCACAGTGAATAATGGTCCTTAATTATCCAGAAGCATTGACGCGCGCTTACACAAATCCAAACTTTGGCGAAATTTCCGGTTTCACGAAGTTAAATTTACAATGGCGTAATTCGCAAATTGCGTACGTTTTTATTTTAGTAAAACCTGAAGTAATTCCCGTATCTCTCACCATAAAATAATAGTCTATGGCTGATAATTAAAGAGAACCGGGATTTTTATAATGAAATTCCATTCTTACGAATCCGTAGCAACATTTTGGGCACTTGATGGTCCAATTATATTGACAGAAATCCTATGTAAAATTGCAAGAGAAAATCGAATACGTGGTTTTAATCTGAATGAGAAAATTTTATAATAGCCAAAAATTGTAACGACATGCAACATTCAGTGATTGTCTATTAATAAATCGCTTTCTTTATCATCTAAAAACTCTCTCCGTCTTTCCTTACGACTCCCTTTTCTCTCATTTTCTCTGCTGGTGTATTCTTATTGGCGTTTCTTGGCCTCTCCCAATAACTCTCCTCAATATCTCTTTTTCGCGTTCTTCCTCACTCTTTCTTCTCAACGCTCTCCTTCCTTCTCTTCATTTTCTCTCCTATTTTTACTTCTTCCAGTCACTTTCTTCCTCCATTACTCCTTCTCGCCCCCTCTTTTCCTGTTTTCCTCCCTCTTCTTTTTATCCCCCCGTCTTCCATTTCCACTCCTCCCCCCTTTTCTTCCACTTCCCATCTTCGTCTTCTTCATCCACTCGCCCCATATCCACCTCGGAGCACAAAGGAGGAGGATGCTCTAATAAACTACCCATCTCCAGACGGAGTGCGAAGCCTATGAATCCCTCGCGGCGAAAATGGCTCCTCTTTGCCTATTCGACTCTAAATGGAGAACTCTGAACATAGTTACGTATTCAAAGGGTGCCCAAAGCGCTTTCGAGAAACTTGAAGAATTACTATCACTCGGATGTGCCTCGCGCTAATACTTATCGTAAACTAAAGCGAATTCTTTCCCTTGATTTCTGTTTACGGAAATAATGGTGTTTAGGATTTCTTTTTTAATTTTTGTCCCAAGTGAAAAGCTGTGAAATGTTTGTTTGTTAATTATATTGGTTTATTTAAGGTTGTCGTTCATTAATGTTTGCTAGTTTTCATGAAGCATGGAAATTTACTCATGCTAATTTATTTCAGGAATGTTTAAGTTAACATAAAAAATACACCGTTTTTATTAGTGATTATCCAAAGAGTTTCTGTCAATAAGAGTGACTGAAATATCTCATGAACTTTCTCGTCGTTGCAACGCTGTGATACTGTGTGTGGGGAAAATGTATGTAACGTCTTATAGGCTGACCACGAAGGACCGAAATACTTTGACATAGCAAACATCAAAGGTAAATGTTATTATTTATAATTAGAAAAAATACTATAAATATAATTTCGAAGCAAATTTTCACGAGATCGTGTTTGAACAGAGAATTGTCTTATGTAAAAATAAGTGGAAATTCCCTGCATGGCTTATAAAGCAGCCGCGTTTTTTGAAAGTTTTGCCGGCAGGCCTATTTGATGAAACGTTCTAATAACGACGCGTGGTTCGCATCGGGTGCTCACAGCGCGCGCTTTCACGTCCATTCGATCGAAAGTACGTAGCAATCGTAAACAACTTCGCCCCGTCATGCGCATCGCATCGTTTGATCTCTTCATCCTCCGCGTTGCTGCATCCTCATTTCCGTAGCTGCTGTGGCGATTTTGAATCCGTTTCAACTGCCGTACGACAATTTCAGAAACCATCCGAGACTTGCGTCGATATATGAACAAATGTATTTACTAACAAGAAGAAGAATAACAATACTAGACAATTATTATAATAAAAAGTTCAGGTTACTAATATTTTTCATACCGAAGTCGTTGTGACTATTGTTTTTGCAGAGGACTAAAGAATGTATCTTATAAACGACCATTTTATTGTTACCAACTTTGTATTAACGTGGTTTTATTGCGTGTGTGTGTATATAACCTACACACGAACAAATGCATTCGTAAGGAAGTAAGGAAAATCGTGAGAGGGACAGAAAGAAAGAGAGAGAGAAAGGAAGAAATTTCGAGCAGGATGCAGCTCGGGGATATCCTGACCGTTTCCGCTGCCATAGCAGCTGAGGGATGAGGCGTCTCGGAACAAACGCGACTCGAGAGGAAGTCCGGTTAGATGGTGGGAGGGTGAGGAGGGGGGAGGGGCGGGGGAGGAGGAGTATGAGGAGGGGGAGGAAGACGTGGGATGGACGGCACTGGGGCGGCGGATGTGCGCAGTTCGAAAGGGTCTAGAAGGAGAGAGGGAAAGATGGCGAAATGGAGGGAAAGACGGGTTCCGGAGACCACAATCCACAGCTACGCAACAATATCGCCCCTCCCGTTGAATCCCTTCCATTTCTCCCATCCATCCGTTCCAATTTCTATAGGAAAGGAAAAGGAGGACTGAGAGCGACGGAGGTTGCGCTGTCACAGATCGAGGGCGGCGAATTTTTCCGCGTGTCGTCCGTTTACCTCGAGAAAAGTCTTTTAGAAGTATATAGAGCGCCAAAGGAAACGGCCGCCATAGAGAGAGAGGCAGATAGAGATTGAGAGAGGAAGGAATTCAGAGAGAGAGAGAGGTGGGGGGGAAGGCACGGATCGGAATAAAGATTTGGAATCAGAAAGCGCTTAAAGCGAAGGAAAGCGCGTAGAAAAAATTCCGATATTGTGGATCTTGACTGATTTTCCGTCTTTTTCACTCGCGTGAATGGAAACAAATAAACCGAAATTGAGAGGCAATTGTAACCACGTTAGAACATGGAAGTCGTAGCTTCGTGTAAAGGGAATAAAATTTCTTTTGCCAGAGAGTGAATTTCCTCGCATATCACTTTTTGATGACTTGTGTCCTATGTTTCGGTATCCCTTTAGGAAGTGGGAGACATGAAATTACACCTCTTTTTCAGTATGCGTGGTTGCTATGCAGGTGGTTTTTCTCAAACTCCAGATGAATATCAAACAAGTTAGGAAAGTGTACAGCGTATCACAAATGGGCGCATTTCGCGAAATGGACTATTAGAAAGTACGTAAGGGTAACAGCGTTTTAAAGTTCTTTTTTTCTTCATAAATAATCCACTTCCTTCCTATTTAACAATATTGCATGCACACGTAAGGAAATAAAACGTTTGTTCGTGAGATTGTTTATGTTAGCAACAATGAAGAAGTAACCATTCAAGAAAATTTCTTAGTTCAACTCGAATTAAGACATTCTTGTTTGATTTTCTTGATAACGGCTACTCTGACGATAAAAATGTATAGGAAAAGAAGTACTCTACTAGTTCCACACCTTTTATTTGAAAAATATTTTGATTTGAGCAATATTTTTACGAAATATGACGGAAAGTTAATTTTTTGTCCCCAGTAAAGTGGTACCCCTGATTACGTGATTCATTTTTGTGATTTTCTTATTGTTTGATTGTAAGTCCTTAATATCAAATTTCATGAAAATCCGTTCCGTAGAAGCCGAAAACGAACATGCGGACGGACGGGCGATAATAGGCGCTCACGCTGGAAGCGAAACGCGCCTAAACAGAGTCACATTTATTTATTTATCTGAATGAGCCATTATAATTTCAATTTTATATAAAGGAAAAGGAAAAATTGTTACGTATGAGCTGCAAAACACACAATACCCTTTAAGGTTAACTTTTTAAATTGCTAATTCATAAAATAAATGCCCCAGATCCATGTTATTATATGTGTGCGCGCGTGCGTACGTGCGGGTGTGTGTGTGTGTGAGAGAGAGAGAGAGAAAAGAGATCCGTATAGAGAAAATTTTACTCCAATATCAAAATGTAATAAGATAATACAATAGTAAAAATGTACTCTAAACTGAAAAATTGAACATGTTTAAGTTTATCGATTACTGCGGGATGAATTAGGTTGCATAAGACACGCTCGTATTTATTTATCATGTACTTATTAATGAATGCTGATGTAATTAAGATGGCGGAAAAATAAACGTAAATGGCGCTCTAGGTAAATATGACTTGAGACATCACTGGCTAGATAAACCTTTAGACAAGAATTATTTCTCTAACGGCGCTTGCATTGGGTACATTACTGCAGCAAATGTATTTGAAAAATCTTCTTGGTTTTAAATCTAACAGACAAAAGTTGATACGCGTGTATTTTCTCAGCAATCATCTATGTTCCATTATTATCTTTTATCAGTCCCATGTAATACATAATTTAATATCTTTGTGTTTAGATATCTGCGATTTTTAGACAATTTCTCATTATCTTTTGACTGATTAACAGGACTTTATGGCTGTTGAATTGAGATTATTAAGCTCCACAAACAAAACCTCAATGCATGCACACAGGTTCAAGCCGGTTGCCCGTTCATTGGGAAGTCGATAATCATCCTAAGTACTTAGCGAGATAGAAAATATTGTGAAATACGCCGCATGTTCACCCTTGTGTTGAGTTCCCCATCCTAGGTTTCGAGTGCACCACTGGAAAATTTCGATGCAAAGCATTGTGTGTGTGTGTGTGTGCATCAGTGGCTTTACTCTCGCGGTTTCCTCGCTACCCGCTTTGAAGAGCGCTTTGTGTTCTGCCATTGCGCTGTGTTCTGCAGAAAGCCAGTGGCGGCCGTTATGGCAGGGATATGAAATCGTGCCACGGGGTTATTTATACTTTACCATAATGAATGAGGCAGGCATATTCTATTTCATATCCCTTCCTCCGTGTAAACTCCAGATAATATAGGAACATGATGTAAGAACTAATGAAAATAATTTTCTAAGAGTCTATAAATCTAAAATGATTTGAACGAATTTTCTGTTCAACCCTATGATGAGTATCGACTTCCTCTATGTATAGCAAGACGTATTCTGCACACTAGAGAGCAATGGCTTACGAATGCAATTGGTAGTGAATAATGCTGCCACTGTGTGGTAGCACAATAACCTTTTTAAAAACACTCTGGTCGCGCATGTCAGCTCATAAAACTTCTCCCAAAAGGTTAACAAGGATGATGTCTAACAAATAGTAAAAGTGTAAAATGGGTCTTTATCGATAAACTCAAATATAAGGACATCTCTCTATATTATAAAATCGTAATGGTCATCGTGATGAGTAACGCTCTAATTTTGTGAATAACTCGATTAGTAACAAACTTATAAGCCTGAAATTTATCAGGATTTTAGTGTTGATGAATCTTTACGTTATGACTAAAAATTTCGAAAAAGGTCACGGGTTCGAATACAGAGGATGAATGTTGTTTCACATAAGATAACACGTAAAAATCACCATTTTGGTTTTAAGGCTTTCTTTCTTTTACTCTTTCAAATATCTTTAAATTAAGTTATCGGCACGAAATTTGCGATAAACACGCCAAAATGAATGATAATTCTTATTCTTACCGTCGAATACTCGATCTCATTCGAATTTGCTCATATTTTGAATTTATACTCGAGTTTTGGTAAATTTTTTAACATTTCAATAATAAGATACCATGGTTACGGGTATTGTTGTCCTCGGTAATTTCCGTACTTAAATAAAGGCTTAAAGACCGAAAATAAGATTCAAACTTGCTCGAAATGACTGAAGATAGGAATTTAAAGCAAATAAATCGAAGGCAGTATTCATGTTATTTATATTTTTTATCTCTATTACTAAAATCCTATTCTGGTTCTCTCTCTCTCTTTAACGCACTATACCTCAGCCATTTCTAATCTCCGGGAATTTCAGCCCCCTAAGCGAGCAAGGGGGGGAGGGGGGGGGGGGGCTGGTGAGCGTCAGCGGGCGTGGATCCTGCCTCCTAATTTTAATTGAAATTAACTTCTATACTACACTTTAAAAGTATTTGTATGACCCCGATTAGATCTTCCAATTCAGTGAAGAAAATATTCATCTAAGTTCTAATAACGTGGGCCTTAACATGAGCCACTTTGAAGTGTTTTATTTCATTTTATTTTAATTATAAAGAATTCGAAGGCTTTTTTGAATAACCTACGTGTAATCAACAGTTTGGAAGTTATATTAGGGTTCATTTATAAATCACGCATAGCTTTAATTTATCACCATTTCATATTAATACTGATTATTCATTATATGTGATGCATTATTATGAAGTATAGAAAAATTTTGTAAAATTATTTCAAGGAAAGGCTCTCTTGTAACACGTTCAAGTAAAAAATATAAATTACTTGAAAACTGATTTTAATTGTAAAATTGAAATTGTGATATGTAGATATAACTTTTAATGAAAAACTACATATGTGCGTCACTTTACAGATTGGGTGGAGACGACAATTTAACTAATTCTTCTCTTAATCTTCTCAAACTAAAATAGCGTTGATATAGTTGTCACAGCTGAAATTTAAAATGAGAAAGTTTGCATAAGCCCCTGAAAACTACGACTTTTTCCCCCAATTGTTCCAATTTTTTGTATTAAATATTTCCGAAGTTTATTTGCACATTTTTTCATTTTTGAACACACGTAAATATTAATGAGGAGGAATGGCCAAAAATCAATTATTTTGAAGTATTTAATGTGAGATATCAATTCGAAGTTTCAGATGTGTGAAAGATAGAGATGGAACATAAAATTTGACAGAATATTGTTACGAGCTAATATTTTATTTACCGAAATGAGCCCGGAAATACTAAAATGTTGCGTGTTAGAGACGTATTTTATCAGCTGTCGCAATATACTCGGAAACTTCAACTTGAAATAAAGAACGTCCGAAGGAAGAACATAAAATAATATAATCTCTCAAATACATTCCCGAGACCGGAAGAACTTTTAACTAATCAAATAGAGTTAGAAATAAATTATACAAAAATCAATATCTGAGAAAATATAGGGTAAAGCGTCTTTTAAACAAATAATATGGCTTCAGATGAATGCAACGAATAAGAAGATACCAGAAACTTACCGTAATTCGTTAGAAATTGAGACAAGATAAGTTCATGGTGTGGATTCAAAGATGTTGGCGTTTTATTCCTCATAATTTATTCTTAGGCGCCGCAATTAATTAAAGTATGTAAGCTTCGGCGTTAAATGCATCAGTTTATTTGACGTTAGCTGACAATTATCAAGGGGCTTTCATGGAATACTTATACAATTATTTGAACTCGATTATGTATTTGCTCCTCCTAAACCAAAGTAACTTATAAAAATCTGATGTGGCCAACACATGACTTTCTCCATATTTGGGGTATAGATATTTAAATTATTATGAATAATATTACGAGGCAAAATTATTATTTCGTATCGTAAAAGAAGACACGTCCTTGTTGCCGTAAATTACGTATATTTTGAATGTTTACAGAATTCACCGCTACATGGTGTTGGCGCTGTATACTGGTATTAAGATAAAGCGAAATATATCCGAAATGGATGGTTCTACGAAAATTAGTTTCAAACAAAACTTGGAAGAAATATTATTCTCTACAACTTTGGTTCTTACGAAGATTACCGATAACGATGTTTTTAAGGAGACATTTAACGGAAACCGAAAAACCGGTTATTTATAAATAACTCCTATATAAAATTGTTTCAAATGAAAACTGTAGGAAATTACATTCTCTATAACATTTGTATAGAATTGTATATACAATAATGATGTTTTAACGAAGAAATATCGCAAAAACCGAATCGGGTTTCGAATAAACCTCGACTTCCGGTTATCCGTTATTGTCCAAAAACTAATCAGTTCTTTGTGCTCATGTTCTATATGAAGTTTAGTAACGATATGGCATGTACTTTTTGAGTTAGAGCGCCCACAATAACACACACAGACATCATTCCGAAAATAGTGTAAACGTGTTCTAGGGACCTCAAAACATGTATTTCCGTTGAAATCTCGAAGTCGATTTTTTTCATGAATACAATACTTTCCCATTACTACGTATGGAGAAAGTAAAAATGAGGGTTGGTGAAATCTGGAGATGAATTAATAATATTCACGTAAATGTTATTTTTAGACCCATGGTTTAAGCCTCCATTTAGGAAACCTTAACCTTACGTCTGTAAATTTCTCGAAGGATCTTCTTCGTTCAATTTATTACTAGCCAATTTACTCTTTAAAGAATTATTTAAAAATTTATTCGTGTGAAATTAACTCGAGATAACAATGACAGGAGTTTCGAGGAAACATGGCTATACTCATGAATACTAATTTCTGGTTATTTGGCCCTTTATCAATTACCCCGATCTCATTCGTGGCCACGCTTGATTAACCTTCACTTGTCTCGAAATGAGAGATCGTTGATTAGAGCCTTGGCCAAATGCTTCGCCGAGCTAATTGACTGGAGTTCTTTATTCTTAGTTCAGCGGTCGTGCAGCGATAATTTCCGCGCTTGGAAGCAAAATGATGAAAGCTCGCATAGTGATTAAATCTTGATTTAACAAAAAAATGAAATTCATCCTTAAATTATTTTATGTTTTCATTTTCTCCGGATCGATAGTTTGTTTTCTTCAAAGATTCAAACAGAGATTATAGTGTACAGAACAATCTTGGCGGTATTATGTAGCTTCTCCTTATTTTCTGAATCGAAGTAAAAAGGTTCCATTTTACATGTAATAATTTATTGTCTGATGTGTATTAATGATTTGATCTTAAGGTGGTGTTTTAAACATCTTGTAATTGTAATTTTAGTATATTTATATAAGCCCTTTAACTGCTGTGAACGCGTTTACACGTTAAATGTTTTCATGCCTTCGGTACTACTCACGCGTTATACCACAACAGAAATATTTTTATTAATGGCTAACAAAGAAAAATATTCACTTTTTATGAAATAAAGATAAATATATTGTACAATTATAATATTATTAAATTTGCATTTGCTATTATAAAACTTAGCAGTTAAAGGGTTAAAATGTTGAAGGTATAACTATCCACATAAAATTCCAGCGTTTTCTGTGTGTGTTTGAAAACTTCCGTGACCTATTTAAAAGATTATATCCGATTCAAAAGTTTAGACTAAGGGAAAAGTATAAAAAGTTGTGAATTTGTTATCATGAGGCCATGGGTTAGAGACCAAGCGCATACTCTATTATAATTTAAAATGTTACTTTATAAATGAGTTCGGATAAATTAACAGTTTTTGTAGAAGGAATTGTAATTGTCGAATTTTTCTCACCCTAACAGGGCCTCAAATCATAACTGCCAAGACAACATTATGTTACGTACAATAATTCATGTAGATACTTTTCATTTCAGTGGGCTTACCCTAACCTTTTTATTTAACAAAATTTTGGTGCATTGCTTTCAGAACTGAAGAAGAATCGGTTACATTACTAATCTGAATATATTTCATTATTACAGTAACATTTAGCTTTTTTATTGAGGCAATTTTTACTGTTATGCTTTTAATATATTTTATCGCCTTCAAAATATGTGAACTTCAGTATGCGTCAAGTATTAGTGATATGCAGCAAACTTCAGCGTCTCTCTTATGAATTGTTGTAAACTGTCAATTAAATTTTAACGTATTTCCTGAAATATTATTACAAAATATAAGCCCATTTAAAATGCCGTTTATTACAGTGGTGGATCCAGAAAATGTCTTTGGGGGGGGGGGGGGGGGGGGGGGGGGAGGGGGGGCGATATTCCAGTTACATGCATCATTTCACAGTAATTGAAAATTTATTCATACAAACTTATTTTTTAATTGATAGAAAACAATCAAATTTTAATGAAATTACAATGGGCGCTTATAAAATAGAAATTTAAAATATTTCTTATATAACATTTAATTAATAATTCATCTTCCTATCCAAAAGTTCTATAGCAAAACATCACTCAATTCAGTATCAACACAGAAAATGTACTTCCTCAAAAACATAAGTAAGCAATTTAGTGAAAACTTTTTACACACATATCACGCTAAAATATCTAATTTTCGATTTCCACTCTTAGCAAAACGTTCATTCACTTTGTTTACATCTATTTCAATTTCACGATGAGTGTGTAGAAGAGCTAACCTGTCAACATTTCCTGGTTCATTTGGTTTCTTTAATAGGTTTTTAAACATCGCAATGAAGAAAAGCTTCTCTCGGCAGACGCAAGGCTTATTGGCAACGTCAGAAGAATTTTTAAGAGGTAGTTAGTTCACTAAAAAATATGTATTCATCACAATTTTTAAGAGCTTCTTCAACGAATAAAGGAATTTCCATAGATCCCGCTGACCTAACCCACTTTTCTCGCCAGAGCTTAACTTCCGCTGAAAGTTGGAATTCAAGTGCGGGTTTATAATCACCTAGAAGATCGCCATAGTATTTGCAGGTACCCTTAATCTTCAATGATAGTGAGTTGTCATTTAAATCCACTAAGTTTTTCGGTAACAGATAAGTTAGCTCGCCTGAAGTCAATGTTTCGATAGAAAACCTTGTTTCCAAATCATTTATCACTGAATCTAACATTGGAATATATATTGATCTTTTATAGTATTCTTCGGGAGTCAAACATGGAATGTTTGATCTGTATATTTGCTTTTTGCACATAAGAGGAAGATCGATATTTACATCTAACCTCGACAAAAGGTCGAAAACGTTGGAGAATATGGCTGAAAATTTATCATTACAGTTTACGCGTTTGTTTTTTCAAATTGAGAGAAGATCGTTGACAAGATTAGAAGCAAAAGTTAAGTAAACAGTTTTCTTCTGGAATAATTGACTTAATGGTAAACACAAGTAAAACAGAGACAGTTGACAGATTTTAGCCTTAGAAGAAGTTGTTGTTTCACTCCAGTCGGATATGTATTCAAGTGCCTGAACGATTTTCTCTGTCGAGTCAATAAACTGTTTCAAAGAATCAGTTTTTTCTACCCTGCGAGTTTCACACATACCCTTCAGATGTGAATCGACAACGTTTATCAGTACATGGGTTCGCTTTGAAGAAGCATTAAAGAAAGAAGAAACTTTCTTGATGATGCCAATGGAGTTACGTATACTTTGAACAGAAGACGTCTTTGACATGGACAAATTCAATGCATGGTTAAAACAAGGACATCTAACACCGTATTTTGCTTCCTTCCTAATCTCAGCAACAGCACCGATTTGTTCTGAAATCATCATCGAACTCTCATCTGTACCAATCCCAGCACAATGTACAAGATCTAAATTCAACTCTTTTATTTTCTTAAGGATTAGCCGCCCTAGAACTTTACCAGTCACTCTAGGCCCATCTTTAAAACATTCATCGTGAACGTTTGCAAACTCAGTGAAATCTTCGAATCTTTCATTTTTGTACAGGTAAGTTAAACACAGGCTCAGCTGCGAACTGTGCGATATGTCCGTTGTTTCGTCAAAGATAACATAGTAATATTTTGCCTCTTTTACACGCTTAAGAATAACATTCCTAATCTCTTCCCCGCAGCATGCAATTAGTTGGTTTTGTGTGCTCTTGCTGATGTAAGTGGCATTCGCTGCTGATTTTTCAAGATGTTTTGCTCCACTTTTTACTCTATACCGCAGAATCTCTCTAAAATTGCCTTCGTTTATGGGTGATGCTGGTGTTTCTCTTTCAGCATTTTATTTTCCGTCATCTCGGTGTCCTCGCAAAGGAATATTCTGCCTACCGAGAAATATGGTGGTTTCAGCAATGGGTTTCAACCTCTGTATATTTTCTTGCACCTGCCTTAGACGTTCTAAATTAATCTTATTTATAATATTTTCTTCTGGTGTATAATACGTTTTAAGAAAAATTTTAGCTCTTACAGCATCCCTATGGTATTCGTTCTTCTCATGAGTGCGAAGGTAACCATCTTTCCCTATAAGTTTAGCAAAAACAGTCAAAGGCTCTGTTACAAGTTTTTAAGAGGTACGTGCTTGTGCGAGCCACCCATCCCTGCCGTGATTAAGAGTGCGCAATATTTGCAAAAAAAGCCATTTCTTCACTTTGGAGTATACTAACCATGGGTAACTGTCTAGGTGGGATTGATTTAAATATCTTTTTTCTTCCTTCCTTTTTCCAAGGTGTGTTGAATAAGGTAGCTTGAATCCAGATGGGGGTTTCCATGTTCTTTCTATTAGCTGGCATCTGATTGTATCATTAATAGAAGAAATTGAGTCAATATAATTGCCTATATCATTCCTGTCAGACACATTATTAAAGCTATAAGTACTTGCAGGCGTAACCGATGCGCTAGAAGTTGAAGTCGAACATTCTCCATCAACTTCATCACTTTTTAGTTCACTGTGATGTTCTGTTGCAACTAATTCATCACCTTCTACAGTTTTTTGCTTTTTTAGAAACACATCCAAAGTTGATTGACCGCACTTCATTTCTAGGGCACAAAATACAAATCTAAATGTTAAAAGTAACAAAGTGGTTTATTAACAAGCTAAATTTAATTTATTAAAAGTACAATAAACGGCCGATAAAGTAAAAGAGCTCAATTTTTCATTACCTTTCTCTCCTGTTTCGCACCGCTGCAGCCGTAAAGCGTATATTCCTTGGGAGTGATTACAAATTACTCGATTTACTCAAAATTGGAGCGCTGCAGGAAGAGCGACTGTAACGTTATAACCACAACTACAGGACTCGAATACAGCCGTATCTCAGATGAAACTAACAATAAGCAGAGAGGCTTCGAAACAGCCTTATTCCTCTCCGGTCTAGAACGTCTTGTAATCAGTTTACAATGATTTGTATTCACTTTATAGGGGTTTCGAAAATTGATCCCAACTTCTCTCTCCTTACACATTAAGGCACCTATTTTGTAAACACTTAGAAAATGCTATTTTATCGATCTCACACCACCACAGTGTAGCATTATAGATCACCGCAGTAACATGAATAATATTTTATACATTGTATAGCTGCTGTAGCATTTTAGGAACCAATCATAAATTACGTCAAGCTCTAGGGGGGAGGGGTTTGAGAATTTTGTGATGCATCCGGACGAGAGGGAGGGAGGGGGTGTTATGGTAACGTGACCTATTTGGTTTAATGAAAAAATTAAGCGCTACAAATCACATCAACATTTACATTCTCTATTTACTACGTATATAATAAATTAAAACCATTTCGTAATTTCATTACTTTACGTTTAAAACTTTTTTAACACGTTGCTGCTTTGGATGTACACGAGCGTATACATGGTCGATTCGTAAAGGTGACTATATTTTTTTTTTCGACTCTGCTTCGGCCTTAGGGAGGGCGATCGTCCCCCTCCCCTCCTGGATCCGCCCCTGGTTTATTATATAGGTGACGTTCGGTTTACGCCATAGATGTGTTCCTGAGTATGACGGCGTAAATCGAAAGTAATTATCCGATCAGGATACGTGGAAATCAAAGGAGTTTCGTTCCCTAACTTGGGCATATTATACCTATGATTTTTTGTTTAGTTTTGTACAATATGTTTTAAATACTGTTCGCAAAGAGATTTAAATCTATAAAATCGAAGAAAAACCCCGATTTTAAACAAATTTCAGAAAAAAATACGCATGGATTTTATCTTACCAAATTTGCAAGAACAACAGATTTGATCTACATAAAAATAACCAAGTTTATTCATCCTAAAAGCCAAGGAAATCGTCATCATTGCTGTTATAGTTATCAACACTAGCACTTTCATATGAATCTTCACTATCTTCGCACAGCTGATCATATTCAGCTGCATACTAAGTAACATTTACAGCTGGAAAGCCAACGCCAAAATCGTTTTCCCATTACTGATACGTAATGAAATCACAAAGTGATCGTCTTATTTTGCACGAAATATGTATTGTGTGTTTAATAAACGATCTCGTATATTGGCTTAGGATATCTTTCTTTTCTCAGTCAAAAAACTCTAAGAGAATATTGGGAAATCTATACCAGAACTTCTTAACCGGTGTGCCGCGGCGCATTATTGTGCCACAAATTCCGATGATTTTTAATTGTTACTAAATTAAATAAAGAAAATTCGCATAAATGTTATCATCCAAGGAACTTATCCTTAAACCGCGAGAGAAATTAATAGATTTTTAATGTTTAATTAATTTAAAAATATAATAATATGTTATCCTTCCTTAAAAACAGGTATTGCAGCAGTGAAATTACATAGCGTTGTTTGATGTGCCGCGATGTTTATCAAGCGTTCATGAAGACTTGCCGGGAAATATTGAGAAGCACAGCTCTATACGACCGTGCAAATGTTTACCCTCGACCCATAAGACGCAGGTTGACTTACGTTGACATTTTTCGGGGAAAAAGTGAATCCACCAGGAAATACGGCGAATGTTATAATCATCGTTATAAATGGCGTTAAAATGAAAGTGCGTAAATCGAATTGGCGTATAACAAGCTTGACCTGTAATTTAAAAACTTATTTCCATATTTCACGCAACTGCTTATTCACTCTTCAAAAGAACTGAGCATATTATTCCCCTTCCAAATTCAGGGGTACAATTTTCTAGTGAAATCGAAGAAATTACCTTAAAATATACCTTTCTTGTTGGGGGCATTTGCCATTCGTAAAAAATGCGCTCGAAATATAAATGTTCGTATATTTTATTCTTAAAATGTATACACATGTTTATATTTTTCAAAGGTTATGCTGACATTACTGACGTTAAATAAAATATTTTTCCGCGATGGATGTATTATTCGCATCGAAATTCACTCCTGTATTTCTCCTCGTCAGTTGAATAAATCGAGGAGTTTATTTTAGGCATTCCAGATCGCCGTTGTTTATCACCCCTTCCTCCCTTTTAACTTTTCATTCTTATGGCGGCCGCAATTTTTCACCGTAAGCTTCGCATAGGTCGATACGTGTTCGATTTTGGCGAGCGTCCAGCTCTCCATCGCGCGCCACTCCTGCACTGGTACAAGATAATTACGTGTTCCTACAGCTTTTATGAGCCTCTCCACTCTAGGAACAGAGATTGACCTCGTTGCATCGACTGAACTCCATTTTCGTTCGTCTATTGGGTTCTCCTTCGCGATGATGGTATCGAAGTAGGTCACAATCGCCGAAATATACCAGCTTTTTCTTATTATGAAGACATTTATCAACCGAAATATCCCCCTTCCTTTTATCAATAATTAAGACTTTATGTATCGGTTCGGTTACATAACCTTAGATGTCGCTTTTATCTAATTAGCGATTTATTTCGGAGTTTCGAATCTCCAACATCTCCTGTTTTCCCCCGATGGACCACGAACGATTTCCCGGACTTCGATCTCTTTCGGGAGGAAGCTTTCTGCTGCGTGTGTTGGATCTGACGGAAAAAATTGACCCCGGAACCGATGATGACGTAGATATCCGGGATGTCGACCGAAAGAGAGAGACTGCATGAATCTCGATCGCGCGGCGTCTTATCGATTGGTCCGCGGGCGCCCCTTGCGATGTGAAGCGAACGAATGCTTCTCTCTCTCTCTCTTTCGGCCCACGCCGAAAAAAATCAGTTCTTCCGACTCCCTCAAAATTCCCGTACTCTCTAAATGCCATCTTCACCCCTCTCTCCTCCATTCCCTATTCTCCCTCCCTATCTCTCCCCCCCCCCTCCCCTCCCCCCAACTCGTCCTTTTCCCAGGGCTTCGGGACCTACAGAGGGGGTGAAGGGGAAGGAAACGGTCAAGAATGAGAGCAACGCCAAGTTTCCTTCGAGAAGGAGTTAAGGAGGAGGAAGAAGCCGTAACATTGAAGATCGCTTTCGTAGAAAGCAAACGGTTTATTTTCTCTTCTCGTGTTTCTGCGGCAATTTCTCCGTAATTGATGCTAATGGATTTTTTTCAGGTTTCTTAACTCTTACTCGACTGTAAAAAGTTCTGCAGAAAAAATTCCATTCTTCCTTAAAAAATAATAATAACCGAGACAACTCGAATTCAATTTTACGATTTTCAAAGTTTGCATATTTTATTTTTGTAATATTGGCTTTAGAATTCTCGAATTCGCATTCATTAAAAGGCATGAATTGCTGAAATCAAAATTACGATTTTTTTCTGACGATAATGTAGTAAGACGTAAAATTCGGTGTGCATATATTTCACTAGTAAAAAACGCGAATAAACTTAGTTGTCCGCCATCTTAATGTAAGTAGTCGTAGTAAAATAAAAATGCTAACAAGAACAAAATTTAGAATCTGCTGAACATAAAATTTATCTTGCAGTGGGCACCAAACGATCATCCGTCACACAATTGAATGTTTATGTTGCCTAAGGAAAGCAATAATAGGGAATAGGCGACTTAAATGTTCCAACGCAATCAATAACATCATATCTTCAATTCCCTTCTGGTTTAACGAATTTCTACATTGTAAAATGCTTGTATATTATATTCTGATATCATTTGTGGTGTAACAATAGCAAAACAGAGATAAAGTGAAGCACATTAAGAATGCGAAGAGGGAGTAAATAGTTGTAGAATTATTTCCACACTACCCATAAACATTCGAGAGAACAAGGTACTATTTTACATTTCTATTTTCCATAATCTATCCGTCAGCATGTCTACAGACATTCTATCCTTCACATAAATATTTTAATTTCGGTCAAAATGTTGCAAGGAAAATTTTCGGCCACTTTAATGTATTTTATCCGCATCGTTTGGAATATACAAACCGACAGTTGGCAGGAGCTGAATATCTACAATCGTCATTCTACCAAATAGGTTGGGCAGTAGGGAAGCTTGTTTCCATCCCGATGGTCTCCGAAACATTCGACCTTATTCCAACGCTGAGAACCTCGGAAGATCTTATTACTTGTTTTCGGAGGCGCCACTAAAAATACGATCCCTTCCCAACGCAAACTCTGTTCCCCATTTCGGAGGAGTGTGTGGAGCGGGAGGGAGGAGAGGTTACGGGGCGGAGAGAGAGAGTCTTTGCGTGACTTGGCCGCCGCTGCTACAGTCATGACCCACGAATAAATCCTCTACCTCTCCTCTCTCTCTCTCCTCTCTCTATGTCTCTATCCCTCTCTATCCTTTCTCCCTTCTCTCTAACCCTTCTCTCGCCCTTTCTCTCTTTCTCTCTCTATCCCTTCTCTCCCCCCCCTCTGTGTATATCTATCCCTATATTCTCTCTATCCCCTTTCTTCCTCACTCTCACTCTTTCCTCCATTTCTCCCTTTCACACGAAATACCCATATCCTTATTTCCCGTCGATATATCCGATTCCCCGGCCCTTCTGAAATGCGCCATATCGCTCGATTCTTCGTGTATAAACTCTACAAAGAGCCTTGGGATATAAGATTTACCCGCTTCTACCCGGAAGAAGACTTCGCTCCTAGCAAGGGTCATAAGTCAAGAGCTGCTTAAGGTGCCGAGGATCCTTCCGCGCCCTTTGCCCTCCTAGCCGACGTCTCCCGAGTCCGGAATTCTTATCGTCGTAGAGACGTGAACCGTGTGACATTCGAGGCAAGTGCCTTTTCGGGTGCGAAAATAAAAATCGGGAGGTCGAAATTCGCGAATAGCAGATGGATATCCGCGACTCTTTAAGGGTGTGCTGGGGAATTCTTGTGTTCCTCCTCGGATCGAGTTTATCTAGCCTTCGTAGCAGGTTTGTTTTATTCTCCGCAAAGGCTAGTTCTGCGAATCTTTCGAGAAGACCGGTCGGATTTCTGCGACTTATGAGGTTTCCATTGCCCCACACTATGATATTCATACGCAAGTCGTATATTTCTCTTATGGAGTTATTTTTACATTTCAAGCCATCATTCGCCATTTTCTCATTAAAATATTTTCGTATTATAGGTACTTCTTTTTTTCCAGACAAAAGTCGGACCTCGAGGAAAAATTTTATTTATTCAGAATTTATTAAGAATTTATCTACACTTTTCCACTGTGACTGCCTAATTGATTTCAAAGCAATCGATAATTTTCACGTTAAGAACATCTTTCAGGTGGTTTTTATTTTTACTCCATATTAGTCTGGTGAAATCTTAGTGAACGTAATAACGGAAGCGTTGTGAAAATCTGAATATGGTGAAATTCATGGTAATGTTGTTGCAGGAATTTGCATCGTTTGCCTTCGTGTTGTTGGACTACTTAAATTTTTTCCCTGAAATCGATTAAATGAATTCTCTGTTTTTGTACATATCAAGGGCTAAGTAAGCTTATTCAGGTTAACGGAGGCAATTACTGAGAATGATCTGGCATAAAGCGTAGGATTTCATTACGATAGCATTTCACACTTTTTTTTAAGGCTTTGAAAGTTTCTTTCTCGCATGAGAGAAGAATGATCGGGGGGGTGTTTTTGGTGCAAGACGCAGTGCTCGGTTGCAGTGTCGCCTTCAATTAAATGCACGCCGTGCCTTAGCGTGTTTGTTTGTTCGCTCGTGTGAGTGTGTGCGCGCGCGCGCTCGCCGCCTTCCAAAGCATAATAAGAGACTTGCTACAGCCTTCCCGTCTCTCTGTCACGGGTTTCCTTTTGAAAATGCTCGCCCGTGCGCGATGCGGGAGAGGCGTTGATCCTTGGAGTGCATCTCCTCGCCTTTTTAAAAACCTCCTTCCACCTCCTCCCCTTACCTCCCGCCTCCTCCCCTCATCTCCCGCCTCCTCTCCTTTACCTCCCGCCTCTTCCCCCTTAACATACCGCCTCTTCCCCTTACCTCCCGCCTCCCACCCCTCCCCCGACTTCATATAAACTACCGTCTCTCCTGCGCCGAACGAATGTGTAAGTTTGTTATTTATGGTTTTTTTTACGCTTACGAGCAGCAGCATTTTATGGCCCTTCTCTATTCTAATTTCGAGTTTTCCGTAATGTAAAATCTGACTGGTTTTAATCAGGAGTTTCTTTGCCTTATATCGTGATTTTAGATAGAAGGTCACCTCATGAGTCTCATTGGTGGAATCGAGTTTCACGTTTTGTTTTAATCAGCCATTAATATGAAGTTTCTGTTTACATGAATTTTTATCAGATTTGAAATAGCAATAGAAAATATAATGTATTTCATTTGAAAAACCGAATTGAAACTTTCCTGTATACAAGTCGATCTATTGTGTTTTGCCATAGAATAATCTTAATAGTAAATAAGAGGAATTTCAAAATAATGCGAAACCTTAAAAATATTTTGCTCAAAAGCCAAATTTTAAACAGGCGCAACATGTCGGATAAGATGTGATATCTCGGCCTTAAATTAACCAAACAAAATTCTCTCCATTCCGAGGCAAAAAATGGGAATTGTCCTTTTGTTCTTCTCCATAAATCCATCCATCAGGTATCTCCCTTAAATTCCCTTTTTCTCCCTCTTAGCACTTTATCTGAGAGAGAGAGAGATATATACGCAATCCAAACGAGACAAAGCCCTTTGGCGGAACGAGCGAGGAAGCGATTGAAACGCACATGCAACGCGAATCCACAGCGCGCGCATTAAAGCTTTACTTTGCCTTTTTCGAGTTAATTCCTCTGCTTGGTAAATCCTCGACTTTAACCAGCCTCTCAGAGGTAGGGAAAAAGAAATAACCCCTGCGACCTCCATATCCTCTCTCTCCCTCCCTCCCCTCTTCCCTCCTGTCTTTCACCTTTATCTCTGCTTCTGGCGATTCACTCCCTTTTTCCTTGGCATCTCAATTCCCTCTAAACCCTGAAAAACCTCAAAAAGGGAAATAATCCCCATTTTCCTCTCTCTCTCTCTGCAATACTTTGCCACGCTATTTCTTTTCCTAGATATCCTCTTCTCGGCGCATCTCCTCTGTTGAATTCACCTCCCTTTTTCCTATGCGCACGTAATTCTTCAGCGCCTCTCTCCTTTTCCCCTCCTCTTCCCGCCAATCGGAAAATACGACGCGCGAGGACGATTCTTGCGCGACACTGCCGTCGCTTTTCCCGTGGCGCCGCTATCGCATCCACCTCTCTCTCTCTTTCCCTCGACGAACGTGGTATTGGCCTCTCGCGAGTAAACATGGTTCCGGAGATAAGGGGCATCGGAACGACGCTATAGCCGACATAAAAATAAATAATGCTCTGACTCCAAGGGTGGAGGAATTTCGAACTGCTATTTTCCATTTTTTTCTTTTTTTTATATCATGGCACCCGCGGTCGGTTATTTTGGCCGGTATATACAGAGAGGGAGAGGGAGAAAGAAGGGTAAAAAGGAGATAGAAAGCGGGAAAAAAGGGTTGCTAGGGCGCTGAAGAATGAGGTCTCTCCGTTGTAGACAAGCAAGAGGCGTCTCAATTATTCCCTCTACTGATCCCTCGAGATGGTTTGGAACGCGAGCGGAATGGAATGAGGATGTTATCTCTCTGTGGAATTGAGGGAAATTAGTTCGTCTTGCTATGAATTATATTAAATTAAAATATATTAACGAACTAAAAAGGAATACATAAATATAATGTTTTCCAGCGGATGACACTTTGATTTTGGGGTTTCATTAATCATAAGGGGAATTTCATTATGGTCCAAAGTTCATATAAAAATTTTATAACACCACTATACTTCATTTTCATGATATATCCATAAAACATACGAAATTTTCATCTCTAGCGAACCCAGCAGTTGAAACCCCTATGATTAGAAAATTAGCAGAACCCAAAAATCTCCAGCTGAAAATTTTTTAAATTAAGCAATAAACATTTTCCAAAAACTAAAAATTCAAATAGGTTGCTATTGAATTTCTTCATCGGATATTCGTTGCCTTTGATTGTTTCTTGGTTTACTTTATGATCGTGTTGTCAACTTGATTCACTCGAAATTGACCGAAACAATGCCCACGGTGTTTCTCTATATTTTGTTTTCATCCATTGTTTGCGCATTTTCTATGAAAAAAATCTTTTAAAATAATTCGCTGTCGTCACTCGAGTCACATTTTCGTTGGATCGTTCTAGTGAGCGCGCTTGTCGCTGCGAAAAGTGCATTCGCTGATGAGTTTTCATGCGTCGCACGTGTTTGAAGTACGAGCGTGGGTTATATTTAGCTTTATTAGGTAGGGAGAGAGAGGAAGGAGGGTTGAGTGAAGAAGAGGGAGTTTAGGGAGGCTCTGGGAATATAGAAGAATATAATGGAGAGCAGGTATTGAAGGTCGCGAATGTTTATTCTCGAGAGAGCTCGCTTTCCTCGAATCTGAAAATTCTACACGCCACCATTTTGTGTGTCGAAAATAATGGAAAAACTTGCACGAACCACGAAGAAAGTTATCTGTTTAAGAATACATCCAGGACGAAGTTTAGTTTTGTAGAGATAAAACTCTATAAAATCGACAATTTGTTATTCGAATTCGGTTTGATTTGCTATAGATTATTTTGGAGTACTTCGTGATAAACGCATTTAATCATTTATCACTGTTTTGTATGTGTATGGTCCAACGTCAGAGATGCTTCCGTTGTTTTCTTTATGTTATACCTGTTTTATTGTGCGTGTTTTTTCAGCTCGTCCATTTCAGCTGTCGCGTCGACTATTTTCCTACTTGCGGTTATGCATTAATAAATTTTTAATATATCGTTTCGTTTTAATTGTGTTGAAAAAGCTACATATTTATTGTGTCAGCAATGTTACTTAATCAACAAATTATTAGATATTTAAATGATCGTCTCTCTCTCTCTCGGTTGGATTTATAATTTAATAATAGTTTTAACATCATATCTGATGAAGATTTTAAATCGATTCATGGACTGCTAATTCTATTCGCCACTTTGAATCTCTCCATGTCGATTTCGACGGAAGTGGCAAACACCTCAGCCCGACGCCGAATTTGAGATAATATCAAAGGCAGTCATTCGATCGAGCCAAGAGAAATAGAATAGGACAGCGTAAGAACTAAAATCTAGAGAAAGAAGAAAGGAGCTCACCCTGTGCGGCAGCGACAGTTCTCTGGTCAGGTTCCCGCGCCACGCCCTCGACCCCGGGGGCAGGGAAACGTCGCAGGAAAGTGCTCTGAGCCTCGTCTCCACTCTTCTCTTTTCCTCCGCCTCCTCTGCTACCACTTCTGCCCCGTCCCCTTTAGACGCCTCCGTCGAAGAGGTCGCCGCCTCCTCTTCTTCTCCCTCTCCCTCACTTCTCACCAACTCTCCGTATACCTCCGACGTGGCCTCCGTCCTCCCGGATTCCGTCGCCTCCGCCGCGACCGCCACTCCGCTCTCGCTCCCTTCCGTCCCCGCCACGCCCTCCGTGGTCCTCTCCGAGACCTCCGTCGTAGTGGTCACCTCCCTCGTCATCTCCTCCTCCGCCTTGCCTTCCTTATGTTCTTCTCCTCCACGCGTCACCTCCGTCGTCATGAAGGACGCAGTCGTAGTCTTCGTCTCCGTTGCCGTCGTCGTGGCGACCGCCGGCGTCGTGCTCGTCGCGTCGCTCGTGCGCGGAGTCGTGCTCTTCATTTGTTCGGCGGGACTCCTCGTCGTGGGAGTCGACGCTTCTGCGGTCGCGGTCTCCTGTCTCCACGTGATCGTCGTCTGAGGGCTTTCGGTGGCGCCCTCCGTGGTGACGGAGGTCGTGGAGGTGTCGTCGATCGTGTCGCCGTAAGTGGTTCTTGTGGTCGTGATCTCTATCGGCAAGGTGCTGGTGATCGTAGACTGCTGCAGCTTTGTCGCGGTGGAGATCGGGGCCTCCGTTGAAGCGCTAATCGCTGTGGTCGCCGCGGTCGAGACGGCTCCTCCTGGGCGCTTCTGGATCGATGAGGGCGCCACCGCGGAGACCGCGAAGAGCAGCAGGAAGGCGCTGGCTGATGTCCTCATCTTCGTTCGTAGGGGATGAATTCTTTAATGGGAGTGCGCGGTCTCTGGAGGATCCTTCATTCTGTTATTCGTGGAGATAAATAGTGCGTGGAGATGAATAAAACGCTTTTGTATTAACTTACGACAAATTAATTATATTATAGTTCAGCCCCGTAACTATATATTCTAGCGCCCGGGGCAAACTACGAAATATGCGCCCACTTCCCCTTCAAGAAATTATTTTCTCTAGTTTATTTAGTTACTATTTGGATTTTTTGCACCCCTTGCTTATTTGGGCCCGGGGCAGATGCCCCGCTTGCCCCGTCCTAGTTACGGCACTGTTATAGTTGTTTAAGGCGTAACTTTAGAGTTACCGAGTAGGAAAAGGATGAGCTGCTGAATTTAAAAAAAATGTCGACTCTTAGAAAAGATTAACGTCATTATAGGATGCTTTAAATTGGTTTTCTCGATATAATCGCTGAAAGACTGCTAAATTGAAGACGCAGGAGTTGGAAAATTCGGAGGAACTAGCGGACGAGAAATGATCTGAATTTCTACTTACTTTGGAAGGTACGAGCGCTATGATAAAATACGTGAGATCTTTCGTATAACAGAACAACACCTTGGGTCATTTTTTCTTTGAATGTTAGGGATTGCAAAGAAGAATCTAGGACTGTTATTGACAGTTTGGTGCGATTCACTCGGTGCCATCCACCAATCTGGTGAATTTTAAAGTACGTTTGAAGATTGAGATTTTCCATTCTTGAGTTATCATCATCGATGGATTGTACTTTTGCATTCTTGCTGCCACCATATTCTTAATGAACGCTATCATAAAATATTTCTGCCTCTCAGTTTTTCCCTCCAAAACAATTGGCGGCCCCAGCAGAAAAAGTCTCGCTTCGTAGGTCCACCGGTCACGTGTTGCCGGAGTGAGGGAAATAATCGTATCGACCAAGTAAAAAGGGGGAGAGATGAGTGGAAAGAGAGGGGGAGGCAGAAGTACGCGGTCCTCGTTTCCCCTTGCTCCCGTGGAACAACTGGCGGATTGGTTTCCCCCTTTTTCAAGAGATAAAAACCACTTCCTGGACAGAGTCACGCGAGGACGCCATGTTCGCCTAGCATGAAAAGGGCTGCGGAAGGAGTCTGTCGCTCCGAGGACGTATCTTCTATTTCTCTCTCTCTCTTTTTCATTCTCTCTCCCTCTCTACTTCAACACATTCCCCGACCCTTTCTCTCTCTCTCATGCTACCATCTTTACATGTCGAAGTAAGCGAGGGAGGGGATGAAAATTAACATAAAGCCTTAATTCATGGGCAAAACAAAATTCAATGAAGCGACTTTAATTGAAAAAACCATTTCTGTGAAAAGAGTCATAGTGGTACGGTAATTTTCGATTTGTCAACTGCGATCATATTTGTTTCAATACACATTATAGAACTAGAACTGATTATTAATGCGCCAAGAAATTTAACATTAATTTTAGCCCTTGATATCCGACTTTGTTAAATCTTCCATGTTGAAAATAACATTATTAGTTCTCTACAAAAGGTGTGACTTGTAATCTCCACATGCTGGAATGATAACTAGTTTTTCTTTGGATATAAATAAGATGCATCTATACGTATTAAATATGATTAAATCAATTTACTCCAAGATTCAGGCATATATATATATGCCTGAATCTTGGAGTTATCGAATTTTTATTGTCACATTGTCGTGCATAAATTTTCTTTTCGATATGTGTATATATATATATATATATATATATATATATATACACACACATATCGAATATTTATACACGAATATATATACACACACGCACACTACGGAAGAGGAAAGGTAAGTAAGGATATTTAGGGCAACTAGGTATTGAAGGCAAACCAGTGAACACTTACCGGAAGTAGAGCCGCTGGGGCGTTGGAGAGACACATTTGTAGAGGTTAGAGCTTTCGGGATGATCCCTTCATCAGCACAAGAGAGACACAACTTGTGCTGACGAAGGGATCATCCCCAATGCTCTAACCTCTACAAATGTCTTTCTCCAACACCCCAGCGGCTCTACTTCCGGTAAGTGTTCACTGGGTTTCCTTCAACACCTAGTTGCCATATATATATATATATATATATATATATATATATCCTCAACAGGATATATATATATCCTCAACAGCAGTACCCAATTTACTCTATCAAAGGCCTTCTGTCAGTCGACGAAACATACGCAGCAATCTTGGCTGTACTCTATTGCCCTTTCTGATATGATTCTCACTACAACGATAGCATCTCTGGTTCCTCGTCCTTTTCTGAAGTATATATATATATATATATATTGAGGTCAACTAGGTGTTGAAGGAAACCCAGTGAGCACTTATCGGAAGGAGAGCCGCTGGAGCATCGGAGAGACACATTTGTAGACGCAGATGGAGCTTTCGGGATGATCCCTTCGCCAGCATAACAGAGCCACAACTGATATAAGATGTGTCTGTCCGACATCCCAGAGGCTCTCCTTTTAGTAAGTACACACTGGGTTTCCTTCAACACCTAACTGTCCTCAATACACAAACACAAACACACACACACACACACACACGCACACACACATAAAATATATATATATTCACAGCAATTAAAAAACGTTTACTATAATTTGCAGTATCACGAACACCATTAGGAAAGAATGCTTCATGTAATTTTTGCATAGAACAAACAGCATTCAATTAAAAAATAGTTCAGCACTTCAGCAACAAGCCATCAGTCATCAGCGACAACTCTTCGTTAAAAAAAAATCCATCGGTGAATTTCCACTGATGAGGGCTATTTTGAAACCGAAGTTCTGAATTGGCTTTCCCAATCCTTTAATGTTTTTTTGCATAGATATAGTTTATCAACTTGATTCCAGCCAATGTCACTTTCTCTTTTGCAAAGTGTATTTCCAAGATTCAGTTAATAATAATTAATATAATTAGTCAAACTCTCGGTCCATTATTAGGAGTCGCTTTTACATTTCCTGAAAATATTTATAAGGACCTAGTCTACTGTCACTAAAACATTATCGATCAAAAATGAAATTCTACGAAAGGTAATGTAATCTGTCGAGCCGTCCGTATCTATAGCCTAATTATTGAACTCATTTAAGCTTCAAAAATTAACTTCATAATAAAAAATGTTCTACGTACCTTTCGCAGGCCGTCTATTTTCGTTTGAGGGTGACAATAGCTACGCAACGCTATCGTCATATGCGCTTGTCCTTCTCGAATGTGATCTCAGCCACATTTTGTGAGTTTATGTAACGAAGATTGAAGTAAAACCGGTTCTGCAAAATATGAATGAATTATTTTGGACGACATTAAACTGTCACTATAGCATTTCAGAGTGAAGTATTTTTATAAATTTTCTGTTTGTACAGTAGAATTCCAAGATTTGGTATTTTCGGTTTTTCGCACGAATAGATTTTATACCTAAATAAATTCTCTTCATATTATCAATATTAACAGGCTATATAAATATAGGATTGTTAAAAATTGTTATTTTACGGAAAAGTGTAACCAAAAATATTTTCTGTTTAGGTTAAAACCTCACAATTAATTCTTATTTAAAGTTATTGTAATGCATTTTTTACAACTCACACAAAGCGGGACCGATTTTATATGAGTAACTAATTGAGAATTTTCAAAAAATAAAATTAACATTTTGTACCGGCAGATAATGCAATGAGGAGAATTCCTATTAACTCTTAATTTGAATTTGTAATTGATCTGCCAAGTAATTACTCTAAGGGCAATTTATTAGTTATTTCTTCACGGATTATACATAAAAGTGAAAGTAATTATGGGAATTGGATAATATTTGTGCCTTAGCCAAAATGAAAACACTTCATCACCAGGAAAAGAAATTTTGGCGTTTGAAAATTAGACTATAGATATGAAAATTAAATTTCACATATCATTCTTTTATTGCGAGCCATTCTGCGTAGAACTGCGGGAAATCTAGTAAAATCTATGGTTGAATTATTACTCTCACGAAAATAGAGCGCAATGACGAGTTTCAATGATTATATCGGTGATAATTACCTTAAAAACTCCAACATCGCTCAAGTCCTGTTTTTATTCATTGGAATTTCTTCGAAATTGCTTTATCTCGCTATTTATTAAGCAAGGAACTAATTGCTCGACAAAATGTTATCGTGTTGCTCGCCTCTGAATTAGAAATTTCATTGGAAAATTCAGTGCACGTAATTACGCATCAAAGGGTCTCTGAGCGTTTATTTCCCAGCATCCCTCGCTCGTTCTTAGCCTTCGAGATTTCCGATAAGAGATAACAGCGCAGAGGAAAATAAAATTACGCATCAGATCATTCATCGTCACGGTCTCGTGCGCCCCATGAAATAATGTCTCGGATCAATTTCTCGATCGTCCAAAATCTCGCGTAGTTTATTTTAAGGCGAATTTATCACCTGCGTCCCATTTTGTATCTCATCATTTTTATATTGATTATTCATTGCGAAAAAGAGAATTTATTTAGTTAAATATGAAATAATCTATCTCATTAATAAGCGATTTGTCTTTTTGCAAACCGTGTACATTAGTTATCTAGATTGTCCCTTTCCCATCTCTTAATGAGTATAATTAATATCAAAACAAGTATTTATCGAAAAACGATATTGCTGCGATTAAAACACCTAAATTTTACATGGAGTTGAATGGGTTAGTGTCGCAAATTTGGGTTGAGGTTTGCATAAACAGAGATGTCTTCTTTGTGATGTGGAAGGAAATTATCAAATTATCTCCCTTAAATAACCGTCATAATGAATAAGAAATTTATCTGAAAACAATTTCTGAAAACGGCAATGCAAAATTGTGTCCATAAATGAAATCATGGAATGTAATTATTTTTACAGGACTTTTTAGGCGCGTTTCGCTTCCAGCGTGAGCGCCTATTATCATCGGTCTGTCCGTCTGTCCGCATGCTCGTTCTCGGCTTCTACAGACCGAATTTTCATGAAATTTGATATTAAGGACTTACAATCAAATATGATAAGAAAATCGCATAAATGAATCACGTACGCCAATCAGGGATACCACTTTACTTGTTACAAAAAATTACATTTTCGTCATATCTCGTAAAGTATTGCTCATATCAAAATATTTTTCAAATAAAAGTTGGAGAGCTAGTAAAGAAGAGTATTTTCTTTCCTATACAGTTTTATCGTAGGAGTAGCCGTTATCGAGAAAATCTAACAATAATGTCTTAATTCGAGTTGAACAAATTTTCTCGCATGGTTACTTCTTCATTGTTGCTAACATAAACAATCTCACAAACAAACATTTAATTTCCTTACGTGTGCATGTAATATTATTAAATAGGATGATAATGGATTATTTATGATGAAGAAAAGAACTTTAAAACGCAATTTCCCTTACGTACAGGTATATAATTTCTTTCTAATACTCCATTTATGATACGGTGTACACTTTCCTAACTAGTTTGAAAATAGGCATAATCTCTCTATATTATAAAATCATAATGGTAATCATGATGAGTAACGCTCTAATTTTGTGAATAACTCGATTAGAAATAAACTTAGAAGCCTGAAATTTCTCAGGATTTCAGTGTTAATGAATCTTTACGTTATGACTAAAAAAATTTCGAAAAAGGTCACGGGATCGAATCCAGAGGATGAATGTCGTTTCCCATAAGGTAACACGTAAAAATAACCTTTTTGGTTTTAAGGTTATGATTATTTTATCCTTTAAAATATCTTAAAATTAAGTTATCGACATGAAATTTGCGTTAAAACACGCCAAAATGAATGAGGATTCTTATTCTTACCGTCGAATACTCGATCTCATTCGAATTCGCTCATATTTTGAATTTATACTCGAGTTTTGGTAAATTTTTTAACATTTCAATAATAAGATATCATGGTTACGGGTACTGTTGTCCTCGGTAATTTCCGTACTTAAATAAAGGCTTAAAGACCGAAAATAAGATTAAAACTTGTTCGAAATGACCGAAGATATGAATTTAATGCAAATAAATCGAAGGCAGTATTTATGTTATTTATATTTTTTTCTATATTACTAAAATTCTATTTCTGGTTCTCTCTCTCTCTCTTTAACGCTCTATGCCTCAGCCGCTTTTAATCTCAGGGAATTTCAGCCCTCTAAGTTTATTTTTTATCGAGTTATTCAACTATTTTTCTTAATTTGTTATTAAAAACCAAACATCCCTTATAAAATATATTCATTATACTCATATTCAAAACATATTCCCGTTAAACTAATTTAAATTGAATAGGTATGTACGTGGTAGGAAAAAAGAAACAGCGAGCAAAGGGGGGGGGGGGGGGGGGGGGGGGGGTTGGCGAGCGTCAGCAAGCAAGCAAGGGGGCCCCCTAGTATAATTGTATTTTTAATTGAAATTAATTTCTATAATACACTTTAAAAGTGTTTGTTGAATATAATATGACCCCGATTAGATCTTCCATTTCACTGAAGAAAATATTCATCTAAGTTCTAATAACGTGGGCCTTAACATGAGCCACTTTGAAGTGTTTTATTTTATTTTAATTATAAAGAATTCGAAGGTTTTTTTTTGAATAACCTACGTATAGGGCGTCCAGAGGCCTAGGGGGCAAAACCGAGACATTTCCTATTTCGAGGACGAAAAATCCGGAACAAGCGGGACAAAACCAGGAAATTACCAGGACATAACCGGGACAAATGCATTTTCAGTCATTTTCTGTAGTTAGGGGTATTAAAATATTTTAAATGTCCTTGCTTCTGTTTCTCTATTAATAATAACATAGAATGGGTTTTTATACATTTCTTGTAAATTTAGCTATTTTTATTCACAAACTTAAAATTAAATGCATAACATATTGTATTTTACATGTAAGGAAATTGATAGCATAGTCATAAAAAAAGTTAAATTGAAGAAAACAAATACAATTATGCAGTATGCAAAATTCTACAGGTTCTTCGTGAAACGTTCACAAAATTTACCAGTACACGACAGGTTTTCGGATGAGAAACATTGATTTATAGAGTATTGCTTTTTTATCACATACCGTAATTACAATTAAGCAAATTGTTATGGATAAATCGAATTCACATATTTAATATTACATTATAAACTGAAAATTATAAGAGATAGGAGAATCATTAGTGAATACAGCATGATAAAGCACGCTTATCACTAAACAAAACCAATTTAAAATTACATGAAAAATGTAATACTACAAAAAATCACATCAAATTACAAAATCAACAAAAAATCAAATATAGATAAATATAATTCACTAGCTTTTCGTACCCGACTTCGCCCGGGTGCATTTCGGACTGCAAATAGTTATACTTTTTCCCGCTTAGAAGACAGCTTGAGAAAATGATACATACTAAAACTTCTCCTCTCCTTTCTGTAAACTACATTAGGAGTCTTGAAATAAAGTGGAAAGAACACGAAACGAACCAATACGAAAACTACAAAAACCACCACGTAAAAAGAAATGAATTAAACGCTAACCAATACCCGGTAGAAAAGGATGTAAACCGACAAATAAATAATCGTGGAACATAAATTAAGAGTACAACCAAAGAATATAAGTTCAATGTAAAAACCACCAAGAAAAAAGAAATGAATTAAACTCTAACCAATAGCCGGCATAAAAGGTGTAAACCGACAAATAGGTAATCAAGGAACAAAAATCAAGAGCACAACCAAAGAATATAAACATAGACTACAAAATGAACAACTAAGAACGAAAACAAAGAAAAC
Source organism: Uropetala carovei (assembly GCA_036926305.1). Taxonomy (NCBI): domain Eukaryota; kingdom Metazoa; phylum Arthropoda; class Insecta; order Odonata; family Petaluridae; genus Uropetala; species Uropetala carovei. The sequence goes on along the minus strand of JAXCHB010000172.1, from coordinate 1,059,887 downwards.
AAACAAAGAACACAAAAAATGGACACGAAACGAAAGCAAATGAAAACAACAAACTAACCAAAACCAACCAACGAATAATCTCCTAAAGCTCAATGTATCTGACGATGGCGACTGACGCTTTCTATTCAGTTGCTAAATAAACAACCAACAATCACAAAATAGCGTGTCGTAGTGATGAGTAAATATTTATTACGCGGAATATGAGTTTGTATGTCAACATAATAACAGGAGAAACTAAATAAGAATACCTATTATTACTCTAAATAGATATAAAATTATTGATCTTAACTGTGTTTTCCATCGTAATTAATTGAATAATAGATTGAGATATTCGAACGAATCGATTTTAAATAATGTAGTAAAATGTTTTACTTTTCTAACGTAATTAATTACGTGAGTGTATCGGTAGTGTTTACATTTTACCCATGGAACCGCAGACACGAATTCTTCATTTTAGTTCAGAAGACCTAATGAAGTTCAACAAAAGTATTATTCAAATAAAATCTTTCGAAATTCACTGCGTTACGTGTTCAAAATGTTAATCTAATTTAGTTCTCGTATTAAAATAACAATTACTCAAGAGTGAACCTTATTTCCAATTGATAAAACTCTCTTTTAATTCAAAACGATATTATATATTACGAAAAAGTATCTAATTATTATTGAAACGCAAAATGGATGAGCATAGGAAAAAACTTGCATGTTAGCATTTAACCGCTCCGTTCGAACAGTGAACGTGTGAAAATAGGGAAATATTTTAATCGCTATCAATTCCACGTCTAAATCCAATCTCCCCGCTGCAGTTTGAGCAGCATTGAGAAGAATGTGAGCCGGACAGCCAACATCTCGAATACCGGGATTTAGCGCATTCTTTAATCTCGAGAACGTATTATTTTGACCTTTTCTGTTTAATCCACCAAAGTTTGCATTGCAATTATCAGCTCCAAATGAAACACACCTTTCTGAGGAAATTCCATATTCTTTCAAAGAATTCACAATGTAATTGGTAACGATCTTAGAAGTTTCATTGGGCAAGCAATCAACAGAGGGGAGTTTTACCTGCATACCTTTTTCTTCATTGAAGTAATGAATTGGTAGTGAAAACACTGTCAGAGTTATGGGTGCAAGCATCTATCGAAACTCCAAAACATTCGGCCTTATTTATATCCGCTAAAACATCATTTATTGAGTAAGATGCCAGAACATTTTTGATTAGCGTGATCGGTTTCATTCGTGCACAATAATAACTTTTTGCCACGTGTGACTCATGAAATATTACACCCACCAGACTTGAAATACAGTCAGCACTTCCAAATGACTGGCGGTGCTTTATAATATGATATGCCATAGTTAATTCAGCAATGGTTACATTGTTTTGATTTGTTGACATTTTTTTCACGACATATTGTTCTAAATTCGATTTTGAAGTACTTGCCGTCATCTTCCGGGCATGCTTTTTCGAACTAATATGATCTTTCAGGTCCGATCTTCCTCCATGGCTAACGTTAATGAAACAACAGCAAATTTGACATTCAGTCTCACTCTCGTGCCTTCCTTTTTTTTTATGTAACTCCATTCCTTTTGATACTCTTCTTTGAAGACACATTTTCGCTTTGGCATTTCTATTAGTTTAGGGGTTAAAATAGGTTAATTTAAATTGATTATATATATTCAAAAATAAATCCAAAAAAAGATTTCCCAAAGATTTTAAAAATTTACCTTTTTAGTAATGAAAACGGAAGGAGATGAAGTTTTCACGAAGGCCTAGTAACTAGGCTGCTATTAATCACTTCAGTATATCACGGCATTAAATTAGACAAACTCAAACCACTAAACATCACACCTCTGAAATGTTCCGCAGATTTTATGCATCGATTCTTAGAACCACTCACTCTAGTGCTGCAAATAAAATGAATATTCTTGCGCCAAAGCCTGCGTCTGACTAATCCAACTGCATTGTAGTTAGTGATTTTACTTTTTGTTTGCCATTTGGAGTAGGCAGTTACACTTTACCAGCCATATGCGACATATGATATGCCGAGTCAGTCGTACATAGAAGTGCAAAGAAATCTTTTTGCATGATTACATTTAGGTTAAAATTCATAATGCTCTTGCTCCTTTATATGGGAAAGGGAGCCACACTAGCGCTCATACCGCAATGTTTATCGATGAACACGCAGTTCATTAATAAGAAAATGCCTCAATTAGTTAATCGATACTGAAAATAACTCTGGAAGAGTGCTCCAAAATAACCGGGGCATTTGGGCTTCCCGAAAAGCATTTTCGGGACACCGGGACAGATGACTAAAATCCGGGACAAATCCCGGAAAACCGGGACGTCTGGACACCCTACCTACGTGTAATCAACAGTTTGGAAGTTATATTAGGGTTCGTTTATAAATCACACATAGTTTTACTTTATCACTTTTCATATTAATACTAATTATTCAGTAGAAATTATGCATTATTATGAAGTATAGAAAAATGTAAAATTATTTCAAGGAAAGGCATTTACTGTTGATGAAAGTACTCTTTAAATATTTTCTCCCATCACACGAATACACCCAGTAAAACCTCTCTAAAGTTGTCACTCTAGCTTTCGTGAAAAAATGGGTTTGATTTTGAAGGGAATCAGTTCATTTCTATAATAAATTGACCGTTTGAAAGCCTTAGAGAAAGGCTGTTATAACAGTGCTTGCACATTGTATAAGAGTATATATAAATTCATATATGAAGAATGTACGGGACCCCAGTTGTGACGGGTCATATCGAGGAGCATGCGAGATTGGAACCGTAGATAGGTAGGACGTGGAAGTGAAGGGAGCGTTTCATTCTTCTTTAATACCTTTTCACCAAACTCGCTTTCCATAATTTTACATCAAATTAATTTCATCTTATTTTTTAAATGTCAATATCTTACTTCTTTTCTCCCTTATAGAACTTATTAGCGTATAATGAACCTTGGAAAAAGTCTTTGAAGGATGTCTTTTCTCGTGAAATCCTCCGTTACGTAACGTGAGTTGGGTGATATTGTTTTTAGTTAAAAGGCTTTCACAACGATTTATAGTCGTTTTCTGTTTTCATTATTTCTCTTGCGTTACCCACCTGTACGTCACATTTTAGACGTCGACTGTCACATCTTGTAAGATGGCGTTTATGTTCCTATGAGCCTTAGAGTGAAATGAAATAACTAGAAACGAAAACACTACTACAGTAAGGAAAATGATCATGTTTATCAGTTCAGTGAAATAAATAATCTTCCTGCGCATTATCAATGACTTAATTTAAATATAATCGATTTGAAAAGCCGCTTATATAAATCGACAGTGTTTCTACTATGCATACTTCACGTTAGCTAATTGTTTGCAAAACTCGCCGGTAACTCTTTCGGTAAAGATTGCTTCGTATTATTGCCGCTTAAAACTCAATCCCGGACGATAGAACATTCCGTTGAGGGTGCAATTGGACGCATACATTTCATTGCGCAGCTAGGATCAGCTACCACTAACTCTGACCGAATAGTTGAGAAAATTATTGGCCACCACTCCTAAGGAATCCTCCCTTTCACCTCTCTTCCTCTCGTTTTATTTTCCTCCCTATCTCTCCTTCCCTCTCTCTCCTTCTTCCCTCTCCCTCCTCCTCCCTCTCCCTCCACTTTCCTCCCATCTCCCTTCCTGCCTCTCTCTCCAATTTTTTCCCCCTTCCTGACTTCTATCTTTCCTCTGTCACTCTCCCTCTCTCTCCGTTTCTACCACTTCCCTCCCCTCTCGTTCACTTCCTCTCCCTTTTCCTTCTTCCCCTCCATTTTTCAATCCCTTTCTATCCGTTAACCCGTATTTCTCCACTTCCAGGCGCCTTGCTCCCCCCTCCACCTCCTCTTCCTCCAATAAACTCCTTCCTTTTCTCTCCTTCCTAATCTTTGTAAAACCTCCGTGGCTCAACGTGGAGACTCCTCGATTCTCTCCCTCTCTCTCTCTCTTTCTCGCCAGCCATAGAGATATCCTTGAGTATTTTTCGCTTCTTTGTGGGCGTGATTTTTTTAGATATACTGATTTCGCACAGAACGCAAACCGTGAAATTAGCTTTCCACTCCCCCGGTTCATTTTCGCTTTATATATGTGTTTGTGTGTTTCCATTCCATCATCATTCTCATCGCTCCGGATTTGCCGCTCTCCTTCTCTCCCGTTTCATCCCTTCTCTACTATTTTCTAGATCCGTCGTTACAGACATCTTTTTATTTTATATTATTCTCTTATGATTCTCCTCTCTCTATATCGATGTTTTATCTATCCATTTCAATAGTTTTAACGTTACATCTGTTAAGTCAGTTATCCATTCTCCTTATATTTTTCTTCCTTTACATTCCATTTCATTTTTTCGTCTTATTTCTCTCGTTATTTGCTCTTCTTCTGTTTATTTATGTTTTTCATTTCATTCTCTTCTATTCTTCTCTCTCCTTTTTCATCTGTTCTCCTTCTAACCCTTTTTTACTTTTATCTTCGCTATGTACAGCGCTGTTTTCATTTTCTTCGTCCTCATTTTCTCTCGCTATTCATTTAAACTCATTGTTTTATTCTCTTCACACTTTCTGTGCAACTGTGGTTAGAATGAGAAGATTAATATCTTAAACTTTTAGATAATTCCACTATAAATCTTCCGGAGTTAATTCATAGCCAATAAAGCAGTCTCTCTCCAAATCATCAATTACTGCGCACAAATAGTCTCACCGAAGTTCGTGGCTGCTCTTAAAATGTTCCATTTTCTTCCTAATTCTTATTCTCGCTCCATCTACCTTGTCTCTCTTCCAATTATTTACCTCACCTCCGGACAATTTCCTTCCCCGTTTTCCCTTCTTTGCATAATATCTTCATTTTTTAACGATACCTTTTTATTTTTCGGCCGGTCACTCTTAACGTCGCCGGTTGATTTCTCCATTCTTCTCCCCTCCCATCTGCCCTTTCTCTTTTACATTCCTTTCTATCTTTTCCTCTCCACCTTTCTGTTACCTCTAGGTGGCGTAAAAAATGAATCGGAGGATGAAAGGAAATAAAAATAATTCCTCCACGTTTCGTTATCAAGGCCTTAATTTGCGAAATTGCGAATTCTCGCAATTCTCCTTCCGCTGCCACCCTTTGCCCTTTCTCCTCCTCATCCCATCCACTCCTGCTATAAAAAAAACCTTCTTCCTCGCGCCCCACCGAAGCTCGCCTCTTTTCATCGCCCAACTTTCAACGAGAGCTGCTTCATCAAACTACTGTAACTAACACCATAGCGAATCCCAGCCTCTTCCATTTATCACGAAATATGACTTCTGAATCTCAGACAGCGAGAGAGAGAGGAAGTTGAGTGGATGGCGAGAGTGGGAGACAATGGCGGAGGGATCTCTTGGAGTTCACAAAAGACGGCTCTTTTCATCAAAGGAAGTTTTCGTCAATTGTTTTACTTCTTCTTTGATTTTGAGAAAAGTTAGTAAATGGCTTGAATTCTTCTTCCACTCCCTCCACTAACCCCTTTCTCTCTCTGCCTCAGCCTAAATTAAAAGTATACGGGGCTTTCTTTTCTCTTATGTCGTTCTTCGTCTGTTTCTTTTCTATCGTTTCTTTTGCGTCGAGAGCTTCGGTACCGCTTCATTCGTGAAATTGATGAGTTTTTGATTTTTTTCATCCTTTCCTCCCTCAGCATTGAGGTTGTGATTAAAAATCTGATTTTTCGAGAACGTTTCGTTTCTTAGGGGGAATGAGAAATGATCTTTTAACGGTTCTCTCCTCATTCGAAATTGGGAAAGAATGCGAAGGAAAAACAAATACAAGACGACCTAAATTGTTTTTCCAAAATTTTTTTATATTTTAACATCTCCATTTTCAGCGAAAAAATTCAACATTTTTTTTATGCTTCTATTAATTACGATCAATTGATCGGAATTTTTTGAAGCACTGATAGCTCATTTTCTTGATTTCTTTGGGAATATTCATTACTCTCATACATTTTCTCTTAAATTGCAGAAATCGGAACTTTAAATTAATTCCTTATTTGAACAATTTATGAACGCATTAATCCTTTAACGCAAGTGTTCCCAAACTTTTTGAAGCCACGGAACCCTTATATTAAAATATTTTTTTCTCGCGGAACCCTAACTAAGAGGTAGAAAGCCAAATCGCTATAAAATTAACTTTATAATCACTGTAAATGTTATTTAAATAGTTTATGTATCTTAGTTTATATATCTTACATTATACAGTTTACAAGTTAAGCTCATGTTTCCTGCTGTAAATAAGAGAAGGAAGAAAGTATCGAATCTCTTCCTCTGTCTGTCGCGGAACCCAGTTTGAATACCTATCCTCTAGCGTAATAAATTCAACATCTTTTGAGTGAAATTTCTCCGAATTTTCATATTTGTAAAATTGAAATGAATTTTTATAAGGGTTGGTGTAGATCCAAAATAATACTGGACGAGTTTGAGAAAAATGAATTCCCAGGACTTAAAATTCATTAATCTTTAAATTTTGCAGACTATTATATGAGAAACTTTCATCGATTTACTTTTCAACCTTAAACAACACAGCCTTTCTTCACAGCATTAAGCACCCTGCTCTCTATTTTATTTGCAGCTGAGGATATCCAAATTTGTTCTCGTTGTGTGCTTACCTGTGTCGTCTGATATCTTCTGGCGAATTTCCTCCCAATCGCTGTTTTAGTTTCATCACTTTTATATCAAAGACCTTGGAATGAATTCCTTAGAGTAAAATTTCATGATCTTTATTTTTATACAATCATCTCTTAGTAATCGTTTCTTGAATTTCACATTGCTGTCCTCTAAGACATCAGAAAACTCTCATTTTCACACTATAAATAAAGATGATCCGAGTGCTCATCGTTTAAAGCCCATATCTTATACGACTTTATATAGCAATGAAGTTTTAAACAGTTTCTCCGGAGAAATTGTACGAATGGCTCCGTTGACAAAGTCCCACATGCCATTGCCTTGATTGATTGAATGTGCCCAATTTATTATTCTTACGTGTTTTTGGCGTATTTAGGAAAAAGAGTTAAGGTTCTTCTCATAGTATGCAAATTAAATTTTGAATCACTTTAATTCACTGGATCTCTTCAAATCTAATCATGAATTGGCTTCTGGATTACGCAAACTAGATGCTAATTATAAGTGAATACGAACACCCATTGATACCATTCCAGTAGGACTGGATAATGGCGATGGGCTGTTGGAAAAATCATTGCTCGCTTGGTCTCGAATTGACAGTTATTTCTCGGATTCCTCTAAAATCAACTTGGGAATTGTGGCTGATGAGTAGGAAATACGTACACGAACGCAACACGATTACATATTCGTCATTTCTATCGCTATCAACCGCTTAATATAGCTCAACATTTTCAAAATAAACGCGAAGGACAAAGAGAATCCGATTTCTACATTTCGGCGATCCCTTCTCCGACTTCTTATTCCATCCATTCAGCAAAACGGATATGGAGAAAAGGACGAAATTCGGTCAGAAGCAATCTGTCAAATTCCGTGAAAGTGCCGTCATATCAAATTTTGGAAGACAGCAAAAACATTTGAATGGATCGAAAATTAAAACCAATAAATAAATGTAGAGGTTTTTAATTTAATGTTACTATGAGAATGTTGGGCATCTGCAAAAAAAATATTTTTCGTGATTATCGTAAATTCTCGTTATAGCAGCACTTGTCACAGGTACTGTTATTGCATTTCTCAGTTCGCTTCCCCATAGCTCCTAACGAGGGCACCTCGATTTCCAAAGAGGTCGACGTGGCCATATATCCGAACAGACCTCGAACTCGTAAGGAACGCTAACCTTTGAGGTGTAATGATTGCGGATATGGAAGGGAAGGGAAGTGAAAGAGGATAGGGGACAGGCGAAAGAAAGAGACTGCTTACGGATCCCTTTCCAGCCGTCTAATTTGCGCGCGAGAAATAATGCGTGAGATGGCGTCGATCGTCATCACCGTCGTCTTTGGACGGAGATATCCCTCCTTCCCTCTTCCCCTGTCCCTTTTTCCTCCCTCACCTTTTCTCCTCCCCCCCTCTCCCACAAACCCCTCCTTCCTCCTATCCCTGCCGAACCCCGGCCCGGACCGATAGGGTTCCCAGTTATCCCGGAGTTGACCCCATTACCCTCGCAAGGAGAGAGGTCACCCCTTCGATTTCGATCCCGAACTTCATCAGTCAGTCGGTGCGATTCACTCCTTCCACTCGCTCCCTCCGTTCCCCTCTCTCCGCTTCCCATTCCCCGCTCCCCTCCCGTACTCTCCCTCCCCCTACCTTTCCTCCTTCATCTCCCTCCGTTCCCCTTCCCCCTTTCTCTCCCTGTGGCTTCCGAAGGGACGCATCTCTTCCTCGTTTGGACTCTCCCCAATTCCTTCTCTCCCCCACCCACTCCCACTCCGTTTCTATTTTCCAGAATTCTCTCTTCTTTAGCTGAAATCTCACGCACCAATCAACTTTTTCTCTTCTCTGCCACTATTGCGGCCTTTGAAGTCCTTCATCTAGCTTTTGCTCAGCTTTCATGTCTGAGAATACGTACTCGAAGCGTGTACTACGAATCCACGGAGGAATTGTCTCTCATTTTCTCTGTCACATCCATTACTCTCCCCTAGTCTTTCTGTCATCCAAACGCGAGGTTTTTTACGCGACGGATAATTTATGCGGAGGAATCAACAAAAAAACTAGCGAACTTTTAATCTGAAATCTTAGTTTAATTAAGAGTTAAAAATTTCCCTACGCAAACCGAAAATGTAAACCTTTTCCTTCATATTAGCGGTATGAAATTCCGGCGCCTTCTTTCGAAGTTTTGTAAACCTAATATCATTTTATCCTTTCCGAGACTCTAACGACAAGGATCAGTCGCGCCTTCTACCTTCTCTACCGCCCCTCTTCCCTATTCTCCCCCTTTCCTATTCTCTTCCCCTCTTCCCTATTCTCCTTCCCCTTTTCTATTCTCCTTCCATATTCTCCTCCTCCTTTCCTCTGCTTTCCCCTCCTGCACAATTTTTCAGCGGTTGCGCAACTTTTACGGCAGCCATCAATCATGTCTCTCTCTCCCCGCTGTCGATTTATCGACTTCTTTGATGGATAATCTAGAGTCTAGATTAGTGATTGCGACTCATGGCACGCGCTCGCAAAGTGACAGATTTATTTTCCGATACCGCAATAACCTATGTTAAAATGATAGAAGTAAAACTTTTAGGTACTGTTATTTTGTTCCAAACACGAAATCTAGCTTTATTCGTTGTACGTGTTTTGAAAATGAAATTGTTGTATTATAGTATTAGAGAGATGAGTAATTAAAATTATTTATGTCAAGTGTTATCTAGGAATGCATTGATAACTCACATCGCTTATTCATATTTTTGTTGGAAATCTTAAAAAGAAAAAAGGCGTTAAAGAAAGTTATGTATTAAATTTTCTAACCCATTTTTACAACTTGATACAATTATATACTCTACTGAGTAGCATATAAAGTAATATTTTTATTAAAACCCTTTAAATTGAAAAAATGAACTTAGATTTTTCCAGAAGGATACACAAACTTTAATAAAAACCAGTCGACAATTTAACTTAACGAGTCACTTCATCGATTCTTAGCTGTACAAAATTATTTCTACTTGGTATCAAATTTTCGCAGCCAAAAACTTCTTTTGAAACGTCATAAACATGAAGAATAAAAAATTGCATGATTGTTTTTTCCTACTTTTCCCGTATTATATAATATTGCATCACTTGGACGATGCTATATTCCCTGCGGCTGTTATAAATGTACATCGAAGCTTTGACACATCAAAACTAATAGGCGATTTTAAGGTAAAGTTTGTTTATTACCTATAACTGTTAAATTTCAAAAGTTCAGTTAGTTTTCGAGAGGGCCAGGTGAACCATAGCAATTCGCCACGGGAGAGAATGTGTAAGAGAGAGAAGAGAGAAAGAGAAAAGAGAGAGAGAGAGAGAGAGAGAAAAGCGAGAAGAGCACAAAGGAATGGATATAATAACTCCCATTTTCGACTTTCATTGACTACAACCAAGAATATTTAATTGGAACGAGATGGAATAAAAAATTTTGAACTTTTTAAAATGCTTAATAAATAATTAGGTACGATTACTCTATAATGCATTTAAGTTTTCTCGTGTAAAACTGGTTGAAGTAAGCGTTATAAGCAGCAGAATAAATATCCAATGAGAATGCGTTTTCTTTAATCTTCTTATGAATTTAACACATCCAGAGTTCTGATTTAAGCCCTCACGAATCATTTTTATTTTTAATAAGTTCCGTGTTCCATTTCTAATATCCGCAGTCTTGAAATGTATGAGTGTCGCACACTCGTATGAGAAGTTGAGGAAACTTAACGACCGAAAGCAAGGAAAAAAACTTTATCTCTTCGCAAGTATGCAGCCAGCCCCAGCCACGACTACTACACCAAATCACTTGCTCGCTGTCGTGACCTAATTGCCGCCTCCTTTCCTGCAGAATTGGGTTTTATAAATCAACAATGAAAAGGTCAATGTCTGAAGGGGAAAATCATTATTTTCCGCATGCAAACTGAATCACTCCGGAATACGCTTAAACATTGAAAAATGTTAATCTTGGCCCGTCATAAATCTAAAATTTAATTTATAATTCTTTGTAACTTGATTTTTAAAATGTGTTAATACTGTTAATATGTCATTGCGTTTAAATATATTTACTTCATCATTTTTATTTATCAAAATTTTTATTTTATCAATTTTTCGGATACTCTTACAATTAAACACTCCTTCGCAATATAGAGGAATGCGCGTATCTGTGTAGTCGCGACACTCAACGGTAGAAAATGAAGCACGAGTAAACGTGACGTCACATTACCCCTCCTCTGCCTCCGTGCGTTTTGGACCACTTCCCATTGGCTCCTCAGACTGCCCTCGCCGTACTTAAAAATTTCTTGTGCAATTCGCACTTATTTTTCACTACCTTTATTTCGATTAGCAGCTTTAACAGTGGCGTTTTTCAATTGTTTATAGTGTCAGTGCGTAAAAAACTGAAGAAACTGAGATTACGGTGAAACTGTCAAAATCGTAATTCGAACACCAATATGCTCGCCAAACGCCGTTATCTTTGACAATATCCATTTTATGCGAGCTTCTAAAATTTTGAAAACACACTATATGTACCAATTTACCATAAAATAAAACGCACCGCGTATCTTAACTTATTTATCACTTTATTATTGTAACTTATGTTTAAATAACATTCTGTGCGGTTAATTTAATGGTTACTATATTAAAACGTGTAATATCATGAAGAGATGGGCTAAGTTTAACTTTAGGATTAGATACTTCCCGTAATCCGGCAAATTCCCTAATCCAGTTTCGGTCAGGTCCCAAGGTTGCCGGATTAGGAAGGTTCAACTGTATAAGGATTTTTTAACTACCGAAATTGCTAGTCACTGAAGTATTTTATGAGAATGCACGCAAACATTAAAGAGACGATCGTTTTCGAAGCTTTTACGACCATGCACACACCTTGAGCCAGCCTACTCCCATATTCCGTCTCAAATGCTTTCAGGCTTCCGCAGACACTAAGAAAAAGAGGAAAATCCGGTTACTAGGACATCTCTAATTCACCAAAAGGTCAACAACATCTGCCTGATCATCCATCAAGTCTCACATTCTACGAGGGCATCTGACGAAAAGTCCGCATTGGGCGAGACTAGAAGTCGTTCTAACCGAATACCTTGGCGCGATTTAGCGAGATTTTCCCTCGCGCGTGGAGACGAAACATTTCTCGCGAAAAAATAAGAATAATTCCTCGTGTCTCGTTTATTCTCGCTTCGCTAAACGCTCGCACTCCTTTTGTTAATTTCCGCGCATTTCGGGAGGTCGTGAGTATACCGCCCTCTTAGGGTGGTCCTTATTTTCGAAAGTTTGAAATGTTATGCTCCCACCCCCGGATTTGGTTTCTTTTAGTGTTGTAACACCACATGTAAAATTTCAGCTCAATCGGATATCATTAAGGGGTCTCGCATCGGCCCTACAGTTCTGAAAATTAGCAATATTGTAACCACATGCTAAAACCAATTTTTTTTCACCACCTCCCATTAAGAATGCAACTCAAGTTCCAAAACTCTCAGTAGACACAATGTTTCGTCGGTTATCAGTTCCCAGCGGTGCCCTTCCCTGTTCTGGCCCGCTGAAATAACGTGTCCAAACCTGCGCTGCGCAGTATGCGTCACCCTCGCAGCAGCGCGCTCTCCGGCGACTTGTTAAATGAACAGTCAGTGCGAGGCGTGACTACGCGCTGTGTGATTGTTCAAACGATTTTGTAGTGCCGCCGATTTTCAGAATGTCGCGAGAGAAAGTATACCTTGTCGAGTGTTGCCCTCAGTCCGACATCACTGGCTGCAAGTTGCCCTCAAACAAGCAAACCCTGAGTTTATTTTTCTACCAGACGAAGGTTTTAAAGAAAAGAAAGTGTGCTGCCGCTACAATTGAAGCTATAAAGTCCATCTGGTTGAGGGCTAGAATACCAATGCGCCGAGATGATCATGCGGTAGATAAACTTCTAAAATAGTATAAAGAATGGAAAGTGTTGCGCGGCACCTACCACCGCAGGAATGCATCTCAAATAGCCAAGGAAGACTAATTTAAGAATAAGCTTGAGTGCTTGTTCGACATTGCCTATAAGGACGCGATGAAAATGATAACCATCGAGGAAGACAGAGTTTTTAAAGGCACAGAGAGAGAAAGGTAGGCGTGGGGCTATGGTTGGTAAGGATCTCACGTTGGCAGGCAAGGAAGCTCGGGCAGCAGAAAGATCGGCTAAACAGGAGACAAGATGTCGCAAAGGAAGCACAGCGTCGTGCAGAAGCGGCCGCTGTTAGTTCACAGGACGCAATAGACCACGACGTGGAAGGTCTAGAGCCATCGCCGTCCACTGCTATTGTTAATCCTCCTCCCTCAAAGAAACGTGCTCGGCAATCGCTCATCACAGCTGAAGTAGCGTCAGCTCTCAATCGGGCCAATTTGAGCGATAGATTTGCTGTTTTGGTCATTGCCAGCGTTGTTCGCAGTCTTGGTCACAGGATAGACGAGTTCAACCTAAACCGTTCGTCAGTGAAGAGGGATCGCGAGCGGATGCGAAGCCTGCACGCACACGCTCTAAGGGAGCAGTTCAAACCTGCTGGAAAGCTGACAGTACATTGGGATGGTAAACTGATGCCCGATATAGCTGGCAGAGAGATAGTGGACAGACTCCCTGTACTGGTGTCCGGACCTGATCTCGGAAGTGATCAGTTGTTGGGAGTTCCGAAAATTGATTCCGGTACCGGGAAGCACCAGGCAGAAGCAGTGGACACAGCCCTCTCTGAGTGGGGTATTTCATCGGATACCGAGGGAATGTGTGCCGACACGACAGCATCAAGTACTGGTACATTCTATCGGTCGTAAATATGACTCCCTACTTTTATCACAGACGCTTACGTCAATTTTTTTCAGGTTGCATTAAAGGGGCATGTATACTTCTCCAGCAAAGATTGGGAAAGGAGTTACTCTACTATGCTTGCAGACGTCATATGTATGAATTCGTTATAGGGGCTGCTTTTGAATGTTCAGTCGAGTCATCAACCAACCCTGATGTTAATATTTTCAAGACATTTCGTAGTTCATGGCCGGAAATGAAGACTAACGAGTACTCACCTGGCACAGACGACATATTTATTAAACGGGCCTTAGCTGCTGATAAAGAGAATATTTTAACATATATAAAGCTGCAGTTGGAGGTACGATAAAGGAAAATTATAAGCAATCTTCATATTCTTCCCGAAATAGAGTAGGTTAATATCGGGATTCTCATTTTGCAGGGTACCCAATCCAGAGAAGATTACTGCGAGTTCCTGGAACTCATCGCCATGTTTCTTGGCGAAGTCCCTTGCGGCTAATACAGCTTTAGAGTCCCAGGTGCCATTCATTCCGCACGCTGGATGAACAGAGTTTATATTCTCTGAAGATTTTCATGTTTCGGAAGCAGTTTGCCCTCACGTCAGCTGAACAAGCAGGCCTCCGAAATGTGTGCATTTTTATTGTGAAACTTTATCTTAGGGCATGGTTTTCAACAAGCTCAGCTGTTTCTGCTCCAAACAATGACCTTCAGTTTCTCCAAGCCCTCATAGAATACAACAATATCAACCGTACCATTTCTGTCGCTGCACGGGAAAAGTTTGCTGGTCATTTATGGTAACTTGTAGCCATGGGCTTCTTTGATGATACAGTTCCCCCGGATATCAAGTGGAAGATGGTGAAAGCCCTTAAGGAAACCCCTACTGACCTTCATGTCCAGGAGTCTGCTAAGCGAGTTGGACGTAAGATGCAAAAGCTGGATGAAGAAGTGGCGGGAAAAGGACCTCTCCGATTTCGTCATTGCCAAGACAACCCAGTTCTTCAAACGATATGAGCTTTAAATGGCTTTCATGGATTCTGAGCCGGAGCAGTGGGTCCAGCATGAGGATTACATGCATGGTCGCAAGTTCATCAGTAAACTGAGGGTCGTGAATGACGTGGCTGAATGTGGAGTGGCTCTGGTGTCGCAGTACAATAAATGCATCACGAACAACGAACAGAAGAAACAGGAACTTCTCCTCGTGGTTCAAGATCATCGTCAATTGGTTCCTGACATGAAAAAGTCCACAATTGCCGCTAAATTAGCCTAAATTATGAGGGAGCAGATCACTGTTTCGTTAATTCTTTTCAAAAGATTGCTTGTTTTGTAAAAAAAATGTGATATTTTACATAGCGGTATGAAAATCTGTTAAAATTAAAAATTATCTCAATTTAATGTAAATTCTTGAAATTTAAGGTCCGTGCGAGACCCCTTAACGTCATCCAATCGAGCTGAAATTTTACAAGTGTTCTTACAACACTAAAAGGAACAACCTCCGGGGGTGGGAGCTGAGAAAATGTGAGAAAAAAATTTGAACCCCTTTTAAGGACCACCCTACCGCCCTCTTCCCACTTGCACTCTTTCCCCATTTTACCGTTCACTCTTCTAATCCCGTAGTCATCCTCACGTCTTCATCACTTCCACGGTACCGCTTCCGTTCGTCCCCTTCATCTCTCTAACCTCTCTCCCTCCCCCTCCATCTCTCTCCCTCCCCCTCCATCTCTCTCCCTCCCCCTCCATCTATCTCCCTCCCCCTCCATCTCTCTCCGCGTTCATCTTCTTCGCCTCTTACCATCCTTCACTCCCGCCATCTGACGGAATAAACATTTTGTTTCTTTTATTCCCGCGTTTGTAATTCGCGCGCGCCACATTTCACCGGACTCATTCCAAATCACTTCTCCGACGTTTTCCTCTTCCTACTGTGCGCTTTGGCGCCCCTTTTGTTTTTATTTCGCTTCCCTCGCTTCCGCTTCGCTGCTTTCCGACTTCCTCCCCCGTTCCTTACTCCTTTTGAGGCCATCCGGTGGAATACGAGAGAGAGATGGCGGCAGGTTGAAAGGCGTAAACAATACCAAGTCCCGAGAATCTCCGATTCATGTATCTGCCTTTACAAGAAACTTATGGATGAGGTGCATTCATATAGAGTGAGATTTCCTCCCGCTTCATCTCTTTCTCTCGCGAGGCTCCATAATGAGATACAAGAAAGATATTGTCGCTCCCTTTTAATGCTCTATGCTACGCGGACGTTGCGTGAGTTGTTTCCTCTCTCGTCGCCGCCATGATCATTGAGAAAAACTTGTATTTTAACACTTTTGAATAACCCTTCATCAGACTTTAGTAATTGATTATTTTTTGTTGTTTCGTTGTTGAGTGCGTAATGATTATCTGGAGTAAAAGGCTTAAAATAATTTCAAGTGTTTTATTATTGCTTCGTTTTGCACCTTGTATGTGCTTCAAACTAAATACATTTCAGTTAAATAGTTTTAATTGGTTTCTCATCAGTGAAAAATTTCATTCGGAAAACCTGCGTTATTTACAGGGTTGGAAAATTACTCCTTATAAGTCATAACTGAAAACATTCATGACGCATTTCGTGAAATTATTCTCCTCTGATTGAACTGAAAGTTGTAATACATTTAACTTTGATCTTTCTTAGAAAAAGAATTTTTTGATATATCTCCTCTACCGGTAATTTTACAAGATTATTCATCCATTCAACTCGGGTGAATGGGTTAGCAATTTCGTGTTCTCTCCAAATTTCTTTCTTTCAGAGTTAGATTTACCTTTCGAATAGGTCTCCTTCCAGATTCTTTTCGAATTTCGGAAATATTTTTTCTTTATCTCTTACAACCAAACTTTCAATTATTTACACAGTCAATCTCCAATGTTTACTTGAAAAGTTCCTTTCATTAATTACGTCAAATTCCCTGCCTTCCCTTATTCTTGCTGTCCCTGAGTCTTTTCGTATATCTTTATTGATATCCGTTCTCAATATATTTTGCTTTTATGTATTTGAAAAGGGAACTTTTTCTTGTGTAGGTCATTCAGGATGGTACGGGAGAAAAAGTTCTTTTTAATTTCACGTTGCTTTTGTTTAGAAAAAATCTCCATGTGCTGTTACTTTCTTTATCGATCGAGGTTTTACTTCCGAAATTAGCTGTATTATTAGGAGAATATGCCGATGACCATTTCACTGTAGATTTTCCTCTATTTTTGTGTTAATCAGACTATATATTTTAACAAATTAGCGCTTAACGCAAGTTTTGGCTTCTTATATCTAAACATTTTTACTTAAACAAAGATTTGAACGGTTCAGTTTCCCTGTAGATAATTTTTGTAATAGCTACATTTTTATTAAAATAACCGACCTCTAAGGTGAGTAAATCCTGATACTATTATGAAGGTTAATAGAGAGTTAATTAGCGTAAGTGCGGTGTAATAGTATGCATACAGTGGCGCAATGGGTATTCTGTGCTTGTAGGGCTTGCATAGTAATGATATAACTTTAAACAGTAGCGTAAGCAATTCGTTTGGCGGACAAGTGACACTAAATAACGGCGAGGGGAAGACGCACAAACAAAAGCAAAAAGATGATTTAAAAGAAGTGGTAGAACATACCGCGAAAAAACATTAGCTTAAATCGAATGTGCACACAATTGAATTCCTAATCAAGAATTGATCCAATAGCCAAAGGAAAACTAAAATCGACAGTTATTCCTTTAAAATAGTCCAAGAATTCGTGCATTTTAGGAATCAATGCAACAAATGCTGATAATCTTTCGAAATAGCTATTTGCTATAATTTTGGCAAGAAATTGATGCTGCCGGAGTTTTACTATTCTAGTCAAAATCTTACCAGAGATATGCTTTCGTCCATTCTGGGTATCAAAATTGAAAGTTGAAGATTTGTAACAATAGAAATATTCAAACAAAAATGATTTAATTTAGCAAGAATTTTGTCGATTCATACCTTATTATAAAATCTTTTATATGCGTTCTTCCGATATTTATTTATTTTGAGGTAGACCATTTTTTGTTCCCTCGTATCTCTTCAACGAATGATCAGATCGTAATGAATGTTAATTTTTTGAAAGCTTATGGCATGCAGATAGTTTTTAGCCCATAAACAATTTCGTATCTCATCTAGGTGTTAAACTGTGAATGTTCAAACTTTCCAAAAGTCTATCTCGTGGCGGTGGCTCTGACGTAAGAAATTGAACTAATACATAGGCACAGCATTCTTTGCCCTAAAGTGAGAAATGATAGCGGGAAATACGGATTTCAACGTGAGTTGTCATTTTGACCAATATAGGTATGGCGAGAGAAGTTATAACGCTTAATTGTACGAAAATTTTAGCTTATTTCTATTATGTCATTTTATACCTCAGTAATGTTCACTGTTGGTTTAAAAACTTTGAACTTGTTCATAAAACAATTAACAACTCGTAATCAGTAAATGGTTCATTTGGGAATGTATTTATATTCCTCACGCTGCGGAATATGGCATCTGTGTAGAAAAGTATCTTCGAAATTTTAAAACTTGCGAAATGGGGTGCCGTGGCGTAGTGGCGAGCGCGTTGGTCTGCTACGCTGAACTATTGAAAACCTGCGAAAGTTGCATTTTTTCAATATATCATGCGGCCCCACTATTTGCGTGTTTAGAGGAGAGCACGCGAATCAACACTTCATCCTTCGGAAGGGACGTTAAGCCGTTGGTCCTCCTCGGTGCTTTTCGAAAAGAGTAGGGTAATGCAGGGACCGGGTTTCTATTCTTATTTGCTTTGTGATTTAAACTGATGAGCCTACTAGCGCTAGAGTCGTATGAAGTTCCACAAATTACGAATTTCGACATCAATCATTGTAAGAAAGCGATTGAGGTAAATTAATTATATACGTTATTTTTCATTGAATGTTATTCATTTTCGCAATCAAAAGATGAAAAAAGTAAGAATTTTAAAAAAATTCAAAAATAAAATCTTTTTGCTTTATAAAATAGACGACCTTAAAAGAAAAAACAAGAAAATTTTCAGATTATTTGTTCGTTATAAAAGATTTTGGTGTCATTATATATCATTTACGTAATAATTTCATTCCATAAGTTGGATTAAATTGATTTTGTATATAAAGTAAATAGCAAAACACATTTTTTTAATGAAGCTCAACCTTGAAAACTTCCTATCAAAGCGAAATTATTACGTAAATAATAGGTATGTAAAGCAAAAGTAGCGAACAGATTATGACACCAAAATCTTTTATGACCAACAAATAATCTGAAATTTTTCTTGTTTTATTCTTTTAAGGCCGCCTATATTATAAAGCAAAAAGATATTATTTTTGATTTTTTTAATTCTTACTTGTTTTGAATGAGGCAATTAACTGATGACGGGTGTAAATTTCATTTTTGTGTTTTATTGCTCTTAAATATCCGATTTGTGCATTTTTATAATTCACTATAAATCGATAGCAGGTGTAGCTCTATAACACAGATGGGAACACCAATATAACTATTCATACAGTAGCGTCATTTTGCCTTATTTCTACTAAATCTATTCAAACCCGACCGCTTATGACTTGATGAACATGTACGTTTTTGGATCCTCTGTCTCCGAAAAAGGTTTTCGTACGATTCCGTCTATGCATTTGAGCGGTTTATGAATAAATAGAAACGTCGTGTTTATATAAAGTGTCAGCTGAAGCATGTCTCGAACAATTGGAAGGTAGTTTATTCTTTTCGGTTTTCCCAAAATTACGATTCACTAAAAAAACGGAAACAATTTCAATTGAAACACCCCCAAGTATAGATATTTCTGTCATAAACAATTCTATATGTGCTACAGTACCTCGAAATGTCGGCATATAGCATCCAGTGACATAATACATAAATTTTTAACAACCAGCTACCGTCAGTGTACGTATATACAAAGATCTATCTTTTGACATGATATTACTTACTGGAAACTTAAGGACGTGATAAAATATGTGCAATGCATATTGTGCCAGTTTTAAAGGTTTTAAAGCATTCGCCTTAATGAGGAATTCTTTAACTTTTATTTTTTATTTAAAATGACTAAATTTGTATTACTCATTGAATTACTGCATTTTGTTTCCACTTATTTCAAAGACTATTTTTTTTGTGGTTAAACCAGTCAAAACCCTTTCGAATTCATCTTTATTACCTGCTTTTTTATAGACGCCATTGCCTCACATTCCGTCAATGTAATTATCGAAATGTAATTCGTAACTCCGAGTTGCATATTTTTTATCCATATTGACAAATCATAATACGTATCATTCTCAACCGGTGTGCCACGAGGAAGCCCTTGGTGAGCCGCAAATTCCGAGGGTTTGTAATTTTCGCTAAAGCGTATCCAAACAAAGAATGCTCGCTTAAATTTTATTTCGCCAAACATGTTGATAGTGTAATTACCATTAGAAAGACGTGCACAGTGAAAGCAGATATATACGAATATATTATATCGTATTCGCCGAGAATCTCTATACTCTTGGTTTTCTTATAAGAAAACTTATACCTTCCCTTTTCGTACGAAGTATTATTTTCTCACGTTGCGCCGAGTACATTTTTCATTACAGGTTGACGAATCTACTTATTGCCATTGTGCGCTTTGCTGATGGGGATTATATAAAAGATAACTGTTTGTTTTGCAAAACATTTCCTCACCGAACAACAGGTGATGAAATATTCCGTATCAATGATGAGTACATGAGTAGCAACAGCATACAGTGGCAAAAATGCGTGTCTGTAATGATGGTGCTGCAGCGATGACAGGAAATGTCAAAGGATTCATAACGAAATTGAAAATGCAGAGCCCGAATGTGCAAATCATTCATTGTTTTCTGCATCGCGAGGTCCTTATGGCAAATAATTTTCCGGATGATCTGAAGTCAGGTTTAGATAATGCAGTAAAAATAGGTAGTTAATTTCGGGACCACTCGAGTCACGTCTTTCTTCCATTCTTTGCAATGAGGTGGGAGCAGATCACCATTCCTTTCTTCTTCATACAGAGATCAGGTGGCTATCTCGAAGTATTAGCAAGAGTTTTCGAACTAAAGGATGAGATAAAAAGTTCTTGTCAACACAACATGTGATTTATCTTGCCGATTTTATTCAAGATAAAAACTGGTTAGCGAAGTTGTCGTACATGGTCGAAATCTTTGAACATCTCAATGAGTTGAACACAAAATTCCAAGGACAACCAAAACAACTTAACTTGTATTGACAAAATAAGTGGATTTACAAATAAATTTGAGCTATGGCGTGATGAAGTCGGACGTGGATCATTGAAAATGTTTGAACGAATAAATGAGATGCAGTTCGACAAGAATTTATTAAGTATATTATCTCAACATCTATGTATTATTTACGAAAAACTCAATCAGTATTTCATGTTTAGAAGTACAGGACAGTTTGACTGGATTCGAGGTCCTTTTAGTTTTTCATCAAAAGAATCGTCCAAGGAACTTACTCTGAAACTATGAGAGGAATTAATAGAACTCGGAAGCGATAACACGTTTGAACTTAAATTTTGTGTGATACCTTTGGATTGATTTTGGCTTAAAGCTAGGGGTGAATATCCTTCAATAGCTGAATTTGCGATCGATGTGTTGCTTCAGTTTTCAACTACATATTTATACGAACTAAGCTTTTCAACAGTGGCACTTATTAAGAATAATAAAAGGACATGTTTTAAGAACTTAGATGAACTTCGTGTAGCTCCTTCTACTATTGAGCCAAACATAAAGCGTATTTGTTCCGAAAGGCAAGCCCAAGTTTCCCATTGAAGAGTGAAAATGCTTATGTTGCATTATGTATGTACCTACTTCATTTCCAATAAAAGTGTTAAATATTATTTTAGCAGTAATGACCATATAAAACATATTTATACTACTTTTAGTTGTTTTCTTCTTTAAAAATATGTATTAATGCAGTGAAATTAATTAGGATAAGGTTTAGTGTGCCGCGAGACTTTAGCAGGTATGTAAGTGTGTCATGGAGCAAAAAAGGTTGAGAAGCACTGCTTTAGAGGAACAAGAGCTGTTATCGAATTTCACTCCTAAGTACTACCACCAGAGAGAACAACGCATAGCAAACACTCAAAAGAGTGATTTTAAAAAAAATCTCTGAACCCAACAGAATTTTCCCGTCTCTAAATCATATATTTGCGGAAGAGAGAGGGAAAAAATAATAATCTCATCCAAACAAATTTTCCAAATCAAAAGGGATTTTCCGCGAATCGCTGAACGCACGCATCGCTTAACGCCATCCTAATCTGTAAAATAGAAAATTTTCTGGGTCAGAGGCGTTTATGTCTCGGGTGAACCGTTAAAAATCGAATTAAGCCATAGAGTAAGCAATTACTGGTAGTTTCGAAGGTACAAAGCAAAATGAGAAAAAATCGATAAAGGAAAAATGAAGGCGTTCAAATTGAACGCTGCGCGGCGAAGGTAAGAAGGAAAGATGGGGTGAACGTCAGGAATGAGCCGTGGAGAGACGGAGCATCTCGCCGAGGGACGTCTTTTTGCGTCCTCCTCTCATATCCCTCCCTCTCTCCCTCCTTCCTCTCCCTCCTTCCTCTCCCTCCTTCCTCTCCCGCCTTCCTCTCCCTCTCTCCCGCCTTCCTCTCCCCTTGCGCTTTCTCTCAGTAAACATCTCTACAGCCTTAATGGGTTTCTTCCGCGTTTTCCGTCTCGATGCGACAGTCTCTCTCTCTCTCTGTCTCTCTCTCTCTGTCTCTCTCTCTCTGTCTCTCTCTCTCTCTCTGTATCTCTCTCTAGGCTCAGCATCCCCTTCTTCTTCTGGACAATTATCTCCCTTCTCTCTCCCCCCTCTCTCCTCTTTGCCTTCCTCTCTCGCAACACATATTCTTTCGAAACCACTTCCTCTATCTTCCAGTATTCTCACTAAGAGAGGTCTCCTCCCTCATGCTCCCTCCATCCCTCCTCACTTTTCCACCTCCATCTATCTCCTCTCCTCCCTCTATCTCCTCTCCTCCCTCTATCTCCTTCCTTTCCTCTGCCTCCTCTTCTTCCTCCATCGCTCTTTTTCCGCACTTATCTTCTCAGCTCGGCCCGACTCATTTCATTTCCTACTTCCTTTCCCTCTCTCTCTCTCTTTTGTCTTTTTTTTGCATTTTTTTTACCTATCGCGTCGTATATTTCATTTCCTCCATTTTCTTCGACAGCAGCATCGGTGTCTCTTTCTCCCCCTCTTCGTTTCTCTCTTCCTTTGCAGCCATCATTCTCTCTTAACTCTTCGATCGATCTTCCTTTGTTCCTATCCTCTTCTTTTTCTCGTCCTCTTCTTAGTGTGGTCCGTTTATCTTCCTCCATCACATTATATCAGAGGAGGCTTTGCGAATTTGAATTCTCTCGGTGGCAAAGTGGATTTTCTTTGATGTTTTATTAAGGTCTTCCATAATAATAAGAGGTCTTATTAATGTCAGTTCGCATTTCTTGCGCCTCTCCATTTTTTCCTTTCTTAATTTTACTTTTTGCTATAGCTTTATGTATTACGTTCATTTTGAATTTTTCGTCGTTTCACCCTATGAAACATGTGTGCATATGAATATAACTTTGCGTAGAATTCATTTGCACTCGTCCGACCTAGATTTATATTTATCGCTGACGAAAGGATTACAGTTGCCGAAGTATTCATTTTTTGTCTGCCATAATAAAATCTGTGTATATAAGTCCTTTGTTAGATTCTCACCACTTGGCGTTATTCATTAAATTTATCTCCTCTTAATTCTCTCCATAATGTTCCTCCGCGCTGCTTTCATGTCGACATCATTCTTTCTCCTCAGCATCCTACAATGATTTAGTCTTTGTACGTGATTTTCGCCTCGAAATTTCATCTTCTTCGCTTCCTATCTTTCTCATGCAAATATATCGTCCTCAACCCCTTGCGTTTCTCCTCTCCCCTCTTCACCTTCTCCATATATCTATCCCTTCCTGCTTCTCTTCTGTATCAGTGTCACGAAGGAGTTTCCACTTTGGCCGAGGAAGCCCTTTCCTCCCTCCTCTCCTACTCTTCCTCTCTCTTTTTCCTTCCTCGCTTATCCGTTCCACACCCAACATCTGTTTCCTCAGGCTAAGATTTCGCCAGAAGAAGCCAAATTTTGTCGACTCAAGTTTGGCTTCATCTCTGGTTTAAAAAAAAAAAGAAGTGTAAATTGTCAAAGAATTCTATATAGTTTTACCGTTGAAACGACTTCCTGAATGAATAAGGACGTATATTTTGCCTCAACGCCTATTTTTATTCGGAAATTGTTCAATACTAAATATTTCTTAATTGAAGCTGTGAACTCTGGAACTCCTGCACCTCAGGCCTCAACAATAATACGCACGCACGATAGAGTGCAAGCAGCAATATTGGCATCAAAAGTTATGTTTAATTACGAATTACACTTTGCAGGTGCATATTAGCACAACCCCTATGTAAAAATAATCTGTCGATTATAGATAAATATTTAAGTTTCACAGGGTAAAATTAATTCACATTTTAGTTGAAAATTCACACAGAAAACAGCTTTCAAATTCGTAGGAATATACGTCTACATTAGATAATTCCGAAGATGAAGATATAAATTTGTTTTGTTTGTAATAGTGTGACGTGGTGGACCGTACAGTTACGTTATTTAATAAAAATCTAACGTGTACAGCACATGACTATCTCCATACAGAGTAAAGAATATGGTTGCTCTCGACATAAGCGTAACGATCGGAAATTACAACTACTTGTGAATGATTCTTAAACTGAACAATTTTCGCGTTGAAAAATACTTTGAATCACTTTCAACATTGGGAAAAACAATACGTATTGGGCATTTTTCACATTCTGCATTAATTTGCATTATAGGATACTCAATCATAATAATATGAATTTTCCAATCCTTAAACGTCTTCTTACCCAAGCTCTAAGCTTTTAACCAAAATATGTGTTACAAAAACATAATAAGAGTTTCCAAACAATGTATCAAAGTAGCAAACATTACTATATCAGATTTTTACAGAAAAAGAAACTTTTCGTAATTTACTTTGAAAGTAAATATAAATGTATTCCTATTTCATAGTTAAATAGAAATTCATGGAATAAATCGAGATTTCTAAACAGCACCTGAAGTAAGCTATTTCGCTAAGTGTATTAATGTTTTAATGCTTATATAATAACTTAGTCATCTAGTAACATTCACGAAATCGTAAACATTAAACTATTTCCATTTCATTTTCAAATATGGAATCCACCCTTTTTGAAGATGTTTTCTTGTAGTTGCATGCAATTCGTGTATAGCTTGCATGATTTTATTCTGACAACTATTTTTCTCTATAAAGTTAATTGGGCCACATATATAATTAGCTGAAACGGATCTGAAATATATTTTGTTCATTAAAGCCTGCACCGCAGGATACTTCATTTCCACTCGCTGCTAATCCTGCACAGCCCCAATCCATCTTCGTCAATTAGTCCAGAGGTCGTCGCCACCCCTCTTATCGACAGACACTGGACTCCCAGTTCTTCTCCCTCTTCCGCAACTTCCCGTCTCCGTGATCCAAACGTTCTCTTTCATTATTCGTCGTCTCCGTCCTATTCTCCCATCCATTTCCCTTCCAATTTCTTCCTAACCTCATCCAATTCCTTTACACTCCTTCCAATTTCTCCTCTTTTTCCTCCCTCTCTCCTCCCCCATTCCCTTATATCCCCTCCTGCATTCCCTTCCCGTCAAATGACCGCCGTTTATCCGACAATTCCGGATGATTCATGGAGTTTGCCAAGGGACAAAGTTCCTTCTCGACCTCATCCAATCCGGCTCTCCCAGCCGTCCCACCGCATGATCCTTTCATTCTGCATTCCGCCGCCTTCTTTTGTCTAAATGGATCCTGCGTGATGCTTCGTGAAACTGGCTCAAAAGCTTATTCTCTCTCTTCCTTTAGCCTCTTTCTGCTCCCCCCTCCCTCCAACTCCCCCTCTCCAGCCCCTCTTCCTTCCCCCTCCTCCTCCTCCTCGTGACCCCCTCTCCAAAATCCGCGCCTTTCAATCTCTGCTCCTGCTCCGCATCCCCAATGGCCTCTCTTTTCTTATTGTTATGAGAGAAATTTTTTCCCTCGGATGCTCTATCCGCTCTTCAACGATGGCCCGCTTTGGCATAGACTCGTACATATCTGTCCATCTTTTTCTGTCTTCCTTCCTTCCTCCTTCCTTTTCCTACCCTTTCTTGCTTCGCTTCCTTATAACCTTGTGTTCTTGTTCAACCTTTCTTAACCCTTATCTTCGACATTAATTGCTTTTATTCTTTTTTTTAATCTCCGTCTTAATATTCGGTTTTCGTGCCTTCCTCTACTCCTTGACTTGGTAAATCTTTTCCCCTCTCTTTCCGCTCTCTCTCTCCCCCTCTCTCTCCCTCGACCCTCCCAATTTCGCTGCTTCTTTTGAGTTTTTTCCCTTTTTTATTGCGGCTTTTCTTATATCCTTATCTAATCTCTTGTCTGCTCGCCATACTTTCATCTTTCTTCCTTCCTGATGAATCTGTGCTTAGCATATCACGAAGCAATATCGACGCCATTTTTTATGACGCAGCGAAGTGTCTAATTGTAAGTTTAACCAACCATAAGCTCGAAGAACTCGTGTTAAAGTTATTGGTGCGTTTAGGTCTCCTTTAATGCTTGTCATGGTATGTTTGAATGAGCTAAAGGGAAGAGGGGAAATGCTATCTTTCCAGTTGAGTCATAGACGTCGATGCGTAGCCTTTCACGAAGGCGCAGTTATTGAAATCAGCACGTTCTTAAATTTTTAGTATTTGTGACAATACATTCTTAAAATGTCAATCCATAATATTTGTGGTAGGATAAAGTAACTGCTAAGGTATTATACATTTTACGGATTAAAGTTATGCCTTGCTGATATATTTACGGGTTCCTTTTATGTAGGAATGACGTTTTAATTAAATATTAATATATTAATTTAAAATATTTAATAGTTATAATTTTAGTAAATTGAATGCACCATTAAACATTCAAATGCGAATAATGAGCTATTTTAATAGGTAAATAATAACAAATGATTTTTCCTTCTATTGGAGAAACTAACTTCCTTAAAAATAATTCATTAATTACTTTGATTTTTGGTATAGACTCCATATTAAAATTAAACTATATCGTGCCTGCAAATGCTCGGTTGTAGCGCTGTCAATAAGGAGTGTATGATACGGGAACTAAAATGTTTCATAATTCGGGTTTCCAACTGTAGACTTAGCAAACAATGAGGTGTTGCTTTTCGGAAGGCGAAAATAATAAACACGGGTATTGTGGATCTGCGCTGCAAATCACTATTCGTTCGATTATTCATTTTTAGTTTCTTTCACGCATCTTTTAAAATGTCGGAAATTTCTACTATTGACGAGGTGGAAATTGTTTGTTCAGAGCTTTGGCCTTTTGTCTGTATGGGGATTAGGAAAAGCATAGAAATTCGAAGTCTGTTTCGTGCCATCCAAAATAGGAATTTATACGAAGGGTTTTTCATAGGCGATTCATCCCATTACGTCGAAAAATGATTAATTATGTCACAAGCTTATGAAATCATAAAGTGAAATATATTACCGATATAATAGTCTTCCGCAATATAACGGTTAATGATTATTTCTTTGATACATTATTGGATATGTAAGAAATTATTAAAGATAAAACTGCGCTTAGAAGTTGATCGTTAAACTTTCAATCTCGGAGCGTAGAGATGCTGCGATAACTGTTGTGATTAAAAAGATTAAGTTAGGAAACCTCGGGAAAACTATTTTCACCCGCCATCTTGAAACAAAATGACGGCCGTTCAAAATATTTAAAAATGTATATTTCGGAAACGGTAAGTCGGAGAAAATCTTTCATGGACAAAAAATATGCGTTTTGATAAGCTCAATCCCAAAAAATTATTGTCAACTTAGCTAGGGTAGAAGGTAAGACAAAGCGAGCGGAGGGCGAGGTTCGCGAGAGCAGGGGCAGGGCCCCTATCTGTTCATCATTTGCAACAGTGGTTCCAAAACTGAGGGGCGTGAGGGAGTTCCAGGGGGAAGAGGCGTGGCCATGAGAAAATAAATCAATTTTGAATATCAAATTCAGCTGATACGTAACCTATTTTTACTTTATCCATATACGTAGTATAGAGGTAGTGTTGTTTTCATGAAAAAAATAGATTTCGAGATTTCAAAGTAAATACACGTTTTGAGGTACCAAAGAACACGCTTTTTATTAGCAAATGAAGATTTGAAAAGGTTTTGGTTGAAACTGGTCCACAGGATGTGAATGTTTATTCTAGCCGTTTTTACGTTTTTTTCCAATATCTCCTTTCAGACTCAATTGTCATAAATAATTATTATTATAAAAGTTGTAGATAATATAAGTTTCTACAAGTTTTGTTTGAAACATTTTTTCACAAAACCGATAGTTTAAGAGATATTTTGATTTTTCTTATGGATTTTTTAAAAATACGTCGCCAAGTGATACCATTGTTTCCGCTGCTATGATAAAATTTTCTAATTGTTGATAGCGTTGCGTACACTGCCAAGGTTCATTTTAATTGCGCATCGACATTTTTTATCCATAGAAAAATGTAGTAATTTTCTTTTGTTGCTGTTGTTTTTTTAAAAGACTATTGAAAATGTTTTTAAATTAATGACGTGTGTAATCGCTGATAATTATTTGTGAGAACGCTGACGTCGAGAGTAATCATATCCGTTGCTCTGTATGGAGAAAGTCATGTGTTGGCCACATCAGATTTTTCAATCTTCCCAATATGTACTAGATACATGTGTAAAATAATTACGAGTTAGTTGATCACGAATAATGATGTAAATACGAGTGCAAAGGGTTACGTTTATTTAAATTTCAATGTCAAAAAGTTTGGGAACCACTGATTTACAATATTGCTTCAATTATACCAAAAATAATTATGTTTGGTACTGAGACTCTCAATACAGTCAATTTCAAATACAAGTATAAGAAAATTAATAAGGTACATAATTTTTGTCGTTTACAAAGCCTATTTTGAGCAGAATCTATTTAAAATTATTACTTAGATATTCATAATTTTCCTCGTATTTGTTTTTAAACCTCAGTAGCATCTATCAAGAATATGAAATAATGGCTATATATCCAGCAGTGTAATAAGTTTTTGTGAGATTCAAATTAATTATTTATTTAAGAAATTTTTTTGCTGCTTTGAATTAAGTATTCCTACAATGCTGATCGACAAAAATATTTCGAATTAAAACCATCTCCTAACAAAAAATTTAAATTTATAGCATTTATCTCATGTACTCCGAAGACATTTGCATAAAATCTTGGTCATTTCGCGAGTCGAATTTTCTCGCGCTCATCGCAAAACTCCAGAAAAAAACTTTGAATATTACGGAAAGAGTGGAGGAAAAGTTTTTGTGCCTCTTTCCCGCACACAAACCCTTCCACATCCTTTTCGCCCGAACTATATATTGTTTTATTTTCGCCGGGGAATGGGACGTTTATGCGGATAAAAACAAACCCAACCCTCATCAGAGGGGACCACCCATTCCTTGCCCTGTCTCTCTCTCTATCCCGGCGTGTTTGCTCTTCCAACCCCACTCTCCCTTCTTCTTTCCCCTCATCCCTCTCTCTCTCTGTCTCTCTCTCTCTCTCTCTCTTTCCCTCCATACCAAATTCCAACTGTCCACTAAACTCCCTCTATTACTCCTTCACTTCAACTTCCTTCTCTACCTCTTTATCCTATCCGCCTCTACTCTTGCCGCCCTCCACGCACTTCTCTATTCACTCCTCTCTTTCTTCTCTTCCTGCTTCCCTTCCTCGTTATTTGTCTTTTCTCTTCCAACTACACTCTTCTCGTGCCCCTTTCATTTCTATCCCCTTGGCGTTCGTTTGCTTTTTCGCTTTCACTTATCTCCCATTACTTTACAGCGGTTCGTCTCCATATTATCGTTATTTCCATCCTTTTCCTGTGATTCCCACGTGCATTCATTTTTCTCCATTCTTTCGTCGATGTTCACTTCCGTCTCTCCCTTCGATCCCCCTTTATCCCTTTTCCTATTTGCCATACATACGCATGTACGTATATATGTATATATGAGATGTGTATATGTACACACACACATATCTATCTATGTATGTATGTATGTATGTATGTATGTATGTATGTATGTATGTATGTATGTATGTATGTATGTATGTATGTATGTATGTATGTATGTATGTATGTATGTATGTATGTATGTATGTATGTATGTATGTATGTATGTATGTATGTATGTATGTATGTATGTATGTATGTATGTATGTATGTATGTATGTATGTATGTATGTATGTATGTATGTATGTATGTATGTATGTATGTATGTATGTATGTATGTATGTATGTATGTATGTATGTATGTATGTATGTATGTATGTATGTATGTATGTATGTATGTATGTATGTATGTATGTATGTATGTATGTATGTATGTATGTATGTATGTATGTATGTATGTATGTATGTATGTATGTATGTATGTATGTATGTATGTATGTATGTATGTATGTATGTATGTATGTATGTATGTATGTATGTATGTATGTATGTATGTATGTATGTATGTATGTATGTATGTATGTATGTATGTATGTATGTATGTATGTATGTATGTATGTATGTATGTATGTATGTATGTATGTATGTATGTATGTATGTATGTATGTATGTATGTATGTATGTATGTATGTATGTATGTATGTATGTATGTATGTATGTATGTATGTATGTATGTATACACACAAACACACATATATATACATACACACACACACGCACAAGTATTTGTTCTTCTCACACCCTCCATTATGCACTTATGCATTTATTATTATCCGCGCATGCTTCTTATCTTGTTCCTACTCCTATCTTCTCTCTAGTTCTACCTTTTCTTCTCTTCCCTCCGTTTTCCATCCTACCCTTCTCGGCCCTAACGTGCCTTCATAATCCCCAAGTCTCCTATCATCCCTTCCCTCCCCTCCCTCCCTCCCCCTCCATCAGTCCCTCCCTCTCTCCCTCCCTCCCTCCTTCCTTCCCTCTTACATCTCGGAATCCCTTCCCCCCGACCCTCGCCGCCCCTCCCTCCCCTCCTGGACCACTGCCGCAGAGGATCAATGAAGGAGGGTGAGTGCAGGGCGGAGGGGAAGCGGTGAGTGGGAGGGAGAGAGAGGTTCCGCGGCGTGTATTACGAGGAAGAGTAGCGGAGGAGGAGTGGAACGAGGCGAGTGAAGCGGCAGAGAGGAATAAAGAGGCGGCGGGTTAGGTGGAAGAGAAGATGCAAAGGGTTAGCGGCAAGGGATATAAAAGAGAGGAGGAGGCGTGGGGATGGAGAGCGGAAAAGATGTGAGGAAGAAGGAGAGTGATAAGAGAGGAGAGAAGAAAGAGTACTCACAGAGTCGGAAGAAGGAGAGTTTGACTTTCGAGGGAGGAAAGGACAGAGGGAGAGAGAGAGAGAGGGGGGTGGAGACGAGAGGTTGGTGAGGAAGAGGAAGAGGGACATGGGTAGAGATACAGGTAGAGATAGGACGAGGAAGAGATAGGACGAAGAAGAGAGGGAGATATAATGAGGGAGAGATAGAGGGAAGGAGAGGACGGAGGGAATGGAGATAGAGGCGAAAAGACGTGAGTTGGAAGCGTAGTAGGAGGAATACACGAGGAAGGGAACCCTTACTCGGATTAGCACGGAAGAAATGAGTGAGAAGATTTGATCTTAGAGAGGTAAGGAAAGGGTGAAATCATTTTAGTCAGGCGATCTTAGGTCTTCAAGGACATACATACATACGGTAGAAATTAAATTATTATTTTTTTGTCCCTCAGGATTCAACGCCACGAGTAATTTTTTTTAGCAATGAGGATTTGTCATATTTTTTCATGAACGAGGAAAATATTTCTCCACTTCGTTTTGGATGGTATTTAATTTTAGATGCGTGCCAAAAGAAATGTTAAATTAATAAAGTTGGTTCAACGTTATTACTTTGGTCGTAAAGTGTATTGACATTAAAAGGAACTACAAAAACCAAAGCTGACCGCGTCCATGGGGAAATTTTGATATTGTATTTGTTAATTGAAATTCGGACGTGAATATGCTCTTACTGTGAAACGCTTTACCACAATAAACAGATGACAATAAATTAAGAAAATTATTCTGGATTAAATATGGGAAAGTATCAACGTCGTAATTTTTTGAAATCTGATTATTGCGTTGGGTTATCCATTCATCTGGAGTATTTGTTAAGAAATTATTAGTTTACTTAACATCCCTGATGAAAGGAAGTTTCAAATACACAGTAAAATTCAGCTACGTTTCTGAAGGTAGTTCTACGAACTTTGAAGGACCATAAAATGTTTAAATAGTGTCGATACCTTGCTAAAGTCTTGATAATAAAAGTAAAATGTAATCGTCTGGCATCTTGGCCATAAAATCCCTTTGTATAAGTAAAATTTATTTTGGGGATAACTGCTAAGAGTTAGATAAACGAATTATAAAATCTGTGACAATATTTTTACCTCCTATAAACTTATGAAATGGTGACATGAATAAGATTCAGTTAAATATAGGGATGCATTTTCTTTCAAATAGGGAAACTTTTCATGAAAATGTTTACTTTAGCTGTTGTAAAAGAGTTGACCGAAAATTCTCCTCCTTAGATTTTTGCAATTTTAAATGCAATATTACTATTTATTCCAAGTTAGTCCTGTGAGTTTAAAAATAACTCTGTCTTCTATTACGTTCTTAGCGTCTCATTGTCTCGAATCGATTCCTTAAGCCACGAAACGCTCATCGGATTACCCCGCAATGTTGCCACCCAGCTGCCGTCAAAACATCATCGCTTCCTTACTCTTTCTGCGGAAAATTGCTTCCCTTCGTGTCCAACCGAACCTTTTCTTATTTCATCGGATAACGCCAATCATACACATTTTCGCCTCCGCGTGAGTTGATCCATACTATTCCTTGCCTCACGTGCATCGCTACCAACAAGCGAGTTTACCCGATCGAATAAATTACCCCTTGAGCAAAGCAATATATTTAAAAAGTTCATTCAACTGGGATATTGCACTTCTCGTCTGCTCTTTCCCTAGTCAATTGAGTGGACCACCGCTTCCTCGCGAATTCCTCTCTGCCATCTCCAACCCCACCCCTCCGCTCTACGAGGAACATTGGCCTCCGCAGCGGCGGGAGTCGCTGCGAGAAAGGGGGAGGATAGATGAGGGAGGGAGGGGAGGAGGGAGGAGAGGGAGGATAGAGGAAGGGGAGGATAGAGGAGGGGGAGGATAGAGGAGGGAGGGGAAAGAAAGGGGAGGGAGGGAGGAGGAAGGGGAGGAAAGAGGAGAGGGAGGATAGAGGAGGGGGAGGATAGATGAGGGAGGGGGGGGAAGGAAAGAGGAGGGAGGGAGGAGGAGGGGGAGGATAGATGAGGGAGGGAGGGGAAGGAAAGAGGAGGGAGGGAGTAGGAAGGGGAGGATAGAGGAGAGGGAGGATAGAGGAGGGGGAGGATAGATGAGGGGGGGAGGATAGATGAGGGAGGGAGGGGAAGGAAAGAGGAGGGAGGGAGTAGGAAGGGGAGGATAGAGGAGAGGGAGGATAGAGGAGGGGGAGGATAGATGAGGGAGGGAGGGGAAGGAAAGAGGAGGGAGGGAGTAGGAAGGGGAGGATAGAGGAGGGGGAGGATAGATGAGGGAGGGGGGGGGAAGAAAAGAGGAGGGAGGGAGTAGGAAGGGGAGGATAGAGGAGAGGGAGGATAGAGGAGGGGGAGGATAGATGAGGGAGGGAGGGGAAGGAAAGAGGAGGGAGGGAGTAGGAAGGGGAGGATAGAGGAGAGGGAGGATAGAGGAGGGGGAGGATAGATGAGGGAGGGAGGGGAAGGAAAGAGGAGGGAGGGAGTAGGAAGGGGAGGATAGAGGAGAGGGAGGATAGATGAGGGAGGGGGGGGAGGAAAGAGGAGGGAGGGAGTAGGAAGGGGAGGATAGAGGAGAGGGAGGATAGAGGAGGGAGGGGGGGAAGGAAAGAGGAGGGAGGGAGTAGGAAGGGGAGGATAGAGGAGGATAGGGGAGGGAGGGAGGGGAAGGAAAGAGGGAGGGAGGAGGAAGGGGAGGATAGAGGAGAGGGAGGATAGAGGAGGGAGGGAGGGGAAGGAAAGAGGAGGGAGGGAGGAGGAAGGGGAGGATAGAGGAGGGGGAGGATAGATGAGGGAGGGAGGGGAAGGAAAGAGGAGGGAGGGAGGAGGAAGGGGAGGATAGAGGAGGGGGAGGATAGATGAGGGAGGAAGGGGAAGGAAAGAGGAGGGAGGGGAGGATAGAGGAGGGGGAGGATAGAGGAGGGGGAGGATAGATGAGGGAGGGGAAGGAAAGGGGAGGGAGGGAGGAGGAAGGGGAGGAAAGAGGAGGGAGAAGATAGAGGGAGGAGGAGGGGGAGGATAGAGGAAAGAGGGAGGGACAAGATAGAGGGAGGAGGAGAAGGGTATAAGAGGGAAGGAGGATAGTCGAGGGAGGGCGGATAAGGGAGGAGGGAGGCGGCGAGGGCAGATTCCGCCTCTTTGACGTCTCCCTTCACACACGTCTGCCCTTATCGCGACCCCCCAAAAGGTCTCCCAATTGAAATCCCTCTCATAATGCTCTCTCACTCTCTCTCCATTGTAGGAATGGGTCTTTTTTATAAAAAAATGTGTATATAAGAGGAAGAAGCTAAAACCTATTGGAATTACTTATTCAAGAGATATCTGGTTTTCTGTGCGAAAGTTTTTTTTAAAGGCTTCGGTTCTTTCTCTCGCGCTATCTCTCACGGGCATACGTATCTTTTCTCTTTTATCACTGTCTTCGTCTCTCTCTTTCTATTTCTCTTTCTCTCTCTCTATCCCTTGCGAAAATCCCTTTTGTCTCTTTCCCTCGCATTTGGTAACCTTCATCCTCTTACACGAGTCAAATGGGATTTCAAGGGCATCCCGGGAATCCATTTCCTCCACTTTTCAGCGAATAGCTATTTTTACGTCTCTCTCTCTCTTTTTTTCGTACGGAGACAGTTTCATTTTTTTTTCGCGGTGGGATCCCATCCCAAATGAATTATGGGATATATAAATTGGTAAAATTTCGTAACTTTAGAGCGGAAGGTTGAGGTTATTGGGTGTAGGTTGGAAGAGGCCGCCCTATTGTTCGTATGAAATATACCTACGCGATCGGAATGCCTTTCTCGTTCGAATTTTCGCGCACTAAATTATCGATTCGGCATTATTCTGTGAGGAATTTATTATGGATTATGCGATCCCATGGAAGGTTAAGGGTCGCTCGTTCTCCTTTGACCCTTTTTGTGTTCCGAGCCAGACTTGGATTTAATTACTAATTGATAATTTTTCCTGGGGAAGGGTTTAAAGATATTCTGATGTCTCTGTTTCGTTCCCTTTTGCGAATTCTTGAAACTGATTTATTAATTTTTACGTTTCAATTTCACTTTTGCGTTAGAAATATTCTGGTTCGGTTTTTGTAAAAATGGCTAAAATTATGACATTTTAAAACTTATTTTTATCCTCCAGCTGGTATTGCAAACTAAAAAGCCGTGCACGCTAACTTTATTCTCGTCCATAGTAATTATTATTATTATTTATTACTAGCTGAATTGACCTTTGAATTTCAACGGGTTTATTGAAGCTACTACAGCACAACATACAAATTCTTTAAAATATACAGTAGATACTTTTTCATTTACTATTAGCTTTTCTTAACAATTAATCATATTTGCTTGTAACAATCCGTTTCCGAGCCTATTGCATTCAAATATAACCATAATTATATTTTCTATCATATTACTTTCGCCATATCCAGCTTCATTTCTTGTGTAATTATGCCTCGCTGAAATATTTATTTTATGTCTTGTAAGCAACATGGAGTTTTCCATGATTGAACACTGACTGGTAAATGTACACCAGATACGTGAGCTTATTTACGTTAATAAATATTATAATGTAGAATATAATGATTTCACTTACAAAAAAGGTAATATTCCAGTATTCAATAGACGAAAGAAGGTTCAATTACTTACATCAATAAACGCTTCCTGAATAATAATCAGTATCTATTTACGTTGCTATGTATAAAGATTGACATCGATCGTTTCGTTGCTTAAACAAAAGTTTGAAGGGAATAACGCTAAACTTTCGTCTATTTGTAAGCTTCATTGAAGCTAATTGAATCGGAGGTAATAATGACGGCCGCCTTGGCAACGCCCGGAAAGAGTACGAAAAATCATCAAAATTTCGAAACAAATAGCGTATTTCTGAAAACTTCGACCGTGTAACATGTAAACTTCACAAAAATAAGATAGTATAGAGTTTTATTCGTCGAATAAATCAAAAACGAAAAAAATCAGTTCATATTTACGTATTTTAATGCTTGAAGGAAGAATACCTTGCAAGTCAAGAAATGGATTCATACGTGATATCTTATGGGAAAATGTTAATCCCCTATATTGGCAGCACTGATTAATCCCGGTTGACCAAACCTTGACCATTCACTAAGTTAGGATGTAAAGAAGAATCGTACCAAATTTGGTTATTCTAGATTTTATCGTTTAGGAGGAGTTCATTGAACAAAACAACAAACACACCCTTCAAAATATATTATAGGAGATTAGATGTAACATATGTAGAGCATGCTTCTAATATTAAATCTTTCTCTTTTAAATCTCATTTATCGATTTCTTATAGTTTCGTCGTAAAATAGTGATTTTTTTAACCTAAAATAATTCATTCAAAAGTGCTCAACTAATGACCGCTCGCAACAAATGCTTAATTCTATGGCTGTGACTTATTTTTCAGGGATTAGAACATATTATTTATTCATTGTGACACATAATAAGACACAAAGCGAAGTGTTACCGCTCACTTATATTAATGCTTTATTTTTCGGTGTCTCATAGTTGAAAAATGACAAAGAACAGAATCTTAGACGTTATTCTGCCGATTTTAAAATTTTAGGCTCCCAATTTTAATTTCCACGAAACTCAAGTAAATTTCTGTAGTGTTGGCATAATTTATTGTTATGCAGTTTAACTCTTTTTGCGTTTTCTCACGAATACGAAAATTTGAATTGCCATTCATCTACGAATAAACCAGTTTGAGATGAATTTCCCTCTCAGCAATTATAATATTTGTAGCAAATCTATGAAAATTTTGAAATATTCCACGAATCTCATTTACAATAGTTGTGTATCTTATCAACGACGCAAAATTGTGACTCACGTCTACTGTTTTCTCCTGGCGAACCTAACCGAAACTGATAAGAACGCTAAAGAAGAGCTCGAAAAAGCGATTACACGGAAACCCGCGGGTAAAATATTCTCTTTTTCTCGTAAGACCCGAAAACATGCACCGATGCCACGTCGAAAAATCCGGTAATGATTAACGGGTAGAACTACCGTTTCCCATTTATCTGAGAGCGAGAGAGAGAGCGAGAGAGAGAGAGAGAGAAGCGACGATAACCTTTTACCTCCAGGAAAAAAAAATAAAAAAGGTGAGGGAGCGAGCGAACAAGAGAGAGATCATGCATAATCCGAGGGAATGAATACACGGCTTAAGGAGAGATGGCTGAAAGAGCGACGGAAAATGGGAGAGAGAAAGCGAGGATGTGAAAAGGGAGTTGTTCGAAGCGGTATGAAATGCAAAAGAATCCCACGAACTTGATGAACGAGAGGTAGGGTTAAGGGTGATAGGCAAGGTACACAGAGAGAAGCAGAGAGAGAGGGATAGGGGTGAGGGGGGGGGGGGGGAGGGAGAGAAGGAGCGTGGGCGTTGTCACAGTTCCGCCGACCACAGGCCGACGTTCTCCGCTACTTTTGAGACTCGTGGGAACTAACCAGCTACGACTCCCTCCAACCGCCCTCCTCCCTCCTCCCTCCCTCACCCCTTTTTCTCCGTGCCCTCCTCCACGGAAGCGATATCGCGGCGGCGGCACTGCAACGCTTTCCCTCTCCGGATGAAATAGAGAAGACAGGTCTTGATTAGAGCCCCCAAGGTCCTTCTCTCGCTCTCTCCGAAGTGGAGGGAAAATTGGAGAATGACAGAGAGAGAGAGAGAAATGAAAGGAGAAGCTTAGAATAGGATCGAATTCCAGAACTGAAGCCGTGTTACCTGGTAGACCTGTTTTACCGAAAACATTACTTATTTATCTCTCTCTCTCTCTTGGTCTTCTCGGGAATGTAATTGGCGTATCCTTGTATAATATAGAAGATCTGCGACTGAGACACGCAAAGATCAGATATAGCTGTGGTTTTTCTAGTGAACGTTTAAGATGAAGAAAACGCTAATATTTATCGATGTCTTTTCTTTAAATGGAGAATATTTCAATCTGAAACTTATCGATTCTTTCCTGATATTTTTGCCTTTTATGAACTCTAGAAATGTACGTTGAATAGGAAATAAGAACTGAAAATCCGATTCTTTTTCTCGGATCCAACTTTACATCATTTGAAGTCTATCCCAATGCAATATCGCTTCCTGCCATCGAGCAGGAAAGGGTAAAACAAAAAGCAATACAACTATGTTCTTAACTAGATTTTAAAGTTCAAACCGCAAATTTTCATTCAAAAAAACAAAAAAATTCTTGGGAAAACTTCTTCAGTAAATTTTATTTTAATAATTCTTTGTTCATTTTCATGCAAACGTGAAAAATAAACGACGCGCATTAATTAGGTAGTCATGAGAATCTGACATTTTATTATTGTTATTATCATACATTGTTATTACATTGTTACTATCAAAAGAGATTTCCGATACTATTGTTCACATAAACTGGCATTGGTATAGCCGTAATAAATTTCTAAAAATCCCATCAAACTAAAATTAAGCTTTTAAAATAGCAAACATTTATTATTTATATTTATTAATTAAAATGCAACGAAACTAAACTTGAAAGAAATTGAAAAGGCTGTGCAACATAAAATATCAAATCGAGAAACATTTTTGTTTAAATATAACGATAAAAGACCATTAAAGTTTAAGCATGCATAGATATTTAAAATTATTAGGCATGTAATTTCTCGGCGTACTTTATAAACAAGAACAAAGCAGAAAAAATGTTAATCTTCTTCAAAGCTAATGCTATAAAATTTCCTAACGAGAAAGAGCGCTATTTGAGAAATATCATCAAATACAAAGTTTCATGCGGCACATAGCCACTTAAGACACAATGGTCAAAGGCGGCAAACGGGTGAGAAAGGCGCATATACCAAACACGAAATGTCTTTGGCGTCAGTAAAGACCACGACCGCAGGGCCCGGAATCTGCAGAGGGTTACTCTTCTCCCACAGCATTAGAGGTCGGTGAAAAGTTCAAAGCAAGAGCGAAAAGGGTTTGAGGGGGAGGAAGAAGAGATAAAGAGAGCGGGAGCCATGTGAGACGAGTGAAAGAGGATACAGAGTAGGGAGCGAGGCTGGGGGAGAAACGAAATTGGCGAGGAATGGTCGGGGAGAATGGGATTTGGTTGCATAATGCTAGGAATTCGCCGCAGTCGATTTTAGTAGATTGCGAACGATGACGGGGACTGAGAGATAGAAGTGGGTGGGGCGAGGATGTGGGTGGAGTGAGGTACATACGGGAAAGAGGAATGGACCGGGCGGTGGTAATGCTGGACTGAGCGAATCCCGGCTTTTTTGTGCAGTGTGGAAGGGGCGGAAATAGATAGGGAGTGGAGGAAGATAGATATGAGAGAGGTGCGGAGAAGGGTTGCAAAGGGAAGCGATAGTATGATGTATTACCAAAAGATTAGAGGATTTGTTTCACAGGAATCGGTCATTCAGTTCCAAAATTCCTGAAATTGAGTGTTTTTTAACTGGCATGAATAATTTATTGCTAGATGTGGTTTCGTGTCCTCGATTCAGTGATAATGGGCGTGCGAGAAACAATGAATTAATTACGTTAAATAATAATAGAGCCATGAATGTCTATTTTTTAAAAAAAAGCCCATTTAGTGATTGTAGCACTAAATCACCGTTTCAGCCTTCAATTCCTGTTTAGTTTTGGACTTGTTTTCTTCAAAGCCTTCCATGTTTTATACATCTTATTGTTAGATAAAATCTGATGTGGCCAACACATGACTTTCACCATATTTGGAGTATAGATATTTAAATTATGATGAATAGCATTATAAGGCAAAATTATTATTTCGTAGCGTAAAAGAATACAGTCCTTATTGTCGTAAATTATATATTGAATATATTTACAGAATTCACCGCTACATGGTTGTGGCGCTGTATACTAGAAAAAGCAAAATATCACCGAAATGGATGGTTCGACGAAAATTTGTTTCAAGCAAAACTTGGAAGAAATATTATAATCTACAACTTTGATCCTCACGAAGATTACCAATAACGACGTTTTTAAGGAGATATTTAACGGAAACCGAAAAACCGGTTATTTATAAATAACTCCTATAGAAAATTGTTTCAAATGAAAGTTGTAGGAAACTATATTTTCTACATTTTTTGTAATGATCAATGTCTACAATAATGATGTATTATCGGAGAAATATCGACAAAACCGAATCGGGTTTCGAATAAACCTCGACTTCCGGTTAACGGGTATTATCCAAAAACTAATCAGTTCTTTGTGCTCATGCTTGCGTGTTATATATGAAGTTTGGTAACGAAATGGCATGTACATTTTGAGTTAGAGCGCCCACAATCACATACATCCGCACACACAGAGACACATCATTCCGAAAATTGTGTAAACGTGTTCTAGGGATCTCAAAACGTGTATTTCCGTTGAAATCTCGAAGTCGATTTTTTTCGGGATCACAATACTTTCCCATTACTACGTATGGAGAAAGTAATAACAGCGGTAAATTCATCGATTTTCGTAGAAATAAGTGGTGAAGAATACTATTCAGCTATTGTTAAATATTGCAAAAAATTATGAACGTTTAGGGCGCATATTAGAACTCCAGTGAGAGATGCAAACCAACTCAGTTAATATACACCTATTTGTAGAGAAAAAGAGGAAGCGGCACCAAATTCATCAGAACTTACAATTAGACTTAAATAATTAAAGATGCCATGTTCTAGAAAAAAGCCTTCCGGAATATGTGAACTTTAAAATTATATCTGCATATATAATGTAATATAACAATAATTAATAATTATTTTTGGTTTCTTATTTTTACTTTCTCCATACATAGTATAGAGAAAGTATTGTGATCACGAAAAAAATCGACTTCCAGATTTCAACGGAAATACACGTTTTGAGGTCCCTAGAACACGTTTAGACTATTTTCGGAATGATATCTGTGTGTGCGTATGTGTGTGTGTGTATGTGATTGTGGGCGCTCTAACTCAAAAAGTACTTGCCATATCGTTACCAAACTTCATATATAACACTTTGGCATGGGCACAAAGAACATTAGTTTTTGGACAATACCGGTTAACCGAAAGTCGAGGTTTATTCGAAACCCGGTTCGGTTTGAGCGATATTTCTCCGTTAAAACATCATTATTGTATATACAATTCTATACAAAGGTTCTAGAGAATGTAATTTCCTACAACTTTCATTTGAAACAATTTTCCATAGCAGTTATTGCTTAGGAATTATTTATAAATAATCGGTTTTTTCGGTTTCCGTCAAATATCTCCTTTAAAACGCCGTTTTTGGTAATCTTCGTAAGAAATAAAGTTGTAGAGAATAATATTTCTTCCAAGTTTTGTTTGAAACAAATTTTTGTGGAACCATCCATTTCGGAGATATTTTGCTTATTCCTAAACTTCCAGTATCCAGCGCCACCACCATGTAGCGGTGAATTCTGTAAACATATTCAAAATATAATTTACGGCATTAAGGACGACTGTATTCTTTTACGATACGAAATAATAATTTTGCCTTATACCTAATGCTATTCATAATAATTTAAATATCTTTACCCCAAATATGGAGAAAGTCCCGTGTTGGCCATATCAGATTTTGTCTATACATACATTCCTTTTTTAAACCGAAAAATATATTTTTTTCATTTTCCCATTTAGCAGCATAAGCTTAAAATGTTTTAAAAAGTTTTTTCCCTAAAATAGTGATACATTGGTCGTATCAGAACCGCAATTTATGAAACTTGAGGACGATGAATGTTAAATAGCGATGTGTCTGCATGGCCCATAACCGCTCTTCTAGGTGGATCGAACTCCCCGTCCTCAGATAGCGTTAAATAGCGCTACACCTGCCCCATGCAAATAAGCTGCGTTTACAATCTACGCACCCGCCGCGCGCCGTGCGGAACGCTAATAACGGGGAGATCATGGCACCGAATCAGTATTGCACACCGCCGGCTGTCATTTTTTTCCGGTCGTTCCCGCGCATCATCTTTCTCAGCGTCGCTTCTCCTCCTTTTGCGCCCTCTTCTTCCTTCTCTCCCTTTCTCTGCGATAAAAAAATCTTCCCCCCCTCTTTCGGTGGATGGGGGATGGGATGCGAGGGCCGTAATAAAAAGGGACGGGGTTGGTGCGAGTGATTCGTCGAATGGAGAGGGAATGGAACGCCGCTGTCGCTGTTCGGCGATGAAATGAGGCGAGACGGACGCTCGGACGGGCGAGGACCGAATTTGGAAAATAAAATCGAAAAACCGCGGAGTCGATCGCTTGCTCGTAAATATGGACCAAATAAAAAACGAGAGAAAGAAGCGGTTTCTTTTATTCATCGACTCCATTAGCGCCCAAAACGTCGACTCTATGGCTGGATTTGATTATACGCCGCGTGGCTTTCGCTTCATAATTAAGTCTGGATCTCTAGCCGCAAAAACAATAACAGTTTCCCAGTTTTAGCCTTCACTGAAAAAAAAGTCATTCTAAAATTTAAGCAAAAATCTTTTTCCTCAGTTTCCAAATTTTGTGTGTTTAAAAGAATCAGTTCCGTTGCTTCCAGTTGTAGAGTTTCTATGACCCTGTTATATCGATCATATTTAATAAAGTTTTGTCCGTTTTAGCAAGTTGCCGTGGATAGGTCATAATATATTATCCACGACTAAGAGGTTATTATTTTTTAATATGCGAAACTTTTAAGCAACAGTCTGAAAGTCATTAAAGCTCGATGACTAAATTCTTCAAAGGTGGTAACACTTTGCATTTCATAATAATAAAATGTTTACCTTAAGCTTTATTATTTTCTCCATACGTAGTAATGGGAAAGTATTGTGATCACGAAAAAAATCGATTTCGAGATTTCAACGAAAATACACGTTTTGAGGTCCCTAGAACACGTTTACACTATTTTCGGAATGATGTCTGTGTGTGTGTGCGCGCGCGTGTGTATGTGATTGTGGGCGCTCTAACTCAAAAAGTACTTGCCATATCGTTACCAAACTTCATATATAACACTGTATCATGAGCACAAAGAACTGATTAGTTTTTGGGCAATAACGGTTAACCGGAAGTCGAGGTTTATTCGAAATTCGATTCGGTTTTTGCTATATTTTTCCGTTAAAACATCATTATTGTATATACAATTCTATACAAATGTTATAGATAATGTAATTTCCTACAACTTTCATTTGAAACAATTAATAATAATAAATAATAAATTTCCTAAAGTGTTCAAGTATTTATGAATAACCCTGTATTTCTTCCAAGTTTTGTTTGAAACAAATTTTCGTAGAACCATCTATTTCGGAGATATTTAACTTATTCTTAATTTCCGATATACAGCGCCACCACCATGTGGCGGTAAATTCTCTAAACATATTCAAAATATAATTTACGGCAATAAGGACGACTATTCTTTTACGATACGAAATAATAATTTTGCCTTATAATTGTATTCATAATAATTTAAATATCTATACCCCAAATATGGAGAAAGTCATGTGTTGGCGACATCAAATTTTGATTTATATAGGTATCTTGATATACGTTATTACCAATTTCTGCATGTTATAATTTCCTGAACAGTTAAAGTTAAAATATTTTGTCTCAGCGAGAACAATCCTAACATTGTGTAATTAAATTAGACACGAGGATACCATTTCATCCGCCGTTGTCGTTCAGAACATGATTCAGTGACAGATAATGAGGCTCAATTTATGTGGGGTTGGTCAGCGCGTAATTGGGCCTCGGCTATAGTAATGCTTGTGACTTGTTCCGAAGGACAAGATGACATGAAAGAGAGAGAGAGAAAGGAAAGTGAGGGGAGGAGAGTGAGATAAGAGTGTTCGGGGGAGGATAGATGCTGCCTCTGGTGATGGATCGTGAATTCTCTCCGCGGAGCAAAAAGAGGCTCGGGTTTATTGTCCTCGCCACCTAGCGACCCAACTCGTGCAGAACTGATCTACACCTAATGATTCATTCCTTATCCGTAAATTTTTCACATTTTCTCTAAA
The DNA here is from genome assembly GCA_036926305.1 of Uropetala carovei. Lineage (NCBI taxonomy): Eukaryota > Metazoa > Arthropoda > Insecta > Odonata > Petaluridae > Uropetala > Uropetala carovei. The sequence goes on along the minus strand of JAXCHB010000172.1, from coordinate 1,016,048 downwards.
GTATGATTCTTGTTTTTGCGATATAACTGGCTCTTTTGAATATCTGAACTGCTAACATTTTTGGGAGGATGTGAAAGGAGGCGATCCTATGTCAATGAAAAGCAAGTTAGGAAAGTGTACAACGCATCACAAATGGGCGCGTTTCGTGCAATGGAGTATTAGAAAGAAATTATATACCTGCACGCAAGGGAAATAGCGTTTTAAAGTTCTTTTCTTCATCATAAATAATCCATTTTCTTCCTATTTAAAAATAGTGCATGCACACATAAGTAAATTAAACGTTTGTTTGTGGGATTGTTTATGTTAGCAACAATGAAGAAGTAACCATGCAAGATAATTTCTAATTGTGTTCTACTCGATTTAAGACATTCTTGTTCGATTTTCTTGATAACGGCTACTCCGATGATAAAAATGTATAGGAAAGAAAATACTCTACTAGTTCTCCAACTTTTATTTGAAAAATATTTTGATATAAGCAATACTTACGAGATATGACGAAAATTTACTTTTTTGTCACCAGTAAAGTGGTACCCCTGATTGCAGTACGTGATTCATTTGTGCGATTTTCTTATTATATTTGATTGTAAGTCCTTAATATCAAATTTCATGAAAATCCGTTCAGTAGAAGCCGAGAACGAACATGCGGGCGGACGGACGGACGGACCGACCGACGATAATAGGCGCTCACGCTGGAAGCGAAACGCGCCTAAAAACGGAGCAACGGAGCATTGGAGAGATTATTTTTATTTGTATTTTTACCAATAGTTAGAAAGTCGTTGAGATAAAGTTGCGCAAGAAAAATATTTAGCTGACAGTTGTCTGAAAATGACGGAGGTAACTGCGTGTGTTATATTATTTTGGAAAAGTGACTTTTAATTATTCCTAAATAAAATAAAATTGGCGTGATCTTAAAATTTTCTCCATTTAGATCAATAAAGACCTTTATGATAAAAATTTACAAATATTTCTCTTGGATCGAGATAATTTCACTATTTTAATAAAGAAGAAAAAGAAAAAGTTCTTAATAATTGTTTCAATATTTCTGCTAGACTTCACCAATTCGCTAATAAAATACTTTAATAACTTGGAGAGGAAAGATGAATATTGTGCGAAAAACAGTATAATTAGGATATAATTGGGAATTAAAAAACTTTATTATATTTCCAAATTCTTTAACTTTTTAGTAGATTTCCATTTTCGAACGATTGTCATTTTACAGTATTTTAAAAATTCTGTTTATTAATTATAGAGAAACTTTTTATTTTTGTTTCTCAGGACGAATAAACTGTTCTGAATGTACAGTTAAGAAATTGTTAAGAATAATTCTAAAGTTTTTAGTTTCTGCTAAATGGACTAGCTCGAACGAATATGGGCAAACAGGAGTAAATTATTCAAAATCGAAGACCTCACTCACTGGCTTGCCCTTCTGAAATTTTCAGGTAAAAGAAGGTCAACGACAAAGTCAATTCACTTGTGATTTGGTGGTTGAATACGAATGGCTGAATATTGTTTATGAATAGTGTAAATTGGTGATCGAATTCATATTGCTGTGCGTTGGTAATGAACGGTGAATTACATTCTCTTTCTCTCTTCTTGAAAAAAAAACTGGGCAAACAGTACCTACAATAAGGCGTTTCCTATCCTAGACCTTTACCTAGTAATGAGCGGAAATTATGGTGTATCTAAAATATGACGATATCCAAGGAAAAATCGTCGTATTAGCAAAAAAATCATTAATTATGACCAGCCATCGGAAAAAGATATGACTTGCGCTAATGATACGATCCTCTACTGTAGAGATAAGTAAAATTTCTGCACATAATACCCAGAGAATGGATGAGTCCGAAGCAGAAGAGAGTTAAAAAATAGGATCCGATCGACGCCAAAATAATACCCAATTTGCCGAATTTATTTATATGTACTACCACCTCGTCAGACGATCGCTTCAATTTCTTCTCGCTATATTATGTTTATTTAACAATTTGTGTTTAGCGTAATATTAAATTATTTATATTATAATTAACTGTTTTTATTATTTAAAGAGCAGTAAAGCTATTTTATACATACTTTAGAGGCAATTTCTTCCTTAGTAACTCATTTCCAACTGCATGATGGATTTAAATTGAGAAATACGTTTCGATATACGGCAGGAATGGATCTAGAAACTTCTCAAAGGGAAAGGGTTCGCCTCAATCGCCTCGCCCGACTATGGAATCCGTTACTGCTTACGGCACTTTATCGTGAAAAACCTTAATATTGTAAGAATATTTCTTTATCTTACCCTGCGGACCTTGTATACAGCGCAGAACCAAAGAAATTTGGGCTGAATTAATTTAAAAGCGCATCTACTGTGACAGAAAAGTAAGTCATCCAAGGGAGGGGCGATCGCCTCCATCGCTATTCCCATGGATCCGCCATTGGTAAATGGATATTCGCTTTACGGAAAACTTTTTACGAAAATATCTCTTCCTTACATGGAGGGATGCCTTTTGTCAGATTCTATTTCCTTCACGTCAATTACAGTCCTGCACTAACTAAGATACAAAGTCCACCCAATCCCTACCGCTCAATGCTGCCCACCGATAGACCCATGTCGTCCACCTGACCACTCTCCCAAGACCCATCTCACTTCTCCTTTCCCTACAATTTCTCCTCAGCAACCATATCCTCTCTTAAGAAATCTCCGAAATCATGCCATCTTTTCTTTCCTATTCATTCGCACCCCTTCTTCCTCTAAGGCCCTACTCAATAGTTCCGAGCATTTCTTCCACGTGCCTCAATAGAATGATGACGTCCTTCTCCCGTCAGCCGTAGGCGTCTGATTGCCCCTGTCGAATGTTACTTCTCCCGACCGCCACAGACGACCCTTCTCTTCGGAGTACACCGCACGTCATCCCCCGGCAGAAGGGGTTATCCCGCAGTTTGCACAATCCAATGTGGCGTTCGCGGGCCAATCGTAACAGAGTGGAGGGTTTTTAACGCCCGAGTCGTAAATAAAGTGACGTTAGAGAGAGAGAGAGAGAGAGGGGGGGGGATTGCAGGGAAGGAGTGGAAGGGTATTAGGGAGGGAGACTGCTACCCACCGAGCACCACTGATTCAAACGAGCGGCATTTGAGGGCGTCGGGAAAGAGAGCAGAGAGAAAGCTATTATCCTTGGAGGGTATCCTTGACGAAGTAGAGCCGTTCTCGAACGGCGTACAGCGATTTCCCATAGGCGAGAATAACGTCACCATGAGAACAACTGCCCTCTCGCCGCCTTTTATGATGAAGCGGGTTGAAGTACGGAAAGTTATCGGTAAGTAACAGGGCTAATGAGAAAATTGAATTAAAACAACTTGCTGTTATAACATTTTTGTTGCCCTTAAAATATTCTCCTTCTGCTATAATATGCATCTCATCTTATTTTCCATCTATCAGGACATGTGAATAGTTTGATAGTAGTTGTTGAGTATCCCCTTAACAGCATTGTTTATCTCATTATCGGTCTCAAAACTACGACCACTCAATTTTTTTTAACTTCAGAGAAAAGAAATAAATAGCACTATATACTAAGTATGGTAAACGTGATTTACTAGCCATGATCTCGAGCCTCAATTATTCGGTTTTATGGTTAACCTGAGAGCGTTGCCAATGTGCTTTTTTATTGAGTTATGCTAATACGGGATCCCTCAGCAGACGAGAATAAAACGCTGCGTTTACTACTTGGCCACTTGGTACACGGTGACCGTAATTTTTTTGTCAATATTTTACCAAATAAAACAAGATGCACGACTTTTCCGATACTTGGGCAAACTTTTTCCTTCGGAGGTCGGGAACTCCATGGGCATTTCCGATGGTAACTTGGGAACTTAAATTGAGGAGCGTAGGTGTGAAACCATGACTCATCACAAATAAAAACTTTATCCAAAATAATTTCGTCTCGAAGAAATGTTGCTTACAAGTGTTATTGGATGCGTGTGTTGCAAAGTAATACGTGCAAGTTGGGTGATATACATTTTAGGAACCACCAGTACATGCATTATAGTATGAATCAGGGGCAAGATAGTGTAAATAGGTGTTATTATCTCAGGGAACATTTACTGTAAGGTTGTTGGAATATGTTTTAGGGGCAAAACCAGTGTAAGTTGATGAAATATGTATAATCAGGGGGACATTTTGGTGGCATACGTTCAAGAGGCGCCCTAGTCTCATGTGGGTGGCATAAAATAAGGAGGAATTTGTTTACTTTGGTGGCATAGGTCTAAGGTGTAACATTATGTACTGTGGGTGGCATCAAGTTAGGTGATATTTGTTGCGAGTTGGATGGTGTACGTTTCATGGGCAAACTAGTTATAAGATGGTGACATAAGTTATGAAGTGGTTCTTGATGTTAACCAATATGATTTAGGTTGCGAGAAGATTGTAGCCAAATATATACCGGAAACCATGAAGGATGAACAAAATACAAATCCAGCGATATATGTATTTCATTAACTCTAATCATTAGATATACCTTGAGCTATTTCGTTGGCGGCCATTTATTAGCTGCCTTATTTTTTCTCAGTACATATTTGCTGCCTAGTCCTTCCTAATTCCATGCAACCATCTTACACTGGATTGCTCCTACAACGTATACCACTTAACTTACACAATATATCCATTTACGACGACTAGAATTACGTTGCCCCTTAAATGTATACTACCAAACTTACTCCTAATGCTCCCTAATTTTGTGTCAGACAATTAACACTCGGCTGTCTCTAACCTATGCCAAATAATCTGATAACGCACGTTACTGTTCGAATTAAACCAGTATCTGGCCTGAGTCTGGAGTTGAATCTTCAGCCCTTTTAGCTTTCGTATGACTTTGACGGCGAGTAGAAAAAAATCCGACACTTCTTCCGATATTTCAAAATTTTGCTGCTGATTTTCTTTTAAGACTCTCACCCCCTTACAGTGGAATAGCAAACTCTTATGGGGACCCCGTGCAAAATTCGATTTTGGGGCCCTTATCATTAATTTTATCATGAAAGATATAAGATATCAGGGGCATTTAGGGGCCCCCTTTGGCTTTGGGCCCCGGTACATAGCACCGGTTCGCTACATGTACGCTACGCCTCTGCCCTCTTGGCACGTCAATATCTGGTAATGAAAGTGAAATTAATAAATTTAGTAAAATATTCACCTTTCTTATCCCATCATTACGGGATGATTGACATTAAGGACTCTGAGCCAAAATTCATGATTTCGGAATATATAAACTTCCAGTCGAATCCAATGTTCCTTGTTATAACATAAGTTATTTGCCAAGAGCTGTCCAAAGAAAGCAAATGTTGGGGTCATGATGTACAGTGAGTCAAAGTAAAACTCGTACACTGCTGCATTGGTATAAGTCCCATATGGATAATACAAAATCCCTAATTGGAAACAAAAAAAATTTATATCTTATGTCAGATTTTGAAAAATGAAAGTACATGCGTTTATTAAGAACCACCCATTAATAAAAATAAACCATACATTCATTTAAACAGAAAATGTTACCGCAAAGTGCAACTCGTTCAAGTCAAAATAATACTCGTACGCTCTGTCCCTAAGAAGGAAAACTGCTTCACGCAGTCATTTTAGTCACTCTTAGCCCCTGTGCATCGCTCAGTCCAGTGAGATTTCTCGATACGGAAGGTATTATGAGCAAAATGGGTCGTCAAAGAGGACAAACAACTACGCAGGAAAATAACTTATAATTCATCATTTTAACAAGAGAAAATCTTTAATAGAAATTGGCAGGATGGTAGACAATACTCATTGAACTGTGCAGGATGTCATTAAACGCTACCGTGAAGAAACGGTGCAAAACAAAAGAAAAAAGATTTCACGAAAAATATTTAATGAGCGAGACGAGACGTGGATCGTCAGAAAAATCAAGGAAAATCCTAAACTAAGTGCACCAAAGTTGGCTCATGAAGCCGAAAAATATTTCGGAAAACATGCTAACCCGGAAACAATAAGAAATGTGTTGAGGAATCACAGGTACTGTGGTCGTGTAGCCAGGAAGAAGCCGTATGTGAGTGCAAGGAACAAGGCAAAGCGAAAAGCATTTGCACAGGATCACGTAAACAAGGATTTTGAATACTGGAAAACCGTAATTTTTGCTGATAAATCCAAGTACAACCTCTTCGGGTCTGATGGTAAGGTTATTGTTTGGAGAAAAGCAAATCAAGAATTAAAAGAGACGAACTTGCGCCCCACTGTTAAACAAGGCGGAGGATCTGTAATGGTATGGGGCTGCATGTCAGCTGCGGGTACCGGAACTTTACAATTTATTGATGAAAATATGGACCAGAACATCTATCTCGATACACTCAGAGCCAATTTGAAACCTAGTGCAAAAAAATTGGGAATCGGGAACACCTTTAAATTCTACCAGAACAACGATCCTCAACATGAAGCCCTCAAGAGTTCGCACCTGGCTCCTATACAATCACCAAAAGTAATAGAACCCCACCCCAATCTCCGGATTTGAATGTAATTTAAAATCTGTGGATTAAGTTGGAAGAGAATATAAGCCAACACACCATTAACAATAGAGACGACTTGAGACGAGCGTTATCTGAAGAATGGTCCAAGATCGATCCTTCTTTCTTTGAGAAATTAGTTTGTTCTATGCACAAAAGGCTTGCAGCCGTCACAAAGAATGGCGGACTACCTACGAAGTACTAAATGTTTTATATTACTCTTTATTTTGTAATAATTAAATAAAATTTTGTGTCAGTACGAGTTTTATTTTGACGTGTACGAGTTGTAGTTTGAGGTAACATTTTCTGTTTAAATGAATGTATGGTTTATTTTTATTAATGGTTGGTTCTTAATAAACGCACGCGCTTTCATTTTGCAAAATCTGACATACGACATACATTTTCTTATGTTTCCAATTAAGGGTTTGGTATTATCCACATGGGGGACTTATACCAATACAGCAGTGTACGAGTTTTACTTTGACTCACTGTATGTATTCCCTTTTCCCTTCTCTCTCTATATATATCAAGAACTAGTAGACAGCTCTTTCATTCTGCAAGAATTTCAGCCTATTCTGAATAATTGGGTAAAAACAACTCCCGCAAATTGGACTTTAGCAGTTTCGAATTATTCCCATTGGTCATTGGCGGCTTTTAGTCAAATTAACGACGTACACAAAAAATAACCTGCATTTACATTTCGCAATCACTGAGATCGGTTTTGTGCGCGAGCGTTCTTACTCTTAGGTACGTTTTGTGTCATTAGGTGTGCCAGATGAAGTATTTAAGCAACAACAACCTCGAAGGAAAACGTAATCTAATGCAATTTTTAATTCAATTAGCTAAAATGATAGCAACGCTTTGTTTTTCAATTACCCGCGTAAGTATCGTCATTGAAGACCAGGGCCGGGAAAAGACATTTTTGCGCACTAGACAAGGACTGAAAATTAAGTCCCCCTCCAATTGTATGCATACGTTACACAGTTTTATCTCTCAAAACTAGTTAATTTACAATTTAGAGGTAAAATAAAATATATTTTATAATAAAAAACTTTACACTTCAAATGTTAATTTGCCACGCCCCTAAGTGTGCTGCGCCCTGGACATGTCTCTCGTATTAGCCGAGCACTTGTCCCGATTCTGTTGAAACTCCTCCTTCGCGTTCAACCGTTTAATTTTTCTGTCCTTTTTCGTTTGATATTTTTTATTAAATGGCTAATGCATTATTTTCGTCGATTTTCTCTTTCTGGATTGGTTGTATTTGTACTTACGATCAGTCGATTCTCACATGATTTCCTCGACACGGTTCAATTTAAATTTCGATAATTTTCCCCCCTCCACCGTCCGCTCTGATGGACGTGGGCACGCGGGCAGTTAACAGGGTATAAGCCGCATAATCGCCTGCGAAGGGGAAAAACTCTCACGGTGATTCCGAGGCGATTCCTCCAACATTGTTCGGATGCATAATTGGTGTACTAATGTTGAACTGATGAGCGGAGGTGGATTCAGGCCAAATGGGAGAGAGCGGCAGCGTATAGACGCAAATAAAAATGTATCTTCGATAACCTAATTAAACATTACGACGCATAATAGAGCAGTGACGATAAATTTGATCTACTTATGAAAATAATATTAAAATATCGCGTATAAATCAACTTAAATCATTAAAAAAATTAAGCTGAATGTTTTTTGAATAGCTAGTTTTGCATAATTACATTTCCGTTAGTTTTTAATTGAAAAATCTTCCGTTTGTTTGATAAAATATTTCAAAATTAGTTTCGATGGCTATCGTTACGGTTTTTTAACCGGCAAAACAACCGCTCATAAAACCAGTCGAATAGAGACGGGTGACTGTTTTCCCATTCATTCTGTCGTCGTGTATTGTTTGTTAGCTGCCCTATCTGCCGAGTAATTAGTTTTTTTGCAATGAAGACAACCTGTCTCCCAAACCCTGGCAATCCCATCATCCGGACCGTTGGTTCCTGTCTTTTCCCATTGATGAGGGGGCGTCCGTCCATCGCATTTGCTGCGGCCGATGTGATTGGTTTGGCTGCCCGTTCGATTGCGTGGTGAAGCAATCGAAACAGATGACCCAGGGAAACCAACGGCCAAGAAAAAGCATCCTATGCCTATCTTGATTTTGCGCGAGGGCCAATGCGTGGCTGTTAGTTTGTCGAGCAAATATGCATGGGAAGGGTTCTTTTATAAACAGAGTTTCTTAGAATCCACACGTATTCTTCGATGATCCGATTTTTAAACATTCTCTTTGTCACATTTGATGTAATTCGGTCATATCAGTGCGTAAATATTCCTCCACTTCCAAAGCTGCTTCTTCCATTCGAATTACACTGCTGTGGCACCAAAATTAAGATTTGATCGATTCAGCTTTAATTTGGACGAAATACAACTGATGCAGTCATATGCTGCATATCAATTAATTTTAAATAATAAATGAATTATCATTATCCGGTCATTTTATTCATTGAGCTAAGAATATTTTAGTTTTTACTTTCTCCATACGTAGTAATGGGAAAGTATTGTGATCAGGAAAAAAATCGACTTCGAGATTTCAACGAAAATACACGTTTTGAGGTCCCTAGAATATGTTTAGACTATTTTCGGAATGATATCTGTGTGTGCGTATGTGTGTCTGTGTGATTCTGGGCGCTCTAACTCAAGAAGTACTTGCCATATCGTTACCAAACTTCATATATAACACTTTGGCATGGGCACAAAGAACAGTTTTTGGACAATACCGGTTAACCGAAAGTCGAGGTTTATTCGAGACCCGGTTCGGTTTGAGCGATATTTCTCCGTTAAAACATCATTATTGTATAAACAATTCTATACAAAGGTTCTAGAGAATGTAATTTCCTACAACTTTCATTTGAAACAATTTTCCATAGCAGTTATTGTTTAGGAATTATTTATAAATAATCGGTTTTTTCGGTTTCCGTCAAATATCTCCTTTAAAACGCCGTTTTTGGGAATCTTCGTAAGAAATAAAGTTGTAGAGAATAATATTTCTTCCAAGTTTTGTTTGAAACAAATTTTTGTGGAACCATCCATTTCTGAGATATTTTGCTTATTCCTAAACTTCTAGTATACAGCGCCACCACCATGTAGCGGTGAATTCTGTATACATATTCAAAATATAATTTACGGCATTAAGGACGACTGTATTCTTTTACGATACGAAATAATAATTTTGCCTTATAATGCTATTCGTAATAATTTAAATATCTATACCCCAAATATGGAGAAAGTCGTGTTGGCCACATCAGATTTTTTAAATTCAATATCTTTATCAATTATTGTAATTAACAAGGACAATTAAAGTTTTTAAGTAGATAGAATGAATTACCAAATTCTAAATGTAATCGAGGCATAATTTTGGTTTATTCAGTCAAATAGAGGTAAAAAATCCGCTAAATCAGAATGTCGTGTTGTCGTTTCAAACGGAAAGAGACGAGCACAGACAGACTATACTTCGTCTCTTCCATTTTGGAAAGGAGGTAAGGGAAATTCTCTGAAAGGTCTTGATCAGTAATTCAGTATAATGTTACGGAGGTCATCTATTGTTTCTTCATGTTGTGTTTTTAACTGTAATTCGACGCCATTCGAGATCTTTTGTATTCTGTAATATGCAAAAAACAAGTAATATGTACTTTTAAAATCATGTTTTAATTGCAATTACTTCTATAACTTATACTACTTGTGAATAATCAATAAAATCTTTAAATTTCCAATGACAAGGAAGTTTATAGAGCGGGCTATACGTGCTTAATGTGCCTTTAATGATGAAATTTAAATTTGTGCAACATGAGAAAAATGCGCCTTTTTCGGATTCATAGCCAGTTTTGAGGCTGAATCGAAACGAAGAGAAGTATTATTTGCATGAAAAGTATGCTCAATTCTTTAAACTACGCCTCTGACAAAATCTCCGATTCCCATAAAAATTATAAACATTTTTAAAAGTGACTTGGACTGAAATTTTCAAGTCCGATTCCAATGTTGTAGCTATCGCGAAACGATCAAGGCGTCTTCCCCGGGCGCAGCCCAAAAGTGAGCGCAGATCGGGGCTCTCACCCCGTCCTAATGACTCTGCTATGGAACGCAGTTGGCGAAGTTAGTATTAAAAGTTGTTTAACAATCATCGATAGCGTGAGGTTGCCTTTTTACTCCTCTCCGTCCTTTCTAAATTGGGTTTTTTGCTCTGGAACTTTAATTATCTCTAGATTGTACAGTTGTTGCACATAATAAATATCCGCTCGTTTCGGAATGTCGCTCCTGGCCGAAAATATGTTTATGGCGCGAGCGAAACATCTGACGAACCAACCGTCGCGTTTAGCGAGTCTAAAATGTTGCTAAACGAAAAAAACGAAACTTTTATGACAAGGCCCCGATACACGACAAATGAGCGCTTTATTTTCCCGTGGTTGATGAATGGGAGAGTGATAGGAGGGGAGAGAGGGACGCGGAGAAGGGCTGCCCCTGGGGCGGGAAATAAATTTCATCACCGGAACCCATCAACCAATCGAGTTTCCAATTAATCTTTCCCCCTCGGCCGTGGCCACGTGAGGGTCGGTCGCCATTTTGAGATCGCGTGAGGGAAAGGGATGGTGGACACGGGGCCGGGAAGGAGATGGGCGCGGGGGCAGAGCCCCGCGGCGGCGGCGGAGGAACACGCTCTCGGGGAGGGGGAGGGGAGGGTGGCGGAGCGCGAGTTTCGCGACCTTGCTGTTCTATCATTCCGGACGGCGCAGAACGTCCGAGTTTTCGGTGGCTTGTTATGTGTACATGCGTACACGCTTGTAGCTCTTACCGCCGACTACGATGGAAATAAATCTCCCTTTAACCCTTTTACTGTTCGACCCGCAGATATGTGGGAGGAGGGCACCGTGGCTCTCGCGCCCTTCCAAAATATATATATATGTGTGTGTGTGTGTGTGTGTGTGTGTACATACACACACAGGCGGAAAAAATTTTTATTCCTACCTGCTTGATCCGTAATCGTTCCCTTTTCTTCATAGAAAATAACTCGAGTTATTTCACGAAAATTAACAGCGGAGAGAATTTAAACTTGCTTCCTTTACTGAAACTCTTTGAGAGTTTTGAACTATCTTGGGCAATAGCATCCCATATATAATCGACAACTGCGTAAAAAACGGTATTTTCCTCTATTTCTTTCTTTGTTACTCGTCAGGGTCTATATCGATCGTAGCGATGACATGCTTTTCCCGACAGAATTTAGAGAGATACCTATAATCGTATGCTAAACTTTTTATCTGCATCAGCGAACTTCATCTACCACTTATTTTTGAAGAAATCGCGTCTTAAAATCTCAAGAATATTCAAATAGCTTTAAGATACAAAGATAAACCGAGATACAGAAGTTTAAAATGTTTTCGGCACAGAGAATTGGTATCGCGTGCCCGCCAATTGGAAAGTTAATCATCATCTCTCAGCAGAACACGTTTGCCTATGTTCGTTTGCCGTCGTAGTATTGACCGCGTATGATTTCTTCTGAGATGATTATTAGCAGGATTATCTGTGGTACCTAATTCGAAGTCATGTTTCGTAGGGAGATGCGTTAAGCTAATCAAGCTAAAAATAATCTGTATTCTAATAGGTAATCGCTACCGGAAAGGTCAACAAAGACACGCGTATTGGTGGTGACTCTGAAACATTACTTTTAAATTCTCTCAAAATCACTTTCAGTAACTTTTTATATCCTTGAAAAAGACAGGAACAACTGCGCATTTAGATTAGTAATACATTCAAAAAGGAATTGTCCGAAAATAAAATTTGTTTAGCCTTAACTCTGTGGACTTCCATTTCTTAAAATGAAAAAACATGAAAATCACTTTGCAAAAAAGCACTTTATTTAACAGAAATATGACCTGTGTTGTAATTCTGTTAAATAAAGTGGTGTTTTCTTACAATGTGATCTATTTACCGTTCTTCCATTTTAGATAGTCTTATTTATGAAATCACTATAGGTGGAATGCAGCGAAAATCGGACGGAATTGCTTCTATGAGTTCCAAAGAGCGATAAGCACATTTGCAAGTTTGTTGTTGATTTTGAAAATTGGAGAGGTAAAGATTAACTTACATGTAGTACTGACAGTTTTTTATATTCGACCACAGTTTTAAACTTATATTTCTATCTTGTAAAAATTCTTTTTTCCAAACGAACCTTCTCTGTCTGTCTTTTTATTTTCTCTGTTTTATCGTCGCAGATCGCCTGCATGGAACGTTTACTTTGCAAATTTGGCTTTTTAGATGCAAAATTATGCCGAATAGTTTCTCTCTCTAACTTTTAACGAGTTTGCCCGTGCACCGGAAAATGAAGCTAATAATCGCATGCAGGTGCACTTTCCGCGCATAGCCATTTATTAACATTCTGATTGGCGGCACCGTATTGGTGCGGGACGAAAAAAATCGGCAAAAAAATCTGTCAGATAATTTCATGGCGTTTATTGCCTCTTTCCTCGCTCAAAACGAACGTACAAATGGTAATTATGTTCGCATTCCATGCAATATCTTTTAATGCTTTTCATCAACTGTTCGAGAGCAAATTTTTGTTTTAATTTTTTAATACACGATTCATCAAGAATATGACCATATTTTCCTTGGTTCTATGAAATATTCTGTGAATAAAATGATTAAGTACCAATAAAAGGGCTGCTCATGCGTTCGACTATTTTTGATTAGCTAATTAACAAAATTCCTCGCTTTCCATGCAAGAAGCTTCGTTTTTATTAATCCATAACGAGACACTTTCGCAGCCTTTTCCTCTTTTTTCGCGATAACTTTCGGTACCGTATACTTCTCAGATTTGATTAGAAATGTCCACATATCGCAAAAAAATGTTAGGAAAAAAGAAGAAAATCAGCTAGCGTAACAAAAGCGTGTTGATTTAACGAAAGAATAATCAAATGAGAGTAAATTTCTGTGCGCATCATAATGGATACCAGTTAGTTATACTCCTTCTCTATAATCTTTGATAATGCTTTAGGAGTAGGAGAAAAATACTTTCAGAGAAAAGATAACCTGCGTGCCGATGTCTTTGAGGTCAAACGATGAAGGCTATATCTAACGTGCGATTAAGCAGAAAATCCGCGATGTATCGCTTGAATTATTGTCGATTTGGCTTCTAGATTTTGTATCATGAGCCTCTTTGATGATGAGCAAAACACTCCAACATTTCTTTTACAAAATTGTGAATTTTTTATAATACGTTGTACGTATTTTCCGTCGGATTGAATGACGATGAAACTTACATATAGCAATACGGGCCAATTTGTGCAGCGGCGCAATTCATTTTAAGAAAAAATTGTTTTATAGAAAAAGAAATATAACCTTTGATCAGAAAAACTTTTGCTGATGTAAAAGCTGTCATCAGCCTGATGACACAATTCTCAATATTTTTTTCCTTTCGAAGAAAGTGTCGAATTTGTCCTGTTTTATTGGTGAAATCATCGGAATTCATCTAATATTCCGTCATTTTTCATTATTCTAGGCCAGGGGTGGCCAAACCACGGCTCACTTAACTTAGTATGCGGCTCTTTTAAATTTCCATCCAGAGGCGTGTCGTCGATTTTTCGCCACAGATCACAATGACCGTAGTGTGACTGAAGACGTGTTTGGTATGCCTAATGGACATCTGAATTGTTTCGGATTTACGAGCACAGTGTGTCATGCGGCTCTCGAACTTCTGAAGATAGTCGTATGCGGCTTCGAGGGTAAGTAAGTTTTGGCCAAGTAAGTTTTGGCCGTCCCTGTTCTACATCTATACATATAGTATTATCGTCCATAAGGATTACACTTTGTGAATTGGATTAAATTAAACCAATTGGATATAATTAAAAATTACCGTTTTGAGATGACATGGCATTAAAATCATAAAGCATATTTCAAAATCATGATACAAATGTCTGAAGTTGTAGAGTATTTTACTTTCTCTCAAACTCAAAACTTCATATGAGCTGCCTTCGATGAGTGGTTTATATTGCATGCTAAGCAGGAATGGGTCAATACTCCCCATTGATTCCATAACATCGAGTATCTATTATTTTTAAATATTTTTCTTTCTTATTTCCTTTGCCAATAATACAAATAACGTGTCTAAATTATATTTTTGTACTTTTAAAATACCAAGTTAATGCCAAAGAATGTAAACCCCGAGAATCAGTTCATATCATAAGAAAAATATATACAATGATATTATAATCCGCTTATGGTTTACTAAGTTCGATTTGTTTCTTGCATCGAATGACCGATTCTAACACTTATAATTAGAATAAATCTCCGAAAACAGCTTCTGAGTAGTTGAAAGGCACACCAGATTTTCTCATCCATTTTATTGCCATGTTTCATGCATGCATTCGACATAAATAATATTTCAACTTATACATGTGTTACAACATATGTCGTTCATCCGATAATCGCAGTTTTATTGAATGTTTTAAGTGATTTTCAGCAAAATTATCATCAGAATTAAAATTTGTATTCGTGAAAATAACGTTTTCTAAAACTTAGATCTAAATATAGCAATCGTTCCTTGGGCAACAAAGTTACTCTGAGATGGACAGAATTTGTTTTGGTTTGGACGGATAAATTGTGTTTTGGGTTTCGATTTTGGTTCGGGTATGCGAAAAACAAATTTTACCACCTAAAGAAAAATATGCTGATACATTTCTTCTACTTCAGTAACTTGTTTGATTTAAAATACTTTTAATGTCCAGTCCTGGATGGTAGAAGATCGAAATGTCCGTAGTTCATTGGTGAGAGACCAATTAGTGACAGAGGAGGCTTTATCCATTGCTTCGTAAAGTGATTGATAGTGAAAAGCATAAATAATTTGATCGAGGTCCCTGCCTGTGCCGTGATATATATAAATTTGCATTCAACATTTATTCACTTGAGGTAATTTATAGATAGATGGTCGGAGTAGCGCCCCCAATACTTTGCTCACCGGCACTTCGGGCGTTTCGGGCTTCAGCTGTTTACCAACCTTTCCTATTCCTTTGTTAATGTGTTGCTTTTTTTGCTATAACTTCACAAGTATCTAAATTCAAGCGAGTTTTTTATAAAGAAATAAAAATTAATTATATTGCAGCTGTTATTTTTGTTTGTTTTATTGATTACAAACTGTTTCTTCATGATATTGTTCCGATAGCGAAATAGAATTGAATGTCCGAATGAAATGAATTTCATTTTCATTTGTGGATATAATAATTTGATTGATTGGTTTCGGATCGGATGTAAAGATATGCTTGTGTGCGCGCATATTAAGTAATTAAGTGAAAAATACATTTAAAATATGAAAATAGTTTCCCAGTATCTCTCGACGAAAGTTATTGTAATCGCACATAGGTGTCATTGTTCGTAAACAAATAATCCCATTCATTCTTGTTATTGACTTCTGCGATTTTTTTTATAGTTTCAGTCGTATTCGTGTCAAGAACTTCAAATCGAATAGCATTAAGAGCGCTCAAATGGTTATAATGCATCGATAGTCCTATCCTTGCACCTCCTCCTCCCATTCAAACTCCCTCTCTATTTCCATCCTTTTCCTCTTGTTCCGTTCTCTCTCTCTCTCTTTCTCCTTCCCCTCTTCCTCATCCATATGGAGATTTTTTCTCGGTTCCGTCCTTTCACTGTGCGCTAGACTAAACAAGCGCCCATTACATTGACACGTGAGATTAAGCGGAAGAGAGGTCCTAAAGGCCTCCACGATGAGGGACCCAATCAATCAAATCCTCCAGTGTTCTAAACTCATGCGATTCGACGACCTCCCTCTCACCGACAGGAGGTCCTTATAGGAAGCTTCACTTTGGTTTGGCAGAGGGCGACCTATTAGCGTGACGCGCGCTCGATTCGTAAAGTTTGTCGTTAGAAGCGAGAAGCATTTTAGAGAAAAATTCACATTGGAGCGGAGATGATTTTGAAATTTCTATTAGCGGTCACTTCTTATTCTCTGATGTTTTATCTTTTTTTTATCTCCACGTAAATATCGGGTCGGCTCTAATTATTTTCGAATTGTTATCAATTACGTTGTAATGTAAGAGAAATTTATTTGCCTCATTCCATAAATAAGGCTATTTAGTACTCATCGATATCTTCCGGACTATTCTCAATTTTTATAAGTGCTAAACTCGAATTAAATTTTACATTTAAATCGTTTTGGTTTGGAATATAAATGATCCATGAGTTATGTTGAGAACAGAGACAGTTATACTGAATAGATTTAAAACACACAAATCTAATTTTAAACATTACTTAATCGGCGCTTGTCACAGTTGTCTGAATATTTATCAGGATTTCTAAGATAAAAAAACACTATAGTAAATGGAATTTTCAAATATAAAGTTTTCGCATTAATGTTGTTCTCTAAGGAAGAAGAGTTTATCAAAAATATTACTGTCCTTCGTAATTTTGAACTGTTTTATTTCCTGTAATTTTAAAATAAAATCATGTATGATCGGAAAGAAATTCTTACTCGTCCATATATCAATGTACATATTAACGATGGCCGCATGGGAAGGATTTTTGATTGTTTTGTGATCATAGGAGTATATTTCATTAGTTTTTGGTGAACGATTATTAAGATTGCGCGTTCCTCGACGAGATGCATCTCTAACCATTTCCTGCGTTTGCAATGCTTGCCAAAATATTTTCATAAAATCTATTTCATTAATCGCTCGAGAAAATGAATCCCTAGGGAAGTGTGCCAAACAGAATTCTATAGGAGATCGTTGAGCGCTCAAATGGCTAAGGGTCACACAAGAGTTGAGTGCAGATTGGGTCTCTTTTGCCAGGTCAGAGAGTGACCCCGCAGCGAGACAATGGTGAACAAGATAGAGAGAGAGAGAGAACCACATTTTCCCTCTCATTTTCGCACTCGTGAGCCAGCAACTCGCATCGTAAAAGCGAATCATTGATTCTTTGATTAACTGCCGAAATTTTAACGCTGATTCCGACGTCCATTCTGTGAGTAATGTTAAATCTCCGCATGGACCAAATCTCACGCAAATCGTGGCGATAAAAAAACTTTTTCGACTCTGTGACAAACAAGCTATGTTAAATTTTTGAAACTATAAAAAGAGCCAAAAATTAACATTAACTCAAACTATATAAGAGGTAAGTCTCGCGATTTCTTCTAGCTCCTGACTCTAGTAATTTAAATAGAACTATAACGCAAAAATTATAGTTCCGTTTTTATGTCATATCTGGGTTCATTTCTTTAAGGAATATTTGCAGCGCTACAAACTATAAGAATTACTATTTATGATAAGTTTAAGTGGGAAAAATGTATATGCTGTTTAAACTGTTCAACGATAAGCTAGGAGTCACGAATTCGAGATTTACGTCAAAAATGGATTATGATTCCAATTTTTTCTCCATCTACTCCTTTCATTTGTTTCCCCTTACGGTTACAACGGTAGCAGAAAGATCGGCGCCAAAATCAGGTTAAGGCTTATAACGATTTATTTAATACAAATGTTTTCATTTGAACGGCAGATGGTTAGCTACGTCTACATTAATGTCCATATTATATTGTTCTGTGATATTATCAGTTTGAAAAACTAGTCAGTAGTAAGCTCATTCTCTCGCATCGAATACAAAAAGAAAACCTTACTCGTCGGAAGCAATGATGCGATGATATATAAGAGAGGACACGCACACAAGTTATATATAGGGAGTGAGAGTCTAAAGTAATTCAATCAATAATTTCCATGAATCTAAGTTTAATAAAAGTAATTTCAGTCATCCGAAATTTTATTTTTCGAATTACGGCACAGTAAAGTTTGATGACATTCCTGCTGATAAATCTCTTGGGCCTGAGCATTGTATTCTTGCAAGCCATAGTCATATGCTGTTGCAGATATTTTGTTTAATTGCGCTTCTTCTTGAATGGGACTAAAAAGAAACTACCTTTTTTTAATGTTGCCATAATGAAAAAATGTTCTTTTCTGCACATGGTTGCTAGCTATATCATCATTGGTCTCGAAGGAGAATTTGTATATTAGAGACTATATTCTTTCATACAATTTCTTCATTTCAATTATTTGTCATGTTGAAAGTGAATACGCACATTTGATATAAAGTGGCCATGAAAATGCCTCGCCGTAATATCAGCTTGAGTATTTTAAGGGGGTTTATTAGTTAATCCATAAAAATTTGTTTTCAATATAATGAAATGCTTTGAATTTTAGAGGTAAGTGGTTAAGCAGCTAACACAGCAATGACTACATTTTATAAATACTATAATTAGAGAAAGAAAATCATCTATTAAAAATCTGCGTTTAAGTAGTCTGATTTAGAATTAAGATAATGAGGGAAATAGAAGTCTCAGTTGAAATAACTGTTTACTAAACTGATAATCGACGAACGAAGGATATTTCGAACTGTGTCGAAAGAGATAGGAAACCACCAATTGGTAACTAAAGATGTATATGTTCATGGCAATACGGATAAATTCATTTTTCATGTACTTTCAAGTATTGTGAAATAAACAAAGCTTTTATGTGTTTTCATCTAGACAACATTTATGAGTGCTTATTGAATGAATTCCTTCCTCTAAGGTGTGCACCATAAGTGGCCAACATGCGGCACGCAAAGGGATCTTTTTTGGCACGCCAAATACTTGAAAAATAATATTTATTCATTATATATCTCTTTAATTTTATGTTTTAATACATTTTTACTATATAAATACGTTTAAATAAAATATAAGTTGCAGTAGTGCCTTTTTATTTATGCGACAAATGGGACGATTTGGCACTTTACAGATACGGTTGGCCTCATCTGCTTTACAAAATAGTACAGAATATAAAAAACAGACTTTCTTTATTTCATCAAAGAGATGCGTCTGGAAAAAAAGCATGACATTCATAGCCTCGGCCCTAGAGCCGGTCCCTGTTATACGTGCAGAACACGAAAACCCTCTAATGACTCATTTGCATAAGTTGAATAGATGCAGGACGCTGGAGGGGTCGCTTCTCTCGCGTCTCTCTCTCTGCTCTTTTTCTCTTCCTCCAAATATATTCTTCTCTTTTTCTTCCTTTATCTCCCTTTTACTAAAAGATTCGACGGAATATAGCACGCATTCGCACATTTCCGTGCATTTCTAAGGCGCGTATCGGTTGGCTCACGTCCCGCTCCGTGTCACTCGCCAAGGGAGCGTTATTTTTATCGTACTTCTTTCTCGGTGGGTACGGAAAGCACGGTATGCGCGGTCCCCGTCTGTCGGACGGGAAGAAGCGAAACGCCGGCCCGACGGGTTCGTCCGCTAAATGCGTTCGATCCCCTTTCGACGCCGCCGTTAAACAGACAGACGACGAGCGCCGATATAGTCGATGTTATTATAGTCGGAGTCAAGCGAGAGGAAGAGAGAAAAGGAGGAAGGTTGAAGAGAGCGATTCGGCCTTCCGAAAAAAAAATGCCTCGATTCGAAAGCAAAAAAGAACACGGAGAAAAGAGAGAAGGAAAAATATGTCACTCACGGAATCTCACTCTCGCGACCGAATTATCCCGCCTCGACAATCACGCCTCTCCTCTTAGCCTCTTGCGAGTCGTGCTGCTTATCACGCCCCCCTCGGGACCAGGGTCCTGTCGTGCGAAGAGGCCCGTGCGATGGTCGCGGAAACGCGGAGCTCACTGCGGAAGGTGTGGGCGGCTAGTGAACCGGGAGAGAGAGAGAGAGAGGTAGGGAGAGAGGGAGATGGAGGGAGGAGAGGGGAATCGGGGCCTGCGCGTGGTGTCGCGCAATTGAAAGGAGGGGTGCGGCGGAGGGGAGAGAGAGATGGAAGATGTGGGTAAACGTAAAGCCTTCTTCTAAGGGGCGAGAAGATATCTCTATGCAATGCGAGATCCGAAGGAGAGTAAAGGAGAAATAAGAGCGACGAAGGAAAGACCAGAGGAAGCGCCACATATGCGCCCTTTCCCTCTTTCGCTGTGGATTAAAATTGTCGAATTGACCCTCCAGCAGGCGCGCCACCAAAAATTACACCAGAGGGCGCGCGGCACACGGAGTGCGCCAGCGTGTATTTTTGCGTGTTTACTTGAGAAAACAATAAAATATACTTTTCAAATGCATACATTTATTTTAAGAATAGTTCAAATGAAAAGAAAAGACAAATTAAAAATATACTTGATCATTAAAAATTGATAAAATATTTGTGATTGATATTTTCATTAGTAGATTAAGCAAGAGTAAACAATATAAATCAATATAAAGAGTACACAATGATAAGATTTACAATAAGATTAAAAACAATAAACCTACATGCCTTCATCATTATTGTCTATGCACGTTAAACATAATATTTTGCTGGCAGTGTTTTTTGCAGCAAAAATTATTACAGTTTTCACAATATATTGTGGTATTCACATTTTTGCTCTGACACAAAGCACACATCTATCTTTTTTCTTCTTCGGTTGCTCTTCTCTCCTTTCTTCTTCATTTTCCCTTTTATTATATTTTTCAAGAAAATTTCGTATATCACAGGGAAGATATGGAATTTTCGCTCTTTCACTCAAATGCGGCTTCATCGAAGAAAGCGCCAAGTTTTTTAGAAATATCCTTCGGTCAAGTCTTGAATCGGATGTATTTGATTCAAATAGAACCATTGCATTGATATCTGCAATATTCATAAGAGCGAAAAAAACTGCCATGGGCCATCTTCGAGTAATTCTTGAAACTGAATAGGAACTGCACATCTGATCAACGGTGTCTACGCCCCCTTTTGTCATATTGTCATGTTCTCATCATCCGAAAACAAGTCTATTTCATTTTCTGGAAGAGGATCTTCTAATAATTCCTTACTTTGTTTGTCAATGAGGTATTCTTTACGATCCCTAAAACACGTAAAAAATACGTCAGCGTACTTACATATACATGAAATAATAGAAATACAATGAAGAAAAAACCACTCACATGAGCAGACGCGCGGCGCAACCCCTGCGCTGGAACTTGGATTCTCAGAAAAAAATATCTCTTCTCAGAGACACTTCCGAAGGAAGGTATAGTCCTTTCACCAGCTAAAGTCTCTTGGCCAGTTAGCAGCAGCCAATAGGAGACGGTTTGTTTGGTAAGGTAGTGGGGAGGAAGAGATCACATCGGGATGCGTTGCCATTAGCAATTGCGTAGTATATCAACTGAAGGTGAAAATCCGCAAGAGCTGGCAACGCGCACCGGTATCTGCTGTCCCGCACGAAAGTTGAGAGGGGCGATGGAAGGGGAAACGTTCGTGATTGGCTACTTGCTCTAAGTAGGCCAAGAGACTTTAGCTGGTGAACCGACTATAACACTTCTAATAGATAGATATAAAAGATAACACTTCTAATTGATTGTCAGGCATCTACTAAATACATGGAATACTAGAAAGTTTATTTCATCTGTCAAATCGTAACACCAATCTAACTTCCTACGGCGCACTCTCTACACCAGAACTTGGATGAAAAAAATAAAATAAACTTCTCAGGGACACTCTTGGACGAAGGCAACACTTCCAATAGATGGTCAGAAATCTACTAAAAGTTTACACGGAATACTAGGAAGATTATTTGCTTTGACAGAGAGCAGCACCACTCTAACTTCCTCCGGTGCATCCCCTGCATCAGAACTTGGATACTAAAAATAGACTAATCTCATTTCAGGGTCACTCCAGGACGGAGGAAACTCCTCCAATAGATTCGCAAATATCTACTGAAAGGTTACATGGAATACTGAAAATATTATTTGATTTTTACGATAGTAACACCAATATAACATCCGCTAGCGCACTCTGTGCGCCAGCGCGTCCGCTCGAGGGCTAAAAGAAGTTTTCGCGAAAAAACGAGCTTCTCTCGTGAGAAAGTACAAATACCTGTTCATGTAAGTGACGAATGTTCCTCGTATTAACCCTGTGTTAAGCTGAAAATGGTTTCCAGAGATACCAACGGAATGGCCGAATGGGATCTACACGTTCGGGGCCTTTTGTAACTAGGATAAAAATGTATAGGGAAGGAAATACTCTAATTTACTAGTTCTACAACTTTTATTTGAAATATATTTTGATTAGAGCAATACTTTACGAGATATGACTGAAAGTTTTTTTTATCACCAGTAAAGTGGCACACCTGATTGGCTTACGTGATTAATTTTTGCGATTTTGTATTATATTTGATTGTAAGTCCTTAATATTAAATTTCATTAAAATCCGTTCGGTAGAAGCCGAGGACGAACATGCGGACGGACGGACGGACCGACGATAATAGGCGCTCACGCTGTAAGCGAAACGCGCCTAAAAAGAGTTTATATTTTATTACGTGATTTTAAGAAATTTTCGTACTTAATTATACATAGAGGCAGGCCTCGTCTTCGCGGGGGTTACGTTCCTGAAAACACTGCGAAAGAGAAGTAATTAAAGCAATGGGAAATACAGGGTTTGGTTCCCATCCCAGCAAGAACGGATCATTTGTCCTCTGTATTGGTGACCGCAGAAAAATAGAGAAAGAGACGGAAAAATGAACTTCAATGAAAGAGAGACTTAAACAAGATAAAAGAACACGAAAAAAGTGTCAGAAAATAAAATCTTATTTAAGTTCTGTAGTAGAATCGAGAAAAATGAACGGAGGCTCATATAGAATTATTCGGCATATTCAACATATAATTTAATATAATAAAAGCCGTCGTCTGTTGGTTGGTTGGTTGGTCACGCTATGCAAACGCTAATAACTCGGGAAATAATAATGATAGAAATTCGAAATTTGGTATGGATGCTTGATTAACACTTATTCAGAGAATGACGAATTTAAATCGCGAAAAAATTCCTTGGTTCGTCTCCAAGAGAGGCATTTCCATTTCCCATTACTTTACATGTAAAACGCGATTTTTCGACATGCAGGCTTTTATTCATTTGGAAATTAAAATTAGAAGAAATTAACAGACGTCCTTCGGATTTGAACCATTTTGAAGAAAAATTTATAGTTTCTTATTCCGTTCGTCTTTTTTCGCCCACAGTTCGAAATATACCATGTTAAACGTTTAATTTGCTTGTGGAAATCTCGCCATTTTAACGTGATGTTACTATGTCGACCATTATCATTGTTACACCTCAAATTACTATTATTGTATACATCCTTCTGGGAATAAGCGTGCCTTGAGTGCTTCAATACGAGAGAGAGATGGAGGAAGGAAGGAGAGAGATTGGCGTGTTTTGTGGAAAATAAGTATATTAACGTAAATATAAAAAATGTTAAGTATCAACAGTGTCATTTTAGAAAAATTGGAAATAAAAAGCATTCTTAAATTAAATTCTTTGTAAACTATACGTGCTTACGAATTTATATTGTTATTCCTCGAATTAATTTCGTAACAATGGCCGAAGTTTGGAAACGAATATAAATTAAAATTCAATTAAAATTAAAAGGACATTTAAAACTGTTAACAGGCAATTTTCGAAGAAACAACAGTGGATCTTTTAATGAATTGATTTGTTTTTATAAAAGGAATTTTGGTGCTTATTTAATACAGAGTAAGTTCTAAGGCTTATAATCCATTTAAATCTAGTAACAGTGGCTATTATAGTTTAAAGAAAGAACTTTATTTATTCACTTTACAGAATGAATTAATTTTAGGCTAGCATTGCCTATTATAAAAGGAGTTACTTTGGAATTTACAGTATGTAAAGTGGAAGTTGTACTGAATTGACTCAAGTATATTTCAAAGCAAAAATCAATTTAAAACTATTGAAAGTTGTTGTTTCGGATTCTGAGAAGTCCAGAGTGGTGAGCGGACGCTAAACGATATTAAGGTACATTTTATTCCAAAATCTATTTAAAGTATTATCAGAGGAAATTGAAGATTGAACAAATTTTTTTGTTATCGGAATTCTGCTTATTTCATGAAATTGAAATGCTAATGCATTAATCCATTAAAATCTGTTAAGAGTGGCAATTTTAGTTGAAAGAAATATATGTACATGGTACTTTTATTAACTTTTCAGAATGAAAGTGAGACAAATTGTTTATAAATATATTTAGAGGGGAAGTTGCAATATCTCTTGCACAAAAGATTGGTTGTCCCCTTACTTTTCGTAGTAACATTAGCATGAACGCTTTCACTGAATTTATCTTCATCACTGTTTACAGAGTCTTCTAGGATGACATTAGGTTTCTCGTTGGTATTCTCATATTCTGAATTACCTTCATTCATTTCTTTATTGGTCATAGTGGAAATTAATGCCTCTTCAACTATGCCCATTCGTTGCCTCTTCAAAAAAGCTGGTCTGATTTCTTGTCCAACTCTTTTGCCCTTTTCACCTCCAGCTTGGCAAAAAAATGTGAGGAACAACTTGTTCTTTCAATTGAATGCGACATTCCCCAGTCAGCTTAAATTTCATGTAATTTTTCGTATCTTCTTCTAACTACAAATAAAAAATGAGAAATTATCTCAATGGCATGAGTTTAAATATTAAAATAATGAATTAAATGAAATCCATATTGAATAACTTCAGAAAGGTGATCAAAAGTAAAAGGAAAGTCAATTATCACGAAGTGTACAGGCACTACAGAAAGTTACCACAAATTCCCAATTGTACAGCGTGCCATTTTTTCTTGAAAAAATGTAAATGTAACATTTAAAACACTAAGATATTTAAAATTTCCGTAAAATTGTACTCACTTTAAAATGTAATGTAATGTACCTATTTGTTTGAGAAAGGGGAGACTTTTTAGTATCTCTTCTAGTTGCCTTAATCCAACTGGTTCGTTTTTTCCTTTAGGAACATTTATAAACACTTTATCAGGAGTTTTTATACTCGTATTTGTGCACAACGGAACAAAGCAACACTTGTATTTTTTATCCTTTTACCTTAAATCCTCCATATTTTAAGGATATAAAATCGTAAAACCGTACTAAAAATAATATTTCCATCAAAGATGAGAAATGTATGTAGTTTCGCAACGTAACTGTCAAATGTGTTTACTTTACGTGTACTAACTGAAACTGCTTCTGCTGTTGCCTCTCGGCTAGTGAAATTTGCTTTATTTCGATCAATACATCATTTAGGTACAAGAATTTGAACATTTATGTACGAAGACAGCAAAAAGATAAACTCGTTAACAAGAGAATTTAGATAGTGATGTGTGGAGTAGAAAGAATTAAATGAACTTGTTCAACACAATCAATTATATTAGACTAGCAGAATTTCCCGTTGAATTTCAACGGATTTAGTGAAGCTACTACAGCACAACATACAAACTCTTTAAAATACCTATATAGTAGATACTTTTTAAATTACAATTAAATTAATCATATTTGCTTGTAACAATCCGTTTCCAAGCCTATTGCAATCAAATATAACGATAATTTTATTTCCTATCATATTACTTTCGCCAAATTCATTTCTTGTGTAATTATGCCTCACTGAAATATTTGCTTTTATATCTTGTAAGCAAGAAACCCGTGAAAAAGCAACGTACAGTTGTCCATGATGGAACACTGACTCCGGTACATGTACACCAGATACGTGAGCTTATTTACTTTAACAAACTTTATAATGTAAAATATAATTATTTTACTTACAAAAAATGTAAGATTCCAGTATTCAATAGACGAAAGAAGGTTCAATTACTTTCATCAATAAACGCTTCATGAATAATAATCAGTATCTATTTACGTTACTATCCATAAACATCGATCGTTTCGTTGCTTAAACAAAAGTGCGAAGCGAATAACGCTAAACTTTCGTCTATTTGTCAGCTTCATTGAAGCTAACTGAATCGGCGGTAACAATGACGGCCGCCTTGGCAACGCCCGGAAAGAGTACGAAAAATCCACAAAATTTCAAAACAAATAGCGTATTTCTGAAAACTTCGACCCTGTAACATGTAAACTTCGCAGGAATGAGATAGTATAGTTTTATTCGTCAAATAAAGCAAAAACGAAAAAACTCGGTCCATATTTACGTATTTTAATGCTTGAAGGTAGAATACCTTGCAAGTCAAGAAATGGATTCATACGTGTTATCTTATAGAAAAATGTTAATCCCATATATTGGCAGCACTGATTAATCCCGGTTGACCAAACACTGACCATTCACTAAGTTAGGATGTAAGGAAGAATCATACCAAATTTGGTTTTTCTAGCTTTTATCGTTTAGGAAGACTTCCATGAACAAACACGCTTCAAAATATATTATAGTAGATTATTAGCAACTACGAATGTAAGTAGGATTGCCAAAAATATCGCTTGACCTGCAGACTTCAGGCCTAGGCGCTATGGATCTCTATCCGATGTCAGAGTATAATTTCTTCGGGTCAGCTAGTTTTTCTGGACTTCTTATAAAGAAGTAAAATACAATATGTAATATTGGAAAAAAATCATTCTCTCATTTCTGACACATTGATGTAACATTTCTATCGTTACTTTGTTATGCAATAGGGAGATCGGATTTTATAAATTAAAAAAAAAACAGCCGTCATGTAAATTTTAATTCAATGAAAAGAGTCGTTCAAAAGCATTGTTCCAAGTGAGGCAAAATAGAAATTTAGCTCATTAATTCTAAAATGTTGGTGAATTAACAAATTGATTTACTTTTAAAATATTTAATTCGGTTTATTTACTTTTGCATAGTTTTGTTTTCAATTAATTTGCAGTCGATGTTGAAAGAGTTGATTCTGAAGCTGGTATGTGTGTTGATGATTCATTCTCTTGCGGAGACATTTTGTACTTTGCGGACGAAGATATTTCTTGCCGTAATTTTGGATCGTTTAAAAGCAAATCGTAAAGTCGTTGTACGAAAGTTTTCGTCACTATCACTGCTTTGATGTTTTCAACTAGGAAACGATTCTTTTCATCTGTCCACAAAGAATTTGTAATAGAAAACACTTTCTATAGATCCACTGGTGCCGGGTATGGCTAAAGCAAATTCCAAAATCATTTAAATATTTTTTAACGATATTCCTTCACCTTGCACAGATTTGAAAATTCCGAACCATCATTCCAGAGTTTCAGTTAAATTCGTGTTCCGTTCGGCAATTTTGTTTTTACTGATGTTCATAACATGGTGGTATTCATCGAAAAGCTCATCTTCGTCTACTATTTCCGTGATGTTTTTGCCGGCATCAGCCATGTATTTGAGTGTATCCTGAATTTGTTCCCAAATAGGACTCTTAAGCTGCACCAAATAAAACACTTTTAATGGTCGATGGTGATAACTCCATTTTTAGACGCGTTTCGCTTACAGCGTGAGCGCCTGTTATCGGCGGTCCGCATGTTCGTTCTCGGCTTCTACCGAACCGATTTTCATGAAATTTGATATTAAGGACTTACAATCAAATATAAGAAAATCGCAAAAATGAATCTCGTACTGGTGACAAAAAATTAAATTTTCGTCATATCTCGTAAAGTATTGCGCATATCAAAATATTTTTCAAATAAAAGTTGTAGAACTGGTAAAGAAGAGTATTTTCTTTCCTATACATTTTTATCATAGAAGTAGCCGTTATCGAGAAAATCAAACAAAAACGTCTTAAATCGAGTTGAACAGAAAATTTCTTGTATGGTTACTTCTTCATTGTTGCTAACATAAACAATCTCACAAACAAACGTTTAATTTCCTTACGTGTGCATGCAATATTTTTAAATAGGAAGAAAATGGATTATTTATGATGAAGAAAAGAACTTTAAAATGCTATTTCCCTTGCGTGCAGGTATATAATTTCTTTCTAATACTCCATTGCACAAAACGCGCCCATTTGTGATACGTTGTACACTTTCCTAACTTGTTCTAAATACATTAGAAATGTGTCGTAAAAGGAATTTGCAAAACCACATATTCTCAACAACAAAACAAACTGAAACTAGCTGCTGTTGTGCGTTACCAACCTACAAAAATGAATATAGACCTATTTTAAGTATACATACTCCCAGAAAATCCATTAGCATTGGCAAGCGTAGTTATGCTTCAAACCTTCATGCTCAACTTTGTAGTTGTTACCAGAGATATTCCACTTTCTAGTACTTGACCTCATCTACCTCGCATAAATCATTGATATACATCAATTTGCCAAATATAGTAGAATCTTGACTCTCCAAGTCAGATTGTTCGAGATTCCGTTTTGTCCGAGCCGATGAGCTGTAGCCAAGGTCGTTTCTGTTGGGTACAGAATTCAGTTGAACTGCATATCTGTGTGTGCACGTCTTTTTCAGGCATTACTTCCTTTTAGCCGTTTTCTTTGTGTACTGTTTTGTGGATTGTTATGTGATTTAAGTTTTTTAACATACCCTAACAATGAATGCTAAAAGCAAGAGAAAATACGTTTCCATTGAAGCCAAGCTTGAAGCTATAAAAAGGTTGGATAAAGGTGAAACAATAAAAAAAGTGGCTTCGGAACTAGGTGTAGGAGAAGTGACTGTTGGGGACTGGTGACGAAACAGCAAAAATCGAAAAATGGAGCACAGAAAAATGTTCTGAAGATGTCTTGATCTTACGAAAAACTATGAAGAAGGCTGAATTTGAAAAAAGTGAAGCTTTGTTCATGTGGTTTTCACAGCAGAGACTGAAAGGAAGCCCAATTACAGGACCAATGCGCCAAGAAAAAGCACTTAATTTCCAGAAGCAACTTCAAGATGGTGTGATATTACTGCTAGGGTAGGCTGGCTAGACAGATGGAAGAAAAGATATGGGGTGTGTCGACTAAATATTTGTGGGGAAAAACTTTCATCAGACTTGGAAGCAGCTGAAACAATCCAAAAATAAATTACTAAAGATTATAGAAAATGAAAATCTTGCAAACGACCAACTATATAACTGTGATGAGACAGGATTCAACTATAAAATGCTTCTGTCTAGAACACTATCTTCTTGCCACGAAAAATCAGCTCCAGGCCTCAAAAAAAGCAAAGGGTGACCATGCTTGCTGCAATGCATCTGGACAGCATAAATTATCCCTTGCACTGGTTGGCAAATCTGCTAAACCAAGAGCTTTCAAACACATTTCCTTGACAGCCTTACCGATTTCATATAAAGCTCAGAAAAGTGCTTGGATGGACCATGAGCTATTCAAACAATGGTTTTTTGAAGAGTTCATCCCCAAAACAGAGAAATTTTTAAAAGAGAAAAATCTTCCTCGCAAAGCTCTATTGATACTAGCTAATGCACCTTCTCATCCAAATGAAGAATTGATCAGTGATGGTATTCGTGCTTTATTCTTTCCACCCAATGTAACCAGTTTGTTGCAGCCAATGGACCAAGGCGTGTTGGAATGTTTAAAAAGAAATATCGAGGAAAATTATTGCAGTCTTTACTTGATGCAACAGAAAATGAAGACAGTATTATTGGCTACTTGAAGCAGATTAATGTGAAGGATGTTGCATATTGGATAGCTGAATCATGGCTCCAATTGTCGTCTGAAACTCTGCAAAAATCCTGGAGAAAGAAGTTGAATATTGAAGCCGAGGGTGATACGGCAGAAGACAATGAGTGCAAGAATCTAACAAGTCTGGTCCAACAACTGCCAGGATGTGAAAATTCCAACAAGATGGTTTTGAAAGAATGGTTCAACGAAGATGATCAGTATGAAAAATAACACGATTCTAGAATTGAGATGATAAAGGAAAAAACAGACTAAGAAAGCAGAGATGAAGGTGAGATAGATGATGAGAAAGAAGGAAAGGTGCTTCATGCTGAAGGATTAGCAGCTCTTGAACATCAGTCGGGGTTGCCTCTTTTTGCTGTTCTATGTAGCGTAACATAGAACAGCAAAGAGAGGCAACCCCGACTGATGTTCTCCTCCTGAAAAGATGGCATGACTTTGCAGCAAAGAAGCGATCACAATTTCAATGGCAAATTAGCCTTAAAGACTTTTTTGCATCTTAAATGAGACGGTAGGTTTTGATTTCTTTACAATGTAACCTAATAGTGTACATTCTATTATTATTCTGCTGTTGTACTATTGTATACATTTATATTCTAATACAATGTATATACATAGTATTAATATGTGTATATCATATATATGTAATCATATGTTCTAAACTGTTGTAATCCGTGTAGTCCGAGCTTTTCGGTAATTCGAGGCCTCAGTCCCATTCACCTCGAACTATCAAAATTCTACTGGATGTAGTATAGCTGCCAGAAATGGCATGCAAGCGATTTTATTTGGCACACGTAAGCTTGTATTTTCTGTTTAAAATATGGTTTCTTAGAGGAATAAACTAGTGGCACTTGAATAAAAATTCTTATGGTTCACATTACTTTCTTGGCACGCAACTCAAAAATCATTTGCCATCCCTCACCTACATAGTTATTTCACATTGGATGAATTCAGTAATTTTCTTTTTTAATGCAAAAATAAGAAGTATTTAAATGAATACTATTTAAAAAGGCAACACCTCATTTTCAGTATTTATTGGCATGTTATACTACAATACATTGATGACATGCATGTATACAATATTGATGCTATGTTTAAATTGCAATCAGTTAGTTATAACAGGAAAGTATGTTTTGAAGCAGCATATATTGTTAGAAGTGCCCTTACAGTGCTTTTTGCAATCTAATTTTATTACAAATCATAACTTCGAAGATGCACATTCATATTTGCTATACAGTCATTCAAGTTATGACTTATTTTGTTGATACTGAATTGCTTTTGATCAACCATAATTTATAGACAACATCTTTCACTGAACATCATAAACCATTTCATAACCATTTAAAGTTTATAATTATTTGCTTAAATAGAAGATATAACATTTTCATTCTTTAATCAGAAAACATTCACTTAACCTTTCCTTTTTAAAACAATTTAAGTATAATACTAACAATGTAAAGAAATATCTCCAATTGTTTTCAGAATATTAGAGAAAATATAGTAGTATATTCACCCATACAACAAAGCCCTTTAAATTTAGCGGCATGGGACAAAATTTTCC
Organism: Uropetala carovei; assembly: GCA_036926305.1. Lineage (NCBI taxonomy): Eukaryota > Metazoa > Arthropoda > Insecta > Odonata > Petaluridae > Uropetala > Uropetala carovei. Next base: position 984,622 of record JAXCHB010000172.1, on the reverse strand, counting down.
CATTTCATCACCTCATAATAAAGCCTGTGAAATGGATATGTATATAATTGATAATCCTTATCAATTTTTCCAAGTTTCACTCCTTCTTGAATGAGCTTCTTGCATGCCAAAATCTCTTTTGATGAAGGAAAGTCTGTGTTATTTCCAGTGAAGGCAATGTTGATGGTTTCCTTAAACTCTCCCTCAGCATCCCATCCCCTTCCTTCATACACTTGACTATTTTTACCCACCACAAAATGGCATAGGATGTCATCGAAATATGACATGCTGTACTTTTGAATCTCTTGGACTGCAGCAGCACATTTGTTTAGCAAGATATCATGCTTCAAGAAGATGTAGCCCACCACTACAATAGTAAATGGAGAGCGCCTGGGAATCAGTTTTCTAAATGGAATCAAGGCCTTCCAGTTTTTGCGTGAAATTATGGCCACCTTATTTTCTGTCTCATTTGACATTTTTCTTCCAGCATTCTGTCTTTTACCTGCAAGGACAAAATAATGTATTATTACAAAGATTTACTTTTCATTTACATTGATAGATGAACATTAATATCATATAATTTATTTGCCCGAATATAAGACGACTCCCCTTTTTTACACTCGGTATTTAAGTTAAAATATTTAAACCAGTAATGTTGACCAATTTACTATCTGATTATATTCAATTATTACAATTTTTTCATTCAAGTCGTAATTACACCCTTCCCTCGCCAACCGTGGGGGTTACGTTCCTGAAAAGTACCGCGATTTTACCCGGTTGGTAAATACTTAAGTATATTGGAAATTGGGGGTTAGGTTCTACGGTTTTTATTACTATACCATATATATTATTAATCACTTACATTACTCGCTTATTTCTCACTTAAATACATTACATAAATATTACGAATACAATAACATGCTGTTTTATCCTTACGAGCTCTCTGGTTTGGCATAGTCGAAACTCCCGTTGATGAAAAATGTGACGAAAAACAATCACCGCCATCTATGTGCTACTTGTGGTACTAAATGCGAGAAATAGCTTTCCACTGCATTCCGCTGTTCGGAACTACATATTCTACCCCAGAATGAATTCTTTTTTAAAGAATTTCTTCAAACGTATCACACTATACATAAGCCAAACTACTGAGTACAACAATTACCGACTGAAGGATTACAAACGCCCCGTAGGTAACAGAGAAATTATGTGCACACTACGACGTACATCACATCATTTTATACAATTTACTACGGTCTTCTAATCTTACCCGGTGTTTTTTGCATTTAAACAAATATTATTATGCACAAATTCAGAAAAATATTAAACGTTTAATTTATTTAGTATGCTGATGTGAATAATGCACAACTGTTCGCCCGTGTGGAATGTAGAGACTTGTGGCGGGCAAAAAGCATAATCGTACATTACGGCAACAAAGTAATAGCAACCAAGTTAGAACAACAACATAGCCGTTGTGAGTGAGTGCAGATTACAACAAAGTCATACGATATGCGGGATTATCATGTTGAATGCAGTGACTTGTGGAGCGTGAAAAGGATATGTAATCGTGTCAGTACGGCAACAACGTAATAGTGAGCAAGTTAAAACGACAACAAAGTCTTTGTGAGTTAAGATGACAACAAAGTCATAAGATATGCGGTATTTAAAAGTTTTCTTGGTCCAAACCATGGATATGCAAGGGAAATGTCCGCGGTTGGGAAGGGTGGGACTCAATATATAGACCACGTATAGTCGAGGGCCGCGGTTAATAAACCCGCGGTTGGAGAGGGAAGGGTGTACAATTATTAAAATTGCCGGTGCAACCTGATTGTTTATCGGCATATACCGTACTCACCCGAATCTAAGACGATCCTGAATCTAAGATGACCCTCCATTTGGATGATTCCAAAACAGAAAAAAGCTTCAATTGACCTTCATTACTACAAAAGTTATAAATCTTGTCAAATATTTATTTTCTCCTATACTTTTCTTGAATGTCATTGTCTTTTAACATTTTAAAATCATAAGATCACATCACAAATAGAACCATTCAGGTTTTCAAACAAATTAAATGGTAACATTCATTTTAAGATAACATTAAAAATAAATAAATACATTGAAAGAATATACTCATTTCAGGACAACAAAAAAACATTTCAGTCCAATTGCTGCATAAAATCATTTTATTGTGTTAGTCATCACCACTGTCTATGCAACTTTCACTATTTTCCTCACGCTCACTATCTTTATCGCTCTCAACTTCATCATCAGTCTCCCACAAAACATCATCCTCACTCCCATCCATGGCATTAGATAAGCAGCATTTCTTAAATCCTTTCACTATTACTTTTGCATTTATTTGTTGCCACGATGCCTTGATCCATTGGCAGAGCATTGCAACTTCAGGTTTCTTAAGATTTCCTTTTGGTGTTAAAGTGTGAGTTCCACTCTGTAACCACTCAGAATACAAAACCTTTAAATTATTTTTAAAACACTTATTGACAGCAACATCTAAAACTTGAAGTTGCGATGTCATTCCTCCAGGTATTACAATAAGATCAATATTCATCGCACTCATTATGTTTTTAATTTCAGGAGATAAGTGTCCTTGAATGCATCCAGTGAAAGCATTGCTCTTTGTTTCAGTAAAGCTCCTGGCCGTCTATTCCACACCACATGTAACCAATCTCTCATTAGTTCTTTAGTCATCCACCCCTTTTCTTGACACCTATTATTCCACTTGGCAAATGTTTCTTAGGCATTGTTTTCCGCTTTAGAATCACATATGGTGGTAAGTTAGTCCCATCTGCTAAAACCGCCAACATTACCGTGACTCGCATTTTTTCGTTGCCTGTAGTTTTAATTAGGACGGACTTCGCACCTTTTTCATTCACAGTATAATTAGATGGCATGTAGAAGAAAACCTGAGTTTCATCGGCATTTCCTATTTGGCTCAATAGGTAATTATTGGTTTTTCTAAGTCCAATTACGTATTTCTGGTAAGCGAGAAGTTTTTCAACATAGTCTTCTGACAATTTCTGACAGCGAAGTTCGTCGCCGTAAAGAAAAATTATTTCGTCGCATCATTCTTATGCACCAACCTCTGCTGGCCTTGAATTCTTGCAATGATATATTAAGTCCTCTAGCAATTTCATGAGCTTTTAAGTATAATACTTTCAGTCGAAACAGGCATACCGTTCTGCCTCATGGTGCGCACAAACTTGACTACTTCTTCTTCTATGCCATGAAATCGGCCTAATTTTGGACCACTGAACGACTTCCTTGTGCCTTTGGCTTTTTCTAGTTCCTGTTTTGAGAGTTTCCATCGACGCACATTTGCCTCAGATACACCGAACTTTCTACTCGCATCACAGTTATTAGATTTTTCGGCGTAATTTATCACAATCAGGTTAAAATTTACATCATTGCTCCGTCGAATTCCTTTTGTTAACTTTCCCTTTGCACTCGTGCCACGTACTTCAACATGCTCTGTCATTTTAACTTGAGGGTTGTGCATTTAAAACAAGAATGCACAACTCAAAATTACTGTCACACTTAGTGAGTCGTTTGAAAGGGGAATCCCAATGATTTCCGCTCTTCATTTGCTTTTACCTTGCGGTTGCCATTATGTGCAAGATAAAAGTATGTCGTCTGTGTTATGATCGTCGACGATGATTATTAGTCTAAATAATTATTAATCCCGTTGTTTTAGTTATTGTTATTACTATTTGTTTATTTCAATTGTTTATGTAGGTACTTGAATTTGCTGTTGTGAATTGTTTACTCTTACATACCATTTGTTGTAAAAAATATCGATTAAATGTGTAAATATACTTCGTATTCGAATGTAAGACGACTCTTGATATTTACAGCTGACAATTTGGAAAAAAAGATAGTCTTAGATTCAGGTGAATACGGTACCTTGGTAACCAAGCAACCGCATGCAGATTGTTTTTCCTGCTGCAGGACCTGGCTCCCGGCAGTGGACCAGTGACACTGAGTCATCCACGCGTGAGCACAAGCTCTCTAGTATACCCTGTTTCCCTCTCCTGTTTCGGTTATCGTTGTTATTGTTATTTGTTAAATAAACCATTATAGAAACCCAGCTTCATTATTCACTCACGCATCCACAGTAGGATAAATGATATTTGGTGGCACCAAAATGGATGTTTTTCTTTTCAACAAGGACTGTTCTAATTAGCTTTCGCTATACTATGCTACACCGAAGTGCATGAAGTATCAGGTTTCTAAACCCCAGCTTTCAAATGCGATAGGATACAATTACATCCTCAGGCATCAAAACAATTGTTATCCACTTTTATGACATACGACACACTATGCAAATATAAGACAACTCAAGATTTTTCAGGTGCTAAAATAGGAAAAAAAAACCTTGTCTTATATTCAGGTAAATATGGTATTAAACTCATCTTCATTTTGTCATAAAGAAAAACCTATGCTAAGTAATAGTGATTAATAGTTTTTTGGTGGAACCATGTAATTCATTATGAGTAAAATCCACCAGGTCAGTGCAGAGACCATTGGTGCAATGGGGGGGGATCCAAATATTTGGCAAGCAAAAAAGTTATCACATTGTAGCTTATGTAATTTTTGAGTTATTTTGTACATGGTCAGACAGACAGACAAACAGATGAATGAACCGAATACATATGCACTTTTTTAATTTAAAAAAGCGCTAAATACAGAAATTTTTAAAATTCCAATTTTTAGGAGCTGTTCTGTCCCATATGAGGATAAAATGATAAGGAACTTCTAGATGAGCTAGAGACTTTAAATTTGGCACGGTTATATATTTGAACAAAACTGATGCAAAAAAATTTTTAATTCTATTCTAAAAAATTCTGTAAATCTAATGAAAGTGTTTTCACCGAGATTGATGATATTGAGTTGAAAACTGTGGTAAAATCACAAAGCAATTAAATTGTTCCCAATTCAAAGGATAAACAGAGTGAGGAACGTTGTTAAGAACTAAAAATGGCAACAACATAGGAAGTTTTACACTATCTTAAAACTTTAAAATACAGGTAGTCCCCGAGTTACGTAGATCTGACTAACGTAATTCCGCACGTAAGCGGCCCCATTAACTCAAAAAAATTTTTGCTATATTAGCGGTTTTCGTAAGTGAGCGCGAACTAAATCTATACGAATGCATGCGGAGATAGAACGCAAGGAGTGAGTTGTGTTTGAAAATCCCTGTGGGAAATCCCCGCTATGCTACTCAGCCAATATTGCCATTCTAGCGAATTTTTAGTTACATATATCTAGAAACTTAGGGTTTGAATTTCGCCTGAAAAAAAGTCCACAATGACTACTTACTAATCTAATGAATCGATGTTAATATGTGCCTAATTCTACCGACTGGTTATAATTGTGGTGTACATCTGTACTCATATGAATATAATAATACATTACATTGTTGTTACATGTCTGTGTGGTATTGTGGTTTCTCTCCCAATCTCTTCAGTCTCTTTCCGATCGTTGAAGCGGGTGCTTGGTCTTTTAATGCATGCTTTGCTTTTGAGCAAATTAACTAAGTTTTGCCATTGAAATCATGGCTGATAAGCATCACAACGAGAGTAAAAGTGCTGGTGCTGCTAAAAGGAGACACTATTAATTCAGAAGAAAAAATGGATATTGTGAAGAGATACAAATATGGCCAGTCACTTACGGACATCTCATGTACTCTTGGTATGGCAGTGTCGACCATAAACACCATTGTAAAAGATAAAGAACGCATTAAAATGCATGTGAAGGATTATGCGTCTATGACGTCAACTATTATTACCAAGAAACATTCTGATATACTATACGAAATGGAAAAATTATTAAAAGTATGGATCGAAAATCAACATCAAAGACGTATACTGCTTAGCCTTAGGATGATCCAAGAGAAGGCTAAAAGTCTTTACGCACACTTGAAGGAAAAGAAAAGTGAGACAGGGAAGTTTTTTTGCGAGTCGTGGGTGGTTCAATCATTTTAAGAATTGTGCAAATTTACATAATGTGATAATATGTGGCGAGGCAGCTAGTGCTGATATAGTGGCAGCGGAAGTTTCCTAAATTGTTCGCAGAAATAATTGAGGAGGGAGGTTATCTGCCAGAGCAGGTATTTAATGTGGATGAAACCGGCCTGTACTGGAAAAGAACGCCTCACCGCACATACATTGCAAAAGAAGAAAAAGCAATGCCAGGCTTTAAGGTGGCTAAGGATCACCAAACACTCCTACTTGGAGGGAATGCAGCAGGGGATTGAAAATTAAAACCCCTTCTCATATACCATTACAAAAATCCACGGGCATTTAGAAATATGGCAAAGTCCTGTCTTCCTGTCATACGAAAATCTAATGCGAAGGCATGCATTACACTTGCCATATTCAAGGAGTGGTATTTTAATCATTTCATACCAGAGGCGAAGGAGTATTTCCGCAAAAGAAAAATTCCCTTCAAAATCCTGCTGGTGCTTGATAATGCTCCTGGCCATCCCTCACTGTTGGATGATTTTCATGATAGCGTTATGATTGTGTTTCTGCCCTCGAACATAACTACACTATTACAGCCAATGCATCAGGGGGTTATAGCATCCTTTAAAGGATATTATATGCAAAAGACGTTTGCACAAGCTATTGCCGCTACGGAAGGGGAGGATGGGATGACCCTGAAGGAGTTTTGGAAGGACTACAGCGTGTATCAGGCAGTAAAAAACATCACAGCAGCCTGGGAAGAAGTGAAAAACACTAACATGAATGGTGTTTGGAAGAAATTCTGTCCTCTGTTAGTAACATTCAATGGGTTCCTGACAAGTGCTGTTGACGAAGTCAACAATAAAGTAGTAGAACTTGCTCATCACCTCCAGCTTGAAGTGGAGGTAGAAGATGTAGAAAGGCTCATCAACTCGCATAGTGAAGAGATGACAAACTAAGATTTGATAGAGTTGGAGGCACAGAAGGTGGCAGAGAGCCAAGATGATGATGCAGGCAACGGAATAGAGGAACAAAAACACTTCACGGCCAAGAAATTAGAAGAAGTCTTCAGTGATATCAACACGGCATTAGCAAAACTAGAGAAGATGGACCCCAATGTTGCAAGGTTCGCAAAGGTCAGCAGGACAGTCCAAAATGCTATGTCCTGTTACAAGGAAATATACAACGAAAAGAAGAAGGCCTCTGTGCAGACTTTTATCTACAACTTCATTACGAAGATTGAACGCCCACCATAACCTTCAACTTCTTCAGCACCTGACTTTGACGAGGCTACTGTCGACGATCCTGTGTGTGAATGCAGATGTGTGCGTATGATGAGTGTGTGCATGTGATGAGTGAGTGTGTGATCTTCCCCTTCTGATCAAGACACCAACCCAACCACAACCTAAGCCCATTCACCTGAACAGGCCAGCATTAAGAATTAAGGTATGTGAAATTCAATGTTAAATTATTTTACATAAACTGTGATTGTAGAAATGTGTTAATAAATGTTTTCTGTGAACTAAATTCGATGCTGACATTAGCAACCATGCTTATTCGCAGTGATAAAAATATTTTATTTATTTACAGTTAAGATTTTTCAGGAGATGGTTGATTGTTGATTTACATCACACAAATACATTAGAATTCTTACATTGCACAATGAACTGCCTGAAATTTTGCCCATTGTGATAGTTTTGGTGAACAAATCTCTTAACTCTTTTGGAAATTCTCCTCAAACGACTAAAGTGACTTTCCCATAACTGAATAATACGTAAATGGCTTGTATTGCCTATGTTTTAGCATGGAAATAAACAGCTTGCAAAATTGACATTCTACGTTTTGTTTGCCAAGAAAACGACTATTGGAGGCTGCAAGAGCAAACTGCACGGTTCCATGTCGTTTCACCCAGAGCGATTCGCCCATGGGATGTTTCACCCAAAGACAATTCACCCATGGGACGTTTCACCCACAAGAGTACTCATCCAGGTCTTTTCACCCAAGGGTTTTTCGCCCACAATCCAGTTAAAACATCTGTCCTTTTCACCCTTTCTCCGTCTGTATGTGATCAATAAATATCTAGGTAACTGTTTAAGCTACGGCCGCCATATTTTCAGGGTTGATTTAGGGGCTCGACGTACACAGTCCCAATTATATTTTTAAATCTATATATAATTGACAATGTTTTGATTTTAAAATTTTCTCGACTTCCACTGATTTAACAGTTTTGAAGATTATAATCTGATACAGAGGGAGGTCAGATGTTTTAAAGGAACTTATGGGGGAAATATCATTGAGTGGAACTGTATGTGGGTGAACTGGATTGTGGGTGAAAAACCCTTGGGTGAAAAGACCTGGGTGAATTGTCTTTGGGTCAAACATCCTTGGGTGAAATGTCCCATGGTTGAATCGTCTTTGGGTGAAACGTCCCATGGGTGAATCGTCTGGAGATGAACTGCACTTATGTTAGTAAAAACCGATGTTTCATCTTGCGTAATATATTATCGATTTACATCGAGAATTCATTCATCTTCCAATTCACGCATCATCAGTCTTATTTTTCTTTGTAAACTCCGTTTTCTGTTAAATTTATGCTATACTCACATTAGCCACTGTGTTTACATGCATCTATTTTAACCAATTACTTGAACCGTACAGACGCATGAAATTATACGTGCAGTATTTACTCGTGTAACACGCGCCCCCTATTTTTGGGCCTGTTTGGAGGGAAAAAAAATTAATTTGAACCGAATGTTTTTTTTAAACTCAACAATTCCCACTCCCCAAAACAAGTTCTGCTCAAGTTAAGCATCTTCTCCCTCCTACGTGATGCAATTTATTGAATGATCTCTTTATGCCGATACTAGCAGAAATCTCCTTGATAGTCCTCTTTTGTTAACCACTTAACTGTTTTTGTTGTCATTTTACGCAGTTCGTCCATACTCCACTTTTTTGAGACAGTATTATGCACCAATGCGAAGCTTCACGTAGTATTTTTCATCTATGAACAGGAATTTCCCTACACAGATGGGGAGTCTTTTCGAATAGTCTCATGAGTAAATATTGGAAGATTGGGAGCAAACAAGTCCAAACACTCGAGATGGAGACTGTTGCCTTCCTTCCCTATGATGAAATCTTTCATTTGCAACCAAATTTCATCACTCAGAATTCCGTGAAATGGAAGAGGGGAAATTTTGTGACTGTTACGCTCTTCCAAAGCATTCAATTCGCGGTGGCAACGCTGACCCAATCTTTGTGCCTATCGTTATACATTTAAAATTTATTTACAAACAACGTCCCAATACGATGAAATTTAGAAATAGAATAATAAATGCAGCATGGGTGCTGGCTTAAGATATATTTGTTTACCGACACGACATCTTGGGAAAAAGGTGCACAGGGTATAGAAATAATTGAATCTTCGTGTAAGATGCATACACCCTTTTTTTGACCGGCGATTTGGGAAAAAAGGAGCGCGGGTTACACGAGTAAATACGATATTTTAATTTTCAGATAACGCTTTTTCTAAATATCTTCACGTGCCGCATAAAATGCCTTCTGGGGCTAGTTCCGGCACGTAGGCCATAGTTTCCGTAAAATTTCAAATTATGTAGCAGATGCCGGAATGCATTAATTACGTAACTCAGGGACTGCCTGTATTATGCCAAGATGAAGGGTGAAAATGATTTCTTTAACAAATTTGTAGAATTAGGGTTTTCTTTTACCGGTGTAAGGAATTCACAGAAAAATAATTCATCTAAAACTGGATAGTTTTTCATAAATATTTTTAGAATTTTTAACTTTGTTTAACACTAGAACGTCGGACGGGACAATTTTGTCCCATTCTGATGTTACGTCCCCTACAGTTTCTGTGATTCCGGTTTAATTTAGTCGAGATTTCATGACTTTTAATCATTTGAGGGTTGCATTCCACGCTACACTTTTGAACATCCTCCCCTCAATATTAAGGATTATAAAACCATTTTACCCTAGAACGGCAGATGGGACAATTTTGTCCCAAAATGAGTTACTACTTTGTTTCACATTCTCTGTGATATTATTCTTATGCAGGCGGCTTTGTAATATTGTTGTAGACTGTGGCATGCCCTTCCCCTCCTCCCCTCTCATCTTTCGCCAGTCCGACTTCTAGCCCCACCCTTCCCCCCTCTCACCTTGCACTTGCTCCCGCAGTGTGCAGGTTAGAACGTGTTCCTGCAGCACTGTTTGCGGGCTAATTTACTAGAGCGCTTCAGTTGAGTACGGTGCAACGCTACATTCTACAGCATGCTAAATTATGCAATTAGTAATGTAGAGACTACAACGTTCATAAAAATTGAGCCTAGTACTGCGACTACGACTTTGTTGTATAGGACATTTTTGTCCCGTCCACCGTTCTAGGGGGTACGCCATGTTCAGACGTTCTTGTGTTAATACTTTTATTGGATTTTAATGTGAATTTGAGTTTTTTCGTAACTGTATGATGTTTAATTGTTCTACTTTGAAAATTTGTAAATTTTTAAACCCTTTCGCTCTCAAGGTATTTGCCGTTTCTCGCCCCAGAAAGCTCATGCCTATTTTTTGAAAATTTCATGTATTTCTTAAGTTTTTTTGCGAGTCTAATTTTTGCTCTAGGAAGGCAAAAATTTTCGTAGTAGTGTAAAATATAATGTAGTTTAAATCAAAAAAGTTTCATGCGAGACATAGACCTCTGTTACCTGTATGAAAAATAAAAGTATTAATTTTTTTAATAAAAAAAATCATTTTCAATGTTATATAACTTCATAACCTCTAAATTTGTCATATTGTTATAAGTAAATTCTAAAAGCCTATTTCATATTCTATGACATATCCAAATTTCATTCAAATAAACATCTATACCGGAGACATTGCATATAATGTGAAATGATGTAAAATGCGTCTCATTGCCTCAGCATTTGTGCTTGGCCAAACACACTACATGTAAGCCTTTGTTGCATTTACTGCAGACAGTCCTTGATCTTTTTCTTCTTTCCTTAGTGCTGCAAGCTTCTTTTTTTCCATTAAGTTTTCGCACACCCACTGTTGCTCTTTCGTCAGTCTTATTTTCTTTCCTCACTGAAAGCCATTTGTTACCTAAATGTTCATTTATATTTACTACATAAGTGTCTCGACTGCAGTTTCCCAGGTCCTTTGAAGTTTTCTTTATACAGAATATAGCTATTCAAAACCATCCTTGAAATAATATCGAACTCAACTTCCTTCTAATATTTCACACTTTTGTTCATCCATGTAAGTATATAGCATCATATCGGAATGGCTATGAGAAGATCACTGACAAAGTTGACCCCTACGGATTACGTTACCAGTGAGCGAGATTCGTACTCGGAAGAAAAAAATAAAACCCAAAAAATCCTCAGAAAACTTTGTTAGGCAGTTTGTTACAGACAATGTAATAACCTTTGATAGATAACATTGTGATGAAAATCACTGTTTACAAAGGCAGGCACTGTTTACAATAGGTCGGTGGAAGACAGTGTGCCTAATCTACTGGCGCGAAATGCAAATCATTCTTTGGCTGACATCTCGCCACCAATGTATTACGGCTTACAGCAGACGGGCACGGAGAAAAGACTAACACATTTGCTTAGGAAAATTACTCAAGTCATAATAAATATTACTATTTTTAAAATAAATATAAACTAATATATTATCTTCCGTTTGGCACCAATTATAATGCAAAAAATGTTGTATGAAGTTTTTTAAATGGTTTAAAGCTAGAGCCGATATATCGGAGGTTGAGCGTTTTAAGGTGACTAGGTGAGGCTGATATATCAGCACCTTGATCGTCTAAGGGTTAATACAAGATTATTAATTTCTAATAAATTCAGAATTGTGCATACATGCAATTTCAAGTTTACGTTCTTATTTATTGTCTATGTCGATTGTTGTTGTGATTTTAAAGCTTTTATTTCCATTGAGACTTGAGACGTGAAAAACTTTATTTTTTAATTAAAATCTACCAAAAGAAAAATTTGCAGAAATTATTTTAACCTGTATAATGCGGAAAACCTGAAAAAGATAGAAAAATAGGATGGTCCCTGTAGGTTCTGCCTCTCACAGGTTTTACCGTATAATTTTTATTAGTGCAGATAAGACTAACCATTCTCATTGGATGTTTTTGATGTTCCAGTTTTTTCTTTATTCTTCAACTTTTCATATCGGGATTCACTTAGTTTCATCATAGCCATCTGATCTGCCAATGTTGATACGTCAGGTGAAGGTGCACCCGCTTCTTTTGGAATAAGAACTGCCACAACTGTCCATTTCTGTGAAGTTGTTTAGATACTGTCTTAATCATTAAGCTATGGCAGAGAAATTGGCAATGTAATACAGAAGATTAAAAAATTAATGCACCAAAGGAAAATAGCAATGAGATGTGCCATCAAAAGTGAAAACATCTACACAACCACAATAAAAACTGCATTTTGAGACAAAAGAAGAAGTTTCAATGAATAAACTAATGCATTCATTGAAAAAGTTACAGCCAGGGCTCCAGAAATCCGCTCGCCCACTCGCCACGGGCGAGTTAACGGAGACCGGTGTCAAGTAAATTTTCAGCCTCTTTCAAGATGCATTTTAAATGTATTACGTTATTTCTTTACATAATTCACACAACATATTATGCAGCCAAGAAAAGACACACTGGAGGACATAAGAAGCCCTCATGTAACTAAACTAAATGTTATCTGTGTACATTCTAGATCCATCTAAAGCAAAGAGTGTTACTGTATAATAATGTGTAAGGTGTTGTAAGGATTAAAGAATACATTGTTGTTGTTTCATCATCATAACATTTAATACTGAGGTTATTTTAAAAATCACCTATAAAAATACTTATATAAAACGGGCCGCAATACCATGAACGAGTAAATATTTTTTTTGGCGAGTAGATTTGTTGTATTTCTGGAGCCCTGGTTATAGCTATCATCCAAATTCAGTGTTGTCAATCATTATATTATTATCTGCATAATCAGCTAAATCAACTAAACAATTAAATGAATTCAAACCGTCGAAGCATGGCCTTTTCCAATATCTTCTTCTGCTCCATCTGAAAAGGAGAAGAGGAATGGGATTAAATCACAAAAATAAACTTAAAATTTTACTCCTAAAATTAATTGGGAGAAATGTTCCATCTTATATATTATTTTAGTGTGGGCTTGTTTATTTTTATGTTAGTGCGTGAGATTCCCTTTTTTGTGAAAAAGGAAGATAAAACCCCTTTCAATGTGGTATGGTTAGAAAGTGCCGACTCGCGTGAAGGTGCAACAGGTGTTCATTACTTTTCAAGTTTGTGGGTTCAATTCCAGATGTATTCATCTCCTCCATAAAAAATACAAGGTTCTCGACTTAGGATGTTTCGACTTACGATAAACTCAGACTTACAACATTAATATATTGATACCTTGAAATCAACATACAATATCATACCCCAGACATATGATATTCGAGATCTTATGCACTACGAGTCTACTTTCTTGTGCATAGTTTTGGTCGATACGCAGTTAGACGATACGACTCGTCTGCATTGTATTGTTTTAAATCTTAAAAATGTTTATTATATGATATATAACATTCATTGGTTCTTAAACTATTAATTTATAGCCTAAATATGGCTTGGTACATATTTTTTTCCAAGGCCCTGGAACGAATCTCAATTTATAGCATTTAATTCTATGGGAAATTGATATTCGACTTACAATGCAATTCTCAGGAACACATTAGAGTTATAAGTTGGGAACAGCCTGTATTAATTTTATTGTTTTAATTCTAAAAATGTTATAACAATCATTCGTTCTTAAACTAATTTGTAGCCTAACTAGCAGAATTTCCCATTGAATTTCAACGGATTTAGTGAAGCTACTACAGCACAACATACTAACTCTTTAAAATACCTATATAGTAGATACTTTTTAAATTACAATTAGCTTTTCTTAACAATTAATCATATTTGCTTGTAACAATCCGTTTCCGAGCCTATTGCATTCAAATATAACAATAATTGTATTTCCTATCATATATATCACTTTCGCCAAATCCAACTTCATTTCTTATGTAATTATGCCTATGAAATGTTTACATTTATGTCTTGTAAGCAAGAAACCCATGAAAGAGCAACGTACAGTTGTCCATGATTGAACACTGACTCCGATACATGTACACCAGATACGTGAGCTTATTTACTTTAACAAACATTATAATGTAAAATATAATTATTTTACTTACAAAAAAAGTAAGATTCCAGTATTCAATAGACGAAAGAAGGTTCAATTACTTTCATCAATAAACGCTTCCTGAATAATAATCAGTATCTATTTACATTGCTATCCATAAACATCGATCGTTTCGTTGCTTAAACAAAAGTGCGAAGCGAATAACGCTAAACTTTCGTCTATTTGTAAGCTTCATTGAAGCTAATTGAATCGGAGGTAACAATGACGGCCGCCTTGGCAACGCCCGGAAAGAGTACGAAAAATCCACAAAATTTCAAAACAAATAGCGTATTTCTGAAAACTTCGACCGTGTAACACATAAACTTCGCAGGAATGAGATAGTATAGTTTTATTCGTCGAATAAAGCAAAAACGAAAAAAATCAGTTAATATTTATGTATTTTTATGCTTGAAGGAAGAATTCCTTGCAAGTCAAGAAATGGATTCATACGTGTTATCTTATGGAAAAATGTTAATCCTCTATATTGGCAGCACTGATTAATCCCGGTTGACCAAACCTTGACCATTCACTAAGTTAGGATGTAAGGAAGAACCTTACCAAATTTGGCTATTCTAGCTTTTATCGTTTAGGAGTAGTTCCATGAACAAACACACAAATACACAAACACACGCTTGAAAATATATTATAGTAGACTACAGCTTGGTACATACTTTTTCCAAGGTCCTGGAAGGTATCTCAATTTATAACATGGGAAATAGATATTCGATTGATATGAGGTTTTCAGAGAGTCGTAATCTGGGAACTGCCTGTACATGGGAATCACTGCATGCCGTTTTTAATTTAAATTTTAAAACGTGTTGTAATCTGAAGTTGAACTCTGGGAATGGATGTTAGTAAGCATGAAAAAAAATTTAGTTTAACATTATTGGAGAGAGAATTCGAATCCGTGCTGAAACAGTGTGAAAATATGTTTTAAAACCCAAAAACCACCTATTTTTCAAGTATTTTGACAATGGATACTTTTAACTTTCATGGCAACCAGCATTGTCACCATGTTTTCCAGTCTTCAAGGCTAAATAGGAAATTCCTCCATAAATTTGCTTCAACTACAAGTTTTATTTTGTCATTGTCATGGCTTTACCTGAGTGATTTCATATTTTAAGCAGTAATGTTGAGCAATAACCTTACTACAGTAAACTCCCAGTTATCCGGCACTAATGCAATTGGAATTCTCAAGCAACCGGCAGTTCCTGCGCCTCTATTTTTTATTACATCTAGTTCTGAATTTTACCGCTAAAATTGGTGCTTTCAGCAATTTTTTTACATCTGATTCAGAATGTTACCGCTAAAATAAGTCTCATAATTTGTATCCTTCCTTTCTTTGTCAGAAGGGTCAATATATTATAGAAGATATAGATATGTTGGGTGGTTCATAACACAAAATTTTAATATAATTTTTATGCATATATTAAAGTTGGTTATAAAAATTTTTTTTATATATTCACTGAAAAAACTTCACACAATAATTGCACAGGTCACAGCTAGCCTTATTTATTTTCTTCCCAACTGATCCAAAATCTGTTAAATTGTTCTTTAATGAAACACAAATTCAATATCCATTACACATGGGAAGTTTTATTAACAAGTACAGGTAATCTCCGATTTACGTTGTTTCGATATAACGTTGTTTACAAATAGGGGACAGTTTCTCCATTTTACATCGTTCGTTGTTTCTATGTCTGATATAACGTCGAGCAAGCTGCTGCAATGTATTGAATGCTTCTCCTTTCAATCACTAGGCAGATGGAGAATTCGAGTTAATCATTTAATTAGTTAATCCCTTTACAACATACTAGCAGAAAAACCCAGCGTTGCCCTGGGAAATTTGGTTCAAATCCAATCAGAATTCTAGATGATACAAGGTATTTAAGAATTCACTCGGCCACCATTTTAAATAAAACGGGCAGAGAGAAACAAAAACCACGTATGAATTATTTCTGAGAGCCCTCCACAATCATACCAGATTTGATTAAAATCAACAGTAGGACTTGGGAAAATATGCATAGTTTAATCAGTCCCCACCGTCCAATTACGGATAAGGAAGTAGTCGTTTCCCAGCTTTCTCACTGTGTATAAGATGTAGAGTTACCTGTTCTTTGAGAATAGGAAGTTTATGAGAACAGTTATTTTATTGAACAGTTTAGGCATCAGAACAGTTCGAAAAGAACTGTTCCATTCTTTCTGACCCATCTCTATTGTTAAAATATTTAGCATTAGCATACCAAGTTATTTTGCTTTTTGTACAATTAATATAAAACATTTTGGATTAAAAAGTAGCCTACAGCCTTCCTATTTGTGAAGAAAGCCTCTTCTGAAAGTTTGATTACTCAAGCTTTAATGGTGTAGAAATATCGAATGCACAAACAAATAAACTTTCATAAATATATGAGATAAATATATGGGAAAAACATGTCCGATTGAGGTCATTTTGATATACGTCGCCGGTTCTAGGAACACATCCCTGACGTAAATCGGAGGTTATCTGTATATGTACAGGCACTCTCCGGGTTACTTAAGTAATGCATTCCAGCACCCATTACGTAACTCGAAATTTGCAGTCGAAAATTACTATGGAAAGTACAGCAGAGGTGGGGAGACTACGGCCCACGGGCCGGATCGAGCCCCCAAAGGCATTTATTCGGCACGTAAAGCTATTTCAAAAAAGTAATCTCTGAAGTAACATCAAGCACCCGCATCAACGATCGGAAAAAGATTGAAGCTTGCATTTTCATGTCCCTCACTGTAGATATTGTAAGGAATTAATATTCTCATTCACTGCAAAATCACATCGTACTGTATACGCTCTTGAAAATGTATGCCCAATTCGTATTTCTATTGTTTTTTTAATTGAGAGCATAAAGTTTTCTTTAACAGACTAGGTTAAAATAGCTTACCAACTCTACTAGTAGAGGGTTTCTTCAAGGTTCCACTCTGCGTAGCTTTGGTTTTAGATGGAGATCTCTTGGAAATCCCAGACTCTCTTTTCTTCTCCATATCTGGAAAAATGCAATCATAATTGATAATAAAGGTATATGTGTCTTATTACGGCCACACAATCCAAGTTCTACGTTTCCCCACTAGATGGCACTACTAATGCACCATGGTCTGCCTACTTAGAACTTTAAATTTCTACCAGTATGTGGCACTGTGTGCATTACTCGATGTATTGGTGATGTTTCTACGTTTTCATTCCAGGCGGTATGAGAATTTCTCGAGTGCACATGACACTGCATTTTTCGCTACTCTTTATTTGTGAAGGGGAATTGGTGACTAAGGTTCAAAAATATCTCGCTTGACTATTGCGCCGCAAATGGAGCCAATTTACCTTGCAAACCCGGACTGAGGGATAGGTTCCATTATAGGCAATTGTTATAACATTTTTGCAGAATGTATTGGGTAATTATTCGGTTTAATTCTCCCTTCAATTATGATGTGAAAAGTTGTTATTCTAATGTATTTCAATGAATTCTGTTTGAATCTGACCTAGTTGTCCTCGGGGATAATGGTATTTGTAATAATTTTCCTAATAACCGAGGATATTGGTGAGCCTTCGACTCGCTTTGTTTTTACTTTAGTAGCCGTCTCCGGGCATTGCCGTGCCTTTCGCCTTGCTGGAACAAAACTATCCCTCTCCGTTGTCCGTTGATCGGGTTTGTAAATGTCGCGACAGGCTGATCAGTCATGGGTTAGCAAGCTTTGGTATTATCACGGCATCACCAATTTCCCTTTGCAAATAAAGACAGAGTAGCAAAAAATGCAGTGTTGTGCACACTTGGGGAATTCTCATACCGCCTGGAATTTACTTGCAAGAGACCACTGGTTGACACTCAGAATGATGGCAAGTGGACTTAATGTGAATAAGGAATTGATAAGGTCCATAATTACCACAGACTTGGGTAAGAGAAAAATTTGTGCCAAGTTTGTGCATCACACTTTGCATGATGAGGAAAAACTCAGACGACTGGATGCCTGCAAAGATTTTGTGCAAACAGCTGACAGTGGACCTGGTTTTCTGAACACCATCATTACTGGGGACGAGTCATGGTGTATCCAGTATGATCCTGATACCAAAAGACAGAGTGCAGAATGGTGATCACCTAGCTCACAAGACCAAAAAATCTGATGTGGCCAACACATGACTTTCTCCATATTTAGGGTATAGATATTTAAATTATTATGAATAGCACTATAAGGCAAAATTATTATTTCGTATCGTAAAAGAATAGTCGTCCTTATTGCCATAAATTACGTATATTTTGAATGTTTACAGAATTCACCGCTACATGGAGCTGGTGCTGTATACTGGTATTAAGAAAAGCAAAATATCTCCGAAATGGATCGTTCTACGAAAATTTGTTTCAAACAAAACTTGGAAGAAATATTATTCTCTACAACTTTGGTCCTCACAAATGTTTTTAAGGAGATATTTGACGGAAACCAAAAAAACGGTTATTTATAAATAATTCCTAAACAATAACTGCTATGGAAAATTCTTTCAAATGAAAGTCGTACGAAATTACATTCTCTATAACAATTGTATAGAACTGTATATACAATAATGATGTTTTAACGGAGAAATATCACAATAACCGAATTTGTTTTCGAATCAACCTCGACTTCCGGTTAACCGTTATTGTTCAAAAACTAATCAGTTCTTTGTGCTCATGCTAAAGTGTTATATATGAAAGATTGCTAACGATATGGCAAGTACTTTTTGAGTTAGAGCGCCCACAATCACATACACACACACACAGACAGACATCATTCTGAAAATAGTCTAAACGTGTTCTAGGGACTTCAAAACGTATTTCCATTGAAATCTCGAAGTCGATTTTTTTTGTGATCACAATACTTTCCCATTACTACGTATGGAGAAAGTGAAAAGGTTCATTTCCACAAATCATGCATCAAAACAATGCAGATCACCTTCTTCGATTCCAAAGGGATAATCCATAAGAAATTCGTGCCAGAAGGAAGGACTGTCAATGGGGTGCATACCTAGAGGTATTCCAACGTTTGTTGGCGAGAATCAAGCGCATGAGGCCATATTTGGAATATTCTGGTTGGTGGCTTTTGCATGACAATGTGCCTGCTCACAAAGCAATAAATGTAAGGACATTTCTACCTAAAAATGAGGTTGTAGTGCTCAGTCACCCCCCATATTCTGCTGACCTAGCTCCAGCAGACTTTTTACTTTCTCCATACGTAGTAATGGGAAAGTATTACACTATTTTCGGAATGATGTCTGTGTGTGCGTGTGTGTAATTGTGGACGCTCTAACTCAAAAAGTACGTGCCATATCATTACCAAACTTCAAATATAACATTTTAACATGAGCACAAAGAACTGATTAGTTTTTGGACAATAACGGGTAACCGGAATTCGAGGTTTATTCGAAACTTGATTCGGTTTTTGCGATATTTCTCCATTAAAACATCATTATTGTATATACAATTCTATACAAAAGTTATAGAGAATGTAATTTCCTACAACTTTCATTAGAAACAATTTTCTATTGTAGTTATTGTTTAGGAGATTTATAAATAACTGGTTTTTCGGTTTTCTCTTTAAAAACATCGTTATTGGTAATCTTCGTGAGGACCAAAGTTGTAGAGAATAATATTTCTTCCAAGTTTTGTTTGAAACAAATTTTCGTAGAACCATTCATTTCGGAGATATTGAACTTTTTCTTAATTTCCGGTATACAGCGCCACCACTATGTAGCGGTGAATTCTGTAAACATATTCAAAATATACCTAATTTATGGCAATAAGGACGACTGTATTTTTTTAAGATACGAAATGATAATATTGCCTCATAATGCTATTCATAATAATTTAAATATCTATACCCCAAATATGGAGAAAGTCATGTGTTGGCCACATCAGATTTTTTGTAATAAAAGACTAATTTTTCACTTGGTTATTAGCAATGAATAAAATGAGAGAAAATATTACTTGGTATAAGGTCCACTTTATTAAAATAGATACGACTGGTTTCTACTAATATCTAGTCATCGACATTACCTGATGATGACTAGATATTAGTGGAAACCGGTCGTATCTATTTTAGTAAAGTGGAACTTATACCAAGTGATATTTTCTCTCATTTTATTCATGATGGAGTTCCACCAAGTATGTAATCACTTCCTCCGTCGACTTTGGTTATTAGCAGGATCAAGACAGTTCTCGCCTAGCTGCCAAGTGAGGTACGTGCGAGAGTGTTTACAAAAACTTAACGTCTATAAAGGTATTTTGACTCTCACTTTAAAGATCGGTGCAGTGTATAAAAACATGTCTCACTGTCGCATTGTGTAATAATCTGATCAGTTGGAATAACACTTCCTGCCCTGCCGCCAAGTGAGATATGCGCGAGTGTTTACGAAAACTTTGTCTATATACTTTTGACTCTCAATTTAAACATAGATACAATGTATAAAAGCATGTCTCCATGTCGCATTGTGTAATAATCTGGTCAGTCGCCGAGTGAGATAATTTACGTGAATATCATGTCTAGTTCTGACTCCGTCTTCATACAAGCAGGTCAAGGTATGTAAAATAATATTTGTTGCTCGCAACTTGCATTGATTTTTTCTTAAAAAGCGTGGCTTTAAAAAATGTTGCCTCACAAACGCCATGGATGGTTCCGAAGACGACATCATATGGGATGATGATTTCGCCAAAGTGGATAGCGAGGATGAAGATGGCATTCTCGGTGATGCCATTTACGTAGACGATGAGAGAGAACACAAAATCGCCGACAAACTATTTGAGGACAGCAATAATGAATTCTGAGGCTATGATTCAGTCATCTAAAAGTAAAATAATGATTCTTATTTTTGTTTTGAAAAATGATATTTAAAAGAATGTTATCGAAATGATTTGAAATGTATGATTTATTAGTAAAAATATGTCCGAAAATATAAATTATTTCCTTATTAAAAAAGTTGTATGCACTTGTTCCCATATAAAGGCAGTCAATCGTCCTGGAATAGGTGGGAGAGTCCTGGAATAGGCGGGAGAGTCCCGGATTCAGCTCATTTGTCCCATATGGTGATTAATCCCAGAAAATGTCCCACATTTCCACAATTTGTCCCGCTTTACCCGCATTTTCAGAATCAAAAATGCTTGAAAGTTGAGCGAATTGATTACACGCTCAGAGGTTTGTTGTCGTCGCTCAGTATTAGCCTGGCCAGTTCAAATTACAATGTATACGTTTGATGTAATACATTGTCACGGGAAGTTTTACTCCTGAGCAAAGGGGATAACCGAGGAGCCAGCTGACTTGCACTCGACAGACTGCATAGGGCCATAGGGGATCAACCAGGCACTCACAGTAGCGGCTCAAGAGAGCCGAGTGTGTAAGGGGCCTAAGGTTACACATGTGCAGTTTTTGCATTTAGATAATTTTACGTTTATATCTCCAAATGTGGTGTGATCACCGATTCCATCACTCTATCAAAGTCCAAAACTCTTTGTTTCAATCAGGGCATCGAACCGTACTTTTTCACTCCGGTTTTTGTTCCGGTTCACTCAAAACAAAATTTCGGTTCCGTACCGCTCTGGCAATCATCGGTGAACCAGTTTGAACCGGTTTTTTTTTCGCTCAGACCTTTTTAGGAAACTTGCAATAACTGATTTATTAATTTACGTAGTTATCTAATTAAATCAAATGCATCTTCACTATAACAATAGTGATATTAGAAACATGATATTAAAACATGAAATTAAAGTATTCAAATGTAAATATTTAGTATGTATTTTATTTATTTAATATATATATTTAGAATTGAATAACTACAAACCATACATGCGTCGCAAATGATTTCAAAAGGTTAGGAAATTGTAAGGTGAATTACAAATAAGCACGTTTCCTGCGATAGAGTATTCTAAACTTATTATGTTATGCAAACCATTCATCTCATTTTCTAATTTACTGTGCTTAATCTTTAGTATTAAATTTCATTAAAATCCGCTGAATAGCTACGAGGAAAAGAATTACATCCGGAAAGAAGAATGGACAGACCGAAGCTAATATGTGATAATGCTGGAATTCCTAATAATGAATTATTAATATTTTAATTCACAAATCATGCGGAAAATTAAGAGACCGCGTTGTCTCAATAGTGTCAATAAGTTGAATAAGTCATGAAGTTGTTTTCATTAACAATTTGTAGATCACCTGCACTGCTCATATTATAGAAACTGTAAATGCACGACTTCATTTTTTCATTCAAAGATCATGTAAATGGATGTACAAAATTTTTATGAGGAAGAAGGCCGCCGAAATTGAGGGTCCAAGAATCCAGAATGGCTGAAATATGTTTATTAACATGACACAAATTTACTATGACGGAATTTTGCAAACACACAAAGAAAACGTTCATTGACACTAACTTAAAAGCAACAGGATAAATGGAAGGTTCTTGAAAATAGCACTTAAAACAGAAATTTAACGCTTGAAACTTTGCTTTCAATGATATCATTATCAAATATGCAAGTATTTGCGTAAAAGCCACAACAATGAATTACACTGAATTAATTTCTCACTATACCAAATATTCTCTTGAAATTAAACTACATATATAGAAAATGAGACTTACTTATTCCACGCTGGATGATTTATCTCTTCCTTAATGCTGGCAACACTTCGTTATTCAAACCTATAAGCTAAATATTTTGATGGAAATAACAAATATACATACATTTCTATTCCTATTTTTAGTAACGACTAACATCCGATAGAAAACAGAATTTTTCTAGTTTACCATATATACCTATTTAAAATTACTAACCTGTAACAAAGGGCAACTAATGCAGTAATACGCACAAGGAACAAACGTTGAACAATCCTTCCTCAATAATTAGCAAGGCCAGACTGATGGATTCTACACACAGTTCATATGAAGGAATGAAAGGTTGTGGACATATGTAGCAGACGAAACATTGGGGAAAACTTCCCTTCTCCCTCTATGTATTCATACCTAAGGTTCAAGGAATTCTCAAATGGGTAAATTTACCCATGGAATTTCTGGAAGTCGTTAGATATTATCTTAATGTCATATTCTTGGAACGAACCAAGGGACTTGATTATTTTTTCATAGTGAATTTGGTTGGGGTTTGGACCCCATGGCGACAGGGTACGGGAGCGTGAGGGAGGCGATGACCATTTGGACATGGAAGGTTACTGAGCGGTTCGAAAATCCTGCCTTTCGCTTACACTGTTTATCCGAACCGAGATAAAGGAGCGAAATAAATATTGGCTTTCGGTTCAACACTAGTTTTTTCGGTTCGGGTTTGGTTCCACTCCGGCCAAAAATATCGGTTTTTTTCAGTTCAGGTTTTTGGTTTGGTTCCGGTTCGATGCCCTGGTTTCGATATCCTGAACTGGGCAAAATATTCTGGTAATTTTACTTGATTTAAATACCAAAGTATCACTGCTGAGTTTTCTTTTGATATCTCCCATACGTTGCACGTTTATAACATGAGAATTTATTATATTATAGTTGTGAAGTAAGATTTTTTCTTTTGAGAATTTGAAACACCACCGAAGACAACAGGCAAGTCAAGCAAGCCACATGTAAGTAAAGAAATTATCCAATCTTAATTTTAAGTATCATTCACATTTTAAAAACTTTTTTCAAATTTGAAGTCATTCCCATTTCATTTTTTCACATTTTAAAATATCCCTTTCATTAGGAAATGCCGCCAAAAAGAAGTGTATTTAACCAGGAGTTGGAAAAGCAATTTCCCTTTTTAAAAAAATCTGATGTGGCCAACACATGACTTACTCCATATTTGGGATATGGATATTTAAATTATTATGAATAGCATTATAAGGCAAATTTATTATTTCATATCGTAAAAGAATACAGTCGTCCTTATTGCCATAAACTATATTTTGAATGTGTTTACAGAATTCACCACTATATGGTGGTGGCTCTGTATACTGATATTAAGAAAAAGCAAAATATCTCCGAAATGGATGGTTCTATGAAAATTTGTTTCAAACAAAATTTGGAAGAAATATTTTTCTCTAAAACTTTGGTCCTTACGAAGATTACGAATAACGACGTTTTAAGGAGATATTTGACGGAAACCGAAAAAACCGATTTATAAATAATTCCTAAACGATAACTGCTATGAAAAATTGTTTGAAATAAAAGATGTAGGAAATTATATTTTCTACATTTTTTGTAATGATCAATGTATACAATAATGATTTATTATCGGAGAAATATCGCAAAAACCGAATCGGGTTTCGAATAAACCTCGACTTCCGGTGAACCAGTATTGTCCAAAAACTAATCACTTTGTGCTCATGCTAAAGTGTTATATATGAAATTTGGTAATGATATGGCAAATACTTTTTGAGTTAGAGCGCCCAAAACCACATACATCCACACACACACACATTCCGAAAATAGTCTAAATGTGTTCTAGGGACCTCAAAACGTGTATTTCCGTTGAAATCTCGAAGTCGATTTGTTTTGTGATCACAATACCTTCCCATACTATGTATGGAGAAAGTAAAAATCTGATGTGGCCAACACATGACTTTCTCCATATTTCGGGTATAGATATTTAAATTATTACGAATAGCATTATAAGGCAAAATTATTATTTCGTATCGTAGAAGAATACAGTCGTCCTTATTGTCATAAATTATATTTATTAAATTTTGAATATGTTTACAGAATTCATCGCTACATGGTGGTGGCATTGTATACTGGAAATTACGAAAAAGTTGGATATCTCCGAAATGGATGGTTGTACGAAAATACTTTCCCATTACTACGTATGGAGAAAGTAAAAAGGAAACACTATGTCTAATGTGCGATGCAACCTATGCAATTGTGTATTTTCTATTTCTCATGGGGGAAGGAATGATATTACAAGACATGTTGCCTCAGATAAACACAAAAGCATTTTGTGTTTGACTGCTTTATCTTCTAAATTAAGTGATTATATTCGAGAAGAAAAATTTTGCAATAAAGAAGAGGATCTAGCAAAATCAGAGGGCTTATTTTCCTTACTAGTACCACTTGCACGCATTATCAATATCCTGAGGGCTTAGCCGCCTTAGCATATTTTTTTTAAGGTGTCCCACATGTCCAGCATTGGTTACTCAGAAATCTGGCTGCTTTATCCCATATATAATAGCACCCTAACTTTTTGTCAATTTTTCGTGAAAAATGCATATTATAATTGGAAAATTACGGTAATTTAAATAAAAACGTAAAATGGATCCCACAAAAAATTAGTACTCAAATAAGTGACAAAATCCAAAGATCTTTCTGACAAAAAGATTACGTAAGACCTTGTTCAGAGATCATGACATTATATTTTATTATACACCTGGCCCTCCTATAACATGGGTTCTTATAATGCGGATTCAATACAGCACAGTTTGTTTTTTACTACCAAAAATTTATACAATGTGGGTTACGGTTCACATCAACGCGGTTTGGTTGGACTTGGGATGTAGAATTCCAGATTGCTGAGCGAGGGAGAGACGAGCTGGAGGGCTCTTGCTCTTCTTAACTTTTAAGTTTTCTTCCTTTTATTATTATTCATGCATTCGTATCTTCATTTCTTTTTAATATTTAACACATATTATGGCTACCTCCATGAAGAAATCAGGGACTACACTAACTCTAGAATCGTTTGATATTATTCAATGACTTGACAGTGGAAAGACAACTGCATCGCTTGGACGTTCATATAACAAGTTAGGAAAGTGTAAAGCGTATCACAAATTTCGTGCAATGGAGTATTAAAAATAAATATGGTATGTAAGAGAAATAGAGTTTTAAAGTTCTTTTCTTAGACATAAATACTCCATTTTCTTCCAATTTAAAAATATTTCATGCACACATTAAGAAATTAAATATATTTTAGTGAATTGTTTCTGTTAGCAACAACGATGAAGTAAACATGCAAGAAATTTTCGAAGTTCTGCTTGAATTAACCCTCGAGCGGGCGAGCTGGTGCAAATCTGCTACCACTGAAATTTGAAACAAAGTAAACAAATAGTGCATAGTTGCCGCTTCTTTACTCTTCTAGTCTTCATGCTGCTCATTCAGTGGCATTTATCCCCACGCTTGGTGCAGATCTAATTCCTTAATAATATTTTATAGTGTGTTGGTAGCAAAAGTGCTACCGTGCACCCGGTCATGTATTTTTTTTACATAACATTTTATACTGTAGTTGGTAAAGCATTATTTTCTTGAGATTGACTTGATTTATAAATTATATTACTGTAAACTGTTATTTTAGCATCTTTAGTAGGTATTTAGTTCGAATAGGTCAGTTGAATTTCTGGTGTGTGTTTGCATATACATATATGAATGTGAAATGGGAATGTGAAGGAAAGTTTTCACATTACAGGGAATCTGTAAAATATAAATTGGATGAGAAAGTATGAGAAGAGGATTATCTAAAGGTTGAAAGAACTTTCTGAGGAGGAAAACGATTTGCTAGATAGCGAAGGAGACAGGAGTGGTGAAGAAAATTTTATCACGTTAGAAAATCACAACACTGAATCTGAACAAGAACCGGATAGTGACACTACAGCTGAAGATGAGGAAAGTGAAGATTATTTTATTGGACGTGACAAAATTACTAAGTGGAAAAAAACGGCATTTTTCAAGTTGACATCAAAAACCAACGCCAAGAACATCGTAAAAATTTTTTCCGGACCTAAAGACGATGATAAAGGAATTTTCGATGAATTAGAAGCATTTAGGAAAATGCTCAATGATGAGATGATTGAAGCCATTGTACAATATACACTTTTATACATAAGTAAGAAACAAGTGGATGTGACGTATTCCCGGGCTAGAGACATAAAACAAAGCACAAAAACCGAAATATTAGCTCTCCTTGTACTGTTATATTTGATAGGATTAAAAAAGGGGAACCACACAAATGCACGTGAGTTATGGACTCATAATGGTATGGGAATACCGATTTTACGGGCTTGTGTGAGTTACAAAAAATTTTTATTTTTGCTGAGATCCATACGATTTGATGATAGAGAAACAAGGGATGAACGAAGAAAGATCGACACACTGGCCCCAATAAGGGTATTGTTTGTGGCAAATTGTATGAACTTTTACAATGCAGGGGAGTTCGTTACAATAGACAAAAAATTAGAAGCATTCAGAGGCAGGTGCAGCTTTATTCAATATATTCCCAATAAATCTGCAAAGTACGGCCTGAAAATTTTTGCTCTCTGCAACTCAAATTTTATACCTGTAATTTCGAAGTGTACTGTGGAACACAGCCACAAGGGATATATAATTCATCAAACAAACCATTCGATATTGTGTATAGATTAAGTGAATGTATAAAAGGCACAAAACGAAATCTGATAACTGATAACTGGTACACCAGCTATCGTTTCGCAAAATCCCTTCTCCCAAAGAAAAAAACTCTCGTGGGAACTCTCCGCAAGGATAAGAAGGAAATTCCTGCACAATTTTTGCCACACAAAGACCGTATTCAATCGTCGTCATTGTTTGGTTACCAAGAAAATACAATGACAGTATCCAGTGTTCCGAAAAAAACAAGGTTGTCATTCTTCTGTCGACAATGCATGACAATGGATCGATAGATGAGGAAACTAAGAAGTCTCACATAATCCTTGATTATAACATGACCAAGGGAGGAGTAGATACAGTGGATCAGCTCTGCAGTTCCTATTCTACCGCATGGGCCACTTGCATTGTTTTATGCATTTCTGAATATCGCAGGGATGCACAAATAATATGCCGAGCAAACCCAAATAATGAAAAGTGTCCTCGAAAGGATTTCCTCAAAACCCTTGCATTAAAACTAATGCAACTTCATCTAGAGGAAAGGGCAACCTTAGCCTGTCTTCCAAAGGACATGCAGTTATTTCTCCGTTGCTATAAAAAAGAAGAAATGGATGTAGGTGAGGAAGCAACAGAAGTACGAAGGAATAAGCGCGGACGATGTGGAATCGACAGAAAAATAAGTTTACTCCATTAGTCTGTATAAAATGTGATGTTTATTTGCCAGGAACATAGCTCAACAGTTACTACGTGTACAAACCGTGAATCAAAAAATAATTTTTCTGAATCTGCCTCTGACTAGTGTTTCAAGTATGTACCTAAACTAAATAAAACACATAGCCATTCAGAATGGTTTTAAACCACAACTCATTCATAAAATGTTAAAAAAACATCAACACAGAATGAACCTTAGAAACTGCACAACACTCAACAACAAAGACAACAATACCAAAAAATTTATGAAGCTACCTTACTACCCTTATGCTACCAAAAAACTTCAAAAAACCTTCTCCGAAATAGGATTACACACAGTTTTTGTTAACGAAAATAAATTGTCAAATCTCATTAAAAACCCTAAAGACAGCATACCCCCATAAGAAATCAGGCATATACCAAATCAAATGTGACAAAATTTATATTGGACAAACGAAAAGGAAATTGGAAATACGTTTCAAAGAACACTTAGCCCATTACAGAAACAACAGAATAGACAAGTCCAGTGTAGCATCTCATATCAACACCTGCCATCATCCTATCACAACCGAAAATTTAAAACTTCTAAAAACGGTCACCAACGAAAACAAACTAGATGCCTATGAAAGCCTTTACATACACCTTAACCAAAACAAGATAATGAATAATGACGCTGGCCCTATCCCCCACTCCCTTTTATTTCAGTTAACGATCGATACACCTTTCCCTTTCCCCTCCCCTACTTTTCTAACGGTCAACAATAGTATAAATACTCCGCATAACCTTACACACTTTGACATTGCTGAAGATGACAGTGTTGCTGTCGAAACGCGCATCCTAAGTGATCCTGCGAGTCTTCTGTGCCTTGGCATGTAAGTACCGCCTTTACGGTGATTTGGAGGTATTTTTCCAATTTTATTCATTGTCTTCACCATGTCTCATGAGTTCTTCATTTTATTTAGGTTTTCATTACCAAGAGGAAGAAGATGAAGAATGTGAGGAATGTCTAGCTGAAGTGATATGTTCTCTTCCATCAGACATTCAGAAGGATATGGTCTCTGTCGATGAGATGGAAAGTGCAGATGCTGACCTTATTGTCCATGAAGAAGTGCCCACCATGCCTGAAGACATTCTTGTAGAAAAATTTCAAGAAATAGAAGAGGCACCTCCAAACCAAGAGTTGTGTTGTGAAAGTAACGACAATGAGAATGATGATAATGCCACAGTGAACAAGTTAGGCTGCCTCCTACCCACAAGAATTCTTTACAGTGTGTGTCACAATTAAGTACTCTTCAGTCCACCAACTTCAATTCATGGATGATCTTTTTTGCTTGTACAATAATATTGAAACACAATGGATTGCAGCTAACATAAGATGTTAACAAGGCAGACGAAAAGCAATATTTTGTTCTCAATGAAGGACCTTGATATTGGTGAGTCTCAGTTCAGATAATTTTATACCTATCATACTGTATCTGACAATCCACTAAATCAGAGGTGTCCAACAGAACTTTCAAGTTCGCCACACTTGTGAATGGATCAGCCTTTTCACCACGTAATACAAAATATTATTATTGAAAATAGGACTTTATACAAATACAAGGTTACAGTGATACACAATAATAATTTAAATTATTCATTAGTCAAATAAATCATTAAATTCATTGTATTGTTGGCTGTGTAGGACGTAGCTGCGGTAGCTAGGCATAAGAAGGTGCTAATCATTATTGTGCAGCACTATAACTGTGTATTTATGTAAAGTCCTATTTACAAAAATAATATTTTGTATTATATTGCTAAAAGGCCATTTTATGTCAAATGTACACAAATTTAGTACTATTTGATTTAATAAACTAATAAAAAATAGTCAATAGACAGTCGACTGTGAACATCAATTTACCACATATCAATGGCTGATTCACCACAAGTGGAGAGTAATGAGGGTGTTGGACACCTCTGCACTAAATGGTAGGTCCTTTTGTTACTCAATTTATCATGCTGTGCTTTGTATTTTTTGATTAAATATTAAAATTCATAAGTTGAAGTACCTGTTTATTTACTTCAGAATTGATTGGTAATTTGATATTGTCTGTCCAAATTACGTTCTTAAAAAATCTTAACATGAAGGGAGAGGTAAGACATTACAATAGTTAAAATCCTAATAGTTAAAATCCTATGTATTTAAGCATGTAGAAAAAATTTAATTTTTGACACTATAGTCTGTAAATTGGCCACCTGAATAACTTCACTGGTTTTGTGTGGAACCACGGGCTGCCAAAATCGGTTTCACTGTATTTAGAAAAAACGAAAAAATTACAAGAATAAATATCCACTCCCGGTTGGCCAGTTTCTGCCAAAACCTTTTCAGAACTCGAATTACTAATAAAAATCTTAAATATAAAGTGTCTTGCCGATCTGATTATTAGTTTTTGAGTAAGAGAGCACACAAAATTCCTATCTCAGCTACACAAATATCATCGAGCAAATTGTGAAAACTTACTCAGGGGGTCTTAAAACATGTATTTGCGTTGAAATCTCAAATTCGATATTATTTACCAACACAATACTTTATATTATAGAAAATAAAAGCGAAAAATTAAAAGCTTTAGTATATAAATTAAATACCTCAGTAAATGCATTACTACATACTAAGGTGAATCGACGGCCCTAGGCAGAGGAAACGATATCGCCGAAAGAATTGACCAACGTCGATTGGAGAAATTTAATAAGGTTTCACGTGAGATGATCGAGGCAAGTGAGACACATAGCAACGCACAGCCAGGAAAATGTTGAGGATATTATTAGGGATTCCGATTTCACCTTACAATTTTACTTATGATCTCGCATCGACAGCATTAAACGAATCGTACTGATTTCCTTTCCCTGTTGTACCACTATGGCTGCATTTTATCTTCTCCGCCCACTTACCAACTCTACCCAAGGACTTGTCAACTTTTTTCCCACATCCCAATTCAATCATAAAAGCAACTTCAAAATCTGGGACCTCAAGGCGTGGTTGACTTAAGCCGACTTATTAGCTCGTCTCAACGCCTAGAAACTAAGTTCTTTCCCTGGACTTGAATGACTCTCGACCTCTAACATGCTTCGCCTCTCAAGACCCAGCGTGCGATTTGAGAATATCCGTCTTCACAAAATTATTCACATCGCACTTCGACAACGAAATAAGTCCTACAAGACGTCCACAAATTGCGAAAAGCTTTCATTATTCGCGTAGCCCTTTCCCTAATCATTGATTTTAAATGCGTCCCTGCACCAATGGTGACAGAGAAATATTCGTTCGAGGAAATGGTTTCCAATCCTTCCCTTGACGTAAATGCCTTCATGCGGTAGCACGATTGTGCTAACAATCGACCAACCTTTCCAAACTATGCCACCAACGAGATTTTAATTAAGACGCTGTTAATTTAGTTCGATTTTTGGCGAAAAACTGAAACAAACCACAATAACAGGAAAAGACAGGTAACGTACCTTCACTTCCCTCCGACGAAAACAATGCGACGTCAACCCTTTCAACAGAGGTCCTTCGAGGTGTGAATCTCCTACTACGAGAAATTACCCCAGGAACCAAAAGGACGGATCTGAGATATTCGCCTATATTTCTTGCAGATAAGGAATCCCCGAACCGCTCGCCCTCACACGGTAATCTTCTGCGTCACAAGAATTCTTAAGGGACTCCCCGTGCTTGGAAAGTCAGTGTAGCCAACGCATAATTTCATATATGTGAATATTCAACCTTGACACATTCACTCTCTTGATCCTCCCTCCATATATCATTGCAGTTGACGATAGCAATTATTTTTCTATTATTGATACCTACTTGTCGTTATTTTTGAATAGCGAATAGCCTTAAGTATAAATTAGCATTGTATATGTATCATTAAACTATCATTCATATTTTCAGATAAAGTAAGGATTCCTGATAAAGAATGGTTTTCAAAATCATTTTGTCAACATCCAGAGATCTCGAAGCTGATTAGCTTCTTTATAAACTTACCACAGATATCCCTTTGAACTTTGCCGCTTAACTGCTAAAACGCCAGTTCAACCATTCCTTCATAAGAGTTCTATATGTTGGTAGCATTGACGCCTCTTTCAAGTGAATCCCCTGCCGTCTGACCGACTGCGCGCATTACGAAGGGATGTGTCATAGGGCGGGTGGGCAACGTGTGGAAGTACTGGGTGTGATATCACTCTGACCAGCAAAATAGCCGCTGAAGTACCAGTTCTGTTTCAGTTGACGCAGTAATAGATTCATATCTCGGAAAAGTATACGTCGCATCGGTTTCGTCCGATTAAATTGAAGGTACGTTGCATGTCTTTCCCTTTATTGTGGATTGTTTCAGTTATTCGACACTGTAAGTTTAGAAATCGAACTGTTTGAGTCAACAGCATCGTAAATAAAGTCCCGTTGGTGATATAATTCGAGCTCCTTGGCTTAATAATTCTCTAGTGAATTTTGGAGATATGGTGTCTATCTTTCTATGTAGGATCAAGGGAGTGACTGTGTCAAGGTTGAATATTCACATATATGAAATTATGCGTTGGCTACACTGACTTTCCAAGCACGGGGAGTCCCTTAAGAATTCTTGTGACGCAGAAGATTACCGTGTGAGGGCGAGCGGTTCGGGGATTCCTTATCTGCAAGAAATATAGGCGAATATCTCAGATCCGTCCTTTTGGTTCCTGGGGTAATTTCTCGTAGTAGGAGATTCACACCTCGAAGGACCTCTGTTGAAAGGGTTGACGTCGCATTGTTTTCGTCGGAGGGAAGTGAAGGTACGTTACCTGTCTTTTCCTGTTATTGTGGTTTGTTTCAGTTTTTCGCCAAAAATCGAACTAAATTAACAGCGTCTTAATTAAAATCTCGTTGGTGGCATAGTTTGGAAAGGTTGGTCGATTGTTAGCACAATCGTGCTACCGCATGAAGGCATTTACGTCAAGGGAAGGATTGGAAACCATTTCCTCGAACGAATATTTCTCTGTCACCATTGGTGCAGGGACACATTTAAAATCAATGATTAGGGAAAGGGCTACGCGAATAATGAAAGCTTTTCGCAATTTGTGGACGTCTTGTAGGACTTATTTCGTTGTCGAAGTGCGATGTGAATAATTTTGTGAAGACGGATATTCTCAAATCGCACGCTGGGTCTTGAGAGGCGAAGCTTGTTAGAGGTCGAGAGTCATTCAAGTCCAGGGAAAGAACTTAGTTTCTAGGCGTTGAGACGAGCTAATAAGTCGGCTTAAGTCAACCACGCCTTGAGGTCCCAGATTTTGAAGTTGCTTTTATGATTGAATTGGGATGTGGGAAAAAAGTTGACAAGTCCTTGGGTAGAGTTGGTAAGTGGGCGGAGAAGATAAAATGCAGCCATAGTGGTACAACAGGGAAAGGAAATCAGTACGATTCGTTTAATGCTGTCGATGCGAGATCATAAGTAAAATTGTAAGGTGAAATCGGAATCCCTAATAATATCCTCAACATTTTCCTGGCTGTGCGTTGCTATGTGTCTCAGTTGCCCCGATCATCTCACGTGAAACCTTATTAAATTTCTCCAATCGACGTTGGTCAATTCTTTCGGCGATATCGTTTCCTCTGCCTAGGGCCGTCGATTCACCTTAGTATGTAGTAATGCGTTTACTGAGGTAATTATTTTTTCAAGAGATAAGCTTTTAGTTTTTCTTTTTTGCACCATGAGGACAAATTTAAATTGTTTCTCCCCCCGGTACGTGTTTTTGTTCTGCTTGTCTAAAACAAATCTTATTTTCTCCACATGTCCATTTGACATAAAATGGCCTTTTTGCAATATAATACAAAATATTATTTTTGTAAATAGGACTTTACATAAATACACAGTTATAGTGCTGCACAATAATGATTAGCACCTTCTTATGCCTAGCTACCGCAGCTACTTCCTGTCCATCTTATTATAGAATGGCTATTCTCTACTTCCCAACTTAATGAGACTGTTGTGGCCATAATGAGAAATTGCTAAAGGAGTCATTCTGACAGTTGGCATCTCTACATTGTTCATTTATTATCAATTTTGATTGGTTTATTTCCAGATATGGAAAATAAAAGGGAGTCTGGGATTTCCAAGGGATCCTCATCTGACACCAAGGCTCCACCATGTCCTACCCTGACCAGTGAAGTTGGTAAGACATTTTAGAATAATCTTAAAACTACATTTTCCAAAATATTTTCTTTCTGAATGCTTTTTTTTGGCATTTGTATTTTAATTTTTTTACAATAGTGATACGAATTTGAAATCACATGTGTTTCAAGAGAAACTGATTTTATTTTCTGCCAAATTGACATGGATTAATTCTGAATGCTCAAAATTTGTTTGCATATTCAGAGAAAAATGAGAACATATTTATATCTGTCACAATGATTAATTCCTCCAAAAGGTAGTTATTGTTCTCACCTAATGGCTAAAATTAAACTGGTAAACTGAAAACATAAAAATGTGAAAAGACTAGATTGAAATTTTGGCTACAATGCAACCTTTGACAGTGATATTAGATCACTTTATTATGCCTATATGAAATGTACATCTGGGTTTCCTGACCTTGCAGTGGCTATTGGGGATACAGCTAATAATTGACTAATTTAATAGCTATTAAATTGAACAATACTTTTCTTAGAACCATTACTTTATGTAAACTTTGTATAACAATCATAGTATAGTAAACTCACCATTTAACATCTATTTTCTTTGTGTTATTCTGTATTACAGTAATTTTCCGATTATAATACACCCATGTTTTTACGGGTGAAATGTGCAAATTGTCTTATCACCATGTATAATACGCAACTCATTTTTTGTAAAAAGATCACTGTAATTTTTCACTTGGTTATTAGCAGTATCAAGACAGTTCTTGCCTTGCCGCCAAGTGAGATATGTGCAGGAGTGTTTACAAAAACTTAACATCTATATAGGTATTTTGACTCTCACTTTAAAGATCGATACAGTGTACAAAAACATGTCTCACTGTCGCATTGTGTAATAATCTGATCAGTTGGAATAACACTTCTTGTCCTGCCGCCAAGTGAGATATGTGCGAGAGTGTTGACGAAAACTTTATGTCTATATAGTTTTGACTTTCACTTTAAGCATCGATACAATGTATAAAAAACATGTCTCCATGTCGCATTGTGTAATAATCTGGTCAGTTGGAATAACAGTTCTCGCCTTACCGCCGAGTGAGATAATTTACTTGAATATCATGTCTAGTTCTGACTCCGTCTTCATACAAGCAGGTCGAGGTATGTAAAATAATATTTGTGGCTCGCAACTTGCATTGATTTTTTCTTAAAAAGCGTGGCTTTAAAAAGTGTTGCCTCACAAACGCCATGGATGGTTCTGAAGATGACAACATATGGGATGATGATTTCGCCGAAGTGGATAGTGAGGATGAAGATGACATTCTCGGTGATGCCATTTATGTAGACGATGAGAGGGGTCACAAAATCGCCGACGAACTGTTTGAGGACAGCAGTAATGAATTCAGAGGCTAAGATTCAGTCATCTAAAAGTAAATAAATAATGATTCTTATTTTTGTTTTGAAAAACGATATTTAAAGGAATGTTATCGAAATGATTTGAAATGTACGATTTATTAGTAAAAAATGTCCGAAAATATAAATTATTTCCTTATTTAAAAAGTTGTATGCGCTTGTTACCATATATAATAATATGATATACTCTAACTTTTTGTCAATTTTTCGTGAAAAAATGCATATTATAATCGGAAAATTACGGTATTTGGAAATGAATTTTTTTTGTTTAATGATAGTATTCCTTTCTTTTTCAGATGGAGCGGAGGGTTGTTGTCCAGGCCACTCAATAGTGGTTTGTATTTAGATTATACTGAACTCATTAATTTTTTTCTTACTATGTGGCTATATTTTTTCATACTAAGTAATGTATTTACGTATGTACCCAGTTTTCTTCTATCTGCTAAAAAGTTTTTTGTTTCTTATTGTAAGAATGACATCATAAATATTCGAGAGCAAAGGTTAGAGGTTCTAAAACTATTTATCTGATATCCTTCAAATTTATAATGTGGATGTAGAAAAATGTGATTAGGCTAAAACATTTCTTCTAAACAATTCTGGTTAGACTCCAGCTTCATATCTACTCATCTTAAGAAATACCCAGAAATATAAGCATACCACTTTTTATCTTCATTTAAAAAACGTTAAGAATTTATCTACAAAAAAGTGATCTTGACTATTGTATGTTGAACAGAATAGTTCAATTTTTCTTGCTAAGAAAATATAAATCCATTTCCAAATAGTAGGACGCCTAAATTGGCTGACTTTTGGGACTATTTGCATTGCATGTATTGAAAAATGTTCCCAATAGTAAGAATTGTGTATAGTGAACACCAGTTAATTGGGGGATACCCATGTCTAATTATCATGTATTGCGGCTTATAAGTTGACCTTTAATATAATAAAAAAGTCTTCAAAAAAAAAACTAGGGATTGACCAGGGACCTCACAGCTGCCAGTGTGCAAGTCATTTGCCACCCTATTTAGACATTCCTTACAAAAATAAAAAACCACCTTATGGTTTGATGAGTTTCCATAGCCAGTAAATATGTAAGAATATGCCGCCTCATCTTCACTTTCGTTATAATCAGTATTTTCTCCATTAGCAGTTTCCTTTACATCTTGTTCTTCGTAAGTTCCTGTAGGAGCACAAGTAATCAGGGTTGCATCAGCTGTAACAAACTCCTCAAATGATGCTTGTACATCCAAGGTTTTCTTGAGTCCATTCTGGAGGTTTGTCACATACAATGTTACCATCATCAGCATTGTTATGCACTTACTGAACCGGTTAATGCTCGTGTTATTTTTGTAAAATGGGTCCAAAAATAATCGGGTTTTTTTTATTTCGTTAAAACATAACCAATACATATGTATACTCGAAAAAAACATTTAATTTTTAATTGGTAAATCATTTTTCGGTAAAAAATGGAAATGGTTGTCTATTTAGGTATCAAGTTCCAGGACTATATTATTTTTATTTTATCCCTTCAAGTGCTCAGGACGTTTACTTTTATCGCGTTTGAGGTCAGATGAGGTTTTTAAAAATTTGCAAAAATTCGCGATTTCGATTCCTGAAAATTGAAAAGTTCGTTACATTTTCATTTTTATTGGATTTGTTTAAAATTTTTTGAAGATTTTAGTAGAACATAATATTTATAAACAATTTCTTTTACATTATCTTACATTAAGCATACCCTTTACAGGAGAGAAGAGAAATACGCCAACCAGTTAGCGCGCACCCGTGCTTTCATATATCTTTCAGTACTACGAAAACTGTAAACGGCATTGATATGCAGTCTTTTTCAAAATAATATTGCAGCTTTTATTAACATTTCATTCACCGGATGTACCTACCTAAACCAAATAGGAAAAAAGTTTCTAGCAGGTCAACTTTTTCATGTCTTGACTAAAAAATTTAATATAAGTTTTGTTTCATATATTTTTAAAAGACATTTCATAAAGCTTATAAAGTTTTGAGTTTTACAGTAGTCATTCATAGTCATTATAGAAGTTACATGGTGAAATTTGCCCTATTTCGTTCAGTAGAAACGGAGCTATGATGTTGTATGCAGGGACGTCCCTGGGGGGGTGCGGGGCCTGGGGCGATCAGCATTTGTGGGGCCCCTTAACAATCTAAAATTATTAAGGTATAATTCGCGCACTAAAAAATAATTGTAAAAATATTTCATATTTTTAGATATATTTTATTGTATAATTTAAATATACATATATTTTTTATTGTGTTTTTTAAATGTGATCGCTTCTGGAGTTCAAGAACAAAAAATAGTCCTTAATTAGGAAAACCAACAATAATTTGATCATTTACGCCTGATTCATAATGATCTATGCTCATTATTCTGTTGCAAATGGCTCTGGAAAACTGCATGTATACCTGCAATTTGGATATGAATATAAACAAAATCTCAATTGAATGGCAATGTACAATATGTGAGGTCAACTTAATACTAAAGTAGAATAAAACTTGTTGATTGAACTCGTCTATTGTCGTCATTGATAACAATCTTTAATTTACTGTAATAACTAAAACCATCTTCACGTTTCATCCTTCTCTTTATCAAAGTCATGATGAGGATATTTATTAGTAGTCAGTAATACATACCATGAACACTGGGGATTACCTGTGTATTTCTCAATCAACACAATTGAGATGTTTATATACATGTTTTATTCAAAGATTTTATTTCATAAAACCTGGATTTTGAAATCTTTTTTTTTATTAATTGCAAAGTGAAAGAACTTATACAGTGAGTGTATGCCTAAACACATTTTCAAAACTGAAAAATTCATGTCGACTTATACACAACAATATATGGTAAATCCCTTATTCAGAGAATGGTTGAGTTAGCCAAAGGGCAATCTGTAGCTTGAATTGACATAGTTAAATGAATTCTTCAACGTCTGTAGGTACTATATAGAATGTCAAATCATGTGGGATGCATAATGGCATCATACATAATCTGCAAGCCACATTTCATGTTAAGAACATTCTTCTGTACCTCATCTTCATAGTTATTTAAGTGGCAATGAAAAATAAACTAGAGACATTTTGGAAGCATTGATTTAACATGTCTTAAATAGTTTAATGAGATAAGATATATTATAAGAAGTGCAGTTGAGTTTTGACTGCATCTTAGTACAGTATTACCTCGATCTATCGGTTTTTCCATATGTATTGTTCATTTATTCAAGTCCTGCAAAAATCCCATATAAGCATTGGTAAATTATATCGCATTCATCATTCCTCAAAGTATTGTTTTCCCATATTGTTCATTCAGAATTTCTGTATCTGACCTAGCAATTTTTCCAATTCATCGTTTTTTGTAATAAATTTAAAACAGACTTGGCACAAAATGTCGCCTCCTATCTCAGCTGTAGAGGCATGTGAGAGGGTGGTATGATGACTGTATGAGCAGTTCACTCCCTTTTTTATGAAGCTGTTTTTTTCAATGTGAGTGATGGAGTGCGTTTTTTTCTTTGTCATCAGAGTTAATTAAATTTACTGTTAAAAATTTTCACTGCCTTGCGGTAACCTTTTCCTGTAAAGAATTTATGAGAGACTGAAAATTATTGAGTAATCAGACATTGCTTTTGAGATTCTCAAAATGTTCTTCTATACACATCCCATTAATGATAGTGATAAATACAATACAATATCTGTAAATTATAAAATATACTTTTGGACTTAAAACAACCCTTGAAACAAACAAATGACCATTGATGATTTCTTATCAATTAAATAAAATTAAGAAAGTTTGTACCCTAAATTCTCGTATAATGTACGCGTTATACAAAGAATTTTTGTAAAAATTTGAGAATTATTTAGTGCGTGTTATGCATAAGAAATGCCCCTTTTTAAGATAACATGCAACCTTAAGGTATACCTTAATGTATTTGCTAAATGGCTGAAATCGATCGAAATCTAAGTCAATGTTCTCCATACAATCACTTATTCTGCACTTTTCATGGAAAAGTTTGGTATTTTCATTGTTCCAAGTACAATGCAGGAGCTAGAAGCCTTTTCCGGCATAAACATGCCTGTTACTGTATCACATTTCAATTAAAATATGAAAAATTAAGGCAAATTTGACGTTGGTTGAAAAACATAGCCTATGCCTTTTGAAATACGAATTCCAACACGTAACACATTCACTTCTCTTAATAAATACGACAAAATTCTTTATAAATTTTTATTCATACTCAGTTTTTAATCAACAAAGCCATCAAAATCTTCTGATTTACTCTCACAATGTAAATCATAATCATTTAGGTTCTTTACGAACGGGTCAGGTAATTGTTCAAATGAAAAATCATCACTTTCATCAGATGATGAATCACAATCCCCCCACCCATCAACGTTAGGGGAATGAATTCCCGATACCCTGAAATCATTGATAATGATTTCATGAGTGATATCCGCCCAACTTTCTGCAATCCATTTACAAATTTCAGAGTAAGATGCTCGCTGCATCCCTCCAGATTTCATGTATGAATGCAACCCATCTACCATCCATTTTTCCCAATGCCTCTGGATTTTTTATTTGAATGACCTATTTACGGAGATGTCCAGTGGCTGCTGCTTTTTTGTTAGCCCTCATGGAATAACTGCAATCCGGGAATTCTTCATACGTCCACAAAGGCCGATTCAGGAGAACAAGAAAAGTCATGACAAACTCACCTGGCTTCGCAAAGAAAAACTTGATCTTCAGCACCAGTGGCGGATTAAGGTATCCGAAGGCCGCAGGCACAAAAAAATTCGGGAGGCCCCCAACTGACCGGGAGGGGAATGGGGTACTCAATCTACAAAAATTTTTACACCTTACGAATGGAAAAAATGTATACAGCAGGTTAAATAAATGGAATTACAGAAATGCATAAATAGAAAATTTAATATTTATTATATAAACTTGGGCATCCTGTAAAATAAACAAAAAATGAATTATAACTGTGAGATGTGTTTTCGAATGACATCAGGGATGTTACATTGTAACAAACCTAAGTAAAAACACGAGATGTGTTTGTAAGTAATAGATTATACCGATTGAAATATTTTACTAAATAAAATATTGAAAAAATCGAGTTTCGACTGTTTTGAGGCCCCCATGAGTATCGAGGCCCCAGGCAAGCACCTGTACGATTAATCTGCCGCTGTTCAGCACTACTCGTTAATCCGAACAAAACGGGCATAAGGATGGATAAAATGTGTAGCCAGGGGTTTTTCCTAAATGTTCTCCTCAAAATGAAGTAGGGGGAGGATGTTTAGGAGAAGCCTTCTTTTAAAAAAGCTATCTTCAACGATGCCATGTCCTGTATGCACCTTACATGAGTGTGCATTATACTAGAAAATTTGGAAAATTTATACTGTTGTATGTTATTGTTTTCATTAAAATTTTCCTGCTTTCATCATTTTCCCTCATCCATTGTTTTGTTTTTATGATCCTTTCAAAAACAATCGATCAAAGTTTCACTGTATAAAGTATCTTATTTCATGAGGTACATGGGTCATATGTATGAGAATCTAGCAAATCATTAAAGATATAATCAGTTCACTTGTTTTTACAGGGGGAAACAATTTTTTCATTTTTGGAGCCTCCGAATGCCAGGGAGTTTTTGCCCGAAGTTCACCTGTTAGCTCATCAGTGGGCTCAGAGACATATTGAAGTTGGATTAAAAACTCTACAGCATAAAAAATATCAAAAGACCGAAGGAGAAAAACCACCACCAACAATGAAAAATGGTAAGTCTGTATTGTTGTCCATATATTATTTAAGTGATGTGCAGATCTACAAATGGGCTTATAGCTTCAGCAGTGGCATAGCTAGGACTGTGTGGGCCTTCAGGCTAGATTTTTCCTAGGCCCCATTGTGAGCATATTCCTTGGGTTCAGGGAAAAAAGTCACCCAGAATAAAAATGGGTTTGGTAACATAGAGATGTCACGTCAACATAACTAAGAAAAAATTACTGGTATTTAACTTTGCCTTTTATTAATAATTTAAATCAGTATTTTTCTGTTTTTAAGAGGGACATTAGATCTACCTCTCAGATATTAAAACAAATATAAAATGTTTGTTGATAACAACAGTAATATCCACCACTACATTTTAGTAAGTCTGTCTGCTGTTCCTTTATGCATAACCACATTTCTAAACTGATTCCAACCAAATTTGGCATGATTGTAAGGGGTACCAAGGGGAAGGTTAATGCTTGGTTTTATTGTCCGCGGCTGTCACCTTGATTTAAGTGGCAGCCAATTGTCTCTTCCTTTATGCACACCTACATTTCTCAACCAATTCTGTGACCATGTTTGGCATGATTGTAGGGGGCACTAAGTGGAAGGTCAACGCAGGATTTCATTTCCATCTGCTATTGATTTGGATCAAAGTTGGTACAATTGTGGAGGGCTCCCAGGCATAATACATAAGTGGTTTTTACATACACTAGTCCCTCGCCAACCGCAAGTGTTACATTCCTGGGAAAACACCGTGGTTAACAAAACCAAGGGCTTATGGGAAGTAAGATGTTAGGGCAGGGGGGAACAGACAAAATTCATCAAAAATAATTTCATCGAAAGCAAATTTGTCGAAATCAGATTCATCGAATGGCAAATTTGTCAAAAATGACGAATTCGTCGAAAATCAGTTTATCAAATGAAAACTTTCAAACTTAAGTTTAAAGAGGTGACATGGGGAAATACATCATTTCTTTAGCTAAGCTTTCTTAAACCAAACTCAGGTTAATATACGTAAATACAGGAATAATGAAAATAGAAGCTTTGCAGATATCTGCACCTGGTCATACAAATTTACCAGGGGCGTATATTCTGGGTGTGCTAAGTGTGCAGTGCACACCCACTGAATATATATATACGTATATGCAGTGCTTTTTTTCTAGAAAAATAGGTGGGTATACTGTGTTTTCTAAAAAAAGGGGTGTGTATTTTTAGCATCGTGTTTTCAACTTCAAAAGCAATTTGTGGTTAAGCAACACGTTAAAGGTCATTTTTTTTTTTTCGTTTTGGAACTTGTTACGTAGTAGATTTTTGTGAGAGGTGGAGAAATTTGGAAAAAAAAAAATATTGAATGTATTAATTCTATTTCTATTTATTAATTAGGAAAGTTAAACAAAAGTTTTCAGTAATTAATGATGTGAATATTAAAAAAACATTTGTAAAAGTTTTATAATAAACTCCAAATCTGACTCATGCCTTCAGGAGGGTCAATGTCTCGATTTCTCTCTTTGCTGATAACGTAGTGCATTATTCATACTGCATGCGATCGCGCTAAAAGTAGTCACTAGAGGAATGACGAATGATATATCTGGTTTACATTGTAACGCGATCAACCGCTAAAAATGCGCCAAGATCATTGAGATGGTGAGGTGAGTTACAAAATTAATTCGCGTTACATGCTAGGTACAATGTTGCATTAGAGGCGATAGAATGTCAGTAGCTCCGAGACGTCGACGACGGTTTAACAAAACAATCATCGATAGCGATTGTAAAATTCCTACTTTTTTTGTGACTGCTAGAAAGCGGGACATTTCTGGATCGAAGTGGGCAACGGGACAGATTGTCAAAAAATGGGACTGTCCCGCCTAAAGACGTCTGGTCACCTTACCTATACTACACATGGTCAACTAAAATTACATTGATTTTTTACATATTATACATAGTGATAAGAGAATTTTCACATTTCACTTGTGAAAACATAGGTGCATATTATATAGGTTGCGTATTATAATCGGAAAATTACAGTAGTCTGTCCATGATTATTCATGGTTAAACTTGGTTCTACATATACTCCTATTTTCCACAGGCTTCTTCATGTCTTGATAGCTCTCTACCATGAATAATCACGGACCTGTCAACGGACAGACTACGTATGATTATATATATATATATAATCATATATATATATATATTATTCATGGTTAAACTTGGTTCTCTATATACTCCTATATTCCGCAGTTTTCTTCATGTCTTGATAGCTCTCTTTCCCTTTCAAGTCATCTATCAGCTGGAACTTTTCCTACCTCTTTCTATTTTTCCATCTGGTTTACCTTCTAGCACATCTTTAATCGTGCTCTCTCTCCTCAGGTAATGTCCAACCCAGTTCGCCTTCCTCTTTCTGATAGTCTGTATAATCGTTTGCTTCTCTCCTATTCTTTGTAATACTACCTCATTTTTCACAATATCTGTCCATTTTATCTTCCCCATTCTTCTCCATGTCCACATTTCGAAGCTTTCCAAGTATTTAATATCATTTTTCCGTAGCGTCCATGTTTCTGCCCCATACAAAGCTATAATCCATACATAACATTTTATCAACTCTAATCTATCCTCTTACATCACCATCACACTCATCATCTTTTTAATACCGCCATTGTTGGTGAGTTAAATGCTTTTTATTATATTCTATTTTT
The DNA here is from genome assembly GCA_036926305.1 of Uropetala carovei. Lineage (NCBI taxonomy): Eukaryota > Metazoa > Arthropoda > Insecta > Odonata > Petaluridae > Uropetala > Uropetala carovei. The sequence continues at coordinate 940,369 of JAXCHB010000172.1, read as the reverse complement.
ATTTATTCTACATATAAAATATTCGTAGCATTTATATTTATTTACTTTTGTTATAATAAGTATGCTTTTTACATATATTACAAGTTGATCCTTATTGATCATTAATGTTCACCTTGATTTTCGTAAACAAAGCTCCACGTAACCCCTTTTTTTTCATAAGACTCTGGTTATAACATTCATGGTTTTGACATTTCCAGGAATGTATCCCCCGCAAATGTCGACATTTTATTGTATTCCTTAACTAACATTTCAAAAAAGTCAAAAAATGTATCGGCAGCTTTTTGGTTGGGTTTCTTATCACTTGAAACATTGAGACGTCTGATTTTAAAACGTATTAGCCATCCATCTGAAAATGCATACGGTTCACTAATCTACATTTGTTCTTAAAAATTAGTCCAGAAATAGGGGCTCCAACGGAATGTTTTGTAGGAAACCATAAATACTACAGGGTTATCGGTAGTTATAAGCAAAGTATTGGTAGTTATAAACAAAATATCAGTAGTTATAAACACATTATCAGTAGTTATAAACACAATATCGGGAGTTATAAACACATTATCGGCAGTTATAAACAATATCGGGAGTTATAAACACATTATTGATAGTTATAAACACAGCCATACCCATTAATTAGTGCGGTTCAAGATGGAAGGAAAATTGTGCGTAATTAGAGGTGATGACTCCAATGCCAGCGTAAAGGAATTAAATGAGGTAGCTGTAAAGTCAAGAAAAAGAAGAACAAGTGTTACTGATGACGAAATAGAAATATTTCACAACATGAGGAGAGAAGGTGAGCCTCCAACTAAAATGGCAAACATTTAGGTGTTTCTAAGTCTGTGATTTACAAACTCTTGCAAAAAGTACACACGGCAGAAGAAGATTCAAAAGAGGTTGATTTGAAAAGAAAAAGGCCTGGACCCAGAGCGCAGCGGGTGACGAATTTATCTGACAAAATATGTGAAATAATCCAAAGTGACTGACTGCTCCTTGACCCAGAGAGGCAGACAGGAAAAATTAAGAGAATGTGAAGCGATCTGTTCCCGATCTACAATATCTGAAAACCTAAAAAAAATTGGTATTACACGAAAACGCTTAAGAAGAAGAGTTATGAAAACAATAACTCCAGAAATTATTTCAAAAAGACAGATGTACTCCCGTGAAATTATGTCCGTTTCATCAGGTAGAATTTTATTTCTTGATGAAACGGTTTAATTTACACAGCACAAATAATTATGGGTATTCACCAAAAAACACTGAGGCTATCAGAATGGTTCCTACCAACCGGGGGAGAAACATCAACTTGATCGCTATAATCATAATTAATGGAATTGGAAATTTCAAAATAAATGGATCCTATAACACCGATTTTTTTATTGAATTTCTTGAAGACTGTAAATCTAATGATATATTTAAAGAAGGCCACATTTTAGTTATGGATAATGTAAAATTTCACCACAGTCAAAATGTGATTTCTTGGCTTGAAATGAATGAGGTCAGCTAAATATTATTTATTTTATTTGACAGAAATACTGAGCTCAAGAAACATCCACAGTTGTGTATTGTGACTGCTGAAAATGCAAAATTTAGCAGTAACATTCCAAATTAGATGTAAACAAAAAATTGTCGAAAGTGCCAGTTTTAAACGGTAGCATTCTGAATTAGATATAAACAAAATTGGCGAAAACGCCAAATTTATTGGTAACATTTCGAACAAGATGTAATAAAAAATTGAGAGAGAGGAGATTGAGAATTCTGGTTGCATGAGTGCCAGATAACTGGGAGTTTACTGTACAGTAGAACCTCATAAACCCGGCATTCAAAAACCTGGAATTCTCAAAAACTCAGCACTTTTTTGAAAGTTACATGTAAAAGTTCTTAATACTCGAGACATTACTTTAAATGACGTATGCTTATGTATTTTCATTGTTTTGTCTGCCTCATTAGAACCACATGTTTAGATTCGTGGCGATAGCAATTGTTTTTCGTTAATGTAATCAGTTCTTTTATTAAATTTTATTTTGACATGGCTTCAAAAAAAGAAGTAAACCCTTCCACGCGTGGTGTTACGAAACGTAAACAGAAAAATCTCACGATTGAAAAAAAGTGGAATTACTAAGAAAACTTGAAAAGGTACTTCAGTGAAGAGACTTTGCAAAGAATATGGCATTGGTAGTTCCACTGTGTATGACTTAAAGAAGAAGAAAACAAATATTGAAATTTTATGCAGAGAGTGATACACCTAAAGCTATGTGTAGCCTTAAAAACACTACACACATCCCGGGTGAATGATGTTGATAAGGTATTGTTTGAGTGGTTTCGTCAGCGAAGAAGTGAAGGTGTACCTATTTCAGGCCAATTGCTGATTCAGCAAACCAAAATTTTTTACAATAGCTTGAAAATTACTGAAGATTGTGATTATTCTCAAGGTTGGCACCATCGATTCAAACTTTGTCACGGCAGATGAAAATTAGCACTGTCTGGTGAAAAACTTAGTGCTGATGACGAATTTGCGAAGTTCGTTGTAGATGAAAACCTTAGTACCGAGCAAATATATAATGCAGATGAAACTGCTCTATTTTGGAAGCGTCTTCCTCATAGCACACTTGCAGCTGGTGATCAGGACATGGCATGTGGAGTGAAGGAATCCAAGGAGAGGTTGACAGTTCTTGCATGCGCAAATGCAGCAGGCACACACAAACTTAAATTGGCTGTAATTGGAAAGAGTGCACACCTTCATGCTTTAAAGGGTGTAAAGATTTTTCTCATCCATTACCGTGCAAGCAAACGTGCATGGATAACATCAGCAATAATATTAGATTGGTTTGAGAATCACTTTGTGACTGAGGCTCGTGCACATTGCAGGTCTAAGGGGCTAGGTGACGACTGTAAAATAATTTTGATATTAGATAACTGCCCTGCCCACCCTTACACATCTCTTTTGGTGCCAAGTAATGTTGTGCTGTTTATTTACCACCAAATTGTACTTTGATATTCAGCCAATGGATCAGGGTATTTTACAATCACTAAAATGTTATTATAGAAAACAATTTAGGCAAAAATTGCTTTTTACCTTCAATAATGATGAAAGTATTGATGCATTTAAAAAATAATTTAAAATTAAAGATGCAATTTGGATTCTAGCCAATGTGTGGACTGATGTAACAGGTGTAACATTAGGAAATGCTTGGCATAACTTTTGGCCTTCAAGTATGTTTCCGGAATATGAAGAATTGCCTGTACATTTTCTAGGTTTTAATGTTAGCAATCGAAAGAATTATTTCTGAACTTATGGAGTTTGCTAAGGGAATGACAAAAGAGCAAAAAGAGTGGTAGAAGATGACATTGAAAACTGGGTTGAAATCAACAATGATGCACCTGTCGTACTTCAGATAACTGATGGGGAAATAGTAGACTTTGTTTTGAAACTTGTGCATGAAAAAGATGAAGAAAATGAAAGTGACGATGATCAAGAAATAGTTAAGGACAAACCTTCATTAGATCGCTGTATACAGTTGGTCACAGATACAATATCTGCTTTAGGACAATGCTCTTGCATTGATTTTCAAGAGATTACGTGTTTATATCGAATAAAAGATAAACTTACAAAGGAAACATCAAAACGCATGAAGCAAGCTAAGTTTGCCTGATCTGTTTTAAAAAATTTCACAGAATAATGCGCAATGAAAATAATGTTGTAAATGTGTATTATATATATATTTAACGGTTCTTTTATAATTCCTCATTTTAGTGCATGTATAAGCAATAGTATTTATTGATAATGGGTTTCCTTTTACTTGTTATTCATAATTTGAATTATATAATCAGTTCACCAAAAATGTACGTTATTTAAGGATTTTTTTTATAAAGTTTCAAAAACCCGGCAAATGCTAGGCCCCAAAGTTGCCAGGTTTATGAGGTTCTACTGTATATAGTTTTTGTCTCAACAAAAACATCTAAATTTAATTTACTTTTAAACGCCATGTGGCACAGTGTATTTACCAGCAAATACCACCCCTAGAATGACCTGTGGTTCATATGCTGCATCACAGGTGAGGCAGTGATATTCTATGTTCTTATAGTTACTGCATCACTCCAAATGTCCAATGCTCTCTAGACAATGGTAAGATATCTTGCCTTTGAAATGATTTGCAACCTGGCAACCTAGGAATTCCAAAAAATATATATATATATGACTCAAAATAGTAGGAATGTTGCCACTCAGATGCAAGGTTGGAGTGTTTGGAGCCATGTTTTGATTTATTATATGAATTGAGACTTTTAAACATTGGAAACACGAGCAATGGGAGAGGGTGAATTATCTCGACAAGTGTAATTAATATTTTTCTGAATGTATGATATATTTTGTTTCCTTTCCAGTTTTGGTCCCATTATGTAGTAAAAAATTTTTTCAATGTCAATCATCACACGTAATTTCTCATTATTTTTCCTTAAAATTTGCTTTTTGAATATTTTCTGAATGCTAGTTATCAAGATATGAGTGTATTTGTAAATATGTGTTGGAATTCTTAAAAATCTTCATATACCACATTTAATCAATTGTAAGCTGATTTTTTTTTACCTTTTTACCTCTTTAAAAATTGCCACTCGGCTTAGAATCAGGCCTTAAAAATCAAAGAATGAAAAGGTAAAGTAATCAATACATTAGTGCCTGTAGTTATATTATAACTCTAGATATAAGTGTATTAATATATAAATAAACAATCTACTTTAAATGTCTGTAAAAAGAATCAATAATTGAATATAAATAAACAAAACGTTTCAATAAGTTCATTTCGGAGTCATCTCTAGTATGTGTTCACGTGTAATCCTAGGATTCCCCATGCTAGCTGTCATTTTCTCATGCCTTTGCAAGCGTAAATTTTTGTCATCTACTTTGGCAAGATTCAGTTTTTTATAATAATCACATCATGGGACAAATGCATTATTCTGTGGACTTGAAGACAAAAGTGATAGCATATGTGGAAGAAACATCAAATCTTCCTGCACAATGGCGCTATGGGATTGATGTATCGAATGTGAGATGTTCGAGGAGACAAAGAAACCTGGATACTTTTTTGCGAGATTAAAAATCTGGGAAAAATTACATTTTAGTAAAGATTGTATTGAATGCTTGAATATAACAATTTTAGTTTATACCATTTTTATCTAATTACAAATTTAAAAAAACCAGGGCATTCATTATTTTTTGTATTTTTTCCCCGACAAATCCTGGAAAACCAGGAATTTTCCTTGTGTGCCCTTGTAAAAAGTGGGGGTCGGCTTACAATCGATTAAATACAGTAAATCCTGGCAGCGAGCGTCACATTGAGACATTTAAATCTGGTACTTAAGGTTAATTGGAAAATTAACTGTTTCCAATTATCAAATTTTCTGATGAAAGATATCTCAACTAACGATTTACACTGTGTGTTTGATTATTTTTATTCATGTAGATCAAAGAGACATGCCAAGAGGAAAACCTGTGAGTAAACCCAAAGAGGAGTTAATAGTCATTCTACGTGAGCAGTGGAATGCCATGCCATCAAAGATTGAACTACTTACCAGGCGTTATCCATTTTCCTTAATAGTATTGAATACCATTTATATGAAGGGAGACCTTTTTTTTGATGAATGTGTCACTCAAATGAAACATATCCAAGCAAGCAACATGATGGTTTGTGATGACATTGAGAGTCATTTTGTGGTAGGGAGAGATGGTCTTGTATATGAAGGACGGGGATGGGATGCTGAGGGCAAGTTCTGCAGAGTCCTTAGAATTGACTTTGTGGGAATTAATATTGAAGAACTACCTACCCCAAAGGAGCTAGCTGCATGCAAGAGGCTCATCCAAAAAGGATTGCAGCTTAGAAAAATTTATGTTCATCACCATGTGACTACTTCTAGATTTCATAGGCTTTACGAGGAGGTTATGAAATGGGAAAATTTTATTCCTTCTTTTTAACTTTCCTTTAATTATGCTATATCTGAATATAAGACATGGGTAAAAGCCAATCTCTTAATACAAGTTCTTATTTCTATAAAATATATTAAAGCAAATTTTTAATACTCATCCTTGGGCCCACTCAATCATTTCTATAAGTATATAATCCTTTCATTTTTTTATATCATCTTACATTTGTGAGTATATCAAAAACTGAACTATGAGGAGTTATTTCACAATAAGTAAATGTAAGATGGCTTGGTTTTTCCAAAAGCTATGATAAGAAAATAATTGCCCTATGGTCAGATATGTATGACATTGGCAAAGAATCATTTCTGAGCTAACTAATACTTTTTGTATTGCTATAGAATATCTGAAATAGTGAGAATTTAATTCCTTGGTTGGCATACAGATAAAATTCAAATTATGTAATTATTTAGAAACTGGATTTGTAAAAATTGACATGAACCTATAATAACAGTGAATTTAAGTGTTTTAGGTAATCTAACCCGTAGCCCATCTTGAAGTTTGATTATTGTACTTATGTCAAGAAGACCATGGCTAATTTGATGTGCATTTGTAATTTTATGGTTTGATATGAATGGTTGTTTACTTTTTATGGAATAAAAATAATATACCATTCCCATTGAAAATGATTATTTGTAATTGGATTCAAGGCTTCAATTTATCAGTAGTTAGCCATTCACTCCTGTTCCAACCCAGAGTTGGCCAATCATTGTGAATATGAATGGGAGCCCCACAATATTAATATTTATAGTAATAATGAACGATTTAACAGTTTAATATTATAACTTTTATGGAGTATTTCTTTATTGGAAATCAGTTTGCAAGTTATTTTTAATAAAAGTTTTTGTAAAATTTACACTCAATGTTTGACTAATTGAGAACTTATGGAGTCCCCAATATTTGGGAGCCTGGATGCTTCACATCTTCCCTTTGCAGGGCACCTGGGTGCCAACTTGCCGGGGCGCTTTCCCATTAAGGTATTTGTATGTATATATTATTGGAATTGGTCTTGGGAATGTTTCCTCAGAGTCCGAGTAAAAAGGAAAAGTTGGAGATACTAAAATGAAACGGAATCTTCCAAGAAAAACATTTCTGATCCATTGCGATATGCGGTCACATGTCTCAGGGTCGTTAGAACATATCAGTGGCGACCGAAAATGGGTTCATCGTAGGAGTCGCCAAGACTGCTAATTGCTATTCCAGCCCTAGTGAGGAACTCCAGCTGAGGCGGCAATCCTTTCGTAAAGTACCATTGACCTTTACCACAAGTTCATTAGCTGGAAAAATACCAGGTGCATATCCTTTTTCTCACACTTACCGAGTCTTGGAAATCCCAAATCTTATAAAATCGGTCTGGAATAGCTTTTCCGAGAACTAGCCTTCCTTACTCCTTCACGATCTCCCACCTACGTTAACGTTCATATTCATTTATAAATAGTACATAGCTCTTAAATCTCTTTGAGCTCTCGGAGATGGATCGCTTATGCTCAACGATGTGTGAACAGAAGAAGAGTGTGAAACTTGGAGATGGGAAGATTGTATACTTCGTTAAGCAAAAAAGAATTTCTTTTTGAAGCTGAAGAGATCATCATTCATGCAGCGGAATAGTGCACATTCATGGTGTTTATGTTATTTATTTAATTGATGAGGAATTTCATATAATGTATTTCAGTTTCTACTTGAAAATAAGATCTTTCCACTCACAATTTTTGAATTGTTTTGGGTTTTTGATAAAATTGTAAGTACAGTAGGCGCCAGTTATGGTGATCACGTTTGTAAATTATATTTTGATTCTATTAAGCAGCGATTCTAATAAGCGAAAATCATAAGAATATTATGTACAGGGTGGAATTATCACGTACTTGAGACGTAAATATTAAAACAACTTTTAATGCCTATTCTAACCAGAGTTGCAAACCACTTCAAAATTTGAAAGTGGTTCCGTTCTAAATTTTTGGAAGTGGTTTGGTTCATGGTTCGGTTCAGACGGGAATTTTTGCAAGTGGTTCGGCTTTCGGTTCGGTTCAGTTCAACTAAATTAATCATTTGAAATACTATTCAGAAATAATTTATCCAATATAAACATTACACATTCAGTATCAATCTGTAAGTAAATCAATCAGCAGTCATTACTATTTTAAATGAAAGAATTTATTTAAAGAAAGGAAAGATTTATATTTTAAATATATTACAATCCCATCATCATCTTCATTTATTTATATTTAAAAAATGGTATTTTTGATCCTAACATGATTTTTATGTGGAGAGGAAAGAGTTGGCACTCCTTCCTTTGAAGCAAACCCGCTGGTTTTTCCAATGGATATTCCTGGTCTTTTCGTTGGTCCGTACTTTGTGGATTGAGATCGAACCGAAACCGAACCACTTTGGCAAAAAATTAGTTCGGTTTTCGGTTCATTGAAAGATTAATCAGTGGTTTCGGTTCAGTTCACGGTTCAGCAAAATGGCCACGGTTCGGTTCAGCGGTTTGGTTCGGTTCGGTTTGCAGCTCTGATTCTAACGCAATCAATCGCAAGAAATTGACATTCAACAATATTATATTATAAGAAAAGAAGTCATAAGCGTATTTTAAAGGCCAGTGCATTAATATCGCCAAAAGGTTCCGTTTTGAGTCACTGCACGGTGTACATGCTTTATTTGCGCTAAATGTTCGGAATCACGACAGATATGCTACCATCACTGAAAACAGTGCACCTCTCATAAAAGAAAACTTAAAAATTATGTGTGAATCACGTAAAATTAAAGACACCTTACAGGAAACATAATATTGAATCTTTGCCACGATACACGATGCATTTCGTGGGTGGCCTACCGTGGAAAGGTAAAGTCTGCACTCCCTTTTTCTGGATCCATTCTTAGGGGAAAAATGATTATAATTTTAATCATTTATTTTCATTCAAATTGTCACTTCAAAGTCGATTGAACGTTTTCAATGCTAAATAACAATATATAATTTTGCTAAATGATTTTCGGGAAAATGAATTTTGATTCTTATAACCAAAAATGTGCTTCCAATAAACGATGAAAATATAGTGCATTTTGATGATTTGAATCTGTTCTCTGAAATATGATTCTACTAGCATAATTTCTCATTGAATTTCAACAGATTTAGTGAAGCTAAGCTAAGCACAACATACAAACTCTTTAAAATATATAGTAGATACTTTTTAAATTACAATTAGCTTTTCTTAACAATTAGTCATATTTGCTTGTAACAATCCATTTCCGAGCCTATTGCATTCAAATATAATGATAATTTTATTTCCTATCATATGTCTTTCGCCAAATCCAGCTTCATTTCTTGTTACTTTCTCCATACGTAGTAATGGGAAAGTATTGTGTTCATGAAAAAAATTGACAGATTTCAACGGAAATACACGTTTTGAGGTCCCTAGAACACGTTTAGACTATTTTCAGAATGATGTCTGTGTGTGTGGATGTATGTGATGGTGGGTGCTCTAACTCAAAACGTTCTTGCCATATCGTTACCAAACTTCATATATAACACTTTAGCATGACCACAAAAAACTGATTAGTTTTTGGACAATACCGGTTAACCAGAAGTTGAGGTTTATTCAAAACCCGATTCGGTTTTTGCAATATTTCTCCAATAATACGTCATTATTGTATACATTGACCATTACAAAAAATGTAGAAAATATAATTTCCTACATCTTTTATTTCAAACAATTTTCCATAGCAGTTGTTTAGGAATTATTTATAAATAATTGGTTTTTTTGTTTCTGTCAAATTTCTTATTGGTAATCTTCTTGAGGACCAAAGTTGTAGAGAATAATATTTCTTCCAAATTTTGTTTGAAACAAATTTTCATAGAACCACCATTTCGGAAAATTTTCCTTTTTACTTTCTCCATACGTAGTAATGGGAAAGTAGTGTGTTCATGAAAAAAATCGACTGAGATTTCAACGGAAATATACGTTTTGAGGTCCCTAGAACACGTTTAGACTTTTCGGAATGATGTCTGTGTGGATGTATGTGATTGTGGGCGCTCTAACTCAAAAAGTACTTGCTATATCGTTACCAAACTTCATATATAACACTTGAGCATGAGCACGACTAATTTGGGAAATCGAAAAAAAATTGTGTATGTCAGTGGTTGTTAAACCTCTTGGTACTGCATACCACTCCTGAGGTGAATTATACCCTCTCCGGCCAGAAATCGGTAAAATTTCGACGAATATAATGAAAATAATTGAGAGTACTACATGAACTGAGACATATTATCTAATTTTAACAAATTATCCGCTTAAGTGGTTGGATGACAAGTGAAATAACAATGGATTGGTTCGAAAATCACTTTGTAATCGAATCTCGACGTCACTGTAACAGCATAGGTTTAGACCCTAAATGCAAAATATTACTCATATTGGATAATTGTTCAGCTCACCCTAAACCAGAGCTTATGATTAAAGACAATGTGTCTGTGATTTTTCTACCTCCAAACTGCACTTATACAGCCTCCAGATCAAGGCATATTAAGATCGCCGAAGTGTCGGTATCGATCTAATTACATGACGCATTTTCTCATTGGTTTAAATTCAGGGAAAGTCACGGAAATAATGAAAGAATACAATCAAAAAGATGTAATTTGGGCACTTTCTCGTGCATGAGAATGTATTCCAAAATCCGTTTTAAGAAATGCATGGTTTAAGTTATGGCCTGCTTTAAGGTTTCATGATGACGAAATCACTATTGCGGATTTCAAAGGGTTCCAAATTTCAGAAGAGAAATGGATGATGATGGAGTTGCTTCACTATGCAAAAGGTATGAATAATCCTGAGTTTAAGAAAATGGAAATTGAAAATTTAGATGAATGGATGTATAGTGACAAAGATACTCCAGCTGTGCTTCATTTTACAGAGCAGGAGATAGTAGAAACGGTGCAAAACAACAACAAAAGTGAACGTGAAGCCGAAGATGATGAAGCTGAAGTTATTCTAGAAAGAATATCCATTGCGATTGCATTGATCACGCGACTCAGCTCATAGCAGGATTAGAACAGCATAGTTTTATCAGTGAACAACAAATCATGAACATTTACATGCTGCAAAGTCAACTCGTCCATGAAAAAAAAACATGAATCAAGCACGTTTAACATATGTTTAAAAAGTTATCAAAGGCTACTGACATGGAAAATCTAAAAGCATTCACTTCAGTGTCCCGTGATGTCCGTGACGTAATGCCTGACGACATGCCTAGAAGTAATCGAGATGCATCAGCTGTTCACAAACCGAATGCTACAATTTAATGTAAGCAATTCTTTTTCATTAAAATGGGATTATTTATATTTTTACTTGCCACAAATGTATTTAACTATCTACTTCATATACGCGCAGCATCATATAACAGAGAAATTCATTGTTTTTTTGGTTTATTTCATGTTCACTTCATGTGCAGTTTGCAATACCTATGTTAAATGTTTATATGTATTGTCAAATTCCTAAACATAACATCCTTCATTATTTCTGATATCCATGTGTAATAATTGGATAACTTAATAAAATTTGTTATAAAAACATCGGCTACTTGATTGAAAATACCAATGAATCTCAAAAAACAAAAGTTACCGTGTAGCAGCCAAGGTCCGGAAAATCCGTAATCCGGCTTATCTCAATGGTGCCGGATTAAAGTTGCTTGACTGTATTTTGAATATGTTTACAGAATTCACTGCTACATGGTTGTGGCGCTGTATACTGGAAATTACGAAAAAGTTAAATACAGTGAGTCCCCGACTTACACTGGTCCGAGTTACACGGATCCGTAGATACACGGATACATGACAACTTATCAGCACACACGATTTTTAGTGCAACTGCCACGCAATAGATACCATTACCAGTACAGTAATCCCTCGGTATACGAAGACCGTATTTCTGAAAAATTCAACTGTGTAACGTGTAAACATCACAAGAATAGGATAGTATAGGGCTTTAGCCGTTGAATAAAGTGAAAAAGAAGAAAATCGGTCCATATTTACGTATTTTAATGAATGAAGGAAAAAAACCTTGCACTCTGAAAAATCGAAAATCCCGTGTAAACTTAAGGGAAAATATAATTGTCTCCTGGATTTGAACCCGGGACACTTCAGCAAACGAAAATATTTTTCCAGCGACCTCATAGCCAGTAGAAACAAAACGCCGTTTACTGCATATCTTTTACGACGAACGGTTCTCGAGAAATAAGCCGATGTAATTACGCCAGACTTCATACTCACGGACGCACGCAGCTTCACTACGTGCTTAATATATAGGATAAAATTCCAAAGAGTATTTGTATTAGAATACATTTGAATCGATTCGTTTTCTACTACTACTTTTAATAATTGATTGTTTCGATTGATTTAAAGAATCGAATATTTCGATTATACTCTGCATTCGGTTCCTCTGTCAGTCAAACTATTACGCACCGCACGATTATAAGACGACTAGCGATTTTTCGGTCATAAAAATTGGAAAAAAACCTCGTCTTATATTCAGGTATATACGGTAACTATGTTGCAGCTTCAAGTAACTGAAAGTGTAACAATTTTGCCATAAAGTATCGCTGTTTATTTAAAATTTATTTTCTATGGTCATAGCTGGAAGATAATTAAACATAGTAGTATTCTTCCCTTGCATATAACTTAAAATCTACTGCGGCACAGTGGTTGCAGATCTCTGCCATATCAGCACAATATGAGAAGCACACATACAAATCTCTCGATGCAACATTTTTACAAGTTAAAATAATTAAATTAATCAATTTGTCAGTATTTTTTCTTTAAAATGTTTTAATTTGAAGTTTTTATCATTTATAGTTGACGAGAAATTTAAAGGTTAACTTTGGCTTGCACTTGTCAAACCGTGTCTTAGCGAGGTGAACCACTGCATCTTCTGAGGTTTGGTAGGAAAATGTATACCACGTCTTGTGAATCTGCGGTATGTTAGGTTTTACTGTACTTATTTTAACCTGCTTGATGAATCTCCATCCTTGGTTCAGTAACTGGTTCTTATGAGACATTTAATGCTCATTGTTTATATTATGATTTGTCTGCAAATTGTAATACATGTTTAAATATAAAAATTTGTCCCTAGTTAAGGGTACCATGATTAAAAAAATGTTTGGGAACCACTAATATAAAATAAATTGCATTTTAACCACTGAAAAATCTATCAGCATTCTTAGACTAATTGCCTCAAATCGCTTTCTTACTCTCCATCCAGAGTTGAACATCATGTACAAGAGAAGTTTATTGCATGCCATAATAAAGCAGGGAGAATATTAAAGGGAAAGAAGAAAGAAATACTTTTTCTTGCTAAATATTTAGCTCCTATTCATGCCAAGTATTATTAAGTTTTAAAGGGATGTGTTTCTTGATCATTAGCAAAGTAAGGATGAGAGGATAATGTCTGAGATGGAAAGGAATAATGAAATGCTCCTTTTTGTGCATTATTTTATTCAGGTGACCACCAAATTTACATGGTTTTCGTATGAAAATCATCCACAGGTGTCTCATTTCACTTGGTCTGTTTCTTCCATTAACATCTGAGAGATACCCAATTATTTTTATAGAAACAGTTAAAGAAAGCTTGATCAACAGTTATTAAGCTCATTGTAAAATGCCAACAATTGCTGTTTATGAACTAGTTAAAATGAGTTAATAACTGCTTTCATTTGAATCGTTTGTTTAAAAATTTTAATTTCTAGGAATATAATGTGAATTTTAAAAAATTGTACTAATCTAATATATAAAGGAGAATGTTTGTACAGCAGACTCTCGATTATCCGGGATCAGCTTAACCGGGATGCAGATTAACCGGGATGTAAAAAAAACGTAATCTATAATATATTTTGAAGCGTGTGTTTGTTCATGGAACTCCTAAACGATAAAAGCTAGAAAAACCAAATGGAATGATGGTTCGGAATTTTCAAGTTCGTGCAAGGTGAAGGAATATCGTTAAAAAATATTAAAATGATTTTGGAATTTGCTTTAGCCATACCCGGCACCAGTGGATCTATAGAAAGTGTTTTATATTACAAATTCTTTGTGGACAGATGAAAAGAATCGTTTCCTAGTTGAAAACAACAAAGCAGTGATAGTGACGAAAACTTTCGTACAACGACTTTACGATTTGCTTTTAAATGATCCAAAATTACGGCAAGAAATATCTTCGTCCGCAAAGTACAAAATGTCTCCGCAAGAGAATGAATCATCAACACACATACCAGCTTCAGAATCAACTCTTTCAACATCGACTGCAAATTAATTGCAAACAAAACTATGCAAAAGTAAATAAACCGAATTAAATATTTTAAAAGTAAATCAATTTGTTAATTCACCAACATTTTAGAATTAATGAGCTAAATTTCTATTTTGCCTCACTTGGAACAATGCTTTTGAACGACTCTTTTCATTGAATTAAAATTTACATGACGGCTGTTTTTTTTTAATTTATAAAATCCGATCTCCCTATTGCATAACAAAGTAACGATAGAAATGTTACATCAATGTGTCAGAAATGAGAGAATGATTTTTTTCCAATATTACATATTGTATTTTACTTCTTTATAAGAAGTCCAGAAAAACTAGCTGACCCGAAGAAATTATACTCTGACATCGGATAGAGATCCATAGCGCCTAGGCCTGAAGTCTGCAGGTCAAGCGATATTTTTGGCAATCCTACTTACATTCGTAGTTGCTAATAATCTACTATAATATATTTTGAAGCGTGTTTGTTCATGGAAGTCTTCCTAAACGATAAAAGCTAGAAAAACCAAATTTGGTACGATTCTTCCTTACATCCTAACTTAGTGAATGGTCAGTGTTTGGTCAACCGGGATTAATCAGTGCTGCCAATATATGGGATTAACATTTTTCTATAAGATAACACATATGAATCCATTTCTTGACTTGCAAGGTATTCTACCTTCAAGCATTAAAATACGTAAATATGGACCGAGTTTTTTCGTTTTTGCTTTATTCGACGAATAAAACTATACTATCTCATTCCTGCGAAGTTTATATGTTACACGGTCGAAGTTTTCAGAAATACGCTATTTGTTTTGAAATTTTGTGGATTTTTCGTACTCCTTCCGGACGTTGCCAAGGCGGCCATCATTGTTACCTCCGATTCAATTAGCTTCAATGAAGCTTACAAATAGACGAAAGTTTAGCGTTATTCGCTTCGCACTTTTGTTTAAGCAACGAAACGATCGATGTTTATGGATAGCAACGTAAATAGATACTGATTATTATTCAGGAAGCGTTTATTGATGAAAGTAATTGAACCTTCTTTCGTCTATTGAATACTGGAATCTTACATTTTTTGTAAGTAAAATCATTATATTTTACATTATAATGTTTGTTAAAGTAAATAAGCTCACGTATCTGGTGTACATGTACCGGAGTCAGTGTTCCATCATGGACAACTGTACGTTGCTTTTTCACGGGTTTCTTGCTTACAAGACATAAAAGTAAATATTTCAGCGAGGCATAATTACACAAGAAATGAATTTGGCGAAAGTAATATGATAGGAAATAAAATTATCGTTATATTTGATTGCAATAGGCTTGGAAACGGATTGTTACAAGCAAATATGATTAATTTAATTGTAATTTAAAAAGTATCTACTATATAGGTATTTTAAAGAGTTTGTATGTTGTGCTGTAGTAGCTTCACTAAATCTGTTGAAATTCAACGGGAAATTCTGCTAGTATGAAAATAATTTAGAATACAGAGTACGAGAAATTGGCCACTGAAAAACGATGAGACAGTGTAACTGAAACCACGGGCGACGTGCAGAGTGAAGGAATGAAGAGGGGAGGAGGGGGAAAGGCAAGTAACGAGATACCTACATAGTTCTTAGTACTGCATGTGAGCTAGAGATACATACATATTATCACATTGTATGCACTTCACTTATAAAAACGTAGACAGCGCATGATCATCGTGAAGTAGATCCTGATCGCTCGTGCGGAATTGGATCAGAATATTTCGAGTGTTTGCTTTATTTTCGTGTGTCATAAGGGGTGTGTGTCATTTTGTTCTTATTATGTAATTTGAAATTTGAATAGCCCTTACATGATCATGTCAAAACGTAAAAGAGTTGTTCTTACTATAGAACAAAAACTTGATGTAATTAAAAAATCTGAAAAAGGCATGACGGTGAAGTCGTTAATGAACGAGTACAGTGTGGGTGACCAAACAGTGTGTGATATTGTGAGAAACAAACATAAGCTGATTGAGTTTGCTGGAATTTCTGATAATGCAAGTGGCATGTCTAGGCGGAAAACCATGAAGATGTCAACCTACGATGATTTGAACAAAGCAATGGTTTTGTGGTTTAACCAACAGAGAGATGAGGGAATTCCGGTTTCAGGAGCTGTTTGTGCAGTGAAAGCAAAGTATTTTTTCGATGAATTGAAATTGAAAGGGGACTTTAACACATCATTTGGGTGGTTGACAAGATTTAAGCAAAGGCACGGGATTTGTCAGATTGCTATCGAAGGAGAAAAACTTAGCTGTGACGAGCCATCAGCTGAGGAATTTAAGTCTCAGTTTCAACATTTCATCGATAATGAAGGATTCACGTCAGAACAAATTTATAACGCTGATGAAACTGGTTTATACTGGATGTGTCTACCACAGAAAACTTTAGCTCATGAAAATGAAAAAAGTGCTGCAGGGCATAAACTTCAGAAACAACGAATAACAGTTTTGTGCTGTGGTAATGCCACGGTCTCATTTTTTGAAACCGTGTGTTATTGGGAATGCAAAGAAACCTCTAGCTTTCTCAAAAGTTAAAGTTTTATCAAATTTACGTGTCGATTACTACAGTAATAAGTCAGCATGGATGGACAGAGAAATTTTTACGGATGGTTTATAACAAAATTCATTCCAGCAGTGCGTCAACACTTAGAATCTTTAGATCTGCCACAAAAGGCGATTTTACTCTTAGACAATGCCCCCAGTCACCCAAATGAAGACACTTTAAAGTCCGAAGATGGAAATATATTTGTGAAGTACTTACCTCCGAATGTGACAGCTTTGATTCAGCCTATGGATCAAGGAGTGATACTAAACATGAAAACAATTTATCGAAGAAACTTGCTGTTAAAGTCTGTAAAGGAAGACAGTTGTTTTGGAAAAAGCTAACTGTATTGGATGCTATTTATGAAATTTCTGCTGCTTGGAAAACAGTGAAAAGTTCAACATTAAAAAAATCATGGCGAAAAGTTTTACCGGGAAACGACGAGGAATTTCTTGGTTTTGAGGACAGTTTCAATGAAACGGTGCCTGAACTACTGCATAATTTACACAGCATTAGTGGATGTGTGAATGTTGATGAGGAAACAGTGCGTGTGTGGTTAAATGCAGACCAAAATTTGGCCGGCCATGAAGTTTTGAGTGACGAAGAAATTGTGGAACGTATCAATATCGTCGATGTCGACGATGTAATGGCGGTCGATGATTTTGACCAGGAAGAGGACATCCTAATACCAGAGCAAAGTATCAGTCACAGCACTGCATTAACTCACACTGAAGCTCTGCTGGATTATTTGGAGGGACAACAAGACAGCACCCTGGCTGAGAAACTAATGCGTAGAAATCTGCGCAGCAGCATTTGCCGAAAGGTTAACGAATCGAAAAAGCAAACTTCTTTGCTATCGTATTTTAAATAAAATAGGAATAAGTAAGTACGTATTTTTCATTTTAATTTTTTTCTATAATCTTATTGTTTTAATACAGTAAAACCAGACACACGGAAACACGGCGTAACTCATGAGCACGTTTAATCGCAGTAGGTTAACTGCTACGCGTTAGACAGTCGCTCAATACATAGCGCTACATGCAGGAAAAGCAGCAGACAAGTGATACTGTTAACTTCGTTTTTTTTTAATCAAGTGTGTGAAGTTTATCTCGTAGTCGTATTCAAACAAATTTGTTGAATTGCCGCATGAATCAGATTATTTGAACTGATGCTCAAAAGATCGCGTTTGCCATACATTTCCGCTAAAGCTCTCTACGTTTCCACAAGTACCGCACAGCTGACTGCATTGCTTTCAGAATGGTATTGGTTTAATTATTGTTCGATTTACATGATTTTCGACTTGCATGGGAATTTTGTGAACGAATTAACCTTGTTGGTCATGGACATACTGTATATCAAATGGATGTTAGATTAACCAGAATTTTTTAAACCGGGATTAGTTTATTCCCTACCATCCTGGATAATCGGGAGTCTACTGTAATTACTTTAACATGTTCCGTCTTTTCTTCTTCCATTTTGCAAATGGGTTTCCAGGAAGCCTCTTAGCAAGTGCTCAGATTACTTGTTCCTTTACTATTGATTATACAGATCCCAAATGGCAACAAAAATGTCTGGAAAATTACATCCAGTCATCTGCATTCCTTATATTTCTTACAATCAACATTTGGAAATACAGTTTCAACAGAAGGAGTATGGGAGTTTTATTGCACTCAAAACATTTACTTGCAGCCACACTTCAGCAGATTTTTGCCCAGCTGCAAATAAAACAAATATTTTTAGAAGATGCAGGGCCCGGTGCAGTCACACTGTTGTCACCGCGATCTGTCAGCTCTGTTTGTGCCAGTGTAAACTTTAAAATGCCATATGTAAATTTATTTTGGGAAACGTAGGTATGTATAGATAGATGTATGCAGGTATGTTATCCAGCTCGCGCGACTCATTTGTGACAAACGACTCGCGCGATCTGGTCCTGGTTGTCTGCACAACATATTGCATACATCTATCTTTGAAGTTTGAAACAAAAATTTATTTTTTCCTTTTTAGTGCAAAAAATAAGTTATACATTTAAAATATTTATTATATAATTTATTCATAATTTAATGTTGTTGTATTAACATATTAGTAATGTTATTTTATCTTTATAGAACGTGAGGGGAGACTTTTCCCGAGATACGGGAACGTATCCCCCGATTATAACATGCAAGTATATGGAAAAATGGCATTCGACCATGTTTTTAGGAAAGCATCCCCGTCGAAACTTGGGAGTCGCCTGTATTTTAGCCAAAAAGAACGAAAATCTAGACATGATTGAATTATACCTGTCTTCTTGTGGTCCACCATGGTGTAAGCGATTTCCTTTCTTCCGTCGTCCTGCGCCGACGAAGGATCCAAGAAGGTCTCTGACCCAGCGGCAGCAGGGCCGCGAGACAAAAGTACCTCATAGGTTTATGACACCAAGCAGCTACCCTCAATAATTGGGTTTCCTTTCCTTCTCAGGTATTCCCACCCTCACACATAGGATTATATTCCTGATGCTGCCAAAGCATTATTTCTTAGGTGCATGCACACCAGGAGGTGACCAGAGGTTGATAAAACGGTCGAAGATGCCTCGGGGTCTCCACATCCCCAAAAGGGTTTTTCCCACCTCGCTTGTTCCGAAAAAAGGATCACACAACCCCCTCTGCCCCCTCAGAACATGCAGATTTCCATATCCCTCAATCCTTCTGTCTATGAATTTCGTTCACTTTCCTTCAGTCTTGTGGTTGGAGAAGGATATGCTTTGCACATGGTTAACCAGCATATCAGCACGTATCAACTTAGCGGTTTTTTAAAGGTTAGAGCATTCTTGTGAAAACCAACTACTTATTTCTTATATCATGCCCATTAAACAGATATTTTTTAATTAATCTATAATTATTTTCGAGTAAAAACTTAGGAAAATTTTGCACAACTTAATAAAGATGGATAATGTTGAGGTGGGTCTGTAGTAACTTCAGCCATTAATTGTTCATTTTTGTGTAAATGCTTTATAACAGTTGTTTTAGCAGCATTTAAAAAATATTACATATGGAGCTAGTTATGACAGGTTGAGATTCTTCTTTTAATGTCTTAAATTCTAATATTGTATTAAACCATTTCCTTGTTTGTAAGATCACCAACTAGTTACTTATTTCTATACTTGTTCCACTCTCCTATTATTGCTCTACCTTCTTCTCTTCTCCTTCTCTTCCACTATATATACTGAAAACAATACCATGTTCAACTGATGATGGCATAAAGCACCTAAACTAAGGTAGCAGTATGTAAAATTTTCTAGTAGAATCAAAAAATTGCTTAAGTGGAAAATTCGCTTTTTTACTTTATTATACTGGAATTCCACCAAGTTAAGGCTTTCTTCACAAATTACAGCAAAAATATTAATTGGATTAATATATTTGTAATTATAGATTTATATTAAAAATATTAACCATAAAAGTTTAACCTTATGAAAGGATATAGAAGTATGTAAATGTATAAAAAATATCTGCATATTTTTCAGTTACTGGTAAACATTACAAAATATGTTCCATAAAGGATGTTCATATTTGACCATTTGGTTAGAAATAATATATACTCCTCTTAATACATTTGGCTGAATAATAGTAATCATGATCATTATTTCTTGTATATAGCATTAGAAACCCAGATACTACATCCAAAAGCAGTATAATTAGGCTTCTCTTATGCAGACGGACATAACACTCATCAAATTGCTTCTTTATTGAATAATCCTTATTTTTAGTTAATATATAAAAATTGTTGCATTATGTTACTGGAAGCTTATAATTAAAATATCTTATATTTTAATATTATTAAATATTTCAATACAGTTAGAAAGAAAGCCAATTTGCTGGATTTTTTATCAATATTTGTTCAATCTCTTGATCAGTGACTCCTTTTATCTTCATCTTGGGAATTACATTATTATTGATGTGAGAATATCCATGGCCCCCAAACTCAATCTGCAAAGAAAAGTTTACAATATTTCTTAGGATTTTTATGTTGAGCAAATACACATATGAGCAGGACTTTAATTTTTTCTAATTCTAACAGCTGATGTAGAAATTTTATGTGAAAGGAAGGTTATATGTTATAATGTAATATCTATCAAGTAACTACTATAATGCAGGGGTTTTCAACTGGTGGTATTTGTATCACTAAGGGTACGTCAAGAGTTTTGAAGGAATACGTGAAAGTGTTAAACATTATCATTTTTCTTCATATTTTGTCTTCAAATTCAAAAGTTTCGATGTGATGACTATGAATAATGTCATAAAACAGAAAAATACATCAACACTGTGAATTTTAATTTTTAAAACATGAGTTATTTATATTAATACAAGTGTCATTCATTTCATTATGTGAGGGGTGTGAGGCAAAAATATGGTAACCCACAAACTTATCTATTTGGAGCTAGGTTGCATACAGAAAAGAAAATAACTTCAATTATGATTTTGGAAATTGATTTGTCATTTATTGTAGTTCATATTTTGCAATGCGTTTATTTCTGATGAAAATATAATTTTGAACCAAGAAAATGTCAATTTTCTCGAAACAGCATAAGTGTGGGTTACCACATTTTTGCCTCACAGCCCTCATATCACTTAAAATTTACTTGGGGGTATGCAACCATAACATAACTGCACTAAGGGGTAAAAACAGTTGGAAAACCACTGCTATAATGTTTCCAGTCAGTCAGTCAACAACAATATGGCATCAGTCCTTGTGTCACATTTGATGGAGCAGAAAAGCATCATTCAATTTCCCTCTAAGGTAGGAATGAAAGGATCTGAAATTTATAAATGACTCAAAAGTGTATGGTGATATTTATCTACATAGCCGGTCTTAGGGGCGAGCGAGATGGCAGTGGCCAGGGGCTGCCGAATTGTACGTTATGCACTTGATCGCAAAATTTTTTGACATTTTTATATTTCTTCCAGCTGTGATTAGAAAATAAGTAGAAATACAAATTTATCGTTTAGTAATAGTTAAACATCTCCTGGTGGCAGATAAAAAGAGCGATGGGAGGAAGAGTGTGACAAGAGGAGAGACAAAATGATCATAGTTTTTCGAAAAAAAGGAGAATTATGAAAGAGGAGATGGCATGAAATCTAGTGGTGGTCTAAGGAGTAAGCTCCTATCTCAAACAAAATGTGCCTATGGGAGATGGAGGCAAGGGTAGACATGCTTTTGTTGTAAACTTTTTGGAAGTGAAAAAAAAAATTTTCCATTGGTTGCAACAACTGGAAACATATCTCAACATATTTACACGAGCATGAAAGCAACCTAAATCATATTAACGCTCAGCAACAATGGACAGAGTTAGAAAGTTGATTGATTAAAAGTGAAACGATTGATAAAGAACTTGAGCAATTGATTGACAAAGAAAAGATTCACAGGCACAACATTTTTGAGCATCTCTTATCACTCAGTTTTTTAGCTCAGAAAAATTTGCCATTCTGCGGTAGTGTAGAAAACTTAATGATCCTCACAACGGTAATTTTTTGGGATTGGTAGAACCTTTAGCTAAATTTGACCCAATTTTAAATGAGCACACCTGTTGAATAGTAAGTGATCAAGTTTACAACCGTTACTTAGGAAAGTACTTACAGAATGAATTTATACATTTGATCAGCAGTCGCACATTGGAAAAGATAAAAAATAGCATAATCCGGTCGAAATGTTATTCTGGATTGTATGCCAGATATTAGCCATAAAGATAAAATGACCATGGTAATTCACTTTGTTGAAATCGTAGGAAACTCGGTATATATTGTTGAACATTTTGTTGGATTCTTGAATGTTTGTAAAACAATGGGTAATGGATTATCTGAAGCTTTAATGAAAAATATTACTGATTTGGGATTATCCATTTACAGTTGCCATAGTCAAGGTGACGATAATGGAGCAAATATGCCTGGTTCAAAGAATGGCATACAAGCTCAAATATTGTGTATTAACCCTCTTAGTGACACGGGCCAATATATCGGCTTTTGCTACTTGGGCGAAGAGTGCCACGGGCTGATATATCGGCCCGTGCGTAGACTGAAACTAAACTCATAATAGTTCATCATAGATGCGATAGATGGCATTTGATAATGTCGTCATCTGAAAGAGGATGCTTCCTACTTAATAAATCTTTTTTTCCTTTTGTTATACTTCGATCGTGAATTTATCATTTTAGCTATATAAATGGTCATATTTGTGGCGTATATTCGTCTGCGTGGTATGGAACGCAAATAATCTCGGCCTTCAAAATTTTTTTTCTCTCATTGAGGTAAGGTCCTGTAGCCACGATTCCTTTTGTATCCTATCCCGAATGTTACTGCCCTATGCTGTGGCATTTTTTAACTGGATAGTATCAGTAAGAAAGCGAATAGATATTTTCATGCGTAGGCCGTCCAAGAAATGTTGGCGCTATATTTAAATTAGTTGTAGCTATACATTTGTATTCTTCAAAGTATAAATAAACTTATTTTAAACTTAATAAATAGTGCGTTTATTTATAATGTAAACAATATTTCACGTAAGGTAAAAGAAACGAAATATTCTCTTTCGAAGTAAAGGGCGCTGACCATGCGAATACACCACCAGATGTGCGCACATCTGGTCACAAGAAATGCACGTATGGATGATCCCTGAACCCTCATAAAAGAGAAACTCGAGCATTATTGAGAGTCTTGAGATAGAGTGGTAAGGAAAGAAGGACACGTGTTCCTTCCACTTCAAGCGGTGTGGGTGCACAAAGAGAGACGGATTCGGAATTTGGACTAAGGAAACTTCCAGGCAGGAAAGAAAAAAACTGTATTATATGTAGTTGAAAACATGGTGGGAAGAGAATGAGGTATCGCACAGTGTGTGTAGAATGTGAAAAGGGAGTGCATTGTGTTTGTTTGTCAAGACACAAATGTTGTGTACTTTTTTAGAAGTTATTTGTTACTAACTAATGTATGCAGATGTTCACTGAAATAATTCTATAGTATCTTTTCTATTCCTTGCTGATTTTTGCTAATTATATTCTTTAGTTTTTATGTTGTAAGGTAAGGTGGGGTAAGTGCGACCTTCAGTCTAGGATATCGTAATTTTGTAAGAGGAACGCTTAGCACATATGCAAACTCTTAAATACATTGTTGCCCGAATATAATTCAATAGATTTTAGCGCGGGACCTATAAGTTCTTGAACCGCATGTGAGCGAATTATATCCTTCCATTCATCTCGGCGTCATAGTTGGCAGTGAAAAGTTGGCTCCTGCATAGTTGTTAATAACGTCCTTATTTAAAGTTACAGGTAAGTACATTTTTTAAAAATTAATTGTTACATTGATTAATTTTCGTTATCTATTTTGCAATTACGTGAATACGAATATTACGCTGTGTTTTCTTGGGGGTCGCAGTTTCCCCGTCGTGAGTATGCATTCAGATCAGCTGGGGCAAGTGCGACCCCATGGAAAGGGGTAAGTGCGACCCTGGGTCGCACTTACCCCTTTTTATATTCTTTTCGTTTATCAGTTCCTGAATTACGTGATTTTAACCGTAATGTTATATCAAACCGTAATGTTATATCAAATGAGAAATATGATCCTCTGGCACTGATGATCCTTGTCAACCATCTGCAGAGTATCAAGATGCACTTCAATCGAATCTTGGTTCACGAAAAATATCATTTGAAGAAATTTTATTGACTGCTGTTCAAGCAAGCAGGTTAGAACAAGGGAAGAGGGCAAACAAAAGAAAGAGAGCAGCTATAGGGGCAGAGGTTGTCACAGAAGAGTACATTTGCGAAAAAAGAAAGAAATAACTGAAAGAGAATCTAAGAATAAGGTGAAACATCAAACAGCAAAAAGAGTTTCTGAAGATTCATAGAGTGATTATGATAGGGCATTAGGTTTGCTATCTTCTGACGATGAGGATCTATATGCTACGACAGGAATGTATGCAAGAGAAGTTGAAAGAGATGGAGAAAACATAACCACAGCAGTTTCTAAAATTAAAGTAGGAGATTGGGTTCTTGTGAAATACACCAGCAAAAAGTCAGTTGTTCATTATGTAGGGAAAATTCAGGAAATCAATGAATTTGACGATCCTGTTGTTTGCTTCTTGAGAAAATGTCATGGGTCCGAAGATAGTTTTATCTTTCCAAAGATTGATGATAGCATTGAAATTTCAAAGGAAGAAATTATCAGATTGTTACCTGAACCATCAGTTGGCCGCCGAGGAAACTTAGTGTTTGGAATAAATTTCTCTGGATACAATTTAAAGTAGTCACATCATTTGTTTGAATTACATTAATGTATATAATGTTATGTTTCTTATTTGTTACACTTACATGATTTTCCGTATTTTTAACATATTTGTATAATTTAAATAATGTTATGTTACTTATTTGTTATACTTACCACGTTTCCATATATTTTGTTCTATTGACTGACGTTTCTTATATTTTCAACTTAATGACGTAATGTTCCTTATTTTTTGTATTTACTCAGTTTGCATCCCGTATTTTTTGTACCCATGTACATATGTTGAAATTAATTTCTTTCAATTTAAAACAGTTTTTCATCTAATAAAAGCTATTTTCAATGACTCTTGGTTTCATTTCGATACTCATATTCATGTCTTAAGAAATTTCAGGTTATGTTCATCAACAAACAAAAGTTGATAACTGAAAAACGGATCAAAATAAATTGGTGTTTTAAAAAAACCAGTGCAGCTTAAAGTCGGAAGAAGTCGCACTTACCTCGTTATATTTGTAATGTAAATAGGTAGGAAAGAATGAGGCAGGGACGCACTTTCCCCATTTTGGAGGGAAAGTCCGACCCCTAGAGAAAACCTCATACGAAAAATCTTAATAATGTGAATTTTCATACAAGAAAGAAATAAATTATATTACATGATGCTATGAGTTTTGATAATATTAAATATATAAATTTCGCATCTGTAGCTTAACTAAAAAAAATTTAACAGTTAGTTGAAGTTGATATTAGTAATTTTGGAGTCGCACTTACCCCACCTTACCTTATAATGAAATTCAAACAAATTTTTTGTGTTATTTTTGTTGCAACGTGATGTGCAATAACTTTTGTTTTTAATTAATAATTTCATGTTCAATTGATTGAAAATGATGTAGTTTTGAATAATGTATCATTATTTAATAATCATGCAGAAATTAACTTACTACATTAACCCTTAAGTAGGCGCGTGGGGTCTTTAAAGACCCCATGCCTTTTAAAAATGCTGTATTTCTCTTGCAATTACATATATGAGGTTGATTTTTTCAGTACCTTCCTAGAATAATTATGTCCTTTTGTTTGTATAAAAATATTGGCAATATGTTGTATAGCCTTATCGTAAAAATTCATTTTTTAATGTTGGTCTTTTAAGACCCCACGTGCCTACTTGCGCGACTATTTCGAACTTATATATTTTTCTCTTAATCTCTCTGAGAAATGTACTTGTCTGTATTTCTTTTTATAAAATGAAGCATTTCCTTTTCACCAGGACCATGTGAAAGCCTTTATCAGAGAATATAATGCCTTCCAAGAAAAACAATAGTAGTGGAAGACTGGCAGCATCGCTGTTATTCCATAATTTAGATTTTATCTCTTCACTTGGCTGAAAATACCCTTCTGCATTCTGGTTTAGGAAAACAAGCAATTCTTTATCAGCAGGGGGAAAACCCTTGGCCTGCACAGATCCTTTCCCGGAAGACCACGGAAGGGGGGATGGACCCCGCGTGAGTGTGCACTTGTCCCAATCTCCTATCTTTTTTAACAATAATTTTGAGTTTTCTGAATTTGATGCTACCTAGTGGAAAATCTATCAACTGCTGGGAAAATCCAATAAAAGGAAAAAGTATAGATTGATAAGAGCTATTTTATTAAAAAAGAATTCTACAAATATCTATAGTAGTTTGGCTACAATACAATTTCATACTTTGGAATTCTCCAACTTTGATATCGTCTAGTGGAAAATCGATGAGCTACCAGGAAAATGTAACTGGTGGAAAATTAATAGGCTAATAAGAGCTATCTAATCCAAAAAGAATTTACCAAGCATATCTTGAAACAAAGAGGGTTATTATCCACAGATGAACAGACAGTGGTCACATAAGCACATTTTTTCTTTTAAGAAAATGTGAGAAAAGTATGGCTTTGAGGATAAGAATACTATAGATAGGTTATAACATGAACATTATATCTGTTGTTACCATATGAAATATAACAGTGTTACCCTTCTCATCCAATGCTACCTACTTATAAGATATTTATTTTCATTTTAATAACCTCAAAGGCAATGAATAATGCTAGTTCATGTAAAAACAGTAATACATTTAAAATTTAATGTATATGGCAAAAGATTGTTTTATTTCAAAATTATAGTGATTAAGATTTAATTTTTGATTTAAAAAAATAAACCATATTTTGGAACTGAAATTTGCAAATTCTCTACAGGCGACTCCTGAGATTCGACAGGGATGCGTCCCTGAAAACGTGGTTGAATCTCGAATTGTCGAACGCCATTTTTCCATAGACTTGCATGTTATAATCGGGGGATACATTCCCGCATCTCAGGAAAAATTATTAAGTCTCCCCTCACGTTATATAAAGATAAAATAACATTACTAATATGTTAATACAACAATATTAAATTCTGAATAATTTAAATAATAAATATTTTAAATGTGTAACTTATTTTTTGCACTAAAAAGAAAAAAATAAATTTTTGTTTGTATGATTATTTTATGTAATTTAAAATGTAAATTAAATCAAATCTGCCTCATCCATTCCCATGTTATTTAAATGGAGGAATGAGTAGTATTAGAAATTTTAAAGCGTGTTGAGAAAGATGAAAGCCATACTGAAATCGCACGATCGTTGGGAATGTGTCATTCAACAGTCCTAGGCGTGGTGTTGTGATTCCTAAAATGGAAAAACTTGTAAAACTTTGGGTAGATGTTCTGTGTCAGAAACATTGCTATTAGTGAGACCATGATTAGAGGAAAAGCTAAAGATCTCTATGGTGATTTGAAGGAAAGGATGGATGAAATTTTTGTTGATGAGCCTCCATTTAGTGCAAGTCATGGCTGGTTTGACAGATTTAGGAGAAGGGCAGGTTTGCATAACCTTAAATTAACTGGTGAGGCTGAAAGTTATTTTGTGCTTTTTAATAACTTTTATATTAATTTCGCTGCGATATATAGTTGTATATATAGATAGATGTATGCAGGGATGCCAATTGGTGGTGCTGCAGACAGCCCGGTCTGGCTCGTGCGAGCCAGACCGGGCCGTCTGTAGCCTTTGCTCTAATCATGGTCTCACCAATAGGAATGTGTTTCTGAGACTGATCATCTACCCAAAGTTTTAAAAGTTTTTCCATTTTAGGAATCACAACACCGTGCCTAGGACTGTTGAACGACACATTCCCAATGATCGTGCAATTTCAGTATGGCTTTCACCTTTCTCAACATGCTTTAAAATTTCTAATTTCAATTCATAACTATGAGTCTTATGCACTTTTATTTGATTCACTTGCATTATCACCATACATTTCCTTTTAGATATCATGTCAAGTGATAAACATATATAAATCAATAAAATAAATTTAAATAAAAGATTAACAGAAAAAAAGGGAAATCAGCACAAATTCAAACAATTAGAGCAGAAATAACTATGTCTACACTGAAACTAAAGCTCGTGTGGTTGATCAGGACAAAAATTACTTCGTGTAAACTAGTTCCCAATTCGATCAGCTGTATCGAAATCTCGAATTTGTCGAATCTCGAACTGTCGAATCTTGGGAGTCGCCTGTACTCTACTCGGAACCCATTAGCAGACAATCAGTCAATCACAATCAACTTCCCAAGCATCCCTGGCATAATCCACAATAAATTGGGAGATATATATAGAGAGTGAAGTTTTGACGGAAGACTATTTTAACTTCCACTTTCAGGAATCAAACACTGAGCATTTGGAGTGAGAAGCAAACATGATAAAAACAACACTATCAGCGCAAATGTGAAAGTGTTAATATAACTAAAGTTCATGTGCCTTTGAATTGGTAACTAAACATTAAAATACTCACCAATCGATGCTTAGTGTGAATGTCATGAGACAATAGAATTCTGTCAGTTAATCCCTCACTAATCAGATACTTCATTTTGTCCAATCGTTGAGCATCAGATGGCATGTCTACAGACTGGTTTAATTGATAATAAGAGCATTCTGTCCCAAATAGATCAAACTGGCAAAATGTTCCAAGATCAGTGAATTCTGACAGCAGCGATTCTGTGGCAAGTGTACCTAAAAGTGAATGTTATTAAATCTATTGTCTTTGAAGTTGAAAACAAACCATATTATAAAAATGAAATTTTCATAGAAAAAATCTTTAATATGAGCCCTATGGTTTATCAATGAAAATGAAAGGAGGAACCTCCAAATAATCATAAATATTTTTTAAAAAAGGAAAAACATATTTCCTTTTAAAAAAATATTTGTATTGTTATTTGGAGGTTCCTCCTTTCATTGTAATTTTCATGCATGAGAGAGACTCCTTAAATTTGCGGATATAACTTTACAAAAATATCCACAATTCATTTTTATCAAGATAAAGCACCTGGCGATGCCCGGGTTATGGCAGACGTCTCTGGCGAATAAAATTATGTATTATATGGTAATACAATCATTTAACCTTTTGCACATTTTTTAACAAAGGATGAAGGCATTATAAATTAGAAAAATATGTTTTAATATTTATTTCAAAGCTTGCTTGTAAACAATATTTTTTGACACGGGCCACAATGTCGTGCCTATCTACCGCCTTCTGTCCCGGCAGCAACTCCGCTATTATTTCTGGCCACTTTGGGTTGCACGTAGGTGAGTGCATCCTGCGCATGCTCGTGCATGTTGCGCGGGCTGCCCGTGAACGTGACAGCAGGATGACTATTTGGCCCAGATCGTTTGAATCGCTGGCCACTGCATCCATCAAGTACTCTTATGCCCCCTCCACTGGCCCACCCACCATCGGCAATAGGATCGGACTAAACCTTTCTAAAATGGCACACCGCCGTTTTGTTTCAAGATGGCGGATGAAATTCAGAATATACTTTTTACTACAGTAGAGCCTCGCTAATCCGAAATTTTGGTTAATCCGAACAGGATGTAAAAAAAGTCATAAGAAAAAGTTTTATTTATTTAGACGAAAATTGACAGAATACTATAACTTACACATTTATAAATTAGTCATTTATTACAAAATCTGTTCCAATACTTCCAATCCCTCAGTGTGTGAGATTACTTCCGTTGTAGCTTCGTCTGAATCACTTTCATTCGAGTCATCTTGACCACTTTTGTCAGACATTTGATGTTCGACGTCACAAACATCAGCTGATATCCACTGTTGAATGTTGACATCTTCAATTTCTTCATGACCCGGAAGTTGTTTCATCATCTGCAGGATGTCACCAGTTTCATCGAGTGCTAGTTTGGTTGCACTTTCGCCTTTGTCAATGCGTTTGAGCAATTCCAACTATCTTTTAACGAACACGAACTGTGCTTACACTTTTTGGACATTTCTACAAGATGGGCAAAATGGTGACAGTAATTTAAAACACTGGGAAAAGTCCTGCACTATATTACACAACTGCACGCTAAGAAGGTAGCACAGTCGCAACACTCAACGTTACAAAACGAGGCACGAGTAAATGTGACATCACATTACTCCTCCAACCCGTCACCCACCTTATTAGAGCATTATGTGAGCACTTTCTGTTGGTCCAAGACATTGCCAGGCAACGATCCTATGTAAGCAGTCTCTCCCCCCCCTCCAGCCCCCCCCCCCCCCCCCTCCCGCCGTGTATTTTGTAAAACCCAGTTAATCCGACCATACCCAAGTCCCAATTAGTTCGAATTAGTAAGAGATTTCTTAAAATTAATTTGGTGACTCATTTTGAATGTCCAGGTCCTCAAAATGGACAAATTTTGTTTCAGTAGAGAAACAACAAACATTTGTAGATATGATTTTAAGAAAAAAAGTTCCACCTAAAATGCAATTTTACATTCAAATAATTTAGATGGCCATCAGAGATTCACTTACTATCAAAAGAAAGTTCTTTCCTTTTGCATTATGCCCAAATAATCTACAATTGTAAAAAATGACCACCACACACCACTTATACAGTAGAACCTCATAAACCCAGCAACCTTTGGGCCTAGCATTTGCCGGGTTTTTGAAAATTTATAAAAAATCTCTAAGTAATGTACGTTTTTGGTAACTGATTATATAATTCAATTGAGGAATACCAATTAAAAGGGAACCCATTATCAATAAAGACTATTGCTTACACATGCACTAAAACAAGGAATTATAAAAGAACCATTAAAAAGTAAATAACGAACGTGAAATAAAGCGTATATCTAATATGCATTTACAACATTATTTTCATCACGCATTATTCTGAGAATTTTAAACAGATCAGGTAAACTAGGTTGCTTCATGCATTTTCATTTTTCCTTCATAAGTTTATCTTGTATTCGATACAAGCATGTAATCTCTTGAAAATCAATGCAGGAGCATTGTTCTAAAACAGATATTGTATCTGTGACCAACTGTATACAGCGATCTATTGAAGGTTTGTCTTTGATCATCGTCACTTTCATTTTCTTCGTCTTTTTCATGCTCAGGTTTCAAAACCATGTCCACTATTTCGACTATTTCACACATTTCACATCAGTTAGCTGAAGTATCACAGGCGCATCATTGCTGATATCAACCCAGTTTTCAATGTCATCTTGTACCATTCTTTTTGCTATTATGAAAAATTTTCGTTTGTTGTATCAGCATTAGGCCTGAAATAGGTACACCTTCACTTCTTCGCTGACGAAACCACTCAAACAATACCTTATCAACATCATTCACCCGGGATGTGTGTAGTGTTTTTAAGGCTACACATAGCTTTAGGTGTATCACTCTCTGCATAAAATTTTAATATTTGTTTTTTTCTTCTTTAAGTCATACACAGTGGAACTACCAATGCCATATTTTTTGCAGTCTCTTCACCGAAGTACTTTTTTCAAGTTTTCTTAGTAATTCCACTTTTTTTCAATCGTGAGATTTTTCTGTTTACGTTTCGTAACACCACGCGTGGAAGGGTTTTCTTCTTTTTTTGAAGCCGTGTGAAAATAAAATTTAATAAAAGAACTGATTACATTAACGAAAAACAGTTGCTATTGCCACGAATCTGAACATGTGGTTCTAATGAGGTAAACGAAACAATGAAAATAGATAAGCATACATCATTTAAAGTAATTTATAGAGTATTAGGATTTTTTACATATAACTTTTAAAAAAGTGCAGAGTTTTTGAGAATGCTGGGTTTATGAGGTTCTACTGTAATAACTTTTCAAACTGCTTGAATTGTTGTTTTGATGTAGTTCATGTATGTACTTAATGACAAAAAGACATATATGAGCTACAGGTTATCAGACCAATGCATGAATAATTATTTATCATTAAAATATTCTACTCTGATAATAGATTAGCAAAAATAAAAATAAATTATGTCTTCAGACCTTGCAAGTAACCAGGCAGATTCTGTAGTTAACACAAGAATATGCTTCCCGGACCTACAGCATCACTGCCTACATAACAATGATAAGCCTATTAAGAGGGCACTTAACGGAAATAAACTTACGTTCAAGGTGAGACATGACAGTCTTATCTTTATGACCACCAGCTTCAAGATGAGTTCTAATTATCTCAAAAGGAGCATCTGCATGTCGGCCTGGATGAAAGCTAACTGGGCATTTAAGCTCTTCCTGGATAGCAGCTGTGGCTAATATTGCCTTTTTTTCAAATTCTGGAAGGAAGTCAAGTTTAAATAAATGCCAAATGGATGCCAAGGTTTTCAAATTGACAGTTATAGGAAAAACAACTCACCATCAATTGGCCATGAACTTCCTACTTCTCCTATGAAACCACATTTAACACTTGGATCCTCTTTGCAACCTTCAATGAGATCTTTTCTGATAATGCTCTCCATTTCTTCAACAGAAAGTTTTAATGTACTTGCATTCTGTGTTGATGTCAAATAAAATCCTTTGCAATAAAAAAGAATTTCAATATCAACGGAAATCTGATTAATAACACATGAAACAGGATTATAAAAACATTTAAGAGAGCTATAATTCAAACTTTTAGAATGTCATATAACCTCTGATATCAGTGTACAGATGAACAGATTAGCAGATGACCAAACCAAATATAAGAGATGTGTCATTTCTTTCAACAAATTCAACCAAAAAGCTGAATTTAGACTGCAGACTGTTTTTGCTTCATTGTAGGGGTTATAAATATGTTAAATAAAGCCTAGGATTCAATGCCAGGAATGTAAACTGAAGATCTATGAGATCAATGCTAAATGTTGCCTATTAACCCTTAAGAGGTCGTGCACGGTCTTTTAGACTGCACACTTCGTTTTTTTAAATTTTATAACCTTATATTTAACTTTCATCCCAGGCCTCAGTACCTTTCCTCGAATTCACTATCTATTGACTTATGGGTATAAGGACTCTTTACCTCAGCTTTTCTTGTTTTTATAAGGATTTTTTCTACTGCGCATTGGTTTCTATCCGCTAGTCGCGCACAGCATAAAGGACCAAATGCTTTTACTAACCTTTAGTTATGACTACAAAACTTGTGGATAAGTGTTTACTTAACATACCTTCACTAAAAATTGCATCATCCCTCAATGAAACCATCGACTGTGTTGCCTAGTTGAGAAACGATCTTTGCTACAATGCTTTCCTTTTCAAGTGTCGTCGTTCAAGTCTGTTGGTTACACTTTTATCACAGTATTCATTATTTATGTGGGTCAATAATTATTTTCTATAAAGAAGGACTTTTGTTTCATCCAAATTACATCTATTACTCCTCGTCCTGGGTTAAATTGACACGAGAAAAGGAGAAGGGATCAGGCTCCTTTTCGATATTGTAATGGAAGAGGAAGAAGGAATAACTAGATTGGATGATTCCGATGAAGAGGACTATGTCAAGGAAAGTGAACATAGCAAAGGCAGTGGAATCTGTGGATGAAGACTCAGATGATGATGATATAGGGTAGCATCACAGAGAATCTATCTAGGAGCCTAAAAGTAAAAATTAAGCAATTCGCACAGATTTCTGAGGAAGAAAGCCCAGCGCAGGGGGACGATGGAGCAGGAAGATGTGCTTTGTTCCCGAGAAGAAAATAGGATGACCCGCACCTCTTGTGTGTTGTGCTCAAAATATATTTGCAGAGAGCATGCGGTTACTTAATGCGTCGGCTGTTCTGAAATTCAGGGTGAGGAAGATGATGAAAATTAAGCTCAATAAAATTTAAGAGATCATTATTTAATTCTCAATTTTTATAGTTCACGTTCAATTTTTATTTCAAACTAAATTTAATAATAAATACAATGAAGTATTCTGTTGCTTGTAAAGCTTTTTTGAAAATTTTGTTGTAAATGTAACCACCAATTAAATGTAATTATATTAATTTAAAAATATGGTATGAACGAATTGTTTTTGAAAATTAAAAAAATAATAAAAAACAATTGGTAAGTTGGATATTTTGCCTGATTTTCCAACACGGTCCAAATGATCGCGTACAACCTCTTAGGTTACAAAATGTCCATTTTTACGTGTTACCTTATGGGAAATGGAAATTATCTTCTGGAGTCGAACCTGGGTTTTTGATCTCGAGTTCGATACATTAAAACTTTTTGTTGTTACATCATAATGCTATCCTGAAAATTTCATCAAATTTGGTTCAGTCGTTTGCAAGATGTTAAGCTTGAAAAAGCATTACATGACAAAGTGACATTGTGACACTGTCTTTTATTATTGTAGATGATAAAAATATTTCATATATGCCACTGATTGAATTTTCTTAGTTATTTAAATAAAAAATATAGCTATTCTATTCCAACGCCTCTTTGACAATAAAACATACTTGGAACAGTCTATAACAGAGGTCAGTGTCTGAAGTGACATGCAAAGATATTCTATGTAGCAAGGTAATTCACAAACATTACAAAAATGTATATTTTAAAAAGAATTTTCTACTTCTAATTTCACTAACTACTATAACATTCTTGTATCCTATCCAGGATATCTTATATTAAAAAACTACATACATTTTAAGAGTAAAATGAATTTAAAAGTAGCATGTGCAGAGAGTCACAAATGTTGAATATGTATTTGTAAAGTGCTCCTCAATATAAAAAAATTTGGATCACTCCCATTCAGTTGCATTATTTGTAATCATAACAATTCAATCTTTGATTCTGAAGTAACACATGAAACCTGTATTAAGAAGAAAAATGTTACCTTCAATATTTTTACATGCCTCTTTAAAAATCTTCGTGTAACTTGTGCTGAAAATCTCTCTTCAGCAGCTACTATCTACACAAGCATATCAACTGATCATTCCTGGCATGGACTAATACATTTTATAGAGTGAAGAATCTTTCCCTAATCCGGGTCCATGCCAAGGCGAACATTGTTCGCAAACATAGTTAGGTTAGTGAACACTTCACGAACATTTGCTTGGGAACAATTTAGTGAACATCATTCGCGAACAGTCGTGTCCACACTGAAAGCTTTTGTTCGCAAAGTTTTATTCAAAATGTCAAGTAGTGATGACGATTTAATAATCTGCAGTGCCGCAGCAGTTGTTTTGAACTATGAAGTGAAAAAACGTAAATGGCGATGGTGGGTCAAAACTTTATTAAAGAAATGAGCGGGATCGATTTTGCTGTCAGATTTAAGAATGGAAGATGGAAGTGGTTTTAAGAATTTTACGAGAATGTCGCCATCGGATTTTGAATATTTACTAAATATTATTGGTCCAAAAGTTACAGAAAATCTATTTCTGCAACTGAAAAACTGGCTATTACTCTTAGATTTTTGGCCACAGGGGACTCATATCAAAGTTTAATGTACGTCTTTAGAATTTCAAAACAGAGTATTTCACAAATAGTCCCAGAAGTTTGTGAAGCAGTAATTGATGGGTTGAGTGGTTTTTTAAAGGTAAGTGAACATTACAAGTCCTTATTTTTAAAAATTCTTTTATTTAATACTTTTTATAATTAATGGAAACCAATTATATAATATAAATTGAAAAAATAATGTTAATAAGCTTGAGTTAGTATGTAAAATTACCGTAGGTAGTACTGAAATTTATACAGAATCTATAAGAATATTATGAAGAAAATTTATGAGGATAACCACAAAACAAATACACATTATTTTGAATACCACACTATAAATTTGCATAATCTTCACTTGTTTCATAAAAATCTGTAATGCTAGCTTTTAGCAATGTTAAAGGGGAAGGTTCTATGGAATTTGATTGATCTAGAGTTGTTGAGCTCGACTCTTCAGAAAATGTACCTGGTGTAGATGGATTGGATGTGGTTTGACATGAATTAAGTGACCTTTGAGAAGAACTGGGTCATGTAGAATGTATTTATCGGAAAAATTCCATAGATGCTTGGAAAAGTACTTTGCTTATTTTAAACTACCACATCCCGTTCATGATCTGTGGGCAGTTTGCGAATCTTATGTCCTTGAACTCGACCAATCAGGGAGCCCTGCACATGGATGTGTCTGGTAACATGTTCTTTGCTTTGATGTTTACCGCTCCATCGGCAGATAGCCAGGTTTTGTTAGCTAACACTGTTATTTGGCCTTAAATGTTACTAGAAAATGTTCAACAATAAAACTTCCATTAACACTGTTAGCGAACAATGTTCGCTTTGGTGTGGACCCGGCATTACTTAGTTCAAGGAAACTCCTAACTCATCTGCAGATTCCATAGTGCAGACAGAAGTATTAACTAGTATGACAATATGAAAAAACAAGATTACTTCTCCAAATAATTGATGTGTACTAATTTTGCTGTAAGCTCTTAGAACTTAATGTTAGCTGATTATTTGATATAACCATATCCAGCGATCAAACTGTAACATTTATTTATCTAAATAAGTTATAGATTATTTCAGCTATATGATCAGTTAATTACTGAAAAAGTGCTACAGCCTCCTCCATTTCACCCTCTACCCTATATAGTATACAACATCCTAAGAAGTATACCCTGCTTTGGTTAAAAGAAAATTATACTTCTCTGTGAACATGAAGCTGTGAAGAATTTCTAAAACACTAAAATATGATTTCACAGTAACACTGTGCATAAGGACCACCATTATCGTGCGAAGTGGTACAGATTGTTTAAATTATAGCCTGAAAGTTAAAATGAATAATGAATATCATTTCAAAAATATATTGATGAATCACAATTCAACAATCTTAGTCTTTACCCTTCAATGTGTGACCATTCAAATATCTGATAAGGGAAAGATTTCTTCTGATTCATTACTAGCCAGGCATTTATCAAAAATTGCAAATATTCTTTTACGTGTGGAATTTGTACTTAGTCCATCATCGCATTTCTACGAATGAAGATGCTTGTGCTATAATGAGCAGTGCACAGATTTCTGCTCTAAAGGGCGTATTTAACTAATTTAAACTGATAAATTGCATGACATCTCTGCAAAGTATTATTTTGAAGCATATTGAAAAGTGACAAAAAAGAATGAGAGGGTAGGACAGAAACATCAGTGAAAACGCAGTTTATGATGGGAAAATGGTGTGTCTAAGAATGTGAAAGAAAAAATTTAACATCAGAAATTTAACTATGAATGTCTAAGAAAAGTAAGCCGTTCAAATTGACAGTTCATCTAGGATAACAGAGAATAATAAATGCTAATGAGTGGTTTTAAAAACAAAAATTAGAAACCAAAAGACAATGGGTAATATATATAAAATGGTGGACTGACAAGTTTCAGTTGCTAATTATAAAACAACAATAACAAACAATTTAAAAAATAATGAAATTCATTAAAAATGAGTCACCTGTGCCAGCAACAATGTTCACTTTTGTCTTCTCACTAAGAATTTTCATCATGTCAGCTCTCCGGCCAAGTCCATGAGATGAATTCTCAACTATTGTCAAACCTCCAGAATTCAAGTATTCATGGATATCAACGTAGAGGGCATTGAGGGTATCTTCGTCATTGAATGACAGATTATACTTGCTGCTGTATCTACAAAAGTAAGAATAAATAATTTCTTACAGACTTACAGCAATGGAACCATTCTGTGTTGCAGCATACATATTTTCTCATGAAAATGATGGTAGGAAGCACCATAATCATCAGAATAAAACAACATACAAGAGCTCATCAGGTGATGCCTCACTTTCAGATCTAATATAAGGCAATGGATTTACTTACGGATACTGACGTATAAATCCAACACTTTCTAGAGTTATTGGTCCATCAAAATATTGCCCAAGGTGTGGAGGGGGAGGAGTGTAAAATGCTTGAAAATCAAGAAAGAAGTGTTCGTGCGTCAGAGTTTTACCAAGTGCCTCTGGTTTTATTGGGCCTAAAACTGAAGTAAAAGCAAAAATTAAAACAGAATAGAATGCTCATATTACTGCAGCTATATGAAGAAGTGCATGTTTTTAGTAAAGGCACCAACTACCAAATGCTACTGACAGCTTGCAGGGTAGTAATGTAAATGAAGGCATGTAATAAAACCTTTTAATCTATTTTAACTTTTAAAATGTGTATTATATCCATAAATTGCAAGAATGATAAGAACTT
Source organism: Uropetala carovei (assembly GCA_036926305.1). Taxonomy (NCBI): domain Eukaryota; kingdom Metazoa; phylum Arthropoda; class Insecta; order Odonata; family Petaluridae; genus Uropetala; species Uropetala carovei. Next base: position 901,867 of record JAXCHB010000172.1, on the reverse strand, counting down.
GATCAAAGGACATAAAAAATTAGCTCATTTTATCAACTACAGCAATTCGTGAATTCACATTCATCAGACTTCTCTAATAAATTTTCTCATATAAGTTCGCAACGCATTCCTATTACATCTAATTGAACTCATCGAATGCATCGCTACACACACAATAAGGTTTTTTAAAAAAATATCTTTGTATCGTATCAATGTAATATCAGAACATCATCCTACTAACGGCAACAAAAACCATAATCGCAAGTACGGATCACTCAACGGGTAATTTTTAAAATTATTATTATTAAAGCTACTAGTACTTCTTTCACTATACAGAAATGAATCATAAATTTTAGCCTTACAAAGTTTAAATTTCGCGGGTGGAACATTCAAATCAATGTTACCCATATATATGCATTAAAATTTGATTCTAACTATTTGTTAGATAAATATAAGTATGTTTTAATCAATACCTGTCATAACTGTACCGCCCATTTTAGAAAATAAAAGCGGTCCAAGTTGGAAAACTACTGTGCGTATCTGTCCAAGATCAAAGTCCCGAAAAACAAACAAACACTCGTTTGTTTCATGTGATAACGTGAGCAGACGTTGCCAAATTTACAATCAAAGACGATCTTAAATGGCGCATTTTCGGTTAATGAATTTAATGTTTTTTCGATGTTTCGAGGCATTTGTATTACCGTAATTCGGCAAATCATAAAGCTTATCAACAAAACTGGAGAACGCCTATGCTTTTTCATCTTTTAATCAATCAGCGGAATAATTTATAGATGATATAATAAAGTGAAGAGTAAAAGCAATTATCACAAAATATTACTATTTTTATTCAAATCAAAAGTAGTCCTATTTCTGGGTTACTATGTAAACAAAGCGTTCGCTGGACAGAAATATCTGGCCTTTTATATGTATGACCATTCAATTAATTAGTAGTGGCTTAAATAAAGTGACCAGATTTTCAAAAGCTCAGTGCTGTACAAAATGAAAAAACACAAAATGCCATACGTATTTTTGAATCCATGTTTTTAACAAAATAAAAACATTTCGATAATACATCAATATTGAATTATTAAAAACAACAATTTTAACGAGGATAATAAAATACATTTTTTTATTAATCATATACTAATTCTCCAAAGTCATACCCTCCTCGCGGTGCGTTTGATGTTATTTTTCTAAAAACAAAAAATAAAATTGGAACAAATCATGTAGGTAATTAACCGTAACATAAATTAATTCAATTTTCCAATTACTTTACTTTTCGAAACTTGTGACGATGACTTGAGAAAACTAAAACTTTGCAGGTGCTTTGCGGACTGTGACAGGTGACATATGCTAAAACCACAGAAACCAGCTACAACCATAGATTTTTCTAAAGTGGTATGAGTGATACATTCATTTTGACAAAAAAACCATGGATATAGTAATAAAACTAAACCAAGTAAAGAACAAGTATAAAGGTACAGGCACACCACGGAGAACAAATTATGGTTCTGTGTTTAAGTACGTTTTTATATTGCTGACATAAATAATAAAAACAAATTATTGCAATTATTATCAATTTTGGCAGGCAAATTTTTAAAATGCTATACTTTTGCTGTACACTTTCCAATGCTGTACATAATATGCAAATGTTGTACAATACGGCATAATGCTGTACGTCTGGTCACTTTACCCAAATTGGTACTTTTTTGTTTACATTACTACCGAGTTTCATTGTTATAACGTTTCATCGGAGTTTGATTAAGGTATCGGTAATATTTTCTTTTGATTTGTTTAGAATAAAAGTAGTAATATTATGTGATAATTATTTTGAAATTCTCACTTTAATATACGTATCGTCTGTATTATTACGCAAAGCCGACTTTATTCAGAATAGATTTCAAATAAATTTTTCTTCGATAAATTCTTCACTGAAAATTACATTTTTAAGCAAATTAAATCACTTGAAAGGTAATATTTAGGTAAGTTTGGTGTGTTAACAATGTTGAAATAAATTGGTGTTTTGTTTTTGTTCAGATAGTTTTCAAAGAAATTATTCCGCTGATTGATTAATTAGTAAGCTCAATTTTTATTTCAATGTCTCTGTATACTATTATTCCGCTGATTGAATAATCAGTTAGTTTTTAATTTAAATCTTTTAAAGAGTTTAATTTACATGACGGAGAATATTGTTGAGGATTTGAAGTAAGCTTTCTTTCTTCGTAAGTAAAGAGTACAATTTTAAAACAGTCAACGTAAGCGCACGAAATTTAATTATTTTCCCTACGTTATATATATATATATATATATATATATATATATATATATATATACACATCTATAAAGTAAGGTGTTCGTATGTATGTATGTATGTTCTGCTAAGGCTCAGAAACTACAACACGCAGAAAAAAGAGGAAGGTGTCATATTAACCGTTATCATGTGTACGGTGGTGTAGTAAGGTTTTTAAACCGATTCGGTGTACTATTTAATTATAATAAAATATTTTCGTTTATATGGGATTTCCATTTTAAATTTTTTCGTAAATTTCTCGAATTTTTAACTCCTTACATATATATCGCAGACATATGCTCTCGCAGACTTTTTTGTGGTAAATTATCTCCTCTTTTGGAATAATTTTTTAAAAGAGGGGCTTACAGATCAAATAAGACGTATTGAAAGGAAAATTTTATTTTTCATTATTGCTCAGCATTTGGATATACTTAGCAACCGATGTAAACAAATTACGTTTGAACTATAAACATATCGTAAACGTAGAAATAGTTGATGAAATACTCATTTAATATCTTCTGATTTGATTGTATGTTTTTCTTTCATTATCTATGGTCTTCTATACACGGGATAATTCTGCGAATAAACATTAGTGAACTGTTTCTTTTTCTGTAATCGTGTCATTCGCATTATAGGTATGTTTGGATATAAGTTAAATTGTTTTTATATGCCTTTTGTCTTATTTTATTTCATATTTTGTTTAAGTGAAAATTACTGAAGATATATGATTAAATTACTACGTTAAAGTTTTTGTGTTTTGTTTTATCAGTTTATCAATAAAAACTGAATTGAGCATTTTATGCTAACATGCAAGTTTTTTCCTATGCTCATCCATTTTGCGTTTCAATAATAATTAGATACTTTTTGTAATATATAATATCGTTTTGAATTAAAAGAGAGTTTTATCAATTGGAAAAAAGGTTCACTCTTGAGTAATTGTTATTTTAATACGAGAACTAAATTAGATTAACATTTTGAACACGTAACGCAGTGAATTTCGAAAGATTTTATTTGAATAATACTTTTGTTGAACTTTATTATGTCTTCTGAACTAAAATTAAGAATTCGTGTCCCCAGTTTTAATATAATTAAGTCCTGTGCCCATTATTGATAAACCAGGAATTTGAATTATGTGGAGAACAATGCAGCATTGTTTTGTCTGCAAGCATATTTTCGTAACGTAATTTCTTGTTCTGCAGCCCGTAGTAGCCCGTCAAACTTGTCACTTTTTATGGGGTGCTTATGAACTCATATACTGAAAGTTATGACTTTCAAATTCCGCAGCTTTGCTTCTGCAAACATGATCAACTATTGCAATGTAAAACGAAGAAAACATTTCAACTGCCATTGAAAATTTTCATCTGCATTTTGTAAAAGTTAGTAGCATTTACTTACTAAGTCAAACTGGGAGTAAATAATAAATGTTCGAAAATGCTCTTTTCTGGGTTGATTGGATGTGTACCTATGAAATAATTTCTAAGAGATTTAATTGCTGTCCTTTCACTCGCCCTTTTTCAGTGCATCAAGTTTTTACATGGACGTATGGCAATTCACGGAAAATAAATATTGTTTAAGTAAGCAACGTAAAACTTTTAGTTGAAAAAAGATGCGATAAAGTTATATTTTTAAGCAGTAGCTCGAGCGCTGCTTGTTTTCCTCCCCCAAGGCCTCCCCAGACGTAGCACTTTCTGTCGGAGAAAATTGGAACTGCGTCTCCAGCTATGGGACGCACTTACGTCATAAGAGATGGCATTCAAAGAGGGGGATTACCGGCACACTTTTAAGTTTATTTTGCGAGAAATTATGGCTATTAAAATTGCTGGGACGCTTTCCTTCTCTTTCTTTCTCTCGAATAAACTGCTTCAACCCTTGAAAAATCGGGATGCCCGTTATTTAGCCTCTTGAACGGTTCTAGAGTCCTGCACGGGCCAATGGAATTACTTACGGACCTGGGCCGGGCTTTAAAAATCATGCGAGTCACGTTGATCCTCCGCAGCCCTGTGCATCTTACTCTTGTGGGAAATAGGTTCAAGTTACGACTACATTTGTTCATAGATGGCACCACCGTCGCACCAAGCGCGCGCGTTTAAAATATCAGGTTATTTATTCCTCGTAAAATGCTTAATATATATGATCGCAAAATTTTAAATAGAAATATAAAATTGAAAAAACAACAAAATTATTGTACGTTATTGATATTGCTTTATTTAAGCTTCGTTAGATGTACACATAACAAGTAAATGCTGTATTTTAAGTGAGAAACAATTCTGTAGCATTTCAGCTGAGATTGCAAAAAGGTTTTTGCAAACATCACAAATTATTTGCGATATACACTCAGAAAGATGGCACAGTTACATTACAAAGTAGTACCAGATAAAACAAACAGTTGCCAAATCTCAATTCAAACATTAGCAATTCAACAGAGATCACACATGGAAAAGTACAAAATATGTGGAAATGTATCCTCAACTGGTATTACACAAACAGAAAAAAGTGAGACTAAGTATAAGAAAATGTTAACATACACGAAGTACTATAGACAATACTGTAAACCATGAAAATATGCAATTGAACATAGACAAAAAATGTAATATGAACATAATGAACAATGAATTAACAAAAAAGATGTATGCAGGTACATACTAAATAATAAAAGGTTGCAAATTATCTGCATTGTACTAGTTCATGCCACAAAATGCATATAAAATCATACTTTCTCTCAAAGCTAATGAGAGCATTGATATTAGATAATTTGAAATCACAGGAAGGTAAAAGTATGTACATACTGCAACATCTCAAATGTGTTAATTCATGCAAGCATATAAACAGTGACACCCTTCACATGACATATATACAAGTTCATAATATCATATCAAGGTAACCAAATAAACAGTATAAAAATGAACATATATACACTAAGCAGTGCATACAACACACAGAAACCATCCAAATATGTACTCTAACATTAAGAGGCATGATGTAATACCTGTTCCCAAACCTAATGAGGGCAATGATATTAGGCAGATAATTTTAAATCATAAGAAGTGAAAATGTGTACATACTGCAACATAAAAGGTCGCACAATATCTGAATTATGTTAATTTCCCCAACAAAAAGCATATAGAAATTAAAAGATTGAATAATGAATATGTACATATATATATATTTACAAAATTTAAAGCCTATACCCTACAATAACATATATTAACAAAGAAATGTAAAACCTATACCCTAAAATAAAACATTGACAAAGAAATGTAAAACCTATACCCTAAAATAAAACAGTGACAAAGAAATGTGAAACCTATACACTAAAATAAAATATATTTACTAAGACGTGAAAATTATACCCTAAAATAAAAAAATTACAAAATTTTAAACCATCTTGTGGACCACCGCTCGCACACCCCCACGCTCATACATGTCACGAACCTGCCAGTTTTGGCAAAATGAAAGCCATTCCAAGCACCTGCACATAAAGACATTAATCGGTATGAATAATCATAGATTACCAGAAAGATAAAAAAACCTGCAAGGTTCACAAAATTTCTTAAAGAATTGGAAAACCGTCTCATTTAAGAAGCATTGGAAATTGTACCATCGAACAAATAGTGCCATTATACCCCCACATTAAGTTAGTTATTCTTAACATAATTGCAAAGGTGCACTCGGTTTTATATAAAAGGTAATCACGAACATTTTATTAATTTCTTTATAAAAGGTCAAGGAATAATAATACAAAAATATTTCACACTGGAAATTATAAATCATAGATTACCAGAAAGATAAAAAAACCTGCAAGGTTCACAAAATTTCTTAAAGAATTGGAAAACCGTCTCATTTAAGAAGCATTGGAAATTGTACCATCGAACAAATAGTGCCATTATACCCCCACATTAAGTTAGTTATTCTTAACATAATTGCAAAGGTGCACTCGGTTTTATATAAAAGGTAATCACGAACATTTTATTAATTTCTTTATAAAAGGTCAAGGAATAATAATACAAAAATATTTCACACTGGAAATTATAAATGCAAATTAATCACATTACGACAATTAGCAGGAATAAATGCATTTTAGGAATTGCTGTCATATTTGGAGTTAAATTAATGCTTTGAAACATACCACATTTGTTTGTACATGAAATTTTCAGTTTCCTTTTATCTCATATAAGAATGTTGCAAATGTCAATATACACATTACCTGCCCTTTGTATTCTATCATATGCTGTAAAAGTTTCTATTAAATTAAAGATAGTTTCTCACAGTTTGAGAGGTTAATAGTAAGTGCAAAAAGACTAGAAGAATCGACATAGTTTTTTAAAAACAAATACGGAAAGAATGATTTAATTCCTACGTCCTAAAGAGTATGTAAGGAATGAATCTCCAAAAGCATACAATAATTCACATTGAAGCTGAAATCATGTAATTTATAATTTACAAAACGTAATAATTTAGGCAGCAACTTTTCCACTAGATTTAATTGACGAAACTCATGTATATTTCAAACAAACCACCTATACATATTTAACAAATGGAGAGACCAATGACACATATATGTTCGCCTTACAAATCCCTTCATTTAGTTAAACATACTTCCTCAAAGCGGAGTGAATAAATAAAATTCTAAATTTCGCTTATAAATGACAATCTTCGCACTGAAAACAACCGTTGTATCTATTTATAAACTACACTTATAACTTGCAGAAACACTTCAGCATTCACAAGAAAAATATTCATTAATATAAATTAACTTACACTTTTTCCGTCCTCGGGAAATTAAAAAATTTTCTTGTCCCATCGCTGCGTCCCTCACACCCACTCACGGAACACACCTTCCTTCTCACTTTAAAATCTTTTGACATTTTATCTTTGTTGCCACTCTCTGACATAATGGCCACGCTCAGACCTGCTTTGTTTTTACGATTATAACCTACAGATACAAAGTCACAAAGTTCTTTCAAGGTTTCTGTTCTGGCCGTGAATACAGAAAAACGATTATAAATTGTAACCAAATTTGATTCAATATCAATTAGCCAGGAATCCCTTGCATGCTGAACACAATTATGTAAGATATACGGGCAGGGCATTTTATTCCAAGTAATTCCCCAACTTCCGCAGACAAGAGGACATAAACATTGCTCTGTCCATTTCCGTCAACATAACCAAAATTGGAGTTGCAGTTATCCCCTCCAAATGCGATACACTCTTCTGGCCAATCATATGTTTTTAAAACAAGGTGACTTATAGTCCCCTCTGATTCATTTTAAACATTTCAATTCAACTAGCTTGTGTGAGTCCTGAAACATGACGATCAAAATACTGTACGAGTATTCAAAAAATTTTTCGTGATAAATTATTGCTACCATCAGTGGAGATCCTGATGTACATATTCAAGTTTAATTTTTATTAAAGGTAGAGAATGTGGAGCTAGTACCTTGTCAACTATTGCTTATGTCTTAGCTGTGGCTGGTGAAATTTTAGTAGCCATCTTTGAATCCGCAAATAATCTTATTTGTGCAAATCACTGATCGATAACTCAAAGTGATGTCAAACTGAATGAAAGCCTAAAGTTACAAGCAGAAACAATTTCAGCCTACTTTCTATTTTTAGTAATAGCATCATTTGTAATTTTTCCTCATGTAGTGCCAGAATTACTGTTTCTCATATGCTTGGCTGAATTTAAATGCTACTCCAAACCTAATTTTCCCTTTTCCACTACATATATTGATTTTACAAGTATTGCTTTTGTCACCATCTTTGTGAATCGGTGTAATGTAAGCAATTTTAAAGAGGTCAGAAAAAACGCCACTGCTAAAAGATTTTTAAATAGTATAAACAGTGGGTAAACCAGTGATTGACTGCACTTTTTAAATAAAAAAGGGAGAGAGTTCATCTGGGCCAGTACACTTTGTAACATTTGTAGACAATAATTTCCATAGTACATCCTCAGTTGAAACTGTCATTTTGCCAAAGGAAAACGTGTAATTTATGTCAAAGGCAGGCTTTGTGTCAGGTATCACAGTACTGTGGACCTTAGAAAAGTTCCTTACAAAGAGGTTTGAAATATCGTGGTCATTATTTGCAACATGTTCTTCATAATAATACATTATGCTTGGTATTCTATCCAATTTTTGATGATTTTTAACATGTCTCCAGAAATACTTTAAGTTATAGGGAATATTTGTTTCCATGTTATTTATATTGTTTTTGCAACATGAACCAGAATGTTTTTTGCATTCACCTCGGATTTTAGAAAAATTATGATAATCATCATTACTCCCAGTAATTTTGAAAATTTTATGGTAATGTTTCTTGAGTTTGATACATTCCTTTAATTCAACACTAAACCATTTAGGATAAGATGATGTTTTGATTGTTAAGGTAGGAGTACACAGTTCTATAGCTTCATAAAGAATAGAGTAGAAAATTGATAGAGCATTATTAATCTCCAAATTGCACAATATTCCTAGCCAGTTTAAAGTATCTAAGTAGTTAGTCAATGTAGTATAATGACAGTTTCTATAATCATAAATAGTAAATTGATAATTGTTATAATCTAGTTCTTTGGCCAACTTTACACTGTAATGAATATCAAGGTGATGATTAACACATTTTAAAATAGGATATGGATCCTTTTCGGAAGTTACTTGCCCTGAATTAGAAAAAGCTAGATCTAATAGTAAATTGTACAAATAGTACTCATCTGCTTAAGACCCAGTAATGTAAAACTTTCATTTATAATTCTTGCTTGAGTGGTGAAAGACATGCTATCACAGTCAGTGTTCCAACAGGGATCAAGTAAATTGTAGTCCCCAGTACAATAATATCAAAAAATTGTTATTATTCACAATATCTTCAACCACTTCACAATGAGATAAGTACTTATCAATGGCAGAGGCTGGGGGGATATACACTGCCCCAATTAAAACCTTTGCCTCTTGACTACAAATGTTTACAAAAATGTTCTACATTAATAATTTGGCTTATAACCTTTACAGATTGCAATTTTGTTTTAATAGCAATTAAAACCCCACCACTACGAACTTTATTAGAAGTAATTACACTGCGATCATGTCTATAAATGTCTAAATGAGGTAAGTCCAATTCAGAGTTATGTCTTCACTGAGCCTAGTCTCAGTGAGTACGATAACGTCATAGTCAGCGGTAGAAATAGCTAGTTTAAGTTGCTCTAATTTTGTCCTTAATCCCCTTACGTTCTGATAATAGATTGAAAGCGTTGTTAAGGACATAAGTCTTTTGATACTTTTTGCTTTTTTACTATGTTAGGAGTGACAATACTACTTGATATGCTACTCCTTTACATTCAAAGGAGGAATAGTGGCCTTATGTTTTTATATAAATTGTTAAATAACCATATTAAAAGCCCAGAATTACTTAATTTAATAAACCTCAGAGTGCCTTTAATGTATACAAGGTTAGATATGACTTTTCATATACCATATATGGACAAATTATATGTGCATTTTACCTTTGTATACTATGATGAGAGACTACAACCTTATAAGTCATAAAGTTGATATATTCAATGAATCACTGCAATCATTTAAAACTAAGCTGCAATGCCTAACTTAAATGTGGTAGAAATTTATGCCAACTTATGTCTATTTTAATTCAGGTAAATTTTTATTAAGTACCATGAATCTGATATAATTTTACTTTATGCCTTAGAATATTTATTTATTTATCATTTTTAAAGTTTACCCAACAAAATAATTACAGGATAAACTGGTTTACATTTTAATAAATACACTTGATTCTAATTATCTTGATATCAAGATGGCAAATTATATATGTAACGAAAAAGCAATACAAAAGCATATACATTCACAAGCATAAAATATTCATTATTCAATACAATGATATATATATATTACCATACACGACCTATGAACTATTTATAAATAAGGCAAGTAACAATGGTAGTTATACAATTGTAGTTATGTATTACCAATAACAACGAATGAAATATATTTATAAAAGAAGTGAGGCAGATAACAATCATATATTCCTTCATTTTCAAGATATGTACATAATTTGAAACAATGGTGAAATTATAAATTCATACATATCTTTTATTGAGTACCCCAATAAAGCCGATAATTATGTTATATACTCAGACTTTCTGATAAAAATGTCTAGATTAGAGAAGTACTTATTATAACTAGCACATATCCTCGTTAATGTTGAGTTCATACAAAGGTTTGTACGATATTGTTATATTGTCAGATGGATTTTGAGTATAATTTTTATAGGATTTGTGATTTTTATGTGCGATAGTATAATTTTTCTTACTCTTGTGCTTTAATGGTTTATATTGTATTAGAACGCACGTTTAAATATTTTGGCTTATTTTTAATACATTTCTGATTGTATTTTTAGGAAAAGGCCTTGTCCCGTAAATAGAGTATTATTATTATCAGTGTAAAATTCATAATAGAGAGGAGTTTACCTTTATAAAATATACGATAATATTACAATAATAAAATTTTATAAATTTCTATAAATTGATGCAAAGGATGATTCGAATATACTTATGTGACAGGCATTAGCTGTAATAATGGGAGATACAAATGGAGAAAGACGGTCGGACAATTGTAAAATTAGATAAAGGATTTGTTGGAAATTGACGCACGAATGCTTTTTTTGAAAATATATTACGTGAGTTTTTGGATTTCAAATAGGAAATGAGGTGGAAGTTTACCGTGAAGATGGAATCACCCGAGTTTTTTATGGTTCTTAAGTTCTTATGAAGGCTAATTCACTTACTAAATAGAGTATCTTAGTTAGGACAATTACAAGTGTATTTTTCTACCTGTTCCGGACATCTGTGTTTGTAAATCAGTAGGTTCCTACATTTCAAATTTATACGAATATTTTATCGGTATCAATTGAATATACCACAGGTTTCCAAAGTACATGGATAAGATAAAAACCTGAAAGTATTTTCCGGAGTATAATTGCTATTCTTATAATTACACTCGTGAATAGTTTTTAATAACTAATAATTGTTTCCGCATAATTTGTAAATGCCGCCGAAACTACCCATGTAATTGTTTATGAAGACGTCCTACAGAAAAATAAATGTTACAAAAAAACGCATACGTATTTGGACCAAAAATTCGTTATTAATTAATTAATTACATTGTCGGTTATTAAGCAATCTGAAAATATATTTTAATGCCTTATTTTTACCCCTCTCCATGACGAATCCAAATTTAGGTTTGCAAAGCAAAAGTTTAATGCCAATAAATTTGATTTACTGCAAGTAATTTATAACATTTAAGCAAATTTTATCGTGCTACAATAAGTTATAATTGTGTTCCTACTACAATGAGAAATCAAGATATAAAAAGGAATTGTTTATTTTTTGTGGTTTTTTTGTCGAAATTGTAAATATCCAGGTTTATAAGGGGAAATGTTGGTTAGCCTGCGCGCCTGCGCGTTACTTCTGGTTACCTCGTAGAAATCTTAAAATGGCTGACGGGGTTGTCTGTTATGTGCGTAATACAGTTCGAAATTTATTTTGTTTCCATCAGACCTTTTTAGAAGGAAAAAACTAGACCTTTTTATTGTATTGGAAATTTAATGTTGATAGTTATGAGCGTGATATATGTTTGGCCGTGTGTTCTTCGAAAACTGGTCCACGTGATAATCATTTTGACAGCAGAGTTTTAATACTTTTGGTTATTTTATGTGTTTACACCAGAACTTTTTACAAGTAAAAAACTAATCCTTTTTATTGTATTCGAAATTTAATGTCGATAGTTTTGATCTTGACAAAATTTTGGCCGTTTATTCTTCGAAAACAGTGGTGCATGTGACGCATTTTGACATCAGTTTTTAATTATGTACTTTTAGTTTGATTTGTGTACGTTTTAAGACACTTTAAGCGAAGTGAAGTATTATCTAAAGTTTTTTATAGTTTCAATGTGTGTAATCTTCACATTGCTTACTGGACATTAATTAACTTCTCTTAGTACTATTTCTTATTTTATAATACAATGATATGTGAATTTGTATATGTAATTATTCAGTATGCCCTGCTTTGCCACTTAATTGTAATTTATGGTGATGTTTTGATGTATTATTGTTTTTCGTTAGTCCACTCGTGCTGTTATATTGTTTTACTTTTATTTTCTTTTGTGATTGAGTTTGTCTTATTGATTTGCCATGTAACTTTGATCTTCTGGAAAATAAATGTACTGTTATTATTGTGTGATACAGCTGTCCTGGTCAATCTCCTCGAGGATTTATATTTACAAAGGTAAGGAAATCTTAAATAACTTTGTTCATCTTTGATTTATAGTTGAAATATCTTTACCGTATATATATGTATATAGGAAATGTTATATTTATCATATTTATGTATAATGGAGTAATTATTTTTATAAATTAGTCCTTATGTATAACATTTTGTTACTGCATAACATGTTTAATGAGTGATTTTATCGTTGTAAAGTATCATTTTCTGTGAAGAGTTGGTAAAATTTTTTGCAAGGACGGATTTGTTTATGGGCAAATATAGCCAAGATATGGCGTTACACTCTTAACGTAGGATTAATTAAGGGTTTGTTATCAATATATATTGTGTTTTGAACGTAAAAATTATAGTTTACCTCATAAAATGAGAATCTGTGTTTTTAAAAACGTATGAATGATATATTATTAGCCGGTTTCCATTACTTTATAAACTTCAAATCAAAAGTTATTGTTAAGGTTTTGTAGAATTTTTATCCTTTGGGTGCGAGATTTCTGAGTTGGTTCTGTCGTTGTTTCAGATGCGAGCCTCCGAAGAATGAAGTCTGAAAACGCAGCCAGCATGGTAGATCTTCCACAGGCCAGCTCTGCTTTGCGATGTCAAGAAAGAAGATGGGTGAGTGTGATTGATTTTGCATTTCAAATTAGAACTAATGAGCTTCCCGCTTTAAATATATATTTCATGTCCTGGCATGTGCAGAAACTACATTAGTCTTACGTATTTTTACACATAGGGGTATTTTCTCTCTACGGCAGTTTTAATATATCTGGAAGCTGCGGAAGTGCTCTTCTCGTACCAGCATCTGTTATGCTTTTCTCAGTTATTAAAAAACAAAGCTCTACGATATTGACATTCTTTATTAATTTTTTCTAAATGTGAATCATCTCGTCGAGTAGCTAATCCGTTTCCTATTGCTGAGTTTAAATTTGTGTCGTTTCTTCGTCTTCCGCCGTTGGCTGCATCGATTCTGTTTTGGCTTCTTCTTATATTACTCCCTTCTTCAGTTTGTTCGTTTCTTCTTTGTTACCTGATTTCGTTTATGGTCTCTCTCGCTGTTTGCCTTTGCTCATCTGTCCGTATTTTATCTTCTCACTCTTTCTCTTCTACGTCGTTCTTCTTTATCTTCTTCTGTCTCTATAATATTTATTTATTTATTCATTTAGTCACATGGTGGCTGGATGTGCCAGGTGGCGACAAGTAACATAAAATGACACAATAAAGTACGTTTGAATCAGATTTACATTAAAATTTTCGAAAGAATCAATTTAGATTCACGTCATTGGTACATAAGTAAAAATTACACAGATTCAAAGGCCTCGTTATCTTCTTCTTTCTTCCATTTGATGAATTAATGGGCTATTATTGCCTTAAACTTTAATTAAAAGTTATATTTGTAGTAATTAAAATGCTGATAGTAACAACAACCTGGGAAATTGCAATTGATAGTGCTTTACCGTCAGAGGTAATAATGAGTAAAAGCGTTGTTATGTAAACTAAACAAACAAAATTATAAGTTCTATTTGATGAATTAACGGAGTACTAGCTGTACCCACACAGTGTTTTCACTGTTTTTTCAATTAATTTATAAAAAATTAAGAATTGTGTAGAATAAGTTGATCTCAATAATTCGCATTTAACTCTGATAATGCATTTCCCCAGTATAGGTAAGGTTAGCGGATAGAAATCTCGCTGAGGGCAAGGCTGTGTGTGCATATTGACAATTAATTATGCAAAGTCAGTAAGAAATCTGTATTTTAAAAGTCAAATTAGAGAGGAAATTAATGCTACACAGTAATTGATTGCAAACTTTTATGTTTTTAATTTTCTTTGTTTCATTTTATTGAAGTATACGTCCTTTTTTTCATATATCAATCAATGCAACCGTTTATTTAGATTAACAATGAAGAGAAGATAAGTTTCGGCGAGTTCTAGGTTATTAATCTAAAAGAAATGTTTTCATGCTGCTCCTGAATAAACGTAGCCCGTCGCCTAACATTCTTTGTCATTTAGATTATCTACGAAGGTGACATAACCATATAACTTTCAATTTGTTAAAAAATAATGTACGTCCCTATTCTCATCTGATTTTAAATTTACGCATGAGACAATTTGCCTTAATAAGCATTATAGATGTTTAATAGTTTTACTTACTGAAAAAGTAAGATTCCAGCATCCGAATGATTTTAAATAAGATCAATTGCTTTGATTAAATTGCTAGAAATGCTTCCCATACACAGTTATTAACTGGATAATTATCCGTAAATATTTGTGTTGCTATCTATAAAGTTTGACATTGCTACAGCATTAATTTTGATGCTTAAAGTGTGAAGCGAATAACACTATTCTTTCACTTATTTGAAGGTTTAATTGGCACTAATTGAATTGGAGGCAATGCCAGGAATCTTTCTCTCTCGGTCACAGTGCAATCATCATTCATTTGTCTGCTTCATTCAAAACTGGCATCGGAACTTTTTAATTTTTTTGTACCATTTGGCGACAAATGAGGGTTGATCAAAACAACGATTATCAATGGTGATGTTTATAGAGGTCCAACTGTATTTCAAATGTTTATATAAACTCAGATAGCGCTTGCAATTGGGAGCTTTTAGAATAACAAAAGATTGTTTCATTTTTAACTCTTTTTAAGTACTAAGTTAAGATTCCATTATAAGCACCTGTTGGCATAGGTTTGTAAAAGTTTGAAAGGATTGAAAATATACGTTGGATTCGTTATAACTATTTTAATTTTTATTATTCCAGAGCTTGCGATTATATACTTGATACGTTTTCGTGTATGGTATATTCCAAAACGTGGTATTGTACACAGTCCGACATCGCATTCTTTACATACGTACAGTGAAGCCTCGATATATTGGACTAAAAGGAGGGGAAGGCCTGTCTGTTATATCCGAAGGAAACGTATGTGTTGCCTTAAATTGTTAAAATGCGCATGTTATGAAAGACAGTGTTTTACTCTGCTATATATTTATACAAATTGTTAAGAGCGCATGAAATAATAGCACAGAGTTTTCTAATTAATTTAGGAAAATAGGAATCGTATTAATTTTTATATTTTACTAGTAAAAGGTGCTTGCAGTGTGCTAGCAGGAGCATACTTTTATAAGAACATAATTAAGAATGAAATAAATTATAGTGACCATAAGAAAAATTGATTTTCCCTTGCGTTCTTATTTGAAACGGAATTATTCTTAGGAATGGAACTTGGGATACTTTTTCGAGATTTTAGATTTTTCCGGACCCTGGTGGAAATGGGGCAGAAAGTAACAATGAATACAAAGAATGTTTTAAGACAAACAAACCCCACAAGTAATGCAAGTCAGTCAATTTCAACCAGTCACAAAGGTCAAACGGAGGAACAATTAATTTTTGCGGATTTGCTACACCAATAAATTATACATTGTATCTACCATATATACTCGTGTATAACGCGCTGTTTGAAGACCAAATTTTCAGGTCATAAAGTAGGGTGCACGTTATACACAGGTAACACTTCTCTGCACTTAAAATGGGAACCTACCTCGCACCAGATTCACGCTTTTTGGGTTAATTAATGGGAAAAGCACAATAATTATTGATACTCCAGGTTATACATACATAATTATATGTATAGAACACCTAATTACTTCTATACATTTATAATTCCATCCTCTCTAATTATTCCGCATTTCACTAGCTCATCAGCTGATTGCTGTAATTTTTGCAAAATCACAAGATAGTCTTCCCGCAAAACACACATCAAAAACAAAAAAAACATAGAATAAGCAAATTGAAATAATTTTATTTAGTAAATGATTCTAGTGTCTACGATTGACAACGTAAGTAATTTAAAACCCATAGAATCTCGTGTGTGAACTTAATCATACCTGTCGCGTTTCCTGTTTCCAGATTTGTTTGTTAAATTTTTACGTTATTCCTTCTCTTAAACAGTTTTAGAATGAGATAGGAAAGAGAGAACCAACGTCCACTTTAAATCAAAACTAATTTATAGATCCCTTTTTGTCTGATTTAAAAGGATTGGCAACAGTGGCGCTGCAGTTTTCTACACGGCATCACTTTGCCCAACTTACCATGTGAGGTTGCTGCCATCTCAACTCAGTCGCTTTAATTATTGACGATGTCTCTCTTAGACATAATATGGAGCTTATTGAACGTAATACACTTATGGACAAGTCCAAACGTTTTAAAATTCATATACCTCCCAAAAATCAAGGATGTGTGTCATACACGTGGTATCAGAAAAAGTCGGGATTTTTTGGAATAAAGTACGAGTGCGCATTATACACGGCAGTTATACACTGGGACGCATCATACACGAGTATATACAGTAATTATATACATTATAATATGTATATATATATCCATATATTGCGATGTATAAGTCGACCTTGAATTTTCAACTTGAAAATACTAGATTAGGTATATGTTCGCAGTATAAGTCGACCCCCTTTGTTTCACTTAAAAATACTTCTCATGAAATCGTTGCCAGGCAAAATCAAGGTCATGTACGATCCAAGTTTTAACAAGATACAGAAATAAACATAGTAATAAAAAAATATAGGAATATTTTTTCGAGTCCGTGCTATTCTTCTTGAGCCTTCCATTTGACAGGTGTTTTAATTTCAACCAATAAGAAACTGCTATTCTCAGAGAGCTTGACCAACTAAATAATGGTTCCTATGATTTGATTGATGTCGGCTGTTAATGATGCTATCAAAATTAACTGCACCTAGTTATCGCAATCAATATCTACGGTGGTGAAATTCAATAAAGTATCGCATGTTGGCAGGCGTGAGGATGGTTCTGATAATTACATTATTCCCCTTTTCAAAAAAGGAAATGTTTTTTCCGCATATTTTTTGATTATTTTTTTTTGTCTTCTTTCATGTACTTTTTTGTACTTGATTTATTTGCATATTCCACATATAATTATAACTTGCAATTAGTATGGTTAATTCCGATCGAAGTGTACCTCTTCTATCTCACTTACTTCTACAGCATTACAATACTTTGGATGATACAATTAAAAAAACAAGGTAATTGTCCATAATAAACATTTCATAAATGTCGTATTAAAGAATTGATATTTTAATAAACAATCAAGTAATGATTATAACATTCTAAATTTTATTATTTATTTATAATTATAATATCATAATTATATGTGGAAGGTGCAAATAAATTAAGTACAAAAAGGTACGTGAAAAAGACAAAAAAAATAATCACAAAAAATTGAGGAAAAAAACAAAAATACAAAAAAGACATAATAATAATACAATTTTACTAGTTAAAATATATGTACAGACCACTTCTGAAAGAAAAAAATGCTGGCTGCTGGGAGCGAACCCCAGCCCATCCGATACTAGACATTCATTCTACCCATTCAGCTATCGCTGCTTCTGTTTGTAACCTTAAGGTTAATGGTATATGTTGCATCCGTGCTTACACCTGAATTTAAATTGTTAAGATCTTTTAAACAAGGGCCCATTGGCAAAAACGCAGAGAGATATAGGTGATGTTTTAGTTCTAGTTTCACCTCCTAAAAGGGTATTACGAATTTCAATATTAATGTTATGGCCTCCCCTTGTTGGTAAATATCGATGTTATTCATCTGTAATTTAAGGTTCACAATTTTATATTTGTCGTATAAGTCGACTTTAAGTTTTAGGAAAATTTTTTTAAGCTTCAAAGGTCGACTTATATGCCATGATATACGTTAGTTATAATGTTGCGATGTATTCATTAGGCCTTCCAAATAACGCACATGTGATAGGTCCGCATGAGACACAATGTAGTAGTGGCGTCATTTAACTGTTTTGCATCGCCGGACATTCTGTCCATTATATCCTAAGTACGTTCCATCAAGGTCCAGTATGCAGAGGGTTCAATGTACTGTGGATTTCTTCCTTTTCATTGGCTTCGTGGTACTTTTGTTTCGGATGATACACTTCCTCATGGCTAATCTCATCACAATTTACCGAAAGAAGTGAATAATATCAGTCAGTCTCTCTTTTACAGTAAGCACCGCCTCGAAATATTCCAATTCATTTGCATCGGAATCAAACCATTATCAGTTTTGTCTTTTCATTGGGAATCAGTGGTCTAATGAAGTTTATTCTAATGAGTACTTGAAGTTGTTTTATTTATTTAACTAGTTTATAATTTTTACTTTGCAAAAGCCATAAATAATGACTTGAAACGCTTACAGAATGCAAGTACCTTCTACTTGTATAAGTAACATATCATTCTTGTCATTAAAGACAATTTTTAGTAATGTATGTGTATCTGTAAATGTAATTACATGCAAGGTTATTTGTCAGGTGCGTTTCGCTTCCAGCATAAGCGCCTATTAGTATTAGTCTCCATCTGGTCTGTCCGCATGTTCGTTATCTGCTTCTACCAAGCAGATTTTCATGAAATTTGATATTAAGGACTTACGGTCAAAGATAATAAGAAAATCACATAAATGAGTCACGTAAGCCAATCAGGGGTACCACTTTACTGGTGATAAAATATGAACTTTCCCTCATATCTCGTAAAGTATCGGTCATATCAAAATATTTATCAAGTAAAACTTGTGCAACTAATAAAGCAGGGTATTTCTTTTCCTCTACATTTTTATCGTAGGAGTCGCCGTTTGCGAGAAAATCGAACAAGAGTCGTAATTTGAGTTGAACTTTGAAATTTTCTAGCATGGTTACTTCTTCATTGTTGCTAACGTAAACAATCTCACGGAAATATGTTTAATTTCCTTACATATGCATGTAATATTTTTAAATGGGAAGAAAATGGATTATTTATGATGAAGAAAAGAACTTTATAATGCTATTTCCCTTCCAAACACGTAAATAATTTCTTTCAAATACTCCAATGCACAAAACGCACCCATTTGTGTTACGTTGTACACTTTCCTAACTTGTTTATATCTTAAAATCTCATTATAAATATTAGTGTTATTTTAAACTCTTGTACTAATTTTTAAACGAAGTAATCAACTGATATTTTATAATTATACAGTTTGCGTAAGCACAACATTAAATTACCATAACTTTAATGTATGTTAACAACAAATTGTTGACAGCATATTTGTAGTGATTCTGAGATAAATACAGAGTTCATAAAATTATTTCTAACGAAGAATGTAAATTAAACTACAAAATATCCTTCTAAGATTTAGTCACATTAAACGTTTATTAGGAAAATTACACTGTAATCGTTTTTGTGCATCAAATCTTGGAGTAATTATTGGAATTTATTTTACAATGCTACACAAACATCTTTATATAGTTCTCTGGTGAATAAATTAAATTAAAATGGTATTGCAAAGTTCTTTGCTTATAAATAACTAGCAAATTTACCCAGCATTGCTCAGGTTATGTTTTAAATCATCGTGACTTCAAATTATGGCAATAATTATGAACAAAAAATTATATCTATGCTTGAATTAAGTTTTATTTGGGAAATTTTTTCATATTTTAATTGATATAAATGAAAGAGTTGGAAAATATTTTGAGGATTCGTAATTAAAATTGACAATCAACGCAGTCGATTCATTTTGTGAGGTGATGCTTTTTGCCAGGTGGAGTTCGTTCTCTAAGCTTCCGGTAGAGAACGTGCATGTAGAGTACAGGTAGTTCCGCCTAATGTAGCAATTGAAAATTACTAGAAGTTACCTTACGCCTCAGTGATCGGAGGTAATATGTAGAGTGGAGGGGAACGAATTCCATTAGAATAGAGGGGCATTGAAGGTGAGCGCGCTTCCTAGAAGGGAAATCCCCTTGCACGCAGAGTAGAGAGGTGACTTCTTAAGTCAGTTACCATACGGTAGCTTTGCTTTACGCATGGACAGTTATATGCGGGATGCTCAGGAGTTCAAAATAAACATTCTTTAAAAATTCAGATAATACCAGGTTCCTAGAAAGGAGCGTCTGTCTCACACAACATTGTACGAGGGTTTCCCAGAAAGTAATGCACTACATGTTTTGAAATTACTCACATTTAACGAGTATGTGACAGATTTTGACTTTTATCGATAAGTTTCCTGGACAACGAATGTCATTGTTGAGACTCGAGATTCATATTATTGCCTAGCGAGGGATAAGGGGGGAACAGCAGAGGGAGGGAGGGGGATAAGGCATTGTCGAGTACAATTTGTAACATGTTAACAAAGGTATTGCCCACTTATTGTAACAAAGTATTATTCACTTGACATAAATTTATTTTAACAAAACTCTTTGCTTAGAGAATCGTTCTAAGAGTCAGAGCATTGAATTCCTGTGTGATTTTAATTCTCTTTTCTACTGTTTTTGTTTTTCGTTGCATTAATTCTTTTTGTTTGTTCATCTGTTGTTTGTCATGTTGTATTAACCAAACCACATCCAACACAGTGTAATGTGAGCAAATAAAGTAAGTGGTAAATGTTTTCACTTGTATAAATTGTGTAGTATCGAAAGTAAGATTGCGTAACCCGGCCGCTGTATGGGTTTGTTGTCTAACTAAGTAGGCTGTTATGAAGGTTGGCGTTGTAATAGTGTCTCATCGCACCGTCAAATGTCATGGATGTCTGTGTTGACCAGCATCATAGCTAATCCTAATATACAATAAACTTTGAAGCTTCTTTGTTTATTGTAAAAAATTCTGTCAACATTTCAAATTTGAAATGCAGGCATCTCTAGTGGAATTGTAAAATGTTATATTCCCCTATATTATTATTATTATAGCACTGACTATAATTAACCAATTGACCAAACCTTTTATACATTCATCAAGTTAAGATGTTAATAATAATTGTACCAAATTTTAGTTATTCGTGTCTTATAGTTTATGGCATGCATAATGAGACACGCAAACAAACTTTTGCAAATATATATAGATTGTGGGAAGCTCATTCAGTTCTATTTGGTATAATAATTATAGGATATTTATTTTGTTTCTCAATTTTGTAGTTATTCTTTTGATTCTCAGGTTGGTCTCTATGTAAATATTAACGTTGTCTCTTGTTGGTTGAGTTATATTTTAGATTACTTAACAATTTCATGGCTGTTGTTTAAAATATCTTCATTAAGTTATCGTAACGATAATTTTGGTAAACTCCATATGAGATTTTGACTTATTCTAACATAAGCGTTACTGAAAAGGAATTCTTTAAATTTATTAACATAAATAACTCAATTGTATACAAATATTTAATGAAATACTTTAGTTTTTCGTGCACTCAATACTTTCATAAATTACAATCTGAAAATTCTTCAAATATAAGTTTTTAAATAAATGTTTTGTAATGATAATGTATTGCTACTTACAATTTGCACATTTATAATGTTAAAAAATATAATTATTGATAAATTTTTAATGATTTGATTTGCTGATTTTCCTTTTAAATTTGACAAATTGGCCATGAAAGTGTTAAGCTATCGATAAGGAGCACTGTGATTTGTTAACGATAGTGAGTTGAGTCACGCAATGCAATTACTACTTAAATTTAAAGTAAATTAACCTCAAGTCGTTAAATTTTACGCACTTACTGTACATTACCTGGAAATATAAGACAAACTTTGAGAATATGCTATATTTTTTCATAAATAGGGTGTTTGCTTTGATTAAATCAGTTATATTTTGCATAATAGCTTTGAATCTGAACTTTACATTAGAACAAATATGTTTTTGATGTTGTAAATATAATCTCACCTTGATTAATCAGTTATATTTTTAAATGCAAGATAATTTTTAAAGACAAAATGTATTTAGTTCAATCTTTGCTGTTATAAAAATTAAATTGCTATCAGAAGTAAATCTTTGTTTATATTATGCTATTAATCTTTTTCAAAAAACAGTAATACGTCTAATTGAGGTAATATAATTTGTGCATTTATACAATAATTAATTTGGCAAATATAAAGGTTTAATTTTATTAACATTTGAAATAGGTATGACATGAAATTTTAATATTGCATTTTTGAAGTTTATTTCTGACTTGGAATAGTTTATAAAAATGTTATCCTGGCATTTAAGTAATTCCAATTAAGCATTGCTTTGCAAGATTCATTATTTTTTCGTCATTTATGCAAACATTGCTCCCATTTGGAATCAGTTGCGTGCATTCAATTTTACGTATTTCTTGACCAATAAGAGACATTGTTAATTGTAATTAAGGTCATTGATAATGTGAAATGTTTCTTTTTTAAGTGCTTCCAGAACAAGTACTTTGAAAGATTGCTTGCCTCAGATAAAAATAGCTGCGACAGAGTAGTGAAAAAATTAATACATGCATTTCGACTTCAGAGCAGTTGTCGTCAGTGGCATTTCGCCACTGATGACGGCTGTTCTGTAGTCTAAATGCTTGTATTAATTTTTCCACAGCTCAGTCGCAGTTATTTTTATCAGAGGCAAGTAACTTCTTCAAGTGCTTGTTCAATAATTTATTTCAGCTGCAAAATGTGTTTGATGGTTTATTTTTTCATGTTATATATGTATTTATGTCAGCTGTTGAACAACAGTTGAAAATATTGTGTTATATGTAATATGTCAGTTGTTGAATAGTTGAAATGCAGATAAATTGTCATAATGTTGCAAAATTTGGCTGAATTGGTGGTCAAAAATGTCATTTTTAGGTTAAAAATGTGCTAAATTTAGCAAAAATATACTTAAAAAAACCCCTTAAGTCCAACGATACCTAAAAGAGGCTCCGAGAAAAAGAAATTATTCCTATCTAAAAGGAGTCAACAGGTTTTGATCATAATAAAATGTCTTTATTGCAATTAAAATGTACAGTGTATACATACAAGTTCAATAAAAATTTTACAATCTGAAATAATACATTTTGTCTACTTATTTTATCCTGCACCTGAAAATAAAAATTATACTGGACTTAAAAGAATTTTTGACCTGAGAAAAAAAATTGACTTGTTTACAATTTGTACTTAGAAAAACTTTTGAAAAAGTCCCAATTCCAGAAATCTTTCAAGTCTAAGAGTTAAAAACTATTGTCCAATTTGTAAAGTAATTTGTTTACAATCTGGACAATAATTTTTAACGCTAGACTTGAAAGATTTCTGAAATTAGAACTTGAAAAAAATTAATTTGTTTACATTTTGGACTTAGAATAATATCTGACTTAAAAAATTTCTGGACTTAAAAAGATCTGAATATTAGCACAAATCAAAATTGCCATTTAAAAATATTCATGAACTGCAGAAAATTTTTTAAATATAACAAGCACTAGAATAAAAGTTGGACATTTTTACAAAGTACTTTGGCAAGGATAATATTTCTTTAATCATTTCTATTGGTGAGAAAGTAGAGAGGAAAAATAGCATGGCTTAGAAAAAAATATGAAATGAGAGACGATAAATATATACCCAAAAGCGCTGCTAATTCTGGTTTGTTCAGATTAAAAAAAATGGCAATAATTATACAGAATGGAAAAGCAATAGCTTATATACATTTAGACAAAAGAATTTGCAATTGTTCTGAATAATATATAAATAACACAACACTTTGGAAATGTATTTACAAATAAATAACATCTAGCAAATTGGATATTGATGGAATTATTAAAAGAACTTTTTTCTGGACATTGACTTTAATTAAGAATAAAATAACCTGCACAATTTTTCTTAATTAAGAAATTTAACTCTCCACAAAGTTAAATCTTTTTCTAAATATCGTCTAGAATCAAGAACAATTAAACTACCATTTCCGATGCATGGCTTAATAATTGGAGAATATAAACTTTTCACAATGAAAATACTTTACATAGTCTGGATTTTCAATCAAAACTCTCAAAACTAACTGAAATCTCATTTGCATTTTATCTCTTTATCTGATTTTGATAACTTGAATAATGAACTGAATTTGTATTGCCTCAGAATTTTTTCTGCCTTGAATAAACAACAATAAAAACCCCCAAGAATATTTTCTGAATTAATTCAAGCAGATCCTACATCTCCAAATTTCTTTAAATTATTAAATTAAATCTGGAATTATTTAACCACGACAAACCCTCTTGGTAAAATATTAAATGTAGAACACCAAAAATCCCGATACAAATAATCTTTTTTAATGGCTGCTCCTATTTTAAGATTAAATTTAATTAATTACTTTCCAACATCCAATTTGCGGAACGATATTCACATGACGAGTCTGCAAACATGAGCAAATACAGTGCTGTCTCAGAAGTCAATACGAAAACTTGGCATTTTATAAGTTTTCTAAAGTTTTTAAATTCAACATCTTCGGAAATTCGTAAATAACTTGTTACTACATTTGATTCTTATTAACGGAAGTGAATTTAACAAAAATTTAAAATTTATAGAAGTACGCTAATAAACCTTTACAAACAAAATGGAATATTCTTTATAAAATCAAATTAAAGAAAGTTTTCAGAGTTCAAACTGAAAACCAACACCTTATATTCTTGTAAATTTATAATAAAAAATTAAATGCATTTTATAAAAAAGTTGAGTTATCAGAAAGTTTTTAAGTTCAAACAGAAAATTGATGCCCTACATTCTCAGAAATAAAATACTCTTACGGACGATATCAGATAAAACTTTTTTTTCAGACGTAGCACTATATTTTCCATTTACTTACTTTTAGTGTAAGTTGATTAAACAATATTTTTAAAAGAAATCAAATTCTTGGGGAATCGTTTAATCCTATCGTAAATTTCTGCTCATTCTGAATGACAAGAGAAAAACCTCCTAAAAATTGGAATTCTTATTGTATTGTATTTATTTTCATTGGTTGTGAGCATAAAGCTATAATAATGCCAAATTTGAAGCGTTTAGCTCATCTGAAAGGGACTTATAATTTACAATCTCTCCTACATCCTCCGTAAGATGCAGCTACATATTATACAAGATATTTATCGCCTGACATATTGAACAAACCAGAATATAGCAACATATAGGTATAAAAACCTTCTCTCATCCCATATGTATAGCCTCCAGCTCAGATTCCTCTATACTCTCGCACCCAGGTGTATCAATTGTCGTCTCAGCAAAGCAGTACTCTTCGATTCATGGTTCCTCGACGCCTCAAACCATCGCATTTTCACTCAGCATCAACTGTGAATGCCTACAATGAAGAGGAAAAATGGTTGTGGTGAATTCAATAAAGAAATATTAACTAAAAAATCTAAATATAAAAGATTAATTTGCTTAAACAACATGAAAGAGCACATTCACTTATCAAGGTCTATTTAGAATCTTAAAATTTTAAATTCTTTACGAGTTTATTCAAATTATTATGTGAAAGATTCGTTTGACAATTAGTTTTAAAATATTAACCTTCCATAAGGTGTAGTGCTTAGCGTGTCAGCTTCCCATTACAAAGCTGCGGGGTGCGATCCCCGCAAATGGAGGTTTTTTTTACAAAAAAATTAATTACTTAATTAATAATAAAAAACTATCATTGGTGTCTGGCAGTAGGCAGCAGTACTGTCGGTACGGTATAGAGATGAAAACAAATGATGTTGGTTGGGTATATATTCAATAGAACAGTAGGCATGATTTGATCGGCTACAGTACTGCGATGTGGAAAGCAAGAGGGAAACTACCACATTACATTTCCCTAATAATGATTATATTATATAATATTCCGGAGGTAAAATAGTCCCCCAATCAGATCTCCGGGCATGGACTGCCTTGAGGAAAGCAACTGTCGAAGGTAACTTATGCAAAGATACTTGGAATTTAAAAACCACGAGGAAGGCAGAAAAGCTAGAGAACCTGAAAAATGAAATAGGATTGACGTCATAGGGCTGAGCGAAGTCAGATGGGAAGGAGAAGGGCAGATCCGCTCGGAAGAATTCACGGTAGTTTACACCGGAGGAAATAGTGAGGCAAGGGGAGTAGCTCTGGTACTTAAAAGATATGATGAATAGCGTGACAAAAATAACAGCAACGAACGATAGGTTGATGGCAATAAAGCTAAAAGTTGTCCCAGTTAACATGTTGATAATCCAGGTATATATGCCAACAACCGCTATTGAAGAAGAATAAATCAGGGAGATGTATGAGCAAAAGAATGACATTTATGAAGTAGAACTGCACAATAATGGGAGATTGGAACAACACAGTTGGAAAAGCCCAGGAGATAAAATGAGATGCCAAATAGATTACATCCTAGTAAAACAAAGATTCAGGAACAGCATAAAAAATACTAAGACATTACCAGGAGCAAACATTGATTCAGATCACATCCTTCTAATACTCGATGTAACCACAAAGCTGAAACAAATAAGGAAAACGAGAAGAGAAAGACAAGACTTGGGACCTAAAAAAACTGAAAGAAAGGCAGAATGCTTTCAGCATGAAGTCGGAAGGTCGCCTTAGAAATTTGGAAAACAAACCAGAGACCGTGAATACAGAATGGGAAGAAATTAAAGCCAGCATCAAAGACACCTTGAATAAAGAGATTGGGAAACAAGAGAAGAAAATCAGAAACCCATGGATCACTAAGGAAATGCTGGAGATAATGGATGAGAGAAAAAAATGGAAAAAAATGTTAACAGTGAAGAAGGTAGAGCCAACTATAGATGCACAAACAATGAGTCGAGAAGGGTAACAGATAAAGCTAGGGAAATTTGAATAAAAGGAAAATGTGAGGAAATACAACTGAGAAGTTAGGACGGTATGATATGATGTATGCTAGGGCACTGGAGTTAGAAGATTAGAAGTCTAATGGGATTTGTGGTAAAGCAATTATGAACGCAGATGGAAAAATAGTCGCAGAACCAAAGGATGTAGCACAGGTATGAGAAGTATACATTAAGGAACTATACAGCAAGCAGGCAGGATCAGCACAAATAGAACGGAAGAAGAGGATAACATTGAAGAAGACAAACTTGGGAACAAGTAATATGGAAAGCGAAGTACAAAAGGCAATTCTGGAACTGGATAAAGGGAAAGCTACAGGCAGCGATGGAATACAGGCAGAGGTACTTAAAGTCAGGGGTTCGGAAGGACTAAAAGTGATTACGAAACTAATTAACAAGCTTTACAACTCGGGAAAGAGGCCTCAGGATTTCTTAGATGTGACAATGATCCCTCTAAAGAAGAAGCCAAAGGCAATGCAGTGTAAGGACTACAGAACGATATCCCTACTGTCACACACTTCGAAGATCATCACGAGGATTCTTAATAAAAGACTAGAGAAAAATGCCGAAGAAATGCTAGGGGAAGATCAATTCGGCTTCAGAAAAGGACGAGGAACCAGAGATGCTATCGGTGTAGTGAGAATCATATCAGAAAGGGCAATAGAATACAGTCAAGATTGCTGTGTATGTTTCCTCGACTGGCAGAAGGCCTTTGATAAGAGTAAATTGGGTACTGCTGATGAAGATATTAAAGGATATAGGTGTAGACTGGAAAGACAGGAGACTGATCGGTAATCTATACGTAAATCAACTGGTAAAAGTCAGGTTGGAGAATGCGGATACCAGCGGAGTACATATCGGTAGAGAAGTAAGACAGGGCTGCCGTCTATTGCCGATTCTATTCAATATATATGGAGAGAGGCTAATGCAGGAACCGTTAGAAGGCATGGGAGATTTCTAAATCAGAGGAAGGATTATAAGAACAGTGAAATACGAGGACGATCAAGTACTCCAGAAAATGATAAATAGACTAGTGATAACAGGTAGGAAATATGGAAATTAATACAGAGGTTTAACTACTGACAAGTATTAAATATTATCTGTTAATAATTTCAAGTAGTAACAGCAATATTCATTTTAATTTATGCTATAAAATCAACTAAATTGATCAATTAACTTTATAAAAATCATTCCATGTACTCTTAAATGGAAATTATCGACAAATCACAGCATTTATTATAATGTCTATATCTATAATACAACCTAAAACCATTGTCATATTGGATAAAATTACAGTTTGTTTTTACCTTTAAAAACGATCAAAGAACATGAATTCAGAATTGAATTTTAAGCCAAAGAATAGTAAGAAAATATTTCTAATCTTCCTAAAGCTTGCATTGTGACAAGACTGCACTTAAAGAGGTAAAAACTGACATTATCGCTTCTGACTTGATCTCACTTCTTTATTCATTGTCTTTAATACTTTGTAAATAACAGGCTAATAAGATAAAAATCGTTATGTTAATGCTATGAAATATGTTTCACATTTTAAAAAGCATTGGACCTCTTGTCGCACACCAGTTCCACCAAAAATAAAATCCTCTGTCATAGTAATAAATGGCATAACACATGACATACACCCCGCAAACATCAGCCTTCTATCTCTTACAGTTAAATTTCTGTTTTGATTTGATTGATTGAACATTTATAAAATAAAATGCACTAAAATAGTATTTGAATAAATTTTCTACAATTTTTTGATGCTCAACTGATGATTAGCCAACCACCGATGGAAATAAGCATAATAAAAACCAACTGTCACGATAAACTTCCATTAGAATAGCAACTTTCCAAAAATTTGCATGTACTCCAAGAATTCGACTAACTTTGACTAATAAATCTTTTTCCTTAAAATATTTCCTTGATTGTGTCAACAATTTCCGTTCAGACACCTTTTCCAAAGTATTTTAATCACTTTCAACTGTCTGAAAATGTCTCCATAATTTCAACATTAAATAGTTTACGGGTGATTCTACGATAATGGGACAATTCGATGGTCGGTGATTATTTTTGAATACAAATACCACTAAAAGGAAAATTAATATGTATGATGAGTCGAAAAGTGTTTCTGTGCTTAGTACAGTGCTCAATTAACCGATACCTACGTATTTTGACTTTTAAAAATAATTTTAGTGTTAGAAAATCATATAACCTGGCATGTCACCTCACCAGAACTGCCCATGTTTGTGAGGTTTTTTAATTCTCAAAGCTTCTTTTAACTAATGATGTAATAAAACTGTATTACTGGAATATCTAGTACTACGTTTCTAGAAATAAAAACGTTAAGTTCTTATTTTTTCAAGTTTTATACAACTTGATTTTGATGTCACCATTGGCAAGCATCATTCACCTGACAATAATATAAATTCAAATATTGTGCCATTTTAAGCAACGGTCACATTGGCCACTGTAACAGCCAATAGCTTTCATGTTTCTGTAGACTACAATGCAGCGCCATTTTGAGGTTATGTAAACAGTTGAGTAGAAACCAAGTATGAGTGCATTCTCTGTGACAGTGTCAGTAAAAGTATCATTAACCTGGTAAGTATTTTATTGTTTTAATAAGCATTTGTTTTTTACCGTCTTCCTATCACATGTAGTAGTCATAGAATGCAATCAAAATGTGTACATTTGTATTGCCAATTTTAATTAGTTTCTTTCAAAATGTTGCAGATGTCATTTTGCCATCATTAACCTGCGCCGTCATTAACCTGTTTCCATCCTAACAGGTGATTGATCAGAATCAAGTTAACGACGTTCTTGTGATGAAATAAGGTTTTTTATTAAAATTTTCAAAGATTTAGGAATGGGATGGGAATTTAAGGTTGTTAATTTTTAGAAACAATATTGTGTTACTCTTGTTACAGGTATTTAAAATGTCACGGAGGAAGAATAATAAGACTCATGAAGAATTATTGAAACGGAAGAGAGAATTGGAAAAGAAACGATATAAGAGAATTAAGGAAAACCCCGAGTTATATGAAAAGTATAAAGAAGCAAACAGACGAAAATATGAGAAGCGAAAGGCAGAAGGGGCGATCAAGCCAATCAACGAGCTAACAGAAAGAGAAAAACAGCACAAAAGAAAAAAATGGCGGCAAAGTGCGGTAAAATACAGAGAAAAACAAGCTGCAATGAGGGCAGCCTCTCAATTCATAAAAGAAACGACACTTCCTGAATGTCGTCAAGGATCACCAGCTCCAGTACCGGTTCAGCCGCCAATTCACAATCAAGATAGAAGAGTGATTGTAGCTAGAGCGAAATCTGTGCAGATTCGGAAGGCTAGAAACAAACTTATTATGAAAAAAGACCAAGAAATCGCACATCTCAAGCAAAAATTACGCAATTTTCAGAGGTTGCTTATGCGTCAAGCGAATAAACGCGACCGCCAGGCTGCAACACCAAATTCAAAAGTAAATAACTTACTCAAAATTTCGGAAACACAAAATGATGTTATCAGAAAGCGACTTTTATTTGTGGAAGTAATTGAAGATCAGTTGCAAGATAATTTTAATAAACTGTCTTCGCAAAAGGAGAAACAAATATTTACCAAAGTTGTCACGGGAAATGTTGTGAAAAAATACCGTTTACTAAATGAATGTAACAAATTTGTGACCTATAAACGTGCTCGTTCTTCAGAGTCTCAGCCAGAGAAACTTTTGGATGTAAATCGTTCTCCAAGAAGTGACAAAGTAATAAAATCACAAGTTGTCCAGTTTCTTGAGGAAGATGTAAACAATAGGGTTTGTCCTGGAAAAAAGACTGTGTTTCAAAATAAAAGGGAAAAGAAGTAAAACAAAAGAGAATTTTGACAGACTCACTTAAGAACTTGCATAAAAAGTTTACAGAAGAGCATTTCCCTTTGTCATATTCGCTCTTTTGTAAGTGTCGTCCTTTTTGGATTAAGCCGCCTAAAATCAATGAATGGGACACATGTATGTGTAAGATTCACTGTAATATGGATCTACTCATTAAAGCCTTGAATAAGGTTAACATAATAAACAGTACAAATTACAGAAGTGTTTTAGATGAACTTTGTTGTTACAGTTATGACGAAGATTGCTTATCAAGACAATGTTCAAAATGTTTTAATTCTGTTGTAACTTATAACGAATTGGATCATTCTATTCTCGTCTCTTATCAAGAATGGATAAATATTTCTGAAGACATCCTTGATTCAAAAACAGGAAAAATGCGTACCATAAAAAAGATAAAGAAGACTAACAGCTCATCCGTACGAGATAGTAAAGAAATTTGAGAAAAATATTTCTCGTATCTTAAAACATCAATATAATATTGTTCACCAATATGCTGAAATAAGTAATTTCAAGAAAAGTTATTTAACAGAGCGCGATGCGTTGATTCATCTCGATTTTAGTGAGAACTACGCCACCAAGTATGGAGAGGAAATCCAATAATACCATTTCGGAGGATCTCGTAGACAAATCAGCCTCCACACTGTCGTGGTCTATGTAAGAGATGTTACAAGTGATGAAGATGAAAAATCCCTGCACACTCAGTGTTTCTGTACTTTGTCAGAAAACTTGAGCCACAGTCCACCAGCTATCTGGGCACACTTAAAGCCTGTTTTCAAATGGTTATCATCATATGAAAATATTACCAACCTACATTTTCTGAGTGATGGGCCTGTTACCCAATATCGGAATAAAACAATGTTTTACAGCCTAGGTAACAAGCTGCAAGAATTTTATCCGAAAGCCATCAATTTTACATGGAATTACCATGAAGCAGGCCACGGAAAGGGCGCACCAGACGGAGCCGATAGGCTGGTGGCTGAAGGTAAAGACGTTCCGGATCTATCATCACTTGCTAACACATTAAGATCCAATTTAAATGGCGTGATAATTGAAGTGGTATTAGATGAAGACATAGAGTATGTACAGCTCATGATTACTGAAAAGGAGATTATTCCATTCGTAGGTACCATAAACGTTCACCAAGTTACAGGTTCTAAACTAGATAATTTTATTCGAATGAAAACGTTAAGTTGTTTTTGCAGTCAACAGTGCGAGCATTTTAAAATAGGTACTATTCCATGCAGTAATCAGACTAAAGGCCACTGAAGTTTATGACTTTTCAGATACTGATTTTGATACTCCAGGGCCCAGTCATGAAGGAGTTGCTGACCAAGAAAAAATTAAAAAAGGTGATTACGTGCTTATCAAATTTGAAGGAAAAAAATGCGATTATCGTTATGTTGGCGTTTGTGAAGACAATATTGACGAAGAAGACAACGAAGTTAAAATAATGTTTTGTAAACTTTGTAAAGATGATGGTACCTTGTTTAGAGTAGACGAAACAGACGTATCTTATGTGAGTTGTGATAAAATATTTAAAAAGTTTCCCAATCCAAAGCTACTCGTGAAAGGTGGTCGAATTTATTATAAATTTAATAAACCCGTTGATGTTTATGAAAAAGAAAGTAAAATTACAGGGTAATTTTGAGGTTTGTAATAATTACAGGGAGAATAAACAATTTTAATTTAGTTTTTGAGCTATGCGCCAAAAGAATTGGCTGTGATTTAGATTTAATTTTAAGTTTGTTGATTAATATTTTTGATTAAAGTAAATACATTTATCAAGATTTATTGTTTTCTGCCATTTTCATTTCAATTTTGTCTTTCAACTGTAAAGAATTCATTCATCTGTTCATTAACCTGCAGTGCAGTCATTCACCTGACTCATCTTTTTCATTTTTATCCATTAAATTCTTTAAAAAGCAAAAGTTTGTCTGGTCTTTTTGGTAGAATGTTTCTATTGATATCCAGAATCGAATAACAAAGAATCAACCAACACAGTTACTTTTTTTGCTTTGACCAAATTCATTTATCATTCTGTCCCATTTCCGTAGAATCACCCTTACACATCACCAAAGAGTAAATCCAATAAACATTTCACATTACACTGTCACTACAAAACTAATATTTTTGTTTCTATGAAATTATCTCATATTTTTAATTGATTTACGTTGAATTGGAAGTCAGTAGACTGAAAAGTAAAAGTTCTCCAGCTCAAAGTATTTCATAAAATATGCCAAAAATTGAAGCGTTGATAACACTTATGTTAACGATAATTAGCAAATCTTTGAAGGTCTAAATTATAAAATCAATTTTATTCTATCAACAAAATATCCACTTAAAAGATGTTGAGATTTATCACTTTCCGATATACGCTGAAGTTACTACATTTTCACCGTTAATAGATGAATAACTAGCACAATAAGTATTGAACATATAGTAAAAAAACAAATGCATGGTTACACGACTAAATTCCTCCTAGCTATTCATTCAAATAGGTCGATAATTCTCACTGGGAACTTCTTGAGGTAACAGCCAACAAAAGTATCACAAAACAACCAATATGTCAAATGCAATAGGCAAACTACTTAAAAGAAACACACGGAATATACTCACTGTTATTATTTCTTGTTATCACACACAGGAGAATATAACAGCTCAGTCCTGTGATGTCTGCTGCAAACATTCCTATGAAACAAGAGAATAAAATCTTAAAATATATACTGTAATTTCATGCTGAATAATATTCCAGATTACATTATGTAATGTCTCTCGTGCTAAATCACTGAGGTAACATTGGAATCTTTTCTATTGTAACTCAAATTCAAAGATTTGTAATGAAATTAAAGACTTATATTACTTAAGTGGCTTGGTTAAGCTCAATACTTATTTCAAAACCACCTGACTACCATATATTGATTACGGAAATGAATATCAACTAAATAAATCATTGATTTGAATGAATTTTTCGGTAAAGGGTTTCCAACATTTAATAAGTCTAGACAGGAGTTTGCCCGAAAATTGAATACATACTTGGGAAGAAACCTTGTCAATATACTTTCAATTATTCATTAAAATAAAATCCTTCGTCGTAGTAATAAATGGCATAACCACATTTCAGCCTTCTATCTCTTACAGTTTAATTGCTATTTTGATTTGATTGACTGAATATTTATAAAATAAAATGCACTAAAATAGTATCTGAATAAATCCTGTACAATTTTTGCATGATCAACTGATGATTAGCCAACCACCGCACAGTGGGACCGCGGACCCCAAAAGTGTGCCAAAACCTCTGATTCAATTTATATGTTGTTTCCAATCAAAAATATATATTTTTGGAACTCTCAAAGATAATTTATTTATTTTAGGATAAAATAGAACATTTTACCAGCTGGATACCATAGTTCATTTTAGAACCTTGTCGTCAATCATCTTTCAGTACTTCATGAATTAATGATGCCAAAGAAATTATCACTGATATTTTAATTATATTTTACCAAAGAGCTAAGAAATCGAAGGTTGAAGGCTTGTTATTATAGTCATGCCACTTCCACCTGGTTTTGGAATATTAACTAAAAAGTCCATTTTCGATCTAAATTCTTTTTGTGTGTTCTTTTCTTGCTTTCAGCATTTCTTGAGCCTCACCGCGTGCCTGTCATTTTTTAAAGCCGCGTCTATATGCGACATGAAGCAAGCACTCAAAGAATCTTATCCAGGCGTGTAATGTTGATAAACCAAAATTCAGCCTTTCCACGTGCACTATTGCTTTTTTTTTCGCGTCCTCTATTTTGTTCATGTCTTTCGGTGAGGCTCCACACACAAAACAGCTTTGTGTCGAATGGGTCTCGGTTATAACATTGCATATTTTTCTATCTACCATCGTCAGTGCTAATTGATGACAGACCTTCACAGAGTATCCATCTAACTCCACTTTTGATGGTTGAAGTACATCATTCGCACTATGCATTCTTTCTATTTCATCTTTTATAAGGGTAGGTGATTCCTTTTTAAAGATAAAACGCACAGGACGGCAGTATTTCGTGGATGACGGTCTAGGATTCTGCCAAATAATTTTTTGTCCGGTCACATCAGAACTGTACATTTTCAAAGGCACTATTGACGTAGAAAAGATGTCACTATCACTTGCGTTTTCTTCGCTAAATTTCTGTTTGTACATTCTCTGGCCAGAGCTGCCATCACAGCCCCAATTGCTGATGAGCGTAACCTGGTCTACGGAGGGTAGAGTCTGCAATACTGGGCGCTGCAAGATGAGGATACGCTCGGCTGTATGGTTCAATAACGCTTGCAATTTTATTTCAGCACTACTTTCGGTCACAGTTATTTCTTATTTAGGTGGGTAACAACGTAACTTTGCCGTAACGATTGATTTGTAACCTGGATACAAATTGCAGCCTTTAGTTTTAGACTCCATCCTATGCAAAAGGTACTGGTTTTTTGTCATCTTCGCATCAACAAACAGTGCCAATGCTTCATCTTCAGTGAAGGGATCGTGTTTAGGTTCGCCTAGATATGATCGCCAAATTTTTCCCGCTTGTGTAGGAGTCGTCATTGCCTCATGAAGAACCTTGGCTGCTTCCAGTTTTCCTGCTGCTCTCATACTGCTTTTAGTAGCAAACGTAAGCTGTTCTACAGGAATAGTTTCTTGCACGGATTGCGTCTTCCTGTATTTTGTGCGTCTGCTGCTTTCACCAAAATCTCTTTGCGGTCGGCCACCGATGTGTATTTTCTTCTGTTGTGAAGCAGCTTTAATTACAGAGGCATCTTGAGGAAACTGGAAATTGCCGTTCTTTTCGAAAAAGCGTTCCTTTGGGCGATTGGACTCCTGCCACCTCCGACGATATTCACTGTAGAAATTGTCAGCAGCCTTCTTAATAGATTTCTCTTGATTTTGTGACATCTTTTCCAATCCTGGTCTAGAACACATATAACTGACAAAGTGTTTCACCATGTCTGATTGATTTTTCTTCCCAGAAACAGGTAATATTTCAACCAGTTCTCGTCTCGTAAACATAATCGTAATCTACGAACAAAGATTTAAAAAATCAAATTATGTTTTATATAAATAATAAAAACTGCTCAAACGATTGACAAAAGAATATTTTCGACACAATATGTCGACATAGTTCCAAAACTAAACCAAATTATACCAGTTTGCCCCATATGAAGCAGGAGAAGCAAAATCTCTACCTCTCCATCATGTAATTAAAATAGCGTAATAAAAAATCGGGCAGACTCGGGCAGCTAATTTCTCTGCCTAAATACGTAAAATTAATCGGCCAATGATTTAAAATAAGAATTTGGGCATGACTCGGCCAGACTTTTTTTATAGGCCAGCTTGAATCACGACTTTCTGCTGAAATTACTTAAAAAACCTCAAGGACTACAATTTGCCTTGTAGTATATTTCCAGTAGTGGAAATAGTATTTATAAAGGGATAGAAATATTAAGATATACCTACATTTTCCGATTACACAGCTGGAATTAAGTTTTTCACTGTAAATTCAATGAAATACCACATTAAAACTCTTATAAGCTCGCACTCAGAAAACGCCCGTTCACTGCGTAGGCACATCAGTAACTGATACAATATCGTATCTCTTGTAAACTGTCTATTCCAAATTGAAAAGAGCACAACCGTTAGAAGGAACATTCATTGCAGTTTCATAAAATGCAACAAAATTGGGCTATTTCCATGAAGTGTATTTAGGGGTTTTGGCACACTTTTGGGGTCCACGGTCCCACTGTGCACCGGTGGAAATAAACAGAATAAAAACCAATTGTCACGATAAACTTCCATTAGCATAGCAAACTTTTCAAAAATTTGCATGTATTCCAAGAATTCGACTAACTTTGACTAAGAAATCCCTTTCCTCAAAATATTTCATTGATTGCTTTAGCAATTTCCATATAGATAGCCTTTTCCAAGCAAAATATTTTAATTACTTTCCTCAAAATGTCTCCATAATTTCAACATTAGTTTACACCTCACCAAAGAGTTAAAAGTCAATGAACATTTCACGTTACACTGTCACTACAAAGTAATAATTTTGTTTCTATGAAATCATCTCGTGTTTATAGAGCATACTTAATTGATTTATGCTGAAATGGATGTCAGTAGATTGAAAAGTAAAATTTCCCAGGTACAAAGTATTTCATAAAATATGCCAAAAATTGAAGCATTGATAACACTTATGTTAACGAAAATTAACAAACCTTTCAAAGTCGAAATTATAAAATCAATTTTATTCTCTCAATGAAATATTCACTTAAAATAAATTGAGATTTATCACTTTCCAATGTAAGCTTAAGTTACTACACTTTCACCATTAATAGATGGAAAAATTAGTACAATAAGTACTGCACATATATAGACGCAATTAAAACACATGCGTGGTTACACGACTAAATTTATCCTATCTATTCAGTAAAATACGTCGATAATTCTCACTGGAAACTTCAAGTAACAACCAATACAAATGCAATTGGCAAACTACTTAAAAGATTGTACTCACCGTTAATATGTATTTCTTGATATCACACAAGGGAACATGACAGCTGTTCTGTGACGTCTTCTGCAAACATTCCTCTGAAACAAGAGAATGAAATCTTAAAATATGTACCTACTGTATTTTAATTCTGAATATTATTTCTGATAACCTGATTACATTATGTAGTGTCTCTCGTGCTAAATCACTCCGATAATATTC
Organism: Uropetala carovei; assembly: GCA_036926305.1. Lineage (NCBI taxonomy): Eukaryota > Metazoa > Arthropoda > Insecta > Odonata > Petaluridae > Uropetala > Uropetala carovei. Next base: position 864,090 of record JAXCHB010000172.1, on the reverse strand, counting down.
GAAAATATTGTATTGTAACTCAAATTCCAAGATTTGTAAAATATAAGACTTATATTCCTTAAGTTGCTAAGTTAAGCTTAATACTTATTTCAAAACCATGACACTAGTATGTATTGATTACGTAATTAATATCATTTCAATAAACGAAATACAGCATTCCTTTGAATGAATTTCTCGATAATGGTTGCCAAAATCAAATACAGCTGCACACGGAGAATTCTGTCTGAAAACTGAATAATTAGGAGAAAACCTTATCAATATATTTTCAGTTGCGCATTAAAATATTATTATTTTATCATACATACGCTTTAACGAGATTAAAATACACGAAAATGAGATGGATTACCTCAGAAACTCATATCAAACTCCCACCGTTGGCCAATCTGATCATAGGCTAACACCGTATACATATATCATTTCTAAAAATCAAAGTTGATAGAAAACGAACCTTTACCTTCAAACTATATGCTTACACAACCACTCGACAAATTAATAACCATATTCATGTCTCAACTTGACTCAGTTCACCCAAAATACACGTGATTAACTTTCACCAAGGAAAATAATTGCATAGATACACATATATCTTATGTAAAGGTCTCTCCTAATTAATGTAAAGATTATGCCGACATAAAATTCAGTGAAGAGATCAACCATTTCGTTTAATTAAGAAATAATTTCACAAAAGCTATGAACTAAGGATCAGAAGAAATAATGACCTTGAGACAAAATTGAACGGTAATATTAATGCGATGATGCTACCCCGATGCGGCGTTCCGACAATTAAATTTTCGCTTAATTCTAACTAAAGCATTTAAAACCGACAATCAATCACAGTAACACGAGGTCGACGTAAATCTCTTGCGAATTACGAACGGAAAGTTACTTACCCGTTCACGACCCTACTCCTATTCCTTGCCTACTCTTCCTGGACGTAGAATTACACCCAGACCCATCCCCTCCCCCACTTCCATTTTGAAGCGCACCCCAGGCCTCTGAAACTCCATTAGGAACTGCTGTTACGAAGTTTAGCGGAAGGGGATAACCAGATGGCAATAGCGTCGCTCTTAGCGTGACGTCATGCAGCGGCTTTCTCAAATCTGTTTAAGCATCAGATTTGAACATCGAAGGTTCATTTTATATCAAAATCACTATTACAGGAATTTCATGAATTTAAACTTATACGATATATGGGATGAAGCATTGAAACAATCTATATATCTATAATATATAGATGCTTCTTACACATGATATATATATATCATATATATAGGAGGATACAAAATTATGAGGCACTTCCAGATGTGCCAGAAACTTGAAATTTGGTAGGATTATAGGTTTTTGGTCACAACCGAAGGAAAAAATCCGAAACTGTCGAAATTACTATTTTGAAGGGCTATTTTGGCCCCTTTTTGCCCCATTTTTTGCCCATAAGAAAACATGTAAATTGGTGTAGAGGTTTTTATATTTGCATTTTAAAATTACTTCCCGTCAAGATACAAACTCGAGACTTAAACTGTCGGATAGGATATAAATTGTAGTTTCTTATTTTTGAAGACGGAATGCAAATCCGAGTAGAATTAGCGTAATTTTATAGTTTTTATCGCAAAAAATTGCTAATTTTTCTGGGTCTAACAATAGGTTTCCTTGGTAACAAGCTCTATCCTTTCATATGGGTAAGCTTTTAATGGGAATCAGAGGCTTATATTTTAATGCTGTTAATGTTAAACTACACCTAATGAAGGAAATCCGATATTGATATAATCCTCATTTTTGGGGCTGTTTTGCCCCATTCGAGAACAAAAAAGGCGATGCAACTGCATAGGACCCAGAGACTTGAAATTTGGCACGGTTATAGAAACTTCATTGCAAACTAAGATAAAATTACAAAAATTCTCATTTTTAAAGGGCGGTTTTGCCCCTTTTCGGCCCCATGCGAGAACAAAAAATGCGAGGCAGCTGCATAGGACCTAGAGACTTGAAATTTGGCACGATTATAGAATTTTCATGGCAAACTAAGATAAAATTGCAAAAATTCGTATTTTTAATGTTTGGTTTTGCCCTTTTTCGGCCCCATACGAGTGTGATAATTCGTAATGAGATAAAAACTTGAAATTTGGCAGAATTATGGGTTTTTAGTTAAAACAGATGGAAAAAATCTGAGAGTGTAATAATTCTTAATGTTAGGGGCTGTTTTGCTCCATTATTGCTCCATACGAGGATTAAAATTATAAGGCACTTCTAAATGAGCAACAAACTCCAAATTTGACATGGTTATATCATTATGTACAACATCGCTTGGGAATAATTTGAATTTGTAAAATGCTAAAATTTGAAAATGCTTGCAGAATGCAAGCACATAACAACTAGTATATATATATAACGCTTAGGTATGTATGCTTTGTTGATTACCGTTACCAAGTAACCATTTATTACCCCATAAGCATTGGAATCGGTGCAAGGCATTTTTTATTTCTTTTTAAAATTATTATACGAAGTCCGGACTTGAAGTATTAAACGGAAAAATGAGTGAAAATAATTATTTTATAAAACAATACGAATTCATGCAGAATTTGCTTAAATATTTTAACTGCATAAGAACGAGAAGTTTTGAAATTTATAATGGGAAATTTTATTTTTTAGTTTTGTAATAATTCTCCAGAGACGATCATTGGAGTCAATGAAATATACACAAAAATAAATCCTAGGGAATTCATTATAAACAATGAATATAATACAATGGAAATACGAATAAATTTATTTATTTAAAATTTTGGTGAAATCACATATACAAATATCTTGCACACGCTTTTAGGTTCACAGGAGGTAAAAATCATAACATTCACATAATGTAGAAATTTTATCAATACCAAGCAAAAATTTTATAACTTTTAATATACAATGCATTCAATGGAAATATGAATATATTTATTTAAACGTTCGATCAAATCACATATACAAATATCTTGCACACGCTTTTAGGTTCACAGAAGGTAAAACTCATAACATTTACAAAATCTAGAATTTTTATTAATACCAAGCAAAAATTTTATAACTTTTAATATACAACTCATTATTAGATTACATTCATTAGTTTTCAGAAACTTTAATAAAAATTTACTTTGCGAGCTGGAACACTTTCCAGTTTAAATTATAGAAACTTAGAATTTTTTTAATAAAGTGATGATTTTTGTCTGTAACACTGACGAAGGAAGGGATATTTACATCAAAAATATTTTTTATTTGCCTAACTTAAAAGAAAAATATGCAGGAACTATATATCCCAATAAACACACACACGCCTTTTTACAAAAGTAATATAATTGAAAAAACTTATTTCATCTAAAGCTTCCCTAAACTTGGAAACACACCTTATTTACATAGCTAAATATGGGTACAAACATGGTACCAGGAAGAGTTCCTCTTATTTTTTCACACAATGATACTAAAACTCTATCCCGCACATATTTTACTAAAGTAATGAAATTGAAAAAGTAATTATTTTACCTAAAAGTTACCTAAACTTGGAACACACATCTAAATTACACATTTACATAGCAAAATATTTTAACAAACATGGTACTAGGAAGAGTCCTCTTAATTTATGCACGAAGATACAGCAGCACATTTTGTGCTTGCAGTGCACAATACAAAACATACAAAATTTTACATTTACAAAATGCAGTTTACTTTCCATGAAATTTAAGAAATCATGGGTGGGGACAAAGTGGTAATACACTTAAAGAACAAGTATATTTTGTTCTTTTTTCTGCTTTCCTGGAGCAGCATAGGCGACATCTTCTCCAACTGCCACCTTGATAGGAAGATGCTTGACAACTACTTCACTGTATTCCAATCATAACACATTAGAAATGTAAAGTTACACAAGAAAAATATAAATTTTGCTTACCTTACTCATCAAATAAAGCATCGTAACTTTCTGGCAAGGTAAATCTTGATGTTTTAATTGCTTCAATCTTGCTTTCTCATCTAGTGTCAGACAGAGGTTTTAATGTCAAGTCTACATGATTTTTCACAACCTGCCAGAAAAGAAAAAGTTATACACATCTTGAATTGTGCCAAAGAAATTGATTGCTTCATTTGTGACCTTAGCAGCATCCTTAACAATGAGGTTTAGAGTATGAGCAGAACATGGAACAAAAAAAACTCTTGGATTGAAATCATATCGCAATTTATACACCAACATCAGGAAATATTTTCCAAACATCAATGAGAACAATAACTGGATTCGGAATCCATTCAGTATAACCGAGAAACCAGAAGGATTACCTGCACTAGATTATGAAAATTTAATCGAAATCACTTCAGATGTCCATTTAATACAAACATTTAAAGAAGTTTCTCTGATTACATTTTGGGGCAGCTTATATCATGAATATTCAGACTTATCAAGACGGGCAATTATAGAGTTATTACCATTCGCGAGCACGTACTTATGCGAAACTGGGTTCTCGAAATACACAACAACAAAAACAAAATACAGAAATCGACTAGATGCCGTTCGTATAGACGATTTTTATCTTTAAATATATGAAAATAGACGAAATGTTGATCACATGACCTATCTTTATTATTATCTGTACTTACTTGTGCTTCGATTTTCACCTTATAAACAAAATAACTGTTTGGGGTTCCGCAACTTCTCTTTCGAGTTGCAAGGGTTCCGTAGCAAAATTAAATTGGGAAACGCTGCCCTACAGAAATAATTCTGCGCACCAAGTTACCAACAAAGGAAATGATAATTGCAGGTAAGACATCTATGCATTGGAGTATGTCTAGGCTGGTTAAAGCATTTCAGACCATTTTCTGACCCTTGAAAAATTTTAATGCAACAATTTTTTCGTAGATGAGCCAAATCTGTTAGAAGCTTCTATGACGATGGCCTCTAAATCACATACATAACGTGTAATTACTACCTATCTTCATAAAAATAGCAAATTGAAATATTTTAGATACCAAAGAAGGGAGTTTGACTACGAGATTTATCGTAGTCGTCGAAATCGAAAAATAGAAATTACTTACAACTTCCTGTCAATCGGGAAAGTAAAAAATTCACGAGAGAGTTGCAAGTTTGCAACACTACGCGGGGCACGAGTGCGTTTCCAATGTGTGGGGAGCGTGGAATGTTGGCTGATGTCAGATACAAGTGAAGAAAACAAAAGTTTTGCGATACATATTTTTAAACAAAGCAAACACATGTTGTCAGCTTACTGCTAACTATCACTAATCTCCAAGTGTTCGCTGGCAGCAATTTATATTATCAGAGCCAAATGATGAAACTAATACGCAGGATACAATGAGAATTTAAGTAGAGGTAGTCCCTTGGCAAACTAGCATCAATGATTCTCTCGTAGGTAGTTGAACACTCTACTTGGTTAAACATTTTTAATCCAATCTTCTCTTTTGCATAAGCGATAGTTTCTCTCCACGCGGCGGTCCTGAAATTTATATTGAAGTCACCAGCTATAACCAATGGGCTGTTGTTCAACGTAGCACTGTTGGCGAATGAATTTATGAACTCTTTGAAATGATTCACACGGTCTGTTAAACCTTCGCCTTCTACAAAATTTAAATAGCAGTTGGCAATGTTAACAGCTAGCCGTCGTTTACTATCTTTCACTGATGGTCGAGCGAGGAAATACGTCTGTATGTGATAGTCGATGGCTGGTGGTACAAATATATCGACGGTGTTGCGAAGAATGGAAAAGATTGTCGTAGCGGTTGTTGTTTCTCTATTAATATACGATGCTACGCCTCCGGTTGCATGTTCGTTTTGGGTGAATAGTCTGTATCCCGGGATTTCCAATTCTGTTACTGCATATTTTCTTTTGACCTCCGACAGAAAGATCATGTCGCTCGATAGGGCGATACGATCCTGTGAGATATCGGCAAACTGAGCGTCGAGACCCTGAATATTGTGTACGAAGATCGTGTACCGGATCACCGAGAATGCTATGGACGTACAACTCGGATGGTGCGCTGAGTCCGCTCTCTTTCTCCCGTGTGTATCTCAAATCTTTTCCGATGTCAGTCGAGTGTTTGAATCTCTTTGGTTTCCTATCGTTGACTAATAGATAGAGACCGTCGAGCGTACGGGTTCTTGACAACCCCACGTAAACCAACTGCCGTGTCATGAGATCTTCGTACTGTACGCACACTCGATCAAACGATGCTCCCTGCCATTTGTGGATCGTGATAGCAGACGCGTTGATCAGTGGAAACTGACGCCGTGCTATATGCGCTTGCTCGTTGCCCTCGACGCGGTATCGGCCGCGAGGACATATGGGAACCACGGACGTATCGATGTTGTGCTGTTGAATGTAACCGGCGCTCCTAACACGCAACAATCGTCCGATGCGTGGATCATCGAATTGAACCCAGAGACGTTTGATGGTTCCGTCTTCACGCTTCTCAACGTGTTTCAGTATACACACCGCTCCGTTGACCAAACCGTCGGGTTGATCTATGTTCTTTGTTAACATGTACGCTGTGTTGATCTTGATGTAGATCGAGTGCGGTAATCCCTTGGTATCCGTGACAGACTTCTTTTGTAACGATTTCAACATTTTGTTTCGTATGCATTTTGTTGCTGTCTGGCGCGATGACGGCGGACTCTCGCACGAGTCAACTCACGATTTCGCTCACGTCTTTGTATTTTGTTTTCACGGCGATCACGACTGTGATTATCTGAAAGAATTCCTCTCGCACGCGTGGCTGGCATGGTACTGACGCGTCAGTACCACCATCGCCGCCGCCGTCATGACGGCGGGGATTGCTGTGTAGGCGGGGGAAGGGAGGGCCGTGCCTAGCACCGACTGGTACTGCCGCGTAGCAGCGCGCGCAGGTGTTGAAACTCTTCGAAATCGAATAACTTCCAAAATATTCATTTTTCATATGTAACACCTATATACATTTTGATTCGTCTCACCGAGCCCGATCGATTGATATATCTCTCGACCATGTACACCGAATATGATATATTTTTGGGGTTTTTCGGGACACACCCAATATTTTTTTGGGTCCGCTATTGTTATCACCATACGTGCCCCGACATGAGCTATCAAACGGTGTGCATACCGTGTGTGTGCGATTCGTGGTTCTCGAATAATCTCGCGAAAACATAGCGTTACAAAATGGCACTTTTTTTTCAACTCGCTGTTTCACAATCAAAAATTATTTTGTTGATATTGAAATTTATACCTAACGAAACTACATTCTTTTAGCTATCGATTGACATGAATATCGTTTTGATCCGATAAACGAGCTCTGAGATATGAGCGATCTACGAAAAGTCGATTTGAATGACCTTGGAGCGAAAAGAATAGGCACTCGTGCCTAAAAACTTGATGCCAGCACTTTCCCGTGTATTTCCGCAACCAACGACTGAACACCTTATAATAACCGGCATTTTTCCGTAAAAATTTAAACTACAGCTAAAACAGTACCAGTCCACAAACTCTCACAAGATGTCCGCTTTAAAAGGTGAAAAATATGACACGGAGTATACAGAGTTCCGTTCCTTTCCTTTCACCTTTTTATTCGACACTAGCGCCAGTAGGCTTAGGATTACCCTTCCGAAGTTTTCCGTCACAGTTTTTAGCCGAAGTTTCAGAGGGCTGGCGCACCCAGTGACACCTATCAACAAAGATGAGCGTAACTTGAAACTCTGAAAACCGTTGAGTTGCCAGGGGCTCTCCGTAATTTGTACGGGCTGAGCCTAGAAAATCAGGCCCGTGGAGAGCTCTAAGCGGTTCACCAACACTGGCAGGGGGGCTATGGCGGATTTAAGGGGAGTCGCACTTGGCACACGCCAGGGGCCCCGAAAAAATGTTTTCCATATAATCTCAGAAATATTAAATGTTATTTTAAAAACATGGTAGAAAAATTCATTTTTTTGCTCTATGATAATTTATTTATTAATGCGATCATTAAGAGAGGTCAAATAAAGTGGTAGTCGTTTAATGAGGTTTCAGCATATATGTATTTAGATTGCAGGGCCCCCAATTGTTCAGCGTCAGGGGTCCCAGAATGCGTAAATCCGCCCCCCTGTATTTTTGGAAAAAATAAAAATTGAAAAAAGAAGAAAATATACCAAATATTAATACCAAAAATTAAAATTATTTAAAAAAATATTTATACTTCTATCCTGAATACAAAAACGTTGAACAACTTCCTCGACAAAGTCGTGAAAATTAAGGTCGATTTTGTAAACAAATTTTCTGGCTGCCCTTAGAAAAAATCCTGGCTGCGCCCATTTTCACCAAATATTTCAACATTTTCAAAGCGGAAAGAGTGCACATAGTGACGGATTTAGGGACTTCTGTGGACCTATGCACTAAATCAGGGGTTTTCAAACTTTTTTTAAGGGTGGTGCCGTGGCTTAGTGGCGAGGGCGTTGGCCTGCAACGCTGAGCATACCCGGTGCGAACCGGAATCCTGCGAAAGTAGGGTTTTTTCAGAGGTTTTGCGGCCTCCTATTTGCGTGTTTAGAGGAGAACACGCGAATCAGCGCTCCTTCGGAAGGGACGTAAAGCTGTTGGTCCCCTTGGTGTTCTCGTTAAGAGTAGGCTAATGCCGGCACCGGGTTTATCTCCTCCTTTGCTTTGTGATTTGTGATTGTAAGAAGCCTACTAGCGCTGGTAGTCGTTTGAAGTCACAAGGTCCCACAATAATAATAAACTTTTTTCTCCGCGTCCCAATAATAATAGAAAATGATATTCGGCCCATCAGAAATTATTCCTTATAAAATATTGATAAATTACATTTTCTAAGGATGTATTTAAAATCTAAGCGATACAGTTTAAATTCCATTAGTTTATTTTGATTAACTTGGGGACAATTTAGTCCCAATTTTGCGTCACAGTATCTTGGATCGACCCATTGAGGACCACTGTTGGGCCGCGGCCTTTACTTTGAAAAATCCTGCACTAAACAATTGTGAGGGGGGAGGGGGGCTACCATCTAAACATAAAGATAAACCTCTCCTAACGACTCTTGTGTTACACCTATTTAACGATCGTTTTCCATGGAATTATATACAGGTTCCATTAATTTTTAAATTGAAATATTTCTGAGATTATATATACGAACATTTTTCCGGGGCCAAGTGCGACTCACCTTAAATCAGCCACTGAGTGCACATGCTTTATTTAGCAGCATCAATGTTGTCAAGAGAATTTATTTTGACATAAAAACCGTGACTTTTGTGTATTGCAGCCGAATGTTGTCCACCCCTCGTCACCATATCGTTATTCGTGGCTATGTAAGAGAAATTGTCTCCTCTTCATAATTATAGTACAACTAAATCAGTTAAAATATTGAATACTTGAAGACAAAATCTGTAGATAGTAATTCTAGAACTTTAAATTGCTTTTCGCGAGTACTGATCGAGTGAGTGCGATTCGTCGCCTTTGTCCGTTTTCTCCTTACAATGGAGTAATGTGGGATGCTGCGTTTGCGCTCTCTATGTCCACTCTTCATCCATCTTCGCATAGCACACCCTTCCCGCATCTGCCTCACCCCCTTCCTCTTCCCCTTACGATACCTTCCTTTTGCACCTTATTAAACGTGAAAACGTTAAGACTTCCAGAATCTCTCTGCCGACGTTTCTCATTCTTCCGGAAGATTCGGCAAATATTTCGTGCGTTGACTCGCAGGAACTTTGAATTTCGCTGTCGTTTCCTATATTAAATTTCCAAAAACATCCGTTATAGTTTTTAACACAAACGATTGGGAATTAATAACAAATTATAATGGAAAAATTTGCGGACAGAAAATCGTGCGGATCACTTAGTCAAGGAAAAATAGTCGGTCGTCACGTTGAAAATTATGCGTTAAGAATGATCTCGATGCGTGATTAAAGTTGAGAAACCTAAAGTCTCCTCTAGTACCCTTTTAAATTTCCGCTGCGTTATTTGACAAGGAGATAAGGAAAAACACCTCGAATTCAATTTAATGTTTATTAGAAACCAATACATGTTTAGCATCAAAACAAATACACTTGTAAATATTGGACGGTAAATGATTAGAATTAGAAATCACGCAAAGCAGATTTTTTATCCGAATTCGCTGGATTTATTATTGTTTTTATCTAAGCCATTCCATTTTCGGGAGATTCCTTCCTCCGCTTACGCATCTTTGTTTACTTACTAAGTACGGTCGAACGTTGAAAAGTTGGTACATAGGTGCTCCCGATTCGCACCTTCGCATGGCGATAAAGCACCGTCGCAGCGACACGGTAAGATTTAAGGCACGCTTTGAGGAGAAACAATAAGGAGACGTTGCGAAAGCGTTAATTGGACCGAAGGAGATGCGATCGAAGTGAGGAGAGTGGTTTATAAAGATAGAAAGGTATGGTGCTAGGAGGGCGGGGCGGAGGCTTACCGGTTTAGAACCGATTGTGGCTCATTGGAGCGTGTCTCAATCGTATAGGAATCCGAAACACGAGTAAGAGCGACAAAAAAACTGTCCGGAAGTGTTGTATACACGCATTGCGCGGCTGCATTACTCAACTTCCGCCAACTCACTTTCGAATTAACCACGCTGCCGCCGACGGCATCAGAGACGAAGAAACATTCACGACTGGGGTCGCCACGGATGAATTAATGGAGCAAAATAATCACACGATTGGGCAGCAGCCCGAAGTGCAGACGGGTGTCTTCCGTGGAAATAAAAATGTTACAATTATGTGAGAAGGGAGAGGAGGAGAAAAAAAAGTGCAAGATATATAATACCTAGTGGAAACTTCACGTTTTCCCTCTTTCGGGATGGAGAAACCTGAATCACGCTCACGCGGATAAACGGTAATTGCAATCGTATTGCGGAGGAGCAAGTCCGTACCACTGTGGCTTTCAACCGCCCTATTTCCTTTGCCTTTCTCCTCCCCAAAGGACGCACGGACTGAGAAGGTCTAGAAAAAAATGGATTAACAAAAGTTGAGGTTTAAAAAAAATGGAGCGGATCGAAATCGTGCCGTTAACCCAATCATTCTTTACTTTCTCAGATAAGATATATGAAATTCTTAGGGCCAACTTGGAGGAGGGGGGCAGTTAATAGAGAAAATTGGAGGGTTCTGGGCAAGGCCTTCATTCGTCAATGGATTGAAAAATGCTGATAATGTGTATGTGTATAAAAGAAAAGTATCTTAGTCGTGAATGAAGTCGATTTGAGATTTCGATGATTTAGGCTCCACCGAGTCAGAAAAAACAATCATTAGAATTCTGTCTGTAAGTAGTCTTCTGTACTCCAAAGGCTAAACGGTTTAACAAACGTATGAAGTAATCTTGTACAAACATATGTATATATGGCAACTCCTAGAATAGAAGTCCTGTCGAATGAAATAAATCAAGCCACTCAACATTGGAGGACTGTCTACTGTAGTCAATTTCTATAAAACGTCTGTTTACTCATAAACGTATTCAATAATTTTAATTAAACTTCCAGGTTTAGATCTTAAAAGATATTGCAAGAGCCACAGCAATATGCTAAGTTTTACGCCAAACTACCGTCAAGTACTCCCAACTCCAGCAGCCACAACATTGTTGCTACGAGACAAAATGTGTGAAAATATACCAGTGATATTATTATATGGACTATTAACGAACGGATGTGAGAAAGTTTGTGCAATGCACGCTGCACCAATTTCTTCGTTATTTGCTCCTACGATTTCGTATTTAATAAAAGTAATTGCTCAATATGTCTTGTATAGCTTTTATCGTTTGTTAAATTTTTGAGACTATGGATCCCTCTTGATAAAATTCTATGGGCCTTCCCTCTGCGCCATGTCCAACCTTTGCATCCGCTCCACTTCTTCTCTCGATTACAATTGAAAGTGAGCTTCTTATGATGGATTCCCTTAATGTGGTGTTCTTACCTTTGGAATTATAATCAACTAGTAACTGTAATTCATAGCAAAATTACGATAATAATTAGATTATGGCAATAAAATAACTGCATTGTGCGAGCAGTGCAAATCGACATGTCGGGACCCTATAAGGGATTCTATAAGAAGTTTGTGTCAATTTCATATGACATATGCACGTAATTCTAAATGTTTGGAGGCATTATTTTCACCAAAATTAAATTAAATAAAGTATCTTCCACGAAAATTTTCGTTGAAGATACTTTGTCTATTTTTGTATCTCTTTTCGTTCTGTTGGAAACCTTATCCTTGAATATACTTACGGGATTCTGATACGCTAAATCGATATTCAAATTATATTTTGTAGTGTATACGTCAGCATATTTCATCGCACAAAATTATATACGTTCACATTGTACAGTAGCCCAAAATAGAGTGGATGACAGAATACTGCAATTATAGCTTTTATATGCAGTCTATTTATAAAATACTAAAAAACTTCGGATCAACCATTAAGTAATCTAAGATATTCAATGCATATTCCTAATCCCGTCGATAACTTTGATATGAAAAATGTATTCCGAAATAAATAATTGACGAACAGAATAAATTTCATTTTTCTTTATATTTTGATAAGCCTAAAATAACAATATTTCTATTGCATCGATATATGCTCCCGCCAGGGAAATATATTGACGGAGTAGATGTGCTGCAGGAAATCCTCTAGCGCACTGTTAATTTCGGACAAATATAGACCTGCCATTTTATTCGGCGAGGTCACAACGTACTACAACTATAGATAAAAAGTCAAGGCCAGAAAAGAGAACTTTTATTTCGCGAATTTTTATTAACCGAAAATGTGTCGTCCTTGAATGATCCCCACGAGGTGTGCCTTTGGGGTAAAACGTGGGAACGTCTTTTTATCCTTTGACCTTATGACATGAGAGCAGACTTGAAGGTACCGGTTATCCTCGGAAGAAATTGCTTTTATATTGTACTTTCACTTTATTTTAAAACCCGCGGCGTATTCATTATCGAAGAGGCGATGATCATTATTAATTCATGAGATTGAACAGAAAATAAGTCTCGGATGTTCACCTTCGATTACGCAAGACCGAAGTTTTTACAAAAATTCTCACTGTCTTACATAAATACACGAAGATAGTGAGCTGCCATCATTCCATTTTTTGACTAGAATTTACATCTTTGGCTAGCAACATAAAGAAAAGTTTTGATTAATGCTGGTTTGTTGAGATGATATTTTTCAAATAGAACTCATTAAGCGAATTACATAATAAAAATATAACACCCATTTTTATTCAATTGGTAGACAAATTATTAGTAATATATGTTTCAATTTTAGGGAAGTATTTTAATTATTAGATATCGCTCTGTAAAACTAAATTAATGCAACATTTTTAGCGACTGTTTTACAACTCGCTTTGTCTGTCTGTCCGAATTTACAGACGATATCTCTGAAACGGTTCAACCTAGAGAAACCAAATTTTCAGGATAAGTTACTACATATGAGAATTACATGTGGAAAGAATTTGGTGGACCAGGATCAGCTGCAGGGAGCTAATTTTGCCCCATTATTGCCCCACAAGAAAAGCACGTAAATCGGTGATGAGGTTTATATATTTGCTTTTTAAAATTATTTATCGTCAGTATTCGAACTCAGGAGTTGAACTTTCGCAAAGTTTATAAATTTTAGTTTCTTATTTTTTGAAGACGTTTATAATGCCATTAATATTAAACAACGACCAATAGAAGAAATTTATTATTTTTTTAAATCGACTAATAATATCTGCTTTCGCAGTACTTTCCTTACTTGCCATAAAAGTAAATGCTTCGCATTTTTTCTATTGCCTCTAAGCAATGACGTACCTACGAGACCTAATGTCGAATAGATGAACACCTGATAACATTTCAGAGAAAATCATTTAAATTGCACTTGAAACTTACTAAAACTACCGAACCGTCTATTGGACTCGCCCATTGGAGTAACTACGCAGTGAAAATCGTCTTTTTAAAGCATGCGAGTTTCATTTAAACAATGTTAGACAGATAAAGTCCGAAGTACTTATGTTTTTGCCTTTATTTATTTATTCATATGATTCCACATTCAGCGTGAGTCACTTTACAGCGGTTATAACGAGAGAACTCAACAATAAAATAAGTAATAACAATATTAAATAATAAAATGGTGAAACAAAGTTAAATAAAACATACATAAAATGAGTGCGTACTAAGATTGAGGTTTGAAGGAGGGGATAAATACCCGCAGTAACTGACAGAAAGCATAAGAGTTTTGGGGCAGTGAATTCGGACGTTGCCCACTGAGCGTGACATGAGCCAAGTTTTGGACATTAGCCGTGACACATATATGTTGCAGCCGTTGATCGAATGGGTAGATAATTTTCATTCGGGCTTTTAGGTAAAGAGCGTATGACGCAACCAAGTATCCCATTCATTCATTGCTTCGGTTCCCATTGTAAGCTGCCCAGAAATGCGTTTTTTCTACATTCTCCATTCTGTCAGTTTGCGCACAAAACCCCTATTTAAAAAAAACAGGCGGAGAGCGACCTTGGATAAGAGTCAAATCCTCAAGCTGAGCGCGTTCGCGAACTATTCCGTCCGTATTCTCAAGACCTTCGCATCCGGTGTCCCTGATCCCCTCCCCATGCTCCCGTTGAAACCACTTTTAGCCCTCCGCATCCGCCCCGCGGGGCATAACGACTTAGTTCGCATCCCTCGGAGCGGGAGCGCGCCATCAGGGCCGCATCAGAAACGTCGCTGTCGGAAAAGAAAGGATGATAGACGGAGAGAAATATTGCACGCGGAGGAGGCTCTTTCCCGAGGGCAAGGGCTGGTCCAGGCTTCATCCATTGGGGGAGGGGGGTAAACAGGAATGAAAAAGTAGACTATGTGTTTGAAAATATCGTAATTCATGTATATTTTAATACAGAAAAGGGAAATACTACACAGCTTTTTGTACAGCAAAATGAATGTAGTATAGTTCTCGCCTGACGCGCTCAGCACGTAGGACGAGGTTTAGGGATTAATTTTTTCTAGTGTTCAGAAATCTTGGGGAGAGGGGATAAATACCCACTTTACCTCACTTGTATCTGTCCTTTCCCGAGGGCGAGTTATACGCGCCACGCACGCAGATTATTCAGAAGGCGAGGATTGAGTGGAAGTAGTAAAAGGAGGAAGTGCGCCAAAGCATCGGAGGAGACGGTTTTTAAGTGAGAGGCGGCGTTATATCCCCCTTCTGAACCAAGGACGGCAACGGAAAGAGTCGGTCCAGTAGGCCAGCGATCCCAAGAGCACCTCTGACGGACGCGGCCCAGACCATCCCAGACCGGACTGAGCGGGGTAATAATGCTCGGCGTGGCTCGGCGCGGTTGAAGTTGTCGAGAGGGGGCGATGGGAGAGGGGGTTCTTTCTATCTCTTCCCGTTATTTCCATGTTTACCTCTACATCCACTCTACCTTTCCACGCAACTGCTTGACCTGCTGCCCCGCAAGAGGGGCGTAGGCGAGCGTGAGAAGTTACAGAAGACCCGAGTAAGGAAGTTGAGAAAGGCGAGTCCCGTGTTTTTCTTTTCTCGTGAGAGAAAGAGAGAGGGAGGCTGAAGTTTTTTTTGAGGTTTCTTTGGAGGCGGTTATTATTAGGCAGGATATTTCCTTCCCCACACTCCGCTGTATTCTCTCTTCCTCAGTCCCTTCTTAAGTATCGTCGCTTCCTCTGAATAGTCGTGCAGATCTCCGCTGGAACGTGAAAGTTTTCTGCCTCGCGGCAATAAATATGAATAGCGAAATCTGGTCTAAAAAATTGGTTTAAATGAAGGGCGAAGGGAACTTGAAACTCCCCGTAGAAAAAAAAGACACTAAGGAGAATTCAATTTGCGATGCAATACTGGGAAAGCGATACCAAAAGTCTCCATTGAAATGATCGTTATCAATTTCTCCCGGAATCCTCATTTTCTTGAAATTGTATTTGATGGTAATGCTTCATAGGGGACGATTATACTTTATGTGCAATGTTAACATTAGGAACCCATCAATCTTATAAATTCCGAAATAGAGATTCTGCAGATACGTTCAAACTTTTCTTCTGCAGTGTTTTTCATTGCTATGTAACAACGACGGTTTAGAGACTAAATCGTCTAAACTTTAGGCCACTATGTACAACGACGCTAAAATCACGGATATTTTAGCCTGTACTCGAAGGCATAGCCAAACTGTATTGAAAATTTTTCGTGACAAAATTCGCTCTCCCGTTATAACCGATCTATGCTCAACAATTTCTTTTAATTATGTTCATTAATATTAAAAATCGAGAATTTTTTTTCATCGGGAAACTTGAGGAGAGAGAGAGAAATAACTTTCTTAACACATCGAAATGGATTCCCTAGAGACCGATTGTAAGGAGAGCGAAAGAGTTTCGCGATGATGACAACGACGTATCGTAAAAAACGAATGCCTCAAATAAATATTTTGCTCTCATGAAATTGTTTTGCATGTTTTAATTTATAATTGTGAAAAATTACCTTTTTAATGGATATTTTGCTTCAAGAGGTTGTAATATTTCATAAGTTTCTAATAAGTGACATTCTTATTCTTGAAGTCAAAGGGACAGTTAGTTTCAATACAAATTTTTACAAACTTATCAAATAGTTACATAACAAAAATAATTAACAAATTGCCATTGCATCTTCCGAAAAACAGTTCATGCAACGGATTATGAGGGGAATACATTTTTATCGGCAAGGCTTTCTCGCAACATCGTAACACCCTTAGGTTTATCTGATTGTGTGCAAATCTCGATGGAAGTGCCTCTCGATTCTCAGGAAACAAAAAAAATATATGGTTGCCCCAAAAACGTGGCCCGAGCAAATTGTCCCGGAGCCTTCCTTTCTTCCAAAACAAGAGAAATGCGTTCTCCGTTACGGCTCTATGGTTGCGATAGAAACTCGTGAGAAATTAGTACTTTCTCGATTGCCCAAAGAATCCAAACAATGAGGCATTATCGAAAAATGAGATTCACGAATTATTTCACAAAAAATTAATTGGAGATTCTCATGCCTATAGTCTTATGTTTTAAAACAGTTAAAAACGAATCAAAGTATTAAGTTTTAAAATATAATCTCAAGATTGTTAGTCATAATTATCCACTTAATTGATTTATAATGCTATCCGAGCATAGCATTAGGCCTCTTCATCTTCTCTAGCCATTTCGTGTCAAGAATACAACCTGACCTCAAATTATGCTGGTTTCAGTGGGAATCTCGTAATTTCAACCGCAGGTCCTCATTTTGTGTGGGAAAATGCTGAAAAAATGGCGTATGAGAAAACAGTTTACGTTTAGAAGGGCAGCATAGTTAGCCCCGCAAAATTTTATAATGTTACAAAGGTGTCATATATACATCCAGGGCCGTGCCCAGAGATTTTGCCGCCTAAGGCGAGATATAATATGGCGCCCCGTGGCCTCGCTGGCCTTATGAATTTATTTTGATAGGTTTTCATTTTTGTCAAATTTTGGCGCCCCCTTCGAGAGGCACCTGAGGCGGTTGCTTCGCCGCCTCACCCATCGGCACGGCCCTGTATACATCATCATATTACGAAGTAAATGTATACTTCTATAATATTTTGTTTTTTAGTTCATATGTTTTGAAAAGATAAAGTCTAAATCAATGGGCGTGAATGAATATTTGGCATCTCTTACTGGTGTCCACGGCAGTTTCCAGGTTGTCAAAGAATAATGCACGTCCTATTTTGTTTGTACGCGATCGACCATTTTAGAGCAATAAGTTTTAATGGAAAATGACGCGCCTTCACAAACGTGGACCTCCTCGTCGTCCGAGGTCGACTGTACCGAATCACTCTTTCAGACGTTCTCTTCTTCTCAAAGGGTCTGGCGTTTCTGGGCCAACGCAGAGATATCAATCGTCCCAGACAACAACACAATGGCTAAGAGCGATCCGACACCAATTTTTCCTTTACTTTTTTAAAGCAAGAAAGCGCAGTGGGAAAAGGAGATCTTGGGGTTTGCGAAAAACTCTCACTATCTTTATAACAACGGTTTGGGATTCTCCATTTTGCAACGCGTACATACATCATCTTAGCAATTCTCGGCGTTCACTCCACCCAACCCTATTTCACTTTTTCTTTTCCGACACCCACCTTCCCTTTCTCTCATTCCCTCCACCTCACTCGGCCTCTCCCTTTCCCTCAAGGGCGCATCTCTCGCGCTGCGGGTGCGTCACACGCACCATCCCGCTCCCGTGACCATGAAAAGAATGTTCCCTCGGAACTTGAAAAGCGAAAGCGAGCATTTCTCCGCCGCGACGAGGCGTCCGGCCATCCAAGTTCCTCTCTATCGACAGAAAAAAACGCCGCCAGGATTTTGCCTATTAAGTTCGCATGCATACTGATATCGTGAAAGCGTAGGGGGCGTACGACGCGGCGAGAGACAGATGGGTGGAAAGAAGTAGGTTCCGCTGTTCGTGAGAACGATTAAATCGGTCGAATTTGAGAGCAAAGGACTCAAGGCATTAAAAAAAGATGCGATAAAAAAAATCGCTAGTCGAACAACTCTTGCATCTTCTTGGCCCAATTTCTAAAGTTTTCACGTTGGAATAAATTGTCGATTGAAAATTTAATTACTATGCGTGCCGACTAATTATTTATTAATTTGGTTTGAGAGTATGCTCGCACATCCGTGAATAAATTTATACGGATGCACGCGGATGTTAAATGGGTTGGATCGTTGAAACATATGAAACTCGATGAAGAGGAAGAAGACTTAAACTGCTGCGCGTTAATAGCATTCTCGACTTTTCTAACTTTCCAATCGTTCTCTAATAACCATACGTGACTGAAGAATGCATTTATTTTCTTTGCCACAACATAAAACGCGGATCGGATAAGTAGATATCTATGCAAACCACATAGAATATTGAATATGTTTGTATTGTGACTTCGAAGTTTTGGAAAGCAGCGCTAAGTATACGAACGAACAAATTTCTGCTTCGGATATTTTATAGAATTGTGTTTTACTGTATAAAATTGATACAGTTATTCGGAAACCCTTTGCCGGAATGCTAGTTTTAAGAGAGTTTGCAGCGTAAACAAAATCGTAAAACTCTCCGGAGTATTAGCAACCAGCGCCATGGGACAACATAATTTTTGCATGGTGACAACATGACGCTCTTGCGAGCTCTAATTTTGAATCGCATAAATTTATTCGCTCCTTTTTCAATTGCTTCAATTTCAACAGAAGTTCACTGGCCTATGTGACTTACGCATTACCCCAATGAAGTTTTTTTGTTTTATTTTCTGTGTAGCTTACACGTTGAATTTAACATGGTAACGATACCGTTACATTTCAAAGACATTTCTCAATTGCCCTCTCTAAAAAACTGCTAAACTTCTTGACCGTGCGTAACGAAGACGAAATTTCATAACTTAACTGAAATTTCCGAAAAATGATTTCTTGGCCGACGAACACGTAACTTTGGTAAAATATCATAAAAGGCAGGAAAGACGCTACATTTTCGAGGATCTGTGTCAAAAAAATCCAGCGCCACTTCCATTTCCAACAGCGTAAATGTTAGTTAACGGTTAGCGCACGCTCTTGCTATGAGAAGCAGAAACTTTATCCATAACAAAAGTCTTGAGTTTGTTTTTACCTTTTTCGGGCGTTATTAATTGTTCAGTACAAGAATACGAGGCGAAAACAAAGTGCTCCTCGCGTCACTGCTTGCTCATGCCAAAAAGCTTCTCTGGTTAAGACTTGCAGTTATTCCAAAGAAGTGGGGAATGTAAATTCGCTAAAGGAACTACATTTTATTCCGAGAAAACGTGAAGTGTTATTCGAATCCGTCATTGATGGCCATTGTAAATCTTGTAACCATAGGAGGTACGTTCGAATTTTAGAGAGGCGATCATTGTTCGTTCGATACTTAACTCGAAAATCTGGCTCCAATGTTTTCACGATCCATTTTTTTTTCGTTGAGACATGGCCAAGAGAAACATCAAGGAGCAATAAATCCTTCTCAAGGCCTCTCAAGTCAGGTTTCTCTGGCATTTCTACTTTCTCGCTCGTTTCATCCTCAAGAGGTTCTATATAACAGCTGTCGTACAATTTTGACGATCAAGGTAAGCACATGACGTCAGAAAATGGTTGAGTGAACCATACGTGTGTTTCAGCTATCATGTTTCCGTCCTCAGTGGTAATTTATCTGGTGAAATTTCAATTAAGAGGACTACTCTTTCAGCTGAAATGTGCATCAAATCAGTTTGCATACGCACCGCTAGTGGAATGCCGTGGACCATCAAATCGTATGCGGTTGTAACGAGAAATAATTTTACCGATTGTTAAAACTACCGTTAGCTGTAAGAAAAAGATATTCGTTGGTATTGCATAGCACCGATCCGGGAACTGAGAAACTTGTCTGGAAAACTATTAGAGACCTCTCACCGACAACTAATAGAAAAAACGAGGTCAAGTTTCACTAAAATTTGATTATAATTTTTTTTTGTCTACAGTCATATTGCAACTTGCTTTAAGAATGAGGTATTTTGTGTGTCATATTCAAATGATAAGAAAAGATTTGTTGGAATTCCGATAAAAATTAAAGGTTTATAAACGTGCACATATTTCCATTGGTGCAACATACCTTAGAAGTAGGTACGTTGCAACACGCAATCCTAGAGAAGTGACACAAGAGAGAAAATGGCCGAAAAGAACCGATCTATTGGACTAAAGCCATAAAGTGGTCTCGAAAGTTTATTTGCAATTTATCGCAAAATGTAATCATGAAGACCTTTACCCGCGACCAGCCGCGTGCCAAAACATTCAGCTTGTCTTTCCTACGTCATATATATCAGAATGCGTGCTCTAAATAAAAGGAGTAGAAATTCTAGGTGGAGAAAATTTTTTTTTGTTTTTAGTTATTCCATCGAATTAACAATTAAACACAAGTAAGTGAAAAGGGAGAGGGTAGTGTGCAGCGGTGGAAAGTGAAGCCGCACTACTTGCACGTGCCAAAATAAAAAAGCTGAACCTACATTTGCTTGGTTTGATTAATTCGTGAATTCCATAAATTTTCAAGCAATCGGAGTTTTATTTTCAAGTTGGCTACGCTAAATGTATTGCGACAATTATTTTCGGATTTAAAAATGGAATCATTATACTATGTCGGAATTGATTCTCGCGATCAGCCTGAAACACGTGAATGACCACAGCATTGGAAGAGTTTCGTTTGCGTAATATAATGCGTTTGCGTGATTTTAAAATAGATGTTTGCTGCTTGTCTCGAAAAGATTGCCTTGTTTTTGCAAAAAGGAACACAGAAGATATTTTGACCTGTGTCAGTTAATCCGCATATAGGTCAAACCTTTGCGGTTTTGAATTCTACCCTAGAATTATGGATACTTGTGGTTGCTTGTAATTACCCTTCCCATCGCCCTTTACGACTTTCAGTATGCGGATGCTTTCTAAATAAGGAAAATATTATTTTTGGGTGAGTACCACCCTTTTAATAGGCTGCGAGCGAAATCCATGAATTTAATTTCTAAAGGACATTATACACAAATCAGGTAACGAAACATATTAAATTAGTTTGGGATCGGAGAGATACTTCTGCAGTATCCGAAGCAAAGAGATCCGTTCGGAAAGTTTAAATGAAGTCTCAAACAAATAAACCAAAACTTAGCAAAGCACAATTTTCGATATTTAATCACAGTAGTTGTTATAGCTATAAGTTTACGATTTCTGAGTGCAATTAACACACGGTCAAAATATCCACATTAAAATTTCAATGAATCTTCCAATTTGTCTAGCAAACAATTAAACTTCAATAAAACACAGTACAAAGCATTTTATTTAGGCAAAAGATTCGCTAAAAACGAGTAGATATATTGGAATATGATTGATAAAACTTAAGTGCAAATAATTAGAAGAGGTTTCATTGGCCAACGAAATACTCGCTCAATTGTTTCAACAAGTGAATAGCATAATTACGTCTGAAAAGTCTAAATGATCGCAGACTTCCTCACACGTAAAAATTAATACATTCAAATCAAATCGAGAAGTGGAGAATACAATTTGTATTCAATTCAGTTAAACCAGTAATACAGCTCTCTCTCTCTCTCTCTGTCTTTCTCGGATCGCTGGTGAGAGTCACTTTACAACGGAAGAAAACATATTTTTAAAACTACGTGAGATGGAGAAAGAGAAGGTGAAGAATGGATGGGTTCTATATTTATCTGCTATTTAAAGAACTTCCAAATTAAAAATAATATATTTTATTTTCCATACCGACATTTAGGATTAAGTATATTACGAGGACATTGCTGCGTCTTTCCGTGTTCTCTGGAGTAAATGTGTAGAATGGTTATCTATGAAATTGGACGTATTTTTCAACAGCATGACATTGTTTCATTAATAGCAAAGATAAATCGATACAACGAATATATCGGTGTGTAAGTGAAAGCGTAGATATTTGGCTCGAACATTTGTAACTTTCGCTTGCTGCCATAATTTTAAGTTAATCTTTAAATATATAAAACACCATTCTTTCAGTTAATTCACTCTGAGATTCTCTTATAAGAATCACAGTTCAGTGTATTACATGATCAGAAAGAGAAATCATCAAGTTTAAACCTGAAATCTTTGCAAGTTTTCCTCGAACTTGTAAGAATGAGTCATGTTCGTCTGATTCGCCCAGTTTTTCATTATTGCTGCACGAGGAGAGAATAAGCCACGGTGTTTGGATGCGGTCCAACGCTAGGAGACTTTTACCCAGTGGATACGGCATGCGTTCGCTTGAGATATTGCATGAAACGAACGAACGAACTTGTAAGTAAATCGTATATGCAAGATGCTTTATACCTACATTTCTCCTTAGATCGTATATTATGAATGATTTAAAATATTATAAAATAAAGATAAATGCTCGTTCAAGACTCCTTGGTTTAATAAAATAAACGCACAAATTATAAAAAAGTGATCAATATGACTTTATAATTTATCACAATTGTGCTTAAAGAAAGTGAACTTTAATCGATTTCCTGAGTCGCATCAACATAAATATGCTACATTTTCAGGGTCACATTTCAACTCGATGACAATAAAAATCATTGGCAAGACTCATAGCAACATTCAAGGCAAGGATTTAAGCGTACGAATTTTATTAATGAAGTAACGGATTGCGTTCCGGAAGTGTCTAGTTCATTTGAGACAAAGATTGGATTTTTGAACGTCCGCTAAATAGCCAACAATAGCGCGTGTAAAGGCTTAGAAAGCAGCGCTCCAATGACTCCCACAGAGTGAAAGTGGTTCTGGAAACGGAACCTGGGAACTGAACGGACGAAAAAATTATCCCCTAACTACGCCTCAGCTTCATAAAAGAAATATCGTCACGCAGGAGATCCCAACGGCCGAATAGGCATTACATCAAATACGTGAATTTTTCGGGCGACCCGAGGGCGAGCACGATCCCGCTTCGGAAAAACTTTTAAAGTCAACCATTCCCAGATGTGAGATAAGACGAAAGAGGTCCAGGTCGCAGGCTAATTTGTGGCTCCGGTGTGAGGTGAAAGGGAAATTGCAAATAAAGGTTTTTAAGGATGAGTTAGAAAAATGCTAGATGCGATATATGAAATAAAGAATTTATGATGACCGATGTGGTATTCCTAGGTTACATATTGACGTGAAAATTATTTATTTATATTAAATTTTATAATCCTCCTGGGTGAGTATTATCCTTTGCTGTTAGAGGTTTTTTGAAAATTTAATAACTTTTATTTAATTTTTCAAAGTGAAATTGATAAGAAATTCATGTTTTCATGCACTTATTAAAAATGTTATATATGTAACCTTAAAAAATTTAAATACTATAGCAAATAAAATGAATGAGTAAAAGTCATCTATTTAACTTTATAAACATGAATATACCGCAAACAAGAATTATACACAAAATTCATCTTAAGTGTAATTTTAAAAATATTTTTAAAATATTTAAAAAATATTTATTGAAAGTTAAGTATCTAACGACGGGCATTTGGATAGAATGTCCCATTTCTTTCATTTCCACTAAGGTTGTTCCTAGAATATAATATGCAGGTTTCGGCCAATGAGCAAACACTTCCCAGAAGGCTGACAATAATAATAGGCCGTAACAACTCTCGAAAGCAGATTTGGCCGGAAAGACTTGGCTTCTACTTCCTACACAAGCCCGAACCACCAACCCACCACTCCAACCTAACCCAAATCTTCTAGCAAAAAAACAACAGCTAAATAAGGAGTCTCTTTTTTTTATTTATTCTGAACATATGACTGCAATTCTACGT
Source organism: Uropetala carovei (assembly GCA_036926305.1). Lineage (NCBI taxonomy): Eukaryota > Metazoa > Arthropoda > Insecta > Odonata > Petaluridae > Uropetala > Uropetala carovei. Next base: position 839,847 of record JAXCHB010000172.1, on the reverse strand, counting down.
CGTGAGTCCACATGGATACATTCGTTTAACACAGCGTTTCTCAACATTTCGAACTCCGCGGACCACTTCAGCGACCCTTCCAGGTCCTGCGGACCACCACATTTCTTACACTAACCTACTTACTGTATCTACGCTTAAGAAAAGGGGTTACTAGGTTGCATAGTTTATTTGCCCATTTTAAATATATTGCAACGTTTCTGTCTGTTTGAGCATCATCTTATTATTTTTTGTTTTATTCCAAGAATTATTTTCAACATTTGTACAGGAGAAATTTTTGGAATATGAAATAGTTTTACAAAAGTCATTAATAACATCATTCAATGCCTGTGATAGTGTAAAACTTGTTTAACTTTTCCCAAAAAAATGCAACTAAATATGAGGCCTAAAAAGAAACTACATTTTGGAAACCTCCAATAAAACCTTCGGACCATACGTTGGAAAACGCTGATTTAACATCAACCATCTGCAAACCGCCAAAGAAACGGATTGTGCGCTTAATCGATTCAAAGAAAGTTACTAGAAGCATCTGTCGTTAGAAAACCTTGCGCTTTCTTTTACTGTGAAGCAATTTACTCTATCGTGAGCATAAATAAGAAAAAGAATAAAACTCTCCCATTTGGCATCAATACATTTTTTAGCAGTTGCGCCTTAATGCGATCCGCGCAAATACCAACGCCTAGAAACCATAATATCACCGTCTCGTACATATATTAGTAAATAATACTTTAGTTTACCGTTTTAATAGCGTAAATACGTATTAAAGAAAGGTAAAAAACGCTTTAGGTGAGCTAATCTATTTTTATTCCACTCTTTGTAGGAGACATTTCAATGTTATTGTGCCGAAATCACAGCACTATGTTTCTAAAATCGTATAAATTTTACATTATTATTCCAATACGGAATATTTAATGCGTCTCATGTGAAACGCTCTGTTGTATATTTGCGGAAGGGAAGGCCATACTTCCGTTTTCCCGCATCGACACCTTACTCTCTCTCTCTCACTGTCTCCACTCACGCATTCAATGGCCGTTTATCGCTTTTACTTTTTTCTCGCTTGGAAAGATCGAAGCAGAAATTTTATTATTATTATTTTTTAAAAAGCTCGCATAAGGAATTAAGTTTCACTTACTTACCAAGTTTATCAACGTACACGGATTTAATCATAAACGTTTGATTTTCCTGATCCACGCGTGTGTGTGCACATGAAACTCTCACAGGAATGAGAGGTATGTTTTTATATGTACTGACTAAATTAAAAACACTCCGTTATGATAAAGGAATGGTATTAAAGAGATTGATATGAAATAAGATAATTTTTGTAGGAAAAGTTTAAACTCTGATAAGCATACAATAAAAAAATACGTTCGACATAATAAATTATAAAAAATGAAAATAAGCTTTTTTAATTCAACTTTACCCTGGTAATATTTACGTTAAATACGCTTTAGGTCGGTTCAAGCATCTAGTTGCTCTGTTGTATTTGACACAATTCAGAAAGATTACAGGCGCTTAATTAATTTCCGGATTCTATGCTGGCGTTCCAAATCAATCCGGGACAAACTGTCAGCATTTTGATTCAAAATAGGAAACTGCTGTTCCTGCGTTGAATTTCGCATATTTTTTATTTTATCATAGAATTTATCTATTCAATATTTGTATTTTTGCAAGATGTACCATACCTAGTTACATTTCGTTTCGCTAACAATAAGCAAAGAATCATTCTTCTTTCTTAAGAGAATCAGAGGTGCTACAGCCGGATGACGAGCTAATTGGCAACCTTAAGAGAATCACAGGTGCTGCAGCCGGGTGACAAGTTAATTTGCAACTTAAGAGAAGCATAGTTAATTTCCCCGGATGACGAGGTAATTAGCAACACTAAGAGAATCATAGTTACTGCCCTTAAGTAAGTCAACGTGTGTATAAAGCGAACCATCAGAGTATTACAATCCTTTAATAACGACCCTGGAGAAAAACTTGTCCAAGACCTAGGAGCAGTTTCTGTTGGTGAGTTCTTGCTGAAAACCAGAGTTCCTTGATGTCCGACTGTGAAGTACTGAATGGAGGTTTGGCCAGAGTATCCATTTAATAGATACAGGGAGAGAGGTATTAATTAAATATAAATGAAGATTTATGTTAGATTAGAACAATCAACTGAATGCGAGAATATGTTGACACAAAAACTGTTTCCTATGATTTAGAGTTATTATTTAAATTAGCCAAGATAACTCCTTGCAGCGCAGCTTAATGCGAGGGGTTATCCTGCAATGAATCTGATTGCATCGGGTTTGCAGTCGAAAATATTGGTGGAAAACATAAGCACTTTGCTTACGATTAAAATAAATGAGTCACCATTGGGTGAATTTATTCCGGCCACGGATGTTGAATAGTGGAAAAATTCATGCAGATTAGCAAAAGAAAACCAATCAAGAAAAAGGGCGTTAAAAGTGAAGATTAGTTGAAAACTTTACAGGAACTGTGGAAAATTATATAATTAAATAAATTAATAATTTTTATTAAACAAAAATAAAACAATGTCTTTATTCTAAAGATTGTATTTGTACAACGCCAACTGGAATAAATTTTATTATCTTCTATTCTATCACCCTCTTCTGAAAGTTTTCAGTGTTTTTATTAATTTTATATTTTAAAATCCGTCGAATACCAACACTTCTTGATAAATAAGACAAGGGCATAAGCCAAATCAAATGTTCTTCAAGCGTATGCCAACTTTTTAGATAGTACTACACCTCTGCGTGAAACGTTCGGAACAGCCGAGCACAGGAGCAATTTTTTCACGTCAAAATTGACCGGAGAGTCACACGACGTACAACTACTAGCCTCTCTCTCTAGAATTTGTCGTGATTATAGTGAATGTGTCATTAAAATGATATTATGACGCTCAATCGTAGTAAATTTCACATTACATCTAATTAGGTGTATTATAATATTCTAAAAATTCTTTAAAAGTAAACGCCGTTGTGAGGAGAATCGCCTCGTGCGGCATGGCGGCTAGGTCCGAAATTCGTTTTAGTAACGCAGCAGTGTTTCCATCCTAATTCGCGTGTCCCTGATATGCAGAACTTCCGTTTATTCGGACGGGAACTGCGTTTTCCCCGTACGAACTAGGACTTAATTTGACGAGTATCTAGTATGGATTACAGCGATCGGTTGTTCCGAACTATACTTAAATCCTGCACGCATCTCCCCTCATATCATTGATTCTTATGAGAAAAACTGCTTCGATTTACGTCGCACTTTCCCGGAACGCATCCCCGACGTAAATCGGGGTACACCTGTTTTTGGAAAATGTCTATGAATTTTCATTCGTAAGTCCTTACTTTGATCATTTTTATTTTTTCGCTGAATTCCTAGGGTAGTTTCCGTAAATATAGGTCGAAGTGTTGTCCGCCTTGAAAAATAATTGCGACAACTTGTAATGTCGACGATCAACAGCCATCTCAGAGTGCCTAACGCAGAATTTTGGCTTCTCGCTATAAATACACATTCTCTCTCTGTTTCCAATCTTTACGGCGATTCACCATCAAAATATCGCATTAGCTGTTTCCTATAATTGTTATCAATAAAGCGGAATTTTTGTCTTGTTACTTGAATGGAATTCCACAAAATTAAGGTTTCCCTAGTGAATTATATTCCTTTAATTCATTTTCTGACGTAATTTCGTAAAAAAAGCACCGTGAAAAATTTTCTCGCAATTTTGGTTTCCCTAGTGGATTGTATTATTTTAATTTTTTGACGTAATATCATCAAAGAGCGCCATGACAGTTTTTAACTGCTTATTCACTCAAATTATTTTCATACTACTTAGGTTAAAAGCACTTTAGAAACATGTATTGAATTGTTTGTATTTGTAGCTAATCAACCTTTTGTGATATAATAGTTTTTAAAAAAAAAGTAATAACCGCTTCTATTGTTTTTTATCATCACTCGTACGTAAAAAAAGCAGCATGAAGTTTTGTTTCATCCGGTTTACGTTGATTCATCTCATCAGATCGTGATCTCGCTGGGTAAATTCATACGTAAGATGTTCGCGTGAGCGCGCAATAAGGATCAGGGAGCCGCTCCTTAAAATGTCCCGAGGCGGGTGGAGGGGCGGAAGAGTGGATCACCCGCTTGAGGTCTCGAGCCAAGGCCGTCGGACAGGAGCTCTCTCCCGCCCACCTCCCTCCCTCCCCCTCCGCAGCGCAATCTTTCTCCTCCTCACCCACATCCTCGCGCCCTTCCCCTCCGCCCACCCACTCTCCGGAACCTCGCAATACCTCGTCCTTTCACCCTTTATAAGAAGGGGCGCCGCCCGCTCCGCCCCGGATACTTTGCTTTGTGTGGCTTCAGAGGGCACTTTCAAAGAGGCCATTCTTCTGGCACAGCGTCAGCGGACGAGATGGCGAAAATGTTGGCGGTGAGTAGATTGGAAGCAGGGTGAGCCCCATCGACAGGAAGCGCCATTCGGACCCCCTTCGCTCTCAACGTGCGGATCGAGTGCATCTTCGGGATTACTATAGGGCTGCGGTGTCGCCTCTTCCATCGAAAAACTTCGTTTTTCCAACATCGTTATCGTTTTCGACGGAGGAAGTTGGACGAATTTCGACGATCCAAAGGATTTTTTTATTGTAACCCCCAAATTAGGCGTTTTTGGAATCCCGGTTTCTGTGATTAATTGCGTGCACATCGGTGTGACGTGATCACTCTGTGACGACACTTTGTGTTTCCCGCGCTTTCCAAGACACCCGTTTCCCAAAAAAACATCTCGAATTTGTGGACTTTCTTCTTTATGACTGTTGTGACGCTGTTGCCAAAAAAGCTGGTTTTAAAACAAAAAATATTCTGTGCGGATGAGAAAATTATAGCTTGTCTTACCGGGTGGGAGTGACTTTTTTTTTAATATTTCAAAGTTTTGTTTGCGTGAAAACTTTGATCGCCATTTTTTAAAGAAAAGTGATTTATAATAATTGCGATTCGAGTGAATGTTTTGAGTTCCTTATAAAACAGATTTATCGAAACATCAAAGCGAAATAGTCAGATTAGTTCGTTTAGAAAAGCTCAAATTCCATAGTTCTATTTTAATTTTTAAAGAAACTAATTAATATTTAGAATGTATCATTTATTATTTTTGTAAAAAGCGTTTTTAGCACATTGAATTAATATATAAAGCAACACACAACTTTCATTTGTTTACTTGGATTATGACGATCAGATTTACAGGGTTATGCTTTATCGGAAAAATTAACATTTTTGAAGTATTGGGTGGCTGGTATGTCCCAGTTGTTTACGATGAAGCAAAATAGAAAAAATCAAAGTAAATAATAAAAAATAATTATAAGTTTGCAATATTTATTGAGGCGGTTTTATAATTGAATAATCGGTTAATATTCTAAACTTATACTTTAGAATTTACTTGATTTTTTCACTTTTGCTTCGTCATAGCCAATTGGGATTTAATGGGCCACCTTGCACTTAATGTTTTTGTGTGACTGAAGTTGACATTTTCATTTTAACTCAGTCCAGATGAGTTTAAAATTTAAATTCTCACGCAAGAATTTTTTCTCCCTAGATATACTTTCTCCCATCATGCGGATAATAAAAAGAATCCATTTTCTCTCTTGCGACACTAAATGGGGCGTAGGGTTACTCAATGCATACTTTTGGAAATTTATTTGCACGCTACGCTTGGTGGATATTTCAGCTTCATTAATTCATAAAAAACGCTGTTGATTGCACAAATATCGTACAATAATCTCTGTTAGGAGAAACTCGTAAATTTGTCACATTATCCGATTATTGCCGTGACTACATTCATTGCAAGCAGTTCTTCAAGTTTCAGTTTTTTTCCGTAATATCTCGTGGATAATAATCTGCAGAGAATTTTAGGCCATATATATATATATGCAAATATCTCTATTAATTTTAGTCAAAATGTTTTTGACTTTTTTATTTTATTTTGCCAATGTTTTCAGCAAGAAATAGAGAATTTTTATAAAATTTGAAGCGTTAACTCACAGCGAGTTGAGAGCTTTGTTTTTATATTATTGTTATTATTATTATGTCCTCGGAGCCTCTTTTTATATTGAAATCTAAATTTCAGGAATTTTCTCCACAATTTTAGGCTAATTCCTATCACCAAAGAATGAGAGTATAAGTGAATTTTTATAAAATTGTTTCTCAGGTAGTTCTTCTAATATTAGCTCGTCAACTATTTTTCTTTTACGTTTATATCTCTCAGGCCGCCAAGGGCGTCCAAGAACATGTCTTGGTGCGCCCTTCGACTCTTTTTTTTGTAGTTGAGGAAGTTTTGAATACAGCGGAGGAAGAGAGGACCTTAATTAGAGCAATAAGGGAAAGACAGAATAAATAGGCGGGTCAAAGTTTGAAGGGAAAAAGCTTACTGAAAGAAGTCATAGAAGGAAAAAATGTTAGGAAAGAGGAAGGAAGAGGAAAGGTATATTAGTTGCATTAATTGGCTATGCGAACTTGAATAGGTGTGCCTAAAATATACCGGAAGGTAGAATTACAACGTATGTATTTATTGCTACTCTCACTCGCGTCGTTTCGGCTTGCTTCTTTAATGCCGTGAAGTGAGTTTGAGAGGCGACACTTTTCCAAGGGCGGTCGTCGATCCGCACCTGTTCCGAGAATTGGGACGGTATCTTATGTTTTCGCCTCGGGCATTAGATTTAAACGGGACGGCCCTGGATGGAGCTCAATGTTGAAATCATACGGTTTTGGTTTTGTTAACTTTTTTGCGACCAAAAAAAATTAGAAATTTAATTGGTTATAAGAAAGTCATTTTTTCCAGGCCTTTTAAAAGCCTTTCCTATAATTTAAAACACGAATTCCTCTGTATAAAGGCTAAGTATTTTTGTTGAAAAATCTACGAAGTTAATATCCCTTATATAAAAAAGTGGAAAAATTAAACACCGTAACTATAACAGCCGGTTTTTAACCCAGTGCATTGAATTTTATTACGCTTATAACAACTGAAATTAAATTTGAAATATTTTCAGTAAATCAAAAATAAATTTACAGTGAAAGAAACTTCAAACCAGCAAACATGTTATGCTTGTATCGTACGATGAAGTTTTTCTTTACTTTTTCTTTATTAAAACCAAAATTGGCAAATTTCTAATTTTTTTTAGTCAAGTAATCTTGACATCCGTAAAATAAATTTTATCGCTTTAAAGGGCCTATATGTTCTTCGTCATCTATCTTCTCCTATCGAAGCACAAATTTCATTCGAAATTTTAAAAAGGCATTTCTGCGTAATTATATGCGCTTTTAAGCCATTTGTTTTTCGAAAATTACTTAGTGCTGTCCAAATATGAAAGTCTGAGACAGCGAAATACGCGTTCATACTTTCTATCTTTGTCTCCTGGCAACGTTTACCACGTTTACGTGATTTATTGACTTTTCAGGTTCTGTGTGATACATAATAAATTAAATCGCTTCGGAGAATGAGCGACCTGAATTCCTAATATTCGGTTGAACCAGACGTTTGACAGACCCTCAGCTCATTCCTGACTCCAATCTTCTGCGTTGCCATGCTATTTTTTTAGCTGCTTTTAATTTCATTTGTTTTCGTCCTCGAGTTTGTGGAGACTTTTTTCTCTGTGTCGCCAATTTTGTCTCCACACTCCCATCGAATCACAAAAATCTGGTACATATCCTAAATATCTGTAACCAGTGGTGGATTTGGAAACTTGCTGCCCGTAGGCCAAATTATTTTTCCGTCCCCTTAAAAAAAATTCAATAAAATTGATTTAATTTATATATTATACCAGAGGTATAATATATATTTCCCGGGTAGTTATGGTTATAACCTTGACAAGTTTCCTTAGGTGGATACCAATGGTCTTTCATGATTTCGAATTAATCTCCTTCGATCTCCATAATTTTTAAAATCACACTGAAAGCCTTCTTACACAGTGCTTCATCATATACTACATTGACGATCTTGCAACTTGGCGAATGGATATACAAATCAGACCGCCCTGGAATCCTGCCGCCCCTAGGCCATTACCTAATTTGGTCTTATTTAATTACGCTACGTCTGTAACGCTTCCGAATCTGATAGATTTTGCTGTTGAATATGTTTTATCATTCCAATAATTCATTAATAATTCATTTTATTCTGATTTTCAAAATCTTAAATATGGAGAGATTTTTCTTAGAAAAATAAATACCCCGAAGAGAGCCGGAATCTTTTAGACAAAGGCGTTACGTGGAAACTATACCCCGGGCGAAAGACTGAAGGGCCCGAAAAGTGGAGCAGTTAGCCCTTTCACTCTTTCCTTAACGTGAAATACACCGTACGAAACCTACAGCCAGGACCCCGAACAATGGGAGCCCCAAAAGTGCTGTTATTCAAGTATCGAGTGTAAATTTTGCAAAAAACGTTTACTAAAACTTCACTTGCAAACTGATTTACAATAAAGAAACACTCCGTAAAAGTTATAATATTAAACTGGGGCTCCATTAATCATTCGTTATTATTACTATAAATATTAATTTCGTGACCCCCCATTGATATTCGCATCCGGGCCCCTTTCAGTGCTTGGCCGACTCTGCTTACAGCGGGATTTAAAACATCCAGTTGAAGAACTCCAGGTGGACAACATTCATGGAATCGAATTCGAAAGCAAAGAGGCAACACATTGTGCTTTCGGATCCCTTAGCTGCGCTTCGCGCTAATCGTCACTCAACGATTCCATTGCCGACGATTGATCTCCTCTATAATGAACTTCCCTATAAAATATAAAATGCCCGAAAAATTAAAAATGATTACGGTACTGTTGCATATATGACATGTGTATGCAGTCATCTTAAATGCATGCGTTGTGTTTATATGAATTTCTTTTGAAAAACCTTTCCATTATTGAAATATGACACAATTGCTACTAACATAAGATATTTCCATGATATCCACGATTGTAAATTATTACTTCCTGTTTTATTCGACTAAAAATTTCATAGTAACTGATAAATTAACGCGGATATTGCTATTGCAGGTGTTAGCTCTGCTCTCGGTGGCGGCTAACGCCCAGTACTCACCGCGTGCCAGTTCTGCCAAAGATGTGACACTGTCCGAATTGTCCAAGCTGTCTCCTCGGGCAGGACCGGACAGGAAAACCAACCCCCAGGGGCGAGTGGTGACGATCGGGGGGCGAGGGACGAATCCGACGCCCCGAGCCCTGAATGCCTACGGCCCGTACACACAGAGACAACTCGTGGGATCCAGAGGGGCTTACGCTCTGACGGTGAACAGTGGGCAGTTGCTGTCGAGGCCACATCTACAGGGAGGAAGGAACGACGGGGGTTACGCGGTAACAGAGGAGCCGCAGGAAGAACCCCTTGGCCAGTCACCCCAGGTAAATCCAAGATTTGATCACTCCTTCAAATGTTACACTTAAGTTTCAGAAGACGAATTTGCTAATCCAAATATAATATTGACGATTTTCTTCTCTGCACAAAAAAATCGATACTTACAGAACAGAATTGTACTAAATGGCTATTTTTTAAATGGAAAACAAATTTCCACTTACCGGATTTTTCGGAGACTAATATTCACCCACAGCCAAACCCATAAGAATATGCATCACAGGAAATGTTTGCAGCTAATACAGCTTCAAATCCTCTTCTATAGAGAACTATTCTACCCATATCCGTTACAGAATAATGCTTTGTATGGACACTGAACTTGCTGTCTACATGGAATGAATTTCTTTGTTAACTTAATAAGGAGAAAGTTTCTGACAATTTTAAATCTATTCTTTTCTCTATCACACTCATAAATACATTTATAATATATTCATGGTTAAACAGAAAATGCAGATGACTTTGTGAGTTAAGAACTTTATATATTGGTGACATTTTTAGTACATACTATACAATAGTATGTACAACTTACATTTATTTTGATACTTAAAATTTTTATACAAATGTTCACTACTTCAGTGTTTCTCAACCTTTTTGGAGCCACAGGTTTCCTTCAAGTTCTCACAATTTCTGCAGAAAATTTACATAAATTTTTCATTATCTGATTTTTTTCACTTTGAAATATTTATCAGAGCAGAACACAAAAATTGTAGCATTTCATGCAGTAATGCTGTGATTTTCTGTCCTTCCTTTTGCCACCCTGATGTCTTTCTTGTATTCCCCTCTCTGGTTGTGACTTCTAAGTACTTTTGCCAATAATTTTACTAGCTTTTTCCTTTACTTTTCGGAGAAGACAGCTCATGACTACACAACTATTGGCATGCTCACTTACAAGCTCTAAGCAAAGGTTTTTCAGGAACTGTTTCCTCCTCATTCACATTTTGTAGTGTGTTTCGCATATCTCTCTCTGTTGTATTTTTCTTTAACAGTGTCAATGTATTTGTTTGTGCAGGAATTGATTACATCGAGAATATCTTGAGTAAATAAGAGGCTATAGGAGTTTTGGCATCTTTGGCTGAACACGTCCCTCCTGGTAGCTGTGTCACAATATTGTGATATCAGGTTCTAAAATTCTGCAATGGTTGGATTTCACAGGTTAAATGATCCTGATGTTTTATTATTCTCTTCATCCTCACTGCAGCTGATTTCCTGTTTGGTATCCCTATTTTCTGCCCTCCCTTCATTAACATCTTCTTCACCTTCATCATCTGGAGTTTCTTCGTCATTTGACATCTCCTCCATCATAAATTTCTTATCCTTTCCTGATCTTTCTCGTTGAATAAACTCATGGCTGAAAAAATTATGATCATTTATAACAGTAGATGAAAACATATATTTACACAAATTAGAGAGATATATTTATATGTATGTACTTGAAAAGCACCCATCTCTTGACCTAGGAACATACATGATAGACCTAATTTATGATGTGAGTGGTAAATCTGGTAACCGATTTGACAACTAAGGCTGAAAAAACAATAAGAAAGTAGTCAAATTAACTTCAGCTAATGAATCTGAACCATATTTGAATGTTTTTATATTATTCACATTATATAACATAAAAGAAGAACATACCTGAGAGTTCAAAACTCTGACTAGAATGCTGGTGCTGGGTCTCATGGACCCAAGATGAAAAAAATGGTCCAGCATTCCTGCACATGCAATGACTGAGCTTCAGCTGCTAGACTAAACAGAAGTAGAGTAGTGAGGGGAAAGGTACTGAATATGATAGCGATGAAAATGCAGCTATCTAGTTCTCATCTAAGAAACTTTATCAAGTGTGTCTCACAGACCCAGTGCCATCTCCTCAGGGTTAAGTATTGCATGATATTCTAAGATTTTGGGCCATGGAAATGGGCATGATACATATCCTGTGGATTGCACAAATAAAGTTGTTATCTATATGAGTGATAATGGGGAATGGAAACGTTGCATTAGACTTACATTTGTGAACCCTATACTCTCAGATATTTTTTCCTTTCTACTATTAGGCGGATTGAATTCAAATTAAAAATAAATAGAAATGGCTGGTCCTTTATATGTTAATTTAAATGAATTTCACACTATTTTACCATTATCTTTGTAAAACTAAATATTTATTATTTATTTTAATACCTATAGTATTTTAGCATATGAACAACTATATACATTTTACAAGCTAACTAATAATTTATTAATGAAACTAAGTTTAGTGTGAGTTGTTGTAACTTTTATAACTGCGAGCATTTTCATGATAATAACAGAATGACTTGCAGATGTGCATAGATCTGTTATGTATTATAAATAAAACATAGTATATGTAAATAATTTTAACAGTGCTTGGATTCATTTGTGTGATAATAGCTTATACACCGCTCCCCGCTTATAATGCGGGGTATCAGGGAAGGAGCTGCGACCCATGTTATAGGACAACCGCGGTATAACCGAGGACATGAATTTTCATTTTTTAAATTTCTTTAATCGCTACAAACAATGAAATTAAAAGAAAAATCAATATACAGCAAGTAAAAGAAATTTATTTTATCAATCCCTTAAAACTTCAGTAACTTTTTGTTGTTTTTACTTTAGTATTAAAAAACAATGGGACTTTCCAAGAAATGGGTATATCCGAATCCGCGGTATAACCGACGGCATTATAACCGGGGAGCGGTGTATTTGAATTTTAGTGAATTTTTGTCATGATATTCAGGCAGCAATCCAATTTGCTTTTATGAAAGAAATGTAGAAAAACAATGGATTTAGTGGAGGGAAGATTAGAGGGGTGGGCTAATTGAATACTTATGATGATGCAATTTTTTTAAAAGCTGAAATAATATTAGGAAAACCACATAGATGACCATGAATTAATGTATTCCTACAACTATTTCATTAAGCAATTACTACTTTTAAAGACATTTTTTAAACTGCAAAACTCAGAGTTTATCTTCTTTCCATGATAATTTATCCCTTTTTCTGTAAGTCATACATTTTGTATTGCCTATTGATTTTTTGAAGACAAGGACATCTCCTTAAATAATTTCCTGTTGTTTTGTGGGTAAAAATTTTAAAGATATTATTTTAGTTCTTAAATTTAAGGAAAAATACTCTTAAGCAGTACGTGAATGTCTCCACATTTTCCTATTGTGCAAATTTGAAGTGAAGTGCATTCTTTGGAGGGAAATAATAAAATTAATAGTAAATTAATAAAATATGCCAAAAGATAAGGATTTGTATTCCAGTGCAAAGAATGTTCCTCAAATTTCTCTAACTAGATAGTGGAGAAGTAACTATAGTCATAAATCCATAGCAAAGGGAACAGCAGTAATATACATATGTATATGGTTCATTTTCAAAATTTACCCTCAAGTTTCATAAAGAAAAGCTACTTTTTAAGTCAGTATGCCTCAAGAAAAATATTCTTTTGGTAAGTTTCATCAAAATATATTATAAGAAGCATAACTCACTGATTTATTCTTTTTTATCTTATGTAGGCCTACCAATTAGTACCTCAAAGGGTGGCTATACAATCACCAGTCAATCAACCTCGAACAGTTCATCAATTCCAATATCCAGTGCAGCAGCAATTCCAAAATCCACAGCTTGAACAGCCCTTATTTGTCCCCTACAGTCCTCAACAGCCTCAACAATACCTTCGGGAAACACAGGCTGTTCCATCTCCTCCTGTTTCCCCCAATGCTCCAGTCAACTTCCCTCAAGCTCAAGGGCAGCCACAGCCTTCTTATACGTTGCAGCAACAATTTTATGAACAAGATCCCCAAATTCAATATGTGCAGAGCAATCCTTCCATACCAGTAACAACTCCTTCACCTGTATCTCAAGTTTCCCTTCCTCCAGTGAACTCACACAACTTTCAACTATCTGCACTGCCAATCACAGGTGTGACCAGTTCCCCAAGTATCCAAAATCAACTGGCAGGACATGGCAATGAGTACGGAGTTAGTCCTTCGGCTTATACTGGCTCACAGCAGCATTACACAATTCCTGTGAGCAGCATAAATGCTGTAAAGCCACTGCAAGAAGTTCATTACACCACTCAGTCACCTCTTAGAAGTTTCTTTCACAGACAGCTTCACCCACAATCTACCACTGCAAGGCCCCTCATACCAGCTGCAAGGGCTATTCAAATTGGATACCAACAACAACATATCCCTCAAGAAAGAGATAAAGATATACTTTCCCAAGGAATATACAACTCCTATAATCAGCCAATTGGTAACATCGATTCTCAACAACAGCTGAAGGTTTTGGCATACTCTCAGCAACAACCTATTGCTGGCTCCTATGCTCCTGATTCAACTTATGGCCTGCAGAATTCCCTCAATCGCAATCCTATTGAGTATGCCTCACCATTTGCTCGTCAAGAGCTAATCGAATCAAGAGAAAGAGGAACAGCAGAAGGAGGTCAGCTAAGCTCACAACTGCAGTTTGTGAGAAGATTAAATGAAGATGGAGATTATGACTCGCTAAGCAAAAGTGATGAAAGGAAAAAGGTCAATTCTTTTGGTTCAGGATATCCCATTGATTTCTATGGTTGAAATGTTTATAACACAGAAAGAGACAAATATTTTCAAGACATTTTAAATATTCAGGAGGGCCATTTTATGCTGATTTCTGGTACTTCAGAAATTAATCTCATGAGTCAGCCAGCATAAACTATTGTTTATAAAACAAAACGCATTTTCCTGCAATTATGTCTAATTGCTTATAGTGAGTTTAAATATTTACCCTTCATGAGAATGTTATTTTGATTTTTTCACAATCATCTATAGTTGTTTCATGCATAAAAGAGCAATCATAAAAAATTGCATTTGTAAATATTTTCTGGGGATTCTCGTAATGATAATATCTACTCAGGTTAATATTATGATGAATGCTCTTTATCATTCAAGGACATTTTCATATAAGTACTCGGAACAGTACAAAGGAGTATTATAGCCTAAGTTTATATGAAACTTCAGAAAATTAATGAAGCATTCATATTTAAGTCTGAAATGATTAATCATATATGGTATGTATATATACATATATACACACACACACACACATATACATACACACACACATATATCAATGTTTGGAAGCTTTCTTTATCCTATTGTGATAATTTTATCATTATTTTTATATATTGAAAAAATATTTTTACTTTATTCAAAAATGCGTCATCTCTGGGAATGGCCAAGTTATTTAAACAATTTTTGCATATTTGTGCCATTCATTTTTATTATAAAGCATTTTGATGTGGAGTTACATTGTCTACAGTGTAATTTATGGCTAAAGTAATTTTAAAACAGGATATAATATATAGTACATGAACAAATAAATGTTTCAAAACATTGAATTTCTTAATTATTTTAATTTATACTATAGTGATTAAATAATCAAAAAATACTTAGATAATGGGCAGAATTGAATTTTTACAGCAAAACTTTTTTCTCTGGTAACTTGCTGCTCAAATCTTTTGTAGACAATATTGAATTTTACAAAATGATAATATAACTAATAACTCCAAAATTACCGTTTTCTAAGTTAGAATAAAACAAAATGAAAAAAAGGGAGAGGTCAATAGAAATTACGTTTCCTGTATATTCAATCAAACCTCTCCCCTGACATCATTCTATACATCATAAGTTTATATTTATGAACTTCATAATTACTACGTTATTTGTACCAGAAAAAAACACTTTAAATCACTGACATGACCATTTTATTTAAAATTTGTTGAAATATATGAATTACTAACTAACATACTACATATAGATACATATACCAACCAAATATTTTTTAACAATCCTGAAATACAGGCTTGGCTCTCTTATGATGATAACAAACCATTCATTGAAATTAGCTGCACTGAATCATGTACACGTGAAGTTGTTTCTGCTTGTCACCATTACTTCAAAAATAGCCTTAATCCTTTTGCTACAAATTTGATATTGATATTTTTAAAACTCCTTACGAAATACATACATTTACTGGAAAGAAAATGTACTTAAAAACCTAAAAATGTTCCGTCAACCCAATTCACGAAATACCAATGAGACGGGTCCAAGTGATATATTTGAGTATATCTGCCCCATAGGTTTCTTTATATATCAAGTGTAAATCATATATCCCATTGGGATTAAAATGGAATGAAAATACAATCAATTGCAATCTGGGTTACCACCTCAAATTTGTCAATGACCCGGAGATTTCCTAATTTAACCCGAAGATTCTCATAGGTGAAGAAATTGGTGTTTACTGTTTTTAAGTGTTTAAGACACAAAAGATAATTACTTTTCATAGAAATGCGAAGAACATATATTTATTGATCTGAAAATATTAAATTCGGAGCTATTCGTCGATATTTTCTATACATGTGCGGTCTGGGTTCGTTCAGGCTCATTCCGAACACTGCATTTATTACATTTAAATACGGGAAATGTGGTTACCGTAATTGTATCTGAAATCAAACAAAGTGCGTCTCGTATTGATTTCACACGGGACGCGGAACATTTTAGGAAAAATTGGTCGAAAAACTGGACGTGGTCAGACTAGGAGTGTCCCTGTATGTTATTGACCCGGAGAATTTTACCCTTACCCGTAGACTCCGGATCAAACCCGGAGAGGTGGCAACCCAGACTGCAATCATTTTCATGAAAATTAATTTAAATGAGATTCGATGTATCTCATTGACCACAACCGTTGGGGCTGGTTGATAATAGCATAGCTAGCCTAAGAAAATATTCCCATTCTAAAACAGGAACACTGTCTGCTACTGTAATTCAGTGGTAGAATATCCGCCCGGCTAACAAGGCAAACCGTTTATCAGTTTTAGCTACAATTTATTACATGGTTTCCCGCTAGTTAAGATACGCAACCAGACCTGCACTTGTTTTAAAATATCAACACTGAGGCATGCCTCCGTTTGTATATGAAAGTGCTGGTTGATCTTTGGACATGTAAGAAGACAATGATCCGACTCTTACCATTAAAATCAATTTGTTAATGTCGCCGTTTATCTGTTTCTGTAGTTAGAGGTTTTAAAATTTTATCAAAGATGTCTGATATGTCTTTTAGGAGAATTGATCTCTCGGGGTTTACCGAAAGAGCAAGTAAGACATCGCAGTTGTCGAAATATCATTGATAATTCGTATTTCTCAACTTTTGTAGGATTAAAGAATTTTTTCCATATCCCAACAGGAATTCTAGAAAAGGAAACTGGTGTTTCTGTGTGTACTTCTATGTCGCAACTTGAAGAAGCGACGATTGAAAAGCAATTACTAATCTTGAGTTCGGTAATAGTAATGAAGTTTTAACGATTGGTTCATTTTCTCCGATAATTAATTAGGTTGTGAAGTTGTTTATAAAATGTTATTATAGCAGGTCTCCTCACACATTGTAACAGCATGTTCGCAAAAGCAAACGAAAATAGCTGAGTACTACATGGAACTTCTTTGCCATATTTTTTTGTCTGCTGAATCAAAGAGTCCACTGAAGCATTCAGCATCGCGGTAAGCCTGAAAATCGTAATGTTTATTTATAGTTTAAGAATACTCCTTACATCATTGACATTTTTTTAGTTTGTTGATGAAGTTCCCGGAAGAGTATGTACCAGATATTGCTGACTGTGTATCCAAAGGATTGATTGATATGATGAAAACTGGATATCTTGGAACTTTGAATCATGTCTTAAATAAATTTTGTGATTGTTTTGAGAATTTTTCCATTGGAATTGATGCCATTTCTCTTTGTTTGAATGAAATACTCTCTTTCATCTGCAACTGTTTACATCAGGTTTTGGAAAACATAAGGTTTGTTCTCAAGATAATGACGATGTTAGAACTTTAACACTTCAGGTTTGAAAATAAGGAGTAGAATGTACTAGTCTATGATCTATTTCAGCGTAAGTCTCTCACCTATTCAGCAAATGGAGTTTATTGTAAGGGGCCATTCTGCTCTAAGAGCTGCTGTCATGGTTCTTCAAAAGTTCACCTTAAAAATAAAAAAAATTGCAAGTTGTAATTCGGCGAATGAAGCCAAAATTTTGAAAGATATGCTTCATGCATCTACTCAACTTCTTAACCATGAACTTGTACCTATGGATTCTAAAGGAAATTGTGGAATGATCATTGTAATTTTGATGGTATCCATGCATGAAGACGGTTATGATGTGGTTAGTATTTATCAGTTAATGTACATATTATTTTTCCGGTCAAATTTTTAAAATAGGTTTTTGATTTAATCTAGGTGCTTAATAAATTGACTGCCAAGCAGCTACAATTATCAAGACCGATGGGTGATTTGGAGAATGTTTATTTCGAATCAAAGATAGCACAGATGAGCATATGTTCTGGGCTGATAACTGTTGTGCCAATGGAAGTTTTATGTACATTCAACAGCAGTAGTGAACAATTTTTTCTCGAGGTTGTGATTATGAAGCTTGTGTGTCTCAGTGAAAGGTATGAGCTAATAATTTATGATTAGAATTTGGCCATAAAAGAATATCATACAAGAATAAAAATCACTAGATCTAAACCTAGTTAACCAAGATATCCCTCAATAACAATCGACAGTTGGTGAGGATGATTACTTTGTAGCTGAAGTCCTCATCTTAATTACTCAACTGTTCTATGTCAGTAGAAGTTCACTTAGATTATATATTAAATCCTAGCTATAAAATGAGATTTATCATTTGCTTTTGATTACCGTATTTTCCGTTGTATGAGACGTGGTTTTTTCAAAAAAGTTAAGTCCAAAATTCACCCTGCATCTAATGTGGCAAAAGTCAAAAATATTACTAAGGAAAATATGATCATTTTAAATGTTTAGATAGATTATGGTCCGATTCAAACCCCAGTAGAACCCTAAAAGATATTTATTATAGTTCGGTGTTACTAAAAACAAATATAAATTATTACAAGACAAATGAAATACAGCAAAAGCTCAGTTATCCGGCATTCATCCATCCAGAAAACTCATGCAACCGGAATCATCAGGGTAGGCTTGATGGTGTGAACGGCGCAACTGCATCGGGCTCCGCTATAATCTAGTAAGGTCCCCCGCGCGCTCTAAAAAATATTTGTCATACTTATGAAGTACATGCATTTTTAAAGAAAATCTGAAAAAATATCGGTGTCATAGTGAGAGAGATTGCTTTATTTGTTAAAATTTACTATTAACAATGTTTGATATGTAAGAGAACCCGCGAGCACACTTTGCACGGGGCCCCATGTGTTTCCTACCTGCTCTGGTAATCAGGTACTTTCCAATATAAATTACTTATTCACCGGAGTGCACCAAACATACGGTGGTGAGCCAGGTAATTATTAGCGAGGCTTTAAATTTAAATTTCTTTCTCTTAACAAATTTTGGAAAAATGCATTATTTTTTAAAAATAACCAGTTAACTGGATTTGCGAATAACTGGAATCCGGTTAAAAGTTTCTATACTGTATGATAAACTTGGTGAGAAATGTAAATGTGTTGTATTGATGTTAAAACAAACTGGAAATATGTAGAAGACTAGAAATATGTGAAAATCGTAATGAACTTATGAAGGTGTATAATATTGGCTCGTCAACGATGTATGATATAAAAGCACAAACAGCAAAGTAGATGACGGATAACTGAGCTTCTGCTGTAATTAAGCACTAAAGATAAAGGAGCATAGTGAATACATTTGCACAAAATACCGAGGGATGCCGAAAATGTCGACACCTCTCTTGATATGTGGTCTTGCATGTCTTTCCATTTACAGATTCCCTTAAATGGAAACTTTGTGAACCTGAAAATGTGTTGATTGCATAAAAACTGATGCTTCGAATAACTTTGCCTTTTTATATATCAATTACGCACAATAATGCAGGAAACGTGCACAGTAATACATTAAGTTAGCCAATAAGTCCAAATTCTAATGTTGGCATCACTGCAAAAGACTAGGATAGCATTATCATACGCATTATATCCAGTGGCGGATTAAGGTATCTGAAGGCCCCAGGCACAAAAAATTTGGGAGGCTCCAACTTACTGGGGGGGTACACAATCTACAAAAATTTTTTACAGTTTATGAATGGAAAAAATGTATGCAGCAGGTTAAATAAATTGAATTATAGAAATGCATAAATGGAAAATTTAATTTTTATTTTATAAACTTGCACATATTGAAAAATAAACAAAAAATAAATTATAATTTTTATAAAAACGCGAGATGTGTACATAAGTAGTAGATTATTCTAATTGTGAAATAATTTACTAAATAAAATATTGAAAAAAAACGAGTTTTGACTGTTTTGAGGCCCTCATGAGTGTCGTGGCCCCAGGTGAGCACCTCATGTGACTGTGCAGTAATCTGCCCCTGATTATATCAGACTGTAGCAGAAAAATACATCTGAAACCGTGAAAGACAATGTACAGTATTGTTAAACATTCTATGCCAATTGTTTTTTCCTTAAAGATCACTTAAAAATACATGTGAAATTGTTTTTTCATTCAATACTTGCGGTAACAGTAAATAGAAAATACTTGTATGAGAATATGCACTAAAATAATTTTTTTCCAAAAAAATCCCTTCTGAAATCAGGGTTTGTCTAATGTGACTGTGCATCTTATACGACGGAAAATACGGTATATCACACAGTGAAAATTTCTACATATTTATAAACTATTCTTCTATCTCTGATAATTCCCATTATTATTTACAGCAGTGGTTCTCAAACTTTCTGTAGGCGTGGCACCCTTTCAGAGATTAACAGAATTTCGTGTCATTTTTATGCACATGTATTAAAACCTTTGCTGGAATTATACCATAAACAATTTATTAAAGGGAAATTATTGCCCTGATTATGTACTAACTCATCCAAATCGTTGATTTTTATACTAAGCAATTTTTTCTGTGGCACACAGCTTGAGAACCACTGATTTACAGTAAAGCTTTATTACTTTGGTTATTCTTCTCATATTAATTTCTGGTCTTGTATTTTAATAAGAAACAATGTATTGACTATATAATTGTATACCTTATAACCAGTGGTGTTTTTGTAGAAAAAGAGGTGCCGATACTCCCACCCCCCTCCACCTCTTCCTGCGCCTTCTTCCGAATTTTTGATTAACTATTAATAACAAAGTTGATAATTAAAATCAAAATGGTTAACATTTATAAAACCTGTTTATTACTTTAGGTTTTAAAGAATTAAAAAAACGAAAATATATCGAAATGAGACGGGTGTCAACATTGCTCTGAAAAAAGGTGCCGGTATGCCGTACCGGCATGTACCTTCACAAAAAAGCATTGCTTGTAACATACAGAATTTAAATTCCTCTGTAAGCAGAGGTGGCCTGCGTTAAATGCTCAGAATTCTGCTGAACTGCTCTAACTTTATATTAATGTGCATTAATTGAGATCTATAAATGATAAAAAATTCAAATAAAAAGCATTCTAAAGAAAAAACATTTTTTTATGATAGGACACAATTTTTTTTCTAATGAATATGTACATAAGCCATAACAATTAATAATATTACAACTGAACCAACAAAATGTCAGAAGGAATAGGAGGTCTCTCTTTTAGTATAAGACAAGGGAGATCCCTCTATGAGGGTGTTTCAGTTCCCTAAGGCCATAGTTTATATCCCTGTGTTTGGCATTTCTTGAGAGCTATGCCATTTATGATGGCAAAGGTCAATTTTGGGATGAGTCTGTTGCAGTGTTTTTCAACCTTTTTGCTTTTTAAATGATCCAGCTCTCGTGACACACCATGAAATAATCGCGACACACCATGATATAAAAAGTCATTTTTTTGGTTAAAACATAACAAAAATACTTAAAATTCATTATTTAACAATAAAACATCATAAATATAACAAAAATATAAGAAAATGTTTGTTTGTTAACATCAAATTAGTACAAATATGACCGAGGTCATTTCAGAGTATGTACAACGAAATTTATATATGTATAAATAAAATTCATTATTTAACAAAATAAATGAAAAGAAATAAAAATCTGTCAGTTGACAATTAAAAAAAAATTAATATGAAATTTGAGTCTTTTTTCCTAAATTTTCGCGACACACCTGGACCTCGTCCACGAGACACTAGTGTGTTGTGACACACCGGTTGAGAAACACTGGTCTATTGACTCAATACAGTCATCATCTGGGGCATGGAAAAAATAAATTCTCTGGAGGAAAGCCTTTGCAAATGTGTTTACAGAGAAGTAAATAACTTTTCCTTAAAGTAGTTCAATAAGTAATTCAGAATGAATGGGAGTCATTGCAGCTCCATAAGAGACAGCTTGGCTAACAGGAAATACATGTTGCAGTCTTTTCGAGGATAGCTGGCTTAGATGTTAATTATCTTAATACAGTGGCTCTTAACCTTCTTTAGTTGAAACTCAAAATCTGGTCATGGTGAGCTAAGTACAGAAACACTTCACTTTTGGTAAATGGTAGCATAAGTAGGAATTAAATAAGTATATTAATATTGAAGCTTAAAATCCATAATATTAAAGTCTTTTAGGAGTAATTGTTCATTTGGGTTCAGCCAGCCACAGAAGACCTTAGGTGACCCACCAGAAACTGGTTATAAACTCATAATTGGATCACCAAGCTGTCTTTATATTTCAAATATATATTAATTAGATTTCAGCTTTAGGCATCAATATTGAAACACGTGTTTGTTAATTAAGTTGGCTATTTTTTTACAATAAAATATTATTTTTGCTCGTACAGTTTTCTGTTATAATATGCAAGTACGTCTCATTGTTAGAATTAACAATAGCCTTGCTTCTTGTTTTATAAGGTAAATGTCATTTATTTATGGTAAAAAATAATTGCAGTAATAATTTTAGTTTTTGTGTTAAAGTTTTTTATTATTCATTATTTATGGTTGTTGTTTAATCTTTCCATTGATTCTAGCAGTACTGAGAGTGCCCTTACCCTAGGATGCAGCAGAGCTCTTCAGCAGGCAGTACACATTATCCACAATGCTATATTGAAAAAGTCTTGCCTAAATTGCCTGTTGATGCTCACAAAAACACAAATTTTAACATTGAGTTTGGATTTTGTATGGTCAAGATTAGATCATTACATGGACTGCGTAAGACATGCTTCCAAATCAATGCTGCACGACTTGGTTCAAATGGGAAATATTTTGAGAGACAAAGGTAAATGCATAAAATAAAGTATTGCTTAAATTCTTTTTTGACTCAGCCAAAAGTGTTTCCTTTGAAAAATGACAAAACTGTTTCTTCCATAGAGACAAAGGATTCCAGCTTGGTGGAAGTTATTATTAATGCTGTTGATAAAATACCCTCGTATAAGAAATCCAAATATATTGCCTTGGCTGTGTTAGCTAATGAATTAGGTTGCCAGAAACTGATGAAAGTTTTTCCTGATTTAGTATCTACATTACTAATTGTTATTGAAGACCCTTCTATGTCAGCCCATGTAAGAAAAATTAATATTTTTTATTTTACATTGCCACAATATGATAAATTATAATTATATAGGAATACATGTAGTTGAGTATTATATTTTAGTCAAACAGTTAAAGTAGTCTATGTATTTAATCAACTTGCATTTTTTATATTTCTGCTAGGTTTCCAATGCATTTGAGTCTCTGATGTTGAAGGATTTTAAGGAGGAGTGTGAGAGTAGTTGGATAAATACCTGGATTCGTCCAGTGTTTGAGACTTATTCAAAATCCAGAGTATGCTATATATTGGAAGGTATTATAAGTAAAGCCATGAAAATATGCCCATCCTTACTAGATTATACAGTGTCCTCATTTGATGGGGATTTTATTGTGAGCTCTCAGCTAAAAGTTTTTATAGTTTGCTTGAAAATTGGAACCAAGCTTGGAGTATTAGACAAAAAATGCAATCAGAAGAATTTTTGTAAAGAAGTTAATAAGTGGAAAGGAATTATAAAATATGATGTCATTTCCCAGGCCTTAGTGAACCAAGATGATGAGGTATTTATAAGTTAATCATTATATTTAATTCTATAAAATCAAAATTTCCTGTTAACATTGAAGATTAATGATTATAAAAATTGCCACAAACTAGTTAAACCATTATTTATAATGAGAAAAAAGCAAGCTTTTATACAAAAATTAATAAGTGAAATATAGTATAATGTAATATCTTCTATAAAAATGTGTTATCAGAGAATCACAGTTGATATGCTTGATATTTAAAAAACAATTGAAATAGTTTAGCCAAAGTATAAAAAATAATAATTTTCACTATTGGACATCAGGTAGTGCTTTCTTTGTATAAAGGTGCCTTTCAAAGTTTAGTAGATGTGTAGATTAATTCACATTAATTGATACTCTCCTAATGAAAGATTATGCTTGTAATTTGACTTATTACTATGCTATTGACTTGATTTATTGTTATAATAAATGGAGTTCCTTTATTTGTAATTTTCAGATTCGAATGTCTGCTCTGTCTCTCATCGTAGAATCTAACAAAACAACACAATGCTTAAACATGTCAGAGATGGAGCTCATGAAGTGCTTTTTATGGTATAATGTAAATGCAGACAGTGCTGCTCTAAAGCAGAAGAATTTAATGCTACTCAAGAAAGTAAATATTTTTCATTGATATTTTGCAGTAATTTTCATAATTTCATTATTGTTTATTTATGTATATATTTAATTGGTCAATTTAAAAAAATTCCTCCTGGTATATCAGCTGTTGACAAGAATAAGAGAAAGTGCTTATCCAATATTGAAATCTTTGAAGCAGTCCAAGGAAAATGATTCTCAGGTGGATGAAACAAATGAAAACTTAATTGCTTATAGAAACTTCTTAAAATGGTTTGAAGTTTTCTGCTTCAAATGCCTTTTTCCAGGAGCAAATTTCTCTCGCAGAGCCTCAGCATTGGATATGTTGACAATGTTGAATGAAATGCTATCGATGATGGATGAAACAGTGTCACTTGATTCTATTGATGAATCTTTTGCCATAAATTGGCAAGAAAAACATGCAGAACTGTTACTTTACTCCTTCAAAGACAGTTTTGAAAGCAATAAGAATTTGGCTCTGAATCTTTTGATGAAGTTTCCTGCAGACATTCTGGGATTCACAGTAGGTATTTTTGTTCATTTGGAATGAATTAGTGCATCCAAATAGTTTCAGATGAAACTGTGTAAAATATAACATCAACATTTGTTTCAAGCATACATTTCAACCAAGTTCTATTTATGTAATTGTAATAAGAATGTAACCATTATTAAATATGAAAATTTTGTCATTTTGATGAAGTTTAGATGAGGCAGTTAAAGTTTTGTTGTTTGTTTAGGGATTTTATTTATTTTTATTTCATTGATTTGAAACTCATTGACACTTTTTTTATAAACTCAAGACTGAATCAAGGGTTAATAACATTTTGAATGTTGGACTGAAATTGGCCTCAAGCATAAAGCCTCCAGACTGTATAACAGGTGCTTACCTTTTGAAGTTATTGGTGTCCTTTAGTGAGGCAAAGGTATTTTTGGAGGAAAGTGTCTCTGAAATTTCTCCTGAATTATTGCCAGACTTTCATTCTATTACCAAGTAAGTACTTTATAAAAGAAACACCTTGACAATCATTGCCTTGGCTAAATGACTCGTTACAAATTATTTTTCAGAAATAATACATTCTATAAAAAAAGCACATTCTGTATAGTGTGGATTTTAATTGCACAACTGAAAAAGGAATTGGCAGTTGCAAAATATAATCTGCTGTTGGCTGCTGGAAGTGGGCCTATGTATGGCACTTTGTATGCTATTCGGCATCTTTTGAAAAATTCAGACTTTGAGTAAGTAAAGAATTTTTTTTAGCTTAATCTCATTATGCAGAAGTTTTTTGGTCAACCATTTCATTACACATGGCAATGACTATATGATTTTTGCAGTTGGTAAGACTCATTAAATGTTAAGTAATATTTTTTTATTTAAAAAGTAACTTATGGACTATGAAAAGGTATAGATGGGACTATTAGTTTGACATTCATTCTCTAAGAGTTCAAAGTAATTATTGAAATTTTTTTGTATGTATGAGTAAAGCATAGCATTTTCTCTAATGTTAGTTTTTTGTTAGTTGCTAAATTAATGCAGGTATGTGCATACATAATAATTGTTACATTTAATTCTGTAATAGCTGCATAGCAGAGAACTTATATTGGAAGAGGACCATACTGGATCTCATTGACCTTTGCTTTGAAATGAACTCAGCTGTTATACATGTTGTAAACAGTTCATCTCCTGAGGGTCATCTTCCAATGGATTTTGAACCAGGTGTGGCTTATTGATTCATTTTTCTTTCTTTTATATAAGTTCATTCTGTTTAGCAAATCATATCTCCTTTTCAGCCAGTATTCATGAACCTTTGAAGTGTTCTACTATTTTTCCTTTGAGAAGTGCTGAGGAAGAGAGTGCGACTTCATCTTCTCAAATCCCTCCAGTCACTGCTCAGATGGTTTTATTATGTAGCTGGAGGACAGTAAAAGAGGTATTACTTTGGGTGTGGAACTTTTATATGCAAAGCTTTGAAGTGAAGAAATAACATACTTAATGGCAAAATGTAACTGGAAAAGTTTTAAGAGACCTCGTATACTGGATATAAGTCTCATTGTATGTTAGCTTTTATGCGAAAAAATAACTAGTTGTTATGCAGCCTATATGAATAATTAATAACAATTTACTATTTTGAAAAATTTCAGTGTATTATTTTGCATTTTAATATATATATAAATGTGAGAGAATGAGTAAAGTGCCATCTGAGAAGCCAAGAATTTTTATTTTACATTCTTTTAAGGTGTCGCTCTTTCTTGGAGAAGTTACAAATCAAGCACCCATTCTCATACCAAACCCTTTGTCCAGTGAAGGATGTCATCTACTTACTGAAGATCTAGTCTTAGGCATTGGGGATCATTTCACCAAGCTCTTATCAGAAACCAAGCATCGTGGAGCCTTTGAGCAGGCTTATGTTGGATTTTGTCAGCTATGTAAAAAATTGTGGAAGTAAGTTGAATATTAATATCTCTTAATGATTGCTCCCTTTTTTCACTAGAATGTTAAGATGGCAAGGATATTTTTATGTTTTGCAATTTTATCTAATTTCAATGATTTGTTGTCAATTGCTTTAATCTTTGAGGGAAAAGCTGTAATGTGAATGAACATTGCTGTAGAGGTTGCTTTAGTAACATTACAGTTGGTTTCTAAGTGATCTCACTGCCGACTCCCATATTTATTCTATGGAGAAATACAGCGAATCCTTGTGATATTTGCCCATAAATAAATAATTTTAATTTAATAAAGTAGATTTAAATATTTTTAGTATTATTTTAGTATTAAAAATAGTATTATTATTGCTACACAGAAACAAATTATAACTTACCATCACCATAGTTCAGTTGTTATTTCCCTAATGAATAAATTATTAGAACTCCATTATACTCGGATCCAATTTCAGCAGAAATTTCTTAACAACCTTGTCTTAATGACTCAGAGCTGGATGCCAATAAAGGTTACCAAAATTTCCCCAAGGAAATTCGCAATATACAGTGAAACCTCGATTCTGCACTCTCGGATTTTACGTTTTTTCCGATTTTGCGCACTTTCTGTCTGGTCCCGACCAAATGTTCAGAAGAACAATGTAAAATTTTATCTAATTTTACATTTCCTCGATTTTACATTTCCCCCAATCTGCATCTGGAAATTCACCTGATTTTACGTTTTCAATTTTCTATTTCTGAAAATGCATAGAAGCACTGGCGATGTTCCACTCGTATTCAAGGTTAAAAATAGGCTTTATTCAATAGTTTTAGTTGTAACTTTGTCAAATTCATGCTTAAATTGGCATAAGTTTACATTAGAAATGTTTGCAATCCCACATGGCAATACATTTATCGGCCAATCGAATAAACGAACACACTTCATGCTCACCATTACACTTGTGTAGTTGCAGCCATTTGTTTTTGTAGGAAATTTATATCAATACGATGCTAGGCATTGTGTATACCGTATTTACTCATGTAACCCATGCACTCGTGTACCCTGTGCATTCCTATTTTTGGGCCGGTTCGGAGGAAAAAAATTAATTTGAGCCAGAATAAGTTTTGTTTTAAGTTACCGATTCCCACTCCCTGAAACAAGTTCCGCTCAAGTTAAGCATCTTCTCCCTTTTACGTGATGCAATTTATTGGATGATCTCTTTATGACAATACTAGCAGAAATATCCTCGCCAATAGTCCTCTTTTGTTAACACCATAACTGTTTTTGTTGTAATATTATGCAACTTCATCCCCAATTCACTGGTTTTGACGTAATATTATGCAAGTTGTCCTCATTAGAATGTGTATTGCAACTTGAGTAGGAATTAATTTTTATTAGACTTAACAACTCGCCACAAAAAATATTTACTCGTTCATAGTATTGTGGCCTGTTTTACATAAGTATTTTTATAGGTGATCTTTAAAAAAACCTCAGTATTAAATGTTATGATGATGAAACAAAAACAATGTATTCTTTAATTCTTACAACTCCTTACACCTTACACTAAAACTCCTTGCTTTAGATGGATTTAGAATGTACACAGATAACATTTAGTTTAGTTACATGAGGGTTTCTTATGCCCTCCAGCCTGTCTTTTCTTGGCTGCATAATATGTTGTGTGAATTATGTAAAGAAATAACGTAATACATTTAAAGTGCATCTTGAAAGAGGCTGAAAATTTACTCGCCACCGGTCTCCGTTAACTCGCCCTGGCGAGTGGGCGAGCGGATTTCTGGAGCCCTGCCTAAGGGTGCCAATATTCCCACCACTTCTCATATTCAACAACTCAATCTTATCACAAAATCACAAGTCAGTGTTGATTGCCATTAATTATCATGGACTTAGCAAAAATCTCAGTGATAGTTTAATTGCAGTATTGTGTTGCTTATCAAAGTGATAAATTACTTTCTTCTATTAAAAATAAAAAGAATTGTGAATGGGATTGCAATAATGTTAAGTAGATTATTCCATGGTTTAGTACTTTATGAAGAATCACTATCATCATGTTGATTTGGGAATGTAATTTTAGGCACCCAAGTGGAATCTTAAGCCAGCTTCCAAGACTTTGGCTAAAAGATATTATGAATGAGATAACAAAAGGAAAGAAAGCCAGTAAATTGTGTGCCACAAGAAGAAGCGCTGGAGTTCCATTCATTGTACAGGTAATTTAATGTCATGATATGGAATATTGTCTTCATCCCAGAATTTATTTGAATCATGGGCATTATACAATTTCATAGAATATATTTTTATCAATGGCTTTGCTGCGCTCCATCTTCTGTTTTGTTTTCTCACAAATGTTTTGAATGAAGAATCCAAGATTGCATTTTCAGAAAGGTATTTATTTATTTATTGAGTAAGTATGTATTACTTATTATAGTATTTAAAAAGCAATTCTGCTGTACATACAATTCATTTGCTACTGTAATTTAGTAGAAAGGATAAAATAAATTATATTTTTTTTGAAGATTGCACATTTTTTCTATTAGCAAATTGGCCTTTATATTCTGGAATATTAAGTAACAATAACTATTTCAACTACATAAAGATATAATGAGAAAACAAATTTATTAGCTTTTATAGATGTTTTGGTTGCCAAATGTGGCTTCTTTGATTTTTACTTGTTGCATTTAGATATTCTTCTCTGGCTTTAAATGATATAAACAGTTGAGACTCATATATACCGTATCTGCCCGAATAGAAGCCGACCCCCCAAAAATTTCCACAATTTTTTGGAAAAAACGTAAATTTTGTAGATTTTATGCTGAAGTGTGCCGGGCATTCATGCACATCTTAGAATACATTATTCGAGATCGAAGAAATGTGTGGGAAATGTTTTAGTTATTGACATTTTGAAATATTACTCCAATTAATAATATAGTGTTGCTGAATAATGTTCCACGTTCAGTGACAATACTTTCATTCATCTTCATTTTCACAAAAGGTCAAATATAGTAACAGCGATCTCGCCAAGATATTTTTTCATCCAAGTCTATTTCCAATGAAATTAACATATACATTGCCTAAAGAAATTGCATTTTTATAATTGTACACGTTACATGTAATGTTTTACCGAAATTCAAACAGTTGAGCATTCAAAGCCGTCAACACATTTTGCGTAATCGTCAATTTACGCAAGCGATCTCGTCAAGATATTTTTCAACCAAGTCTATTTCCAATGAAATTAACATATACATTGCCTTAAGAAACTGCATTTTTATCGAAATTCAAGCAGTTGAGCATTCAGTCATCAACGCATTTTGCGTAATCGTCAATTTATGCAAGCGATGTCGCCAAGATATTTTTATATATATTCATCGTAGGTCAGATATTTACTTTACGAAAAATATAGTACTATCATTTGAACGTGGAGGCAATGAGAGACTTCGAGATTTAACCATAACCCAAATTTTCCTCGGACTCGCATTTAAGCCGAGGGTGATTTTTTCATGATAGATTTTGACAAAAAACATCGGCTTGTATTCGGGCAGATATGGTAAATGTGGTTATAGATTGTGGTTGTATGAAATAAAAGTTTGAATTGATTTATTTCTTATTTTATGAATGGGAATGAAGATTAAAAATGAAAATGGTAATAGAATGAATCATTTTAATTGCAGTAAATTCCTTTTTTACAAACTAAGTTAGTATTATTTTCATATAGTTTTACTGGAATCTGTTAGATACCCCAAGCATTGAACCTTGACATCATCATTATAAGGAAAAAAAACACCAGATGTTGTTTCCTAAGGGCAGTAAGATTGTAATTACGGACCATTTTATGTATAGATCAATATTCTGTTTATAAAAAGTAACAAATTAAAGTTTCCTTGGTGGTGAATAATTTATCTAGATAAAAATAGCTTCTTATAATTATTACCCAAATTAATTTCAAAGTAATTTGCATTTCAATAAATAAATAATAAATAAGATTCCATTATGTGTCAAAATTCAAAATATTATTTTCTGCCTTTCAATGTATAAATACTGTATTTTATTAGGCATTGGTTACTACAGAGCTTGATGTGAGACAGCCAACATGTTTGAAGGAAGCAATGGAGGTTCTGTTGAGTTTATTAGAAACAAAATCTTCTGAAAGAGGTGAATGGAATAGTGGGATCAGAACAGAATCTCATACTCATGCCATGAACATATTAAGAGCATTATTTCGCCATACCCTGCTAGGTGAATTGGTAACACCTTATATAGCCCGTGGAATTATGGCAGCCATCAATGGTTTTAAAGGAGATACTTGGGCCGTAAGTGTGTCTGTTTTTTTGACTTTTACTAAATAACATTGAAGTACAGGTTGAACCTCACTAACCCAGAATTCTGTCATCTGGAAACATCCCTGGTTTTGACTAATTTGGATAAATATCTCTGGTCCAGAGATGGTGTTCAAATTTTCCCATCCTCTCTGTTCTTACCAGGGTATCAAAATGGAACCGAACTGAAAACTCAAGCCAAAAAAGCCGATATTTTTAGAACAAAAAAATCCTTAACCTATACCAAAACCAAAAACAATTATTTATTTCATCTCTTTTTTTTTGCATAAATATATATTCCTTCTGCACAAGAATTGTACTCACATTCTATCAGTCTTTCCATACTATATGTGAAATAAAGATTGTCCAGTTTTCTGCTAAAACCATATTCACTGTCGGTTTTCAAAAGTTACCGGTTTCAGCATATATTGATCAAAGTAATTAATCCACATTGTAGCTACATTACTTGTTGCGCTTATCATTGGTCATGCAGTAAGTTGTAACATGAAATATTCCAATAGGGTTGAGACGCCTTATATGTGGGAATCTAATGACAATGTAGGACATTATCCAGTACATATTAACATGTGGGACAGGAATTGAAAATCTGGGACCAGCCTGCACAATCTGGGACGTCTGGTCACTATACCTTAGGATGGTGTTTAATACATCTAAACCATGGTCTCAGTAAAGATATTTTAAGTGGAAATATACAGTTTTCACTTCATTTTGCAACATTTTTATCGAAGTTATGATAGTGAAGATGTATTTGCTTTAAAAAAAATAACATTACAGTGAACTCTCGATCTAGCATTCTGCAGGGACCAAGTAAATCGACTTTAAATGCAGAAAAACGTAAGAAGCGGAAAATTGGAGATAATGACATGCACACAGTTTTCATAGTTGATATGTTATAAACAGATAATACATGAAATACTGTGATATATTGCAGTCACTACACAATACAAAAATTTATGTAATAAAATAAATAGAGCCATTCAAAATCAGCAATAAGATATTTTTAAAAAATGAAAAAGAAATAAGTACAAATAAAAATATATATATACAGATATAATGACAGATTTTAATTTGTTTTAAAAAACATATTTTTGGGCATTGCTTTTCTTTTGACCAAATAGCAAAAAGTCCTCTTTCAAGTTCATCTGTCCCTTAAGAATGTGACCTGACCACAGCTACCAATTGAGGGTAAGCAACCCCTCCAGTGTGTGATTAAAACTTAGCAGTTATCAACGTCATGTTGCAGATCACAGATTTCATTAACTGATAGGACACCACACGTAGCAACATTGTCATCAAAGGCAACTAACTCATCAAATGTCACTTTATTTGTGTTCAATTGCTCCCATTCTTTGATATCAATTGCTCCCACAGCCAAATTAAGATTTTTTAAAATGTGTGGTTGTACTCGCCATGAATAATAATTATAATTGTGTACTCAAAATTCTGATGTGGCCAACACATGACTTTCTCCATATTTGGGGTATAGATATTTAAATTATTATGAATAGCATTATAAGGCAAAATCATTATTTCCTATCGTAAAAGAATACAGTCGTCCTTATTGTCATAAATTAGGTATATTTTGAATATGTTTGCAGAATTCACCGCTACATGGTGGTGGCGCTGCATACTGGATATTATGAAAAAGTTCAATATCTCCGAAATGGATGGCTCTACGAAAAATTGTTTCAAACAAAAGTTGGAAAAAATGTTATTCTCTACAACTTTGCTCCTCACAAAGATAACCAGTAACGATGTTTTTAAGGAGATATTTGACGGAAACCGAAAAAACATTATTTATAAATAATTCCTAAACAATAACTGCTATGGAAAATTGTTTCAAATGAAAGTTGTAGGAAATTACATTCTCTATAACCTTTGTATAGAATTGTATAGACAATAATGATGTTTTAACGGAGAAATATCGCAAAAACCAAATTGGGTTTCAAATAAACCTCGACTTCCAGTTAACTGTTATTGTCCAAAAACTAATCAGTTCTTTGCACTCATGCTAAAGTGTTATATATGAAGTTTGGTAACGATATGGCAAGTACTTTTTGAGTTAGAGCGCCCACAATCACATACACGCACACACACACAGACAGACATCATTCCGAAAATAGTATAAACGTGTTCTAGGGACCTCAAAATGTGTATTTCCATTGAAATCTCAAAGTCGATTTTTTTCGTGATCACAATACTTTCCCATTACTACGTATGGAGAAAGTAAAAATAGCAGTGGTAATTTAGACAACTTAGCCCATTATTAAATGGGAATTAAATTCCCATAGATTAAATAATTTAATTTCGAAGAAATATATATATGAATACTGTATTCAATCGATTGTAAGCCAACCTTTTTACTTTCCCCATATGTAGTAATGGGAAAGTATTGTAATCAAGAAAAAAATCGACTTCGAGATTTCAATGGAAATACACGTTTTGAGGTCCCTAGAACACGTTTAGACTATTTTCGGAATGATGTCTGTGTGTGTGCGTGATTGTGGGCGCTATAACTCAAAAAGTACTTGCCATATCATTACCAAACTTCATAGCATGAGCACAAAGAACGGATTAGTTTTTGGACAATACCAGTTAACCGGAAGTCTAGGTTTATTCGAAACCTGATTTGGCTTTTGCGATATTTCTCCGTGAAAACAG
Source organism: Uropetala carovei (assembly GCA_036926305.1). Classification (NCBI taxonomy): domain Eukaryota; kingdom Metazoa; phylum Arthropoda; class Insecta; order Odonata; family Petaluridae; genus Uropetala; species Uropetala carovei. Next base: position 806,432 of record JAXCHB010000172.1, on the reverse strand, counting down.
CATTATTGTATATACAATTCTATACAAAGGTTATAGAGAATGTAATTTCCTACAACTTTCATTTGAAACAATTTTCCATAGCAGTTATTGTTTAGGAATATAATAAATAAAAGAGGATGTCTGTCTGTCTATCTGTCTGTCTGTCTGTCTGTCTATTTGTCTGTCTATTTGTCTATCTGTCTGTGGAAGCCATAACTCATCAGAGAATAAAGTTTGGAGCTTGAAATTTTGACAGCAGCTTCAAGTTGATCATGGGAGTTGCAGTGCCGAATATAGTTCAAATCGGCCCACAGGGTCGTGACCCCGGAGGTCACGATCGGTCGGTCAAAATTTCAGTTTCTTGAGGATATCTCAGCAACCATTGGACCGATTTTGATGAATCCTACATCAATATCAATGTTTTGATGATATACATTTTCTAGCTGAAAATGGACAAAATCAGTCCACTGGGTTGAAAGGTCTTAATGTAATGGCCGGTTCAAATTTTGGTTTTTTGAGTATATCTCGGCAGCGATTTGAAATAGGTTTAAAAATACAAATTTTTCATAAGTTATTTCTGTAAAACATAATTTTCGCATTTATGGCATTATTAAAGTATAGAAATTTACTAACATTCCATATCTTACGTAAAAATTGTTGTTGAATTGTTGTTTAAACTGTTTATTTCATTGAAATATTTGTTGTTTTTAATTGAATTGTCTTCTGATCTAACATATAAAGGAGAATGTTTGTAAGTTTGTTTGCTTTGAATGCTTTTAATATGAGATAGGGAGGGAGAGAGATGGATGGTAACAGAAGGGGGAGATGGAGAGAGGGAATTAGAGGGAAGGGGTGGAGAGAGGGAGGGAGGGGGAGAAGGGAAGGAGAGGGTGGAAGGGAGGGGGAGGGAGTTTATACATTATATTCCTAAGATTTTCTTCCTTCATTCATCTAAATAGGAAAATGCGGAGCGGTTTTCTTCATTTTAGCTTTATTCGACGGGTATAACTGTGTACTATCTTATTCTTGCGATACTTACATGTTACACGGTCGAAGTTTTAGATTCACTAAATCCGTTGAAATTCAACGGGCACTCCTAGTTATTTATAAATAATCGGTTTTTTTGGTTTCCGTCAAATATCGCCTTAAAAACATCGTTATTGGTAATCTTTGTGAGGACCAAAGTTGTAGAGAATAATATTTCTTCCAAGTTTTGTTTGAAACAAATTTTCGTAGAACCATCCATTTCGGAGATATTTTGCTTTTTCTTAATACCAGTATACAGCGCCAGCACCATATAGCGGTGAATCTGTAAACATTTTCAAAATAAGGACGAGTATTCTTTTATGATACAAAATAATAATTTTGCCTTATCTTTGAAGAGGATTACTGGACATTTTTATATAACATTCTATATAATTTTATTTTTAAAAACATAAAATTGTGGCTTCCATAGTGAGTATAATAATAGTACTGTCATTATATTATAGTATATTAGCTACTTGAGGTTTGGAAAATTCTTCCAGAATGCCTCCAGCCCTTAGCTTTTCAGGTTAGATAGGCTCAACCTGTAGTTTATTAAGTCTATCATGGAAAATTACTTAGGAAAGTTTTTAAATTTCAGGAAAGGAACTCAGCCACTTTATTGTTTGGATCCCTAATAAGTAGGGTGTTTGGAGTAAAGCATTCCAAGGAAGACGTACACAGACGAAATCGAATGACTGGTCGTGTATTCTTTGAACGCTTTCCTGCTCTGTATGATTTTATGTTGGGAGAGTTGAGGGAGGCATCTATGGCTGCTTACAGTGACAGTGATATCAACAACATTTCTACTCTTTCATTGTTTCCTAGTCTCTTTCCTGTGCTTCTCATTTTATCTCGACTCTATCCATCATCCCTAGAAGGAACTGATTCAAACATGCAGGTAAGCATTGTATCCCATTAACAAGAAATTGTTTAAGTCTTTTATATATTCTGTCCTAGTTATTTAGAGAATTTAGTCTGAAATTTGAATTTAAGCAACCTAATTTTTATAAAGAAGTTAAGAATTTTATAAAGAGCTTATTAGGTTATAAATTTCATCTGTATAGTTAAACTACAAAGTAGGTGAGATTTGTGGTACCATATTTATAAATAGGTGGAGGTTTTTTAATTTAATTAATTTTAAGAATATTTTTAATAAAATTAATATTAAAAATTCTATTGAAGATTTATTTTACCAAAAATATTGGCTGAAAGAGAATCCTTCAGAAATTTTTATTTCTCTTGTAAAGCAATCTTGTTTTTAATGTTTTTAACATTCTTTTAAATTTCAGCTGTCCACTTTTGTTCATCCTGTTCAATGCATTTTGAGAAGTAAAATTTATAAAATTCGAGAGCTTGCAGCTAGAGCTATGGTGCCGCTAATTACATCTAACATCTACATTGGTCACCTAGATGAAGCTTTCAGTCTGGCTACATCTCTGGGCTTGGGACAGAACATGATCCATGGAATTCTTTTGCAGGTAACACCTGATCAAGATGAGTGATCTTTATGTTTTGCATATTTTATATATTTTCAATGCACAAATTTATGATACCGTATATACTCGTGTATAACGCCCAACCTTACTTTTTGCCAAAAAATCCTGACTTTTTCTCATACACCGTGTGTAATGCGCACCCTTAATTTTTGTGGGGTATAGAACAAAATTATATCGTCATGTTAAGTATTAACTAGAGTACCATAAATAAATACGTTAAAGCATTAAATTATCTCCAGTTAACAATTTAAAAACATATTTCTGAAGAAAATAATAACTTAAATTCCACAATTTTTTACTGTGAAATTTTATTTGGAAATATGGGTATCAATTACCACAAAGTTCAGCCAAATTCTCTGGATTTTTTAAATTTTAAAATGCTTGGACTTGTCCATAAGTATTACATTCAATAAGCTCCACATTATGTCTTAGAGAGACATAATCAATAATGAAAGTGATTGAGTTGAGATGGCAGCAACTTCTACAGTAAGTCGGCCAAACTGATGCTGCATAGAAAACCACAGGGCACTGTTGCCAATCCTTTTAAATCAGACAAAAAGGGATCTATAAAATACAGAGTTTTGATTTATAGTGGATGTTGGTTCTCTCTTTCCTGTCTCATTCTAAAACCGTTTAATAGAAGGAATAATTCGAAAATGTAACAAACAAATCTAAAATAGGAAACGTGACAGGTAAGATTAATTTCATACATATCATTCTACATTCTGTGGGTTTTAAATTAGTTACATTGTTAATTGTACATACTAGAATCATTAACTAAATAAAATTATTTCAATTTGCTAATTCTATGTTTCTTTGTTTTCGATTTGTGTTTTGTGGGAAGTCTATCTGGCAATTTTGCAAAAATTACAGCAATCAGCTGATGAGCTAGTGAAATGTGGAATATTTGGAGAGGATGCAATTATAACTGTATAGAAGTAATTAGGTGTTCTATACGTTTAATTAATATATGTATAAACTGGTTTATCAATAACTATTGTGGTTTTCCCCTTAATTCACCCAAAAAGCGAGAATCTGGTGGGAGGTAGGTTCACTTTAATTTCCGATTTTAAGTGCACAAAAGTGTTACCTGTGTATAACACGCACTCCTACTTTATGACCTGAAAATTTGGTCTTCAAACTGCACATTATACGAGTATATACGGTAGTTCTTGTATTATTTAATATTGCTATTTAATTTAAAAAGCAAAATCTTTCTTGTTTAATATTATGTAATATGTAAAAAGATTTTAGCTTTCTCTGTTAAACTGTATTTCTGAGTTTTTATTTATCATTGCTAAGATTTAATAACATTGAATTTATTTTATTATAAATTGTTCAGTTTCATTTTAAATTTGATATTTTTGTAAGTACTGGCGACTCCCGAGATTCGACTGTTCGAGATTCGACCAATTTGAGAATTCGACCGGTCCAAGCCCGCTTATTCGACTCAGCTGATCGGTCGGACGAATTATGAACTACTTTTAGTGAAGTAATTTTCAGCCCGCCCAACCATGCGAGGTTTAGTTTCAGTCTAGACATTGTTATTTCTGCTCTAATTGTTTGAATTTGTGCTGATTTCACTCGTTTTTAGATGCGTTCGACATTTGACTGTTCGAGATTCGACCTCGTTTTCGTGAACGCATCCCGGTCGAATCTCGGGAGTCGCCTGTAGTTGTCTGGTTTTATTATGTTATGTATCATATCATATTTATAGTCTCTTTGTCATTGACTTACTAATACACATACACAAGCATAATATTTTGTGGTCTATAAGACTCGCCCCTAAAGATGTCATTTTCCAGTTTAAAAAATTTTTTACTCCTAAAAAAAGAGTTGTTTAAATAAGGACAAGATTCATCAGCGGTTAAAAACCAACATAAAATAAGTTAATTCTTGGTTGAAAAGCACCTATTAGTTTAATTTTTAAAATATCATATTTACTCGCATATAAGCCATATTTTTTTTCCAAATTTCTCGCCTCCAGATTGAGGATGTGGTTTATATTCAAGGAGAAATTATTGGAAACATTGCCATAACTAGGGTGGGGCAAGCAGGGCATCTGCCCTGGGCACAACCAAGCAAGGGATGCAAAAAATCCATATTGTAGCTAAATAAACTAGAGAAAATAATTTCTTGAAGGGGGAGATGGCACATATTTAGTAGTTTGCCCTGGGCGCTAAAAGATCTAGTTATGGAGCTGATAGGAAAAATCCAAAAATGTGAGATAATCATTAAAATTCACTAGGAATTTGCTATTATTTTTTATTATTCAATGAGCAGGATTTGAGGTGTAAAAACATTACATAACCACAGAAAAAATACAAAAGAGAAATAAATAATACTATTATTATTATTGATGAGTGAGTTACAAACGTCAGATTTTGCAGGTGGTTGCTACAGTAATGCGAGGGGCTTGCAAGAAAAATGCCATAATCTGTGTATATCAAGGCATTGTCACAGTTTAGTTTCATATTCTAATAATTCTATTATGAGAAACATTTTGCTAGTGTTTCTTTTGGTTTGAAAGTCGTTGCAATTTTTAGTTGCTTTCCACATGCAGCATGTTTGCATTCTGAGATTTTTCGGTAATATTGTACTTGAATTTAATATATTGCCGATCAGATACAAATAAGTCACCAAATCGCTTTAATATTGTAAATAATAATCATAAGAATTCTACAGAATTAACTTAGGTGTTTATAGAAAACCTCCTTCTATGCTGAAAACAGTTTATGTGATATCAGTTTATGCAGTTTCACTTTACGTGCCATTTTACATTATGACAATGGTTGGCATTTGCACAACTTGTTTCTCTTTATGCAAGACCTTAAGGCCCATCCACATCTGGAGACATTGTATGCAAACATTGTATAAACACGTTTTCGGTGTAACCCAAGTATGGATATTTTGAAAACATTGTCCGATTAATCTTTATTTAGATTTAAATTTATTTAATAACAAAATTATGGGTTTATGCAGTTCTGGCTTACATGACAGTTTTCAGGAACGCATTAATCGCATAAACCGTGGGCAGGGGCGGCCCATGGAATTTTGGCACCCCGGGCGAGATAACAGCGCCCCCTCCATAAATGTTTGTTGAGATATCTACAGAATATAGGTTAATTTGTTCAACGCTCTGTAAGACGTATTGATAATGATTAAATAATAGGAATTTCATCATGATTCTAGCCTTTAATGCATAGATAGATGATCGGGATAGCACCCCCAACAATTAGGCGCCCTGGGCAGCCGCCCAGCTTGCCCGTTCCTTGGGCCGGCCCTGACCGTGGGAGTGGTGTATATCTAAATTTGAAGTGAAATATATTATTGGCATTTAAACTTTCGTTGCATAAGATGCAACATGATTTTAGGACACGTTTATGACAAAAATTTCTCTTATACCCCCATAAAATATGGTATAGATCCTCCAAGGAAAAAATTTCATTTAAATTTTGTTTATTCATAGTAATGATTTTAATTTATTTCTTTCCTATACCTAGATATCTTTCCTTCTGCAAGAGGTACCTTATCCTCAACAGGAAAATGAAGAAATGGTTTGCAAGAAGGTGGAAAATTGGGTGAATTTGACTCAGATAATTTTAACCAACCATAAAGAGTTCAGCTACATGGTGAAAGAAACATATATAAGAGTACTCCGACATCTTTTGTTTATTTCATCTGGTTCTCTTCGATCACCATTTTCTATGGAACTTTGGGATAAAGTATTTCAAAATCTCAAAAATGAAATCTGGCACTATCGTACATCGCCCAACAAATGTGTCTGTTTAGGAAGTCAAACATTCATTTGTAGAGCTACTCAAATCCTTTTGGAAATAGCTGTTATTATGGGCCACTCTTCTGAGGTAAACAAATTTGGTAACTATATAGAATAAAAGCATAAGCTGCTCATAATGAAGGCTAATGCAATTTAAGCTATGAATGAGAAAGATGAATTTACTCAAAATAAAATTCAAATTTGGTACAAATTGTAACAAGTAGTTAATAGAGTCCTACACCTGTAGTTAACAATTAAATTATGGTAAAGGAGTAGTTCTTTCCATTTCCTTCGTCCATGTAAAAAAAATTTAGTTGCAACCGGTTTATGTGAATGAAATAGTACAAAATATTCTCAAGGCATTATTAATTTGATAATGCTCACACTATTTTTTCTATAGCTCAGTATTTATTTTAGAGCATTCTAATTTTACATATGCTGATGCAAATTTTAAAATTTAAACTGCCAAATCTTTTTTTTTCAGTCGCTAGTGGAACTTCTCTCTTCTTTCCTGATGGAGTCTGGTCCAATTGAATGTGTAAAAGTTATCTTAAATTTTATATGCCATATCTTTGGAGATGTGGAAAATGAATGCATGGAAGAGGAAGATGGTCTTCCATTGTTTATGTGGTCACGAAAGGGTCACTGGCAAATTAAAACTATCAACTATAGAAGTCATTTTGTCAAAACAAAGACTTTGGCCCTAGCAACAGTATATGTCCTCTCATTCACACCTCCATCCTATGTATTGCAGACTGCCTTGAGGGTTATAGGGCACCTAGGATCTTCTGCATTGAACATATCATGGCATATACAAGGGAAATCAAAAGAAAAGTTATTTGAAGCAGTTAATCCCTTTTCTCATTTAATTAGTCTTTGTAATCTTGAGCCTGAAAATGTTGGACGAGCTGCCCTTTTCTGTCTTGCATCTTTGATTCAAGAGTCACTTAAAGTTGGAAACCAGGTAAAGAGATTACAATAGCTTATTTAGTCTCCTTATTATGCCAAAGTAGTAGGTCTTGTTTCTAAGGTCCAAAAAAGAACCTGTGTACTTTAACTTAGCTGATAATGGATTGTCAGGTTTACAGGTTACTCTTGTCTGAAAAGGTGCAAAATTTTTTAAATTTTTTTGTGCTTTGTATGTGCTCTATACTGTATCAAATTCTGTTGAAGTGTATAAAATATATTAAATGGAAGGGTTTTTAGTAATATTTTAACTTGAAATGGACCACAAAAGAATTGTTACTGTTGAAATATCAGCAAGTTTGGTGTCTCTAAGTTGATCCCTACTTATCCTATCTAGCCAAAACGTAAGCACATTGTACATTTTATGTAACCAGGCCAAATTGAAATAAAATAACTTTCAGCACTTCCTCTATTAAAATTACAATTGATAAGGCATTGTTTTAGACATTAACTTGTGATAAAAATCATTTAAAATTACAGCTAACATAATGGAATTTTGCACCAAAATTATTCTAGGGAATAATCAAGTATATCTAATGTATAAAATCTATCAATATTTAGTAATTATTAAACCATGACTGAGAGAATGAGGCCAGTTGAAATTTTAAGCGATATTTATTATCTGTAATTATAGGTCTAATTTTCTGATCTGTACTTTTTATTAACTATTTGCACTCTCCATTAGCCCAATTAATTGTGAATATAATGTGTGTTAAGAGAGTATTTCTTTAAAAGATTCTTGGTCAATATTGGATAATACATAGCATGCATTTGTGTCTTTTGATTAGGGGTTTTAACTCTTCATTATGATTAAAAACAATCATTCATGAGAGAGAAAATGCTGCATGGGTGATTCATGCTTCTTTTTGACAAAATACCTAATGGAAAAGGCAATAACATCTATATCAGTCATTATCTTTGTGACTGAATCAGTTAGTTTGTGCTAGGAGGATTTATTCAGAAAATGTCTAATGATTACCATATCATGACAGAGAATGAATACAGTTGACATTTTAAGAAGTATTTATTTCCTTTGCATTTCTAATTTATAAGCTTAACAGTTCGTTTATTTAAGGTAAACCATTACTATAAAGTTTGTGGTAGTGATAAATCAATTGTCACATTTCAGGAATATTTATCTCCAGATATGGGCTCACGTTATTGTGATTTTTTGATGGAGTTTTCTTCACCTGAAAAGAATGAATTGAGCAGAATGATTGTTGCAGAATCTTTGGTCATAAATCATTCCCTTTTCAGTCAGCATGGTAATTTTCTTTCTAGTAAGTGGTTACATTTTTATTTTGCCTGAAATTTGGATTCAGATTCATGTAAGCAGCAGACAGACAATGTTGTGGTCAGAGTAGAAGACAAATATGAAATTTACCTTTATAAGGACATTATCTCCTGTAACTCATTAATTTATTTTGATAGAAATAGTGTATCTATGTGTCACTATCACATAAGATAAAATTTGCCACTGCTGTCATAGTGTATGCAGCTGAATGCCATGTTTATTATGAACATTTTACTGCATCCGAACTTGAATAATTTCAATGCTAGTCTGGGAAAAGATAAAATTACCCAAGTTTATTGTTTATTCTTGTATTTAAATGAAGGTCTTTTACATTTATTTGAGGAAGTAATGTCATTGAATGCTTACTTAGTGCATTCCATTTTTCTAATATTCATCATTACTAGTGATGCACCGAAGTTTAGCTTCGGCCTTGGTATTTGGCCAAAATTTGCTATTCGGCCTCGGCCTTTGGATGGCCGAATAGCCGAATACTACATATTTATTTTTGATAAAACGAAAAATGATAATGACGTAATAGAAGAAAGCTGAAAATACTAAATAAAAGCATAATACATTGAGTTGTTGCCAATACAATTCACATATCTCGGATTCAGCCTGACAATTATGTGCTACTCATTTTTATGGCCTATGACGTATAATATATTAGTGTGTTCCAATATGTGGACAATTCGTTTATTTAGAATACTCCTCATTAGTTGGAATTTTTGATGTTTTACTGTACTGTGTAAGTAGCAGACAACCTCTGACATCTGGTTCACCTTTTTGCATGACGTAATATGACGTATAAACAGTAGCGCCATCGTGCCAAAACCAAAATGACACAATGTCGACTGAGTTTTCGTTTCATTTTTGAATTTCATAAGTGCAGACATTTTATATAACAGAATATATAATAAACTTAACAAGGCTGCGATTCTTTGTATATATCTTCAAATTAACAAAGAATTTAAATAGATTTCTATAGAAAACATTAGTGTTCATTAGTTGGTACTTCAGGTTTGTAGTGTTTTAAAAAAGATTTCGGAAATTCTCCAGGAGGAATATTCTTGCCATTGTAACCAACTTTCACTGTCAACATTGGGGATGTGTGCAGATTTTTCGTAAACCCAGAACTTATTAGTAGTATCATTTTTAAATTTAATAGGAGAGGCTAAGGCTCCATCCCACGTACAAGCGACACGGGTGGTGCGAGCAACTAAGCAGAAAAACAATACAATGTAATGTTATGGCGGTGTCCCAAGTTCTGGCATCAATGCGTGTACTCGTGCGAGCGGTGAGCGAGCGTCTTCGAAGCGATCAACACACTTTGTTTTCGAAGCAAGTGACCAGAACCGCCGTTGTGGCAAATACTTTGTATTTCAGTGTTTTCTTTGTAGTTTTATTGCCGTTTTAAGTTTTCTTACACTGTTATGGAAATGAACGAAAATTTAATTTCCGAGATCCAAAAGAGTTCCATCTCAGAATTTAAAAGATAAAAATTATTTTAATCATTTTTGGCCGATTACCAAGGTCGAAGCTGATATTCGGTGCATTTATGCTAATAGAGATATTTGGCCTCGGCCGAATACTGATTTTAATATTTGGCATTCGGCCAAAATGAGTATTCGGTACATCTCTAATCATTATTCATCTTTTCATTTACTAATCCTCTGTTATAGTTTGCACTATTTCTATGAAATCCTTCATCTCCCCTCTGAGTCTTTTGTTGTGATCATTTTTAGGCGCGTTTCGCTTACAGCGTGAGCGCCTATTATCGTCGGTCGGTCCGTCCGTCCGTCTGTCCGTCCGTCCGTCCGCATGTTCGTTCTCGGCTTCTACCGAACGGATTTTTATGAAATTTGATATTAAGGACTTACAATCAAATATAAGAAGAAAATCGCAAAAATGAATCACGTACGCCAATCAGGGGTACCACTTTACTAGAGACAAAAAATTAAATTTTCGTCATATCTCGTAAACTATTGTTCATATCAAAATATTTTTCAAATAAACGTTGTAGAACTGGTAAAGTAGAGTATTTCCTTTTCTATATATTTTCATCGTAGGAGTAGCCGTTATCGAGAAAATCAAACAAGAAAGTCTTATATGGAGTTGAACTTAGAAAATTTCTTGCATGGTTACTTCATTGTTGCTAACATAAACAATCTCCCAAACAAACGTTTAATTTCCTTACGTGTGCATGTAATACTATTAAATAGGAAGAAAATGGATTATTTATGATGAAGAAAATGACTTTAAAACGCTATTTCCCTTACGTACAGGTATATAATTGCTTTCTAATACTCCATTGCATGAAACGCGCCCCATTTGTGATACGTTGTACGCTTTCCTAACTTGTTAAAGTTCCTATTGTTTAACACAATTCAACACATTTTCACCAAGCAATTTTTTAGTGCAATCACTCGTAGACCTTATTATTCCCTAACATGGTCCATTTATGTTTGTTGTTACCCTCCTATTTTGCTTTCTCTTTCTCCCTCAGTTTCTTATTCAACTTTATCTAATGGATAATGGATTTCTAGTAAGAAGATACTCCATTGTCTCACATAAGATTGGTGTGCACAATATAATTTATCCCGTCATCTAGGTTTTATTGTGTGTATGCATGAAGAACTTTTCTGGTCTCAACATCCCTCAGATGTATGCCTTTCATGGTCTGTCACTATTCATTCTATACCCACATCTTATGTCACCTAGTTTTAATTTAAGTTTCTCTTTAGTTGTTTTATTCTTACACCATTACCTTTGTCTTTGCTTATTACTGTCTTTGTGTTCTCCTCCTGGAAAGAGTAATTAGTTTTTTAACTGTTCCACAGGGTAACTTGGGCTTTGCCATTGTAATTGTATTCATTTTTCCCATGCTGCATTTTTACATGCTTGTGTAATTTTCCATGTTCATCTTTCCATCCATTTTTACTTTCTCCATGTACGTAGTATAGAGAAAGTACATAGTTTTCCTGAAAAAAATCGAATTTGAGATTTCAGTGGAAATACGTTTTGAGGTCCTCTGAACATGTTTTGACCGTTTTCTCGATGATGTCTGTGTGTGTGTCCGTATGTGTGTGGCAAATTTTGCGTGCACTCCAACTCAAAAACTATTCATCAGATCAGCATGAAATTCTACATTTGTGATTTTCTATATATTCTTAAGGTTTGAAAAGATTTTGATAAGAATCGATCAATCAGAAGTAGCAGTTTACTCTTGTAAAATTTTAATTCGTAAATATTTCACTTAAAACTGAATTTTTGATAACATACATACATATATATATATATATATATATATATATATATAAAAGTTGTAGATATTATTTTTTTCTACAACTTTTGTTTGTACTAAATTTTCATATGAGGAATATTTCAAGAGATTCAATTTTTTTCAAAATTGACGATTAGTGGACAGTTTGCACGAATGGTAGTGACAGCATTTGAATTGCTAGTGCTGAAGTGTGTAAGTTGAACTGTTCCTATCACCGTATTTATTTGATTTTAGTTGACAACTTACGTATGGAGAAAGTCATGTGTTGGACACATCAATTTATTTCCTTTATCTTCAAAGTACATTGATTTTATCCTATGTGAAAGTCCCTTGATATCGGCAGTATATGCAGTTAAATATGTATTGTTTACAATATAACTTCTAGATAGATACTTTCTCTATGATTGTTCAATATTGTGTATTTTCGTTACAGTTTGGGATCAGTGCCGCTTGTGGGTTATCCTTCTTGACTTGTTGGAAGATCATAATGTAGCAGTTCGGGATGCTACTGCCAAAATATCAAACAGTTTTGTGTCTGTGGAAGGTGGTTTAAAGAATTACTGCAGCATCTCCTGTGAGAATAAAAACACAGAGAATGTCTGTCATCAGTCTGATAGTGGAGACAGTTGGAGTATACTAGAAGTTCCGATTTCTTTTCAATTGAGTGATGTGATGCCTCAGCGATTGGAGGATGTGATTCTTGTGTATTTTGAGAAAGCTTGCAGTTCCTGCCATAAATATGAATGTGCTGTTACTTTGTTAGCTTTGGCTTTAAGAGACAGGACAAGTGGAGAAGGTGAATATGACATCAATGAGGTAATTATTATTTTTGTTTTTATGACTATATATTTTAATTAATTTTCCTTTTTTCTTGTACGTCTAGAATTTAGATCTTTACACTGAAAATGTAATCTACATTATTTAACTCCTTAACCCTGTGGTACTTGCGTGAATTTTTCGAACGTCAGTACTTCTGACAGCCCAACTCCGGAGGTTTGGTGGCAAAGCTGCCACATATAGGCATCTGCACTGCCTTACATAGTAGCTGGGCTATCTTGTTATCAATAAAAAACCTTAAGAGTAATAAACGTACCTTAAATACAGCAAAAACGAAACCTTATTAACAACTTTTATATTAACTTACCGTGATATATGTAGGTAAGTTTTAAGACACTACATATAATGTCTAATAACTTAAGAACAGCTGCATATATTTAAGCCATTCTTTCAATTTTAGAGTGTCACACATAAAGACTCATGTGTAATCACCGTGCAAAATAATGACCCGAGTTTGATTCCATGGATGTTTTATCCCTCCAATAGAATAACATGGATGGGACCTTATTGAATATTTATCTCCTAAATTATAAGTCGTAATTATATGCTCTCGCAGACTTTTTTATTGCAAATGTTGTCCTCTATCCGACTAAATTTATTAATCGATACCTTACAGGTCATATAAAGGCAAGGGAGAGTAAAATATGGATTTCTTTAATTTAACCTCGATGGAAATGGCTTCTCTTGACTGTGGCACCCAGAGCCACACCTGGGTGCAAGATATCTCTGTGGCGCTCTCCTACTAGCGAAATTTCGTGGTATGATCAAATACGACTCTATTCATCGATAGAGAGTTGAACAAGCTGATGTATTTCTGTCGATGTAACCCAGAATGAATTGATTGAAAGAAATAGTTGCATAATTATTAATATAAGCATATCATTTAATATCTGCTTGAAAGAAAATTATAAAACTCGCCGCACATATGATTATCATTCAATGCTCTGCCCTGTTACCTTAACGATCAATCAAAAATTCCTATATTTTTCTCCATGTACAAGCCAAATTAGATTCAATATTTATTCTGACAATAAGAAAACAAATCTTCAATTATTTATGCATTCCTACATCAAACTCCCGACTTCGTATTTTCATCTTAAGATACTTTAAAATTTAAAAGCTATACCAAACCGATTTAATCCTACACCAGAACACTTAAAAATGTGTTTCTCAAGCAGCACACTGGGGTCCAGCAGATCCCAAGCTCTTCTTTCACTGTTATCTCCCTTTCTGTTAGGTCTTTTTAAGAAATTGGTAGTGATTTCTTTTCACTGGAACCTCAGGAAGACATATGCAGATGAGATTAAGCTTTAAACAATTTTGTGAATGCAATAGCAATAAATGCAAATACAAATAAGGCAAAAATAAGTGAAACGCAAGGGGTGCGGTTTTTATTTTTAAAAATTTTTGGGTTGATGGAAATGAAAAAACTCGAGAATATTCTAAAATTAGAGATTCCAGGCTATAAGAAAAAATATTTAATTAACGTTTTTAAAAAAAGTCGAATTATATCGGCAAGAGAAAATTGACAATTTAAAAAAAAAGAATAATGGAGTAAATAAATGTTCACTTATAATAATCGTGTAACAATTTTTTCTGTAAAAAAGGATGCAAAAATATGTTATTAGACACAATCGTGGTTGCAAGTTGTACTGAGAAGCCATCATAACTGTAAAAAATGTTCAAAGGTTCAAAAGTGCATCGACTGTATAAAAAAATGTCAGAAGTTACTTAAAACCAATAAATACACTTAGTGTACAATATATACCGTGTAAACATGTTAAAAGATACTTAAAATAGCAAAAAAACGAAAAATGCAATTTTCACCAAGTGTCCAAAAAATTTCTCAAGTGGCACACTGGGGTCTGGCTGAACCGACTCGGATTTCATGTTTGTAGTACATACTCAGTATCTGAGTCACTAATGACGGTGTCACCTGCCTGGCAGTATCGACAGTGTCCCAAAGTTTATTTACAGGGAGATCCTGGTGTCAAATTTGGAAAATTACGAGTGCTAAACGGAAGAGCCTAAACTGCTCGGGTCAATCAGACCCCAGTGTGCTGTCTTAGGGTTAAAACAGATTTGGAATTTCCAAGACTTGGTAAGTGGGAGAAAAAGGGTAGGCATCTGGTATTCTTCCAGGGAAAGGATTTGTGGTAAAGGTCGTTGGTACGTACTTTACTAAAGGATTGACGCCTCAGATGGAGCTCCTCGCTAGGGTTAGGATAGCAATTAGCAGAGTGGTGCCCCCACGTCTTGGCGACTCCTACGGTGAACCCATTTTCGGTCGCCACTGATGTGCATTCTAGCAACCCTGAGTCATGTAATCGCATATCGCAAGGGATCGGAAAAATTTTGCCTGGAAGATTTCGTGTCATTTTAGTATCCCCAACTTTCCCTTTTCACTCGGACAAATGAGGAAACATTCCCAAGTCGAATTCCAGTAATATATAGATACAAATACAATCCGGCAAGTTGGCGCCCAGGTGCATTGCACCCACTGCACCCCAGGTAGGCACACACCTGGTGGCACCACAAATAGCAACGGCCACATACCAAACTACGTTCTAAATGATTCCAACTCCTGAAAATTCTGCCGGCCTTGGTAGAGGGGTGGTTGGTTAGTGTGTCTAGCTCCTAATGCTAGGATCGCGGGTTCGAATCCTGCCGAGGGCATGATCGTATGTGTTCCTCTTTGTTATTGTTATTACGTTCATTACAAAGGCCGTAAAGTGCTGTTTGTGAGCTAGTGAAAAATAAATTTAAAAAAATAAAAAATTTTGAAATGTTTGAAGATGAAGAAAAGACCATAAAATTTTTAGTTGAAAGTAAAATCATTGAATCAAACGATTGGATTGGTGTTTCATCTTTACTCTATACACTTTATAAAAGTTGTTTTTTATATATACTTATTTCAATTCTTCAGGAATGTTCTTTAAGGTTCAATCTAATTTCTTCTGCTATAGGCTTCTTTAACTATTACAGCTTCGCAAACAGAAGCAGAAGACAATATCGCATTAGAAGTCAATTGTTGGCTTAGATATATTTATTTTAGCAATGGGGTAAACATTTTCCTGGCCTTGTTATTTGATGTCAATTGTTGTTTATAATGAATGAGTGGTATGCTGCTTACCATTTTAACTACATTAGACCATGAAAACATTGCTGTGAAATTTGTCACTTTTATGAAGAGAAAGTAAGTGAAATTATATTGCTCTGCTTATGTTTCTACATGGACTTGCTTAACTTATTTTTTGATAAATAAGGAAAACCAAACAAGAAAAATTAATGTTTGTCATACTGGCAAGTTACAACACAATGATTAGTACCAAATTTCATCATAATTTAAGGCAAATTTTAATATAGAAATCTAGTTAATACTTTTATCATTGGAAATTTAATTACATTGCCACAGAAAACGTTTTGGTGATCATTTTGAATGATCAAATTTCATAATATTCAAGCAATTAAAATTCACGTTAAATTGAGCGTTCGCAATTCTACTTTGCATTAAACAATGAATTGAGTTTTCCCAATTTCACCTCACGAGTTGACTGACTTGTTGCAGTAAGGTCAGTTACCTTAAAAGGGAGTAAAAATGAATAAAGCTTGGGAGCAGCTGTAATAGATAATAAAAATATCTATTAACAAGTAGAGTGCTATCCACGAACATGGATAAACTTAGTGTGTTAAATTCGGTAATATTTTGTTTTATTTTTCTATTTCCCATTAACTTATTTGACAAGCTGAGTAGAACTTGGAATTATATCATCTGTAACAGGTGTAAATTTAGCTTATCATATTTGTGTGATTGTACTGCTATATATTTGGTCACCAGAAAGTCATTTGTAAGTGGCATCAGTGTAATGTAATTTCAGCTTTCCATATTTTTTTACTTTCAGAGATATTTAAAAAATATATTTTTATGAAATGGGGCCCTTGTCTGATCCTGTGTATTTTTCAAAACTCAAATCTAAAGAACAACAAGTGGCAGTAGTACAGAAATCTACATGCCAAGTTTCAACTTGTCATCAACAGTTTTGTCACAATTTCAATTTAAGCAAGTGCTTAGACAGATTCCCAAGTGAAATTATAAGCACATTTAAACAAGTAAGGAAAGAATTGCAGAGCAAATGACATAAGATGCTTTTTTTAAGAATACTAAAATAAAAATATTCCACTGCAGACCAACCTATCTTGAAAATTTTGCATCTTTAATAATATTCAATACATTAATTATATAAATACATTTTTAGACCTATGTCATTTCACTTTTGTTAAAAAAATTATTAACTAATCTTGCAGCAAAATATTTTGCTATTAAAATGTTAATCAGCATATCATGTAAACATTTCTTCAAAAACAATGGGCATTAAACAACAATGACACAGACTAAAATTTTAGAAGTGTAATTTCACTTACTTTAGCTTAATAGCATACT
Source organism: Uropetala carovei (assembly GCA_036926305.1). Lineage (NCBI taxonomy): Eukaryota > Metazoa > Arthropoda > Insecta > Odonata > Petaluridae > Uropetala > Uropetala carovei. The sequence goes on along the minus strand of JAXCHB010000172.1, from coordinate 789,335 downwards.
TGTTTATTTACATTCATTGCTGTGAATACTGCCAACAATACGAAAGCCATAATGGACCCATATAGATAGTTCGTAAGTAGTTTTCTAATATCCTGTTAAAAGGCAGATGGACAGACCTAAAATATTTTCCATATCTAGTTCGAATGTAGAACTCTATATACTGAAAATTTGGTATTTGTAGCTTATGTAATTTTTGTGTGATTTTGTAAACGGTCAGGCAGACAGATGGATGAACCAAATACATAATCTCTTTTTTATAAAAAATATGCTAAAAATGAAATTTTTTAAAAACATTTAATAATACGAGGCTTGTCTGGAAAGTAAGGTACCAAAAATTCTGAAAAATTTTTATTGAAGCAGAAATTAAAAAAATACATGAAAATAATTGTCAGAATCTCGACTAGTTTTTGACGTAATCACCACTTAAATCTAAGCACTTGTTCCATCTTGGTACCAGTTTCTGTATACCCATCTCAAAAAATTGTGTCTCCAGTCCGCATATCCACGCTGTTGTAGCATCGATGACTTGTTCATCCTTTTCGAATTTTTGTCTGCTTAAAGAACGTTTCATCGGACCAAACAGCCAATAGTCTGATGGGGCAAGGTCCGGACTATGTGGCAGATGAGGCATCACCTCCCATTTAAAGGAATGCAGAAGATTTTTTGTCTGAGTAGCGGTATTATTATGCAAAAATTTCACACCGTGAGTCAGTAGTCCTGGTCGTTTTCGTTTGATGGCCCGCATAAATTTTTCAATGTTTCACAGTAACGAACAGAATTCACAGTTTCACCATACAGAATGAATTTCATAAAAACAATTCCTTTTGAGTCTCAAAAAAAGTACCTTACACTTTTTTCGCAGAAAGAGTTTGACGGAATTTTTTCACTTTTGGTGATGATGGGTGTTTCCATACCATTGAATCAGTTTTTCTTTCTGGTGTTTGATGATGTAACCAGGTTTCATCACCTGTGGTAATGTCATCGAGGAAGCTGGGATCTTCATGGTAACGGATCAGATTTTCCAGACACAGCGATGGCGATCAGTAAGTTGTTTTGGAACCCAGCGAGCCAAGATTTTTCTGTAATGTAATTTTTCTGTCAAAATGTCATGGTTTTTGGCATCCCTAATTCATCCGCGATTTCTCTAACTTTCAGTCTACGATCACTCAGTAACAGATCATTCACACGATTAATGTTCTCTTCGGTAATCGAAGTGCGTGGTCTTCCTGAATGCTGCTCATCGAACACATTTACCCTTCCTTCATTAAAATTCTTACACCATATCGAAACTTGTTTTCGTGACATTAAATTACCATACACCGACACTCTCTCATTGTGGATTTCACCTACAGGCATTTTTATGGTGTTTAAATACCAAATTACGCTACGGATTTCAACTGGGCACGCGTTGTTTATGAGAGGTTCCATGTTTCACGTCACTACAATATGGAACATGAATGAACAGCGGAACAATGCATACTGCCTGGTAGCGGTGGGTTTGGTTGTCGAACACTCAAGGTCTCGTGACATCAGCCTGCATGCATGGTGAGATATAAAAATTGGTACCTTACTTTCTGGACAAGCCTCATATAAAAACAATCACCATGTAAAATTTGATAGTATTTTACTATTTTTTTGGAAGTTTATTTCTTGTATTTTCTATAAAGACTAAATCTTTTAACTTGGTCAATTTTACTGATACATATTTTATAAATTAGAAAATATCTTCCCATGTGCATGAAATTAATCAAGAACCTGCTAATTCATTTTAAAATTAGTTCTCCATGAAGGAGTAATTTAAAAATGTCACATCATCTCTCATGACCAAAATAAGTTAAAATCAAGCATTAGTTTCTTTTATTTATAAAAGTGGTTTTTTATATGATGACTCTTTTGGCACTTAATTAGTAAAGTGCCATTTTTGTGGATTTGCTATTGTGCTAGTATGGTGGAAATTGTACATTTACCATTTACTATCAATACTAAATTAGAAATATTGTTGTAATAATAATAATAATAACAAAATTAAACGTTCTTTCAAATGCACTTAATGAGTTTTTCTTGAAAAGGCTCTTTTTAATTTGATTTCAGGAAAGGGTTTTTGATAAAGGTGAAGCAAATTTGTTTGCAGAACCCCTGAACTTGACAAAAAAAACTGCAAAACACCTGAAAAACTTACTTCTAGATGCGTCCGTGCTGGAGGCTAATTTGATCATCCCCTCCTCAATAATGAAGTTGGTTGGATTGGATGAGTGCAGTGCATCTTCAATTTTGGATTTAATAAAATATTCCATCGAAAAACTGATGGGAAAATTGAAAATGTGCAGCAGAATATGTGGGGAGCGATTTGATGCATTTTTAACTCAGGGATTTGATGCAATGCAACAAGAAGTTTTTAAATTGGGGCTGATACTTTGTGTACTTAAGGAATTTTCAACAGAAATTAGTGAATTATCTGAAACATTTTTTAAGAAATTGGAGCACACTGGTATACTGTCTACATTTCCAGTGATTTGTTATTGAAATTTAAATAGAGTAAATTCAGCCGAAATAAGCTTTAAATATTTATAGAACAAATTATAGCTGTTTTTAGATGTTAAAATGTTTTTAATTTTCCAAAGAAATTGAAAAATATATTTGTAATAATTTAGATATATTCTTTTATTTTTCTGTTTATAAAATATTTAATATTAGTGTTTATAGTTCTTTATCTACCATTTTCCCCATCTGTATCATCCCTTTAGATTTTATTCTGCCCATCGCTGATAAAGGACCCCATGTGTCTAAAGCTCATGCCACCTTCTTTTACCTTACATGTCAAATAGCTCTCCATCAAATGTTTTTTCTTGTAATCTTTTCATGTTCCCTTTTTTTCTATGTACATCATCTACCATATTTTTTATCACATCAGTGGCGGATCCACGGGGAGGGGGAGGGGGGGGGGGGGGAGAAAGATTCTGATAGGGGTAGGGATTTTCAAAATATAGGGCCATTGGCAGGGACATATTCAATAGGCGGAGGAGCTTTCACCATTATTTCTCTAGTTAAAAAGGAAGAGAAGGTCCTATTCAATATGTCTATGGAGAAAGGTTAATGCTAAAAGGAACAGGAGATTTCAAGATTGGAGGAAAATATATGCAGTGTTCACTCTATGTAATGGTTACATTATCGAAAACATGTTAAGGGATGGCAGTTTACCATGAAATACATGTTATACATTTAGATACAGCCCTGTACAAGTCCATGGATTTTTTAGACAAAATTTCACTGGAATATTGTACCAATGAACGTATAAAGTAAAAAACAAATTTAAGCATGTAAACAATACATTACTGCAGGGAAACAAAAAAATGAATAAATTTTTATAAAATGATTTATTGTATGAAATCATATTTTCCACTTGTTTGATGTGGTTTATGACATGTCTAAGGAGATGATGATGATCAAATGCATATTTAATGGCTCTTGCTAAAGTACCAAAGTTGCTTTGTGAAAGTCTTTGCATAGCCATTAATTTTGTCATATATAATGACTAAGTTCATATCCCTGAAGCAAATTCGGGCCTTTTCTTATTTTTACCTTTTTCATGTTGAAAATTTTTGAAGAGTTGAAGTGTATCATGGGATCAGAGCCGAGACTAGGTATTTTGGTGCTTGGGGAAGAATGCGAATCGCACCCCTAGCCCAAACCCTGTATTTTATGACATTAAAAAACTAATAATTAGAATTACTGTCTGCCTCTCATCGCCAATCTCACTTTATCATGTCATTTCAATAAATTTTATGGTTGTAAATATGTTTATATAAAATACACATATAATCACAATTTTGGCACCCCCTAGAATGATGTTCATGTTCCCGAAGCTTTCATAATCCCAAAGTCTATCCTCGAGATGTGAATTTTTGGCAATGTGAATGAAAATATCTTTTGACTTAACAAGTGGTTCTCTTGATTGTGCCCTGAAATTGAGGGACTGACTTGGGAAATGGGAGAAATTGCTTTGACTCAGATTGATGGCTATGAGGTTGTAACAGCTTGCAATCAATCTTGATATATTTTGTTATTTCAAATCTCATTATCTTTCTATTTTAAGTCATACACCTAACTGCCATACTTTGAAGTATATATAGAGATGGCTCTCCTCAATTGAAACTAACCAGTTGCATGAAGTGTCCTAAACCTCTTCAGAATTTACCTTAGGGCGAGCATTTCCAAGAGGATTAAAAACATTCATCGATACAACACTACAGCAAAGAGACCACTGAGATGGGGTCTAAGAACCTATAACTCTTCAGAGTTCTATTTACATACCATTTTTTGTCATACATATTTTTTAATATTTTGGAAGTTAACCTTTTCAATTCTGGTCACCCTTTATTTAATTATTCAAATTTTTGGTGTAGGTATGTTGATGACATTTTATGCATTTGGTGTGGTACTAACAACCAACTCTCAGAATTTTTAACCCTCTTAAATTCTCTGCACCATTCTGTTTTTTTCACAGTTGAATCAGAAACTAATGGCTTGCTTAACTTTTTGGATTTTATTCTGTCCCTCCATAAGAACACACCTAACCTTTGCTATTATTGGAAAACCACCTACACAGACTAGGTCATCTCCAATATCTCTTCCCATCACTTTTCTCATAAACACGCTGCTTTCCATTCCATAATTCACCGTCTTCTCAATATTCCCTCTAAATACGATTTCCAAATAGAACTTAAAACCATAAGCAGATTGCTATCAACAATGACTTTGGTGGGTCAAAAAAGAGTTTAAATCGAACATTATCTAGAGATTCTGAGGTATCATAAAAGTAAAAATCAATTTAAAATGAGATTTATAGGGTAAACATTTCAATACTGATTGATTTATTGACACAATTAGAATTTTTAAAAATGTGAAATTGTATGTTAAATTTTACGTATCTCTATTTCATTTCAGCTTTGCTGGCAGCATAAAACGCTCTCCACAAAGTGGAGCCTGTACTTATCAGTGAGATTACTAGGGTCACTATTGGATACAAGGGTATGTAATTAATATTACCTTCACTTGGGAATTTGTGAGTGGTATTTTCGTTATTTCATTTTCAGTGGAGCATTGTCTTCCCTTTACGCCATCATATCAATTTAACATGTTTTCCACAACTAAATTATCTCAGAAAATCTTTTGTTTGAACATATATGGAAAAAGCAGTAATGACCAAAATAAATGTTATGTAGTTACTGCAAAATTTCCCCATCATTTACAAATATATGATTCTGTAAAAAAGTTGATAGTATTAGATAGTACGATGTGGTGATTATTGAGTTCTATATTTTGTAGTAGCATCAAGTTTAGTACAGGCATTGAGAAGATTAATATCAGCTGAAAGAAAGACACAATGTAATGGTTCATTAAATTTAGAATGTGAAACTAAAATAAAAAATTATAACTAAAAGATAAAGGATTACTAAAACAGCTCATAAAAACAAAAATTTAAGACTGCAGATTCAGCTAACAAAGTCAACTTGGCAGACATTTTCCAAAATTTTCATCTTTTGCAAAAGTAATTCCATAAAATCTTTCTTTCTTCTTCTTAGTATTATACAGCAACACCTCGTGAATTTCAAGACACGATCTATTTAAGGGTTTGTTTTCCATAATAACAGTGCCCACACTTTTGACGAAGAATAAGAGAACTTTGTTAGGGCACTGAGTTTGAATATGCAGCAATTTCTACGATTATAGAGCAATTTATATTTTTCAAAATGATACTATAAAAACAATCCAGTGAAATTTTGGAATACTAGCCATTTTATATGAAGCTACTCAATTTTGATTTCTCTATAAGGGGCCAGATTAAGGTTTTTGGGGCTCCCGAACCAAACTATTTTGGGGCCTCATTTGTCTTTGGTAGGAATAATTTATAACTCAAAATAGTTACATTGAAATGAAAATGGGCCAACAAGTTAGTATTGCTTACCCTAATTCAACAAAACTACAACGTTTTTGCAAAAAAAGATTTTTTGTTTCAGCCAGAAGGATTCCTGAAAATCTGGGGCCCCTGGACCACGGCTCGTCTTGGACCAATGGTTAATCCAGCACTGCCTCTATAACATGCAAGTTTATCTACCAATGTTTTTAATAACATACTACCAAATTCGCGGAATTGTCTGTGCCTCATACAAACTACTAAACAGCCATAAAAACGATTAATCAGAATGAAAGAATGTAGCGTGCACAACAAAATGAAGAGAGAGCTTTTTTTGGCGAATCAGCCTCTTATCAGCGTAAATTTACAAACTTAAGCATTAGGGCTGCGCCAAGGGTGTTTGGTGCCCGGCTGCAAAATAATTCTGCGGCGCCACCCTCTTCCTCCCCCTAAGTGGCTACTAGTCAATCCAAAAAAAAAGACCGCCACTGCCTCCTACATAAATGCTAGCAAATATATCTGTTCTTGTTCGTATTATGGACAGCCACTAAATTTAAAATAATTTATCGATAATGTTTACAGTTAAACTTTGCTACGTTTGTTTAATATTAGATTTCAATTGCCAATCGAGCGAATTGCTCAGCTTTATCTCCTCTTAAAAGCATTTCGAAGAAGGGGCACCTTTTTAAATGAACGACGAAAACAAAGATATCTTGATGGGAAGGCGCCCCCGACTAATTGGCGCCTGGATGCCGTGCACCCTGGGTTGGCGCGGCCATGTTAAGCATCTCTATACATCTCTATACATCCTTTCCGCTTGAAAATAAATAAGAAAAGATACAATTTTGCAACCTTCAAAATCTTAGAGTGAATGCATTAGAAGATAAAACAATCAATTGGAAGCTGTATTTCAATCATCAGGAAAAGAACAAACTAGCATGGGCTCTTGAACCAACTGGGGCGGATTGAAAAAAAATGAAAACATTATGTTTAAAATAAATTCTTGATAAGCATGTACGCATTGCATTCTATGAGGAAATAATGATAAAGTCATGCAACCTTCAGTTCGAAACGAAAATTCCGGAGGCTGCCGTTAGATAATCTTCCGGAACATTTCCGACGACGTCACATCTTGCAAAAGTTTTCTATTTGAGGTTTTTACGCGTGGGTGATGCCTTCGTCACACTTTTCCGTCACGAAGCGATGCCGCTTAACATTGGTCGTCTTTTCTTTCGCCTTATCAAATCAAGAGGCTCGACCCATGGGAAAAAAGTAGCACGGGAAACATCGTTGATAGCGGAGAGGCACTTCCTCCCGAGCCGTTGCGCACGTTGTCTCCAACGGGAACCTATGGATAACGATAATGACGGAATGGTTCGATGACAGTGACGTCGTTGATGACAAATCTGACAAATTTATGCTGACCCAGGAAATTACCGAATGCATACATCAAATTAAAAATACAGAAAATAGGCTGAAGTTGAAATAAAGTTGTTTCAAAATTTTATCTAAAAGTTTCCATTCAGTTTCCTCCAACCGAACTAACCTGTGCGTAAAATCAACAAAATAGTTTTAAGCTATGCAATAATAGTTCGAGGAGCGGTTGGCGCAACGAAACAAGCATTATTTGGGGAAATTAGGCGTTCCATGCAAAGTTTGTCCTTGTAACGGAGGGGTTACTGGATATTTTTATGGTAGTCAACTTCGACCCAGAGGAGTACTTAGAATGGAATGAAATGCCTCATTATTCTGGTCTGGATCCTGGGAAACTTCCCCTATCGTCCCACCAACTGCTCTTAACTTTGACTTGATTGGAAGCATTATTTCACCAAGAGACGTCATCGCAGAAGTCGTCTAACCCAGTGGTTCTCAACCTTTTGTCTCTAGCGTCCCACCTACCACCTTTTCAAGAAATCCTGGTCCCACCATGATATAATGAAAAACTTCACTTTTTCTAATAAATGTAGTTCTACGTTTATAAGCATATAAATAGTACATTAATAATTGGTAGACACAAAGGAGAAGGTTGAAATAAAAAAGATTTATAAAATAAAAAATTATTTATTTTTAAAAATTAATTTTTGTGGAATTACCAAGTAAATCTTTTTTATTTCGACAATATGAAGAAATTCTACCAAGTTACGCCTGATACTGTTAACTATATAAAGGAGAAAGTCCAGAAAGTTGAACCGATTGGGGTGCCAAAATGTCTTCAGCCGGCTCTGGTCCCACCTAGATGGCTTTTAAGTCCCACCAATGGGACGCGTCCCACCGGTTGAGAAACACTGGTCTAACCTATTCTCTAAATAAAAAAACATTTTTTTGTTAGACACACATCGAAAAGAGGGATCTCAAATGCGAATTATTAAATTAACAAATTAAAACAGGATTTAGTTTACAGTACTTTCTTGGAATTAAAATTACGAGGTTATGGAGTTCGAGTGACGTATTCCAGTCGAACCTTTTCGTCACTCGGCAAAGACTTACTTGATTGGCCGACCATCGCTCCACTCTCAATTCTCCTTTCGTCTTATCACTCGCGCAAAGGTTTTTTTTATACGTGCGGGAGATGCCTTCGTCACACTTTTCCGTCACGAAGCATTGGTCGTCTTTCATTATAACCCCTCCCTCAGCCTTATCAAATCGAGAGGCTCCGCCTCCACAGGAAAAAAAACGCACACGGGAAACATCGTCTTCCCCCTCTAATAGCGACGCGTCACTTCCTCATATGCCCCACTCCACCACCATTTCGAACAGTGTAGTATACTATTAAATTATTAATAATGACGTATTTACTTATTTCCTTGCTGGTGTACGTGGAACTTTTTTATACGCCAAATTCGTTTTTAAGGACGCAATGAAAGAGTTTCACGAAATTGCGCTAGCAAGAAATGTTGCGAAGATAAAGGAAACACACGATAAAGAACGGAGAAAATGCATTAGTTGTAGACGGTGGAATCAGGGGCGTTTTTAACGTTTATGCAATCAGTTCAACGCACCGACGGGCTCTAAAGTTATTCACGGATGACGAGACTGCATGTTGATTCTTGCTCAGAAGCTTACCTTTGTGTTAATAACCATCGGAATCGATGTCAATAAGTGATTCCTCCTGTATTTACACATTCGATATTTTATTCTAAATAAAATCAATAACGCAAATAATTATTTAAAAAATGAAAATTCGAATTTTTATAGCAGATCGGCAAAATTGCACCGAGTACGTATAAGTTTTAAAAGCGCCCCTGTGTGGAATCGTATCCATTTTAAAATTGACTAAGAACCTCCCAATATATAGTCTTTCCTAAAGTAAATAAGCGACAATGAGACGCATAAGCGACCTTTCCTAAAAACATAAAATCTTCCAGTACCAAGACTAATGCTCCTAATAAATGCTAATGAATTCAATCATTATTTGGCGGATTTGTACAAATGACAAGCGATGAGAAATTTTCATTTAGTTGCAAAGTGATTTTTGAAATGAATCTGTTTTCTATTACTTCGTGTAGACTATTTCTGCGAATGGGAAGACCAACTTGAAGGAGATGAAGATAAATTTAATTTGTGACGGCGATTAAATGGAAAGAAAACATTTAAGTACTGTGCCCATTTATATTTCATTATTAATGGTTAAGTAATTAATTATAGTTCATTATTTTTATAAAAATACTTTAAAATTACTTCTGAATAATGTCATTGTTTTAAATCTATGAAGCTTGCTTAATAATTATAAAACGATTAACGCTATTTATGGTAGATAATAAAGAATGATTTTCTTTGGATTTTAGGCGTCTTAATGCTTTAATAAATTTCGGGATGTATTAAAAATAAAAATAGGAAAAATTCGAATATTAAATGCATTTTAATTATTTCCGGATATTTACTTTTAATGCAGAACAAATTTTGCACTCAGAAAAGTTCTACGAGGCGGTTATTTCAGGGAAAAGTCGCGTATTTCATTGTATTATTTACGTAAACTTCGTATATCAATTTTTTCTTCTCCGTAATGAAGAAAGTTATTTAAGGATGTGACATCTTATAATCCTTGTTGAGAATCGACCAGTGTGTCATTCACATAACCTAAAAGTCTCTCATATTCTCCTTTCCGACTTTTAATTGAAATTACAAGATATCCTACTTTAAAATTAATATTAATAAGCTAGAATCATATTTCACGCTATAGATTTCATTCCACCGAAAACATCCACTTTCCAAAGTTAATAATAATCAAGAAAGTGTACCACACATTTAAGATTAGCGCCACTCATAATTTTGAAGGGTATTTTGGACATAAAAACAACCACACGCGGTGCAGACTCGACAAGAAAAATAACTACGAAACGTGTTTAAACGTGGGAAGCACTCAAAAACGTCATGATGCTTGATGAATTAGTAAGTTAACATTTTTTTCAAATAGAGATGACTTACGCAAAATGAATTCATCCCATGAGACTTTTATCTGAATAACTGATAAGCCATTTAACTGCTAAGACCGAATCTCTTTCTCAGTTACAATGCTTTAAATACCTTACTTAAATATACTCCAAGTAAGATTAACATTTTTATTATTTTGTTTAGGTTCAAAATTAATCTCAATTACAAAACGGAAATCCTTCTTTTCTTTTAGCGAAACAATTACGCGACGCTGTAACACCACGTACGATAGACATAGCAACAAAGACGTTCGTTCATGAGTCTCGACTTGGAGTGGCATCGCGGAATGCGTTCTGCCGACAGCCGTATCTCTTGCGGCCGTAGAGCGGAAGCTTTTGGTGGTCGAATTGAAGAACACACGCAGACTGGGAATCACCCTCACGCCACCACATCTGACGTTTTCTGCTTCGGAGGGAGAGTAAATTTTTTCCTGGTATAGCCCCTTTTTCTTTTTTCAGTTTGCCATCGGAGGAAGGAGGAGAGGCAGGTTGTGGGCGCGGGTGGACTGCTCTCCCCTTTACTCCGACCTCTTTCCGGATTCACGTCTCTTCCTCCAACCCTTGAGTATAAATCCCGCGCAATGTCCGACCATCAGCATTACCACTCACGGCAGTTGATCGAGCAGAACGCATACCACACACACACAAGTGGTCGGCAATAGCTCGATACCAAAAAGACATTCCCTGGTATATAATAAGCCTTTCTGTTTCACCGCTATGAATAAGTTCCTCGTGTCGACTGCCCCTACGCTGACCATGGCCTTCTTGATCGCTTTCGCCGTATTGGCGGCGATGGCCGGAGAGGCACGCGCGGCTCCTATAATGTGCGACCGACCCAGCAAGGTGCTGATGGAGGCGACCGAGTCGGAAAAGAATGAGATTTCGTTTACGAAGTCTCCCCTCTGCCCATGGAACGTGACGGTGGATTACAATCCGGAGCGCATCCCTAGGAGCCTGAAGAACATACGCTGCGCCGCCCCGACTGACGGCAGCAAATGTTCCTGCTCTGATGGCAGGATTTGCACAGAGGTGTCGCAGAAGCTGACGGTAAAGTTCCCCAATCTCGACCGAGAGCAGGAGTACACACTCTACACGGGATGCGTCTGCGTAACAGTTAAGGCCATGGAAATGGAGATAGTGGCGCCTGTTCTTTTCTAAGGGAACTTTTCTTCGAAAGAGCGAAGTGCAAGGCCAGTAGTAAAGTGATGTTTGTGATAATGTTTCGTGACAGCCGTCATTCAACGTGCAGACAAGTGCATCGCCGTTACCTGAGATCAGTGTGTTCATTTGCTCCGTGATTAAGACGTGTAATTTTTCTATGAAAGCAACAAGTCAGAGACTTCTACAAATATTTTCAAATGACAAGTATTTATATAAAGTTATTTATTCACTCCATGCACGTGTTTTTTGTGCATGGTAATCGTGAAACTATTTATTGCGACTATTGTCGATTTTTAAAAGAATTTTTACATCATAATTAATTTATTGTAATATTTATTATTTAAACGAAGTTTTTCTTCGAAAGAGTATTTTACGAAGTGATTTTTTTGTCGCATTTTCTTAAAAGGATTTGTCTAAATATTTTTACACTATTTATTAATTAATTTATTTAAAGTTGAATGGTTACTCAATTTTTCTGAAACGTTATTTATTAAATATAAGTTATTATTTTGCAGAATTTCCTTTGAAGTGACTTGTATTTAATATTTTTACAGTATTTATTTATTTATTTAAAGAAGTTAAATGGCTATTCCATTTTTATAAGACATTGTTGAATGCATTAATTGCTCTATTTATTGATTTATGTTAATTTATAAAATCATATTTATAAAGAATTATTTATGTTTCTGCTTCTAGAATGGCAAACTTTTTATGCTCATTCTGTTTAATTTATATAATTTATTTTAATAAATCTTTTAAAAAATATCCAAAATGATTTTATGTTTTTATACTTATCATCGTCACTACTACTGTTTGTTCTACGCAGTACTAATGTCACTGCTTGAGTATACGATAAAACTCTTGCGAACACAGAATTAAACTTCTCATTTTACTGATATATGACACACATCGTGTTTTGAAACTTGCGAAACGAACATCTAATCGCAAATAATGATTTATATATAGCTGATTCTTTGAGGAGTTATTACTATAAACTAAAAATTATCTGCGGTTATTCATCCATAGCATTAAAATAAATTATAATACCGTAGTATCCGGAGGTATTCAAAATCCAATCTGCATATTTAAGACAAACTGAAATACGCTTTTACATGATCTAGGAGCTATTAACCGTTCAGGTTAGAGTATAGTTGCTTTCAAGATGAATTTGAATTGTTGTCGAGAAAAAACGCTGCAATTCCGACTAATAGTTTCCGTTTTTGAAAAAGGCCCAACAACTTGTAAAATAATGACACAAGAAATCCTCGAACGTGATCTTGTTAATATCAAGTCAACAATCCGAAGTGACAAATACTTTTGAAAGACACTACTATGTACAATATTATATCTTTACAAATGTAATCACAACGGTAATTAAATACGTGTATAATAATTAACTGTTCGTAACAACAGAATCTAACTACGTGAAATTTCAAGGATACATTTAGAAGGGATGATTTACCCAGCAATTGAAAATCATTTACACCAATAAGAATTGAAGAACACACGCAGACTGGGAATCACCCTCACTCCACCACATCTGACGTTTTCTGCTTCGGAGGGAGAGTAAATTTTTTCCTGGTATAGCCCCTTTTTCTTTTTTCAGTTTGCCATCGGAGGAAGGAGGAGAGGCAGGTTGTGGGCGCGGGTGGACTGCTCTCCCCTTTACTCCGACCTCTTTCCGGATTCACGTCTCTTCCTCCAACCCTTGAGTATAAATCCCGCGCAATGTCCGACCATCAGCATTACCACTCACGGCAGTTGATCGAGCAGAACGCATACCACACACACACAAGTGGTCGGCAATAGCTCGATACCAAAAAGACATTCCCTGGTATATAATAAGCCTTTCTGTTTCACCGCTATGAATAAGTTCCTCGTGTCGACTGCCCCTACGCTGACCATGGCCTTCTTGATCGCTTTCGCCGTATTGGCGGCGATGGCCGGAGAGGCACGCGCGGCTCCTATAATGTGCGACCGACCCAGCAAGGTGCTGATGGAGGCGACCGAGTCGGAAAAGAATGAGATTTCGTTTACGAAGTCTCCCCTCTGCCCATGGAACGTGACGGTGGATTACAATCCGGAGCGCATCCCTAGGAGCCTGAAGAACATACGCTGCGCCGCCCCGACTGACGGCAGCAAATGTTCCTGCTCTGATGGCAGGATTTGCACAGAGGTGTCGCAGAAGCTGACGGTAAAGTTCCCCAATCTCGACCGAGAGCAGGAGTACACACTCTACACGGGATGCGTCTGCGTAACAGTTAAGGCCATGGAAATGGAGATAGTGGCGCCTGTTCTTTTCTAAGGGAACTTTTCTTCGAAAGAGCGAAGTGCAAGGCCAGTAGTAAAGTGATGTTTGTGATAATGTTTCGGGACAGCCGTCATTCAACGTGCAGACAAGTGCATCGCCGTTACCTGAGATCAGTGTGTTCATTTGCTCCGTGATTAAGATGTCTAATTTTTCTACGAAAGCAACAAGTCAGAGACTTCTACAAATATTTTCAAATGACAAGTATTTATATAAAGTTATTTATTCACTCCATGCACGTGTTTTTTGTGCATGGTAATCGTGAAACTATTTATTGCGACTATTGTCGATTTTTAAAAGAATTTTTACATCATAATTAATTTATTGTAATATTTATTATTTAAGCGAAGTTTTTCTTCGAAAGAGTATTATACGAAGTGATTTTTTTGTCGCATTTTCTTAAAAGGATTTGTCTAAATATTTTTACACTATTTATTAATTAATTTATTTAAAGTTGAATGGTTACTCAATTTTTCTGAAACGTTATTTATTAAATAAAAGTGATTATTTTGCAGAATTTCCTATGAAGTGACTTGTATTTAATATTTTTACAGTATTTATTTATTTATTTAAAGAAGTTAAATGGCTATTCCATTTTTATAAGACATTGTTGAATGCATTAATTGCTCTATTTATTGATTTATGTTAATTTATAAAACCATATTTATAAAGAATTATTTATGTTTCTGCTTCTAGAATGGCAAACTTTTTATGCTCATTCTGTTTAATTTATATAATTTATTTTAATAAATCTTTTAAAAAATATCCAAAATGATTTTATGTTTTTATACTTATCATCGTCACTACTACTGTTTGTTCTACGCAGTACTAATGTCACTGCTTGAGTATACGATAAAACTCTTGCGAACACAGAATTAAACTTCTCATTTTACTGATATATGACACACATCGTGTTTTGAAACTTGCGAAACGAACATCTAATCGCAAATAATGATTTATATATAGCTGATTCTTTGAGGAGTTATTACTATAAACTAAAAATTATCTGCGGTTATTCATCCATAGCATTAAAATAAATTATAATACCGTAGTATCCGGAGGTATTCAAAATCCAATCTGCATATTTAAGACAAACTGAAATACGCTTTTACATGATCTAGGAGCTATTAACCGTTCAGGTTAGAGTATAGTTGCTTTCAAGATGAATTTGAATTGTTGTCGAGAAAAAACGCTGCAATTCCGACTAATAGTTTCCGTTTTTGAAAAAGGCCCAACAACTTGTAAAATAATGACACAAGAAATCCTCGAACGTGATCTTGTTAATATCAAGTCAACAATCCGAAGTGACAAATACTTTTGAAAGACACTACTATGTACAATATTATATCTTTACAAATGTAATCACAACGGTAATTAAATACGTGTATAATAATTAACTGTTCGTAACAACAGAATCTAACTACGTGAAATTTCAAGGATACATTTAGAAGGGATGATTTACCCAGCAATTGAAAATCATTTACACCAATAAGAAAACAAAGCTAATCATAAGACTTTTTAAAACTTAAACATTTTTATGACAAACCAAGCAATTTCACTAAAACATATTTACCTACATTTACTACTGCTACACTTGCACAAGGAAATCTTTTCTGGTGTCTTTTATTTGAAAAGGTTTCGCTGATTACCGCCAGGTGGTAGCACTCCAGCCGAACAATTGCAGCTGTGAGACGGGAGAAGACGTTCTCTGTCTTGGCTTATGTTTTGTGGTGTGTTTAATTGTGTTATATGTTGTCAAGCCCTAAAACTACTATCAACTATCTTCAGACAGATCAATAAGGTCAGTAAATTATTTTGCTAACAAATTCGTATTCATTTGGTTACATATAGGTCACTCTCGTTGTGATAAATGATGCTTTGGTATTGTAATTGGGTATTTAGAGCTACTGTTCTTTGCACCAGGGATAAGAGTAATGCAGTTTTACATTCAGTAAATATCCATAAAATTTTTGTGTTTGTTTGGTCGGATAAGTTGTAATATAAGTACGCCAAAGAGGTCGTTGTCCTCCATGTACATCGGTAGTTTCCCGGCAGAAATATATTTGGCGGTAAAAGTGTGTGAAAATGCGGGGTTCTCTGTAGCAAATAGTTATAAGAAGTTATTGTATGTACTGATTTATTGTTATATATATAAGTAAGATTGTAATTTTTCAATTCATCTTAAATTTATAATAGATCAACCGGCATACAACAATTTCAAGTCTCGCGGGTATTAATTTGTCACTTATCTATCCGATGAATGGTAATGTCAATTTTTATTAAATTTGCAAATAGCAATTTTAAGCTTTTATTATTATTTAATTTAAAGTAGCTTGTGTCGCTGTAAACTTGAAAGGAAACATCTCATTGCTTGAATACCTCTCACTGTCAGTCGGTATTTTATTTTTTATATTGAGCTAATAATTTAGCTCCTCAATAATAAAACATAACCATGTTTTTTTAAAATGGCAGTCGATGACCATAAAGCCTATTTTAATACCTAAATTTTTACTTTCACTTTTTGTAGTAACGTCTAGCTATTATAATTTATTTATTAATAGATGCAGTGTTATATGAACAAGAAGCATAGTATTTATCATTTTCGTTATTTCTACATATTTAATATGTTGACAACAGTCTCATTTAAACTGTCAAGTATCGGAATTAACCTCTTGAGACTCACAGAAAATCGATTTTCGTAGAGAACTCTGGAATCTTCTATTATTTAAGAAGGAACGCACAGACGTAGCCTCAATGAATAGACACATGCTTGAAGTATTATTTCAGCCCTCTATTGTATATAAATGTTTAATGTTCCCTAGGGACGATTGATCTTAACATTTCCTTCGTACGCCTTCCGAGACTATTGAATTAGCTCACGAGGTGAGCTTTGATTAAAGCGTATTCTTTTACATAAATAATTTGAATTTTCGTTATAGTTTTATAATATTTGATAATGTTCGAGAAATGTTATCGTTATTCATTTATTAGCATAATACTCATTAATCGCAGGTATTCATCTGTGATTTCTCTCACCTAAAACGTTCACCTTCAACCTTTCCGAGTGTTTAAATACATTTTCACTTCCACTAGGTTGAGTAATACTAAGTGAGTTTGGAGCATCATATTTTTTATATTGATTTTTATTGTAACGAAGAATTATTTGAAGTTTGCGTGAATTGTTCACACCGTAAATTTTTATCTTAGTTTCTCTGAGGCGGACTATTCCCTCATTGATAAGGTTGTCGCATAACTACGGATTTTACTTTCACATTATTTTATTTTTGCTACAAGTTTGGTAATTAGTTGTTGTTAAGTGATACAGTTAGCTAATGCTTTCTTGTTATATGTTCAGTTTAGAATTGCGTCCGTGTCTGAATGAATGATAACCCAAGAACTTAAAAATCAGTTGGTATTTAGAAACTTTAATTGATTTATGGATCTCCATTTGCTTGAAACTATTACCGTTCTGGTGAAGCCTTACTCGGATTGTTCGCAAAAATAGTATTTTAAAAACTCTCATCGAAATGATTTAAGTTCCTAAATGGTACAGCACAGATTCATGTCCCCATTATTCCTTCTTCTTGGAGTAACTCCATTTATTCTTTCACTCAACCTCAATCCGCACGGTCCCTTACACTCTTTCTTTGCCGGTGACACGCCCATACAAGACTGCCATCCAAGTATCCTCCGACCCTCCCTCGTAAATGGCTCGCCACCGCACACACCCTCGCTGCCTCTACCTATCTCTCCTCTGGCGGCCGGCGTAGAGGCTTTCTAGATGAAAGCGACGTGACAAGTGCTCCTTTTATTGTTCTTACGACGGCGATTAGGTTCGCGCCGCAGCAGAGTAACCACCTCACCCAGTTCTGCCCGAGCGGAGGAACCGATCAATGTGCGCCAGTGAGCTTTGCTTGCTTGCTTGCGACTCTGGGTTTTTAGCGGAACAGTCGGCCGGCCGCGCCTTAGACGAACCCTTTAATTAAATCCTTTTGCCTTTCGCGCTGCACCGACGGCACTCTATTCGCTTAGGATTCTTTCGCTGCCGTCTTACGTATCGCACCGCATGCTTTGGTGACGGTACGCGGCGAATTGAAACGAAAACATCGGCCCTCGCGCAAAATTCACTTTCTTCGTGGAGGAAATATTTCTCTGAGACGCCGTACTTTCGCGAGCGCCTGTTATGCACTGCGCGTCTCCGGGGTCAACGAGAGGGGTCGCCACCTGTGCAATTAGACACGTTCTTGCGTCGTTTCTTGGAGTTTAACTTGAAACGATAACCTGCGAAATTGAGTGGACATTATCGTTCGGTTCTCTTCGGTTATAGAATGTAGTAGCGATATTCAGTATTTTTAGTTGACCCACCTCCTTGAAAATTTTCGTGTTCCCTCTTAGCAGTTTTTCAGGTAGTAGTTCTATCAAATGAAAAATACTCTTATTGAAATAAATAACTTGTCACAATAAAGAATTAAAAATTACTGTTTGTAATATACGTTTTCAACATCACCTAAATGACAGTGCGCGATCTCTTGTGTGAAGAAATGTCACAAAACATCTCAAGTGTTTATTTATGTTATTAGTAAACGAATTGTTTTGAAGAGCTAAAATATTTCAAACGATGTTTTTAATTCAACAGGAAACAATCGGTTAATGCGTTTTATAACGCTACTCGTAGTTGTAACTTCAAAACCTCTGAATCCAAAATCCTACATAATGCTTAAGGGTCTCGCTTACGACTTATCCATATACTTAGGCATCTAGTTTATATAAGGTAAACTAGCGATTTTGGCCTTGAGAGTTCTTGGGGGCCTGAACAAGACAGTCATTTGGGTCATTTCAGGTTTAACTTTGCCCTACTCAGGAAGCAGTTATGAGTGCATATGAATTATGACTTCTGTTTACTTTAAAAAAGACGTGGAATTTGAGCCACTTCCTTGCAAATTTTGCCCATACTAATTATTTTTGCAAAAATTTGGGCATTCTAACGTGTGAGACCTCAGGCGGTCTCCCCGTTTGCCCACCCCTAAGGCCACCATTGTAAATAGGCTCTTGAATTTGGTCTCTTCAACCGCTTCGTATATTCAGTGATAGCCTTCACAGGTCATGCTAACCAAATACTAATTTTCTCGATTCGGAGATGGATTATTGCAATTGGGTTTTTAAAAGAATAATTGGTTTGTTAGATGGCCTTCCTTTATTTTTAGATGAGATGGAGGAATATGTTTGATAAGTACAGTAATGCGAGTCGATTGCGGGTAGTGTTGCTCACTTGAGTCTTTGTGATAATGGTCTTAGAGCAGCATAAGGCAAAATAAATCTTGTATTTATTTGATATTCACCTGTTAAAAAACTCATCGGTGGATCATATATTAGACTTTTAACTCGATTTATTTATGGCATTAAGTGATGCTTCTTCTGTCTGCATGTATTTGCACGTTATGCTGAAATAGGAAACGGTATCTGTATTTTTGCTAGGGCGGATCCATAAACCCCCTATGGAGGACGATCGCCCCCTTTTATCTTGAATCCGCCAATGCCGACGATGCTTTAATTTAGAAAATCCCTGCCTCTTTTATAATCTTTCTCTCCCGTGCCTTATTTTGTGCGAATGTGTTTAAGAATTCATCCAATGGATGTGCATTGGCAACATTCAAAAGGGGGTGATCACTCCCGCATCTTGGATCTGCCACTACTTATCTAGGAAATAGGAACATCGTGATTTTAGATCAGCGTGAAAAAAGAATAGTATTTTTTGGACTATTAGTGGTGCCAAAGTTCCGAGAAATGGTGCATCCTTTCAGTAACTTTGCGCAGGAACGCAAAGAGCGCAACTTTAGGACTTTTTAAGAGGATATTCTCCGTGCACTCTTTTAGAGCCATTCTACTCCGGCAAACGGTCTTTTGGCCAATTCTTCTACTCGAGGATTTCATTCGTTCGGAATTTTCCGTCTTCGTGCCAAAACCCGTTCCTTTTTTTTCCCCTTGCATTCCTCTTCCTTTCGCTCAACCTCGGGTTCACTCTTCCACGCACTCCCCGTCCTCTGGCCCGTAGCGCGCGCACGCACGCTGTAATCGGTGGGCACTTGCTTTTCTTCTATCCCTCTCTGTCTCACCCGTGTGGTAGGTTAGTTAGCTGCCTCCCTCCACTCCTCCCGCCCATTTTACTTCTTCCCTTTCCCTCCCTCCGTCCGTTCCCCTCCTCTCACTCCTTATCCCCGAAAACCGCCTCTTGCTTTCGATCGGAGGCCATCGGCTGGCTTGATGAGTCTTTCTCCGAGTTTATTCGCGCTGTGTTTCTACGAAGTGGATGCGGGAGTGAAGTGGATTTTCCTCTCTCGTGCTGTCTCCTCTTTCCCTATCGCTTATTTAAGTTTTTCCTTTTCTAATTAATTATCTTTGCATCTATAATGTATGGAAGCTTCTTACATGGGATATAGGAGGAGGATACAAATTATGAGGCACTTACAGATGTGATAGAGACTTGACATTTGACACAATTATAGTGTTTTGGTCACAGCCGAAGGAAAAAATCCGAAATCGTCAAAATTCCATTTTTGGGGGTGTTTTGCCCCATTTTTGCTCCATACGAGGATAAAAATTATAAGGTACTTCCAGATGAGCTAGAGCAGGGATGGCGAACCTATGGCACGCGTGCCATAAGTGGCACGCAAGACGATTTTGGTTGGCACGCCAACAAAAGGCGAAAACCAATCAAAGCATTTATCGTACTGATGTAGTGTCGCAAAAACATTTGTGTTATTTAGTTAACTATTGTAAGCATTAGTTTTACGGTTACAAATTTCAATCTCTTATGTCTTGATCACGGATTTAATTTAGTTGGCACGCAAAAAAAATCAAGGCCTTTTTTGTGGCAGCACGCAAGGCGGAAAATATTCTACAATTTCAGTAATATTGGCACGCGGGCAATAGAAGGTTCGCCATCCCTGAGCTAGAGACTTGAAATTTGGCTTTTGGTCACAACCTATGTGAAAAATCCAAAATTGTTGAAATTACAATTTTTAGGAGCTATTTTTGCCCCATTATTGCCCCTTACGAAAAGCAGGTAAATCGTTGCAGAGACTTCCAGATGAGCTAGAAGCTTGAAATTTAGGTTTTTGGTCACAACCAATGGGAAAAATCTTAAATGGTTAGAATTCCAACTTTTAATAGTTGTATTTAGCGAATTATTAAAAGTGCATAGACTGAAATGCTTGCAGATTGTCTACTAATATAATATATTGCCATTATTACTTTGCTAGAGACCGTATCGTTTTTGTGAAAAAACTCGAATTCGAGATTTCGAGAAATACAGCGCCCTGTGTATCTTTTCCCTATTTTTTCGACGATATCTATCTTAAAAACTACTTATCATATGGCCAGGGCCGTCTTAAGACATTTGGGCGCCCTGGGCTAGCAACGTGATGCGCCCTCTTATAGTGGAGTGGGGGTTACTAATTTTTAATGTAAAAGTAAATACAAATCGATTTATTAATCATAAATGAAAACAATACACATCTAATCTAACTATATATTAATTTTACGTTGACGTCTGTAGACATTTGTTTACAATTTATATGGGCGTATTTCTCGAGAACCGTTCGTCATAAAGACATGCGGTAAACGGCGTTTTTTTCTACTGGCTATGAGGTCCCTGGAAAAATATTTTCGTCTGCTAAAGTGTCCCGGGTTCTAATCCAGGAGAAAATTATATTTTCCCATAAGTTTACACAGGCTTTTCGATTTTTCAGCATGCAAGGTTTTTTTCCTTCATACATTAAAATACGTAAATATGGACCGATTTTCTTATTTTTTGCTTTATTCGACGGCTAAAGCTTTATACCATCTTATTCTTGCGATGTTTATACGGTACACCGTCGAAGTCTTCAGAAATACGCATCCTTTTTCGAAGTTTTGGGGTTTTTCATACTCGTTCCGGGCGTTTCCAAGGAGACTGTCATTGTTGCCTCCGATTCATTTAATGCCAATTAAACCTTCAAATAGACGAAAGAAAAGCATTATTCGCATCGAAATTAATGAAGCATAGCAACGTAAATATTTACGGATAATTAGTCTGTTGACTGCGTATGGAAAGCTTTTCTAGCTGTGTCAATAACGTGTATAACAAACAAGTCCCCAGCGAATTGTTTTATTTTAAATTGTGCAATTAATTTGTTTTTTATTTTGTTTCAATTGATACTATAACGTTTTAAAATGGTTACGTTGAGGACTGTCAGCATTTGTTTACAATTTATTGTTAACATTTGTAGATGTGCTAGAAACTTGAAATTTGGTAGGATTATAGGTTTTTCTCTTACTCTTTATATTAAGGTGAGATAAGAGGCTTTTTTATTTTAATACTTTGAATTGCATTTATAATTCATTAATTATTCAATAAAAGTTATTTCACTAAACCATTAGTTTATTTAAATCGCATTGAGGGTCGGAGATCCGGGGCTGCCCTACAAGTTTTTATTAAAACAAAAAATATAAAATTAAAAAGAAAATAGAAACTCAACTAATAACGCAGTTTATAAATAAATAACGTATCTTAAAAGTACTTCTTTCTACATTTACTTTACTGGTGACAAAAAATTAAATTTTCGTCATATCTCGTGAAGTATTGCTCATATCAAAATATTTTTCAAATAAAAGTTGTAGAACTGGTAAAGAAGAGTATTTCCTTTTCTATACATTTATATTGTGGGAGTTGCCGTTATCGATAAAATCATATGAGAATGTCTTAATTCGAGTTGAACTTGAAAATTTCTTGCATGGTTACTTCTTCATTGTTGCTAACATAAACAGTCTCACAAAAATACGTTTAATTTCCTTACGTGTGCATATAATATTATTAAATAGGAAGAAAATGGATTATTTTAATAATAATGTTGTGGAAACATTTTAACCCTCGAATGGGCGCGCTCTTATTTGTCACACGAGTCACCGGGCACGCGGCGTACTTTGTCCGCGGAGTAATATTAGCAAAATAACTCAACAGTCCACTATTAACTGCTTACTCAGAGAAAAGGGATCACTGCCGAATAATCGTCGCAATACAAATAAATAAAATTTTTGTTTGGTCAATGCTCTCCTAAGCCTAACGAAGGTAAACCACAAAACTAGATATTTCTGTACAAAAGGACAGGTTACCACGACTGTCGGGTTGAGTAATTAATTGATTTGATAAAAAAATATAACTCACTTATGTAGTTCTTGATCCATCTTCTCCAATTCGTCTATTTTTAGGCGCGTTTCGCTTACAGCGTGAGCGCCTATTATCGTCGTTCTCGGCTTCTACCGAACGGATTTTCATGAAATTTGTTATTAAGGACTTTCAATCAAATATAATAAGAAAATCGCATAAATGAATCACGTACGCCACGTACTTTACTGGGGACAAAAAATTAAATTTTCGTCATATCTCGTAAAGTATTGTTCATATAAAAATATTTTTCAAATAAAAGTTGTAGAACTGGTAAAGTAGAGCATTTCTTTCTCTGTATATTTTTATCGTAGGAGTAGCCGTTATCGAGAAAATCAAACAAGAAAGTCTTATATCGAGTTGAACTTCGAAAATTTCTTGCATGGTTACTTCATTGTTGCTAACATAAACAACCTTCCAAACAAACGTTTAATTTCCTAACGTGTGCATGTAATATTATTAAATAGGAAGAAAATGGATTATTTATGATGAAGAAAAGAACTTTAAAACGCTATTTCCCTTACGTACAGGTATGTAATTTCTTTCTAATACTCCATTGCACGAAACGCCACCATTGGTGATACGTTGTACACTTTCCTAACTTGTTTTTCTTTCGATGCACTTTCTTTCTACTTCACGATCCATTCTAAGTAAGGACAAAACTCCTAATGTGTAGATTGCGGAGAATGTTGAAAATAACAACACGATTCAATCTGTGTAAGTACATGTACATCGCAATTGCATTCACGTAAATTTAATACGTATTTAATACAGTAATACTGCCGACTACCTGTCGTTGTAAAGACTTCCATCGGACTAGCCACAGGGCACGAGAAGGATTCCTGGGAACCGAGAAACAATTATCACAGCGTATGTAGGTCCAGATTGCCATCTCAAGTGGTATGGAATTTTGAACAAACAGACGTAGCTAATACTCGTTTCGTCTCGTAGATGTGTGCATTCTATATGAATGAACCTTTATATCATCATGTTTTGGCATCGAGAAATGCTTATGGAAAGAAATCACATGGCCCGAGAATTTTCCAATTTAAACCTGAACCTTCGTTAAGTCCTCGTAAATTCGCCAGACCTTCACTTCTCCTAGGAGTCTCTGAAGTATAGCTATTATGATTCTGTCCAGTATACAGTATGCGACGAGTGAAATTTTTTAATGCTGCCATCCTACGTAGTACGTACTTTCAGAAAACTCCTAGCATTTCCGATTGCCCAAAATATTTATGAATTACAGGGAAGTAGCCACATATTCACTACCTGAAGGATGTAATAGATGGTGAGCCTCTTGAGAAATAAAAGGCTATGACAATTGATACTTTTTGAGTTTAAATTACAAAGATGCGAAGTTTAAAAATATATAATTTTATCTGTGGAGCGGCGGCGCCGGGCGCCCTAGGGCTGCAGCCCATTTAGCCCATATAGTTAAGGTGCCCCTGCATATGGCATAAAATTTTATAATAGAAAGTTATTTAAAAAGTCAAGGTCTGATTAGATTTAGGCTAAAATTAGCCAACCGAAAGTGGTTTACGGCAACTTTAATCGCGCATCTAATTTCGTTATTCATAGCAACAAATAGCAATTGTGTTTACTTATCGTTTTTTATCTTTCTCATATACGTAGTATACTGAGAAAGTATTGTAATCGCGAAAAAATTCAACCTCGAGATTTTGATGGAATATATACGTTTTAGGTGTACCTGAGTCCAAAAAAGTGGTTTTCGAAATGCCGTCTGTCTGTCCGTTTGCAGCTCCAGAGCCTAAACGGTGGAGCGAAAATGAATGAAATCTCGCACTTAGGCATTTTATCATACTGAATAGAAGCTATGATGAAATGGTTGACATTGCAC
Source organism: Uropetala carovei (assembly GCA_036926305.1). NCBI lineage: Eukaryota > Metazoa > Arthropoda > Insecta > Odonata > Petaluridae > Uropetala > Uropetala carovei. The sequence goes on along the minus strand of JAXCHB010000172.1, from coordinate 764,459 downwards.
AATAATTAAAGGCAGTTTATTCTAGGCAATTTTTACAACAATTTGATTTGTTCAAAAACGGCTCCAACAATTTTGATCAAATTTCGTACAGTTACTTAAGTTTACGTCTTCAATAAAACTAAATAGTTCATATTTCTCAAGAAAATAATGTCTAGTTTATTCTAGAGCAACTTTAACAACAATTGGATTATCTAAAACACGGCGCATACGATTTTAATCAAATTTCCTAGAGTTAATTATCTTGATGCTTATAATAATTCTACATAGTTCATATTTTTGAAAATATAACGAAACGACGCAGTAGTATATGAGAAAGTTTGTACGATGTACGAGGTGCTACCCAAAAGTTCCCGAACTGACTCAAAAACCAGTCGTAGAATTACCTAATTACAAATCGTTGTTGTCCACTTCAAAATAGTGCCCTTGCGAGTTAATACACCGAGCACAGCGTTCCTGCCATTGCTGAAAACATGGGTGGAAGCCTTCCTTCGTGATGGCTTTCACTACTGTCTGCGTTTCGCTCTCAATCCGAGTGTCTGTGTGCCGTGCTCTTCAGGAGCATATCAGACGACCCAAACTTCTTGTCAATGATAATCACAGGAGATGAAAGCTGGGTTTATAAATACGATCCCGAAACCAAACAGCATTCTTCTCAGTGGAAAAATCCGTCGTCACCAAAGGAGGCAAAGCAGGTCCGCTTAAACATCAAGACCATGTTGATTGTATTCTTTAACTGCGAAGGAGTTATGCACAAGGAATTCATTCCTGCAGGCCAAAGAGCCAACAGTTTTACATAGGGGTCCTTAGTTATTTAAGGGAAGATGTTCGCCGAAAACGACCAGAAAAGTGGCGCACTAAGAAGTGGTTGATTCATCACGACAATGCCCCCGCGCACACTGCTTTGCCTGTGCAACAATTTCTTGCCAATAACAGCCTGGCTGTGATCTCCACCCTGCGTGCTCTCCAGACCTGGCTCCCTGCGATTTTTTCTTGTTCCCTAAGATGAAATCGCAGCTCAAAGGACGGAGATTTGAAGACGTTTCCGAGATTCAGACAATCACAGGCAGTGCTGAGCGCCATCTCGAATGAAGACTTTCAGCGTTGTTTCCAGCAGTGGCAGGAACGCTGGGCTTGGTGTATTAACTCGCAAGGGGACTACTTTGAAGGAGACGACAACGGTCTGTAATTAAGGTTTTTGAGCCAGTCCGGGGAACTTTTGGGTAGCAACTCGTATTTGTACCAATTTTTACTTTCTCTTATACGATGTATACTGAGTCTTGTAATCGCGAAATAATTCGATCTCGAGATTTTGATGGAAACATACGTTTTAGGTACCTATACCTGAGTCCGAAAAAGTGGTTTTCGCAATGTCCGTCTGTTCGTCCGTCTGTTCGCCCACAGATTTTTGGTTTGCCGGTATCTCGGATTAGCTCTTTATTTTGACTTGGTTATTACAAAACTAGTATTAAAAATTGTCAATCGAACTGTAATCATCAACATTTCTATTAATAAATGCTACGGATTAAACTAACGTAAAATCAAGTGATTTTTGGATGCTTGACGTCAAAATATTCTGTTTAGGTAAACGAATTAATGCATGTGGCGGCAGAAGCCGACTCGAATGACCGGTTTTCTCTTTATATAGAATCATTAAATTATAAATACGCGAAATTGTGCTTGACAAACAAGGTGGTTTTTAGATACATTGTATATTACTGTCGTGCGGCACGCAACGGAATCAAACGTAGCAAACTAAACTAACGTGTTTCCTTCAATTTTATCGTTTTTGTTGCGAATCGTGTTATCGAAAGGAGCAATTTAAAGGTTATCTCGATCACTTTTGCAGCCATAAAACGGCTCGCATGCGATTCGCTCAATTCTTTTACGACTGCAGGGGTTGATTTTATCAAATATTGGATCCAAACCGTAAAATTCACGTTGTTGGGCTTAACATTGCGGAACTGTTCCGTGATGAACAAATAAAACTGAAGATTGTGTATCACATATCATGTTAAGATATTAAAACACTGGAAAATACAAAGTTTTTGTTTTATTTGTTCACCATAGATCGGAGGGGGTCAACCTTTTTTTCGTGGTGGGCCGCATTGGTGGCAGTGAATCCTTCGGTGGGCCGCATTGGAAATTTCCAGTGGATTATAATTAAATCGAAAGTTGCCAAGAGGTTCTTAGGTACCATGTGCATGGAAATCAAGTTAAAATTAACCTTTTAGGATTAACATTTCAAGATTAAAAATTACGATAGAATTCAATCTTAGAAACATCTTTGAGAAAATATAAAAAACAGCACTAGGAATAAGTTATTTGAATCGAGAAATGTTTACTAAGAAGTCCCAATTTAACGTAAGATATTTGAACGGATTTTGCTACGTGGAAAATAATATTTGGTAGTTAAATAAAATAACTGAAAAGTTTTGAAAACTATGAAACACTGGCGGTGGGCCGCATAAAATTAATTAGTGGGCCGCAGGTTGGGCACCCATGCCATAGATGAATCAGTTATTAATTTTCCATATATTGGAAAGAAGCATTTCATCGCCATACGTAATTTCTGTCTTTGTTTATTTTTATTATTAGGTTAAAATTACAAAGCTCTCGGAGGTAACTTATGCTCACGTTGTCTATTTCTATCCTAACCCCTTTTCGTGCAACCCATTCTAATTGTATTCGCTCATTTTTAATGGCTTTTTTCTCCAGATGATATCTCTAAGGCACTCACATCCTTCATCCTTAGTAAATCCGCATGCGCGTGACACTTGTTGTTCTCTCAACTCTACAGACATACAACTTTTCCTACAAATTTTCTTCTAGTCGCATCACTTCGGACTTTTACACGCTTTATTAGGATTATTTGCATACCTCTTCGACCCTTTCTTTTAATGGCTCGATGTTTGCACGAAAATATTCATTTAATGCACTCATATTTCAGGGTTATGTGCTGTAATGGTGCCTGGTGTTTATGATATTATGAAGTGTGGGGCAGTTTTCTCCTTCGATCTTATTTTTTTTCCTTCGAAGGCGTTTTTTACGGCGTCTTTTTATTTCGACTTGCCTCTCGGCTTATGATATGCCTTCTTGTTATCATTTTAGTTCATCTTAAAGTATTTTAGAGCGGAGGGCATGAGAGAAGGCTTTGAATTTTTTATGACGCCCCTAGAATGCGCTGAACTTTCTTTTTCGCCTTATTCTTCCTGGCCGGGAGGCAAGAATCGGGTTTGAAATCGCTCCTTGCACTCGTTCTCTTAGCGTGCTGGTTTGTGCATGTTCGTGAATTCATGTTTGATCGTTTACTTCGTTTTATAAATATCGTTTGGTACCAAGAGGATGAAAAATATTCATCAACCCCACTGATGCATGCCTTCGAAAGGATGACTGTCTTTTATCCATCCCGTTTATATTTTTGTTTTTTTTTCTATTTAAAGTTTCCTTGGATTTCCCGATCGCATTTTTCGGCCTTCCCATTTCGTTTAAGTCGCTAACGTTTTTTGGTCATACGTCAGGGGCGTTGCATTCGGAAAATCCCATCCGTTTATAGTCTGGGAAGAGGTTGAGATGTCGAATCGTCCACAATTCCTCGAATATTCTCTCTTATTCTCGTCCCGCGCACATGCGCAGTGAGTCCTAAGGGAGGATTTTCAACCTTTCGTTCGAGGTTTTTTTTCTCCTCTTCCGCTCCATCGCCACTCCCATCCTGGTCCGTACCCTTCCCTTTCGGTATGAGCACACTCGCTGCATCTTTCATGGGGGCAGAGAGAGAGAGAGAGAGAAAAGGAATCCAGTTCTTCACCATTCCTTTTCATTTAATTCCCCTCTCATTGCCTCCAAGGGAATTCCTCCCCCTTCTCCTCCCCACCCGAACGCCATATCCTCCTCCATCGCGAATCTGAGAGGACTCAAACGCCTCCCGAGATACATTTTTCATGCCGACGAGCCATTCTCGGCCGCGACGTGGTTGCGTGGCTGACCTATGTCGGTTTTATTTCTTTCCCATCCTAAAGAGTAGGAAGTTTAATCCGCTGCGGGTTATCCGGATGCGTTTTCTTTCCGGCGCGTTATGTCCGTGAATACTGTAACCGCGCCGCTTCTGACCGAGATTCAGTGTGTGCACGTTATTTTTTTAATGTAATTTTTTAAAGGAAATGCGGTGCGATAAACCAACGTGGTTTCTGTCCATTACAAGGATGTTACATTATTGAAAGAATAACACTTTGTGTCACCGCAATTTTTTCGTTGTAATTTTATTAATTTCGAATGACGTTTAATCAGGAAAATGTTCGGAGATGTTTTTGATTATAGATAAATGTAAAATAAAATCTATAAATCATAAATAATAATAAATTGAAACGATAAAAATAAATAAATTCAATTAAGATCGAGAAAACTGTTAGTGAAAGAGGAATTAGTTCAGAATCTAGAGTGAAGCCCTAAGTTATAGAAAGAGGCATTATGGCTTAAATCACGTAGTCATATACTATGGAATTGTTGGATAATTTCAGAAACATATATCGAAGAAATCGGTACAACATACATTGTACAAACTTTCTCATATATGGGTACTAATGCCTCGTTTAGTTATCTTTAGAAAATGAAAATCGTATGAGCCTGTTTTTAGAAGATCTAATTTTTGTTAAAGTTGCCCAAGAAAAAACTAGCCTTATATTCATTCATTGAGAAAAATAAAATACGTAGTATTATTGTAGATGTATACTCAAGTAACTGTACGAAATTTGATCAAAATCGTTATAGCCGTTATTGAGAAAATCGAATTATTGTTAAAGTTGCCTAGAATAAACTAGCCTTATATTCATTTTTTGAGAAATATGAACTATACAGTATTATTGAAGACGTAAACTCAAGTAACTGTACGAAATTTGATCAAAATCGTTATAGCCGTTTTCGAGAAAATCGGATTGTTGTTAAAAATGCGTAGAAATTACTACTCTTCATTATTGATCAATGTCAACCATTTATATATATACTCTGCTCAGTATGATAAAATGCCTAAGTACGAGATTTCATTCATTTTCGTTCTACCGTCTAGGCTCCAGAGCCAGTAACAGACAGACAGACGGCATTGCGAAAACCACTTTCTCGGATTCAGCGTCACCTAAAACGTGTATTTCCGTAAAAATCTCTAGGTCGAATCTTTTCGCGAAAACAATACTTTCTCGATACTTCGTATGAGAAAGTAAAAATATTTTCTAAATGTATAAAAAAGGGTTCGGCATTGCTGCACAATTTATGTGCCGATTGCTAATTTTCTACCGGAGATTTTCCGCGGATATCGAGGGCATACTCTGCACACATTTCCAAACTACTAAATTCTGAAAAATTTCTTTCCTGACTTTTTTTAGTTCTGCATATTCATTTAATCAATCTTAAGTATTTCCTTAGTTTACGCAATTCTCGTCCCGAATCGATTCAGATCCTTAAAGCGAAAAATATTAACTACATTGCTCCACCTTTCGTGTTGCATTAAATCCTCCGCATTTCGTTTCAAACTCTGCCCTTTGAATTTTCTCCGAGACGGAAGATTGAGAAAGAATGCGCGCGTAAGGAAAAAATCCTACAATTCTCGATGAGAGTATCGGTTCTGCTGAAGACCAGTAAACGAGCCTTCCATTCGCGCCCATCTCTCTCTTTCTCTCTTTCTTTCTCACTCTCTTTCTCTCTATCTTTCTCTCTCTCTTTCTCTCACCCTTTCTCTCTCTGTCTCTTTCTCTCTCTCTTTCTCTTTCTCTTCTCTCTCTCTTTCTCTCTCTTCTCTCTCTCTTTCTCTCTCTCTTTCTCTCTTTCTCTCTCTCTCTCTCCGTGCTCGCCTCTGCTTCTCCTCGGAGATTAACAGCGAGAGCTCCTCTCTTAATTGCATTTCCTTCTGCCACCAGTTCAGTGGGCCGCCGCTTTGGAGGATGAGGAGGTTGAAAAGAGGGGGGGGGGAGGAGAAGAGGGGAAAATGGTAATCTTTGGTCGCAATCCCCTTTCGTTTCTCTTCCTCCGAGACCCTTCCCAGACGCGAGAGAACTCGGTCGATTTGGCTACTCCCTATCTCTCCCCCGAGGATGGCCTTCGTTAAGGGTGCGTGGGCGGAGGGTGGGTGAGCTACCTATTAACTGGACGTTTTGAAAACGAAAAGGAGCTCGGGGAGAAGGAGTTTTCAGTTTCCCATAATTCCACGGTGGGATAGGAGAGACGATAGGGAAGAGGTGGAGGAGCGGCAGAGGGTCGGGGGAGGTGGTAGTCATCTTTCCACTCTTGTGTATCTCTCCGATTTCCTTCCGATCGTACTTAACCGGAGAAAATTCCCACCTGTTATCTCGCTAATTTTTCTATGCATCGTCGTTAATTTCCTGCATGATATATCTATATTTGTCCCTCAAATCACCTATCAATCGCTTTTTAAACATTTAATTATGATTTAATTTCATGCAAAAAATTGAGCTCGGGGCGTTTTTGAGTGATTCACTCTTAATCTGAAGTCAGTTGAAAAGAGCGATTTGACAGAAGTGGCTCTGTCCGCATTTGCAGTTGCGAACGCTTCGCGAGTCGGTTCAAGTATGCATCGGAAGTTATTTAAGAGATTACGTCGTGTCGTCAAAAATGTTAATCGAGTCCAAAGATTTTTTGCCCTAAAATTTCATCATACCAAATACCTCAGTTTTAATTACACATGTGAAAATCTTAAATTTTTAATTATGGTATTCTGGGCTATAAGTTACCGACCCCTAACATAAAAATTGGAAATTTAATTTTTAAAATTGTCCTAGGGAAGAGGTTCCCAAAATGCTGTCCGCTATGATTTTAACAATTAAACGGTAAAGTGTTACAAATTGAAAAGAGAAAATCATAAAAACAATATATTTTGACTTTACCCCTCCATTCCCATAATAGATAAATACATTTTAATGAATCAGGTAATACTGATCCACAACTTTCTTAAAATTATTCTTCAGCTCTATTTTCTAATGGGTGTGGCCCATGAAGCGGTTATCAGGGCAGCACTGCTTTAGAGGCATATTCCTCTCGTGATTTACACTCTGATTTCAGAATGGAAGTAAGATTGGGTTTTGTTGTACGTGGTCCATTTTGTATCCCATAGAAAAATAACCTTTAAAAAAATACTTTGCTCAATTTATTTTAGAGAATTAACTTGCACATATACGAGCATTTAAATATTAATTCGATCAATTTCAAGTGCTATTATCAATCATGATCACTTATATGAATTTCTAAATTTATTCGAGCCACATTCCAAGCCGCAAATGCATATAAGAGATATTTTACTCAAAGGAGTCAAGGACATATAAATTGTCACTAGAATTCTTATTCTTGGATATGGGTGGTGACAGTTTTAGTTGCTCAAATTATTTGGTGAAGGGTTGCGTTAAATGTAGTATAGTGTTTTTAGGATATTTAGAATAATACGCTGTGCATAGGTTCACTTTTTAATAAATTTGCAGAGGAAGTCGCCAATGCTAATAAAATTACCTCTGGTTCCTTTTTGATTTTCATATTTGGCCACGTATTTGGCGATTTGGGGCTCATTTCGGCCCTACACTTATAATCACGTTACAATTATTTTTATTTAAAAACAAATTCCTGGGAAAATCTTTCAAATTAATTTATAGGCGCACAAAGGTTTTCTAATGAATAGGATACCAAAAAATAATGGATAAAAACGAATGCTGGATACATAAAAAGATTCTTATTAGAATTCAAGGTTCACGTAATTCTTTCTTGGCTTAGTTTGCAGGAACGTAGCAGCAAGTTTTTTTTTCGAGTCGGTTATAGGAGTCGGAACCTTTGACTGCATGCAGCAGCTATCAACTAATTCGCACGTGTGATTCATTGGTTTTTCTCAGATTGTTTGCATAAATTGATGAGAGAAAAGGGGATAATTCGAGAGTTATAGCCTCGGGAAAGAACTTATCTGCTGATAATTGGGTGAATTCGGTAAGTTTCTCAATTCCAATAGCGTTAGATAGGGAGAACCCCTCTGTCCACCTCTTCGTCTCCTCTCTGCCCGCACTATCCCCACCCCACCGCCCCCATCTGATGTCTTTGCGGTGCCTCCTTCCTCCCTCACTACGCCAACGGGAGGGGGGGTAAACGAACCTATGTAACGAATTGAACCTTGGGAACGGGATCGCCGCAATCAATTTGCTCTTATATCTTTCTCCTTCCGCTCCTCCCAATTCTTTTCCTCTACCTACCACATGGAAACCGCCACCAAACAGCCGCAAAACCGTACAAATGACACATTTTTATGGAGGTTCCATGAGGGAGAAACCGCATCCATCCTCGGGAGACGACTTTTTTCCGGGTGTTTACGTTGTTTAGCCTGCATCCATCCCCATTCCAGTACGATATGTGTTTTCCTTCCCGAGGGAAAACCGGAAGGGCTTGAGAGAAGAAACCGTTCCCTGTTCCCGAAAAATCCTCGCTTTCCCGTGACGAAATCTTTCTCTCTTCTCCACCTCTCACCCCCTCTCTCCCCTGAAACCCACTTTTTTCTCTCCCTCTCTCCCTAGTCTCCTCTTCTCCTTCCCCCTATTCTTCCCCTCTTCTCCTCTATTCTCTTCTACCCCTCTTCCTTCTCCTTCCCCCTCTTCTCCCCTCCCCCTCTTCTCCCCTTACCCTCTTATCTCCCCATTTCCTCCCTCTCCCCCCCTTCTTTTCCTCACACTCTTCCCTCTCCTCTTCATACCCTATTCCATTCCCCCTCCCCACCCTCTCCACGCCTTCCTCCCTCCCTCTCCTCTCCTCAACCTCGCGCCTCTATCCCCGCCCTCTCCTCTCTGTCCTCACCCTCTCTCTTTCCGAGTCTCTCCCCCAAAGATCCTCCGGAGACGCAAACCCCACTAGAGCGATGTATTTTTTTTAGAGCAGCCGTCATGTCTGTTGCGGAGGGGTTGACGTCGTTCTCGTAGGCTCTTGACGCTCGCGCTTATATATTTTTTTCTGGAGACACGCTTTGGTTTCAACATGAAGGGTTGCGAGGTGGGTGGTGTCGTGATTTTGTTCGCTCTCTCAGGAGATGGGATGGCTTCGTTTAATGAGGACACGTGGTTTTGGGAGAACCATCCGAGTGGGTCCGCGTGGACGGAGGTCGATACTTCGCTCTTTTCAAATGCGGATTCACCCTTCTGGGGTTCGGCGTCGTCCGTTGTCGAAAACATCGGCGTTTGTCAGAAAGAAATAAATACGCAAAGATGATAAATTAGGGGTCCTTTATCTGTAATCAATTTTCACTTTCTTCAATTCGCCTCGCCTTCTACTCCCAAGTGATAATTACCGTTACCGCTTCGTAATGCATTTCAATGTGTATAACATATATTGCTTACTTAATCGGCCAAGTCTCTGTTTAAGGTTAAGGAGAGTCGATGGATACCATTGTCTCCGTGTACACATGGAGATTTTTAATTATAAACTTACACGTTTTAGGATTATTAACAGCTATCCTCGAAGAATTTCATGCTTAATAGGAAAATATATAAAATATATTGAGCGACTTATGACTAACGTCCGAAGTATGATAAGGATTTGCCTATTTTATCAATAAAAATCTTGTTTATTCTGAGTCACCGGTATTTCCTTTGCTCTTCATTTCTTTTGTTTCATTAAACCATGTAAACACCAGATAATGCACATAATATGAGACAGGCATTTCGGAAATTGTATTGAGTACGTTGTATTTACTTCCTTTTGAAAAGTAAAGTTTTAATAGCAAAAAAGGGTTCAGTTTTTACAATTACAGATAAGTTTGGATCGATGTTTACTTCATCTTTTACGAGTGGAAGTGGTGAAATTTCTTCATGTGAAATCGTGGTTGATAGTGCCACTTAATCGGTAAAACGCCGTGACCAAATGGAAATCTGTTCGAGGCGCATTGTCACCTGCTGATAACAGATATGTACTGTAAGGGGACGATGAGGTACTTTTGAGGTACGTTTTATGTCATGTTGGTTGAGACCAAAGGAAATTTTAGCTCCTTGAGTCTTTGAGTACCTTCAATGAGAAAAGACGGAGAGATTAGTTAGTATAGGTTAGAGAAAGAGGTTTATTTCAATACTACGAGAGGAAGGTGCATCATGAGTTGCTTAAGATAATCATCAGTACGATTGCCAGATTTCAGTTTTGAAGATACGGGACAGTCGACCAAATTCTTCATTAACATACGGGACAAATGCGGGACGTATAAAAATCCGAAACAATCTCTATTCTTGTGCGTTAAAACTATTCTTGGCGTCAATCTTTATTTTAAGCAATAAAAAATCAAGAAAAACACCATATAAATTTGTATGTATATATTGTAAAATTAATCTCCGTCTTCAAAATACGGAACATACAATTTTGAAAGGGGACAATAAAAAGATAAATTATTAATTCACGTTGGCTTATATTTAGAAAGTTTATATTGACATTTATCATTGTAAGATTAATTAGAAAGATGGCAAATTATTAATACTAGTTGGCTTACATTTACGAAATTTTATTGGCATTTAACATTGTAATGCTAATTTAGAAATTAACTGGCATATTTATTTTAAAATTTTACAAATTAAGATTTCATGATCTTTCTGTTGAAAATACTCATCAGGCTGTAAACCAAGTGGAGATACGCTTCACTTAATGGATCATTAAAAACATTTCCAGGATTTTAGGAGTGTTTCTTTCAGATCGAAATTATGTTTTCAGCGCATCATACAGCTTAAGAATCCTGTCCACTGCATTGGCTAATGAGTGTGAGAGGATTGCTTGATATTCTACACCAAAAATATGACAAAAATCCTTAAGACTCTCTGTTCGCACAGTGAAGATGATGAAATGCGAAAGTAGTTTCACAGCAATCACTTCAATATCAGTAGATAGTACGTCAAATGCAGACTGCATTGTATTGTGTAACACGTGCAGGCATAATTTGTGAATGACTCCATAAGCTGATCGGGTTACAATACAGTATAACATGCTTTGATTTCTTTTTTCAATTCAGTAGGCTAAGGCGACGTAAATACGGGACATTTTCTATGTCCCGATAAACCTTTCTGGGGCAACGGGACAAGGCAATGAATTACGGGACAATCCCGTATAATACGGTGTCTGGCAACCCTAACCATTAGGCATATTTTCAGAGCGTTAAGAGATATTCTTTGCTTGTCTCTGACGGAGTAATTTATTTTTGTTTGTTTTTAATAATACCACGGCCGTTTACCACGAGCATGCCAACAATAAAAAAACGAGCTCATCCGGTCCACGGAAAGATTCTGATATTAGTAAGTGGTATTTTTGTGTAAGTACGTTGATTTCCTCTATGGGATATGTTTTTAAAGATTACGATAAAAAAAACGTTCTCTTCGCCAGAATTTTTCGGTTGCGGAGTAGAACTCCATTCCGTGTTTTCCTTCCGGAAGCTGCGACCGACCATAACCGCAAACCGCGCGGAATCTCTTTTTCGCTTCTCTTTTCGTATGGTCGCGGAGTACGCTTTCGTCACTGCCATCTTATCGCCCCAGCTGCTGTAAGCGGAAGGTGAATTCCGAGGTCATTCCGGTCCGACTATATCCGCAGATCGACACTTGTGCTCCCATGTGCTTCAGCCCATGCCCCAGTGCACGTTTAGAATTTCCGATTTAATTTCGCGATCTCAAGTTTATCCGTTCTTCCGTCCGATAACATTCACAGCGATTAACGTATTTTTTTCGCATTGGTAATATTGAAGTTTTTTAGCTTTTACTGGCTCACTCGCCGTTGTCATTTTTGTTTTGATGGACTAAACTTTGGATAACTCATAACTTATCTTGAAAAGAGGCGTTTTAATTCGATAATTTCCATATATATATATATGTGTGTGTGTATATATGCATATATATATATATATATATATGCATATATATATATATGCATATATATATATATATGCATATATATATATATATATATGCATATATATATATATGATGGCAGCAACATTTTAAGTGAAACGACGAATTTAATCGTCTCCTTCGTGTCCAATTTATTGGATATCGATTGGCGATCAATGGACGTGAACGGCAGGCTTATATGTTTAACGGGTTCCATAAGAGCAAGGGGCTGACTCCTTTTTACCGCGGCGGAGAATTTTTCTATTGTCCCGGAGAGCCGGAGACGACTGCTGAAACTCGGAGACTCCTGGTCAAACCCGGAGAGGTGGCAACTCTAGTGGAGACCCTTTCTACAACAGTTTTTTGGCTTTGGCGATTGAGATGGAGTTGCTTAACTTTATTTCTATCCATAAAATTGTTTTTAATAATAATTTTAACATAAACCACGCTGTATGACCGAAAGCAGAGGATTACAGGTCAAATTGTCCAAAGGAAAATGTCCAAAACAAAAACATCCAAAATACATAAATGTCCAAGTTAAAATAAGGTCAAAACCAATTAGTCAAAAGTAATAAAACCCAAGATATAAAAATGTTCAAATAACACGAAAGTCCAATAAGAAACATTCACAATAATTAAGCCCGAAAATCAGAAAACTAACGTATATTATGGGTAGCAATTGACTATTTAAGAGCCATGTACACATAACAACGTAATCATATTTACGGTTTCCCTGTTGGCTGCATTAACAGTATTAACCTCGTGCAAGTGAAAGTTAGTTCCATCTGCGATAATTTGTATTTCGTCCAAATTTCGACCAGTTGAGCAGCGAGCATTGCATTCCTTTCTTTCCGTACAACGCCATTAAATTACGTCTTTATACCACTTTATACTGCGAGTGTTTATTGTATAAATAGCCACGATATTGAAGTAAAGGCTTACCCTTTTGTGACAGGATAATTTAGGCCATGATAAAGAAGGGTTTTTATATAAATAACCATTATATGTCAATATTTGTTTTTAATTGTTGTATAAATAACCATGACACTGAAGTAAAGGTTTACCTTTTTGAGATTGGATATAGAAGATAAAATAACAGTTACCTATATTAATTTTTAATTTTTAAATTATTATAGTAGCACAGTACTACAATAATTATTGTAATTATTTTTTATTATCTTTGGAAATTGTTTGCAGGACATTATCGTTTTGGAAATTTTGACTTTTGAACAATATTTTTCAATTGACGTTTTTGTTTTTGAAATTTTTCTCGGACAGTTTTGTTTTGGACATTTATGTATTTTGGACGTTTTTGTTTTGGACATTTTCCTTTGGATATTTTGACGCTGAACCAAGCAGAGAGAAGATATTACTACAAATTTCATAATTTGGGACGGAATATGAAATTATCTAAGTTTGCTACCGTTGTGCCTCTCAATCTGAAAGACGTGTATATGTATATGTATATATATATATATATATATATATATATATATATATATATATATATATATATATACACATATACATATGTATATATGTATATGTATATATATATATATGTAGATATATTTCTAGCACTTGAAAAATTCTTCCTATGGGACTAACATTCAATTCCTTCCGCTTTTCCCATCTCAATCCCAGTCAACAAAGCACTCATTTCACTCAGAGGCTTTGTTCAAGACATGAATTCGCAACTTTTTAAACTTCGCGTAAGGTCAACAGAGGCTCATTTGTCAGTACATATAGTTTGCACATTACTTTAGAAGAGTTAATTTGCGCATCTTAACTGATTCTGTATGGGGCCCTTAACACTCCCCAAGTTCTACCCGAAGCCATGTCAATCAATAAATATGAAAGCCTTAGGTATGTTTCCAACACTTGAACAATTCTTCCAATGGGATTATCATTCAGTTCGTCCTTCCCGTGCTGAAATGCCCTCCCCCATTCTCCTCTGCCCATTCTTTCTAATTCTCTTCCCCTCTCCGCGGCTGTCATCCTTCCTTTATTCTCGGCTTGACCCGAAATATGCCTTTCAAATTCAAAACAGGATCCAAGTGAAAATCAATAAAAGTGTATAATAAGACAGTTTCCTATACGTTTGGCCTTTTGCATGGCCATCAACAAGTCACAGGAACAGACGTTTGACAGAATTTGCTTTTACCTTCCGAAACCTGCATTCAATCACGGGCAACTGCATGTATCTCTCTCAAGAGTTCGATCATTGGACTCATTAAGTGTTGTGTCTGAGAATAACGAGATTGTTAATTGCATTTAAAGTGAAATATATGAATAAACGTGTTCAAAAACACTAGGTCGCGTATGTTACGCGAGAGTATAGCTAGTTTAATGAAAAAATATCCCACTTCAATATCAATTTAATCATATTTTGTTAATTTGATACTATGCATGCAGAGGTATCGCAGGCTCGAAAGGCGAACTTTTGAATCTCTGTCTTATTTGTGTCAACGCATTACATTTGTATTATCTTTTGAAACAATTCAAATAAACCTTTGGCTAGCGGAAAGAGTCGCATGTCAATGGATTACGGGTCATGGAGTTTCTTTATAGATTTTGCTGAGATTTGTGTTAAAATATCTCATACCTTTATTTTGACATTATTCGTTAACTTTTCAAGTATTTCAGTGTCTTTATATGTATTTTAACTCTGAAACGTCTCTTTTTTTCACTTTTACCTCTACCAGGTCATATTTGTAATGGAAAATGAAGGGAAAGCGAATGATGCGCAAAATGAATTGAAAAAAGGTACATTTTGTTAGTTGTGATAATATAACTCTTGGAGTTTTTATATTCCAACCGGTAGACTGTGTTCTATACGAGACCGGAGAGGAGTCATTTTCTTCATGTTTACAAAACAAATTTCTCGATACAATTACAAAATGCTTTATTCGTTCGGTTTTCATCAGAGTTCGTGCGGTATTACATTCGAACTGACAAATCCGCCGAAAACGTTCACCGTTACACCTTTGAATAGGAGGCGAGACATTTTATCGTAATTGTGCGACGGTACAAATACTCGCCAATCTCTGAAACCTATTTGGCGTAATCCGATCTCTTTCGCCTCTGCCCGAAGCTATTTTTGTGCCTTAATGTTCTTAAATCCTCGTCTTCGCTGCTCGTGCGAAACGTAGGAACCGGGGTCTCGATCCGATAGCGTCTTATCGGTTCTGGGATGTAGCGAATAGCATTCCCTCTCGTGACCGGCATGTGCGGTCAAAGTTTCGAGCGCAAGGAGACATCCCCCGAAAGGGCGGAAAGAAGTGTCCATTCTTAATCTGGAAGAACACCATTCCTCCTCTTTCCCTTCTCGTCCCTTACTTTCCATCCCGCTGCATTTGCTGCAATTTTCTGGAAGATAAAACCGGGAGGGGGGGAGCTTTAGAACTCTTCCTTGCCATCCCGCGAGGGCATAAGAGTGTGACTTCCGTCCCCTACCCCTCCGAGAGGGGGGTGGGCATGCAGGGTCGGGAGAGATGAGGATTTTCAGATTGGACTGCGGTGGCAATGTGTGTGTGTGTACGCCCGTGATAGATAATCGCTTTCCGCCATTCTTCCTCTCTCTTTCTCTTTGTACTCAAACGCATTTACATACATATGATTCCAATGTGATAAGGAATTAGGAGCTCTCCTTTGTCCTCAAGACGGAAGGAGGGTGGCACCCGGTCTGTCTTTTCTTATATCTCTGTACGCTAACTGCCCCTCCTTACTCTCCCTCTCTCCTCCATTGCCCTCTCGATCTCACCTTATCCTACTCGCGCGGCCCCACTCGCAAATAAAAGCTTCGTATGGATAGGTTTTTCCGGAGTCATGAGGCTGGTAAGGGGGCGGAGTCCTTTTACCTGCAGCGATATCTTTCTCGGAGGAAATCTAATTTCACGGTCGTGAGCCTTGCCTCCTATCCCTCGCCGCCCCCTTCTCCCCTCTCCATCCTCTTCCCCTCCTCCCCTATGTCTTGTGCGCCGAGCGGACCCTCGAACGAACCCAAGACTCCACTTGGCCAAAGTCTTATGCAATGGCTTGACGCTCGACGCCACCTGCTCCCAAGATAAAGCGCCTAACCCCCTGCCCCCGCTATTCCCTCCCCCTGCCCCCGCTATTCCCTCTCCCTCCCCCAGGCCCCACTTCGCGGACTTATTTCCTTCTTCCCCAACCCTCAGCGTCAACTCTCCTCCGATGGGCCCTTTTTCTTCGCGTCCGTTGCGCCCCCTCCTAACGAGATATTGAAGTGCACGGAGAGGAAGGGGGAGGGGGGTTCTTTGGGGGCCGCTATCTGTCTCTCCCCCACCCCAATCTCCCTTCCTCCTCTCCTGTTTGCTTAACGCGGTTTAATTTCCGCGGCGATACTTTCGCAAATCGCCCGAATGGAGGCGCTGTAATCGGTACCTCTCGACGCTACCGTCGTTAGTATGAATTTATGGAATCGGGAGGATAATAGACCGTTTTGGGTGTACTTATTAAGTCCCGTGGAGCTTATTAAAGAAGAGTGCCGGGATATCTCTCCGCTTGAACTGTTTGTACCTGCAGAAATTCTTGTTTGTCCCTTTCTTATTAATAAAAACACCGTGTGCATATCAGTCTATGCGCGGAGGGTAATATTTACAGTCTAATTTTATAAAATCGCTTGCGTTCGAGGAAATTTACCTTCCGTTCATTAGTCTGTTTTTAACATCTTCAATTAATGTTCACACCGCGTGAGCCGGGAAGCGTTTGACTTTTGCCGTAATGCACCAAAATAATTAAGCCGCCAAGACTTCTTTTACGGCGCCGTAAATTTTAATGTGTAAGGTTAATCATGTTAGTATATAAAATAATTTGGAATGGGTTATTGGTTCTTTTCATCCATCTGTTAAAACACGTCGAACTTACGCTGTTCATTCGATTAATTTATAAAGCAATTCTACTGGAAAAGAGCCAAGTGTCGCTATGTTGAGTTCGTATTGGTGATTTCTGCAGCATATATCCAAAGTTAAAGAAAATGTAATTCATCGTATTGCTAATTATAATAAGAGAATTAGGACAGCTTAATGTTAAGTTTGAAATTTTTTGACATAAACTTATTTAAAGGACCTTTGCGGCTGCTTACTTCGTTGTTTGAATTTGTATTGTTTCGATTTGGACTTTGGCCTTTGGAGCAGATGTAATTTATGGATATGTTATGGAAATGCGACTCCATTTATGGTGTTTAAGGGGGAAAACAAGAAGTAACGCTTGATTCTACGTCTTTGCATTGTTAAAACATTTTAAATTTAACTGAAAAGTGATACCATTAAAAAAAATCAATGAACTGATGCAAAAATGAGAAAAATTATGAGTTATTTTAATCTCACTTTGATAATGTTCCGTCCCAGAGTCACAATAAATCTGTAAATATTCCTAAAATAAATAATTTAAACTATCGAGTTTCTCTTTGGCTCTCTTGGCAATGCATTCTTCCGAGTTAGTATTTATCTTTTTGCCACTTGTTGCGAGCCGTTTTCTTTTTCATAAATCTTGTTCTCTTCTTGAAGAAACTCTGTTTATCGTAAATGTTTCGACTTTATGATTCCGGAACACAAGAGGAGTTTATTAGAGGATGTGGCTAATCGGTCGCGTCTCGGAGGAAAAGATGGATAAATACGAGTAGCTCGGTTTAAATGCATATCTCAGCATGTAATTTTCTGTCCTTCGTTGAAGCGTCTAGGGAAATTAATGCCCTCTTTTCTGTAGTCCATTATTTCTAAACTTATTTAGAAAGTAATAATATAATAGTAATGTCTTTATTAAGGGCGATATTTAGACAATTATGTCCATTCATATATATAACCCTTACGAACACAAACATCCAGATACTCTAACCATCCATCTATTAAGGCCGACAAAGTAGGTAATATTATAAACAAACGTGCCATCAAGTAGAAAATATTGCTAATTTTGAAAAAAAGTATCGTGCACTAAGAAGAGACGGAGTTGGAAAACTGAAAGCTTTTCTCGACCGAGACATGAAAAATGGCGACTTTCCTATCAATTTTACCGAAAACTTTCTCGTTTACGTGGAAGCATTTGGTGTGCGATTCATAGGGCTTACGCAAGGCGATTTTCAGCTTCAGCATGGTTCAACGAGCTCGTTGTCAACACAAAAAGTAAAACATCTCAAAATTGTTTTAAAAATACAGTTACAATTTATAAAAAATACATTTCCTTCCACGCCAAACACCGCTCACCTCAAGTAATTTTTCCTACACTGCGCGCATTATAGACTTCAATTCGTCCTAATTAAGCCCTACTTTGCAATATCCTTGTTACTTCACCTCCTTATCCTTCTTTAATTGGTAGGCATTACCGCTCTTCCTGAGATTATAGAACTGCATTACGATCGCTGTGACGCCCAATTTGTTTCGGCAGATACCCGTGAAAGTGGATTTATAATGAATAATGTAATTATAAGATGCGATAAATGTTAATAAAGTCCTCGAACATATTGTCGCTGGATATGATGCCTAGTGATGAAAAGGATCTGTTTCTAGGCACGGACAGAATTGCCTTAGAAACCGTTGATAGAAACGATGATCCGAAGATCCTTATGCGACAGGCATAAGCTGTTATGATGGGAAATGAGGAAACAGGTGAAAAAATCTGCCATGACCGGGAATCGAACCCGGGCCTTCCACTTGCCGCCCGGCAAGTGGAAGACCCGGGTTCGATTCCCGGTCATGGCAGATTTTTTCACCTGTTTCCTCATTTCCCATTAGAAACCATTGGCAAGAAGGAAAAATGGAACAGGTCTTAAGACGAGTTTGTGCCGAGTTTTTTTTACTGCTGAAATTTTTGCCTCGAATTATGGAAGTGTGAATATGTCTGTATCATTTTACGTAAATGCTACCGAATTTTGAACGGAATTTTTCTCACTTGCAAAGCGTGTCTATCGATAAATTTTCGTTACATAATAACACCGGTTATTAAAAAATATTCCATTGATATTCCTCGCGTTGCGTGAAAATTTTTTGATGAGATTTAGAACCCTTTTGTATCGCTAATTAGACCTAACATCAAAACTTCTATTTATTGTTTCATTTACCTAAAAAATCTTTTCATTATTTACATTATTTGTATCTTTCCATTTATTCCAGCATCTTTTTTTTGCAAAATGACCCAAAATAATGAAGGACTTAGCGTAATCTTTGAGAGATGCCCAGTTAATATACCATTAGCGCAACCAGGAATTTACTTTGGGGGTGGCAAATGACAAAGGGAATTTTTTCATAAGGAGATTAACATCTTATTTTTATTTGATAAATAGCTGAAAGTACCCGGCGATGCCCGGGTTATGCCAGACGTCTTTAGCGAATAAAATTATATATTACTAGCTGAGCCCGTGCAAAATTTGCGCGTTTAATTTTAAATTGATTCATAAAAAAATTAATGTTTGTAAAATAAGTTGATGTTAATAATTCATATTTTACTCTAGCAATGAATTTACACAGTATAGGATACTTAGACATTTGACTCCCAATGTAAGGTTTGCGTGTTAGAATCTCACTGAGGGAAAGGCAGTGTGCGCATATTAAAAAAGTAAAAAAATGTTATCCGTAGGTAATCAGAAATCTGTATTTTATAAGTTATGATAGAGAGTAAATTGATGCGGCACAGTAATTAAATTGAAATGATTAGTGATCGGAAGATTCTTACGCGACAGTCATAAACTGTAGTGATGTGAAATGAGGAAACAGAAGAATAGAATTGCTAAGACCGGGAGTCAAACTGGGTCTTTCCGAACCAAAACCACTGAATGCATACAATGTATGTGTGGTTATTGCTCAATTAATATATGAAAAACATTAAGAAGTCTGAGAAGTAAGTAATTATGGTAGTAATAATTGTTATAAATCTCCATTTTTTATATTTAATTCTATTAATGACAAAAATTTTGTCACAACATTTTTTTATAACAGTTCTTAATCTTAATTATTTATCTTGAAGTATATTAGACATCTTAATTGTAACACAACATTTTACAATAATAGTAGTTATTCTTAATGATATACATTTATAACAATAAAACTTTAATTAAAGCAAAAATGTAGCGTATAATGATTTTACTAACTTAAGGATTCCATTTTTACGTCAATATGAATGTTTAATCGATGGTAATTGAATCAGAGGCAACAATTAAGGTCGACTTGGCAACGTCCCGAAGGAGAACAAAAAATCGGCAAAATTTCTAAAACAATTGTGTATTTCCGAAAATTTCGACCGCATAGGGTATAAACATTGCAAGAATAAGATAATTTAGAGTTTTAGCCGTCGAATAAATCAAAAACGGAGAAAATCGGTTATATTTAGGAATTTTAGTGAATAAAGGAAAAAAACCTTGCACTCTGAATAATCGAAAATCTCGTGAAAACTTATGGGAACGTATAATTATCTCCTGAAATCGAACCCGAGACTTTAGGAAATTGAGAATGGTTTTCTAGGGACCTGACATGTAGAAACAAAACGCAGTTTACTGCAAATCTCTACGGCAAACGGTTTTCGAGAAAGAGGGGGGACGGACGGACAGACAGACGGACACTTCAAAAATTATATATAGGATATGGTAATACAATCATTTCTCCCTTTGTGCACCTCAAAATGTGTATTTCCGTTGAAATCTCAATTTAGAATTTTTTCATGAAAACCATACTTTCTCTATACTACGTATATTGGAGAAAGTAAAAACTAATTTCGAGTTTAACAATGTAATCGGTTGACAAGGCAACTTCACGTTAAAAACGCTAAATTTTGTCAAAATATTATATTAAAACGTTAAATTCGAAATATTTAGATTCGAAATCGATAAAAGACGATAAGAATAAGAAACTGCATTTATTTTTCTTTAATGCAGTCCAAGTCCGAAAATCGTTGGTCAAATATTTGAATTTTAATAAGCAAAATAAAATAAGGTTGCAGGTCGAAATATCGATATTTCCATCTTATGTTATGAGGAATGGAAATCATTCTCGGGAATCGAACTCGGGTCGATTTTGAGACTTTTTATTTCGTAAATGGCTTCTACTTAAAGAACCGAACATTCCTACGAAATGCCAATCTTCTAGCTACTCGGAAAGTTTGTTAAAAATAGCATTACAGAGTTCCGATTTCCCACAGACGACGACGACGAAGTCAATTTCATATATTAGATTTCCAATAAAAACGCAAGCGTATCGCTACAAACTTAAAAAAAATCATAACAGTAATTTAATAAATACAATTATTTTCAATTACAGTTGAAATCACTGCGAAAGCAGTCGCAGCACAAATGTAATTGCGATGTTGGATGTTGGATGGAGGGAGGCAAATGCCCGGATGCTCCCCTTGGCTGCGCCACTGTGTCATGTTTAGGTCGTTGAATTCCATTAATAATTTAAATACTAAATGTTCGTTCTATTACATCCAACGCATTCATTTTCATTAACCGATGTTTTTATTTGATCTTATTCATTATTCAGGGATGTCGTTTTTTCGTTTGCGGCGCCGAGAATTCTGTTTCCGTAAAGCTACCTTTCACGTTTCACTTGGTTGCCGTGGTCGTTGTTTACGATATTGAAACTTTCGCATCTCGGATTATTATCGCATTACTCTCTTCATCCCCCCCCCACCCCCCGCCACACACCTCAATCCATCCAAATCGAAAAATCCCTCCTCACATCCAATCCGCAGTCATCCTTGCGTCACGGAATCGCAATTTTGTTACAGCATCGAAAACTTTATCACATTGTTAGGAGTTATACCGTCGAAGCGTTACTAATGCCATATTCCTCCATCCATTACGCTACATCCAATTCCGCGAATTTCGCCTTCCCCTTCGCATCGCGTTTACTCCTCCTAATCCTCCACCGCATCTCGGAATTGGCACACGGCCTTCACACAGCCCCAGGATTCCTTCCCCCTCCCTCCCATTCTTTCCACTTTCTCCTCCCTCCCCACTTTCTCCCTACCCACTTTCTAGCTTTCCTCCCTCTCTTTCTCTTTCCTCCCACTCTCTCCCTCTCCCCCCTCTCTTTTCTTCCCTCCCTCCACAAAATGTAAAATTTTGTAATTAACTTGTATATAGTATTCAAATCTGACGATAGGGTTAAATGTAAGAAGGGACTTCACAGTCTCAATTTCGTCCTAAATTAAGTCGTTTGTCTGTCTGTCTGTCCCCCCTCTCTCCTTCTCCCCTCCGGCTAAGAGTCTTTATCGCGTTCGATTACCGGTCTCTTCGCGCCGCTTAAACGTCCGGCTCGGTGTTAAACTCTCGGGATCCCACCCCTCCTCCCGCCCCTCTGCGCCCACCCATCTGGGGAATAGGTGGCCGTAAATTGCGTCTGAGGGAAACGGAACCCCTTTCCGCCTTCTTCCTTCGTGATTTCCTCGTGCATCGCGTTCTCTCGAGAGAACATCGGCGTCCACTTACACCTACCCGCCCGGGGTTGGGTCGGGGCTGATATTGTTCCTCCTTTTTGGACGGTTTAGGCGGAGGAAGGGGCGGGTGCTCGGGAAGGGACGGGCAATATTGTTCGAACGATGCCCTAATTTCGCGGAAAATTAAACTTGAATGAACGCTGATGGGGATAATAAACATGGATGTAGTTAGGTAGGGAAACTTCATCCCGGAATGGGGGATGTACTTGTCGTTCCCTATCTCCCTCCTTCCTCCCCCTCCTCCCCCTCTCCCACCCCACCCTCCGGAAGATACCCAAACCGACGATCTTACTATGCGCCCCGGGAAACCCCTTTATCCCCAACTTAACGCCGAGTCTGGCCGCCTACCTGTTTTCCCCGAGAATTACTCCCGTTCTAACCGCACCCTCTTCCGCGTGCCCTTGTAAAAGACATGGTAGCGTATCTGCTCTCAGGAGTTCGCTTTGATATCTCGCGTATTCCTCCTCTAAAATTTTCTCTTGTTCCCGTGGGATGCGTTTGTTCGTTCTCACTCCGTTTTCGAGCGTATCTCCCTCTCTTTCTAGCTCTCTCTCACTACCACGTTACCATCGCGACGCTCAAACACTGCAGTTTTCATGCGCCCGTTTCTCGATTAATTGCTCTCCCTCCCCGAACGGGTTATCCGCCCCGCCATCACGCCTTAGTAATGAATCGCGTGTCGTTGCTTCCCCTTTCTCCCCCTCTTCCCTCCGCCCCCTCTTCCCTCCGCCCCCTTCCCAATGCTCGCCTTTTTTTCCTCCCCCTCCGCTGTCGACGTGGCGAAAGAGACAATTTCTTCCGTAATTCGGCTTGAATGTGGCAAGGTAAGAGAAAAAAAAATTTCGCACGTTCGAAAGAGTCGTTTGTCAGTCGTCAATTCACGCAAGCTTCCCTCCTTATTTTTGGCCGGTTTAATTTAATCCTAAGGTTTTCGCGCAGTCCAAAACCTCCTTGCCTCGTTAATTTGGCTCCATTAACTCCACTCTTTAAGGCGCGCTATCTCCGAGTGTGCGGGTGTACTTAGGGCGGCCAAGTTTCTCTCTCTTTTCCATCTCTTCCCCATTGTAACACGTGGCCCTGTCGTGAATCCACGGGACGTTTTTTCCTCCCTCTCTCCCATCTCTCCTCCTCCTTCATCACCGCTCTCCGTCTCTTTCTCTTCACCCTTGCCCATCTCTTTCCTTCACCGATCCTCTTACTGACACTTTTTCTCTCGCCCTTCATTTCCCTCCCCTTCCTTTCTCTCTTGATTTCTCTTCTTCTTCCCTTTCTCCACTTCCTCCCGTTCTCTTTCCCCTTCCCCCTTTTTCATCTACCTTTCTCTCTCTCTCTTCCTCCATTTCTTCCCTTCTTCCCGTTCCCTCTCCTCTTCCTCTCTTTCTCCTCCCAACTCTCTCTTCCTTTATTCTTGTGTCGCTCTCCATTCCGCCTTTACAGCATCCTTCTATTTCATCTTCTATTCCTTCTCTCAAGTTCTGTGGATATTTTTTCACTCCTCTCATCCCTTCCGGATCGACTGTGCGGCACTTTTTCACGCGTCGATGTCCTAGTTGGATCAATGTCTATATCTATGTGTGAATAAACCAAAAGCAGTTAGTAACGTAGGCGCAGAGGCGTGACTGGGAGACACGGCGCCTATGGCAAAATTTGCAGAAAACACCTTGTTTTTTGAGAACATGTTGTTGTTGTTTCCATGTTTTCATAAAGAGTAATATTTATTAACAATGACTTTAACGGTTGAGCATTAAATTAATACTTATTTATGTGAAATTTAACTTTTGGCATTTTTTTACGGGGGCGCCTATGGCAAATACCACCTTCGGCGTATCCTAGTCACGGCACTTCGTAGGTGTGGCGGTGTTTCCAACGGCACTAGTATTTTTCGTGGTTCGTCTCGCAGTAATTTCACCTAGCGGAATGGCCGCTTGAAGGCTGAATTTCTGATGATATGGCGATGTGAAGAGTGGGCCACGCGAAAGAGACCTAGAGAAATTCGCGTTTGCGCTTTTAATTACGAAGTAAATCTCCCCTCTTTTCTACTCCTCTTTCGAATGAAGCCGAATTTTCACTCGTGGAGCGGGCGAACGACTCGATTCCCGCGGAGAAAAGAGAGAGAGAGAGGAAAAAACGTTTTCCGCGGCCGCCGCCTCTATTACCCGCGTCGTAAATTTGACGCCATACAGAATTCCCACGCGTGTTAAAGCGATTCGACGAAAAGCTAATGAGTTTGCTTGTTAAACTTTACTGCCTGTCGGTCCCTTGTTTCATCAGCGCCTTCGCTTCTTTCGCTGTTCACCTCGCCATTGAGACGCCTCATTCTCTCCTCGTTCCCTCCCTTCCTCCCCATCGCCTCCTCTCTTAGATAGGAACGTTTAATCTCGTATTTGGATGGTAACATTAGATGGAGATAATCGTTGGAATTATCACGTAAATGTGTTGTTGCTATGTTCAGTACATGTACGGGTAATTTTACGACTACGCATGCTCGTGTGTTTGCCTAATTTATTAAAGTTGTCGTAGTATGTTGGTTCTAAACGAAAAAGTATTACATGTCTTTATAGAATCATTAAAAACGGACATGGGCTTAGATGCAGTTATCAAGGATCTGTTTTTACCAAAGGGTGAATCAGGAATCTAACAAGAAGTAGTTACCTATAAATATCTGAAAATGAGATCAATAATAAATTCCAAAGATAAGGAGACTTAAATTGAATAATGGTAATTATTAATGGTATTCATAATAGTAATAGGAATTCCAGATTGAATTGTAGTCGATTGAGTGCATTAATAGACCGTAGAATCCGGATAAAAAGTAGTAGATATTCTTAAATAATTTATCCACGAAAATTAAAACCCATTAGAGTGATATTTATGACAACTGATGGAGAAGAAAAATTATGATGGTCGGCGGTATGAGAGAAATCGTCCATTATACGTAAAAATTACAAAAAATCTATCAAAGAAGGTTAGTTTAAATTTGATGTAAGAGGATTTGGGATCAAGCTGGAAGACAGTCCTGTAGGAATAGAGAAGACACGCTGAATATCTGCATGAGTGAGCAAGCGGCAAGGTCTGTCTTAAATTGATCCTCAGCAAAACAAAGGTCGTGTTCAAATGGACCACACATTCTCAGAAGATAACAGATCGATGGGGCGATAAGTGAATTCGAAACTGTTTAAAATTTATGGCATTGAAAAGTGCGCTGTAATTTAAGATTACCAATTAAAGATATTTGGCACTCATATCCTTATATAGCATATTAAGATTTAAAAAAATACTGATATCCATTAATACTTAAAATGAAGTGCGTCTTGCCATACTTTTCGAAACCGTGCATATTTTTCTCCCGCGCGTTTTGAGTTCGTGATCTCTAGTATAAAAAGTCAAGTATCGTGATGACAATGAATCTCTCTTTGAATTGAGCGCTTGAACCTTTTAAATGAAGTCAAATAAATCTCCGGGTCCAGAAGAGATACCAGCTAGAGTATTCAAAGAGTTAGCACTGGAAATAGCACCTTATCTCGAAATAGTTTTCAGTAAGTCACTTAGTCATGCCGTTGTACCTAAGGAATGGAAATTAGCCTTTATAACGCCGTTACACAAAGGTGAGAAAAAAGACGACAGAGAAAATTACAGGCCAATTTCGCTTACCTCCCTATCTTGCAAGGTTCTCGAGCACATTATCGTTAGCTCCGTGATGGACTTCTTAGATAGTCATAACTTGCTAAGTAAATATCAGCATGGCTTCAGTAAGACGAAATCTTGTGAAATACAGCTCGCTCTGTTCGTTCACGATATACTAAGATCAGGAGACCGTAAGACTCAGTTAGATGCGGTTTTCCTCGACTTCAAGAAGGCTTTCGATAAAGTCCCGCACAGTAAGTTAGTGAAGAAATTAAATGACTGTGGATTAAATCGAAAGATAATCGAGTGGATCAGGGACTTTCTTAATGACCGTGAACAAATAATAGTTGTAGATGGATTTAAATCAGATTCAGTCAGCGTAGCCTCAGGCGTTCCACAGGGAAGTGTAATCGGCCCCCTACTATTCCTTTTATATATAAACGACTTAGATAATGTTATTAAAAGTAAAATCAAGTTATTCGCGGATGATACAGTAGTTTACAGAGAGGTTAACAGTCCTAATGATCAATTATTACTTTCTGACGACTTAAATGCAATTCTCGAGTGGTGTAAAGAGTGGCAGTTAGAATTGAACTTACAAAAGTGTTCCTTTATGAGATTCTTGGGAAACAAAAACATTGACACGACGAATTACACTGTTGAAGGCGTCCTGCTAAAACTAGCCGATTCCGTCAAATACTTAGGCGTTACTTTAACAAGCAACCTCTCATGGGATATGCACATACGAAATATATGCGGGAAGGCTAAACAGAAACTAGGATTCATCAAACGCATAGTAGGTAAAAGCGAGGAAAAAGTCAAAGAGACATATTACTTCTCGTTAGTAAGACCGCTATTAGAATACGCGTCGAGCATATGGGATCCGTACGAGAAAGGAACAATCTCAGAGCTAGAAAGTGCAGCGAAAAGCCGCTAGATTCGTCAAAAATTGTTACGATAGAAACAAGTGTTACAGGCTTGATACAGGACTTAGGATGGGAATCACTAACTGAGCGCCGATCACGCTCTAGGTTAAAACTTCTTGAAAGATTTAGAACGCATATATTCTCCAGCGATGTCGAAGAAATAATAAGAGCGCCAACTTATATTGGTAGAATGGACCATCCTCGTAAAATAAGAGAGATAGGCTATAGGACTGAGAGGTATAAAGGCTCGTTTTTCCCTAGAACGATAGCTGAGCAGAACAGAAGTTACGAAAAGAAATCAGCCGACGCAGAGTGATACTATACATTATTATGCGCTTTACCTTGGTGCTATTGCACCCCCTGCCACAAACCATTGCGGTGGCTTGCAGGGTGAACTGTAGATATAGATAAACCTCCAATAAAACTGAACCGGAGAGTCTGGGGAATCGAAGGCGCCGAGTATACGGTATCGCACACGTAAACAGTTGCTCTGCTGGACACCCGGAGAGCCGCAATCTGCTCGTTAAAGAAGCCGCATAAGTAAAAAAAAGTGCGGAAGGCGTTTCCTTAACTGTCTCAGGCGGCTTAAGTTTCGAGGAATCTAGAGACTTCCTCCGAACGCGCTCCTGCGTCCGCCCGAAAACACAAAAGGAAGTATTGATTGGAGATTACCTCTCAAATCCGCTACGGTCTAACGAGTTTAACGAAGGAAAGCGGGATTAGATACTTTTGATCGATAAGTCACCTCACATAAATAACTACAGCTATCTATGCGATCGATATATTGCTGTTTGAAATCTCGTCCCGTTCCCAGAACGAAACCATTTATATTGTGACAGAAGACACGAATTAAATCTTAGTATATTGTTCGAGGGTGAATCAAAAACTTACCGGAATGATCTCATAAAAATAGAACAATCTCAAAACAAACATTTATTTTTCATTAATTTTTCATAATATCCACCATCTAAATTTAAACACTTTTCCATGTGATGCTGTTGAATTTGTTAGCATAATAGTTGAACAGTTGGAGTATTTGCTTTAAGTTCACTTATGTTCTTTTTCCCATTACATATTTAGTTTGAGCAACCAATGCCAACGTTTTGTGGATGACTCGAACAATGGTCGCTCACACGTCTTGAATGAAATGAAAAGTGATAAAATCAATCGGTCACGAGAAGAATCCGCAAAAATGACACTCGTTTTGTCGCAGCAATTGACGAAGAAATCCCACAAGTACGGCGATGAGATTACCACCCTTTTCCACGGTAAAAATCTACAAACAGGTGTTGTCGTCATATCTGTACCTTTTGAACATTCCTAAATCGATTGCGTTTTTCATTATACATTGTTAACTTTTATCTTAAAATATAACACTCGCTTTGTTGTGTCCAGTCGAAACGGAATGTGTGTTTAATCAAATTATTACTGCCTCACACCGACGAGAATGATGTCGATATGGAATTAGTACTTCTATCCGGCTTTCTCTTGCTTTCGATGAAATCACATCACGGTGAAGTCGGCCCAGAGTCCACGAATGTTCGTGTGTATGTGCGTACGTGCGTGTGGCTCTCCTGCTGGTCTTGTTAATTCTTCTGCCTCCCCCTAGATCCATAATCGGATCAAAGCCTCACTCGCCTCAAGAAAGAAAACTTCCAGAGAGGACTTAAAGAGGTCTCCGGAGGCGTAGGAGGCTTTATCTGCACACTCTGATCCCTCCCCTCCCCTCCCCTCCGCTCTACACTCTCCTTAAACACGCCGTATTCTATCTCCTTCTACCAGTTATCCGACTCCATAGGAACGGGATTTCGGGAGAACGACATTAGAAGTTACGTGATATAGTCAGACAATTCTATAGAATAGTGGACGTAGAGGATATGTTACGTCTTGACTTTAATGTGTTTCGAAGGATTCCTGAAAGAAGTGTCTACTTGACCTCCCCACGCGTCATATGTGCTGGGGGGAGAGAGCTAGACCACCTTGACCATGAATAAATTGATGGAGTATCCCCTTTCGGCGGAATTGATATCGTCAGTCAGTCCTCTTATTATATTACTGTGCATCGTCTCTAGAATACGTTCATAATCTTTGGGATATCAAGTGTTTATATATAATACGTTTTAATAGTAGCAATAACTTTCATACATTGTAATGTGATTTATGTGAACATTATAAACCAATGTGATTCACAAAATAATATCAAATTAACATTGCAGAAAGTCATTGCATTTTTTCAGTGAAGATGTTAAGACTTTTTACGAGTAATTGTGTTCCCTAAATTATAAATCCAAATTACATTAAAATATTTCAGTGTAATCGGTAAAGAAATTTTGAAATTAAATTCCTTCTTCGAAAACAAATTCTCATGACACGGAACTTTTCGCTCTATCTTTCTATGCAAACTTCGTATCGCTAATTTAAGGATGTGATTCTCTTTCTCGTTTTCTCATAATTTCATTCATTCAACTGCTTCGCACATTGCTATTTTCGCTTTTTTGTGCATGTTCAAGGGATTATGTTTCTGTGTTTTTGCTTAGTAAAAATAGATTCGATGACTGTCCTAATATATTGCGAATTAATTGCGATAATAGCTGTAATCCACGAATATTGGTAATCCTAACCTACGGATAACTTATGATCTTTATCATGTTGTGTGAACTCCGTCGCACGCATTTTCTTCATCACAATGATGTCCGTTAGAAGACGTCTGTTAAGTGACTATTTCATGGTTATTTTACGTCTCGATGCTTATTAGTGTTCTGTTGAGCAATTTGTTTTTGCGGGCCTGTATAATTCGATAATGATGTGAAATTGGCGCTTTATGGGAAGGACGACCTTGACGCACTCGCTGGATTGTAAACGAGGAAGGCTCGCGGATGGAAGGTGATTCACATCTACCCTATAAACTCTTCCTCTTCTCCCTGTTTATCTATTCTTTCATATTTCTTTCGCCTTTTCTCTTTTTTCTTTACTATTCTTTCATCCATTCCGAGTATTTTTTCTCTCCCTGCTTTCTCCTCACTTTCTCCCTTCATTCTCTCTTTCTCCGCCCTCATCTCGCACTTCATTTCGCCTCATAGTCTACCGGGTGAGCAGGACCAACTCTCTCTCTCCCTCTCTCTCTCTCTCTACGTATAAGTACTGGTGAATTTTACGACCCACTGCGACGCTCTTCTACAGACTCCTTCTCCTCCCCCTTACTCTCCCCTCCTCCCCTTCACTCTTCATTCCTCCCCCTCCCTCCCCTCCTCCCCCTCACTCTCCCCTCCCCCTTCTGCTTACTTCAACTAGGCCACGCCCTCTTGCGCACTCGCGAATTAACACATGGTAGCGAAACCGTAGCCATTGCATCGCAACGTCAGTTCATTTTCTTGCTTTATGCCGTTTCGATGGTCAAACCTTGTTTTTTTCCATTAATAATGCTGTTGCATATGAACTTGTCCTTTGAACCGGAAGAATGATTTCTCTAGCGTGTACCTCTCGACAAAAATAGCGAAGAATCTGTCAGTGTGTCTCTGTGGGATAAGATTGCACGAGAGTTGCTTGAAAGATTCTTCGATGGGGGACGAATAATATTTTTATGTTTGAATAACCCGTATGTCACTGTCCTCAAAAAAAGGTGATGATTGTCGAATATTGGCGGACTTGTTTTTTATTTCTGATTTCCGGTCTACTATCGGTAAATCGTTGATGACGACTGCCTTGGAGCCGAAATGCGCATATGGTTTTTCCCAGCATTTTTCTGGCTATGGATGGACATAGTTTATGAACTAACGTACGGTTCGAAAATAAATTCATCTCGCTCTGGCTTTTGGCGTGTTTTTTATTCGATAGAGACGTTATTCTAAAAATTAGATAACTTTATCCCCAAAAAAATTCCAAGCCCAGGGATTGTGTCAAACGGCTTCATTATCACTCTGAAAGCGCGATCGCATTCGTGAGAACAAGACATTCACGAATTTATCTCTCAAGGAAACTCGGCGACCTTGTCTCATTTATGACTTTGCTGATTCGGAGGTCTCAACTTTCTCTGAATCATTCACAGCATCATAGGCCTCGTATCAACTGGTAACTTCCGAAAATTGCCCAAGTGTTATGGCAGTTTTCCTCAATTACGATGTCAGATTTTTCCTCCACATCTTTCCGTTGCTGTTATTATGTCCCTTCTTCTCTCTTCCTGTTAGTCATCTTCCTCTCCTTGTTCCTCCCCTCTCACTCCCTCTTCCTCCCTCCCTCTCTCCCTCCCTCTCTCCCTCCACATTCTACTCACTTCTGATCCTTGCGGACCTTCAAAGTGACACTTGAGCCGAGACTCTGGAGCTTATTTGCAATGGTGAAGTGCCTTTGGGGTTTCCTTTCCAGGCAGTAAAAGTCTCCGCCGCACTCGCATCAAACCTACCTCTCCCTCTCTTTCTCTCCCCTTCTCTGATCTCTCTCTCTCTCTCTCGCAGACTCCAATCTCATCCTCGAACGCCTCTCCCTCCTCCGCACACACCTGATGAAATGGAAGAGGGAGCGAAAGGGAGAGGCGATTCCCGTGAGGCGAATGGGTGAGCAGTCTCGTAGACTGCTCTAAAATCTATGAGCCTTCCTCAGCCACCCTCTCGAGTGTTAGGAGATTATCTTAGAAGGTGCCATTTCGAGAATGAGATGTTACTCCTTCTGTTCATAATAGTGGAATAGACAATTGGTATACGATGTCTTATTCTTATTTGCTTTTTAGTTATTGCCCATTCATTTCTAGATTATGCGATTTTTACCGTTTTTGCAAAACCTTTTCTTGCGCTTGGATAATTATTGGAAATACTCTTGCTCGCGTGAACAAATTATGGAGTTATTCGTATGGGTGGAGAATTTATAGCACGAAAATAATTTCATGCCTTTTAGTGGATTACAGAAAGTATTTATGTTTAAAACATAACTTTAGGACGAAGGAGTAATAGCGTGTATGGATGAAGGTTAAAGAATTTGCAGGGATACTTTGGGATATGGAAAAAGATAAGAAGTTTATGGGATCGAGGTTAAATGTGGTGCTCATGCTCGAGAGAAAATGCTCAATGAGCCTGAAGAAAATTTGTGTGTACTTACGAGGCAGTTATGGACGCATCAGGTTTTAGTGTGACTAGCGATTTTCGATTTTTCGGGCTAATGCACCGTGTGCGGTGAGAAATCCTGATGAAGTCGTGAGGAAATCTAAAATATGTCTGGGAATATTTTTGAAACAGGAGAAAATTCTTCCGTGGCCGGGAATCGAACCCTTGCCATGTGTATAGTCCACCACTGAACTATGTATGGCCCATTTCAGAACATGGATATTTTCTCTGCTTCGATAGTTCAATGATAGAATATACGCTTGGCATGGGGAAGACCCGAGTTCGATTTCCGGCCATGGAAGAATTTTACTCCTGTTTCGAAATTTCCCAAAATATCAGCTTATGCCTGCCGCATAACGATCGTATGATCAATTCATTCCATCAGTTTCTTTTCATCTTATTCGTGTTATTATATTAAGATCACTTTATTCAATCAATTTGTAAAATATGTCTGTTGTGAGCAGTGACAATTACGATTCTGTTTTTTGCGAATTTTTTAATGTGTTCCCGCAAAGCGAAAGGCTTGCCTACAGGTATGCAAATAAACGCCAAGACAAATCACAGCGCCTATGCCAGAAGCCAGGTTCGAACCCACGACCTTTGGGTTAGAAGGCAGGCACACTACCTACATGTCTAACCCGGCCAATGATCAGGATGAAATATGGAAGAATATGCTTAATGATTTTGAAATGAGAATGTCGGAAATGGCTATAGGAAAGACTTGATGCAAGCACTCCACGTGGATGGAAACTCATAATTGGCAATCGTAGAACTGCATCTCTCTCGTGATTTCAATGCTCTCGGGACAAGTTTAAGAAATTCTCTTCTTTGAAAGCTATTTGGTTGCTAATCTTTTGGTTCCTTATGATCGCAAGATTCTTATGCTATCAAATTCATAGACGTTTATGCACGATTTTTCTATCTGTCAGACAGGGCCGGCCCGAGGCATCTTGGCGCCCCGGGCGGAAAGGCCTTTGTGCGCCCCCCCCCCCCCCCCCCCCCCCCCCCCCCTCCGAAGATAATAAAAAATGTATAAGGCATTTTCTATGAGTTTATTTTTAAGCTCAAAAACTGAAAAAATATACTGAACAGTAACCGAGCAATATAATACATTAAATGCAATATTATAATATTCACATTATTTTACTGATGATCACAAAACGAAATAAATATCCAAATTATCATATAGATAAGTAACTATGATACATACAATGCCAAAAGACATCATATAAGTTTTACGATACATTTATTAATATCAAACGATAAATCCATTAAAATTTAATACAATAAAATTAAAACATTTGGTTTAATCAATTAATATTTTGATCAGTTGATGCCAAAAACATTTTTCTTAACGTATCTTCTTTCTAGATTTCAATCAGTAAAATTATTAATTATTTCTAAAAAATCCAATTTAGCAGCTGTGTCATTTTCGATCGATAAAATCGCCAGGGAATTCAACCTTGTCTGCGACATGGACGATCGTAGGTATGTTTTAATTAACTTCAGTTTACTGAAACTTCTTTCCCCACTTGCCACAGAGGAATGGCCAGCATAACTCGCGAAACTACCCATACATCTGCTAATATATCTTGCATTTGGTTTGAATTTATGAACTTCAAAATGCTCAAACCATTGTCGGGGACATTTTCAGG
Organism: Uropetala carovei; assembly: GCA_036926305.1. Lineage (NCBI taxonomy): Eukaryota > Metazoa > Arthropoda > Insecta > Odonata > Petaluridae > Uropetala > Uropetala carovei. Next base: position 730,842 of record JAXCHB010000172.1, on the reverse strand, counting down.
CAACATTGTCATCAATGCCTCAATTTCTTGGTCCAGCTCTTCAACATCTACATCACATTCATTATGATCACTAAGCTTGATTTCAAGTTGTTTGCACATTTTTAATAAATCATCATGATCCCCATTTAAAAAAAAATATTATACAGAAATCCCCATGAAACGCTTCCGTTTGTTGAAATCTTTCTGTCAGGAACATGATTGCGTTGTCTAATTTTACATTGAAAACATTGTTTTGAAAATACTTTTCTTCGCTTTCCCGTATGAATTGGCCATTAAAATCATTTAATTGTCTGAATCTGGTATTTCTAAACTCACATTTTACATTTAGTCTTTCTGCTAATTGTTTTGCCGATTTTAAGGCTTCGTCATAACTAGAGTTTCTGTATTTTAAAAATTCAGTACAGTTCTTCGTAAGCATGGCTGAGGTGCTTATGTCCATGCCGGTGCCCTGCATTGATTTCCATACCATATCTATTTTAAATAAAATGTCATTCCACATGCAAAGTGTAATCAAAAACCTAAATCTTCGATTTTTTTCTATAAGAGATTCACAATCAGTTTCATATGCCACAATAGATTCAGTGCATGTGTTTTCGGCCAATTCCATTAAGGCATTCCTCAATTCTAAAATTTCATTTTTAATAGCTTTAACGCTGTCAATTCTACATTCCCACCTGGTTTCACACAAAGGTTTAGGGGTCAAGCGTTTAACGTATTTCTTCAGCAATTCCCATCTACGAACTGAAGCTGAAAACAACACGTAAATTCTTTGTAATACACCAAAAAACCTCTTAGAAAAAACTGAGCTTGCCATGCTGTCCCCAGTTACTAAATTTAAAGAGTGGAATCTACAAGGCATAAAAAATGCTCATGGGTAGGAACTTAAAATTCTAGCCTGAACAGCTTTGTTTTGCCTTTCATGTTGGCACCATTGTAGTAACCCTGGCCTCTGCAATTGCCTAATTCAGATTTAAAATCATTTAGCATTTGCGTAATTGATGCATAAATTCCGTCACCTGGATGGAAAGAAAGAAAATGTTCTTTTATTTTAATTTCATCAATGTCAACAAATCTGATAGATAAAGAAAGCTGTTCAACTTGACTGATGTCTGGGGTGCAATCAGCTATTATGCTAAAGTATTTTGCTTTCCTAGGTCGTACCAGGATATTTTCCATGGTAAAATTTCCATGCAAATTGATCAATTCGTTTTGAATAGTTTTACCGCGGTAATGCGCGTGAGTTTCACATGTTGTTATTCGCCTTACGTGCTCGCTGATAACTAAATTAAATTTACCAAGTAATTCCACGAGACCCAGAAAATGACCATTATGTGGTGTAAATAATCTATCCGAAGATCCACGAAAAGCTAGATTGTTTTGTGCTAAATATTAGGTTATATTTATTAACCTCTCTAACACACTTCTCAAATGTTTTTTTCTTTCTGTATAAGTAATTGAAAATCTTCATCTAAAATATTACAACTGTTAAGACGTAAATTCGCTTCAAACCAAATTTTGTGGCTTTTTAAATGTTGAGGCGAGTTTTCTTGTGATTTTATGCATTCACTAAGATACTTCCAATCACTCATTCCCTTCTTGGCTAAACTACTTCTGCTCAACGTATCGAAAAGCTTACAGCAGAAGCAAAACATTGCGTTTAAAATCTCAGAATACACTAGCCATCTCCATAAAAAATACGTTAGATGTTTACGTTAAACGATTATGATTCTCAATAAGAAACCATTAGCTTTTGCAAGAAACGCGACATTTCATCGTGTTGATTCGATATTTCAGGAGAGAGAATTTGAAACGAAAATTCCTTCGTTTACTGGAAACATATTAAATTCAAATAATCTAATTTTGTCATACACTGAACAGAATCTTGCCAGTAGTTTCTTCTTGGAGGGTTCGGCACGATGCTTTCATACTTCGATAAAATTTTGTTCCTTTGGACTTGATAATTCCGTACATTAGGTTATTCTTAAATGCCGTGCTATTATTCTCTGTCAGGTGAGTACCTGGCTGGTCTTCTTCGGATAACGCTAATTTTTCAACCTTCGATATCTACAGTTCTGACCACCGTAGTTAACTAGAACCCATGGTTTCAAGGCGTTAAAAATTCCACGATACACGATCGTAACAGTCCTGTGTTTTTCTGCAAATCTAGTAACCAGACTTTTATCTCAATTATTCCTCTGGAAAACATTTTTATATAGCTCCGAGCTATAATGAACAACTATGCGTGCGAAGTGGTACTCCTTACACTTGAAACCGAAGGATGATTATAATCATTACAAAATAACTCGTCCTCGCAAAATTTTTGTTTGAAAAGCCGTAATTTTGTTTAATTCGGTTCAATTCAAATCAATTTTATTTAAATTTAACGAAACGTCTCTTTTTCTTTTAACTTTTCTGTTACCTTTGCGTAGTAATTCTTTAATTAGTAAAAACTATGGAGATATTACCTTGTCATTTATCTATAGATTAAAGTAGTCACCATCCTATGACTTTCATCAACTTCTTGGAGATTTATTTCATTCTAGGTTTCATCCGCTCCCTAAAAATTAATATTAGACTTTTAAGCAAATTAAATTCGTAGCTTTCAGTTTTATTACCACACTTGAATGTTTTCGTGAGCGCATTCCTGATCGTGTTCATTCTGTTATATCTGTTTATATTTTCGTTCTCTGATTACATACGTATACATATATGTCTGTGCGTGTGTATCAGAGAGAGGTGACCTGCGCCACGCGTGCCAACTTCAGCACGCGATGGGATCTCTTTACGGAGGTGCATAATACGAGGTGGCAAAAACAAGAAATTACTGCCAAGCCATTCTCACGTTCCCCTCGTGCGTTTCCTGCACTTCCTCTCGTCTTCCTTTCTCCTTTCACTTTCTCTCTTATACTTACTACTCTCTTAGACCCAACGGGCTCAATGCCATACATGCGCCGTCGTTAAAGCAGTAATATTCAGCCTCGGCGACGGCGGAGGGAGGCGAGGCATCCATCCTCCTCTGCGCCGCCACCCTCCAGCCCCTCTCTCTTCCTCCCTTTCTCCCTCCCTCTCCTCTTCACCGCTGCGACTGATGATTGCTTCTCTCTCCTTCTTCATCCCGCCTCTCTTAGTAGGCACAGAGGCTTCCCTCTACTAGCCATCTCTCTCCCACCCTTTTGTCCCTCCCCTTCCCAACTCCATTGCCTCAACTCACCATTCCCCTCCCCTCCACTCCTTTCCATCTCTAACCTTAATATCTCATCACTCGCCTGTTTCGTTTATGCCTCTCTTTAATGGCTTTTTTAATTCGCGGTTATCGCGTTATATCCGTGTAGTAGGTTTTTTAGCGTCTGGACCGCAGCCTTTTCATGCGGTCCTCGCATTTGTATTTTCGCCTTTTTACTTTCTCCATACGTAGTATAGGGAAAGTATTGTGATCACGAAAAAAATCGATTTCGGGATTTCAACGGAAATACACGTTTTGAGATCCCTAGAATGTGTGTGTGCGTGGATGTGTGATTGTGAGCGCTCTAACTCAAAAAGTACTTGCCATATCGTTACCAAACTTCATATATAACTCTTTACCATGAGCACAAAGAACTGATTAGTTTTTGGATAATAAGGGTTAACCGGAAGTCGAGGTTTATTCGAAAGCCGATTCGGTTTTTGCGATATTTCTCCGTTAAAACATCATTATTGTATATAAATTTCTATACAAATGTTCTAGAGATTGTAATTTCCTACAACTTCCATTTTAAACAATTTTCCATAGCAGTTATTGTTTAGGAATTATTTATAAATAATCGGTTTTTTCGGTTTCCGTCAAATATCTCATTAAAAACGTCGTTATTGGTAATCTTCGTAAGGACCAAAGTTGTAGAGAATAATATTTCGTCCAGGTTTTGTTTGAAACAAATTTTCGTAGAACCATCCATTTCGGAGATATTCATCGTTTTTCGTAATTTCTAGTATACAGCGCCACCACCATGTAGCGGTGAATTCTGTAAACATTCAAAATATAATTTACGGCAATAACGACGACTGTATTCTTTTACGATACGAAATAATAATTTTTCCTTATAATGCTATTCATAATAATTTAAATATCTATACCCCAAATATGGAGAAAGTCGTGTTGGCCACATCAGATTTTTCTTTTCTTTTTTTCGCGGATAAGTCGCTTGGGACACTTTAATGGAGGATTGGCGTGAGTTTTATGTCCTCAAATTTATTCATTAAAAAAATTTCGTTCGCACTCTTTCGTTTCGACGTAATGAATTATAATCAATAATATTTTGTTTCATGCTTCCGCATCCAAGTTAAGCGCTCTGCTTCAGTGTCTAATAATACACTTCTATAAATATTTTGAACTATTTGTTTTTTTAACATACACCGCTCTTTCGATCCGCGCGTGCGATATGAGTTGGAATATTTCTTTCTCTCTCTCTCTTCCCTGATACAACGTGCAAATCATGAGTTAATAATATATTTTAAAAACGCGTGGTTCATCCCTCTTCTCACGCGTTCCAATTGCACGGGAACTGTCTTTCTGATGCGAATTCTTTTCGGATGTGTGTTTCACTCTCTCTCATTTTCCTTCTCCTTATATTCCCGTTCTTGCTTTATCGATCCCATTACCACCGTCACCGCTCCTTCTCCTTCCTTACTTTGTCGTCCAACGTGTCCCACCACCTCGCCTCCCTTCTCTCTCTCTTTTTTTGTGAAAATACTCTCCTCTCTCCTCCATCTCTACTCCTCCCGTCATCCCCTCCCACCCTCCCCTCTCACCCATCTCTGCCCCTCCTCTTACCCTCCCTCCCTCTTACCACCCATCCTTACCCCTCCTCTTACCCTTCTTTGCCACCCCCCCATCCTCCCCACTCCCCTCGCAAAACACACTCTGCCTTTCCTTCCCTCATCATCAGTCCTACTTATCTCGGAGAGAAACCCTTCTTTTCATCCGTCTCTCTTCCATCCCCCTCCAACTCCCACCTTAATCCCATACTCACGCCAGCATCCAACTAAACCCTACTACCCTCTTAAATCTCCCTCCTCCCTGTACATCCTTTCAACCCTCTATCTCTCTCTCTCTCTCTCTCTTCTTCCCTCTCTCTTTTATCCTATATATTCTACTTCGCCTTTCTTCTTCGCTTCTTTATCTGCAACCGGCTCCATTTTCAGTGATCCGAGTGAACGTTCTTCGCTTCTTTGCTCCTCGTCTCTCTCCCTCTCTCCTTCCTTACTATCCTCTTTTGTTTCATCCTCTCTTTTACCTACAACCCTAACACAATGTCTACTGCTCGTCGAGTAACATTTGCGCTTGCGAAGATTGACCGAGAGGAGAAAATGTACGAGGCCTGATAAAAGCCCTCGGAATATCCGCTTTTTTTTGGATTGCCAAGATTTTTGGGAAAATAAAACAGGTTTTTTTTACATTCTGGCTAGGTTTTTGTACCCGTGAAATTTATTTCGGTATCTTGTCGCTTTTTTGTGGAGAGAAACGAAAAGGATTGTTGACTGGTGTTTGGAGCAGAGGCGAGTGATTTTGTTGCTGACCAATGCCTTCCATCATAGAGAAGTTTTTTCGGCGTTGGTGACTAATATCTAGCCCATGTTGAGATAACACCGTTTTTAAGGGAAGTGAACAGGAATTAGGAGACAGGTTGCAATTAATTGAAATCGATCCTATTGTTTATATAGATGTTTTTTCGTATCTGTAGCTCAGAAATCACATGAAATATTAATACGTTATAGCGAAGTTTGTATGTGTCCGATTATTATTTTTCATCGGCTTAAAATTGACAATAGTAATTCAAATTGTTAGTCTAACAAAATTACTGATTATTTGAATATGGACATTCAAAGATCACCAATTGTTAGCCCACGTGAAACGCCCTAGCGATTGCCTACAACTTTTTATCCGAAATTAATTGATATGAAAAATATACTTGAAATTTAATTCTATAGAATTAGCTTGTACAAGCATGAATTTGTTCTCGTATACTTGCTCCTGTGGCGACCAAAAAACAAAGCCACATAACCCTCTAACTAAATGCTATATTGTACAAGAAATAACAAAGTAACAACAAAACAAATGCTCTTGAGACGTAACAATAGTCTCGCAACTTAAACACTTCATAAATGTCAAATTATAGTTACACTCTTAAATGTCAAATCATAGTTACACTCTGTCCTCCGGAAACTTTTAACACACGCCACTTGCGAGGAAACTTCTCTCCCCGTCACTTGGATTCTTACTCTCCCCGGCGGCGACCCTCGGCTGACCGGTGTCTCGGGATATCTGCCGACTCGTTCTCTCCTATAGTCGATTCAACATCGGAAGGCTCTTGGCCTACTTAGAGCAAGTAGCCAATCATGAACGTTTCCCCTTCCATCGCCCCTCTCAACTTTCGTGCGGGAGAGCAGATATCGGTGCGCGTTGCCAGCTCTTGCGGATTTTCACCTTCATCTGATATACTACGCAATTTCTAATGGCAACGCATGCAGATGTGATCTCTTCGAGAGCAGGAGTGAGACTGGTTTCCTCCCCACTACCTTCCCAAACAAACAGTCTCCTATTGGCTGCTGCTAACTGGTGTACCCGTTTTCAAGGCCAGGAGTCTTTAGACGTTGGAGCGACTATAAGCCACGGTCATGTGATGGAGCGGTAGAGGGGAGATTCGGCGGGTAGCTTAAACGGGCTACTCCTTGACTTCGTATTGGTTAATTTCTTGATTACGTTATATAACCGTGAGAAAAGGAGGAAATGGGAATTAAGGGTAATATTCGCCCTATATAAAGCGCGTTACTGTGGAGACCGCCATTTGGCAGGAGACGTTTTGGTTTTCTGTTCGCCGACTACGAAAGACGCCGACAACGAAAGGCGGCGATATTCGGCGTTTTTCGTCGCGTTTATTCGACAAGTGCTTCGTTAAGTGCGGAGGTGCGGGGAAAATCGCTGCACTCCCTCTTATAGACAGGTGTTTATTCGAATCCGACAGAAATTAATTCGAGCATACCTTTAAACATATAACCGAATTTCGGTTGGTGAAACTGCTATTACAAGCGACAAAGAATTTCTGAAAATAATCGGAATCTTTTGATCTAATGCCATTCTATGACAAGTAGCTTTGTGCCATTCAATTATGGTCGCATCTATACGCAAGAGAATAGAGCAGCCGAAGGCACTGTGGCGTTGTCATACTTCAAAAGGAAAAAGAAAGAGGATCATACAGAGTGATATATGTGAGAAGATATGTGGCATAGGCGTCGGGTGTGAGGAAGAAGTGAAATACTCACCGTAAATTATCTATTGGAAATTAATTCGGTTAGCGGGCCTTAAATTACTACATTTACGAAAAAACAGCAAGTCATAAAATGGGCGGGAGTGCCAACAAATGTAGAAGATTGAATCAGAGAACATTCTACTGGATTCTACGTCATTATCCGAGACAAATTATTTTAGAATCGCAAAAGGAAGATGCCATATAAACTGGCAAAAACGAAAGCTTACGAGGGGGTAACGAAGAAAAGATACGGCGGCACGTGAAGTTAAGCGATATTTGCCGTTTAAACCAAACGGCGGCAATTTACGCTCTGAAGCACTCGAGAGAGATCTCAAAAGATCTAACTGTAGTAGAGGAATGCAGAGAATAAGCGGTTGAAGGGAGGTGATTTTCCGCGTGACGAATGGTAGGAAGCGAATGAATTGGACCGAATAGAGGTGGATGCTGGGAAATAAACAAGAGGACCTTGGCCCGGTGCAGGATTCGATCCCTCGAAACATTGAAGTATCCTTCCCGACCGCCAGCCCGAGTAACCATAACGCCGGACGGGATGACGCATCTTAACATCGAAAGTTTTTTTTTGCAATAACGATATTACTGTCCTTTCAAAAAGTCTAGATACCCGAGTTTAAAGATGTATATCTCGAAAACGGTAAAAGCGATTTTGATGCGGTGAAAATTAGACGGTAGAGAATTTATTTCTACGTTACCTGATATACATTCCAAATTTTTATTTTGCATTAAATATTTTATACTGCGCATTATTTGAATAAAAACACGTTTTTTAGGCATGCAAACTCGATAAGACTATTTTGAATGCTTACAATTCCGAAACCCTACAATGAATCAAATTGAAACTTTAACAGTATTTAGCTAGATCTATTGTAAATAAGTATGTGGAAGCGTTATTTTATAACATTATTATTGATATCCGATTTTGTTAAATTTCTGAAATCCGGCTATCTTCGCCATTTTTTGATTGTTTTCGAAGTATGAAGTACCGTTGTCAGTGGATAGATACATATAATACATATATGCAAAAAAGAACATAAGAAATTAAACACCGAAAAAGATATAGATTTTTATTTAATATTCATTTTGCGCGTGCCGGAGGGAATGGCAAATGGAGGGAGAAAGGGTTTCTGAGCACGCTCTGTTGCCACGTCTAGCTCTGTATGTTGGTGAAAGCAAATTTTCTTAGAAGTAATTAATGCAAGTAAAAATAGTCCAAGCCCCTTCGTGTGAGCTGTGGTTTTATGTTGCTCTTACTATTTTTCATATATATATCAGGTAACCCACTAATTTTCACCGCATCAAAATCGCTTTTACCGTTTTCGAGATATACCTCTTTAAACTCGGGTATCTAGACTTTTTGAAAGGACAGTAGTCCGGAGACTGAATGAAAGTGGGCGTGCCCAACCCTTTTCCGCATGCCGAAATTCTCTTTCGAATGAGGTCACTTGCACGAAAATCACTTTTGAATGTTTTCGATCCTCTACATCAAGGTTCACAATTTTTTTTACTAAAAGGGCCACATTAAGTTTTATATACCACTGTCCGGACCCCATACGGACTCTCGAATGGCCCATCGAGCGGTTTTGACGATTTTTTGATTGTGTTATATGTCGTACGCCTATATTAAATGTATTTTGCATCCGATTATTTATAATTGAAATTAAATGTCACTCCTTGATAGTAAGTATACGAATACGGACCTCTTGAAGAAATTGAATAGGCAAGGATGAAATCACTGCGCGGGCCACATGTCGTTCGAGTCCCGTAATTTATAGGCCCTTGCTACACATCATGGATTCTCACTTCTTTTCTGCAATAACATATAAGTAACGTTTGTCGGCCCTTCAAACTTGCCTTTCGATATTTTAATCAAATATTAGGTTTTAAAAAAGCGTAATTTTTTAAGTTTCATTGCCGGCCTTGGTAGAGGGATGGTTAGTGCCTCAACCTCTCAATGCTAGGGTCGCGGGTTCGAATCCTGCCGAGGGCATGGACGTATGTGTTCGTCTTTGTTATTGTTATTACGCTCATTGTAAAAAGGCCGTAAAGTGCTGTTTATGAGCTTTGTGAAAAATAATTAACTAAAAATAATTAACTAAATAAATTAAACTAGGCATTATTTGTATCTCCTTGATGCCCTATTGGAGCACTCTAGCAGAGAGGCCTGGGGCGAAGGTTTAACGGTTTTACCGATATGAAAAATCCTGCTCTAAATGACAAACTGGAATAAGGCGACATTTTCCCCTGTTGTTTTCGCCATATGGAATTTTCGTTCGTTTTCTCACGTTCCTCATCCTCACTTGATTTTCAAAGGTTTAAGTGAGAACGTATCCCAAAGCCATTGTGTGAAATTTAAAAAAATCCGGTAACTATTTAGAATGTGTACTAATTCGTTAAAAGCGAAATAAAGAAAAAGCAACATAATAATCAGGGAACATTCATTAAAAAGAGAAATGATTCTTTTTCCAGAATCTACTAACGATTAATCACCACTGACGACGGCTGCTTTGTAGCTTCTGGTTTTTTCAATCTCATTATGACTATTAGAGTTTTATCTAGGGCACATGTTGTAAAGCGAAAATAGAAGGAATGTCCACATTTTTATTTTACAAGACTTGATTTTTTTCGGCATTATAAGATCTATGCTGAGGAAGGCATCCCTCGACGCGGTATCCGCAAGTTCATGCGAGCGGATCGTGTCCACGATTCGATCCAACTACAATAAAAATAAAACCGGACTCGTTTTCGTGAATCATTCATCCGCTGGAGGCAGACACAGGTGATATACGAAAGCCCGCCCACCCGTCTCCAGTTCGGGGAAAAAGAGGGGCATCGAGTTTCGTTCGTCTTTTTTTTTCCTCGCAAACCAATATGGAGGAAAAGATTTGTTCGAACGGAGGACGTTGTTCGTTAACGGTCGAGCGGAAAGGAGTGGTCGACGCGGTAAGCGGGATTGTGGAGGAAGCGCGGAAGATTATCCCTGGAATTCCACGGAGATTTCCCGCACGCTTCCAGAAAAGATGAAATATGCCGGAGCGGATTGGAGATGGGGCGGGAATGCGCGGAGGGAAGAGAGACCCTCCCTGGTGACTATAACTGGCTGGAATCTCTAGATCGCTCGCTCGCTCGCCGATTGCCGAAGAGACGTTGGAGGTTGGGAAAGAGAGAGAGAGAGAGTTAGAGAGGGAGAGGGAGGAGAGAGAGAGAGGAGAGAGAATGTTAGAGAGGGGAAGAGAGCTAAAAGGAAACGATTTGCGTTTTGAATTCGCTCTCTTTCAATACCACATCTTATCGATAATAAAAAGAGATAATTTTGGAAAAAATCACGTTTAGTCTTACACTTTTCGTTACAGTATTACTGACCTCGTAATTTTTTATTTTTGGAGTAGTGCTACATTTGGTTTCGACGTAGAACATCACCCACACGAATGGATATAAGGAAATAGGAGTGGTTGTAACTACGAAAATTATTTTTCACTTTTATAATACTTTTTAATATGAATTGTCACGGCTCGTACAGTCAGCTGTATACGTTTGCAGTTACATAGGTTGGAATTTAAGGGAAAACTATAATGACGATTTTAAAAAATTATGAAGTTTTGAATTAAAAAAGTCCTATCAGCACCTTTTGAAAACATATGCATCGTTACATTCATCGATTTCCTTTGATTAGACCAGACCTGAGCAACCCAAATCACTCAATGGGCCAATTTTGAGAACAAATATTTTGGGCGGGCCGCAAAAGAAAAATTAAAAAAAACCTTGATTTTTCACAATGGAAACTTGTTTTTCTTTGCACTGACTTAATTTATCGAAGTTTACTACAATTTTTGTGGTAGAAATTCTTAACTGATTTTCTAACAATATCTTACAAGGAGCCACGAGATTTATTCTTCGCGAACTTCATTTATAAAAAAGGGTCTCACAAAGCGAAGTACTCCCAAAACCACCAACTATTTTTGCAGCATGATTTCTCAAGTTTGAGAATTTTGATTCTTCGACGTATTTGTTGTAAAATTGAACTATATCATTCTTCTTTTCAAAATTAATTTTAATTGCAAATCAATTATCTCCAGCTGCAATAGTGCTGGTGATGTGCTTGCATCCACGCTAATCGAAAATAGACGAGTTGCAAGAAATGGTCCACTTTTGTGTGGAAAACCATAAGAAGTTTGTGGGCAGCAAAAAAACTCGGAATGAGCCGCATGCGGGCAGCGGGCTGCACAGGCCCGGATTGTATGTACCAACGATGATAATCGAACTAGCAATTTCGAAATAAAAGTTTATGAAATCAATTAACAGATTCCTTTATGGTGGATCACCTGGGCTGTATCTTATTTTTTTCCCACCCTCCAATAGATATCTCTTCCATTATTACAAAAATTTACTAGTGTTATTGTGAAAAGCACTTCGTTTTAATTTAAGAAGCCTGCAACTTAAGACATTTACTGGTGTTTTAATGAACTATAGAGAGTAAAATTGAATGCTTTTATTTTAGCATTTGCGTTTACATTTTTATCGCGCTAGTCACCCCCAGCGTTTGGCATAGGATGCCAATACACCCATTTTGCAATATAGTTAAATAAGCTATTAACTTGTCTTATCTCGTATGGGAAATTGTCTGCAATATCCCTCTGTTCTAGCGACTATTTCTGGTGCACTTCGACCTAGTCATACGCTCATTAGTACCAGTGGGTACAACTATGCCGCACACATCCTCAACGAATTCTGAGGTATTGAACTTTTCGAATAGTTTACACTTCTATTCCATTCTTCTTTAGTTTATCATCTGCCATCTCGATCAAAAGCTCTGATGCGTTTGCGTCGTATCTATCCTCTCTCTTTACAAATCTAGCCACTCTACACTGGCCATTTCGAGCTCCCTAGTTAAGCCCTTTTCGAAGGGGTCCCATATTCGCAGCGGTATTCCACGATAAGACGCATTAGGGAAAAATATGCGATTTCCTTCACATTCGAGGGACGTCCTCGCAGGAATCTGGAGGAAACACTGTTTGCCGATGCTGTAATGTTTTTCACGTGCTTCCTACTGGACATCTTGCTATTGAGTGTAACGTATGTGCGGTGACTGACTTTTTAAAAAGCTTATTCAACCTTTCACACTAAAAAAATTGTGCGTCAGTGTTCCAAGAATGGGATATTCCCTTCCCTCTATCTCTAGGCCATAAAATGAAAACTTCCGGCGATTACTCTGAGATTGGTGGGAATATGTCTGAAGGAAGTGCAATGACCCAACGATGGGACACACTGGGAGGAACGTGTCGAAATGTGAAGTATTTTATTTTTAACTTTTAGTGAAGTATAGTGAAAGGATTCTGTAGTAATTTGACGCAAGATTTAGCGTTCTTTCTCCATGGCTCCATATTTTGAGCTATGCATGTCTCAGAAACCTCTTTCGGTGTCGCGAGTTATTTGAGCTTCGCTACATCGGGATGCCGGGATCCCATCTCGCATGCGAGCTCTCGGACGTTGGAGATATTTCCGCGCGAAAAGGTGGCCGTGGGATAGTGTGGAGGTCAGTAACAACCATAACATTCCTCCATACACTTGCTATGTCCAGTCGAAATCCCCGGAGGGGATGTGGCGAGAAATTCCACACGGTTAGTCATCTCATCATGGGGCGGTGGGAGGATGAGGGGAAGAGGCGGAGGCAGGATGAGGTTGAAGGGGCGGGGGAGGGTGAGGAGAGAGGTAGAGCTTTAGGGGGCGGAGGTAGGATGAGGGGGCGTAGGGAGGGAGTGGGAGCGCCCTTAACACGATCAGACGTGCGCCCCTCCGATCTCCCCGTCTCCTAGCTCCAAAACGACATTCCATCTCGACGCCGTATCCAGGCCTCTTCCAACATTCCACCTCGCAGGGTAATATGTTCCCCTTATTCATCATCCGTGGATGCATCTTCCCCCTCCTCTGGGTTACCTCCGTGGAATTCCAAGGAGACTTCCTGGGTTTGTAACCATTTCGCGCCGTTCCGCTCCTTCTCCATCTTACGGCGTCCTCGACCTCCCCCTGTAATCTCCTCCCGTTCACATCGCCATATAAAGGATCCTCGGAGTCGACCGGGCGATGCTCATGCCTCGTCCCCTTTCCTGGAAAAGTCGAGCCACTGAGTCGCGAATTTTCTCCTCCGGAGAGGAATCCCGGCATTAGTTGTCATTTGAAGGGTTGTCGTTTACTGCCTGAGAGAAGGAGAGAGAAAGAGAAGGCGACGTGCGATACGCGGAGAACACGTCGCCCCGAACGAACCGGTTCGCCGTGTCTCCGAAAAATGAAGCGACTCATACTTACCTCGTGTTTTTAGGCCCTTCGCCTCCGGGGCCCTCGGTGGTCCTTTTCCGACTTTCAAATCTAACATCTCCCTCTAAATTATTTGGAATTTGCCCCTGAAAACGCTCGCACCCAACCCACCGTACATGTCGCAGAGGAATAGGCGGGGGGAGGGAGAAGAAAGACACCTAAGTCTCACGTTTCTGTCTTAGCTTTGCAAAGTCATCGGGACCGCTCTTTGTAACTCGCCTCCCGTTGATCCCTCCCTTTTTCGTTGCCTCCTACCCTCTCACACTTCCAGAGGAGAGTACCTGACTCACTGGAGTGCAGGTCGAAGACTCCTGAGAGTGGATTATGGGCCAGAATTACACTGCGATTAGAGTCGTTCAGCGGGGGCGGAGGTGAGGTCGGTGAGAGAGAGAGAGACGGGGGTGAGAGGACTCTTATTGGCGCCCCATGTCGTCTGCTCTTCCGCGAGCCCCCGATTGCACCTCGGGGATCCTTTATTCTGCGGTACAGTTGTATTGGAGGCCCTCAAGAGAAATTCATAAACTATTATTGTATCGAGTCCTTCGTTCCTTTTCCATTTTTGGTTTTCGAGGAAGGATGTTTCATTACGCGATTTAACCGGAATTTCCTATTGAAAATTTTTGCCATTTTCGTTCTTACCAATTTGGCACTTTCGTCATTACTTTCGGTTCACGTGGTAGTGTTTCTAAGTTTACTCCCTTCGCTATCAAAAGTAAATTAGTGTTACATTTTGAGAATTTATCGCTTTTAAAGCGAATTGCTGATTATTGCTGATTAAGTTCTGCTTTCCTTTAAGCGTTCGTTGCGGGTTTGTAGGATAATTAATTTCTTCCGTTGACATCCCTCCTTTTCTAAAGAACTCGTCTCGATTCTGGGAAAGGATGTCTGCCTGATCGAGATTGGGACGCTAAAAATGGAAAAAGTCGTACTTCCTTTCTCTAAATCTTTGCTTTCTCTCACTCCCATCGTCCGTTTCCCGGGAAACAGGCCCTAATAGACATTTAAGGTCACAATACGACCCCTTTACTCTTCAGCGTTAATAAAAGTCGTTCCATTCATTTTATAAATCGACCGACGCTAATACTAATCTCTTTCTATTCCCATCCCATTCCGACATTTCTCATTTTCGAAGGAGACTGTCGCGGTGAACTTTATCGACCCTGTTAAGTCCAAATCTGCTCTATCATTTTATTTTTAAAATGTTGCGTTGAAATAATTTTATTATTACGTTTTCGTAACTATCGCTAATACTAACGAAATCGTGTTTATGGCATTCTATCACTTCTGCATGTAATAATTGGTTTACTACAAATTTCCTTTTCGTTATATTTTGCAAACAGAATAAAAGAATTTTTTCGTTCGGGATAGTAAAATTCCTTCACTGGTGTTTAAACGCTTTCTAAAGGCCCAATCCGCGACCCACTAAACATTTTTATGCGATCCACCGCCAGTGTTTCGTAGTTTTGAAAACTTTTTCATTTTCTTTATTTACCTACCAAATATTATTTTTTATATAGCGGAATCTGTCAAAATACCTAACGTTAAATTGATAGCCCTAAGTAAATATTTCTCAATTCTTTTTTATGTGGATTTTGATCTTCTCTCAAAGGTACTTCTAAGATTAAACTCCATCGTAATTTTTAATATTTAAATGTTAAGCCTAAAACCTTATTTTAACTTGATTTTCACTGATTTGGTGCGTAAGAATCTAAAGGTAATTTCTGATTTAACTTTAATCCAGTCTACTGAAGCATTGGCAATATCCAATGCTGCCCACCGAAGGCTTCATTTCAGAAAAGGCTGCTCCCTCCTGGCCTACGTAATTAATTCCTTTTCACATTTTTTCGAAATTGCCATTTGGTGGAAAATACGTTATTTTTTTTTACTCCAGGTCACGAATCCGCTCCAAGGCTTATGAAAGGAGAAGCTGGATTTGAACATTTCAGGATTTTGGTATCTATCTCCCAAGAAAAAGGGAGACTTATATACCTTTATCAAAAGGGCACCTTATTGCAATTTTTCGCTTATGAGATTTTTCTAATTCCATCTCCGCTAGATATCCCCTAGAGTGGATTCAATCTGTTTCCTAGAGACCGAAACTTCCGTAGAATTGCTCTTATCCTCCAACGACCTCTCTCCCGCCCTCCCTCCCTCCCTCCTTCATCCACTCCACTCCTTTCGCCATTCATCTTATCTCGCCTCTATTTCCTCCTTCGCTCCTTTCTCTTCCCATTCTCATCGGTCCACCTCTCTTTTCTAATCTTCCTTCCTCTTATTTATTCTCCCTTCTTTTTCCTTCCTTTCCTCTTGTCTCCCCCTCCCCACTTCCACGCACTCTCTCCTTTCTTTCCCTCCTTAAATCTCCTTTCGCTTTCCTTCCGCCTTCCTTCCTCTTCTCTCTCCATCCCCCCTTCCTCCCTCCCTCTCCTTCCCACCTCCTTTTCCCTTTGCGAGTTGCGCAATCCCACCTTCCTTTTTTTTTATGCGTCCGAAGAATGGATGTGTGAGGGAGGATGCTCTGCGAGTGAGTCACTGCGTGCGAGGTAATAAGGGAATAAAAAAAAGAGAGGGCCAGACCGAAGGACCCCGAGGGCCCTCGTATTATAGGACCTTGAGTCCTCGTATGGACAAGATGCCCGGGTCGCTTCTGGCATTACCTCTGGTGAGGAAGGATGGGAAGTGGAGGAAAGGAGAGAGAGAAGGGGGAGGGGGAGGGAAGGAAAGAGAGAAGGGGGAGGGAAGGAAAAAGAATGGACCGAGATGGTTTGGACAGCCTTTGTGAGCCTTCCTCCCGAGCACGAGTGGACGGAGCTCTGATTGTGTGCGTGCGATTGTGTGTTTGCGGCTCAGACGGTCCAAAGCATCCCTACCGAAGAAAGAAAGACCCACGCGGTGTGGAAGGGGGTGGAGGGAGGCTGCGTGGGCGTAGATGGGGAGGGTTGGTGGTCATTGTGTGCGTCTCTCTCGCTCTCTCTCTCCTCCTTTTGATTTGCAAATGGCGTGGATGGTTCCATTCTTCCTACGTAAGAGTAACCGCCAGCGTTTGTGAGAGGAATTCGCGTAAAGCGAAGATTGGATTTAATTTGTTTTTTCAAAATGAATGCCTTCCACATAGTTTTTAACGGATGCTGTTTTTTTGGAGAAATGTTTCCACAGTTCTCCCTTACGAGCCGAGTCGGCCTCGTGGCTCTGAAAAGAAAAGCGGGTTGGAAATTAATTCAGTGGAAAGTTCAAAGGAAAGTCGGATTGCGGGCAGAACGGAGATCCTTTGTGGTGGTTTAAGATTGATAGCCAGCTCGAAATTTTCTCCCGAAATTATAGTTAACGTCTACATTTATTCGCAAAGTATATAATCAATCATTTCATAACCCAGTGTTTTCAGTTAAAGTGCGGGTGGTAGTGCATCGCTTCTCGCACTGCATTGTTAGATAGCCTATTTTTTGATATTTGCTGCTAACTGAATTTTTTACGCATAAATGTCTGTCTTATTATTTAACCAAAGCACATTCTCTTTGTTATACTAAAGTTTGTTTTAAATGCGATTCATAACCGGTGGTGAACTTAAATGGCTGTCAAAACTCTCCGAAAGATTACGGATAGACGCAGAGGAGATGTTAGTATGATGTATGATGATTGTTTCAGTCTTGAATGTTAATGTTTTAATAGGATCGCGAAATTTAAGATGCAGAATCCCAATTTAATTAAATTAGATTATTTTGCTTAAAATTTGGTTGAATATGGCATAATATTTTATATTTATATCAACATCTAATTTTTTCGGACTTTGAATACTAATGCATTGGAACAAAGAGCCTATTTTCGGGCATCTGCCAGGAAACGATTTCTGTGGCTAAGTTGAAAAACAACGGCAACGCTCAATAATGACTGACGAAAATTACGGTTCCTTTTTTGCAGATTGGGAAAAATAAAACGAAAATGTAGATTTTGAAGAACTAATCAAAATGCAGAAGTACCTTCCGTCTTTACATAAAGTTATTTATAATACTTCATGTTACACTAGAATTTTAGCCAAGTAACATTGCTCTATTATGATATAAAAATAATATTAAGAATTGGTCCGCTTCATAGTAACTTCTTTGTCTGATTATTCGACAAAACAAGTCAATGAATTCGGCTACTCATCTTTCGAAGTCATCAAATAATGGCCTATTTTAATTTTAACGATTAAACTCAATTTTACGCATAGTGAGCGAGTGATCAGCATATTATAGGTACAACTTATCAATTGGCGATTTTCTCAAAGGCAAACTTTCGTTTCACGATTAGAAGGCAATCACAAAACAGTGCATTATATCCGTCGCCACCATAATCATTTCCCCTGAGCCTATTTACCCATTAACCGACGTGAAACGTATCATTTGAGAAGGAAGGCGTCAGAGAATGAGAGTCGTCCCCTATTAAAGACAATCTTCCGATGCAGCGACCACAAATGTCAACGCGTTCCTTATCCACCGACTCGACCACGGTCCGTTGTCCGGCAACGTTATTCACGCGTGTGTCTCTCTCTCTCTCATTGGGGCGTGTTCTCAGCTTTATGCGCCCCATCTTTCCTCCCTCTCTCTCTCTCTTTCCCTGTCCTTCTTTCGTTTTTTTTTGCCGAAAGAGCTTTTAGCAGTTGCTATGACAGCCTCTCACTCCACCCACCCTCGGACTTCACTTAGCCCCTTCCATTTTGCTATCTTGCCGGTCAACCGAAAGAGATAGAGAGAGAGAGATAAAGGTGGAAGGAGAAGGCTCGAGTGGAAGGAAAGTGGATGAGAAAGAAGAGACGAGCGAATATGAAGGGATGAGAGGGGATGAAGTGGGCGCTGAAGGTGAGGAGGGTGTGGACGAGGGATAAAAGAGACAATCGCATCCTTTGGCGCTCCTCTCCTCTCTCTCTATCTGTCACTACCTTTCTTTTTCCTGACACAGTCGATCTTCCTTCTCTCTCCCTCCCTCACTCTCTCTCTGTAGTTCTCCTATTCTTAGGTACACAAGAGTTTTATTATATTTATATCTTTCTCCTTTTACTCCCAATCTTCTCTTTCTGTCTTCCTCTCTCTCTCTATCTCTCTCTGCCAATAACCATCCTCTCACTCTCATCCATCTCAGTTCTGTTCTCTTCGCCTCTATCGCTCCCTCTACTTTTCCCTCCATCTCCTCTTTCTACTTAGTTCCCTTCTGTTCATATTTGCGAAAAGTTTTCCCTTATCTTCTTCACGGTGGCTCACGAATGTTTCCTTTCGATTCTTTCAAACACGCCAGCGAGGGTTTATTTATATTTACTGAGATAATATTTATCGTGTTTTTCTGTTGACAGTTTTTGACATCCAGTACCTGTGCCTCGTACGTCGCTTCATTCCCGGATATCTTTCGGCTTATATCGATCGATTAGCGTGCCTGCGCTGATATTGATTCGTACTTGCTTTCAAATTCTCCGTTTCTGCAAAGTTTCGTGGCATTGTTATGGGACCCCAACATAATTCACCGTAATCCGATTCGCGTGCAACTCGTGAACTTGATTTGTACCTGGGCGTAATTAGTAAATATTAGTTTTATAAAAGTTGAGTTACGGTTCGATTAACCGGATATTTAATGCCATTCCTTTCTCTATATCGCTCGTAAACTGAGATACAAACTGCTTGAGTGTAGGATCATGGCTTTATTATTGGAAGAATAAAGGAGTTTCCCGAGGCCCTAATGTTTATTATTAATTCGTAATTGGGCATTGAGTAGGGATTTGCTTGTCTTAAAAGTACCAAAAATATTAATTTTTTATATTTGTAATCTATTTTCCTGTGCCTATTCAAGAGAATAATTTCCATTTGCCGCCGAGAGTCAAGGAATAAAATGCCATTCGCTTTGGTCTACCGAATATATCCTGAAGTTTATACCGCCCGCTTTACTCGAATGTTTGGGGCGCGTCGCTGATTTTCATGGCAGTGGAGCCGAATTTTTCAATGGATATGGATTTTGGAAGTTATCTTCCATTTTATGTAATTTTATTGTTAATCCTCTGATGCAAATTTTGAAATCATTTATAGAATCGTTTCCATACCCTATATTACACTTTTTTAATGGATTTATTCCTAGTACCTATTTTAAATGTTTATTTTTTTTGTTTGTTAATAGTTGAAAAAATTAAAATAATTATTTGTAAGTTAATAATTTGAAAAATTTACCGTTCTTCATTTTTGTTTTGCATTTTATGCCAAAGAATATCTCTATATACATTGTTAAAATCTTTCCCAACTTTTCCGAACCTATTTGGTGCGTCACTCCAAACATTCCGATTATCTCTCCCAACCGACTATTTACAGTTTTGTTATCACAGCTGAAGATTATCGTCTAAGACTTATTTGAGCGCGTAGTATGTAGTTTCTCGGATGTTAAGATACATATTTAGCATCGCAACATATTCCAATTATTTTCCACTAGTAACGTTTTGTACGTGTCCACATTTGGTACCTATGGTAACAAGCAAGTTTGTTTTTCCGCTAATCCCAGTGCACAATCTAGCAAACTAACTCACACACTTGTAACTTAACTTAGGTTAAAACACCGTCTGCTAATTTCTTTTATTATCGGGAAATACGCGTATATATTTTTGAATATCCTTTTGCCTAAAAATTTGTACGTTGAAAATGCCTCCACGAACTCGACCAAAATTCGTGGAGCTCCAATCGGTCTTCTGAATTAGGTAACCAATGGATTAATGAGATTTGGTTGAAGTCGACAAATTGATAAAATCCCACTAATTCGATTTTTTCATTCGGATTTACTGTTATGGCTCCAAAATATCGCAAATGCATTACGAGACGTTTTTTCACTTTCTCCAGATTTCGATTTCCAACATCTTAATTTCGACCTTCGGAGCAAATTCTCTCCTTTCCCCCTCTCCCCTTCCCTTCTCCTTCATCCCCTCTCCTCCTCCCCCTATCCCTTCCATCCCCCTCTCCTCCCCCTATCCCTTCCATCCCCCCTTCCTTTTTCCACTCCTCGATGAGAGAGAGAGAATCGCGTTCCTTTCGGCTTGTGCCTTAATTCCGCCTCTCTCCCTCCCTCCCTCCCTCTATATTTGTCCCCCTCCTCCTCCCTCTGTCCTCCCTCCCTCCCTCTTTCCGTCTCCCTCCGTATTTCCCAACCTATTACTGTTCCCCATTTCCCGTAATATCCGATTTCCACCAATCATCCTCCCGTTTCCACTTTCATTCCGAAGTGGTTTCGGTGTACATTTCTCTCCTCTTCTCCTGCGATGGGAGACGATCTCATACGAGGTCGACACAGAGAGAGAGGTAGAACGCTGAAATTGCAAAAATTTCTCATATAAGAAAATACGGTTTTCGGGGTCGAATACGTATATATATATATATGTGTGTGTGTGTAAGTGTATATATATATGTATGTATGTATGTATATATATACACATACATATATATATATATAAATTCGTGGTAAAGGAATTATTAATACAGATGGGAAAATAGTCGCAGAAACAAAGGATATAGCACAGGTATGGGAAGAATACGTTAAGGAACTATATAAAAAGCAGGCAGGATCGGTACAAATGGAACTGGAAGAAAAGAATTGCATTGAAAAAGACAACTTGGGACCAAGTATTATGAAAAGCGAAGTAGAAAAGGCGATACAGGAGCTAAAGAAAGGAAAAGCTACAGGCAGCGATGGAATACCGGTAGAGGTACTTAAAGTCATGGGATCGGAAGGACTAAAAGTGATTACGAAACTAATTAACAAGATTTACGACTCGGGAGAGTGGGTTCAGGATTTCTTAGATGTATCAATGATCCCTCTAAAGAAGAAGCCAAAGGCAATGCAGTGTAAGGACTACAGAACGATATCCCTACTGTCACACACTTCGAAGATCATCACGAGGATTCTTAATAAAAGACTAGAGAAAAAGGCCGAAGAAATGCTAGGGGAAGATGAATTCGGCTTCAGAAAAGGACGTGGAACCAGAGATGCTATCGGTGTAGTGAGAATCATATCAGAAAGGGCAATAGAGTACAGTCAAGATTGCTGCGTATGTTTCGTCTACTGGCATAAGGCCTTTGATAGAGTAAATGGGGTACTGCTGATGAGGATATTAAAGGATATAGGTGTAGACTGGAAAGACAGGAGACTGATCAGGAATCTATATGTGAATCAAGTTGTAAAGGTCAGGTTGGAGAATACGGACACCAGCGGAGTACATATCGGTAGAGGAGTAAGACAGGGCTGCTGTCTATCGCCGATTCTGTTCAATATATATATGGAGAGAGACTAATGCAGGAAGCGTTAGAGGGCACGGGAGATTTCAAAATCGGAGGAAGGATTATAAGAACAGTGAAATACGCGGATGATCAAGTACTTCTAGCAAGAAAGGAAAAGGAACTCCAGAAAATGATAAATAGACTAGTGATAACAGGTAGAAAATATGGTATGGAAATTAATACAGAAAAATCCAAGGTTATGCGAATATCAAGTAAAGAAGAAGAAAATTTGAACATAAGTATTGGAGGAAAGCCATTAGAACAAGTTTCAGATTATAAATACCGTGGAAGCATCATAACGAGAGAAGCAAAATAACAAAAGCAAAAGCCACTTTCAGAAGAAAGAAACTCCTACTAACGGGAAATATAAAACAGGAAATCCGCAAGACGTTGATAAAATGCTTTGTATGGAGTATGGCTTTGTATGGGGCAGAAACATGGACGATAAGGAAAAATGATATTAAATACTTGGAAAGCTTCGAAATGTGGACATGGAGAAGAATGCTGAAGATAAAATGGACAGATAGGGTGAAAAATGAGGAAGTACTACGAAGAATAGGAGAGAAGCGAACGATTATACAGACTATCAGTAAGAAGAAGGCTGGATTGGGCATTACCTGAGGAGAGAATGCATGGTTAAAGAAGTGCTAGAAGGAAAATTGGATGGAAAAAGAGAAAGAGGTAGGAAAAGGTTTCAGCTGGTAGACGACTTGAAAGGGAAAGAGAGCTATCAAGACATGAAAAAAACTGCGGAAAATAGGAGTACATGGAGAACCAAGTTTAACCATGAATAATCACGGACCTGTCAACGGACAGACTACCTATGATGATGATACACACACACGGTGTCCCGCGACGCGAGGTTTAGGGGAAGTCAGTACAAGTGGAAAATAAAGAGTAATCATTTTGCGTATTCTCAATAATAAAGAAGTGATGGACATTTGAAGTTGATGGAAATAAGAAGAAAAAGAAGTTTGCTGTTTTACAATGTTTATTCAAGCAATTACTCATTACAATAATTTCTCAAAGTGGCCACCATCCTCTCTTAGGCAGGTCCTTGCTCTCTTTAAAAAGCTTAACGCCATCCATTTTGATCTGCGCTGCAGCATCGTTGATGCTGTCTGACAGTTCTACAGTTTGCACTTTCGTTTCATAAACAAAACTTTTCGTATGGCCCCATAAGTAATAATCTAAAGGGATCAAATCTGGCGACCTTGGCGGCCAAGCTTGTGGCCCTCCCTGGTCGATCCAGCGACCTTCAAACCGTTGGTTTAAGAATAGTCTTACACATCTTGTAAAGTGTGTTGGTGCACCTTCAGGCTGAAACCACATACCTTGTCTAACCTCAAGTGGCACATCTTCCAGAAGTTCTGGTAGGTATCTCTCTGCAGTTAAACGATGTTCCGAAACGAACGGTCCAATAAGTCTGTTGTCAATAATCCCGCACCAAATGTTTACATAAAATCTGTGTTGAAAATGAATTTCCTTTGTTTCATTTATATTCTCCAAGGCGCTTGAATGGGAATTTCTACAGTTTGCTATTCCGTCCCTAGTGAACATCGCCTTATCGCTAAACAAAATTCGTGGAATCAGCTGGTCATTTTAAACGACCCAGTTGCAGAATTCCATACATGCAGGATAATCTTCAGGCTGAAGAGCTTGCACATCCTGATGGTGAAATGGATAATAA
Organism: Uropetala carovei; assembly: GCA_036926305.1. Classification (NCBI taxonomy): domain Eukaryota; kingdom Metazoa; phylum Arthropoda; class Insecta; order Odonata; family Petaluridae; genus Uropetala; species Uropetala carovei. The sequence continues at coordinate 707,269 of JAXCHB010000172.1, read as the reverse complement.
CCGTTACGGTTAAGAGTTCAACATACACTCATTCGTGGCACGTGAGTCCGTTCAGATATTCTACGAACACTGGTGGTTAGGCTATTGTTCACCATCTCGAGTATGGCCTCTTCTTCGTCCACTGTTTGCTGTATGGGATGCTCACTCTTTCTCGTAAATACCTGTGGGCAGAGCCTGAGAGAGGTCCGGGCCAGTAACAAATGTGGGACCCTACCCCACTCCGAAAGCCATACAAATATATGAATAAAAAACCTTTAGAACATATTTTGGGGGCCCCTCTGGGTCCGGGGCCCGGGCCAAATGGCCCTGCTGCCCCCCCGCCTCTATCAGGCTCTGCCTGTGGGCGCATTAAAACACTCGCTAATCAAGATTTGGGAATCGCCCCTCGTATTTTCAGGCTGCTGCTGCCGCATTCCCATCGCAGAATCCATAAACAAAATGAATGAATTAGTGTACATGGGCATTGGTTGCTTTTCTTCTTTCTAGCTACTATCGCATGACCTTGTGTCGACCTGTGTGCTCAGCAGTGTTGTAAATTGTTGCTTTTCTTCTTATTTTCATCAACTTCAAATGTCCATTGCTCCTTTATTATTGAGAATAGGCCTAATGATTACTCTTTATTTTCCACTTGTAATGCCTTCCCCTAAACGTAGGTGAAGTATCGACCTCGCGTCGTGGGACACGCTGTGTGTGTATCATCCTCATAGGTAGTCTGTCCGTTGACAGATCCGTGATTATTCTAGGTTAAACTTGGTTCTCCGTATACTCCTATTTTCCGCAGTTTTCTTCATGTCTTGATAGCTCTCTTTCCCTTTCTAGTCGTCTACCAGCTGAAACCTTTTCCTACCTCTTTCTCTTTTTCCATCCAGTTTTCCTTCTAGCACTTCTTTAATCATGCACTCTCTCCTCAGGTAATGCCCAATCCAGTTGCATGTGTGTGTGTACATATATATATATATATAGTTTTTTCTTACTCGCACTCCTTTCTTCGGAGGCCGCAACGGAAGGAGTGCGAGTGGAGGGCAAATGTGTGGCGGGAAAACTTCGAAGTGTCTTTATTCATTTTTCGCGATCCTTCGCCTGGGGAATATTCTCGCCCCCCGATTGTAATTTTCCCGCTCTTTCACTGACAAAGTTATCGCCTTCGTGGTTTCGTTTTGGATGTCGGCTCCCTCGTCCTTCTCCTCGTTCCGCATAGGCGTATTTTCGACTTCCTAAGCTCTCACGTTGCCGCTTTATGTGCGAACGCCGTTTTCGATAATACTTTAACATGGAAATATTGTTTTGTTTCGTGTTATTCGGACTTCGCTCTCGATTCCAATCGATTGTTTCAGGCAGATTAAATCTCAAGATCAACCTTGCTCTGCTCTTTGTTTAAGTCCAAGTGAATGCTGGATGCGATTATCTCTTTCCCCTAGCTACGAGACAATTGAAAATAAACTAGGAATTTTTATTTTATAGCTATTAGAAATCAATTGGAAATATTATTTTCGATTTTTTTTTAAAATAGCAATCCAAGATGTGCGAAAGGCGTCGCATTCCTCCGCGCCTTCTTCTCCTCGAGTTTTGTATTCATTGGTTAAAGCGGTGATTTCCTTCGAGGAAATAAGATGTCTAGTGAAGGAGAAGTGGTTGCGTCAAAGTTTCGGAGCTTCGCTATGCTGTAATCAATATTCCAATTAGTTGGAGATCCTTCGCGCGTTCTATAACATATACTGATCTTTTCATTATTTAAGTATAGCGAAGATGAAAGTGAAATTGTGACATTTGTAATGGAGATTAATTTAACCGCTTATCTGCAATTATTCTTTTGTTGTAATTGATTACATGGGACGCGTTTTAATTCATGAACATGCAGTGTTTTTTCTTAATAGCATTGTCGTTTATCTTGGTTTATGTGTACGTCTTGGTACCTGTTATTATCATATATTGTGCGCGTGCGAGTCTGTGTGATTAACATGAGATAAGAAGAGGCTGGCATCGCGCCCGTGCGTGTTTTTATTATCCCGCTTCCTTCTTCCGTAATTGCGATTGGCTGAGTATGGCGGTGACTCAGAGCGTTCTTCTCCATCGTTTCCTGGCACTCTCCTCCGCTTTGCCTCTTTTTGTTTCACTCTTTCTTCCGGTTTTCTCGCTTCTTCGCGTCGTCTTCTCGGAAGCCATCCCTGAACTATGCGATGACTTCAAGAAAGAATTTGCCGGTTGCAGGTGCGGAGAACATTATTACTCGTCACAGCAAAGGCGCACAGTATTCTCAAATGAATTACCTGGATTATACGTAACTTGAGCATCTTTGAGTGCGTGCGAGGCTCTGTGTAATTCGTAATAGTTTATTATCCCGAGTTCCTTGGAGTAGCTAACTCGCGATTTACGATTTCGTAATGATTTCTCTCCGTCGTTTTTCTTGCGTTGCATAATCGTAAAGCAAGAAAACGGAAAAATCACCTCTATGGTTGTTTTCCTCTGTTATTTCCTGAGTACATTATTTAACGAAGATATGTTCCTTCCGCAAATTAGATAAAGGAAATATGTGAATAGTAAATCCTTGGAAATTATCACAGAGTTCGCTTTAGTTTGCATTTTCCTTCATTCGATTCAACGCCATCAATGAATTCTATGGCTACGTGACCATGGGGAACGGAATATAGAGTTTTCGTTCGGTCTTTCTCGTCACGAACGCGCGCTAGTTGATGTGAGAACGTACGCATTGAATGTTTGAAATCATCATCCGCTTTTTTTCTCGGGGAAAATTACAATCCTCCAATGCCATCAGGAAAAATGACAAAAGTATCATAGGTATATTATAAAAAAAATTGCTTTATCACTTTTCGAGACCATCGAGTTACAATTTGGGATACTTATCGAGTCAAAACACTTTCCTGTTAATTTGATTTCATGTCAATTTTATTATGCCCGCATGCAATCCGATTCAAAATTATATTCTCTATGGGTTAGTATTGCGAAATGAAATAGCATATGCAGAAATATTTTCCAGATGAAAATATTTATGAGCTATATTACTTGAATATCCTTCCTTAATTTTTATAATATTAAATTTTATTAACAAATAAGTGCTTACATTTGAAAAGACAATACCCCGCATTTTTTCGTGTATTAGGATTTTATATTTATGCAGAACAAAAAATTCTGCTATAAGGTATAAGATATCCAGTTATGCGCCAGTTCAGAGAGCGCCACTTTGATTAGTAATCAATTTTTAAAAATTAAAACGTTATTTTTTCCATCCTATCTTTTTTCTTCTGCAATTGAGGTCTCACAATAATTAGCTCATTACGGTGTATATATTTTCATCCTCACTTGTCTATCTGTTGTAGCATAAGGGCCTATCTAGGATTATTTGGGGTTTTCCTCTACTTCTAAGCTGGAATTAATCTCTGATTCTTATTTCAGCCTAATCTTCATTTGGTGGGGAATTAGCGACAAAAATGCCTTAAAAGTGAATCTTGTTTTTATTGTGCTAAATACCGCTCTCTAAGTTTTCGTAAGAAATTGAACTAAATTCTGAGGCTGACAATTTAAAAAATGATTATTTCACTGTCTTCTAACATCTCACGTTCTTGTCGAAATGTAATAAGGCGTCATAGAAACTCGTAACTCTAGAAACCGTGCTGCAATAATTATTCGTAGCCTTAAAGCGATAGTTTTGAACTGGCTTCTTTTTTTTCCATCGCCATATCTTTAGAAATTTTCAATGAAAATAGAATGCATCAAAGCCCATGCATATGAAAACTCTTATTGTGTATGTTTTTCGCGATCTCCACGTAGAATACTTGATAATTTTATTACAAGGTTCGTACTTATTATTTTGAAAGTAAGTGCAAGGGAAGGCAGTTTAGGCTTTAAAGCTTGCATCTTGAGGTCACAGGTTCGAGCCACGGCACTCCCCTTATACCCCGTAAGTACAACGTATTTATGGGTATTTTAAATATCCATTTTAAAAATTAATTTAAAACTTGACACGACTTCGGGGATTGTGCTTGCGTATGTCTGAAAGGACATTATCATTTTTACTGAAGGGAAAATACGAACGCGCGCCAAATTAGCACTAAACGCCCATTTTTCATGCCTTTCTACCTCTCTCTCACTCTTTATACGCGTGTGTTTTGTAAATATTAAAGTCCTTGATAATTCACGAGCCATGAGACTAATTTCTCTCGTAATGTAAATGTTATTTCAGTTGAATTAAAAATTTTCTTCAAATTTATTTCAGAATTGTTTTGAACAGTGAATTAAGTTTTGGTATAGAGTTGGGTTGTGACAAAATAGTTGTTGATTTAAACAAAGTAATGAATTTTTATCACTGTTAAATGATATCGGTATGAATTTAGTTTTTCGTGATTATTTCCGCTAGTTACTGGCAGGTTCGCTTTTTAGTGTATTATTTTACAAAAAATCACAAAATTAAATTTCAGTTTATCATAAACAATACAAAATGTATAGCAGTAATTGTTAATAATTACTGTAAATTATTATATAACAATAATTGTCATAAAATTTTCCTCGTATAATTTTGTCGATTTTACTAAATGCCTAATTAATAATCCAAAATCACATGCATTAAAGTTTTTCTAAATAATAGGCAACAGTAACTTTACATTAAACTATTTTGGTATAATTTGTATTTGAAACTTTTTGTCGTCAGAAGATTGTGAACAGTTTCGGGAATTTTTATTTCACTGCATCGATTTTTTCATCGCCACTCTTTTTCCTGTACGATCATGTCGTCGAAACGCAATCCAATTCGTTTTAAATAATTAACCGGATCGTTTCCGCTGCAGCAGTCATGCCCTCGTGACGTGCATAGCGGAACGAAAGTCTCCTTGTTTAGTTTTACCGTCTACACACGCCTCGTCATCGCCGATGGTGTAGTTTTTCGCTGTTTCAGATCGAGGAAATTGTACTAACAATTAGTTGAAAATCAGTCCGGAAAAATCGTTCTTTTTGTCGGAGTCCTTTTCCTACTTACCGGAAAGAATATTTCAAAGGGAGGAAGAGCTGGAGGAAACGCTATTGTTTTTCCCCCTTCGTTTTCCTTGTCCTAGGAGTTGTTTTTTGAACTGGAGAACCCATATCGTTTTTACTTGATCGTTGTAAATCTTTTTCGATTAAAGCTTCATAAAAAAATCTCTGTAAATATCTGACCTTAGGATAACCTTCATTACCCTCCAATTTCAACCGATGTTTTGGTTTTCAGTGCAAATTTTTTTATAATTTCAATTAAAGTGCATCTTTCTAGCTGAATTTTTAGCAAAAGAAGGGACGCGTGGTTTACGTTCGCGTAACAACTTAATTTGTTTAACTTTTTATATTAAACACCGTCGAAATAGCAATGCCGAAATTAAAGACGAACATTTACCCGATTGGATTTAGCGGAGCTTCCTTTTAAACGATCTTCACTAAATGTTTGTCGGGCATATTTTCAATATTCTCGTGAATGTATTCGGAACACGTCAAGCCCGAGTAAATTCTATTTTCCCCGATTTTATGCCGTTCTATTTCGTATACGGTCGTATCGGTCCTATCCAGGACCTTACTAGCAAGTGTATTCCAATTTATAGTCAGCGTTTTGATTTGGGGCATTAAGTTTTGCCAGGGTAAATAAACCAGGTCAAGTGAGAATATAACGCTACATTCCTTTGCTATTCTGTGTTTGACACGTGGTGATCTGTTAAATTTAATTATAAGCATCGTGTTAAATTTGAAAGAGATACATTTTTAATTCTATCAACTTTCAGGAAGCGGAGGAGGAGGAGTGCGCTAAAAGCTCTTTGAACTGCTGTTTTTCGAATTTATTAGTGATTAGAAATAATTAGATACACCGTTTGTTGCCTAGTTGCACGGTCAAATATTTTGATTGGCTTGCCATTCAACCAATGAAAACGCTCCAACAGCTGTACAAACATTCAAACAGAAATTGGCTCTTATATGATTGTTTAATAACGCCGTAAAAGTTCTTATTGTTAGACTCGATTACTGGATCTGACCTTTTTTTCATTAGAAATAGTTTCGAATCCGAAATGTGATCCTTTCTTAAGAAATCTCATTAAATCTTAAACTTTCTTAAAATTTAAACCATTTAAATGTCAGTAAAAGTGAAGTTGAAGTTGAAGTTTAATGTTGATGATGAGACGAACGAGACATACATAGGTTAACATAGTCAAGGCGGAATATTTATCACTGCAGTCTCGTTACAGGAAGGATACTAACATTCAGTACTCTCCAAGTTTAGGCGTCACTTTCTAGAACTTATTATTTATACATAAAATATTTACATAATATATTTGTATTAATCTAAAATTATTTTTATTTGTGTACTCCAAAATTTTACATAAAAATTCCATTGAGCCATCGAAAATTAAATGTGAAAGTATTATATCCAGTGCTACTTTATTTTTCTTTCAACGTCATCGATTTTTGAGCCAGTATTCTCTTAGCGGAAACGTTATATTTAATAAACGATATTTTAATTATATGTAGCTCTAGAATTGATCATTTGATAGTGGACGAAATCTCCTCACTTGAAAGGGGTCGCTGAATAAAATTGTTTCCTGTTTGATAACAAACGTTGAGAACAAACGGAAGTCCTCGTAATTGAATGTCTTATTTCGCCGCTGTTAACAGAAATATGTATGAATAATTTGGAATGTAAATTACTCGCTTTCGGACACCAGCTTCTTTAAAATATTCATTATTGCTGGAGATGTGTCGGCGGAATATTATACTCGTATCTTTGGACCGGAAGTAATCACCAATTTTAAAAACTATTTACGTACATTACATTTAATTTTTGAAAATGAAACTTCGGATTCCACTAATTTAATAGAATTGAAGATTTCGCTTCATAAAAATAAACGTTTTTTTTTAAATATAGAGGAAAACCTCTTGGGCAGGCCACACAATCCTCTTGAATGCCTGTCATAATTTTCGCAGAAACTTCCACTCAATGATGTAATGACTATTACATTTTCTCCTATACTCCAAGAGTCTTAACCCCTTTTCCTCATTTGCTTCTTATTGCTATGTAATGTAAATGCCATTCCGCCCCATCATCCATTTCGTCATTCCAACGCCATGTCAAAAAATAAGCCACTGCTCACCTGGGATACCGTAACGCAGCGAAAGTGTTCGTCTATTGAAAGATGAATGGTAGTTATTGCGAAATAATCTTTAACAAGTAGAGTATGTTCGAGGTTCTTCATTATGAAAAATTGAATTATATCATAGAAGTATACAGGGTAGTTGGATTAATCATTAATATGAATGAGGGACGCTAACTTTAAGTGGTTGAGATCTAAGCGCTAATTTTACAATGCTCTTTCAAGAAATATGATAATTGCTCGACAAAGGATACCATCATATTTCAACGCGGAGGTAGGCGAGCATTGACAGCGCCGTTGGAAAATTGATATTTTGGAAAGGATTTGAGTTTGGAGAGGGTTTTATAGAGTTTTTTGAATGCTCAAATCTCATGGGTTCTGTCTTCAAGTAGTACGCCGGGATAAATTGGACTTGGGAAAGACGGAAGTATATTAAAAAGAATTGAGTGAGTTTTAGTCGATAAAAGGCTACATACTCTTCAGCCAACTCAGTGCTAGATATGATCATGCCGTATTAGTTGATTCTAGCTGCCTTTCCCCATATACTACAGCGTTCGTTCTATAAGAGTATCCATACGAAGCCCATAGGCGAATTCGCCTATTGTGTGACAGAGAAATCATGAAATTCTAAAGCCGACGTGAAGGAGCAAAGCAGATGAACGTGGAAATTGGAATGGCCTGAGAAATGTATTCATTTAGAAATAAATAAATCTATTTAAACACAAATCGGAAAACTATTATTATCTTTCCCTCTTCATTTCATGCAATTAAAGCGGTTTATCATTTCTAAATAGGTTTTCGTTGTTTTTAGTCGCTCGTTTGTAACTGATAAGCTATCATACAGTTCGTGTCCAGTGACAGAAAAAAGCATTGTTATCTCTGGGTTTTGCCGCCATGAGAAAAATCCCACGCGTTTCGTCGAGGCTTTCCTCTTTTCGTTTCAAACGTTTATTTCCGTGCATTTTCCTTAATGCTCACGTAACATTTCCTCGTAATGGGTTAGACCTTCTCCTCCATTCTTTCCAACAGTTTCCCCTTAATCGCTCTCTCTCTCGGCGTTATCCTCCTTATCGCCAAACTCCTTTCATCTGTTTTCCTTCACGTAAATGCCCTCCTCCGACACGCGCCTCGGCCGCTGTGCTTCGAACGTCACTTTTTTTTATTCTTTAACCTCGAGACACGGGCGGAGAAGAAAAATAAAAATTTATCCGCGGAAACCGACTCGAGAGGTCCTCTCGTATTTTATACGCGCCTCCTTTGTTTTTCCTCTTTCCTTTTTTCTCCTCTTTTCCGACATCGACGCCATGCGAAAAAAAGAGAAAGTTTCTGGGGGGGTCGTTCGTCTGTGGAGTCTCGACGTTTGTTTTACTATTGTTTTCAGTCTCGCTCTTCCCTTGTTTTTTTTAAAGTTATTATTCCGAGAGTGACGCTTTCGTTTTGTTCCTCCTTCGCCCTCTTCTGCACGCGTGCTCGGATCCGTTCATTTCGGAAATTCCGCGGTGCGAAGTTTTGGCTTCTGACAGCTTTTTCGATTGGAGTTTCCCCTCTAACCTTTAAAAGTTTAATTGAAAACGGATTCGTTTGTTGCTATCTCCCTTTCTCTCTCCCCCTCCCTTTCTCTCCCGAGCGCTCCTCTGTGAAGATGGCCTTCCTCGAGTGCCAATTGCGAAAGGCGCTCCCACTTGTCGGATCGCCCCCATTGTATCACCGCTTCCTATATGCATCAGTTTACGTTTATTCTTTCTTTCCATCGATAAAAAACAGGCCATTTTTTTTAAAGAATCCGCTCTCATGATGCACGTCTGTCCTCTGGGAGAGAATAGCAGAAGACCGCACGGCGCCGGTGGACGGTTATTTTCCTATCGTAATGAAATTTTGTTCGAGCGACCGAACAGGGATTTGCAGGTGGTAGAGATCGCATCGCATGGCAGAGCTTAATAATCGTCGTGTAAAATGTAACAGTCCGCGACAGAGCTTTGTTCTGCTAGGCGAACTAAAAGCTCGTTTTTAATTATCTTGATGGATGATGACGGACATGAAACCGCATATAAAATGTTAGATCGTGATTGGAGCTTTAACCTCCTTCTTGTACGTTAATGGGAAAACGTGAATTGTAAAAGCTTCCTCCACTACGTCCAACTGCCATGGGAATATTCTCTGAAAAAATAAGTCACTCGAAATTCGGAATAAATTGTCTGCTTTTCCACCAGTGAACATGTGTGATTTAATTGCAAAAAGTTATCGTTGAAGTATCATGTGTGGCATAAGTGTCGCGTTGTTTTTGAATTTTAATGCAAATATTCCCGGTTAAGTTTCTAATTGAGACGGTCAAACCAAAAGTATTGCTCGGATAAAAGTTTCGATGTAAGAAGAAATTTTTATGAAAATTTCATTTCAGGTCATTGCTTTAAAATTGATTAGCCGATAATGCCGAAAGATTGAGGAAATTCTCTTGTTGCCTTTCATTTAATATACTTTAAAACGAAGTCGGATAAATGGCAATAATTATCAGTGTTCTCATATGTGTGCAATGCGCTCTGATGAAAAGGGATCTCACATACAGTATTGTCTTTTATTTTGGCTATTCTAATTAACCAAAAGGAATTTTATTAACTAGACGGTCTTCACAGATATCTTCAGACGTTCGAGTATGAACTCTCGTGTAATCATTTTATTCATTTCGTTTTACGGTTCCTCTCATCCGCCATACTACACCCCAATGCGAGTTTGCCTCCCTCCCATTTCATCCCCTCTTTCTCTCTCTCTCTCACTCTCTCTTCCTCTCACTCCCTCTCTCTCTCGCTCTCCACCCCTTTCACCCTTCTCTCGTTCTCTTCCACTCTCCCTTTTCATCGCCGCTTTTAACGCCCGGTAGTAAAGAGGCCGAATGGCGGCCATGAAAAACGTTGTGCGCTGGGAATACCCCGAAGGATTTCGGGACCGCCGCCACACCACCCGACACGCCACTTCATCCCACAGGCTACCATTTTCCTTCCCTCCTCCCCGCCAGTGGCTCTCCCATCAACGCCACCGCGCCTTCCACGCCTCAACCTCTGGCCCCCGCCCTTCTGCCACTGCGCCATCTCTACCGACTCGCCTATCCTCCCTACAGCCACGCCCATATTCTACCAACCGCCACGCCAAATAAAAAATGTGATGATTTTAAAAAATATGAAGTCTATGAAATATTTAAGGACGAAAGCGCGCTCTATTTTACTAGAAAACATTGTAGTGTAAAATCCCTTTTCGTAAATTTCGTTGAGTATCATGCATACGGAGCGAAAATTTGTCGACCTGGATTTTTTTAACAGGGAAATCAGCTTAATATTTCACATCATTCTGCTGAGTAATGCCGCAATGGACTGATTCGACTTTATTGATCATCCGTTGAGTTTTAGCGTTTATTTTGTTTTTCTTTAGTCGCTAAATCGGTGTAGAACTACTAACTAATCTTTTATTTATACACATAAAAATACAGCCGAATTCATTTAGTTATTTCAGTTTTATTAAATTAGTATAAATGAGCTTTTCTACGAGTTTTAACCTCTTCCACAATTCGTATGTTATACCACTGAATTGTACTTGGATTTTATAAACTATCCTAATTCAATGTTAAAATTAAAATACTGTTTATTTTGGCGGTGATTATCACAAAATTCAATCTACGTGTAATTAATTTGAATCGTACATTTAATCGAGACGAAATTAGTCTGACAGAAGTGCGTGAATTCAAGGGCGTCGAATTAAAATTCTCGCCGCAAAATTTAGCATATTTCTTTAATTCGTAAAATTAGAAATCGTTCTTTGTAAATTTTGCTTGCGATACCTTTAGAGGCAATTTTAAATGTAAACCAGAGATATGCCCGTACAGGCATACAGACGGACGGAAAGGCAAACCGAATACGTATACACGTAGAGATATGCTCCTTTCCTCAGATTACAGCCGGTTTTTTCTTTCGTGCCTACGGCTCAGTGCGTCGTGTCCTTGCAAGTCTGCAGTTTTTCTCCCATTTTTATGTCGAATTTTATTTTGAATACTCGGCATTTCGTTAAGGCGGGAAATGAAATCTTTATTTCCTTCGAGGATTCCCATCCTAATCGATGAGTTTCTCTGAAGCGACGTGTCGTTCAATGAGATTTGCCCGTTCGCCGTAAAAGAACTCCTTTATGTGGTCCATCGGGATGCTGCGACCTCAGCGGCCCTGTTCGCCGCCCTCCCTTTTCCTTTTTTCCTTTCCTCTTCTAAGGAAACTCTCATTCTCCGCGATTGACTCCTCTTGTTTCAACGCTCCCCCTCAATTCCCCCCACCCTTTCTCTCCTTCCTCCGAAATCGCTTTTCATGTTCCTCCGCTGCCCACTAAACGACCTTGGTCGCTTACGATTCCTTTCCATTCGAGAACCGTTCATAACTTCCTTTTATTATTTATTTATAGCGGCCTCACCGAATTCTTTACGATTTTTCTTATTGTGCTCTGCGAAAAACATCGCCTCCGTTTCTTTCCTTCGGATCGCGATGCGTCGTCTCCTAGGCGCGCGCCCGGTTTCGCGCATGCGCTCCTTGCTGGGTTCCAGTTTCATCTCGGATGCGGGTCGGAAAAGTGTCATTCTCCCGAATCGAGGTCGCCGCCGAATCGGACTCAGTTTTTCAATAGAAAAATGTGGCTCCCGCGGCAATTAAACGGTCGTTTTGAATTAGAGGCGATTGTCGATTCTGATGGAATTCTCGTTTTGGTTTTATTCGCGCGTCTTTTTGGCCATCTCTACTCGATATATTCAACATATCGTTAATTAATTCTCAGATTATTCTTTTGCTTTCTCATATACGAAGTAATATTGAGAAAGTATTGTAATCGCAAAAAAATTCGATCTCGAGATTTTGATGGAAATATACGTTTTAGGTACCTATACCTGAGTCCGAAAAAGTGGTTTTCGCAATGCCGTCTGTCGGTCTGTTCGCGGCTCTAGAGCGTAAACGGTAGAGCGAAAGTGAATGAAATCTCGTACTTAGGCATTTTGTCATACAAAATAGAAGCTATGAGGAAATGGTTAACATTGCGCAATAATTAAGGGCAGTTTATTCTGGGCGATTTTAACAACAATTTAATTAGCTCAAAAACGGCTCCAACGATTTTGATCAAATTTCGTACAGTTACTTGGGTGTACGTCGTCAATAATACTACATCGTTCATATTTCCCAAAAAATGAATATAAGGCTAGTTTATTCTAGGCAACTTTAACAACAATTTGATTTTCTCAAAAAACGGCTTCAACGATTTTGACAAATTTTCGTACAGTTACTTGAGTTTACATCTGCAATAATACTACATAGTTTATATTTCTCAAAAAATGAATATAAGGCTAGTTTATTCTTGAGAACTTTAATAACAGTTGGATTTTCTATAAAAACGGCTAATACGATTTTCGTCAAATTTCGTATAGTTATTTTAGTTGATGATTGTAATGATTGTACGTAGTTCATATTTCTCAAAACTAAACGACGCATTAGTATATGAGAAAGTTTGTACAATGTATGTTGTACCAATTTTTTTAGAATTCCCATAGCCTCGTGCGGTCGTATTCGCGGCGTTGCCAGATGTCTTCTGGGAATGGGACGAGGCCGTGAAACCTCAGCGGCCTCCGCCACACCCATCCTCCAGCCTCTTCCTCCTCGACCGGCTTTTCTCGTGCGGAGCATTGCCCGATGTTCGCCGACTGACACCGTCGCCGTCCTTATTCTCCTTTTTGCATCTCCCCTTCTTGACGTCACGGGAAAGACGTCAGTTCTGCAGAGGATCGGAATTTCTCTCGGAGTCGATCATGAGGAGAGATGAGCGAGGGCGGAGTGCTCGGATGAGTCGTAACAGAGGATGGAGTGTGTGCGGGCATGGGGAGGGAGGTTGTTTTAGGAACAGATAGTTATAGCCATGGCCACCGAGAGGGTGGGGATACCGGGGCAAAATCCCCGGGGGCCGGGCCTCTGAGGGGCCCGGTATTAGGATCTGTCATAAGGTTTTCCTATCGCAATACGCGGGTGCAGCCAATACCAACGGGCGGCATTTTCTCCATTTCCCATTTCCATTTCTCAGATTTTGGATTTGGGTTTTCCCAAATCAATCTACTGCATTTTTATCACTCCTTATCACCCTCAAACTCCTCCCCACTACTCTCATTTTTCTCCCCTTCGGGAAATTCCGTCTTTGGGCCCGGGGTCCGGATCCACAAGCACTCGGAGTGTCGTCGTACGGTCAGTTATAAAGAACAATACTGTTTACTCGCAATTTTTTAGAGATGAGAAACTAAATTTTATTCGTTGAATCCTACAATTACGAAATCGCGACCATTATTACTTAATGTTACGCCATTATAATATGCAACCAACTTTATACGTAAATATCATTAAGGAAAAAGTTACGATGTTGGTAAAAAAATCAGGAGGAATCTTGAAAAATGCCTAGAACGCAAACAAAGAACGATGATGTTGGGAAACTCACCATCGGAGGATGGATTATACGTATGGCCCCCTATAAATGTAAATTTTATGGAAATTTATTAGTTAAAGTACTATAGGGACATCTGGCGATCGGTATTCATTCATACTAAGATCTACTCTTACGTAATTCGTACTTTTGGACTCTGTTGCAGCGCAAGATACGCAGCTACTTAAAAATGTCACGGGGGACCTCACAATGCATACTGTAGGAAATTCTGATTCAGCTGTGGTCGTCTGTTATGACAAGTACCGATTTTTTTACGCGTTGCTTTTTTGGTACTAAAATACATTTTATGTGTTAATTTTGGAAACCAAATTTAAAAACCATGACGTAATTTCGCAAAAAAATTAGTTATGAAAAACCTACACTTATCGGCGCAATTAAATTTCGTCGAATATTTTATTTTTACAAATTCGCTGTTTATCGAAATTAATCGAATCATACCAAGTCTAATTATGATGTGATACATATAGTACCAACATATATTTTACATGTAATTTTGATAAAAAATTTTAATTGAATGGAATTTGACAAATTCTGTTTATAATACTGCGAGTCGGCTGTCCTGGGCCGGCCGAGGGGCCACGTTCCGTTTTTGAACTTAAAACAGAGAAAAGGGGCCCGGCAATGGTATTTGCCCCAGGGCCCGCGCTGGCTCTCGGCGGCCCTGCTTATAGCACATCTCTATGTCCTCTCTTTGCATTGGGAAACCCTCGTCCTTTGGCGTCATCGAGGGGCGTGCTCGCGTGCGTCCGCGCGCGAGAAAGCAGATATCACGGCGTCGAGCGGACGTCAGGCAGTTAGCACCCTCTCGGATTTACATTTATTGAAAACGATTCCTTTCTCCGTTGGGGGCCCGGCGTGCTCATTACGTCACGCGTCAAAGGTATTGCGGTTCAGACGTTCCCGCGGGCCATCGGGGAAATACCTGTCGAGGTATCTGTGACGCGCGCAGATGAAGAGGGTTTATTTTTAAAACGGCGTGCTTCCTCAAGGCCGTGCGGTGTACCACACCTGGTGGGCGCGAGGAAGTGGCACGGAGAAGTATACCGGTCTGTGTTGACAGCTGGGCAGAATTATTATCATTTACGGTAATATTTTAGGATCTCACGTAATAACGAGATGTGATGGGAAAAAAATTCAGTTAAAAATAACGCATCGCAATCTGTTGTTGTGGATTTTAATCTTGAAATGTTTCCTCGACCGTAGGAATAAATAGACAGTCCGATAATTCTTGCCACATATTGCTTTATGAAAGTCGCTTACTCTTAAACTTTTAAAACCAGATAATCGTAAGAATAATAAATCCTCGGCGCGCGCTACTTGAACTTTGAATTGAGTTTTTTTCCCCACATCTCTTACCGAATCCGTAATTTCTTTCCATAGAAATCATACACTTCCCGTAGTTTTCGTGAAAGGGAAACATGAATGAAGCTCGGCTCTGTCGGCTGTTGCGTACGCTGCCTTTCGGGAAACGATTTTAGAAAATGAATGCCTCTTTTGTCGATTTTCGCACGAGTAAATGAAAGGAGACTTCTTAGAACTCGTTTCACGCTCCGGCCACTGACCTCTCTGTTGCGTTCGAGATTTTAAGGTCAATTAATCGTTCAAATGAAATCGCAGTTACGCACGCATTGCGTGCCCTTCAAACTGGTAGTTTTCGCAAGGAGTCTTTTAAGCGTCAAGTCTTCAGCGCTGTTCTAGTTTGTCTATTAGCCTCACTCTGATTCATGATTTCAAACTGAACATCTCCATTCCATTCAAATTTTTTTGTGTAAATTGTATCCTATTTAGATTAAAATTATTGAGAAGCTATATACTTTTTAAACAAATGATTCTCTTACATTTAATGTGAAGCACAGCGAAGTTGCTTATTTTAGCGTAAGTTATTATATAACATAATTTAACAGAAACTTATAGAGTTCGTCTGGTGAGTGAAAAAATTCAACAACAAGCAGTCAGATATTTAAAAAATGGTTATCTCAGGTATCTCCAATAGCAACAACAAGATTATAAGCTGTTTTAAAAATATTTTGATTTTTTGTTCTTGAATGTACTAATATAATGTATAAAAATGAGATAAAAGTAATCATTACGTAATTTAATGTGATCTTTTAAAGCTTTATGAAATTTAAAAAATTGGTCAAATGAAGTTACGCTAACAAGAGTAGTTAAAATTGAAAAAATAAGTCATAGATAAGAAAACAGTTCGTTTATCTAGGTAGTGTAATTACTGAAGATAACAGGTGCACGGAAGCAGTAAAGAGAAGAATAGCCTTGGCAAAACAGGCATTTCAAAACAAGAAGAATATATTGACAAGTACGCACATTAATATTGAAATAAGGAAAGCTTTTGCAGAAGCATTTGTATGGAGTGTATTACTTTATGGAAGTGAAAGTTGGACTTTGAGAAAACATGAGGAAGCCCGTTTGGAAGCAGTGGAAATGTGGATACAGCGGAAAATGACAAGTTGGACTGAAAGGAAATCAAATGTAGAAGTATTAAGGGAAGTGAATGAGGAAAGGAAGTTATTAAAAGAAATGGAAAGAAGGAAAGTAAAATTTGTTGGCCATGTTATAAGGCATAATGAGTTGATTTCAAACATTTTTGAAGGCAAGATTTTAGGAAAGAAAAGTAGAGGAAGACAGAGGAAAACTTATTTAGAGGACATCAAGGTGATAATGGGATGTGATGGTTATGAAAAGCTGAAGAGAGTAGCAGAAGAGAGAAGCGAATGGTTGCGTCGACAAGGCTTAGCCTTTAGGATATGAATGAAGAAAATTATATTTTAGAAATATTTTTACCCCTTCGGCAGTAACGCACTTCTAAAGGTCAGTTATCAACGGCGAATTCACACGATTTCGACCAGACCAGATTGAATCCGAACCCGCGCCTTCATTAATGTAAAGCGTTTGATCACTCCTCGCAGTTTTTATCTAAATTTGATCTTTTCCAGTTTTGCAAATGAAAAATGTTCCTGTGTCTCATAAAAATATATTTTTATTTGAAAACGAGCATTTCCTTTCCTTAAAAATTTTATTTTTGATTTATTCTCAAAAGTTAATGCTCTGAGGCAATAGGCCTCGTTCTCTGAAAATTTTAGTCATAAAAGAAATACCTCCTCAGATTTCCCTTTTAGTCTCATTTTAAAATTTTAAAAATCTTAACATCTGTTTTAACTTTTCACTTATCTGGCTTCGAATGCTTCTGAGCTTTGGATTTCCTCAAAACTCAGCGGGGAAAGAAAAGTACTTCAAAGTGATTTCAACGCTCTAGCATTATAGCATTCTACTTTTCGGCGACATTTTGAAAGTGTGTTCGCTGTCAATTGGCACTAAAATCGTCTTAACATTTACGTAAGATAATGAAAAAGTTCTAAAAATGTTATAAAATAAACCTACATAGTACGTAAATATGCTCATCGTCTCTAACGGTTTATTATTTATTAATTGTTCATACTCGTAGTGTTTCCTTTAGATTTCATTCAGTTTCTATTGAAGTCGCAATGATTCTAGAATTCAAAAGAGGGATATGGACGAACTACTCTCGGTTCTCAACTCTCGTATTCTCTCTCTCTATCCTCCGTGCTCTCTTACTGAGGAGCGGAGCTCTCTCTGATGCACTCCCTTCTCTATCATGAGCTGGGTTGCCACCTCTCCTGGTTTGACTCAAAGTCTCCGGGTTTTGAGACTAGTCTCCGGGTTAAGGATGTAATTCTCCCGGTCAACAACATATATGAAGCAGTGCGGACTATATCAATAAATAAATACTTTCCTAACGTTTGCACGAATACTAATTAACTATTGCGTACCAAGCACGTAATCATAGCAAAAACATACTTTTCCTTCTTCGCCTATGAGAATCTCCCGGTCAAATTATGAAATCTCCCTGTCAGATTATAAAATCTCCGAGTCATTGACGAATTTGAGGTGGCAAACCTGCTCATGTCCCCTGGCGTCGTCTCTCTTCTCCCTTTCTCTATCGTGCGTAATCGCAGATGGCGGTATTCGGGTCAAAGACGCCAGCTCTCATCCTCCCACCGACACTTTTTTTCTGTTCGATTCACTCTCTCTCTCCACCGACTCCAAGTATACGTTTCGCTCATCGCCTCAGAGAAAATGGAAAGTCATAAAGCGTGTTGCTATATTTTCTTCTCCTCGTACGCACGGAACCCACGTCAAACAGCATACGGGCGCACCTTCTCGCACGCGCGGGCATCTCGTTCCTTCTCTCTCTCTCTCCCTCGCCTCCTCCACCTCTTTCATCCTCCACTGCCTCTGACAGCTCGGAACCATTAAGAAAAGGCGCAAAATGAACGCCAGTGACGTCTTGGAGGCGAAAGCGTCATTGTATTTATTACGTCAAAACGAGTGGTTTTTTTTAAATCGGCCATACAATGAACGAGCCATCTGGGCGTGTACTTGCGTCACTAGTGCCATAAAAAGGGCAAATGAACTGGTTTGAAATTGAAAGCGTTTTTACGTCAATTTCTCTCGTGCGGTATACTCGCACTCAGGTGTTACACGGCGTGAATTTTCGAGGTGCGAATAGCATTTCATCGTAATTAAGATTCAGCTATAGCATGACGAGGGTCAAAACAACCATTTTATGCGTTTACCTTCGTACAATTACTGCGCACGCTAATTTTCACTTTGCAAGGAATGTCTTTTGCCATTCTTGTAGCATGAGTTAGAAATATAATCCATATGTCACGTTTTCCCACCGTATAAAATGCATTGGATATAATTTTCGCGCGACTTTAAACCTTTATACGAACATACATCACAGAAGTTTGTTTAGATGCATTAAATAGCCATTTAAAAGTGAAGTGGTAGAGGATATGCGGATTGGAACTTTCGCCTTTTGAGAACAGGAATCCTCCGCCTCGGAAGATTTGCTTGCGTCCAAATGGGCGCCGAATGAACAGGGCTTGATAAGGAGTCGCAGTTTTATGGACGAAAATCGTTTCGTGAGTCTGCTTACGTAATTAGTCGCTGAGGAAGTTTTTTTCGAGAAGGTGCGAAATATCGTTTTGCTTCTCGTTTATGAATGGGTGAAAAACAAGATGCAACGGCTTACTTTATTCTGAACAGGTTTATCTGTCAACGTCGCGAAAAGAGAAAAAATAACTTTATAACCTTCCACGTTGAGTTATACAAACACGACCGGTTTAACTGCACTCTTGGCTTCTTTTATCTTTGTTTATTTCTCCCTTATGGGTTCCGTGTGTGGTATAATTAGTGAAACTGATTGATAATAAATATTTGTCAGTGACGAACGATGGGACACATAAATAACTAAAATATATTACTTTTGTGTATTTTACGTAATTATTATTTTAAACAATGTTTTTTATAATCTCTCCGTGACGATCATATACGAGTACTGAGAAGTTCTTCCTCAATTGGTATGAAAATTAATCCGACGTATTATTATTCTCTATTTGCAGCAGAAAACATTTGAAAGTAATTTATATTTTTATTAACAACTTTTATATTATTAGAAATACATTAACTTTATTACACATTCAACTTAAACACTATGGCGTGTTTGTTGGGTGAACTGAGTGCTTTGTAATATAGCTCGGTTGTACGACAGGTAGGGTCACACGAGGCGTTATTAATTCAACGTAAGGTTTATGGCTCATTAGCTGTCTGTCGTTTAGGCATCGGAAGTTATTCTTCTCGAGAGAATCAGCTTTCTCGAAGGTTTCTACGATCCTCATTCATTCTACTGTTTTAGGTTTTAGGGAGCATATACAAAAAGGTCTATTTTTATTTTTCAAACTTTTGGTCCCAGTGGGAGGAAACCATTCCAAAAAGGCTACAATTTCGTCTGATTTCGCAGTGAAGTAGTACAATGGGCGCTAGAAGAAAACCATTCGTTTAACCGAAGAAACCATTATGCTTAAGTCGGAAAAAATCGCACTAGTTATCTTTATTTACATAGTACGATAAGTTTGGGAGAAAACGTTATTATAGCGCAGCACACTAAAAAAAGCATCGAGGGACAAGCCATATGAGATAATTTATACAGTGAAATCTCGTTACAACGTACTTCACAATTACGTATATTTCAAATTAACGTCCTTTTTTTTAATCCCCGTCAATTTTCCCGTATAAATACTGCATAAATATTTCAAAATAACTTACTTCAACTTAGCGTACTTTTCAGTACTACGTATGAAATTCAGAGGTCCCGAAAAAAGATTGATGTGGTTTTAACGTATGCTTTCATCCGTAAATGACTCATCTATAACCAATTCTTGCTCATTCAAGTCGTCTACGTACACCAATTTTGAAGGCATCTTTACATTAGCAGGGAAAGATCGGCGGAATTCCGTCAAAATCCCAAAAGAAGGAATTTTCCGAGCTGAAAAATCGTTATTTTTACAATAGCATTGAGATAAAATCTTAAGCTATAGGAAATATATCTCTTGTTAGACTCATTATCGCTTATTTCGGTTTGTGCCGGACCTGCGATAATGCCGATTCCCCACTGAGATGCTTCCAGAGAATATACTGTACTCCTTATGGGCATTTTCAGTATACCGTACTCTCAGTATAAAGTATAAAAATTCATGCACCGTAGAGATACGTTGTATCGAGATTTTACTGTATTCAAATTTTCAATTAATAAATTAATTTAAAAATCCAAAATAATTTTTAGTTTTCCGTTCCCTGTTTACTCGACAAATGGATCATACAATTCAATTTGATTGAAATACAAGTCAATAAAAGAACAGGGATTTTGTCGTCGCACCGGAAATCTGCATTTGTGCATGCGCATTAAAATTCCCATATAATGAAATAAAAATGAAGGTCTTCTGGTGTCCATAATTTATGTAATACCAAACGTTGGGTTATGCTTCGTCCGTAAACTTGTTCCACATACAAATTCATTTTCATGGCGACATTCGCCATAGCTTTACCATAGTAAATCAAGCCTTTTGATCGAACCATAGTTTTAACTGTGTTACATAATATGTACTCCGTTCTAGCATTACCGCGATTATGTAAAGCATAGCATATTTGTTTTACTGGAATAGCAATTTAATATTGCCAGTTTGATCTTCATGTAGCAATTGAAGAATAATTGCGATCAGAGATGGCTCCACGTGTTTAATGAATGGTCGATTTTTAGCGCAGCATGCTCTCCCAGCAGAGAATGAGAATTCCTGTCCAAGGAACATCAATGCGTTCGCAGCACTGCTTTGGAGATTGCATTTTCGCATAAACGGATTTCGGATAAACGGAGTGTGGTTAGTGGAGGTGTGTGCGCCTCACTCCACATCCTTCCCTTGCGGTTAATAGCATAACTATAGAGTTTCTCAGAATAATCGCTCTCTGCCTTTCCCTCTCATTTCTTCAGTGACGCCGGGTCAATTTCTCCGCGCGGTTGACGTCATGAAAGTGCGTGCGAAGCCGTTAAGAAAGATGGGTCGAGGACGTAGGTATAACAAGAAAGCGAGAAAGAAACGGAGAGAGACAGCCTCCGTCAAAGCCGGACGACCTGGACCTTTATTAGGGCAGGCAATTGCAGTGGAGGAGAAGTCGCCCGGTGACATGCCATCTGTTGCGCCCCCGTCTCCCTTCCCTCCTTCTCCCTCCCCTATCTTCTCTTTCTCTCCCCTGCCACCTCTTTCCAACTCTTCTCCAAGTAACCCCCTCTCTATTCCCTCCTCTTTCCTCTCCTCCCCTTTCCTCTCCCCCTCTCTCCTCCCCACCCCTCTTCCTCCCTTTCTCCTCCCGTCTTTGGTGCGCGTGAAGCTGCGGCGGGTGACGCGCGCCGAGAACTGTGCGCTCGATTAGAGCACGAGGTCAATATAATTTCCCACGGATGAGGCGTTGACCGAACCGAGTATTCGAAATTAGAGCATTCCGGGAGAAGTGGTTACGGTTCTCCGGGACCCGGGATACTAGAGACCGCTCCTATGCGCTTTTCAAGAATTTTGGCGACTTTTCCTAATTTTCGGTCGTTTTCCAAGCTGCGGAGTTTGAAAAAAACGCAACATTAATTTTAATACTTTAGAACGTGGAATCGTTTTAAAAACCTGTTATCGAGCGAATACATCTTTTAAAAGTAAATATGAGAAAATGATGTTTATATTTTCCTAAAAATTTTGGGAAGAGAAAATTCGCGTCGGAGAAATTTAGGTGTTTAAGTGCGGTATGTGCCTCTTATAATACGTGCTTTCGTCTTGACGATGGAGATAAATCGCTGAAACAATAGTGGAAGTTTTCGTCTTTTTTTTTTGCATTTTTATACAAATAAATTTACATAAAATGGTCTACCAAGCATTGCCGTGTAATATCGATTATATTGTCACCATCATTTTTTTAAAAGAAAAATGTTACCCGCATAATTTTCCTATCCCTGTTTCAGAAAGAAATGGACGAGGTTATGCGAATGAATTCTGTAATAGGCGAGTAATCTACGTTATAAGTGTGTGGATTTGAATGCAGAGATATTTGCTGACGAATCCCATCGTAAGGAATTTATTGAAGTGCCTAAATCATTTCGTTTCTTTGAAAAACATTAAATAAATTCTTGTATGTTGCTAGCCTCGATAATCGTTGCCTGCACTAATCGTTGTTTCGCTTAATCGTAGTCACTAAATTATCACCCCCCCCCCTTAGTGTAATCGATGACTGAATCCAAACGCCTAAGCGTCGCAACACCTCACTGTGTCAGAAAACACAACCCTTAAAGGGGATCCGACTGTAATTGTACAACCAGCGTAAACTTCTTATTCCGTCGTCCGACGTAGTCATTTTAAATAATTTTAAGCCTTCATTTTAATCTGCTCTCTTATCACCCATTTTTTGTATCATTTCCAATTCACATTTTGTGAATTTTTACTTAAGAGGTGAGAAACTCTCCTAGCGCTTTCTTCTTATGATCATTCCAATATAAAATTCTCTTGTTAAACTAAATATGAAACATATTCGTTATAAAGACTAGACAGAAGCCGCAAAAATTCTCAGTTTAGCCTCTTAATAAAGAAAACCCCTCTTTTTTAAATCCATCATTTATTTACTTTAAATACAAATATAGCTTCAAATCGAAGATCAAAGTAAAGCAGATATTAAAATATGTTTCAAACCGTTCATATAACTTCCAACCTTCCTACCTTGTTTAAAGTTTTAAAACATTAGTTAAATTTTATATTAATCAACTATACAAATCTGTCTCAATGATATAGACGTATTCTGGAAGGCGTGATGAAAATTTAGTGCCAGCATAGGGCGGGCGGAGGCGCCGCAACGAAATATTTTACAATGAGAGTATATTAAATATTACTAGGCGGTTGCGTCTCACCTGGTTAGTGATTGTTCTTAAGTAGACTGGACCGTTTTTACCGCCGCACAGTGGTCCCAAATGGCATCAGTTTTGGCCAAAAATAGAAAATTTTATAATTCATAATTTTTTTTCAATATTTATTAGTGAAGTGCCAATGATTATTATACATACATATTTCTCATTAATTCGGATTTTTAGGAAATTTTTGGCACCTATTTTTAAAATTAATTTTTCATATATATTTTTTGCATTTTCCTTCTCATTAAAACTTATATTATTAATTTGCTTTCATTAATAACTGGAGGAGGAGGAGGAAGAGTAAGAATATTTATGTTCATCGTCTGAAAAATTTTCTTCAGATGAACAGCATTCTCTGCCTGCTTCTGAAGGTAAATAAAAGCTGTATCACTTCAGGAAAGAGTTTGTTTCTTATTTGGGGTTAAGGGTCGTAAACTAGTAATCACAGGATCTGACGTTACTAATAGACGATTTAGCAGGTCTTGGTTGGTATCTTTTCTCGACATTTTCCTGGTATAATTTTTCCGGAATCTTTTTAAATCTTTATTTCTTGATTCTTGGGCTTCCTCCGATAATTTCCCAATGGGAAGTAGCGCCGCTTCTATAATTGCTGATCCATGAAACAATATTTTATGCATGATATTTCTGGATTTTGAAAAAAGCGACGTGCTATATTACCGTCATTGGAGGTACCACTTCCACCTGGTTTAACTTTGTCAACTATCAAGCCCATTTCGGATTTTAATTTACCTTGAATTAATTCTTTTCTTAATTTAAATTTATTTTTATCTTCTCGAACTTGCCATTTTTAAATTTCTAGTCGATAAGAGACATGGAGGAAGTATTCAAAAAATCGAATCCATGAGTGAAGAGTGGACAACCCAAAGCGAAATGACGACGTATCCACCTGCTTTTTTGCTACCTTTTCTACATTATTCATCTCCGTAGGTCTAGCCCCGCATATGTAGCAAACTTGGGCAGATGTTGTTGACGTTACAGCATTGCACACTTTACCATCAGCCATAGTTAAAACCATGTTATGTTTGATAGAAATGGTATCAATATTATTATATATAACTGTGGGCATCAAGTTTTTAATTTGGGATTCGATGTAATGTGCCTCATGTCTGGATAATTCGAAAGATTATTTTTTAAAATTGTATTCTAATTGGTCTGCAGTATCTTGTAGAGGGTCTAGGATTTTGCCATAAATTTTTTTTTTCTTCTTGCGATGAAGACAATGATGATCGCAACGAATACATTTGTATTGGAACAAAGGAAGTAATGAACAAGTCACTGTCTGAGAACGTTTCCGACATCCTTTGTTTATATTCGCTGTGACCAGTACTTCCATCGAATCCCCATTTCGATATCAGGAACAAATTTCCTAATTCGCTCGAAGAAAAGCGGCCTAGTACTTCTTCTTGGGAAGAGATGTCTTCTTGCTGTGTAATCTAAGATCGCTTGAAGCTTCACTTAGATCATTGATTCTGATTCGTCATCTGGAGGATAGCACCTTCTCTTTGACAACAAAACTTTATTATAATTAGGATAAATATTGCAGTTTCTATCCTTCGCTCATTTTCTGAGATTAATGTATTAGTGCTTTGTCAAATTGTTTTCCGCAATTAATGATAATGCACCTTCGTTTGTATAGGGTATTCGTTTTCGCGCCTCATTTATAATATTACTCCATGCAGAACGTATTCTACTCGCTCTCTTTGGAGTTGTTAGAGTAGCCTCCTTTAAGAGCTTGTCTGCATCCTTTTTCCCAGATTGTTTTAATGTCATCTCAGTAGCAGCAACAAGATGGCTTTCTCCATAAGCACTTCTTAGGTCTTTCACCTTCCTTCTTTTTGGTCTATCACTGCTCTCCTCAAATAATATCTTCGGTCGACCTCTAGATGCAACGGATGATTTAGGCGAAATTTCCTTCTCAGAATTTGTTACTTCCACCTCCATATTTAACCAATCGGCATTTTCGTCCAAGAATCGCTCTCTCATTCTGTGGCTTTTTTTCCCACTTTAGAAAGAACTGGTCACACAAATGCCTGCAAATATCTTTTACTTGTTTTTCTTCAGTGCCTTGAGCCCGTTCTCCAATATTGAAAAGTAATAATACCTTCTTCTGAATGGATTGAAGACGATCACTCCGGCTACCTTTGCTTTCTGACCAAATGTTGAAAATATCCATTCGGGTTGGCTTACTATGTGATGTTCCTATTAATTAAAATATTAAAGATATGTTGTAACTCACAGGATATATGAGAGAAAATTTTATGATTTTTATTTAGACAAAAAAATAAAATAATAACAGAACGCGCAAAACGTAAGAAAACTTTAAGAAAAACGTAAAGAGGATTATAAAGTTCAAAATCAGTTTTTTTTTAAATGGGACAAAAACGGGCAAAATGTGCAAGAAGAAATATATTGTTAACATTTCACTCTTTTATTTGGCGTAAAAATCTACACTGGCAAACATTAGCAAAATTTTATAGCTCCAATTCAAATTTTATATTTAAAAAAATAATATTTTAAAGGGAGTGATAGGAAATAGCACAGAAATGATATAAAACTACAATAAACTTACGAAAGTAACATGAAAAATTAAACATCATACCTGCAGGTGTGCGATCCATTGCTTCACTTCAATTTTAGTTGCGAGAAATACTCAGAAAATATTTTTGAAAATCGACTGAAAATCTGTCGAATCACTCACACGCAGCAGCGCTACTAAAGCTTACACTTTAACAGAGGAACAGCTACTGAAGAATAAGTACAAACGTCATTATATTAGCATAAAATAACATTGTGTTGCAAGAAGTATTACAAAGTTTGTATTTGACATTTTTGGCCAGAATTAAGGGCATTTGGGACCACAGTGCGCCGTGATATTTGCGTACCCTTCATCAGGGATCACTTTGGAGTGGCACGTTATCGCCTAACGCATTAATCCTGCCGTGCTCTGTAGCGCACACAGCTTGTGATCATATGCCGCTGCGAGTTTCTCATAGTGGTCCATAAAAAACCTTCTCGATAAATACCATTTGATAGGCTATAATAAGTTTTTTA
The DNA here is from genome assembly GCA_036926305.1 of Uropetala carovei. Lineage (NCBI taxonomy): Eukaryota > Metazoa > Arthropoda > Insecta > Odonata > Petaluridae > Uropetala > Uropetala carovei. The sequence goes on along the minus strand of JAXCHB010000172.1, from coordinate 681,265 downwards.
TGCGTTGTCGTCGCGGTCCGTAGGAACATAACCCACTAATTATAACATTACGCTTATGGGTTTGGCTATTCTTCCTTTCGCTAATCGTTGCGTTTTTCTGGAACTAGTTAGCGACTATTAGCGAGGGACGCCAGTGGTAGAAAATAGCTTTTCATTAGATTTTCACATTCCATAAAAGGGACCCAGAAACTTCCAAGCACGGAGGAGCGACTTGAAGGGATAACCTGCGGATTCCTCCTTATACCCGTCACTTGTCCTTAAAGATGTACAGATGGTGCCAAAAACAATGGGAACCTAGCGATAAATATGTTATTTCTACTTATTTCGTCTTAAATTAAATAGAAAACTATGTCGAAAAACGCTTTCGATGAACGACCGTCAACGAGAATGGAACACAACTCGGTTTCTATCTATTTCGCGAATGAACCGTTGTTCCCTTCCGGTTTACAAAAGAAGCGTAGGGTGGATTTTCCTCTTTTCTTGGTAATGATAATTTCCTAGAAGGAATATCGCTCTTAATTAAGAAATGTACAAGATTTATAATCTTCGAATATAATTGCGACACGAGAAGAATAATCACCTTTAAAAAGAAATGGATTAACCGCAAGTTGACTTCAGTAATGGACTAGTGGGGGTTAGTCATCATCGAAGATAACATCAGCAACGCTTAATGTTGCAACATGGGTGGAGAATTTTTGCGTGGCTACTAACGAGAACTTGGTGATGCGTTGTTATTTTAGTTTGAAATATTTTTTAGACAAACTTTAATAAAAAGTAAATTGAGTCAGGCGTGACTTCATGGAATTTAATTTATTATGAATGTAATAAAAAAGCATGCAAACGGAAAAAATTGAAAGGGAAATATTAATTTGTATGCTAGTGGATCATCGTTCTCACGCAAAGGATCGAGTTTGAGTAAATGAGTAATTGCCAAACGAGGAAGCCTTCACTGAAATCCGCTTCTCCAATCCGAAATAAAATTCATGCTGGAGTCAGAAATGGCATTTTCGTTGGTAATTGTTGGTTCATTTAACTGCACTTGTTATGATAATTTTGCAGGTGTGGAAATTTATGTCGAACACGCATTGCTGTTCTGCGTGACGTATTTTTTCGTGTGTCGTTTTTTAAATAAAACATGAACGAAATTCTGCGTGTTTCATTGAAGCGTGAAAGTTGATTCCACCGATAGATTCTTAATTTACCTAAGAGTACAGGAGAAGTTTGGTATGCATACGGATGAAAATCGCTTCCATCGTGAATTATTCCTCTTTGGACTCTCTCTACTTTCCTCTTCTTTTTTATGAGCTGTATAAAGTGTCGAAATGATTCCTCACCCTTAGCGGAAGTGTTGGTGAGTAGGATAGGGAGTCGCTTAAGCCAATTGCCACTCCTTTCTTTTACCTCTTGTCTTCGATGATGTGGAATGTCGTCGTTAAGTCAAAGACTTTCTGGCGAAAGTGTCGCTCGTCTTCAAAGTCATTCGATTTTATTCCGGACAAGCCATCGAGAAAATTTTAGCCATTCCTCAACTAGTTATTGATGGGAAATCTTCATACCCGGTAAAAGTTGCATCAGGTGTTCCACCGGGAAGTGTCATAGGCCCACTACTATTCCTGATATATATAAACGATATCTGCTCGGTAGTTCGCTGCAAAATAAGACTTTTCGCCGATGACACCGTATTATATAAGGAGATAATGAGTCAGGATGACCAAAAATCGCTCCAGGAATATTTAAACGCCCTTTCAGCATGGTGTCAAGATTGGAAAATCGAAGTTAATCACAGCCAATGTTCCCTATTGAGTTTCTGGAAGAGTAAGAACAATGAATTAGACTCGGAGTACAGAATTGATAGATTGAATATCCAATCTGCAGAGTACGTTAAATATTTAGGAGTCACCATTTGTAGTGATCTATCGTGGAATATGCATATTCGAAGGATCGTAGGCGCAGCTAATAAGAAATTGGGCTTCGTAGGCAGAATAGTAAGAAGTAGCACAGAACAGGTACGAGAAACGTGTTATTTATCATTGGTCAGATCTCAGGTCGAATACGCTTCCAGCATATGGGATCCGTACGAAAAGGGACAGATACTTGAGTTAGAAAGAATCCAACGCAGAGCAGCCAGATTCGTAAAGCAAAAATATGAGCAAAAATTAAGCGTCACATCACTCTTGAAGGAGTTGAATTGGATATCGCTAGAGGATCGCAGAATTAGCGCTACTTTAAGGGTTCTGGAGAAATTTAGGTCGGATGTTCTCTTAGAGGAGGTATCAGGAATATTAGAGGCACCTACGTACAGATCGACTGTAGGACCGAGCGATATCAGAGCTCGTTTTTTCCAAGGACCATACGGGATCATAACAGGAGAGTGATTCCCACGAGGGACGTTATTAGGTAGGTTTTGGTGTGCTGCACCCCCTGCCACCCACCAGTCTGGTGATTTGCAGGGTATCATGTAGATGTAGATGTAGGTTCTGTAGCTTCTCTGTAAGCGAATGGGCAAATTACTGAAAATAACATTTCATAGATTTGTTTGGCAAAATGAATAAAATTGCCAATGTATTGATTTGGCTTTATTATGGTCGATATTTGACACTCCATTTGGTGCGGTTTGGTTCTTGAGAATTTACTCGGTGTTTTGAATTGCTTTATATCTATTTTGCTTTCAATAGACACGGAATATCAATTTGCTGATAATGGTTAGCTAATTAAAAGACCAATTTTCCATTGCGCCTTCCAAAATAGCATCCCTTCAAAATCAGCAGGGCGACCACTCATGGATTTATTTTTTCCATGCCCTATAAAAATAACATTACGTTATAAAGCTTGAGTAAGAAAGTGAAAGTTAATTGAAAAAAATTATATTAGTGTTTAATATCGCAACGCCATGAGAAATAAATTCGTTGAATTCAACCAAACACAAATACTATCGAATCCTATTTCTCACGAGATACGCGATCGAGTCGTGTTATTAGCGATTTCTGCCGTTATGTTTATTTATTATAGCTAGAGAAGTAAATCTCGCCGAGGGAATAATTGCGCACATATGCGTCACAGTAAACGAAAGCTTAGCGCAAGCTGGATCTGAACATGGGGCAGAGAGGAATATGGATCGTTCAAAAAGTGCAAATTAATGGCGGCGGCGATTTCGCTATAAATTTCCCGTCGTCTTTCCCGCCGCCTACTCCGCGCTGCATTATGGCATCGCTCATTCAAGTCACGCAAGTGTTTGTGTTCATGCATGTCTGGTCGTGTACGTGTTGGTTCGCTTGGTTTACTGGGCTGCTAAGAGATGCGCAGTGTTGCCAGCTGATGCTTTTCAGAGAGTTATTGAAGACTAAACGTCAGTTTCTATCGAAGGATTCACGTTTGTCTTCGTGGAAATGACATACACTACTGTCCCACGTCAACTCTTACTTTCGGGAGTATTTCGTAACATTCTAAGGTCTAGGGCAGGGGTTCCCAACCTTTTCGGTGTGGTGAGCACCAAGTTGCATCCCAGAATATCGAAAGAGCACCACTACCCTTCCGCAAGTGTATTAATGATAATGAATAAAATCAAACCAACGTCAAAGTTATTCTTAATGATCTTGAATACATTTAGAAAGAAATAAACCGATCAGATTAAATTAGTGATCCTAAGATATGGGATATTAAGCACCGCAAAAGAGCACAGTCAGGCTGTCAAAGTGCACCATCAGACTTCCAAAGAGCACACCGATGCTCGCGAGCACCAGGTTGGGAACCCCTGGTCTAGGATGTCCCGAAAAATGACAATACGTTAATCACTATTTAAATTAGCGTCTTAATCTTACGGTTCCAACCAGAGTACTGTAAGATACGGCTGAAGTTTGTTAACGTCCTTCCAGAGCAAATATCGTAAAAATCTGTTGAACGAGCGTGAAAATGCTGAGAGGCGCTGTCGTATTGCTCCTAAATACACTATGCATTTCAGAGATGATAAAAAACCCTCTTACCTGGCATTGGTTGGATTCCACCCACGAGCACAAATTATATGATCTGCGGAGATGAGTTTGTAATACGATTATTTTTATTTTCGAATTGGTCGCAATAAACCTGACCATAAAAGACAATCATACGTTTTAACATTAAGTTACTTTCACCTGCATGGAACCAATGAATATAATTAACCCCCCATGGTCCTGCGGAATTTCAAGATAACATCCAATGCGTCGACCATTTTGCGTTATTTTTCATAGATTAAATTTTCGTTTACTGCAAGAGTATAGCCGCCAAGAATATTGTAAATATAACCAATTAATGTTTTAAGAACAATTTGGGACATCGTCTGTTATCTTCATTTAAGAATAAGTTGTGCCATTGAGATTGAATTTCGTCGTAAACTTTCAATCAAGAGCTGAAAGACTTGCAACAGTTGTGTCTCAACCTTGATCCAGACCATACGCGTCTTAGGAATACATATCAAGAAACAGTATCATCCACCCATATGTAAGCACGTGCAAGAATGAAGTCCGCGTGCATTAATTTTAATTTTAAATTGTATATAATCTGCCGTAGCTGTGTGGAAACGATTACATATCAAACTTTTTAGAAAATTTTTTCCATGGCCTACTTAGGAAATTAAAAAAAGTTAATTAATTAATATTGTTGTACTATTACTGCTAAAATACATATAATTAAATTATGATGCCAACTGCGAGGAAATATGTGTAGTAGAGCTTTGTTATTTTAAAAATATGCGAAAAGGAATCAATAAGAAATCTAAAGAGGTATCAACCATATTGAGATTCGAGTGAGAGAAATTATTTGCATTGCCGCTCATATGGGTTAGTGTGACGAAGGCCGTGGATTTTCCTTTTCGCTCTGAGAAGCTTCCTCGTTGCAGTTCCACCTACTGGGAGGTCTTTCGGCTTAAAAAATGAGAAAATGAAAAGAGGATAATTGACCTGACGCAAAGTCCCGATTCCAATGGATGTTACAAGCGATTCATTTTTCCATAAAACGATAGCAGTAACCAAATGCGCGTTACTTTTACAAGATACATGGACGTCTTGCATACTCAGCGGTGATCAAATTGACTGCAGAACTGAGAAATTTTAATGGAAGAGAGTGGATTGATTCGCGCGCTCTCTAATTATTTTCCATTCTTTTATCCTCCATTCTTCCTCAAAAAGAGACGCGAAAATTCGTGCATTCTTTTCGGATAGTACTGCATCACGAGCGTTTATCTCTGCCCTACTGCGGCCGGACGTCCTGCTAGTGTGGTCGGCCAAATTTCACGTTACGACCAGTTTGGTAGAAGAGTGAGCAACTTCCCAGTTTTCGGCCGGAATTTCATTCGCGATAACCGCCGCGGCGGAACTTATTAAAACTTACATCATGTTATTCATTATTGCAAGCGCCCTTGACCCGCGACACTCATCGGTGTTGGGAAGTATGAGGCTCCCTCAATCTCTGCGGCTGGCCGCACGGCATTCTTCCTTCTGGCCGTGGTCTATCACAGAGAGGCGAGGAATTGCGTCAGCCGAGAACGATAATGCATCCGGACATTCATTCGCGATTATGAAACGTTCATCTTTACCTGTGATTCACTGTCCAGTCGCCGAATGAAGCAGACTAAGTCGCGACGAAAATGTTTCGATGCACAAATTTTCTTTCTGAAGGCTGCTTTTTATTTCCGTAGATGCCAACAATGCGCTGCGTTTATGACAACAAGTATAGGTATATGTATTTATACGGACATATTAGGAACAAATAAATGCAATCTCTTAGAACACTTCAGCAGTTGCCTCATGTTGCCGCTTTCAAGGAAAAGTTGTTATCGAATCGATGGGTCATTCTGTGCAGAGTATTATACATTCTTAAAAATAATAATAAAATACGATTGTAGGAACGGCTTTTTATATAGATTCAAAATAAATATTGGCTAGCACAAAGTTATGTAAGTATAGATATGTACGCATATTCTTTGAGAATGTTGCTTTCACGATAGCCATATAAATATGGGTATAGTTTAATATTAAGTAAATTTAAAGATCTTTTTAATGATAGCAAAATTATTGCTTTGAAATACCTATTGTTTTATTGGCGTCATACTCATTTGCGATTTTTCATGTTCGAAGTTTTTAAACGCGTTGGTGTCGTTCAGATTCTCTGACGTTCTCTGCAAGTTGGTTTTCACGAGTGCCTCTCGGAATTACCTACTTCTGCCATTGGAGAGTTCAAGGTCTAGCCTTGGCCCGAAATTTTCCCATCTTAATTCTTCCGTCGATATTTCAACCAATCCTAACACGTTAATTTAACTTTTATATATGTGAAAGTGATTTCTAAAGATTAATTTGCGATTGCTTATTAATTTTGGACTAGTATAATCACTTAGGATAAATTGTAATAAAAAAGAGTTCATTTAAACAATTCCGAGAAGTCACAAACGTGCTGACTTTTATGGAGAATTTTTATTTCCCCCCCTTAAAGTTTACAGATTTTTTCTAAAATAGTTTATGTGCTTTCATAGCATATAGTTGCTCGTATAGTATGCGCGCATTTCAGGAGATTTTCACTCTTTCCTTTTCCCACTTGCATTTTTCTCTATCTCTACTCTATACCAAATACTCTCATTCCTCCTGCTCACACATTTTCCTTTCCCATTCCATCTCTACTCTTTCGCTTTCCGTAATTCTAATAATCTTCACGATTGCGGGTTCGGTATCAACTTCGACGACCCCCACTTCCTTCCTTAATGAGAACGCTTGGGTTCGCGATTGCCATTCTCCTGCTGTAACCTCACTCCTCTTTGCAACAGCTCTTAAGAACGATATCTTGTTTTCTTTGCTTGAATTTTTTTCGTTTTCCCTCCTCCGTCTTCCTCAATCGGAAAATCCAAGGATCACGTTTTGCCACGTGGAGTAGTGACGTGGTGCGCGTGCTCTCTCTCTCTCTTCCTCTCTCTCTCTTCCTCTCTCTCTTCCTCTCTCTCTTCCTCTCTCTCTCTCTCTCTCTTCTTCTACATTGATCTGATAAGTGGGAAATAAGCGGAAGCGTCCCCTTCTGAGAGAGGGTTTTTTATCTCGGACTCATCCGCTCCGGGAGGGGTTACTTAGGACAACCTCTAATTGGCCTTCAATTGGCCCTCCACTCGCGGGTTCTCGTTTCGAATACGGGTGAGAGACGGAGGGAGAGATCGGGCCGCCGGGTTAAGAGTGCGCTATTGCATTGTGGGTAGGTGGCCAATCTCTTCGCGGATGTCGTTCGTCTTCGTTGCGTAAGATCATAAACCTTGTTTACTCTCGTGTTTTCCCTCAGTATTTCGCCGATGTATTTATTCTTAAATAGGGATGGGAAATTATGCGGATGATTTTAAACTTTTACATAAACTATACTAAGGTTTTTAAAAAAATAGATTTACGAATAAGAATAAGACCTTAAATTTATTAATTTTTTAGCTGATTTACAATGTTTATTTTACTTGTATTTCCCTGCGAATGTGAATAACACGTATCCAAGTAAATATATCGAGAAAAATATTTTTTCTCCTCCAGATTGGGGGACAGCATAATACGCGATTTAGGAAATTATTTGAGTAAATACTGTATTTCTTCGCGAGAATTAATCACATATCGTTCTTTCGCCGACTGTTTATTATGGATGATTCGAATGCTACAAGTCACACTTCGCACATGATAATGCTAATGCGATAGGCGGATAATTTGCAACAATTGTTGAGACCTAGCTAAATTCCTAATATTTCCCTAGATTATCGCGTTTCAGGGTGCATCCTTGACCTAAATTGAGATTTTACGCATATATTCGTGAAAATAAGTAATTTAAAATGGCCGGTTCTCCGCTTAATTTATTTGATTTAATTTTGTGCTAAATTTGCCTGGAATTAGATCACTGTAAGAACAAACCCGATTCGTATGACACCATTTTTTTTTTGTAGCTCGTAAATGGTAAAAAAAAGACTGCGTCACCTAATAAATGGTTCATTTAACCCTCTTTCAATCGGCGCAAGACTGCTGTTCACGAAATATTCTCTATTCTTATCGTGTGTAGGCATATAATCTTTCCTTATAACTCGTTCCCGCGTCTACACTGTCCCACTTAATTGGACCTCCGCGGATCGCTTTACTTATTCAGAACTTAATAGCTGGCGTTGGAGAAAAGAGAAGTTTCATTCGGAAGACGATTGGGGAGGAGAGAGAGAGAGAGAGAAAGAGAGGACACATTTCAGAATGGGCATGGATGCTATGCAACGCGTTCGAAGTTCTGATGTTAGGAGAGGAAGTGCGGCTTCAGGAGGATTTGAATAGTAATTTCGTTGTCGTAGAGGGAAGGGGACTTAGGGAATCTTCTCCACGGGATACTGAATAATTCATAATGGAAGAGTCGAAGGGAGGAGGGCACTATTGGCGATGGCATTAAACCTTTTGCTCGATATAGTCAGGTCCTGCTTGAAATTCATCTCCCGTTAGTTAAGAGGCGTCTAGTCTCAGGACTTCGGAAATAAAACATCCCCGAAAATGCCGGTGACTAGAATTTGTCTCAGATATAAATATATATTATCATATATGTGTCAATTTCATTCATGCACGCAGGCATAATTTTTGTGTCGGCGGAAGGAGCAAAACCCTAAAAAATGGAAGTTTTATTTTGAAATCCGATCTTTCTGCAGGATCACTTACAGGGACTTCTGCATAGTTTCGATTACTTTCGTCTATTGAGTGCAAATTTTCATTCAAAATTGCATATTAGTGATAAATTAAACGTCTTATTAAGTATAAAGTTGGTATCATTTTATGAATTTAATATCAATGTTATCATACGTTACTTGGCAATTCCACGAGAAATACGTTTTTTCATCCTTATTAGCGCAACTAACGGCGTTGCTGAAATATTAATAAAAAATTAAATAGAAGATATATTATTGTTCGTAATATTTTTGTTCGAGATGATGCTAGATTTTCGTCTCATTATAAATAGCTGGTTTAGCGTTCATTTTGGGAAATATATAGCAATGCTATTTCAATATTTATATTTTATTTTATTATATATAATATTTATTATTCCAATAACATAAGGTTAAAGATGAGTAGCTATTAATTTCAAGAGTTAACTAATAGCCAGTATTACTAGACACCTTTCTTTTTCACATTTTAATATCATTATCCACGATGCCTAAAAACTCCCTGCATCTTCCCTATTTACTTTTGCACGCACCTATTGTTTAAAAACATTTTCTGTTCCGATACGTCTGTTTGTGGGGATTCCTCAAAGCGTTCAAATTGACCTTTTTGCACTCGGAGGGATATTCCCTTACGACATAACGCACGTTGTTTCGCGGCGGGATTTGTCCTTGCCTCTTGAGAGCACATCAGGAACCGAAATAAACTCCTCTGACGCAAGTTCTCTCGAGTTTACATGCCCCCGCTCGCTAACCTCACTCTTCCTCTCTCCGGCGCGGGTTGTGACCAAGGGTAACGTTTTGCACCTGACGTCTGCGCGGGTTCTTCTCGCGTCATCCGCGGGACATTCCCTTTCTGCGAGCGTCATCCCCTTTTCCTCTCCCAATTTGTCCCACTGCGAGAGATGTAACAGTGCAATTTCGTCCTCTTTCGCAATTCCATACATTCTTCCGCGTGACTAAGGCGAGGGAGAATGTTTGTGGGAAGAAAGGGAGGGAAAGGAGGAAGGGTTGGTGGAGGGTGGGGGGAAGAGGAGAGAGGGGGTGAGATGGGATATCCCCAAGCTCCTTCTTTCTCTGTCACACCCACGCGTGGGACCCACACGAACACAAGCGAGATCTGTGGGAAGGAGCGACGGAGGTCAAAATGGGTAGGGATGGGAAGGGGTGGCAAATTGGGGTGGGGGAGGCGGACCTGACGGCGTCGGGGCTGCATCCTGCGAGAGGCGCCGTGATTTATTCCTTCCGCGAGAGGTCGAGAGGGCGTGGCGGAGGGGGATTGGCGCTCCCGTCGTCGACCCCACTCGTGACGATGGAAGCGTTGGCGGCAGGCGTGCGTGGAGGGGGGAGGGGCGCGTGCTGGGTTCGTTTCATGGATACTAAGGAGCCACTCGCCTCTCTTCTCCTCTCGCCGCTTCCTCATTCTTCCCCTCCTTCCGTTTCCCCTCTCCTCCTCCCTCTTACTCTCTCCTCCCGCTGCCAGACAGCCGTTCATTCATTCGCTCTCTGGCTGTGGCGCCGTTCGGGTCTCTTTCCAACTTTCTCTCGTTCGCGACGATCATAAAAGCTCTTTTGGAGTTTTAGATCGACCGAATATTTCCCTTCCCTCTGCGTATCTTTCGATACCTCTCTTTCTCTCGTGTCGTCGCTGGATAACACGTGAGCAGCGACGAATTTGATCTCGCCCTCATGATTCAAATGACCTGCGATTTAATAGATGACCCTCCAATAATTTGATGTATTTATCAGGTTAATCATATGATCGCACATTTCCCGAGAAGTACACAAAATTTTGTGTAATTTATCGACCTTGGAGAATCAACAAATTAGACATAACTTGGTACTTTTTCCACAATTACTTTATTAATCATTCGCGACCATGATTTTACTACACAGTAGCACCATCGAAAGACATTAGTTAGGAATTCTCTGTGCAGGTTTTTGTGGTACGAGCTGAGGTGGTTCGGCCTTAATTTTGCCAAAATAGTATGTGTGGTGTGGCCCTCTTATTTCTCTACGTGTAGCACTTTCGCTTTGTCGTTTTGCTTGCATGTATTTCTGTCCATCTTTCAATGTTCGTGTTGGTTGTTGGTTGCTTGTACCTATGTTGTTGTGTTTTTTGTCTGGGTTTGTCAATTGCTGGAAAAATGTTGAAATATTTTAATGATAGATGGGCCATAGTTTTTGTCATTTTTTTCTTTGCTTTCCAGGTTAGCGGATTCAATTAGCGAATCGGGAAATTATATCCTATGCTTACGGAAAGAATGGGGCTGTGAGTAGACAATTTAACGGTTACAGTTTTATTATTCAACGTTTTACTCTGTTCTTCGAAGTTTAGATCATTATTCGAGATTATAAATGTTTAAATCTCTAAATCAAGGAGGAAATAAAATAAAAACTTTATGATTTTAATTTTTGTCTGGTTATTTTTCCTTGTTTCTTTTTTTCGAAGAAAACGATAGTATACAATGAACGAGCAAGAAATAAACTTTTATAAAATCTGTAGTTGTTTGATTTATTTTTGGTTCGAAACACAAATTCTTGAATTTTTATTTTCCAGAGAAAGTTCAACGATTTATGATACTTACCTAGAACTACAACCATTGGAGCACTTGGAAATTAATCCAGAGTAATTTTCCAGGTCGTTAGGTCAAAATTAGTTAGATACTCTTTTCATTTTTCGACCTTATTAATTCAGTTTTCCTGAATGCCCCTATTTAACCTGATTGCATTTCTTTCGATATCATCGTTTTACTTAATGATTTCTTAGTGTGACCACTAGAATTTCTCATTTTTAATGGAAAATTGACGTCGTTTTCATATTAGCGGAATTTATTTTTCAAAACCGTCATCAGCTTGAGTGCTTTGATGTTAATAAACCTATTGCCAGACACATACCTAACAAATTGAAAGGTTAAATGGAGATGTAAATATATTTGCGTGTTTTTTCTCCACAACGTGAAAACTTTTACTTAAGGTTCGATTGTATTTTGATTCCGTGAAAAATTAATTAGGTTTTTCAAAGATTTACGACGTCAGCTCAAGGGCTACATCTAATAGACGCATTTCTTAGTATACATAGTTTTAAGCAAGAGGCCAATTAAAATGCACAACTATTTAGCGTTAGCAATAGAAATATTACTTAACGATAATTGAAAGGCAATCGATGGCTCTGGTACACATTCGAAAAAATTATTTTCCTCCGTCACGTTTACATAAATTATTCGCGCTATTGGTCGAAACAGTTGGGTTGATATTAACACTTTTTCTATGCTACCGTAACTGCCGGCCACATACATCAGCCATGTATCTTGTGTAGGTATACACCTGGCCCTCCTATAACACGGGTTCTTATAACGCGGATTTGATACAGCACGGTTTGTTTTTACTACCAAAAATTCATACAACGCGGGTTACGGTTCGCATCAACGCGGTTTGGTTGGACTTGGGAAGTGGGATTCCCGATGGCTGAGCGAGGGAGAGACGAGCTGGAGGGGACGTGCTCTTCTTACCTTTTAAGTTTTCTTCCTTTTATTATTATTCGTGCATTCGTATCTTCATATCTTTTTAATATTTAATCCATATTATGGCTGCCCCATGAAGAAATCCAGGACTGCTCTAACTCTAGAATCAAAGTCTGATATTATTCAACGACTTGACAGTGGAGAGACAACTGCGTCGCTTGGGCGTTTATATAACGTGAACGAGTCAAGCATACGCACAACAAAGAACAAGTTAGGAAAGTGTACAGCGTATCACAAATGGGCGCGTTTCGTGCAATGGAGTATTAGAAGGAAATGATATACGTGTACGCTGTCTTTGTAGAAAAAGAGGTGCCGGTACTCTCACCCCCCTCTACTCTCTATTGAATTTTTGATGAACTTTTAATAATAAAGTTGATAATTAAAATCAAAATGTTTAGCATTTATAGAACCCGTTTATTACTTTAGGTTTTAAAGAATAAAAGAATGAAAATATATCGAAATTAGACGGGTGTCAACATCGCTCTGAAAAAAGGTGCCTGTACCATGAAATCAAACCGGAACCGAACCGAAAACCCGAATCGAAAAAACCGATATTTTTTGCCGGAGTGGAACCGAACCCGAACCGAAAAAATAAAATGTGTTGAACCCGAATCGAAACCGAAAACCGGGGAATCGGGGAGGTGGGGGCGAGAATATTCCCCAGGCGAGGATCGCGAAAAATGAATAAAGACACTTCGAAGTTTTCCCGCCACACATTTGCCCTACACTCGCACTCCTTCCGCTGCGGCCTCCGAAGAAAGGAGTGCGAGTAAGAAAAAACTATATATATATATATATATATATATATATATATATATATATATATATATATATATATATACACACACACATGCAACTGGATTGGGCATTACCTGAGGAGAGAGTGCATGATTAAAGAAGTGCTAGAAGGAAAACTGGATGGAAAAAGAGAAAGAGGTAGGAAAAGGTTTCAGCTAGTAGACGACTTGAAAGGGAAAGAGAGCTATCAAGACATGAAGAAAACTGCGGAAAATAGGTATATATGGAGAACCAAGTTTAACCATGAATAATCACGGACCTGTCAACGGACAGACTACCTATGATGATGAATTTATTTTCGTGGTTTAATATCAGCTTTTTAATATCACTATTGTTATAGTGAAGGTGTATTTGATTTAATTAGAAAATTAAGTAAATTAATAAATCAATTATTGAAAGTTTCCTAATAGTGTTTTAAGGTCGGAGCGAAAAAAACCGGTTCGAACCGGTTCACTGATGATTGTCGGAGCGAAACCGGAACCGTACCGAACCGAAATTTGGTGTTTTGAGTGAACCGGAACGAAAACCGGAGCGAAAAAAAATTACGGTTCGATGCCCTGGCCGGTACGCTGTACCGGCGAGTACCGTCACAAAAAAGCACTTCGTGTACGAAAGAAAAACAGCGTTTTAAAGTTCTTTTCTTCATCATAAATAATCCATTTTCCTCCTATTTAAAAATATTGCAATGACACGTAAGGAAATGAAACGTTTGTTTGTGAGATTGTTTATGTTAGCAACAATGAAGAAGTAACCATGCAAGAAATTTTCTAAGTTAACTCGAATTAAGATATTCTTGTTTGATTTTCTTAATAACGGCTACTCCGAAGATAAAAATGTATAGGAAAAGAAATACTCTAATTTACCAGTTCTACAAGTTTCAATTGAAAAATATTTTGATATGAACAATACTTTATGAGATGACGGAACGTTCATATTTTATCATCAGTAAAGTGGTACCCCTGATTGGCTTACGTGATTCATTTAAATGACTTTCTTATTGTTTTTTACTGTGTCCTTAATATCAAATTTAATGAAAATTCGTTCAGTAGAAGCCGAGAACGAACATGCGGACGGCCGTCAAACCGACGCAAATAGGCACTCACGCTGGAAGCGAAACGCATCTAAAAACGCAGACAAAATTATAAATTCTGTCGCCAGGTCGTGCTTAATAGCTGCAAAGAAAACGGCAAAAGTGAGAAACCCACCGTTGGAAAAGATGTTGGCTACCTGGGTGGAAGACCAGAATCAAAAGAAGATGGTGATTATCTCTAACACCAACCGTGCAAAGGCGCTGAAGCTTAACGATCACTTACAGAAAGAAGAGACAGGTCCTTCGACTGCCGAGCAATTCTTAGAAAGTAAAGGTTGGTTTGACAAGTTCAGAAAGCGTCAAAATCTCCATAATATCAAACTTAAGAGTGAAACAGCTAGTGCTGATGACTTTGCCGCTTATAAATTACCAGACGAGTTTAAGAAAGATGAAGAACACAGCAAGTTTATAACGCAGATGAAACTGCCTTATTACATGAATGTGCATAAGAGAGATGAGCTTTGGAATTTTTGTTCTGGATAAGGATGCATGGAAAGGTATGGATCGCAAATCCAATTTCACTATGTACCACAGGGTTCACATAACGCGGGTTCACATTACACGGTGCTTATCCAGAACGCATCCCCCGCGTTATAGCAGGGCCTAGAGTATATACATAGGTGGGCCGTGTTACCAGAAAGAAACGTTGTTATAGGTACGTGGGGCATGAAGAAGGCGTCCTCATCATTCGATTGTGTATTTATTCGCCGAAAACGTCCTTGATTGGGCGATCGCTGTGGTTAAACGATCCTTGTTGGAAAGAACTGGAGAATGCCCTCTTTTGGAAATCTCAAAATTCTGGCGTCTTAAAGACTGGTTTCATTTTCGTCTTAATGTTGTATTCCATTGTCGCTTTGATACACTATTAGTCCAATTATAAGGCCATGTGGTTTTAAAAAAAACGGATCGAAATTCCATATTATTACTATGCCATCTTGTTAAATTCCAGGCGTTTCTATATGTATATATATATATACATCAAAGTCCCGTTTTTATGGAATGAGTTTGGACCGAATTCATTCCGTATAAAATGATTTTCCATAAAACCGGTATTTTGTAATGTACCCATAGAATTATTGTGAAATACACAAAAATGTGACTGGCCTTTGGGTGTAAAGAACAAAGTGAAAAGTGGAAATAGATACTGGCTTATCTGGTTAAAGCACCTACACGGCCGAGTTCGATCTCTGGTCAAGTCCGGAATTTTTCTCCTTCTCCAAGCTCATATTTGGGATCTAAAGATTGTTTAATTTGCGATGCTATTTTAAAAAATTCAGTGCATAAAACATTATTGCGCAAATATTTTAGGTTAAAGTGCCAGCACCGCGTTCGGCCAATTTTGAAAATATCTATATATGGATCCAAATTCAATTTCTTCCTCCTAGTTTTTTTGTTCTGCTAAACCCGTAAAATCGGGATTTTGGTATATTCCCTAAACAAAAAGTTTTCATTGAATTAAGTTGTTTGAATTTTCATTGCAACTTATGAGTAACATACGAGATATTATAAAACTTGTGAAGTTTCAATCACTCTGTTATTTATTTCGCTTCGGACATAAGAGATCGCCATATAATCGTGTAAGTATGACGTTTGCTTTTGACTCCGATTCCGTTGTCCTTCTAAAGATGGCAAACCTTACAAGGGCTATTCTTAGACATCCGTTCCTCAGTCTGAGATCATATCTGTAGACAGAATAACTCCAGGTTGGTAATTCCGAGCCGAAAAAACACAACCGCTTTCGCAGGACAGCTTCCTGTCAATTTCGTATTTGGTAACTCTCTGTCGCAACCTTATTAATTCCGCGTAATTCGCGTCAGAAAGCGGCGTCACTTTTTATTTCACAATTGACCCATGCATTTTTCGTTATCTAATTGGGTATTTATGGCGCTGTTTTTTGTTGACTTGCAGTTACTTGAACTCTTTCCCAATGTCTCTCTTATTCGTTAGCGAGGGCGGAAACGTTGACGCGCGAAAATTTTTCCGTCGGCTTCGAAAGAAAGTGATGCGGGTCTTTTCTCCGCGACACCGCGGTTTTTGTTATAGACGCCGCTGAATCAGCGCCGGACGAAATCGGTCAATGGCGGGAAACGGGGGCGATTTTTATCGGTTATTTCCCGTTAGGACACTTGGACTTATTCGATTCTCTCGGAACTGTAAGGCCGCGATAAATTATTCCGCCAATTCCGCCGACCGACGTCTGGGCGTTTTGCTAGAAAAATCGTTTCTCCGGAATTGAAAAATTATCTTTATGAAAACGCTTTTAAGTTTAAAATTAACTGTTGCTCAACATACGAACAATTTTTGTTTTCCCCCTCGAATTATGTGCCAAGGAAAAACCTACAGAAATCTCGAGTAAAGTTTATTTGCTATGTGACGTATTGCAGTTTCACGCGAGAATATATGATTCTACGATAGGTGCAGTAATGTTTTAAAAATTGCACTTCCCAACACAATCGCTTGAGATACGATAAAGCAATTCCCAGGTTTTTAAAGGTGCACCAAACATTGAAATTATTTGTCATTATTGTGCACGTTTTCATTTTGCTCTAATATGTTCGCATAAAAGTTTATTCTAAAAATAAAGGATTTGAGGTTTCGTCGTAAAAGTACAGTGTTGACGTCCTAAATAGACAGCTAATTTATGGCCTTCGACTTCGTCCGTCAGATAATTATTGAATAACTTTTCACGTATTTAAAGTTTTAAGAGCTAAGGAATTACAAACAAAAAATCATATGATCAGATAGTAAGCTCAAAATTTTGAGTTCAGTTTAGATAACTGGAAGTGTTTTAACGGATAAAAGTTTACACCTTTTTGTTAATAATCTGATGCAAAGCACGATTTGAATGTCCCAATTTTACTAAAACTAGTGTTACATAATATCACATATCATGGGGAAAGTAATTGGTAAGAGAGTTTTTTGATACTTATGTATTAACGGGGAACCCAAGTTTAAATGTTAAAATTCAAAGAAAAATGGATTCTATTCAGTTATCCCGGAACCCTTCGGAAAAATAATTTTTTGAGATAACCCTTTCACGCCGAACGTAAGCTTGCAAACCCATGACTGATCTACCTGCGGCGACATTTACCCACCAGATCACCGGCCATTGGTGAGGGATAGTTTCGTTCCATAGCAGCGAAGGGCGCGATAACGCCCGGAGACGGCTACACCCGATATAAAAGGCATTATAATCTAAAAAGAAAGAGTCGAAGGCTCGCCAATATCTTCGGTTACTTGTAAATAAAGTTTTTTTGACAAGTTCTCATTTTCTTTGTTTGTTTTATTGGGTCCCCCGTTAATACATAAGTACCGTTTTTTACGACTGTCGAATTTTCACCTGCACTTGAATCCAACCGAAATGTCGCTAATAATGTGGACGCATGCGCAAAAGGTTTTCTTTTAAACAAAACTGCCGTTTCCTTTGAGGAGCAGCTTGAGAAGGAAGCAATAAGTGTTCTAGAGAGCAAAGCTTTGTTACACAAAGGGACGCGTGCGGTTACGCCGATTATAGCGAGTGGTCAAAAGAGCGAAAACGCGGGATCCGAGCGCCTCTCGAGTCTGTTCCTCGAAGCACGTAGGTTTCCCTTTCACGCCGTGCCGCTCTCGCTGCGTAGGTTCGGCGCTAGGAGCCATTCTCCGTATCGTCTTTTTTCTCTGCGGCTACGCCTCGAGAGGGTGCGGAGTACGGAGGAGAGGAAAGTGAGGCCAGGGGGGGGGGGCGTCTACCGCGGCCGCTGCCATCAAAGGAAGGCGCCGCCGTTTGCGGACTTAACACCGCTCTCGTCCTTTGTGGATGATCTTCCCCTCCTCACGCTCTCTCGCCATCCAAACCGTCCTTCTCGTTCCCCTCCCCCCCTCCCCTATCTCTCCCCCCTCCCCCCCTCACTCTCCATCCCACTCCGTCCGCCGTCAATAATGTACCATGTTCGCTCCCGGAGAGTGGCGTGCCTCACCTCTACGGAGTGAAGAGAACATTAAATTTTGAGTTGGATGGGGAGATTTTTTCCCCCTCTGATAAGTCTTGGTCGTAAGCGTTCGTTATGATTTTTGAACGCGTTAAAATATTGATGAGGGTTTTATCAATTCAAAAAAATATCACTATAAATTTCGTGCGTATTATTTTATGCCTGGAATCGTTTTATATGCTCTTTAATAATGGCAATAACTGTTCTCGTCAGGCGTAAAATTAAAATAATTATATAATAAATAAGAAATGGCGATATTATAAACATTCTCTTAATCTATCAATATGAAAGAACTCTTTTGCTATTTTCAATGATAATTTTTGAAGGAATATCGTAATTGGAGAAGGCAAATCCAAAAAAAATAGAGAGCATGTTGAAAAATAAGAACTAAAGGTGTCTACGTCGGTTTTATTTCGAACAATATGGTCTTCAAGAGCTGCAGGTTTATACATTTATGTACTTTTAAAGTAAACAGCTTTTGCTCTTGCTAGTACGCTTTTCAATGTAACTTAATAGGCAAATCTATTGTCGATCTGACCTAGGTGTTCTGCGTTTGAAATTCTTCGAAGCATTTTATTCTGGATAAAGCAGGAGCAGATTGTACTCTTCGTTGGATTGGATGCTCGTCTGCACAAATGGACCACTTTTCGTAACGCATCGCAGAATGAGCTGAGACATGATTTCTGAAAACGGGTGAGTTAAATAAGTTGATCTTAGAATGGGATTTTCGGCGGTTGCGTACCACTTCCTTCACAGTAATGAATTGTCGGGTAGAATAGTTACTAAATGTAATTGGAAATATTATCAATAGAGTTATGAGTGGGTATATACATACTGGTATTTGGCGTTTTTTTCTATTATCTAGCCTCAACTCGACGGCGTAGGCGAAATCTGTCGCAATCCGCTCTTCGCTGCCTCTCACCGTACAATCTTTTGTAACCTGTATCATACGCAACTCGGCTAACAAAGCCCCAAATGCCACAGAAAACCTGCCAACAAAGAGCGCGTTAACTCGGGCGATTGTGTTTGATGTTTATCCAACAAAGCGGCGGTGTTTATTTATTTGCAGCGAGAGTGGCTAATCGAAAATGTAGCTTCACGTTCTCTCTTTTAATGCCAGACAAACATCACTTATGTTAGACGTGTTAAAGTTTTAAATACATGCGTATTTGACAGTCGCCTTGCACAGTCGATGCAAAATAAATAACACAAACTGTCAACATATCCATAGGATATGTTGTTGCTATGTGGCAGTTTACAAAATAACCTCTATTTCCCAACCATCCACAATTTCCTCTTCCTATTCAAGGCATTTCTATTATTTTTCTCCATCTTGAAATTGAACGAAATTTAGTTGACGTAGTAAATGTAACCGATCATTCAATTTTAGCTTCATTATTATTACGGTAGAGCTAGAAATCTCTAAAGTTCTAGTCACATGGTCCTTCTTTGATACACAGCAATGTAGCTTATACCTACATAAAAATTATTCTTGTATTTTTTCTACCGTTTAAGCACTCTATAAAAGTGTTTCTTATAAATTTGAATATATGATTTAAACAGGAGAACGTATCTTAAATTGTAAATATGCAATCTACCCACGATTTAACGACCCTTTTATTCTTCATTCAAATTGGCACTATAGAGGAAGTGGCGGAAACCCGAGGATGGCGATAAATAGAAGGTTGGCCGTTAATTTATATTTGCATACAGTCAAACTTTGTGTAAACATATTAATATTGCCATTTCGTCGATAAAAAAGAAACTGGGAAGAACGTTACTCGTAGTCTCTTAACCTCTTCTTAATTGTTACACGGAGAGTTTATTATAGGTGGAATCAATTTCGTAGCTAAGACATGGGAATCTAATTTATTAGGAATAAAGAAAACATGCTCTTTCTAAATTGTGAAATTTTCCAGGATGTTTGTATAAAATTTTATATCCGTCCTCAAGTAAAACAAACTTTATTTCTATGTTCCGTCGTATGCCTGAATGTATATTTAGCAACTATTTAAAAGTGATCATTTAAAATGTTCTGCGTTTGTTTTCGTATGCTTCATGTAGCGAATTTCCTTTTTAAAAAAAGCTTCTTTCATTGTTTATGTAAGCAAATGAAAAAAGATTACTGAGACCTTTTGAACAAATTTATGAGAAAATGTATTGCTTATTTGCATATTACTGAATTTTTCTGTGCCATCAGCGCAAAAAAATAAATAATGATTCAATTATAATTCAAATATTATCCGTTCTCTTCAGTCAGTTCCTGTGTTTATTGGTTTACTAGCTGATCCCGCGAAAACTTTGCGCGGTGAATTTTCAATTGATTTATAAAAAACTAGCAGAATTTCCCATTGAATTTCAACGGATTTAGTGAAGCTACTACAGCACAACATACAAACTCTTTAAAATACCTATATAGTAGATACTTTTTAAATTACAATTAGATTTTCTTAACAATTAATCATATTTGCATGTAACAATCCGTTTCCGAACCTATTGCATTCAAATATAACGATAATTTTATTTCCTATCATATTACTTTCGCCAAATCCAGCTTCATTTCTTGTGTAATTATGCCTCGCTGAATTATTTACTTTTATGGCTTCTAAGCAAGAAACCCGTGAAAAAGCAACGTACAGTTGTCCATGATTGAACACTGACTGGTAAATTTACACCAGATACGTGAGCTTATTTACGTTAATAAACATTATAATGTAGAATATAATGATTTTACTTACAAAAAATGTAAGATTCCAGTATTCAATAGACGAAAGAAGGATCAATTACTTTCATCAATCGTTATAAGCGCTTCCAGAATAATAATCAGTATCTATTTACGTTGCTATCTATAAACATCGATCGTTTCGTTGCTTAAACAAAAGTGCGAAGCGAATAACGCTAAACTTTCGTCTATTTGTAAGCTTCATTGAAGCTAATTGAATCGGAGGTAACAATGACGGTCGCCTTGGCATCGCCCGGGAGGGGTACGAAAAATCCACAAAATTTCGAAACAAATATCGTATTTCTGAAAACTTCGACCGTGTAACATGTAAACTCCGCAGGAATACGATATTATAGAGTTTTATTCGTCGAATAAAGCAAAAACGAAAAAGAATCGGTTCAAGTTTAAGTATTTTAATGCTTGAAGGAAGAATACCTTGCAAGTCAAGAAATGGATTCATACGTGTTATCTTATGAAAAAATGTTAATCCCCTGTATTGGCAACACTGATTAATCCCGGTTGACCAAACCTTGACAGTTCACTAAGTTAGGATGTAAGGAAGGATCTTACCTAACTTGGTTATTCTGGCTTTTACCGTTTAGTAGGAGTTCCATGAACAAACACACAAATACACAAACTCACGCTTCAAAATATATTATAGATGATGAAGTATGTAAAATAGGTTGATCTCAATAATTCACATTTAACTCTAAAAATGCATTTCCTTACACAGTAATTGATCGCGAACTTTTATGTTTTTCTTTATATTCAAATATATGTCCTTTCTTTTTATATAACAATCAATCCAACCGTTTATGTAGATTATCATTGAACAGGAGATAACCATGTAATGTGTTTAAAAAAATAAAGTGTGTCCCTATTCTCATTTAATTTTAAATGTATGCGTGAGCCTATTTGCGTTAATAAACATTATGAATGTATAATATAATGGTTCTACTCTGGGCCGTGCCGATGGGTGAGGCGGCGAGGCAACCATCTCAGGCGCCTCTTGAAGTGGGGCGCCAAAATTTGACAAAAATGAAAACCTATCAAAATAAATTCATAAGGCCCGAGGCGGACGATGGTTGGCCATAAATAATTATCTGGTGCTGAATATCGCAAAAGAAAGGCTAAGACTCAGACTGAAAAAACAATCCGGGTCTTTACATAAATTCCTCAAAGAAGATCTAGCATTGAGAGAATCCTTAACAAGTGAAAATGCGGCTCATTTCATCAATCATAAAAATACATACAAAATCAAAATAATTGTATCCTATTAAACTGATAAACTATTCCTCATATAACTTGTATGACTCTATGGACGCCATAATTGAAATCTGCTTGGGGCGCACGAATGTCTTGAGTCAGCCCTGTCTAAGCCTATCATACGATTTCAAATTTTCAATTAAATGTGTTTAGTTCCACACAAATAAATCAACTTCTTGTAGTTTACTTGATAATAAATTTAAACAAAAGTTTAGATCGATCTGAAATAAAATTATGGATTTGAATAAATAGATTTTTATTATTCGCTATCGTTTTCGACTAACATATAATAAAATTACTTACAATTATAGTCTGTTCACTTTCTTAAGTCTCCTGATCTTCATAGAGTAAGTAGCCAATCACGAACGTTTCCCCTTCCATCGCCCCTCACAACTTTCGCGCGGGAGGACAGATACCCAATCTTCAAGGCCAAGAGACTTGAGATAGTGAACAGACTATAGTAAAAAAAATGAAGGGGGCGCCATATTACATCTCAGGCGGCGAAATATCTGAGCACGGCCCTGGTTCTACGTACAAAGAGATAAGATTCCAGCATTCAAACGATGGTAGGAAGATTCAACTGCTTTGATACGCAGTTAACTGAATAATTATCCGTAAATATTTATGATGCTATGTATAGATGTTGACATTGCCACAGCAATAATTTCGATGCTTAAACAAAGTTCGAACTGACTCTATTCTTTCACCTATTTGAAGGTTTAATTGGCATTAATTGAATCGTAGGCAACAATGACTGTCGTCTTGACAACGTCCGGAAGGAGTACGAAATATCCGTAAAAGTTCGAAAACAATTGCGTATTTCTGAGTGATTCGACCGTGTAACGTGTAAACATCGCAAGAATAAGATAGTATAGAGTTTTAGACGTCGAATAAAGCAAAAACGAAGAAAATCGGTTCATATTTACATGATTTAATGAATGAAGGAAAAAAACCTTGTACTCTGAAAAACCTAAAATCCCGTGTAAACTTATGCGAAAATATGATTGTCTCCTGGATTCGAATCCGGGACTTTATGAAAATGAGAGTAGTTTCTAGGGGCTTTCCTAGCTTGTAGAAACAAAACGCAGTTTACCGCATATCTCTAGGACGGTCGGCTATTATAAATATAGATAATAGTTGAGTGGGTTTGAATGAACTTGTTCTTGGAATCGATTTGTAAGTATCAATAAACCCCACGTTACGTTTGAGATATTTTGATCTAAATTTGAAATCAAATTCAAATCTGTTTTCGCAACGTCATCTTGGATAGGAATTCATCGAAAATATAATAGCAAGTTATCACTCATTTCCCGCATTTTCTGGCTCAAATATTATGTTTTATCTACAAATAATGTTCAAGTCATAGGCGAATATTTATTTCAAGTTTAATTTTTACATACATTCTCTCGCTCTCGACCATGAATCAGTCGCATATAGAATGGATTAAAATTAGTGTGTTAACATTTCGTTTAAAAGAACATCTTCAGGGGTAATTTACTCCGTGGGAAGTTATTTGCTTCACAACCAGTCTTATACTGACTTTAATCGTGTTCGCGTCCTTGGAGGTTTCAATGACGTGCTGTGGCCCTAACTATAATTTGGTCTCGTCGCCAAATTATGTCAGATGTTCCAAATATACACGTCTGCAGCGTGTATTCGAAGTATATATTCCCGTTTTATGTTAATATAAGAAAATATCACGATAAGAATTAATTAAATATGCTCGTTAGGATTTAAAACTTGAATAGCAGCGCCTTTATGTGCATCCCAAGTCAACAATAAGAATATCTTTTTCCATTCACCACAGAAACACGTAGCTTTAATGTTTAATGTTCATACTCAACTTCCGATGTGCATTGTAGTTGCGTTTTCGGGCGACCAATCTCCACTTGTCAACAATAAGAATATCTTTTTCCATTCACCACAGAAACACATAGCTTTAATGTTTAATGTTCATACTCGACTTCCGATGTGCATTGTAGTTGCGTTTTCGGGCGACCAATCTCCACTTGTTGAGCAAATTGCAGGCGTCTTAGGGAGAAATTAAGGCACACTTCTTGCAGCTGGGATAGTCGGCTTTGAACTCTGTTGCTGTCGAATGGATCGTAATAATTAGAATAGCATACGATCAGCAGCATTTTTACCTTTTATGCCACCGTGTTGATAAGAATAAACTTAATCGTAGTAGTCGATGTTTCACCGTTTCATTGTTGCTTTCACCAACTATTTACAACAAAATATTCTTGAGTTTGGCAGGATTTTTTAAGCACAGCAGTCCTTCGCGTAACGAATTTTTTCGTTATCACATAATCCTCCCTCTTCGTACTTACATCGAATAATTCGTGGTTACGACGTCTTGACGCCTACCGTCGGGCTATAAACAAAGCAAAACAATACCTACTTGATTTGTTTGCTGTTTCCATGCCTTAGTAGTTATTTGAAGGCTTGCGTTCCCAAGCAATTCTCTCCCTTGCTTATCGTCATTTGTGCAAGTCTGCTTTAGTTTTTGTATTATACCCTAAAATTAATTCCCGATGGTTCAGAGAAGCTCCAGTCATTGTTAAGCTACTTTAGCGTACAAATATGAATGTATGCTCGATGTTACTGTTATTAGTTAATTCTAAATAACATTTTGTATTATTGGGCTTGACATAAACTTTATGATATTTAGAATTGCGACGCATTTTAGTGAACCGAATCAACCTCTTGGTATGAGCGTACTTTTTCTTTTCTAAAAAATTGCGTAAGATGACGAGAGATATTAGAACTAATGGAGTCCATGCACATATATTAAAATGTTTTTATTTTCAAGAAAGAGCGACTATTACACAGAGCCGTGAAATGATTGATGAGACGGATGGGTGGATCAAACCCTCTTATGCTTAAACAGAGGTCCGTGCGTTTTCTGGGAATCTTGATTAGAGATTTAGGCTCCAATGAGAGGAATGGGAGAGATCGAGATTGAATATCGGTCTGTCTATGGATCGAGATTGTTTTCCAGCAGAAGGGAAGGGAACGCGGATTGCAGCGAAATTTTCTTCCACGCAATCGTCCATCCCTCTTGACCTCATGAGGTGAAGAACCGCCAGGGTTAGAGAGTTTTCTGAGCGGAAAAGGACTCTTGCAGGAGGAGAGTGTTGAGGGAGGTGGAGTGAGCGAATGAAAATACGTACGAAATGGCAATAGCATTGATTTAGGGTCGGTACTTGTGCATATCCGGATAGGTGAGTTAACTCTGCAGAGGCGAAGCTCAGATCTCCTACTCTCATTCCTGTCTCCGCTTTTCCTCTCTCTCTCTCCCCCGAAATCTTCTTTTCTTCCCCTTCCTTACTTCCCGTTCTCGAGACACCATCGTCACCCTATAACCGCAACTTGTACGTTTTCACATTCTCGGCTGATCTCGTCCCTTCTTTATAAACTCCGCATGCTATTTTCACGGGCATTAGACAGCGATGGAGCGAAGGTATTGGCCAAGCAAATGATGTCGCCTTTCGCCATGCATCTCGAATATAGGATTTTCTTCAAAAGTGTCACTCGCGTCACTGCGACCGTTTAAAGTAGGAGGACTCGTCATTACTATTGATGTTAATGTGTAAACGTTTGATCCAACATTTTTAAACGGGTTAAATGCATTAATTAATTAATTATTAATATTGAAGATATTAATAAAAGTAATAATACATTAGTTTTAAATGATAACGAAAAGAGATTTAATGTAAGTTAAAATATGTAATAATGAAATCTTGTATCTATCAATCAACCATGAATATAAACGATGAGAGATGGATGCGGTCAAATTTGTACAATGCTGATTGACATGTTCCAAATGGAGGTAAATTCAGCGTGCGCTTGAAGTTATTCGATTATCTTTCCGCGATCAGCATACAAATGTTTAGTCGATTTTTAATACAAATAAGCGTAATTTATATTTGCAAAGCAACCTTAACCGATGTTTGTGATCTCTCAGATCAAGTTTGTTATTTACTGGAAGTAATAATCGATAAAAATCGCGAAGGGAGACGAAATATATTTTATGCACTTAAAATTTGAGATAGACATTGCGAAGAGGCATAAAGAACTCGTTTGCATGCGAACTTAACGCCTGTCTAACGTTTCCAATTCTAAATCTGATGCTTCTAAATACAGGGTAGAACTGGATTACATTTTTGTTACTGAATATGCATTATTATGTAAAGATCACGTAATTTTATGTGAAAAATGTTTATCTTAGCAAAAAGTAATGATGTTGAAATAATCTTTTGGCTTAACTTGCGAATTGTACAGCTAAAGATATTGACACCTCTAGCGGCCAAATACTGTACTCCATAGTTCCGCTTAATGTACCAAAAAGGTGACAAATAAACAAACAACAAACAAATTAAAACGGTTATTCATGTCGTATGCGAATTACCCGACCAACTTCCCCTATGCTGTTTCCGATATTCTTTTGTTTTTTTGCTGAGCGTACGAATTACCCAGCCAACATAAGGGAGAAAATAGAATTGTGAATTGTCAATACGGTCTACTGTTTCCTTTCTCGGCATTTACCCACCCAATCACCGCCCACATGGTGAGGCTTACTTTCTTCCTAGGTATCGAAGGACGCGTTAGCGCCCTGAGTGGTCTACACCCGACTTAAGACAGAGCCGAAGGCTCGCCAAGGAGATACCATTTCATATACCGCATAGACATTCAGAACGGTACATTAAGCGGGAATACGTAGAAGATTATTTGGCCGCTAGAGGTGTTACTATCTTTGGCTGTACAGTTCGCAAGCTGTTCCAATCTTTTTTCTAAACTGACATTACTGTGGCGGAGTTTTTGCTTTAGAATAACTAACTAGAGTACTTTTTTCGTGGTGAGACGAAAACCTGACTCGACCTGGAATCGATCCTCGTCGCCCGCAAACCGGTCGACCGCTGAGCGGAAGATCCGGATTCGATTCTCCTTCATTACATTTTTTTTCTCCCATTTTGCTGAATATCAACCTTCCCGACATGTGGTCAGCGACAAAGTCGACATTTCTCTTCACTCCAGGAGGTATTTTGATCATTAATGAAAACGGCGAATTTTATTCTAAGAAGGTGCATTTTATTTTCTCAGTTCATACATCTAGCAGAAATATTATTCCTTGATATCAGATTATGGATTATTTTAATGAGTATGCAATCTATTGTAATAATAGCAGTATTATTTCTCTCCTGCCTTCCTTGCTTTCGCTTCATCTCCCCGGCAAACGATAAATATTAATCCGATAGAGTGAAATCATGATATGGAAATAACGAAAGGTTGGAAGTGGAAGTAAATAAATTATGGTAAGCTTTGTTCAAATCTTATATTTTAATCGGAATTTATTTCAGGGACTGGCATAATACATCAAATTATATGCCTAAAATTCAATCGTAAGCATTTGTAATTTTGTTTCTTTTTCGATTTGTTTGAAGATACAGTCAGTTAACAAATGAGTTTTATGCATTGCATTTGAATTATAAGAAAACGGTAAATATTGCGTTGTTTTTCCGCCAGTGTTGTTTACTGTTTGAATTATATAATAAATATATTCTTAGATTACGTATTTCATATTACTTTTAATTTTTTAAAAGAATTTTTGCCTAAAAATGGTTACATTTGAAGACAGAAATGAGCGAATGTTTTTAATTGAAGTATAACAGGCGATGGAAATTGCTTATTTTGAAGTTCCTGTTTTTTTAAGGAACAATTTCTGACTGGCTTCGCAAAATTTTTTGCGGGTGCCATTATTAAGGTTATCTCATTCCTTGGTTTAAATATTAATTTACGATTTGCTGTATTGTTGACCGCATGAATTTTTTTGCGTGGAAATTGAACATTACACTGATTATGATACTAGCTTTACAACTTTAGATGAAGCTCTAAGAAAAAGACCAAAACGTTCGTTTTAAACCAGCAGACAACGAAATAAAGGACTGGTGAATCAGGTCGCGAGGCTAGGAAATAACTGGGAAAACGAAGGGAAAGGCAACTGAGCAAGAGACTGGCAAATCACATCTTTAGAAAAAGAGCAAGGTACATATATGTACATAATTTATAATCACATACAATTACAGTGACCTTATCGAATATTTAGTTGGAGTATTCGAATGTAATATATTCGAAGTGTTTCACTTTCTGGGTGATTCGAATCTTCGTAATTCTTCCGTTAAATTTTAACTGGAAAGCCGCTAATATACGATGTATGTAAATGTACGTAAGTAAAAAAAATCTGCGAATGTTTTCCTATTGGCAGATGAGAATGATTACCGTTTTCCTTTTCTTGGGATAGTCTCTCGTTTGGTTTCATGGAATAGTTTATGCTGAGAATAACTTGATCGTTTGATTTACCTATAAAGCGTTTGATATGCCAAAATATCAGTGAAATAGTTTCGCATAAAGCTGTATATATTTTATCTACGACTCTAGTTGCCAACAAATATAAAGAATACACGAGTCACGTATTATATTTTCAAAAATCTTTGGTTCTACAGAAGTTATTCGTGTTAAAAATTTGAGATACGGCATTTCGCGAAATGCTTTAATTTATTGTTATTTTATGTTATTAAATTATAAATCTGCATTCAACAGCGGGACTTTCATGATTATAAGTATAGGGCAATTCCATTCCTAATCACCTAGACCTGGTTGCTCGACCCTCTCTAATTTCGTTTAAAATCGCCTCAATTGAAGCTAACGTCAGTACTAGTGAAGTCCTAAAATATTTTTGCGATATATCAAATATTTCGGCAGATACTTCACTTATATCGCAGATCACAGAGGAACGCGAAAAACGTAATTTGTTACAGTCTTCTTGGACGTGGATCCCAACAGAGCATCGCTCCATTTCATCACAGCTCTTACTAGAAAACGCGGGAAAACGAAACACCAGAGCGCAACACAAACGATGAGTAACACACCCTGATACACACAGTTCACTAGTCAGTGGAGTACTGATATGTAAACCCCTATGCACGGATGAGACACTGACGTTGGAGGAGCTCCTGTATGCGGTAGTGGTACCGGTCGTGACACACTTGTTTAAAAATACATTTGGCCTGTCCTATCTGCCTTTCTGAGTTACAAAACATTCCATTGTGTTCCAAGAGTATGCATTTTTGTTATACATTGTATCGGCGATCCACGCCCAACTGAGCGGCGCGCAGTTTGAAATATGGCCGCAGGCGAGCACGCGCAGCGCTCCAAACGGAAGCGCTTAATCTTATGTTGCGCTCACGGACCCAAACTTTTTATTCTTGCATCGGAAAGGGAAAGGTGTTAGATTTCTTCTGAGCTCAGACAGACGTCTGGGTAACGACGGCAACAAGTATTTTTTGGATGACCAATTTGACGTACTTTTCCCAGATCGTCACTTTCAAGGCATCGCTTCGATACCTTGTATGCTGCCAAGGTCAACTTTACGTTGCCAGCACGTTAGATGGATAGGTGTCCATCACCTCATATAGTAACATTGGTGTGCGACGAAAGGTGTCCAAGCCAGGGCCGTACTTTTTTACCTGAACTGACGAAAAGTTGCTATCATTGGACTGCATTGCGTAACACTCTTTTAAATAGTCTAATAAATTTCCGGTATATATTCTCATAGATTCGAGTGTGCATTTTCCATTGAACTTTAAATCAGCGCGATCGGACTATAACTGTGGCACCCACAGCGTGTTTTATGGAGCCCTGCAAACAGCATATTTACGAAAATATCGAAAACGGGAGCTTCCGTATCTGCCGAAATATTTGATATATCGCTAAAATATTTTAGGACGTCACTATTACTGACGTTAGCTTCAATTGAGCCGATTTTAAACGAAATTGGAGAGGGTAGAGCAACCACATATTCTTCAACTAGGCGATTAGGAATTAGGCCCTATATTTAATCCTCAAATTTAAAAAATGATTTTCCTAGGAACCATCTTTTATGCTGTGCTAGTTGCTATTTCGAATTATGAAAACTCGCATTCTAATTATTAGCCATGCATAAAACACATTGTTTAGATACGAATCTTAGCAAAGTGTAATGTTTAAGTCATATACAGTTTTCCAGAAATACATTTATCCCCAGATGTTAAGAATGAATAGGAAAAATGAAACATTTTATAATTGTTATATTTATTATTTTTTTAAAAAATTTATTATATTTATCGTTCATTTGATCTTCATAATTATTTATAATCACCAAGAAAATTAGTATGAGAGTTATCTTTATCCTTCGGTATGTTGAACAGAAATTGCAATTTGATGTTTTTGTTTAATTTTTGCTTTTTTTCGAGTAGGCTTGACCAGAATTCGTTTTAAATAGAGGATTATTTTTTTATCTTTGTTACTCAGTCTTAATAAATGGGAGTAAAATGCTGGTGCACTCTGTGCATAGTAAATCATTTTGCCTTTTGGCCATGAAAATAACTTATTTGCCTGAGTGACTAACATACGGTAAGGGCGTTCAATCTAGCACGCAAGACGAATTTGCTAGACATGCCACACGTGTGACCACTGCCGGAGTTTTATCCTTCGCTCCGCTTTTTAATGTTTTAGAAAGCCATTAGTCGTGATACGAAAGCGGATAAATGCTATTTGTTGCCCGTGAAAATATTTTAATAATATTACGCCAATCCGTATCGAGCAGTTCACAGTTAATGCTCAGTATTCGCGAATACTTGCACGTAAAGCTGACGATAAACAGTCTCGTTTCAGTGTAATATCCTATTCTAGTACACATTAATTTTGTATTGCGCCTGCGTTCGTGCATCACACGCAAGGGCCAGCAGAAGGTAAGCGTGTATACTCTCATCCCGTCCATCGAATGGACCAAAATTTGATGACGTTTTGCTCGGCTTTTCGGGCTTAAGGGCAATGAGGAATTCCTTCTTCTTAAAAGTACCTGGGTTTGTGTCACTCACTTAAGCAATTTTCGCGCAAGATAGTCTCGAGAATTCCTAGAATTTTTATTTCCAAAACTATAAATCATAATTATGAGCTCTCGCTGACTTTTCTATGGCAGATGTCCTCTGTCCGAATAAATTTGCAAATGTTGTTCTATATCCGAATAAGCTTTTTTTTATCGATATCTCACGTCATAAAAGGACCAGAGAAAGAAAGCTGTTTTTAAATATTTGTTATCAAACCAACCTTATTAGTATCCGATATAAACAAAAGAACGGCTATCTTGAATCATTTTCGTAATAAAAGTTTCTGTCTCTGCCGTATGTTTTTCCTAATTATATGCATTTTTCTATCTTTTTCTCCTTATTTTATTGAATTGTACCCATTTTATTTGGAAGAACAGATGCGACTGGCAGCCTTGTTTATTAGGAATTGAATCGTGGAAATCAAAAACCCCGTAAGTCCAGAAAACCTATTTTTTCAGGAGACAAAAAACTGCGTCAAGGCTAAAATTTAATAACAATGCCAACAATATTTTTTAAATTGTTAAGGTCCCTATGGCAGTAGTTATCCATGGACTTGTATGTTTTATGGTTTCAACACATACAACATGTACTCTACATGGCAGTTTCACTGTTTCCTCATTTTCACCAAAATATGGACTTACGTTGTTTTTTATTTCCATGATTCATTATTATATTATCGTTTGTTCCGTTGCTGCGCTCGCAGATGAATTTTAAGTGGAACCATCCGTGTCGACGAATCTCTTCCTTTTGCGCGTTTCTCCAATTTTCCCGTTCTTCGACAACTGGTGATATCCTCGGAAATATCTGGTGACCATTGAAATTACCTCGGAACACCGCACTTTGCTGCATTCTCTTCCATTCTCCTTATATCTTCCTTGAGTTTTTTTAAAACTTTATGCGTCTGCTGCCCTATCTTCCCCTTTCGTCCTTTCTCTCTCTCTCTCTCCATCTCTCTCTCCCTCCATCTCTCTCCTCAGATCTTCAATATCCAGCCTTAATCTCCCGCGTTATTCTCCCACTCCCTATTCCATCTCCCTCCATATCTCTTCTCTCCCTCTCCTTCTTCCGCCCGATTCCCCTGAAACTCCAGGCATCCCATACATTCCGCCTTACGCATCCTGCCTCTCTTACTTCCCCCCTTCCCCTCACTCCCTCTCTCCTCCTCCTCCCCCCCCTTTGGAATAGTGACTCCCCCAACTCCCTCTTACCTCCAACAGGAACCCTCTTATTGTTAGCCATGGGAAAGGGGTTCTTTGTTTCCTTCTGATTAGCAGTAGTACGTTATCCAAAATACTCTCTATTTTAGCCTTCATCGCCGCCCCTTTACGGAGACGGCTGGTTCGAAGCAGAGAGGATCGAAGGAGAGGCAGGAAGGGCGGATAATTGGATAGATGTGGGATAGATAGATAGAGAGGATAGAGGGCGCCAAGGTAGGAGGGAGGATAGAGAGAGTAATGGCTAAGCATTGGGTTCGAGTGGGACATCGTGATTGGTTGTATAGCTTTTGCCTTGAGTTTGCGATGCGTTTGGAGAATGCGGCTGATACCGCCTATTCTTCCCTCCTCCCCCTCGCCCTTTCTTCCTCGAACCATCCCTCTCTGCATTCTCTCTCTCCGTCTCTTCAGATCCCTTCTTCCCTTTTTCCCCATCCCTTTTCCTTTTTTCTTCCACCCGTAATTCATCCTCCCTCCCTTTTCATCTCCCCCACCCCCCGAATCTTTCCTCCCCCCTCCCCGTTTCCGCATCTCTTTATTCCTTTCTATCCCAACCTCACCTCTTTTTTTCCTCCTTCACTCTTCGACTACCTATCCTCTTTTTATCTCCTTCCTCTATTCCTTCTATTCTCTCTGTCTCTGTCTCCTCCCTCCGTTCCTTCACTCTCCCTCCCTCCCTCTTTCTCTCTCTCTCTCTCCCTGTGAAAGGGGCACCCGAGGGGTGCAGATGGGAAGTTATTGATTGAGGGAGGCCGTGCGATGGGAGGAATGGAGGGAGGGGAGGAGGGGGGAGGGGAGGGGGGCATGGCGGGGTGTGGTCCGCACGGTGTAGAGGGGGAAGGTGGGGGCGTGCCCGCCGCGGGGAATACTAGTGGGAGATATATATTAAGGGGTTGGGTTTTTGGTCTTGAAGGGTTATATTATGTTGAGTTCTTTTTTTTTTTAGATACGAAAGGTAGAGGGGATCGTGGTAGTCATTGTAATGTTTGATTTGGATTTTTTCTGCGTTCGTAAGGTTTAAACAGCGCTGGAAACAATGCCGTGCCTGTGATTGTGTGCTAACGTTGAAGATAATTATGAAGATAACGTACGTCTTTGATAGGTAAAAATGAAAGAACCGGGCTTTGCAAATGTGTTGAGGTTTGATTAAATGGTAATTTTAATTCGTTTGCATTTGTTGCGATCGCCGTACTTGTTCTCTTTCATCCTTTTTTATTGTTACAATTTTCGTATGTTAAATTCGTTAATTAAATAACTGTTGAGAATTATATGGTGAAATTATTTTAAAATACTGTTATTCTTCATTTAAATTAACCTGGAGCGGAAAATTCATTTCATAACTGGTGGATGTAATATATTGTTTATTGTATAAGTTAGAATATTTATCACGGGCGACTAGTCCGTAAAGCAGAAGTAGTACATAATGTTAACACTTTTTACTTTTGTTTCATTTGATAATCCGTAACGTAGACTACAGTATACACAGTTTGAATTGCAGTATTATTTGAGAATTGATGCAACTGAATTGTCGTGTTTCCTTACCTGGCATCGCCAGAGTTTGTCTTTCCGAAAAAATATGTAAAGAAAAATACATTTTACTGTTGCGCTAGTTAATTTTGAATTTTTATTTCATTTGTCTGTGTAGTGGCGGATGAGCCCTTACCCTTCTATGTTAACGTTAGATTAAGTAATCAACATTGATTTTATTCTGCGTACGTCTTTTCGAATGGAACTGATTAACAGAATGGAACTGTGCTCGATCGATTTTTTACGCCACCCACACACTCATGCAATAGATCAGGGCAAAGTTTCAGTTTACATTTTTCGCATAGAGCGTTTTAAAAACAGACTTCTTCGTTGGAAACCACGTGTGATTAAACGGCATTTCTCCTTTAAAAAATCAGGCGTTTTTGTATCTCAACACACATCCGCACCACAAAAAAGTTATTACTGCGTTGATTCAATCCATTTCCAATGCGTGGAATGGCCTTCCTTTCCCCCTTCCTCTTCGCTGCTTTCATGTCCGTCGTGCACGCGCGCGCGCGTGTGTTTGATGGTTTCTCCACTCTCGCCCTCACTCTCTCTCTCTCTTCTCATCCACGGACTATCGATCTTCCTCCTCGGCCCATCAAAAAAGTGAAGAGATACCTTCAACCACCCGACCATTATGCCAACTCCATCTCCGGTCCAACCGAACCCTCCTCCGCCCCATCCTCCCTCCCCTTCCCCCCTTCCCCCCTCACCCCCCCCTCCCTCTCCGCAACCAACCCTTCTCACCACCGGCAGCATCGCCACCGAGACAACCACGAGACGAAAACCCTTCTCCTCCCTTTCTGCATAGTCGCGTGGTCTCCGTGTTCACCCGAACGCCGGCGTAACCGTATATACAGCCGTATATACCCAGCAGCAGCGCACCCTTTCGTTTTCCGGATGGTTCGGCGTTAACGATTTATCCACGGGAGTAGGGTGCGGCCGGGACTAGGATAAGAGGGAGAGGGGCGTGCGTGCCTTACTGGCCCCGTTTCCCGCCCCACCTCCTCCCCTCCTCTCTCACTTTCCTCTCCCTCTCTCTTCCCGTTATTCCCGTCTCGCTCCCGTGACGTCATACGGGGGCAATCCTAATCCTCTCCCTCTCCCCCTCTCCATCCTTCTCTCGTCTCTTTCCATCCCTCTTATTTCTGCGTTATTTTCGACTATACATATTACCTCTTTTATCTTTATCTCCTCCGTGTGTCTGTTATGCTTTTATCTCAATTAAATTTCTACTATTGTTTTATCTGTCGCTGGAATTTCGTGTAAATGGCATGCAACCTAGAATTTAGTTAACGATTAAGATAATTTCAAAAGCAAAATAAAAGGTTGGATCGTTTATTCCGAGTGGATCTCCACTGAGGATGGCTGCTTTTTAGCCGAAACCAGTAGCTGGTTTTCTAACAGTGTTGTGACTGTCGGAGTACATGTTGCACGTACGTATTTGCACCCGCGAGTTGAGTTTTCAGGGATCAGATCGGTCGGCAATGCGGACTCAGCTTACGTATACATAAAGTACGTCGCGTGTGTTTTTTTAGAATTGATTGGCTTACTCAGTTCACCTTCTTTATTTATGCCTGTTTCACGCTTTCTACTCCTCGCACCCTATCTTCCCGTTCCCTTTCCAATCAGCGTCCTTTTTCAGACTTCCTTTGTCTTTTTTGTCCCTCCCATCATCCCCCGTAATCTCCCCTCTTTCCTTTTTATCGCGTCCGATATCAAAGCGTCTCGTTTAGTCGTTTTTTCCTCCCTCGGAGAGTCCTTAAGCTTATTTTGATATCCGACGCTTTCCCGTTTCCCTATCAAACACTTTCAATTACACGTCTCGCGTATCTCGCTCGCCGCCATTTTTTATCTCGACCGGTCGCCTCTTCTCGAACCTTCCATTTGTCTTCATCTCTTCTCCTATCCTCAATCCCTCTCTCCCTCTCTCTCCTTCCAATGCCTTTCGCTCTCGAAAACATCCCCCCCCCTCTTTCCATCCCACTTCTTTCCCTTCCCCCCACCCCCGCTTTCCCACTCTCCGACTCCACTTCAATCTATAAATCGCCCGCCATCCGATGCTTGGGACTCTTTGATTTATAGCAAAAATATATATTTCCGTAAGTGTTTTGGCGTGTAGAGTGCGCTCACTCTTTTCCACGCGATCCGAGCTCACTAAAAAGCGATTCAACGCCTCTTGTCTCGAATTCTGTTTGCTGCTCTCCGGCGATTCGGATCTCGTGTTAGTTGTTGGTTAGGCCGTCTTCTCTGAAGTCATTTTTTTCGCCGGAATTTCATTGCTTTTTTTTAGTTTTATTTTTGAAAGATTAGTCTTGCGATTCCAAAAATTACCACAGTTTACCCATCCCCCCCTCCCGACTACTATCGACCGTTGGTCACGACGTTCCCTATAAATGATGCATCTGCTCTTTAGTAACAGGGCAGTTGCCCATTCTTTAGCCTAAACGTTGTCGTTTTTTTAACCTACCTTTTATGTTTTTGGTTTTATTCTCTCATTTTTCGCGAATCTCGTCCGCAGACAAAGAAAATATCATCGCCAATTTCTGGACGTGACTGTTATTTATACTCGGTTAGGTTCATGGTGGTATCCCCATAACTCATGGTAGGCATTGCCAACTTTTACGCGTTCCGTATGTTTCTTTTTTTACGATGCTATTCTTCTGCAAATCTCCCTCGGATATATATTCGATATATCACCATTTTGTAAAGCATTCTATGAAGTTGAAACTTGAGTAAGGGTTTCCATTCTTGGATACCGTTCAACTTACTTAAAATACATTAAGTTGATGCATCGACATTTCTTAGGCACTATCTGGAAATGATAAGCCTATTCTAATGGATTACCGTGAAGTATCAATATTTTTTTGCTCTCTCTCGACCTATTCTAAAATTATTTTACAGGTGATTATCCACTTTGATTGCTAATAACTGCTGTGAGATTTCGTAAACTTTTTACAAATTTTTGTCGTTTTTTGTAATGGATGACTGGTTGATTTCATTTAGAAAAATCGTGGTGAGAGTTCGTAAGTTTTATTATTTATATTGCTATCCGATTTTCAAACATTTTCACTCTAACGCCATTATTATTTATTTTGTAATTCCTTCTACAATGGTAAATATTTTAGCAACGTTTATCTGAACCTATAGGAGTTACACGTTTTATAAGAATGTTTCTTCAAAACTATAGTACCTAATACACTTTATCGATAAAGGTTCGACTAAAATTTCTGCCAAAATAATTTTGAAACCGGTGCAAAATGCACTGTAGAAACTTGATCGTTTCTGCAAGCTTCTAATTCATACATTAATATTGCTTGTTATCTGAACAACTATTTAGGCACCGTGTCATCTTCTCGTTTGTCCACTACTCTTCTCCATAGAAGGTAAATGCACCACCGCCTGAATATGAGAACGAAATGTGGGACGTGACTATTAGTAATAATATTTAAACGTGGCGTGAGTAAAAATAAAGTTGGAGAAATATTGCTAGAAATCTGAGAACAGGCTACAGACGGATTCAATAGCAAAAAAAAAACAACTATTTCAATATTAGAGTCGCCAAAAAAATTCACATTCATCAAAATTTTGAAATCGAATATTTTTCGCCGTAACATTGCATGCTCTCTATACTTCGCGAAGGAGAAATTAATAAACGGTTGTTGCGCTAATTAATCCTGAATCCGCACAATCCAGTAATATTTTAAAAATATTTTTATATTATTTAAAGTGACATGGCGTGTCTGTTGAACTCTTTACAAATCTCATTTTGTAAGACAACTCGGAAAAGATTTCCGAACGTATTTTCTGAGACAAACGGTCGTCGCGACACGTACACGTATCGAAACACGCGAGACAACGCATTGCTCCTCCCTTCTTGCGTCGTTTTCCTCTCTCTTTCCTCCTTCCGTGGTTGTGTCCGGTAGGCGTCGGATATTTCTAAAAGAAGGAGAGAAATATATTACAGAGAGAAGGAGAGAGAGAACCATTATGGAGCGGGGAGGATACGGACAGAGAAAAAGATGTCTTTTAAAGCGTGCCTCAATTGCACCTGCTTGATTTCTCATTCGATTTCTTCGGTTTATCGTATGCAAAGATGCGAGTAATTCGAGCTACTAGATAATCCCGTCTCTGTAAAAAGGGGATTAATGGACGACCCAATTAGGTTCGACTTAATTTTATACCTTTATTACGTGTCCCTCGCATTTTTTGCGAAATGGCGCTCAAATTAAGACTCGAGTCCCACTGGTGTATGATTACTTGCATGCACACCTTGATCAAAGCAAATTGCAATGCGAGGGACGCTAGCCTCACAACAACTCACGACGAGGAATCGCGGATAAAAGTGGCTGGCTATGTTTTCAACACACTGTCAATTATTTTGCTGAAAGAATCATAGTAATAAAAAAATACCCAGCACTTCAAGGATGGTATTTTTCGAAAGTTCATCAAATTACATTTATTGAAGTAAATTTTATAATGAACTTTGGGTTGTGGGTATTTTGGGGCAATGAAAATATTGGCGTTATAATTTGGCTCACGAATATCTTGCTCTTAAGAATCGCCTCAAGTGTTACTGAAATTAACGATATTTTAGAGGAAACGACTCTAACGAGCATTTTCGGGAATATTTGCTCTTTTCTCTCTATAATTGGAGAGATAAACATTTTTATCCAACAAATTTGTGGTTGTGTTTTTATTAGCAGTATGCAAACAAAATAATATTTTCTACTATTAAAACTTTTCGTAGAAATTTCTATGCCTCCTTTACCTAGACGGCTCTGAGCAAAATACCGTTTTACAATTTTACGCTATTTATATTCATATTCCTCTTAATAGCAGTTATTTACTATTCAGTTCATAAATTGGATAATAACAACTGTGACTATAAAGCCAACAACGGTCTCATCGAGAAGGTTGTAAATAACCAAGAAAAGAATTAACTACTGATAAGGTCTGGGTTATTTCTATGACAAATAAATGTATTCAATGCAAGAATAACGTATCTCTTCGACTTTCAATTAACCTGCAATAGTACTAAATTCACTTACCGATTTCAGTGGACCGATGCTTTTTTCCCTCTTTTATTTCGGAATAATTCATTCGCAGGAAGTTTTAGCAATGCGCGCATTCTGTCTGTTTGGCCGTCTACATTTTCTTACTCACCCTCTTCGCTCCCGGCGCACCGGGTTCGTTGTTCGAAATAGTCCATTAGTTCCTTTCGTTTCGTAGCGGGACACCGTCCATCTGAAATCTGAAAAGTATCGCGGAGGAATCCTAATTGGCTCGACCCCCTTCATTTGTTTACCGGCTTGGTAGTGCACCCGTCTTGCCAACTGACAATTTCCTAGACTTTATTTTTTTGTTATGGTAATGGCTGCGCCACCCTCTCTCTCTCTCTCTCTCTCTCTCTCTCTCTCTCTCTCTCTTTCTCCTCGCAGCTGAAGCTCTGTAAACAGAGGTGGAGGTGAAGTAATCGCGGAAGTGAGAACGGAGACTGAAGAGCTCAGCGTCCCTTTTTCTATGTTCTTTTTTTTTGTTACGTCACTCGCGATTCCAACTCACTCGACGGAAAAACCCTCCATTAAAAAAAATTATTTTCGCTCTTTCTCTCTCTCTCTCCTTCTTCGCTATATTTAACTCCACTCGTCTCGTTCGCTCGCGTTACATTGTTGTGAAATGATTCGCAGAGAACATCATTTTTAATTAGAATTGCTCTCACTTCCACGGATAATAGGAAAGTTTTCGCGTTAAATTTTTTTTGAAGCATTGACCTGCAATAGAGGAGTGTAAAACGTTGAGAATTTGCTGTACAAGAAAATCACAAAGGATTCTTCAAAAGTTATTTTCATCCCAAAAATAACTCGCGTTCTGCTTGACGTGTGTGCGTTTCTTTTAACACGATTTAAGAGGATTTTATTTAAAAAAATTTCGATGAGTGTAACCCGCATAACGGGTCCTTAATCTTTCCTGGCTTGCGTCGAAAAGCTTTTCTGTCACGATTCACCTGGCGAGTGCAATGCACGGACCGGTTAATGTGAGAAGAGACGTGTTTAAAGCGACGCCGTGTGCTACATTATTTGAGAACGTTTTAATTCTTTCGCTTTTATTCATTTGACCTAGATACGCCTGGGGCAATGGAGAAAACCTGACCTACTGGGTGTTTTACGTTAAATTTCAATTTCGAATGCCAAGAAAATATCCGCCGTACGAATATGCGTGATAATACCCCGTTTTCAATGGACATCCTCACAACCCCTGTCTCATAAAACACACGGAACACGTTATTCTTTTCTCGCCCGCTAACGAAGACAATTTCCAGACTTTTACGCGAGAATAGCATTAAAATCTCCAGCCTGATGGAAATCCTCGATAAACCATTTTGGAGACATTGACTGGATCCGATAACTTGCGTCATGGATGCAATCCTTTCAGATGATTGATGCCAATCCATTTATCGCTGACAAAATTCACGTTTAACACGTGCTTCGCGTGGGCATATTATTCACGGAAATCGACATCTCCTAACGAGGTTTTATTGTGTCGCGAAATCCAATTTCGATCCTTTCGCATGTCGATTTGAGCGACGGAGCCTTCCATTGAAAGCGGATATCTTCGCCTTCCTTCCGCACCATTCTCCCTTCCCTCCACCCCTTCATCCACCTCTTCAGCTACCATCTCGTCATCCTCCTCTCTCCCTTCCTCCTCTCTCCCTTCCTCCTCCCTCCCCTCCTCTCCTTCCCTCTTCACCACTCTAGATTCATCCTTTTCCCTCGTTTCCACTTCCTCTCATTTCTCCCTTACTCTACTACTCCGAATATCTCCACTTTTGCCTCTCTTTCTCCAATCTTTTCTCATCTCTTTCGAATTCCTTCC
The DNA here is from genome assembly GCA_036926305.1 of Uropetala carovei. Lineage (NCBI taxonomy): Eukaryota > Metazoa > Arthropoda > Insecta > Odonata > Petaluridae > Uropetala > Uropetala carovei. Next base: position 640,685 of record JAXCHB010000172.1, on the reverse strand, counting down.
GCCTCATATCCTTTTTTAGGTGCGTTTCGCCTCCAGCCTGAGCGCCTATTGTCGTCGGTCTGTCCGTCCGTCCGTCTGTCTGTCCGCATGTTCGTTCTCGGCTTCTACCGAACGGATTTTCATGAAATTTGATATTAAGGACTTACAATAAAAGATAATAAGAGAATGGTAAAAATGAATCACGTAAGCCAATCAGGGGTACCACTTTACTGGTGATAAAAAATGAACTTTCCGTCATATCTCATAAAGTATTGCTCATATCAAAATATTTTTTTTTTAAATTGTAGAACTAGTAAATTAGAGTTTCTTTTCCTATACATTTTTATTGTAGGAGTAACCTTTATCAAGAAAATCGAACAAGAAAGTCTTAATTCGAGCTGAACTTAGAAAATACAAAAAGTAATGTATTTCCCTTTTATGTATTAAAATATACGTGAATTACGATACATATTTTCATTCCTGATTATCCCCCCCTCCCCCAATTGATGAAGTCTGGATCCGCCTTGTTTCCACCTCACCTTTCCTCGTCCTCTCTCTCTCTCTCTACCTCTATCTCTATTTCCCCTTCCCCCTCCCCCCCTCTCTCGATCTTCCCACTTGACCCATTTACGCTCGGTTGCCCAAACACAGTGGACGTGTCACACGACCCGTTCCAGCATCCACAGTCCATCGAGGGTAGCGTTCTTTTCCCAATCCTCACTTTCCAGTCTGGCTGTTCTACTATAGCGACTGCGTTTATTTTTGCCTTACTAATTTACAGCCTTAGCAGGTTTTCATTTGATATATACAATTAAATTATGCGAAAATAGTCTTTTAATGATTGATATCAATATGGGCGAAAACGTTTGAGCAAACGTTTATAGTGATGCGATCATGTGGATATTATAATTATTAAAACAATGTGGACCGTTAACAATTATAATTTCGTTGCTTTTATCCTCCTTTTTATCTAATTTATATTATCTTTTTGTGATTGCAATGCAGCAGGTAGATTTAGTCTTACACGGAAACTATAAGAAATTATTTTTCCTTAAGTGATATTTCCTTTTATTGGGGTATTATTTTAAAAATCCCATCGTAAATAAAGGGAAAATAAAACCATTAAATGCTTCATGGTGACAAATATATTAAAGTTGAATGAATTTTACAAGCATATTTATTTTTGATGGGATCCATCGAGAGTTTTCCACATTTTAGGCTTGTTTAAAAAATATCGTATCGTTTTAGATTATGAAAGAATTTCATAAAATAATTTATACCGAAAAAAACATCAGTCGAGTACCTGTTGGTTTTTAAAGAGATTATCCCGACTTGTTTTAACATCCCAAGCTAATGTGAATATTATTCAAATCGGTGAAAAATAAATCCGCTGAGTTTCATGTTATTTACCTTGAGCTCTTGCCTCCTTCACGTGAAACGAATCCGAAAATGCACATACTTAGGTATCATGTACCCTAGCGCTCGCTCACAGTAGATATTATCCATTATCGTCTGGAATAAAGGTTCGGGTACAATCGATTGGAATTAAATCGGAAATGAAATCCGCAAGTTTCCCCATCACCCAGCAAAGATGGCTGCCAAGCGAACCGCTTTTGACTGCCTATCTGTCGGTTGCTATCCCTTTGATCTGGCGAGAGAGCTCTCTCTGCTTACCCGTGATGTTCATTCTCTCTTTCCTCCGTTCTTTATCCCTTCTCTCTTCGTCTCCCTCTCTTTCTCTCTTTGCCTCTCGCTCACTACCGGGTATCGATCACGCGAGGTTCCAACAGGGGCGTCGTCTCTCTTTCTTTCTCTCTCTCTCTTTTTCTCTCTCTCCTTTGGTTACGTCATGTCTCCCTCCATACCTTCCTAACTCATCTCTCTCTCTTCTTCCGAGATTTCTCATTATCCACCCTTTCCTCTCCCTCTTTCTCTCCTTACCTCTCCTCAGACTACCGATTTGTGTGGTCCTCTCAGCTACTTTTCCAACCATATCCCATATTTCATTCTATATTTGCTACGTATCTATTTTTCTTGATATATTTATAGTTGTAATTATTATTTCTCTCTCTCCCCATTTTTTTTATGGAATTCTCTTTCTTCTTTAGTCTCGTCTCTTTTCCATTAGCGACTGTTTTGTGTCACACCTTCACATAATTCATCATCAAGATGGTTGGGCGTTTTCAATTAATTCTTTCGTTCGTATGACGTAAAAGTTTGCGTTCTTCGTAATATCTACTTATGATATAAAATTGTTGGTTTTGTTTTGATCTTAAAGGATTCTTACATTTTCAAACTAATTTAGCCCGTAGAATTAAAACAAATCTTCTTCGTTATACCGTAACTTGAAAAGCAGACGCAAATACTTTCAACCATACGTTTAGCATGCTTAATAAATATAGCAGTCGAAGTTAGCACGAAATTCGTTGCAAATCCCTTCGGATGTATTCATGTTCATTTTATTCTTCGCTATTTACGTCTCCATAAATTTTATATTCCTTTTGAGAAATGGGAAGAGCGTATGATCAGGCCACGTATCCAAAATCTTTAAGAGAAGAATTTTTTACCGGCCGTTTTTAGTGGCTGAGAAGGCACACAGTAGCCACATTAACCTCGGTATGCTACAGAACCAGATCGATGCTTCTTCTTAGGGACTTTTCACGGAGACATAGCGCTGACGTGTCGAGGAGACGGAGCGCAAAGTGCTATGAACGATACAGTTCGGAAACGGTCGATGGAGAGAGGTGCCGTCGGACGCGTTCCTCTCAGCGAGACCATTCTCAATAGCAATGTGTTCTGTATCGTAATATCTGAGGAAAGTTATCCGCACAGAATAACTGAAACTTTTAGAAAGATTCTGGAAAAAATCTGAACTTCCATTGGAAAACTTTCTGTTGATGTTTATTCAGAATACGTTTAAAGTTTTAATTCGTCAGGATATACCAATATCGGTATCATTAATTGCCTGTCAATCTCAGTTGCTGGGTATAAATTTAATTTGCTGCGTACACATTTTAGTCTTCGTTTCATTATTACACGAACAAGCAGTCGTCTCAAAAATAGTCAACGATGTGCTTCTTAGCAGTTTAAATTCCTGCTTGATTGTCTCAAAAGGTACAGTTTTCTCAGAATAGTTGTTAACGCTGGACGTAACAAGAATAGGTTGCTGCAATTTTTGGAAATGTCATTATCTACCACCAAATGACGTAAGAATAATTTACGTTATTATCTTTCCTTTTGTAAAATGCATTTGCGAATAAAAACGAAAAAAAATATTTCCCGGGTGTAATGCTATCGTTACATGTAATATGTAATGAGTTTTCACAAAGGCCTCACAGCGTAACATACAAAACTATACCTATTATAGAGATATGAGCCGTATTTAAGCGGATTACAAATACAGTTACTCGAGATCCACTTAAATTTTAACGAAGAAAAAATGCGTAATGAACATTTTTTTATTAGTCGCGTATCACCACGAAAACTTTAAAATGATAAATGTGTGCACAATAATTTTGCATTAAAATACATTGTGATGTATATTTATAAGTGACAATAATAAAAATCGGTGTGATGGATTGCTATTTTTAACACAATAAACAGAACGACCTGCCGATATTTCCATAATTTACTTGCTCTGTCACAAGAAATAATTTTCTGTCGCAATTCTCTTTTTTCTGTAAAAACGTCTCTGCGTAGTTTTATGAGGTTATTCGTAATCATTAAATCACATTTTTAGATTCCGAAGTCATGCGTGAAAGCTGGAGCAAGAAGAATCTCTGTAATCTTTAATACCTTTTTAAAACTCTGCAGGTGTTCCTGAGGGGTACGTAAGGGTACCCACGGTTGAAAACCCCTGGACTAATGCAACCCACCGTGCAAACAGTTTTATTGCGACAGCGATGGCGTGAATAAGGCGAGGTTTGCTTAAGAAAAAAAGAACGCGACCTAGGATGTCGTTCCTATTATGTCTGTCTCTCTGTATTTCCCCTCTCCTTCTTTATACCTCACTCCCCTTTCCGGCTCTGGATAGAAACCAACCGGAGCGCATTATTTCCCTCGGAACAATCTGCATTCTACGTCAAAAGTTCGATCTCGTTAGAGCTAGGCCCCGTGAAAGATGCAAGGTTCGCTAAGCAGCGTCGCCATTTTCGCCCTCTCTCCCGGAGGGAAACGGGAGGGAAGGGAGGGAGGGAGCGATGATCTCTCCCCTCCCCCTTCGCCTCTCCTCCCCGTGTTCATCATCATTTCCGCATTACTTCAGTTTAAGCTTTAATGGGAGAATTTATCCTCGAGGGCCTGGAGAGAAATCATTCTTATCTCCTCAGAGGAATCGCAGAATAATCTTAAGGCTTCCGCTTATTCTCAGTTTTATTCGAGGGAACCTCGATGAGCCGCGGCTGATTTCAATTCAGGGCGAGCAACCCGTAATTTATCTAGCGACCTGATAATGTGATTTTTGCTTAATAAATCCGTAACCTCTTTTATACAAATTTTGCGTAAATCACACGATTTAAGCTTTTTTATTTGGATTTCGATATAATGAGGAATATATCGTGAATTCCATCGCGGGCGAAGCAAAATGACGATCTAATTAAAAGAAAGGAAATCGTGACCTTTTGTATTACTATTTAGATTTTTTACTGTCGTGTTTCTTTTATGTTGAAAATAAAAATCCGATATGTGTCCATACATGATTTTGAAAAGTCGTTTGGTTTCACATCGATTAAAAAATTATTTTAGCTATGGAAATATGTTTGGCGAGATTAAGATCCAAAATGTATAGGTACGTCCTTGATTTCGAGCATGCTCGACAAATGCATAAACGCCTGCGAAATATTTTTCTAATTGCCTTTCAAAATAAGTCAACGCAAAGTGTTGTTGTTTAATTAGAGGTGTAACTTGTAAACCAAAGGCTTCATTTTAATCGTACTTTGTATCCGCCGTAAATCGAGGGGTGGCATTTTTCTTGATATAGAATGGTATGTCCTCGGCGCGCAGCCGAGTGACGAGGAGGAAAGGAGGGAGAAGGAGAGGGAGACGGAGGGGGTATATCATTTATGAGGCGGAGTAAATTTATTCGGATCGGCAGACGGCATTTATTCCCCTTTATAAGATGCGACCGAGGAATCCGGACCTCCTTCCGCGTCATCCATTAACTCTCCCGCCCTCTTCTCCCTCTCCCCTCCCTCCCTCCCTCCCCCCCTCTCTCTCTCTCCCGCCTCGACCCAATCGCGATGCAATACATACGTTACCGCGTTCTCCAAATCACTCCCGACGGAAGCATCGACCTGTCTTTCCCTCCTTCCTTTCTCTCCCTCCCTCATCCTCTCCCTCCTCCGGCGGCACAAGAGAGAGAGAGAAACGACGCTCCACAGAATCGCATCCCTCTCTCAATGTTGCTGACGGATGCCTTCTCCTTTTGGCGTTCACGGGAGGAGATGTGTTCCATGGAGGAGGGCGGGGAGGGAGGGGAGAGAGGGGAGGGAGGGGAGGGAGGGGAGAGAGGGGAGAGAGGGGAGGGAGGGGAGTGGGGAGAAAGGGAAGAGGTGCATGACGCGATATATATCCAGTCTCTCCTGTGACGCCCATTCCCTGTTACACTTGACTGTTCGAGTCTACCGTCCCGTCGCCATATAAACTCCCCTTCCTCAACCGCGCCCCTTTCCACGCGATCACACCCGTCTGGCTTCTGTCTGCCTATCTCCTCCTCCCTCCCCTCTCTCTCCCTCTCCCCCCCACTCCCTTCTCCTCCTCCCTCACTCCTCCCCTCGCAACGCACTCACTCTAACCGACGGCGCTCTTGACTCGGTAGGTGCCCCCTTCCGATTCCTCCTCTCTCCCATCGCTTTCACTCCTCTTCGTATCATCATCATCATCTCTCCGCCTTTTTCTACGCACTCTCTCTCTCCCCCTCTCCCTCCTGTTCCTCGCTTCCTCTTACTCACTGCCAGGGAATGCCTCCCTTCCCCTGGCCATGGACGACTCCCACCTCCCCTCTTTCCTCCTCTGCTTACCTTTCTCTCGTCTCTCTCTCTACCTCCCTCCCCCCCTCTGCCTCCGAAGCAAATGGAGATTTTCCATTATAATGCCGTAATGATGTTCTCGTTTCTCTCTCGCTATAGAGAAAATAGAGAAGGGTTAGGTGAAGGGATAGTTGATTATACATAGGGTTGGTTTCCCTCCTAACCGGGTACGACTCCTCGGATGCCCATCCGTTTGCGTTATTTACGCGTTGCCCTTCGCAACGGACGGTGTTTTCTTTCCCGAATCCGATCACGGGAGCGAAACAACGCTGCGAATTTCCCGCTCGATAGCTCTCGATGGACGCCGTTTTTATTTCGCTTCTCTTCTTCTTCTGTCTGTCTCTCTCTCCTTAGTTCGAATCCTGGTTATCCGTCGCATTCGACCGAATCGTTTTCCGCTTGTACTTTTCGCATCGGCTTTGATTCTATTTTCACGTTTCGGTGTTCTTTTACGTTGGAAGAAGTATGTAGCGTTAAGTTTTGTTTTTATTTTACCTTAGTCGATTATTTTAAGACGACCTTAAAATTTTCGTTTGTACCCCACGGTTGGCTGTATTGAAGGCGTGCGCCGACTCTTTTCATCGTATCAGTAAAAAGTATTACAATTTAAAAGATTCGAGAAACATCCCTCGCTTCGTCATTTTCTGCACGTGAGAAATTTTTCCCTTCACAGGACTTACAGGAACTTTTGGGGAATATACTTATTCAAGGGATATTTATTGGAAATTCTCCGAGGTAATTATAATTTAAATTTAAAAAGGCGAGTGGATTGCGTTATTTTGCCGATTCGTGAAAGTGCTCATTTAAGTTTATATGATCCAACTCCTATAGAGCGAATTTGAGTTTGGTTGTTCAAACTATCCAGTTTAATAGTTTAAGAACTCCAAACTGCTTGAAATCAAGTTTCGTCATTTTCTTATTAAAATTTATGCATCCTTGGTGCTTGTTGTGCAGAATCACAATTTCGCAGTTATGTTACTGTAATTGCGACTGCTACAAGAGGGTGCGTATGAGATGCCTTTCTGCGGAGTTTTGTCTTCGCGTCAACCACGATCCAATATTCCGTGCGGATTTCAACGAGCTTGAGTTACGATCATCGCGTCGCAGTGATCTAGACTGCTTTTGTTGGCTCTTAGCGGGGCCCGAGTATAATTTGGCCGTGTGCCACCCTCAACGAGCAACTGGCAGGATATCACGAATACCTCATAAAATATATCAAATTAGGTAGAACCGACCGAAAAAAATATGCTTTGAAGGTCGAGCTAATCCACCTGAAAGGTGGAAATAATTTGTTAGGCATTGCGGTCTGGCTGTTCTCTAATTTATTTGCGTTTCGCATCAGTCCCGGTGCTTCCTGTCGCTGCAGACGTTGGGTAAATATGATTTTACGGTCTTATTATATTCTCTGATAAAAATAAAACACTTAAAAGCGTTTCGAGTTACCTTGCGTAGCTAAATATTTCGTACAGCTTATATTGATGTAGATTATTCGCACGTTTGATATGTTAACAATTTGGTGAGACTGAAAGGAACATAGAACATAAATACTTTGTCAGTCTGAGTTCAAGAGGCTTCTAATTAGTATTCAATACTCTAGTTATACATATTTTTTAATGCATACAGAAGAACCATGCTAATGAATTAGCCGTTACAAATTAAATAATTATGTGTTTATATTTATAGAAATGTATGAAATTTACGATAAAATTTTAATTGCTGCCAGAAATTTGGATAGGATGAATTATTTTTCGACTTTTACTTCACGTTGCATATAATTGCTCCGTTTTATGCTAACGACAATCTATTTGGGTAAAATTTGCCGATTTTCCTCTTTTTTGAAAAGCCTGTTTTGACGCATAAAAAAGTTGGTTGGTTTCCCAACCGCTAAAAATATTTCGAAGGGTCTAGATTTTTTGAAACATCTCCAATGAGTTTGCTCTTTCCAAATAAGGCGTGACGGAGCTCTTGATCCAGCCTCTTGAGAAAAGGGTGTTTTTTATATCTCGGATATACGATCTTGTTTTTATTCATCCTTAGAAGCCGTTCATACACGTTTTAACCACAGCTGTTTGTACATATGGTAAACACAGAAAATCCAGAATTACTTCATATTATCAACTAATGTAAGCCTGTAAAAAATATTATCCTTAAGAGAAGTTTTTTGCCCATAATTTAAACGAATATTCAAGTTTATTATTCATTGAAAGAAGAACGTCTTTGTGAAACTCGCTCCTTGTAAACTTTTACTTACGTAGGATCGATAAATGGGTGGTAATAATCGAACGAAAGAGTCGGGACCCAAATGTCGTTCTCATCGTAAGAAGAGTCAAGTTCAGGAATTATTAGTTATAACTGATGCAAAATATTATTATCTTCGTTAGAGTTTTTGTTCGTCTTTTGTTTCTTTTTAGAATTTTTAATGTTTTAATGTCTAATAATATATCAGTATTTTATATTTGTCGAGTAATGAAATGAGATAAATTCTCATTTAACGGGTTGTTCACAACCATTTGAATACCGTTTTAAACCATAAAGTCATCGGTTTCGTTTGGTAACATAGACTGCTGTGGTTCAAAATAAAACGAATTCAGAGGAGCAATGGCACCGATAGAAAGTATTTTTTTGCCCTTTCCCACCCAAGAGGGCGATGAAAGGAGGAGAAAGGAATTGGAAGGAGGAGCGACGACTCACGTCAGATATTTCAAACGAAAGTTATATCGACTCGAGAAGCGAAGGCGTTTCCCAGGGAACACGAGCACGTAAACAACCTCATTAGAGAAATTCTAGCAAACACAACTCGATCATCACTTAATCCTTTCCAAAGCGGCTGAAGTATCATCTCCGAGCCGTCTCAAATTCTCTTCTGTGATGCTTTAACTAATAAGCTTTGCAATTACGCCGAGGAATAGAGGAATCGTAGCAGCGAAGTAGGAGAAAAAAGAGGAGATAGGAGAGAGTTTGTGCCATCCCCCTTAAAAATGCATTCCATCCCCGTAAGGATGAGCCCCTCAACGGCCATTACTCCCCCACCTCGATTTAAACAAGGAAGGAATCTCCATCGCCATAACCGTCGCCTCTCCCTCCCGCCTCCCCAACCTCTTCCCCGCCTCTTCTCCGTCTCTGTCCCAACCCAACATCCCGAACACGCCGTTCCCTTCTCCAATTCACTTTTTCTCCCACGCGACTTTTTCCCTCCATCCTCTCTCTCTCTCTCTCTCCATCTTCCCCTCCCTCCCGCCTCTCCCCCTCTCACACCTCAGAACGGCTCCTCCAGTCCTCCCAGGGCACGTTTCCCTCTGAATATTGGCCACAGTACTCCCGTTCTCCTTCCTCTCTAACCGCAACAAAAGGGATTTAAGAATCCAGGTAGCACACCCCCGAGGCCCACCCCTCTTCCTCTCCTCCTATCCCATCACTTCCTGCATTCTTTTCATTCTCTTCTCTTCGCCTCCCTTTTTTAAATAAAGTTTAAGTTTAACTTCGCTTGGTTAATATGCATATACACGTATACGGCTTATTAATGAGTTAGCTGCTTAAGACACTCATTTCTCTACAAGTTACTTGGTAAGCCATAAACTTTTAGAAAGTGTCTTTTAGAGGATTTTTCGTTAAAAATTTAGAATTTTTGAATAATTGGCGTGATTATTCGATCCCCATATTTAATTATTTTTACCTTTTAGTGTGTTATAAAGGTTGATTTTAAATATTTTTATCAGATTTTTATTTATTTACCCTTTCAGCCATTCCTCTCTTTTATTTTCTCCTAACAATCCTATTCGCTGGGGTTCTCTTTCCGCCCTTCATCTTGTTACGAGGAAATCTCTTCCGACTCGAGTGCGCATTCTCCTCCTCTTTTTTTATACCGTTTCCCTCCTTTCCGCCATTCCACTCTCCCTTTCGTAGCAATGGGTCTCACTCCATCTCTCACGGACCCATTCAACCAACCCCCTCCTCCCACTGTTTCCCTTCTGGCTGCCCTGGGAATGTATTTTACCTTAACTTCCTCTTCTTTTATACGCAACCGCTCTCTAGCTCTCTTTCTCGTGTTTCGAAGCGGAGGCTCGCGAGGTATGCTTTGAAAAAAAATAGGGATTTTTATCGCGGAATTTCCCGCCCTTAGTAAGGTGTCTTTCGTATTCCAAATCTCAAAAGGGCGGAGGATTGAGTGCGAGGTGCGAAATATGGGATATTCTCCATTCTCCCACTTTCTCTCTATTAACTTGGTTCCCAAACTTGGTGCCGTGGGTGATTTTTAAGGGTTACCGTGAAAATCTTTGTTTAGTAAATAAATCAACGATTTGGATGTGTTGATAGGTAATTAGGGCACTAATTTTTCCTTAAATAAATTAATTGTGGTGTAGTACTAACAAATGAATGTGTGCAAATGTTGCGGTACACGTATGCAAATATATAAGATACCTTGTATCAAGGCTAGTCTGCCGCGAAATTCTATTTATCTCAGAAAGGGTGCCGTGCATACAAAAAGTTTGGAAACCTCTATAATATACATAACATGTCTTCCAGCCGATAACACGCATCGGAAGATAGGCCAAACCTGGATTTTAAAACAAAATATTCAGAAAAATTGCAATGCACGTATCAACACTAACCTTGTTTTGCAGGTCGAAAACCTCTATGCGGCGCTTTAAAATAACCAAGTAAAAATAAGTTTATCTATCGCAGAACTTGAAGTATAAAAAATGCACTTTATAATTAACGGTTGTTTTATTGCATTCCGTTACTTCTGAAAGAAATGTTTTCTTAAAAGAATATTTAGCGAGTTTAATGTTTTGTTCCTAGTAAAGTGGTTGCCTTGATTTGGCGATTTGATCTGACAATGAGTTTCGTTTTCATGTTTTGATTTAACATAAATCCTGAATTCCTAATATCATTGCAATCCGTACTGTGACGTAGCTTCCGTTATACACGCATATAGACATTTGCGAAATATGAGCTGTGGAAGGATCCGCGGTAAAATACTATCGATGGTCCTCCTCACCCACTCAATACTCATGTTCACTTAAAACTGAAAGCCATTGGAGAAGCTGCCAAATTACACTCACTAATCAATTCACTGGTATATTCTGAAAAGGTTAGGCATTTTAAAGTGCACTCCAAAAATAATGATTAACTGGAAAGTCATTCGGTATTTAGGATAATAAAGAGAAATCGCTAAAACAGTCTTTATTTCTTTATATTCGGAAAAGTTCGAGGGCGCGTCTGAGGCATTTGCCCGCACACGCCATCCTATTGTTACGCTACTGCGTGTTCATATACACTGACGGGATAATACTTTTTTAGTTTTGAAAAAATAATATTCTGTTCATAACATTTAATTTATTCGTCTTTCCCATTCTATTTTATATTCAGACTATTGTCCGATTCAAAATGACATGCAGTCGGGATGTTTTGTTTCTTTCTTGTTAGCAATGCAACCCCTATGTATAAGAAAATATATATTTATGCTACAGAAAAGTACAATAATGGGTCTTTGAAATGATATATGGTAATCATGAAGTTTAGTCACTTTTATTATTTAAGGGATTCCAAGCTAATGAAGTGTATTCAGTTTTATTATGACGGCGGTTTTAGCACTCAGGAACACCCAAAGTCAATTTTCAAAGCATTTATTACTTTTATGTTTAATATAAATTCAAGTGAATTACAAAACATATTGCTCAATAACATAAAGTATAAAGCTATTGAAAAGATCTGAATCACGAAATGCGTTTCGCCTAATAAATTACATTTGGTTCCATTTGCGGCGCAACAGTCAAGATGATATAACATTGAAAGGATAATATTGGCGAGCCTTCGGCTCGCTGTTTTAATGCGTAGTCGGCTCCGGGCGCTACCGCGCCCTTCGCCTAGCCCGGAACCATAATATCCCTCCACGTTACGTTAGTAAATGTTGAGACCGGCCAATCAGTTTCTTGTCCGGAGATTGGGTTAGTTAGTCGAGACAGGCCAATCAGTTTTTACAAACCCAATCTCTGGACAAGAAACTGATTGGCTGGTCTCAACATTTACTAACCCAATCTCTGGAAAACGTGGAGGGATATTATGGTTCCGGGCGAGACGAAGGGCGCGGCAGCGCTCGGAGCCGACTACGCATTAAAATATACCGAGCCGAAGGCTCGCCAATACATTCTTTCAACGTTTTTTGAAGTATACATATCGATTTACATAATAAAAGTGAGTAAACTTTAGCTTGGAACCCCTTAATAATAAAAGTGACTAAACTTCATGATTACCTGATATATTATACATAGGGGTTGCATTGCTAACAAGTTGGGAAAGAAACAAAACATCTCGACTGCACGTCTTTTTGAATCGGACAATAGCTGAAAGTACCCGGCGATGCCCGGGTTATGCCAGACACGTAACCAAGTGACCAAGAGAAAGTCGCCTTTACACTGTAATCCATAAATCTTAAGAATTTTAACTTGTAAGAACATTCAAAATGGGATCGAATCTTTAATAAAGCATACTTACCTTCTAATTACAGCAAATGCCCCATATATTTCTGTGCGGTATGTGTGTCATTTACGAACCAAAGAAGCAGTTGTCACTTTCTGGGGAAATGTTGGCGTCCTAGAAAACCTTGTATAGATTAGACGTTTTATTCACAACCACAAACTTATGTCGAGTGACTTCTATGGAGAGTATTATAAATGTGCGTTAGTAAGCATTACAGATGTATAATATAAAGGTTTTACTTACTAAATGGTAATATTCCAGCATGCGCACGATGAATTGTCGTTATAAACGCTTCCCATACGCAGTCAACAGAATAATTATCCGTAACTATGTATGTTGGTATACATCACTAATTTCGATGCTTAAACAACAGTGCGAAGCAAATAACGCTATTCTTTCACCTATTTGAAGGTTTAATTGGCATTAATTGAATCGGAGGCAACAATTACGGTCGCCTTGACAACGTCCGGAAAGAGTACGAAATATCCGCAAAATTTCGAAAACAATTGCTTATTTCTGAATGATTCGACCGTATAACATGTAAACATCGCAAGAATAAGATAGTATAGAGTTTTAACCGTCGAATAAAGCAAAAACGAAGAAAATCGGTCCATATTTACATATTTTAACGATTGAAGGAAAAAAACCTCGCACTCTGAAAAATCGAAAATCTCGTGTAAACTTATGGGAAAATAAAATTTTCTCCTGGATTCGAACCCGGGTCGATTTTGGAAATTCCGGGTACCTTATGTTACTCCTAGAGTCATATGAAGTCAATTTGCAAAGTTTGGCTCCGATAGCTCAAAGGGCGTGGGAATGTATGAGGAACAGACTGATAGATGGACAGACATTCAATTTTATTATATATACAAGATAAATGCTTCAAGTTAGTCATGGACTCTATTCGGATTTTTTCTTGGGCAGTTTCGCGAAAGTGAAATGACTGAAGGGGTTCCCACGGAAATCTTTTTCCTCGTCTTTCTGCGGAAATAGGAAATCGATTGTGATCTTAAAAGCCGGAACTGATATTTTGATGGAAGTATTGGTTAAGGAAATTCTTAAATCGGTTGGATTGGTTTTCTATTTTAGTTTACTTCGTCAAAGTTTCGTTGGCGAACATCTTTACCTTAAATAATATCAATTGTTAAGGTTTTAATTGCGGTTAATAATTGACAAGTTACGTGAATGAATACGACCGCTTAATTCGCGAACCTAAACTAATATGACATAAGTAAACGACAAAGAAAAGATCCACGCATCGTGTGTGCACACATACAAGGCAGAGGCGTCCTTCATGTAATCGTGTCAAAAAATATAAATATTAATGATTTAGTATACTGTCTAAGCACTGCAAAACGATATATCATTTTCCAATCAGCTGTAATTAATAAAACGATCGAAATTTATTAAAATACCTTAACTTCAATATCTTAGCGGTAATGCAATCTTCACGTTCACTCATTCGTTCTAAATTATCCATTTCCGTTTACTTACAATCGTTGTGTCCATAAGTATGGAAACATATGACGTGTCTATCACATGATTTTCTCCATACAGAGTAATAAATATGATTGCAGCAGTGCTTACAATTTCGACAATATTGTTCTCAAGAATAACTACCGGAAATTACACTAGTGAATGAATTTCGCAAGGAAACATTTTTTTGAATCGCTTTTCACATTGAAAAACAATAATCAACCAAAATTTTTAGTTGCTGCTACCAGAGCTGGGAAAGTTGCGGTTCTGGAACATAATGGTTCCGGTTCCTGGTTCCAGAACGGAAAAATTGTATCGGTACCGGAACCTTAACCGGAACAATGGTGTCAAATTTTGGTTCCGGAACGGTTCCCTTAAAAATTATTATTAATATTTTCACACTTTTTAATTGAAAACAGACTTTTTGATTTCTACTATTATATTTTTTATACAAAATTGAAAACGTGTACTTTCTCTGATTATTCTTCTTCTTTATTAAGTTGGAGCTTGGCATCCAATCCATTTACATTTGGTTTCCATATTTTGCATAATAGATTCTAGTAAAAAGCTGTTCAATGATTACGTAAAGCGGGAAATAACAAGTAGCATTCAAATATTTACTCGAATACATTGTAAGAGCTCACTTGGAAGATTAATCGTTCCTTGATATTTTAATATCATCCGTAATCGAAAGAAAGAAACCCATTTGAAGAATAGTATTTATAAGTTGAATTTATTGTGTGATTGATCTAAAATTTTTTTTTTTAAGACGACGATTCAAGAAAATCTTTATGAATTTGAAGACGAAAGTATAAATCCAACGTCTTGATGTCATCGACAAGATAAAACTATATCTTAATCATCCGCCAAATAAAATTTTCTCATCCAATATTAGTATTTATCGCGTAAGTTAAAAAAAAACCAAAAAGGTCACACTTGAATCGTAAACTGTATGTTAATATTTTATTTAGATCTGCAATATTTTATTATCTTTTAGGTAGGGTGATGAAATTATAACTTTATGTAAGGCCAGTTTTGAACGTGGTCCCGGCTATGCACCACAGACCTGAATAATTTTAAAACAATGACAATAATCATTTTATTGAAAAAACTATAAGTAAAGAAAATTGTTAGCTATTGCTGTGATTAAAAAAATATGTGCAGTTAAACCACATCACGTGTTGCGCAATGTTTTTTTCTATCCACTCCCTACTAAAAATTCAACTCGACTATTGCCCGCTTTTCTCATCGAATTCAATTTTTCACATTTTGCCAAATTTTCCTAAAAAAAGTTGAATACTAGAATGCAAACGTGCACAAGACAAGAACAATTTTGTGTTCAACTTTGCTCGGATTGAGCAACTGAGAGCGAACTGTTCATGTCTGCGTTTACTTCAAATCGAAATATATTACAGTACATGGTATATTTATCACATCTGTAATATCGGCACATGATGAATTGCGTCCTCTGCGGCTGGCGGTAGGATTATTTCTGGCTCCTTATCATCGAGGACGCATATCGTTTCCCTTTTTTGCGGGGAAGAGCGTTTCTCTCTGTCTTTCTCTCGATGGCTCACGAGAAGGGAATGTTTTGGAGGCCACCTTACCGGAAAGGCACGTCCGCTTGGGAAATTAACCCCATCCCCTCTCTCCTTCCCTCCTTACGCATTCCCCCTCTCCCATCCATCCTTCCCCCCCCCCCCCTCTCCTCCCCCCCCAATCCTTCCCACCGGTGTGCGAGAATTTTGGGTCCACAAAAAAAGTAAATGAATAAATTTTTTAAAAACTTTAAAATTAACAATGGGTGTCATTTGACCCCTGCAAACCCTTCGACCGCAGAGTGTGTAATTAGTTGGGAACACATGCAGCACGGTGTGACTAATGCAAGTTTTTTTTTTTTAACAAAGCAAAAGCTTTCTTGGTAGGCACGCAAATGGGGGCGCCGCTCGATAACGTGCGGAATTCGTGCTTCACGGACATTCTTGTTGATAAATACCCGCTAAAGTAAAATGATTATTTTAGTCGGGGGAAGCACATGACGCCGGTGACGTGACGCCTGCGCCAGCTTCGTTAGTGGTTTTCCGGGGCGAGTGACATTTCCGCTCCAGCGACGCGACGTTTTTAAATAAGGAAATTATGTATGCAAACGCACTACCTGCAGCAGAATTTATATTGAGTCATTTATTTTCTTATTTTTTAAAAATTTTTATCGACTTGCTCGAACTTTACGCATTTAAAAATCGTTATGGAATTATATTTAACCAATAAGACGTCAGAATTAATTCTCCGGTTTTATATCTCTCTATATTATAAATTCGTAATGATCATGATGCGTAACGCTCTAATTTTGTGAATAACTCGATTATAAATAAACTTAGAAGCCTGAAATTTCTCGTGATTTTAGTGTGGATGAATCTTTACGTTATGATTAAAAAAATTTTAGAAAAAGGTCACGGGTTCGACTCCAGAGGATGAATGTCGTTTTCCATAAGATACTTTTAAATCACCTTTTTGGTTTAGGGCTTTAATTCTTTTACTTTTTAAATATCTTAAAATTAAGTTATCGACACGAAATTTGCACTAAAACACGCCAAAATGAATGAGGATTCTTATTCTTACTGTTGAATGCTCAATCTCATTCGAATTCCCTCATATTTTGAATTTATACTCGAATTTTGGTAATTTTTTTAACATTTCAATAATTAGATTCCATGGTTACGGGTATTGTTGTCCTCGGTAATTTCCGTGCATATGCACTTAAATAAAGGCTAAAATATCGAAAACAAGATTAAAACTTGCTCGAAATGACCGAATATATGAATTTAATGCAAATAAATCGAACGCAGTATTCATGTTATTTATATTTTTTATCTCTATTACTAAAATCCTATTCTGGTTCTCTCTCTCTCTCTTTAACGCTCTATACCTCAGTCACTTTCAATCTCCGGGAATTTCAGCCAAGTTTATTTTTTATCGAGTTATTCAACTAATTTTCTTAATTTGTTATTAAAAACCAAACATACATCCCTTATAAAATATATTCATTAAACTCATATTCAAAACATATTCCCGTTAAACTAATTTAAATTGAATAGGTATGTATCTACATGGTACGAACGAAGAAACAGCGGACAAAGGGGGGGGGGGGGGAGGGGGGGGGGGGTTGGCGAGCCAGCGAGAATGAGGCTTGCCCCCTAATATTTTCATATTTACTACCTATGATCGCTATCGAATGCATGCATGCATTAATTTATTTGTTGGGTGATCCTAGTGTATGGAATGACAAACATTACTAATTGGTGAGCCGCATTGAAAAACAGCGAATTCTTCGTTTTCCGACGCAAAGGTTTAAGTCAGAATTTGCATATACATAACACGATCTCGAGAGCCGCTTGCCCATACGGGCCTTCATCTATCAGATGAAATTGACTACTGCGATTTAATCCCCTCATTTCTCACCGAGGGAGTATTCGATGGATACAGGAATCACCGGGAAGTTGGAGAATCGGGATAATTAAAAAAAAAATGCGAAGCGAAAAAGTAGCCTGAATAAGGATCTGCAATCGTATTCCCGTGAGAGGTGAAATGTTCTCGCAGTATATAAATGTCAATTGTTATGTGACATATTGTTTCATTTTAAAAAAATCGGAAGCTTGGTTGTATGGATATATAATAAATCCTTCCCGTTCGCGGTTTTTTGTGTTTAGCTATTCATTTATTTATTACCGAACCTTGTCTTTCGCAACGAAAACTCTCGAAAATTCGCGAACTGCGATCAAATTTGAAAATACCCCGCACCGGCCGAAGAATCGCCATAAATTGATTCATAAATTGAAAGACTTATTTTACAGTTGTATTATCGTAAAATGTCATCGTTGTGAATATTTTGTTTTTTTTATTCGAGTAATTGACTTTGTACCTACATGAAAACCTTGTCATTCTCTAGGGTCACGCCCCTCGGAAATATCGCGAACGGCTAAATGTTATTGTTACCGGGATATTTCCAGTATTCATTATTGCTAAACTATAATACTTCCGAATTATTGGAATAACAATCCGATCTACCGTATCGAGTTTAAGCTTGAACTTTCAGATGAAAACTAATCAACTCTCAACCGTAATAGAAAGGTATAAAGACAGTCCATCTGTAGTTTTAATATGAATTATTTGTTACGAAAGATCTAGGAACAAAAAATAGTCCTCGTTCTGCTGCCCCTGGTCCTTAATCCTATATTGCCCCCCACTTGTACTTTTCATAACATTTACGTACGAAGCAAACGTACCCTCTTCCCCGCCTAAAAACATTAAGGGCTATCTGTACAAAAAAAACAGCACTTTCCATCAGAAGAAACAGAGAATTGTAAAAAAAAGTTACTGGGAGACCGAAAGATCGAAGGAAATCTTTGCAGGCACGCGAAAGAGAAATCCGTGGATCTAAAATGATGAAAGAAACATCTGTCGTTTATTTTGTTTGAGAAGAAATTATTCCCTTTCCGAAAATCTATGAATTCGATCTGAATGCGGCGCATTGCCATTACAAATCGATAATAATCGATAGCGGAGTTCTTTTGTCGAATTTGTAATGAAGGGGCGATTTCAGTGGGATTTATTATTACGCAGTTAATATTTGCGACACAGTAACACAAAAGGCGAAAAAGCTTATATATGCCTTGAATTTTTAAGCGAAACTTTACGTTTTATTTTTAGCGATATTTGTTTGTTGAATTGAAAAATGTCTACAGGTTTACCCAAAACGTGTCAATTTTAAAAAATAGAACCTTTGTAATCTTTTACGATATTTTAAGTGAGGGACTTTGAAAATATGCAGAACAGTTCATGGGATTCCCCGCAGAACGGTGCTTTTAATTCCTCAAGCGGAAAATGACTAATGACCGAGGTGAGGGATGTACCATAATATGAAGCACATATATTTGTATAACTGTATTCACACCGCTCTAATAGAAATTCTAAAAATAAATTCACCACATACACACACAGTGAGGTTGGGGCATCCGGAGCACGTGTTTAGGGCGCAGCTTCGTAAATGGGCGTCTAGTTGAATTTTTAGTAGGGAGTGGATGGAAAAAAAACATTGCTCAACACGATGGTCATTTAAAGCAAATGCTGTCAATTCTTCACGGTTGAAAACAAATTAACAACGGCAAAGTTGAGTGTGTGGTTTAGTGTGAAAGGAAGCGACTCTAAAATCGTAAAAATATCTTTTATATGCCTCCTAATGATTATTATATCGAAAAACAATTGAAGATGCTAGTTCGATAAATAAAAATGGAGCCATTATAATTGGGATTTATTTCAATCTGCCTTCAATTGAAAGGAATCATAGTTGCTTTTTTTCCGGTGGTTGAGAGCGTGAATCATTGCGAATCTTGAATTGAAACGTTCGTTAAACAGTATTAGTGTCAGCTTGTGAGGTGACCCACGAAAACGAAAGATATGTGAGATTTATTAGCTATAAATCTACCGAAAGCGTATGAATAAGGTATCCATCGAAGAAGGAATAAGCGATCATAAGAGAGCAAGTACGCAAGACCGACGTGATAGCAGTGACAACGGCACGACTACACAGTGCCCAGCGCTATCTAAAAAATATTTATTTCACTTATACTTTGCGTACTTTTAAAGTAATCCGAAAAAAGTATCGAACACTCTAAAATTAAGAGAGAGAGAGAGGTTGCTTTATTTATTACATTTTACTATTGAAAATCTCTGACTCGTAAGAGGCTCTGTAGACAAAGTTTGCACCGGGCCCCGCGAAATTCCTAGCCGGCTCTTAGTGTACGTGGAGTTTAAATTAAAAATTTAGAAATAGATAAATGCAAGAAAACTGTATTCGCTCACCAAAACCGATATTGTGTATTTTTGGCCGTCTGGAGTTTTATTTTTATCGCATAATAGCAGAAATGAAGGGTGAACATAAATGGTCAGATGCTAAAGCTTTGATAAAACATTAACTTTCACTTTATCTTTTCTATAATTTTGGGATGGCTTACTCCAGAAGATCAACCGCGTCAATAAATCTCTTCAGTGTGGGCAAAACCGTTGATTTAATCCACAATTTGGCGTCTGATATACTGAGTCGCGATTAAATGTTACATGGAAAAGACAAGAAAATTTAGCACAGAAGGAATAACTGCCGAGCTTCCGAAAAAGTGAGAGAAAAAGAAAATATCATGACAAGATGGAAACTAAAATGTCCTCAATACCGGAAAAACAAAAATACCATACCATCAGCGACGCAGTGGATCAGGCAATTAATTGATTCACAGTTGACAGCACGATTTCCATATCTAAAGGAGTTTTAATTTTTAAGGTTCCCTGTATATATAATATGAATGAAAATGAAATTAATACTTCGTGCAAAAACACTGCTAATATGCAATATGCATGATAATGATGTCTACGAAAGTAAATTAATCGATAAATTCGCAGTTTGAAAAACCGCTTGTTTTTAGCGAAAAGTGAAAAAAATTACTCAGACAAAGTTTGTCATTTTTCGCGTACATATTTTCACGTTCGTTTCCAAGCACTCAGGAATTTTTGCTAAACTTCTCCTCACATTTGCTACGTCAATTTGAAATGGTGAGGGTTCTTTCAGTAAATTAAAATTAATCAACAAATATTTACCTATATCAGCGGATCAAGATTTTCTTTTCTCATTTTCAAACAAATACATATGTGCTTTTAGTCTATTTTGTGGCGCCAAATAGGGTCACAAAAGTCCTTTTTAAGTATCTATGTATATATGTGTGTGTGTGTATATATATATATATATATATATATATATATATATATGAAGGGATCATCCAGAAAGCTCTAACCTCTACAAATGTGTCTCTCCAACACCCCAGTGTTCACTGGGTTTCCTTCAACACCTAGTTGCCCAAAATATCCTTACTTACCTTTCCTCTTCCTTAGTATTTATATATATATATATACTCACGTATATTCATATTTTTCTTTAAATAGAAGTGGATGCTGTGACAAGGTTTTCCCGTATTTAATTTCGACGATACGAAACATGCAACTTCCGCTTCCAATCTGTAGTATTATTCCGAAGAGGAAACTGCTCTTAATAAGGAATTGAAACTGCTGCTGCTTTTCCTTCGATTTGGGGAAATTGGTCAAATCACCGACGAATAATAGCGGTGTGATAAAACAAAATGGTGATAAGGCGAACGGTCATCATAAAATTCGTCTTCTTAAGCGACGTAGATCGTGCTTCTAAATTCGAGACCGGGGAAAAACTTAACGGCGATATATATAAGCGCGTAGCAAATAAATACGTGCGGTCATATAATTTGAGTCTGAAATTGAAAAAAAATATTATGTGTGACAGAAAGAAATCCCACTGATGATGCAATATGTAAAAGCGCGTTTTATTTATCGAGGTTTCTGTATACTAATCGTAAATTTAAAATTCTTTATAAACTTAGTAATATGATTATCCGTCAAAGTAATTCATTCAGTAGTTAATTAAAAATTTTTAACTATCTATCCAAAGACATTTGCTCAGAATCTTAATATGAAAACTTTAAATGCACCCCCTTGCAGCGATTTTCTCGCACCTACGCACTTAACGAAGCACTTAACGAAGGAAGGCGATATTCGATGGTTGGCGTTATTCGTCGCGTTTTTTCGACAAGTGCTTCGTTAAGTGCGTAGGTGCGGGGAAAACCGCTGCACCCTGCCGCCCACTGATTTCTCCAAATATATTTTTTGCAGCGTAATGAATGGCATTATAGATCACATACACCCTGAAAATGCCAGTCTTATATCCCTTCGTTTACTCGCTATTTCGATTAAATCGATTAAACAGACGGACAGACAGAGCGAAAACATAAGCGCGTTTACGAAATAAAACGCTCTAAAAAACATTAGCACTTGAACGAGTCGAGAGTTGACCCGCTGAGCGTTAAAATGAAGAGGCGGAGACAGGGGAGCGACACGGGGAAAGTCGTGAAGAGAGATAGTAAATGAGAATTTTTGCGGGAATGATGACAGAAGCGAAGGGAAGAGTGGCTTAAGCTGGGAGGGCGAATGTCGAGACGTAATAAAAATAAAGTGCGAGAGGTGGGAAAAGAAGACGTTGTCATTCAAAAGACATTCGTAGGACAAGAAAAAGAGGAAAGTCTGGAAATGCATGTGCTCGGGAAACGCTCGAGGTTAGGAAGGTTTTAAGGGTCTGGAAGCTTGGGAAAAGGGCTTATAGTGGCGAGAGATATCGAGGATGACAGGCGCGAGGAGTTATTTTAAGTATATATTTTAATAAGCTCATAAACAGCCGTTTGAGATCGTCACGATGATCGTACTAACGATGGAAAAGGTGGTCACATGCAACCATGCCCTCGTCAGGATTCGTACCAGCGACCCTTACTGTTGTTAGCCAGACACTCTTAACCACTCATTTTCCAAGGGTTAGTCGCAAAAAAAGGTTATGAAGCAAGTCTAAGGGGAAGCCTCCATCTTTGGACATGTTCTAACGTTAAAGAGGTTTGAATCATCATGGAACGAATACGGGACATTAAAATGAGGGGAAGAACGCGTAAAGAATTGAGAGGGGGGAAAAAGGGATAGCATGGGGAAGGGACTGGAAGGAATAAAGAGGGATGAGTAAAGAGTTAGGGAGGAAGACGGACAAACTCGTTTATTCCGGTGGAATTGAATTCGAAGGAGCCGACAAAATACGGCCTGCGAGCCCCATGCGACTCTCGATGACGTTAATAGTTAACATTTTCGTATTTGGTAATTGAATTTTTTGAAAATTTTAGAATATTGAGATGTTAACGGTAAAAATTATTTGGCTTGATTTTCTATTGCAGGAGTATAATATCGCAGAATCTGTATCTTCCGGTACAAGATCTTATGCTGTCGCAATGTGCGGTCGTATAAACCATTTAGATATTTTCAGCATTTGAATACTTGCGCTAAGAGTAGAGGAATTTTATTCAGAGAGAAAGTTAGATATTTTTAAATTATCGTCCAAAGATTTAAGGGGTCGTGGAGAAAGAATAAACCGCGAGTAATCGCTCTCGATCAACTATGTAAACATTATACTTCATGACAACACGAAGAGAAACCTGCGAGAAATCCTCTCGCATATTAAATAAATCGAAAAATACTTTCGCACTTCTGCTACTGTATTTTCAAATCATGTAATTCCATTGTAAGTTATAAGTTTATAATAAGGAGGTTAAACTTAATTGAATATTGAATACATCATAAAACTTCCCTATTATTTTCCTGCCATATCTATAAGGATTTTGTGAAGGAGTGATTTGAGATGTTAACATTTTTTGGAGTTTAAAAGTTAGAGCCATAATATTGCTATTGCGTCTTCGTTATTTGAGGCTAGACCGCACCCAACATCCCCTTCTAATAATTCTGATTTCAATTGTTTGCGTAACGCCGTTTACTAATGCTTCCTATGGCATGATCCGAAAGCACGTCATCATCACGCCATTACTTTCGATCAGATTTCAGTAAATATTAGATTTTTCTTAGAACTACAATTAAAAAGCTTTATTCACTGTCGCAGATTTATACTAGAACGTCATAAATAGTATGACGTCCGACGAAGGCAGGAGAAGTCTTTTAATTAAATGCGCATAGAAATAATCAAATAGATTTGTCTGCGTCATTTCCCAGTCGCGTCACGGCATCCTCTGATTGCGAAGTATCGGCATTAGACAAGAATTCCATAATTGGGTTAAGAAACAATGCTTTTTGGGACTAAGTTTATCTGTTTAAATCGTAAGCATTACCGAAAGTAAAAACAATGGGATTGCTCCCATTTATCGCTCCTTTAGTTTCAATGGAGGCAGTTCTTATTTTTACTCAAACTATGCGATAACTATGCTGTGAAAAATCAGTAGAACGTAATTGTCGTAGCCATAAAACGATCGAGTTAAACGGATGAGTATTTCAGCTAGATAAAGCTGCCTCGTTTTGCTAATGCATCTGAAATTTCCATCTATTTCATTCAACCATCTCATGATTCAAGCAATTATTTTCTAATGGACAACTTATATTTTTATTTTAAATTTTTTATAGAGATTCATGTGTTTGTTACTGGCAACGTCTTCGATCATACTTCACAAGCTTATTGCTCCGAAAATTATAATGGTGATATAAATTAAGTACTTCTCTGGATTTTGTTGATTTTTAGAACGAATAATTTTCACTTTAATTTGTCTCATTGGAAAAGCATTAGAATTATTAGAATTTCTTGACTGGCAAGATAGTAAATACTGTTGAGATATCTTTAATTTTATTACTGGCACAATTCTATAGTAAACTTAATGAATTTTTGTAGAGATGCATTGTCATCTTACACATAGTAGTGAAGATTAAAACTCGCTTCAAATATGAAATGGGATTGGCAGTAAGATGGCACTGAAATGTGGTGTGTACATACTTGCGTGAAACGGTGGAATTTCAAGTGACAAACATATTGGAAAATAGCAGATGTTTTCGTACTTTCACTTATTGTCAGATGTTGGAGTTTGGCACATTGCCAAACTGTAGGAATGACAGCGCGCAAATTTTTAAAAGGATTATTCTTATTATCGGATTAAATAATTCAATTTTCGTGTTGTTTTTATATGCTTTTAACTTTTCTTGCCACCATTTCATCCGAATTTCGGTCAATATAGGTAAATAGCTAGATTGTCCCTTTCCATGCTTCGTATTCCCTCTCTTTCTCCCCCTTTCCCATTCCCCTTTCTCTCTCCTTTCTTTCTTCCGTTTCTCCCTCTCTTTCTTCTCCCTCTCTCCCATTCCTCTCTTATTTCTTTCTCCCGTTCTTCCCCCTCTCTTTCTTCCGTTCTTTCATCTCTTTCTTTCTTTCTTTCTACCTCTCTCCCATTCCCCTCTCTCTCTCCTTTCTTTCTCTCACTCTTTCCTATCTCTTTCTTCCTGTCATTTCCCCTCCCCCTCTCTTTCTTCCACTCCTTCCTATGTCTTTCTTTATGCCGTTCCTCCCCCTCTCTTTCTCCCCCTTCTTCCTATCTCTTCCTCCTTTCGGTCCTTCCTCCCTACACTGTAACACTCTCAGCGGGTGAATCATTAGCCAATCGGCGAAGGAGGGGAAGCCCTCTCTTTCCCTCCTGTTTTCCGCCCTCCTTACTTCCGATTACTCGGGCGCTTACGGAAGTGGCGCTCGTGTTCGCATGTGTGCGTGCGTGCGTTCGCGTACTAATTGATATAATGTCTGGTTGTTAAGTATCTCTGTTTGCGGTGAACCGATGTGACTACGAGGGCGAGCGAGAGAGGAAAAAATGATATGAATTCGTTTGGTGGATTGTTGGTTTGTATTCCGGAAACCGTTATTCATATGGAATAAAAAAAGGAATGGAGAAAACCTTCCTTTCGTAGCCAACCTGCGATGGGAGTCGCTTTCGCAACGGCGTGGTCGCCTAGAGAAGGGGGAACCCTCTTCCTGCCCCCGCAGGTGGGGGCGTGGTGCTATAAGAGGATGCCCCGGGGTCGTGTGAGGGGCTCGGCTGTGACGCGCCCCTCTGCGTTATCGCTCGGATTCTCCGGATGTTTTCGAATTGTGTAACGGAATTACGCACGAATCGATTTATGACGTCTTAGAGGCTGACAACGACATTTATTTAGAAGATAGTTGTTGGCATAAGTAAGGGGATTCACTAAAGTGCTGCGAAATGGCGAGCGATTGTTTTTAAACTGTCCGTTCATCGCTTGATCAATAGCGTTTCTCATAAATAATGTCGCAATTAGAGGTAAAAATAAAGACTAGAAGGCTCTTTCATATGCACTGATCACAATTATTTTTTGTACGAAAATATTCAATAATATTATTAACGATATTTGATATAATGATGTACCAAGCATGCGTTTTCAAGCTGTATTAGAAGCACGTCCGCGTTGTATGTGCCTGACGTAAAAATTAAGTTTCAAAATTAAGTTTTTATCTTCCGATTCTTGCCAAACTATTAAAAGTATTACGTTTGAGTTTTGAGAAACAAAATTAAAAAGCATTTCATAATTTCGTAGAAAAAATCTAGTGGTGCTAAATCAAAACTTATCGACAATTCATTTTCGTCGAATTGAAAATTTGTAATAATTCGATACTTATCGACATTTATCAATTGAAATCGAGTCCTACCAAACTTATCGAGACTATATATGTATTGAGATTTGTATAGCTCTCTGCCTGTTCAATTCATTACATAACGAGGGGTTTTTGATCTTCCGGCATGCTCTCAACTAGCGAATAACTCGATCGAGGTTCTTTAAGTGCACAGTTAACATTACGACTAAGAAATATTTGGATTTACATTTAAAATGCATTGCAATCATTGTACAAATTCTGGACTTGAACAACAAAACGCATAAAAGAATTAGAATTTATTTATCTTAGCGTCGGTTTTCATACACGATTCGAATTGGTCAGTAAAATTGTTTTTAGCAAGAAAACTTTTGGTTCCTTCAAAATAAAATTCTTCGTTACTAATAACAACCTAATTCATTGCTGCCGGATTCATTAAATTACTTACGTCAAATTGGATTTAGAAAGGAAGGGTTAAGTAAGTAAGGAAGGAGGGAGGGAGAAAGAGAAGGAGAGGTGACTTTATTATAGAGCTATGTAAATAGAAACCAAACGACTGAATTAAATTATGGACACGTTTGCGTAACGTACAATCGTCTTCAATATATAACGCTATTAACTATTGCTTTCGTTCATAACGCATCAAGAATTTTGTTCCTTTATGTTTCTATTTTTTATCAAATTTTTACTAAGATCGATAATTTTGACATTTAATAAATATGAATAAATTATCTCAAAGAATATGAATTACGAAATTGCAATATAAATAACAAATAGTATATTTATTCCCGTCATATTGACGGAATTTTACATTAGTATTTGTGCGTCAAGTCGACGCGTTTAAAATATAAAAATTCTTTGAATTGTTAGACTAGGTTTGATTAAATAAGTAGTAGTTTTTAGGTAAAAGGAAGAAATGTTTAGATAACATACCTATACATTTGCGGTGTTTCGACGGTATATCAGTGATAAAACCATGTATCAAGAAGAGCATGTGTCGCATGTAGATATGGACATCGCTCATGGATATCGGTTCTACAATTCAGTTGGAAGTTTGCCTCAGTTGAAATATTCCACGTATTTTTTTTGCGAGACACTCCTTATTAAGAAAAATTGTTATAGATTTCGTAATTAAACTTCCTTTAAAGTTTATTTTGTAAGAAGTGATCGGTACAAGGTCCAAAAATGTGGTGATATCACTAGCCGAATTGCGATGACATTTCCTTAAACGGAAATAAATAAGAAATCCTCTGTACGTTCCCTCAGAGCATTTTTATAGGGTTTCCCCAACATCCGAATAGTGGACGGCCGTGAGATCTGGAACGAAAACCTCTTCTCAACCTAACGACGATCGAATGAGAATCGCGTTCGACCGTTTTCAATGGCGACGACGCCATCCAGGAGACGCGCGCGTCTCGCCACGACGCCGGATGCCCCCTCCCTCCCTCTTTCTCTCTCTCTCTCTCTCACTCTATTATCCCTCGTCTCGACGCATAAAATCGCTCTCCGGGGAATATATATAGCTGCGTCGAATATCCAAACTGCTCGCGATCTTACATTTATTAAAAAAAAGAAAAACTCGTTCACTCCGTCATCGCTGAGTGGTATCAAAACACGGTTTGCCCCAAATAAGTCCCACGCGGACGCTGACGGATGAATCCGACTCGAACTACAAACCATCTAGTCGTCTCGTTTTCTCTTCGATGGAATTCGTAGTGACGTAAGCGGCCGTGCCTCAAGGTCTGTTGCGCGTTTCGCTCTTCGTCTTTTTTTTAAAATGCAAAGCACGTTCCATCTCGTTCGCGTGAGTCATAAAAGAAACGGGATGGTGAATTTGTTTCGGGGATCCCCAGGAAAGAATTTTACAACCAAGGCAAGTTTTCTCCTTTATTTTTGAACATTTTCTCGAGTGCCTTCTTCTTCGAGAAATTCGTCTGGAAGATCGTTCGTGATCGTGCGCTCGCGAAAACGCATTTTTTTATCCGCTCCGTAGCTCGACGCTTAAGAGCGCACTGGATACTAGCAATGCCCTCCCTATGCTTAAAAGGTTGTTTTTTAAAGGGCTATGAATACGTGGCCTCGAAATAGGGGCAGATGAATAAAAGTACTTTTCGTGTCGAGAATTTATGATTTCGTAGCATTTTTATAATATTTATTCAGGACTTTTTACGCTTCCGTTATTTTCTTTCTTATATTTTGTTTCTGTTTTGGTTTTATAATTTAATATCGACTTGAGTATCGTTCTAGGGAAGTATGTCTGGCGATGCAATAAAGCTCCCTCGATAAGTGATGGAAGAGGGAGGTAGCTATTGACAGGGAGAATTGGAGAAGCCTAGGGGAGGCCTTCATCCGTCAATGGTTTGAAAAAGCTGATGATGATTATATATGTTCATTATATAGTCCTTTAAAATAGTGTTTCTCAACCGGTGCTCCACAACCATTAGGTACCGCAAGCTTTTGGAAAAATTAAAAACTGAAAAGTTTAAATATTTGTCGTAATCATAACACGAGAAATTTTCATGGATTAGAAACCCAAGCCGCTAAAGTAAGGGGCATGGCAGAACAGTTCCTAGAAGGTCCACTATTCCTTATAGACCGTTTTTGTACTGACAAGTGTACTATGATGGGCATTCCAGCTGGTAGGTAACAAATGTTTTCCTGAAAAGTTTGTCCTAGTGCTCCTCCTAAGTTAATGAATACCTCTCTAGGTGCTCCTCGGTCTGCTGCTTTAAAACATAGAATTCGATAGTTAACAGCCGTAAAATGTGGCACACTGAGAGTGAGCTGATTAGAGTAATTGTACAGACATTATCCAAAAACGTAACTCATTATACTTGTAACTGTATTCATGCCTCATAATGTCAACGTGTTCGAAATGTACATAAAAATTGAGTTTTAGAGACAATTTTTATTTTGAGATCGTGTTTGTGCGGGTTATTGAGCGCCCAGCAGGTTCCTGCAACTCGGGCAGAATGGATAAACTCTAGGCATGCTTTGTTCGAGTTTGAAGTTCAGAGAGTAATTTTTCTATTGTTAAATTTTTATTGCTTGTCTCTATAAACTGTAGTAAAGAAGTAATTTATATTCTACTCGTATCTCTATTGCAGCTTTGATAATATTTTAAGAGAATTTTTCTCTATGTAGGAACTAATTTATATAATCGAATTTTCCGAAATATTGAAAAATATTATTCGTTGTCCTTTTTTTGAACATCTGGGACATTTTAATTAATTTCGGTACAAACGTTGCTTTGGTGAGGTGTACATCTTGGACCATATATCGTACGCCCGTAAAACCCTTTATTCGTCAAATTAATTTTTGAGAATACGTATTCATTTAACAGAAAAGTGAACGTATGTAAAGTTTTAAAATTAAAACATTTTATTGATGGATATTTTTGTACTAAATTAGTGCAAACTTCTTTAAAAAAATACAGAGGTAAACTTTTCGTGTTTTATATATTTATTTTAAATGTACGTTATAGAAATATGATATAAACATTTATTATCCAACAACTAATTGTCAGTCGCAATAAGAGCAAAAGGAAACCGAAAGAGCACAGAGAAAATTTCTTTGCTTAATTGAAGCCCGCCATTTAACGGACATTTACAAGAAGATCGTATACAAACGAGAGATACGGGAGAATGAGAAAATTATAAATAAAAACACTTTCCGCGCTCACACTCTACACACTCAAAAAATAAGCCCTGATTAACAAGATGGAATATTAGGAAATGTAGCTTTTATGCGTGAGTACATAAGACTAATCACAAATGTGACTATGGAGAAAGTGAAAAATTGTGAATCGAACCCTGGTCTTTCATTTGCCGAGTCGGTGCCTTAATTAACTAAGCTGTCAAGCCAGTATAATTCGCCATTGACGAATTAGTCGGTGAGGAAGGGATAATTAAGTATTAAGCGTTACAGCGTTAGGTGTCTTCACTGAAGCACAAGAGAAAAAACCCTTACTTTATCTCGAGAAAGTGAGATAGCTTTCAACTAACTAGATGGTGTACTAGTGAGTCCATAAGAATAATCACAAATGCCCCTTCCCGGAAAGTGGGAGACCCGAGTTCGATTCTCGGTCAAGTTCAGAATTTTTCTCCTCTATGGTCGCATGATTAGGTAAATTGTCTTATATTAGCTATTTTATCTAAACATCATATTACGTTTATGGATTTACTGCTCACTCGTGGGTGAGATTGAGTTTCATAAGACTCGCAGTGACTAAATATCTCTTATATGTCCATTTCATCTTTGAAGTTCAGTGCTATCTAATTTTAAAATTTGCGCTAGTTCCCCACCGTTGAGCAAAAATAAATTTTTTCAATTTTCGCACCATTCAATTAAGACAGTTAATTATATATATTTTCACACGAATTGCAATTTATTTGCCGTGTAAAACGTTAGACCAGCAGTTTCCAAACTTAATGCGTCTGCGACCCCGTTTTAAGGAACTTTACCGCGACTCCCCTTGACGCACTCCATCTATCAATAAGTATTAAATTTTATGTTAATTCCCAAATATTATGGCTATTTTATTTATCTACACAAAAATCAACTTTAATTTTTAGTATATCCATGGAACCAATTTTTAAAATTGATCAAAAAACATCCTGCTCTCGCGAACCCCTTGGAAATCTTTTGCGACCGCCACCCCTTCGCGTCCTCCAATTTTGGGAATCACCGCCGTAGAATAAATTAGGTACTTGACCACAATTCGAGTTCGACAACGTATGAATAATGTCAAACGAATGTTTTCGTGATGAGAATTTCCGTCACTTGTTAATATTAAACGCACCACAATTCATATTTTCAATTGCATAATTGCTTCGGCACTTCCATCACCGTTCCAACAATAGGATGGCGGCGATTTATTTATCGTCTCGCCAGGCGAGGCAGCTAGGGGATCTCCCTAATCTATTGCCCACGGGAAAAACACCTCATCGCGCGGATCGCTTACATTCGTTCGACCTAAAACAAAACAAAACAACCTTCTTGGATGAAGGACACATTTGCAAACAATGACGCCTTCGGATCATTATTGGACGGACGCCATCATGCTTTGCGGTCTCTCCTCAGATGCCTTGCCGTTGGGGGCGACCCTAATCCCATTCCACTGACTCATCAATCGAGTCTCTTTTTTTTCTATCGCGTGACGTCATCCGCTCACCGCGACACATTGCTGTTATTGCTCAAACATCTATCTAGCTGAATTGAAATAAATAAGGTGGACCTACTGATTTAGGTTGGATACATGCAGTTATGAATGCAGATTAGACTCAATAGTTTAGTATTCGAGTGGGTAATACAGACAGAGAACATATTCTCGTTTAAAGCATAATCATTTATTAGATGCCGGAGAATATGTTGTTGTCAGTTTTCATTTACGTTACCAGTTGTGTAAATAATCCCAATCTAGAGGGAAATGGGCGTTTAACAAAGCTTTCCGTATTTAAATTTAAGTAAGGACGCGTAAACATTAACGGCCGAATTCAGAGTTTTCTTAATCAGTTATTAAGACCCACTAAGTCCCCTTAGTAGCGCACCACTACATATGCCCTATTCAGAGCGTCCTACTAGGGGTGATTTGCTTAGTCATTGAGTATGGTAGTCAGCCTTAGTCACACGCCACGCTAAACAAGCTCCCGCGGTGTTTAAGGGCGTGACTAGTGTGTCTTCCGCTCCAGCTTGCGAAGTGTAGTGAAAGCGGTAGTTGAAAATGAGTCTTTTTTAGGTATAATATTGTTACTTTATTTAGTTTGTTATTAAGTAATTTCTATATGAGAGTTTTATATTTCTCTGTAGTTCATTATTTCGTCAAATTAGTTTAATTTCGTTTTATAGTAGAGTAGGGTACGTAATTTATTGTTACATTATTTCTTTTAAACGTCAGTCATTGTATTCTTATTTTAATTATTCCGCGTTTTATCATTTTAGCTATTTTCATTATTGTCGTTTCTACTTTGTTTTCATGTTAATGGCCAACGAAGTTTGTACGTATTGCGTAGAGTTTTTGTGTAGTCGATATTTGTGTAATCACGTAGATCATGGTCCTTCAATAGTTGTTAATATGTTTCTATAGGAGTGTTTTATATTTATGTGTAGTTCATTATTTCGTCAAAATAGTTTAATTTCGTTTGATAGTGGAGTAGGGTACGTAATTTTTATTGTTTCAGTCCTTCTTGTAAAGGTTAGTTATTGTATTCGTAGTTTATTTATTCCGAGGTTTATCAATTTAATTATTCAGTTGTATTCATTATTCACTTTTCTACTTTGTTTTCATTGTAATAGCCAACGAAATTTTTACGTATTGCTTAGAGTTATTGCGTAGTCGTTTTTTGTTATAATCACGTAGTGCATGTTACTTCAGTAGTTGTTCAGACTTTGTGTTACTTTGTGCTACAAAGTACGGAAAGTGCTTCTTCCCCTTTTGTAGTTTGCGCATCTCCCAAGCGTAGCGTGAGATCGGAGGATACCGACGCGGGAGTAGCTGGTCAGGGGACATGTGAGACGGTGGTGTGTTGTGCTACTCCGAGTGTTTGGTGCTTCTATTCCCTCGATTGGTTAATTATGTTTTGTGTTGTGCTACTCCGAGTGTTTGGGGCTTCTATTCCCTCAATTGGTTAATTATGTTTTGTGTTGTGCTACTCCGAGTGTTTGGGGCTTCTATTCCCTCAATTGGTTAATTATGTTTTGTGTTGTGCTACTCCGAGTGTTTGGGGCTTCTATTCCCTCAATTGGTTAATTATGTTTTGTGTTGTGCGGTTCCGAGTGTTTGGGGCTTCTATTCCCTCAATTGGTTAATTGTGTATTGGGTTGTGCTGCCATAGACCATTAGAGATCCAGCGACCAGTTAATAGTTATTTATTTCTTTGGTGTTAATACAGTCCACTTTTTACAACTAATGTGTTTTTTATTATTATTACGATTTCTCACGAAACAGTAGTTGTTAGTATATTTCTAGTTCTTGCTATATTGATAGGCGTATTATAGTATTGCATTTAATAATATTGTAGATGGCCGGGTCAGATTTTGAGTACTATGAAGAAGCGCTGGAGGTGATGGAATTAGACGACTTCGTCACCTCCAACCACTGTTTCTGCTTTTCGCGTATCTTCCGTCCATCGCAACTTTTGCACTCTATCACGTCAATACGTTCCTGTATCAACGATAGTAACGTCTCCTTCTCCTCCTGCGACCAGTTCACCGCCCTTACCCGTTTTGCTTCCATATCCGTGTCTACAACTAACCCAACAAATCGAAATAACGTAACACTAATATCACTACACCTAACCAATTACCTACAAAACTAGCTAAAGTAAATATTAATGATGAAAACTAACCTAACTGAAATGTAACTTACGTAATAGAACAAATAATATCACTACACCTAACCAATTACCTACAAAACTAGCTAAAGTAAATATTAATGATGAAAACTAACCTAACTGAAATGTAACTTACGTAATAGAAGAAATAATATCACCACACCTAACCAATTACCTACAAAACTAGCTAAGTAAATAATAATGACGAAAACTAACCTAACTGAAATGTAACTTACGTAATAGAAGAAATAATATCACCACACCTAACCAATTACCTACAAAACTAGCTAAGTAAATAATAATGACGAAAACTAACCTAACTGAAATGTAACTTACGTAATAGAAGAAATAATATCACCACACCTAACGAATTAACCTACAGAACTACGCTAACACTAATTTAAATACACTAAAGGAAATAAGATTCAAGAATTTACACAACTCAACCGCACAAAAGCCCAACCACAGGAGGAATGAAGATGGCCGCGGCTTGTAGACCTCGAGGTATCGATTACTGCGCATGCGCAGTAGGTGCTTCACAATGTTGCCAAGCGTTCCATTTCCTCTTGTCCAGCTTAGTGATGCTAGGTGGAGCTCTGCGTTAGTGGACCTTAGTCAACTCTCGTTAATCGCTCGATTGGGACTCTGCATACGACCTTTTAGTAGCTCTTTGTTACTCTCTTAGTAGGTGACTAGGAAGTAGCCCTTAGTCATGCGTAAAACAGAAAATCTCTGAATTCGGCCGTAAGTCTCTTCATATATACCATCATTACAGACATAGACACGCATACACACGAGAACTACATACTACTAAGGAGGTCCAGAGCCGTGCTCTTTTATAGAGAACATCCTAGCACGCTTGCATTTTTGCGCGGGTATGTCGCCAGCCTATCATGCAACTACCTTTTACAGTGGGACACGTAACACACACACGCACAAAGAAGGGAGGAGGTAATGACATTATCCGGCTCTTAAGGACAGTCACCGCGAGGGCATCAGTTTAATGTCCCTTCCGAAGGACGGAAAGGTATTACTAAAGTTTTCATCTATAAACACAAGTTGGGAGGGGTAAATCGAGTAAAATCGATCTTCTTCTGATATGAACTCGGTCCCACAGCGTGGAATAACTCTAGCCACTCCAAAACACTCCCCTATATTCCACCATTATAAAGCCGAAATTACCCGAAAATAAAATGCTTCGGAATCTGTTATTTAATGGTTTTTGTCAATACTGAGTGTCGAAACCTTCAACGCGCGATGACTAAATCTGTGACTCTTCTCCTTTTGAAAACGGTAAAAAAACAAATGGGTATGAGAACTGGCTTCGCAGAAAATAACAAGTAATTATGTGTTATTTACATTCACTGCATAACTCTCATTGAAATCATTTGGAATACACGAGTTATCGCTGTGCATTGTTAGTTCGTCTGCTAACAAACAGCTGATTCTTACGTAAGGATCTGGTAATTGGCCCGTAGTACTCTGAGGAAATAAGAAAGGGTCGTGTCGTGACGTGCACGAGTATGCACGGCGGTTATCGAATAAAGAATTTTATATTGAGAGGAGCGAGTTTAAAGGTGCATTGTATTAATGAAATTACAACCATTTTCTGTCACATGTTTACAGTCGACATTAAATACTGGTTTTCTAAAAGTAACGCCTGTTATGTCTTTTAAATGCGCTATGGTTTGTTATTATTTTACTCCGCTATAGTCGCTACAGATCATTAAATTTAAAATAAATTCTATTCTTTCACGAAGACATGTTCAACCGAAAATATATTCTGCCATGGTGATGGAATTGCATATATTTCAGGATAAAATTACTCGTTTTACTTCCTCATTAGCATTTCATGAGAAACTTGTCAATGCAAAGTAAAAATGGAGGAAAAGCTCTCCTAAATTTCAATACACATCCAAAAATATGAAAATATTGCTACACCATTGGGTCAGTCATAGAATTTTCCGTACAGTGTAAATCTAGTCTTTGTCTTGGTTACTTATGCTCCGAAGAGTTTCTATCGAGAGAGGAAAGAATTGTTTATCAGTTTACATGCCACGGCTTTTATGAGTATTTTTTTAAAATCTCCTCTTTCAAAATGAAAAATTTGCTCTTTTTATATAAAATAACCATTTTCTGATTCTGTCGTTCTCATTGCTTTGTATGCTATGTAAATAATCCTATTTATAAAAGTGGATTCTAATTACATCGCTTCCTGTTTTTGCAGAAGTTAGTGATAGATTATACATTACATTACCGAGATCGTAGTATGTGCCAGAAGAGGTTAACACGTTACGTAGGAAACTTAAAAAGACTGCTCCATTTCAGATAGTTTTACAATAGACTGGAAGCTTGTTTGTATCTGATTCGTTTAGGGAAGAAAATGGAATCGCCCGCATTTGGGTCGCGCTTTTTTTTTGCGAAGTGAATGACTCCTGAACGAAAGTTGTGCGAGCGGCGCTCAGAGGAAGTAAGTCGCTAGGAATGAGCGAAAACAGCGCCAGCAAAAGTAAGCGGGAATTGAAGGAGTCACCATCGAGGAAAACAAGAGGAGGAAGCGTTTTGTCGTTTTATTTTGTGGAAAGAGTGTATTCTTTTGTTTCCTGGGTGATTTCCAGTTATCATTCAGGATTTCCAGGTTATCTTCCTCGTTGCAATCAATTCATTCAACGAAACATTTGATTTTTCAGTTATCCCCTTTTCGAGATAAATTCACCAAATTTAAGGAAACTTTTTCTAGACGAATCTACCCTCAATTGTTTATCTTACTTCTATTATCATATTAAAAATGAAAAAGTTTACCTCTCGTTTTTTTCGGAGTTCTCTATAACTCAGAGGATATAATTGCTCAATGAGAAACCAGTTTGCTATTTAAATCGTGATAAATTTACTATGTTACTCTAATACCTTGTTTAAATGAAGATTTTCAAAAGAAATTTAAAATTTCAAAGCAGTGAATAAATATGGCATATGATCGCAAACAAATTTGTTAAAGATTTTCACCTTAGCTCGTTATTTCAATATAGAAACGTAGATAACAAATCCACGACATATGTACTGTAAATATTTAATTAATCTATGAAATAAATATCGAATGTACCGTTATTATTACGCTTCGATAATTTTGAATAAGATTAAATTTACTTACACAATTTTCTAAGCAGTTTCTTCTGGACAACTAAGCGCTCTTAGCGAAAAAAACATCAACTCCATTATTTTCATCTCACAAAGGTTGTCTCGAGTTCGTATCTTTATTATAAGCCATTTTGAGATACAAATTAAAAATATCCTATTCTCTCCCCAATTATAATCAATTGGATGAAAGAAAGTTTCCTGGAATAGGATTCGAAACTCTTCACTTGAGTTTTCAAGTTTTTTGCTCGATATCTACGATCGCCTATGCGTGCGCAAAATTCCGGCATTTCATTCAAACTGGAAGTCCCTAAAAATGCCGTAACGGACGGACGGACACTTAAGAATTATCGTCTACGATGTACCTTTTTCCACTCTTGATTTAATCGGATGGCGAAATTGCTAATACGCCGCCCTGACCACGTCGATTTGTATGGGCTTCTATAACAGATGATAAATATTGTAATTTTAGATATGACACATTCGTTTTTTTGCGTTTATTTCCACCGAACACTTCGAGAGAATACGTATGTACCTACGTGTTGAAAGAATAATATTTATTTTGGTGCGTTAATCTCTAGAATTTCTGCAACCAGCTTCACCGAAAGGAATTCTTACAAAAATATATTTTTATATGTATTTTGTTTCCTAAAAGTTATTTTAAAAATCAAAATTACACGTTTTAAAAATCCCTTTGATTATCGCGCATGTAAAGTTTGATAGTTTATTTCCACATATTATTTTTATTACACTCTCGGTGTAATAATAAGCGGCCTTTAGCAACGTCCCGACGCAGAAGGCGGCCGAGCATGACGTAGAGCCCACGTTTCGAGTGAGTCGCCGTCTCTGCGCTACAATAGAAAACAGATGGCGGAAACGTCGTACGGTAACAGGAGTAGCCTCCACGCGGCGGCACAACGCTCTCTGCCTCGCTGTCAATACGGCCGGTGGCGCCCTCAGCCCATGGCGAGTCGAGTTATGTGGAGAACCTCTCGTCTCGCCTCTTCCCCTCTCCATTTCCTCCACTTTCCCCTTCCCCCTTCATCTCTCTCCCTCTAGGCGGACGGCCTTTGGAGGCAAAGGGGGGAGATGATAATGGAGAGAGTGGAGGAGGAAGCGGAGGTTGGCATCCATTCGTTGGGCTTGTACACACGCCTCCCCTCCCTCCCTCCCTCCGTCGCTTTCTCTCTCTCTCTCACGACTGACTTTCTCATTCCATTTGATAAAGAACTCCCTTGAAGATCGCGCGCTTAAAGTTCACTACTGCTTCGCCATTGTCTTTCTCAGTTCCAGCTCTTTCTTTCTTTCTCTCTCTCTTTCTTTCTCTCTCTTTCTCTCTTTCTTTCTTTCTCTCTCTTTCTCTCTTTCTTTCTTTCTCTCTCTTTCTTTCTCTCTCTCTCTCTCTCTCTCTCTCTCTCTCTCTCTCTCTCTCTCTCTCTCTCTCTCTCTCTCTCTCTCTCTCTCTCTCTCTCTCTCTCTCTCTTTTTCTCTCTCTCTCTCTCTCTCTCTCTCTCTCTCCTTTTCTCATGTTTACTCTTTCTCCTCATTCCCTTTTCCTTTCTATATTCCTTGAATATCCTACGTTTTTATTTGTAACATGCAGGCGTGATCGTGATAAAGAATCGGATGCTTACGAGTAAAGGAAATGCTTTAAGATAAGGGAACCTGGGAAGTATAAGCTCTCTTCATATCTTAAAGGCAGAAATTATGAATGAATAAATAAGTATATAAATAACGCACGTGCATTTTCACACTCGTATTTTGCCTTGGTAAAAGGGTGTCAGTGGCTCCTTATACTAGGGTCGCGATTTCAAATCCTGCCGAGGACATGCTGGGTATGAACGCCTTTGTTTTCGTTATTACGCTCATTCAAAAGTTCACAAATGGCTGTCTATTAGCAGTTTAAAATAAATAAATACTTTTATATGACAGTAAGGACATAATAGTCTCATTTTAAAACAGTCTGGAATTCTGAATGGAATTTGGAATTCTGCACCAGAGTATGCGAGATTTACATCTTTCCTCGTCGATATATTTCAGTTAGAAACCAAAATTTTGTATTTGATCCAAATAGCGTACATTTTTCGCAGTCAATAGATAATAAATTTTATTTCCACATTTGATCCCACCGATTAATTAATTTCATCATGTTTTACTGTTATACTTCATTATCAAATGGGCTTAGTCGAGTGTGTTTGGAAAGATTA
The DNA here is from genome assembly GCA_036926305.1 of Uropetala carovei. Classification (NCBI taxonomy): domain Eukaryota; kingdom Metazoa; phylum Arthropoda; class Insecta; order Odonata; family Petaluridae; genus Uropetala; species Uropetala carovei. The sequence goes on along the minus strand of JAXCHB010000172.1, from coordinate 601,960 downwards.
ATTGTAGCAAAACTGTTATTGTATTAAGCAGATCATTGATTTAACCTGATTTTGGTAAATTATTTGAGTTTAAATATTAGGGTTTAATAAGTATTTTTGGAAACGCCAGTGCAAATTTTACCGCCGCTTTGCGTCTTCATTGCTGATCAAACTTTTATCTATATATATGCGCAATATAAAAGTTGTTTCAATTAAACCATTCACGTCACATTCAAGTTCTACGTTTACAAATTCCATTAAAATTTAGCACCGTTATTCCTGAGATTGCACAATAAACTGTAACCTTATATTTTCCCTTTTCCTTAGAAATATTGCATGTTTAATAAATTTGGAAACATTATATGTGACCATATTACGAATTATTAATGAACTTGGAGTCAGTCAGGTGGATTTAATTGTTATAGTAGTTGCTATGGTTATTATAATGTTGCGCCACTCACAGTCGTGCGCGACGGAATTTGTTTGTAAAAAACATTTTACGTCAAAATCTAATCGGAAAGACGAATTTTGAGGTACATCATATATGCAGTGGCGGATCCAATGGGAGGCGGGCGATCGCCCTCGGAAATTAAGCGTCACATCACTCTTGAAGGAGTTGAATTTGATATCGCTAGAGGAACTCAGAATTAGCGCTAAGTTAAGGTTTCTGGAGAAATTTAGGTCGGAAGTTCTCTTAGAGGAGGTCTCAGGAATATTAGAGGCACCTACGTACATGGGCAGAGTAAAATACGAGAGATCGACTGTAGGACCGAGCGATATCAGAGCTCGTTTTTCCCAGGACCATACGGGATCATAACAGGAGAGTGATTCCCACGAGGGACGTTATTAGGTAGGTTTTGGTGTTCTGCACCCCCTGCCACCCACCAGTCTGGTGATTTGCAGGGTATCATGTAGATGTAGATATTCTGTAGGGGTAGCAAAAGGGGAAGCCGAGAGGGTTGTCATACTGCAGGAGGTTTTCTCCAATAGGCTTCACTGTTATAATTATCATAATATTCTATCGTGTTCAATGATTTATTAATAAAAAACAATGTTTACAAAAATTTTCTGTACAAATTTAAAATATCCCCCACCCCCATGGGAAAATAGTCATTAATCCCCCCCTCCCCACTCCTCGAGAAGTTTCTAGATACGCTCTTGCATCTATGTTATAATGCATAATCTTTTTTATCCTATAAATTCTGATTTATGAAATTGCTGGAGTAAAATTATTTTTAGAGATGAAAAACCCGGCCGCGAATTGATTTCAAGCGCCACTTTTAGTGTTTGGAAGAGAAAGGCATTTATGCCTTTCTCTTCCAAACACCTCTCCTTTCGACTCTGCCTCCTCCCCCCTGCAGGTATCCTCTCTCAACGTTTTAATTAAATGAACCGCGACAATTAGTATAATTATAATAAAATCCTTAAATGAAAACTGCGGTAATTTTTTGACGAAAGTAACATTATCCCCCATGTATAAGTTAAGTTAAAAAAAATATCGTATGAATATTAATTGTCGACAATATAACTGGAGGATTTTTTTTTGGAGGGAAATGCTTCGCGTTTTAAAATAAATGTTGGAAAACAAATATCTTGAATTGAATTATATAAAGCTCTATTTTTTTAATCTTTACTTTTCTCATATTCATATTTATACACAGCTGAGGTAAGGAAGACGATTACTATGTTTTTATCAATTACCTTGATTTGAGAATTATACCGTAAATACTCTGTTAATCCCGCTGAGAGATGGAAGGAAAAACTTAAAGCACAAGTATTTATAAATGTGTCGAAGGAACGTTATGCCGTTTTAATTGTGAGCTTGGAAAGGTATTTTACGCCATTGACTGCAGGGAATATGCGATGTAGTTTCGGGGTCCTTTTATCTACAAATGAGAGCTGCTATGAAGGATACGCGCACGATTTAAACTAAGGATGAGTGCTCAGGGTTAGGATACTCAATATCCGGGGAGGTCGCGCATCTGTTCTCCAGCGGACGAATTCTTTGTGGAATTCTCATGTGATTCCTTATTTTGGTTGTCACTCGAGGATTTATGCGGGAAAAAATATTTTCATCCGTTTGTTTTCGTGTAACTTGGAGAACGTCCTCCCATACGTCGAACTTCGAAGCAGAGAGGACATTTGTCGCGAGGCATAAGGGATTTCATTACAGGCGTATTGGATTTTCAAGGACATAGGCTTGTGACTCTTAGGAGACGCATTCGGGTGCACGATGTTCGTTATGTTACTCGTCGCTTCTCATTCCGTCGTCGTCTGAACTTGCTTGCCTTATTGTCTCGTCCTTCTCCGCCCTCCTCATATATATTGGCCACTTTACCCTTTCTCCCTCCTCTTCACTCCTCTCTCCTTTCCCTCATAAGACCCAGTCGTTTCTCCCCCCCCCCCTCCTCCCCCCCACCCCAACTGACTCTCATCCCATTCCTCCTCATAACACACGCACACAAATGGCCGCGCTCTAGCGTAGAGACGTCATCTCTCATTTCACGAACTCCATTTCTTTTAGGGAAGTAAGACCTTTGGTCCTCGAGATAGAGAGAGAGGGAAAAAAGACGGTCGGATGCGCACTTCCCCTGCATTAATGTCGAGTGTCAATTTCGGTGGTCTTTCCCCCTCGCTTCTCGTTCTGGACAGGAGACATTTTATTTGTAATGACGAAAGCGTCCTATCCGTTCGAGGGGCAATAAAGTGCTGGAGGGGTTGTCTGTTGGGCTATGTGTCCTTTTGTGTTTGCACCACTTCGGAATTTGGCTGAGCGTTTTATGATCTATGTAAAATAATAGAGACCATGCCCGTAGAAGTGCGCAATTCCATTTTTTTTTAGTTTTACTTCCAATAAAGGATGTAAAACTATTGATTATAAGTTTCGTCAGGAAAGGGCTGAGTGAGTCAGTTTGGACATTCAGTTCTTATTTTACCGTCCAAAACGGTCATTTGTCGATGTCTGATTTAAAAAAAAAATACGATCGATATATTTATTAAGTACCAAGGAGCACGACTGATTAAGAGGCAGAAAAGAGCATCTGGTTTACTCAACTTTTTATGGCTCTAGTTGTTAATTTAGCCGTCGGTTAGATTTGACAAATACTCCGAAGATAGATAATTTGTTTTTTTCAGCAGTAATAAAGATAAAGAACATCGTAGGACCAGCTTAATCTATGGTCGACCCAAAATGAACAGTTTTTTGCGTTTGAAATCGAAACCCCGAGCCATTTAAAGCTCTTCCGAATGCCTTCTGCGGAATTACTTATTAAGAATTGCGAACGAATGACGGAGGCTTAATGCATGACACCCTTTTCGTTTAGTGACGCTTCTCTCCCTTCTCATAATTCGTTCCTCTTCATCCCGTTTCGACTTTTTTCCCCGCAATTCCATCCACAATCGCTCCTCTACACGCGTCAGCTCACTCGTGTAGCGATCTGCGCCAACGACTCGATGCACCCTATTTGGACGCTAATTACTACGACATCCGGACGCGCATATCGTCTGGCCACGGCGGCCTTTTCATCCTCGTTAGCAAAGTCGCCCTCGAACTGCTAATGACGTGACGCCGCGCCAGTTTCCCGTGGAAGCGCTTCAAAGGAGACGCGAAACTTCCCTCCGACGCTTATCTATTTCCGCAGACGCGGCTTTATGTTTTTAGAGCCGCGTCGCGTTATATCCTCGCGGAACCCTGATCCGTAAAAAAAATTGGCTGCCTCTTTACCCGTCCATCCAAACTTCATATATTTTCGTTTATTTTTTACTATCCGGGGCGATTTAATTAACACGCTAGCAAATTTCGTGTTATGCTGCGACTTTGCGAGACGGTCTCCAAAAGGGCCACCACCACCTCGTTTACAAACTTCCCCCTTCTCCATCCCTGTCACTCTCCCCTCTCCCTCCCTTTCTCGCTTCCTCCCCCCCCCCTCCCCCCTCTCCTTCTAGCTTTGACTCGCGTACTCGTGATCGTTGATTAACTTAAAGGCGCGGCGTGGCGAGCCGAAAGGATCGGTGTGGCATCGAAACGCCAACTGCATTCCGAATTATCCTCGGAAATTTGCACCTCTGCTCTCTCGGTTTTAATCCACGGCCGTTAAAAGTTCCGTGTAAAATATCTCGTCCTCATTAGTCCTGCAAGGCGCTCGCTGGCTCCCTCTCATCCTCCCCTCCTATCTCCAATATCCCTCCTCCGCTGATCCAAATATAGCGAGTTCTCTCCCTCACTTTTTTCCCTCCTACTCCTCAGCGGCCGTGTTTTTCTCTCACATTCCCTCTCTCTCTCTTCCTGCTTATTCCTTTGACGCGACATCCGAAGAGGAGCAGGCCAACTCCCTTCCTTCCTTCCTCATTTCTTCCCTCTTTCCGCTCCTCTCTCTCTCTCTCTACACCTCCGAGCGCCACATTTGGCACTGAGACTAATTATCACTCCGTATAAACTCCGTTACTTCCTGAGAATGCCATCTTCTCTCCCCCCACCTCTCTCTCTCCCCCTTCAGTATAACTCGACCCGAGTTTTATTTTTAGAATCCCGAAAATTAATGTTTTTATCGACATTCTGAGAAGGTCGTAATTTATCGCTCCTTTTGAAGTTTAATTTATTTTTTCCGTCCCGTGGTTTATTTAAGCTGGGTTTCCTTTTCTGAGATTTTTGTCACGGGCCATTCGTTAAGTATCAGCTTGTTATTATTATACATCTGCTGCCGCGGCCTCTATTTTGGATAAACGATGAAAATTCTTAGCAGAGAAAAGAAAATAGTACCTATATACATTATTTTTGCTGTCTTAATATGATAGACAAACTCAAATTATTTTCACCTATCGTATAAATCCAACATCCACGCCAACGCGTTGGCTTCGCGTGTGTTTAAGGAGATATTTCATGTTATTTTATGAAAATTTTGTGTCCTTGTGTGCTTGTCTTCAGGAGCGTGAATACTATCCTAAATTGTATTCTACAGAATTAAAAATTACATAATTTATTCTTGTTTCAATTATTCTACGGCGCAAAATGTATCCCTTTAAGTCATACTGGAGTATGATTTTCAATCAGTATGTAACTTATTGTCCCTGAAGAAACAATGCCGTATTCAAAGAAATCAAATTTTTTAAGAGCAAGCGCAGATAATGTTTCAACTATAGAAAATTTCTCGTCTGTATTAAAATTATAGCACTGGGCCACAAATATTTCAAGAAAGGCGTCTTTGTTTGTCATCTAAAAATATATATTCCCCCATCTCTCTCTCTCTCTCTAACGATCTTGCCTCTCGTTCTTCATGAATATGTCTCTTCGCCTTCGTTTGCGACAAAAATAAACGTCTGTTGACTTGGGTAGTTTCCCTAAGCTAATTTCACGGCAGCCATAATTAACTTCACACTTGTGTCGTATTTCAGGGTCTAAAACATTTTATTCTGTAACCATATGCATTTGTTATGCGAGGCCATATATAGCTTTGTCATCGTATTTTTTCCTAGGGTATATTACACGTATCCGTTAATCATACATGCTTATTTAATAGTAATTTTTAACCAAAAAATCACAATAGCAGAAGACGAGTTGGATGCATGCCACATTTCAACGTCGAATGGCTCTTTAAAATGAAAGTGGTCGAGAGTTTCCCTTTCGATCCGGCGATTAAATCGAGGGAATGGGTGGAGACACGGGTTTGACGGATGCGTGAAAGCAAGGCGTGCCTGAAGAACGCTTGACAAATTACACTTCACGCATGGGTGTGTAACGTGTTATCTCAGGTGCATCCCAATTTCCATTTCATAACAGTTTCTAATGGAAAGCAATCACCGAGGCATTTTATCTGGATAAACATTCGTTGAAAGAATTTTTCTTCACGAAATGAGGCGGTGGGTCGCGAAAATACATTACGCCCTCTTACGACCTCAGCGAGTCACTTTTTTTTGTTTCGTATTTTACAGAAAGTCCAAAACAGTATTTGTGAATCTCTGATTTCAAAATTTAAATGATTTTATTTCTATCAAAATTTAATATTTATAGTATGTATGTACGACTCTCAAGTTTAAGGGGCCGAAATAATAGAATTGTTTTGTTTGCCGGAATATTATCATTTAACTTTATGAGGAGTATTTAATGTATAATACTTTGTTGCAATAATGTCCATTTTCATACGAACGCGCTTTTGGTGCATTTTTTTAGTTCAACTTAATTTTGTATATTCGAATTAAGATGAACGCCCGTATCGTTCTGTTATACATGAGGCCCATAGAATGTGTTTTTATATGCCCAGTACCTATATATGTTTTTATTTATTTAGCTTGCAGTAACATTTAAGGATCTTAACTATGTACTTGATGCTATTTAATTAATTCAGTTCAGAATTTGGAATTTTCCTCACTACTATACGTCCATCTGGACGCCGATTCGACAGTATTTCATCTCAGTTATTAAAAATGTTGGAAAATGTGGAAACAGGTAAAAAAATCTGCTATGGCCGGGAATCGAACCCAGGTATTCCACTTGCCGGGCGGATATTCTATCATTACAGCTTATGCCTGCCGCATAAGGATCTTCGGATCATTCATTTCATCAATTTATTAAAAATGTTACATGAGCTTTACATTCACTTCTATCCGAGTCTATTAAAATAACATCATGTCTCACAATTCCGATGGCAAAAAAGTTAGACGTGTGGGGAGCGGCAGTTTAAAATAGCCGATGAAATATATTACGCCTCTTGCTCAAGGAAATTTACCGTTTACGGTTTTTCCTCTTTGTATTTGATCCTCATTTAACTAACTTAAAGACGGCGACACTTTGCCAACTCCTACCGCAAAGTCTTTAAAAGGAGACGACTTACAGTTATGACTCATTGTTTTCTCGCGACTGTTCCCCTTGGCTTCTCCTTCCATTGTGAGAGAGAGAGGGAGAAAGAGATAGATAGAGAGAGACGCGCGTGCGTTGCAGCCACAACTCCCACGCGTTTCGTCGCGGCTCCCGTTGCCATGCCAACTCTCTCTCTGCACTCGTAGTTCTCATCTCCGCGAATGCGGGGAATCATTTACTCAAACCTTTTCTCTCTTTATTCCGTCTTTTCCTCCTCCCCACTTGCGGCGAACGCCCTCCTCTCCCATCCCCATATTTTATGCCTTCTTCTCCTCGTCGTCTCTCCTTTTCTGCATTTTCGAAAACTTCTCCCTTTCTCTCCATTTCTGCCTTTAGTATATCTTTCCATCTCTCTTTTTCTTCTCGTCTCTTCCGCGTTCGCTTCTCGGAGGTAGAGGCGGCACCCTTCTTTAGAAGAGAGACAACCCTTCCTCTTCTTCGAAGGGCACGTCGCGAGTGATTGATTGATCGGCTTGTTTCCTATTGTGGTGCCGCGCCGACGCCACACGGATTTTCTCGGGGGACTTTTGCTCGGCGCGGCTAATTTTTTTTGACGCTTTTGATCGAAAGCGGTGCCTTCGTTTGTTCGCCTTTAGCGGAGAAAGGAAAAGGCTGTTTTGTGAGTGTTTTCGATAAGCGATGCGGTTAGAGGCGCCTTATCGCGTATTTTGCTCCGAGGAGCGATTTTTCCGCTGTCGGTGACTTTTTTTAATCTCGGTCCACAAAGCCGAATAAAAATATAACATATTTCAATCGTGGTGGGAAATATTCGAGTTTTCACTGTTCGAATATTCTACCATTAAAATAAGGCGTTTTTTTTATAATTCGTATTCCGATTAGATAAATGAAATTTCCGTATCTAATTTTCTGTAGGAGTGATTTGTTTTTCCCCTTATTATTAAAAATTTACGTGCTCTATTGAGTTAAAAATTTGGTATGTTGAATTATATAAATAAATAAATGAGTTAGTTAATTTACTGGCAATAATATAAATTAAGTGTGATGCATGCCAATAGGCAGTTTATGTAAGTATTAGAACCAGAAATAAAATTTGGGTAAAGAGAAAAATTCTAATGCTGACAGAGAATCGAGCTCGAGCCTTCCAATGTCAGTGTTATGTCAGTAAATGAATTCTCATTTCTTTCACAGCGAGTAATTCATCATGGTGTTAATCTGGTAATTATGCAGTAAGCTTTTCCCGCCTTACGATCTCTCCGATGCCCCGCTATAGGAGTACCTTTTACTTATTATATCTCAGCCGAGATAATCGTAAAACAAGAAATTAATTCTTATTAAAGTACGCGTACGCCTTTCTGCTCGCGGAGTCGACAATTCAGCCTTCCATCACGCCGTAATTAGTATGTACATCCGCCGCACACTTCGCATTACCCTCGAAATGTTGACGTAGGTGAGAGAGATTCCATCCGCCCTAATGAACTCCCGCGTTGCGGGCGGTAAAGGCGTCGTAATTCAGCTCGTATCACGCGTTAAAGGGAGTCTAAAAAGTCTTATAGCGGAGAGCTCGCTTCGAGAATCGCGTGTTGAGGTATGCGCGAGAGAGAGAGAGAGAGAGAAGGGGCTGTCCCCTCGGCGCTCCCATCCCTCCGCCCCCCCTCCCTCCCTCCCCCTCCCTCCCTCCGCCCCCCTCCCTCCGCCCCCCATTCCCATTTCGCCCCTAAGATTCCAATCTCTCTTCCTGTCTCTACACCCTCTCCGTAAACCTACTGTTTCTCTCTTATCCATCCCTCCTCTTTCTTACCTCTCCATTGTCTCTTCTCTCTCTCTCTCTCTCTCTCTCTATACTCCCTTTTTTTCTCTTTCTCTCTCTCCCTCTCCACATTTCTCTCTGCCATTCCCTTTTTTGGGAAGACCTTGAGTGGCGTTCCGGAATAACAAAACGACGTATTCGGTGGAGCTTGCGAATAGAGTAGTGAGTCCATATCCACCTTATCCAATGAGTCCTATCTCGGGCCACCCCCTTCGCCCTCCCTCTCCCCTCCTTCCCTCCTCCCTCCCTCTTCCTCACCCACTCGACCGAATCACGTCTTCCTTTCCTTTTCCTTCGCCCTGCGTCAGTTGCCAATTCCATTCTCATATGTTTTTCGCCAAAGCTATAAGGTACGTCACCTAAAATATCTTTGGTCCCAACTGTCTAGTCCAGTGGTCCCCAAACTTTTGGTGTCCAAGGGCGCACTCAATAGTTCAGGAGGGTATGGCGGGCACCAACCATTTTCTTCAACACAAATAATACACATACAAAAAAGTGTTTTACATGCACAAGTTATTAATAAATCATTATTCAATTAGTCTTTTACAATAACCAGTATGAGTACTGACCATATTATCCGCCCAAAATTTGTGGAAAGAAAAATTATAGTATTTAAAAAATAAGTATAAATTAGTTTTAATAATTAGTTAAAAATAAATTGTCATCGTCCTCCTAAGCACTTGACTAAATGAATAATATTAACTCCTTTGTAAAGTCAGTGTGATATTTGGCACTGCATTTCATCGGCCAATTCCTCATAGTTAGGAGAGTAGGATGATATTCCTATTCTTAAACAGTCATCAAGATGGACATCAGTAAGTCGAGATCTGTACTTTGATTTTATAATGTTCATTGTTGAAAACAATGCCTCACATAGGTAAGTGGAACCAAAGTAAGACTTTATCTTGTACGCTACACTTTTTAAGAAAGGAAACCGTTTTCGGTAAACCAGATTGCAAAAGTCCTTATGTGTAGAGTAAGATTTCAGAACAATATCATTTTGAAGTTCCAAAATCTCCAGTTCCAATTCTTCTACTTTTACTTCAATGAGTCTCGTAATCGATGCAGCCAGTTCTGCAACCTCTATTTGGCAAGTAAAAGGATTGACATAAAAGGCAACTATAGGCTCAATGGTAATGAACTGCTGAAATCTCTTTTCAATTTTTTTCAAATCGACTGCTGGGCAGATAATTTGATTTTAGTTGATTTATTTTCTTCTTTCTTAACTCAGATTTAGGTGGATGGCTAATATCAAATGAACCGTGATTAGTCTGGAAATGACGTTCAGTATTATGTTTCTAAAGCACAGCTACACTACTACCGCACAACAAACAAACACATTTCCCTTTAATGTTGATAAAACAGTAAGATTCTTCCCACTCCGCGTTGAAGTTATAGGTTCGTTGTCTTTTATTTGGCAAACTCATTTTGGGGTAAAAAATAAAAAAAATAATTAAGATTTACGGGAAAACAGCAATATGAGGACATGAATGTGGTAGAACACTCAAATTCAAAGAATATAAGCAATAACATATCATTGACGTCACACCATACTCGCAGGAGCAAGTAAACTAACTTTTCCTGCTATCTTTGGCCAGTGTCATACGATATCTCGTTAGGTATTCACTGAGGTACGATTGAATATTTGTCGGCTCTGGCTTCTCTCCATTGAAAAATACAGGTGATGTATCTGTTTGCCTTTGGTCTGAGTTATGATTTCATCAACCTGTACTATGCATGTTTGCAGCTGCCCAGAAAATCGTCAGTTCTCTACTGAGAGCACACGCCTTTCACTACTTACGGCCATGCTGATCATTAACCTAAAAAATAACAAGAATACATTTATAAAATTTCCACTTATCGTGTTAATCATCAGTCCGAATTTCTTGTACGATCAATATCTCGTTATACAATCCTTAAAATTAAAAAACTAACGAGAGATATATACCAAGATGACGTGAAGACGGAGAGTCTCTGTCCCTGGTCATTTACGTTCGGTCGCCAAAAGATGAAAATCTCCGTTCGCGGTCGTCAAAGAGTTAAGGCAGTAAATGCATAATGCATACCTTATGCTAATATATACCATTAAAAAAGAATAACTTTGTATTTCTACATAAAATGTGAATTTATTGTTTAAAATGAAGCAGTAACGCTAGTATCGCAAATTATCGCTAGCTGCAGTGAACTTAATTATATAAAACAGTTGACTAGTCGGTCGCGGGCACACCCAAATGGCTCGGCGGGCGACATGGCGCCCGCGGGCACGGGGTTGGTGACCACTGGTCTAGTCTCTAATATTACTTCCTATTTCGGAGCGATTCTCCTCGCTGTGGAGTTGTTTATTTGAATCTTTTTATATTTTTTAAAATCCATTAGAATTTTCTCTGGGAGTATTTTAAAAGTGTGGCGTCGTAACTACGCGCGTGAAAGATTTGCGATGTACGAGGACTCGCGTATTAGTTGGAGGCCAACCCATAGCCGTATATAACTCCTTGAAGGCTGCTACATGAGCGAATATGGTTTTGGCGCAATATTTTTCCCTACAGCTATATTCATTAAAATGATGAAGACAGTTTTATATCATTACGTATATGTGTGTACGATAATCTATAATATATTTTGAAGCGTGTGTTTGTGTGTTTGTTAATGGAACTCCTCCTAAACGATAAAAACTAGAATAACCACTTCTTCCTTACATCCTAACTTAGTGAATGGTCAAGGTTTTGTTTCTGTACGTCACTTTGATTCGAAATGGCGAACGTTTTAATTATCAAACCACGTATTTTGCGTCCTGCAACTGAAATACAGGGATGAGTGTAGACTACTTTTAATTTGCATTTTAAAATTACTTAAAATCGCGGTACGAACCTGAGACTTGGATACTTTTTTGCGGGAAAGAACAAAGTTTATTTTTATTGAAGACAGATTCCGAATTCTGGTCGAATTCGCGTAGAATTATGGTTTGAATCAATAAAATACGTGATGTTATCAGTTTTATTACAATACCCATTATAAGCTACCATGACAACTCTCATTGTCGACGAAATTGAAAGTTCAATGCATTTATATGGGAGAGAGGGGAGGGAGGGGGAAAGTACCTAATTTCATTTACGTTTTCATTATAATTAATTAAATAAACAAAATTTGAACAACAATAGCAGTACATAACAACGTATTATTTATCGTTCTGGAATATTGTTTATTACAAAAGTGTTGAAGGTATGTAATCTCTTCTTACTTATCAATATAAAAGCATTAAATTAACAAATTGTTATATAAAAATTTACAATTCTTTACGTTTTTGTTATAATTAGTTAAATAAAATTTGAACAACAAAAGCAGTAAATAAGAACGTAGTATTTATCGTTCTGGAATATTGATTATTAAAAAGTGTTGAAGGTATGTAATCTCTTCTTACTTATTAATGTAAAAACTTTAAATTAACAGATTGTTATACGAAAATTTACAATACTTTACTTTTTTGTTATAATTAGTTAAATAAAATTTGAAGAACAAAAGCTGTAAATAAGAACGTAGTATTTATCATTCTGGAATATTGATTTTTACAAAAGTGTAGAAGGTATAATCTCTTCTTACTTATTAATATAAAAACTTTAAATTAACAAATTGTTAAATGAAAATATACAATTCCTTACGTTTTTGTTATAATTAATTAAATAAAATTTGAACAACAAAACGGATTGTTACAAGCAAATATGTTTAATTGTTAAAAAAAGCTAATTGTAATTTAAAAACTATCTGCTATATATTTTAAAGAGTTTGTATGTTGTGCTGTAGTAGCTTCACTAAATCCGTTGAAATTCAACGGGAAATTCTGCTAGTACTACATAAACCAGTGGTCTTAAACCTTTTTTGAGTCACCGCCCACTTTTACCATATGTTGTCCTTTGAAATAAGTTCACCGCCCACCCAGTGGCGTAGTGAGGGTTTCTGGCGCCCAGTGCAAAGAATAATTTTGCGCCCCCAGTAGCAAGCGATTTATGGAGGGGGGAGGGGGGGGTGCAAATCGCACCTCGACCCGACGGATGCTAATTTGATATTTTTCGCTCCCCTGAACTCGGCGCCCTGGCAACTGCACCTCCCTGCCCCCCTTCACTACGCCACTGAGTCCACCTACCGTATCAACTTAACAATAAAGTTTTTAATAAAATAAATGTTTAAAAAGACATCAGATTTAATTATGAGGAAACAATACTGCCGATCCACTCAGACTTCGAACCAACTCTAAGGAGTAACTAACAATGATTAGATCCCCACTGTAGTTAAGACCACTTTCCGACTGACCAAGTTCTTGAACTTGTTTATTTGTATTAAATGAGGTGATGGATAGGCGACTGTGACTGGCGCCTCTCAAAAAGAGGGTCCAGCGATTTAATACAGTGTTAAAATACGGCGCACCCCACCGTGTCTGGCCAAGTCCGTTTGAATGTAAACATTTTAAGGGCATCTGCATTTGAAGAGCTGTCCATGGGAAGAGGGAGTATACTTAGCATCTCTTAATATCGCTTCTCTTTCATTTTGCTGCGTCCCCCATCATCATCATCATCATAGGTAGTCTGTCCGTTGACAGGTCCGTGATTATTCTAGGTTAAACTTGGTTCTCCATATACTCCTATTTTCCGCAGTTTTCTTCATGTCTTGATAGCTCTCTTTCCCTTTCAAGTCGTCTACTAGCTGAAACCTTTTCCTACCTCTTTCTCTTTTTCCATCCAGTTTTCCTTCTAGCACTTCTTTAATCATGCACTCTCTCCTCAGGTAATGCCCAGTCCAGTTCGCCTTCCTCTTTCTGATAGTCTCTATAATCGTTCGCCTCTCTCCTATTCTTCGTAGTACTTCCTCATTTTTCACCCTATCTGTCCATTTTATCTTCCCCCATATAATGTATCAAATATCTGAGTGAAGGTATCCCGTTGGGGATTTTAAACCACTGGCCGCTTTTTAGCATTTCTTTCCTAAATGGCACATACTAATTAGGATTACCATATTCTGATAATAAAACCCGGACAAATTTAATTTTAAACCTAAAATGTAGTATAATTTTTTTAAAAAACAAGGTATCTAATTGCTTACGTCTATAGTGTTAAGATTTTGATGGGCATAGCCAGAAAAAAAATGGGTTTTATTTGCTAAAATCTCGATAATTTTAAGAAAATCCGGACGTATGGTAACCCTAATACTAGTGGGATTGTCGTTAGATGATATTACCGAATACGGTCTCAGTGGTAATAACAGTGTTTAAAAATTTATGATTTTATATATTTGATAAAATTAAACTTAAACGCTTCGCTACTTCTGCGAGAGACTCCGACCACCCTCATGGGCCTTTCGATTTTACCGCAGCATGGATACATTGTCGCTAGTATAGTATAATATGATACTATAGTTAAAGACAAAAGAACTGTAATAGTTGTACATAAAATAGTTGTACAGAATGTGTGCGTATCATTAAGCTTTTTTATAGAATTTTATTTTTCAGTGTAAAAATTAGAATAGCATTTGGTGAGTTCTTTAACGCCCACCAAAAATCCGAAAACGCCCACTGGTGGGCGCTATCGCCCACCTTGAAGACCACTGACATAAACGAAAGGGCGACCATCATCGGCGTGGAATCTTATTTTACTGCGTAATTTGAGGATAAAAACGTGAAGATTTTCTAAGTGTACTTAGAGAAATATTTCGGCTACAGTTCCGTATTGCCCCCCACTCGGTTTCTATGGACTTATTGATATAAATAAATTAATAATAACAATTGAGGGTACGTTTTATTTGTAGATCGAGTTAATATCAGACCTGATTGACCGGTCTCGACATTTACAAACCCAACCACCGGACAACGGGAAGGGATACTTTGGTTCCGGGCGAGGCGAAGGGCGCGGTAGCGCCCGGAGACGACTACCCATTAAAACAAAGCGAACCGAAGGCTCGCCAATATATACTTTCAATGTTATATCCTCTTGACTAAAGTACTGAATAAAATAATGATTGTTTACATAAATTTTCTTAATCTTCATATTATTGTTTCAATATAGGGTGGGGGGCAATATGGAACTGGCCCCATAGCAGTGGGGAGCAATACGGAACTGGCCCCAATGTTCGCTTCAATTTTATTCTGTCTTTGGGACAAAATTTATTAGCTACAACTTTCTGACGGGTAACGTAACTCATATGTTAGGTTATAAATGAAAACTTATTTCAATGACGATAATTATAAAGAAACTCTTACAAATCTGCGTAGCTTAGCTGACGAAAATAGTCGTTTAACTGTCATCAGCTGGTGGAAACTGACTGATCAGGGAGATTTATGGAGAAAGTATGGAAATCAACCTAAAAATACAGCCCACCGGTTTTACCTTGTTTCTTATTTATTTCGGATGTTTCCGACTAGTGGCGCCCTTTGACCCGGGCAAGCGGGGCCTCTGCCCCGGGCCCCGCGCTTTGGCGGTTCTCACAAGTCACAAACAAAAAAATACGGGTATTGAATAAGAGATAAAATGAAATATGCAGAATCAAATAAAATTATTATATGAACGACATTCACAACCAAGCGTATATTACTGTATCTTGTATGAAACAGGAATGAAATGTATAAGTCTGATTCCACCTAATTATTACAGTTTATTGCACAAAATAAGCAACCTATGTAAACATAAGGAGAACTTTCCTGAAGAACGGAGTTATCTTAAGCCAGCCAATCTTTCCGGATTAGGCGGGACAGTCCCGGATTTCGATAGTTTGTCCCGCATGGTGAGGAGTCCCGGAAAATGTTTCGCATTCGTACAATTTGTTCCGCTTCCCCCGAATTTTCACAAATAATCACACTTGAAAATTGAGCGAAACGCTAAGCGCTCTTACAAATATCGCCCTCGCTTCATGCTAGCCGTCATGCATCGGTTCAAATTACAATGTATATTGTTGTTTTAATACATTGTTGCATAGGATAAATTTCATACATTGTCACACAAAATGTGGCGTAATTGCTGATGCTATCAATCAGTCGCATTCGAAAATTTTTAGTGTCAACATCGTAGACAAGTAAAATATTTCGATATTCTTATCTGACGTAAATATCAAAATATCGTTGCTGAATTTAATGTTTTTCTTTTGATATCTTGAGTGCGTTCTACGTCTATAATACGGGAATATACATATCTAATATAATAATATCTATAATACGGGAATATACATATAGTAATAATAATATCTATAATACGGGAATATACGTATTTAAAAATATTAAATACTTTTACAATTATTTTTTAGTGCGCGAATTATACCTTGATAATTTTAGATTGTTAAGGGGCCCCGCAAATGCTGATCGCCCCGGGCCCCGCACCCCTCTAGCGGCGGCCCTGTTTCCGACAACACAATACCATTGATGCAATACGATACGCTCGTGAGAATTTGAAAATTTTATTATACAGTCGTAAACAACAATATATAAATAGCACTTACATAATATATGGGCAGTGCTGTGGAATTTTTTCTAACTAAAAGGAAGGAATTTTATATTATCCATTATATTGGAACCCTCAGTTTTTTCGATGATTTTGGGGCGGTTTTTATTATACCTTGGTGCTGTTTTTTGCTTTGTGTTTTAATTTGGTTCTAAGGAGCCATAATTACCACGTACGGTGATTGTAGGTCAATTATTTCTAATTTTAATTAGCAAAAGAGTGAAAGTCTGTACGTCGAAATATCGTATTTTACGTGTTATCTTACGAGAAACAGAAATTATCTCCTGGAGTCGAACCCGGGTCTTTTCTCGGGATTTAAATTATGCTACAATATCTCCAATGACGTTATCAGCCTGAGGATTTTATGGTGAAGACAAAGATTGTTCTTTGCTTAGGAATTCCTTCATGTATTGTGTAAGATTTCAACGATATTATTTCTATCATGATTTTATTTATCCGTTGTTACGTACACCTAGATCGAGTAGTTTCAATACGTAATAAATAAATACGATTGTTAGAGATTGTATCATTATTCCTCGCTATTCTACATGCCTTTCTCCATAAAAGTTAATTTCTCACTGATAAAAACAGATATTCCAAACTACCAGCGTTTCTACATCCACGCAGTGTTAGAATTTATTTTGATTGAAAATTTCTAAATTTCTAGCAGTTATTATCGAGTCAGTCACAACAATTTAATTAGCATAAAATGCGTGAAAATCCAAGTACTCTCATATTTTCACACTCATAGTAAGCCGCCAGAATCATTTAAAGTAACAAAATTCTCGTGAAATTTTGTCTCCCTCCGGCACTTTTGCAGGTCAAATATTCATTGTTTCCTTTGTAGTTGATCATAAACCTTATGTTATCTAAACCATAAAAATATTTTTTGTTAGACTGTACATTATAAAGCAGATACTCTTATTTTATCCTAATAATTTCATAATAACGGTTAAAGTCGTTGCAATCACCGTAATAACCTACATCATCTATTGACGCATTTCCAATAAATAAGGGCGAGATTAGGTATAAGCAGAAATTACCCTTTTATTCTTGGGTATGTAATATCTCCCAGAAATATTGTTCTGTGCGTACTAGGCAGTGTTGATGTTCTCCACGCGAACTCCATATTCTTTTCCTCTCTCTCTTCTCTCTCTCTCTTTCTCTCTCTTCCCTCACTCTCCATTTCCCGCTCGCTCCTCTCTCTCTCTCTCTCTCCTTTTTCCCTCCCTCCCACTCTCTATATTCGCCTGCTCCTGACTTTCCTCTTTATCATCGATGATGCCTAAGAACATGAAAAATCACCCCAACCCCCTTCCCTCCCTTCTCCCCCACCCTCTCATCCCTTTTAGTCTCCCTTCCCCTCCTCCTTCCTTTTCCCTTACCCTTCGCTTCCCATACGACGCCTACTCGCTTCTCGAGCGAGAAGCCTTTTCATCCTCATATGCGCTCTAGCAAACACACTATAGCACATAGACGTCCCTCCTACTCTTCGTTCACCTCGTTGCCTCGATACTCCCTTCTTTACACCTCCACTCCACCCTCGATACATCCTCCACTCCTACTCACCCTTCTCCCTACACTCCCCCCCCCCCTCCACTCACCCCCCTCCACTCACCCCCCCTACACTCACCCCCCTCCACTCACCCCCCTCCACTCCCCCCTTCAACAAAGTTCTCTTCACTCCGCTTCCTTCCAGGCTCCTCCTGAATCCCTTTTCGGATCTCTTCCGCCAAATTCCCCTCTTGACTTCCCTCTTTCCTCATTTTTTTCTTCCCCTTATCAAAGGACTCGTCGAAGAGATCCGAACGAAGCAAACTGAACGGCGATTGGTCCGTTTTTTGTTTTTGTTCGGCTTCGTTGCTGTTGGGAGATTTTCAGTCGAGACGATAGACTAAATGCGGGAAATGTGCTATCTGTTCGATGTTGATTCGCAAATTGCATCGAGTTACTGTGGAATGTTATGCTATTCTTTATATTTTTGCGTGAACATCAACTTACGGCAAATATTAAGGATATTATTCTGAATTACCGTCATGTTTCGCTAAGCTTGGTCTTATAGGCCCTCTAGTCCGTGGTGTTTGTGATTTTTTTAAAAGCCGTCCTTCTAAAAGAAACTACGCATCTGGATATCCGAAACGGTGCAGGTCCTTTTTTTCCTCTCCATGGGAAATAATCAATATAGGGAATATAAAGCTGCCCAATACGAATTTTTCTCGACTAAAAGAACTCGTTTCGGATCGAAACCCTCCCTTGCCGTGCGCACGAACGGGCAACTCATTCGAAGCGCGGAAAGCGCTTTTCAGTCTTCTATTTGCATCTCCGAATGGAAAAACTTTTTGGGGACAAACCAAGAGTTTCGAAAAATTTTCCCCAGGAAACTTTTTGCCAGGTTTCTTCTTTTCCTCGCTTTCTCCACTCCCGAAAACTCCTTTCCCAAAAAAACTCTCTCCTTTGCTTATGTCTTCTGGTAAATCTCTCCCTCTCTCTCTCCCATACACACATCCACTTCCATTCTCTCCCAAGCAGCTTCCCATCTTGTGCGTGTGTGCACCTATATATTATGTAGTACATACATGCATAGGCGTACTTTGGCGATATGGAACCTATGGCAAAATTTTAGGAAACTCCTTAATTATGTAGGGTATAATTTTTTTTCGTTTTAATAAAGAATAATAGCGCTTTTATTATACATAAATCAATGTTTGAGTAATAAAAGAACATTTATAGGAAAATTAACTTTTCGCACTTTTTGCGGGAACGTTTGGTGCCTTTTGCAAGCGGCGCGTATGGCAGATGCCACCTTCGCCATACCCTAGTTACGGCACTGCATACCTATATGTTTCCATGCTCTTAGGTATGTAGGAAAAGGTTCCCTTTCACGCAGCGCCTCTACCGTCGCACGTACGAATGACGTACTCCCATTCTTCCCATTGCCCCATCTGCGGTTCGGTTAATGAATTTCATGACCGCTCCTCTCTTTCAACTCGACGGAACATCCGCGTAATGGAGGGGGGAAAATGAGAAGTGGAGGGGGAAGAGAGGAGGGCGCCTTTTCCGCTATGCGTATGTCGACTGTTTGATGGCACCGGAAGATCCACTCTAACCCTTTCTGCCCCTCTTTTAATTTACCACCGACATAATTCTCCGCGTCTCCTTTTTCATCCTTCGTTAAAAACGTTCCGCCGCCCGCTCTCTCTCTCGCCTTTCTCCGTCTTCTCTGGGAGCACTCCCTCTCATCCCCTTCTCTCCCTCCCCTCCTTCCCCCCCCCCCCCCCCTTCCTGTTTCCCATAATTCCTTTTCCGCTAAACGAATTTACAGCCTTTTCGCGTACACCACTCTTTCATTTTTTTGTACGCTTCCCGCGATATATATTTTTCTTCCCATGGAGGCGGCCGATGCACGAATCACGGGAATAACACTGATTAATGAAAACGCGCGAGAGCGCATCAAAACCTCAATTTCTGCCGCCTTCGATTGCGTTAGTAAATGGTATGCTTTAAAAAAAAAAGATCGGCGAGTGACGACTCGATACTTCAGAATGTCGAACCGCGCATTCGCCTTTTAAAATCTGCTAGATGGTTATGCGTTTGTTTTCGTATTGGACACCCAAAAGCATGAAACAACGTCGTTAGTTCGATTATTTGATCGGTTTGCGATGGCAACCAAAGCACGCAATTCGTAAAAAAATACGACGATACCGGGATAGTTCAGATGTAATGAATAGGAAAAAATATTTCCCATTTTTATCTGTCAATATTTTTATTTTGAAATGCCTTTTTCAGTGCACGTAGTAATAACGAAATAGAAATTTTTAAATATTTATAAGGGGGTAGTGGTGGTAATAGTAGTGGTAGGATTTTTTTCTGAGGTAGCGGTTCACCATTTGCATGGTTTAGAGGAGAACACGCAAATCAGCGCTCCGTCCTTCGGAAGGGACGTAAAGCCGTTGGTCCCCTTGGTGTTCCTAGATAAGAGTAGGCAAATGTCGACACCTCACTTGCTTTGTGATTTAGACTGAGAAGCCCAGTAGCGCTGGTCGTCGTTTTAAGCCACAAGGTCCCAATTAAATTCAATTAATTTAGAAGTTCTCGTTTATATTTAAGTTCTCAAGGAAGGAAATGGAGTTGGCTCAATTATATCGCCTGAGCGGACTTCCTCTCCGACGCGATAAACTAGGCCACCAATAAACATCAACAACCACGGGAGACGATGCGAAGATTTTCTTTAAGTTAATTATATCGCGAGTGATCGCATCCAGGGAGACATATTCCTACTTGAGAAAAAGTGATGAAAGGAAAGTCTATTATCGACCAAAAATTAGTTATTAAAATTGGATCGTTTATTCGTGAGAACCGTCTCATTTTTGGCGAATGTCTATCGAAATTCTTTCATCGACGACGTATTTTATTTTTCCAGAAAACTATCAGCGCAACCAAAAAAACGGCAGTAAAAGAGTACGAAAAGCGCTTTCCCATTCACTTTGTCGGTTGCTATGGAGATTTTCAGTAATGCTTTTCGTTCTCCGAAAATTCGGGACAAAAATCCTGTTTAGTTTTTGTTTTTTATGTTATGCGACTGCATGTCGTAGATTTGGCTATACATTCATTCGCGTATTTTTCTGTATCTTATTCTCTTTTTTCTCTCGTTTTCGCATTTTCTCCCCTGGCGCAATTCCTCATTCGTTCGGATTGCCAAATTCTACCCCAACTTCAAATCTTTCGTGCCTTCTCCATCATCTCTCTCTCTCTTTCTTTCTCTCTCTTCCACGCTTCCCTTATAATAATATCTCTTTCTCGCTTTTCGACTGCCACGTTCCGGGACGGGCCAAAATGTATTCCGAGATTCTTGGCGCACGGAAGGCACTTTCAAGTGTTTTATATGGTGGAAATATTGCGAGATTAAAAGATGAATGATGGATGCTTTTTTTTCAGCGGGTTTGAATTTACGGCTGGTTGTGGAGGAGCGGCGGCGGGGCGGGGCGGGGGGGGGAGGTGGGATGATGGAGGGAGGCGGCGGGATGAGGGATGATAAAGGTTAAAGGGCAGAGGTAGGGAAAAGAAGCGGCGGTGTTTGTCGTGGGGGAATTTGAAGAGGAGGAGGTGATCATGGAGAGAGAGAGAGGGGGAGAAAGTTTTGCGTGGAGTGGCTGCGGGTGTCAGCTTTTCATTTCCTCGAATTTCTGTTTTTAAAAAAGCCCGGAACATTTAAAGCGTTTTCCTACAGAGTTTTGTCAGTTTTTCATTTCCTCGAATTTCTGTTTTTAAAAAAGCCCCGAACATTTAAAGCGTTTTTCTACAGAGTTTTGTCAGCTTTTCATTTCCTCGAATTTCTGTTTTTAAAAAAGCCTGGAACATTTAAAGCGTTTTCCTACAGAGTGTTTATGTAAAAAAATAACATTAAAGTTTGTTTAAAAAAGAAATTAATAGGTTAGCGAGAGGCGTTCCCGTTGCTTGGAAACGCTTTTTTTCGATGACATTATAAATATAAGTAAATCTTAACCGCTTAGCTATTATGGAATTTATTATCAAAAGATTTTTAAAGTAAGAATTCAGAAAGAGAGATCGTCGTTACCTAATCTAGCAATGCATTCCAAGTGATTTAAAGGATAAAATTTCCATTTAAAATCCATATTTCACACTTAAACAGTAATAATTATACTTCACCAAAATTTTCATTTCTTGATAAATTTTAATTTAAAATTCCATGTTGAAAGTGAATATAATTATTTATATCGATTCCATCCCAACACCCACTGTCTCAAATTAAATATTCGTTTTCTTTTAAATACAAAACAGCTGAAAAAAATAAGTAACATAATAGATGTGATAATATATTTTTTTTAGGATCCATTTTGGTTTATATGTAAATAACATAAAAATGAAGAGGCAATGGCAGTCTTATGGTTGAAGGCTTAATAAAATCATTCTTTTTTGGAATTGGTAAATAATTTTCTAGGCCAATTTGAATCGAATATAAATCCTGTTAGCATAAGTATTAAACATTATTATTTTTCAGACAGTTATTTAGTAGCCCGTTACGATTACAACTCTTTAAATTCAAAATGCCATAACTCGGTCCTATGTTCATTATATATTTATTGATTATAGATAATAAACGTTTATGGAATCGATCCTGGATAAGCTCTCTGAGATATTCGATTTATCTGACTCATGTCTTACAATCGAACTAGAGAAAAAACGGACGAGTACTTGTTGTTTATATTGTTATACATAAACCCATTCCAGAAGCACTGTCCTAAATTACCTCGTTTTATTTACATAGAAGAAAACTCTTGTGAAGAGAACTGATTGAGGTTGATTCTTTTGTTAATTCATATGAAATCATCGTCGAAAATAAATCATTTTTGTTATCAAAATCATAGATTTTCTATTTAATTAATTCGAGCGATATTTGTTCAGGTGAAAGACATCTGCAACTGATGAAATTATCTGCTATTGACTGAATTCCATAGGATAGATGCCGCGAAACTTGAAACGCGTGCCTTTTCAGGTAAAGAGATGTCGTGTGATACTTATACGTGTCGATTCAGGCAGATTATCCGATTTTATAACTATACGCAAATAACAAAATTGAACAATCAGTTGGTCATTTCAATAAAATACCCTCGGAATAGTTGAAGCTGCTATGCAATGAATCGATGATGTGCTTTAGAAGACTTACAGTGCAGTATACGCGATACACTCAATAACCCATAATTTTAAATAATTTTAAGACCTTAAATTAACGCGTTAAATTTATCGTCACTCTGCAAGGCATTATATGATGCCCCCGCGGTGTTTACAGTTATTGAGACTAAGATATGACTTTCATGGGTGTTTCAATAGATGAGAAGAAAAATACCTTAGCAACAGAGGGATCCACTAATTTTCTAAAAGATGGAACGGCAACCTTTAGATCAGTGTGGAATGTCAATATCTGCAATACTGGATGATTTTAATGTAATAATATGGCTTTAAAAGTTTCGATTTGAGTAAACATTTTTCCATCTCGAACTTGGGTGTTTCTTTATCGTGTATTTTGAGGAATAAAAGATTCTTTTCGTTCGAAGCTCTTGTATACGACGATTTACGTAAACACTGCCCAACTAAAGCAGAAAAAATCTGATGTGGCCAACACATGACTTTCTCCATATTTGGGCTATAGATATTTAAATTATTATGAATATCATTATGAGACAAAATTATTATTTCATATCGTAAAAGATTACAGTCGTCCTTATTGCCGTAAATTACGTATATTTTGAATATGTTTACAGAATTCAGCTACATGGTGGCGGCGCTGTATACTCGAAATTAAGAAACAGTTGAATATCTCCAAAATGGATGGTTCTACGAAAATTTGTTTCAAACAAAACTTGGAAGAAATATTATTCTCTACAACTTTGGTCCTCACGAAGATTACCAATAACGACGTTTTTAAGGAGATATTTGACGGAAACCGAAAAAACCGATTATTTATAAATAATTCCTAAACAATAACTGCTATGGAAAATTGTTTCAAATGAAAATTGTACGAAATGACATTCTCTATAACCTTTGTATAGAATTGTGTGTACAATAATGATGTTTTAATGGAAAAATATCGCAAAAACCGAATCGGGTTTCGAATAAACATCGACTTCCGATTAACCGTTATTGTCCGAAAACTAATCAGTTCTTTGTGCTCATGTTAAAGTGTTATATATGAAGTTTGGTAAGGATATGGCAAGTACTTTTTGAGTTAGAGCGCCCACAATCACATACACGCACGCACACACGGACATCTTTCCGAAAATAGTCTAAACGTGTTCTAGGGACCTCAAAACGTGTATTTCCGTTGAAATCTCGAAGTCGATTTTTTTGGAGATCACAATACTTGCCCATTACTTCGTATGGAGAAAGTAAGAGAGTTGTTCGCGAGAACCGATGCTTTCTTACCTGCTGCTGCAAAACATCCAGCGCTGGAAGGAGTCTGCTGTCCCCATCCGAAAGAAGCTCCTCATTCTTGAGATTCACACCAAAACACGAGTACAAATAAATAAAATAATCAATACTTAATGAATTAATTAGCACTTTTCTTTGAAATTCTATCTCACCGAAAATTTTAATGAATTGCAAATTATTTGCTTTACTAATCTTAATCGGTAAATTAATTTTATTAATTATTATTATTAATGCTTTGCAGAAAAAACGTACTATCTTCAGGGAGTGAGTAGCCTTCTCTTCGTAGCGCAGATCACTTACGGAGCGCAAAAAGAAAGAGCATACAGTCACTATCACTTCCGAAACAAAACTGAGCTAGGAAAAGGAAAAATTTCCTCCACTTCTGTCGAAACAAATTCTATTGTCGGTTCTTTCCCGGGTGAAGGAGTTAGGGAGGAGGGAAAGGACATCACGAACACCAGGAAAGAGGCGAGGGAATTTTTTGTCACACTTGTTATCGTCACAGCAATAAAAAAATACTCGTAAATCACTGCATCTTCACCTTATTAGTTGCTCCTGTGTAGATAAGCGGCTGAAACTTTGTACGTAATCATTCAGTAAAGCCCAGATCTATTCTATAGAGCGTTACATCTTTAAGGGTCAGTATTGGGTAAATGGCGCGCGGTGTTGCCACGTCTCACTACCCTAACGCCAGCAAAAGTCTGGTAATTTAAAATTTCCTTTATGTAACTTATTAAGTAAATGCTATCGTTACAATTTTTGCCGTAATACACGATTTTCTAAACCAAAACAAAAATACTGCGTAGTAAAATTTCTCTCACTACGTACCGCGTGTTGTACACGTGGCTGCTATAGTGCCCCAAGCACTCCGGCAGTCCCAAAACTCTCATAAAAGTGAAAAAGAGTTTAAAAGAATAGAATCCCTTTGAAGTGCCCTTGTTTTCCCCATGCGCTCAGATTTATTTTTTCTGTGCTAGCTTTCAATTGTCTAAACCAGTCTTAGGTATTCCTTTATCTTGTGATGTAAAGTTACCTACCCTTGCGAAAATGTCAAAATAGTAGAAAAATTAAAAATATTTTAAATGTTTTATAATTGGAAAAATCACTCATGATAAAAATGTGATAATTTCTGAACAAATAATTAATTAAAGAAAAAAATTGGAATTTTATAAATTTACAAATGGCGTAAGCTTGTTAATATTGTAAAATATCCATTACCAACTTCACAGAACATCATATCATAACAAATAGATCAAGAAAAAGTCAAATTCAAATTATTTGAAAGAAAGGAATAATTCTCCACCAGCCGAAAGCTAAGAAAAATTAATTCTCCAGGGGTTAAATGTCCTTCGACCTGTGGGATTAGTTTGATTTAAATGTGTTATGTGATTGAGAGGTTTATTATGTTAAATAACGTGTCC
This sequence comes from Uropetala carovei, assembly GCA_036926305.1. Taxonomy (NCBI): domain Eukaryota; kingdom Metazoa; phylum Arthropoda; class Insecta; order Odonata; family Petaluridae; genus Uropetala; species Uropetala carovei. Next base: position 576,517 of record JAXCHB010000172.1, on the reverse strand, counting down.
TTAACAACAGCAAGATATATTATACCGTAAACTGCCTAAAAATTAAAAATATATTTTCCCAATCAAAAATTATTTCATTTGAAAGGCTATTGAAATCATAAATAAAAGTTTAAATAGTACATATTTAAAAAATGCATAGTTTACTTTGTAAATAATAAATTAGCGTTGTAGTTCCCATTTGCATTTTTATGCATAACTCGGTAAATATTTCGTTTAGAGAAAAATGTATAGAATAAAAGTTGTAGGGCGTTTTAAAATAGGTAATCATTTTATGTTCTAAGCAAATTCGCGGAAAAGGCACCCAAACGATGTAAATTGGTATTTAACAAAATCGTAGCATAGTTAATTGGATAAATGCGTGTTCGGAGGTACACTGTGTTCACATCTTATTTTTGGATTAACTTCCTCGCATATACTAAGATTAAATGTAATGTGATCAGAGGAAAATAGTTAAGCATGTTTGTACGAGAATAATTGCTCACAAAATTCCTTAGTAAAAACAACAACTGGATTATTTTATGCGGATCACTATACATAACGGAAATTAAGTTGCAATCGAGGAAATTTTTACCTGCCCGACATTACAAATTCATTTGCTTCTTTTTTAATCTTGTAAATTTTCCCCTGAGACACCACATAGCTTGCTCGTCCTACTAACTACTATTAGTAGTGATCATTTTCCTTGTCTATTGCATTTAATTAAAACTTAGTGTCGTATGGGGACAGCGGATGCCTTCCGGCGATGGATATTTCGCTGCGGCAGGTAGGAGTCATCGGTTCTCGCGAACAACTTTTTTTTCGGCTTAAGTTGGGTGGTGTGTATGTACGTAATTCGTCGTTAACTAGGGCTTCGAACGAAAATATTCTTACATTACTCTAAATAGGCGATCAAGGTACGCCAAAAATTCATCCAAACTTATGCAGCCAGGAGAAACCTGGTTAAATTCCACAATTTCTTATTTCACGACCGGGTTCGCTAAATAACTAGCATCATCAGGTCTGTTATTTGCGAAACCGGTCCTGAAATAAAAAAAATGTGGAATTTAACCAAGTTTTTTCTTCGTTAATATGAGTATCAATTACCACAAAAGTTCAGCCAAATTCCCTGGATTTTATTATAAAGCCAGATTATTAGGCCGCCTTCCGTCTATTTTTTTAAACTGCCATTTAATTGACTTCTTCAACTGCTCCGTCCTTACGCTGTATATTCTCAGGATAATTTTTTTAAATTGTCAATGGGTACGTATCTATCAAATTATATAAATATTGTTTCTGGCAATCACTTTTTGTAAGTACTATAGATTCAGCAATTTTTCCGTATTAAAATTCGAAAACCCTACTATGATACTTAAATTCGAATCTTATAAGTGGCCTGCTGTTCATAGGAGTAGTTTAATGGGTCGGACAGACAGACGGACAAACCGAACGCATTAGCGAATATTTTTGGGAAAAACCGCTAAAAAGTGAAGGAAACTAAATAATAGGGAAGAAGACGAATGTTGTTGTGACCATAAGAGAAGAAAATTGAAGAAATAACATTTGGGATAAGATGATGGATAAAAGAATTGAACGAGTGGGGAGAGAGGGGGGGGGGATGAGAGAGGAGGAGAAGGATTGGATAGGGAATCTGCTAGAAGGAGGATTTTAAGCGATAGGAATATAGGAAGAGAGGGAAGGGAAACCAGAATGAGAAAAAAAAGGACGGATAGAGTGGAAATAGTGCTAATACTATGAAATCCTTCGTAGGTGAAATAGAGGTTTTAGAGAGGAAGGGAAGTGCACGGCTTTAGGATTCGGATGGAAGGCTTTCGGAGGTAGGTCGCACCCCCCCCTCCCTGGCGGCGTCGCTGCGAATTCCCACGGGCAGAAAGTGGACGGTAATACGGGTCCATTGGGTGCGATCCTATCCGAAAGGGTTTATTTGATTTATGAGTAATTCATTCAGAAGGGCGGTTTAACACTTTAAAGCCAAATGGCTACGAACTGAAATATACATAAATGTCCATTGAAAAGGATTTCTTCCTTTGCCATGGAAATGTGTTCCATTCAAATGTCCACCTGCGATGGTATTTTCTGAAAATCTTTCATTATTTGATAAAAGCAGCGGCTGCAAAAATAATCCCCGGCTATTTATTTGAAAGGGGAAACTACAAACTTTTCTCCTTTATAAGCTAGCCTTATATCGATGAAAATGATTATGCCGTTTTGCATCATCGCGGTTATTTTGAGGAATAAGTGCAAGTTATTCGCCTTGTTACATCATTATCTTCTTCATTTAGAGCTTCTTCGTGTAATTCCCTTGGTATTTCCTCTAACGCATTCTTTCAGCACATCGGAAAAGCGCTTATTGGCTTGCGCCACCCTGTGCGTGAATCATGGATTTACTAAAATTGAAATCGTGTTTGAAACGAAACCGTTAGGTCAAAAACAAAAAAAATGGGTCGTTAGAAAAATACAAAAATTTGTATTTTCTAAATTTAAAGAAAAGTTTTCTTCCATTTTAATTTTATTCCGCGTTGTAACTATTCCGCGCCACAGTCGAGACACCATATAATTTATAAGAATCACTTTTCGTAAACCCAACGGATAAAATGATTTTATAATAATAGCGGCAGGCGTGGAGGCTTAAACATTTTGAAAATGGAAAAATAGAGAATGGGTGAGAAAGCATTGCCGACCTCGGGCTTTGAGAAGTGAATGTTTTAGAATACGTGGATAAAATTTTGTCATTTGTGAAATTGTGCATTTATTTTTCCTTCAACGCAAAGTGGACCGGGCGGAGAAATTGAAAGTTTTAAGTTGGAATTGCCACGATTAAATTTCACACAATATCTAAAAAAAAGAAAACGCTAAAACGCTCTTTATCCCATTCGGAATTTCATAATAATTAACTTTCCTATATAATTTCAACTTTCATGTTTATTTCTTTGCCTTTTTTATCTCTATTTATATACTTACGATTTATTTAACATCTATTTTTCGCTACATTAATTTCTGACATATTTATTTAATTTATTTTATTCATTTTATTTATTTAATTTATTGGCAAGAATTCAGAGACAGCACAGGGCCAATTATACTGAATATCGTAACAACAATAACAAGGACGAACACACACAACCATGCCCTAAACAGGATTCGAACCTGCGATCGTAGCATTGGGAGTTAGACACGCTAACCACCCCTCTACCAAGGCCATATATGTAAGTTGTCATTTTTTAGACACTTCGTAAGCAATGGTCCTCTCTGTCACTTATTTATCCAAGGCATAATCATGGAATTTACCACCATATAATATGTATAATAATTTCATTTTCCTTTTTTAATCGGATTCTACCTTTAGCTATAATAAATTTTCTGGTTCTTACTTTCAGTTTCAGCGGTTTTGATACTCCTAAAAGTTAATAGCAATTTATTTGTCCGGGAGAAAGAGAGCCGTAAACTGAGAATCACCACATCGGGTTTAGCAAGAATAGTCTTTCTTTTAGTCGTCAACCGTTCATTCGGAGAATCACGCCCGATTCTCATTTTGGAAGCTGGGTTTCTCCCGCATTCATCTCATTACGAGGTTTTCTCTCGTTTCAAATTCCATTCATTTCTCCCTAAGTCGAGCATCCATTTCCCCTTAATGCTTCCATTATCCTCACTTTGCAACTCATTCTCCGCCTCCATCCCCCCCCCTCCTCCTCGCTTTAAGCCCCTCCCCCTCCCCCCTTCCCCTTTCCCCCTCCCCCTTTCCCCCTCCCCCTTTCCCCCTCCCCCTTTCCCCCTCCCCCTTTCCCCTTCCTTCGTTCTCTCCTCACATATTCCTATCTTTATCCTCACCCTGCATCACAATTTCCCCACCTCCCCCTCTCTTTACCTCACACCTTTTCTTTACCTTTTTACATCCCTCTTTACTATAATAATTTCCCGCAGTCACCTACTCTCTCTCTCTACACCCATATTCCCTTCTGCTTAAATTCAGGTATCACGTGAACATCTTTCCTTCTCTTTGTTATATACTTGTGTATTTCCTCGCTTAAATGGGGCTATTTATATCTTTTTGCATACCTAATCCACCGTCGAATTCCTCCCATTCTTTTATTTATGCATCTTTGGAAGGTTTTTTTCACTCATTAAATTTCTTCTATTGGTGTCTTCTTGTGTTTTTTCAAAAGTCGTTGTAAAATAATTCTTATTCATGTTTACCCGCAAATATCCTTCCATTTTACTTTCCAGCCGTATATTATTACCTACACACGTTAGTCTTTTAAAATTTTATTTCATACGACACGAAGGCTTCTTGTGTTTTTTCAAAAGTCGTTGTAAAATAATTCTTATTCATGTTTACCCGCAAATATCCTTCCATTTTACTTTCCAGCCGTATATTATTACACACGGTAGTCTTTTAAAATTTTATTTCATACGACACGAAGGCTTCTGTCCTCGATCTCCCATTCCTAAAGAATGCTTTCTATCTTCATTGCACCAATTGCCCCCGGACGTAAACGCACACTCTCCTACCCCCTCCACTATACATCTATTCTAATAAATACATAAACCGTATGTTTAATCGCCCATGAATTAACGGACGCTCCTCTTTCTATTTCATTTACTTTAGATCTCCCATATTATCTCTCTCCTATTTCCTTTGAAGCGCGAGACTTTTACCCGTCCGAGTGACTCCTTTCCCTTGAGAGCGTCTCCTGGGATCCCTTTGTGGACGCTCCGTTCCCCTCCATTTCGTCTCTCTCTCTCTCTCTCTCCCTCCTTTATCCCCCCTCTCTCTCTCTCTTTTATCCTCTCTCTCCCTTAATGTCCCCGCGTACGAAGCGTCTCGTTTGGTGTTCCCGCGAGACTGCGACACGCGCGCTTCGCCGCTTCCCGACATTCCGCGCTCTTTCCCGTGCGGTGAGAGAGAGAGAGAGACGGGGAAGGGGTGGGGGGTGACGCGTCGTGTGACGGCGAAAGAATAATCTCCGCGTGATTCCTGCTCTATGGCGATGTGAAAGAGCTGTGGGTTTGGGAATAGTCTGAGAAAAAGGCCGAGCAAAAAGGGTTTTAATTTCGTTAGTGACTTGTTTGGTTTCTCTCATCTCTGTTACTTCTGCGGCCGAACCCATCCGTTTGTATGGCGGAGTTTTCTCTTTCTTGTGTTTCTATGCGTGTAGCGTTTTCCTGCGCTGTAACTAGAGGTTCGTGGTGGGTGGGTGGGTGGGTGGGAGAGGGGAAGAGGAGAGGAAAAGTGGGGAGGAGGTGGGAAGGGGATGACGTGACTCGGGCGCAAAGACCGGTCACTGTTCGCGTTCCAGAGGGCTCCAAACGTGACTAGACTGTGGGCTTCGAGAGCGCAGGACGTCTTGCGCTCTTGATGGTGAGGAGGATGGTTAAGTGCATTATTTAATGGGTCGAATTAAGCCAGGATGGGCCTCCCGGAGGAGATGATGCGAGAGCGACGACGCGTGGGGAAGTGATGGGGGGGAGGGGGGAGGGAGGGGATGGAGGGAGGGGAGGTCCTCTTCCGACGACGGATAGATGGCGTTTTGAGCGACCGATGCGAGCGACTCGTGCGGTGATAATTTATCTGCGCAAATTCCGGGAGCAATTAGGGACGGACGATAAGACAGTTTGAACGCGCAGCTTGGAATCTAGACATTTCTAATAAACATGTTCTTGGAGAAATGCTAATAAACTTCCCTCTGATGGAGTTTATCAGCCGCAGAAGAGAACAAGCGACGAGATTAGTCTTTTATTTGCCTGTGTACATACCAGTAGTAACAGGCGTAATCGTTTTATTTTGTAACTGTTAAATTTTTTATGGGGTTGAAGACATTTTATGAGGAAAGGTATTGCCTCTTTTCAGTATTTGTTCCAATAGGAAAGCACAGGTATATAATAAATACATATTTTTTAGTTATTTGTAAATATTTCGGCTTAAATCAAAATCCTGTAAATTGTCAAATGAACAGCGTGCAAATACAATCATCGATGCCGTAATTAGTTTCCTGTCCGCAGACAGTTCAGTCATTATACGTCAAACCGTAATCTCTTCATATTTCTGTCCTCCTCAACGCTCTTAGATTTTTCATGTCTCTGCCGCATTTGCTCGAAAGGTGGTTAGTGAGCATGTTGCCTAATGTTAAGGTTTCGAATGCTGCTTTGCACATGGATGTCGGTGATAATAGTTTTTACTGTTTAAGAAGATCTTTGCAAAGGGCCATGGATATAAACTCCGAGATTTGAGGCGTTATCTTGTGTAATTTATCCATCTTGGAGAATATACAAATTGAAAACGTGTACTTTTTTACTTTTTATTTTAATATACAGAAACGACCATGGTTTCACTACACTATGTAGTGAAACCATGATCGTTTCTGCATATTAAAATAAAAAGTGGAAAAAGTTTAAGAGATAATGAAAATAAATTTAAAATAAAAATCATCTAGATGCTTGACATCCGTACCTATTTACTGTTCCTTCTAGATTTTTTTCAATCACGTTTTTGACCATGCTCGAAGAAGTAAAATTATTCGTGGATTTAGGGAGTATTGACATGATGGTTATTATTTTTTTCAAAAATTCTTTCACATCTCCGTATAAGCAATATATAGTCCTACGTCTGTGTTTAAATGGTTAAGTTGCTACTCTTAAGTGTAAAGATGGTGTGCTATAAATAACTTATAATATTGTAACATGCGGATAGGAACTCTAAATTAAATCGTTATTTCGATAGGTATAAAATTCAAATAACGTCCTTCTTATTAGTACTACTACAATAGTTAAAATAAAATGAGAATTAACTTTATCAATTGATTTTTCTCTACAATATCTGGCTGTATAATGGTCATGTCATGGTTACATTCAGTATAGTTATGTTTGCTTTTTTAGTAAAACATATAACGTATTTAATGAAAATGTATTTTTAATTACACCACTTCCGTTTAATTTGGTTCTCGATAACGATCAGTTTGAATTCATTTCATTTTCGCTCTGTTTGTCGTCGTACTCTTAGTGGGAATGGGAGGGAAAACATCCCACTTCATCTCCCCCTTCTCCTCCATCTCATCCTTCCCTTTCCCAACTCTTCTCCATCACCACCATCCACCTACTCCACACAATTTATATTCCAATTCCTAGTTCTCCTCCATGTCTATTTCTCTCTCTGTCTGTCTGTCTCTTCTTCTCGTTAATGCTCGTCTCGCCGATATCACCCTCGTTATACCTCCGTGCCATTTTGACCTCGTTTAACCTATCCCTACCCTTCACCCGCACCCCCCCCCCTCTTTCCCTTTTGTCACATCATCCTTCTATTTATTCGTTTTTCACCCTTTTTTCCTCGCCTTTTCTCTTTACTTACCCCGACCGTCTTGTATTTCTCGCCATCGTATTCTTCTGTTATCAGTCTTTCTTTTCATAACTTACGAACTCCATTGAGTAGCAGTTTACCATTGACATGTAATTTCATTCGCGATCGTATCGTATTCGTCTTTGTTAATGTGCAAATGAACCTTTCGCTTGCTTGAAAATGCACCAAAAACAGGCCTTATTTTCACCGTAGAGTGAATGGATTTTTATCTGCAATTTAACGCATGCACTCTGGTAATTACATTTCATTAGATCTCTTGGTTCGGTCGTAATTTTTAGACGGGAGGACGAACACAGATCGGATTTTGATGAAAATGCTCAAAAAATTACAAGTTTCGCGGCATAATTTGGATCGACCTTCCGAATAAATTACCCTCCCTGTTTTATAACGGTTCACTTACTTTCAGACTTTTCCTCGCGATTAATTTTTGAGAATTTTTTTACAGCGGTATTTGGTTTCTCCCGCTGGATCCAAAAATTAAGCGTGATTTATCGTTCGGCCATTACGCTGTCGAATTCCGTCTCTGACTTTTAACACCCGCCTGAGAAAGAGATTTTTCGGTATAATTCAGAACCTTCCCCCCCCCCCCCCCCCCTCCCCCCACCCCTCTCTCATTATGGACGGCATAACTCGTTATAACGAGGCGTCCAATTGATTTATTCCGGACATTTAAACTTCTCCAATTTCATTTCCTTAAACTCACTCTCTTTTCTTTTAGGTAAGTCGGAGCTTCTGCTGTTTTTCCCCGCTTACTCCGGCGGGAAGATGTAGGAGGAAGGACACGTACTCTAGCCGCCATTATTCTATGGATTTGGTGCGTGAGTACCTACTCCGCGATCATAGCGTGGCCGTGGAAAAATCTCGTTGTTTTGGCTTAACAGGTTGAAATTTGGGTACTCTTTAACCTAGAAAATTTTCGTCACACAGTATAATTATCACTCTCGCATCAATATTTTTTGAATTTTCATCATCATTAGGTAATATGTTGTAAGATGAAGAATCGTTGTGCGCCGCTGTTGGGATAATGTCCTTCACTCCTGCAGACATATATATATATATAAAGATATCTATCAGATATATTTTCTATATCGATATATTATTTTTCTCTGAAAATATTTATTTTGTAGACTTAACAAAGTCTCATTTTTGTTAGTTATTGTAGTTGAGTTTAACTATTCAATTTATAATCGCACGACGTAATTTTCTTAATTTTCGAAATTTAGCTGCATTTCAGTTACGGAAAGTATGATTTTAATTGTTCGAATAAGTTTTAACTTTATGTTTTCTCATTAGAAGCCTTTTGCCTAATAATAATAATACGAACGATATTAAAGTTGAAAGAAGATGTTTGTCCATTTCGCCCGTAAAGCGGTCGCCGTCTTTTATTCACCGATAGTATAGGCTAATAAAGAAAACATTTTTAGAATGTACTATCCGTGAATTATTTATGACGGAATTTTTGTAGCCAAAATGCGAACCCAACCCAACCTTACTATAGATGTTGGATAAACATCTTTTTTCGATTTTTATTTCAATAATAACATGAGAACAACACTTTTTTCTCAAATACGAACAATTATTGCTTCGATAAACTTTTCTAACATATTTAATTCACAACAATTTTTTCTACTATAATTCTGTGTGTTTTCGGGAACATTCGTTTAACTTACTTCACGGGGAATAACATAATTGTAAAGTTATGGAAAGGGTGGATCATAGATCCCTATGCGATAGGCATGAAGAGTAAGAACTAAATTAAAAATCAGAGGAAAAATCGAAAGAAATCCATAATGTGAAGCAGGAGAATGTCTACTCCCGCGAGTCGTACGTAGTTTGACGCTCTTTGGTTTAGATAAAGGTAATTTTCTATTTTACTACAAAAATCTAGTCGACGATGATAGTAGCGTTCTACAAAGAAAATCAAATTTCAGTCCTTTTAATGGATTAACGTTTTAACGAGTTTCCGTTTGTCTGCGTGACTCTATCAGTCCTTTTTTTTTTCAACTTCTCCCTATTCATCTAAATTAGGATTAACTTCCATGAAACTGAAAAGGCGGGGAAATTGCAGATAGACGCGGGACTTCCCTAACATAAGGCATTGCCCCTCGATCGTAAACATCGGATTCAAATCTAATCCAACCGTGTGATAAAACAGACTTTGAATGAGTAGAGGAACGGAACTTTTATGCATTCGCATTAAAACGCTTCATTTTTTTCCCCAGAACACGCAAGTGTGCAACTTGCAATCCCGAGTGTCTGCCTTCGTCTATCGCAAAACCATTATACGAGCATTCTCCTTTTCGCTCCGCTGAGTGCAAAGTCCTAATGGCGGGTTTTGAAGTCCCCAGGAACGATTCCCGACAGCCGAAGAGTTTTCTTCGCCGTCCCCTGATAACCTCTTCGGTCTACTTAAATCGCAGTCGGCCTTCGGAGAGAAGTTATCCATAGCCGTTATATTCTCTTAATCTGGTCCGTGACCGGAATCTCACGTACAGCTCTTGGACCGTCTCGCCGCACAGACCCAAAAAATCTTATACCGTGATTTTTTTTCAATTTTTTTTAAATCCACCAATCATCCCCGTTGTATTTGTTATAAAGAGAGAGAAATCGATCATTTCCGTCCGTCGATGTCTCGTGTTCGATCCCCAGCTTCTACAAATCGGTAGGAATCGACGCCTCTCCCGACGGAGTCATCGTTTTAATCTGCTCAGAGATGGACGAAAGGGGTAATCGCCGCTTAAAACGAACAGTTTTCTAATTAAAACTTTGATATCACCGCGCGAAATAAAACCGCCATAAATTTCGCTAATGTACTCTCTCTTGATGGCGTCGTATTTCTTATCCATTTTCCTGCTGGAGACGACTCCTCGGCTCAACTCGGTTCCATTAACGCTTTATATGACGGCCGTGAAAATCGCGCCCTGAATATATTCGTCTCCTCGCGCAGTAAAGAGCCGGGATCGAGAAAAAATGAAGGGCGGGAAGCGCACGCACCCTATCCGGCCGCCGAAATACGCAATCTAAATCTCTCCTTTGCTTTACGGCTTCGCTTTCTCCGCCTCCTTTTCCCTTGTTCCTCTGCGGAGGCTTGTGGGCGGCCGGGGCGGAATTGGGGCGATTCAGGAACTTTGGCTTCCTACCTCCTCCACCCTCTTCCCCCCCCCCCCCCGCCCTCCCCACCCCTTCTCTCTTCCATCTCTCACCCCATTTGCCGTGCTTTACTTGAAGCTCATTTCACGGAATATCTCGCTGCGTGGTAATTAGCTACCTCGCGTCGGAGTGTTAGTGGTAGTGTAAGGTTGATGCGAGGGCGATGGACTCCTGTCGACCAGGAGGAGCTGCACTAGCGTCTAAAATCTTAAATAAAACGGTGAAGATGCATTTTTGGGTTTATTTTTCGGGGAACTTCCCTCTGGCTCCTTAAACGTGGGAGAACTCCAGCGAGGGCCCTTCCTCTTGACCGGAATTCGCTCGAGTCGTTCACCGCCTATCGCGTAAAAGTGGGTGGGCAATCGGGGGCCGAAGGGGTAGGAAGCACCCTTCCTCATGGTCTCCCTCTCCACCCCAAGTTCTCCTTCCACTCCCTGTCTTCTTCTCTCTCTTTCTCTCTTTTGCGTGGAATTAACGATTCAGTTTTACGTTCTGCAGTTTCCCGTTCTTCGGTTCGCCTTTTACTATTCTTCCTTCACGAATCGCTTATAAAACCCGCCTACTTAGGGCTTTTGGATCATCAGGATAAATTACGCCTTTCTTCACTCTTGAGATTTTCTTTCTATGGCATCCATCTTCTGTTCCTCGATGATGCGTTGTCCGTCGCAGGGGAAAATCAGTGGATTTAAATGAAGTATTGATGAAAGTTGACGAGTGAAACAATTTATAAATTACGGTCAGAGCCCCGATTTAAAATTAAGAAAACGGGGTAAACAGATGTGGATATCGATGAATTCTAGGATAAAATCATGAAAATTTTCACAAGAAAAGCAATATAAAGTTTTTATTTTGGAATTAGTCTCACACGGCGAGATAATTTTGAATTGGGGTTTGATGGGCGACGCGTAGTGAAAGACGTATATTCACTGGTTATTATTAACCAAGCATTCTTTCATACATTACTTCGAATTTATTTCTTAAATATTAAGATACTCATAAGTAAACTGTAAAGGTTTCACTATTTCCCATTCTACAGTAAACTCACGACATACCAGATGCTTCGACAACTAGCTTATACTACATGTTTATTGCATATTCCGGTTTTTATGCCTATTTATCGTGTACCATCGTGTACAAAAATTAAAAATTAAGTAGTAATAATGTAAAGAAAGTTTTAATATTATTGTTATCAAGTAGGTTTACATACCTATATACATATAATACTGAGTATTAAAACCTTATATTAGGCATTGGACAAGTAAACGCCGTACATATTTTCGTAATACCCAATTTAAAACTTTCGAATTATTAGTTTTCGCGCTTTTATGACCGCACACCGTATTCGTAAGTAGCCTTTGTATAACCGCCAAATTCATTGCGTCATGCACAGTGAAACAAATTTGCTCTCAAAATGTTTAACGAGTTCGTCAAGATTGTTAATTGCTTCATGCCGTGCAATGATTTCATGTGGAAAATGACCGCTCATGGCGTAAATCAAATTTAATATTTATTTAATCGACCTCAGGACGTGAAATATTTATTTTTAATCCCGAATCCTTGAAATTTAGGTATTCCAGTTACATTTGCTTCAATTCATTTTTGCAGCTAAAAATTTTCCACGTTAATATGGTGCCGTTTAAGGTTTGTTCAATGATTATTAAAAGAGTAGTTTCGTGCTTATAAAATTCATAATGATTCGCATTCATTCAAATTTTAAATTAAAATTTCTTAAAATTCTTTTTCGTCCCACTACATCCCCTCCTTCGTGAACGCCGTTAAATATTTTAAAACTTGCTCTTATCTTCTCTGGTGCTTCGTATCACGCCGGAAATTGCTAACTTCGAAAGCATAAAAATCAACTTTTGTAGCAATTTTTCCCTGGCTTCGGAGTAACTTTATTAATGGCTAGGGGAAATTACCAATTTTGCAAGCCAATTGATATATTGCCGGAATTCTCGAATAACCGTTTCAAACAGATCGTTCAAATTGAGTATTTTTTTATCAGCGCGTGAGCCGTTAGCGGGATTTTCTTCGAAGGCACGTATTTTATTCCCGCTGAGAGAATAAAGGGATAAAGAGAGGATGAGAGAGGGAAATAGCGAAGGGAGTAGATGTGTAGGGAGTCAGAGAGAGAAAGAGAGGGCATCCAGATAGGAACGAACGCTTCCTCGCGTCCATTCGATATCAAGGAGCGTAATTCAAGCTCGTATCGTTTTTAATGTCCTTTAAGCGGAAGTTCAATTTTCCTCCGCTGTTTAGCCAATTAAGGATTTGTTCCTTTTTCTGTTAAAATCCCATTTTTGTCGTCCACAGCTTCAATTTTTCCTCTTTTGCAAAATTGGAAACGTAATGGAATGGGAAAATTTTCGCGTACGAGCGAAGCCGAAAAAAGAGAATTTAATAACGTGTCTGAAAGATAGTTGCGTTTGAGGCTGAGCTAAAACGTCAATTTGTAACAAAAAGTCATTGAACATGAAATTTCGAAAGAACGGCGCTTTACTGCGCATTAAAACGGAAAAACTAATCCATGTCGTCGTTGTTCCTTTGTCTCGTCGTATCTCTCTCGTGGCCCTTTTTACTCGAGTCGATAAAAGCACGAAGTACTGCAATTCTGAATAACGCGCGTGCACATTTATTGAGGAAACGAGTGTTACGAGGTCGACCGGAAGCTAAACTGTATTTAAATCTACTTAAACTTTGTCGCATATGAAATATTTCCTACGCACTAAGTTTTTTTAAGCTGATAAGAGCTTTTTTCACCACTGTCTTCCTTTCATTTTCTTTTGTGGCGTTTAATTGGCGTTTTAACTATTATAGTGCCGCTTGACTTCATTACAATTACTTTAAAATAAGTGGTAATTGTATAATTGTACTGGAATATTTCAAAATTTATTTGAAAATCTATGATTCACAGAAAATAAACCTGTGATAGAATCGAGGCAACTATGGCAAAAATCCTTCTCAATTTTAAGAATTTAATGGGCGAAAATTTAATACGGTATTCGCAATAAACTGAGGTATCTGTTAACGTTATACCTATGTATTTATGCACATACAATCCGAAAACCCTATTACATTGTTCAGTGTTTAGGCGAAGTTTATCTCAGGGACAAAAACGTTTAATCGAAGCGAGGCTTGCATCTCGCTTGCCTCGCTCGCGGGATAGAAATGGCCCGCTCATGCCTGGAACACCGAGCAAATTATTCATCGTGAAGGAGTTGTGGAATAATTAAGCCGCGGCCGCCTTTGGGTCGGCTCCCCGAAGCGGCGGCCTTCTCCCCGCCCGAGTTACTGCTTTATACGGACATAAATCTCAGGCCACTGAGTCACAAGGTTTGAATAGTCCGGGGCGCTTAGGATAGGATGGGTGGAGAGTGGGCGAGTGACGGGGAAGAAGAGAGAGAGAGAGAGAGAGCTAGGGTGCAGGAGATATCTGCGTTGTAAATGAGGATAGGCTGCGAAGTGGGATAAAGAGGGAAACGAGGTGGTTTGTGGAGGAGTAGTAGGAGGACAGGTGCAGGAGGAGAGGCTGAGGGAGGAACGGAAGTAGATAGAACGGAGAGCGTCTAGGGGTAAGAGTCGAAGGGATGTGGTTGATGGGGTAGAGAGGGAGGAAGAGGGGTGTGGGGGAGAGGTTGCGGGAAAGAGTGTAGTTGGGCCGAACAAGAACTTCCAAGTTTCTACGATTTGTGAACTGAGGTTGATGGGGATTTGGGTTCGTGATAGGTGAGAGCAAAAAGACTTGCAAGTTAACGGGCCAGCTGTCTATGAGTGTGGAATGAATGTTCATTTGCATAAACATGGTTCATCTCGATGCGGTTGGTGGAAGTTGGATGAAGACGTGTGTTTTTTTAACGACCGAATTTAAATTTCTTTATGGGACGAATTTTTTTTATATTTCTTAAACGTGCTCCTTCGCCCTATCTCACCCGATGAATCTTCTCGTAAGTTTTTTCCGCTGCAAATCTTCGCAAAAAAGCGCAGCAAAAAAAATTAAACGACGATTCAGCAGCGGTAACGAACATTTCTTATGGTATAAAGGGAACAGATAAGCGTTACTATTTTTTTCCGAACTTCTTTTTTAACGGCCGTGTGTTTTTGAGGGAATGAAGTTTTTAGTGCACTTTGGTTAAAACCAATAAATTTGAGCGTAGTCTGCGTTTAAAGAACAAGTACGTAGGCGGTTACTTTACTCTTATTATAACGAATATCCTCATTCGGAAGTTTTCAAATTTAAAATTCTTTTCTCAGGCTTATTTTTGCATCAAATTCGACATGCATTTTTTTCCAATGTTAATATACCCGGATTTTCCTCTTGGAAGAATAGAATTTTTCCCATGAGAGATCTGTTGGATAAGTTAACAGTCGCTGCTCCTAGATATTTTTTCGCCCGGTCAAATTTTATCACCACATTTTACAGCGTCGTTCATATGGTTTGAATCGTCGCATTTGTCCGCTCGCATTTTACGCGCGTACTTGACACTTGTTAGGTTGCGAGACCTTTGCCAAGTCGGCGAATCGGTTCGGAATTAGATGTTTGTTTACTATCGCGTTGCCACCGTACACTCCATAAATTTATCTCTTTACTAGGACTTTAAAGAGTTTCAAACTAGTTGGTAAAGTATGACCGTGCAGGTGAAGTGAAGCACTTCTCTGTTTTATGCGTTAACTAGCATTTCAAACATTGCGCAGCTTCGAGACTTTGAGGCCGAAGACTCGCGTAAATTTCTGTCTCGCAATGCTCACCCGTTCGCTCGCTCTTGCTCAGTGAGTTTCCGAGTCGTGAAGGAATTGGTAATTACCCCAAATGTTCCATTCGGTTCGCGTAATGTAATTATAATCCTAATATTTTATATTCAGCTCAAAGGTGAAACTGCAGTTGTAAAACTTAATGCCTCTGGAGGACAAAAAACGGGCATTTACGGTGCGATTGAAAAAAATAAAAATTAATGAATCGTGTTCCTCACGGCGTTAGTAAAAATAGAACCACGAGTGATAACGGTGTATAACATGCCGAAATATGCTCGAAAGAAAACGATTTTTGGAATTTACACGAGGAAAAGTTTAGCGTCAACACCGCTATGCTGAAATGAAAAATTGAAATAGTGCGGCCATAAGTTGAGACGGGAGGAAAAAATAGGAAAAGTGCTGGAAGGGTGGAGATTTCAAGATGTGGAAGGAAGCGAGATGAAGTGCAGCGAAGGAGACGGAAAGTGGAGTGGGAAAAGGAGTAGGAGATGGAGGATGGAGGGAGGGGAAGGTTTTAAAAGGAGGATGGGGAGGAGGGGGAGATTTATTTAGATCAGACATCTTCGGAAGAGAGTTTAGGTGCGCGTCAGGAGCAGGCCTGGAGATGGGTAGCTCTATGCCCCTGGGGGTTGAAGAGGGTCGTGAGAGGGGTGGGCGGTGGGGGGGCGGAGGGAAAAGAACCGGAAGACGGAGGGAGGAGAGGGGAGGGGGAGCGGGATAGCGACTCCCAAAGTGGAGGCGAAGAAGGGTGAAGTGGTCGGTGAAAGATTTTTCGAGGATGCCGTAGGATTTTTCCTTATTCTCTCCCTCGCCGTGGTTCCTTTCATGACTTCTCTCCCTCTCTCTCTCTCCCTCTTCTTCTCTTTCCCTCTCCCTCTATTCCTTTAAGCGCCCAGCCTTCCGACCTTCTTCTTCTGCTCAATTGAATTTAGCGAGGGCAAACGAAAGGTCTTTCTCCTTTACACCTTCTCTCTCTCTCTCTCTTCCGTTATCGACGCCCTCTTCCTCTCTTCCTTTCTCCACCTCCCTCTCCTCGATTTATTTGTTTTTCCGATCGTTTTTACCCACTTCCTTTCCTATTCTCTCTCCGTTTCGATCTTTTCATTTTTCTTCTTTTTCTCCGTCTTCCAATGTTTTTCTCACATCGTTTCTTCTTTCATCTCTTTATCACTTTTTCTTTTCATCTGTCCTTCCTTCCACCCATCTTCTACTTCCTCCCCATCCCTTTGTGATATTCCGTATCACTTCGCGCCTCGTCCAGCTGGATTCTCTCTCCTGCCGCGGGAGCATATTCTTCCCGACCATCCTCAATTCCGCATCCTTCCATTTCGCCTCTCCATTACGTTCTTCCTTTTTTTATGGTTTGCTTCTCTTCCTTTCCTCTTTTTTTTTATTCTTTTGTTCCATGCCTCTCTCCGTCGCTCTCCTTTGGATTTTCCTCTCTGATCCCATCTCCTCCTTAAATCCTTTATTCTCCTCCGCCGCGCTGGACCAACGATGAAAATGAACCGTGCATAACTGGAATAAGACACCTCGAGAAAGAAAAATGAATGATTTCCCTGTAAATCTCTTGTTGCGTGCATTTTAGAAGCTTCCTTTGAGGGGCGGAGATGAATAAATCACCGCTGGAATAATTACGTAACTTTTCTATTTTAGACATTTTTGGCGCATTTTTTGGCGGTCGTCCGTCAGGGCATCCTTTTAACCAGTTTAACTGTTAGGTATTTTTCATTTATTTTCACACAGTAAAATACAGATTTGTTCGTATTTATTTGGATATTACAGAGTCTGGCATATGTTTGACGTGGGTTTATTCCTACGTGATTAACAGAATGAAGGAGCATATCTTCTTTTTTCATTGATTTGATCCAGTGCGATGGAATCGACTCACTTTCTTCCAGAGCTTAATCAGTAATCATTGAATGCCCATCACATTATGCTTCATGTTTTTTTATTTTCTTCTTATTTCTGGTTTCTTTTTATAAATATTTTCCCTTGCATTCTCTATCCGTCTCTCTTATTTCCCTCAATTTTCTCTGTTCCATGTTTCAGGCCGTATATATTTTATTTCTCATTTTATAGATACCCTCTAAGGCGCCAATGTTATTTCGCTCTCTCTCTTCCTCTCCATCTCTCTTTATTTTTTTTCCGCTCTTCCATTTTAAATCCCTCCGCCATATTTTCTCTCTTTCTCCCTCTCTGTAATTTCGCTCTATATTCTCCGTCTATTTCTGTAATTCTCTTTCATTTCCCGTCCATTTTTCATTTCTCGTGTCTTTGCGAACTTCTCTTCCATTATCTCTTTCTCTACTTCCGTTTTTCTTCTCCCTCTCTCTTTCTCTTTCCTTTCTCTTCCTCCCATCTGCACCTCTTTGCCGCCTCTCACCTCAAAAGACCCGCTCTATTTTTCGCCCCCTCACCGCATTTTGAATTTCAAATCTTACCCTTTTTCCTCTCTCTCTCTCCCTCTCTACGCTATCTAAAACCTTCCCCTGCCATTTCTCTCTCCTTTCTCAACTCCATCGATTCCGAGGCACTCCGCTCCCTCTCACCTCCCTCATCCCTTTCTCACCCAAAGTAAGTATCACTCATCTCCGCCCATTTGGGTCCAGGTTTCGTCTCTACCCACAGTTTCGCTTTCTTTCATCGTCCGCCCACTCTTCCTGTCTCTCAAACACTCTTTCTCTATCTTATTTATGCGTCCTTCCTGCGAGAGATAGGGAGTGAGGGAAAAAAAGGGGACTGGAGACGAGAGTTTCCGTGGAAACTAAGAAGGGGTTAAGGGGCAGGCGGAAATGGCCGGAAACTGGGATATTTCCATGGAGTCATCTCCGGTCAGCTTTTGAAATGCAAATGGAATATCTCGCTCGCATTTATTTGATTTATTCGACTGAGGAATAATTGAAGTCCCGAGAGAAAATTATTCGGTTTGCTTTTTTATTGCGAGGCCCTTTTGACGAAAAAACAATCCCCCGTCGAATATCTCGCTTCTAATTTTTTTCTCGTCGGCGAATTTTTTTCGCCTTAATGCCGGGGTGATTTATGTTTCGGAAAAGTATATGTAAATTTAACGTCATTAAGGAGTTGGAATAACGAGGCCGAAATGAATTTTACGGACGATTTATAGGGCCTAATAAAATTCTTCAGGTTTTTGGAATTGCCCATTAAAGAGAGCTGTCCTGCGGTTTCGAGCGATTCATGCCTCTCTGGCGGGATGGAAAAAAAGGTTGTAGCAAGCGAACTTAATAAAGAGACGTTGATGAGCATCCATAAGGCATCGTAATTAAACAACGAGCATCTTTTGAATTCACCTAGGAAATATTCATTTTGTATCGCAGTGATGGCTAACCTTTTGTAGCTAGCGTGCCAAAATTATATTTTAAATGTGCAAACATTTTCTCTGAGTTGCGTGCCAGGATAAAAAATGCTTTAACATTTTTTGTGCAAACTAAAGTTTACTTATCCATCTAACAGATGAAAACACATTATTGTGCCACATATTCTGTATATACTCTTTCCTTTGTGTCTAGAAGTCGCGTGTGGTTGATTTCGCAATGTCGCTTCCGACCAACTGTCCCGAATTATTTGTGGAGGAGGGGGAACCATATTTGTAGACTGCAGGCAGACAAAACAAAAAAGAGCGTAGTCATTTGAAGTGTATCGGTGCAAAACTAGGGTATCTATATTATTAAATGCTGTAGTCATATGGCTGCCCTCTCGCCACAATTATTTCGGGAAAACCTGTCGAACAGGTAAGGTAATTATACAATTGACTCTTAATTACTGAGAGACAGTTATTGATTACTTTCCGTTTGTCGGCGGCGTGCCAACCAAAATCATCTCGCATGCCGTAGGTTCGCCAACACCGTTCCAGTGCATCCATTTTCCGTGTTCTAGTTGTCTCGTTTAGTTTCAGCTCTCGCATCTGACTCTTTTGTCCTATGTCGTTAATGGTACATTTTCTGACAGTAGACGAAGAACTTAGAGTTAGAACCGTGATAAATTCAACTGACGAAGGTATAGCTGGGCGGAAGGCCATAATGACTGATAAATAAGGCGTATAACGTTGTTATTTTCATTATTCGTTCTCCGAGGCGAGCGATTAAAAATCTCTGCAACGCAATTTACTTCGGAAACCGTGGCCTGGAGCACGTCTTCAAACTATGAGGTTCGCGAAAAAATACTCTCGCGATTTGAATTTTATTTCAAAATAACGGGTAAATGTAAATGAGAAGAGGATATTGGTCTGTTCACTCGACTCGTAAGTCGTAGAAAATGTTCATGGAAATCGTGCTCCAAGCAACTTATGGGTCGTGTGCAGACGAAGCGTAAAACTCCACGGCAGAATTGTAGAAACATCTCGTCAACTACAAACTGCGTTTTTAAGTGTTCATCTCTTCCATTCGTGAGACGTTAGAATATAAAAGTACTGAATTAATATATTTTTGTCACTCGGCCTCGATATGAAAAAGGGCGGAAGAGGACTGAGGGGAAGACAGCGGGGGAGAGATAAAAATAAAAGAGAAGATATTGGAAGCGTCAGGAGTGGAGAAGTAGGAAGGAGTGAGGCGGAGGTAGGAATGAGGCAGAGGAAGGAGTGAGGCGGAGGTAGGAGTGAGGCGGAGGTAGGATTGAGGCGGAGGTAGGATTGAGGCGGAGGTAGGAGTGAGGCGGAGGTAGGATTGAGGCGGAGGTAGGATTGAGGCGGTGGTAGGATTGAGGCGGAGGTAGGAATGAGGCGGAGGGACCATACTCGCGGCATTAGAGTCGGAAAGAAAGGTTGGGGAAGGAGAGTTATAACACAGGAGTTTTATTGAAAAATGTCAATTGAAATTATTTCTCGTTTCCTGTGGCACGCTGTTATATTTACTCGGTTCCAGAACAAGTTCCACTATAAATATGAATCCAAGCGCTCGTATCGTGTTCTTCAGCTTAATTTCTTATACACGCTTTATATGGCTGCTTTTTTTTCTAACTTGTACCGATGAAATTTTTCACACCCTTATTTTGAAACTGCAATTCCTAGGTTGTGTTCTGATTTTATTTCATCGGTAAAATAGTTGCACAATGTTAAAACTGTGCCGGAATCCAGTTAACACAATAAATGAATCTTTGAAAAAATTTAACACGAATTTATATTCTTTAATTAAAGGAATGCATTAAAAATAATTAAATTTCTTGCTATCATATTTCCTAAACTAGGTTTTAATTTACTGTTATACTATTAAACTTCATCATTCGATAAAAAATGGTCTTCGACCCCAACCTAAAGCTCTTATCCTACAAAGTTAACGAAATAAAACTTTTCATTCTGTTGTAACTCGATCGATCTAATCATGAAATTTTGCAAGAAAGCAGTCAAGGCGTGTTTTTCTGTGCTGTCGTCTTAATATTACCTCGCCATCATAATTTTTCTTTAAATTTAATTTCCTAATTTATTATTAGTAATAGTTAATACGCACCTCAGTGTATTTCAGAAGCGCTTCCTGCTAGAACGTTGACATATTTTGGAGTGTTTTCATCCGCGATTTTAATCAATTTCCTCTGATTCAATTTTGTTTCCTTTATCAAACTTTCATAAGCGTCTTTAAATATATACTTTAGTCTTGTTTGGTCATATCTCTTTATTTTTTCATCATTTAAAACTGAAGAACATCCTAATTCCAAGAAACGCCACCTAAAGATGATTCATTTAATTTCTCACGAGCACTTTATACCTACGAAATTCTCATTCCTAAATTGTAGTAATCTATTTACTCTAGCTTTTATAAGCGATTGCTTAAATTTCTGATAGAAATCATATTGATATCTTAGGATGGGATGATCAGAAGCTCTTTTTACTTCCTCTTACGGCCGAATATCTTCGGCGGCGCTGCTGACGTCGCACCCTAATTCACCGTGTCGCCCAAAGAAGTAGTATAAAAGCCATTATTATCGCTAACGGGATTTTATTGCCCAAGGTTTATCGTTCAAACACGTGACGCTTGTCATTTCGCTTCCACTAAACTTTTTATTTTCATAAATCCTTCGCGCAGGAATAAAAACAAAAGAATAAATATTGTTCCTTGATTTATAACTTCATTCGATTCAGGGAGACATGTTATCTTCCGTTCCGGTTCCATTTCTTTCGCTAACGTTCGGTAACGCCTTTCAGCTCACCTTTTGCTCACCCTTGATCTACCAAATACACAATTTCCACGAAAGTTGAAATTTGGAAAATATCAACAATTTGTTGGCGAATTCAAATTTTGTTACACAATGAAAAATATGTATACCTAGTTTACAGGAATCTATGAGTTCGGCCTAAAGTTGTGAAAACATTGATTTTGCCCACTATAATGAAACTTTTAGTTAATACTTAATCGTTTAAGTTTTTATTCTTCTGCATCCTTTCGTCGATAATATAATTGCAGCATTTCCATAACTCTAAACCTTACTCTTATTACATGCATTGAACTACTGATAAAAGCAATAAATGGCATCGAGATAATATTTATGGATCGTTTTCGCTTTCGCGTGTTTCAGCTTCACGACAGAACAGTCTCAGCCTAACAGTTGTCGACCGAAGCTTCCTGGAATTTTTTTTATGACTTACAACGGAGGGTGTTTTACGTTCTCTCGGCACGATAAGTAATACGATCGTATAGTACGACTTTTTCAGAGGTCACTCAAGGATATAAGGGAATGACGGTGACGTCATCGTCATCCGTGACACGCTCCTCCGTCTATAGCAAGTGTGGGCTAATTTTTTTGTGCCACGTCCCGAAAATCAACAGGCAAATTGGTCGCGGCCACTGCATGGAATTTATTAACATTATATTTTTATCTGAGGTGTTTGTAAGGACGCTAGGGTGGTTAAAAAAATCGAAAGTTTTAAATGTTCGGGTGCTCATGCTTAATTTTGTTCCTTTTCATGTCGGAATGACGCGAGTAAAATTTTAGCCTCATCAGTACACTCTAACCCATGCCGCAGAGGGGTCAAAGTTCACAAATTTTTCAGAAAATTTTGAACAACCGGCTAAAATTCATGTTCATAACATTTTTTTTCGCGTTTTCTAATTTTTTAATGAATATTTTAATAATGTCTATTATTTTGAAAGTTAGATAATGTTACCTTTGTATAGAATTGTATATAAAATAATGATGTTTTAACGGAGAAATATCGCAAAAACCGAAGTGGGTTTCGAATAAACCTCGACTTCCGGTTAACCGTTATTGTCCAAAAACTAATCAGTTCTTTGTGCTCATGTTAAAGTGTTATATATGAAGTTTGGTAACGATATGGCACGTACTTTTTGAGTTAGAGCGCCCACAATCACATACACACACGCACACACATACAGACATCTTTCCGAAAGTAGTCTAAACGTGTTCTAGGGACCTCAAAACGTGTATTTTCGTTGAAATCTCGAAGTCGATTTTTTTCGTGATCACAGTACTTTCCCATTACTACGTATGGGGAAAGTAAAAATGTATTCCATCAAAATCATTAAGTTAAAATTATTTTGCTTGTGAATTAATTATGTAGTGCATAATTACATCGAATAAATTGCTTATTGTGTAATCGTAAGCTATTTTTATTCATTGTTATTTTAGTTCCTTTTTCATAAGTATGTATGTATATAGGTATATAAGTGATAAAAGCAGTGAGTAACAGTAAAAGTAACGTATACCTACAATCAGGGGCACTCTAACTATATGGGCTAAATGGGCTGCAGCCCTAGGGCACGTGGCGCCGTAGGGCGCCCGGCGGTTCCGCTCCACAAATAAAATATATATATTTTTAAACTTCGCATCTTTGTAATTTAAACTCAAAAAGTATAAATTGTCATAGCCTTTTATTTCTCAAGAGGCTCACCATCTATTACATGCTTCAGGTAGTGAATATGTGGCTACTTCCCTGTAATTCATATTTTGGGCAATCGGAAATGCTAGGGGTTTTCTGAAAGTACGTACTACGTAGGACGGCAGCATTAAAAAATTTCACTCGTCGCACACTGTATACTGGACAGAATCATAATAGCTATACTTCAGAGACTCCTAGGAGAAGTGAAGGTCTGGCGAATTTACGAGGACTTAACGAAGGTTCAGGTTTAAATTGGAAAATTCTCGGGCCATGTGATTTCTTTCCATAAGCATTTCTCGATGCCAAAACATGATGATATAAAGGTTCATTCATATAGAATGCACACATCTACGAGACGAAACGTGTATTAGCTACGTCTGTTTGTACAAAATTCCATACCACTTGAGATGGCAATCTGGACCTACATACGCTGTGATAATTGTTTCTCGGTTCCCAGGAATCTTTCTCGAACCCTGTGGCTAGTCCGATGGAAGTCTTTACAACGTAAGGTAGTCTGCAGTATTACTGTATTAAATACGTATTAAATTTACGTGAATGCAATTGCGAAGTACATGTACTTACACAGATTGAATCATGTTGTTATTTTCAACATTCTCCGCAATCTACACATTAGGAGTTTTGTCCTTCTTTAGAATGGATCGTGAAGTAGAAAGAATTCCATTCCAGTGCATCGAAATAAAAAGAATAGGCGAACTGGAGAAGATGGATAAGAACTACATAAGTGAGTCATTTTTTTATCAAAATCAATGAATTACTCAACCCGACAGTAGTGGTAACCTGTCCTTTTGTACAGAAATATCTAGTTTTGTGGTTTACCTTCGTTAGGCTTAGGAGAGCATTGACCAAACAAAAATTTTATTTATTTGTATTGCGACGATTATTTGGCAGTGATCCCTTTTCTCTGAGTAAGCAGTTAATAGTGAACTGTTGAGTTATTTTGCTAAAATTACTCCGCGGACGAAGTACGCCGCGTGCCCGGTGACTCGTGTGACAAATAAGAGCGCGCCCACTCGAGGGTTAAAATGTTTCCACAACATTATTATTAAAATAATCCATTTTCTTCCTATTTAATAATATTACATGCACACGTAAGGAAATTAAACGTATTTCATGTTAGCAACAATAAAGAAGTAACCATGCAAGAAATTTTCAAGTTAACTCGAATTAAGACATTCTCATATGATTTTATAGATAACGGCAACTCCTACAATATAAATGTATAGAAAAGGAAATACTCTTCTTTACCAGTTCTAAAAAAATTTTGATATGAGTGATACTTTACGAGATATAACGAAAATTTAATTTTTTGTCACTAGTAAAGTAAATGTAGAAAGAAGTACTTTTAAGATATGTTATTTATTTATAAACTGCGTTATTATTTGAATTTCTATTTTGTTTTTTATATTATCTATTTTTTAAAAATAAAAACTAGTAGGGCAGCCCCGGATCTCCGATCCTCAATGCGATTTAAATAAACTAATGGTTTAGTGAAATAAATTTTATTGAATAATTAATGAATTATAAATGCAGTTCAAAGTATTAAAATAAAAAAGCCTCTTATCTCACCTTAATATAAAGAGTAAGAGAAAAACCTATAATCCTACCAAATTTCAAGTTACTAGCACATCTACAAATGTTAACAATAAATTGTAAACAAATGCTGACAGTCCTCAACGAAACCATTTTAAAACGTTATAGTACCAATTGAAACAAAATAAAAAACAAATTAATTGCACAATTTAAAATAAAACAATTCGCTGGGAACTTGTTTGTTATACACATGTTATTGACACAGCTAGAAAAGCTTTCCATACGCAGTCAACAGACTAATTATCCGTAAATATTTACGTTGCTATGCTTCATTAATTTCGATGCGAATAATGCTTTTATTTCGTCTATTTGAAGGTTTAATTGGCATTAAATGAATCGGAGGCAACAATGAGAGTCTCCTTGGAAACGCCCGGAATGAGTACGAAAAATCCGCAAAACATCGAAAAAGGATGCGTATTTCCTAAAACTTCGACCGTGTACCGTATAAACATCGCAAGAATAAGATAGTATAAAGCTTTAGCCGTCGAATAAAGTAAAAATGAAGAAAATCGGTCCATATTTACGTATTTTAATATATGAAGGAAAAATCTCTAAAAAATCGAAAAGCCCGTGTAAACTTATGGGAAAATATAATTTTCTCCTGGATTCGAACCCGGGACACTTTATCAGACGAAAATATTTTTCCAGGGACCTCATAGCCACTAGAAACAAAACGCCGTTTACCGCATATCTTTATGACGAACGGTTCTCGAGAAATATTCCGATATAAATTGTAAACAAATGTCTACAGACGTCAACGTAAAATTAATATATAGTAGGATGTGTATTGTTTTCATTTATGATTAATAAATCGATGTGTATTTACGTGTTTACTTTTACATAAAAAATTAGTAACCCCCACTCCACTATAAGAGGGCGCATCATGTTGCTATCCCAGGGCGCCCAAATGTCTTAAGACGGCTCTGCCTGCAATAACGGTTACAACGAGTAACGGTCATAATGAGCAATGCTCTTCGGTCCCTTGCATCTCGTTATAACCGAGTTTCACTGTATTTATGTCGAGGAAATGAACTTGAAAACGCTATTTCATTTCTTTCAAATAATCCATTGCACGAAACGCGCCCGTTTGTGATGCGCTGTACACTCTCCTAACGCGTTTAAAAATACCGTACGAGGAATCACCGATGTTGAACACGACCGAATGGAGGGTTTTTAACTTTGTGTTTAATCAAATCGAAATGACTCGTAACCTTTCTTACCTGCTCAGCATTCATTGGAACACTACAGTTTGGCGGGAGAGCATGTTTAAAAAGGAAACTCTCATTTGGCTCTCTCTCTTGTCCTTGAGAGTCGATCGCGAACTTTCTCCTTTCTCCCATCATCATCATCTTTTCCTTATAGAACTCTACCAGGAGTCCTCTTCCTAGAAATTCCCAATCCTCTGCCACTCTGAGACCTCTTTAGGAATCGTTCCTCATTAACTCCGGCGCTCAACCCCGGATTAATTGCCGCATTATCCGTATCCGCGCCAGTATTAACGAGATTTAATAACACGTAGCCTCTCTGTCTCTCTCCCCCTCTTAGGCCGCCACCCGAAAACCACGTTGATTTATTCGCCTCGACTAGCGGGATTAATAGAGGAGCACACGAGGTTTAACTCCTTCTTCGAGAAAGAGAGTACAATCTCCTCGCAACGAGGTTTCCGCCGAAATTGGCAAACAACAAACAATCGCCTTTCCCGCGAGTAAAAGCTGTTACCCGTGGCTCCATCACTCGACCGACTATTCAATTACCCCTTAATTGAGTGGAGAGGAAGCCTGGAAGAGGACGGAGGCGCCGCACTCCACCTCCCAGATATCCTTCCTCTCTCTCTCTCTCTCCATCTTCTCCCTTTACGCCCAATCAGAAGTTCGTTAAAAAGCTTCATGAGTCGAATTTATAAAACTCCGCCCTACTCCTCCTCCTCCTCATCCCTACACCCCACCGTATTCTTTCACTGTAGAATTCTTTCGCGCCATCACAGTTTTTCTCTCGCTAATCACTCGCTTAAGTCATGGAAACGCCCCTCCCCCCTTCCCTCCCCTCCCCTCCCCCTTCATCCCCTCGCCCCTTCTAACAACACCCTTTATCCTCCTCCAACCCTCTCTCCCTTCCATTCCCTCGTTTCGGTTTGCTTATCCGAGAGTGGTTATTACTTCAATTAGCGTTCTTCTCTTTTTTTCTTAAACCGCCGCTGAGAGTTCTGTTCAAAGACCTAAAAGAGGGGTGTTTTTAGTCTCTCTCTTTTCCTCTTCGTCTCATCTTCATTATCCCTCCTCAACGGTTTCTTCTCGCCACTTCAAAGTTCTATTTGGAAGAGAAAATATCCTAGCATCAATATCGTACTAATACATACTAAATCTATATAAGCTAACTTATCTCCCCTCCTTAGCTAATTGTTTCTCGCTTCATTACACCTCATTCCTACTCCCCCTTCCCTTTTCTATCTCTACTCCCCCTCTGCCTTTCGCTCAGCATTCTTTGCACGCTATCGCTGTCTCTCCTTCTCCTATTATTCAACGTTATCGAAATTTGATAAATACTTTTAGGTGTGAAGCGACGCATGCTAGGTACTGTTGATTAATGGGAGGATATTTCATGCAACTACTCTAATCTTAACCGGTAATAGAACTGGGCTCTTCAGTTTTACAGATCAGTCCCTTGCCGCTGTCCTATCAAGGCAGAATATTTCTAGTTTGTCGATGTATGATTTTTACTTTCTCAAATATAAAATTTATAGAGTACGTATTGTGGTCGTGCAAAATTAAGATTTGTTTCACGTACCCCTGAGCTCTTGTCGTCTATAGCCTGTCGTATGTGCGCGGTTGTCACGGATAAACGTTTCAAAAGTTTCAGATGATATTTCGTGTGTACGTGTAGGAATATGAGGAATCACTCGGTATAGAAGATTCGTTGAAATGAAACAAATGGAGGGTAGATTATTCTTGTTGATTTCACAAAATGTCGATGCGCTCAAATACGATCGAATGTATTTTTATCAAACTGCGTCCAATTAAGTATCATAAATAATAATACATATTTGTCAAATTTTGTGAGCAGATTTATTAGTCTGGTATTAAAGGGCTAAACCTTCCTCTTCTGGATATCCTTACGGAAGCACAACTAAACATACCTCAGCCTTTAAACTCATGGCTGAGTTCGACTAGACAACTAAAAATACTTTATCTTGAGAAATTGTCCGCTTTGATAGTACCTAGTGATAAAAACTCCGCTTGGTAAGCCGAATACTGGGAAATGAAAGAAAGTACTCGGTTCCAATTTACAATAAGACTTTTTTTGATCGTTTTATCAAGATCACGAATTTAAGTGTTTAATTTTGACCATATTAAACGAACAGTCATATCATCCACCTCAGCATTTCTTTTGACTCTGTCACACAAGAAAAAATCCTATTTTTTGTTATATCCTAGCCTGTAATATTCGTGCTGAACTTTTCTGTTTATAGCATTGAGTGGCATTTTCCTATAGAAGAGGCGAGCTTGATCCTGCCCTATCCACTTCCCTTTGAAGTTCCTATTTAGAATAATCTCGTATCTGAATGCCAAGGCTTTCAATTCATCGTTGATAGGATTATCCAGGTTGCCTACTGGGGAAATTTATTCTTTGCTTTTCGGAATAAATATAAGGGAATTGGGTCAAGACTTCTTGCGTCCTATTACGAAGGAACGAGATTGTATTTCTCTGGAAGCGGATTTTTTAATCTTATTCTGATCGTCTGATTTATTATGTAATGAGGAGCGGAAATTCTCTATAAATGGATGTTATCGAGAGTTGCGTTTAATTCGTTGCATGAGGGAGGAAAAGTTCCTGAATTAGCGACCGGAAGGCGTAGGCCCCTCGTGTTTTAATCTCTCGAATAATGGCGTATTAGTTCAACGTGTCACGTGGGCGGAGCGAGAGATAGAGCAGAGCGGAGAGAAATATAATAGGAAATTCGAGTTAAGTCGTACAAAACAAAGTACCTAAACACTAATTTTGTTTTTTCTCCCTCCCGGCAAGCAACGTGTAAGCATGGAGAGAGTGAGAGAGAGAGAGAGAGTACTCAGCCACACGGCGGTGACGACTCAAAATGGTTAAAAAGACCGGGAGCGAGATCCTTTTCTTGGGCGAGGATTGATTTAAGGGTTTGGAAACGACGGAGGCATCTTGGGGAAAAAAATGGAAGGGGGATGCGCGTTATTAGGAGGGAGGAGAGGAGAGAGGGAGGGAGGGAGGGAAAAACGGCTGAGATGGAGTTGAAAGAAAGGGGAGTGGAAGCCACTCTCGCTCCCTTCAGGCGCGGAATTTGACGAAAAAATCAGGGGAGGCAGAGGAAATAAAAAGGAGCAGAGAAAAAAACGATGAAATCTTAATTCGGGATTCTTTTGCCCTGCATTGTCAGCGCCCTCTCGGAAGAGGCTGAGAGAGTAAGAGGGAGGAGAGGACGACATTAAGGGAGGGTGCAGGGTGGGAGAGAGAGGGAGGTCTTCAGAGGAGGGAATGGGAAGAGAGGCCAGACTCAAAGTCTCGGATGAAAAACTGCGGAAAAGGGAAAGGTGGGAGGAAATGGGATTTGGCAAAACGGAGAGAGAAGTCTGGAGAGAAATTACGTGAAAAAAATAAGAGGAAAAATGGAAATGTGGAGAAAGGAAGAGGAAGCGGATGGCGAAGGACAATCGATGCCGTAAAAAAAGGGAAGATAAGAGAGGAGGGAGGAAAGGAAGTGGGAGGAAGGAAGGAGGGAGGGGGAGAAAAACTTCCTCAGAATCCTAACCTCTTTTCTCAGTCACATCCACCCTTTTTTATTTTCCTACCTCTTTCCTTCCTTCATTCTCTTCATTCCTCTTCGAAACCCCTTTCTCTCATCTCCCTCCCTCCCTCCCTCCCTCCCTCCCCTTTGCCGTGTAATTTATCTCTTTAAAGCGATTTGGTTTTAATGAGTTTTCGTTGTTTCGAAGGCGGAGACGTGGAAGACGTGGATTTTGGGAGAGGGTTGTAGGAGGAATGGGGTGGGCAGAAGGGAGAAGGGCAGAGGGGAGGCGTCGCCCGCCGGGAGGTGTCGACGACTGCAATGGCAGTTGAGGTACACGGGGAGAGGGAAGGAGGAGGAGGAGGAGGAGGGAGAGAGAGAGAGACGCGAATCGTGGGGTGCGAGAGAAGGAAAACAGGTTTTCTGCCGAAGGGAAAATTCGGAAATCGAAAGTCAGCTTCTGCTCAAAAAGGTGCCGATAGTGGGAGGGGAGGGCGAACTGTAAAAAGGGGGCGGGGGAGGGACGCTGGGAAGCGAGAGGAGTGGGAGGTAGGATTTCCCACAGTTGCGAGAGGAGGATTGGCGGGGAGATGGGTGCTCGACTTAGGAGATACTCGGGGTCTGGGAGAGGAAAGATTGATGCGAGATGAGAAGTGGGAGAGAGAGAGGGGGGGAGGTGGGAGGGAGGAGGGTAAGTTTTAGAGGGAGGTAAGAGGGAAAGGGCTCAGTGGGAAGTTTGAGAGTAAAAGTGTGGGGTTTGAGGGATATCCTGGAAGAAGAGAGAAAGACAAAAGGGAGACGAGGAAGTTGGCGAATGAATAAATACGCCTCATCCGTCTTAACGCTCTTCTTCTTTTCTATTTTCGCTCGTTGTTGTTCCTGAAAGAAGGAGAGTGAGAGAGAGAGAGAGGAGAAGACCTTATCCGTCTCTGTCTCTCGTTCCTTGACTAAAGCCTCTATACGCCTTCTTGAAATTGTCATGGTTTACTTGATCAATAGGCCCAACGCTTAGCTCTAATCGGTCTTGATTTTCTCTCGGAATCGTCGCTACGGTTTCCCTTCCATTGTTTATGCTCCTGTTATCTCTTTTCGAGGATTGAGGTGACTTATTCCTCAGACGGGGAATAGGAAAGGGAATGATTCTAGTTGACTAGTGTCAAGGGAAGGACGGCGTACTAAAGAAACGTCGCTTTTATTTATTTCGTGGCTTTCCGTTCTCTCGTTTTTATTTGAGAAGTTTTTGTGGCTGAAAATTTCAGTACATTCATTAGCTATGTTTGTATACACACACCTTTTTTATTGATTATTTAAATAAAATTTGCGTGTTTATACACCAGTAAATAATAATAATCCCCTGGAAACCAAACGTAAAAAATCGGT
The DNA here is from genome assembly GCA_036926305.1 of Uropetala carovei. NCBI lineage: Eukaryota > Metazoa > Arthropoda > Insecta > Odonata > Petaluridae > Uropetala > Uropetala carovei. Next base: position 545,683 of record JAXCHB010000172.1, on the reverse strand, counting down.
ACAACATACATTGTACAAACTTTCTCATATGTAGGTACTAATGCGTCGTTTACTTATCTTTAGAAAATGAAAATCGTATGAGTCTGTTTTTAGAAAATCCAATTTTTGTTAAAGTTGCCCAAGAATAAACTAGCCCTATATTCATTCATTGAGGAAAATGAAATGCGTAGTATTATTTTAGATGTATACTCAAGTAACTGTACGAAATTTGATCAAAATAGTTGTAGCCGTTTTTGAGAAAATCGAATTGTTGTTAAAGTTGCGTAGAATAAACTAGCCTTATATTCATTTTTTTGAGAAATATGAACTATACAGTATTATTGAAGACGTAAACTCAAGTAACTGTACGAAATTTGATCAAAATCGTTAGAGCCGTTTTCGAGAAAATCGGATTGTTGTTAAAAATGCGTAGAATAAACTACTGTTAATTATTGAGAAATGTCAACCATTCCTATGTATACTCTGCTCAGTATGATAAAATGCCTAAGTACGAGATTTCATTCATTTTCGTTCTACCGTCTAGGCTCCAGAGCCAGTAGCAGACAGACGGCATTGCGAAAACCACTTTTTCGGAATCAGCGACACCTAAAACGTGTATTTCCGTAAAAATCTCGAGGTCGAATTTTTTCGCGAAAACAATTCTTTCTCGATACTTCGTATGAGAAAGTAAAAACGGCGTACTAAAGAAACGTCGCTTTTATTTATTTCGTGGCTTTCCGTTCTTTCGTTTTTATTTGTGAAGTTTTTGTAGCTGAAAATTTAATTACATTCATTATTTATGTTTGTATACATACACATTTTTCTTGATTATTTAAAACAAATTTCCGTATCTCTAGCCCAGTAAATAAATATACTCCTCTAGAAACAAAACGTAAAAAAAGTGTTTCAGATTTCTCTGTCGAATATTTTGATTAGCATTACTATAAGCATTAATATAAAGTTTACATCAATCAGAGAGGCATTTAAAATATACATTCAGCTTTAAATCGATAAGAAAAATGCGGCTGCTCTGAATTATCCTTCTCGTTTTTTCCTCACAATGAAGGCGAAAGACTTTTTAATGTTTGGGTTGACAAATTCAAAAGTGAAACTGGAAAAGTTACGATTTGAGCGCTGGCCGTGAAACGAGAAAATGTGAAACCCTGAGAATGGAGGAGAATTACCCGGTTTGAGAGAGAGAAAGGATTTTGGGCCGTGCGAATAGAGGGAGGTGGTGGAGGGAGAATGGTACGTGCACAATTAAAAGTTGTTTACTTCTTTTGGGAGGAATGGAAGGTCATGTTTGTCCTCTGTATCGTCAGAATGGAAGATACGCCTGTTGAGGGAGAGCATTGGGCAGAAAAAGGAAAGACGGCGCTATTCAGCCCGTTTGCTTTAACTTATACATGTGATTAATGCAAAACGAGGCTATGTCGATTAAAACCGCGACATGTCAACCTTCTCGTCGTGACGTAGAATTTGAATACACCGCTCCCCGGTTATAACGCGGGGTATCGAGGGAGGATCTGCGATCCGCGTTATAAGACAACCACGGTATAACCGAGGACGTGACTTTTCATTTTTTTTAATTTCTATACTTGCTACAAAGACAAAATTCAAATAAAAAAACAATATACATTGAGTAGAAGAAATTTATTTAATCGATTCCTTAAAACGTCAGTATATTTTGTTGTTTTTACTTTAGTACATACTAAAAAACGACAGGACTTTCTTTCCAAGAAATAGGGAGGAAGACCCGCGGTATAACCGGGGAGCGGTGTATATAGAAATAATAACATGATTTTCGACAAGCTTAGGCCCAAAATAGTTGTATTGGATAACCTTTGTCACGAAGAGAGAAAAATAACTAAATTCATGTAGAAAGTTACAAAACTTTTTTCTTGTTTCTTAGTGCTGTAGCGGATGTGCTAACAAAGGCTGGATGGATACTATTCCGGTTTCACGCAGGCTACCTCATTTTATAGAATAAATGGAATTTTATAAGCTTGTGTATTTTCCTTTCGACGTGAATTCTGAAAAAAATTCTATTTGTCACCTAGATATCGGAATGACTCGCGAATCTATCTAATTATCTTCTTCGTTGTGCTATTGACTCTGCCATCTCGGTGTAGGGTTGTTTAACTTACCTTGCATCTGAATGCCAGGGTCGCTGGTTCAAATCATACTGTCAGCATAGTCGTATGATTTTACCGTATTTGTTTTAGCTAATGTATTAAGGCTTTAATTATTGTTTATTAGCTGCCGGAGTTTAAATAAATCAATTGTTATTTGTAAGTTTGCGATAGCGTCAAATGCGCGTTTTGCTTTTCACTTGTCTCGTCATACGCCGGGATCCGGGATCGGGAAAAAAAGTTTTTCCTATAGTTTCTATTTTCTCTGTGTTCTCTTTCGAAGGTTTTTCGTAAACGTCGCTTTTAAGTGGAGAAGTTCGGAAGGGGAAAGGACAAATGGCCAGTGGGATTCCAAAGTGAAAAGGCGCGACATATATCCGATAAAAACCCTCGGGTCAAAGGTTATTCCCTACAGAGAAAGAGAGAGAGAGAGAGAAAAGGGGAGGATACAGGCCGAGGGAGAGAGAGAAGAATACGAAAGGAAGCGAGAGGGAAAGAGAGGAAGAAAGCGAAGCGTAGGATAGACATTGAGGGAGAGAGAGAAGAGGAAAGGGATGGAGAGAGGGAAAAAGAGAAATAAAGAGAGAGAGAAGAGAGGGCGAGCGCTTCTCGGAGGAAACACAACAAAGATCCTGGTGGCCTCCATTCCCCTACGGACCCGTAAGTTTGGCCCTCTCCGTTTCAGGGATCCAGGGAAGAACGAGAGGCATACCTCGAAAGACAAATGAGTGGCGGGAAGGAGGAAGAGAGAGAGAGAGAGAGAGAGAAAGAGAGTAAGAGAGAGGAGAGGAGATAAGAGGGTGTAAAAAAACAGAGGAGCAACAAGGCGGTAACACACAACGCGCACATATGCATCCGGATCACTCCCTTTCATGGCATCCCTCTCTTTATTGCCGTGGTGAGAAAAGGAAGAAAAACAAAAGAGAGTGAGGGTTGCGTATGTGTGTTGGGCTGGAGATATTTCTGTTCCTCTCGCTTCCGCCTCCCCCTCTCCCCCCCCCGGCCATTTCTCCCCTCTTCTCCTCATCATTCCGTGGGGCCTTTTGAGGGACGCCGCAAAGAGGTCCGGACTGCAGAGAGGGGAGGAGAGATTTGGGGGTAGAATAAGGAGCTGTTCGGTTGGGGGGGAGCACTTGATTACCCGCGGGGGGAATCCCGTTGCAATCGCTCCCCTTTCCACCTTCCGGTTCCAATCTGCATTGCCCCAATTCTCCCCTTAAAGCGCCCTCCTCGCGAGAGAGGAGAACTACACCCACTCCTCGTGCGATGCGTAAGGCCAGAAATCTCCCCTCGTGCCCCTCCTCCTCCATCTCGCCGCCATAATAACCGCCCCCGACACACGGTGGCACCCGGCCGCCTCCTCATGCCTCTCCCTCCCCCTTTTTCGAAATAACCGACGAAAATAAACGCGGGAGCGCGCGAGGACAAATGAATGGGTGGGAGCGCACGTCAATCTTCATCTTTTTTTCTTTCTATTTTTCCCTCCTTTCGAAGTAGACCGTTTCTTCTTCTAACGCCGTTTCTGTCTCCCGCACGCTGTCCATCAAAAGCGCTGTCTCGCTTTCAACGCTGCACCGCTGCGTGTTTCCAAATCGGTCGAGTCACGGTAATTTGTGTTCGGGAATCCGTTCGCTGCATCCGGTAGACACCACCCGCTGTTCATTTTTTAATTTTCAAACATGATTTATAACTACTTAGCCTCCATTTTTTATCGAAGAAAACAACGAAAAAAATCAAGGTGACTGTGGCTGGCGGTGCATTACTTTTAAGTGGCATTCTGTTACTTGGTCATAAATCCTCTTGTCTCTCGGTACGGTCGCGCGTCATTAGTTGACGGTGCAGTTTCGCGCCTCATATTTCTTTGTTCTCTATTTTTTGTTTGTTCAAAGTCAAATGTGATTGTAACTATGCAGTTAACGTCAACTTTAGGGTAAAAATTATTTTGTCAAACGAAAGGTTTATCATGTTCTTGCATATTTTAAAATATATCAAGAATTTATTAAGATGCGTGAAGTTACTCTTCCAGCGTGCGCATTGATGGCTGATCAAATTTGAAACCCGCGAGTATTTAGTTGGAAATTCTTCAAATAATCGAAAACAAAGTGAAATTAAATATTGATACGACAAAGTGAGTTTTGCATGGTATCCTTTCGATTATTTGATTGTTTGTTTTTGATTACCACTTCATAGATGTTTTTGTTCTATAATCTACTCGATTTAACTGAGCCATTATATTAGACATGATTGATGTCAACTTACTTGGAATCAATAGATATTATATTTTGAATTTTCTACAAGGCTATATTAATTCTTTTTAAAAGATATTTTGTAAAGTAATCCTTTACAATCCACAAACAATAAATACTCGTTTGGTTTATCTAATGAAAGGCACAACGCATAGACTTTTAATAATAAAATTAATGTTATAGCGAAGGTTTGCTAATTAAAATCTTGTTTCATGTAAAATAAGTCGCCGATTAATTAAAAACTGTAACTAATAGGACGTAAATAATACCAGTTTTTAATACGTAATTAATTTTGAAGGTCCGTTTAATTTTATTTAATGATGAAATAAATTACAGTTATATTATCAGTTAATAGTAACAGTAATTAACTTTAATAGCCTCGGGGGTATGGAGTGACCCCTATTTCTACCTCAAATGGACATTTCTCAAAAAATAAGGAAGATATGTTACAGTGATAAAATGCATGGAAACTAATTGGCGTCACTTCTAAATGTGACCCGGCGCAGTGTCGCCCTCGCTCTTCTATTTCCCTTCCAGCGTGCCATGTAAACGGGAATTCCCCTTCATCTCTTTCTCCATTCCGAACCAACCAATCAGACCACACGAACTCTTCGGTTGAGAATGCGCTGTCATCTCTCGCCACTGATTTCTCGGATACGCCCTTCCGAAGTTCTCTTTCGAAAAAAGGCGAACATATCGATGAGATATGGTATAGATAAAAATTTCCCCTTTGATCACTGTTTTATTTCGAGAGTAAAGTTATCGTTTCATGGGTAATCTTCTGTTAAATATTCAAATAATCCTGACACAATTTTACGCTCTACGCTTACAATTCCTTTCATTGAGGCTCTATTGATAATCCATAACTAACTGATCATAGTCTCACAGTTGGATAGGTAGTTAAAGCTTACCACACACACCTTATATCGGAACCGTCATCGTTTGTGATATTGACGTATTATTTTCATTTCGACATTGCGGAAGGCTAAAAGTGGCCTCATCGAGTGAAGAGACCAGTAATGATGATATTGTCAGCTTTCGGTTTCAGCTGCGTCCGGAACATGATGGAACCGACGTTTCGCGACCGTTGCTGACAATATCATCGAACAACCACGCTGCGAAAACCTTCGATCAAAAATAGACCAGTAATAAAATTATGCAGTCGTATCACGCCCATTCGAATCAAACGCGCGACACTCATTGATGTCACGAGTTAATTATAGGTTCTTGATTTACACAGAAGAGGCTGGGACTCCATTTCTGTTAGATTTGCATTCCTAGTTATGCTAAATCGTATCCGTCCTTTGGAGAGAACGTGCCATGCAAACCGCGAATTTTCCGTAGTTGTTCATTAGTTAAGTTTAAGCCCTACCCTATTTACAGCACTGGTTTTTGATTGTGTATTTATAAATTTTGAGCGACTATTCTGATATGTCTTCAAAAATGCTTTTTGAAAAGATTCGTCTTCCTTCGAGAAACAGCATACCATATCACCCCAAAGAGTACCCAACCGAAGTGAAAAATGTGAAACTTTGCTAAGGAGGGTGCAACAGTTGGAATAGCTCAAGTGCGGAATTGTTACCTATTGTCTTATTTGGTCGTTCTCGTAAAAATGTTTTCTTGATAACAAAACTGATTTTCGTCACTCCACGAACCTAAAATACCCTTTTAGTTCTCATTCACTACTAATTCGCGGCATTATATCTTCTTTCGATCTTACATATTTTAAAAGAAAAAATACTTGGCTTCAGATGCTTTTATTAGGATAATGAACCAAGTTTTGCTTCCCTCACTCACCTTACTCATTTTTGTCTCATGCCGTTTGTTACAATAACTACGTATCTCTTTAAATCTGTTGGATTCATCTCTTTATCTCTTAGATTTATCCTCTTTTCGTATCCCCATTCCCATTTTTATATTATCTCTCTCATGATATCCAGTCTTCTTCCTCTCCTCCCCCTACATATCCCTCTCTCTCTTTCCCCTTCTCTTTTTTCTTCACTTCCGCCTCTCTCGCACAGTCTAAACTTTCATTCACAACAACCGCATGTGTGAGATTTCAAACAAAATTGATTTTGACGCGTGCCATCCAGTCAAATTTCACTATCGCTCTGTGTGATTCCTGCCAAGATGGAATATGCCACCCGAGACCCTTTTTCCTCCGGAAGTTGCAAAAAAATCAGAAGTTGATCATTAAGAATTAGAATGTTTTACTGTTCAAATCAACGTGCGGTTGAGAGACTTTTAGATTAAAATCAAAGATACTTTTCCGCAACAATTTACGAACATTTGCGGTTTTTTAAAAGTCAATAATTTCAGTTTTGTAGTTGATTCCAAATAAAGAAAAGTTTCAAGTTTTTGATGGATAAGTTAGTGAGTGAGTCAAGCCCAAGTAGTTTTATATAAGCTATATATGTAGTATCGTAAAACGCTCTACAAAAGGATGCCGATTTAAAATTTGTTGTGAATGTAGGTCAATGGATACAACGGGCGAGAAAATGATGAACTTCCGAAAAGTAGGGTTTTGCATATGTCGCTTACTTTCAGAATTGGTCGAAAATTTGGCTTAGATTATGAAGAAGCGTAACTTTTTAACAGTGGAATATGTTAGTTTACGATTACCACCTCATAAATTATCATCTCATTTGAATCGGCGTAATAAAAGCTCATTTGGAAATGTAGGCGTACTTAATGAGCTGCCAGACGGTTGAGGGCGGGAAGGGAAGCCCATACAGTAATAGCATCAAAGTTAGCGTATGTGATTCCTGTTATTTTAAGGACCCGATGATTATACTCACAGAATATTGTAACAAAAAAAACTAAAATGCGTTTTCCAGCTCGAAATCACGCGTGAGAATACTAAAAGTTACAGGAGAAATAACGCTGAACAATAAAGTTTCTCAAATAGCCATGGAAGGAGAAATATCGATTTAGGGAATGTACGAGCAAATAAAACTTTTTCAAACGCCTCGTCGCTTTCGAAGAATATTTCCCTCTTTTGTATGTTTTCTCTACCCATTCATGAAATGTCGCTATCCACTCCGTTTTACCCTTCTTTCACGCACACACGCGACACATTTTGTGCGCCAAAATGCCGTCCACTCACCCGCATACGTACGAACTGAGGCGAGCGCGCGCGCGCGCACACACACACACACACACAGGGCGGAGAACGCGTCTTGTCCTACATCAATCATTCACACCCCCTCCGAGTCATTTCCTCTCGGCTTCCCTTATCCCAAAATCTCCTCGTCTCACTCCCACCCACCCACCACCTCCTCCTCCTCCTCCTTCAACCACGGCCTCTTTCCCCTTACCCGCTTAACTTTATATATATATATATATGCAGTGACGCCGTAGGGCGGAGAATGAGTGTGTGGGTGAGGGCGAAGACGGAGAGGGGGCGAGAGGTGAAGAAAAAGAAGGATAAGAGAGGAAAAGAGTGGGAAAATGGAGGGGAGAAGGAGCGGTGACGTGGACGTCGAGACGAAAGGCTTTTCGGTAGGAATGGGATGTTTTGGTAAGGTGGATGGGGGGGGGGGGAAGTTAGGAGAAAAGGGTAGAAAGAGAGAGAGAGGGAAAGTGGAGAGAAATTGATGAGAAAGTAGAGAAAACGAGAGAGTGGTTGAGAAAGAAAATGGTGAAGGATTAGAGAGAGAGAGGGGGGGAGGGGGAGAGAGTCGATGAAGGGAGAGAGAGAAAGGGAGTAGGACGGCGAAGTCTGAGATGACGGAGGAGAGGAGATATGGAGGGAGAGAGAGAGGGGAGGGAATGAGGGGAGGGGTGAAGGGCTGGTGGGTGGTGAAATCGGTGATAAAGAAGATCCATTTTTTTCGCGTCGGATGGAGAAAATATTTCTGGAGTCAGGAAGTCCCCGTCGTTTTGAATCTTTTGTGTCAGTCGTTTTTCTTAATCCGCGAACGGAGGAAGCAATCCAGATTCATTTTTTCATCTCGAGATTTTTTGAAACGACGAATATTTTCTAAGCTTTTACAAAAATGGCCGCAAATCTCTTCGGAAATTTCGGGAGATATTCGGGCGACAAAAAGGGTGGCGAGCGTCGTCAATTTCCTGCGAAAGTTCCTATAAATGCGCATTCCTATTTCTGCGATTGTTGTTGCTTTACTACGCGTCATATTTTCCGCATTGAGGGAAGTACTTTCGTTGTTAATTAATCGTTCCGTCGATAACTCCCGTTCACTTGAAAAGATTTTTCGTTAGTATGAAAGACGAAAGGTAAAGTTTCGGAATACTGGATAGTCCTTTGAGAAAATATTCTTTATTCATGGAATTATTCTATGTGAAGAAAATACGTCTCTATCGCCCGCAAAAAGCACCAAAATTTTAAACGCTTTAAATGTAAGGGTTTACGAGGAGCAGGATGCGATTCTATTAAGTCCAAATGAGCTGAATATTCTTATGGTTTGTAGTTTATTCGAAAGAATAGTTGGGAGTTGGTTTTATTCGAAAAACATATATACTAAATATAGGGGACACCTTCGGTTGCATAATCCTCGTGTGTTGCGATTTTGGAGACGATAATATCCTCTTTCCATTCAGCACCTATTCATTTCGCACTCATCTCCTGTCGCGACTCTCCCGTCATGCTTTACTCTCTCATTATTCGCTGCAAATCCATCATTTTTTAAATTTCCTGACGACTTCACTGAGCGACTATTATAACTTTTTCATAATACTCTGGTTTCCCGAATAATTAATGAGGTCACTCAGACACGCACGCGAATGTTGGACGGGCCAAGAATTGTCGCACGAGAATGTTTCCGAATCTAGCTAGGGAAGAATTTAGATAATGCGTGGAATCACTTAGTCAAATGAATGAAATAGTGTATATATATATATATATATATATATATATATACACACACACACATATACATACATATATATTATATACACACACAGTGCGGCAAGAAAGTAATGAGATTGAAATAAAATAAAAATATCCAGTATGAGTATAGTTCCGCGGCAAGCTGCTAGAGACGCCCTGAAGTGTGACGTTGGCAGTCCCGATAGCACTGACCAGATGGGATTTTGTTGCTGTTTCGTATGGATGTGTTTTGTGCATCGGGTATTACTGCACCGTCAGTAACCCCAAAATGGAACGTGTCGACGTCAAATTTTGTGTAAAGCTGGGGAAAACCCCAACTGAAACGCATGAAATGTTACGAACAGCTTATGGGGTTAAAACACTGTCCCGAGCGTTTTCAAGAGGGCAGAGAGGATGTGGAAGATGACCCTCGCAGTGGACGACCGAAAACGACCTCCAACCCAGAATTGGTGGACAAAGTGCGCAATTTACTTGCAAGAGACTGCCGATTGACTCTCAGAAGGATGACAAGTGAACTAAATGTGAATAAGGAATCGATAAGCTCCATAATTGCCACAGACTTCTGGTTGGCGGCTTTTGCATGACAACGCGCCTGCTCGCACAGCGATAAACGTAAGGACATTTCTAGCCAAAAATGAGGTTGCAGTGCTCAATCACCTCCCATATTCCCCTGACCTGGCTCCAGCAGACTTTTTTCTATTTCCCAAGTTGAAATGGAAATTGAAAGGTCGCCGATTTGACACAATTGTTGACATTCAGAAGAACGTGACGGCAGAATTGAATACTATCACAGCAAACAAGTTTTCCAAGTCTTTCCAAAGTGTATATGAATGCTGTAATAAGTGTATTCGGTCCCTCTGCGACTATTTTGAGGGAAACGGTTAACATACATGTTGCCCTATGCGTCATTGTTTTTATTATATTTCAGTCTCATTACTTTTTTGCCGCACTGTGTGTGTATAATATTGACCTCAGTTTGCCTTAATGAGATCGCATTCTGCTTCTGGTAAACTCTTAACGTTTACAGTTCTGAATGTGTACACGGTCTTTTCCAGTGATAGAGACGGGTTTTATTCCTGCAGAATAATTTTATAATTTAGGAAGTATTTTTCGCTTTCGAATTATCAAAGAGCTATATAGTATCCGTAACCTTTTGTCCTTTGTCTTTCATATTACGTGAACCAGTGTACCAGGAGTAGTGCCTATGTTGTTCGTTATCGACGGATGTATTAATTAAGAATAAACGATAAGTCCATTCCTTGAAGCGGAAAATATGGCATATAGTAAAGCAACAACGTTTTTAGAAATGAGTATGGATAGGTAGGAAAGGTGGTTTGATGATAGAAGGTTTGGGACACTCTGGGAAGAACGTTGGACTAGAGAGCTAGAGAGGGCTTGCTCAAATAAGGTTTTCCTTGTCTAAAAATTGTAGTAACGCTATCATTCTAAAATCATTTGATCCTATTTCTAAAGGTACGTCATTTTATCGCCTGCCTTTATAATTTATATTGGCCTAAGGTGAATTCTTATAAGTACATATCATTGGAAGTGTTACTTCCCATTTACACATACATTTTAAAAACGCAAATGAATAATTTATTAATTTTCCTGTCCATCTACAGGGCGAATAAATGAGTCTATTACGGCTGGTTTTGGGAAAATTAATTTTTGAATAAGTAATCAACGCACCTCTCGTACCCATGAAATAATTGACTATGAAACATACTAAATTTTACTTTATCTCATTGTTAATTCGTAGATTTTTCGAACACTACTCACTCAGTCTATCCGTGCATTGATCATGAATTATTTAAACCCTTAAGGTGAATTCGATGTTTTCTTTTTAATGGTTTATTTTTAGCACGTTTTTGAAAAGAAAAAGTCTGTTTATGTGATCACTCTGTCTGTCTGTTCGTCTGTCTGGTCTTATATGGACAATCAACTTCTATTTGGATTAGATAGCTCTTATTAGTCTATTAATTTTCCACCAAATAAATTTTCCGCTAGTTCACAGTAGGCCTCTAGGCGGCTTCGATGCCGGAACATTGCAATTCCAAATGGCATTGCAGCCAAACTACTGAAGCTAGAGGAGTGAAGTTTTCATAGATTTGAAGGTTTAGCGAGTATCTAAATTTCAACGGGGAAGGGAGACATGCCAGAAACCTGAAAATAGAAAAAAACGTGCTTTCACCTCTTAAATAACGTACCTGTGCGTAAAGTCGCTTCACATAGTGACCTGGGCGTAATTTTTGATGAGAAACTTACCTTCACCGACCACATTAGCAATATCATCTCCAGATGTATGTCACTCGTTGGCCTAATTTATAGATTCACTGAACTTAAGGACCCTCTTGCATTAAAATCCGTCCTCTCTAAGTGTATCCTTCCCATCTTGGAGTACTGCGCTCCCATATGGAGCACATCATACCCCTCGACTATGAATTCTCTCAACCGTCCACTGAATTTCTTTGACTCAATACTCCGTAATCGTGTTCCCCAGTTAAGTAACTTGTCCCGTGACCAGATTCTTTCCTTCCTAGGTATTTCTACGCTCCCTCACCGTCGCAGAATCTTAGACCTGAAATTTCTTCATGGTGTTTTTAATGGCCGATACAGATCCAGTGATATCCTTTCCTCCTTTTCCTTACGTGTTCGCCCTCGACTTACTCGTAGCTCAAACCTTCTTCACCAACCAAACCACCGCCTCTCCATTTCCCAAAGATCAATTTTTTATCGTATTCCCCAAACTTTTAACACACTATCCTCCCAAATACCCTCACTTGACCTTTTCTCCCCCGTTTCAGAATTTATTTCATTAATTAAATGAACTCTGTCGTTTTGTCCCCTCTTTGTTTAATTTTTATCTGTTGTTACTCGTTGCTACTTGTTATTTAGTACTTAAGTTTAATTTGTTATCGTATCCAATGTAAGTTGTCAACTTATGGCTGTTATTGGATCTAATAATAAATAAATTACTCTAGCAAGTGTATCTTACTTGTTTTAAATAACGAATGCGACAAAAATTGTGAAAATGGAGGTATTAAATAGGTTTTTGGGATGAAGGTGGTGTTGTTGAAAGAGGTTATCCGCGCGTGATGGGGAAAAGAGGGGAGACGGCGACGAGTGACTCGGAGAGAAGTTCCGCGTCTCGGGATCCGTGCATAAGGTATCCCTGCATGCATGTTTCACGCGACAAAGTCGGTCTCGGTTAAGAGCCGTGATCCGAAGAGAGGAAGAGGATCGGAATATGCGCCAACCAAGGAGAGGGGAGCGGGGGCGGTTGCTGGGGGACGAATCCGGCAGCGGAATTAGCCCACCGCTACGTAATATTGAATGGGCAGAGAGAGAGAGGGAGGAGGGAGTTTGAGATGAAGGAAAGGGGGAATAGGAGAGTCTCCGGAGGTGGAGGTTGGGAGGAAACGGAGTAAGGGAAGGGAGGAGATTAATATATGGAAGGATCGAAGGGGTGGGTGGCGTTCGTGAAAAAACCTGTCGCCAGATGGTACTGAGCGACCACGCTGCATTTTTCGCCTCCCATAATGTAGACTTCCTCTCCTCCATCTTCATCCCTCACGCCCCTTTTTCCCCTTCTCTTCCAAATTTCTTCGCTTCCCTGTTCTCCTTTCTCTTTTGCTCTCCCTTATCTCTTGTCCTATTACGGTCACATCATCTTCTCTTCCGAAAAAGAGTCACCACTCAAGCGTCGTATACCCGGCGTGTGCAAATCCATTGCGTAATACATATGCGGCCTGTTTTTCTGTCCGATTCCGTAATTTAATTGTACCGAAAGAAAGAAATTTACTCGCATTCAGAAGAAGTATTTCAAAAACTATTAAACATATAGTAATAATAAAATCTTTATCGGTCGTGGCTGTTCGAACACTATTTTTTAGCATATGTTCACGGTTTTTATTCGTCCAAAGTTTCATCGGTAAATGAAGCAGTTATATTAGTCAGGGTAAAGAAACTTATTTTATTATACCGCATTATAAATCTGCATTAATTTGCTTATCGTTCTCTTTTAATTATAGAAAACATTTTCAGACTTCAGAAACCTGAAGGAAGAATTGGAATCTTCCAGTTCCTTAAATAATGGGATGGTAATATCAATTTGTTTGCGTGAAACATAAATAATTAATGTATATATCACTTTTTTAATCTGCAGGTTTGCTTCTTTTTCTTATTTCGGGCAGAGTAATAAATACATTTTCTAGTATAATATCTTAATTCTTATCCAACCGATTGTCATACGCTCCTTTATTTTGTGATAAAGTTCCATACGTGTTTCCGTAATATTTCATTCAATTCGAATAAAATTTCGAATTCCATTTTGCAAGACACGTAGGAACCATCGTTCGTTTTAGAACATGTTACGCACTACTTGCGTTTCATTTATAGAGGTTCGTTCGAGAGGAACTGTTTCTCCTCGACAAGAGCTCCGCGCTATAAAACCGAGACAGCGCCTCCTTCTCCCCCATTTTCTCCCTCTCTCTTACTTCACCTCTTCATCTTCCTCCTCCTTCCCTCTTTTTCCTCTTCCTTCCATCATTTTCGCAGATTTCCTTTTCCTTCTCTTTTCCCTTTCTCTCTTTTCCTCCATATCATCTTCCTTTACACCTTTCCTTCCTCCACTCCCTCCTTCCCCTCCCCTCCCTCTCTCTCTCCTTCCGTCCATTCTCTCCCTCTCCTTTCCCTTTACCCCTCCTTCTCTTCCTCCCGCTTTCTTTATCTCCATCCATCACCTTCCCTTCGTCCGCAATCTTTCAACCGACCTGCCCTTATCCATTATTTTCACACACTTGATGTTTACCTTTCCATCATTTTCCGCCTCGTCCGTTATCAACTTTTCATAACCCCGTTTCTTTCTTTCTCTCTCTCTCTCCCTCCCTCTCTCTCTCCCTCTCCCCCTCTCCCCCCCTCTCTCTCTCTCCCTCTCTCTCTCTCTCCCTCCCTCTCCCTCCCTCCCTCTCCCTCCCTCCCATTATACTCTCCCGTGGCTTGAATAACGTAGGTTCCGCCCCGCCCCTCGCCATCCTCTCCCTTCTCCCCTCCCTCCTCCTTCCCCTCTCCCTCGCTTTTCCCCCACCTCCGCCGCAAGCTCCCTCCGCGCATACAAAACTTCTTAGTCACAAGACTCGAGAATGACAGCGCCACTCACTTTTCTCCCCTCCTTACAGCGTCAGCGGTGGTTTCTATAGCCATCGCAAACTGCTTTCATTCGGCTTTTTTTTTGTGGACGAATTTTTCTTCCCGCGATTGCCATACTGTTTCATGATTTATCCAATCCGCTTTGTGTCTACCTTTTTATTTTAATGTAAGAGATATCTTTTTCAATCACAGGTAACGATACTTTTTAAATGTTTGAACCCATGCGTTTTTGAGCAAATTGTTAAAATTTATTATGAATTTCAACCGAAGATGTTTTCTCGATGTCAATCCTTGGTCTGTGTCTGTCTGTGACGTAACGCCGAAAACTAATCGTCCAACCATTCGGAAACACGTCTCATTTATCCTCGAAAAATTAAATTAATTAAAAAGTTTTTTATCAAGTTTTTCGACTCATAGCGAAAAACTTTGGTTTATGTTTATCATGAACAACTTTTCATAATAAGGAATCAAAGACACGTGAATTTCCCCGAAATTCTGTCCGTATGGTTGTATCGTGGATCAGTCATTTAGTTATTTATTATGTTTGAAAATACACATTTAAAATTTAATTTAAGTATTAAGGGAATGTCACAACGAAGCGTCCTTTCATCTTTAAAGAACTTTATATATATATGCAATATCGAAATGTTATGACCAGTTCCATTCAGGAATTTTCCATAGACTTCGTATTATCTGCGAAAGACACGGCGACCTGAATCCTCAGCATATCTTCAGAAAATAACGAGATGTAGGGATATCTTTAGAGAGAAGCCATTTTAATTTATTCCGAACATCGCTGGATGATTGGTTTTTATCTATCATCCAATTATTGTTATTTTTTGCAATGTCTCTCCGCCGAATTCTGGCGAACCATTATAGCTTGAAGACTGTTTGAGGCTCATTGCTTTTAACGTTTCTTTCCTTTCTCTTCTTTTTACCTTTTCGGTGACCTAAAATAAATTTTTTTGCTCCAACTTCTCTATTTTCTTTAATTCTATACTCCCTACTCTAATTATTTCAGTGTATATAACGTCTTCCTTTTACGTTTTCCCTCTGAATATATTCTTCCACTTCGCGCCACTTCTTCTTTAGCCCACCTTCCAATTTCCGTCGTAAGTTTCCTCTCTTTCTCCTCCTCCACAAAGTTATTGCTGGTCTAGACGAGGGAGACGGAGTAAGAGAAAAAAAAGCCTTTTGTTGTCGATTCCGAGCCAATTCGCCGAGATGAGGTCAAGAGGAGCGGGAGCGAACTCTATAAAAGGGACAACCCGTGGGAACGCCGCCGTGTTTTCCCTTCGCCCAATCCTTCTTTTTCCACTCAAAGGAAAACGACACAGACTCGATATTTCCGAAATTACGGAACGCAAGAAATCCGTGGAAAATTCTCCTCTCTTTCTTACGGTCCGAAAAGGACGTCTTTTGGTCATATAGGTGGAAAGAACGAGAGGTACTACTTGAAGTGCCCTCTCAAAGCCTCCGTGGAATTCAATTCCGCCGCAAACTAGAATCCCGCGAGGAAACGTTAGCGTCGCTAATCTCGCACTCGGATCGCCAGGTGAGCTCCGTGAGTCGCGGTAGTGCCCGTGTGGGTTTTAGGAGGCGTTTTGTATGTGGGGTGGGTGGGTTCAGGGCGCTATTGGCGGCGTCTAGGGTATCGAGGCGGAGAGAAGGGTAAGAGAGAGAAAGAAGGCGATGGGAGGGGTCGAGTCTGGGATTCCAGCGAATGACGGTCCATGGAGGAAAGGGCCAAATCGGTGCAATGAGGTCGCGGATGGTTATCGGTCGCTAGACGAGAAGGCACCGCTATTTCTCCCTTTTGGGTCATTACGAATTTAGAAAGCGGCGTAAAAGTTATTATCTTAACTTTTCTGTCATTTACTTCTAATTCCGTCCTTAATGTCAGTCGTATTAGACTTTTATAATAAGATATGAAGGGCCCTGATAACTTCCGTCGAATTTATCGTAAATAGACGTCGAAGTTCATTTTTGAAAATAGGTGACAGAATAAGATTTTTATGTAGTTTTCCAAGCATTTTTTTCATTTCCCTATTGGAAAAGGAATATTAAACTCTTCTTTGCCTGTATTCAGTTTTTTAAAAGCATTGCAAGGTTTGAATTACATTCACAATACATTCATATTTTTAAAGTTACATGCATCTTAAATTCTTTCCTCTTTTCAATATGATATTGTTTCTGTTTTCTGTTCCTGTTTCTCCTGGAAACATGTTGACCACCATGGTCAACGACATTTATAGAAAATTTTATATAGGATTTACTACAGCTCAAAAATAAAATCCAGATTAAATGAATAAGCCTCATAAACAAGCATTTCTTTTGGCGATTATATACTACGTACATTTATTTAACAGTGGAAAACAAAGATTTTCCGTTCAAATCTCCCATATTTCGATTGGCATTCATCAGGAATAACGGGAATGCTGACGAATTCCCTCAACGGCAGATGGCTTTTTTTTCAAATTTCCTCTTGTCTCCTAAACACTCGTTCTTCCTCTCTAATCTTGCTTTTCTCTCCGTTACTCTCATTGTAAGCGCTTTTCTGAATCTCTCAACCTCTTTCCCCCCTCCCCATCCTCTCTGTCTCCCCCTCCATTTACCCCACCGTCATCCCTTTCCCCCCTCCCCCTCTCCTCTTTCGATTTCGGCACGTTACACTTCTCTCTTCCCTACCGTCCATTGGGCACGCGATCCGAGAGCAGGTGCGTTCAATTGAGCGGCGAAATCGGGAGAGAGGGAGGGAGGGAGAGGGAGAATGGGAATCACGGGAGGATAGAATCAAGAGATGCGTGAGGAGAGGAAAAAAAGGACTATCGAAAACGGCATTGTGATTTTTGGATGGTAAATATGTTATAAATGTATTCGCCTATAAAGGATTACTAGAATCATTTGTTGGTGACGCAGATCGAAAAAAAACCAACGAGAGGGAGAGTCGGATGAAAGTGTCGGCAGAATGGGAGATGCGACGCATTGGTGTAAGCACGCAGAGAAGAGGATGAAAGGGCGGTAGATGGAGCGGAGAGGGAAGGAGGGAGAGGGCGGGTGGAGTGTGGATAGGCGGCGGAGTGAAAGAATGTAAGGAGAAAGCGAAAAAGGGGATCCTGAGAGAGAGAGAGAGAATGGTGGGGGAGTTATATAGGAATAGAGTTCGAGCGAAAGAGCCGAGGAAATGTGCCGTGAAACGCAGTGACAAAGCAAGCGAGGTGGGGATGTCGGGAAAGATGTTGGAAGGAAGAGGGTGGAAGGGAGGGAGAGAGGGTGGAAACACGGAGATAAAGCGGGGGGGAGAAAGAAGAGAAAGAGCGGAGAAAATGGAGTGGGATGGAAGGAGCGATTCGGTTGCGTAAGAGAAAGAGGTTATGAGGAATAAAGATGGCGGCGAGGAAAGAGATTGACAGGAGAATATACGATTGGAGAATGATGATGAGAAAAGGGTGGACGAGTTGAGAAAGAGTCGAGGATAGAAATACGGAGAGAAGGATAAGGTTGCATTCTAATTCGGAACTGAAATCGGTGGTGAAATCGGGGAAAAATGTTTCTAGGAGAAAAAAATGAATCGCGGATCATTATGCGCGATAAGTGGCAGTGTTTTCGTCCTCTTAAGGAAGTGAATGTGTTAGTAAGACTAAAAACAAAACGAGGGCGAACATTTGAGTCGCAATGTCGGTGATTGAGAGCGGAAAAATTATTTTCGAGAGCACTTTCGATTGCTTTTCTTTACTCTACTGTTCATAAGCAGAAGATAACTTGAGAAATAACTTTCCAGCGTTTCACAATCTCGAAATGTCAAATTTGACTCGGTTGTAAATATTTAAAAGAAATGTCTAATTTTTCTCTAGAACTTTAAATGTTAGGGGATGAATTACCCTCTTTGCGTTTTGTAAAAACATTCTTAGCTTAATTATGTTATACGTCATTGGCCATCATATCGTCATGCAATCATGAGATCATTGCCTGATTCACTCTTCCATTCTCTCAAATAATTGATCGTATCGCGTTGTATCCGTGGAAGCGATCCAAAGTATTTACACTCTTAGCTATACAATGTCTGTAAGACATTATTTTCACTTGTGTTCTTATATATAGAAAATACTTAAAATCGTCATCTTTGAAAATCTGGTTGCTACTGAAGTATAACAATAAATTCTTGCAACAAAAGTTAGAAAATATGTTGAAAATGGTAATATATATGAAACAATGAATACCCTTTATATAGTGATATGTCCAACTACATATACATACAATATAATTAACGGAAATTTCAGGTTTCAGATCACAGTATCACGATTTTAATGTGTGATGATTTGGTCTTTTTTATTTGTAAAAAGAAATGTTACTATTTTTTGGAAAATGGCATTTTATTTTGATATTTTTAGTGAGATTTCCACTGCGAATCCGGTTTTGAGTTCCGCGTTGCGAAATAAAGCGAAAATAAGCCGATGACAAATCACCGGGAGAGAGGGGTGGGATATTTGGCAGATGGATGCTCTCGCGAAGTCCAGAATTTTGACGGAAATGGAAGCGAAGGAATAGAGGTGGGAAGATGGAGGTTTAGGAGAGAAAGGTTTTTTGAAGAGAGGAATAACAAAATTTAGCCACGGATGCACCACACTTTTATTTGCGGATTTAAAAACAAACGCGATTTCTCGAATTTATTTAAAATCGCGGCTATTACCTCATTCGTAGAATGAGCTCTATGTCTCTTTGGAACTCTAATTTATAATGTGAATTTATGCTGCAAGATGTTGATCAGTGTATTGTCCAATGTGTATTTATCTTATTTTCTTGTTCTTGGATTTATGCGAACGCCTCCTTTATACAATGAAATAAACCCAAAGGCGAGGGATTTCAAATTATAAACTATAGCAAGCAAAACATTTGCATAGCTCATATAACTAAAAAGCATTAGAATAAACATTCGCATTTCAGAATTTATGTATTCGTCGTCAGTAATAATATGCCTATTTATTGTTTTGGAGTTAAATTATGTTATTGTTTTTAGATAATATTAAAATATATATCGAATTATTTCATATGAAGATCCAGCATCGCGCATTATTCTTAAAACATCTTATATATTTCAGTTGTCTCTTAAATTCTTAATATTCCTCCGTATATTCTTTTCGATGCAAAGACCGAAGACACGGGAAAATAAATGTCCCGGTCACGTCATCGAAAGAAATAGCCATCTTTGGACAAAAGAAATTTTACAGCGGGTCCCAAGAGACAGAGTGGAAGCGAATCCGACGAAAAATCGTGGTTATAAGAAAAAAGTTGTCTCCGCGCCGTGGAAGAGACAGGAAGTGGATATGTGCGCGCTTAGAGAAAAGTCACGGTTTCTGAAAGACGGGAAAAATAAATTTGCACGTATTCATGCATGCATAAAATTGACAACGATAAATTTCAATAAAAAAAATTAGGCGACCGTGTAAGGTGAAATTCCTCAGGGGTCTTTTGACGTGAATTTATCGATCCTTGTTCGTATGGCGATGGTATCGGTGTCGATTTCTTATTTTTCAGTTAAACCGCCGCCGTAATGGTTGCCGTGCGGCTTTCTTGTCTTTTTCTTTGTAACCGATATATTGAATTAATGGACAATAAAGGATTCCGGCTAAATATGGTAACATGGCTTCCCGCGCAAGAATACGCATGCGATAATAGGATTCAAGATCAGAGGAGCGGAGAAAAGATTTTGAATTGGCCTTTTGAAGCTGAACGGCGGTTGTCGGAAGCGATGGGAAATTAGTTATGGTGCTCAATAGGTGTAGCAGATGTGGCTGCAGAGGGAGTGAGGGATGCCCGTGACCTCTCTCTCTCTCCTTCTCTCTGTCACTCGTTATCTATTGCTTCTCTCCCTCTTCATCTCTCTTCTCTTCCTTCTCATTCAACCCATTCACTCAACTCTTTCTCTCCATCTCATTTGCTCTTTCCCTTTCTCCCACGCTTTTCCCTCGCCTTCACTTTCATCCCTACATTCTCCCTCTCTTCTTCTCTTTTCCCATTATTCGGCTAATTTGATCTATTTCTTTATTTATGCCGAGACTTTAGTGGGGATCGACCTACCGTGAACATCCTTAGCTATCTCTTGGTCTCTCTCTCTCTCTCCTTCCTTTCTCCCACCCTCTCAACCCTCTTCCACTCTTGGAACGCCGCCGCCCCGTTCCCGGTTATCGAGGTTCCATTTGGTGCGAGCGCCGCTTTGTCCAGACTCTTGCAAAAGAAAAGATTCCGAGAGACAGTGATGGAGGGAGAGAGAGAGAGAGGGAGGGAGGGAGGTAAAAGAGGAAGAGAGAGGAGTGGATGGTGAAGGGGGAGTGGGTGCGGAGGGGGCGTGACTGCAAAGCCGCGGAACGCCACGGTAGTACGCTCTCTCTCTCTACCCTTTGTTTTGCTCTCGCCATCGGCTGCAGCTCTGTGGAGAGTGACACGGCCGCAGCAGATATGTTTATCCAGTTAGCTGCCGTCCGCCTCGCTCGGATGGAGGCGTATTCCTTTGAGAGACCACGATGCTGCTTTAGCTGTGGCGTAGTCGATTTTCCTCGGAAACATCATTTATACTTCGCCATGTTGAGGTCGAGCCCATCGAAGCTACATTGTCTACATTTTACCGCCGCATTATAACGCGTCGGTTTTCTAATTTGGCTGCGGAAATATTCTGTTCAAACATTTAACGTAAGTAATACATTTTTGGGAATTAAACAGGTTTGGTAATAGTAATTTTTTTCAATTTAGACAGCGTGACAAAATCATTTACTAAGGAAATTATTCACTTTATCTTCTGAATTAGGTGATTTTCACGCTCTTGAAACTTTAAGGTTTTTTCATTGACTTTCTACCACTTAGAGCTATGCAGTAATACCCCGCTATACGTCGGAGATGGTTCCTGAAAAATGCGACTTATAACGAAACAACGTATAGCGAAACAAAGATTACCATAAGAACTATGATAAAAGTTAGGGGTTACGTTCCTGGCGGATATTTTCTGACACATTTGTTTCCCAAATAATACATATCAATACAGTACATTGGACATGCTATGTTACCACTTTGTGTTTACCATTCATTGCTACTAGGGTTTAATATACATTTAATCGTAACAACGAGTAACCGATTGAAATAATAAATTCAGAAATCATCGAAAATAATTGTCTATAGTGTGATGGGGCACATAAATTGTTTCTTTACTTACACGTACACTGATACGCACTTTTGAGTACTTTTCAAGCAGATTTCGAAATCCAAAGTATATCCAATATCTCATGAGATATCAACGCAAACGTAAACACAAAATGTTAGACACAACTGTTCGCAAAGCTCTCTTATAGCTGACTCGCTCAGAAATAGGTTTTTACACGTCATTAAAATTGGAACAGTCCCTTGTATCCCCTGTGTATCTTGTGAACCACCTAACCCATCGTGATCTCTCAAACACATGGCCAGCAAATGTTTATTCTGAGTATGATTTTACACGAATTGATAAACAATTAAATTAATTCATATATGTAAATAATAATAAACATGAAATTAAAATCCGAGGGTTTTTATTGTTATAGTTATAATTTATGCACCGCAATTGGAATTTCTGAAATTTTGCTTTTAGTATTTCACAACCGACGTATATGCGAAGCGACACAACTTATAACGAAACATGTTCCTTAATTGATTGGCGACGTATATGCGAAACAACGTATAGCGGGGTTTTACTGTATAGGATAATCTCCCGAGTGAATCATTAAAAAAAGAAACGTTTACATTTAGGATGTCAAGTGAGAGCAAATGAGATTCTTTAATGAATTTTCTGCTGCAAACTGTTTCACACATTTCTTCGACAGATTGCACCGTATTTAAATTCTTCGCTTGAAAGTGTAGGTTCCCAGCCTCGATAAATTCCGTTTACTACCATTGTTTCGTTATACTCTAACGGAAGTTCATCGCGATTCCTCGCGTTTCATTTTACTCGAACAAACCCCTCGTTTGAGAGGATTAATGGCCTCAGTCGACCTTCGCGTGCATTCAACGAACAACGTGCAACGCAAAATGGTCGCCGTGGGACCGATGTGTTACTTTTGTGTGTGTTTGCTGCTGCCGCGGTTGTCTGCCTCTCCCCTAAGGGCCGCCTTCCCATGCAAATCATCGAGAGGGGCCTCCGCCTTATTTATCTATCCCTCTGTCTTGCAATGGTTCCCTTACGATACCTCTTCCTCGCTGCCTTAGCTCTTCCTTCCCTTTCCCTCACTCTTCTTGTCTCTACTCCTGAGTCGCTCCTAACCCTAAGTCCCTTCAAGGTTCACCCGAGGTGTGCCCAGGTGTTTCATTCTCATGGTCCTGGGTCACTGGCGACGGCCCGTTACCTTGGAAATGCCTCTAGTCCCCATAGAGAAGGGACAGAGGGCGTAAAACATCCGTCTCTGCACGCTTCGCCCATTTTTCCTCTATTTCGAGGGCGTGGATTGCGGATAAAAACTGCGTCAGCCGTGTTGTATCTTTGAGCCGAACAATGCGGAGAGAAAAATGGGGTCGAAATGGGAATGAAATATGAAAATGCGAAGGTTTCCATGGCGAGAGAGGAAAGGTTGGAAGGAACGTGGAGAAATTTATGAACAAACTTTTCAAATTTGCCTTGCCGTAAAAATGGATTAGTTGGGTGAATCGAGTAAAAAGAAAAGATTCCAAAGAAGAGATTTCGGAGAAATTAAACCATACGCTTCCATTGGTGAGAATTTAAAGATAATCGTTCCCTTGCTTTGAGCAAGAAAAAAAACTTTTTATTAGATTATTTTCTTAAATGTTTAGTATGAGATATTTTTACTGATTTAACCAATTTTTTGCATTAATTTCCCAATTTTAGGCAAACACGCATTAAAACTTTTAATTAAGTTTTCAAAACGGTATGATATTTTCCATTTTTTTAACTTACATTTCCTCGCTTTAATCTCATTTGCTCAAATAAATTACGCCTTCCATCTTCCACGTAATTTTTGCGCCAAGGATATTTATTATAATAAAATGCAGCCTTTTGATCTAATTAATCGGATAACATAAAATTTCAATTTAAATTATGATATTTATTTCGATTATTTCACTTCATGGCAAAAAAATAAATATTCACTTATGTCCTTTAATAATCAGGAACTTGAAGATGAGTTAGTTATCCCCTCAAATGCTTTAATGAAGGGACTCTGAAATGAAACCCTAACACGGTCGACCTCGAGTGTATTTAAGTGGAGCGCAGCCCAGGCTGAAAAGAACGACTTGGTGACGGGCTGCTGATTAAAAGAGAAGATCCCGTACTCTAAACCAGGAGAAGTGATTCCAGATATGATAGCGTTAGATTATTTTACTCGTTGAAATTTGAAATCGAATTTTTATATCGGATTTTATTAAACATGAAGAGATTTTTCATCCGAGGCACTGTAAACAAACTTCAATTTCCGTAAAGATCCGCATCCGCACCGCCATTTATGCAATGAGAAATGGTTTTTGTACTAACTGGAGGAAAAATAAATATTTATTATTCATATAATTATCTTGTTTTGTTTTTGACAAGTTACATGTATTATATACTTCAAGAACGCGGGACCGCGAAAATTGAAGCTACTGGCCGTATATCGTGCTATTACATAATGGATTTCAAGATTAGTGAACGAGTTACATGTTACGAACATTTTTATATCAGGTAATGTTTACGCATTCAGAGTATATTCACTTCTCTTGTGTATTTTCTCTCTCTCAGTGCACGTGCACTTACTGTGATACATCCAGATGTCAGATAAATGAGAAATCCAGGTATCTCCTCAATGTCGCATATAGAAATTGGGGCTTTTATCGATATTGACTAATTTCTCCAATTTTTTTCAACATTTCACTTTAATAGATTATTTATTATTGCGCTTTCTTGGATTTTAAACACATTATTATTATTACAAAAACATTACAAATAGGCCGTTGGCCAGGTGACAATGTATATACAAGCTTTATAAAGGTTGACATAAATTCAACAATTTTAAATAAACAAGTTTAAAAAATTTCCTCAGTGACCCTCAACCTTTTTTTTAATAACCGGGAGTTTGGAAAGGGATTTAAAATTCCTTCGGGGAGGTCATTCCACTTGCTGTTCCTTGTGCAAACGAATATTTTCCCACGTCGTTTTTGTCAGTCCTAGTACTAATTTTGTGATTGTGGTCATTTTTTCCTCGAAAACTTGGTTGAGAAATTCTTTTCCTCAGCTCCTGCAGAGGGGATTGCCAGTATACATACTATGAAATTTAACAATTCTCTTATTCTTCCTCCTTCTCTCCAAACTTTCCCATCCCAGGTTATTTAACATAGAGGACACACTGTCAATTTTTTCGAACCGACTCAAGACAAACCTAGCGGCCTTACGTTGGATCCTTTCCAGTTTCTTAATCTGCTCATTATGATAGGGATCCCATACACTTGACCCGTATTCTAGTATGGGTCTCACCAAAGTTTTATATCCTAATTCTTTAGCGGATTTACTACTTTTACGCAGGGCCCGCATCACAAAATTCATATTCCTAAAATCTCTTGAAATCAGTTAATTTATATGAGCACCCCAACCCAATTCCCTCGTTAGTTTTGTTCCTAAATACCTTATAGTATCAACTTGGGGAATTTTTTTACCCTGTACATAAAGTGAAAAATTTCCCCTAATTTTTTTCTTTGAAAAAACAATTTGTTTACTTTTACTAACATTTATTGCCATTTTATTTACCTCCATCCAATCTGATAAAACATCTACATCACCCTGTAATATTGATAAGTCCCTTGCAGTTATCATAACTCTGTATATAATGCAGTCATCAGCAAATAGCCGAATTTTTGACTTAATTAATTTTGGTAAGTCATTAACATACATAAAAAATAGCAGCGGCCCCAGCACATGGCCTTACCCAACTTTGTCCGCTTTATGATATTTCCATACTGCATGAATCGAACCTAGCAAATGTTTAATTTTCTCAAACTTGGAATTTTATTTCATTAAGGAGTCACGCTTCATTATTCCCTGAAGTATATCGTCTATTATTTTAATTTAGTCTTCTTTATTGTTTTCGGAACAATTTTTTCAAAAAGCGATCTCCGTCCCTTGATCTGTTTTTTATCGACCCTGAATTACCATCGGCTTTATTGTTCCAACTGACGCGTATAATCGAAATCCTTCCTATTTTTGCCGGATTTCATTTCGTAAGTACATAAGGTGCCAACAGACGCGCTGCATCGGACCCGATAACGGTGTTATGGTTTCGGAGTTACAAGAACTCTTAACAGCGGTGACGTCACCCGCACCGCGGCATTTTCCCGGCATCGTTATCTCCAAAACGTCGTTCCTATTTCTCTCGAGAGATGGCTGTCAACTATTACGACTGAGAGACGTAATCCGAAATCGTTCGCTACGCTCGTCAACGCGGATCCGTCTCTTCTCATATCCGCTCCAATTGGCCTTCTTCCTCCCATCGCATTTCCGGCGCGAATTTCTGTTTCATCTCCGTCTTTCCACTCGCTCTCTTTTCCCATCTCTCTCCCTCTCTCTCCCTCTCTCTCTCCCTCCACTCTCCCATCCTCGTTTTGAAACATCTCTCCGTTCAATTCGTGGCCCCAGCCGAAAGCGAGAAAACACGTGTTAAGGGCGTTTGTGTGGCATTGCGGAACCCCTTCCGTTGTCGTCATTTCTCCCTTCTATTCTCCCTCCTCTCTCCTTTCCTTCTTCCCGATGCCTGGCCATTATCACTTGGTCGCCCTCTTTCTTCCTCACATCCTCTCCACTTCTTTACCTTCTCTCTTCCTCCTTTCTCTCTATTCGGTGCTCAAAATACTGCTTTCTTCTCGTCTTCTCCTCAGGACTTATATCTTATCCTTCCTTTCTCTTCACATCCTATTATTTTCCCTTTCTTCGTTTCTTTACGTATCCCTGTTCTATTTTCCTTATTCCTCATTCCCGTTAACTCTCACATCTTCATCAGTATTTCCTCTGTTCTATCCTGTTCCCTCCTATTCTCCTCATTATTTCCATTACCCAGTCCTTCCATTCCACTTTTTCCTATCTCCTTCACTTTCCCTACTCTCTCCCACATTCTTCTCATTCCATTCTCGATTCCCGACTACCTCTTTTCTCCCGCCCTCTCTCCT
The DNA here is from genome assembly GCA_036926305.1 of Uropetala carovei. Lineage (NCBI taxonomy): Eukaryota > Metazoa > Arthropoda > Insecta > Odonata > Petaluridae > Uropetala > Uropetala carovei. The sequence goes on along the minus strand of JAXCHB010000172.1, from coordinate 519,167 downwards.
TCCCTCGTCTCCGCTCTGTCCGCCATTTTTCTCCTTGTGCATTCGAAGCACGCTTCGGGGTTTGTCCGGTGCCTTCTTCCCGTCGAGCTTGACCACGAGAGAGTTCCTATGATCCCCTCTCCTCTCTCCCCCCCCCCCTCTCTCTCTCTTTCCTTTCTCCTCGCCCTATCTCCTATTCCACATTTCTACACGACGTGTTTTTTCTCTTTGCACGTTTTCCCTCTTTCATTCTCCCTCCCTCCCTTTCTCTTTTTGCTTCCCACTCTTTCCTATCCCTACTTTCCTTCCACTTTCACTCTCTCCCTCTTTCCTTCCCTCTCTCTCCCTTATCTACACCAATTAAATGGATTTCATCTCTCGACTCCCTGGCTCCCTTCCAATTGCCCACGGCGTAGTATTTCCGATGTTTTTTTTTGTTCGTGTCCTCGGGCGGCAGCCGCACCATTAAAGTGATCGGACGTGACTCCATTCTGTGCGCAATGTGTCCGATGACATCCATTGCGGATGCGGTTATTCCCGCGAGACATTATCATTTTTTTGCGAACACGCATAAAATCCTTTTCAAGTGCGCCGGAAATTGCTATCGTTCTTTTCAGTTAAGACCGACTGCGTATTTTTCGGCATTTGCTAAGATTTCCCACTGAAATGCGTGTTTTCTGTCGCCTGTACGTATTCACGGACGACTTAACGTAGTGTTTTATTTACGTATTTGCATGCTAACTTGCGTTCCTTTGGCACATAATTTGCCTAAAGACGTCATGCATTACTAGATGTTATTTCAAACTTTGAGACATCAACCACTCGGGGCAATTATGATTAAGTTCGAGTGGCAAGGTGACATTAGCGATGTTCATGAATGTTTATAGGACATTGCAGTAGCACGTGAATATATTTTAGCGCGTTATGAATTAGTCGATGTTGCTTCTTCTTTTTAATTTACAAGAATTCCTGCGAGAGATCGATCTTTTGTGCATAATCGATGCGATTAATTTATCAGTAGGTAAAATGATTGCAATTCCTTTATTGACAATTTTGTAATCGCTACATTTAAGATTAAATTAAGTGGAATACATGTGAACTAAAAGATTAAATTTCTTCCTAAAACCTACTGCGAGAATAGCATTTTCAAAAAACGTTTTTGGTAAGGTTTGATAATAATATTGTATAATGCCTCTCATTGCATCGAAACCATCAGGCACTGGTTCTATATTTTTGGTATTAAATTCTATTCCCGGAAATGATGCATAATTCTTTAATACAGCAGAAGGTATGATCATTTTCGAGTGAGAGCATCGTGTAAATTACGCCGTATTACATGCACACGACGTTGTCTGGTTGGAAAATGCCTCCTCCTGCATCTCTTTCTTTTTCGTGTTCTCAAATCTTGCGTGCGAGACCTTAAAAGAAGACCTTTTCACGAAATGGAAGAGTTCGCCGGAATCTTTCTTCAGAATTTCTAACTCTAGAACAGGGTTTGTCTGTGTGTGCTTCTAGGAGAGGAGGAGAGAGATTCTATCGAAATAGGCGGTTCATTAGTTTAAGGAAACCTGGGTTTCTATGTCCCCTCCCTTCCTCTTCCAGCCCCCCCCCCCACTCCATCTTCCTTCCACTCTCTTACCTCCCCAGACTCCTTTTCTTGGATTCCGTCTCTGCTTCTTTTAATGAGCTCGAAAGATTTTGGGTCGCGGCTTCTATGTCGCGGTCTTGCTTCCTTCTTTTTGTGCGTCGGTTTCAGATGGCGACGTATAATCCGAACTTGCTCATTCGAAAAGTTCAAGGAATTAGGTTTTTTCGGATTCTAGCTAATCCCTAAGATCTTCTTAATGGAAGTAATACCGGCAATGATTATGGGAGTAGTTTTGAGAAACTTAATTTATAAGAAGAATGAATGGAAAAATACGAAACGTCTTGTGCACTCTTGGAAATTTTTTATTATAGGTTAAATAGCACAATAAGCATTAAATAGCGGCTTTTAATTTCGTGATTACCGCCGCATATCTTGATGAAAAATTGCGAGCATCACAATTTTAATGGATGAAATTAAATGTTTTGACGACCATACTTGTTTTTGGTGACAATAATTTAATCAGAGTAAAAAGGCATGTCACATATACGTATTTTTATGCATCCACTTATAGTTCGAAGAAATTGTATTAAAACCGAAAAAGTTTTAATGCATAAACATGAATAATCGCCTTATCCTGTGTAAATCAGTAAAAATTCATACTGTCGACCACTTAGGGTAAACAAGGATGGTTTTTGTTATTTCCTGTTTACATGCAATCAGGACTAGACAAGGAATCCTCCGCGCACCCTTCCATTTAGCTAAATACTAGAGATGAGCACCGTCAGGAGCCCGTGAACACACGCAACCCTAGCGAGCACTACTCATTCGGGATGTCCTTGAAGGATAAGTGCATGCAAACATCCTGCCTTGCCGCACCCCGCTCGTCCGCCGCCGCGCACCACACCCTCATCTCTAATGGCCACACCCCATTTCCACTCTCTCCCTCTCTCTCCACCCTTTTCCTCTCTTTCTCTCTCTATACTTCTCTCGATCTCTGCGTCCCTTCCTGCAATCTTTCTCTCCTTTCATTCGCTTTCCCTTCCATTCTTCTCTCCTTTGCATCCTCATTCCTTTCTCTCTCTCTCTCACCTTATCCTCTGTTATCTCTCGCTCTCCGTGAATATGAACGACCGCTTCATTTTCTCTGCTCCCCTGCCATCCGAATGTTTTATCATTTCGCCCTCGGGTCGTCGAGGGGTCGTGACAAATGTCCGAAGTCTCTCCGGAGGGGAACTGAGCAATCTTAGCTTCTTTCTCACTGCACTCGTCGAGATTTCGGTGCGTAGCGAAGAGAATTGTTTGTTTTTTCCGTCTTGCAGATTTAAGCCGTATTACTCTATCGACGAACGTTTTTATATTTTTTTCTTATCGAAAAATGTTAGGCTTGTGAGTTACTTTCGATGCCTTAATTATAAATTTTAAATAAATCGTAAGAAAATATTGGAACTTTAAGATCGATCGAAATTTTAAGTTCAGCAGTGGTGTACTTTCCGCATTGTTTCATGTCTAGATATTCTCGTTTCCGGAATCGATTAGCAAACGTGAGGGATGATTTGGTGTACTTGCATAACGTTTGGAAATGCTAATATGAGCCATTTTTAAAATTTGAAACATGAAAGTGGTTAAAGTATGTTTTTGTTCATGCCTAAGTTACCCGCAGTACCATTGGCCGTCGCACGTGCCAACAATCCATCCGTCCAAGAGGGCGCTGCGCCATTGCAGAAGAATGATGAAGTTGTTTTATTAAAAGGGTATTGTATTTTTACGGACACCCTCATGGTAGCTTATCTCTTTTTCTTTCTCACCCTACTGGTTGTCATGGAAATTGCCAAGTACCGCCTTCCCTCGCCGCCACCTCACGGCAATCTTTTTAAAGCCAAAAACCTCCGAAAACATCCGCGGTAACAATTTTCACGACGTTCCGAAGTCGTGTCATGAATCGAAATACATCCGCATATGCGCGTGTATGCCGCGTCCTCGTCCTTTGAATCTGCGCCTCCGATGGTTTTTTTTTAGCATCGACACGACGTCCCTCTCCCTCCTCCTCTCCCTCTCCCTCCTCCCCTCCCTCTCCCCCCTCCCCCTATACCAGCTTTCTTCCTCTCGAATATGAAGAATTCATGGCGCTATCATTCACTCGTTGTGGTCGCCAAGGAGGAGGCGGAGGAGGAGAAGGAAGAGTGGAAGGAGGAGGAGAAGGATGGGAGAAGAATGGAGAGAGGGAGCGGTAAAAGGAAACGGCATTTTTTTATTTTCTTGGGGGCGGAGGTGAGATTTCCGAGAGAGGCGTGTAGGAGCGGAGGCGTGTAGGGGAGGAGGTCGCGCTGCAGAAGTCGCGACTTCCGACGCCCCCCCCTCTCTCTCTCTCTCTCCCCACCTCCTACGTCTCCCACCCTCCTCCCTCTTCCCACCTCCTCCCATTTCCTCCACCTCCCTCTCCCCGCCTTCTTTCTCCGCCCCTTTCGCCCGACCCTCGCTCCTCCGCGGACGTGCCCCACATGAAACGGCGAAAGTAAGCGACGATCCCGGTCTGCTCCCTACCCGGCATCCCATTCGGCGACAACAGCTGCGAATCGTACCCCGTGGGGTGGAGCAAGGATCGTCGTACCACACCACACACACGCACATATTCCCTCTCTCTCTTTCTCTCTCTTCCGAAATCCATTCCCTTCATATTCAAAGCGTCTTTGGTTTGCGACCTCCGTTGTACCTCTCTCTCTTTCTCTCTCTCTCTCTCTCTTCAGACGCGATTCCAATTCCTCGATTTCCGTTGAACAAGTAACTTTTCAATCACTTGTTGTCGAGAGGAAACGGAATGTCCTCCTCCTCTTCCTGTCCGCTGCGCACTTCCGATTCCTTTGGTCATGTGTTGTCTATATTTTTCAATTTCATAATTTACTGTTTGCATGAATCTGTGTTTTTATAGAAAAACTGTTATGAAAACAACGCGAATGAGTATAAATGTATTATTTTTTCTGTAAGTCTATTGTAATAGATATAAGAAGACAAGTTATACGAATTAGAATTTTTAATGGTATGAGTTTATGAACTCATAAATGAGTCCTCATTTACAGTACTTTTAATTGACGGTAAATGAGTTATTTGTCATTTACGTGATAGCAAAAATATTTCAATTTGTAACGACTAGTGTACAGTAATGTTGCTCTATTTACCTGAGGATTGGGTAAAACATAGGTATAGCTATTCTTTTTCTTATCTTTTTCAGCCACTTGAAAGCGATCACTTATTTCATCACAGAACCTTTTTAAGTAAAATGCATTCGTGTCGTGCCGTGACTTTTGCCCGATTGCAGCGCTGCGCTAGCGGTGTTAATAGATAAAGATTACGAAGTGACTCTGATCTTTTCTATGCAGCATTCGAGTGCCCTTCGACGTCTCAACCTCTTTATAGCTCAGGTCGCCATTGGCTGAATCGTCTATTGGTTGATTTTTTTAAATCCATAGAAATTCAAGAAAACTTTTTTTTTCATTGCCCCAGCGTCCTTCGGTTCGGTACGTAATAACTTGTACTTCCTTATGTAGGTGAGCGATGAAGCTCCTGTTTTTAGCATCTATTAACCTCCATAACTATAACTTTTCGTGGAAGCAACTCTCGGATTTTCATTTCAAATGGGTTTACTTTATTGTTAAACGACACAATATCCTTAGCGAAATAAATTAGGTTTAAAAATAAAATTTCTTTCCTCTATCGTTTTCTTCCCTATTCGCTCAAACAAACAAACAAACTGTTCCATCTGGAGGAATTTTATTTTTTACTGACGCAGATCGAGGTTCTAATCTTAGATGCCGCGATTGCCGACCGAAACGAGCAGGTGGTGGAGATATGGCGGGAAAGGCTGCAAACTTTATTCCCCCAACGAAGGAAATGACACTTTAATTCGTCAGAATGAGCATCGGAGCGCCGTCATGCATTGTTCGTTACCTCTTAAAGGTGATATAATCTGTAGTCGAATATATATATATATATAAAGGTAGCAACAAGGTGTTGGAGGAAGCCTAGTGGACACTTACCTAGATTGAAGAGCCGCTGGGGGTGCTGAGGACACGAAAAACACAAAAGAACAAAAACGACACAAAAATGGAGCTTACGGGCTGACACCCTTCTTCAGCGACGGAGAAACATATCTAGGTAAGTGTCCACTGGGCTTCCTCCAACACCTTGTTGCTACCTTTATTATTATCTAAGCATTTATATATATATATATATATATATATATATATATATATAAAATAATGTTGATGCCACGAAGTTTAGGTTTTAAAATTCCATTTACACTTCACCGTCTTTCACGGAAGGAATCCGGAAACTCTCAACCGTGACACCGGAAACGCATCGAACGAGTGACGCTCGGACACATCTCGATTTTTTCTCCGGTTTATAAAGCAGTTTCGCTCGTAACATTGTCTTGACAAATTATTTTTTTAGGATAAGCGAAGATTATGTCCCGAGCGCCGAAGATCTCTCTTGCGAGATCCGGGTTCTGTTAATGCAGTTCCGAAAGCGCGAAAAAAGAAAATAAAATCCAACGCTCAGTTCGATGCTAGACGTCCCCCGAGAGAGACAATCTTAAGTCCGTGGAGCTCACCGGATGTGAGCAGCTCATGTGACTGGAGGAGGGAGAGCGTCATTTCTATTTCCCGATTCGTTTGATAACCCCGGTTACAATGTGAAAAGGCTGAGCCTTTTAAGCATTCACAGCCATCCCCCCTCAGAGATGGGCAGGGCCCGATTATCTGGGCTTGGCCCCACCGAAGAACTCCCTCGGAATATTAAGCGACTGCATTATCCCCTAGCACGACGAATCGAACCAAACACCTGGCGGGAAAATGTGGGCAGATGGCAGGGGGTGCCCAGGACCTTTCCCCCCTTTCCTCTACTGATCCGAACCTGTTACCATAGCTACCTTTTTTTCCTAAGTGCCGATATTTCTTATCGCTCTCCCGAATAAAAACTCGGAAGTGAAATCAAACGATAGTTTGCCTCCGAGGAAAGGGGAATGAAAAAATTGAAATAGTTTCCTGGCGTTTCCGTGTCCTCGAATCCAGTCGAGTCCATTGCAGAGTTTTTGTGAAATGCCTTTCGTTTTCCAGAACTTAATGGACGCCTGCAATGGAATTATATTCAATTGTCATATTCTATGTTACGAATCTCAACGTTAACACTTTCAAATAAGACTACAAATAGAATTGAATATAGAAGCCGAAAATTTGCGGGATTGATCCATGACAAAAACACAAACATGAACTTTTTTTAATTCCTCTCTTTAAACGATGGCTTTTGACATAGCTTATTTTTCTCATGGCTGGACGTGAATCCACTACGACAGGAGATAATGGCTGCAAATTTAGGAAACATTATCAGATGGTCATTTTATGATGGATGCTTAATGGAGTAGATCGCATTTTAAATTTGAGTGCGACGGAATCTATGCAAAGTTAGGGCGTGTTATAAACATTATATATTATCGGTTCAATTTCGATTTTGTTGTTTTACAGTCAATTAAATTGCTATCTTTGTTTGCCAACAGGCATCATTTTGTTATAGAATGAAACATTCTCTTTCTTAAAGTTTTAATTTTTCGTAATTTGCCGGTATTGGCAGATGGATGGTAGCATATGTCTCCCAAAGCCAGGGTGTCAGATTCGATGCTCGACGTCATTGTACTTTTCCATCTTCGTTGCTGTTTAATTTCTGATTGCGGAGACTGTGGAATGCCGATTTTGGGATAATTATTAAACAAATAAATGAGCTCGAATCTTAATTTACACATCTACCGTGGTTGCACAGCTTTCGAAGCGATGACGTCACTTTGTTCGAATGACTCCTCGATTGCGCTATAAGGCTGATTCACACTAGAGCTTCGCGTCGCCGCAGCGCAGTTGCGCGTCGCTTCACTCTCAATACACATTACAGCTACGTTCCACTGAGATACAACTTCAGAGAGCTGGAGGATTCGAAACGGTTCGAACATTTGTAATGGATAGTTCTGACGAATATTTGTTTTGCTTTTCGTTGCTTTGTGAGGAAGAGGAAAGGTTGGAGAAGAAAAAGAAAAGAAAGCTGTGGGTTCACAAATTGTGGACGTTTTGTAACCGTGAATGTGAATTTCATACTTTGATTGGCCATTTAAGACAACATGATGGAAATTTTTTAATTTATTTTAGGATGTCGCATGAAAAATTCTATTAACTTTTAGCCATTATTGAATCCGATATTGTGAGGAAAAACACGAGATCTCGAACAGCTGTGTCTCCAGAAGAGCGGCTTGTAGACTGTTTGAGTTAAGTAGGCATTTACACTGATACATTTCTTAGTACTTTTATAGTTACTACTACATTGATATCTTTGCTTTCTTTCTAATGTAATTTTAAGTGCAGAAAATTAGAAGGAAATCGCAATGTTAACTCTTCCAAACTTTATTTTTCGATATCATAAAATTACAACAAACAAGGTACGTGTTCTCAATCTGATTGCCTTTAAGCAAGGCGCCCACTAGCTCCGATCCGCTCGGACCGGATCCGATCGGTTCAGGCGAAAAAAATAAAAACGCGTGTAAAAGCATACGTCCGAGCGGTTCGGTTCACCTTCCGCTCCGTTCGGTTCAGGCAAGAATTGCTAACGGAGAATATTTTGACTGAAGTGGGAAGCGTTCCGAAGGCCGAGAGAAGGCGGAAATATCCGAGTGATCACAAAGTGAGGTTTGCGTCACCCTTTGAGCACACATTCGGTGTGACGTAAGTCTGGATAGGCATTTTTTACCGACGACACGTAAACACCAGAACTGGTTTGCCACAAACCAAGTGGCAGGCCTTCTAAAGTAAGTTCAAAAATATCACTTGTATTTATGCGATCGAAACGAAGATAATCTTTATTAATACAACTTAGGAAAGTGTACAGTGTATCAAAAATAGGCGGGTTTTGTGTGGTAGAAATATGAAAACAATCTATATAGTCTGATCGACCTTTTTTATGCCCAAAACAATTGTTACTTAGTGGAATAGTCAATTAGGTGAATTTTATGCTTATTTTCACTTTCTAGTTTTATTAATTTTTATGCGAATCTTTTATTTCATGTAATACCTAGTTTAAGCATACGCGTCATTTTTTACGGGTAATCACATTCCTGTCCAGATTTGACTAGCGTCCCTCCAGGGCAAATGAGCTCCGCACGGATGATTACGGATTAAAACTAAAATAAATCACAAATACAGCACATACTGGTTTCTTTTGGAAAAAATCTCGTACTACCAAAATCTACGGGAACTCAGGGCGATAACCTCGTCGACTGAACTATGCATGACGACTGAAATGTCCGATCCTTTCCGATCGTAACTAATGGGCGTCCTGCTTAAAGAAGTTAGTCTGAAGTGAATGCTAGTAAAAAACATCAGTATAGATGTTTCATTGAAGTTATATTTTCCTGTAATTTTAATTGTAACTTGGATAAAGCAAATGCCTTTAAAAAAAACTTAACTTTTTAATTTTTTTATTACGCGTACATTCTGATACATACAGCATCATATCTCCGTTTCTACCAAACGAAATAGGACAATTTTCACCAGGTAACTTCTATAATGATTATGAATGACTACCGTACAACTCAAAACTTTATAAGTTTTTTGAAATGCCTTTAAAAATAAACGAAACAAAATTTATTTCTCATTTTTAGTCAAGACATGAAAAAGTTGAACTGCGAGAAACGTTTTTCCTATTTGGTTTAGGTAGTTACATCCAGCGAATGAAATGTTAATAAAAGCGGAAATATTGTTTTGAAGAAGACTGAATATCAATGCCCTTTATAGTTTTCGCAATACTGAAAGATATATGAAAGCACGGGTGCGCGCTAGCTGGTTGGCGATCGGGATGATGTACGTATTTTGTATTTTTCTTCTCTCCTGTAAAGAGTGTGATTCACGTAAGATAAAGTAAAAGTTATTGTTTATAAATGATGTTCTAAAAAAAGTCCTCAAAAAATTTCATACAAACCCAATAAAAATGGAAAGTTGTGAATTTTCGTCCGAACGGACGGATGTGTTCCGTTCCGTCCGGATATAATGGACGGACATACGTCTGAACGGATCCGAACCGGTCCGACCTGAACCGCTCGGAGCGGAGGTAGTGGGCGCCCTTTGGGCAAACTAGCCAAAGTTGTCAGTGCAGTTGCCGCGCGCTTGTTAGTGTGAATAGCCTCATATGATTTCTACTGATCTATATTTTGACGCGTCCTGCAGCGCAGCGACGCGACGCTCTAGTGCAGCGATGGCGAACCTATGGCACGCCAGACGATTTTGTTGGCACGCCAACGAAAGGTGAATACCAATCAAATAATTTATTATACTGATTTAGTCCCCAAAAAACATTTGTGTTATTTAGTTAACTATTGTGTACATTAGTTTTATGGTTACAAGTTTCTATCTCTTATGTCTTGGTCACGAATTTGATTTTGTTGGCACGCAAAGAAAATCAAGGACTTATTTTTGGCACGCGAGGCAGGAAAGATTCGAAAATTTCAGTAATATTGGCACGCGGGCAATAGAAGGTTCGCCATCACTGCTCTAGTGTGAATCAGCCTTTACTCGCGCCCTTCCCTTCGAATCGCTAGAGAACGCCTTCTTCTCTTACGTCTCCCTGGCGCTGAATCGCGCACGCCGCCTTGAAAAAATAACTCGCACTCATTTTGGGATATGGATGCGGTGTCATGAATACGGTGGGGCAAGGGGTAGGGGATAGAGATGAGGAGGGGGGAGGGAAGGGGGAGGGGGGAGGGGAGGGAAGGGGGAGAGAACGGTGCCCTAGGGAGCGAGGTCAGCGGGGAGACCACCCCGGCAGATGCCTGGAAAAGAGTGATAAAGGGCAGAGAAATGAAAATGGTGCTTGATAAATGCGGCCATTTCGAGGTCCACTGTCCAGAGGCACGTATGCGGCTTATCTAGACTCGGAATTTTAAGTCATGGAGAATGGTGGTCGGGGGGAGCGAATGAGAGGGGAAAATGGAGGCATTTGTTCCCTCTTTTTTCATTATTTTTATTTCAATTCTCCGTTGGCCGGAAAGGTAAGCATAGCCACTGCCGCCTAACTGCTTCGCCATTTCGGCCGCGTATTTTTTCTGCCGTTGGAAAATGTTAACAGCGCCACTCTGGTCCCTCTAATTTACGCAGCATTGCGACGCGATGTATACTTCCGTCCTGCCCCCTTCCCACCCAACGCCACCCACCCCTTCTCTCTCCCCTCTTCCTCTTTCCCCTTTTTTCTCCCTGCTGACGACATAACGACGGTCATTAATAACGATGTGTGCGAGGCACGCGGTGGGATGGGAGGCGTTCTCCGTGTAATAGCCATTACGTTATGCGTTGCGTGTCACCTGACATAACTTTGAACGACGCATCTCTCTGGGTACATGCATCGCGGGGGGAGGGGAGGGAGGGTGCGTCCAATCGTCTTCTCTTACATAATTTGACGTTGAAGTCCCCAAACACGAAATGACCGAGTCCTGCTTCTGATGAGTATGTTAGGGAGAATATTTGTCCAGGAAAAAGTTACGAGCCTTTTCCTTTCGTGTTGAAAGCAATTCGGATGGAAATTAGCGCCAAATTAGGAGTGAGGTTGTGGAGGTTCATGAGCGAGGTGCCCCTCTTTATTCGCTAAGTCGCGGCATCGGAATGAAAAGCGTCATTTCTGTTCATTACGTTCTGTTATTGAAATAGCGCAGTGTTCGTTGTGTTCTTTCACGCGAGAAGAAAGTGCTTTGCTTGAAAAGGCAGTAAATGTCGGAAAAATGACTCGTTTTTTCCCTGAATGATTTAAAATTACGGCGATCATCGAGAAAATTCTGTTTAAGCTTGATTTTCTTCTCCTCCTATTGCACCTATGTCAGTCCGTCAGCATCAGTCAGCCTCAATCACTCGTAGCTTAAAAACTTACATCGTTTGGGTAGAAGCGAGATTGAAGGAATGCGTTCCAGGAATTTGCTGATGTTTTTTGCTTTGGTTCTACGAAAATTTCCCGTAAAAAAGAAAAGCAAAATAATTACCCTGAAGTGACCCATTGTTTATATAGCGGTAAGGATTCAACGTTTCGCACAATAATCCGAACCGCGCGTAAACTGTAGCAATGATACTAATTACCATCGATAATAATTTCTTTAAAAAATCACCTGCTTTCACGTTTTTCCCAGTCATCTCTGTAAAATGCTCTGCCATCGCGAAAAACGAATGATGGAACGAAAGTATTGTTCCAACTTTTTCCCCATTAGTGGTTTCGAACTAAAGCGGTCGTTAGGCGCATAAAGGAGAACGAGTTTTAATCGCAAAAACGAAAACAGTGGCATTGTTACTTTTTAGAACCGCCATCGTGCGGCGCCCGTGTCCTCGTGCTTTTATTCTCTCGCCCAAAAGGCTCGCTTAAAGCGAGTCCGAGGGCGTGCTTAATGAGCCGTGCGTTTATGAAAACCCAGTTTCAAGGGAATGCGCGCGCGACCTCTTTCGGGCGCGGGATCGCACACACGCGTGCGCCCTCTGAGGAAGGTAGAAAGAGGAAGAAGTAATGTGCGAGGGATTATCCTCCGCCCACGGGAGAGAAAGGGGGCGTTTGCTTTTGATGTTCTCTTTTGGTCCGACTTGAGTGCTTCATTCCACTCCACGTACTCTGGACGGCCATAAACCCGCCTCGAGAGATAGATCTTCCTCATCAAGCTCAATGTGGGGAGGAGATGGAGGGGTGTTGGGGGAAGAGGGGAGAGAGTGGAGTGGCCGTCTGCCGTCCAATTTCCAGTGGCCGTCCACATTGTCCGAATGAGCTCGTCCGGCAGACATCCCATCTCCTTTCTCCTCTCTCTCTCTCTCTCTCTCCTCCTCATCCCTCAAAAGTCTCTCGTCCGCTGGAGCATCGGTCTCCTCCTTCCTCCCACTCTCCCTTTCTCCTCCTTCCTCCCCTTCTCTTCCCACCTTCCCCGTCTCCTCATTCCTACCCTATTCTTCCTTCCCCCTCTTCTCCTTCCCCGTCTCCTCCCTCCCCCTCTCTTCGCCCATCCACTCATCTCTCGCCCTCTTATCTCTTCGACTCATGCAGATACTAAAGTCTTGCCTCTCGGACCCTCTTTTCCCATGTTGCTTTCATAAGATCGGGTCGGCTCCTAACATAAATGGCTCTTTGACATCGCTGGCGTGAACATTTCTTTGATACGGAAACTCCTACGTGCATGTGTGGATTTTGACGCAGTTACGTGCCCTTGTTTGGCGTGACATTGATTTCACCATTCTTTAAGCCATAATGTACGGTTGGAAGGGAATTTCCTTCTGGCGCATCTCTGTGGAAACTATTTCGTCGTTTGACATTTAACTGTTGTAAATAATGTGCTGGAATTATTTGTTTTGTTTGCACACATTAAAATTGCTGCCACGAAGGTTTGATAGGAAATTAAATACAAATTATTTCGATTCGTGGATATGAATTGTTTAATAATTTTTAAACTAAGACTTTTACACCTAAGTGGATACAATATAGACATTTTTTATCGATCCAAGAAAATAATCACATTTTAATTAATTCATGTCCTATGTAATTGAATAATTAAGTTTAAATTAGCTAAAGCATTGAACCAATACATACTAAACAACCTAAAGCTAACATTTTCCGTAGTGAAATTCAGCCTTCCATCATTCACGATCTGCAAAATAATCTGATACTCATGATAAAATTCGAATATTCACTTTATAGTTTTAATAACGATTAATGTAAGGAAATTGCTTAACGAAGCTGATGTCTGTGATTTCTTGCACCAGTTGAGTTTTGAAAAATATGCAGGATCGGATAGGGCCCCATTAAAAAATTATGTCTCCGAAGGTATAAACGAGGGAAGGCTGTAATTTTGAGCGCACATTGATGCTAAATACTTGCAAACTAATTTGTGGCGTATGCCCACATAAAGAATACGATAGTGTAAATGTACGCATATAACATTCTTCCCAGATAGTCAATTAGGTTAATGGGAGGTCTTTATAGCGAAATAAAATACAAAATATTGCCGAATTTAATAATAAAAAATAACGCACTAATTTTATCCATATTATATTCGTGGATAACGCTCTACGTGTTATAATTACATTTTGAGTAGAGTTATAAAATTTTTAAATTTAATGAAAAGTTGATTGGTATAAGCGCGGAACAAAGTTCCTAAAATCACAGAGGAAGAGGATTGTAATTCACAATTGATCGCCCGGGTTCGGTGAAGAGGCTATAGGGACATTTCATGCGACGCGGGGTAGAGGCACTATAGCTGGACCAAAGTCTCTCTTTTCTTGTTTCATTTCATTCTCCCTCTCTCATCCGCCTTTTCAATCTCTCATTTCCTTCTTTCAAACCCTCGTTCACCTCTCTCCCTGTCTCTGTCCTCATCTATTCATCAACCTCATTAATCTACATCACTCTATCTCTTTCTCTCCCTTTTGTCTTCCCCTCTCTCTCTCTCTCTCCAACTGTCTCTTTTTCCTTCTTCTACATCCAGGATGCGTCACGAAGATCACGCATACGCCGTGCCCGTCATGACCTCGTGATGCCGCAATTGAACCAGCAGCGAGTAAAGCGATTCCGGAAACGGCGGCGGCGTATCCCCCTCCGTTTCCATACAATCGGCCGCCTGCCCCCGGAGGCGATTGCCCCGCGATCGCTGTTTTGACATTTTGCCAGCGACGTTGACGTCCGAGTTTAGAGACCTCGCCTTCGAAAGTTCAAATCCCTGCTCTCTTGTGTGAGAGAGGGGCGGAGAGGGAAAGCGAGTCGGAAAACGACGGAAGAGAGAAAGAGGGAGAATTTGAGGGAATTTCGCTCTCCGTGCCTGGTATTCACCTGCTTTACTTTGCCCTTTACGTTCCGCGCGTCCTTTTTCGTGGTTCTGTGAGATTGGAAAAAGTCCACTACCCTGATAAATTACCGAGATTAGTGTTTGGAATAACAAGACAGAATGAAATTAGTCTAGATCCTTGATGATGAACCGATCAGACAATTTTAAATACGATAATAACCTGGGTATGGGAGATATTTGTCTTTTCCGTCCCTGTGGTACGCGTGAGATTACACACATGAAAACACTCGTCAATATATTACAGCAGCGGTTTCCAAAATCTACACAGCCGCGTCTCCCCCCCCTCCCCCCCTCCTCCCCTCCCTATCACCTAAGAAATATTTATTTGGACGCCCCTCCCTCTATACCATGTTCAATGTTCAATCAGAGTTCAAAAAAGTTTAAACGTATATTCGGTTAGGGTAACCAGCGGTTCAAGCAACCAATGAACACAGGTTGACGCAGTTAAGGGATAAAGTGTTTGTCAACCAGCTTACCCTAAGTAAAATATCACCGCACGCCACTGGTAACGGCTGGTACTTCCATGACTGAGAAGATATTTTTAAAAATCGCGAAGATATTATAAATTAGATCAGACGTTACGTGGAAAACTCCGCTCGGTAAACCTTTAAACAACAACGTGCTTATATACTGATAAAAATGAAATCCAACTATGTATCCTTTACGGAAATTTATTACAACACTGTGTTACGTTGAAATAAATTTCCGTGGAAGATAGTTAATTGGATTTTATTCGTACCATGAGTAAATTCCCCAAAATGGAGCCTGAATTTATATACGTTTCCATTGGTGAACTTACGCTGAATCAATGTTTTCCTTAAATTTTCAGCGGTGAGATTTTTAAAAAACATATCGATATTGAATAATGCTTATGATGGTTAAATAAGCAAACGAATGTGATTATCTTTACGAAATCCAAGTTTCTATTTATGCGTAACAGAGTTCACTGCGAATAATCACACCGACTACCGTTGAATTCGCTAACCATCCACCGTTGCGTTTATTCGATGGCGTCCATGTGTACGGTAATGATATCGGAACTTAGACTCTCACACAATTCCTCCTTCCTTCAATTTCGCAACACCGATAACGCTTCGAATCCACGTTATACGCGAGTTAACGTGACGCCCTCCAGGGAAAGGGAACCTTCGTCCGATAGAGCTAGACAGCGGCGTTATGTGGGCATAACATTGTTGGAATCGTGCCGACCGTTATCCACGGCCATCGAATTGTGTAATACGAGTTCGATCGAGTGTTGGTAAACATGTAAACAGCCGAGTAACCGCAAAGCGTGAGAGAGAGAGAGAGATGGAAACCTCTCGGATTGAGATGTCGATCGAAGAGACTTGTTAGTGGAGAGAGAGAGGTGGGGGGGGGGGGGAGGTTGTATTCACATTCCTATTTGGAAAAAAAATTAGAAAAAATCGTTCGGCGGAATGCTATGTTGACGTTACCTTGCTCCAATTCTCTTCGGAACAAATGCCGACCACTTACGTAATCACTCTTTAAGTATACCGCTATATAAATGTTACAGATGTGCACAGAATCAATTTTATAAGCGAAATCAAAACAGCTGGTTTAATAATATAAAATCTGATTACGGTTGTCAACATGAAGAGAGCGATTCTTTTTTTTTTACCGCAAATGACATTATTTCGTCATATATCGATATTAGGAAGAACCAAGTTAATATTTAGAATATCGATGTTTTCATTTTATTATATTTAGGTACTAGCTGTACGCAATGTTTGCGCGGTCTTTTTTCAATTAATTTATTAAAAATTAAGAATGTGTAAATATGAAAATCAAAATAGTTTTACTGGGACCTCCTAGCCAGTAGAAACAAAACGCCCTTTATTGCATATCTCTATGACGAACTGTTCTCGAGATACAAATGGGGACGGACTGACGGACGGACGCTTGTAAATTTAGATATATGTACATGCAAAAATATTGTTATTGTTATAAATAAATAAGAATCTAATGAAAGTGCTCAAGTTATATTTACAGTTGATGTGGAAAACTATGTTAAACAAAAGTTTATAAAATTATTTTTTCTTTTCAGTTGGATTAATTGTGTTGTAAGAACGAAGATCCAAGAAGATGGCCTTCGCTTGCTTTCATCAGCTTCGTTTTGTTAGCCTGACTGCCCAGAGAGACATCACAGAATCCGACTGAACATCACCTTTACGTAAGTTTGTTTTTAATTTTAAAGTAATTCCTATTAATGGACTTCACTTTAATTTGTCATTAACATAGTTTATTTATTTAAACACGATTTACGATATATTATAGCAGTGGTCTTCAACCGTTTTTGAGTCACCGCCCACTTTTACCATATGTTGTACTTTGAAGTAAGTTCACCGCCCACCCAGTGGCGTATTGAGGGTTCCTGGCGCCCATGGCAAAGAATAATTTGGCGCCCCCAGTAGCAAAGCGATTTACGGGGGGGGTGCAAATCGCACCTCGACGGGTGCAAATTTGATATTTTTGCGCCCCCCGTGAACTCGGCGCCCGGGCAACTGCACCTCCCTGCCCCCCTTCACTAAGCCCACCTACCGTATCAACTTAACAATAAATTTTTTAATACAATAAATGTTTAATAAGACAAAATTTAATTATGTTTATTAATCCCAAAACAATGTTAAAATAAGCATTTGGCATACATTTCAATGCGTACTTTGTGTTTGGTGCCTACAAACCAGGGAATCAATGTCTGGCTTAAAGTCTGTAAGGGTCATTCGAAGATCTCTTCTTTCTGTTATTTGTAAGCGGTTTCTTTTTTTGGAAAGGCGATTGTCGACTGCACTGAATCCCTTCTCGGCTGGATATGAAGTTGGGAAAGCTAACAAGAGCAACGATATTTTCTTCCACAAGCGTGGATACAAGAGAGGGCATTTTCTTGTTCCGCCAAAGTTGTACATATCCACCTTGGTTGAAATTGGTTTTACACTCATCATCATGAATTAATTGTATTATCTCCTCTTGGTATTCAATATCCACATCACACACATTTGTGATGAATGGAGTCACCATCCAGGCATCCACTTTCAAGTCTATTACATCGCGAAAGAGAGTCATCATATCAATTCTAATGACAGAAAGGTGATCTGCAAACTTGTCTATGTCTTCGGCTG
Organism: Uropetala carovei; assembly: GCA_036926305.1. Lineage (NCBI taxonomy): Eukaryota > Metazoa > Arthropoda > Insecta > Odonata > Petaluridae > Uropetala > Uropetala carovei. The sequence continues at coordinate 501,583 of JAXCHB010000172.1, read as the reverse complement.
TAAGATCATCTTTGATGTTGTGTAGTTCCGAAAACCGGTAAAATTCTTTTTGCGGGATGTTTTTTCTGAATAAATCCAATTTGTCAATGAATACCGAAATAAAATTTTTGCAATCAATGAGTGTCCGTGGGAAGAGAGAGTATAGTTAGTATCTCTTAATATCGCTTCTCTTTCATTTCGCTGCGTTCTCCATATAATGTATCAAATATCTGAGTGAAGGTATCCCGTTGGGGATTTAAACCACTGGCCGCTTTTCAGCATTTCTTTCCTAAATGGCACATACTAGTTAGGTTTACCATATTCTGATAATAAAACCCGGACAAATTTAATTTTAAACCTAAAATGTAGTATATTTTTTTTTAAATCAGGGTATCTAATTGCTTAAGTCTATAATGTTAAGATTTTGATGGGCATAACCAGAAAAAAATGGGTTTTATTTGCTAAAATCTCGGTAAATTTTAAGAAAATCCGGACGTATGGTAACTCTAATACCAGTGGGATTGTCGTTAGATGAGATTACCGAATACGGTCTCAGTGGTAATAACAGTATTTAAAAATTTATGATTTTATATATTTGATAAAATTAAACTTAAACGCTTCGCTACTTCTGCGAGAGACTCCGACCACCCTCATGGGCCTTTCGATTTTACCGCAGCATGGATACATTGTCACTAGTATAGTATGATATGATACTATAGTTAACGACAAACGAACTGTAATAGTTTTACATAAAATATTTGTACAGAATATGTGTGCGTATCATTAAGCTTTTTTATAGAATTTTATTTTTCAGTGTAAAAATTAGAATAGCATTTGGTGAGTTCTTTAACGCCCACCAAAAATCCAAAAACGCCCACTGGTGGGCACTATCGCCCACCTTGAAGACCACTGTATTATAGTAACTACAATCCCGAATGTGCATCATATTTTCTATTAATTAGTGTTTCTGGTGTGATTCCTACCAAGATTACTTCGTTAAAAACTTAAATTTCGGTTTGTGTACCGAATTCTTCATTAATATTTAATACTATATTTTCGCTGTTCCATTATTCTAAACACGCTGAATCATAGTACAAGAGTGCGTGGGCTGATGTGGAAGCAAATTAGAAATCCCTAACGCGATTGCAAATTCGCGACTTAGCACATCTATCTATTGTCATTTCCTCGGTATAAGTAAGTATTAGAAAATAATCAGGCTCCAAATGAAATTATAATGAAATTTCGTCATGGTCGCCAATTTTAGACGAAATCGAAGTATATTTCAAATCTCCTTAGATACTTACATTAGATGAATTTCATGTGGTGTCGATGTACTATGGACACACTTTAATGAAAGCACACTCGTTAGTAAGACCGCTATTAGAGTACGCGTCGAGCATATGGGATCCGTACGAGAAAGGATCAATCTCAGAGTTAGAAAGAGTGCAGCGAAAAGCCGCTAGATTCGTCAAAAATTGTTACGATAGAAACAAAAGTGTTACAGGCTTGATACAGGACTTAGGATGGGAATCACTAACTGAGCGCCGATCACGCTCTAGGTTAAAACTTCTCGAAAGATTTAGAACGCATATATTCTCCAGCGATGTCGAAGAAATAATAAGAGCGCCAACTTATATTGGTAGAATGGACCATCCTCGTAAAATAAGAGAGATAGCCTGTAGGACTGAGAGGTATAAAGGCTCGTTTTTCCCTAGAACGATAGCTGAGCAGAACAGAAGTTACGAAAAGAAATCAGCCGACGTAGAGTGATACTATTCATTATTATGCGCTTTCCCTTGGTGCTATTGCACCCCCTGCCACACACCATTGCGGTGGCTTGCAGGGTGAACTGTAGATATAGATATAATGAAGTGTGTAAATGCAGATAATATCCGCTAGGAAAAAAAGAGAAATACGTACAGCGGACGAAAGTCGCCTTTACATCGCGCTCGGTCATTTGCGATCATCGATTAAAGTAGGGCGTTGTTTAACAATATTCCTTGCAATTTCGCGAGGAACCCATCTTAATATAGATTCGGTCGGAGGTGAAAAGCACTTCCCGTGCTTGGAAGACGTTTCAGCTGCACTAATCGATATACATACAACGATAAGTCGGACTTTTCGTGGAATTCGTGCGAGTGGATTGGCCTCGCCGTCTCCTTTTGTCTCGGTTTTCTTTTCCTATCGTCACTCTCTTCTCTTCTTCCTCATCGTGCGATCGGGTGAATGCACCAGAGGGGGGTAGGGGGGGAGGCGCCCTTCCTTCACCTCCCTCCCCCCCTCCCTACATCCATCGCCGCCCCTCTTATTCTCACGCTCCTTCCTTCACCGACTCCTCGAGGAAACCTTCTCTCGCGGCTGCTGCGCTCTGCAGACACGCGTTGCGTCCTTGTCCCACTTGTTAGACCCATCCCACTCCCCCCTCTCCCTTCTCCGTTATGCCGCCGCCTGTCTCCATGGAGACCGGAGGTGCAGAGGAGGGGGAGACAAAAGGAAGACTGGATGGCCAAGCGTTCTTTTTATTTTTCTGTTTCCCTTGGTGAGGTGAGACGGGACTTCCATCAGTCGACGAGAGGGGGAGGATTGCGGGAGGGGGCGGAGAGAGGGGGGAGGGGGCGGAGAGGGGGGGGGGAGGGGGCGGAGAGGGGGAGGGAGGGACGGAAAGGAATGAACGGGAGTCTCTGACTTCTCGCGAGTCGTTGCGCAACAAACCGAGACGCCGTAATGCAAGATGCTGCGTGCGTGTGTGCGCCTACAGCGGGTGCAGCTGTCATTCGTTAAGGGTGTCATCGGTGTGTTTTGTGCGGGGTAAAGAGGGCGGAGTAAAAAGCATGCGGAAAATCCTTCAAGTATAATGAGGAGGCGGAGACGGGATGTTTACGGATGATCTACTTGATGAAATAACTCAATTATACGAGTCTTCCCGATGGATGATATTAAATGTGTTGTTATTATTTCCTCCGTTAAGAATTTTCTCGATTTCTTTGGCTTGAAAAAAGGACTTGTTTATCCAACACAGACAAAAGTGTTTTGTTTGGTGTATTTTAATCCTTTGGTCGTTTTAAAATTATCGTTCTAAGCATTTAATTAGAACCAACGGTCGGCGAATTGCCGCATGCTATTAATATTATGTAGATGGTCACCTACGATTTACCACTGGATTTCGTTGACGATCTTACCGATGCCATTTGTTTGATAAAATAATCCTTATGAAATGAGAATTGGCAAGAATTAGGTAGGAAAAGAAAAACCTTCTGCCGGTATCGCCGGAGCAATAAAAGAACCGGATTCGTGCTGAGAGAAGTGAAAATATTCTCTTAAAATATGGGGCCGTAAAAGGTGAAAAATTATCGCCCTCGGCTCTTTTTTGTTCGTCGTTGGTTTTCACTTTCGAAGGTCGTCGCTTTGTCCTTTGGAAACACCGGCGCCGGTTTTTTTGCGAATTTATCTCGAAAGCATATTTCGGTTAATTTGCGATCTAGAAGTACAATGAGGTGGGCAAACAGTCGTGAGTTATTACCTCTATGCAAACAGCTGCGCGAAGCGAATGGCGTTTGTTTTGCAGAGTTGTAATTTTTTTAACTTCGACGCAATGACAATAAAAGTTTGTCATATTCGATGAAATTGGTCAGTAGAATTTTTCGTACTCAACGGAACTAGAGAAATATGCCACGCATTCGCTTCGTATTTGATAGAAATTACGCTCCGATATTTACATCCGTGAAGGAAATCCGGGTAAATAATCTTTGTCTTCCCGTCTCTCGATTTTGCCTCTTCGTGTCCTCACGAGGATGATTGTGATTCGACTCACTGCTCGTGGAGTCACGTCATTTCTCCGATGGTTGTCTTCAAGAAGCTGTGCATCTTACGCACCTTAACCTTGCCATCTGTGACCTTAACGTCCCACTTTGGAACACATCCGGTGTTGCGTCCAAGTTTGCATTCAAGGAGTATCCTCCCTCTCAATGCAACGAAGCATCCGGATTGCGCTTTCTTTAGAATAGATGAATGTCCAAATTATTTTCCGATCACTCGTGTTTCAAGAATGTTAACTTTATCGAGCAGTGTATTTATTTGGATTGCTTATAAAAATTCGCAGATAATGAGGGAAAAAATATTTTCCAGGAGGCAATGGCAACTGCGAAAATTATTCAATCAGAAATAATTAAATATTTTGTTATGCGGGTCTCGGCTAAGTATCCAACCTTGGTTTCATTGCGAAATACGTTTGTCTACGTAAATATAAACGTGAACATATTCTAACTTCAGACAGTCTGCTAATTGTGCGTAATTTTTGTTAAAAATCTAATCTTCTGTTATTCAAGGTATTCCAAATAGCAATCGTACATTATATTTGTGATTAAAGGAAACATTTTATTTTTTATGAATACTAAGCGATCTCATTCACATTAGAATCAAACGCTTGGGCATGCAACGAACGTATTAACCCGAAAACACTATTCATAGGCGGATAAATATTAAAATTCCAACGCTGCTTTCGTCATCCATCTATTTGCGAACGGCTCCTGATTATGGCGCCGTCACTTCCGATCTTAGTTCGGTGACCAACTAACTAACTAACTGTCAGCGCCTTTTTATGCCGTGGCTCATCGTCTTAATGGGATGCCGTGGAAATGGCTGCTCTCATAATCGGCATCTGTCCCTTTCACCCTCGATGTCTATCAGCTGGAGCACATCCAGGCCTAAACGAAGCTGCCGACCGATCCACCTTGACTGGTCTTGGATCTGTTCCACGGGAAATTATATCGGCCGCACACAACGGCGTCAAGTGGGTGGCTTGATTAAATCCTTGCCCCGGGAGACCTCGCTCAGCTTCTCTCCTTATATGTCTTCTCTGATTGCTCCTTATGTCTCCCCTCTGACGTCTCCCTTCCTCCTTTCTCCTATTTCTCCCCATCTTTCTCCAGCCATTTCTCCCTCCTCCATATCTAGGCATTTGGTATGATTTCTTTTCATGCGAAGCCAGATTGTCGGGGGAGGATAACCTGGCGCGACCATTTGCGAGTACTGCTTCGTCTGACGAAACGATCCGCATTAAAACCTTTTTATAATTACGTGGTTCAGACCTCGCTCCGTCTGTTCATAATTAAAAGTTACCTCGGATCGAAAAGGAGTCAATTATACGCAAGGTATAGCCGTAAGAAATAATTGAGATTATTACTTCTTTAATTGCGGCCTTGGGTGATTGATAGTGCCATGATCATTTGTATTTAAATCGATTGTTGTCACTTCTTAATGACTGATGCAACTAGACGACTATGTTCATCAGTCTTAATTGCAAACTTTTTTCTTTCATTTAGAAATATTTAAAACTACAAATCGTCCTATAATATTTCTTCTTTATTAAGCCGCAATTTATTTTAACTAATCACGTAGTATTATTTAAAATTTTACAAATTGATTTCAAGATAGACATAAAATTTTGCATTTTTTCTGCCTAACTAACACGATTACGACAAGGGAGTGATTATTTTCCTGTATAAAGATGATTTATATTCGATGATAATGTGAGAACGACATTGGCGATCTTGCGTTGTCCTTGGGCTCGTGTATTCAGTGATCGATTCTTTTAAATTTATCCTCGCAACGCTATTGCCTGATAAGCGCCGTTTCAACCTTTCATAAAGAGCTGAATTTGTTAGCTCGTATTTCACCTGATAGTCTAGGCTGTTATCTTTTTCCTCTACATCTACATAATACCCTGCAAATCACCAGGTTGGTGGGTGGCAGAGGGTGCAGCGCACCAAAGCCTACCTAATAACTTCTCTCGCGGGAATCACTCTCCTTGGGGAAAACGAACCCTGATATCGCTCTGTCCTACAGTCGATCTCTCGTATTTTTTATTCTCTAGTTCGTGCCTACCCATGTAAGTAGGTGACTCTAATATTTCTGAGATCCCCTGTAATAGAACTTCCAACCTAAATTTCTCCAGAAGCCTTAACCTAGCGCTAATTCTGCCGTCCTCTAGCGAAATCCAATTCAACTCCTTCAAGAGTGATGTGACGCTTAATTTTTGCTCATATTTTTGCTTTACCAATCTATTGACTTCAAAGCTACCAGTTCACAATGTAGTTCCTTTGACGCTAGTTTCGTTATCGTGACCAATTTTGGCGAACAATGACGCCATTTTCCTAGTTTCCTCCCACATATTTTCGAGAGAGAGAGAGTTGCAGGTTTAGTAGGCGCATAACTCAATCCATCGATCTAGAAGTGTGAGGAAAATTATGGGAAAGTTGTAAATAGCATTTTTATCCTCGTTCGTAAGTAGCTTCGGTTATTTGAAGCGAATTTATTGATATATTATTCCGCTTATGAAGCTGACTAATCTAGACAACTGCTGCATAGATCGCCTGATTCGTTTCAATGAAAGTTTTATCCAAATAATGTCTAAATTATTATGTAAGCTTACTAAAACTACCAATCTCAGGTGCGAACGTTTCCATTTATTGACTGCACAGTAAGAATTGTATTTTTTACGTACGTGTATATGTGCATTTTTAAAGCAGTGTTAGCCGGGTCAATTCCGATGTATTTACCTCTTGATCGACTTTATCTACCCAACGTGGATTATGTAGATATCAGCAAGATTCCTTACCTTGGACATGTAGGATATAATTTATTTTTTTGACCTGGATATCGCGTTGTACTGGGTTTCTTTCCGCTTTTTTGCATTTGCCGCTCGTCATGTTTTTAATAAGGCAGGAGAGGCTCTCCGCTGCGTCCATTGCGCTCCTTCGTAGGAGGTCAAAAATATTTATTCTCCGCGACCCTAGTGTCTGCTTAGGCGCGTCTGAAACTCTCTCTCTTCTTGAATTGCTCATAATTCGATGGAAATAAGAATGACCTCTGAGCGATTGAAGGAGGTCGGCTTCCCTTCTCTATTGTGGTCCTATCTGATGATGGCGGGGGAGGGAGGAGAGATGGTAGGGAGAGGGAAGGGGGAAGAGACGGGAACCATCGCGTGCTGACTCTCGACGACATTTCGCAGCCACCCTAAATTACAGCCATATTAGACAACGCGTTACCAAGCCTCTATTCCAATTTTTAATAAAAATGTTTTTAAATCAATTTTTTGCAATATCTCAACCGCGCCATGTTATATATTGCGTGTAAAACCACTTTGTCTCTGACGTGCGCCGTAATAGCGTGTGGCAATTGGTAGGATGAGCGCGGAAAAATTTCCTCCTCGATGTCTCCTCGCTACTCACTCGCTCTTGTTTCGTTATCTTGTTTTGCCGTATACACGCAAATGTCTTTATGCTATCAATAAATGATTCGATTTATACTAGCACTTTATACCATAGAGCACCCAGAGAAATTTTAACTATGCCATAAGCATACTTTTTGTCGTATATGTGACTCTCCAAACGGAACGTTTGTTATGCGACAGTTTTTAATTCCTAATTACATTAATATTATCTTTAGTAAAACTCCTACTAGCAAGGTTGTTACGTTCTTGTAAACTCCGCTTCTTACGAAACTACGTCTTCTTAAGTATGTACTATTAAGTGCATTGAAAGTAGGAATGAAAAAACTAATTATGTAGCATTTTTCATAATTTTACAAATAAATTTACTTCCAGTGATTAATTTTTTAAATTGGTTAATATTACTATACTGCCATTTTAAAAACAGTATTCAGAGTGGATCAATTTCTAAGAGTTAAGAGTCATGGAAATGTAACATATAAATGTTACAAAGTAGAAGAGAATTCCGTGCGGAAAATATTAACCATATTAAAATATTAATGAGTCTAATCACCACTCACTTCCCTTCAAAAGACATGCAATTTTAAACAGAAATTAAAGCAGAGTTCTGGACCTACAAAAGAAGTCAAAAAATTTGTGGTAAAACAAATATTTATTACAGTATAACTTCTTTTTATAGCATCTTTCTCATTGTTTTTTAAACACGTAGTCAAGCAGAATTAAATTTTCCTGAGAAAATCCTCATGCGATTTTTCTCGATATTATTTTTATAAAATGACTGGTTTATTTAGTTTATATATATATATATATGCATACAGTAAAACTCGTTTATAACGATCACGCCTAAAACGAAATCTGGGCTATAACGGAGAAATGTCTCGGTCCCTTGAACTTCTCCATAAGGGCATTGGTTAAATTTCTCGGATGTAACGAACACACATTTTACGAATTCTCGGCTGTAACGAAAACACATTTTACGAATTCTCGGCTGTAACGAACAAATGTTTTGTCCCGTGGCAAAAAATGCCCCATTTATAACGAATTTTGGCGAGCAGAGCGATAAGTAATGAATAGTTTCCGCCCATTTACCGCGCACTTGTTCGTAGAGGTCCCCTTCCTCCATGTACCCCTTCCATACGAATTTCCACGCTCCCTTTGTTTTGAAATTGATATTAAAAATGTGAAATGTTTATGTAAATTAATGACCATAATAATAATATTAATGGACCATTTAAAAAATCGTATGTAATAGCAGTCGAACATTTTACATGCCGCGAAGTTGGTAAGCATCTCTTTGCATATGTAAGTACGGCATTGAAGTCTACTCATTGCAAATACATTGAAATCTGTGTTATCCGGCTTTCTTGAGGATTGTGGAAAGCCGATTAGGAGAAATAACCGGTTAGGGGAGCGATTTTCGATTTTGACATAATTTAGCAATAACCAAACAAAATTGGGCTTAGGTTCACTATCGTACTCCCCAAACATAACTATGCGAGGGGTTTGCATTTTCCATTTTAATTCTTCCACACGTAGTTAGAAATAGACACTATTTACCCATTCTTATTTAATACGTTGCTATGCTTACATGCAAAACAAAAAGACTTGAAAAGTTTACGTCCGGGAAGTTTGGGGATTACGGCAGTGAACCTGTTCCCAAAATTGAATTTGTTGGTTTATATCTTTCTTATTTATCTTAGAAAAGGACGAAATTATTTAATTCTTCTGAACATTTCTGTGAAAACCAGTCATATAATATTTTATCCAGTTCCTCAATTTTTGGCTTATGAAGCGTATGATGTTTATTAATTGATTTACTCGTCTCAGAAGATGACGCAAATTTCATTAATTTAGCCTTATGAGCCTTGATATCGTAGAGCGTGGAAGATCCGATGTTGAATTATTTTGCTTTTTTCCTTTTTCATTTCGTTTGATCAGCTCCAGCTTTTGTGTTAGCGTTAAACCAACCTTTTCTCTCCTGTTCCTTGCTTTTAGGTATTTATTTTGATGCCATATTCAATGGATGAGTAATTTTTTAAATAATAAAAAGCGATAAAACTGGAAATTGTAGAAGTATACCAAAACATCTAGACAATGCAAATGACTTACGTAACCAAAAACGCTATTCTTACTCGGCAGCCACAGAAGTATACGGAGTAAATACGTAATATATACATCTTATATTTTAAGAAATTTTAAAGTGGAAGTTGAGGTATTACACATATACAATTCCTACAAAAATTCATAAAAAAGAAAAAGAAATACAAAATGAATTGTATTTGTGTAATTGCCGGTATCTAAGGCTGGCCGGTTCTAAATAGCCTGATAGCACAGCTTTTAATGTATGTGTATACGTGTTATATGGGTTGTATAGGCCAAAAACCATGTTTCTCGTATATAACGTAGTCACGCTTATAACGAAGCAATGAGTCGGTCCCCTCAAATACGTATTAAACGAGTTTTACTGTGTGTGTATATATATATATATATATATATATATATATATATATATATATATATATATATATATATATATATATATGTATATATATATATATAGTATGAAAGAGTATTCCTAATCCGGGCACTAATTATCTTTACATTCGAAATTATTGTCTCAAGGAAAGTCATTGTGTTGTATTGTAATTGGTTGCTTTCCACAGCGCATGAATAGATATGATGGATGTCTATGTTTTTATAGCTGATGATAGTTGTCTACGTTTCATCATACAGTACTGGAGAGCTACAGCTTCTTTGCTCGCCATCATAATTTATTCGCATTAAAGGACTGCGTCACATGCCGGATAAATTAATTTTTATTTCCAATATTATATGGGTTTAGTTAATTTTATTAATAAGAAATACACGTAATTTTACAGCATCTTAGAAAGGTGTCAAAAGTATTATTTTCGTGTGGAATCGCCCTGCTTACGTAAGCTTCTTTGCAAGAATGTATCTTCAGTTAATCTATGGAACTGATTAAAAGCGTTTGGGAATCTAATGAAGAGATTCGTTCAGAGCTCCGTTCCTGCTGTAATTCGGAACACAGCTTTTTAACAACTACATGCTACATTGCAAGAGCAAAGGTTAAATTAATATTTCCATCCACCGTGACCCGCTTCGAGGAATAGCTTAGTCGAGGGCAGCAAAAATATATATATTGAGAATCTAGAAAGTACATATAAGGCACGATTTTGGATTTTCCGTTTTAGTCTCGTGACGAGGAGAACACGCCCGTTAAGCTCCTCGCCATATTTTTCTTTCTCCATTTCTCTTTCTCTCTCTCTCTCGCTCTTTGATGAGTCAAACTTAATATCACTGTCGCTTCTCCGTGACTCAGGCCATCGGGGACAAAATGCGCTAATTCACGACATCTGTTTTACGAAACTCACGGTTCTGCATCTGCCCGTGTTAGGCATAAAGCCTCTTCTCGCTAATGTCCGCTCGTCTTTTGTTTCTGGGTAAAACCTTGCATCTTGGCGGGCGAAAATGGAGAGGTATTTGAAAGCATTTCGTCTCGCGTGTTCCCCTTCTCTTTATCTTATCGTTCGCATCGCTTTTATTCGCAGGTCATTGTCATCGCCAATGACGTCAGGTTGTTTCTTCGCTTTCGGAAAGGATCGCAGGAGTTTGTACGAGTATATACGTATTTTTTTTGTAAAGATCAAAAGAATTTTATATTTCGCCTTTTTTATTAGCGAACCGACGTAACGACGCGTACTCGCTCTCTATTGACGGGGGCGATTTTAGGTAATTATTCCTCGAGACAGGAGTACAAAACTCGAACTCTTCGAGCTACTCAAATCCATTCTAATACGCGAGAGAAGAAATGAGCGCCGGAAGAAAATGTAAACCTTTGTTGAATCATTAACAATTGAATTCCACTGCTGCAGAAGCAGCAATCGAACGAACATCAGCTGTTTAATTACACATCGTGGTAGAAATTTCGAGAGTTTCACGTCATCGTCCGATCCTTTCGTTTTTAGTCCTTTAAATAAAGATAAGGCGCTTCGGAGAGAGGGAACTTTTTTTTAGACACGCTTCTCTTCATTTTTTCCCTCTCTCTTTTCTCTTTTGGACGAGAGAGACACACACACGGCCGCCTCCCCTCTTTCCCCTCCCCGCCCCTCTTCCACTCTCCCTCTCACTCACCCCACCTCCTCTCTTTCTCTCCCAACTCACACGTCCCTCTCTCTCCCTTTTCCCTTCCCCTCGACTCTCAGTATAGTACGTGCGGGTAGGCCGGCTCTCTTTCGTAGCGCCTGTGAGTTAGTCGCAGCTGGGCGACGGCTTGGATAGCAAGGCGAAGCCGTACGTTCTTTAGTCGTGGTCGCGTCTTCGTCGTGGAAAGCGGTATCTCCGCTGCGCGTGTTGTTTCGAGTCGAAGAAGAGGGAGTTTTTCCGTTATCCTTTCGGCGCCACCCCTCCCATCCCTCCCTCTGCCTCCACACAAAAGTGCGTCCGTGTATCTGTATTCGGCGTCCGAAGAGTAAGTCTTCGATCCTACCTCTCTTTCTCTGCAGAATGTTTGTGTGAAAGGGATATATCTTCTTCCTCCCCCCCCTCCCCCGCTCTGCCTGTTTCTCCCTCCCTCTCTCCCGCCTCTCTCTCCCTACCTCTCACTCTCTCCCTACCTCTCACTCCATCCCTACCTCTCCCTCCCTTCCTACCTCTCTCTCTCACTCTTCCTCGCCCGCCACGTGGTTGCGCCACAGTGCCTGTATTGGGTCGATCGCACTGCTGGCTGAGGCGCTCGAGGTCTTCCCTCGAAGGGTTTTTGTGTGTGTGCGAGAGAGAGAGAGAGAGTGAGTGAGTGAGAGAGACAGGCGTTTTCGTTGCTTTCGAGGCGTGCTGCTTCTGATGACGGGCGGATCCCGAAGGATAACCCATCCATTGCTAGGAACCCCTTCCATCCTTTAAGCGCGAAAGCGGACAAGACAACTGGCGTGGTGCTGCGGTGCTTACTACGAACGCGTCCTTTCGTCGCCGTGACGGCACATCCGCTCTCGATGCTGTCTAAGGAGAATGGCTCCGTGATCATTAGTTATTATTAGCACTTCGGAGCTGTGTAAATATTACGTTTAGAGAAGAGGATCGCCTCTGGAGGGCAATCCTTCAACGGAGTAGGCCTGACCCAGTGTGTTCCTTCTTCCTCTGACGACCATCGATCCGGTTTTAAAAAAAGCGGACATCTCTCCTTACCACGGTGCACTTCTCGTTGACCGTTAACAGCGCCGGATCGAGTCGTGTGTGCGTTTGTGTTCCATAGACGGAAAAGAGGTTTCTTCTACTTCCGTGTTGCTTTTTCTCCAGGCGGTCTGCCGTGCCTCTGTCTCAGTAACACATAACGAAGCGTCTTTGGTTTTCCGAAAGAAACGACCTTTTCCGTTCGTGTCCAAACCCGAAGTGGCCGTGGTCTGTCTGTCATCGTCTCTTACGGAGTGGGGACCTCACCTCTCGCCCGCCCGCCCCCGCCCCTCTCCCCGCCCCCTAATCCGAAGGCCGCCGATGCCTCCAATCGTCCCTCGAGGAAGGAGTGAAACGTGAGATAGGTTAGGCGACGGGAGTTTTGGAAGGGAAATTTTTTGTGAGGGAGTGGGAGCGTAACCAGCTATTTGGAAGAGCACGGATTTTGAAAAAAAAAATTCAAGTCTCCTTCCCCTTTGTGGGGGATGGTTCTTTGCTTGCCACGCATCCGCCTACAACCTGCAGCCCATCCGCGCCCCTTGTCCTCTTCAAGAAGGGCTTTTCTGAAAAGGAGGACCTCGCTTCGGTGTTGTCATTTCGGTGTCGCGACGTAAAAGGAGAAAGTTACAGCGTGCGTGTGTTTGTGCCTTTCTCGCTTGTGCAAGTTTTAATACTCGTACTCTACAAGTGGCGTATTTGTGACCTCTGCCGCCTAAGATCGAACCACAGCAGCAGTATTACAAGGAGTCTCGACTTGGTCTCTGGTGAGTGCCTCGACGTCACCCTCTCACCCACGTGGTGCGGGCGGCCGCTGCGACGGTGGTCGTCTCCACCGCTCGCTTTCTCTCCTATCCTCCGGAAGACAAACCCTAAAAAAAGGGAGCACTTGTTTCCTTCGCTCCATCAAGTGCGCCTGGTCGCGTAAATATTTCCCTCCCCACCCCCCTCTTCTCTTCCCCTCTTCCCCTTTCCTGTACACACACCCCCGGTCTGAAATAACCATCGGCGGTGCTTGTTTCGATTTTTTTTGCACTTGTGTCTTCCGGGCGATGGGGCGACGACTAGACGAATGTAAGCATCTGCCTCCGACTAATTTAACGCACTTTTTCCGGGAAAATATTCCGTGACGGCACGAAACGACGAAACGAAACGTTAGTTCATTCGTAGAATCGAGATCGTTAAAAATAGTATCCTCTCTCACTCTCGCTTTCCTCCGTCGATGGCGTTCGGCTGCGGCCTAGTTAAAGCGTCGATTTTGTCTATTTCCTCTTTCTATACATCTCAACCCTTTCGCGTGAAGTTCCTTCCTCCTCTGTCTTTCTTTCGTCGGAAGTCTCGCTTCGAAGAGTAATCCTCGCGCTTTTCCTATTCATTAGAATTATCGCTTTAAATCGTCGTCGTTATTTATTAAGGGGGCGCTCGCATTTCCTTGTTACGAAATTAATTCCTCCCCTATAACATCCCTCATTAACTCAGGATGCGCAGCAATTTTTAATTTTTTGAAAGCCAATGGAGGTTGGCGAGACTGCATGCGGTGCGCGGTTTGTCTCATTAGCACGCACATGTCGCGCGCGCTCCTTCGCCTCCCCTCCCTCCTCCGTTCTTTTCTTCCCTTCCCACCCTTCTTCCCTATCCCATCTTTTCCCTTCCCCTTTACACTTTTTTTATCCTTCCATTCCCCGGTTCTTTCCTTCCCCTTCCTCTCCTCTACTTCACCCATTCCTCTTCCTAACCAACTCTCTTTGCTCATCAAACCCTTCCTCTCTACCACTCCTCCCGCCGTGGCCTGCGGCACAACCAACCCTTCAAAACCCAGCTCTCAAAACCTACTCTACGCCCCTTTCTCCCCACCCTTCTGGATCTATTCCCTTCTTCCTTCCCCCCCCCCCCCCCCTTCCCCTCCCCTGCCGCACCCTTGCCTACCCACCACCCATCCCCATCTCTTCCCTCCCCCGCAACCCTCTTCTCCCACCTCTCTCGTATCGCCTTCGTCTGAGCGAGCGAAGGGACGACCATGCGGTCCGAGTGCGTGTGTGCGCGAGACAGCCGTTGCGTGGTTGGCTTTGAATGGCGGGAAGGGAGTTATCGCTCTCCCGCCGCAGGGTTCATCATCCATCCGGCGATGGCATCCGCGGCGCGATGGTGTTTTTGTTATCGTTTCACATGCGATAGAGATAATGGTTAAGGGATTGTGAAGGAATTAGGAGTGGAGGATGAAAGGATAAGAGGGGGAAAGGAGAGGGAAAGCCTTTCCCGGAAAGGGGAAGAAGAAGAAAGGGATTAGGTGAGGGGCGCGTTCGGGAGTCTTCTTTTCTTCGCGAAGCATTCGTGCATTGAAAGAGCCTCGATAGGTGGCTTTAGAAGATGCGGCTTCCGCCTTTCATTTTTTTATCAAATCGCTCTCGAAGAAGTCTTCTAAACGAAATTCCGTATAGTTGAAGAAATTATAAATTTATGCATCAGCTGGCTGTAACTATCTATTGTTTGAAAACGAATTTGGAGCATAATCGTCTGATTTTTAATATAAATGGGAGATTTTCGACCAAGTTGATAACCTGCACTATATATTGCCAACTCTGCTATTTTAATTATTACACATATCGCTTTGGTATCGTCGCTTTTTGCCCCGTGTTTCGGATTTTCATAATTCCAACCCCATATTGAAGTACACTAGTTAACTCGTTAAATCGCTGTATTCGGGACTTGTGGAATATTTTTTTTCAGGAAAATCCGAGAATCCCATCGGTGTCGGTGGAAGCATTCGTTTTCTTGAAAGTTAATAAAAATAAGTGTATATAGTTTTGCCACCTCATCGGGTTTAACCCGAAGTCTTCGAGTTTATGGCTCGATCTTCGGTCTCTTAGTAAATCTTCGGGTTGAAATGAATTTTGACAAATTACCAACACATTAATGTAAATGAACTTAATGGAAAATTATGCATTACTTTCAGTAAAAATTATGTTACATGTGCATAAAATGATGTCTGATCTCTGCAAAAAATTGCGATCGCGCTTAAAGAATATTTTTTGTGCCAAATTAACTTCTTTAATATTTCTTTCCCCCGATCAACAGTCCTAGTTTTGCCAAACAAGCTCACATCATGCCTTTTGTTATTTAGGGAAATCGTACAATTACAATAATTCACCGTGGAAGTATTTTGAACTTTTAAATTTAACTGATATTGGTTACGATAAATTTGTAAATGCCACCGTACTTCTAAATGTAATTGTCTAACAGGACGATTATTGGCTTCGTAGCATCTGACTTGCGAAATATTTGACACCTCATCTCACAATCAGACATTTTTTTATCCTACAAGTCGTGCAGTGAAACGTCGTATAGAATGTCGGATTAACCGGAGCGCTGCAGCGAAGATGCGTCAGGCCCCGGAACCTGTGTATCGGGTACGATAATCTGCGAAAAATTGTGCGCCATGGCCCCCGAGTACCATAATCCGGCCTTTGTCCTATACGTGCTTTCCTGTTTCCATTCGGTCTTATAAGTTATTTCTTGTATCAACACCTTTTGGAATTAATTTACTAAAAACAGCCATTAAATTCATTATTATCGCCGGCTAGTGCGTCTCTACAATTACCCAATCGTAATTCCTTTCCTCTGATGCTCGATCTCCTTATGACGACTGACGGTTGAAGTTTTTGCCGTTGTTTATTAGTTAATTCCTTCATCCGGTAGCCATGAAATCAGGTCTTGAATGGGACTGACAAACGATCTCAATTAATGAATTAAGTGACGGTATTCAGGCCCTGTTGCGTTGCATCAAGATGGCCTGAGTGAACTTCTCGTATACAACTTTCATTAGGAAGAAGAATATATTGAAGTTACTGTTAAATGATTATTTTAGATGTATCCAGAACTAGTCAAATAAATATTAATTTATTTTTTTTGAGAAAATGTGTGAATTATTGTGAAACACTTTTTTAAGTAGGGCTTTAGTACTGAAAGTATGAGAAACGTTGCACTTAATCTACTTCTCGACTAATTTGCTTTGTTTGTTTTTTAATTCCTTTAGCCTTTGTGTTTAATAAGGAGCTGATAAGATCGAAAACTGAATTCCTAGTACATTATGTAAAGAGTTAAAAATTTGTTTCCAATGTCGCACTAATTGATGGAGGTTTTCGATTAGAGCGTTAGAATAAACGAGTCATGCGTAAACCTGGTATGTGCTGCGTCTTAGAATCAGAAGCAGTGCTTATTAATATTCGCGTTTTAATAATTAGTGGGTGATATTTTCAATTTATTAGTTTCTCAATAGATACTCCGAGGACCCAAAAGCTTTTATATAGTCGAAATCATAATTAAAGCATAAAATGAATATTTTATGATGCCACTTATTTTTTAATTGTCTAGCAAATTTAATTTTTTCATATAAGCATATCTAAGAATTTCGATATAATTATTACAAATTTTCTTCATGATTGCCCCTATGAAGCGCTCATTTTAGTAATAGGTTCATTTGATTAATACAGATAACTAATATTGCTGTAAATTTTCATACAATATACAATTGCTATATTTGCTATAAGAATCCAAAATTCAATTGGTTGGGAAATATATTCAATTTTTATTCCAATTACCAGCCGAATTGCCAAGTGGATATTGAAACAGAACTCCGTTCTGGGCTATTGAAATTAATGATGTATCAACCGGAGATCGAACTTGAGTCGGGCGAACATTATATGACTAAATCGAAATTGAGGTTTCTTAATGATGAAACTTTTACTTACATAATACATATAAATTTCCGATTTTAATGAAAGGAGATTTCGTGCCAAAAATACAGTTTTGCTTCAGAAAAATGCTTAAATGTTTCCAAAAAGTTTTAAGAATTTAATAACATTTCCGCCGCTCCGCTGCTATAATAATAATAATAATAATAATAAGTTGAAATCTATATTCAAAGGTACCGAAAAAGATATTTTTCAAAGAGCTTAGCCTCTTCTAGTCAATTAAATTAAGGGCAAACACAAGAATAAGTCGTACAGTATCTGCCGTCATTAATGACAGGGAATTTAATATCGCAAACCATTGAATTTTGTAAATTAAACATCTTCATACGCTAAAAAAAGAAAATGATGTGGTCTTCCTTTGGCTATTGATCCCTAAAAATGATCTGCAGCAAAAAATAACAAGTTAGGAAAGTGTTCAGCGTTTCACAAATATGCGCGTTTCGTGCAATGGAGTATTAGAAAGAAATAATATACCTGTACGTAAGGGAAATAGCGTTTTCAAGTTCTTTTCTTCATCATAAATAATCCATTTTCTGCCTATTTAAAAATATTGCATGCACGCGTATGTAAATTAAACGTTTGTTTGTGAGATTGTTTATGTTAACAACAATGAAGAAGTAACCTTGCAAGAAATTTTCAACTCGAATTAAGACATTCTGGTTTGATTTTCTCGATAACGTCGACCCCTACCATAAAAATATATAGGAAAAGAAATACTCTTCTTTACTAGTTCTACAAGTTTTATTTGAAAAATATTTTGATATGAGCAATACTTTACGAGATAAGACGGAAAGTTGATTTTTTATTACCAGTAAAGTGGCACCCCTGATTGGCTTACATGATTAATTTTTGCGATTTTCTTATTATCTTTGATAGTAAGTCCTTAATATCAAATTTCATGAAAATCCATTCGGTAGAAGCCGAGAACGAACATACGGACGGACAGACAGACAGGCAGACGGACGGGCAGACCGACGACAGTAGGGGCTCACGCTGGAGGCGAAATGCGCCTAAAAACCGTAAAAGATTGTAACGAATAAATCCTCGAGATCGCCTAAGAACAGACTCGAGCGAGTAACATCCCATCTCACACGTAGTATATCAGCTGTTTTCGTTTCTCTGCGTTTCCTCGGAGCGATATCTTTGAACCCTTCTCCGGCCAATTGCTTTAGCGCGAAATATATCTCCGCTTCTTAAGGCGCTTCTTGCACTCGTGACCCACTGCCCCAGTCGCCCCCATCGGTCCCTAGGAACGGTGACGCTTCCGGATCTGGTTTGCCTCCCCTTCCCTTATCCTCTCCTCTTTTTCCTCTCCCTATCTCCCCAACCCCTCTCCCTCCCTCCCCACTCCATGACGTGCAATCTACTTCCGTGTGTCCGCCAATCGGCTAGGGTGCGATGGAATGCGAACGGGTTACTTCGGAGGATCGCTCTATTCGGTCGCCGCTCTCTCAGCACAGATATAAACAGACGCCGCGCCGCGCACGTTATTTTCATGGGATTGAGGAGGATTTCGCGCAGGAGAAATGAGTTCGACTTCTAGAGATTGAGAGCCGAGCTGTCTCGCTCCACCGCGAGATGTATTTGTAGATCCGTAGAAGTCACAACGGTTCTTGTTTGGCCATAAGAGTATCATAGAGCTGACGAAATTTAAAGCTTTATGTTGTTTTATTGTTTAACATTTTCAAATGAAATCGTTACGAGCACTCACTCCCGTCATAAAAAAATTGAAGAGTAATTAGCAGTTCGACGTTGATAAGTAATACAAGCTACTCGTAATTTTAACATCACATCTCTAATTTCTGTTGACGTCAAGATTCCGTCGAAGTTTTCCCTTTAACTACAATTTTAAACTTATTATGTTACGCGTCTATATTTTATAGCTAAACTTATGGGCAAGGAAGCTCTTTTTTGTAATAATTGAATTAAATGATTTTTTTCATTGGTAAATCATATTAAACTGAAGCCACTTGTTTGTGCAGTGGAAAAGCTTTGTGCGTACTGAATTGCAATAGGTTTACGAATTTTTAATGTCGCCGTATTTATCCCCTGCTGTAATTAAGTTAAACAATTGATCGAGAATGTGCATTTAATTTATAAGGGAAAAGTTCAACCAGGTTCG
This sequence comes from Uropetala carovei, assembly GCA_036926305.1. NCBI lineage: Eukaryota > Metazoa > Arthropoda > Insecta > Odonata > Petaluridae > Uropetala > Uropetala carovei. The sequence goes on along the minus strand of JAXCHB010000172.1, from coordinate 482,319 downwards.
TTAGCGGAGTTCGTTGCTCTCGCGCTTCCTCTCTCTGTGTATCCCATTAAAACTGGCAACACCGCTCGACTCGCGATTTTTCTGTTTTCCTCCCTAGCTTCTCTTTTCCTGCAATTCTTTCTTCTCGTTTACATTCGCCATGTACAATATCTCTCTCAAAAGAATTTACTCTCTTCCGAGAGCGATATATTTTTTCTCTTGGATGTTTTAAAATAATGCAGTAATTGGTTTCCCCGACTGATATATTTTTTTAATTGGCTATTATTATGCTTTAAAAGCAATATTTTTTTAAATCCGCCTTTTAATAAAAAACAGCTTCAAAAGCGAATAACGAATGAGCGCTTCTGAAATCGCTCGGTTCCTCTCTCACAAATCGTGAAGTTCCTCGTTCTCTCTTTCTCAGCGCTTAAAAATTTGATAACGGATTCCATTTGTTAAGCGATCATTTTTTTTGTTTTACGTCTGCTTTTTTTCCGTCGCGGCCACAATAGCTCCGCCGAATCGAGCGGAAAAAATAATGTACGCGAGCTCCGACCAATTAGATAAAGAGGTTACATCTAAGGCGGCGTTTGCCAAGGTTGGCGACGGCCCACTTCATAAAAAGGAAGTCAAATAAAAATAACACGTCATCGCCACAAAAAGACACTTTTAACTCGTATGGCAACGACAGTGAGAGAGAGAAAGAGAGAGAGAGGTGAGGTTGGAGGAGAGAGGAAGGGTTGATAGAGAGATGGACGGAGGGAGGGACGGAAGGCGAGAGATAGAGAGAGAGAGACAAGAATGAGAGGTCGAGCAGTCATTTTCCCCTCACTTATCTCAATTGGCGCGCGCCCCATGTGGCACTCCGTGGCCCTGTCTCGCCCGCTTTATCTCCAGACCTCTCCCATGTCTATGGCGCATATGCAGAAGGAACTTTTGTTTTTTTGGAAACGAGGACATATTCCTTACGACGTTATTATATAGCGTAAGGCACTTGAACTCTGTGGTGGATAGTCGAGCAAGATATGTGATGTAAGATTCGTTTTTAGATCGTCAGCCATCAGAGACATTTACTTTCCTAACAGTGGAATTAAGGCAACTGAATTTATATTCGCACTTATATGGCAAAAAATGTTTAAAATAATCGGGTTTTTAGTGAAGTCGGTAAATGTATGAGACGTCTAAGAAATGAATTTGTTACTGTTTGAGACGTGGCTTGTTCGGCATCGAGTGGTTGGAATAAGACTAACTGGAGATTTCGGAAAACAGAATAATGCAATTTATAGGCATTGATTCGTAAAGAAGAGAAATGTGAAAATCGAGGCCGGTATAACTGGAGGAGGTTGTGAAAGAAGAGGAGAAAAAACTTTAAAATAGAATTTGAATGTGAATGTGTATATTTAGGCAGAAGTTATTGAGAGGTCTCATGGCGATTTTACGTTAGAAATAGGATAAACTACTTCAAAGGCCTTGAGTTGTGCCATGTAATGGGCTAATTATGTTTCACTGACATCCAATACAAAAAACTAGGGTATGATTGTAACTCGAGAGAAGTTATTACTTATTAAATATTATTAATGCGGCAAAATTACTATATTCTTTGGGAATGTATCACGGGTTTTATTTTTAAAATGCGGACAAATCGCAGCAATTGCTAAAATTTCTCCTGAGATATATCTAACTATATATTAATTTTACGTTGACGTCTTTAGACATTTGTTTACAATTTATATCGGCGTATTTCTCGAGAACCGTTCGTCGTAAAGATATGCGGTAAACGGCGTTTTGTTTCTACTGGTTATGAGGTCCCTGGAAAAATATTTTCGTTTGCTGAAGTGTCCCGGGTTCGAATCCAGGAGACAGTTATATTTTCCCATAAGTTTACACGGGATTTTCGATTTTTCAGAGTGCAAGGTTTTCTTCCTTCGTTCGTTAAAATACCGATTTTCTTCTTTTTTGCTTTATTGGACGGCTAAAGCTCTATGCTATCTTATTCTTGCCATGTTTATACGTTACACGGTCGAAGTTTTCAGAAATACGCATTCTTTTTCGAACTTTTACGGATTTTTCGTACTCTTTCCGGTCGTTGCCAAGGCGACCGTCATTGTTGCCTCCGAGTCAATTAATATCAATTATACCTTCAAATAGGTCAAAGAATAGCGTTATTCGCTTCGCACTTTTGTTTAACATAAGCATCGAAATTAATCAAGCATAGCAACGTAAATATTTACGGATAATTATTTTTTTGACTGCGTATGGGAAGCGTTTTTTGTTTTGCCTCATCGTTTGAATGCTGGAATATTACCTTTTTGTAAGTAGAACCATCACATTACACATCTGTAATCCTTACTAACGCAAATAGGCTCACGCATCAATTAAAAATTAGATGAGAATAGGGACGCACGTTACTTTGTAAACACATTATATGGTTATCTTCTCTTCATTGATAATCTAAATAAACAGTTCCATTGACGTCGCCTTTATAGTAGGCCCTGTAAGAAGTTAAAAGCAGTCGTTGGTAGACACTCGAAGGAAAGCAATTGTTGGTGAGTTCGTCTATAAGGGTGCAACGATAATCATTGGAACTAAGGTAAGGTAGAGCTATTAGCCCAGCTACAGCTGCCAGAGAAAGGAAGAGGAGCCAGAGATCAAAGGAAGAGTATCGTAGGAAAGAGAGAGAAAGAGATGTGGAAGCTCATAGGGTTGCCCGTGTAGATGAGGAGCGGAGAGTACAAGAAAGACAAAGAAATAGGGAAACACACCAAATGAATAGGGAACCTAGGGCCGAAATATTTAGATTATTTGCATTTCATTTATTTCATTAATTATTCAATCAAAATTATTTCACTAAACTTTGTTTATTAAAATCGCGTTGAGGATCGGAGATTCGGGGCTGCCCTACTAGTTTTTATTAAAAAGGAATATCTTATCGCTACGGTGACTATTTCATTTTTAAAGTAATATTCCGAAATTTGAATCAGCCTTATAACCATTAAATTTATTTTGCTTAAATGTATACCGCTCTTCTTTCATTTTTTAAAAGTTTTAATTTCATTATGCTTCCAGATGATAAGCGTATTACTTCCGATTTTATGGTAAAATAACAAAGTCCGTGCATGCTGACTTTGTTATTGACGATATTCGTCGAAAAATTACATATCATTTTGTATTGTTAATAATTCGTACAATATGTATATAAAAAGGTTCTTCGTTGAGCTGACGATATAATGGGAGCTATCGACATCTACGCGGAAAGTAGGAATATTTCTCACCTATTTAGGTATCTGTTTTTTTACTGCTTAGCCTGTGTCGTCACACACCTACCTTTCAATACCACTGTATTATGCGGTGAAAATAACGCAATACTTGATGGTGGGCAGCATCCGAAATTGTTCATCGTCTTTATCTCGGAAGGCGACATTTAGAGGGCGTGATCGATAGCCTACTAATGGCGAGTCTAACGAGATTGTAGATCATTGACCCCCTCCTCGTCCCTCTCCATCGCTATTTCACTCCTTTTTCAAGTCTCTCACCTTGAATTGTCCTCGCTATTTTTCCAGCGCGTCTTATTGTTAGTCCGCTCTGTGCCTTTTATCGGAACCCGCGGTCACATTTTAGTCTTTTTACTGTCTCTATGTGTAGCATAGGGAAATTGTTGTTTTCGTGAAAAAATTCAAATTCCAGCATGAAATTCTATATTTGTGATTTTATATATATTCTTAAGAAGGATTTTGATAATAATCGGTCAGCCGGGAGTAGCGGTTTACTCCTGTCAAGTTTGAGTTTTTCTTAAATATTTTACTTAAAACTGAATTTTTGTTTATATATATATATATATCGTCAGCCTTTTTCAATCCACCGACGGATGAAGGCCTCCCCCAGACTCTTCCAGTTTTCCCTGTCAACTGCCTACCTCCTCCAAGTTTGCCCCAAGAACTTAACAAGCTCTCTGTCCCACCTGTCTTTCGGTCTTCTTTTCGGTCTCTTGATGTTTCTTGGGATCCATTCGATGACACTGGACGTCCAACGCTGGTCATTTCTTCTGCCGTTTTAGCGCCTTCACTCTTCTAATCACGTAACAGACTCCCGTCTTCTTTCTTACCCAGTCGTTCCTCTTGCGGTCTCTTCGGGTGATCCCTAACATGCATCTCTCCATGCTCCTCTGTGTTGTGTGCAAGCGCTGTATCATTCTGGCATTCATGGTCCATGTTTCACAACCATATGTCAGAACAGGCAGAACACATTGGTCATACAGTCTCCAAAGATATTTGCATTCTTGCCAAAAGCACTCCATGCCATCTTCACTCTCCGGTTGATTTCTCCAAGAAGCGAACCATCAGTAGTGATGAGTTGACACAAGTAAACATAGCTGGTTACTTCTCCCAGTTCTGCTCCGTTTATATATATCTTCTCAGAATTTGTGAAGGAGTTGTACATAACCTTTGTTTTATTAAGATTCGTCTTAAGTCCAACTTCTCAGCTTGCTTGCTGAAGCTCTTCAGTTCTTCTACGGAGCTCTTCTGGGCTCCCTGCGAACAGTATGATATCATCTGCAAAGCGCAGGTGACTCAGATGTTCTCCATTTACCTTTATGCCTTTTTCCTCCCAGTCTAGAGTTTTGAATACTTCCTCTAGAGCTGCTGTAAATAACTTAGGGGACATACCATCCCCTTGTCTTAAAGGCACTCGTTTCTTCATGCAGCTGGACAGATGTTGTCCCATTTTCGTATATATTATTGATCAAGGTTATGTACGTTTCTTCTACTCTTTCTTCTTTAGTGCACGTAACACCGACGAAGTTCGGACAGAGTCGAATGCTTTCTCGTAGTCGATGAAGCACATACATAGAGGTAATTTGTACTCGTTAGTCCGACTGATTACCTCTCTCACGACTTGGATGTGGTCCATCGTGTTATACGCACTGCGAAATCCAGCTTGCTCTCTGGGTTGGACAGAATCAAGATGGTTTTGAAGGCGCATAGCGAGTATTTTGGTGAATATTTTGTAGACTGTAGGGAGTAGGCTGATCGGTCTGTAGTTATTCAAGTCTTCTTTGGAATCTTTCTTGTGCAGAAGGGTAATACATGCGTGGTTCCTTGTTTCTGTTATCTTTTTCTTCCTCAGACGCAAAGTAAAAATCTTAGCGAGAATCTTTTCCATATGATTAACCATTGTTTTGAATACTTCCGCTGTGATACCATCCATTCCAGATGCTTTTCCATTCTTCATACTTCTGATTGCGTATCTCACCTCTTCCGGAAGGATATCTGGGACCTCTTCAGTGGGCATATTTCCATCATCATTTACTTCATCATTTGCTAGAGGATCCTCATACAACTTGGTGTAAAATTCTTATACCCGTTTCAGGATTAGTTACCTACTATGGGTTATGGAGCCGTCTTCTAGCATCGAGGCCACCAGCTGTCTCTTTCTGATCAAGAGATGTTGCTTAATTTTCTTGTGGCTTCTATTGTTTTCTATCATTTTCTCGATTAGCTCATAATTATATTTCTTCAGATCTTCCTTGATGCACTTCCTTATAGTTCTGTTAATTCTGCAAAATGGATCATTTCTGTAGATCATTAGTAATTTTCATTTTCCTTCTTTTTTCCATCAGCAGTCTCTTTTTTCAGTTAACTTTTTCTCTGGCTTTGTTTTAACTGTTCCGCCTATTTCTTGAGCGGTTTCCTTGAGTATCTCTATAAATTGTGATTCAACTTCTTGGTCTTCCAGCGCCCTGAATCGGTTTTTCAGTTGGAGCTGAAATTCTTCTTTTCGTTCTTTTAGCAGCTGCGTGTTGATAATAGACTTAGGCTTCTTTATAAGCTTCTGTCTTTCCAACTTTGAGTTGAACTTTATTCTGCATCATACCAGTTTTAAACTGGTTGAGGACGGAACAGTCTTCAGCCAATTGCTTCTTATTTCGTTTTTGGTGCCATTGGGACCTTTCCAGGTCCATTTTCTATTGAGACTCATTTTGAAGAACGTGTTCATTATATATAGACTAGAACATTCAGCAAAGTCTACTAGTCGGTCCCCTCGTTCGTTTCCTTTGTCGTGCAGTTCTCCAACGTCTTGGTAGAAGTCTTCCATTTCCTCATCCGAGTATGATGACGTTGGCGCATAAACTTGGACTATTTGAAGTTGATATCATTTATTTGTTTGAAGCACTAGTCTAGCTACCCGGTCGGATGAACTTTCCATTTCCACGATATTATTCTTCAATTTTTTGTTCATGATGAATCCAACTCCTGTTCTTCCTGTGTCAGTTCCCCTGTAATAAAAAATATGTCCACTCTTCAACTCCAATAGGCCTTCACCTTTCCTTCTCACCTCACTAAGCCCTAAAATGTCCCACTTGATCTTCTGCAGTTGTTCTTGGAACTCTTGAAGTCTATCTTCGCTGGACAAAGTCCGGCAGTTAAAGGTAGTTAGGTTGAGGTTGAAGGAATTGAGTAAGGATGAGAAAGAGTGGCAGTGGGTGTTTAACCTCCGGGAATTATTAGCACCCTCTGCCTTCATGCCTTTTTCGTGACCACTGCCACGGTCAGAGGCAATCAGGCCTCCAGATGAGGGCCGTTTTTTATGGGTGGACATATCATGGAGGGGGGGGGGGGGGGGGGTTGGAGGCCTTAAAACACCACGCTGGCCCAGAGCGGGTTGGTGAGTACCTCTTTCACTTTGGCCGGAGATATTGCAGAATGACTTCACAGCATGGTTGAACCTAACGGTGTCCGAGGACACCGCTGTGTTTCGCCCTTTAGCCTCCTTTTACACCCTTCCACCGGCTTTGAGGCAGTTGGAAGGGACATATCTATATATATATATATATATATATATAGGTGGCAACAAGGTGTTGGAGGAAGCCCAGTGGACACTTACCTAGATTGGAGAGCCGCTGGGGGTGCTGAAGAGACACGAAAAACACAAAAACAACACAAATATGGAGTTTTCGGGCTGACACCCTTCTTCAGCGACGGAGAGACTTGTATATTAGTTGTAGATATTATTTTTTCTACAACTCTTGTTTGAAATAAATTTTCGTATGAGGTATTCAATTTTCTTCGAAATTGACGGTTAGTGGGCAGCTCGCGCGCCTGGGAGTGAAAGCAATTGAATCGCTAGCGCTGAAGCGTGTAAGTTGAACTGTTCCTATTGCCGTATTTATTTGAGTTTATTTGACAACTTACGTATGGAGAAAGTCGTGTGTCGGACATCAGTTTATTTAGCTTTTTTATTCTTGATTGATCGCTTTGCCCTTTCGAGGTCCTACTCCTCGCTCAGAAATGTCCTTTATAGGTTTAGAGGATGGAGTTTGCGGTCTCGCCTCTTCGTGATCCTCTTCTGCGTTAGTTTATGTCATCCGTCCCTTTCATCAAAATTAATTCCAAATCCCGCGCAGTAATAATCAGATCACGGTTTGCGTTTGTATGCTGTTAGCGTAATGAAATTTCAAAGCCTGTTCACCAATTTTTTCACAAAGAATTTATCGAAATTTTAAAATCTCTCTTCGAATTTGTGGGAACACATTGCAATTTATCAAAAAGCGGAATCAAGGTACAAATAAGTGATTTATTTTGAAACGTTTTATCAAAATATTTCTTGCCTTCTTTTTCCTTAGAAACCACATTTTGTTTTTTATATTTATAAGTATTGGATTTGATTTCGTTTAAAGTCTCTAATTATTTATAATCAATTATTTAATTAAATGTGTCGTTCATAGCTCAGAAAAATTAAAAACCTAAGAAAAAGTCCCAGTTACGATTCCAGGATTCTTTCTTTTAACCATTTTATTACCGTTAGAGTGTAAGATATCTTTAATTTGCATTTTAAAAAATCGGTACAACATACATGTAATATTGAGACGTAAACTCAAGTAACTGTACGAAATTTGATCAAAATCGTTGTAGCCGTTCTTGAGAAAATCGAATTATTGTTAAAGTTGCCTAGAATAAACTAACCTTATATTAATTTTTTGAGAAATATGAACTATACAGTATTATTGAAGACATAAACTCAAATAACTGTACCAAATTTGATCAAAATCGTTACAGCCGTTTTCGAGAAAATCGGATTGTTGTTAAAAATGCGTAGAATAAACTACTGTTAATTATTGATCAATGTCAACCATTCCTATGTATACTCTGCTCAGTATGATAAAATGCCTGAGTACGAGATTTCATTCGTTTTCGTTCTTCCGTCTAGTCTCCAGAGCCAGTAACAGACAGACAGACGGCATTGAGAAAACCACTTTTTCGGAATCAGCGACAACTAAAACGTGTATTTCCGTAAAAATATCGAGGTAGAATTTTTTCGCGAAAACAATACTTTCTCGATACTTCCTATGAGAAAGTAAAAAGACCAATATCAAGGTACTAAATCGAGACTAAACTATGGCGAATAGAATGAAGTTTTTTTTTGCCGTTTATTATTATGTGATATTTACCGTAATTTGTTTTTCAGATACCGTACACAGTTTCGTTTTTTGTGATTTCAGTACTTTCTCTAAACACTAAGAGAAAGTTAAACTAGTGAACGAAGAGGGAGTTTATGAGGTCTGAAGTGATGGATACGTGGGAAATCGAAATGATGCGTTGGGAAAGGGAATTATAGATAAGTGGAGTACGCCTGGGTGGGAATGCGCTGCACTTCAAGTAAACTTTTACGGATGTTAATAGCATATCTCTTGCCAATATTACTAATGGTTGTTTTTAGTTTTCGCTCATTTTATTCCGTTCTGGCGTAAGTGCCCGTTGAATTTCAACCCTCAGGGTAAAATTATATACGTATGCGAAGTTTCGTGACGATATCTTCAAAGGTGTTGATTTGCATTAAGAACAAACATAATCTGAGTTTCACTTATACTTATATATATATATATATATATATATATATATATATATATATATATATATATATATATATAACGTAGATATCTATTATCGCGTTTCTGGATTGATTGATATTTTGATATAGAAATCAACATATTTAATACCTACATTTAAACTATTTTAATTGTAATAAGCTAGTACATAGTACGTTTTTCTCGGAGGTACTCTTCCTAAATGCAGTAAACATTTCTAGGATATTGTATTTTACATAAACTTAAATGTATTTTATATGCATTGAAATTCATAGGCAGTACTTTTAAATGAAAATATGAAATTCATATGTTAAAATGATTACGTATCTGTTGAGGTCGAGGATGCATCCAACTTAGTTGTTTTTAAAAGCATAAAGTAATTTTTCATTCTAATTATTAAAGGTCACGCGATTACTCTTTCATTATAGTAATGAATGATTAATTATTAACTCTCCAGGTTATGAGTCTTCTTTTTAAAGTGAGCATTTCGATGTGTTTTAGCTAAAGCGTTTGTATAATGTTAGGGCTCGAAGAAAAAGACTTGATTCCCCCGTGCTCTGTAACATTCTCTGCCGCCTCTCCCACGAGTTGGGCTTTTGTCAAATTGAATTTATGGTTATTCAGCCCCGGAGAGAAATGGAAGATAAGGAAAGGGTGGAATAAGGGGAGATACGGGTGGATAGTTGGAGAGGTGGAGAGTTGGAGAGTTGGAAGGGAGAATGCAGAAGAAGATGGCTAGAAAAGAAGGAAGAGGTTAGGTTTGGAGAAGTAAGTTCAATGTTAATGGTTGGAAAGTTGATGCAAACTTAATAAGGAATGGATCGAGATGGGAAGAGGGGACGAAATGAAGGGAGAGATGGTGGAAGCGTTTGAAAGAGAAGGATGGAAGTGGAGAGGGAGATAAAGCAATAGAGGAGGAGGAGGGGTGGCAGTGATCGAGAGTTGAAATCGGGAGTAGAGAGGTTTTGTGGGCAACTAATGCAGCAGTGCTGTTCCTTTTGTAGAGAGCGAAGTGGCGAGAGCAGGGGATTAGTTGGGTCGGGTGAGGAGTCTGTAGGGGAAAAGGGATGTGGCCGTGTGGGGGGGTTGGGAGGGTGGAGAGGGACATTGCGGCTCCCTTGCGTTGCGAGGGGACGGAGGCGCGGTGGTCAAGGCGACGCGCGTATTGACGTCACTCTCCTCTTGCACCCACTCCTTTGAACGAATAAAGAGAAAGGGGAATTAAGTCTCTCCTTTTGCGCCTTCCCAGACATCGACCGTGCACGGGCGACGAAAGTGACGTTTCTATGCAATGCAGTTTTGTATGGAATTACGTCGCGAAGGGGCGTGGAAATGCGGTGCGAGGAATTGAGATGCCTGATGCGTTTTTCGATTGCATTTATTCTCGCTATGTAAAATCGTTTTCCCGTTCTGTCGGACAAGAAAACACGATAAACCACGACTCACGGAATTTGGAATGGTGACTTTCCATTCGAGTCACTATTTACGATTTAGTTAAAGTAAAAATGCAGTGGACCGTCACTACGGCGGCAGATTGGTTCTAACGAATTAAGAAGCTCTTTTACTCCGGTTATTTCATTTCTTAGCAAGTATAGTATATACGTTTTGTGAGTAGCTTTCTTCACGCAGTAATATAAACAAAGATTATTTTGATGAGTTTAAGAAAACGATAATGTTTATAACAGATTGAAACGTAAATATGTAGAGTAAAATTTCCATTCGGAGTGACCGGCGTACTCTCTGGACAATGTCTTCAGTTGGAGGCCTATGACAAAATTGGATCGTTCAATAAATACGGTGTTGCTTATCGTTCGCAAGCTTCCAGTGATCCCAATAATAATTAATTGTGTGTGTTGAACCATAAATGCCTTAATGGATTTAGAAATAACTTTGATTTTCATCAGCGTAAATATTTTAATTCAGCGTTTTGGTTCTCTATAAATTTCATCAACAAACAGTATTTTAATTAATTTCATGCTGTTATTTGTGCAAAATTGTTTTGGTTTTTCTAAAAATTCATTATGTATATACATTATTCCATTGTCGATGTTAAAGTATCTTCAAGCAATGTAAAAACACCGCAACATTTTTTAAAGTACTAAATAACAAAAGAAGTTATTCTTTCTTGCGATTGAATTAAATGACGTCAGAGACTCGGGGAAAAGGAGGGGGGGGGGGAGAATTTACCGAAAGGTGTCAAATTATGAGAGTAGAGCAGTGGTGTCGTCAAAGTGAGAGAGAGAGAGACAGTTGGAGTGCAAAGGAGTGGGGAAAAAATAAAGTCATCGAGAAAATGGCGTGGAAAGGAAAATTTATCCGTTTAGGATTAGTTGTCATTATGAATTCCTACTACGTTTCCATTTCTCTAGCATCGTTAAAAATCGAACACTGGTCGCGGGAGCGGATTTCTGGGAAATTGGGGTTTGATAATTTTAATTCCCAATTTCTATTGATATCATTATCCTGCAAATAAATATATTTGTAATTGCCACCGAAGTCCCGAAATCTATTTTTTTAAGCAAGTAAATGATCTTCACTATTCAGACTTCTGCTAAATATTTCAGAAACGCCTAATTATTTGATGGATTTTATATTCTACAATATTCTTTATAGTTCTAAAATACCAATTACTTCCCGGCCATCAAAGACTTTCTAAATAAATTTCTTATGTAAATGTCAGCTGTAACATTCAGATATCTCTCAATGAATTATTGCAATGTATCAAAAAGATCAGTACATTCAAAGGGTAGGAAAATTATTATAAGAAACCATTAATCTTATAAATCGTTGGATGGATAGATGAGGTTTCCAGAAAGTCCCTTTTGTTGTTAGAATTCTTTGGTCGAGCAGTTCATTATTTCTTCCACCTCCGGTAGATAATCAGGCAATAGAATTATCATATTTTAGAATATTTTGTGGATTCGCTATGCTTATCGGGTTTAGTTTGTTTAGATGTTAAGAATATTCTAATTGAGGTTTTAATCGTCGATAAAATTGGGAGTAGATGTGAACCAGTAAATGGTGTCATAATTATGACCTGTCATTACCCATTGACTTCGTACGAGTCATATCAGTTTACATTTAATGAGTTATTAGTTTGGTCTTTTAACCTTAGTCACCTCATTAATACATTTGAAAATATTATTCAATCAAGAATATTTTACGGGATTTATTATAGCCATTCGGCCAGTATTATGACCTTAACCCCGGCGAGTATATATTAAAATTATTTACGTTAGCGATTACATAAATGAATTATGCGCACTGAGAACTCTCAATGTCGGTTCGTCGTGATTGCATTGGGTTGCTACAGAATTATCGAAATATCAACTGCATTTCCCTCTCTCTCTCTCTTTCTCCGATAAGCACTTGTGACGGTTGGATTTGCTGATCTATTTAGAAACAAAGTTCATAAATAGCTCTTTCGGTCTTATCATTAAGTAAACCTATCATTCGACCCGTAAAGTCGGAGCGATGGAGTCAACAAGTGTCCCCGTAATGAAACCGTTCGCTTTTATCAACCGCAGTCTGTTACAGAGCTTTGATGTTTTAGTCATCGTCGAGAAGACTGGACGATGTTGGTGAGTTTTGCATTTCCTTCGTTTCTTCGCCTCCATCACTGTATTTTTCATCTCTAATAAATTACTTTTATCGTGTACATATTCACCAGCGGAATTATCAATCCAACTTTAATCCCGTATCTACTTTGGTCGACTTTAGTCGGTTTATCGTCGCCACAAAAAGAAAGTAATTTATTCAGGAAATAGATTTTCTTATAACATCTTCCGATTGCCGCTATTTGGCTAAGGGATAGTAAATGGAGATAAAGAAACAAGGCCAACGATAGATATCGCGAGAAGCGCTGCGTCACCGCAAGCGAAATTGCATTTTCTCCATCAATCCTTCGTTGCAGCATCCGCTCAGTTGACCGCCATCTTCTAAAGGCGACGGTCCTCAGATGTCTCATGCACTCTCCCTGTCCCTCTTCTGTCCCTCTTCTGTCGCCTCGTTTCCTCTTCTTTTCTCACCATACGTCGTTCTATATCAGTGATGGCGAACCTATGACACGCGTGCCATAAGTGGCACGCAAGACGATTTTGGTTGGCACGCCAAGGAAAGGTGAAAACCAATGAAAGCGTTTATCGTACTGATTTATTGCAGCAAAAACATGTTTTATTTAGTTAAATATTGTAAACGTTTGTTTTATGTTTACAATTTTCCATCTCTTATGTCTCGATCACGAATTTCATTTAGTTGGCACGAAAAAAAAACCATGGACTTCTCTGTAGCACGCGAGGCGGAAAAGAATCGTCAATTTCAGTAATATAAGCACGCGGGCAGTAGAAGGTTCGCCGTCACTGTTCTATATCTTCCATTCGCCTCCTTGTTTCACCCCCCCCCCTTTATCTACCTGCCTCTTTTCCATTTACAGTGCAAAGAAGTACTCTTGTGGGCGCCTCTCGCACCGACAAAGCGAGAAAAACTAGGAAGCATCGCCGATCGTAACGAATCTTAGGAAACGTGAGAAATGGTAGGCATATCTAGCGAGTGGGTGGATGTTACGGGATCATAGGTGGCGTATGGTGAGAGAGGTAGGAAGGAGAGAGTGTGCTGGATTTGACAAATTTTCATCCCTATTATCCGTGAAATGATTTATCGGCCCTTTTTAAATGGCCATTTCGAGAAGGCGGAAATGGTAATGTATAGACCTTGTTTTTTTTTCAGCTCAAGCTGATGGCTCTACGGAAACATATGACGCAGGTGCATTGTTGTCGGTACGATAGGGTTCTCTCTCTTAGTGAGGAGGAGGAGTGGGAGGGGCGGAGGGAGGTGGAAGGGGAAGAGAGAGAGAGAGAAATATAGGGAGAACGGATCTTGATTAATCATCCCGCTGATTATTGTTCTGCTGCCGCGTGTGATGGATAACCTTTTTATTAAAGACCTCTCTCCAGTCCCCTTTGATTTACAAACGTAGAATTCGTCGGGGAAGACCATTTCGAGAGAGCGGCTCTGATTCATCGGCGCGTGTGTTCCCATACGTACCAAACGCCTATTTTATTGTGTTTAAGGGTCTTCTACTTAAATTTGTATTTGTGCTTGGGATTCAATGCTTAATCATAGAAACACATGCGTTTCATTTTCGTTGTTGGAACTCCTGGTTTTTCTGTGGGTAGCTATTTTTAATTTGGAATGTTCTTAAACCCTTTCTTATTTAGACTCATTAAATTATATGAAGCTGTTGAAGCAAACTTTGACGCCCTCGTAGAGGGTTAGTTGGCGTGTCCGGATCCCAAATGCTGCTTTGAATTCTGCCGAGAGAATGACTGTAGGTTCTAGTGTTTTTACCGTTATTGTGCTTATTGTATAAGGCCGTTAAGTGATGTTTATGATGTAGTTAATAATAAATACAAATTAGAGTTAGATTTATACGTTAGGTTTATTTTGTAGGCATTTATGAAATAATTTGTAACCGTTGTAAAAATATTATCTGTAAATAAAAGATCCTATTTTTAATAGTTTAAAGATTTCTTCGGCAGTTCTTGTTTTCCTAGTAACTTATGTTCTGTTTTTTTTATAACATTGATCCCCAAAATAACTTGATGAAGCTACAAATGATTTTTCTATCGCGGTAATAAAATCCGTAATATTAATGAATTTTAGAGCTGACATATAATCCTGGTTTGCCCCGAGAGTGTGACAAAAACAGTATTTATTAAATCCTCTTTGTGATTGCCTCTCGTTGTAATTGAACGCCAGTTTTGTCGAATCGAATACTGCGCGCGGTTCTCTTTCTCTTCGTCCACTCGCAGTTTTATCATTATTTTAAAAAAAACAAGGAGTGTAGGATATTATTTTAGAATAGTTTCAGATAAAAAGAAAAGTTAGCGTAACTTATGAAACGTGTTTTTACAGTGGAAGTCGCTTCCCGATTTTAATTTTCCGAGCAATACCTACTTTAAGCCTTCTTCGCCGCATTTGTAGCCGTCTGTCCTTTGGAGACAGGATGACTGCTGCGCCGGAAGTGGGCGGGTGGTCCCCTTCGCCACCGCCGCCCCACAGAAGGAACACGCTCGCGGAGGCGGACCACCGAGCGATACGGACGACCTTTCGGGCCTTTCTCCGTCCCACGCGCCTGCTCTTTCCTCGTGGACGGCGCCCTTTTGGGCCTTCGGAATTAATTAATTTTATAAGCAACTCCAAACCGCTTTATCTCCGCGTGGTCGATTTTAATTTTTCAATTCCGAGATCTCCCTTCCCGAAGCCAAATTCGACGCGCATATATTGTGTAAAGGATAAAATGGGTTGAACACGTGCTTGGGAGTTGAATTTCGAGCGAGTGCGAGCGATTTCCGCCGAGATCATGCGTTAATTTCTGCGCGGCGGGGCGTAAATCAATCCTGGACGAAATATTACACCCGGCATATTCATTTTAGGAAAGGAAGCATATTGACCGCGATTCGATTACAAGCAGTTTTACGTCACAAAGGCTTGTTTATGCGAGTTAACCTCTTCGTATTGTAGAGAGGTGGGCGCGTTTTTCGTATTTTTATCTATTACTGTCGTGATACAGCATTTGTCCCAAAGGGACTTTAGTTGTTAGTCAGCACGTTACCTACTACTGGGAATATGTGCAGTACGAGAGATAATTAAAAAAGATTCCGATATCAATTGCATCTATTAAAACCAGACTAATATAATTGTGTATTGCACTTTAGAGAAGGCTACTTTTAACGCGTGTAATGTGAATATCTCTTTCCCTGCACTTTGACACTATCTAATACGATTTAATTTTGAGCTTTATTCGAAAAAACTTAAACGCTGGTAATAATTCATAGAAAAAATATTAATTACCTCCAACCACGTCTTGCAGGTGTAACATTTTTATTAGCATCATTATTGCCCATTGTTGGTAATTCTAACGCCTGATTTTCGTTTCCTGACTTGTTTATTATGCTTTACAGATGGCTATCCATTTCCTGCCAATCGTTAATAAAAAATATTTCCCTTTATTGTTGGAGCTCAATAAAATCCAAAACTGCCAACGCTCGATCGAGGAGCATCCTAAGCCGTTTGTTTCCAAACGACCTCTCGCTTTCCACTTAGTCATTCTCGGGGCGAATGTTGCCCCACGCAACCGCGCCCCGCGTGTCTCTCGGCAAGAGAGAGAGAAAGAGAGGTGCGTGCGCCCGTCCGTCCGGACGTGTGATCATGTCGCCGCCGACGGAAAAATTCTCCAGCCCTCGAGATGTTTAGGAGCTTCTGTTTCCTCGCATAATGCGCCGGTCTTTGAGGTGAAAAGGTCTTTAAAAGTTATATTCGTCGAAATATCGTTCGCATTATTCCCTTATTTGAGCGTTTAAAATGTCTTAAAAGTTTAAACGCCTTGGCTGTCTTTGAAAGTGATAATTCTTCGGTATTGCTGCTAATTATCGTTATTATCGCTAAATCATCGATTTGTTGATCTCAATGGATCTTTCTTTTTTATAGAAAAACTGCACGAATCGTTGTCGATTTATTTATTGAATCCTCGATCTTTGAATGCGAGATACATTTGATTTGCTCAAAAACCCAGATAGTAGTTGACAGTTAAGCTTTTAAGTGAATTTGAATCAAAATGCCTTTTGAAAGGAACGTTTACGTCGCTGTTATTGCAGAATTGTATTGCCTAGTGTTTTATTCGAGAAGTCACAATAGTACAGGGATAATAATATTTTATCCGCTTTCAGTGCAATAATTCACTCATTATTTCTGAAAAACTATGCAATGCCATTGCCTGTATTTCAGACACCATACTTTCTTTTTAGCCAACTGAAACAGATTTTGAACAAATCGCGTTAGAGCTCGATCTCTTCCATTCAACGGTGAATAATGGAGGAGAGATCCAATTTTCATTCACGCTTGATGATAAATTAATTTCGGCGCTCATAAAACATCATTAAAATTCATTATCTCCCAAACACCGTGTTCTGTGAAACGGACGGATTTATTTAAAAGCCCCGAAGGGGATGTATTAGGACGCCGTTGATTGCTTTTTCATTACCAGCATTCCCGACTCGCATTTCGGTTTTCATTTCCCAATTATTAAAATTTTTAGGTCGGAACTATTAAAAAATTCATCGCTTTTCCCGAAAAGCTTCACAATACAATCATATATTCCCCGGAAATTGTAGAGGTATAGTATAATTGCTTATTTATTTTTGTTGCTCTTTTGTCGCATACTAAAACTCCTCTGAATTATTAATTAACGCGTGATTGAAACAAATATCTCTTTGTGTTGAAACATGCTATAATTGTTTTCCTGATTACATAAACGATAATAATAAGCTTTAAGTTTTTAAAATTTATTTCTTCCATGTAACTTGTGTCTTGTAAGATTCAAACGAACAAACGTGAATATTTCATATCAATGTATGAACGTCATAAGATCTAGAAAATTCTTAAATCTCTGAAAACAGTCCCTGGTTCGATTCCAGGAACCTTTCTTTTCTCCATTTGGTTACAATAGGAACGAGTGTAGTGTATTTTTAATTAAATTTTTGAATGGGTTAGAGATGATAACTTAAGACTTAAACCTTTATGCGTTGATTAGAATGAAATTTATTTTTCTTTCTTTCGATTTTCGAATCCGTTACGAATTAACCCAAAAATTAATATAGAAGTAGACAATTGCTGTGTGTAATTTCGTATTTGTTTTACATACATAGCAACAGATATGTTGTTGAAATTATTTTAAATCGTATTTTTGTGTTATCCATAAACAGTCTGGAAAATCATGTTCAAAGCTTTAATCAACATTTAAAATCCTCAACATATAATTAAAGATTTACGTTGAAATTTTATTTGTTAGATTCCAGACAATGACCATGAATATTTTTATTTACATCTTGAAGTATTTCAGTTTTAATGTAATCCTTAATTCATGCCAGCCTTTAATTTTTGAAGGACAATTACAGTAGTATTAATATTTAATTGACTGGTCGTTGCAACGTTGCTTGCAAAGAAATTTAGGAAAAGGAGCTTACGAGAAAGATTGTTGATAACAGTTTCTGTACATACGTTTCTAAGAATATTGTTTTGGTGATAAATAAAAAGACATTTTTCCTCCCTAGCTCTTATTTGATCTTTGTGGCATCGAGTAAATCATTATTATTATTATTCGGAGCCGTAATCATGTAAACGCTTTTATCCTACGTCTATTAGTATGCGACTCACGCACACTTCAAAATTAATAGATAGCATGTCATTTGTCATACTTTTAAAACTGAGACGTGAATTAAAGTATCACGACACAACTTATCATGCCATCTGTAAATGTCTCCCTTCTTACGCTCTCGTTTTATCTCCCGTTTTATTTGTTTCCTTTTCGTCGCACCGATTAATTTGCTAGATAGTTCTGATTACGTACATTTCTCTCCAAATTCTAGTTTATGGTTTACTGCTAATTACCGAGCGCCAGATGAATTTGATTTTACTTTTCTTTCTAGTACTTATTTTGTCTTTGCGATGTTCATAAGAATATTCTTCCAATTTTTATGAATTTGGATCTCATCCTACTTAAACCAATTGCTGCATGAGCGTTTTTATTTTAATGTGCACGTCGCAACCACATTTTTCAAGTTGTGACGTGTTAATTCTTCTTCATTCAAATTTAATGAGAGCATTTCTTAAACTCAACAGCACAGCTGGATTGAACATTACTCAGTGACATTTAAGAAGTCGAAATTTGTGTGAAAAATTGTGCGCCAGTTATTCTTAGCTGGAGGGTCTTTAGTGGAAACCAATAGATCAAGCGCACGTCGCCATCGCGCAGCAAGGACTCACATTTTTGGCTCTTTCGCTAATGGGAATTTCATATTATAGTTAGCGGAGATAATAGTGTATCATTTTGAAAGGAACTCTAAATAGAGGAGGTTGCTCACCTCTCTCTTCCACCCTCCCACCTCCCAAACTCTCTTCCGCTAATTTCCTTCTCTTTGAATTTATGGAGGCTAATGCTGCTACCACTCCCCCTTTTTCTCTCCCCCCTCCCTCTCTCTCTCTCCCTCCACCTGCACCTCCTCCTGAGTGCAGGCGCTGCCGCATCTCCCTGGCCATCCGTCTCCTCCTCCTCCCTCTCCCTTTCCTCAATTTCCCTCTCTCCCCCCCTCCCCTCCCCTCTCCAGCTTCCTTCCTCAACTCAGCTAACCGCTTTCGCAACTACGGCACCTCTGCCCGCATGCATTTGGTTTATGTGCTTGAGAACCCGCAGCCGTTGTGTCTGCGGAGGCTCTTGTGGGCTTAAACCTTTCTTTTCCCTCTCTCTCTCTCTCTTTCACACATCCACACACTCACTCTATTCCAGTCTGCCTCCCCCTTCCCTCTATTCCGCTCTTCCGTTGTCTCTGGAAATTCTCACACACTACGTTTCTCCGCTTAAGGCAGAATGTTTCTAATAGACGGTCTCCAGATAAAACCGTTTCTCTTGCTTTCCTTAGGTTTCTTAAAGAATCTGGAAACGAAATAAATTTCACTTCGTTTTACCTATTTTTAGTCTTAATCATCTATTTTAAACGTCTAATCTGGAATAATACGTCCAGACATTAAATGTAGATTTAAGTGTAGCCTCCTATATTGCAGTGGCTCATTTGGAAAGGTTCTAAAAGTGCAGATGGGCAACAATACCGAAAGTATAATGGACGCGTGCAGGTTATAAAGTGAAGGAATTTTAAGGAGAAAAGGAAGGAAGAGAATGGCAATGCAAGTGATAAGAAAGAGGAAGTAAAACTGGATGAGACTTTCCTGTGGGTAGACTTCGTGTTATTGAATGAAAACTTCATGGGAAAAGAGGTCGAGGGAGGAGATTCGAGATCTCAGTTGATACACCACTAGAAAAAGAAACTTCCAAGAAATTACTAAGGTTGTGTCCGCATACATGAGCCTGTATGCGGACAGATTACAATGAGGTACTTTCACATTAAAAAAATATCTTCCGAAGCATTTTTTCACCCTCATTACGAATATGAAATCGGAATTGTTATACGATTATTACTTTTTGAGAAAAAATGTTAAAGTGAAATATTTATATCGAACTACGGAAAGCGATATAATAAAAAGTCGATAGTTCGTGACGTCACTAGCCTACAGACAGCAGCAGAAGCAGTTTCTGATAGTACACGAAAGTAAACACATCTGATAGTTACGTTGCAAAACTACATACATTTCTCATCTTTGATGGAAATATTATTTTTAGGACGGTTTTACTGATATTATATCTTTAAAATATGGAGGATTTAAAGAAACAGGATAAAAATACAGGTGTTGCTTTGTTCCGTCATTCACAAATACGAATAAAAAAACCCCTGATAAACTGTTTATAAATGTTCCTAATGGAAAAAAACGAACTAATTGGATTAAGGTAACTAGAAGATATACTTAAAAGTCCCCCCTTTCTCAAACAAGTACACTACAATGCTGTGAAGATCGTTTTAAAGTAACTGAGTACAATTTTACGGAAATTTTAAATATCTTAGTGTTTTAAATGTTACACAATTTTACATTTCTTCAAGAAAAAATAAATGATGGCACGCTGTACATACAATTGGGAATTTTTGTTAACTTTCTGTAGGGCCTGTACATTTCGTGATAATTGGCTTACCTTTTACTTTTGATCACCTTGCTGAAGTTATTCAATATGAATTTCATTTAATTCATTATTTTAATATTTTAACCCATACTATTGAAATAATCTCTTATTTTGTATGTTGTTAGAAGAAGATACGAAAAATTACATGAAATTTAAGCTGATTGGGGAATGTCGCATTCAATTGAAAGAACTTTTTGTTCCTCACATTATTTTTGCCAAGGTGTAGGTGAAAAGGACAAAAGAGTTGGACAAGAAATCAGACCAGCTTTTTTGAAGAGGCAACGAATGGGTATAGTTCAAGAGGCATTAATTTCCACTATGACCAATGAAGAAATGATTGAAGGTAATTCAGAATTTGAGAATACCAACCAGAAACCTAATGTCATCCTAGAAGACTCTGTAAACAACGATGAAGATAAATTAAGTGAAAGTGTTCATGCTAATGTTACTACGAAAAGTAAGAAGACCCAAACAAATAGGCAACCAATCTTTTGTGCAAGAGATGATGCAACTTCCCCTCTAAAGATGGAAGCTAATTTGCCCAAGAAGTCTATAATTGATCAAGATAGTTCTAGTTTGGATCTTCATCTGAATCCCTTACTTCAGCACAAGAATCATCACTGGAGTCATCACCAGAAAGTGTGACTTCTGAAAATAATATTTCTGATAAATATATTCATAATGCAACCCTAATCCGTATTGAATCTAATTCAATTCTATATTTAGGTATACCAAGAGAAAGTTATTTTATTCTATCTCTATTATTGAAAAATATCCAATGTGACATTAATTCAATAGTGATTGCCTTAAAAACATTAAGTTAAATGATTGTTTTCAAGTACTGACCAATGAATTTCACTAAGTACCTGCAGTAGAATAATTAGGAAAACTCTACCACTAATTTTATCACACTTGAAACAATTTATTCACTGTCCAGAGAAAAAAATAATTCTGCATTTACTACCTATTGCTTTTCGAGCAAATTTCTTTCTGCTCAGATATTCAGCTGTCATTATAGAATCGACAATAGGCAAATTGTCTGATTTTGCTTCTAGGAAATCGGCGTCCATTCTAACCTTCTAATAATAAACTATGTAATATATACTGTAAATTATTTGATAAATGTAAAAATCTTCGATACAGAAAATTTCCTTCGCATTCACAAAACAAGTAGGTACAGTATAAAAACCGCTTGACATACACGAGGACCACGAGAAATACCGGATCGTGACGTCACGTAGCAGAAGCTCTTCAGAAACGATGAATCGATCCGACCAACATTTTAAAACTATAAAAAAATATATTTATAAACAATTTCTTTTGCTTTTCTTTGCAACACAATATTCCCATTTATATATAGTTCTATCCTAACGAGTCTTCACGGAAATTAAAATTTTGTGAAAGTACCTCATTCTAATGACAATATCCAAGATCTTAAAGTCGATATAGAGGTCTTTCGCTATATTTTTGTATCGTGGTTGGAAATGAGTTGTGTAAGAGAAGGCATTCTTAGACTATTACCTCCTTGCAATAAATATTTTCGATAAAATTATCTTAGAATAATAACTGTTGCTCAAGCAAATTCATTTTTCTGAAAATCCTTTGTACCACGCATTGTGCGATGATAAATTTGCTACATTAAAATTGTTTCCTGATAAGGAAAAAATTACTTTAGAAACCTTAAATTTTAAACAAGAATATTAAATGATTGTTATATAATCATTACATACAAGAAATTTTGCTATAGTTTGAATGATATTTATCGGTTGAGTTTACTTTCGTGAAACGCGTCCATGATGTATAACAATTCAAAAGATTATTTTATGAAGAATCAGGTGAGAATTTTAGGCATATTTTGGAATAAACGATCGATACATTACCTTTAAGGAAGACTGCTTTGTAACTGAAATTTGCAATTATTTTTTTGCTTTTACTTTCATATATCTGTTAATTTAGGCTTGTGATTTCTGACAACTATTTATCTCATTATGACTACTTAGCAACCCGCTTACATCTTGAAGGCACCATCACAATAAAGATCCCGATAAAATATTTCAGAACTCTTCTTAATTTCGTCTTTCGACTTAGGCCGAACATTGGTAACATTCGCGTTTAAAAAAATGCAAGCGGCGAGACCTCAGACGGTTACCAAACGCCGGGATTCCCCTTCCGACCGCCGCGCATTTTTCAGAAAGCAAAGAGGAGGAAGAGCCAACCGCACGGGGGAGAGAATGGGGAGAGGAAAGGGGGGAATGGGGGGAGGGGGGAGGGAATAAGGGGGGGGGGAGAAGGGGGAGGAGGATTTCATCGGTCGATTCACCCACCCCTTCTTCTCCGCTCTTTCATCTTGTCCGCGCCGCGTATTCTTTTCCCTTCCTGTCGATTTCTACCGCATCCCGCGTGGCATGCAGCCACCGTGCGTGCGTGTGTGCGCGCTCGAATGCGGTGGTCCCATTCTGTTCCTCCTTGATCCATCCTAGTCTTCTTTCTTTCCTCCAACCTCTCCCCCCTCCTCCCCCACGCACGCCGCGGATGGATCCTTCCTCCGACAACTCCTCTCAGCCGTGTTTGTCGACTACAGGACGCACGGCGCTCTTCAGTTGTTCTTTCTTACCCCCTCTCTTTCTCTCTATCCGTATGACTTTACGCTCCCTCCGCTGATGAATTCTTCGACGAGAAAACCCAGGACTTGAATATTAAATGTGGCTGGAGAGAGAGAGGATGAGGAGGGAGTGTGAGACGGAGGGAGGGAGGAAGGGAGTGTTCTTCTCCGCCACCGAGGTTTTTATCTCCAGAAGAGGGAGAATGTGAAAAAAGAGGAGCAAGATGGCCGCACTAATCTCCAGAGCAGGCGCAATAAAAGAGGACTCCTCAGTCCAATGGTTGTCATTGTTCTCTCATTGGAATCCTCGCTGAACACGCGTTCATTCTCAGTCCAATGCTCTCTCTCTCTCTGCCTCTGCTATCGCTTTCTTTCTCCAATCGAGCTCTTACTTTTAACTACTTTCACCTTCATTAATGGTCCATCTGCGCAGATGAGCGTATCGGTCTAGGAATTGAATATTTTTTATTATTTTAAGGCAAGATCATATCTAAGATTGAAATTGAAATAAATACGTAATTCTCTTCTTAACAGCATATTCCTTCAAAAGAGAATTATCAAGTTCGCCTTATGGATGAAACCAAATTGATAAACTATGTCTCTCTAACAGCCATACATAGATGTTTATTGGGTTTCTATGGCTATTGGAGTTTATCATTTCATAGGATAGGAGGTTACAGTTGTTTTTCCTAATTATGCAGTAATAATTTTCGTTAAAATGAATTTGTGATCAGTTATTAATGGTATAGAAATGAGTGCCTACATGGATTTTTTTGTTTCTCTCTGGATAATGTCTTCAGATAGTAATAGTCATTTTGATTATAATGGTAGGACTCACAATTTTGTCGTAATTAATTTAAGTTGTTGGTAACGTTGCATGAAAACAAAAACCAACTCAAAACTGACTATTTTTTCGTTGTGTATATTCGAAGCGATTTATGCAGTAAAACGCTTAAAAGATTTTTTTTTCCATTTTAATAAAAAAATGTGAGTTATTGCGGCTTCCCCTTTTGCGAGAATGAAGCGACAAAAGAGGCAACGATATCAATAAAATACGATAATTGTCATATATTAGCTTTGCTGTTGTTGTCGCGAGTTTATTCAAATTTTCGAAATTGCTGCGGATTAAAACAATAATTTTTTGCGGTTTAACACTCGAATCCGGTTGACTGAGGCTGATGAATGAGGAATCTGTTCTTATCGTCTGTAAATATTCCTTGATTTCAAGTCCTTGCATAAGCATCTGCTTATAATAAGGGCAACGTATATAATTCAATTAGATGCGTACATTATGGGGCAGTAAGCTGTGATATTTATCGTTCCCAATTGATGGTTACATTTTCCTTATAAATGAAAATTTTTTGCTCAATTGGCAATTAAAATTTTCGTTTTTCACAATCCATACTTCCATCCAATTGTGAAACCGCTAAGCAGTCGATTTCCATCCGAACTGATCGTCCCAACTTAATCTCTTCCTTTTTCAGACCATATAACTTCTAGATTCCATTAATTCAAGCCGATTGTATTATCATGCAATTCAATATCGTAACCCTCGCGTTAGCGTTTTTCGAAACCGCAGTCTCATCCGCTTTCCGCTCCCTCTCTTCCTCCCTCTTCACTTCTTCCCCAATCCTCTTCACTTCCTACCTCATAACCTCTCCCTATCCCTCCTTCTCTTACACTCCCCCTCTCCTCTCACCCGTCCTCGTTCTCTTTCCCGTTTTAGAGAAGGAGAACTGCGAATTATGCTTTTCGATATCCAAACGTGCGCGCAAAAAGGGGAAGGAAGTGCCGTTACCATCCTCTCCTGACAGCTTGGCTTTATTATTTCCGTATTTAATATAACCAGAGGTTTTGTTAATAACTATATCACGTTTTAGTATTCGTTTATTTTTTTTTCGAAGTTATTTTAAAACCGTAGACATTCGCAGCGAATGAGTTCGGAATGCCTCGCTGTTACTTCGAAGTCGACTGAGGAGGAAAAGGTTCAACTGCTCGAGATAGGAGCGCCCTGCTGACGAAGTTCACTTAGAAAGGGTGAAACAGGTTTAATTCTAAATAACCACAACGATTGGGTATAAATTGCAAAGGAAGATTGTATTTACCATCCCTTCATCCCATGACGTGAAATATCATCCAGGAAGGTCTTTTTGGTTCTAATTAGAAGTTGCGAAACATGCTGCAGCAATCTACATATTTTGAATATTGCTTATTACGCTCCGCCTCGTTAGTCGCTTCATAAAAATTTCTTCTCTTTCTCATATAAATATCACATATGTCGTTTGAAGAATTTCTCTTACGCGACCGTCGATCGATGGTATTTATATGAGAAGAGTGCCGTGTGATATGATTGTTTTATTTGCACGCGAAGTTCGAATCCGCTTCGTTTCTTTCAAACAAAAGAACGAGCACAAGTAGCGTCTTCCTGCTTGCGTCCGATCTGGTACTTGGTTCGTGTCTCTTCCGCGCATGCGAGCCCATCGAAGTCGCTACGAGGTTTCCTCCACCTCTATCCTGTGGGACGCGGCGCTCTCTTTCTCCTTTCTCTCTCTCTTCCTTTCCGCTCTCCCTTCCTTCTCTCCCTCCACTCTTCCCTCGTTCATTGTTCAAATCGTTTGGGAGAATTCTTTTGAGCCTCGGCCCGCAGCGGTTAACTTCTGTCAAGGTCATATGAAGGTCCTCATAACCACCCTTTCCCGAACATGTCGTCACTCCTTCCACTCGGTCTCGCTTTCTATCCTTCTATATAACGCTCAAATTCTCTCTCACTCGCATCTTCTGTCCATCGATCCATTTTATCCCCTGCTTTACCCTGTGAACCTATTGCATTTACCATTTAGTTTTTTCGTTATAGTTCCGAAAAACTGTTGAAACTTATAATTAGAACTATGTTTTTATCTCTATCTTCGCGTAGGTTACTACTGTGGAAAATATTCCTTTTAATTCAGATCTTTATGGCCCATTTTTAGCATCATTGTACGGTGCATATCTGAAAATGTCTTAGTAATATATGAGTTCTCGCATTAGCATGAAAACGAAAAAAATAATTTTTATTCAAAATGTATATATCTATTGTCATTATATCGAATATTTGAGTAAATGTCTTTGAATTGCTACGGTTTCTGAACTCGTATTTAATTTACTGGCAAGATATCAGAACGTGAATCTCATTATTTCGATTTGTCTACTTGGTTCGTGAGGACTCTCATCTCAAATATTTTTATTTAATTTCGTTTCTTCTGCTAAACCATTCCAGTTAAGCCAAATTTAATACCTAAAATCGCGAATTCTCTCAACCAAAGGATTGACTAATTAATAATTAATTTTTCACATTGCTGACAGAAATCGTTTACCTATTTAAAATATGCGTTCGACTGATAGTTTACGTTCCTGCTCAGGAAAATCATTGGAACACATTCCTAACACGTTCCTTAAGACGGAAATGATGCATGACTATGGATGAATCTCACGCACATTCATAAGTACACCAGAGAGTAAACATTATTTGTTTAATAAGGTCGCTTTAGGGGCGTAATTTATAGCGTTTTGTTTGCAGGTGGAAAATGGTTTAAAAGACCTTTCGTGTGGCGGAACTCTCATATTTTTTCCTTTTAATTACCAAAGGATCGCCGTTAAATCGCTTCCCTCCGAACAATGGGCTCTTTTTCTTCTCCCTTTGACGACCGCGGATCTTTCGATTTCCTTCCGCACTCTCACGGAGTAGTCGCCTCACTTTTACCCACGCCTTTCCCTCTTCCCTCTCACCCTCCCTCCCTCCTCCTCTTCCCTCCTTTTGTGTTCCTCCTGCTTACTTGATGACCCCACTGAATGGAGTGACCCCTCCCACGCTTTCTTCAACTTCTCACGTATCCCGTAAATCTTTCCCTCCTTTCTTCCTCCTCCTACCCCCCTCTCTCTTTCTCTAAGAAACCCTTTAATATCTCCCCCTCTCCGTCTCCCTCTCCTTTCCTTTACCCGCCTCCCGTTTCTCACTTGTTTTTCCCCTTGCCCTTTCTTCCCCTCCCCCTCCCCCCCTCTCTCACTCCTTCCCTTCCTTTCCTCATCGTATCCCTCTTACTTCGTATCTCACGCTCCCCTCCCTCCCTCCCTTCCCACCCCATTGTCCCCCTCCCTTCTCCCGTTCCCCTCTCATTCAACACCCCTTCCCACCCCAATCCCTTCCTATTTCGGATAATGACCTCACGTGCGCTACACGCCTCTTGCTCGCGATTCAATTCGAAGATTCCCCGCTCCACCCATTCTCCAATCTCTTCCTTCGCTTTCCCCTCCTCCAAATCCATTTTCGGTCTCTCCTTGTGAGTATTCCCCTCCGTAAAGTGGGGGTCCTTAGGGGGAAAGGCTAAGGGTATGTTGAAAGCGTTTCCGAAACGAGCTTTAGCGCTTTTGGGAATGGTTGGCACGGCGTGTTACATTTATCTTTTTTTAGATTCTCTTATTCCGAAGCCATAGGCTGGACATGGTGCTTTCCTGTCAGTTGGATATTTTTTTCGAATTGTTACTTTTTCTGCAATGCTTAATATTTTTAAAGCTTCGAATGTTCCAGTATTTTTAACCGAAATATGGACAAGGAAATTTTGTGACAGTTAGTTATTGTATGCTTTGATTTATGTTGTACAAAAAGGATAATAAGTCTCGGAAACGCTATAAGGTCGTTGGAGGATAATTGTTTGCACTAATAATTTCTATTTTTTACGCAATGCAATCTTTTCTGATGAAAGCTTTAATGACGACACGGAGATTTACACAGTTGACGAAATACTAACAGATATGCATTAAAATTTTCAGTTTAATATAAGCTATTCTACACCCATTGAAACATAATCTATGTCTTGTTAGCTGACTCCATTATGCTACAAGTTTTTTCATTTTTAGATAGATACATAAATCTTTTGAATCTCGTTTTTACGCCGATAATCATCGAGGGAGTAAGGTTTCCTTCTACACAGTCAATTTTCTCTTCCCCGTAATCTTTAACTGAGAGAGTTTCAGTCACTGTAAAACTTCTTAGGAAAATAAATTTTCAATCCCCAAAGGCAGTTTTATGTAACTTATTCTGGGTGAAGTGGCAGTCATACTGATATTGATTATGGCGACCAAAAATAATATATGGTTTTATAGTGAGCTATACATGCTGTGTCACAGCTAATAAATTCGTAGTTGAGCCAGGAATCTGGTACTTTGTCTGCTTCTATAGCTAGCAGTTTTTGAACTCCACTCTAATTTCTGCTGGATGTCTAGCATGGTGAGGCTAAGTTTCCTAATGGGGTATTTATGTTTACTCACTCAAATTCCTGCTGAATATCGAGCATGTTGATGCAAAGTTTCCCAATTAGGTAATTATGTTTCTTGTTACAATATAACGGTTCACAGCGAAATTTCCTCTCGCGAGGAAGTGTGCGTGCGTGATTAAATCTCTAAGGATGAGATATACAAAACTCCTTAAAAATACAGAAAGGATTGAGTCAAAATTAAGTAGTTTGAAAAGTGTTTTTTAAGCACATGAAAATTAAAATGCGCGTTGGTGGGCGTAACCTCTTGGAACTGATCCATGATAAACAAATAAAATAGCAAACTTTGTATTTTCCACTGTTTTAATATCTCAACGCGACCCGGGTTTTTAAGTGATACATCATCTTCATGTGAAGAAATATGGTTTCAGAAACAGTATACAATTAGATTTTGAGTCGGGTGCGATGATTTAAATCCAGAGACGAAACAAGTAGATACTGCGCCTATGGCAAAATTTAAAAGAAACAACCTCCTGTTTATGGAGAATATGATTTTTGCGGTTTTCATAGAGAATAATAGCATTATTATTAACAATAACTTTAACAGTTGAGTATTAAATTAATACTTATTTATGTGAAAATTAACTTTTGGCGTTTTTTGCAAGGGCGCCTATGGCAAATGCCACATTCGCCATATCCTAGTTACGGTTCTTCTTAAATCTTCTGTTATTGCACACAAACAATTTTTCTGTGGCACCGTGAGTATTCCATAGCTCAGAGGTTGGGAAACTACGGCCCTCGGGAGCACTTTATACGGCCCGCGATATCATTACGAAAACGAACCATGAAAAGTAACAGACAATTTCGTATTTTTTTGGTTAAAATTAAGGCCGGAAAACCTTTCTTTGTGAAGATCAGCCGGCCCCTGTGGTGGAAGGGCTAGCGCGCTGGCCTACCATCACTGAGGTCGCGGGTTCGAATCCCGCCAAGGGCATGGATGTTTGTGTTCATTTTCATAATTCATATTTCATCACTCATGTGTGTGTGTCTGATGTGGAAGGCAACGGGAAACCACCACATCATATGTGTCTATTCCCTAGTCATGTCAAACCAATCTTAGGATTGAAAACCATGAATGAATGAATGTGAAGATCAAACGATAAAATAATATTAATTATCAATTTTGACAAATAGAAACCTTCGTATTCTCTCAAATAACTTCCGATGTGGATCCTAATGTGGCCCGCCAAAGCATTTTCATCTCTTAATGCGGCCCGCCTAAGCAACCGCAACGGCTCACGCGGCCAGTCTCCCACCCCTGCCATAGCTAATTGAAATCAATAAGTAAAATTGTAGAAAAGAAAGCGAAAATATAATATTATGAGCGGTAGAAATAATGATAGACAAACGAAGCAAATTATCCTTTAAGATGTTCAAAGAAAGAATTATGTTCTTGTTTCATAAGAAAATGTGCGGAGAGAGAATAAGCGACACCTTGCGTTATAAAGAGTGGTTATTCATTATGGTGGAACTTCAATGGAAATTGTTTTGAGAAATAAAACATAACGAGATTAATGATGGCCGAAAGTAAAGAGATTGAACGGAAGCGAGATGAGGATAGAAAACGATGTGAAGTGGACGGACAGACAGACACACGACTTTATTAGGGCGAAATTGAGACTATATAGTCCCTTCTTACATTTAACCCCGTGTCAACAATTACAATTGAGAATAAAATAGTGATAATAATTTCACAGAAAAGAACCAGAAAATAAAATAAATAGAAAAACATACAAGCAAAATACCAAATTACAAATTCGCAAAATTTCTATAAGACAGAGTAATTGCGGTAAAAACCTAGGAAATACCTGATTCGGCCATCCTAATGAAATACCACACAGGCAAACACCCACGAAGGGAAGGGGGGTGGAAAAAAACCCGCGAAAACCCTAGATACATAAAAGAACAATAGTGGAAGAGTGGATGGGAAGGTAAAGCGATAAACGAAAAATTGAAGAACCCAAGAAGTGGAGTGTGGGTGAAGTGAAGTAGGAATATGACCGATTATTACTTATTGTCTATTCGAGGAAATTCTCTCGGCGGAGTTAATGACACCTGTCTTGAAGAATTTAGTACCAACTACACGACGTTAGTCTCAATTACTACTTATCTTCTTTCGATAGCAGCATTCCTTTCAAAGACTCGCTTCGTTCTCCGTCGAATGCATCCTGGAAATGAGGGGAGAGGTCGAGGCGTGAAGTTATGCCGCGGGAGCATCTGCCCCTTTGCGAGGGGAAAGGGACGATGGCGAGCTGGATAAGCCCCTCACCCACCTGTGAGGAGCTGAGGAAAGGGCGGGGGAGGAAAGGGAGAGGGTGCGAAGGGGGGGAGGGGGGAAGCATCTGGCTTGTATCCGACGAGAGAAAGATGCTATCTCACGGACTCGAGATTGTTTTAGCGTGGTTCCGCGTCTCTTAAGCAGCCACGCATACACACACACGGCCTCGACGAGCGAATAATTATGGCGTCCCGCGAGAGAGAGAGAAAAAAGAGGTGCAAATTATTTCGTCAGGAAACGTCGGGCGAGGAGAACGAGCTCCTTTTACGTTGATAACTCGGAGCTAATGGCGAATAATGCGTCGACAATTATGAAGCGTGCGTAATGGCGCTGTGTGTTCAAACGTAGCGGGAAGAGAAATATCTCTCGAGTGACTCTTCGCTTCTGCTGAAGGAAAGGAGAGAGAAAGGAAGATTTGGCGGCGGTTGGTATGATATGGTGGCCATGGGTTCCACTTAGTACGTACTACGTAAGAGAAGATTGAACGAAACCATTTGCGCTCGTTTACATACGTTACCGCAGAGCGTCTATTGGCATAGAAAGATATCGATTTAACCCGTACCGATACAGTCCAACCAGTGGTATCTACGTGTTTTCTCCTATTCACAAATTTCCATGCGTTTCTTGTTTAAACTCATAAATTTCCCGTGCATCTACAGATTAAAGGACCCTTATCTAATGAACGACTAAAATGTGAAATTGCAGCAATTCAGCTCAGCTGTATTTTTCCTTTGGTGTCACGGAACTCCTTTCAAGTGTACCAGTTGTAATGAAGTTTACTGAATAAACTTAAGGCTTAGATAAAGAACAGCGTGTTGATGTAACTGGTATCGATCATGAAAATGTGTGCATCCCATAATTACATTTTATTTGACAAAAACATTTCAACAGTAACTTGGAGTTCTCCCTCCTATGTTAGCTAAAGTCTTACGGAATTCTTAATTTAAAAATTATTGATTTCTGGTTTCCATTACGTTAATGCTATTTTAGGCCAGATCGACATATTTTAATGTACTGGAAAATAGCTAGTTATAACCGTAGCCTTGTTTAATTCCGTCTCCCCAAAATTACGTTCACCAAGGAATAAGAAAACGAAGAAATTCTTAACATTTCACATTTAACCATTTCCCGGAAAACTTTAATCTCTACTTTTCAATCTTAAAGAAACCAACTTATATCTCCCGCACCATGTACGCCACATCCCTCCCTATAGCATGCCGCTCTTATTTTTACGTTTGACAGATTAGTTAAAGTCCTCCTTTCCCTGGAAAATTATCTAATACATTGTCATCTCCAACGGATATCTGCCAGGTCTCATTGGTTACTCCATCAAGAAAAGTCAAAGTAAATTAATTTTCGATGAAATTTTCGGCTTTCCGCTTCCTAGTCATATAAGGTTTGAATTTACTTATTTAACAGTTTTTGGACGATATTGCCAAGCATTTTCACAAGGATAATGTTAGGCCCGTTTTCATCACTGATATGATTATCAATTTTTTTTTAAGATTCAAAGGTCCGCATTGATTCGTTGTCTAACTGCAGTATACTAGAACTCATTTATTATAATGCAATTGTATTAAATGTTTACAATAATCAATAGGTAAACATTCCTTTATTAAAATTGCAGTTTTTTATATAATTTAGAATGTTTATTGAAATACTGAAAAAGTTACGTAGTATTCCAGACGTGATTGATTAGATAAGAATTTGTAAACCCCTTTCAATAAAATAAAAGAACTTGACAAATAGTTAAAACCTCTTATATAACTACTATCGTTACGACAATCTGCACAATTCAAGATTTAGCATTCTGCGTTACATAATGGTTATTTAGGTAAAAACGTAATACTGACCCATATCTAAACCAACTGTGCATATACAATTCACGAAGATTGTAGTAATACGATTGCCCGTAACGACGAGTGTGTGATTGCTTGAGGTACAAATTGACATAGGGATTATTTTTGTATTTTATTTATTGTAGTTTTAAATTATGTAGTGTTTTTCAGGATTGTTTGGGACGGATGGGCCTCCTTTATTGAAATAGTGAACAATATCACAAGGGAACATGAAATGTTCTCCCAACCTGATGGGATTCCACTCTATGTCCCTTCCAATGGCAACCTTCGTCTGTTAAGTGTATTGCAGTGGCTTTTTGTTTCTTTATTTTCCTCATCCTCTCCTCGACGAAATCTAATTAAATCGACTTTCGGGTACCTACCGCGTTCCCTTTCTCTCACATCCCTCTCGTTATTCCGTTTTCGTTTCCGTCTCGCATTGGCAAACATCGTCCTTTTCTCTCTTTCTCTCTCTCTCTCCCTCCTTCCCTTCCTTCCTCTTGTGGTTCCGAAGCATTTCTTCGAGGAATTTCCCAATCGGTCGCTTCTTAACGCCCTGTTAAGTCCCCTCTCTCTCCCTCCCTTCCTCCTCTTGGAGTGGTCGTTCTATATTTACATTTCTCCCGCACCCGATAACCACGACCCCATAATCGGCTCCTGTCCAATTCCCTTCGCCGCTCCACAAACGCTATGGCAACGGCTTCCGTATCGACACGTCTACTCTCATTTCCTCTCTCTTCGCTGCTCGTTCTTCCTATTCGTTCCATATGATGTGTCGCGAAGGAAGGCTTCTCGAACCTATCTCCAGTTCCGAATAATGAAAATTTTCGGATCGATCATTCGCTGGAAATGCCGTATGCGGTCTGCACTCAGCTTTCATCAAGCCTTCTAGTTGTTTTTTTTTTCATTTATCGAATCGACGATGTACTTTGGTGACGGTTTCGTGACGATGCGTCGTTTGTTTTTACTGCAGAATTTGTCACGTATTCGTTGCGAAAAGTCGTTTGTAATAACTATGCATGTTATATTAAGAAATGTCGTTTATCTTGAAAGTCTTAATTCGTCTTTTGGACTATCGTCGTCTTATTGTTTGGTAAATATTTTTCAATGCTATAATTTAATGAAGCATTTACATTATTATATTTACTACTCCCTGAATATTTAACGTTTTGCCTTTAATATCGGGTCGTGAAGTTTCGCTACGATAAACGATGCTGCTCTTTTCGTACGATCTTATGACCTTATACTTACGCTTTGTATTTTTCCTCCTATTAAAGCATTAGAAGTAGGAATGAGTTGACACAATACGAATTCGCCGCATTATGTCATACTGTATGTAATTGCTATAGATTAATGCATCAATAGTCTAATTGTCGGAATTATCATGGTCTATTCTTGCTTACATGCTTAAAAACTTCTCTACTATAATCTCTTTGTGTAACAAATATCCTTTAAGTAGCAAAAAAACATAAGATAGTTAAAAATGGTGGACGATATTTATATGAGTATAAAATAGAACATTGCGAAGGATATTTCTCTTCTAGAGACTTAAATAATGTTAAAAAGTTTTTATAAATGTCTGTGGGGTTAGAGCACGGTAGTTACGCCACTTCAGTGGCACAGCATAAAGAAATGGTTTGGGAAGGCAGGCCAGAAAATTTGAGAGAGGGTGCAATTGCTAGCAAAAATAAACTTATTGTTTATTCCATGAGAATGCATATGAATTTCCCAAATATATTTCGAGAATAAAATTTCCAATTTTTAAACCTGTGATACAAAAAATAGCTAATGTATTCGGTTAATCCATCCGTCTGACCATGTACAAAATAACTAAAAAATGATGCAAGTTACAAACGCTACAATTCCAGGATATAGCTACGTATGATATACCTTTAGTGAATCTTGGATCAATTGTTGCGAAATAATTGGAACAAATCGCTAAAAAGTAGATGCTGCTCTAAATGTAGGCAATCAATTCCGCTATTATTTACTCCAGGGGTTGGCAACCTTTTCTGTATGGCGGGCCTCATTCGTTGTCGTAAATGCTTCGGAGGGCCACATTGGAAATCACGAGAGCTTCGGCTTGTAGGATGGCCGTTTAAATCAGAATTTACCTAGAGATTTTGTGGTCTCCTATTAGTGAAAATCAACTCTAATTTGTTTAATAGCGTTAAAACTCCACCAGAAAAGATTTTTAGAGCATAATTTCATTGAAAAAACATGGAATTGACTGTGTTAAAAATTTCACCAGCATAAAACGCTCCCGGGTGCCGCATGAGGCCCACGGGTCTCATGCGGCCCCTGATTTACTCCAATGTAAAGACAGCAGTCGGTGAAAAAAATGTAATTTGCTCTGCAATTCTTCCCCACTTGTTATTAATGTTAACGGTAGTGTTGTATCTTTATATCTAAAGGAAAAATATTTACCTCAAATTTAAAGGCGCATATAATCCCACAATAGTCAATGTGGTTTCACAAGTACATGTCGTAATAAAAGCTAGATTATAAAATACATGATTTATGTATTCTCGGCCCTCCTAGGAGCCTATGAAATTTTTTCAGTCCGTTGGTGTAGCTATTCTCTCGAGTAAGGGCAGCAGGAGTCTCCCGTCACTCTAGCCTCCGTTTCATACCTTATTCTCTCTCCTTTTGGCGACCTGATTTTTGGACACCGCGCACAAGATTTATCGTTCCTCTGCGTCACAAACTCACCCTGGACGTCAGAGTTGCGCGCGCCGCTAGATAGGTGAACTATGCGGAAAGGTTGGATGATATTATTTGCGTACTCATCGGAATTCACACCGAGACGGTTTTTTTATAAATCCACGCAGTTGTTTATTCCCCGGTTTTGTAAAAACTAAGAATTAAATGAATTAAGGGGAATGACGATGCAGAAGAAATGAAAAATCAACGGAACGAAAGTAAAAGAAAAAGCTTCCGGTGAAAACCCTGAGCCGATAGTAAACTCGACGTAAAGCACGTGAATCCGGTTATGAATGGTGTATACACCGAATTAAATTCACAAATTAAATTTAAAAAAGCAGAATTAAAACCTTTTCAGCAACAAGTACAGACATTTTTGACTGTCGACACAGGCGGAATCGCGTACGCATTGACACGGGTGGGGCGATGTTTGGCTTTCCCACATTGCGGAAAGAGTTTTTCTCTCCTCTCTCTCTCTCCTTGCTCTCTTCCTTTCTTCCCCTACGTGCGTTTTATCGACCTTCTGAAAACTCCCAGCCTCCCTCCCCCCCTGTCTCTCTCCCCCGACTCGCTGGCATGCGGCTAATTCCACCCTCATAGCCGTCTCTTCCACGTTCCTTCCTCCCAACCCTCTTCTGCCACGCCCCCTTCATCCCCTCGCCACCCTTCCATATTCACCCTTTGTTTTATACCCTTTCCTCCCCTCCCCCACTCACTTCCTCCCCGCGTCTCTCTCCTCTCTTCCTTCCTACTTCAGCCGACTCGCACAATCTTTCTTTCAAACGTCACTCTTTTCGACTCACAGACTGCTCTTCCCCATGTCTCTCTCTCTCTCCTTCCCTCTTCCATATCCTCCACCCTTGTATCTCTCTTTCCACAATGCTTAAATTCCACTTCTCTTTTCTTTCGTCTCTTCGCTTCCACCATCTCTTCCTCTTCTCCATTTCTGTATCCCCTTTTCCCTCTCGTCATTTATATTGCCTGCTTTATTGTATTTTTTCACCATCTTTCCCTTTTATATTTGCAATTGGATCTCTCTCTCTCTCTCTCGCTGTCTTCCCTATCGTCTGTCTCCAACTTTGTGTCGCCTTTTTGTGTCTCGTTTTTTCCCTGCAAACTGCGATCGTGTTTTTTTTCGGTGGGAAATGATTTATATCCCTCTCTATTCGTGTTCCGTCCATGATTGCCTGCTCTTCGCTCTCTTCCGCGTTCAAATATACTTTTGAGCTTCTCCCTTTAAAAGGCGTCGTGGCTGCTTCGCTCACGACCATCCCCGGGAAAATACGAGCATCTGATGCGGATTTATATTTCGTTTAGTTCGTGTTTTCGGCTCTCGCTTTCGTTCTGTTGCTGAGGCGAGTTTTACGGGATTAAGGCGTTTTAAACATCTAAAGTCATGGAAAGTTTCCAAGCTTAAAAAACTGTTTATCGTGTACTAATTTTATTTATTGAGGTTATTTCGTCTCCACGTGAGCCTAAACGAGGGAAGGGATCGAAGAGAAGTTTTCGGGGATTAAGGATAAATGAGTGCTTCACCTAAGCAATTAGGTATTGCAGATTATTTAGTCTAAACTTAGCAGAACTTTTTAATTTGCTAGTTATGCGCCCTATATATTAATTTTTTGAGGTACGTACGTGTGTCACACGCGAATGCCAGAAAGAGGAAAGCGTGTGTATACTCACGGCCAAAGTTTGTTACCGTTTTTTTCTTCGTCTTTTCCGTCTGAAGGTCAACGAGGGATTCTTTTTTCTCAAAAGCATCGAAGTTCGAGGTCAGATGCAGGTTTTTCTTTGTTTACGGGGCTAGCGTCTAAAAATGTATCGAGATATCTCGAATTTTTATAATCGGTATTAGTATAAGCTGTAATTATGTCCTCACGCTGACTGTTTTGGAGACGAATATTTTTCGAATGAATTTGCAAGTGTTGCCCTCTATCCGAATTTTTAATCAACACCTAAAGGATCAAATACGAGAGTCGGTGGAAAAGTAATGCACATGGTTACGTCCAATTCAAACGAAGAAGCGGAGCATGACGCAAACAGTCTCGTTTTGCTCCTTCATTCCCCCTCTACAAAGCAGACAAGTTTCAACTTGAGCGCATATACTGTCGCCGAGCAGTACGCATTAGAATGGAGCCGTGTACAGGTGACATGCCAATTCGTTTGAAGCAACGAGTTGTTATTGAATTTTTAACCGCTGAAAATGTTTCTCCTACGGACATTCATCGGCGATTACAAAATGTTTATGGTGGTAAATGTGTTAATCGAAGTACAGTGAATCGTTTGGCATTAAGATTTAAGGAATGCGAACCCAGGAAAGCCAATGTGAAGGATGACGAAATCTTCTCTGGTTTCTAGCCGGGTGGTAACGCATATATTGGCTCTTTTCCTGGAAAGAGGGACAACAGTGAATTCGGCACGTTGCATAGAGACGTTAGAAAAGCTGGAAAGACGTGTCTGTCTTGCCCGAGGCAGTACAGATTCCATTTTGCTGCACCATGACAACGCGAGACCGCACACGTCACACCAAACGCAGGAAGCGCTACAGAGAAAGAAATTTGCCATTGTTCTGCATCCCCCATACACTCCCAATCTCGCTCCCTGCGATTGTTTTTTGTTCCGGGGTTGAAGCATGGTCTTCGAGGAAACCGTTACGAGTCCGACGACCAGTTGAAAGCTGCTATACACAAATGGATCCGAAATAAAACTCCAGAATTCTTCATTGACGGGATGGGAACACTAGTTCCACATTGAGAGAAATGTATCGGTAACGGTGGAGATTTTATATAAAACAATAAATGGATTAAAAGATAAGAGTC
Source organism: Uropetala carovei (assembly GCA_036926305.1). Taxonomy (NCBI): domain Eukaryota; kingdom Metazoa; phylum Arthropoda; class Insecta; order Odonata; family Petaluridae; genus Uropetala; species Uropetala carovei. The sequence continues at coordinate 444,305 of JAXCHB010000172.1, read as the reverse complement.
TGAGCTTTATTTCTTTTTGTTTTTTTTATACATCTTTATTCGTTTAGGAGTTACGTGACCGTGTGCATTACTTTTCAGCCGATCCTCGTAAGAGTTAGCGAAAGAAATGTTTTTTTAAAGTTACTGTTCACCAATTCCATCTTCTTAGCAACCAATATGAACAAACAAACAAGTTAGGCAAGTGTACAACGTATCACAAATTGGCGCGTTTCGTGCAATGTAGTAAAGAAAGAAATGATACACCTGTACGTAAGGGAAATAGCGTTTTAAAGTTCTTTTCTTTGTTATAAATTTTCTTCTTATTTAAAAATATTGCATGCACACGTAAGGAAATTAAGCGTTTGTTTGTGAGATTGTTTATGTTAGCAACGTTGAAGAAGTAACCATGCAAGAAATTTTCAACTCGAATTAAGACATTCTTGTTTGATCTTCTTGTTAACGGCTACTCATACTATAAAAATGTATAGGAAAAGAAATACTCTTATTTACTAGTTCTACAAGTTTTATTTGAAAAATATTTTGATATGAGCAATACTTTACGAGATATGACGGAAAGTTCATTTTTTATCACCAGTAAAGTGGTACCCCTGATTGGTTTACGTGTTTCATTTGTGCGATTTTCGTGTTATCTTTGATTGTAAGCCCTTATTATCAAATTTAATGAAAATCCGTTCAGTAGAAGCCGAGAACGAGCATGAGGACGGACAGACCGACGATAATAGGCGCTCACACTGGAAGCGAAACGCGCCTAAAAAACGGTCGGTAAATTATTTTCTTGTGATTTATCTTTCCTTTCTCAAATCTCAAACATTCTTTGTAAACGGTGCTGCAACCGACAGTCTATTATCGGGTTTCCCAAACCGCGTGAAGCCATGGAACTCTTAGCATTAACTGTTTTTCTTCCGGATCCCTAATTGGTAAACTAAATGGAAAACTTTATTCTCATTGTAATTTTTATTTACATACCTTATGTATTTTACAGAATTCAATTCTTCTAAATAAAAGTAATTCACAGTTTAGAAATCAAAAAACAATTTTGTGAAATATCGAAAACTTGCTCCTTTTCTTTTAATGGTGGTTCACATACCTTTATCTGTGGTACGCAGGTCAGACAAGTGCTGAATCACCGAGTTTTTGACACTTTAATTGAGGAAAACCTCGTTTGTGAATATGAAATCATTGAAACCCAGAAAACAGTCGAGAAACTTCCTAGAAACACACTCATCCTAAAGTCTCTCACAGGACCATATTAAGCTTTCGCTGAAAACAGTTTGGGAAACTCTGTTATATATTAGTTGTGGCAAAGTTACGGGCCACATCCGGGCCGTCGAGTATCTTCATCCGGCCTGAAATGAGTTTAAAAATTAACTCTTTTACCATAATAGATACATTTGAAACAATGTGGTATTGACCTGCAACTAAATCCTTTAATTTACTTAAATTATTCTTCCTCTCTATTTTCGATTGGGTATGGCCCACGAAGAGTGCTATGTGCATAAGCGGGTGATATGGCTTTCGACCCGAAAAATGTTTGCAACACTAGTACATAATGAAGGATAATGTAAAGCGATGAAATTTCTCGGTAACTAATAAGCATCTAGCTGTTGAATGAAGGTTCTAAAAAATTCCGTTGTAACGTTATTTTCAGTATAAAATACTCTTTAAATGTCCGAGGAAATGAAAGTAGTCATTACGGCCTGCAAGAAAATTAAAACTTTTCAGGAGTTGCTTAACGTTTTATGAACTGGTTGCGCTTAATAGTTAAATCCTTATTTTCAGTTTGAAACTATACGATTGATGGTGTTTTATTATTTTTTCTATTTGCAGAATGCAAGGGGAAAGCTTGGCCTATTGGAATTCGACATAGGCGGCCGATTTAATTGATTTACCGAAGGTAAGGAAACGACAAATGTATAGTATCTATATAGTAGTTTTCTCTTAAATTAAGTAATAGTATACCTTTATAAATTGTCTTTTCCATTGGGTCATATATTGTGTTTGAGGTAAAAATACGCTACCTTAATAAAACTGCGAAGCCCTCCATCCTTTTCGTCTAATATATCTTTCTACGCTTCTCTTCTTTTATCTCAATTATTTGCCTTTGTAGACGAGTGGTTAAGGCATCTGCAGGCGGATACTAAGGACGCGTGTTCGAATCCCGCCTAGGATATTCATTGGATATTCTTGTTCGTCATGTCGGGATTATGTGTAAGAATGGAGATTATTATCCAATTTTGTCCTCAATAAATACATCATTATTATTTCTTCTCCGTCCTCCCGTAGTCTAAAAAAATATTTGCGTTCTTTATCTTGTGAAGTAAATATTTCTCGTTTTTGACTTTCATTCTGTTGTCGTCCCCTCGCTTTCCTTATCTCCCCTCCATTTGTATCTCTCCTTCCATTTCATATCGCACAAAAAACTGCGTTCGTTCGCCAATCTCGGAACATTCTCTTTTGCACCTGGCTCTCACCTCGGGCGATCGCTCATGTGTCGCCGTTAATACCGATGTCATTTTTTCGCTCTAAATCTTTCGTTTCGAACGCCCTTGACACGATTATTCGGCGGTGCGCGAGTGTTATTCGAAATTGGCCGATCAGACCTCCCGATTGCCCCGGAGACTTAAAAAGTTGTCATTATGAATTGAGCGAAAATCGAATGCAATGCGTTTATGGATTATGTTTTATGATTTTATTCTTATTGAAGGAGAAGAAAGGCAAAATGGGTTCGCCTGCGTGTCGCCGATTGATATGTTTTTTTCTATTGTGTTCACTTTACCAGTTCGGTCATTTGCTGAATGTTCCAGTTTTCAGTCTCAAACGATGTCACAATTTTCTCTAAGTATATAAGGTTTTTCGTTGTGACTATACTGCTTGCGTTGTTCTTTGGAATAAATTGTTGATGCATTTCTATTTGCGTTATTATAGATAACAGGCAGCTTTAAGGAATGTTATAGATTATTTTGTGTTTTTTTTGCGAATATCAAAGGAAATCCTAGCATCTGATGATCCGTCTGACTTCACGAAATACTAAATGCTATAGCGCGGGTGAAATGTGTCTTCGCTGATTTTATAAAACATATACTGCAAGCATCTGTTGAATTAATTTCCCAGTTGAAAGAAAATAAGGAAGTGCTTTTTCTTCTCGTTTTCTTTTGGGGATTACAAAAATTCTGCCCAATCTGTGCGTTGAGGAAAAGAGTGGGGCGCGAAACTGGGGACAAGTGATTTCCGAGCTGTCGCGAGTTATCTCGTCGACATAGTTGACATAGCATACTGCGATTTCGGTCTAAAGTCTCCGATATCCTCCTGGCGTTTGGGAAGCTCTTTCGGAGATGGACGTGAGCGTGATTACACATCAGAAAGAGTTCTCTTTGAGGAGAGAGAGGACTTCCGTTGGACTTTTGGCGTTCTTTTGGGAAGAGGAGAATTCGAGGCGTGGGAGAGAGAGAGGATGAAAGAGAAGTAAAAGACGTGATTAAAGAGGGCGCGACAGTTGATTATTTTTAGTAGACTCGAAAGGCGGCTCGTAGTCTGGCTAAGAAAGAGTGAGAAGATGAGGAGGAGGGATAGAATGAGGGAGGAGAAGAGAAGGGGGGAGAGAGAGAAAAAGGAGTCGAAGGGAAAGGAGAGAGAAAGCGAGAAGGCGGGACATGAAGAGGGATGGGTAAGGGTGTCTTTAATGAAGGCGCTTTTCTTTTTTTTCTCTCGTCCTCTTCGTTCCTTAATATTTTCTGTAGCGGCGCCTAATTCCTAGATATAATTACAGGGCTCGAGATGCAAAAGGGAGGAGGACGCTGATTGGTTCAGAGTGGGCGGTTCGTCATGGCTCACTTGATGACGGGTGTTCGAATTTTTCAAAGCTCGGATAACAGCGTTAGTTTTTTATGTGTATGTACTTTTTTGCTCCCTACTCGCGGAAGCGTCTGTTTGTCTGTCTTTTTATCTTCTGCTTCGTGAGCGGTGTTATAGTGAAGAGGAAGGAGATGGAAGGATAGAGGAAGGTGACGACTCTGGATGTGTCGCCGACGCCGACCAAAGTGGAAGCCTCCTATTTCAAAATCTTCTCCGAATAACACAGACACGTAAACATTCACACACGCACGCACGTGTAATTACTTTGACATCTCTTTTCTCGGATTCCATTTTAGTTTCCGGTCATAAATCGAAAACGAATAATTATTTATATATTAGATATTAAGCATGGAATTTTGTTACCTCTGAGAAAAAAGCATTACAGCGAAGTTGCTTTAAACATGATTTTTTTAAAGGAAAGGCGATTCTGTGCGCTCTCACCACGCGTTCAAAATTCGTAAGGCGCTAAACTGACAGTCTTGAGAAGGGTTTGGACATTGCATCTTTCAGCGAAACTTAATAAAGGGGATGAATGGGTTTAAAACCAAACGCCCTTACTCGTGGAAACAGCCCAAACCACGTGACTGTTTTGCTCGATTATTTTTTTCGGTATAGGAGGAGCATTTAAAAAAAAAAGTAGAGGAGAAAAATTTCCTTCGGGTGTTATTTTTCAAGCCTTCCTATGATTTCCACTTGAAATTTATCAGCCGAGAAATTCATAAACCTTTACGACTCACCCAAAAACTCATTCCGCGAGCATTTCTACGGTTCCGTCCCCATTCCTCTCTCGGCTTGCATTTATCTTACTTACTCTCTCCCTTTCCTCTCCATCTCCCCCTTCCGCTTCTCTCTCTCCCTCTCTCTCGAGGGCTTTTTTTTGCATTTTTTAAGTGTAATTCCACGTGCAGCGTCATCAATTCTCTTCCCCCACTCCTATTTCAATTCCTTTTCTTTGGTCCTACTAATTCTTTCCCTCTCCCCCTATTTTTCGACGCCATCCCTTCTTCATCCCCTTCCTCCCTCCACCCCACCAATTTCTCCCCTCCTCCCTCTCTCTCTCCCTCTTTCCCTCTCTGCACTCCCTTCTTTTGCTAGCTGCACTTCGTCACTTCCGTTCTAATTCATTTCAATTAGAGACTGAGCTCTTTCCGCATCTCCACTTTTAAAAAAAAGGAGGAGAGTGGTTGTGTGTGTGTGTTTTAGAAGGAGGAGCGCCGCTTTGCGTTCGCTAACTTATCATTTCCTCCTTTCTTTTTTTTTATATATCCCTCCCTTCCTCGTTGTGTCCTCTCTATTTTCCTTTTCCTTTCCACTTAATCGCCTGTTTCCCTTTCGCTCCCGTTATTCAAAGCCATTCCGCACTCTCGCCTCCGAGAATTTACGTCGACCGCAATGGACCTCTTATACCCGCGGTTTTCAAAATAACTCTCCCTTCGGAAAGTTGTTACTCCGCTAATATCCTCTTTAATACCGAATTGATTAATCGATTTTAAATTTTTTATTATTTTTTAAAATCTTGAATTAACGTTAAAACTGTTGAAATTCGTGAGTTTTATTTGTGTTTTCTTGTTACTTTCCCCGCAAATGGAATCTTTATTTTTGTTTTTGCGGTAACCAATATGGAATGTTTCGATTCATTCGTTATTGAAATTCTTGTTTTGATTGAATTTCGCTTGCGTTTTTAGTTAAATTCCATGTTAGTTAACTAATTTCCTAAATTATTCCGTCGATAATTCCTTACCCCTACTCCTGGGCAACGGATTCTTATAATTCAAGATGTTTTATAATTTTAATATTTAGCCATTAAGAGTAAATGAATTCACTGAATTTTTCTGAATATTATCACAATTTGAATAATGGACGAATACAATGAATCGCAATGTCATTGGTGAATTTGTTGCTAAAATTGAAAATAATTGTATTATGTTTTCTAGAAATCGGGGTTTCGTTACAATTTGACAAACAAGGTGTTCGTAACTTGTATCTTAGCCTAAACCTATTAATTTAAAACAATGTTTACTACGCAGAACTGTTACATGCGTTGGTAAACGTATAGAGGAAATTCTTCTCGCGAACCAAATAGACATGTTGTCACTGAAATGAGCGATTCAATGCAATGTAGAACCTGTTTATTTAAAATATATATTTAAAATAATTTCTTTGATTGACTGTTGGCCCTGATTTTCTCTGCACAGAGAGCAAAAAGTAAGAAGATATGAGCTTTGCTGGGTATATTGTAGATGTACCTCATTGCAGTAACACCCAAATGTCGCTTATAACCATTATTCTCTTTCTCTCTCTCTCTCTCTTAGACCGCGATAACGCATTCCTTCACACATATCCCATTGTTATCCGATTTCATTCTCAAGGGCGAAACAATATACTCTTCTCCTCTCACGATTTCGAAGACAATACTCTTTCCCATGACATTCCTCGAGGAAGTAATCATACACACTCTTTGACTTGTACACACACGCTCGCTCGCTCGCTCGCTCCATGGACAAACAATTGCACTGCAATTAGGGAGCGAAATTGGTTTCTCTGCCCACTAATTTTTTTTTAGATAATCATTGCTAGGCCTCATCGTAATTTGAAGACCCCAGTGAAGTGCAGTTACTTCGTTCGAACGCCGTCGGCCTTGAAGTAGGAAACCATCCAAAATACATGTACTTTCCATCGTTTGGATTTGGTGGTGACGCCCAGAGACATTTTCATTTCATGGCCAGTCGTAGAGGTAAGAAGTGCCGAAATGACTGAAGTTATCTGAGTAAGAGAGTGATCACGAAGGCCTTAAATTAAAACTCGCCAAATTCAGAAACACATCTACAGGGAATTTCCCATTGAGAGTCTTCTTTGTTTAGTCTGCTGCTATCCACCTCAACTCCGCATGAGTTTCGCCCCGTCTTCCTAGACTAGCCTAGCCGAAAAACAATGAACTACATGTTGTATGTCTTATGCAACGGAAACAGTTTAGCGCATACAGATATCACTTTGACGCACTAAATGTTATGCGTATTCATTTTACTTGCAACAATATACTTATTGTGTTTAATATATCGCGTTGCTATGCTCTTCTCTTCTAGTTAAAAAGTTGAAAAAACTTTGACAAAATAGACATCTTCTTTATGTTAAGATAAAATGGACAGATAGGATCAAAAATAGGAGAGAAGCGAACGATTACACTAAAAAATAGGAAGGCGAACTGGATTGGGCATTACCTGGGGAGAGAGTGCATGATTAAAGAAGTGCTAGAAGGAAAACTGGATGGAAAAAGAGAAAGAGGTAGGAAAAGGTTTCAGCTGGTAGACGACTTGAAAGGGAAAGAGAGCTATCAAGACATGAAGAAAACTGCGGAAAATAGGAGTATATGGAGAACCAAGTTTAACCTAGAATAATCACGGACCTGTCAACGGACAGACTACCTATGATGATGATTATTTAAAGTCGAATGAACACTTATTCTATACCATCTCATCATATTAGGATACTTCATGTTCCGCATTCTTTATGCCTTTCTGCCTCCCAGCCATTCCACGCATGAGAGCGTCCGAAATATCGCTCGAATGGCCGATATATCGGGGCAAGTGAAGCGTTGCTAAGCTGCTTGTAAGGGATTCTGTGTGTCGGTTGTGCCATCATGAAAAGTTATGATTTTTCAAATATTCTGCTTGAAATATGGATCGAGAGTTGATCTGGACGCGCAACTTGAGCATAAAGATAAAGCTTGGCGTAAATGAATAAATATGTGGAGTAGATTTGTTATTCCACAAACTAAAATACCTTGATTCGCTAAAATGTGAGGCAGTTTTGCGACACCTCAGAGAGACCCAATCTGTATTATTCAGGGCATCGAACCGTATTTTTTTTCGCTCCGGTTTTTGTTCCGGTTCACTCAAAAAACAAAATTTCGGTTCGGTTCCGGTTTCTCTCGGGCAATCATCAGTGAACCGGTTCGAACCGGTTTTTTTCGCTCCGACCTTAAAATATTTTAGGAACCTTTCAATAACTGATTTATTAATTTACGTAATTTTCTAATGAAATCAAATACATCTTCACTATAGCAGTAGTGATATTAAAAAACAGTTATTAAAACACGAAAATAAATTATTCAAATGTAAATATTTATTATGTATTTTATTTATTTAAGATTTATTTAGAATTGAATAACTACAAACCATACATGCGTCGCAAATGATTTCAACAGGTTAGGAAAGTGTAAGGTGAATTACAAATAAGCACGTTTCCTGCGATAGAGTGTTCTAAACTTATTATGTTATGCAAACCATTCATCTCATTTTCTAATTTACTGTGCTTAGCTTTAGTATTAAATTTCATTAAAATCCGATGAATAGCTACGGAGAAGAGAATTGCATTAGGATAGAAGAACGGACAGAGCGAAGCTAATATGCGCTAAAGCTGGAATGCCTAATAATGAATTATTAATATTTTAAATCGCAAATCGTTCGGCAAAATAAGAGGCCGCATTGTCTCAATAGTGTCAATAAGTTGAATAAGACATTACGTTATTTTCATTAACAATTTGTATATCACGTGCACTGCTCATATAATAAAAACTAAATGCACGGGCTTTATTTTTTCATTTAAAGATAGCGTAAATGGATGAAAAAATGTATAAAATTTTTTTGAGGAAGAAGCCCGCGGCAATTGAGAGTCCGAGAATGTTTATTAACATGATGGAAATTTAATATGACGGAATTTTGCAAACACACAAAGAAAATATTCATTGACACTAACTTAAAAACAACAATAAATGGAAGATTCTTGAAAATAGCACTTAAATTTGACGCTTGGAACTTTACTTTGATTTCAATGATATCATTATCAAATACGCAAGTAGTTGCATCAAAGCCACAACAATGAATTACACTGAATTAATTTCTCACTATACCAAATATTCTCTTGAAATTAAAGTACATATGTATATAGAAAATCAGACATTCCACGCTGGATGGTTTATCTTTTCCTTCATGCTGGCAGCACTTCGTTATTCACACCGATAAGCTAAATATTTTGATGGAAATAACAAATATACATAAATTTTTTATTCCTATTTTTAGTAAAGATTAACATCCGATATAAAGTTGAATTTTTCGAGTTTACAATATATACCTATTTAAAATTACTAACCTCGAACAAAGGGCAACTAATGCAGAAATACGCACAAGGAACAAACGTGGAAAACTCCTTAAATAATTAGCAAGGCCAGACTGATGGATGCTAGTTCATATGAAGGAATGAAAGGTTGTGGACATATGTAGCAGACGAAACATTGGAGAAATCTTTCCTTCTCCCACTAGGCATTCATAAGGTTCAAGGAATTCTCAGATGGGTAAATTTCCCCGTGGAATTTCCGGAAGTCGTTAGATATTATCTTAATGTCATAATCGTGGAACGAACCAAGGGACTTGAGGATTAGTGAACTTGGTTGTGGTTTGGACCCTATGGCGACAGGGTATGGGAGCGTGGGGGAGGCGATGATCATTTGATCATGGAAGGTTACTGACCGGTTGGAAAATTCCGCCTTTCGCTTACACTGTTTATCCGAACCGAAATAAAGGAGCGAAATAAATATCGGTTTTCGGTTTCGGTTCGGGTTCAACACATTGAATTTTTTCGGTTCGGGTTCGGTTCCACTCCGGCCAAAAATATCGGTTTTTTCGGTTCGAGTTTTTGGTTCGGTTCCGGTTCGATGCCCTGGTATTATTGCGTAGATTTCTTTCTTGTCCTTTGGTGTTCAAGTCTGCAATTATCCGTTCTGGTCTATTTTTCACTGCACTATAGTTTTCTTATTACTTCTTTTTCTCTTACAACGATGATATGATTTTATGGCACTTTTACAAAAACACATTCACACTGCAAGTGTTTTTTTCCTTCGGTTCTAAGCGCCCGAAACCGTCCGTTATCTCATAACCGAAACAGCATCGTCTGCAAGAGTTATGAGATGCTTATTTGTAAGGAATCTGTTTATACTCTTTGTAAACAGTCTATCCATCCTAACCACATGGCCCTATGCTGCTTAATTAAGGTTGCACAGAGAGGGTGTCTCTTATCTTGGCCTATTCCAATTGTGTTTCTTCATTGTTTTGTATTTATCCCGTAAGTGAGGAGTAGGCCGTAGACTTCTTATGCTTTTTGAGTCTACGGAATCTTTCTTCTTTTTCATGAGAAAGATGGTTCAAAATTGTCCCGGCAAAGTTAAAGAAATTCTTAACATTTTGGTCTCAACATTCAATCTTTCGCGGGCCCACCTTAAGCACGGGCCCCTGGGCTTCGCCCGGGCGATATCTACACCACTGACTCGGCGGCTATTTTGCGGATTTCCAGGACATGGATGACGGAAGAAAAATAGGGGTTCCGCGCGAAAGGATGCACCTCATCGGTGATTTTTGCGTTAAAAAAACAACCAAATTGGAACATAAGCATTCAATAATGCATCTTTGAAATACACCTAAAATATACTAAATCCAACCGAGCACCTCATGCTCCAAATTTTACGGACAAATTCCTTTTTTTTTAATTATTAGAAAAGCTAAAAATATAAATTATTTGACAGTTGTAATCAATTGCAATTTTCAGTAATAACAAAGAGTAAAATTGTTGTACATGGTGAAAATATTCCGTCTACAACTGTGAAAAATTCCACAAAAAGGGTCATCATAGAAACAATATACCTTCACAGTAGAGTAATCATATCTCGATACTGAATGCTGAAGAATAGGTCGTGAGAACAAAAGCCTGTATGTGAACATTTTACAGCTGTTTTATAGCCTTTTGTGTTACAGTTCGTTCTTTCTCACCGGATTCCGGAAGCCTTAAAGATAGAAACAAGCGATTGCTCGGCGGAGAAAGAGCTACCGTGAGCAAAATATGTATAGTGAATTTTTTAGCATCGGGGTAATTCGGAAATAGTTTCTGCTACGTTAAGTTTCTGGCACATCTTAGGACTGGGTACCATTGGTACGACGCGATTTATCGTTACGTAATTCATCCACAGACGACTGTGCGCTCTCCCGCCATTATTCCAGCTGCGTTTCCTTTCTCGCTTCCGTCTCTCCTTTCCGCCCTACACATTTCCACCTCGCTTTCGCTTCGCTCTTGCAGCTCCTCTCTTCATTGAACACCGGCGAACCGCACCTCCCTCTACCCCTCTCTCCTCTTTCCTATCTCTTCTTCCTCTATCCTCCCCCCTACCCTCCGTTTCCTCTCTCTACTCTGCCTCTTCTTACCCTATCCTTTCTCTACCTCTATTCCCCTATTTTCCATCTCCTTCCCTTCTGCTTTCTCTCCTCCCACCGCACGTTACCGCATTAATCCTCCCACTCTCCCCTTCCGCCTCCCTTTCTCTCCTTCCACTCTCCGTCGTTCTCCTCCCTCCTTTTCCTACGCCCATTCCTCACCCATCCATCCTCTTCTGCTCCAATCGCCGTTCGCAGCCGCCCTTCCCATAACGTTCTCCTGTTTGCCTTGAGTTACGAGAGGCTGTGCCGTGCTCGGATAAACGTGGTCTGAGGAATTTTAATATTTCCTCCTCCCTCTCTCCGCCTCCTCATCTTCCTCGCTACACCTCGCTAACTTCTATCCAAATTCCTCTGACGTGCCATTTGAACTTCGGAAAGATAATAAACGATAATGCGGGCGTTATTGCCAGGGGACATCGATTTTATTATATTCCTACGTGGGTCTTTTCATGCACGTGTTTTTAAAAATCGCATTCGAAATTTTTTTCTCTCGTTGTTTTAGCGTCTGTAATTAACAAAAATGTTTCGTATGTTGTATTTGTTAATAGGCTTGGTGAGAATGCATGAGTATATTGTGAACATCTTTTAATCGGAATTAATATGTCGAATTCGGAATTTTATTGAGAGATGCAAGTTCCTTCGATAGAATGACGCCGTTAAAGGCCCTCTTCTTGATCGAAAGTGTCCCTGGAGAAGTGCGGAAACCTATGAGATGCTCGGGCGATGGATTGGAAATGTCTCGGAAGCAGAGGGTTGCTACGGGAGGTCGTGGAAAAAAGGCGCGTGCGCGTGATTGCACGCGTGGTGGTGCTCACGGAATCGACAAGGATTACAAGGGTCGATGGATGGACGGGAAGAATGAGGAGAGACAAAGGGATGAGCTGCGGATTAGCAGTCGATAGGGAGTGGAGTGAGTATTGCGCCGTTTGGGACCGCCCTTTAAAGGGAGGATGTGTTGTCATGCCAGAGAGGAGGGAGAAAGAGAGAGAATCGTCGCCATCGGATAGATATTTATCGTGGTAACATTACTTTTCACGACGGTGAATTATTATCCATCGGTTTGTAAATGAATGATATAGATAACTTTTATAGACTATGATCTTTTTATTATTATTATTATTTCTTTTACAATGCAATTGGGCGCCTGGCTCGGTGGCAAGGTACAGACTTATTACATTTTATACCATACAATACCGTACAGTTTTTTCTATACAATATACAATTTTTCTAAACTATATATACTTAACCTTGGGAGGTTATGGTTTTCGAGGTCCATGGCAGGCCTTGACGACTTTAAGCCCATTGCATATACCGGAGATTTCATATAAAATTATTGTTTTGGTTTTATTTATTCATACACTAATATATTTGTCGTAATTTTGTTACCAATTCTGTAGTATCTGCGATTTTATTTTAATTCTTAGTAAGATTATCTGGTGTATAAGATATGGTTTTGAATTTTGAAATTTAAAACTTCGTTATAAAGTATGTACATTACCCTATTTAATCTCTTTCCAATGACACAATAATGGCATGGAAATCATTTTAAACCTAGAAAATACCTACGATTGTTTGTAACAGTGTGCGTAAATTGAGTATTTTATACATTTATACGACATCTCCAAAGTTTTCAAATGAGGATTTATGCCTTAATAATTACAGGCAAACAATATAGACAAGAACTATTCATCGTAAACTTTATGTAATGATTCTTAATTATGAATACAATTAAGTTAAAAAGTCTTGTGAACAATTCTTATTTAAATCGTTGGTAATACATGGATCGTAATACTTAATTTGTTTGTTGTAAATGTTTGTCAAATTAATAATTTTGATTCAATTCGTTCTCAGCTAATTAAAATTTATTGAAAAGTAATTGGCATTCATTGGGAACCACAATTTATATATATGCATAAAATAATTTTTTTGTATACGCCACTCAGAATATCAACCTAATGATTTCATTTTTGGTGGTATCTCTCTAGCTAAATTTCGTTAATTGAATATCCTATTTAATATAACTTCTATGCTATAATATTTAGTTTTAAATATCGAAAGGATAATTGAATTAGCTAATTAGTAATGCTGTTATTAATTTCACGTGTCATACGAAGTTATTTACTTAATGTGATGAATGTATATTTAGACAGGTATGATTACTATGTGATATGATGTGATAATAATCCAAAATTTTATTCTAATTATAGAATAAACTGTGCCTTATCTTGGTGTAAGTGTGAATTGATTTTTGAAAACGTAAATTAGCGCATTAAAACTCGATTTAACTATAAGGTGAAATTAATTTTTCTCTTCTCCAAAAATATTGAATTCAGTTTGCTAAAATTTTAATTCGGAGTTGCTAATATCTGCTGATTTTCTTCTGGTTTAATAAAATCATTTTGCTTTGGTAAATTTTTACACTCCATTGACAGATAAAAGTTATAATTGACCATCGTACTCCAGCACGACTATTTCTCAACCCTTGCGAGATTTAACATGTTCAGTTCAGCATGTACATGCAGAATGTAATGAACTTAATTAGTTCCAGGTTGACTTTACTAGGAAAGGGCCGAGTCTCGGAGGATTCCGTCCTCCTCTGAATCGAGATAGTATCTCTCTGCTATTACGTGCCTTTATTGTCCAAGGAAATATCCTGCAGTGGATACACAGTTGTCAGAGAGAGAGAGAGAGAGGGAGAGCTGCTTCAATTCTCATCTCGCTGCTAACTTGTTTCAAAGTCATGCTACCACTATAGATCTGTAGGCGGCGAGTTTACCAAAGTATCGCGTCAACCGAGTATGAGCTTCCTTTTCGCCAGTGAGCGAGCTGGCGAGGGTGGTTAGTTGTGTGTGTGTGATCAGTCCGTCTCACCCTCTTGTGCTACACTCCTAAAATCTCTCTGGTCATCGCCACCCCCTCCTCATCCACACTCCCATTACCCACCACTCCCTCTTCCTGCTCCGCAGAGTTTAATTTCCTGTCTCTATGAATCCCTTTCTGTTCTCTAATCTCCCTCATGTACCGGCCTCCTCCTCCCCCACCCCCACACACACCCTCCCTTTAACCTGCCTCCCACCCGCCTCCATCCCTCCCTCCGCTGACCTTCCTCCAAAAACTTTCACTCTCCCGTCTCCCTCATACCTCAGCGTTTCTCCCTAAAATGGAGTTTATTTTTTGATGCCTCTAAGCAACAGACTAGTTTAGCCCCCGTAACAGGTTAACTAGTTGCACAAGTGTTCATCTTACAAGCATCGATCCCTTCGCTCGTCGTTATTCAAATACTTCCTCTCAGTGGCGCTCTAGGTAAATGCTTTGCTTTTTTCGTATTTATTATTGTTGAAACAACATTAAGTACGATATTTGCACGGAAGCAGTTTATGAGAATACCACAAAGCGGTTTAATTATCGGTGAAATTTGTCGCTTCGTAACTCAATCAAACAAGAAAATCAAAGGCGTTTATTTTAATCTGTCTGATAAGCGATGGCGCAATAATACGTTTTTGGCTCCAATATGAAACAAATCATACTCTTCGAATAAGTAATAATCGTGTCTTCATAAATAAAATCTGAGAGGGAAAGAATCCGACATTATGTTGCTGGGTTTTTTTATCGTTCATTTGGTTATATATATTGTAAAATTTAATTTTAATGAAATTTTTTGTGGTGCACTTTAACAAGAACGTTCGAAGGTCTAATACAGTGGCCCACCTGTGATCCAGTGGTACCCTTCCTTCCTTCCCTCTCGCTCCCTCCATTATCTCTCAACCCACTTCCATTCCACTTATCCTCCCCATTTCCCCAACCATTTCCACTCCACATATCGCATAGCCCTTTTCAGTTCTCAACCGTCGCTGTCAGCCTCGGAATCCATTCGCATCGTTGAACTTCTGGATCCATATGGTAGACCTATTCCCTCCCCCCCATCCCCCCTCCCTCTCCCCCTCCCTCTCCCCCTCCTTTTATCACTCCTCTATGGGCGTGAGAAAAGTTGTACGTATATAAAATCCACGCGCTTATTAGTGGCCTTTCATCAGTGGCGTAACTATCCTTTCATGGGCCCGGGTGCAAAATGGAGAAAGTGGGTCCCTAGCACATTATTCTAATTGAATTTTTAAAAACAAAACAATTTAATAAAAACGAAACGAAATTTTTTATAAATGTTTTATAACATTACATTAATAAAATACATCAAAATAAACATTTTTTGCGAATATGAAATTTAACATAAAATTTCTAATATTTATTATCAAAAATCTCTTTATTAGAAATTTTAAATCAAAACGTTTTCATGAAGATGAAAAATTTTGCTAACATAAATATTGTATGATTTTTTAGAAATACAGCGTTACATTAAAATGTTTTACTTAAATCGTTTAAATATTTTTTCTCCTGATCTTTTCATTAGCAGAAACCTCTATAATTTTTAGAAGTATCCAATTTTCTTGCTGTTTTATTCTCGATTGAAAGAACAACTAAGCCATTTAGTCGTTCTTCGGATATGGTACTTCGCAAATAACTTTTTATTATTTTCAATTTCAAAAAACTTCGTTCTTTGGTATTCGTCGCTACTGGCAATGTTAGGAAAAGCATGAATATAGCGCATACATCTGGAAAGCTAGGAGCTAGTTCACTGTTATCAATCAGAAGAATGTCTGCCATTTTTTAATACTTGTAATATATTTTAACTCCTTTTCAAAAATTGTTTTAAAAGACCAGCTGAGAGCCTAAGTCTTGCAATAAGTCACTTTTATATTTTCGTACTATCTTTTTTGATTCTGTGGGGAACTCTTCTGTCCACTACATGGCCGAGGCAGCGGATGCGGTAGCGGTAGGGTTTTTTTAGGTTAGACGAGTATAAAACCAATAGATCTGTTAGAAAAGAGTCCGCCAACATTAACCCTAGTGAGTCCAAGAATAGCGGTAGAGTGAGAAGTAGAAAAATAAAGTTGTTAGATCAAGTGACGGGGAAATCCAGAACGAAAATATCCGTAGAAAACACAATAAAAATTATTATTATGAACTGCCGAAGCATTCGAAGGAAACAGGCTGATTTTTGCCACTTAGTTAAAAGCCATCGTGCAGACGTTGTATTGGAAACTGAGAGCTGGCTATCGGGCGACATTAATTCTAACGAGATTTTCCCACCAGATTACGTGGTATATCGCAAAGACAGGAGGGAAAGAGTCGGAGGTGGAGTTTTCATCGCCGTCAGAAAGAGTATATCAAGCCAATTAGAGGAGATTAACGTCAGCGAACACTGCGAAATGATATGGTGCTCCCTTCGTACGAGAAATGGTAAAAAATTATTTTTTTGCTCATTTTACCGCCCACCTGACTCAGGAGTCGAGAACATTAGAGAACTCAGTCGTACATTGCAGGTGATAGCTAGGAGAAAGAACGATCCAGTAATCATTCTTGGAGGAGACTTTAATCTTCCATCGATCGATTGGAAATCCGTAACCCATGTTAGTGGTGGAAAAAATAGAGAAGCTTGTCGTGAATTAATTGAAGCGTTTACTCTTAAACTCTCTAGAGCAAATCGTCAACGAGCCGACGCGATATGACAACAACGGAAACGGAAACATATTAGCTCTGCTAGCCACTACCCACCCACTATCGACTAGAAACCTACAAATCGACGACGGCATAGGTGATCATAAAATAGTAATTGCCGACTTCAAATACACCCCTGCGACAATATATAAGCCAACGCGATTAGTCTATATCTTCAGTAAAGCAGATCTCCCAGGTTTAAAAAATTATGTTACAAACCAAATAGCGACATTTATCAATTTTGCGAATAGTAACAGCGTAGATGACTCTTGGACGGAAATTTTGCGAATCATTCGAGAAGGGCTAAAAACGTTTGTCCCAACCAAAGCAATTCGTGATCGCAAGGTGGGTGAAACCGAAACTTGCTCAAGAAACAAAGACGGCATCACGCGCGCATAAAGTTGGTAGGGATCACGCGAACGAGTATTTAATATACAGAAATAGTCGTAAATCTGCAAGAGACGAAGCGAGTAAGGAATTTGACGCCTACCGATCCACGACACTCTTGGATTCACTCAAAAACGACTCGAAAGAATTTTGGTCGTACGTGCGAGAGATTCGAGGTCAGTCCACAGTACCTCTTCTACGTACAGACAACGGTGAAAGTGTACAAGATACTTTCACTAAGGCTAGTATGTTAAATCGGTTCTTCGAAAATTGCTTCACAATAGACAGCGGTGATTTCATTGATTTCCCTACTCGTGTGGACTCAAATATGAGTGACATAGAAATATCCGAAAGCGGTATCGTTAAAATACTAAGTCAGGTCCATAAAAGAAAATCGCCAGGGCCTGAAGCCATACCTGCGTTCATTATAAACTCGTTAGCAAACGAATTAGCTCCGTACCTTAAGATTCTATTCAGAAAATCTTTAGTTTAAGGTGTAGTTCCTTCGATATGGAAAACAGCCCACGTTACACCAATACATAAAACGGGAAGTAAATTAAAAGTGGAGAACTACCGCCCTATATCGTTGACGTCAATCTTCTGTAAGGTTTTTGAGCACATTATCGGTAGCACAATAATGCGATTTCTCGAAAGCAAAGATGCGCTTAATAGAAACCAGCATGGTTTCCGGAGAGGCAGGTCATGCGAGACTCAGTTAGCTCTACTCACACAAGATATTGTGAAAGCAGCGGATAAAGGAATAGGAGTTGATGCAGTATTTTTAGACTTTAGGAAAGCCTTCGACACCGTTTCTCACGTGAAAATAGTGCAAAAATTAAGGGCTTATTCAATTAACGAGAAAATTGTAAATTGGATCGCCTCGTTTCTTTTCGATAGAACCCAGATAGTAGTTCTAGATGGAGTTGCATCAAACGTCGTCAAAGTGACTCAGGGAAGTGTAATCGGACCTCTGTTATTCTTGTTATATATAAATGATTTAGCGGATAATATAAAGTGTAAAGTTAGACTCTTCGCGGATGACACACTTGTGTATGGAGAAATCAATACAATACACGATCAGGAGAATCTGCAAAAGGACCTTCAGGCTATTACGAAATGGTGTAAAGATTGGCAGCTCGACCTGAATATAGAGAAATGCGCCGCAATGAACTTATCTTAGTGGATTTATCTGAAAATTTTCAAATGTAGAATTATCTGAAATTTTTTAAATGTTTGAAATGTTAAAATTTGTAAATAGTAGTATATGTAGTAACTGTATTGTAACTCCTGCCTACGCGAAGCCTTCTGAGGGGTTCCCTCCCGTCCCTGGGTAAATACCAGGCAGGGAATGTGTGTGCTCCCCTCTCAAAATGTTACACACATATTCGTGTCATGACGACGCCATCAGGACGGATTTATTTAATACTTTTAATACTAATTATTTTTATTCTAATAAGCTATACCTTTTAGGGAAATTTTAATTTAAGAGTTGCACGGGAAATTGCAATGTATTCCATTTTAAATGTTAACTTTATTATTCAATCTCAATCTCTCTTGTGTACAAACGTGCTTCTATTAAGTTAGCACTTTAATGTAATGTTATTGTATTATGATGTACTTCATTTAATGTATAATGAGGTAGACCCGCTTCCACCTGGACCTGCTCCTAATTGCAGCGTTTTACTTAATAATAATAATAAAATAATCGTTCGTCTTTCATTCATTCAACGAAATTTCTTAACTCATCTAATGTATCTAGTTCCAAAGGGCCTTCGAATTCATTCTCTACCGGTTATGGAGTTTCTGATTCAGATAATATTCTTCCATCGCTGCCCAATCCCTGACCTTGGTGATTTGAAGATGGTTTTATAAATGGTGTTATTTTCTGACATTTTAAAATTTCGTTTTCTTGTTTTATGCGCAATTTTCGTCTCGTGGGACTAGTTCCGTTTCGTACGATATTGGTTACTCTGGATGACTTTTATGTTTATTAAAAATGCGGCCCTAGAAACCTAAACCGGTGTCCAATTCCTGGCTACGCCACTGAGTGGGCCCCCTCTGCGGAGTGGGCCCGGGTGCATTGCACCCCGGTAGTTACGCCACTGCTTTTCATGTGTGAGCTGTAAACCCCGGTAACCCAGTGCCAAATGAAGATGATTAATCATCCAATTTCTGGAAACCTTGACAAACAGAGGCAAATTAAGCACGACGGATTTGACCGCTTTTCCAGCAGAGCGAGTTTAGTTATCAATCGCGGAGCTCAGATTATGGCGTGTGTTAAATAAATGGTCAAGGCGAATGCTGTAGATATAAAAGGGTTGAATTATTCATATAAACATTTTAAATACAAAATAGTCGTTTTAGGTGATTATTCACCATCTCTGTCGCAGTCGCTGTACATTATAGGTAGATTAGGGAGATTTTAATCCGTGTTAAGGTGTATGATGCGGAATGCGCTGATAAACGCCTACCTAAGTTTACTGATTTTCGCCATAATAAATGACAAATGAGTGCCAACACAGGTGATTTCAACGCAAGAGTCGGAAAAGAGTGGCGAGTTGCAATGCAAGATTTCTGATGGAAGTTTGTTTTTAAAAGTGCATACTGTTTTAGAGAGGATGTTCCATGATAATGTTCCCAGGTAATAGTCATTATTATGAACCTATCTATAGAATTCAAATGATCTTTGAAGTGTTGAAATAGAATATTTTCCTCCATGGGGGACGTATTCTTTATCTTAGCTAAATATATTTGGGATTTTCCTCGTCCGTTGAGAAATGTTTATGGATAATTTAGTGTTGCTATATTTTGCTTTTTGTGGAATTCACATTTTATCAAAGTATGATTTTTTCTTGGTTTATAATACTATTGAAAAGAACGTCAACTCTTTTGAAGTTATTAACGTACAATATGGTACAATATTTGCAAAAGGTTTCTATATATAATGGTTTGACAGTCGCAAATGAAAAACATGTCAATTCGCGGCATCATACCAAAATTGTTGCTGTCAGTACGAAAACAATTGAGTTTTATTACTCGCGGATTTGACATTCATGGTGGTTTTCAGGAACGTAACCGCCATGACTGTCGAGGGCCCACTGCAACAGTTGATGCGCCATTAAATCTCACACCAAATAATCAAATCAACCTTTAACAATTCTCTGGTTAGAATTCACCCAATAATTATGATTATTTGTAATATGTCCGCGAAACCATTTTTAGTGTAATTGAAGCTATAGAAAGGCGTCGAGTGATTGTTTTTTCATTTTTATTCTTTTGCTTTCAACCACGAGCATCCTATTTTTTTGGAAATAAGGATCTTCTATAATGTCTTATTTATCTTTTCTAAATGTTTTTAAATTTCTAGTTTCACGATTATCCATAGTTATCGTTTGTTTTTCTTATATTTACCTCAGATTAAAATAGAATTTTGCTTTCAAATATTGTTTTTTCTGGTTACCTTTGGATACCATATATAATATATGTATATATCTCACCTGTCAATGAAGTGATCATACTCTATTATTTGATCGCACCGGTTTCCCTTTGTGACTTGTTACATTTTTGTTTTCGGCGCCTGACAGGTTTTAATTGATTTAATGCTGTTCGGGAAATGAAACCGTGCATGGTTAATATTGAAGAGGGAGAAAATATTTTTCCCATTAATTAAAGTGCGCAAAGTGTCCATCCTGTTTGAATTATTTCCGTGTTTGTCATCCTACCTCTTTGTAATTGATTCAGCGAAAGGAGATTAATCAATTGAGTAAAATATGTTCGTACGTTTCAGAAAATAAAAGTCCTCTCGTGTTGCGTGAGCGGCGCTGTGTTTGGCGGCGGCCTTTTTTTGCCCCTCCTTCCTATTTGCTCTGCACTGTGACAAATGAGAGAATTACCTTTAAATTTATTATCCATGTTAAAGGTGTTGTTTTTTTGCCAATACTCAGCGTTTGAAGTACTTGTTAAATGCTATTATTTTGATCATTTCGTTTAACACTAGTATATTTGAAATACTGTGATAGACAAAGTGAAATTCTATGCAGTAACAGTTAATCTATTTTCACTTATTCCATTGAGCTTGATTAGACAAGGAATTTTCAACGCTTTTTGGAGATAATACGTTGATTTTTTCGGTTTATCTGTGCACGTGGACAAATATCTGTTAAACTGCTGAAGCTAGGGAAAAATTTTTAAGGTTATGATTGTCTAGTTAAGTTTATAACGCAGCAAAATTGTACACAACGTTTCGTTGTGTTTATCCCAATTTAATTTCCGGCGCAATGTCAATCACATGGAGTTATTTGTGCATTGCGATATTTTTTGAAAATGGTTTGCTAAGGTCTTTTAATACAGTGCGGCGTTATTTTATTTCTGATAAGGTGAAAAATGGAATATTACTAGAAAATTTATATATATATATATATATATATATATATATATATATATATATATATATAATGCTATTGTACGCGTAAGTAAATATTATTTATTATACATTTTGTATCCATAAGAGTTCTACGGAACGGATAAAACGTGTTTCGTTGACATGTATGGGCTTCATGCTAGATGATATGCTTTCCTTTAACGAACGCTCTATTTAGCCTCCGGGGAAATATTGACTTTCCATGTTTCCGCTCCCTGCAATTTCACATTTATCGCGTTTTTTCCATATTTTCTGTATTGTAAGCCGTCATTTTGAAGATCATCACCAAGTATCTCGCTACTAAACCACCATTATATACTAAACAAATTCAACCAATCGAGTCAGTGAAAAATTCATAGTATTTTATGGGATTAAATGAATTTACGCCATCCTTTGTTGCAAAGTTTGGCATTATTCTCACCTATGGCGTCTATTTTCCTTCGTTTACTACAAAGAAGGGTATCGTTTCGCGCACCGTACGCACGTCCATTCGTAGCCCGATCGGGAAAGTCTCGATCTTTAATCTCTCTTAGAGCAGGAAAGAATGAAGATGCAGCGGAAGACGAAGAAGTTTCCGTCTTGCGGTCAATGTTCTCGATTCAAAAGCCACATCGACCTCCCTTACGTCCATTCTCTCCCGTTCCCCTCTCCCACATCGTGTGCCCTCGCAAAGTTCACTCTCGCCTCTTATGTCCTCTTTTGTTCTCCGCTAGGGCGCTAGTGTCTGTGGACGAACTCACCGCTTTATCTTTTTTACTCTTAAAAAAAGTCGGCTGGAGGTGACTTTCGGCGCGGTGCGACTGTCTCCTGTTTCTTACGATCGCTCGCCCATTGTTCTCTCTCTCTCTCTCTCTCTGGCCCTGCGAAGTGGCGTTCGGCATTTCTTTACTTATTTCCTTCTTTCTCTACTCTGTCTCTCTTTCCTCCTCTCTGTCCGTTTCTCTCCTTTCATCTCTCTTCCTCCCATGTATTCGCCTCATTTGTTGTTTTTTTGTTTGCGTCATTATTTTCTACTTCTTTTTACCCTCATCTTTACCCTTTTCCCCTCCATCTCTCATCTTTACTCTTGTCTTTTTATAGAAATTTTCCGAATTTGTAATTTGGTATTTTGCTTGTATGTTTTCTCTTTATTTTTTTCTGGTTCTTTTCTGTGAAATTATTATTACTATTTTAGTCTCATTTGTAATTGTTGACGCAGGGTTAAATGTAAGAAGGGACTATATAGTCTCCAGTCTCATTTCCCTAACAGTTACTTTTGTATTTCTCCCTTCATTTCTCCTTTTTCCTATCTCATTCATTCCCCCTCTTTTCTATTATACGTCCCATTTTTGTCTCTCTCCTTTTAATTACTCCTCTTCATTTCTCGCGTCCTATTTCATTCTACGTCTCTGTATACTGCCTTCTTCTCCTTCCTCTTTCTTCTTCCTCCCCTTCTCCCTCTCTCTCTCTCTCTATCTCTTCACTGCTCACGCCCCAAGATTTCCGTGCAGAGGATGAGTAGTAGGAGAATGTACAAAATAAAATGAATTCTAAGAACGTGACTGACTTCCTAAAATGCAGGCTCTGCAAAAACAATGGAGTACCGGAAGTGTACGACCGTTGGCACGTGCGTGTATTCAAAAAACAACCCACATGCAGGAATGGATCGAATCTTGGCGACGAATTTTCCTATGGAGAAAACAACCTCAGATTCCTTTCGCGTACCTGATCGCTAGTATATAGTTTATCAACTGTGGAAACGTAGTCGCCCCATGCAACTATAATCAGATCAGAAAAAGTGTTATATACATGTGCGTATTATTTGTGATTTATATATTTATCTTTATATCTATTACTTTAAATTCGGATCTAAATTTGTCACGATATGTGACATTACATTTTTGGTCATGCTAAGTATATGAAATTCAACGTTTGTAGGGGAATCAAGTTTTTACGTCTCTCGCATTTACAGACAAGTGTTGTCATTGCACTACACGCACTTAATGAACATCTCTGTCAGACATTTTTATCGATTTTGGTAAAGGACCTTTAGTATCTGTCGGTTTCGATCATATCAACCAATTAAAATCCGCTGAGTATCATTAATATCTTTTGTTGTGTTTGGACACATCAGCTCGTTACTATTTAATCTTATAAATATTGTAGAGTGTATGTGTAGATGTGTGTGTGTATGTTCTTTATACGTTTTTACACCGTTGAAGATATCGAATTCAAAAGTTTCATGGGCCATCCTCCCGATTTCTGTAACCATGTTATTTTTCAATGATTAATTCTTTATAAAAGGAGGGTCCAATTTTAATGAAAATAATATTACCTATTTTTAAAAAAAGAGGTGGTCCTCGTGTTTTTCGTTCTTTCCATAACAAAAGTTTCTCCAGTAATAATAAATTAAGAGATACGAAGAGTTCTTTCCCCTTGGCAACCGTTCTGTCGCAAGACGTGCTTTCATGTCCCACTCGTGAACCGTAATTCCCTCTTCCATATCCGTGATCCTTACGGAGCTTCAATGGACTCAGAAAGTGGAAAAACCAACCCTTTCAGTCTCACTCCTTCCATCTCATTATCTCTCTCTTTCCAACTCTGTCTTTTCATCTCTTGTCTCCCATATTTTTCTCACAATTTCCCTCTTCACCGCCCCGGAAAACTTATTCATTTCTCCCTTCTTGATCATCCATTCACTCTCTCCTTTCTCCTCTCGCATCTCTTTGTAAAGTTCGCCTGGGAAGGTGAAAGGCGCCGTCGGCGGCTTTCCTCAGGAACCCATAAGGGAGAGACGAGGCAATAACGAGCCCCTTTTATTATGCTTCCACTCATCAATAAACCGGCTCTCCTCTTGTGCAGAGAGAGAGAGTATCGATCCCTCTCTTACACACCCTCTCTCTAACGCACTCATCCTCCATACGTACCTACACTTTTTTCTCTCCGATCTGAAAACATGGAGCCGCATCTCCTATCCCCCTTATCAGCCGGGAAAACATCATCAAAGGCCTCCAATAACTACGTTTCGAAAGAAAATTAACGAAAATGGATTCCTTTCTTCTTCTTTCGCTTTCATTTTTCTTTCCTCCTCTCTTCCTCTCACATCTCCGTGGCTTTTCTTCCTCTTTCTCCGTTTTCCCCCCTTACACCACATGTCGAGAGAATATGCGAATAAATTAGACTGGAGCATGGAGCTTCGTAGATTATAAATACACTAGTGTAATGCCCGTTGAAATATCAACGGAAGAATTATAGATAGATAGATTATTACTATTTTCATTTAAAATAATTAATATCACACTTTTACATATGAAATATTTCATCTTTAGTTAAACTTAAAATAGTTGCCTCTCTTTCCCTCCCTCTTACCTCCTCTCTCACACACTCTCTCTCCCTCCCCCCATCTCACAACCTCTCTCTCCCTCCCCACTCTCTCCCCCTACCCCTCAGCATTTCTCCCCCTTCCCCTCTTTCCCCCTCCCCCCTCTACTTCCTCTCTCCCCCTCCCTCTCGCTCTCCTCTCTACCTCTCTCTCCCCCCCTCTCTTTCGTATTAAAAGCATTGAAAGCACGTTTATACCCATGAGGATTGAATTAACAATATGATATAGAGGTCTAAAAATGGAATTGGTAGGCAAGGCAACATCCCGTTAAAATGGCGATTCCCTCAAACTGTGTGAATTAAACGTTTACATTGAGAAATTTGGAACTGTAGGCGGAAAAAGATGAACAGAATAAGGAACTTTATAATGTTTTCTTCAAAATGGTTTATATCCGAAGATTGCAGGTCATTTCTTTCTAATTTTAATCTAAAAAAGAATGAAAGCCTGCACGTCGAAATGTCCATTTTTACGTGTTACTTAATGGGAAATGGAAATTATCTCCTGGAATCGAACCCGGGTATTTGATCTCGAGCTCGATACGTTAAAACCTTTTGTTGTTATATTATAATGCTGTCCTGAAAATTTCATCAGATTCGGTTCAGTCGTTTGCGAGATATTAAGCTTCAAAAAGCATTACATGACAAAAAGACATTTTGACACTGTCTTTTATAAGTTAGATGTCATTATTTAATACGTGGCGATTATTATTCGTAGAAAAAATTCTTGTGAAAGATTAATTCCGCGAATGCCGTACCATTAAATTTTTCCTTGTCTTTAGTGGATTGGTGTCGCTCTGGCTGTACTTTACTTCCTGACTGTTTCAATATTTCCAGATATTTTAAAATCATTCTTTGTGCTGAAAATAACGAATATCGGTTTATTAAAATTTTCCGATTAGAAAACATCCCGCGTAATCTTTGGGGGAATTCAAGCTTTGAAAGGGAATTTTTACGAAACTTCAAATTTTAATTCATGAACACTTCTATAAGAGACCTGAACTTCACAAAGTTATCTTTATATATGTATAGTTTATATAATCACAGCTGATATTGCAAATAAAATGTAAATTTTGAATCTGTGAGCTGATAAATTACGGGCTTATTTTGTTGTTGATTCAGTGACAATTAATTATCGAGTGTCATGCCTATTCTAAAGTGAACGTGTTTGCGAATTTGAGTTTAAAATTTATAAACCCATTTAATCAGTCGTTTATGTTGCAGGTTTTAATGTTTTATATTTTACATAAGAAGTCTTTGGAAGGAATACCCTCAAAACCAAAAGATACAATCGAGAGAATGTTTCATGACTTTCTACAATGTCATTGTACTTCTAATAACACGGTATTTCACAATATAAATTTAACTAGCTAATTTTATCTTCCATTTTATCGAATCCTATTCTCACTTTTATATCATTAATGCCAATCACTCGCCTCATTTCAAGATCTCTCATACAATTGCGTCCACTCTCCACTTTCTCGCTCCCATGTTTCCCCTTAATTTCCTCCCGATGTGACCTTCATATTCTCGCACCTTATTCCATCGTTAACTTCGCTAGTTTTAATTATAGAGGGTGCGATATATTCCAGTATTCGTTTCGAAACGCAGTGCCACGTTAAACTCTCGCCGCCACGCTCGAATGCTTATCTTCTCATTCCATAACTTTATATGTACTTACTCAAAAGTAATAAGACTTCTTATATTCGTTCGACGGTTCAAGGCCAGATCCAATTCAATTATCTGTCATAGATCTATGGTATAGTCTTATCTTTAATTAATAAATTTCCCGAAAAAACATTCTATTTTTCCGCGTTTCTTGATCGAATATGCGACCAAAGGTAACCTTTCGGGTCTACGAGGTAATCCATTACCCATTCAGTGCCGACATACCGTTCCGTAGAAATGAATTTGCCGTCCTCCGACTTCGCCGTTCCACATTTCGTTCACCGGAAAACCGAGTGAATTGACTCACGACTGTTTGTATCCATGTGGCCTTGGCGGCGAGAGAACCAGTCGGCATGCGATGATTCGTGGGAGACCTTGGAGAGAGCGCCCATGAATCATAACGAAGATGGCTTTAGCTGCTTCGGTGGCTAACGCGAGAGATCTCTTGTGTTCTTCTTTTTCTCTTTTCCCTTCCTCTTATCTTCCACACCTCTCCATCTCTACACAACTCTCTCTTTTCCTCCTCCTCCCACCTTTATATCCTCTCCCTCCCCCTCTCTCCCACCCTCCCCACTTCCATCCAACTCGCTATCTTTTCACATCTTCCTTCTCACTTCAATTCTTTCGCCTTCTCCGCCTCGCCTCTTGGAAATGTTAACGTGGATTTTTTCGCCGATCTGATTACTCACCTTCGGAACTGTGAGAGATGTTAATTTTACGCGATATTTTTTTTCTTCTCCAAAGTTTGGATGTTGCTAAGCGTCGTAAAAAGTAGTAATTGTAGTAGAGTGATTGTTTATAAAAAGGAAAAAACTGCTATTTTAATAATCTCACTAAGTAAAATAAAAATACAACTCAATATCACGTTTCTTACCTCTGGAGCATCATCAGATTGATGTGCAACCAAATCTAGTAGCACATTTAAGTTATTTTTTAAATTTAATGAAATTGTGAATATAGCTGCATTTTTACAATAACATTCCAAGGATAAGGAAGATAAGGTACTTTTGAAGGAATTACCAAACCTTTGCATCATTTTTGAAAATCCCTCGCTTGATAAGTTTTGAGCGTTGATCTGCGATTGCACCCTGCTCTATCACTTTTTACTTTCTCCATACGTAGTAATGGGAAAGTATTGTGTTCACGAAAAAAATAGACTTCGTGATTTCAACGGAAATACACGTTTTGAGGTCCCTGGAATACGTTTAGACTATTTTCGGAATGATGTCTGTGTGTGCGTATCTGTGCGCGTGTGTATATGATTGTGGACGCTCTAACTCAAAAAGTACGTGGCATATCGTTACCAAACTTCATATATAACACTTTAACATGAGCACAAAGAACTGATTAGTTTTTGGACAATAACGGTTAACCGAAAGTCGAGGTTTATTCGAAACCCGATTCGGTTTTTGCGATATTTCTCCGTTAAAACATCATTATTGTATATACAATTCTATACAAAGGTTATAGAGAATGTCATTTCCTACAACTTTCATTTGAAACAATTTTCCATATCAGTTATTGTTTAGGAATTATTTATAAATAAACGGTTTTCGGTTTCCGTCAAATATCTCCTGAAAAACGTCATCTTCGTGAGAACCAAAGTTGTAGAGAATAATATTTCTTCCAAGTTTTGTTTGAAACAAATTTTCGTAGAACCATCCATTTCGGAGATATTTTGCTTTTTCTTAATTACCAGTATACAGCGCCGCCACAATGTAAACATTTTCAAAATATACGTAATTTACGGCAATAAGGACGACTGTATTCTTTTACGATACGAAATAATAATTTTGCCTTATAATACTACTCATAATAATTTAAATATCTATACCCCAAATATGGAGAAAGTCATGTGCTGGCGACATCAGATTTTTATGCTTTGTAATCCCCATGATATTTTTCGTGTAGATCGTTTTTGTCAAATAACATCTTCTTCGGATTTATTATTGAAGCTCATGGCAGGAACTGACATGGCGACAAAATTTTTCGCGCGATTCCTTTTCCATTCCTCCCTCTTCTCATTCTCTTTCCCATATGGAATATTGTAAGAAAGGAGGCGAGAGGGAGACCGGGTAATCATGCCTTAGAATGAGAAGAGAGAGAGAGAGCGGCAAGACGATGAAAGGAAGGAAGAGGGAGCTATGGACCTTATCTATCCTTTGAGAAGTTCCAAAACGGAGTTAAATCATTCATTCATGGCGCCGTTGCGAGGTCTAAGAGCAATACGGAGATGTGGGCGGAAGTAAGCTAGTTCCTCGAATGATCGTCCATGAGTTGGAGAGCGTGGTATATAGAGGAAGGAGACCGCGATATTCATGCATGAAGCCTATAGAGGAATTACTTGGCTTTACATAAGTAATAATTATCGCCAGCTCCATGGGAATTTCGTGTAACAACGTATTACGGCCGGAGGGAGACCTGGTGTAGGCATTGACATCACGGTTTCCAGTTTTATTGTTTTACTAATCAACGAACGTGCAATTGTGTAAAGATGTCGCTTATGCTTTCTGCTCGTCCTCGATCGACAGTATCAGATTCCAGGAACTCGTGTCCACGGAAGTCGTTCTCGTAATTTGCAGCCGATTCCTTCCGCTAATATCCGAAACGGTGACGAGTCTCCAAGAAGTTAAGTATCGCGATTGGATAATGCAGCATGTTGCAGTGTGTTGGTGAGGGTGTAGAGCAGGGGTGGGCAAACTTTTCTGCATGGCATCGGTGTTTGCGAATTCTTCAGCGGGCCACATTGAAAGACGCCAATGCTTAGGCGGGCCAGATTAGAGTTTAAATCGGAAATTCCATAGATTCTTAGGCATCATACATACCTAAGTGAAAAACAAGCACAAACAAGGATTGTAGGGTTAAATTTTCAAAACTAAAGGAATTATTGTCATAATTTTAACAAAGTAATATAAAATTGTGTTAAATATTACAGATTGTTTTTTCACCAAAGCTTCGCGGGCCACATTAAATGCTCTCGAGGGCCACGGTTTGCCCACCCCTGGTGTAGAGGGAGAAGAAAAGATGGAGGAGGAGGTAATATCATACACTTTATATCGCTCATTTCACGGTTATTGTACAACGTCGCGGAAGGGCAGCCGCACTTCTTTTATTTGAATTGTGAAGAGTTCATTTAATCGAATTCACTTTCATTTCGATGGATAGATTAATTTCCTCTTATGGGATGGTAACATTAGTAGAGTTATGACCCGAATTTTTCCTCACTTTTTGTCGGAAAACAAATTATTCGTTTTAGTGGATCTGTATGCAATATTTACCGGTAAATAAAAATTCTCTTTTGCTAGTCGTTCTTCACCGATCACGAATCGCAGAGTTATTATCAATTTTATCTATTCTTATGCGAGGAAATCCTTAATCGTTTGAACGTAATCTCCTTTTTACTTTCTTAATACGTAGTATGGGAAAGTATTGTGATCACGAAAAAAATCGACTTTGAGATTTCAACGGAAATACACGTTTTGAGGTCCCTAGAACACGTTTAGACTGTTTTCAGAATGATGTCTGTATGTGTGTGTGTGTGTGTGTGTGTGTGTGTGTGTGTACGCGCGCGTGTATGTGATTGTTGGCGCTCTAACTCGAAAAGTACTTGTTATATCGTTACCAAACTTCCTATATAACACTCTATCATGAGCATAAAGAACTGATTAGTTTTTGGACAATAACGGTTAACCGGAAGTCGAGGTTTATTCGAAACCCAATTCGGCTTTTGCGATATTTCTCGGTTAAAACATCATTATTCTATATACAATCCTCTACAAAGGTTATAGAGAATGAAATTTCCTGCAACTTTCATTTGAAACAATTTTCCATAGCAGTTATTGTTTAGGAATTATTTATAAATAATTCCGAAACAATTTTCCATTGCAGTTATTGTTTAGGAATTATTTATAAATAATTGGTTTTTCGGTTTCCGTCAAATATCTCCTTAAAAACATCGTTATTGGTAATCTTCTTGAGGACCAAAGTTGTAGAGAATAATATTTCTTCGAAGTTTTGTTAGAAACAAATTTTCGTAGAACCGTCCATTTCGGAGATATTCAACTTTTTTCGTAATTATCATTATACAGCGCCACCACCATGTAGCGGTGAATTCTCTAAACATTCAAAATATAGGTAATTTACCGAAATAAGGACGACTGTATTCTTTTACGATACGAAATAATAATTTTGCCTCATAATGCTACTCATAATAATTTAAATATCTATACCCCAAATATGGAGAAAATCATGTGTTGGCCACATCAGATTTTTAAATTTTCTATTCGTTTTCTATTAAGATTTTAAAGGAAGGGGTTTTGAGTGGGGTTTTCACACGTCCGTATCAATCGACATCCCTTCTTCTTCCATCTATTTCCTCTTCAAGATTCACGTCTACCAATTTCGTCTCTCCATGGCCCACTATTCCATCCTTTCTCACTCTACTTACTTTATATTCCGATTAGTACTCCATCGCTTCTGCTCACTTTTAAACGTTCTATCTTTTTACTTTTGCAGTTTATCTCATTCTGTTTTACCGCAACACATGGATGTCGCCAGTATGTTATTGACGATCTGAAGCAGAGCTGCAAACCACTTCAAAATTTGAAAGTGGTTCGGTTCGCGGTTCGGTTCTAAATTTTTTGGTGGTTCGGTTCATGGTTCGGTTCAGACGGAAATTTTGACAAGTGGTTCGGTTCGGTTTGGGGTTCGGTTCAACTAAGTTAATCATTTGAAATACTGTCCAGAAATAATTTATCCAATATAAACATTACACATTCAGTATCAATCTGTAAGCAAATCAATCAGCAGTCATTATTATTTTAAATGAAAGAAGAATTTATTTAAAGTAAGGAAAAATTTATATTTTAAATATATTACAATCCCATCATCATCTTCATTTATTTATATTTAAAAAATGGTATTTTTGATCCTAACATGATTTTTATGTTGATAACAATAGCACCAGAGAGGAACGAGTTAGGCACTCTTTCATTTGAAGCTGGTTTTTCCAATGGAAATTCCTGATCTTTTCGTTGGTCCGTACTTTGTGGATTGAGATCGAACCGAAACCGAACCACTTTGGCAAAAGATTGTGGTTCGGTTTTCGGTTCATTGAAATATTAATCAGTGGTATCGGTTCGGTTCGAGGTTCAGCAAAATGGCCGCGGTTCGGTTCGGTTCAGCGGTTTGGTTCGGTTCGGTTTGCAGCTCTGATCTGAAGTAGGACCACGTTGCTTCCTCTGTCAAGTTCGTGCAACATTCTCCTTTTATTTTGCATCGTTTCCACTTTCGGCGTCATTTGTCCCTATGGCAAGGTTTTCCTCAAGAATAAGAGACGAAACTGAAATAAAAGAACTTATGCTCGTGCTTAGCATCGTCTTGTAAGTGACAAAGAATACAATATTTCTGCAGTACTACCTGTAGGGCTAAAAGAGCGATTTTCAACGCGTAAAGCAAATAGAAATTTTTTTCTCTTTCCGCATCGCTCCTTTTCTATTAAGTTTCGCAGAAGAGAGTATTCCGATCTCTACCGCAAAAGAGAATTGAAGTTGATTTTTTTTCGCCGAAGTAATTGAAATCATCTGTTGTTCGTCGTCGCTCGAGAAATATTGCTTTTCTCCTTCCCTTTCCATTCTCCCTCTTCTCTTTTCTCCTTCCTCCCGTCTCTCCTGTCTCATCTTGTATTGCATGTCTCCCTCATACACGCAACTCTCTTTGTTTGTGTGATTTGACCTTATTATCTTCTAAATGGAATTATTTAATAGCCAGATAATCATGACTTCTTCTAATCGAAAGCGCCTTAAATTATTTCGATCTACAATTTTTTCTTAGAATTCTGTTATTGTTTCAGTTGTT
Source organism: Uropetala carovei (assembly GCA_036926305.1). NCBI lineage: Eukaryota > Metazoa > Arthropoda > Insecta > Odonata > Petaluridae > Uropetala > Uropetala carovei. The sequence goes on along the minus strand of JAXCHB010000172.1, from coordinate 411,953 downwards.
AATTTTTTCATTTATTAAACATAAAATACAGGTCTAAAAATTCGTTTCTGTCGTGAGCTTGATTTTTTATTTAATTATTCTCGTTTTCTGGAATTTTGAGTTGGGGAGAAGTTTTAGATTATAGAAGATTGTATACGGACAGTCAAACCTATACAACTCATACATCAATGGAAGATAAAATATTATTCTATTTATTGAAAATAATCTTATAAGGATATTGACGGGGATGTCAAACGTTCGAATAATGGAGATTTGACCGCTTTGAGATGTTACTATTCGGTAATTTTAATTTGAAATTCTTAGTGACTCGCAAATGCTTAAGCACTAACGTAAAATATATTTAAGTATCATTTGTAGATTATATATACATTTTGGGTCCTTTTTGTCGATGCACAGCTCAAGTTCATTCATTCTGCCAGTGTACCGGAAGAAAATGATTCATCCTAAGGAGAATGTACCAGCGCAAAATACCTATTATATAAATAATATATTCTTTCTTGGAAATGCCCTTTTTTGTTGTATTTGTCCGTAAAATATTCGTTCTCTGGACGGTTCAGTGCGAAAGCGCAATGTGAGTACCAGCGACGCCGGCAGCAGCGTAGGACGACGAACGAGCGTCAGGTCTGCCGAGAATCTTTCCGAAGAAGCGGAAATTCCGTTTCGATCCACGTCGCGAAATGAAGACCTTCGGTTCTTTGGCGCTCCCGTTACAAAAGACCGTGCCCTAGTCAGTCCCTTTGTCTTTTCCTGGCGACGGGTCCCTTTTCGGCCCCTACTCCGTGGGCCCTCTTAATTGATTGTACCGCGTGCTACAAAAGAAGGCGGAAGCAGCGAACTCCCCCACCCCTTCAGACTGGTCCGCGTCAAAGCGAGAGAGCCGCGCCTTGGATAATGAAATAAGGGCGGTGAGAAGGCGGAGGTGGGTTAGGAGGAGGCGGGGGTGGGAAAGAGGAAGAGGGGGAGAAGAGGAGGGGGGAGGGAGAAGTCGGCAACGAGGGAAAAAAAGCGATGCGGGGGAGTAGCTTGCGGTCGAGGGGCGAGGTCGGGGCAGAGGGGGCGGTCTAATTTTAGAAACCCCTTTTTTGTCACCCTGGAACATCCCGTCTCCCTGCTCGCGTCTCGTCTTCTTCTCCCCTTCATCCGAATCTCCCTCCGAACCACGCTCCCGTCGCGACTAACTTCCGCCCCGAAAGGTCGGAACTTCTCCCGCAGGGCTCCACGAGGGCGCCACTCGCGTTTCCCTTGTTTTTATCCGTTTTTTTTAAATTGTCGAGTAATGAATGGGAAGGATTCTGGGTCTGCTGGGGAGAGATAGAGCCGAGAAGAGAGAAAGAGAGAGAGGGAGTTATAAAGTCGTACAGGAGGAAGGGGCCCCGTTGTAGTCGTGCGACAATTCCGTCGGAGGTTGCGACTTCCATGAAGGCAGCGACAAAAGAACATCGCTCCCTCGAGCGGCTATTTGCGTCTCTTTGGGGGCAATTCGCCCGACTAACCTTTTCGGTGGACGAATGGCTCTCGAACTTCCGGAACGAGGAGAATAAAAGGGTCGTGTAAGAGTAAGAAACGTAAAAAAAAATTATTTTTCTTCACCGGAGCGAGGATTTTCCTCGTTTCGACACTGGCACGAGACTCGTCTTCTTACTGCGACCGTAATCACTCATTGCCGCTTGATTTCAACGTATTCTTTTTCCTCCTCCGTTTTATTACTCAACGGTTCCTTTTCACAAATGGTTGGTCCCAAAAAGTTAAAACAAATAAATCTGTACTTATCAAATTGCAGTAAAAGCACTTGATAGATTTTATATAGCGTAAAACCTTGTGTAAAAAATCTTAAACAGTGTTTTTTATATCAGTGGTGCCCAACGTTTTGTACATGGCGGGCCAGATCGGTGGTTGCCTATCTTTCGACGGGCCTCTTTGGAAGCTGCAGTTTTTCTGCGGGTCAGATTATATTTTAATTCGGATGTTACCTGTATATTCTGAAGTGCCATTTAAGTTAACATCTAGTCTGAGATTTTTATTGTAAACATTCCAATATTAAAAGTTTTATCGTCAAAAATTTCATACAATTCCATAAATTTGTGTGCTAAACTTTTCGGATTGCTTTTTCATCATGGCTTCGCGGTACTCCCAAAAACCCTTCGGGAGCCACATCCGGCCCGTGGGCCGTAAGTTGGACATCACTGTTGTAGATCATTATTGGAAAACTGTAGCATAAGTTAGGAAATTAAAAATGTTATGAGAGTTTTTCACGTGTTAGAACTTCATATTAGGAAATCAACTTGGTAAAGTAGGAGGAGAAAAATTCTGAACTTGACTTGGAATCGAACCCGGATCACCTACTTGCCGGTTAAGTACTTTAACACTAGGGGTACCGGGGTCAGCCGCCTGCCTGCAAGTACCGGGTACCGTCAATTGACGGGTGGAGGAATTTCTCGCTTTTGACGCCTATTTTTAATATAAATGTGTTGATTTTCAATAAATAAGATGTATTTTTATGAGTTTCATCCATTTGAGTCGTCTCACCGCATTAGAGCCTATTTTTTGGGCAGAGAAGGTACAATGCAAGAAAAACGGAGAGTTTACAGTAAAAGAAACAAATTTATTTTTCTCGTGGCAAAGAACACATGAGACCCATTCATAATGATAAAATTACAACGTTCTTGCTTTTATCACATGTTCTGAGATATTATTTACCTAGATAACATCCAAATACGCAAATAAAACACGCTCTCACCCTCCCGCACAGAAGAGTTCTCCTCGAAACTTCCTTGCTCTAGCTTTGCATAAAAAAGCCGAATTACGCACGACCCGTTCACATGAGCACTATTCCAACCGAGGATTCGTATCGCATATCTACTATAATATGTTTTGAAGTGTGTGTTTGTATATTTCTGTGTTTGCGTATTTGTGTGTTTGTTCATGGAACTCCTCCTAAACGGTAAAAGCTAGAATAACCAAATTTGGTATGATTCTTCTTTACATCCTAACTTAGTGAATGGTCAAGGTTTGGTCAACCGGGAATAATCAGTGCTGCCAATATAGAGGATTAACATTTTTCCATAAGATAACACGTATGAATCCATTTCTTGACTTTCAAGGTATTCTTCCTTCAAGCATAAAAATACTTAGATATGGACCGATTTTTTTCGTTTTTCCTTTTTTCGACGAATGGAACTCTATACTATCTTATTCCGGCGAAGTTTACGTTACACGGTCGAAATTTTCATAAATACGCCTTTTGTTTCGAAATTTTGTGGATTTTTCGTACTCTCTCCGGGCGTTGCCAAGGCGGTCGTCATTGTTACCTCCGATTCAATTAGCTTCAATGAAGCTTACAAACAGAGGAAAGTTTAGCGTTATTCGATTCGCACTTTTGTTTAAGCAACGAAACGATCGATGTATATAGATAGAAACGTAAATAGATACGGAATATTATTCAGGAAGCCTTTATAACGATTGATGAAAGTAATTGAACCTTCTTTCGTCCATTGAATACTGGAATCTTAAATTTTTTATAAGTAAAATCATTATATTCTACATTATAATATTTATTAACGTAAATAAGCTCACGTATCTGGTGTACATTTACCAGTCAGTGTTCAATCATGGACAACTACGTTGCTTTTTCACGGGTTTCTTGCTTACAAGATATAAATGTAAACATTTCATAGGCATAATTACACAAGAAATGAAGCTAGATTTGGCGAAAGTGATATATATGATAGGAAATACAATTATCGTTATATTTGAATGCAATAGGCTCGGAAACGGATTGTTTCAAGCAAATATGATTAATTGTTTAGAAAAGCTAATTGTAATTTAAAAAGTATCTACTATATAGGTATTTTAAAGAGTTTGTATATTGTGCTGTAGTAGCTTCATTAAATCCGATGAAATTCAACGGGAAATTCTGATAGTATGAAATAAAACCATTTGAAAAGACACCTTTATTACTCATAATAACGCGAGATACGTCATTTTTAGAGTCAAATACGATTTTTTTGCATACAAAAATACGTTATGGAACATTGTCAGATGGTGAACAATGTTCAAGCGTCCAAATTATTATTCCATAAAAAGGAAAAAAGGGTAGAAAATAGCCTACCCGTCAATTGACGGATCGTGGTACTAGTAGGTAAAAGATCCTATTATGAAGAATCTAAAGCCGAGAAAAAATTACAATACAGCGCAAAAATAACATTAGCCTAAAATATTAAAAGTCAGAAAATTTAAGAAATCTACGATGAGTCGTACAGGAGTTGCAGCGCTGCGAAAACCGAAAACCGTCAATTGACGGCGCTCGGTACTCCCAGTGTTAACTAACTAACTAAGCTAACAAGCCAGTCTAATTCCCAATTCTCGAATTGGGTTATTGACGTGAAGAAGGGCTAATTAAGTAGTAACACTTACAACACTAGTTGCCCCCACCTAGGCACTGCGAAAGCACCTCTACTATATCTCAGAAAGTATGATGGCTGTCAAATAACAAGATGGAATGTATGGAAATGTAATTTTTATGCGTGAGTGCATAGTACTAAACACAAATGTGAAGTTGGACAAGGGGAAATTTTTCTCTAACTGTAAATATGTATGTGATAATTCTCTGTCGCATGAAATGCGCTAAATTTCAGCGAACATGGTTTCAGTATGCTAAGGAACTGCCAGTTTTTCATGGTGCGTCTTTTCAATTCATTATTCCTATTCCTTGGTTAAGCATCGCAAATATTACATCGGAGGTAACAAACCAAATGCACCGCATCGAATCTTTTGAATTCGCTACCCGTAAGGAGAGAATGGGTTGTTGATTTCTTCAACTCCTTTTTCGTGTTACTCCATAAGACATGCTCAACTGTCGTACTCCTTTTCACTACATAGTCTTTTTCGCGTTAAATCGAAACAATTTCTCTTACATGTCAGCAGTTTGATATTGCTACATCTTAATCGTTTCTTTAGCATCCAGCATACCAGAAATAAAATTATTCATCACATGCGGTAGAATGATGCACGTTGATTCGGATGAATATATGTATATATAAATACTACGGAAGAGGAAAGGTAAGTAAGGATATTTAGGGCAACTAGGTGTTGAAGGAAACCCAGTGAACACTTACCGGAAGTAGAGCCGCTGGGGTGTTGGAGAGACACATTTGTAGAGGTTAGAGCTTTCGGGATGATGCCTTCTTCAGCACAAGAGAGACACAACTGATATATATATATCATGCACTTCGAAGATCATCACGAGGTTTCTTAATAAAAGGCTAGAGAAAAAGGTCGAAAATATACTAGGGGAAGATCAATTCGGCTTCAGAAAAGGACGAGGAACCAGAGATGCTATCGGTGTAGCGAGAATCATATCAGAAAGGGCAATATAGTACAGCCAAGATTGCTGCCTATGTTTCGTCGACTGGCAGAAGGCCTTTAATAGAGTAAATTGGGCACTGCTGATGAGGATATTAAAGGATATAGGTGTAGACTGGAAAGACAGGAGACTGATCAGGAATCTGTATGTGAATCAAGTTGTAAAGGTAAGGTGGGAGAATATTGACACCAGCGGGGTAAATATCGGTAGTGGAGTAAGACAGGGCTGCTGTCTATCGCCGATCCTATTCAATATATATATGGAGAGAGGCTAATGCAGGAAGCATTATAAGGCACAGGAGATTCCAAAATCGGAGGAAGGATTATACGAACAGTGAAATACGCGGATGATCAAGTACTTCTAGCAATAAAGGAAAAGGAACTCCAGAAAATGATAAATAGACTAGTGATAACAGGTAGAAAATATGGTATGGAAATAAATACAGAAAAATCCAAGGTCATGCGAATATCAAGTAAAGAAGAAGAAAATTTCAAAGTAAGTAATGAAGGAAAGCGATTAGAACAAGTTTCAGATTATAAATTCCTTGGAAGCATCTTAACGAGAGAAGTAAAATGTACAGATGAAATCAGGACTAGAATAACAAAAGAAAAATCCGCTTTCAGAAGAAAGAATCTCCTACTAACGGGAAATATAAAGCAGGAAATCCGCAAGAAGTTGATAAAATGCTATGTATGGAGCATAGCTTTGTATGGGGCAGAAACATGGACACTAAGGAAAAATGATATAAAATACTTGGAAAGCTTCGAAATGTGATCATGGAGAAGAATGCTGAAGATAAAATGGACAGATATGGTGAAAAACGAGGAAGTACTACGAAGAATAGGAGAGAAGCGACAGACTATCAAAAAGAGGAAGACGAACTGGATTGGTCATTATCTGAGGAGAGAGTGCATGATTAAAGAAGTGCTAGAAGGATAACTGGATGGAAAAAGAGGAAGAGGTAGGAAAAGGTTTCAGCTGGTAGACGACTTGAAAGCGAAAGAGAGCCATCAAGACATGAAGAAAACTGCGGAAAATAGGAGTATATGAAGAACCAAGTTTAACCATGAATAATCACGGACCTGTCAACGGACAGACTACCTATGATGATGAAAAGAAGAAGCCGCGTGTATCTCTTCTCATTCCGGTCGTCTCCTATCATTTCCTTTGTCTTCTTCCATCTCCTCCTCTCGATCTCCTCACCCTCCGCTCTCTGGCTGTGTTGTGAACCCTCCGTTGCTTTACAATCGATACCATTCAAAACGGGGAATAATGGCTGCTGTTGTCCCTCCGTGATTCTTCCGTTACATGTGAATTCCGAATCATCTCTTCCTTCAGCCTCATGCGCGCACGTTGCCACTTCGGTAAGAAGCTTACTCTCCTTCCGCTTCCCATTCATCTCTCTCTCATTTCGCAGAAAGCACGCGAGTGGATCCTTCTAACAATGGCGGGACCTATAAGCCTCTCTTCATTTTCTATTTCTCGGGTGGATAAGAGGCTTCCTTGGTCGCAATCACGACCCAAATCCAGAAACCCTTATTTCCTCGTCTCCTTCAGTACCTTTATCTATGATTTTCTCTGCCTCTTCCTCCCGTTATCGCTATTCTTCTGTTTAACCATATTCATACATTATTTTAATCTCCCTCTTCCTCACCCATAATTTTATTGATGAGCTTTCAGAAGAGATTTGCGTGTTATGGATTTTATTGGTTTTGTCCGCGGCGTCCTATAGTTTTTGGGCTTAAATTTTAATAATTCGTCACCATATCTTCACCAACTCTGTGATTTGTATTTTCCTGTTTCTTTCCTCGAGCTCAAACTTCTCATTTTAAATCATGTAATATTCCTAACGTATTCTGGAGTAACGGGTTTGATTTGTTATAATTTTCACATATATTGCCATCTTTGCACATTTTTCTTCGCTCCGATTATCTTTAACCTTTGAAAATCGGATCTTTTAACCTCGGCTTCTAGAGTGTCACCTCGTAAACAGCCTTCCGGTGTAGAATGCCTTCCGCTAGAAATTTCAGGGTCCGGTCCCGGTCCGGCTCGATGTTTCCAGGGTCCGATAAATTTATGTGGTCCGATTTACTTCAACTTTCAATTAGACCAGAAGTAGGATTTAGTTCGAAAGACACAGGGATACATCACTCATAAAATCAGCTAACCGGGGGTTTCTCTATTTTGAATTCTACGTGCTAATATAAAGAAAAAATCTGATGTGGCCAACACGTGACTTTCTCCATATTTGGGGTATAGATATTTAAATTATTATGAATAGCATTACAGGGGAAAATTAACATCAGATTTTTTAGTTTTGCTTATTATTTTCATTCATTGTAAGGCCTGATGTTACACTTTTAATTTAAATTTAAAATATTTCCAGACATAATAACATTTGGTGATCGCACCACAGAAATAATAACCTTCTAAAATAGATTTTTAGAGATGATCAAGTAGCGTCGAATGTGGGAATATGTCGGGGGCAGCAAAGAATTCAAACCTAGTTTCGGAAAATCTTCTTTTAATCCCTTCAACTGTGTGGCGGACCTTTTATGCCGGAAGGAAGCCGATTCCAGACCGTGTGACACGTACAATTTGCGTCCAAGCTCACTATATTAAGGGGTTTTCAAACTTTCCATGCATGGACTGTCAGAAATCCATCCCATATGTGCTCTGTTATGATTTTATGGAAAGGCAGGAATCAATCAATGCAGTTCCCGTATAACACTGTCGGATTAGAAATACCGTCGAACGTCTAACCTGAATTTTCCATAACTCGAAGTGAATTCGTTTTACAGGACAAATCTTTTTAATGTTATTTTTCTTCTATTACTCGAAGTTTCCCTAAGTCGAATATTTTTTGTTTCCATCGAATTTCGACTTATAGAAGTTTCACTGTACCTACGTACAATGGTCTATGTAAAATATTTATGAGTATTCCTCTCTCGTTATCTGTCGTTAGCTATGATTATGCCGGTGGTCGAGTACACTTCTAGCACGTACATATATGGGTTCCACATGGGAAAGGCCATATACTCGAGTTAGAAAAAGTGCACCGCAGAGCAGCAAGGTCCGTTAAACAAGTGTACCACCCTTAAGCATAGCGTTACTTAATTATTAAAGAAGTTAAATTGGTATCTCTAGAGTAGTGTTTCCAATATTTTCAACCAAACATTTCGCTAGCCACATCAGGTTGCTTGTTATTTTTTGCGCTTTATTACGTATGAAAACCTAACGTAATAAAAAAAGAATAATATGCGTTCAGCAATCATTTGTAAAGTTGACACAATAAATTTTGTGGCATTCTTATTCACTACTTCTAAAAATACATTTCCGGAGAATAGCGGTAAGGGTGTTATTTTTTTCGCGGATTGAAATTTATAAAGAAATATTGATCAGAAGCTAATCTGTGGGAGTGTTCGGAATAATTAAAGCAGCCACTTATAAAGGAAATCACGGCCAAAGTGATAAAATACACGAGATAGACCGTGGGACGGAACGATATCGATCTTCTTTTTTTCCTTGGACGATCCGAGATTAACACAATAGGATATTCAAGATTGAATTTGAGGCATTTTAGGAAGTCTGGTGCACTGCACCCCCTGCCTCCCACCTGACTGGCGATTGCTAGAGTTTATGTAAATACAGATGCAGTTCACAATAGCTTCCACTTATCGTGCGTGTGAAGACTTCCCTGAATCGTTATGGAGAAGACGGTAACTCATACTCATAACGGAAAACGTAAACAAGCACATATAATTTGTTGTTTAGAAAAAATCCATATCACAATAAAGAGCAGATATAGCCTGAAAACGAACAGCGTTTGATATATAAGCTCGAGAGCCCGTGATAGTCTTTTTTCTTAAGCCCGTGAAGACCGTCTCTCGCGCATCGTCTGTAGCGCCGCCAACCTCAGCCTCCGGAAGTTTTACTCGTCAAACTCTCTTCGTCGCCGCAAGGTCCTCTATACACGGCCTTGCGTCGCCGTCCTCTGTGGCGCCTCAGTTTCACGTGTTTCATTTGCTCTCAAAGTGGAAAGAAGATATTGGCGGAATTTTCGCGGCGTTGGATGGATAAAACAGCCTTAAATTTAACTATTCTTTCATTATGATATCCGTCTAAATGGAGGGGGCAGGCTATCCTTACGACTCTCCCTCGATTTGGTGTCATAGAATAATGCGAAAGTCTCGAAATATCTTACACGAACTTCTTTTTTCAGCGAAACGTTTCTCAGAGAAAATGTAATTGTTTAACTTTAATTATATGAAACTTCAAATTTCTGTAAAGCACAGGCTGTCGCATTCTTTGTTTTTACCATTTAATTCAAACCATGAATATGTTCGCTTTTATTAGCTCGAATAATTGCCGTTTACTTCTCTGCACTAATTAATTAATTTCTCAAACATGAATCTGGAAAGAAGATTGTCACCGCTCATCGAATCGTCCTCCATTCGTTGTGCCAATGTGTTCTTTCTCTCCGAATCACATGTCGCCTCGTTATATGAATGAAAACGTGGATCGTTGCCAATGGAGACTTTCCTAATCCCCTCCTTCAGAGTCGATTTCCAGAGCGTAAAGCTGTTGCAATAACACCGCTGATCTCCTGCGATTTTGCAGACGCCTTGTCAGCTGTTTCCGCCAATCGATTTCTCTTTGCCTTTAACTCTCTATTTATGTTTCCACTTCTCTTATATACATACAGGCATATTTCTATCGTGTATCGATTTCCTATCTATTTTTTTCATGTAATTTTCTCTATCAACTTCATTTTCTGTCTTCTCTCGTCTTAATGGAAAACTCTTAACCTTAGTATAGATATATTAAATGGGCTTTTTTTATCTTACCCTCTCTCTCTGTATTTCTCTCTCCCCAGCTTTTATCGGCGTCTTTTCCATTTATTATTTCTACCTTTTGTCGCACTTATTAGAAATGCTGTAATACTTTTCGATTTCCGGATGATTACTTAATTATTGCATCCGTTTTATAATGAAATTTGATAGAATTATAACTGTAGCTGCATAAAATCTTTATATGGATATGTATTAATTTAACTGCATAAAAGCAACAATTTATGTTTAGTATAAATTCGTGTATAGTGGAGCCGACTGGAGATATCACCAAGCCGGACGGTTGCCCAGGGTGCATAAATCTTTTAGATGTTTCCTCAATGAATATCTATAGTTTATCTGTAAGTGAATAAATGTTGGCAAGAAATGGATCTCACTAAACGACCATGCGCCTCGATGATATCTATTTTCCGCTTAATTTCCATTGCTTTAATTTTATCGCTTGTTTAATGTCTCAATAAACAAACTAGTGTGTTCGTTGCAATTATCAGGAGAAAGGGGGAGCTGAGTTCGTGACGCCGTCGTTTTCAAAGCAGACTCTGCTCACAAACACAATATTTTCATTGTGCACAGTGATGGCAACACTCAAACGGTACGCCATACGTATGTATTCCGAAATCGCTTACCAAAAATTACCCGGAGGAGAAACTTGTTTCGGATTCCGATTAATAAAACACAGGATAAACAGCATGCGAATAATTGAGCGTCAAATTTACAATTGATACGCTAAAACGTTGGAGGTCATGAACGCTAAATTTACACTTTGTACCTAAATCTTTTATTCGATCGAACTTATATGAAATAAAGTTATTGGAAAATTTTTCTTTAAAAAATTTTGCTCGTTGCAGATCTCTCAAAGGCTTATTTTTCGGCGATCTCATAAAAATGTCGCCATACAATTTCTCAAGAAAAAGGACGATAGCGAGCGGGAACATGTCACAGCTGCGGTGCGAGTCGCTTACTTTTTTATCAACCATGACGACATAAAGAAAGAGAGGGAGAGAGTGACGTCATCATCGTGGCTCTCTCTTTCTATGATGTAAAATGAGCGATGCGCGTGCTAGGCGTACGCTTGACCCTGAAAAAAACGTCACATCTTTATCGCACTCTTACTGCTCCCCTCCCCCCATTCGCCTCCTTTCCCCCGACTTCTCTCACTTTCGCGGCTAGAGATAATATGATTATTTTTTTATCCAAAACATACGTTGCGGACGTTTTGCTGTCCCATTTCCTTCTGTCGAATGCTTTTGTAATTCTAGCTAATTTTAGCCCCCGTTTCTTTTTAAAGGAAAAAAAGTTCTTATTGTATTTGGTATGTTCGTCTGTAAGCGTATGAAATGAGCCATTCTGCTGAATTTGATATTTAGGATGTACCTTAAAAAAGTCGAAAATGATATACTTACTCGATCCAATTAATTCTCACTTTACCGGGAACAAAAAATGTATTTCCCGCTTTAATTCGTTAATTATAGACTTAAGAATATAATTAGTTTTAACAAGTTATGGGGCAAATAAAATAAACATTTCCTCGCATATTTTTTAATGGATGTATATTTTTGGAAAAAATCGCGATCATAAATTTTCACATATCAATGGATGCATCAATTTTATCGTTGAAGTATGTGCAAGGATGAATGGCATAAGTGGCTCATTTCACTCAATCGTGGCTGCTATTTGCAATATATATTAAAATTCAGAATAAAAAGAGCACATTCGAGTCCTATATCACTCACGAATAACTATTACTATTGCCGACAGTACCATTAGAAAATTATATTCTTTAATCCTTCGATAGAACCTAATTAAATTTGGTTTAGAAGACTTTTATAATTCATAAATAATAGCTAATCGAGCCACCTAGTTAGTAACAAGAAATCATCCACATTTCAAATTCGGAATGTCTTGAGAATGTCTTTATGCATCATGCGTTACTTGTTTCATTCACCGATTGGTCTGTTTATATAGATTTTTTATTCTTTCATTGGCTCTTTATTCCGTTCCTTTTCTTTAAATCACGGCAAGTTTTCAGGAGGAAATTTGGCTTGATCCCGTTTGAATATTTTCTATCGATTTGCTTGTCAGAAAGGTTTTTTGTTTTTAACGAGTCGGCCTAATGTCTTCCCTTGGGGAAGTATTGTGATCACGAAAAAACTTTTGGATTGATGTCTGTGTGTGTGTGTGTGCGTGCGTGTGTGTATGTATGTGATTGTGGGCGCTCTAACTCAAAAAGTACTTGCCCTATCGTTACCAAACTTCATATATAACACTTTATCATGAGCACAAAGAACTGATTAGTTTTTGGACAATAACGGTTAAACGGAACTCGAGGTTTATTCGAAACCCGATTCGGTTTTTGCGATATTTCTCCGTTAAAACATCGTTATTGTACATACATTTCTATACAAAGGTTATAGAGAATGAAATTTCCTACTACGTTCATTTGAAACAATTTTCCATAGCAGTTATTGTTCAGGAATTATTTATAAAAAATTATCGGTTGTTTCGGTTTCCATCCAATATCTCCTTAAAAACGTCGTAATTGGTAATCTTCTTGAGGACCAAAGTTGTAGAGAATAATATTTCCTCCAAGTTTTGTTTGAAACAAATTTTCGCAGAACCATGCATTTCGGAGATATTGAACTTTTTCCGTAAATTTTCAGTATACAGTATACCATGTAGCGGTGAATTCTGTAAACATTCAAAATATACGTAATTGACGGCAGTAAGGACGACTGTATTCTTTTACGATACGAAGTGATAATTTTGCCTCATAATGCTATTCGTAATAATTTAAATATCTATACCTACCCCAAATATGGAGAAAGTCTTGTGTTGGCCACATCAGATTTTTCTCTTCTACTTCTTATGTCATCTTCCTCGTAAGTGAGTACTTATTGTTGGCCACTTACTTAACATATACTCATATTAATGCCACCCACTTTTACGAAGCGTAAACATTTTTGGATTATATTTTTTGTGCAGGAATAATAATTTTCTTCCTTTAAGTGCAGTTTTAAATTAAAGGTGTGTATACACTAAAAATGTATTTTTTTTACTTAATTTTTGATTTTAAAATGAGAACCTAGAACGTAGCGTATCTTACTTGTCGCAATTGCGGCATCAGGCCCCTAGTAATTTTAAAACAGTTTCTATAATCTTTACATTGAAAAAACAAGTACAAAATTGTTAGCTTTTGCTATGGACAAGAAAATATCGATGCGCAATTAAAATTGCCCTTGGAAGCTTACACATTGCTATCAACAATTAGAAAATTTTATCATAGCAACGGAAACAATGGCATCACGACGTACTTCATATGATTTTAGACGACAAATCGAAATATCGAGTTTATGAAAAAATGTTTCAAACAAAAATTTTAGAGAATTACATTCCCTATAAGTTTGACGATGACAAATATTTACATAAATTGATCTTTGAAGGTGTCATTTGGAAAAACGGGAAAACGACAGGAATAAACATCACTTTCCTGTTGACCGGTTTTACTCAAAACCTTTACGGATCTTCGTTTGCTAATAAAAATTTTAAATAGGGTGTTTCAGAACACAACTGCATAACTTCACCCACGTGTAGGAAACGTCATTTCAAGCAAAAAAGTTCCTATAAGCATGTGTCCGAATCTCCTAGCTTACGAAGCTATGGCAACCGAAAGATTTTTTTCGGCACTCCATGCGGTATCCTAGAAACAATGCCATAGCCTCTTCCCCGTTCGATGAGGGGAGATGAAACTTAGTACGAAGTTACATTACATTTGTACCCATGCTTGGCAGTAGTTGCATCAACCATATTTGGCGCTGTCTCGTTGGTAACGCCACAAATGTAACGTAAATGCCTCCATGAAAATTGAATTTTCAGAATTATCTCATTTATTTATCGAGATACGCGAAAAGAAGTGGTTATCAAAAGTCTTCTGCACAGCATGGCGATTCCGAAAAGGCCTCAACCAACTTTCTAAGTGGATTAGTTCCAGAGAAATTGCGTTTGGAGTTATGCGCGTCAAGTAAGAAATATTTTCTCGAGCGATTTAATAACATTGTTTAATACAATTATTTCATAATAAGTTAAAAAATGATACGTAAATAGCAATTAAACTTCAAATATGATTGAAGTTAACACGGAATCATATTTAAATTTAACATGGCCTTGATTATAAGAAATGCCAAAATGCGGAATCTGAAAAATGTTCCTTAAAAAGGAATAATGACTGAAAACAGACATTACCTCTCACGGAAGACGAAAGATCATTTGTCTGTTGTAGACAAACGTACATAATTCACATCAGTGGGCTACGGAGAATCCCCATTTAATGAGAAGCAAGTCCTTCCAAAAGGAGTTCAGCGTGAACGTGTGGGCTGGAATTGTTAGTGATCACCTGATCGGTCCATTTGTGTTACCAAACAGACTGAACGGTAATTTGTACGCTCAATTCTTCCGAGAAACGCTTCCTATCCTCTTGGTAGACGTTCCTATCAGTGCACAGTGGTTCAGAACGCAAAAAACCTGGCCAAAACCTATTTTTTGAAGTTGAAAAAAAAGGTCTTTCAAACTTAGAATACGATAGAACATTGTTCAGTGCGTCTAAAACTGCATGGTTTGGGATTGCCTCGAAATTCTTCAGTCGGTGACAGTCTTTCAAAGTTACTACCTGTAGGGCTCGGTGTTTTTCGTCGGCGCGAAACGCTATTTAATCCACTTTTTGAAGCAAAATTTTTTTGTTCGGAAGCCATACCTGTTAAAAGTAATATTTTATTATAAAATAATAAACGTTACTGATTCTTAAAATGTGTACTTTTTGCCAATTTACGCTTCTGTATTGTAGAAACGGTTAATGTAATATAACTGCATTTTCTTTCTGACCCCAGCTAAAACCATTCATCTCATTGACCTACAAAAAAAGTCCAGCGGTGTCCAGTCCTGATTCTATCATGAAAAGTTAGTATAAGAAATTCATTTGAAGATTCTGAAAGAAAGAATTGCCCGTTTTTGCCCCTTTCGCTGAAAAACTTACTTTAAGTCGTAGGTGCACTCTCAGGGCCGCCTTTAACTCAAGCGATTTTGACATTTTCAAAACTTTCTCTTACTTTTGCAAAATAGGTAATAACTACAAATGGAAACGATATGGTTTTAACACTTTATCCTATACATTATAACCGCTATGTCCCTGGCTGCCTGCCTGCAGGACCGGCCCGAGCTACTGGCGAGCCGGGCGGTTGCCAAGGGCGCTGAAGCTTCGGGGGCACATGACATTGGGTGTGTCGAAGCTTAGAGGGGGCGCAGAAGATTCAGAGGGAGGGCTGAACAGAAGATTTGGGAGCAGCACCCCCTCCCCCTCCCAAATCTTCTGTTTCGCCCCCATATTCACCAAAGAAAGCGGCCACACAGTTTGATGCAGGGGCACTTTCGTTGTCCTTCAGCCTTTTAAAGATTTCAGCACATGTATGCGAAAATGGACAGAAAACCCCAGAACTATCAGAACAACCAAAAATTTCATGGACCTGAGCTTAGTGCTCCCACTTTGGCCCCTTCCTGCATTTCCGTTTTCATTTCTGCTGAAATAGCGATCACATTTCTCTTTGCACTCGTACAAGAAGGGTGTAACTTTAAGTGCGTTGCTTGTCAGCAAGAAGGGAACGCTCTTTTTTGGTTTGTGTTTCGGAGTCTGCAATTAAAACTTCATCTTCTCTCACCCTTGAGAATCAACGTGGACACGTACTCGTAATATGGTAAATACTCTATTTTTCTATAAATTCAATTTACTAAATTTAGGTCAGGCGACCTTCAAATACCGCTGGATTTTATTTCCATGTAGGTACTTTGAACCCATGAATTTCATATTTCAATATTGTTAAAAATGGTTTTCAAACTGGTTATATTGCGATTAAATCTGTGCTTGCAGCGGAAGAATATTTACCTAGTTTTCTCCTCTAATGCGTGTCCCTTATTTTCTTGATTTCTTTGTCAAACTTTCTTTTTATTCACCCTTTTAATTAGCGTATTTTAGAGACTTCGTAACCTAGGAGATTCGGACACATGCGTATAGGAACTTTTTTGCTTGAAATGACGTTTCCTACACGTGGGTGAAGTTATGCAGTAATGTTTTGAAACACCCTGAAAGTTTTTTGCAGATCTGATTATTAGTTTTTGACTAAGTGTTTCCACAAAATTCTGTCACACACACGCACCATCGCGAAAATATTGAAAACTTACTCAGGGGATATCAAAACGTGTAGTTCCGATGAAATCTCGAATTCTATTGTTTTCATGAATACATTTTCTCCTATGTTACGTATGGAGAAAGTAAAAACAATAAGTAAATAAAATCGTTAGATATTGCTATGGTTAACAAAGTGTCGATGTGCAACTAAAATCCTGCTTTGAAACGTACGTATCGCAATCAACAATCAGAAAATCCTATCATATCAACGAAAACAATGGTAACACTTAGCGACGTACATTACATAAGGTCAGACGAATGATTGAAATATCTGAATGGAAAAATCTGTGATGGATGGATAAGATTTTTTAAAAGGAGTGATGAGATGTAAGATACATTTTAATAAATTACTATAAATTACAATAAATTATTTAAATAGATATTTCGTTCACAGTCAAACGGGAACATTCCGCACTATACAGTGTTTGATTCGAACAATAAGCAATAAATAACAATAAATAATGTGCGTTGAAAACCGCACTTGTATAAAATTATTAAAAAATTGCTTTGATGACAGCATGTATAAATATTGTTTTGAATAAGTTATCAGAGCAGCTCTAAAACAAATCAATGGCAAAACAGTGAATATGAATATGCACTTGGTTGATTCCACTCAGCAAGCACTAAACAACTATAAGTAATGTGCGTTAAATCTGCCCTTAAATAAAATTATTAAAAAATTGCTGTGGTGACAGCATGGCAGTATGTATAAATATAACTTTGCGATAGGTTATCACAGCAGCTTTAAAATTGAAAAAGACAAAACAGTGAATGCGAATGATAAATAAATTAAAAGCCATGAAGATGGGTATTCGAAAGGAGCTTCAAGGCTAGTGATCTTCGGTCCGGCTGCTCTCGACCGTGCGGCGTTTCCCTGCGTTGTCTCCTTCAAGACTCCTCCGAGGTTTGAACCTTGGCCTTCGACTGGAAAAACTCACGTCTGTGGAAGTGTGAGACGAAGAACGCGCGGCGTCGAAGGAGCGTCCGTTTTTCTCCTTCCTTTCCTCGCAAATGTTGCCCTTCTTCTCAGACTCTGTTGTCCTCTGAGAGCAGGCACACGCAGCCCATGGGAAGTCGAATAGATATCACATCCTTCCTTGTACGGGAGTACACTTCGACACTTTGGTACAGCTGAGTGCATATCCCGGTACCTTTACAGTTGCAGCTTTTGGAACCGGCGCAGGTTATCATCATTAGGTCACCTGGTATTGTCGAATTGTTGTTGTATCTGGTCACGATGGATGGACAGGGATACGTGTCCAGTTTCGTAGCGCTTTGTATGTCCAAATTATTCGTGCAGCCAGATAATGCTGGGGCCATCGAGATGCACGGGAATACCGCGGTCGCAACTGCGAACATAACTAGGAAAACAATCGGGGATGACATGTTGAATGGGAATTGGTCTCGTTGGAAGGGATTTCTGGAGAGGTTCGGTGTCGTTTAGGTTCTGGAAGCAGGCAAGAATGAAATGATGACGGACATGGCATTGTTTGGTTATTTTATAGTGAGGGAGTTAGGGGGTGGGAAGAGAAGTCATGAATGACGAAAAAGGAAGTCGTGTCTTAGAGGGAGTTTGAGACTTATCTTTCGCAGGGTGTGAGCTAACTTCAACAAATTATTTTAGCGCGAATGACCGCGGAGCAATTTGATAGTGGCAAACTTCTTCACTTCCGTAGTTCATTACATTCTCTGGATTCCTCGAACTTTCCTCCTCGGGAGAAGACAGTTAAGGATGGTGAGAAGGAGGTAGCGCTCAAGCTGCAGCGCAGTCTTTTCGATAAGTAAGTAATAGTGGATTGATGGTGGACCATGAAAATGAATTGGTATTTTTTTATTGAATTAATTAAGGATGGAAAAACAGATAATCGTGAGGTCTCTGAATAGCTTGGATTAAAAAAACTACTACAGAGGAGCGAGAGAAAGAGAGAGAGAGTGATAGAGAGAGAGATAGATAGATAGAGAGAGAGAGCGGGAGGAAGAGAGAAAGAGGATTAGAAAAAGAATTCTTTGCGGTTTTTCGAAGGGTCGGGCTCTATAGTCGGCGGTAATCACCTTCCTTGTGAATTGAGGGAAAAGGATGACACTAATTAAGCTGGGAGAGCCGGAAAAAGTGGTCTTCTGCTTTCGAAATGTTCATTTGATTTTGTGAAAGGGGATTCCTTCTTATGAATCTCCATGAATACTAGCGATTTCTATGGAGTCAACATTTTGGAGGCAAAAATATTATCCAAACGTTTCTTTTTAGAAAAGGAAAAACTGGGTGTAAACCTATTCGCGTTTACTGTGTGAAATTCCTCACTCGTGCATTACAAACCAGGCAATGGACACATTAGAGATTCCAAATTAAATTCGATTAGAAAGCATTTCGTGACACTTCCATCGTCTCTTTTAATGGCTTTTAATACCGCTTAATCTATCCTGAGAATTTAAAATCATACGCTCAATATATTTTTTACATAGTCTAGCTCAGCGTTTCTCAACCGGTCCTCCTTAGTCATTGTATAGTTGTTCCGCGAGCTTTTCTTCCTTCATCATTTTGTATGTAAATGTAAATAACCAATATATAGTATGAGTGAGATCATCATTAATTTCATTTCTATTTTTTGAGTTAATTCATTAACATATATTTTCCTGAAAAGTTTCTTGTAGTGTTCAGGGCCTGAGAGAGGTGAGATGGGGCCCGGACCAGTCACAAGTGTGCGGCCCCACCCCACTCCGAAAGCCATACAAATATGTGAATAAAAAATCTGATGTCGCCAACACATGACTTTCTCCATATTTGGGGTATAGATGTTTAAATTATTATGAATAGCATTATGAGGAAAAATTATCATTTCGTATCGTAAAAGAATACAGTCGTCCTTATTGCCGTAAATTACGTATACAGTAAAAGTCGTTTTATACGTATTTGAGGGGACCGACTCATTGCTTCGTTATAAGCGTGACTTCGTTATGTACGAGAAACATGGTTTTTGGTGTATACATCCCATATAACACGTATACACATACAGTAAAAGCTGTGCTACCGGCCACCCTTAGATACCAGCAATTACACTAATAGAATTCATTTTGTATTTCTTCTTCTTTTTTTATGAATTTTTGTGTGAATTGTATATGTGTAATATTATTATTATTTTTTATTATCAAATATAAGTTACAAATAGGCAATTTGCCAGGTGATACATAACTATCGTACATAAAATACTAAAAAAAACCAAACCATAATATAAAAACAAATACATGACAAAATAAGTATAGCATAAACAATTATCTTAACATTACCTTACATCTACTTTTAAAAACATTTACATTCCTTGGGGAGGGGTTAAATAGTTCTGCAGGCAACTCGTTCCAATCGACTACGGTCTTATTTAAATATGAACTTTTTTTAATATTAGTTTTTTGAACTCTACACTTGAATTTAAATTTATGATCATTTTTCCCCACGAAAGTTGGTTCTTCCGCCTCCTTTCTTAGATCACCCCAAGCTCCCTCATTTTTTAATATATTATACATGCCGCATAGCCTACTCCGTTTCCTCCTATTTTTTTATTTATTTATTTACGTATCCAGGCTACAATTAGGCTCTTGGCCTGGTGGTAACGATACATTAACACCATGTCAATTTAGTAACTCATTTCATGATTTTAGACTAAATAGGTACTTTTTTAGACTAAATAGGTACAACTTCACAACTTCCACTTTAAAATTTCTTAAAATATAAGATGTAGGTATATATTACGTATTTACTCCGTATACTTCTGTGGCTGCCGAGTAAGCATGGCGTTTTTGGTTACGTAAGCCATTTGCATTGTCTAGATGTTTTGGTGTACTTCTACAGTTTCGAGTTTTATCGCTTTTTATAATTAAAAAAATTACCCATCCATTGAATATGGCATAAAAATAAATACCTAAAGGCAAGGAACAGGAGAGGAAAAGTTGTTTTAACGCTAACACAAAAGCTGGAGATGATCAAACGAATGGAAAAATGAGAAAACAGTGCAGCCATAGCAAAAGAATTCAACATCGGATATTCCACGCTCTACGATATCAAGGCTTATAAGGCTAAATTAATGAAATTTGTGTCATCTTCTGAGACGAGTAAATCAATTGTTAAACGTCATACGTTTCATAAGCCAAAAATGGAGGAACTGGATACAATATTATTACTGGTTTTCACAGAAATGTTAAGAAGAATTAAATAATTTCGTCCTTCTCTAAAAGAGTAAATAAAGATAAATAAGGAATATATAATCCAATAAATTCAATTTTGAGAACAGGTTTATTGTTGTACTCCCCAAACTTCCCGGACGCCCTAAACTTTTCAATATTCTTTTGTTTTGAGTGTAAGCGTCGTAACCTATGAAAGAAGACTGCGTAAATATCTAGACTACGTGTGGAAGAATTAAAATGGTAAATGTATACCTCATGCATAGTTATGTTTGGGGAGTACGATAGTGAACCTAAGCCCAATTTTGTTTGGTTATTGCTAAATTTGCGACGTCAAAATCGAAAATTGCTCCCCTAACCGGCTATTTCTCCTAATCGGCTTTCCACAATCCCCAAGATAGCCGGATAATACAGCTTTTACTGTATTTACAGTGAGTAGACTTCAATGCCGTACTTACATATGCAAAGAGATGCTTATCAACTTCGCGGCATGTAAAATATTCGATTGCTATTACAAACGATTTTTAAAATGGCCAGTTAATATTATTATTATTATGGTCATTAATTTACATAAAAATTTCACATTTTTAACATCAATTTCAAAGCAAAGAGAGCGTGGAAATTCGTATGGAAGTGGCAGAGTGCGCGGTAAACGGGCGGAAACTATTCATTACTTATCGCTCTGCTTGCCAAAATTCGTTATATATGGGGCATTTTTTGCTGAGAATTCGTAAAATGCGTTTTCGTTACATCCGAGAAATTTAACTAATGCCCTTATGGTAAAGTTCAAGGGACCGAGGCATTTCTTCGTTATAGCCGAGATTTCGTTTTAGGCGTGATCGTTACAAACGAGTTTTACCGTATTTTGAATATGTTTACAGAATTCACCGCTACATGGTTGTGGCGCTGTATACTGAAAATTACGAAAAACGTTCAATATCTCCGAAATGCATGGTTCTACGAAAATTTGTTTCAAACAAAACTTGGAAGAAATATTATTCTCTACAACTTTGGTCCTCAAGAAGATTACCAATAACGCTGTTTTTAAGGAGATATTTGACGGAAACCGAAAAACCGATTATTTATAAATAATTCCTAAACAATAACTGCTATGGAAAATTGTTTCAAATGAAAGTTGTAGGAAATTAAATTATCTGTAGCATTGGTATAGAATTGTATATACAATAATGATGTTTTAACGGAAAAATATCGCAAAAACCGAATCG
Organism: Uropetala carovei; assembly: GCA_036926305.1. NCBI lineage: Eukaryota > Metazoa > Arthropoda > Insecta > Odonata > Petaluridae > Uropetala > Uropetala carovei. Next base: position 390,113 of record JAXCHB010000172.1, on the reverse strand, counting down.
GGTTTCGAATAAACCTCGAGTTCCGTTTAACCGTTATTGCCCAAAAACTAATCAGTTCTTTGTGCTCATGATAAAGTGTTATATTTGAAGTTTGGTAAGGATATGGCAAGTACTTTTTGAGTTAGAGCGCCCACAATCACATACACACACATACGTACACACACAGACATCATTCCGAAAATAGTCTAAACGTGTTCTAGGGACCTCAAAACGTGTATTTCCGTTGAAATCTCGAAGTCGATTTTTTTCGTGATCACAATACTTTCCCATTACTACGTATGGAGAAAGTAAAAAGAAATTTTTTTTTCGAAAATGGGAATTTAAAATAATAAGCTATAATTTTGCCACTAGAATTACTTTATTTACAAATATTTATGCGTATAGATACATATTTAGATATTTAGCATTGCTGAGATATAGCTATTTGTTATTTGTTACATTGAAATAACACATTATAAATTGTAAATTTATAGGTTACTGACCCCGTTGGGGGTCGCGACCCTAAGTTTGAGTACCAGTGTACTAGAGGGCCTACACATTTTCTAAAATCACTCTTAAGACGACGAACAAGGACCTTGACTCCACGTTTTACGCTATATTTCTCTGCAGAAAACGGGATAACCATTTCATATAAAAATTCTCAGAGATAACCATATCTACTCTCCCTCTTCAACAAAGCTTCCGTTTCCAAAAGTTTAGACACCTTCGTTTGCAAAATTCACATACCTCAGATTCCCACGCGCACCCTTAATGGCCATATACCCACAAACCCCTACTCTGCTGTACACCTATAAAAACAAAAAAATATCGCCACACGTAGTATTTTTTAGAACCTGGTTTATGTGATACACCAAAATGCATATCTGTTTTTCATGTTATGGCTCTGGAAGACACCCAATACAAAGTAATTATTATTTCAGTTTTTGATACTTAAGTTATTATTCATGAATTTTTCACCCATAAGACGAGCTCGATAATTTTGTAGTGAGCGATCACTTCGTATGAAAGGATTATCTGGTTTACTGAACCGTTTAATAGCTATTAGAGTTACGCATCTCATATACAGTGGGTTCCGCTTAATAGAATCGCTGGATAATTGAATCAGCCACTCTATTGAATCAAAACCGAAACCATTTTGTATCCAACGTTATCAGAATTCTTCTCATATTGGAATAACATTTCGGTTAATTAAATCACGTGGTAATGCATGGCTATAGGGTTTTAGGGCCTTCTTGGGATTAACTCGAAGAATATTGCTGTCGGTAAAAGAAGCATTTTCTGCAATCTCTCAAACGTTTTTCTGCAGTTGCCAACTCGTGGATCAGTAACCTACCCCCCCCCCCCCCCCCCCCCCCCCAGCAGGGAGTTGGTCAGGCGACCAGCAAAGGAACTGTCCACAACTCCCAGCGAAGGGGCTCCTAGATTCACACTCCAAGACAGCTGTCAGCATGCACATGACAAACGTCGAAGAGAAATCAAAGGTGGTATCTTAGTTTGCCTAAGAAGAATAAGCTGCTAAGAAAGTACGATAAACTTCATTGTTCATTAAATCAAAGAGAGGCCTCGGCGAGACTGGGAATTTCACAAACTTCACTTTGTAGACTTCTGCGAAATCGTGACCAACTTAAGAATTGTGAAACATCAAACCTAAATTCCAATAAGAAGAGAAAATGTGAGGGCAAGAGTTCCGGTGTTGAGCAGGCTTTGTTGAAGTGGTTTTCCCATGCTAGACTCCTAAATGCACCAATCAGTAGGGGAATATTATTGGAAAAAGCAGTGGAATTTGCAGACCGCCTTGGTGAAAAGACTTCAAGCCAACAGATGGGTGGTTGTCTAGATGGAAAGACAGGAACAACATTGTTTACAAAAAATTTAATTGAGAAGCAAGATGCAAGGTCAGTTCTACCCCGGATGGAGTTCAGCCGCTTGTGCAAGGTGGACGTTGACTCATGTCAGTTATTAATTTATTCAGATTTAGTGTCTCATCTTAATGAGAATTTGATTCAGAAGACTTTGGGCAACTATTTTAAACTATGTAAAATGGATAAAGTAAGTGTTTAAAATTAATTAAAATATATATAAATACCTTTTTAGCATTTTCTTATTTAACATGCCTAAAGTACTCAACCTCCGTATAATCGAATAGGCCGGTTAATTGAATCAAATAATGGTTTCCCGGCTTGATTATAATAAGCCGAACCCACTGTAATAAGCCTGGAGTTTTTATGGTGGAAGATGTCTCTAAGCGTAGAACAATTTTTTGTTATTAAAATTGTACTTTATTTAAGAAACATTATGAAATTTAGTGTGACTAAATATACATTGCCTTATAACAATTTTCACAATGTAAGGATAGATTTTTTGTCGGGAATCGATAAAAGAGCGAAATATTTCCCATAGAATCACCATTACGCTGTTTTTTAAATGATTCTGATATCCTCAGTGGTCGCTAAATCTCATCTCGCGACTTGGCCGGCAGATACGAGCCGCCTCTACCGACGCCAGCCATTGAATATCTCTTTCTCTTCCTCAACAGGTGTCTATCTCCTCTTCTCTCCTCGTTCTCTTCTTCCCGCTCTCCGAATCTCTTCGGGCGACATGTGCCAGGCGACCGGCTGACCGCGACTCCGCTTCCTCACGGAGGATATTCTCCTCCGCACCATCCTCTCCGCACCCTCGCACGAGATGCTGCAGCACCTCGACGGGGAAAGACAACGTCCTCACCGCGCCCTCCGAGGAGCTCCGCCCCCGCCGCAGGGCAACCCGCAGCCGCCTCCAGCACCTGTCGCGGTGCGCGCTGCCGGACGAAGGCACGTCGCGGCACCGTCTACGTCTCCTCCTCCCTCTCGACTCAAGGAGGTGCAGAGGACGCACGTTTAATCCAATACACCCGCCCTCGTCCGAGCACGGAAGTATCGGTGGAGACTTGTCGTGGATCGGCAGTCTTCTTTCGTGGAGAATAGAGAACGCGTAAACCATCGAGTGAACGAGGATGGCGGACGGCGACCAGAGAAGTCCGCGACTACCCGCCAGAAGGCGCGCCTCTCCGCTGCACCATCCCCACAACCACTCGCACCACCACCATTCCCACCACCACCACCATCAGCAACAACCCTCCACGCAGCACCTACCGTCGCCCCAGCTTCAACCGTCACCCCAGCATCAACCTCCCCCTCAGCATCAACCTTCTCCCCAGCATCAACCTTACCCGTCCGCTTCCGCCCCTCCTCCTCCGCACTACCAGAATCTGAACCTCCTTCTGCACCACCATCAACAGTACCAGCAGCAGCCCCCACCTCCTGGGCCCCCTCCGCCCCCATATCACGTTCACCACCATGATCCCCGCCTCTCGCAGCTTTTCGATCCCCTTTCTCGCCTCTCAGAGCTTTCGGCCTGCTCCTCGTCTTCGCCCCCGCCTTCCTCTTCCGGCGCTGCACCCTCTCCGCCCCCTGGAAGCAGTCCTAGACTGCCCCCGCGCCGCTCTCGCCTCTTGCTGTCTGCCTCCTCGAGTTCCTCGCTGGGAACAGCGGGGGCGAGGCCTCTCTCTTCATCTTCATCTCTCATGTCCGATTTGGAATTGATGGACGTCGGTGGCGGCGAAGTCGGGGGCCCCTCGTCCCCTCCTCTGCCCCCGCCGCCTCCTTCTTCCCTGGGAGCCGGAGGAGGAGGCGGCCAGTGGGTGATTGCCGACGAAGGAGGAGGGATGGTCGGCGTAGATTGGCACGAGAGATGTCTTCAGCTTCAGTTGGAGATGCATCAATTCCGTCATCAGGCCGGGAGAGTTAGGGATCTCCTCCGCGAAAAGGTAATTGAAAGTTTCTCTTATCCAGTTCATGGTATATTTCTTCGTCTTATTTGTAATGCATGATGAATAATTATATGGGTATTAATATTTCCCCATGGAGACTTCGATGGTCGAATTTTCAGTTATATAAATACGTGCTTTGAGCTGATAGCTTCATGGTGGGAATCTCGTAATCATTTTTAAAAACTCTCGGAAATGTTTTATTATTACGGAAAATCCAGAAGTAATTATGGAGCGGAAATTGTCATCTTGTAGAATTTTATTCACTCTTTAGAATCAGAGCCGGAAGAGTTATTTCCTCACTTGTACTATTTCTGTTTTAAAACTAATCGAAAATTTCAGACGCGTCATTTAAATTCGGTCGCAAGTGATGAGGATTTCCCGAAATGTTACTAAATAAGTTATATCTAAGGAGATGATTCTTAAAACGTTTTTGTACGTATAAATCCTGATTTCGTTAAAATAAATTTAAATACATTTTCTGTTATTAAGTCAGAGATTAAAAAGGTACTCTGCTTCCGCAAAAATTTTCCTCAAATTTTTTAATATACGACAATTTTAATCTCTATATCTGACTTCATTAACACACTATCAACGCAAACTTTAATATTTCTTTATTTTAGTTACCACCGTGTTATTTGTCGCAACCAAGGTATTGTTTAAACTTCAAAACAGCGTGAAAAATTCGTGAATGTGTCGATAGTTGTGACGCGAAGTTATTATCCAAGTCGATTGCAGTTACACGAAACAGTACAAACCACCTTGACGATAACAGGTTTTTCAAGAAACAATACATCAGGGTTTCGCATTAAAAAATAATTTGTGATCCAATTCGACTCGTATTCAAAACTCGATGGCAGGAGAAGCAAATTTCATTCTTTTAGGCATTCTCTCATTTAACTCTGTATGCATGGGATTCTCAAAGAGATTCAGAAAAAAATTAGATTATATTCTGTCAGTAGAGATATGTTCTTTTGGAAAACAAATCGAATAACTCGATTGCGGTTTGTATCTCAAGAACAATGTCACGGGTAGTATACACATTTGGATGAAATGAATGCCACCGCTGAATTAGCTTAGTGGGATCTATACTAATAGAAATATTAATTTGTTTTCTTATTAGTAGTTACCAAACCGTCTAGTCGGTGTAGTATTCATTTTTGAATTTATATCAGTGGTTCTCAACCGGGGTGACATGACACCCCAGGGTGACGCAAATATTTGATAAATTCACAGTTTGTTATATTCTGGCTTATAAACATAGATAAAACCAGGATAATAAACACTTGTGCTTATTTAAATGCCAGAACTTCATCTTTATGTGGTAGGTAAAGCCCAAATTATCTCTAAAGGTGACTTGAAGGTATTGTAACTGTAAACGGGGTCATGCGAAACTGAATGAACTGAACATAGGGTGACGCAGAGAAAATAAGGTTGAGAAACACTGATTTAGATGATTAAAATTGAATTTAGTTGGTACACTGACTGCAAACCTGATCTTATGCAGACCCGGTTTGACATTACACCAAAACTTTCTGCTCTCGCCAAGACTCGAGACGTCGCGTCTCGAGTGCGATCCTGCTCATATCGAACATTTAGTTCGTTGCTCAGAGATCGCTTGGCAGCGTGGCCGAATCGTTCCGTTTGTATTTGAATACTAGGGGCTCAGCCCCTGGCTCCTCCGGCGCCCAACCCCGTGCCACGTTCCGCGCGGCTACTTCTCTTTTTAATTAAACTCTAAAAAATAAATGCTTCTCTCTTCCTCGTTTTCTCACCCTCTTTCTATCCCTCTCTCTCTCTCACCCTCCCTCTCCCTCATTCCCACCCTCCTACCTTATGAGAAATAGAAATGCCTACCTTGGAGTCGAACACAGGACTTTTTCCGAGATTTTTGTCGTCGCCACTTTACAATATATGAGTCGAGCATTCTTGCTAAATTTAGTTCCTATCTCGATTCTTTATCGAGTTATTAGCATTTTTAACACGGCGTCACGAATAGCAAATTAATATAGCAGAAAGAAGATAATTTATGTGTGGTAACACATTTATTTGTTTTATTAAAGATCCGCCGATTCTATTAGAATTGTCCGAAAGAATCGGCAAATAAAACTGACAAACATAAATTGCCCATAATTAAAAAAATAATAAATTGGTAAATAAAATATGTCAAGGTAGATGTGGCGTCTGAATTGTTGAGAGTAGTGTAGAATAAAATTTTTGCGAAGTTAGTCAAAAATCTGAATTTTTAAAGTCATATTAGAGAGAAAATTAATGCTACACTGTAATTGAACACGAACTTTTATGTTTACAATTTTCTTTATATCTTATTATTGAAATATATGTCTTTCTTTATTACAATCAATATAACCGTTTATTTAGATTAGCTACGAAGAGAAAAGAACTATGTAACTTTCAATGTTTTTAAATAAATTGATGCGTCCAACACATGACTTTCTCCATACGTAAGTTGTCAACTAAAATCAAATAAATACTGCAATAGGAGCGGTTCAACTTACACACTTCAGCGCTAGAGATTCAATTGTTTTCACTACCACGCGCGCGAGCTGCCCACTAATCGCCAATTTCGAAGAAAATTGAATATCTTTTGATATATTCCTCACATGAAAATTTAGTTCAAACAAAAGTTGTAGAAAAAAATATCTACAACTTCTATATATATGTTAACGGAAATTCAGTTTTAAGCGATATATTTAAGAAAAACTAAAATTTTACGAGTAAACCGCTACTTTCGTTTGACGGATTGTTATCAAAATGTTTCCACATCTTAAGAATCTATATCTAAAATAGCCGGATGTCCGTCCGTCCGTCCCACCCTGTATCTCAAAAGCCGTTCGTCGTAGAGATATGCGGTAAACTGCGTTTTGTTTCTACAAGCTAGGAAGGTCCCTAGAAAACTATTCTCATTTTCATAAAGTCCCGGGTTCGAATCCAGGAGATAATAATTGTTATATGTTCCCATAAGTTTACACGGGATTTTCGATTTTTCAGAGTGCAAGGTTTTTTTCCTTCATGCATTAAAACACGTAAATATGGACCGATTTTCTTCGTTTTTGCTTTATTCAACGTCTAAAACTCTATACTATCTTATTCTTGCGATGTTTACATGTTACACGGTCGAATCATTCAGAAATACCCAATTGTTTTCGAAATTTCGTACTCTTTCCGGACGTTGTCAAGGCGACCGTCATTGTTGCCTCCGATTCAATTAATGCCAATTGAACCTTCAAATAGGTTAAATAATAGCGTTATTCCCTTCGCACTTTGTTTAAGCATCGAAATTATTGCTGTAGCAATGTCAACATTTATACATAGCATCATAAATATTTACGGATAATTATTCAGTTAACTGTGTATGGGAAGCGTTTCTGACGATTTAATCAAAGCAGTTGAATCTTCTTCCTATCATAGTTTGAATGCTGGAATCTTATCTCTTTTTAAGTAGAACCATTATATTATACATCCATAATGTTTATTATATGAGAATAGGGACACACGTTATTTTTTTAAACACATTACATGGTTATCTTCTCTTCATTGATTGTTATATAAAAAAGAAAGGACATATATTTGAATAAAAAGAAAAAACACAAAAGTTCGCGATCAATTACTGTGTAAGGAAATGCATTTTTAGAGTTAAATGTGAATTATTGAGATCAAGTTATTTTACATACTTCATCATTTTTTATAAATCAATTGAAAATTCACCGCGCAAAGATTGCGCGGAATCAGCTAGTAAAATATAATTGTCAAAATTAAAAAGTTTGTTTTTAATAAAAAAGTATGAATATTAATAATAATATATTCATTTTATAAGGAGACGATTCCGGAACCAAAATTGTCCTGGTTCCGGATTCGACACAATTTTCCGTTCCTTGTTCCGGGTCCGGAACTTTCTCAGCTCTGAATTTTATAATTAATTACAACGTTACCCCCTAAAAATATTTTCAATTATCAATTAAATTCTCAATTCTCGGTAAAGTCGTTGGAAATGAGATGTACTTGTGTAATTTGACAGGGGTAAACCGCTACTTCCGACTGACCGATTATTATCAAAATCTTTTCAAATCTTAAGAATATATATAAAATCACAAATATGGAATTTCATGCTGATCTGATGAATAGTTTTTGAGTTAGAGCGCACGCAAAATTTCTGTCACACATACGGACACACACACACAGGCAGGAATCATCGAGAAAACAGTGAAAACGTGTATTTCCGTTGAAATCTTGTATTCGATTTTTTCACCAAAACAATACTTTCTCTATACTAAGTATATGGAGAAAGTAAAAATAACGTACGCCCCTATTCTCATCTAATTTTAAATTTATGCGTGAGCCTATTTGCGTTAATGAACATTAAAGAGATCTAATATAAAGGTTTTACTTACAAAAAGGTAAGTTTCCATCATTTAAACGATGAAATGCCTTGATTAAATCTTTATAAACGCTTCCCATACGCAGTCAACAGAATAATTATCTTTAAATATGTATGATTAATTTCGATGCTTAAACAAAAGTTCGAGGTCAATAACGCTTTTCTTTCGCATTTCGCATTTTTGTGAGATTGTTTATGTTAGCAACGATGATGAAGTAACCATGCATTCTTGTTTGATTTTCTTGATAACGGTTACTCCTACGATAAAAAATATATAGGAAAAGAAATACTCTACTAGTTCTACAAGTTTTATTTGAAAAGTTCATTTTTTGTCACCAATAAAGTGGTATCCTTGATTAGCTTACGTGTTTCATTTATATGATTTTCTAATTATCTTTGACTATAAGTCCTTAATATAAAATTTCATGAAAATCCGTTAGGTAGAAGCCGAGAACGAACATACAGACGTACGAATGGACGGACTGATTAACGGATAGACCGACGCTAATAGGCGCTTATGCTGGAAGCGAAACGTGCCTATAAAGAACGTTCAAAATTAATTACTGGGGCAAGAGAAGGCGATTTAAGCATCGTAGAAGAGTACGGTTGGACTGACATAGAGCACGGCGCGCGGTGCCCATAAGCACCGGGTTGGAATCCTCTAGACCAGGGGCCTTCAACATTTTCAGCCTTGAGGGCGCATTTGTGAATTTATAGAAGTATTACGGGCGCCAATAGGTGGTACATAGAAAAATAAAACTAAAAAAATGGGTTAGATTCTTTATTTTCAAACAGATAAATATATTGATTTAAATACAAAATTTATGAATAATAAATAATGACAATCTTGATATTTTAATGAGAAAATTGAATTTGTACTTCTTCGGCTAGCTTGTTGTAATGGGGAATTTAGCTTGAACAGGCTGCCTGTAGGCAATCGTCAAGATGTTCATCAGTGAAACCTGACGGAAGCTTAGATTTAATATGGCTCACAGTAGTAAACACTGTTTCGCATAAATACGTCGATCCGAAACGAGTATTTTTTTTATAACAATGCTCCGTAGCACTGGATATTTAACCTTATCAACAAGATTCTAAAAGTTTTCCTTATTAAAATGAGCTTTTAAGGATATATCGTTTTGAAAGACAGTGATTTCCAACTGAAGCTCTTCAATTTTTACACTTTTAAATACTTAACTGATAGCAAAGCAAACTCAGTGACGTTAATAGGCATGAGTGGATTCAACACGAATGTAACGAATGGTTCCAAAACACAGCACTCACTAAATCTATTATTAAATTCTTGTAGGAGGTTTTCAATATAACAAACGAAAGGATTAGGATCAAATTCCTCTTGTATACTTTCTACGATTAAATTCAAATTGGGGAAATATACCAACGAATTTCTAGCTATATGAGTTTTCCATAAATTTAATTTACTTTTAAATCCATTTACTGAGCTAATCATTTCAACAAGCTTACGATTTTTGCCCTGTAATTCTAAATTTGGCACATTCAATTTTTCGGTTACATCGATCAAAAAAGCTGGATCTAGTAACCAAAGGTTATTCTCTAATTCAGGATAAATTTCTTTTTTTGGCCCTAAGAATTCCTTAATCTCACTTATGAGGCCAAGAAAACGTTGTAAGACTTTTCCTCTGCTGAGCCACCTCACATCCGTGTGCAACAAGACATCTCCGTAAACAGCACCTTTATCACTTAAAAATGATTTAAATAAACGATGGCTTGTAGCCGACGATCTGACGGAATTTATAATTTTTGTTACAGTAGTAATTACATGCTGAAATTTCAACGCTTTTGCACACAGTGCTTCTTGATGAATGATACAATGATACGACAAAAACTTCGGGAATGAATTCTCTTTGCGACACAAAGCAAGAAAACCGTTGTTACATTCAACCATTGAGGCAGGTCCGTCGGTTGTAATTGCCACTAACTTTTGAACAGGGATATTATTTTTCTGAATGTAACTATTAAAAACACCGAAAATACTTCTCCTCTCGTTTGCCCAGGAAGAGGGTGTATTTTCAGGAATTCTTCCTTTACGGTGAAATCCTGAAAAGCCATTTTTACAACAATTGCCAACTGATCGATATCAGTAACATCAGTGGATAAATCTAGTTGCAGCGAAAAACATTCACATAGTTCTAAATCCTGAATCAACAGCGATTCTATATTTCTGGCAATGTTTTCTACTGTCCTCGAAATAGTTCAGCTCGGAATGGGGATTTTGCTGATGGATGCAGTTATTTCACTTTTGTTCTTAAACTGATTGAAAAACTTTGCTTCTTTGACTATTTCGCCATCTTGGAATGGCTTCTTTCGTTTAGCTAACACATGGGCAATTTTGAATGACGCAATAGTTATATTTTTAGACTCTGCACAAGATTTTACGAGAAGAGCTTGTTGTACGGATAAATTGTTTCAGTTCTTGTAATTTTTTTCTTTCGAACTGATAAATTAACAGGAAATTCATTATTGTAAATTTGTACGAAGGCTCAAAAAATGTCTTTCAATATTACTTTTCTTTGGTACTGCCACACTCCCAGAGCACAATAAGCACACAGACTTGCCGTTTATAATCTACGAAGAAAAATTGCTCCTCCCAGTCGGAGTTGAAGAAATACGTTCTTTTCCTCTTTGCCATGATCTTAAACCCTAATTTAAAATAAAAAATGAAATGAAATTCTCAAAAATTGTTAAATTAAAAAAAAGTAAACTACAAAAAAGAAAGCGGAAGGAATTCATAGTTAAAATTCAAAAGCATATATCATAACTATATTTACCAATTATTTCTAGATGAGATTAGGTTAAATTATTGTCTTTGCAGTATAATATTAGTGAACAAGATTCTCCTTTTCCCAAAACTTCGTGTTTTCACTAACTTTGCGACCGCGAGCTACCAACTGGGGAGTGTCATTCCGATGTACGAGGCGGGAGTAGGAGACTCAACACAGTACATATCGTATAACAATGAAATGTTGAACGTAAAATGTTACATTGCTTCTTTCCTCTTTTAACAATGTTAAATATTGAGCTTTCCTATGGCATATAATTAGCTACTTTGTAGCGAATTACCACAGACTCAGCTGAAAAACGAAATCCGTATAAAATTTTATCCGATCGTATCTTATGCACCTCCTCAGTAAATGACTTGCCATAGCCTTATATAGTAGCGGGCGCCAAAGAATTCTATGAAGGGCGCCATGGCACCCGCGGGCGCCGGTTTGAGGGGCCCTGCTCTAGACATTAGGTTAAATAGAAAATTCACTAGACGAGGAAAATATATAAATTGTATCCGAAGCTTCTGGTTTTATAGATTCGTCGGAACTAAATCGATTTTTTCGCCAAAATATGCGAATATTTATGTACATATTGCTGAAAGCAGGGTTAAATGTAAGAAGGGACTATATATTCTCAATTTCGCCCTAATAAAATCGTTTGTCTGTCTGTCCCCTAGACAATAACCTCAACCCCCTCCATCGCCCTCCCCCCATCGCCTCTCCCCCCATCGCCTCTCCCTTCATAGCTCACACCATTCCACCCTTCTTGCACTCCCCCCTTACACGAGTGCGGAGGACTGAATTCATTATAGTTCCTTAACTGACCCGGCACGTTCCGCGAGAATTTCGTCGGTTTGAAAAGGAGGCGCCGCATTAAGGGAATGGGAAGGATACTTTATAAGGCGAAAAGAGGCGAGGGTTGAATGGGGCTGCGCGGAGGAGGAGGAGGGAGAAAGCATACCTCGAGGGTATCGAGGGGTTGGATGAATGAGAGGTGTGGGAGGGAGGGAATGCGGAGGATAACTTTTGGACAAATTAAAAGAAGGGCTGTAATTGGATCGAGTCTGGAAAGAAAATGGTGAGAGGTAGCGAGGGGAGAAGGGGCGAAAAATCGCCGAGGGCTAGCGGAGAGCCCCCTCCGTCGTTCTTAGGAATTCGACGGTGACGGTCGCTCGTTAAGTCGATTATTAGTGTTTGATCATTTTATTTTTTAGAGATCGGTTTGAATTAAAGGTTGTCGCCATGTCATCACTCCACTTGATCTCTGCATACATACGGAGAAATGGTTAAATAATTTGGAATTCGAATGCTTTGCTTGTGGCGATACTGTTACAGACTTTCCTCTGTTTCAGCTGCAGCAAGTAATTATTCTTTTACGTGATATGAATTCCTCGTTCTCCGAAACGGGGATGTATTGAATGCATCAGCGGCTCCCGCAATGCGGTGGTCCTCGGGGCGGACCGGAAGTCCCGAAACATATTTACCACAATTTTCATTGGGGCCCCCCATTATTTTAACCCCACCATGGTTTGTATTTTTCGCCACGCCATTGCGTAATTTTCTAATTTATTGCTGTAAATAATATATTGTCCTGTAAGTCCTTATAAAACAATTTTATATCAGATTGTATTCATAATCGAAATCGTTTCGAGTTATTAAGTGTGAATGCAATTCAGTAGATAATTGTCGAGCTCGTCTTATGTCTGAAAAAAAAATTCACGAATAATGACTGAAGAAGCAAAAACTAAAATAATTAGTACTTCTCTTTGGTGTCTCCAGTTGCCGTAACAAAGTTATGAAAAACCAGATTCGCTTAATTTGTAATACGATCTGCAGTTGAAGCGGAGAAATTTTTCTTTGAAAGTGAATTTTCAGCATTCGCTGTTTGACTATTCATCTTGTGTCTATAGTTTCCTCATTTGCTTATGTTTTGGCAAACTATGCGGAACTGGTAAAACATATTTACTTTTCCGGACTGTGATAATTCTTTCCAACTTTTTCATAATTCATCGCAACATTGAAACCGTCGCACTTCCACAAACAAAATGAGGTAAAAAAAATCCTCGCCGTTCTGTGCTTTTCTCGTACCAAGTTTGTTAACCACAACATAGCAATAACTAGAGCTCCCTTACGCGGGAAAGCAGGCTGTATTAAAATATTTATGAAAATTTTTTATTTGCTCCTAGTGAGCTTCGAACGCCGTACATTACTTTGTTCTCTTTTCAGATAGACAGGAATATTTTCATTGGATGTATTTTTTTACTTTTATCTTTCGGAACATTTAGCCTCTGATTTTTTGGGTGTCAAATACCTCCTCCATATGGTGAGCTTGTGATTCGTCCGCTCACACACACAAATACACACACTCCGTTACCCTTTCTCCAAGAAAGGATCGCATAATCTACTTTCCTTCTTTCTCTTCGTAAATCGCTTGGTTTCACTATTTATCACTCTACAACTGTTATTCCTCAAAATTGCACTAAACCTTACACCAAAAAAAAACACTTAGGATCTATAAATATAATTCCGTGACAACGCGTATGGTTGCCGAACTTGATCTCTTCGATTAGCAAATTATTGCTTACATTTATAAATTTCATTACCACGTCAGTTTGAGGGAGTTCGTTAAATTATATATATACTAGCAGGAGTGCCCGTTTCATTTCAACGGATTTAGTGAATCTAGAACTTCGACCGTGTAACATGTAAGCATCGCAAGAATAAGATAGTTCACAGTTATACCCGTCGAATAAAGCTAAAATGAAGAAAACCGCTCCGCATTTTCCTGTTTAGATGAATGAAGGAAGAAAATCTTAGGAAAATAACGTATAAACTCCCTCCCCCTCCCTTCCACCCTCTCCTTCCCTTCTCCCCCTCTCTCCCTCCCTCCCCCTCCATCTCTCCCCCTCCATCTCTCCCCCTCCATCTCTCCCCCTCCATCTCTCCCGCTCCATCTCTCCTCCTCCCTCTCCCTCTCCCTCTCAGTGAAGCTTACAAATAGACGAAAGTTTAGCGTTATTCGATTCGCGCTTTTGTTTAAGCAACGAAACAATCGATGTTTATGGATAGCAACGTAAATAGATACTGATTATTATTCAGGAAGCGTTTATTGATGAAAGTAATTGAACCTTCTTTCGTCTATTGAATACTGGAATCTTACATTTTTTTGTAAAACCATTATATTTTATATTATAATGTTTATTAACGTAAATAGACTCACGTATCTTGTATACATTTACCAGTCAGTGTTCAATCATGGACAACTACGTTGCTTTTTCACGGGTTTCTTGCTTACAAGCCATAAAAGTAAATATTTCAGCGAGGCATAATTACACAAGAAATGAAGCTGGATTTGGCGAAAGTAATATGATAGGAAATAAAATTATCGTTATATTTGAATGCAATAGGCTCGGAAACGGATTGTTTCAAGCAAATATGATTAATTGTTAAGAAAAGCTAATTGTAATTTAAAAAGTATCTACTATATAGGTATTTTAAAGAGTTTGTATGTTGTGCTGTAGTAGCTTCACTAAATAAATCCGTTGAAATTCAACGGGAAATTCTGCTAGTGTATGTAATTATATATATATATCATCATCATCATAGGTAGTCTGTCCATTGACAGGTCCGTGATTATTCTAGGTTAAACTTGGTTCTCCATATACTCCTATTTTCCGCAGTTTTCTTCATGACTTGATAGCTCTCTTTCCCTTTCAAGTCATCTACTAGCTGAAACCTTTTCCTACATCTTTCTCTTTTTCCATCCATATATATATATATATATATACACCGTATGTTCCCGACTATAACGCTAGATTTTTCGTTTTTCTCTTTATGATTGGGGGTCTTATATTCACTAACAAAGAAATAAATACAGGAGGTCCCCAGTTACGAACGGGTTGCGTTCCAAAAGTTCGGTCGTAGGTCATTTGTTCGGATCTCGGAACCATAGACAGTATTTTATAAATGGTGGTTAGGTTCCAAAGTCAACCCACAAATGCCTATTTAACCCACATTTAAACTGAAATATTGTATATTTGCTATGATTAATGGTAAAAAATAATACTTGTAAATTTTCATTATGTCTTTTATTATCCTCCACATCGTCGAGTGAAAAAGTAACTTAGAGTATAACGGACCACTGTGTCGAAGTACACTATTGCAGATGGTTGATGCCACGGAACGCTGCCGCAAGTACGTAATGCCCTGATTCGTATGAGATGGCGCTCGTATGCCCCATTTATCAAAATATTAATACCTTATTGAGCTCTTTTACGGTGTAAGTCGGGGACCTCCTGTATATAAAAAATATACTTATGACTAGTTGAAATCTCATTTATCTTTGGACTGTACATTGTGACGGCAATTTTTTAGAGGCTTAAATAAAAATAACTTCAAAAATCCTGTTTAATTTATTTGCTTTAGAATGCCTCATAGAAAATTTATTTCGTAAAAACTAACTTGTGTAAAGTGGTGTCGCCTTATATTCGAGTAAATACGGTGTAATAATAGAAGTGGGAATTAATTACTATTTTTGAGCGTAGGATATGTTCAATAAAATTCCCGAAGAAGAGAAGTTCAATAGATTCGATGCTGTTGTAAAAGAAGCTGATACTGGTTCTTATCCAACCGATTTTCTCAATTCGCTTGACGTGGCAGCACGCTGGAGCACACATGATGTCGGGAACAATATATCTATTCCAGGATTTCACTTAATCGATTTCACTGATTTCTTTGAAAGGGGGAAATATTCCATTCTCATTTAAACGAGAGCAGTTTAGGAACTGATTGGTATTTAAGATGGAAATAAAGTAATCCCGAAGATAAAAGTTGATAAAAGTGTGATCTTTGTTGCAACTTCCAATTTTTTCATCTTTTGGAATTTCGTGTGTTGATGGTCAATTACAACGAAATTTTGATCACTGACAATGGAGTTTGTGGGAAAATTTATCGTTAATAATTTAACTTATCGTATTTTGCTAGTTTATATTATTTCTAATTGCTCTGAAATATAATTATAACATTACCAAATCAAAATGAAAACATACTGTCATATTCTTCTCTGCGTAGTGTTTCGACTGTTTTTATTTTTTGTCGGCACTATTCTCGCCAAAATTTATAAGTGACTTATTGGGGGGACAGAAGTAAATGCTGGTTGTCTTTTACCGAGTAGTCCCCATTTTAATTAATTTCATCACCTCGTGGTGTAATTATATCTGAGATATTGTAGAAGAAAGGAACTTAGCTATATTTAAGAATTTTGATGAAATCCGGTGTTTACCCATCGCGTAATCGTTTATGATAAATATACTAATTAAGAGGTTTTTTTCTCATCCGGTTTTTGTTCTTTTTCCTCGTTGTCGTTCCCCTTTCTCGATGTGACGCCTGCTAATTGTATCACGCAACGAGTGGGCTACGTCACTCATCAGCGGGTAAAATTGGTGACGCGACGAAACATCTGTTTTTAACGTCAGAGGAGTTTGAGGAAAATCATCTCTCTCTGATAAAGAAAAGGTTTTAATGTTTCTCAATTTATTTATTCCCAATACAACATCAAAATTCCCCAAAATTATTCTCATTGTGCTTTCTTGTTCTTTTTATCTCATTTGCAAAAATTTTAAAAACGAGCTATTGTTAATGCTTAGTCATCCATCCGTCTATAAACGTTTTGACATGACGCCTTCCTTTTAGTTTTCACCAAGCCGTCATCCCCCACCATGTTTTTGATTGACATAAATGTAACCCTTTGCACTCGTATTTACATTTTTATTCATGATCAAATAACTCTAATTATGTTACCAATGTTTCTGGTACATATTGGGAAGATTGAAAAATACGTTTAAACTACTTCAGCTAAATTTGACATTAAAAATTAATTTTTTCTCATGGCTTCGCGCCCCCCTGGAACTCTCTATCGCCCCCCAGTTTGATAACCACTGGTCTATAGACATTTTAACTTTTTTGTTTTAAGTGATAGATGTAAAAATATGTTTTGGTTGGGTCGATTCTAATAAAGTACAGGTAGACCTCGATTTATTTTGGGGATAAGTTCCTGGAAAGTGCCACGTAAATCGAAGCAGTTTTTATCATAAGAATTAATGGTATTAAGGGAGATGCGTGCAGGAGTTAAGTATGGTTCGGAACAACCGATTGCTGTAACTCATCAATTCTGGCCCTAGATACTAGTCAGAGTCCGAATTCGTACGGGAAAAAACCCAGGTAATAGATTCCACGTCCGAATAAACGGAAGTGCTGCATACCGGGGTCATCTGCAATAGAATGGCAACACTGCTGCGTTTCTAATACGAATTTCGGGCTTAGCCGCTTGGCCGCACGAGCGGATACTCCTCGCAGTGGCGTTGTTTTGTTATCGGGAAACGTACTTTATATTTGCAAAGATATATTAATCAGTGAAGTAGAAAAAAGTGCGTATCTTTAGGATAATGATGTTTAAGAATGTAGACTCAGAATTAATAAAGTGAATTAAAACTATTAATATTGTTATCGTCCCGATATTTTTAGTTTGTTTAATACTAAATATGTACTTTTATAGAATTAAAAAAAATTATAATATACTTACCTAATCAAATTCATTGTGAAATTTACTACGATTGAGCGTCATAATTTCATTTAAATGACATATTCACCAAAATCACGACTCTCCGGTCAGCTCTGACGTGAAAAAATCGCTCCTGTGCCCGGATGTTTCCAGAGTTTCACGCAGAGTTGTAATCCTATCTAAAAAATATATTAAATAAAAAATATTTTTATTTTATACAACTTTTATATTAAAGGCACTAAAAACCTAAAAATAAATTAAATGTTGATATGGGGTGAGTGCAGTGGCGGATTTAATGGGGGTCGCACTTGCCGTGCGCCAGAGGTCCCTTGAATTAAGGGGCCCCAAAAAATGTTTTTATGTATAATCTCATAAATATTGAATATCTCATTTTAAAAGGCCTTAAGGAATATGTATTTTTTGCGCTACGATGGTTTACTTATTAAAAGGGGTAGTCGTTAGACAGGGCCGTGCCCAGACATTTTGCCACCTGAGGCGAGATATAATATGGCGTCTCCTTAATTTTCTTACTAAGTAATTTTATTATATGTTAGTCGAAAACGATAGGAAATAATAAAAATCTATTTATTCAAATCCATAATCACTATAATCACTTATATTTATGCAAAAATCTCAACTATATATAGTTTAATTTTCATAGCATTTGAGTCAGAATCTATTTTAAAATTTTCTTTGGGATCAATGAAAAAATTATTTTCTTCGTGATCTAATTGCTTATGCTTATGCCATACTCTTAGTCTTTCTTCTGTAACAAACACTGGATCAATTTCTAGTTCTTCCGCGATTTTTTCTGCTGCTACTATTATGTCGTTGAATCCTGTCGGGCGATAATCTTTTAAAAAAATCAATAGTTCGATCAATGGCTTTAATACATTCTGAAAAGATCTTATATAAAAGATAAAAAGAAAAGATCTTATATGATCGGTGAAATACCAATTTAAAAAATTATTCGGATAGAACAGCATTTGCCACAAAAAAAGTATGCGAGAGCACTTATTTATATAAAATATAAATCGGTACAACATACATTGTACAAGCTTTCTCATATATGGGTACTAATGCGTCGTTTAGTTATCTTTAGAAAATTTTTGTTAAAGTTGCCCAAGAATAAACTAGCCTTATATTCATTCATTGAGAAAAATAAAATACGTAGTGTTATTGTAGATGTATACTCAAGTAACTGTACGAAATTTGATCAAAATCGTTAGAGCCGTTATTGAGAAAACCGAATTATTGTTAAAGTTGCCTTGAATAAACTAGCATTATATTAATTTTTTGAGAAATATGAACTATACAGTATTATTGAAGACGTAAACTCAAGTAACTGTACGGAATTTGATAAAAATCGTTTGAGCCGTTTTCGAGAAAATCGGATTGTTGTTAAAAATGCGTAGAATAAACTACTCTTAATTATTGAGAAATGTCAACCATTTCTATGTATACTCTGCTCAGTATGATAAAATGCCTAAGTACGAGATTTCATTCATTTTCGCTCTACCGTCTAGGCTCCAGAGCCAGTAACGACAAACAGACAGACTGCATTGCGTAAACCACTTTTTCGGATTCAGCGACACCTAAAACGTATATTTCCGTAAAAGTCTCGAGGTCGAATTTTTTCGCGAAAACAATACTTTCTCGATACTTCGTATGAAAAAGTAAAAATGAGAAAGTCCAGTTGTTTTTATTATTAAATAAAGCAAAAAGAAGATTTCGACAAACAAAGAAGAAGCGTTGGGTGAAAGAGAAATACTCAATCGTTTTCAAATACGCGTGCCCAAATATGGAGTTTTGAAGTGATAAAGACTATGAATTGTTTTCATACACGCTTTTTTACTTTCTCATATACGAAGTATATTAAGAAAGTATTGTTATCGCGAAAAAATTCGACCTCGATATTTTTACGGAAATATACGTTTTAGATGTTGCTGAATCCTAAAAAGTGGTCTTCGCAATGCCGTCTGTCTGTCTATCTGTCTGTTACTGACTCTGGAGCCTAAACGGTAAAGCGAAAATGAATGGAATCTGGTAATTAAGCATTTTATCATACTGAGCAGAGACTATGATGAAATGGTTGACATTGATCAGTAATTAAGGGAAGTTTATTCTACGCATTTTTAAGAACAATTTGATTTTCTCAAAAACGGCTCTAACGATTTTAATAAAATTTCGTTCCGTTACTTGAGTATACGTCTGGAATAATACTACATATTTAATTTTTCTCAAAAAATGAATATAAGGCTAGTTTATTCTAGGCAACTTTAAGAATAATTTGACTTTCTCAAAATCGGCTCTAACGATTTTGATAAAATTTCGTAACGTTACTTGAGTTTTGGTCTGCAATAATACTACATATTTCATTTTTCTCAATGAATGTATATAAGGCTAGTATATTCTTGGGCAACTTTAACAAAAATTGGATTTTCTAAAAACCGGCTCATACGACGCATTATTATATGAGAAAATTTGTACAATGTATGATGTACCGATTTTTTTATCTTCGTAGGAAGGTTGCCAGAATTTATTTCATAGGAGCCGAGATATATTGCGCCTTTATTTTTGTAACAAAATCGTTCACTCAACCATGCATGGCTAGGCTGAGGGTTTCTTCTACGAATATGCTATTGTCGAACTCATGGTCAACTCAATATAAAAACGAGTTTTTGCAGCATTGTTTAAAAAGGAATAAACGATATCGAAAAGATCATGAATATACATTGTCAACTCGAGATATCATATTTTGACGCCCGTGAATCAAACAAACAGCGCCCCCTTTTGCATATAAAAATTTCACAACCATACCGTTAATTTTTATGTTCAACTATACGCTTTGTTGTAATAAATACGAAGTTGCGCTTCGTTAATATGTGATTAACTTTGGAATACAAAAGTGAAATTTGCAATAATGGAAAGAGATATAAAAGTTGTTTAAACTATCGGATCTTTTCCGTTGTAGCACCACCATTTTATTTCAAAAGAGCAACAATCAACAATTGTTATGACAGCATAATAATACATAAATCAATTTAAAGCTATCCCTCCTCATTGACATTGAGGGAACAGCTTCAGTATAAGTCACCCACGTCCGCATCACCTAGGTACCGAGGATATTGACGAGCCTTCCGCTCGCTATGTTTTAATGCGTAGTCGGCTCCGGGCGCTGCCGCGCCTTTCGCTTCGCCCGGAACCAAAGAAACCCTCCACGTTGTCCGGAGATTGGGTTTGTAAATGTTGAGACAGACGAATCAGTAACCAATAAACAAGTATAGTGGTCGTGCTATAAAGGAAAAGATCCAAACTCTCTAACTATATTGACGCCTCGGGCGCGGGCTGGCCTTATGAATTTATTTTGATAGGTTTTCATTTTTGTCAAATTTTGGCGCCCCCCTTCGAGAGGCGCCTGAGGCGGTTGCCTCGCCGCCTCACCCATCGGCACGGCCCTGTCGTTAGATGAGATTTCAGTATATATGTATTGATATTGCGGGGCCCTAAATTGTTTAGCGCCAGGAACCCCAATAGTTTAGCGCCAGGGACCCCAAACATTGTTTGTGTCAACATATTCTCTCATTCCGTTGATTGCTTGTTTATAATCTAAATGAAATCTTTATTTATATTTAATTAATACCTCTCTCCCTGTATCTATTAAATGGATACTCTGGCCAAGCCTCCATTCAGTACTTCAAAGTCGGACATCAAGGAACTTTGGTTTTCAGCAAGAACTCATCAACAGAAACTGCTTCTAGGTCTTGGACCAGTTTTTCTCTAGGATCGTTTTTTAAGGATTGTAGTATGTACCCTGATGGTTCGCTTTATACACACGTTTGCTTACTTAAGGGCAGTAACTATGATTCTCTTAGGGTTGATAATTACTTGGTCATTCGCATTTCCGAATCCTCCGTTAGTTTAGATTTCTACGTATAACCTATAAGTAACATTGTAAACAGTCTATTTTGTTATCAATTTGATATTTGGATGGTAAGGCGTTGTATTGATTTAACATAAATGATACATTGGAATTTACGGAATTACGTATATTCTAGCAAAGTTTTAAAACCCATCTCTAGGAACTTGAAAATTTTAATCGATCGTGTTGCACATGGCTGATGCAATGTAAACGATCAGTCGAATCACCTTTTGTGACGAATATTGAAAAATAAACATTTACGCATTATATTTTGAGTTTATCGAACCATAGGTTGTATTAAAGGTAGTTAATTAGCTGAAATAACAAAAATGCCAATAAATAATTTCGGATGATGCCTGATAATGAATTCTCAGAGTGTAAATATTGGTTTATATTAGCTTGGTTTTTTGTCAGTTATATCGGATTCCTATTTTAACGGTGAATTTTTGCATTTCCGGTGTATAAATATACGTGTTTTTCGTGATAACTCTGAAATTTTAGGATTCGGCATCGTTTATCTTTTATAATTTTATGAATTTATAGGATAATTTGCGAGGATTAAAATTTAAAAATAATGTAAAATTGTTTCAACTTGAAATAATTTTATCCGGGTTTCGATTTGTACGCCCCACCTGCTTTTCGCTTTGTTTAATTTATCTTGTTGACTGCAATGGCAAGAAATTACCGTCGCGGAAGCAATTTCTGCTTTATAGAGATTTTATCGCGCAGTACCTACTGGGCTATTAATGGACGTTAAGCTTAACTATGTAAGAGTAAGGCTGTTTTATGGCAAACAATTATCCCACGTATTAATTTGTCTCATTTAGGTTATAACAAAAACTGCCGAATAAATAAATGTTCCATGAGTAGCTTTTATATAGGAATATTTATGTTGAAACGATTAATACAATTTTTTGCATTATTAAGAACTAGCAGAATTTCCCGTTGAATTTCACCGGATTTAGTGAAGCTACTACAGCACAACATACAAACTCTTTAAAATACCTATATAGTAGATACTTTTTAAATTACAATTAGATTTTCGTAACAATTAATCATATTTGCATGTAACAATCCGTTTCCGAACGTATTGCATTCAAATATAACGATAATTATATTTCCTATCATATTACTTTCGCCAAATCCAGCTTCATTTCTTGTGTAATTATGCCTCGCTGAAATATTTACTTTTATGGCTTCTAAGCAAGAAACCCGTGAAAAAGCAACGTACAGTTGTCCATGATTGAACACTGACTGGTAAATGTATACAAGATACGTGAGTCTATTTACGTTAATAAACATTATAATATAAAATATAATGATTTTACTTACAAAAAATGTAGGATTCCAGTATTCAATAGACGAAAGAAGGTTCAATTACTTTCATCAATAAACGCTTCCTGAATAATAATCAGTATCTATTTACGTTGCTATCCATAAACATCGATCGTTTCGTTGCTTAAACAAAAGTGAAAAGCTAATAACGCTAAACTTTTGTCTATTTATGAGCTTCATTGAAGCTAATTGAATCGGAGGTAACAATGAAAGCCGCCTTGGCAACGCCCGGGAAGAGTACGAAAAATCCACAAAATTTCGAAACAAAAAGCGTGTTTCTGAAAACTTCGACCGTGTAACATGTAACTCCGCAGGAATACGATATTATAGGGTTTTATTCGTCGAATAAAGCAAAAACGAAAACAATCTGTTCATATTTACGTATTTTTATGCTTGAAGGAAGAATACCTTGCAAATCAAGAAATGGATTCATACGTGTCATCTTATGGAAAAATGTTAATCCCCTATATTGGCAGCACTGATTAATCCCGGTTTACCAAACCTAAACCATTCACTAAGTTAGGGTGTAAGGAAGAACCGTACCAAATTTGGTTATTCTAGTTTTTACCGTATAGGAGGAGTTTCATGAACAAACACACAAACACACGCTTCAAAATATATTATAGATAATCGTTTCATAAATATTTTAGTGCTTAGGGAATCCTTGGCATTCTAATCATTCTTTAGTTCAAACCTTCTATCTCTGGAGAGTTTCTTGAATTTCTCTTGTTTTTGCTTAACACGTTTTCGAATCGTGTTTTGTATGCTACTTTCCTTGTTCCTTTTATTATCTACAACATCTTTGACCCCTTTCCGGTTTGCTATACTTGTGTAACAACCGCGTCGTGTTCCTGTATTCCGAGTCTCCAATGTCAACAGCCGTCTTTCTACGCTCCGCACTCTTTTGGCTCGGCGCCTATTGACCATCGGGATGTTTGTCTCCGAGGCAATTTCCGTTCGGCGTTGGGACATCATTCCGTTGGGAAAGGAAGAGTCATCTAAGCGCCTCCCTTCAATGCCTCATCCCCTATCTTTGCTCCCTCATAACTCTTGCCCCTTCATTTCTTCTCTCTCTCTCTTTCGCCTCTATTTCTTTTCTCTTTCCTCCCTTACATCTTTCTTCTCGTCTCTCTTCTATGTCTTTCCTTTGATATTTTCTTCCCACTCTTCTTATAACGTTATAACCCTCTCAGTTCTTCTTTTCCTATATTCTGCGCATCTCGTTCCGATGACGATCACCGTGTAATACACCGCTCCCAACGCTGCCCTCTATTATCTAATTTCATCTCTTCTTTTTTCTGATCTGTTTAATTTTATGCTTCTCAAAATTTCTATTACGTGCAGATACACAAATTAAATCTTCATTCGATAGAAATTAGACCATGCCGTCTTGCCGTACGTCAGTTGTTCGATTCTTCTCTTTTTTCCCTTATTCAGGACTTTACTTTTCCCTTGCTACCTTTCCTTTATTGTTCCTTTTCTCACTTATCAGCATCAAATTTACGTTACACTTCATCGCTTTTATGTGCTCTTTACCATTCTTTAAATTCTCTACGTTTTTATTTACTCTTTTTTGGTTTATGTTTGTTACTAATGGCTCAAGTCGTTCCTTTCAACGTAATTCTACCTTAGAAAACTCTCCCTTTTTGCCATCAAATCTTTCTTTCCATCAGGACATGGCATCTCACTTATTATTTACTAATACTTAAGTGGCGATTTTAATGTCTTTGTCGCTTCACCCGAATGGAGGTTTTTTGTTTACTTTTTGAATACAGTGCAACATCGATATAGCGAGAATTTATTAAATTCAGAAAAATTCGTTCTAAGGAGTACTCGTAGTAACCGAAAATGGTTAAGGTAATGTCGAAGTTGGTGTCCTAAACTCTGTGCGTATAGGTTTTGAAGCAACCGTTATTTTTAATTTTGTAAATTAAACGAACACATTAAAGTTACCACACTCGTGATAAAAAAATAAGCCTCGTCTTAATATACTTATTGTTAGATGAGATCAATACCACAGATTTCCCGCGCATACTACGTTCAACTGGTTACACAGGTATCGTCTAGTGATGTCCTAAACTCAAGCGTCAAAATTGTAAAATGGGATTCAGTGATTTTTCCACGAATATGTACACACGCAAAACAGCATGTTCGTTTGCTCGAGTTTATTTTTCGACAGATAATGATTTGTAAATTAGAGCATAACTAATGAAACGAGGGAAACTGTGTTTTTATAGCATTACTAACTATTAAAAATGCACTGTATATACAAGAAAAACTAGTTCTGCATAAGAGTTTATGCCACTTTAGAAAAGAAAAGGTCATTTTCGTCTGATTTCCCTTCGACCGTGTGTTATCTGGGAACCCCACCTCCTCGTGCTTTGTCAGAACTCTATATGGACCACACCAACTTTAGTGCTCACAATATCATTAGCATAAGAACAAAATTGCTAAAAGAGTATGTAAATTGATATTTGAAACATTTTCCTTATTTTCTGTAACTTCACCCGCTCTTGGTTGCTTTTACTTTAAACGATCGGCTTACCAATTCAGTTTAACAGCCAGCGTCCCTCGTATCTAACGCTTGGAATCCATTTATGCCATTTTTTTTAAGAGTCCAATGGGAATCCTATCCCCAAACGACAAATCCAACCGAAGGCATTTGCCAGTTTGGAGGCGCAGATTTCCCCTTTAAACAAAAAAAAGTTTCACTTTCTTCCCTCTCTGAGAGTTCTCGTGCACACCCTGACGGAAATAAAGAGGGGATCTTCTGTCTTTGGATATTAAGCGAGAGGTGTAACGGATTCCAATTATCCTCGAAGTTACGGTCGGACCGAAACAGAAGCGACTCTACCGCGGTTCGTAAGGTGGTCGGGGAGGTGGGGGAGGGGGGGGGGAGGGGAGGATAGAGGTGGGAGGGAGGAGGGGAAGGGTTTGTCGTGGGAGGGGAGGGGCTAGACTGGATAAAAAAGGAGTAATTGCGAAATAACGAATTTAAACCTTAAGACCATCCATTTAAGGATGACGTTGATCGATGCTCGGCCATCCCAACTACTCTCTTTTTTAAATTCTCCTGGAACACGCAGTTTTTGTACTCTCCGAATAAGACCCGTGCTCATCGAGGACGTGAACTTAATTGAAGGAAATTCTTCCTGAATTTAATATTTATTCGAAGCAAGAGTTAATATAACCAATTACGGAGGAAGGTTTAAGTCATTATCCTGACATATATCTTTCCCTTAACTAGGCTGCCTTTAATGAGCGTTTTGTTTCATAGACGTCTTTGTTTAAAGTTGGGATTTTTTATCCTTTGCTTCGTGGAACATTATTGGCAAGATAGAACTTCCGGTAAATTTTTATTTCAGCATTATTAAACTGAAATAAACTGTTTTGTAATTCATTTTAAGGAAGTTCGTTTGTCAACAAGGAGGAAATTATTTTGAAGCCTTTTTTATCGTTTGTATTTTATTTGGAAACTTTAATTTTTAGGCATGGTTTCTATTACACCCCTGTTGACGAATTTAGAGTAATTAAGATTTAAATCATGCATTGGCGTTTACGCTTAAAGTGGATAAATTTAAGATTTTATCGTGAGGTACGATCTCAATTTCAGGACACCAACTGTATAAATATATTGTCCAACTTAAAGATTTAAAGTGTAATTTTTCCTTCAAAGCCATTATCAACAACTCAGCGCTGTTCTCCCGAAAAAGTTAATCCGCAAAGAAAAAGAAACATCCCGCAATTTAAAATATTTTTCCTCGGTGGTTTTAATTTTCCCCGCTTCATGATGGGTGGTGGGAAATCCATTACTTTCTCATTCCCGTTGTCATCTGTTATGGGTGTGCAATCCTCTCTCCGCACCTCACTCTTTCAAATGGGAAAAAGAGGGTGGGTCGGTAGGGGAAGGGGGAAGAGGAGATGGGTTTGAGAGCGGGATTGTCGGAAGAGGCGTGGGAGAGGAATCGGAGCGGGAGATAGATAGAGACAGGAAGGAATGAGGGAGGAAGGAGGGTGGGAAGAGGGAGGGAGAGAGGACAGGGGAGATAGGGTGGGGCATTAAACGTGGAGCTACGGTGAGAGGAAAAAAATGTGTAAGAGAATGGAGTAGAGATGCGGTCATGCTATAGAGGGATATGCAGAGGGAAGGAGATGAAACTAAGAGGAAGGAGAATAGAGAGAGGGAGGGAGAAAAGAGGGGAATTGGGGAGATGACAGAATGTGGTAGGATTAACCATAGATTGAGGGGAAGAGAGAGAGAGGGAGGGAGAGAGAGAGAGAGAGAGAGAGTAGAGGTAGTGAGAAAGAAAGAGGGAGATGGGAGGGCACCAGGTGCATTTTTTCAGCCTCTTGAGCGACATTTGCTCCGGTTCTTTTTTTTTTAACAGCGCATAGCACGATTCCTCTTCGCATACATTTTTCTTCCCTTCCGAAACGCAGTTTTCGCTACCAAAATGCGAGAACGGAGGAGTGTGAGAATGTTCGGAGGGGGTCGCGGTTGGAAGTGTAGGGAGGGCGTTCTTGATAGTGGGAGGGGAGAATGAGGGGAGAGGAAGGAGGGGAATGGAGAGGGTGACGCAGATGGGTCTGTCCATCCTTTATACAGCCTCACAGGCGAGGCAATCCGCTCCCCCTCACCTCCCCCTCTCCTGTACCTGACCCATTCTCTCCCTCTCCCTCACTCGCCCCCCTCCTCCCGAAACTTCATCCCTCCTCTCACTCTCCTCAGCCACACCTTAGCCCTCTCCTGCCACTCTCTCTTTTCCCTTTTACCTAATAGCATTCTACTCGCTTCTCCTCCCCCTCACCTACACTCCCACCCCTTCCTCCCCTTTCCCTATGCCTCCGTTTGCACCATCTCCTCCGCCTCCCACTTGACGTCGTGCTTCGCACTCAATTCTCGCTTTTCTATCGCTCGAATATCTTCTCCTTCTTAGACGGAAACATTCCCTCTCTCTCTGTCCGCATCTTCAACACCCTCTGTCTCACTCACGCATAACCACGCACACATACGCGCGGCCGGTTTGATGGATGATTGAATCGTCTTTTGTTTTTCCTCTCCTCGCCCTCTCCCTCGTGACGCTCTCCCTAAATGAACTCTGCCCTCCCTCTCCTTTCGATTCGTCCTCTCCTTCTCCATTTTTCCTCTCCTTGTTCCTCCTACCTTCCTCTCTCTCCCTCCTGTTTCTCTGTTCTCTTTTATGCCGTTTTTCTTATCCCTTCGTCTCCCCCACGTATCCTTCCGAATATTAATTTTTTCAAATTGTCATCCCCGGAGCTTGACCAGAAATACATAAATCGATTCTAAGAATATGTAGATCAGTATTATTGCCGATTGATGATAGTTCTGAGTGCGATGAAAGCCTATATTTTTTAAGCACGAATTTTTTTTTCGTCTTCAAGTTCGCTGATGATGCTCGCTTGGATCGCGGAGAGAAATTCTTTTTGATGGGAGGCATTATACGAACTTGTAATAAGTCACGCTCGCTAAGAAAATTGAACTTATTAACAAGGTTCAACAGAAAATTTATTTTGGCCATCATGAGTTTCACCATTAAGTTTGAAATGACTAATGGTTATTAGATATGAAAGTCGCGTTGGAGATGGAATGCAGAAGATTGCGGGTAGAGAATAGATGGATAGATGTTCACATACAAATGTATTTTAGATTTCAGAGGAAAAGAATAACTGTGTTAACTTCCACAAAATTTTATTTCGCTAAATAGCTCGCATCATCAAATGTATGTAATTGTATTTTACATCAAGAAACCTTAAATCTCTCTAATTACCGTAGTGCAGAGGTCGGCAACCTTTTCTATGAGGCGGGCCACATTCGTTGTTGTGAATGCTTCGGAGGGACGCATTAGAAATCACGAGAGCTTCGGCGGGCTGTAAGGGCGTTTAAATCAGAAGTTAACTACAGATTTTGTGATCTCATATTAGTGAAAATCGATTCTAATTTGTCAACTAGCGTTAAAACTCCACCGGAAAAGGTTTTGGGACCACAATATCACTGAAAAATATGGAATTGACTGTACTAAATTACACCGATAACCTTTTCATCATGGCTTCTCGGGCCTCATAAAAACCCTGACGGGTGTCGCATGAGGCCCGCGGGCCGTAGGTTGCCGACCCCTGCCATAGAGCATCCTTTCAATCGCAGTAACTTTCGATATGCAGTGCCGCAGTAAAAGAGGAAGTCTCGATGGTAAGAATTAAGTACTTATCCTTTTGTTATGACAGTTAGGAAAGGCCTTACATCCGCGGATTAATGGTATTTTTAATATTAGGCTTTTTATACCATTTATATCTTGTTACATCATTCCCACACCGCACTACAATTAATTTCATTGTAACTATTTTTCTTTTAGAAATATCGCATTTTATGGAGCTCTCAATTTTCCATTTTTCTTTTAACAGAATTATCTCGATTTGGCACCCCTGGTTCTAACATTATATCAACTCCTACTATCATTGCACTCGCTGATGTTTATCCATTTTTTCTTTTAAAACTCATTTTCCCGCCACTTTTCCTTCTGCATTCCATTATTCCTCTTTGTCACTCACTCCTTTCCATTTCCTTCTTATCTAATCCTTTCCCCACTACTTTCTCTCTCTACTCTTACTCTCATTCATTCCTCCATTGCAATGAAACTCTCTTACAATTAGATTAGCTCTGTCCCGCGTGCATGGATATAGTTTAAATATAGAGATGTACACACTGTTTGACTAGTAAAAAGTCATTTTATGTGTCTCCCTCCTTATTTTTTGTCCTTCTCCCCCTTTGTCGCCACTTTCGCCCTCATTCTTTCTCCTCATTCCCTTACACCCTTTCATCCATCCTCACTCTCTGCCTCCTCCATCACTCTCTCTCTCCCCCCCTCTCCCCCCCCCCTCTCCCCCCCCCTCTCCCCCCCCCCTCTCTCTCCCCCCTCTCTCTCCCCCCTCTCCCTCTCTCTTACCCTCTACCTTGCATCTCTCCCGCCTACTTCCCCGCTCGACTTTGGATCTTCACTCTCTCTCTCTCTCAGTCCCTTTTCCCATTACATCTTAATCCTAACGCCGCCGTATCATCCCCTTCCTAGCGCTTAAACCTCCTTTACTCCACCCCTTACCGCTTGCGCCCCCTTTCTCGCTAAACTCGGTGTTTGTGTGTGTGTTAGAGAGAGAGAGAGAGAGGGAGGGAGAGAGAGACAGGGAGGGTGATGGAGAGAAAAAAAAGAGAGGATTTTTCTTCCGCCATCCGCCACTCCAAACCATTAGGCCCGCCCTCTCTCGCTAAGTCGTTTCCGCCAACAATTCGATTGTATTCGGGGTGCGGAGGGGAATGGCGGCGGGTAGGAAATGGGATACGGAGTCGTGGAGGGAGTGGAAAAAGCTGCAAGGAAAGGTTTAGTTCTCTCGGAAATGTGGGAGAAGGGAAGGGGGTGGGGTGGAGAGGGGGTGGAGTCGGGGAGGGGGTTAGGGAGGAAGGGGAGTAGGAGGTGATACCTGTCTGTCTCTCCTCCTCTTCCGGCTGGTGTGGATAAGTTCCTCCTGTCGTTTAAGCCGGCTGCCTGGAGAGGGAGGGAGGGGAGGGGAAAGGTGTCGAGAGAGGGAGTAATCAGCGAACTTAACTCATTCTTTTCCCCCTTGTTTTCCATCAGCCGAGACTGTTGCTGTTTGCGGTCATTATTCTTTCCGCACTCGCATTGATTAAGTTTGAACGAGATTGTATCAACTTAGGAATATGATCGTTTTTATATTGGACATTTCCGTTTATAAAAACTTTTTCACGCCTGAAGTTCTACGTGGTTGATCTAAACATTCAATTTCTTGCGCCTAATGTCAAAACTCAGGAGTTTTAGAAATTCGGTTGCTATTGTAATGATTCGCAGGATTCAAGAATTGCTTCGAATTGTGTTCGTGATTGACAGGATCTATAAAGTACTCATTTAAATAAGGATTAAATTTATTCAGTCGCAAAAAACACAGAGAGATGAATCTCTTTGTGAGAAATTTTAAATCGTTCGGTGATATTTTATAGACCTATTAAAAGATGGTTCCACGAAACAGATGAAGATAAATTAAGCCGGTTATCGGCATAATATTGGAATTGATTTTGCATACCTATTTTGAATTTCAATGAAAATTTTACTTCTACATGGGAATGTAGAACTTTGCCTTCTGTAACCTTTTTTATATTACTTTTGTTTTAATTGAAATATGTATTTAAAATCTCATTTATAATATTATGCAAATTCATGTTGGCATATTATTTTAATAAATTCTCCTTCATTAAAACTTCTAAATTATTAATTGAACAATGAGTTATGTATATTAACTTTTGGGAATCTTTGATGTTATACTCTCCCGAAAATTATTCGTTCGTATTGGTTAGTATTCACGCACTTTCAGTTTCTTTACTAATCAAGAATCGATACTGATCCGTTTTATTAGATTATTTTCCGTTTTATGAAAACTCATCGTCCATTAATTTTGATGCTAATGGGAGTTTAACGACTAAAGAGACTCACCTTGGAATGGAGAAGTCTTTCGCGGAATTGTGCTATCCCGTTTTAAATGCCATATGCAAATGCCGTTATGACCGCAATAAAATATCGCATTTTTGAGATCCTCTTTAGCTTACCTAATCACCTTAGCGATGATTGCGCAATCTCGATTCGTGGCCTACCCAAAAGAAGCCGTCATAATACCGCATAATCAAATTCCGCAAAAATCTCCACGAGCGAGCGGCGGTGGGAGGGAGAGTGAGGTAAGGAGAGGGGGAAAGGGGCTCAGTCCATAGCCCCACTGCCGGCATAACCTTTAAAGGCCCTCCGGGCGGTTTGAATAAATTTCGGGACGAAAAGGATGATGTTATCCTAAAGACGTTTGCGTAAAAGCGCCATTACGCCCTCTTGGGTTTTAAACGTGGATCAGAAATCCACTCTATACGGCGGGAAACCGGAGTTTTGCGACCGCTCGTCTGTCCATGTGGAATCTGATGGGTGTTTCCGGAAAATGGGGGGAGTGGGGAAGGTGAATGTTAGTTGAGCTGGAGGGGGGAAAAGAAAGGAGGAGAGTGATAAGGGGGATTTTGGGTGGGTGGGAGAAAGCGTCGTTAAGGGTGGTCCCTTCCTAGGGAGGAGGGCGTGTAGATTGTTATGGACGCTGTAAGGCTTTTCGGATGGAGATTATGTCATTCGGGGCACTGCATCCCGGCGTGGAATGGCCATTGCCGCTCGCGGATTTCGTGCAATCGATTTATTCGGGAGGCGTTGGGGAGTGATACAGCGAAGGAGAGAAAGAGGGAGGGAGTCATTTTGGATCGAGGAAGTACCTTCGAATCTCCCAATGAATCCAGGTTTACCTGTTGAACGGGTATAAGCATTCGTTTGTGCATTTCCAATAATATTGGGCCAATCGGCTATCGATTGTTTTCTTTTATGTACGAATCTAGAGCACAAAGACTCACTGAGATTTTAAATCTTATTAAAGCATTAGAAAGATTCATCTTCTTCAATATTTTTCTCGGTAGGCCAAAGTTATCTTTGAAAAGCTTACTAGTCGATATATACGATTGAGTAATATAGATAGGTTCATAATGCATATACCTGTTTAGATTCGCTATTTCTTATTACGCGCCATGGAAGAATCAAGAAAAAATACAAGATCTTTCCTAGCTAATTTGACCATTTTAGAATTCCCCCAGAACTGAAAAATAATTTGGGGTATCGCTAATGTTTTTCGTGCATATTAGAACTCCGAGAGTGCGATAATTTGTTTACCCATTATACTTTACTTGATATAAGATTGGATTTAACTGCCATTTTGGTCATTTCCGCGGATTTTGCATCTGCCTCTCTGCTATCGCTTTTATTATAGAAAAGTTGTAGGATCCCTATACATATTTTTCAGCACAGGGTAGTTTAAAAACTTCTCTGCTATCGCTTTTATTATAGAAAAGTTGTAGGATCCATATACATATTTTCACCACAGGGTAGTTTAAAAACTTCTCCTGGTAGTTTATTTGTTGATTTCGTGATTAAATTCATTTCATTTGCTGACATATTTGACGTATTTATAGAACAAGTCATCTAGAATTACAGCTTTGATATTTTCCTGTTTTGAACTACATATATTACAGTTTTTATCTACGGATATTTATATGATTTAAAAATAAATATAGACTAAGCCGCGGAGTGAAGAGGAAGGGGACAATAATAAATATTAATCGCGACTTCGTGTCAAAATTGCTTGAGATTAAGTTTTCCTCCGTTTAAACATCGAAATGGTAACATTTGTTGATTTATTACGTGGAAGGAAGGCTTGGTATACCATAGGTTGCATAGTCATTTGAAGTCATCACTCGTGAATTAATTATTAACGATCAACAGAGAAACTTAATTATCTGCCTCTTTTCCCTCTCTTCTATTTCCACGCTCTTCGCTCTCCTCCTCCATGTTCCCCAAAGATCTGCCGTTGAAACAGTTTTTCATAAGAGATGTCGGACCAATGAGAGCCTTCGAAATGTAGATATCAGTTTGTAGGGAGGATAATGGAGGGATCCAAGTGGGAAGGACGGCTCGAGAGGGTGCTTTGAAAGGAAGGGACAGAGAGAAAGAGAGAGAGGTTATGATTGAAGAGCTAATCATCCGAAGACTCCTCTCTCCCCTCCGCCACACTCCCCCTCTCAAATTCCCTTCTATTTTGATCTCGTCACATTAAGGAGCCGTATTCGGAACGGTCCTAGGGTTTCCCTGAGGGGGAGATCCTCATCCCTGTTGCCAGCGAGGTTTATTTTTTCGAATCGGGGAAGTTTGGAGGGAGAGAAAGAGAGAGAGAGAGAGAGAAAGAGAGACATAGAAGAGTGGGTGAGAGGGAAGAGAGGAGGGAGAAAGAAAGGGGAGGAATTTGGTGGCGCGGGGTTGGGGACGGTTGATTTCCCGTCTTTTGCGTGGAAGTGGGGTTGGGGCGCTGCGGAGAGGGAGAAAACGCGCTAATGGCCCGCATCTGCGTCTCCTCCCCTTTCAAATGAGGCCAATTTATTCATCAATTGCGTCCCGTCATCGGGCATTATTAACACTTTGCTGGGCGGCAGCGGAGTCGCCTTCCTTCATCGGCGAAAGATGGTCTTTCTTTTTGGCGCTTTGACGTCGGATTCGATCCAACTGGAGTTGGATTGCTCCTCTGTTCGCTGTTATTAGACGGCGTTCACTATTTGGGATTATTTTAGCGAAGCATGCGGCTGCCTGATGTGTCACGTGTTTTCTTCCTTTTTATTCTGCCGAAAATTTCTTTCGATTTTCCGGAAACCATATCCGACTTCATATTAAATTTCAGCCTGTTTATGCCATCGATTAGTGAAATCTGAGCCTTTCTGGTGGATGTCAGATTTCAGGATGGAAAGATGCTAATTGGAAATATATTTGGTAATATTTGACATTACATAGTTTAGGTCGGGTACCAGCGATTACTAGGCATTATTACCGTATCTCGTGACTTATTTGTTATTTCTCTTATTATCTTTAATTCATAAGTAATTCATTTACCAGCAAATATGACATATATAACGTGGCAACAAGTGGTTGAAAGTGGTAGGAGGGAGCTTGTGGTCACTAATGGGCATGTATCCGAAGAATAAGATTTTTTTGAATCTGCTTCGACTTAATTCAAGTTTTAAATGTGAAAAAGTTAGCGCTATATTTTAAAAATTAAAACGCCGAATACTTAACTTCTGGACTGTACTAAAGAGGAAAACATTAAGTTTTCAAAATTGTACGTTATCTAATTAAAAAGCAATTAAAAGTTGTTTCTATCTTTCAACGTATTTTGCTGAAAATGTTATTTTTCTCAAATGTCACCGTAAAATAAAATTTTCTTCTTTTGTTAAACCAATTTAAAGTGTTTTCTTTTCTGTGTATTTCGCTGAAAATATGAGATTTTTCTCGAATATTCACGACTAAGTAAATTTTCCTTATTTCGTTATAATTTTGATTCTTGCCGTAATTATAATGTTTTAAACCTTGATTTACCGAGTTTTCACATTTCTCTAACACTCACTCGTCTATCCATTTACAGTCATTTAAATACTCAAAATTTCTAATATCAGTTAATATCTTAGTAGTCTGAATATTTTTCTATCCATGGAGCTGTTTTAAGTATTAAAGTAATAATTATATTCAGAAAGTTTTAATTTAAGAACATTTAATGGAAATAAACTTCACTGGTTCAGAATCTCTTAGTAAAATCTTGTTTCTTCTTAGAAATTAAAAAAAATTGAAATAGCTACAAAAATAAAACGCAGAGAAATTGTACTTCTGGAGTATCTAAAGGTATGTGGATGAAAGGCGAAATTACTCAGGAAAGTATTAGAGGAAGATGCTGCCTTATCCACGCCGTTTTCGGTAATTCTGGTTCTTTTCGAGAAGTCTTAGTGTCACCTTAAAGGGCTCGATACGTGATACGTAATATGGCGGCAGTTATAAAGAATACTGCCTAGGACAGTGATGGCGAGCCTATGGCACGCGTGCCATAAGTGGCACGCAAGACGATTTTGGTTGGCACGCCAAAGAAAGGCGAAAACCAATGAAAGCATTTATCGTACTGATTTCCTGCAGCAAAAACCTTTGTGTTATTTAGTTAACTATTGTAAACATTAGTTTAATGGTTACAAATTTCAGTCTTGTTTGTCTTGATCACGAATTTAATTTAGTTGGCACGCAAAAAAATCATGGACTTTTTTGTGGCACGCAAGGCAGAAAAAATTCGTCAATTTCAGTAATATTGGCGCGCGGGCAATAGAAGGTTCGCCATCACTGGCTTAGGATGAAAGAAATAGGAAATAAGGAGAGACAGAGAGAGAGACAGAGAGATAGATAGAAAAGGAGAGCAGAAAGGAGGGAGGAGGGAAGGTATCCCTTTTGGACTGCTAATGGCGGATCGTTCGGAGGGAAATGATCGGAGCTGTGTCTCACCGAAAAGACCCTTTCTTCGCACCGATAATCGTTACGATTATGCAGAGACACGTGCACCTACAGTTTTTCCTCTGTTGTTACTATCATAACATTCTTACCCTTGATCGTTTTTTTTTTTTGAAGAATATCATCTTTCGAGATTTTATCGTCAACGTTTCTGGTCTATTTCGCCACAAGTTGTCATTTAAAATATCGTCTAAGAATTATAAAGTGTATACGTATGTATCTGCAAGAATATTTGTTTGCTTTGATATGCGGTGAAAATTTTTTCGGAATGTTAAAACATTGTCCAAACTGGATATAATATTTTTTTTAATACGTGGAAACTTCTGTTTTGAGAGTTCCCGAGGCTGATTTAAAATTGGCCCAATTTTTTACTCGTAATTTTCAGAATGTTCTTTATAAATTGAATTAAGTCTCACCGCATATGTTTGTGTGTGGAAGTTCGATCATTCTACGACATCCTTTGCTCTCTTTAGAAAAAATAAAGATCGATTCTATATGTTTATGCCGCTCATTTTCATGTGTACACATACTTTATAGGCGATTGCTTTTATGCAATATATATGTGAATCCTAAAACTGCATTGTAAACAGTTCGACCGTTAGCGGCATTGCGCGATATCCGCAGTCACATTTGCACTTGTAACTCGCTCAGAAAGCGGCCTTCTCTTCAAAACCACCTCGATGCACTTCTCGTATTTATTGTTAATGCGAACTTCAGTTTTTCGATTCCCAGGCGGATCGTAATGGCGTTTCGAGCGTTCGTTCGCGTTCTCCCCCTCGCTCTCTCTTCCTCCCGCTCTCTCTCTTTCTCTCCTTTTCAAACGGGTGCGCCATTTCGCCGTTTTTCTCTCATCCGAATATTTCCCCTCGAATCGAACGGCGCTATTCACGCAAGCTGAAAAATTCTCGACATGAAACATTTATGAATCGGCTCTTACGAACTTTTACCGCTGTCACAAAAAATAAAATTCAAAAATATACCTGAAATTGTTTTTTTTTTCCCTCCCTCCTTCATCCGGATCTGCTCTCTCTCTCACTCGATCATCCCTCGGCAATCGCTCCCGCGGCGTGGCGCGCCGGCAACAATGGCGCCCGCGCCGACAATGCCCTCTGTGACGACGAGGCTTCCATGTACGACGGTCCTTTCCGATGCACGATTCTTCTGAATGTGTATCTTTTCCCCCATATTCTGTAATTTCCTCCATTGCTTCTCTGTCTGAAGTGGTTTTGTATGTTTACTAGCCAATACTTCTCTACCGTGTCTATGTTTCTTTTCCTCCAATTCATTTTCATTCCATTTCACGTGCTCACTATTGTTAATTTTCATGCAGTAAAGGCCACTGTATTTTCTGGATTTCTCCACCTGTTTCAACCTCATTCTCCCAAAACCAGTTTCCGCCACCTTTCTTCTCCCTCTTTCTGTTTCGCCTGTCGTCTCATTCGGATTGTTCTCTTCGTTTTTCTGTGTTTTCCGAGAAGGCTTGGTAGGGGATTGTTTTATCTTTATCCAGCCTCCTTTCCCATTTTCTCAATAATGAGCGCCTGTTGGTTCTTGTGGCACACTTTAGCAATAGCAATTTTTGTTTTGATTCGGTGACATATAGCATTTTATGCGGCCGGCGAAGGTGGGATCTTTGGTATTTAAATAGATAATGTTTTGTATTTTAACTAAAATTGTTACCATAAAACTTTGTCTAATGGAGTTTTGACATAAAAAATTGTTGACACTTTTTTCGTTTTTTTAAATCGTATCTTCGTATCCTCGAGTAAGTTCAGGTGCAAACTCTCGTCTGATTCGCCAAGGCAGTTGTGGCTTACGTGGCTCATGATAATAATATCTAATCAATCACTTCCGCGAATGCGGCTCGCCATGTAAGAAGGGTTACATCGAATGAGTGTCGTATTCCGATTTAGGTGCGATTTTTTTTGTTGGTCCACGCTGTATAAACTCGACCGCCTTATCAACCACATATGGTGGTTGTGAACTAAATAGGTTTTATTAATTATTGATTTTTCTCAGCGAATTCATTGATACATTAGCGGAAATTATCTCTGCAGTTGAGCTTTAATCTACATAAATCCTCGTAGAATTTGAAATTCCCCTAAACCTAGCTTTGGCAGCATAAGTTTAATATGTGTTCAATATACCAATCATTGCCACATTAGTTCTAGTTTATAGAATGTGAAATCTCGATTTATGAAATATTGTGTTTCCTTTGCAGTTGGCTGGAACTGTTTTGTTAACCTCGATCGTGTTATTTGTAATTGAAATGAGATATTCAGATTACGTTCAACTGGGAATTGTATTTCTTTCCTTTTTACTTTTAAAATTATTTTAATTATCGTTCGTGTAGGGTTGCAAAGTTAATTTTATGTCAAGCATTTTATCCGTAGGAAAAAAACTTGCTAGTAGAGTTATCTAGATTCGTTATAATGACAAACTTCCCACTGCAATAATAAGTAAAGTTTATAGTACTTGTATAAGTAATTATTTTACTGGACTACCCGAAATCACATTAAATAAAATGTTCTTACTCCTCACGCTCAGTAATGTCAATTGAATATAATTATAGAACTATCAAAAGCTTTGTTTATTCCGCAGCTATTTACAGTAGGTATCATTTAAATCATTATATTTGAAGATTTTCATTCGCATTTTTTCAAAATATACAAAATTCTCTCCTTTTTATTCCACTTGAAACCCATCTCATGTGCTACAAAGTTTCACAATTCGTGTCACGCAAATAAGCACCATTAGTAGCCACAGTTACAGCCAATCCGACACCGGATTAGTTTTTACAAACTACTACACGTCCAATGGATATCCGACTACGGCGGTCATGTTACGCGTGGGCGTAATTGAAAAGCGCTCTCGTTGGCATGGAGATGGTGCCACTGTGCCCCGTCGCGTTCTTTCTCGGTTTGTCCAGACGAATCATTCCGTCGTCCAGTTCTCTGTTGGCGAAACGCGATCGGGAATTGCATTTCAGCGGGTGCGGGAGGCGGTCCGAGGAGTGGGGGGGGGGGGCGAAGGGAAGGGGCGAGTGGGGCAAGGGAAGGGGCGAGTGGGGCAAGGGAAGGGGACTTACGTCCACAACTCCTGCCAAAACCCTTTCAACGCTACGTGACTTTATTTGCACTCCGTGTGTAAGCGTCACTTGCAAAGTCGCGACGTTTTTTTTTCTTCTTATCCTTTTTGTCTTCGTAAAATGTTTTCGAAAGGTTCTGTTCATTTGGTTGACTCTTTTCGGATCTCATGAAGCAGTCACAGTTACTCGATGTCTTTTTTCGGAATTTGTGCTACTCTTTGAAATTTGTTTAGAATTATATACCTTTTAAGAATTTTGGCAAAAATTCACGTTTTTCATATCATATGAATATTTCTGTTAAAATATATGTAGTGTACAATTCAGAGTTAAATCGATTCAAATAATCCGAGACTGATAAGATATGGATGGTAGTATACCAATAGATAGTGAGTACTAAAGAAAGTTATGGCGTTTATCGACTTTGTCGTTATTCTACCGTAAAATTACTTAAAACTATTTCATTTCCCACATGAATGAATGCAATAATTTGAGGAACTTCAGAAAACTTGACGGCTGGTGTCAGGTATTGAAACAAAAAAATACTGCATATGAACATAAATCTAAAAATAAGGAACATTCAACTATAAAAAAGAGTGAATTGTTAAAATTAATTGGTAAAATGAATTTTACATACTTCCTCAGAGCATGCGGAGAATTTTAATGATATTATTGCTTATCAGATACGAGGAGGGTTAAATTTTATTAGTCGTAACCATAATTTATCGACGGTCATACAGCTCTTACAGCAAGTCTACAGCGTGATGCTACCACGAGGGGTGCACGAGATGAATTGATGACCTAAGGTGTCACTTTTCCGCAAAAAACTGCCCTTGTAGTGAGGCCGAGAGAATTTTTCTGATGCGGAAGCTCCATTTTTTCTATAATCGAGGAAATACAGTTTATTTTAATTTAACTAAGATATATTATCTGGAAATTGCAAGTACCTGGAAAGCTTTTTTTGTGAAAAATCCTATTCTTATATTCTTTGTTACTGTATGAAAAAAGATTTTTTCTCATTTTCGTAGAATACGTTATTTATCCCACCAGTTTTTGTTTTAAGTTGAATTAAATAGTTACATTGCTCATTAGCAGTTGTTATATTCGTCATAAACTTTAAGAAAAAACAAAAAACTACAATAAGTAGACAAATTCGTGCATATACAATGTTAATATCTTATATTCTCGCCGAAGTATTTTTTGCTTTCAGACGATGATAGTCCTCATTTATAATATTTACTTGATAATAAATAATAAGCATCATGAATATAAATCAGTATTTATTCAAAATAGAAAGTTTAAAAACATTTTCTCTAGTTTTCTTTACATAAATAAGTAAGCTTAAAAGATTAACGCGTTAATATTTACGGGTGTGTGCATTGCGTAAGAACGGTCCCTTCTTCCCAGTGTTGACAGATGAAACCAGCAAAGAAGGTTAATTCCTAGGGTTTAACTGAGCAGAGTAGCCGAACACCTGTCTATATTGGAAGATCCGATAACGATGATAAAATATAGGAGATAGATCGTAGCAAAAATCGGTATCGAGGTTCAATTTTTCTTGGACTCCCAATAATCATAAAAGATGAGTTATTCTATCTGGAAAAATATCATTTTATGGGTATCTTCAATAGGGAAAAATATTGTGATACTATTACTCTTGGTGATCTGACGTAGATGTCACCTTATTTCCGACTATAACGATTTAATTAAGTTTGCGAAGCGAACGTTAGGAAAGGATTATGTTAAAAAGTTGCATGAGCAGTGAATAGAGTGAGAAAGAGACAGAGAGTGACCTTTTTCACGTGCGCTGAATTCGGGAAAATACGATTTGAGATATCGGGAGAGACTGTCTCACTCGGAATGCTAAAGCGCAGACCTTAATGTTGACTGGCGCGCATGCTGCCTCCCGGCGGAATGCCAATTCGTGCACGTGTGCCAGTTGAAATGCATTTAAACGCAACTACGTGAAGATCTTGTCGTAACTTTAGACATATTTTGCCTTTCGATCGAATACAGATTTGCTAATTACATCGCAACAAAATCTGATGTGGCCAACACGTGACTTTCTCCATATTTGGGGTATAGATATTTAAATTATTATGAATAGCATTATGAGGCAAAATTATCATTTCGTATCATAAAAGAATACAGTCGTCGTCCTTATTGCCGTAAATTACGTATATTTTGAATGTTTACAGAATTCACCGCTACATGGTGGCGCTGTATACTGGTATTAAGAAAAGGCAAAATATCTCCGAAATTTTTTCAAACAAAACTTGGAAGAAATCTTATTCTCTACAACTTTGGTCCTCACGAAGATTACCAATAACGACGTTTTTAAGGAGATATTTGACGGAAACCGAAAAAATCGATTATTTTTTATAAATAATTCCTAAACAATAACCTATGGAAAATTGTTTCAAATGAAAGTAGTAGGGAATTTCATTCTCTATAACCTTTGTACAGAATTGTATATACAATAATGACGTTTTAACGGAGAAATATCGCAAAAACGGAATCGGATTTCGAATAAACCTCGATTTCTGGTTAACCGTTATTGTCCAAAAACTAATCAGTTCTTTGTGCTCATGCTAAAGTGTTATATATGAAGTTTGGTAACGATATGGCAAGTACTTTTTGAGTTAGAGCGCCCACAATCACATACACACAGACAGACATCATTCAGAAAATAGTCTAAACGTCTTCTAGGGACCTCAAAACGTGTATTTCCGTTGAAATCTCGAAGTCGATTTTTTTCGTGATCACAATACTTTCCCATACTACGTATGGAGAAAGTAACAAGATATCGACGTTAATCGATACAAGCCGTTGACCATAATTTAGAACTCTTTCATTAAAATTTTAAGCATTTTAAGCTCTACCAATTTTTTCATTGTAAAATAAATTTTATTCATAGAGGATAATTACTAAGCTCCTAGAAATGGCCGACGTGGTGTCGACCGCGTACTGCATTGTTTTTGCCGGTGTATGATCACGTGGCTCTCTTTTTTGTCCAGCATTCATAGATAACTTAGGGTCGCTCTGTTTAATCGCCTTCTTTTGGGATATGACTACGGGATTTTGTACCAATGTCTATGCGAGTGGATGCAACTGGCGGTGGAGAGTGATGGGGCAAGCTAGAGAGAGAAAGAGAGAGAGGTACATAGATGGAGGGAGACGTTGGTTCCACTCCCAGAACAGAACACTCGCTACCTTTCTCTCCGCCCTCTTGGTTCCGAATTTTTCCTTTCTATTTCGTATCCCTCTTTATTTTCCCCTTCCTCTATACCTTTATTTCGCGGTTCCAGGCGAATTCGTCGAAAAAAATCGTAGGAAGAAAATTCGTCGAAAACAAAAGAATTTATATTATATAATAATATTAAAAGCAATAAACAGCGGTATAAAAACCACTATTAGAATAAACGCTAAAATTTAGAAATTAATTTGTAAAATTGTGATACTATTTTAAAAGAATTTATACATTTATCGTCGAGAGAACGCATACTAGCGATTTGTAGCGTTTGTCATAAATCCCAACTTATTTCCCTCCGTTTAAACTCAATTGTATGAATCAGTCTGAACGCCAATTTTTTTCATTAAAATTTCTCCTTTAAAATAATGGAAAACTAATTTCCGACGAATTAGCTTTCGGCAAATTCGTTTTCGACGAATTTGTCTGTTACCTTATATTTCGCACCTCTCATTCCGTCTTTTCTTCTCTCCCTCTCGTCTCCCTCTCTATCTCTCCTTCTCTTCTTCCCCTTTCTCCTCTCTCACCACCCTCTCTCTCCTCCTCTGCAAGGCAGATCCGACACGCCAGCGTGGATGTCAAATCCGTTCGGCGCAATCAGCGTCACTTGTGCGTCTTCCTCGCAGCGGTCGACGGGATTTCCATGGCGATTTGCCGTTTGACGGACGGGGAGTGGTAATTCCGCCCTTCTCCGATCGTCCGTTAATTGACGCGTGCTCTGCGGCGGAATTTTTTTTCGCGCGCTTCCGTTCGTAGGATTCGCGAGCGATTCGAGTAAAAAAAT
This sequence comes from Uropetala carovei, assembly GCA_036926305.1. Lineage (NCBI taxonomy): Eukaryota > Metazoa > Arthropoda > Insecta > Odonata > Petaluridae > Uropetala > Uropetala carovei. The sequence continues at coordinate 347,208 of JAXCHB010000172.1, read as the reverse complement.
AGAGTTGGCTAATTAATGTAATTATATTTTTAACGCTTTTCGATTAAAAACAAACATTCGTTCCGACTGTTATTTGGCCATAATTCTGCCGGAACACCTGGGGAATTTTCATGCGTTTTTTTTCATTTTGCTGATGGTGTCGGTAAGCCAGAATTAATGAAATGTTTATCGAGATTATTGAAATTGATAAATTACACTTTATTTTTACTGCGTTCGTAGTTTTATTAAAATAATTATGAAGTATATAATTAATCATTTTTGAATGCATAATGGTGATCTTGATTAATTTCGAACCTTTAACCTTTATTCTGATTAAAAGAAGAAAAATTATTTTATAAAATGAAATAACAAAAACTTGTCCATCCTCGAAGGATTATTTTCTCGTTGTTATCTGTTATATGTGTATTCGGAAAAAATTTCGAAATAAAAACATCGTCCTTTTGCTCACTTTTGGCTGTATCTAGACATTTATCGAACTCAAGTGAGTTTTAAAAAATATTTTGCTAGGGTCACCTTAGAACATTTTCCACACTTTAAAATTAAATATTATAACCAGCATATTGTCGAGAATTGCGAAACATTCGAATTTCTTGTGAAATTGCGCGTAAATTTCTGACCTGTTTGTAGTGAATATACACAGTGCTGCAAAAAAAGTAATGAGACTGAAATATAATAAATACAACGACGCATAGGACAACGTGTTTATTAACTTGGAAAACCCGTCTGCTGTGATAGTATTCAATTCTGCCGTCACGTTCTTCTGAATGTCAACGATCTTGCCAAATCGGCGATTTTTCAATTTCAATTTCAACTTGAGAAACAGAAAAAAGTCTGCTGGATCCAGGTCAAAGGAGTATTGGAGGTGATTGAGCACTGCAACCTCATTTTTGGCTAGAAATGTCATTACATTTGTCATGCAAAAGCCGCCAACCAGAAGTCTGTGGTAATTATGGAGCTTATCGATTCCTTATTCACATTTAGTTCACATATCATCATTCTGAGTGTCAATCGGCGGTCTCTTACAAGTAAATTGCGCACTTTGTCCACCAATTCTGGGTTGGAGGTCGTTTTCAGTCGTCCACTGCGAGGTCATCTTTCACATCCTCTCTGCCCTCTTGAAAATGCTTAAACCATCGAAATGTTTGTGCTCGGGACAGAGCTTTATCCCCATAAGACGTTCGTAACATTTCATGTGTTTCAGTGGGGTTTTCCCCAGATTTACACCAAATTTGATGTTGACACGTTGTTCCATTTTGGGGTTTCTGACGGCGCACGATGCACAAAACACATCCATACGAAACAGCAACAAAATCCCATCTGGTCAGGGCTAGCGGGACTGCCAACGTCACACTTCAGTGCGTCTCTAGCAGCTTGCCGCGGAACTATACTCATACTGGATATTTTTATTTTATTTCAATCTCATTACTTTCTTGCCGCAATGTGTATTTTTTCCTAAAACATTCTTCTACTAGTTTAATTAAAAGAGCATATTACCGGTAAAAATATACATGGACCTGTTAACTTAAGTAAAAGATAATAATCCGGCACAAATTATTTCATATTTTACATATGGTTTAAATGTTGCTATAGTTGGACTGAAAAAACTAATTATCGAGCTCACCTTATTTTCCGAGAATGGTTGTACGTTCTTCGGTGAAGTATGTTTTATCGTTCCATCGGTTAAATGATGCTGTTTGTAACCGTGTAAATTGATTGACAGCTATCAAGCGACTAGTTACAACGACGCCGATATATGACGATAATGTGTTCTTTTGGATTTATCGCTCGATAACATGCAAATGTATATTAGAGTTATATTGGAAATTAAATTAAATTATATTTAAATTTAATAAAATAATCATCACCTATGAAGTGCATTCTAGGCTAATAATAAAACGATTGGTAAAAACAGTGCAAAAGATGTTTGATTAAGTTCGGTAATGTTTAAAAGTTATGAAAATTAACTTTATTGGGTACTTTTGAATTCCGCATTAATAAATAAAGAATGGTTAGAGAATTATATTATGCATTGTTTTAAAGTTTCTTTGCGGATTCTGAAAGGAGAAAATATTTTATATCCTATGGACAGGATATAACACTTTCCTTTTCCGAAGAAATTCAATCGAAATATCGGAAGACTAAATAAACATTTTTTTCCTCCATAAGAAACAATATATCCGATTCCGAACGATAAAAATGTCTCAAAAAATACGTATCCTCCATTCTCCGGTAAAATAAATCCTCAACCTGTTAGTCGCGCAACAGATATTATATCCGTTTCTTCCAACGAATTCACCCCACGCACCGCCGTTTTCCCGGAATGTCCGAAGCCATTTCATTCGCCGCTTCTCCCTCGGCGGTTCCCCCGAAAATAAAAATAAGGGGAGGAAAGAAACCCTTCGCAGGAAAAGAGAGAGAGAGTGAGATAGGAGAGTAAAAGGAAAAAAAGAGAGAGAGAGAGAGGCGAGGGAGCGGAATCTTAAGGAAGGGTTGCTAAGATGGAAGATTTTGGAGGGAGATTGAGAGGGAGGGAGAGGATTGATGGCGAGGTGGAGGTGGAGGAGGGAGGGAGGGAAGGAAAGAATGGAGGGAGCGAGTGAAAGGGAGGTAGGTTAGAGCGGGTAAGAAGGGGGAAAGAGGGACTCTCCTCGTTCGGTGAGTTACCGCCCCCGAGAGGCCCTTCCCTCTCGCTTCTGGGTCCACATCCCCTTCTCCTCTTCGCCGAATCGCGCGGGTTTTAATAATAGAAGAGAGATTAAGTCCACAGTGCCGCCGCAATGGAGAGGCCGCTGAGTGAGTGAGTGAATGAGTCCGGTGGCTGTTTATTTCCCTAACCTCCCTCTTTCCCTCCCTCCTCTCCTTATTCCCTACCTCATCCACTTCCGATGACGTGTACCTCCCTCTCGCCTCCTGTCTTCCACTCCGTCGTCCCTTCTCTTTCTTTATGTCTTCCCGCCTCCTCCGACTCCCTCTCGTCCGATGCGTGGGAGGATAGTTGTTTCTGCATGGACTGATTCTAGTAAAAAGTCCTGGAAATCGACGGAGTTTATCCTTATTAAGGCGCTTACATTTCCCCCCCGTTTTGGACTCTTATCGCTGCGTAGTTCGTAATGCGGATTATTTGTATTGTTTATAATTTCCTGGCGTGGGAGAGTATAACTCTCTGCTCGAATCGCCAATTCCCACAGAATTCGTTCATCCGATTTGCGGTCCCAATCCTACTTAAGGTTTCGTCGTTTTGTTCCGTCTGTTTTTGCTTTCGTGCCTCGCCTCTCTTTAAATCCAATTGAAAGGCAGTTTGTGTCATTTGATTAAAAATAATACTCTTTATATATAAAATACGTATAATTTGTGACAGTACGATCAAATAAATTTGTATCTTTGTGATATGGTTCAATCGCATTTATCATGATATTTTTAAGGTTCCAATTGTCCACTAGTAAGTATTTTATAGTTGATTAAAATACATTTGTCGTGAAAGTAACTCTATCCTGTCTTTTGATGCATGAAAATCTTCAAAGGAACTTTAATTGGCACACTCTAAATATAGAGGTCGAATGAATCTCCTCATCACTTTCTTAAAGACCACTTCTTGTTATATCGTACTTTTTTCCCTTGGACGCTATCGATTTTATGCTTCTATTCTCTTCATCTTTATCGGTTCCCTTCCGTCGTTATATCTCGATGACAGCCACCCGGACGTTAAGGTCTCATTTATTCTCCGAAATTTCGCGGGAAGCTACGTAGGGTAAAAAAAATTAAATTTAATCGGAAAACGATATTCAGAAGCACCAAGGCCCCGTCCTATCCCTCTTTCGGCCATCCCTCGAACCACTCGCTTGGAAATTTTTCTCCCGATTAAGAGGCGACCGCCTATTAGCGCTCTTCTCCAGCAACACTTTGGTCTTTATTACTAAAGGACCATTTCAAAAGCGCTTCTCCTTTCTTCATTCTCTCCCCCCCCCCCTCCCTCCCCCCTCCCTCTCCCCCTCCTCCCTGCCTTAGGGCGCTCCGTTCGCTCAGACAAGACAGTCTCCTTGTTTTGATTTACATATTGTCGATAGATGGAGGCACACTCCGTCATATCTCTTTGCTTCGCTCTTAACTTTTCCTCGTCCCTTTCTCCGACTGACTCCGCTTTGATCCTTCCTTCCTCTTTTGGTGCTTTTAATGTTTGTAATTGATGTGCTTTTGTATTAGAATCTTATATATTGTGTAGTCAAGTAATTTATGGCCATGGCTAGGGGTGTGCGAGCAGTGCGAAATTTTTATGGAATTTATAAAAAATAACATCTTTTCATTTTTGTTAGAGAAAGAATATCAAATTATTTAAAATACTTTTTTCTTGCATTTTCATTCTGAAATTTCTCAATCTTAATTTGTTCGTTTTCCAAGAGATCACACTCGATTGAAATTAGTACAGTAAAACTCGTTTTCAACTTTCTCAATCTTAATTTGTTCGTTTTCCAAGAGATTACACTCGATTGAAATTAGTACAGTAAAACTCGTTTATTATGTATTTGAGGGGACCGACTCATTGCTTCGATATAAGCGTGACTTTAATATGTACGAGAAACATGGTTTTTGGTGTATACATCCCATATAACACGTATACACATACAGTAAAAGCTGTGCTACCCTGCTATTTAGAACCGGCCACCCTTAGATATCAGCAATTACACAAATACAATTCATTTTGTATTTCTTCTTCTTTTTTTATGAACTTTTGTGTGAATTGTATATGTGTAATATCACAACTTCCACTTTAAAATTTCTTAAAATGTAAGATGCAGGTATATATTACGTATTTACTCCCTATACTTCTGTGGCTGCCGAGTAAGCATGGCGTTTTTGTTTACGTGAGCCATTTATTTGCATTGTCTAGATGTTTTGGTGTACTTCTACAGTTTCGAGTTTTATCGCTTTTTATAATTTAAAAAATTATCCATCCATTGAATATGGCATCAAAATAGATACCTAAAAGCAAGGGACAGGAGAGGAAAAGTTGTTTTAACGCTAACACAAAAGCTGGAGATGATCAAACGATTAGAAAATTGAGAAAATAGAGCAGCCATAGCAAAAGAATTCAACATCGGATATTCCACGCTCTACGATATCAAGGCTTATAAGGCTAAATTAATGAAATTTGTGTCATCTTCTGAGACGAGTAAATCAATTGATAAACGTCATACGCTTCATAAGCCAAAAATGGAGGAACTGGATACAATATTATATGACAGGTTTTCACAGAAATGTTAAGAAGAATTAAATAATTTCGTCCTTTTCTAATAGAGTAAATAAAGATAAATAAGGAATATATAATCCAATAAATTCAATTTTGAGAACAAGTTTATTGTCGTACTCCCCAAACTTCCCGGCTCCCTAAACTTTTCAATATTCTTTTGTTTTGAGTGTAAGCGTAGTAACCTATGAAGGAAGAATGCGTAAATATCTAGACTACGTGTGGAAGAATTAAAATGGTAAATGTAAACCTCACGCATAGTTATGTTTGGGGAGTACGATAGTGAACCTAAGCTCAATTTTGTTTGGTTATTGCTAAATTTGCGACGTCAAAATCGAAAATCGCTCCCCTAACCGGCTATTTCTCCTAATCGGCTTTCCACAATCCCCAAGATAGCCGGATAATACAGCTTTTACTGTATTTACAGTGAGTAGACTTCAATGCCGTACTTACATATGCAAAGAGATGCTTCTCAACTTCGCGGCATGTAAAATATTCGATTGCTATTACAAACGATTTTTAAAATGGCCAGTTAATATTATTATTATTATGGTCATTAATTTACATAAAAATTTCACATTTTTAACATCAATTTCAAAACAAAGAGAACGTGGAAATTCGTATGGAAGTGGCAGAGTGCGCGGTAAACGGGCGGAAACTATTCATTACTTATCGCTCTGTTCGCCAAAATTCGTTATATGTGGGGCATTTTTTTACCACGGCACCAAACACTTGTTCGTTACAGCCGAGAATTCGTAAAATGTGTGTTCGTTACATCCGAGAAATTTAACCAATGCCCTTATGGAGATAGCCGCGATTTCGTTTTAGGCGTGATCGTTATAAACGAGTTTTACTGTACTAATGAATTAAAACGTAGTTGGAGCATTTTGGATCTCAAATATGTTGTCACAATATCATAAGTCATTTCCACAAAGTAGATCCTGAACTTATTAATGAGAAGTTTTGATAAGTTTAAAATTGGAAAAGTTTCTTTTGTCACTGTTATAGTAAAAATATATGCCAGAAAAGTTCTTAAATGGTTCCAAACATTTTGAAAAACACATAGAAGTTTAATAGGAACAATGTATTAAATGATTCTTTTTCTCTCGCAATATCCAAACTATATATAAATGTTTTCCTAAAAACAAAACTCAGTTTACTTTTGACAGGGGCGCCAAATTTTGTTTTGCATAGGGTGCCAAAACCATTAGCGCCGAGTCTGATTATGGCTATCGGAGTCCTTTTGTGTACTATTTGGATTGACACTGTTAAGTGATCTTCAGAATTAATTTTCTTGCTAATTGCATGTAATATTTATAGATTTCATTTAACAGTAAATTAACGCGGCCACAGATAAATTCAAAATAGCAGAGCTGTTCTCTCTCGCATATTTATTTAAATAAATATCTTTCCGCATATTAACTTTTTAAAGTTTCGGTTCGACACTTTTTCGGTAACCTAAGCCAAATAATAGATTGGTGTTGCGAATGCCACACTCATTGCACGCTTTCGCTTCCCGCCTTTCCTTCTTTCCTCTTTTACGTCCTCTGTTTCCACATCTTTCGAAAAAGTCCCTCCTTCCACTCCCTCTGATTCCCCCCTCCCCCTTCTCCCCCTGCCCGTCCTCTGATGCATACACCCCATTCTCCCACTCCACACCTATCCTTATTCTCCCTTATCTTATTATACGGACCCTTGCCTCTCTGTTCTATCGCCCCTGCTGTGTTTACTTCTTCTCCCCTCCTCTCTTCCCCTTCCGTATCAACTCTTGAGTTGAACACACTCCCGCTCGTTCCGCCCAAAAGTATATTCGCGACCTATTGCTCCCCATTCCTATCTCTCCTCTCATCCCTATCTCCCCTCCCTCTCTCTCTCTGTCTCTCTATTTATCCATCCCTTCTCCCTTTCCACTCGCTATTCTCCCTCTTCTCTTTTGCCTTCTCTCTCTCTCTCTCATCGAGATGAGATATCTACCTGCGATCCTGAGTTAATTGGAGAGGGAGAGAGAGAGAGAGATATGGAGTGAAGGGAAGGGAGGATGGAATGGCTAAGGGAGTTAGCGGGGAGTGGGAGGGGGAGGAGGAGTCGAGAGGAGAGAGGGATTCGATCCGTGGGTTAGGAGTCTGGTGGCTGAGAAAAGGGATAGACGTGGCCAAAGAGGAATGATTGTGATGGAGAGGAAGGAATGAAGAGGGGAGGAGAGAGAAGAGGAAGGGAGAGCAAAGAGTGGGAGAAGCGACTGTTGAATCGAGGAAGGTTGTTTGTTTACACTCTTGGGGCATTGTGGGAAAAATGAGGAACATACAGGGATAAAACAGTTTGATGAGTTAAAAAAATCGGATGGGGGAAGATATCTCTCTAGGTTTATGTCTTTTATTTTGAAGAGAGGGGAATTCGTAGAAAGAAAGGAGGGAGGGAGTTAGAAAGTAGATGACGGACGAGGGAGGAGAAAGGTACGTCGGGAGAAATAGTGACGTGGAAGAAGAAAAGAAGGCCAAAGAGTGACGAAAAGAGAAGTGATTTGGAAGAAAGAAATGAGGGGAGAGGAGGGCGAATACACGGAGAGTGATGTAGGAAGATTGAGAAAGAGAGAACGGGATAAAGAGAGATTCCATGAAGCCTTGGAATAAGGGATGAGGTAAACAGGAGGATGGGGACTAACTAAGTGGAAGGGGAGAAGAAAAGTAAAAGAATAGTTTTTTGGAGTTTTTTATTTATTCATTTAATCTCCTCCTCTTCTATTTCTCTCTCTCTCTCTCCTTCCACATTCCCTCCGTTGTAAGTAAAAAAAGATATGCATGCAAATCGGTGGAGTGGATAAAACCTCCTCCTCCTCCTTCCTTCCACGGCTCCCTTAACTGCTTGATGCGTGGCGCTGGTTGGTGGTTGTATCCAGAACCTTTATTTCCCTCGTCGCTCTCTTAATGCATCGCTCCTCTCTTCGCTCGATCTGCGTCGCTCCATTTACTCCCTCCTTTCCTCCTCCTCTCTTCCTTGTCTGCCATTCCACTTTCTCTATATTAAGATAGAGAGAGAGAGAGAGAGAGAGAGAGAGAGAGAGAGAGAGAGAGAGAGAGAGAGAGAGAGAGAGAGAGAGAGAGAGAGAGAGAGAGAGAGAGAGACGTCGTAACTGTTGTCTTGTGATTGGGGCGCTCTCTCTCTTTTTCTTTGTCATGTTTTCTTCCATATCTCTTCATCCTTTCACTCCCCCTCTGTTTCAATCTCTCCGTTGCCTCCACACGCATACGCGCGCGCGCACTCACATTCATATTTCCCATTCTTTCGATTCGCGTCATATTTATTTTTTGTCGTGGAGATTCCCATGCGCTCCGAGAGTTGAATGACTGGCGAAGACTTGGAGGTTTGCCCCGAGAGCATCGGAATGTCTCACTTCGTTTTGTTCCCAAGAAAAACAATGGTCTCCTTTGGTATAGTATATTGTATACTAATCCCTCTCTTTTTTCTCTCTCCTTTCGCTTACAGGTAATGCAAGATTGTCTTTCTTTGATGCCACTACTGATTTATCTAAACATACTTATTAAGATAGTGTATGCGTTTGTTTATATGGACGCACAGTTTTATGATCCATTTTTAGTTGTGTTTTAGCCAGCTATAAAATATTGTAACTAAATTATTGTAATTATTTATCGATTGCTGTTCGCTTTGATCAAATTCGTTTCCTGTAGGTTTATTAAAATTTGTTTCAAGCTTTATTGTTTTACGAGTTGCAAAGTTTGTACCTCTTGGCACTGCGTGGGCGACATTACTGCTCTCGACGTTTCGCCTTCGATGCTGAAGGCTTCTTCAGGAGTGAAGAAGCCTTCAGCGTCGAAGGCGAAACGTCGAGAGCAGTAATTCCGCCCACGCAGTGCCTCCCGAAAGCATCAACCCACATCATCAAACGCTGCGAAAACCTCCAAACGAAGATTTGTACCTCTTGATTTCATTTATGCGTTTTAATTGTTCTGTGGAGTTCACATATTTTACAAAGATATCCATTATAACTTCTACTGCAATAAGAATCTTTCTAGCTGTGGTACATTATAGGAATGTAATCATGAATAAATGCATTGCCATGACAATTACGTATTAGTTTATTACGGAATGAATGTTATTTGGTTCCAGTTATTCGCATATTATGATTTAAAATCTGTGGCTTGAGCTTAATTCGAGTTTTGTATTACATTTCAATAAATTTGTTGAACTCTACTGTACAATTCTTTTAACTCGGCCGAAATTTTTCCACGGAAACTGCTTTGGATTTACTGAGTAGCATTTTCTTCCTCTCCGTCATTCGCTCTTATTATTATACCGCATGTCAAATTATTCGCACAGCATCGGTCATTCCGCAGATGTGGATTCTGAGCTGCGCGAATTTCAAAATGTTCCACTTACATCCGTCTCCGATTAATTCGCGCTGCACGCATTTGATTCTGACCGATGGCTGTTATTTCCACGCCCCATCTCGCCCCACCATGCCCACCCTCTTCCCTTCCCGTGGTATTAGCCTCCTCTCCCTTCCGACGGGCGCCATCTCGAATTTTTAAATGCCCCCTCCAACTTTCCTCTTCTCCCCTTCTATCGAAATTCCTCCTTTCCTCTTTTCCCCTCCTCCTCAGCCACCATCTTTTATCCCCTCCCCTTAATCCCTTTCCCTTTCCGACCTCACGCCCAGATTCCACTTCATTAAAAAAATGGAAAAAGGAGTAAAAAAACGCATTTCGCAAAGAGTATTTCCATATCCCTAGGGAAATTGTTCATCCCGTCCCCCTCTCGTCTCTTTCCCTTCCACGCTTCATTCCTCCTTTCTTCTCTCCCTTTCATCTCCCTTTCCTTCTCTTTCTGTTTTTTTCACCCTCTCCCCGTCCTCTTCCTCCTTTCTCATTACCTGCGGACTTCGCTTCCCCTACTAACCGCCCTCTTTCAGGTAACCCCCTTGCTCATCACCTTCCTGCGCATTCCCCTCTTTTATTCCAAAGACTCCCTTTCTCTTTCTCTTTTTCCGTTTCTTTCGCGTTTTCATCCCTTAATTTTCCTAAATTATTCATCATGAGCCTTTTTATTTTCTAGCTACACCGGTTTCTCACGCTTTTCAATGTTTTTTATTTGCCTTATATCCGGATATACAGGTCTGTTTGCATGCGTGTGTTTCTGCCTCTTTTGGGCGTGTGTTTGCCCGAGGCAGGCCGTAAAAAACATGCGTTATCGTATATAATATGAATCATATTGTCTGTATTGCCATTTTAGTCTCGCCAACGTCCTTCCCCCTGAAAGCGGTTTCATTTCTGAGCGCGGTAATTTAAGCGACTGGAATGGGAAGGGCGGTTCTCGATCTTTAAAGGAATGTGTTTGTTCATTTCTTTAATCAAAAGAGATTTAGAATGCAGATAAATTCAAGGAATCGATAGATGCGGCCATTGATCCAGATACTTTAATCCGCCTCACCCTCTAAAATCGTAAACTTACACAATTACTCAATTTTCTCTCATCCTACGATCTCATACTGCTTATATAAACATTTATAACCTCAAAGTATGTAAACGCTTATTCTCCCCTACCGAATCGATGATTTTTTCGTTATTATATTGAAGCCCTCATTAAACACCCCTTACCTTTGCTTCATATGATTAATCAGACATTTGTTTCTTTTTCACATATTTTCTTTCTGCAGAGGATTTATTTTTTCCTACGTTATTAGCATGCTTACCAGTAGTATAGGAACAGAATTTATATTTAAATTTCGCTTTCAGGGTATATTAAGTCCATAGAAAAAATCGGTACAATATAGTACGTACATTGTACAAATTTTCTCATATACCTACTTATGAGTCGTTTACTTATCTTTTGAAAAATTTGAACGATGTAGAATTATTATAAACATCAACTTAAATAATTATACGAAATTTGATGAAAATCGTATTAGCCGTATTTTCCAAAATCCAATTATTATTAAAGTTGTTCTAGAATAAAGTAACCTTATATTAATTTTTTAAGAAATAGGAACTATGTATGTAGTATTATTGAAGACGTAAACTCAAGTAACTGTACGAAATTTGATCAAAATCATTGTTTATGGCCGTTTTTAAGAAAATCAAATTGTTGTTAAAGTTGCTAGAATAAACTAGCCTTATATTCATTTTTTAGAAATATGAACTATGTAGTATTATTGAAGACGTAAAGTTAAGTAACTGTACGTAATTTGATCAAAATCGTTGGAACCGTTTTTGAGAAAATCAAATTGTTGTTAAAAATGCGTTGAATAAACTTCCCTTAATTATTGAGCAATGTCAACCATTTCTCCATAGCTTCTATTCTGTATGATAAAATGCCTAAGTACGAGATTTCATTCATTTCCGCTTTACCGTTTAGGCTCTAGAGCCGCGAACAGACAGACCCGCAGACCCCCAGACAGACAGACGGCATTGCGAAAACCACTTTTTCGGACTCAGGTACACCTAAAACGTATATTTCCATCAATATCTCGTGATCGAATTTTTTCGCGATTACCGTATGTACTTAATATACTTCGTATATGAGACAGTAAAAATATTATGAGAACCTCCAGTTGTAATTTCTTTATGTTGAGCATGTTTTTCTTGATGCTGGTTTCTTGTTCTGTGATATAAAGGTATACCCTTATCAGCGTATAGCAAACGACTTTTTATTGTACTCGATGAGCTGAAAGTTTGGGCTAGAATATTGTACAATGAAAATCTTACGAAAACTTGCATCCATTAAAAACGTGAACAACTCGTAAAAATGACCAACAATGCACCTTTAAATGCCGCACTAGTTTTACAGCATGAGAGGTTTTATTAAACTTCCATCAAGTAGTTCTTCTCTCGTGCCGTGAAAGTTGCTCGTTTCTGAATCGTTCCGCCATTCGAAAATATATTTCAATTCAATCGTCTTTTTATACTTCTGAAAACCCATAGTAAATTGTAAGTTTAATTCACAAATAATTTGTTTTTTTTTTGCTTATTTTTTTACGTTTGACGGTTTCATTTTATTTTTCTTCGCATGGTTTTTACTCGTACTTTTTATCGTTATTACTAGTATAAAATCCCGTTAATATGACGGCCTATCTTTAGTTTAATTTAAAATAGTTACCTCTTTCCCCCCTCCCACCCTCCATCCCCCTCCCTCCCCTTCATTCCTCTTCTCCCCTTTTCCCCATCCATCCCCCTTATTCCCTCTTCCTCCCTTCTCCACCTCTCTCTCGTATTAAAAGCATTCAAAGCACGCTTACACCCATAAGGATTGATATAACAATAGGATTTTGAGGTCTAACAATGTAATTGGTAGGCAAGGCGACATCCCGTTAAAATAGCAAGATTTCCACAAAATATGTAAATAAAACTTTTACCATGAGTGATTTCGAACTGTAGGCGAAAAAAGATGAACAGAATAAGAAACTTCATAGTTTTTTCTTAAAAATGGTTCATATCCGAAGATCGTATGTTAATTCCTTCTAATTTTAATTTCCAAAACAATAAAAACCTGCACGTCGAAAAATCGATTTTTACGTAATAACTTGCGGAAAATGGACTTTTTCCTTGGAGTCGAACCCAGGACTTTTTTTCGAGATTTATTTTCGTCATCTCCGTAAAATATGTGAATCGAGCATTCCTGCCAAATTTAGTTTCCATCTCGATTCTTTCTCGAGTTATTTGCATTAAACAATAATTCTCCACCAGATACCTACGCAATAGCGTGACCGACCAACCAACCAACAGACGTGGGCTGTTATAGTAATAAATTATCACTGCCAATATCGGAAACCTTAGGGAAATTAAGGGGTAAGAGGACTCGTTGAGTCTTACTGAAAATAGAAGTGGTCTGAAAATAAACTTCAGTAGCTAATGACGGCTGTTTTCCTCACATAAAGAAAAACTTTTTTACTATCTCTGTTTCTCTTGCATCATTTTCTGAATTTCATTTGATCCTGTCCTTTTGTAATTATATTGCATATTTTTCGAACACAGAAATAAAGTTCCGACAAATGAACATTTTTATAAAAGGGGACGGTCTCCATTCAGTCGGTTTCCAGAGGTTGAATTCACTCCCTCGTCGCATCTGACGTTAAGTGAAGACACTTTCCCTATTTTAATGGGATCGCCGCCATACCTTCCATTATTTTCTGCCCCTCCGCGTTTAATCCTCTCTCTCTGGCTCACTATCCATTTCATCCTCTTTCGATTCCGTCGCTGCTTTTTGCTTTCATTTTCTCCCTATTTCACTGCTCTCATTTCATTAACATTCTTTTATCCTCCATTTGTTTTCAAATCCCTTCAGAAATATATTTGCGCTTTTGTTTTCTCTTTTGTTTGAAGCTCGTTTACAGTCCTCCCCTCTCTTTTGGCCTTTGCTTGGGCGTCATTTCGCCCAGCCCTTCCCCTCTCTTCCATTCTCCTTCCCTCCCTATCTACCCTCATTCTGCATCCCTCATTCCTATTCACATACCTTATTCCGAACCCGTTAGTTTTCCTCTTGCTTGCTGCTTCACCTTTTTTCTCCTTTTGGTTGGTTCATACAATAACCGCGAGAGGCCTCGGGAGCCGTAACGTAAACCGTTTTACTCTGAATCTTGTTTGGTTTATTTCATTACCCTTCGCAGAGATTTTTCAAAATGAAAACGCTGCCTTTCGCTTTCCTTCCAAGAGAAAATATGTGCTATTTAAGCTAATCATAGTTCGGTCGTATATTTTAAAATTTCCTCAATTATTGGCTATTGAAATCGTGCCCTGGGTAAACTTTAGAAATTTATCTATTTCGATGAACGACGAAAATGCGCCTTTAGCCTATTTTATGTTGTTCCTGAAGCTGCTCTTGAGAAAAAATCTACCATCTTGTTTATCTCTAAACAGAGACCAATTCACTAAGTATTATTAAATTTCATTTGCCTACTATAAATACTCGAAAATTAAATTATGTTCCTCAGACAACCATCGACATACAAATGAAACCATGAAACAAATTGCAACTCTTTGCCCTTTGAGGGACTCCGTTATATTGCCGTTTCAGGTCAATTGGTTTCTATTATATAAAAAAACTTTCGGAATTTTCGAGCCAGTTGAGCTTTTCTCTTTTTAATTTCTCAACAATTTCTATAAAATATTACAAGTTCTTTTCTAAATCTTTAAATTTCTGTTTTACAGTTTCATAGTAAATGTTATTTTTCCTCCATGTTTACTGTACCGTTATACTCGATAAGTTCTTTAGGACTGTTTGGAATGTTGAAAATCGCCGATTTAATTGTTGTTTTTTGCTCAAAATGATTTCCGGTTTATAAAATGTTATATATTTTTATATATTTATAATTCTGATGTTAACGGAATACTTGGAATCGGTTACAATTTTAACTAATGCAGTTGTATTATAATTTTCCAGGTAATTGCCTTGCATTTGGTTGACTCATAATCTGCTTTTGAACCATTTGGAGAATGGAGTAAGTACTTTGTCTATATTTTGCATGACTCCATACATTTCTTTTTCATTTTACTAATCGCGAAACGAAGATGAGGCGTGAGACTTTAAAACCTGGATCATAGAAATGATCATACATCTAAAAGATATTATAACAAATATGGAAATTATCATTATGTAAATTGTTTTCTGGTAACATCTCTTACATTTTACGGCAAATACATTAGTTTTAGTTCAGTTTGATCGCAAGGCAAAATTTTGATAAAAACCGGCTTAATAGTGTATTTTTTATTACATAAATGACACGCAGTTGATCCTTATTTGTGTGATCTAATTTGCATCCAAAGATAAACTGTTAACTGGAGTAAAATTGTCTAATATTTACGTCACACGGATAAGATTAAAATTCATAAACACGGCATTATTAAATTAGACTTCTAATCATGTCATTGTGGCGTAAATATTGGACTCGATTTTTTTCTAGTTAACAGTTTATCTTGGTATGCAAATTAACTTGCACAAATAAAGATCAACAGCGATCAACTGCGCGTGAGTTCTGATTTAGCTACATGATAAAATATTATCTACTCGTTTAAGGCTGACGTTATATTTTGGGTTGTAGACATCTTAAAATTCCGTAGCTTTATAAAGGAATTTTCCGAAGTTTCCTTGTTGTGAAATTTATTCCAAATTCCGAAGTACTAATTGGCAATTTATTGAAT
Organism: Uropetala carovei; assembly: GCA_036926305.1. Classification (NCBI taxonomy): domain Eukaryota; kingdom Metazoa; phylum Arthropoda; class Insecta; order Odonata; family Petaluridae; genus Uropetala; species Uropetala carovei. The sequence goes on along the minus strand of JAXCHB010000172.1, from coordinate 331,818 downwards.
TTTCTCATTATTATTAGCCCATATCACAAAAATACAATCACCTTTTGTAGTTTTTCCAGTTTAACTAGAATTAGTAGAGATTACCAGCCTAGGGTACAGTAGCTTACCTGTGGTGTGGTGTAACATTGAATAATCGCCAGCATCTGAGTTTTCATGAAACTACGAAATAATAGCTTAGATACTTTCATATGATTTCCTAATCATACTTTTCGGTATAATTCAAATGAAGAAGTCGTGACAATTTAAATTAAATTAAAATTTGTATAGAAACTTCTTACCAAAATTATTCATATTTGCCATAGATGAATTGGTGAATTTCTTTCTTCAAAATATTGTCTTTTCGATCACGTTCAATCTATTTCACGCGCAAGATTCTAAACGCTGCGTGATGCCTACCTTTATTTTTTTTATCTTTACTGGTCCACTGTTAGGTAAAGAATCGCCCTCGTTTTTCCCTGGAATTTTTATCCGTTCCCACTTCCTCACCTATTCAATGCTTAGACCAAACGAAGTAACGCTCTCAGTGTTTGGTTGAGGTGAAAAGGGAGGGGGGAGGGAAAGAAAGAGAGAGAGAGGGGTGGGGGTGGAGAGTGTATTCTTCAAGCCACATAAATACTGTGTGTGTGACTTCTCCTTATCCTTCACTAAATCCTTCAAGAGCCTTATCACTTCATTCCTCCCGCCCGCTACATCCTCCGATTCCACCCCTTTCGCAAACAGATAAGGCTTTTTACCACTATTTCATTTATTCAATCTAACTTTTCCAGGCACGGAATTCGTTCGTAGGTTCAGCAGCCTTTACTAATCTGTTCGATGGGTTTCTTAAGAGGAGAGTCCTCTTTGTAGCTCGGAATATCCACTCTCCCCCTCCGTCAATCTTCACCTCTTCCTCCAAATATCTCTCCCGCCCTTTTTCACGCCCTTATTCGGAGTACTTCCCTAAATCTCGGTCCTTTCTCTCTCTCTCTCCATCCCTTTTGCCCGGCTACTATCGCGCAGGCTCTTATTTCCGATCAGTCCCGGAGTGGTCGTAAGAAAAGGGCCATGAATAAGTGGAGACGGTCTGGGGTTTGAGGGTTGAAAAAAGGGGTGGCGGAGGGGGGGGGGGCGATTGCGAATTTAAGGGTTTCGACGGGGCGTCGAAAGGGGCGCGGCGTGAATTTAAATTCTTTAACCGACCCCTTTTCCTCGATTCGCGGATCCATTTCTTGCCGCATTATCTTAAGCCTTTTTCTTTTGCCCCTTTCCTCACTTTTCAAATTATTTCTCCCTCTCTCTCTCTCTTCCTCACTCATTTCCCTTTTTCCCCTTCCACTATTTTTACCCTTTTTTATACGCGCCTTGTTCTCATCCTTCCCTCGGTCCCTCACATACCGATTTCTCCCCCATTCCTGCGTGGACCTTACTTTCTCATTTGAAACCAGGACATTTATCTTCGCTCCATGGATATACTTAGCGCTTTGAAAATGTAACGCTATTCGTTCGGATGATTTATTTTCGGAGATGAGGTTCGAAAGTATATTTTTACTGCTCCTTGCGGCTCTTGAGCGACGATGGTTGTGTTCCACCCTCTTCGGTGCTTTGCCTTGAATCTGTTGCTGTCTTTAATTCGGGATAACCTTTAAACGGTATCTTGGTGTCGTAATTTTTCATATCATTTAAGTTGTTGTATCCTTTTGTGCATGCCTCTTTAGAAATAGAAGTAATTAACAGCTGAATTTTAACCTTGTCGATTCTCGAATTAATGAAGTTCCATAAACGTATTTATAGGATTTTCTAAATTATGAAATTATATTAATTTAAAAAATTAAAAATCCCATAAAAACATGACATTTTAATATTTAAGATTTTTATTATTTAACTAACTGTCGTAATTTTGTAAATAACTTCTATTTAGAACTTTCTTTATAAATATTAAGCCAAATGCACAAAAGATCTTACTTAAGGCTTAACCCTTCCTATAAATATTGTAATATAATTTATTCTTAGTTCTTTCCTCGTTTTTTCTCTCTTCAGTCACTCGTAACAACCGTGTTATATATGAGAGCGAAGTATGTATCTTAACACGTTTTACGCCATTGGCCTCTCACGACCTATCCCTCGGCAGCGCCACGCCCGCATGTTCCTCTGTCTCCTTTTTCCCTCCCATTGCTTCTCTCTCGAAGAGGGAACGGGAGGGGGGTGAAGAGTGAGAAACAGTCGCAGGAGGGTGCATTTTAGAGAGGCTAGTGTTCTAATATACGGCAGAGGAACGTGGCCCGAATGGAGAGTGGAGGCTGAGGAAGTGGGAGATGGATAAAGAGAGATCGAGAGGGAAAGAAGAAACGAGAGCGAGTGAGTTAGGAGCGCACTGGATGGCTGTGGTGGCGTGCTTGGGCGTTGTCTTCGCCAATCTCCAAAAGAATCGATGGAACGGAGTTTGTGTCTGAGTGTTAGGGAGAGAGAGAGAGAGAAAAAAGAGGAAGGTAGAAAGAGAGAGGGAGTAATGGGGTGGAGATGGTTAGGTTTGCAGGAGGATGAGATGGAGAGGAGGTTGGGGGGGATGTGAGTGGCGAGGAATTGCCTCGGATTGCGGGAATAGCGTCCAAATAGTTATTTTTTCGACTTCATACATATACCGTGAGGAAGGGAAATATGATCCAGAATATCTACAAATGGGGATGAGTGAGGGAGAGAAGCGAATGTTTTTCTCTCTTCGAAGGAATCCCGTATGGGCCATATCCTTTTTTTTTAGCTTTTACGTTCAAAATATTGAGAAAAACGAAGTTTGAGATCGGAAAGATAGCCCTTTCTGCGTGAAATTTAATTTAATTTCTCTTTTAGTTATACTTTATATAATGCCATCAAAAATAAACGTTTTAATGACGATTTGTGCGTCGGATTAACGAGAAACTTTTGCAGACATTTGAAACGTATATTTTATTAGTTTCGCTTACTTCGTAATGTCATTTAACTAAATTATTATAATTATTACTCTAGGTTATTTTAGAAGTGCATTGAGATTTGGATCTCATAGTTTCAACAGAAAACAGGATTATAAATTTGACTTCTTTATTTCGGTATAATATTTTCTAGTTTTGCCCGCATATCACCGTGCACGATTATTGCCCAATATTTAAATCACATTTGCTCTAGATGAGTGGTTCTCAAGGTGTGATCCGTGAGAGTCATCCAGGTGGTCCGCGGGCTAGTCAAAAATGCAAGTTACAGATACACAACTCCGAGGTCATACTAGAGAACAAGAGCAGAACCCCAACCTCCAATACTTGCGTGACGTATTACAATAGTGATTAGGCTAAATATACCATTTCAAATTAATTCGTTTGCGTAGCTCAACTGATTAGCCCTAAAGCAATTAATTTTGACCAAAACAAATTAAATTAATACCATTGAAATTAACTAAATTCTTCACAGCGTAAAATCTCAATGGATACAACGAAATGTTCTAGCAACTATTCTTACTCCCCTACTTTGTTTGGAACAATAAAAAATCGTTACTCCATTAAAGGTTTAGCAAGACGGTAGTGGATGTTGGTCCGCGAAGTCTTTTGTCCGTCGAAGTGGTCCGCGGACCGAAAACGCTTGAGAACCACTGCTCTAGATCAGTGTTTATCAAAGCACGGATCGCCATCCAGTACTAATTGTAAGTCGTAAGACTCCTAGGGAAAACGTGAGCATTGAGCGGAGAGCAAGCTGAAGTACGGTATATCCAAAATTACAGGGAACGACAGGCTTGTTTAGTACACATTATTTTTATGGTTATTTGATGAATAATCAAATGAAAAAATTATTTTCCTCCTGCGTTCTTCCTCCAATGGGTCATGAGGCACAGATTGAAAAACACTGTTATGTATTAAGCTAGGGTTATCGCCGTGAAGTTAGTCTTCCCTCATAACACGTAACGCCGTGTGATTATGCATCTCCGTGTTACACCGTGCACCCAGAATATCTGCATCGTAAAGCTATTTTGCGCAAGCAATTCAGTTTGGGATTACATATTATGGATTATGTTATCTTAAAATTGTTTAAACTAGTCCTTTTATGTGGATTATACATGATTCTGTTTTGTTATTTATTATAGCCAATGTTTAGTTTTTATTTGAAAAATTAGAATTTTATTTCGATAGGAAAAAACAAAAGAGCGGACTGTTAGAAAACGGGAAGCATTAGTGAAACGATATTAAAGAGATCTAGTGGACGGAATTTTAAGAAAACATTAATCCATCAACTTGCCAAGATTGTTTTATACCCAAGTTTATATTTAGTGGAAATAAAGCCTTGCGAACAAATAGTTTAAATGGTTTGACCTCTATTTTGTTCGAACTGAATCTTCCGCGGTATGTACTATAATTTTTTTCATCGTCTCATCTCGCTGTCGTATGAATCGTCTGTCCTGAACACACCTGTGTGTATAATAAAAGGCTCTTCCACTGTTCTCTTTGGGAAACTGACTCAATCACATTGAATGCGCGCGAGAAAGAAGGGTTGTGGGGAGAGGAGGGGAGGAGGATTGCCTAGCGCTGCTCTTTCCCAAAGGTAACTGCCGTGTGGAATATTCATCCGCGGCATGTCCTGCTGACCTGGTTTGCGTTGTCCGCCAATGGAACCGTAGTCTAAAGGTTCATTTTAGTGCTCCTGCGTCCGCAATGTCGCGCATCGAATGCTGAATAGGGCGAAATTTCCCGTAGAATTGGAGTGCGTCGCTGAAATGTGCATTGAGGTTAATACGGCTTCCGAGTTGATAAAAGGGAACAAATAATACCCTCGCATCCTGCGGAACTCCACGCCTGAATGTAATGCATTGCATTTTACACCAAAGAAATTTTTGTAAACGCTTAAAATTTGTATTCTATTCAGTGGCGTAGCAAGGTGAAGCCGGCCCCCCCCCCCCCCCCCCCCCCCTCCTCCAATATATATTATATTTTTTTGTTATTTTATTTTTTAAGGGGAAAATTTTAATGAAATAAGTTTCATGATCTCGGATTCTTTTAACTGTATTTAGCAGCTCTTGTGGTTTAAAATGACACAAAGGGTAAAATTTTGTATATGTCGACCACAGGCCTTCGGGCCCCCTCGAGCTCCGGACCTTGGATCGGCCGATCCATAGGATCCATGGTCCCTACGCCACTGATTCTATTGAAGTACTTATCAAATAAAAAAATGAAATCGTTACTGTTTTTGTTTGCAGTCGGAAAGACTTGTGCTTTATCTGGAACAAATAAAGATTTTCTACGGTAATAACGATAATATTACAATAGAATCATCTGCGCAAAGGTTATTTATATTAAATGATATTTATTTGTTGAGTTAAGAGCTGTCAACTATTTTGTGTTTTATTTTTGCAAAGACTGAGAAATGTGGTAATTTTGTTGCAACGTACCTATTTATAATATAATAAAATTCAAATTAAAGAATATTAGAGTTAATGAAAGGAATACCACATTTATTCATTGCTTGTAAAGTTTTCTTTTCCAAATACAAAGAAAATCTTTATGATATACTTTAATATTTAGCTTTAAAACACTATTTTGTAAGAAATTCTACGATTTATGTTGATAAATCGTGTTGCTCTTTCCCAATATTGCTCCATCTCTCGCTCAATCATTTTATTTGTAATTTTTTCACGACATCTTTGAAAATATTTCCACTTTCCCAAAAAAGTCCGACAGTTGGCGATTGCTCTGATGTGCCATTTACCAAATGGAATCTTTTCTCTCCTCACTTTTTCTTGCAATCTTCCTCCTTCATCCTCCGTCTCTCTCTTTCTCCACCCATTATTCTTACCCTTTCCGATTTTATTTTGCTTCACGCACCTACCACGCGGCGAGTACGAGAGGGTCGAATAATATAGTAAATCCTTAAGACGTACTACACGCTCGGTCCGTGGCTCGGAGACAGTCGCCTAGGAGACACCCGGCGATGTAATGATGAATAAGAAGACAGGAATGGAAGAAGGGTTTAGAGGGTGGTGGATGAATCTGCGGAAGGGGTAGGGCGGAGGAGGGGGCGAATGACGGAGAGGGAGAGAGGTGTGGCAACGCCGCACAGCTGAGAGCCTCTCCCAGGGGGCGTTTGCTAAGGTCAACAATCCCGCCTGGATCAATAGGGCCTCACCAGCTGGGCGCCTACCCCACACCGCCGCTTCCCATCCGCCCGCCCCACCCCCGGCTTCGAACGTCGTCCTCCCCCCACCCCTCTTCTCTGCTATCCCATCCCCCTTCCCTCCCATCCTCCCCTTCACCCCACCCTCCCTTCCCTCCGGCACGTCTTTCCTGCCTCTTACGCCCTCCCACTCCCTCATTTCAACCCTTCTCCTCCCTCTCTCCCGCACCTGTTCTCCCTCACCTATTTCTTCTTTGAAGACTCTCATTGCTCCTTCCACCGAGAAAAGTACCAAAATAAAAAGACAACATCCTTCGTTCCGCACAGCCTTTAACGGATTCGCTTTGAGCACATAGATGAGTGAGGAAGTCCTTCATCAAATCCACGAGTGTGCAAAACTACTTGTAATTTGTTTCCTCTCAGAAAAATGTTATTTTTTAAAAGTGCGGATGCTTATTCGAAGCGTTTTGAAACTTTTGATCGCGTAAAAGATGGATATTTCTTTCTTTTTTGGGAATTAATTTTTTTTCGTTTTATCACGAAGATATTTGGGAGAAATAGTCGAAATTTTTTCGCCTCTTTTCCGAGTCACGTGAATGTATAGGCTTGTTCCACGCATTTAAATCTCCATTACCGTCCATTTACTAGATTTTTTTAAATAGCTCCTCGAGAAAATTCTCATTTATTCGTTCCAATGTATTAATTTATGTATCTCAATGGACATAAATTGTATAATTTATAAAATTAAACTTATAATTTGTTTTACAATGAATATCTAAATCATTTAGTTTTACGGTGACCGACACCGCTATCGTATCTCATTACTGAAATAGTTTAATTTATTCTATAAATTTAAAAATGATATTTCATTACTTTAAATAAAGTTATATATTTAAAAAATAATTCTAGTGTTCCATATATATATATATAATATTAAAGGTTAACTTTTCATACAATTTAATTTTCTTATTCATTCATTTCCTCTCTTAATTTCGTCTAGGACGTAGACCTAAATGTCGATGGGTTTTGAGAACAGTAGCACGAGTAAATCTTTAATGGCGTAATTGTGAAAAATGTTACCACGATAGGTCATATATTATTTCTTATTTCTAGACCCAACATCGGCAACATTTTCTTCTAGGTTGGGCTCAGTCGTAGTTACGGCTGATTTGGCCCGCTTCAGAAGTAATGATTACTTCGACAGGGATTTTAATTGAATGTCTTCGTGAGATTCTAGGTTATAATATTAATGAAAGGCTTGTAATATTCTTGCGTTATAAGTTTTAAAAAATTGCATTTAACTGCGGGATGTGATATTGTTACATTTCGCTAATCGCTTGAACATAATATTTTCGCGATCCGCATAAAATACTCGCGATAGCAACACGAGACGACAGTCCTAGTTTAGCGACCGCTTTTCTGAATATAAACCTTTTTGCCAGTTTCATTCTGTGAAAATTTACAGCGAGGTTTTATTAATCGCGTCGATGTTTATTTTTGTATTAATTTGCGGTTCGCCAAAGGCTCTCCCTTTCTCTCTGGATCCCCACCCTCCACATAAATACACGCGTGCACTAGCTCACCCACACGCACAAATGAAACCTTCCCTAAAACCCACGCGTTAGCACAAGCGCCACCCGCGTGCCATTCATCCTCACGCCCCCTCCCTCGCCCCACCCCGCCTCCTTTCGGTTTTCCATAACCGCTTTTTCTCCCACCCTTCAAAAACCCGCTCCTGAATCAACACCAGTATCCGCCGGCAACCATCAACACCGCCGTGCCCATCCAACCGGCCACTTGTTTCGGATTCATTAATGCGAGCTCTTATGTGCGGCGCGCACGGCTCCGGGTTCCCTCAAACCGAAGCGTACCCTCGCTCCCACCCTACCCCACCCTCCGCCGCCCACGCGTACCCCTACGCATAACCGCGTCTCCCCATACGGTTTGATTAACTTTCTCTGCCCGGTCCATCTCGTCTCTCTCTCTCTCCCCCCTTCATTCTCGCACCGCGTCCTCCGCCACGCACTTCTCTCTCCCCCTCCCCCCCCCCCCCCCCCGCACCCTCATTCTACCTCCCGTTCTTCCTCCCCTTCGCCCCTCCCTCTTCCCCTCGCTCTCCACGCGCCAAAGAGTACGTTCGCCGCAAAACCGAACGGCTCAGTTTCGGACGAACGATTCACGGGGGTCTGTATTTACGCGAGGCAGCGCGTAGATCCTCTCGTTTAAAACGATTGAATTCGTATTGCGATTCGTTCGATATCAGCCACGCCACCCCCCCCCCCCCCCCCTCAATCCCTCTCTCCCCCTCCCCTCGCTCTTCTTCGCAATCACTTTGTTCCGCTTCAAATTTCCATGTTTCCGGAAAAGGGAAAATTAATTCGACTTTCGACTTCTGAAGAGTTTCCGATGTAACATTCGCGTTTTGGCGCTGGGGATTATTTCCGGTATCGATGAATTTACCTTTTATTTTTAAATCTAGAACCGAATTTGTAACTAACCACCACACGAATGATAGGCTCTCGGTAGTTATTTTTTTTTTAGAAATAGGGGTGAAATCTTATGCATTCCATATTATTCTATCAATGTAATAGATTTGTTATTTTCGTGTAAAGCCTTTTTTATCGACTACTACCACGAGCAACTAACAATTGACAAATTATATCTCTCCAATACCATTACAGAGTTAGGAAAAATCAGATGGGCATTTCGGCAAAGTAGAATTAATCATTTGCCATACATAAAAATAAGAGTCTTTTGGGCTTTTGAAGATGTGTCATAAGTTGAGCTTGATAATTCTTTTGAAGTCAAAACATTTGTCTGTGGAACGAATTTTGCATCTATTTAGTTATATTATGCATCACGTGGCCCCAGAGTCTATTTTTCAGGCATATTATTCTTCCATTTTTTTATTTTCTGGATGTATAATATAACTATTTGGTCCCTATGCAAAAATAATGTATGTTCATTGATACGTAAAATCTTTAGTTAACTTGACAAAAAGTTCGTTGTGCATGAATTGAGTATTAACATCTGTGAATTTCTTTTAAAGTAAAAGTGTATTACAGCATTCGAATCATTGTTTTTGTAAGATTTATTATCAGTTATCAGTTTATGGTGGAAGGGAATATATAACATTGTGGTATTTGTTTATCGTGATAGTTTGAAAATACCATAATACGTTATAAAATAGAAGTTATTTCGCGTCAAGTTTTCCCTAAAGATTTTACTAAAATTGCAAGGCGGCGATCGACCTATTTAATTAATTTTAGGAAAGTAAAGGTGGCTTAATAGGTTTAAATGTTTTGCCATTTAAAAATCCCACAAATTTAATTTCCACAAGTCTTATTGAAATGTCTACATTCAATCGGGCGTTTCATTAAAATATAACCCACAAACACTTTTGAGATTTATTTTTGATCGCCTTGGTTTCCTTTCTGATTCCTCCTTCACTGTCCATCCTTCCCTCTCCCTCTTTTCTTCTCCCTCCGTCCCTCTCCCTCCCATTTAAAATTCCCTTTTCTTCTTCCTCTCTTCCTCCCCTTCATTCTTATCCTCATTGTATCCAGCTCTTCCTCCATTTTCCTCATCCGCCTGAATAATAGCCCAAGAGGCTGATTCGTCAGAAAAAAACACACACACTCTACCTTCATTTATTTTCCTCTCCATCTATAGGCTGTTATATTCCCACTCCACAATACTCTCTCCCTTGATAATTCCCTCTCCTCTCCATTATTTTTTTATTCTCATTTGTAATTACTAGCGTAGGGTTAAATGTAAGAAGGGACTATATAGTCTCAATTTCGCCCTCAATAAAGTCGTTAGTCTGTCTGTCTATCTGTCCCTCCCTCCCCCATTCTCTCGCGCTGAGCGTGATGGCACTCACCTACTCGTCAGTTACGGAAAATTAAAAACTAATATAAATGGATGACGGACTTTGGTCAGGGGCATCAGATGGGCACACACGCTCGCTCACAAACACACACGGACGCCCGCACATGGGCACGCGACACGCCCAAACGCAATGAAAATGCCTCTGGGCGCGCTTTGTGGCGACAAGTGATCATGAAGTGCGATCGCCAAGGGCTGCCAACTCCGGTGATTTGCATGTGAATCATGGGTTCGGATTGATCGGCCGAAGTTTAGCGCGTTCATTTGTTCTCTGTTCGTGTGTTTGTAACCCTAATACAATGGTGATGGATATATGGTCACCTGCTCTAATCTATCAAATGTTTCTAAATTGCACGTTGTTTGTTTTTCATTAATTACTTCGTTATCTTCTAAAAACAAGTAATGTCTACGAGTGTTTAACGCCCTTTGTTACGATATTCAGGAGATTTTCGGACAATGTTGCTTACATAAATAACACTTCAATTTTCGCTGGGATACGGTCGCCAAACTTCTGTTTAATAATTCTTCCTCAAACATGCGCGAAAGAAAATGCTCCCATGAAAAGGCTTTGTGTTAAAACATTGTTTCAGTACTGAATGGCAATTCATTTTCTTTTTTTGTACTATGGTTTCTCGTAATTATATTTACAGCTGAGGCCATTCGAATTAATGGATTACTGTTCATTATATTGCAATTCACTGCATTCGTCTCGTTTATTTTTCGTTAGCTTTCACGTTCCCTCGGTTTTAATCTCTCGCATCATTAATTGCGACTCGCCATTCTGTTAATCAATGCAGCGCCCTGCGGTTGCAGGAGTTGCTAATGTCATGAATGTCAATGGAGAATACACAACTCAAATTTTGAAAAACTGGCTCCTGAACCGCATGGTATTTATTCATGCCTGTGTGGATGCTATCCATCAATAAGCTCGTATGATAATTTTCCATAAAATATAATTATGTGCAGCTAATAACGTTAGTGAGCTTTCATTCTTGATACCAGATTTGATGAAATTATACTTGCAGTTTATTTATACATTTACTATTAAAAATTGAATCTATTGGAACTTCGTTTTCCTATGCATTTGACTGCATTCGAATTGGAACGCAATTACATTTCTGTAGATCGAATAATTACTGGTAAGAAGTGCTTAGCTGAATCGTGACTTATTCATTCCTGTCTAGAAAAAAATGTGGCACTCCTATCTTTTTACTTTATATTTCTATTTATATCGATGAAGAGAGAGGAATAGGTTTAATCGAAAATTATCAATTAAGGTTTATATTCAATTTACCCCTAATCTTAAGAGGATTCGCTCGTCTATTCCTCTGCCTCCTCCTTACCAGCCAAGTTTAGTACAGGAAGGGCCTCTACATTTTCCTAGCTTTCTGGAATACACCGTGGATGGCAAAACCGCGGTTACAAAACCAATGGAATTTGGGGAAATGGGAGCTTGGTTCCTAACTTAATATGTAATTATGTAAAACGGTGTATGAGAATGTTTATCGTTTTTCAGAAACATTTAAAATAATAGTCTGTGAATTAATTATAATTGCACATTTTTAATTTATCAATCATCCATAAAATGTTAGTTAAACTAGAATGGCTACAGCAAGAACACGCTTTCCTACAAAATTAGTATTATCCAAAATCAGCCCTTTTCCGCTTCTATTAGGTTTCCTTTGCGTTCAATTTGTATCGAACAGAAAAACTGTGGAGTAGTATAATTTGAAGAAGTTGATTCGTAAATCATAAATCCCTTTATTATTGAGGCTGTATATAAATATACATCTAAACTTTATGTGCTTATTTATGATGCAAAACAACTTTTAAGCGTATTAAGGCAATTTAGTAAGTAGCTTCTTTTGAATGGTGGATTAGTCGCTTCAGTGGTATTACAACAGTAATTTTTATTAACAAAATATACTAAAACCTTTATAAAAAGTCAATTAATACATCTCACGGATCCTAGTGAGTAGCCATTTTCATTTGTGTATTTTTTTGTTTCGGGACGATCGTTAAAGCGACCAAAAGTACTTTGTCCACTGTCAAGTATATTGCATGTCGGCGCACGAAAGTTTCGAGAGTAGAAAAGTTTATCTCTTTGCAAACTATCCCTTCAGCCGATGCAATGGTCGACCGAATTCCCCCGCCTCTTCCTTCCACATTACCCTCATATATTTCCAACTCTACCCCCCAACCCCCTCTTCCCAGAAAACATCACCAGCACCCTCTATCGGCCTCAGCTCTCTATCTCCCCCTTTCCTTTAGCGACACGCGACGCAAACATCCGTGGCATTATTGCGCTCTCCGGTATCCCCCCCCCCCTCCCCCTCGAGTGTGTTTACGTGCGTGCTCGGAGGGTCCTCTCCTACCCACTGCCCTCCGCTAATCCAACCCCCTCATCCCCCTTTCCCCCTCTCGAATATCCTCTCCCCTTTCCAGCTCTCGCTTCTATCTCTCTCTCTCCACCACACGCAATCTGCCACCCACCTCATCCTCTCCCTCGTCTAAAAAAGCCCTTCACTCTTCCCTCCAACCCTTCCGCTCCAATTCTCCGTTTTCTCCTTCCCCCTCTCGCTTCCTCTCTCCCGATCTACTACGACATAATCTTCACTTTCTTATCCTCCCCGACCCTCTCGGAAGACTCGCTCTTTCCTAATATCTGCCATCTCTCTTTCCTCTCTCTAATTCACCTGCTCCCATATTCCTTCGAATTCTTCTCAGTCCCTTCAGCATAACATTTTCAATTTCACTTTTCGTCTCACATCCTCGATATTTCTGTTGTTACCTTTCCCTAAACGTTGTGTCACCGAATGCATACGGTATTTCCCCTTTCCCGCTTTATTCACTTTTTCGTTTTCTGTTTCTACGAGTCACTTCTCTGTCGTCCCCTTCTATCCCGAGTTTATTTACCTTTATCCTTGACCTAACTCTCTCTTCCATTGTCCAACAATCTATTTGTTGGAATGCCATGAATGCCTCGTTGTCATCCTTTGCTCACGCTCCTTCTGTTAACCGCCATATTTCCTTCCTCCCTCCCTACCTACCTCGTCATACTGATCCTCCATATCTCTCACTCTTTTAATCCCCTTCCCTTTTCTAAGTGCGGTGGCGTTGCTAGCCAGACTCCTAATGGAATAATGTATTCACTTCCGAGACATTGAAGCAGTAGGTCCAAATTGTGGTAAACTTGGTATTACATGAACATCATCAAAGGACTGGATCCAAACTTATTCTCAAACTGCACTCAGCATTTATTATTAATAATTATAGTTATGGAATGTTTATTTGTTAAAATAATCATTTTACACAAAATTTATTCGAGCAAGACACAGTAATTTCTGACGGATAATAGACGTTCGCTTGGTATAATTACGGTACATATTTCATCCATCGGATAACTTATGAAAATATTTGTTAGGTTTTAATTTTTGACTTTGTTCAATAATTGCTGTTAATATACTTAAATATCAGAGTATTTCCTTTTTTTATAGCTATTGCTTTTGGGTTTTTAATGCCTTAAATGGAAAAATAAATATAAAAAATATTTCTCCTCGCGGCATGCCTCTTACATTGTTTTCATCTATAGATCTATAGATCATTTACCGCTTATAACTCTATTAAAATATAACATAACATGTAGGCCTGTTGTGTTAAATTATAATTACGAAGAGGGCATAAATTTTACTTATCGTACCCAGGTCATTTCTTAGGTTGACTTATAGAAATGAATGGGACCGGTGGACATTCTGCTGCTATTTTATGGGTGAGGTAAATGACAGAAGATCAATTAAGGATACGTTTATAAATAGCCATGTTATTTTATATTTTAAAACCAAAATCTCGTACCGAGTGTCTCTCCGACACCCGTAAAAAAAAAAGTAGCAGCGATTGCAGTTCCCGGTGAATCTGTAGTTGAAGTGGAAATCCCGGTTTTTGGGCTTTCGGTCATAAATAACAAGTGTTTCGCACGACACGAGAGATAGAGAGAGGCAAGGAAATAGTTTTCGGAGTCTATACAGAGAGGGATATGTGTTTCTAGGTGTCGTTGTTCGGTCCAAGCCTTGTCCATGTCTCCTGTCTTTTTTGCAATTGAGTGTGGAAATATTTTGAGGCGTTGGCAATGGGCTTTAGTTCCACGGAAAATAGCAATGATATATGTATGTGTGTGTGTGTGTGCGCGCGCGCTTCGAGCGCCGGACATCGAAGAAAAGAAAGCATTCCACATAACGTGACCGACTATGTCTCCCTCCGGACCAAATCCTACGCCGCGTCCATTGTACTGATTTATTTTTACTGCACTTATATAAACATGCTTCTCTGTCTCTTTTATTTTTTTGCCCTCCGTATCTTTTCCCTTTGTATTTACTTTGCGGCTGTTATACTTCTGGCGTTCCCCGTTTTTTTATGATATATTGCTGTGTCTGCGACCCACTCCCCTTCCTACTTCCCTCCCTCTCTCTTCTCACACTATTTTCTTTTTTTCCATCGCTTCCCGTCCTTCTCTCTCTCTCTCTCTCTCTTCAAATCTTCTCATATTCCGCAATCTTTTTCTCTCTCCCTTTCTGCCTTTCATTTAATATTCTTCTTTTTCATTCCTCTTTGTTCCCATCTTTCTTTTTCTGCCTCAGTGTGTTTTTTCCATTTCCCCCGTTTCATTCTATCTCTTATTTTTAGCTGTTCCTTGAATTTCTAAGTATTTTCTTCCTGCTGCGTCCCTTCCCGTTCTTCTTGCCCCAGCGCATTTCCGTGCTTTTTTTTTAAAGGTGCGGTCGCGATTTGAGGGAAAAATTCCGACGATGACGTGGACGATTGATGTGTGTTTTACGGAGGTACCCCACGATAAATACAGAGGGAGAGAGAGAGCGAGGACTATGGAGTAAATGGGTGTATATTCGTCTTATTTATTGAGGGCTTACTTTATTTTTCTCGAATAAATTTAGGAAAATGGTACGGTGAAATTTAAGATATTGCATTTTAAAAAATTCTGCACTTTCATAACACTTTCTCGTCTTCTTTTATACTAGGTAAAGTTTCTATCTTTGGAATAATGTAGTTAAGTGCCAAAAATTGAAACTTGTAACGATGTGCATACTTCATGTTTCTTAATTGTGTTATTTATTCATTTTTAACTATATCATAAACAGATTTTAACCGTGAGCGAAATGAAGATAAAAAGGAGGAATGCACACAACAACGCTCCCGACAGGACTCGAATCCACTAGACTAGACACGCTGACAAAATTGCCGTGGCAACCAGGGTTACCACCTCTCCGGGTTTTCGGGCTAGCCTCCGGGCGAAAGAAAAAATCTCCGTGTCAACGTGAATATTTTCGAAATTGGCATTAAAGGTTACGATTTATTTTTAACTTCTCTAAGAGAATAAAGCTTTCATTCTAGAATGGCTGTGCCATGCAATTAACCTGGTAGAAGATACTCAGGACCGCTCAAAGGGAGGGGGGGGGGGATGCAGCAGCCGCGAGGTATCCGAGCTCCCGAATAAGCATTCGTTTATTATTAAAATTAAAAGATGTCAGTTATTTATTAAAGAATCTGCCGTAAATTTTGTGCAAACTTTTATTTAAAAAAATTACAATTTCTCCAAGTTCATAGAGAAAACGGCATTAAATAAGTCAACAAACTTTGATCGAAATAATTATAGTTGGTATAACTCGTTTTGAGGCGCGAAACGCGTGGG
Source organism: Uropetala carovei (assembly GCA_036926305.1). Lineage (NCBI taxonomy): Eukaryota > Metazoa > Arthropoda > Insecta > Odonata > Petaluridae > Uropetala > Uropetala carovei. The sequence goes on along the minus strand of JAXCHB010000172.1, from coordinate 316,127 downwards.
CGCCTATTATCGTCGGTCGGTCCGTCCGTCCACATGTTCGTTCTCGGCTTCTACGGAACGGATTTTCATGAAATATGATATTAAGGACTTACAATCAAATATAAGAAGAAAATCGCAAAAATGAATCACGTACGCCAATCAGGGGTACCACTTTACTGGTGATAAAAAATTAAATTTTCATCATATCTCGTAAAGTATTGCTCATATCAAAATATTTTTCAAATAAAAGTTGTAGAACTAATAAAATAGAGTATTTCTTTTCATATACATTTTTATCATAGGAGTAGCTGTTATCGATAAAATCAAACAAGAACGTCTTATATCGAGTTGAACTTGGAAAATTCCTTGCATAGTTACTTCTTCATTGTTGCTAACATAAACAATCTCCCAAACAAACGTTTAATTTCCTTACATGTGCATGCACTATTTTTAAATAGGAAGAAAATGGATTATTTATGATGAAGGAAAGAACTTTAACACGCTATTTCCATTACGTACAGGTATATAATTGCTTTCTAATACTCCATTGCACGAAACGCGCCCATTTGTGATACGTTGTACACTTTCCTAACTTGTTACTTTCTCCATACGAAGTAATGGGAAAGAATTGTGATCACGAAAAGAATCGCCTTCGCGATTTCAACGAAAATACACGTTTTGAGGTCCCTAGAACAGGTTTTGACTATTTTCTCGATATTGTCTGTGTATGTGATAGGAATGTTTTGAAAAACCGATAGTTTATTAGATATTTTGATCCCTAGAACACGTTTAGACTGTTTTCGGAGTGATGTCTGTGTGTGTGTGTGTGGATGTATGGGATTGTGGGCGCTCTAACTCAAAGAGTACTTGCCATATCGCTACCAAACTTCATATATAACACTTTAGCATGAGCACAAAGAACTAATTAATTTTTGGACAGTACTGGTTAACCGGAAGTCGAAGTTTATTTGAAACCCGATTCGGTTTTTGCGATATTTATCCGTTAAAACGTCATTATTGTATATACAATTCTATACAAATGTTGTAGAGAATGTAATTTCCTACAACTTTCATTTGAAACAATTTTCCCTATCAGTTATTGTTTAGGAATTATTTATAAATAATCGGTCTTTCGGTTTCCGTCAAATATCTCCTTAAAAACATCGTTATTGGTAATCTTCGTTAGGACCAAATTTGTAGAGAATAATATTTCTTCCATGTTTTGTTTGAAACAAATTTTCGTAGAACCATCCATTTCGGAGATATTTTGCTTATTCGTAAATTTCCTGTATACAGCGCCACCACCATGTAGCGGTGAATTCTGTAAACATATTCAAAATATACCAAATTTACGGCAATAAGGACGACTATATTATTTTACGATACGAAATGATAATTTTGCCTCATAATACTATTCATAATAATTTAAATATCTAAACCCCAAATATGGAGAAAGTCATGTGTTGGCCACATCAGTTTTTTTGTTTACTATAGTGCTGTTTTAACATTATGATTATTTTAAATTTTAAGAATTAATAAATATTTATTAAAAATTATATTTTTCGTCCTTTTTGTGACTTTTCGTGTGTAGGAGGTGGATTAGGACCCCCAAAATTATTTGTATCCGGGCCCCCATTAATGCTTGGCCGGTCCCGAATGTACATGAAAATATTTTTTTAAACAGTAATGCATTACGGTGTATGAAGCAACACAAGCTGCTTTTTGTTTCCCCACATTATATACTTTATGTAACATCATCAGGTATACGATCGATAAGAAAATTCTACGACAAAAGTTAGAATTTCCATTCCATTCCGCGAAAAATAGCGAAAATACATCGCTGATGTCATTTTTCTTATGTATTTTAGTGTGGGTAGGGAAATAACCCTGCACGATGGGTTTCAGATATCCCATTTAAATCAAAAGGAAAGGATAATTCATGGAATCGATCCCGTAACTTCAATTTTCATCATAAAACATATCCCCATGATGTAGAAAGAGTTCCTAACCAATTGTCATGAAAGTTGGTGCATTGGTTAAAAATTTGATAGTGGGGACCGGCAAACAAAGACAGAATCATAGACAGTTACAACAAAGAAAGCATAATCCTATTTTCATTCTGGAAGGGCAAAAAGTAAAAAAGTTGGCCTTTAAAAATCTCCCGGTCAAATAGGAAATTTCCGGGTCAGACCAGAGAAATCTCCGGGTTAGAATTGGAAATATCCGCGTTGGTGAGGACTTTGAGGTGGCAAACCTGGTAGCAACTGATTCTTAGTAAGGTGAAACATAGGTAGTTTGCATTTTAGTTAATGAATGTTATTGTTATGTTTGTTAAAGTAGATAAATAATATTGCATTCGCCTTTAACCGCTTCTAAATTTTTAACTTATAAATGAATGACGATTGTAAATTACTTGATACGAGAAATAGTATATTACATTTGAATCTATCCGAAACATTTCTTTAGTTGTTTTTGCGGTTCAATTAGTTTTCTTCTCATTTTCAATTTTTTCTGCGAGCCCTGCTCATATCTCTCTTTCTCGGTACAAACTCGAATATTCATTTAATGTCAACCGCTTCCACTTTTTCACCAGAAAGCTTCCACATACATCTGAAACCTCCAGAAAAGGTAACTTACAGCATTACATCCCACGCTATATAAATTAACGAAGGAAGGAACCCGGATTACATTTCTCATTTCAGGTGACAGGCTTCGCGACCAAAAGGAAACCTTATCGTTTTCACCTCCGTGGAGATCATGAACTTTTTTTTACAGTCGCCGAACTCTCTCTCTCTTTCTCTCTCAAGAGGAAAGTGTGAAAAGGTGATAAGTGTCGCTGTCGTCCGTTTATGACTCATTCGCCGCTATCCCTTCGTCCTTTTCTACGCCCTTGCCCACCGCCGCCATTAATGACCGTAATGCATTGATGCTATCAAGCGCCTTAGGTTCAATGATTTTTATGCCCTTCGTGCCCCGTTTCTTCGCGTGTAACGATTCCCGTCATCTCGCGGGGCTTTTTACCGCACGCTTTTTTTTATATCGGAATCATGCAAATGAGGACATCCATTTAACGTCAACGAACGGGTAAAGGGACCTAATGCAAATTTATTCGTCACACCAGTTTAGCCGAGAATATGTTAAAAATGGGCGGGGAATTGTTAATGAGTGAGAATTCATTGAATAAATAACTTCGTAATTCTATTTAAGGATGTGTGAGATCCGTCGTCTCCTCGAAGGAGGAATACGGTAAAGGGTGCGAAGGAGACCACTACCGATGGATCGGCTTATACCTTTCATCTGTCACGTCTGCTTCGGTGGCGGCACCTATGATTACATCCAGCGACATCACTCGAGACCGTAATACTCGTACCGAACCCGAATTCCTCGTATGACTAATAATTAGATTCTGACCGCATTCTGTTACGGCATCTCATTGCCCTGGAGACATTTCGGCTTCGGTTTAACTCGCTCTCCCATCAAAACCAGTGCTGCACTCAAAAGCATCCAACCTCCCAGTTGCCATGACAATCCTCTCTCTCTCTCTCTTCCTCTCGAGCCAACAAACTGCCTCGTCGATTCCCTTTGCGTTCAATTCCTCCCCTCCTCTCTCTCTCTCTCTCCTTCAACCTCGCTCATTCTTCTCTCACGATTCGGCTCTGTGTTTGCTTGACCTCCGTCGACCTTTCAGACATAGTGTACTGGATGCACTAAGAATTTTAACTAGGCGGAACTTCTTAAAATCTATTATATTTTCTTTTTATTGATTAGGTACTTCGTTGTTTATAATACATTTGGACCATAAAAATAGAAATTTATAAAATTTTTGTGCATATTTCTTACTCTACGTGTATACTTATATGTATTTACGTTACTTCTCCATTTTAAACATGCATGACAAGTTAACCAATTAAAATTGTGCCAGTAATTGTTCTCATCTTTTTCTTAGCGCTAACTTTCTCATGTCTCTTTGATAGTACTTTGCTTTCTTTTCTCGTCACATCGTCTTTCGACTTCAACCACCTTGCTACATGTGAAGTAGAAGCCACTCCCACGCACGTGTTCTTATTCAGACCCCGACTCGAACGTGTTTTACATTGGGAGAATTTTTCCTCTAATTCGCGCGTGCGACGCACGTCTCATTACTTCTGTTAATGTACACTCACGAATCTTTGCGTACCGTTGCAATGAGAATTACCGACCCTCATATAATTTAAGCTCTTATATACTCTCTCAGGAAAAGTAGAATTTTGTTCACAGATTGCTTATGGAAAAATTGAAATTATTAACAATGGATAAAGACAATCAGCTATTTTACCAAGGAAATTTCTCATCGCAGTTTTAAGCTTAAAAAAATTGAAACGCGGAGGTACCACAAGCGATTCTGTATGATCATCTCTAGTTTTTATTGTCATCTTAGAGAATATAAATAGTTGTTTTTATATTTTCCTATCATCTTTTCATTCCCTTAGACGCGATGAAGATTTTAACTTTACAGATTGTACAATCTTTCGCTGGAACTCCCATAAATAAAATGGATAATTTATCTGCTAAGTAAACGGCCAAAATAAATATTTTTATAAGAAATTAGGACCAAACTTAATAGTCGGATCCTAGTGGTATTAGAAACCAATTGTCTTCTTTGAAGTTTTATTTGTGCATAAAATATATCTTCAGATAACCTTCGTGCGGGCGGAAAAGTTAACAAAATTATTTAATGCTTTGAACAACGAGTGTTTTCCCCTCGCTTTCCTAAAGGATGGTCTTTCGAGTACTCATTTCGCCCGCCGTTACAAATAAGGGATATCAAATGCTCTCTCATTTCCCTCTCCCGTTCTGTCTCACCCTCTCTCTTCCTCGTTCCGTGTCATTCTCCTCCATTCAACCTCCGCTCGTTTCACTCCAAAGTTCTCTCTCCCTTCTCCCTCCTCCCTTCCTCATCTCAGCCCTCAACAGAGACCGACCACTCGCAAGGACTACTCTTGCTTCCTCTTCGCCGCAAGTAATTTTCACGTGGCTTTGCAATTAGAGGCCATTCAAGTAACGAGAGCATTGCCATCTCCCCCCCCCCCCCCTCCCTCTCCGCTTCCAGCATTCCCTGCACACACACACTCTATCTCTATCTATCTATCTATGTCTATTCCTTTCCTCTTTCCATTTGTATATCTCCCTCTCTCTTATCCCTATCATCATGGAACTCTCTCTCACTTTCTGCCATTTACTCCCTCTCTCACTCACTTTCTCGATCAAATTGTCATCTTTTTTAAAATCTTGGATTCTTTCCTATCATGCTTTACCAGAAATCCCATGAGTTACGATAAGGTATTTTCTAATTTTTCATATTTACAAATGACGCATGATTTAAATTACACCTTAGATAAATTGTTTTGAAAATGAAGTTATATATTAAGTGACTTTTTCATGTGAACCGACTTCTATACGTTCATTTGATAAATAAATTTCCATATTATTACCCTGTAAAATATTGAAGCTTACGTCATGTCGCTTAGAAATAAATCTATTCCAGTTAATCATTAAATCTTAAAATACGCATAGCGAAGCACTCGATATCTAATCCGAGGATTGTTTAGTCTTTTCTTGATAATACATACTTTTGAATTAGATAAAATACTAAAAGAAAAACTTGTCTGCGGAATAAATTCGTCCCAAAATGAGCATCTTTTTTTTTTACTGAAAACGCTCTTTGAAGTCGAGTATTAAAAAGGGAAATGCCTTTGATAAACATTTTGTAAGCATAAAGCATAACCTCCTCCCTCCTTCACCAACGGTTTTCTTTAGGCGAAGCTCGAATGCGTTATGATGCATCTCTAGCAGAAGTTCATTTGAGGACTTTCTCGTTTTGAGGACTTTCTCGTGAGAGCGCGCCATAGTCGCCGTTTTCTGTTTTTCGTTGTGGATTCGCAGACTGCCGGGGTTCCTTTTTTCATAATAAGTGTTTTGGAAAACAAAGGAGTTAGTAATTAACGGAGCAAAATCGCGTGATAAAGAAAGAGCATATGGGCCAGCGGGAAAGGAGAGGTGTTTATTTTTTCGTTTATTTTTGCGCGGGAGAAAAGGAGAGAACGAAAAAGCGGTACAATAAAGAGAGAGAGAGGAAGGGAGAAGGAAGAAGGGAGGGAATGGAGAAGGGAGGGAGAAGAAGGAAGGGAGAAGAAGGAATGAGATGCGAGGAAGGATGAGAAGCGTGTGAGAGAGGGCTCTCGACGCCGCACGAGAGCGCGTATTGAAGGCCTCGTAAGAGGAAGAGCCACGCGGTGGCAGGTCGAGGAACTAAGGGAGGGAGGACGAGGGGACAGTGCACTTCGCCCTTTGCAGATCTGCTGGGAACACGACTCGCGATGCTAGGCTGTTTACCTCTGATGGCAGTGGGGCCGAATCGCGTTGGTTCGGGACGCGAAGAAATGTTTTCTTTTTTAATCGGCGGTTTGGTGGTTAATGAAGGGGTGAACCGCGTCAGTGTTTAAAAAAAAAGTTATCCTTGGTGCAGCTGAGCCCGTGATGAGATGCTTCTCCCGCAATTTATGGCTGGTTCCTTTTGAGAGAGTGAATGGGGGTGTTTGTATCCCGCATGGACTGGATGCTGTGCATAAGGTCGTTAGGAAAATTCTGTTTGCATTGGTGAATAAATTAATTTCTCGAGTTTACAGCGGAAGTGCATGCGGAAACAAGATGCCTCGTTGTTTAGCGTCGGGGAGGTTTGAGCAGTGTTTACGGATTCATTAAAAATGCCAATTCATTGGATCATAATTTCAGTGATGCAAATACATACTAGAAATTATGTTATGTGCCATTATATTGTATGCACTTGTGAAATAATGTAGTTAATCGGTTAGGAATTATTAAAAAGTTACCCAATAAAATTGGGTAATATCTTTAAAAGTTGTGATTATGTCCAAATATTAATTATTATAATCCTTTTGATTTTAATGTAGATGAACATTAGAATCTTAAAACATTTATTTTATAGTTATCATACAAATTAAGCTTAAAGATGTGTTTACGTTGAAATGAATGGCAGACCTACTGATTCAGTATCATAAACCATTTTTCAGAGAGTAAAAGACTAAAAAGTTTTATAATATTATTCCTAAAATTAAGGTTACTGTCAGCACAATGTAAATTCGTGTTAAATGCACTTATTTTTTTCGGTGACATATGAAAACAATGTTGTTATATGGCCATCGGTTTGTTAGGTTCGGACGTCAATTGTTCCACAGGGTATCGTGAAATGAGAGGCGTTTGTTTGGTCACCTTGGTCGGTTGGTTTGCGTGGGTTGCCTTGTCCGGGGAGAGACCTGGGCGCCACCAGTTCCAGCGATAATAATTAACGTGGCCCCTCTAATATCGATCACGCTCCCGCTGCAACCTATGACCTTTAACCCGCTCTCTTTCGGATGTCCCCTTCCACATGCACCCATTCTCTCCATCTCCTCTTTCACTCCATCCCCCTTCATCCTTCCCCTCTCCTTCCTATCTTCTTCCTCTCTCTGTTTCCTCTTCACGTACTTCTTTCATACCTTCTTCATCCTCTCATTTACTCGTGTTTCTTAGTCCATTTCCCTCCCTACCTCTCTTTTGTTTGTCTTTCCCCTTCCACATTCCTCTCTATTTCTGCGACTTGTTCCGTCTTCCACATTTTTCAACATCTTCTATTTCCTCGTTCTTTCATGTCTTTCTTTTAAACGACTGTGCAAAGAGTCAGTTCGTGTTTTATAATCTTAACAAGAGTAGAAAAGTTTGTGTAATTTAGCTTAAAAAATAAGATTTAATGTCACTTTAAAAGGCAACTTAATCGAAATAAGATCGCTGATTTTCTCTCTTCGTTCAACTATTTCTGTTTGTCTCCTTTTCCTTATATTTTTCTCTCTTGCCTTCTTTTGCCTTCATTTGCTCTCTCTCCAGCTCTCTCTCTCTCCATCTCTCTCTCTCCCCACATCTCTCTCTCTCTCCCCCTCCCTCCCTCCCCCCTCTCTTCCTCTCTCACTCCCTCTCTCTCTCTCTCTCTACTCTCTTCTATTCGCGTTGTTGATCTAGCTTACTCTCGTGGATATTGAAGGCCCACCGCTTATTCATCCATCGCCATAATATAAGCATCACGTTACGCCCCACTGTCTCCGTAGCAATGTATTCGTTTATCTTAACGACAACCGTTTCTGAGAAAAGCGCTCTTCCCCTGTTTTGACCTTTGTAGCGTTTCGTCTCGCCAAAACAGAGAATATCAATTCCGAGGAAATGAATTCGTATGAATTTCAAGTGCCAGTGACCGTACCATTGCGTGTTTTAAGGGAAGGTGATGGTATCTTGATAGAATCGGGAATACGATCTAGTCTGATACGTGTCTCACAAATATAATTTATTTTCTACATCCGAAGGTGTTTTAGACAAAATAAAAAACTTTCGTTTTTAAATAGATATTAAAAGAGAATTTAAAGCAAATCTGAGATGTTAAAGCGTAAATTAAGCATATATGTAAATTTTTTCGGCTTTCTTCGCTCTAGAATGGAAAATGTAATCTTCATTCTGCTGTTTAAAAGGAGCGTTAAGAACCATTACAGGACCAAAGCCTAGTTTCATAGATACCGAAACGCAGCCTTTTAATAACATCTCTATCATATTAGCCTTATATTAATATATGCAGTTTCTGTTCGGGTATATTTAAACCTTTGTGTTTCATTTGGCAAGAATTTTATATGCAAATACTTCACCTGGCACACAAACGAAAACAGGTAATATTATTTAAATGTTACAATGAATGGGGAAGGGTTTCTTCAATCGAAATCCAAACGCGATCATATCATATTAGTCATTTTGATGGATGAAGCGAGTTTTATCGCCTGTTACGGCCTCATTTCTCCAGATAATTGATTGCTTTGGTCCAAACGCATGGCTAAACTCTACGCCAAAGCATAAATCATAATGAATTCGAGGTCATTTATTTTATTCTTACCGCGGCATAGGTCCAACAATCGTTTCATGAGACCATTTTATTATTGAATTCCAAGGAAAGCACTTGTTGGACGTAGTTGCATTCTTTTTTAATCCTGATTTTTATTACAATTATGCATTGTTTTAGTGATTGAACTTTATGCTGGCGCGATTAAAGTCCGTTCTTTTCTGTTTTCTTTTGCAAATGGTATGTTATAAAGTACTATTTTCTGTTAGTTGTAATATACTATTTTTCTAGCTATAGTAATTAGTTTTTGTAATAACCACGAGTATCTAAGGGACCATCTCTGTGATTCCGGATGCTTCTATCTGATCATTGAAAGAGAAGGGAAATCGAAAGGCAGATATGTTGGCCACTCGAAATGATATAATGGCTTCCTTGCTCTTTCCTCCCTCCCCCACCCCCTTCCCATCTTTCCACCGTCCCGCCCCCGCCTTCTCCGTTCCCGCCCTTCTGATTGATCGCAGTCGCATGCGGGGGCAGGCTGCCGCGTCGGCACATGAAGGGAAAATAAGAGTTTCGGTCGATAACAAACAATGATTCGGTCAATGGTAAATTTCATCGCCTACTCTCCAAGATTGATTGGACAAGTAGAAAAAGCGATAAACGAGATTTTTTTAAAAGATGCATGTCACGGAAAGGACGCGAAGATTTTCCCGTTCGATAGTCGAAGTGTTTATTATTAATCATATCATATCCATGGTTTTATATTGTGCATTTCTGCGCCGGTTTAGTGTCACGTTCGAAAAGTCTTCGGTATGGATCGCTGGGATCATTTATGCAATTGTATGCTGTTAGTTTGCTTTATCGCCGCGGTTCGGTTCCTCGGCGCTCTAGTCAGTTCTCTTTTCGCCCGCTTGCGCCATCGCCGTCAAGAAATGCCAAGGTCGATGATCTAATACTTCCATTGTGAAGAAAAGTATTATATAGGTTGAATTGCATGTAAAAAACAAAAAATTGTGAAGTCTCGGAGATTAGGTCGAAAAGAAACTCATTCGTACCGCTATTAGTAATTACTCCTATCTGCAAGTTCTACTTGAGTTGGTTTCACTAGTACGTTTCTCTATTTTATATGTCCGCAGTTCCATGAGAGAAGCGTTTTCCCTCGACCCACTGCAATCCCCTCTTCACGATCTCTCTCTCTCTCTCTTGTTTTTTGCTGGGATCACATTTTTCTCGAGAGGGGCGACTCCCTACGTTTTATTACTGGAGCATCGCATCTAACACTTCACTTTCTTCCATTTTTATTATATGTTCCTCTCCGCATCGTTTTCTGGAAAACACAGCCTAAAAAAGTCCAGACTTGCATTTTTTTTGTCGATTTTCAGGCGTAAAATTGACCTCCGCATGTTTTCCAGGCATTGCGTCTCCGAAATAGAACGGAAGGAAATAGATAACATGAGTGAAAGAGAAATCAAACTGCTCTAGAGTAAAAATAGGTAGTATAAAGATTTGCTTCTGCTTTCGTATTTCAAGAAAGGAGAATGTGACGATCTTTTTTTTTAATGAAAGTAAAACCCCTTCCTTACATTTTCTACCATTTGAGAGTATAATTCTTGCTCGAGTCAGAAGAAGAGCAATCATTATTTACGTCTCAAAGGATCGACATATTTTATCGTCGTCTCAAGTGTCCTTTCGCAAAATGGCAAGTTTCATTTTTAAGGAATTCTTTTCCACACGTTGAGTCATGTGAATTGTTGATTTCACTTAGAGGAAAAGTTCTTTTCTGGATGTATGCTTACATCACGAATTCTCCTGGCCATAAACGAATTTGTAATAAGTCACAGCAATTAGTGAGAAATTGTTTCGTGGACGTAATCAAGGGTGCCTTAGATCGTGCTCCTTCTCCATCTCTCTTCCGCATCCTCCTTGTTTGTTTTTCCTTTTTCATCTCCTTCCAACTTCCGAAATCAATATCGCCGCATTTTCCTCTCCTGCCAATTCTCTCTTTCTGCATGCCCTTCCTTTCTCTTCTCCTTTCATCTTTCTCCTCCTCTCTTCATTCCCTTCTCTCTCTCTGACGCCATTCTACTGTGCAAATATATTTCTTTAATTCTAATATTTCATTCCATTCTCTTTTTCCGTCATTTTCACCGCACATTATATCGCATATATGCATTTCTTCTTTGAATCAATTCCTCTTCCTTTGCTGTTTTATTCTATCAGGCCTGCATGTCTTTCTCCCCTTTTCTCTAGGCACACTTTGCACTAGTCTCTCTCTCTCTCCTCCACGTGTTTTCTCTGCTATTTCCCTTTTGGCCTTCCACTCCTCGCATTATTCCCTCTCCCCAATCTCCTCTATCACTCCTCACTCTTTCTCTCGCCCTCCCCCCTTCTCTCTCCCCCCTCCACCTCCTCGGTCCATCTCCCTACAGCTTCCCCTGCGGCGAAAGGAGGCGCCGCGACGCCAGACCGACGCCTCTGGAACTGCGGGTGGGCGCCGATCGTCTCCCTCTCCATCCCCCGCCCCCTCCCCCACCTCCCTCCGGATGCCCTCTCTTCCTTGAACTTGGCCTAGGAAAGGGAGAGTGCGGATGAGGTCGGGTAGCAAAACGGCCTACTCACTCCACTTCCTCTCCACCTCGTCGATTCCATTCCGAGACCGGCGCCGATTCTTCTCACCGCGTCCAGGTCGAGTTTCTCGTCCGCTTAATAACTTAACCTTAGACCTGGGTGCCTAAGGTTTCTGTTTGGTGCTTCTGCCTAGGACAGACGACATACAGTCAACTTAGAGATCATTATATTCCGTGGGAACATCATCTTTTTATCTTTCGTTTTGGTCTAAGAAGTCGTTTTGAGGTATTTCGATTTTGTAACAAAAAAATCATTTCGTAGAGACAATTTTTTCAACTTAAAAAGACTGAAACGACGAAGTTTCAGTTCAGCTGTTGTGATGTCTGTACTAATTTATCCCCAGTGTATCTCCCTCTATCCATTCCGCCCTTGAAATTCGCGATTCACCGCAAAAGCACTCGATCAAATTCTTTCCCTCATTCTGCGCGACATATTTCATATACCGCCGCCGCGATATCTCAAAGGGCGTACGTATCCCGCGAGGATCGCATTTATCCTTCGCCGTTAACCTAGATTGCCCCATAGATCTCGGCGAAATTGACTCTTTCTTTCTCTACCGAAACCCATCTCCATCGTTCCATCTCTCTCTCTCTACTTCCTTCCCGAAAGAATAGAAAACCGATATGTGGGACGTAGTGGTATGCAGAGAGCAGAAAAAATCCCGCGTTATTTATTTTCCCTTACTGTAGCTGATTTGCGCAAGGCGCATGCTTTTTTAGAACGTTATTTTTTTCTTCGGGAAATCTCGGAGAAGAGATGTCTTCGGCTTCGCAACAATGATACATTCGCTACCATAATGGCGCGTCTTCCCTTCTTTCCTCCTCTTTCTCTCTCTCTCTCTATTTCCGTTCCTCGATCGCTTCTATTTTCACATTGTTCTCTTACGACAGGCGATGATCTCCTAGCCATCTCTTCTTTTCCCTTCGCCCTTTCTCTATTTCTCTCTCGCCCTTAAAGAAATCGTACGAATAGACCACTCTACATTCTCTCCCATTATACGTTTTATTCCTCGTTGGTTTTCTAATTCGCATCGTCGGTTCTAGAATTCATCGTGTCGCAAAGTTCGCATTGTTTAAACAAGTTAGGCATTCTTAAGAATTTGTTGGTTAGGCTGGTATCGTTAGTTCTAATTCTACGTGTTTCAAATTATTTCGCAATCAAATAGTCCAGCCTCCAACGAATTAATTTCCTAGCACAAGTCACGTCATGTCTCCACATGATAATATGGGTGAGATAATTTTTTCTCTAATCAGTACTTTTGGCATAATTTCCTCGTAAGAAGCTACGCAGTTGGAAATATTGTCAGAATAAATGAGAAAATTATTACAGAGATCTTTAGTTTAAAGTTTGCATGTCAATTCACAAACTATAAATGTAAATTAAAATGTATTTACAAATGTATAGACATTAAAGTTCAATCAGTTAAAGAACACAATCTAGTTGAATATTATAATATATAACAGTGTTTAAAATAATGGGGATGGATATAGATGCATAAAAATATTGATTGTGATGACTTCAATATAATTTAAGAAAAAATAAATGTTATTTTTTTCAAATCCCACGAAAAATGATCGCTACAGTACTGATAATGGATAAAACTGTACAGTTTAAATGTAGGTAACTGAGATATCGATTAAGCAGCTTAGTAAACAGTATACGCGTTTCAGCTTTAAACTGACTCTCATCTGCGGAAATTCACTGCTTGGTGTTTATAATTGGAAGTTATTCTATTACAATGGCTGCCGCCACTAATCTAAGGAATTGCGGTGTGGAATACACAAGCAGATCTTTAGCTGAAATTACTACTGATAAAACTCATTTTACTGGTTTTTACGGTACTCAAGTCAAAGTTTACAAAGTAATATTTAAAGAACTTCCTGTATGTAATTTTTTTATGACAGAATTTATTTTCGCATAACATTAATTTTTACATGTTAGCCTTCCAAAGTTTTGATCGATAAAGAAGCTTTGTTAGACTTTTCCGAATCTTGGGGTGAAATTTATGCCCCTAAAATTTTCAAAATGAGCTCGCGGTCGATTACTATGCCTTAAAAATGACGAGCCGATTCGTATGACCCATGAAAACATTATGATCACACTTTGCGTAACGCGAATTGCAGTTTTTGTCGCCTTGCTTTGTTCTATAATTTAGTTATTATAATCCCATTTTTTCATCCACTGCTTAGCGAGACAAATTAAAAAATGTTAATTTTTTGTGATTTAGAGCTCTTCTCTTTGCTCGACTCCTGTCATTTTCGAGATAAAATTAAGTTTAAACGTTTTGATCGGTTCGTTTTCTATAAAATTTCTGCTGGTTCGCTTTTTAATTTTCTGTCAGTTTAAAAACTCACTGCCATTTTCTTATCTTTTAATTATTTCAAGATTATGCTTAATACTCTGTGGTTTATAATTTATCATTTTAAATTAAGATTCACAAATCTCGTATATCTATCGCTTAGTTTAGTAAAAGTGGTCCGTACTAAATATTCGTGCATTTACCTGCCTCTCCCTTGTTTTTCTTATTCTAATGGAGTTGATCGAAAAGCTTCCTTGAAATGTTTAAATTCTCCTACTCCTTTCAGCCATTTCCCTCATTTTATTGATCTTCACTCATTCTGTCCTTAGTTTTCATTGTAAATTATCCTCATACTAATGAACATTTTATTAGTCTATCGACCGAAGTTGCTTTTCATCGATTATCTTCTTAGAATTTACGTCCACACTTAAATTTCTAGTATTATTTCCTCCTGGAATTATTGCCGTGCATTGTCATTTGATGACCGTAGTACCTGGAATGCTCTACCTATGTCGTTCTTGCTCAGTAATTTTCAATTTTACGCAACATAATTATCCGAATTTACGCTCATTTCGGTTTTACGCGGATCGTGTGCTTTAATTAGTGGGATTGGAGGATTATTAGCACGTCGTGTATTGGTTCCTAACCACCGTGTGACGCAAGAGAGAGAGAAAAGGACAAACAGCGAGTGCATGGTTATGCCTAGGTTATTGGTGCGGCAAAAAGGAGAGGGTGAGAGAAACAAGAATCCTTAAGAGGAGTAATGAAGTACCGCATAATGGCTTTATATTTCGACCACCCTCCACTCTTCCCCCTCCCCCTCTCTCTCCTTCCTTCCTCCATTTTCCTAGCCTTACTTCCCCAAGGAGGGTTATAATCCTAATTAATGTATGGCGTTTTAATTGGAGCGGCGATATCCTTGGAGGGGGTTTTGGAAGAAGGGAGTGGATGGGATCGTCTTACAGCATCTCGAAAGAGTAGAGAGGTGCAGTTGGACGTGATGAGGGCCTCCATTTGGCCTCTTCGTGGAAGAGGTGAACCTAAGGACTCAAAGCTGATCTTTTTCTCCTCGTGATCACCTCGTCTAAAGTCTTTTTCTTCGTGACTATGTAAAAGGAACTAAAGAGTGGTTCGAAGTGGTTATTACGTATAATCAACGCCCAAAATTTGCGCCTAAATAAATAGTCAAATTTTTTTTCATATTAAAAAATTTCTGATTGTTATCGCTTTGCTGTCGGAAGTTAAAAATCCCTACTATCGAGCAATAATTTTAATTGTTAATGTAGTTTAAAACGGCAGTCCACCGCTTTAACTGAAATCACGTTTCTCATCTCACGAAATTAACATATTATTGGACGTAATGTCAGTAGCATGAATGGGCTGCCAGTATCTTTCCTTGTGCTATATTCGTATCTGTAATTTGAGCAACTCTTTAAAATAAGTTTTTGCTACCGAAAATATTTCTTACCCCATTAAACTTCATTTCTCTACCGAGTTAATAGATATTACCACCAATTCCTTCTTTTTTCGCCACCCAACATAGCATTGGTTTATTTCAGGCGCGAATCAGATGTGAGAGGTTAGGGAAAGGATCGCACGCCTCCCTTGCTCGCCTCCCAACTCCTGCAAAAACCGCCTCCTCCCAACGCCGCTCCTCCCTCAACTGCCCTCCTAATCCTCACTCCGCCTCACCATTCGCCTCAAGCCTATCTTTCCTTCTCCTCTCCTTTCTTCCGATCCTGGGTTTTATGGCGTCGTTATCCACTCAAGCCACGTTGGAAGGCTCACTCACTCTGCAGAACCCAATACGTGTATTCGGCCCGCCGTGCGTATGTGCTTTCGCCTAGCTCTCTTCTAATCTTCTCTCTCTTGCTCTGAATTTCTGTCTTTATTTCTCTCTCTCTCTTCATCTGTATCTACGTTCTTTTGTCTTCTACGATATATTCTTACGTTTGTAACACGCTGAAAGAACGCACCGGTGAAACCCCCATGCGCCATTTTCACTCTCTTTTGATCTCCATCCAAACTGAGGACTAATACAAAGAGAAATTATTGCGGTTGCATCATACTCTCCTGATAAGATGCCGCCACGATCGCATATCTTATCACGACGCTATTGTGTCCAATTTAGGAAAGATTTGCTCTCTTTTTCTATGAGAGGCAGTTTACTTTGAAACAATACTCGGTCATCTTTTTTAGTCTGATCGAAATCATTCTCAATGCGATGTTTTTGAGCTGTCTTTCGTGTTTTTTAATTAAAATTGTTTTTAATTTAATTTGTTTTTAGAAGTATTCGCTTTTTGATCATTAGGTAAAATTTGTAATGATTATTCTTTTATTCTATAATAATATGCTATACTTTTATTGCAACAATTACTTGTGTTGTTAGTAATGCATTTTTTCAAGTTATTAATGCAGGAAATAAATTATCGCGTTAGATAGTAAAAGATGAGTGAATGGTAAAAATATTTATTTTTGAAGCCGTTGTTTTTTTCCATTTTGATAACATCTTATTTTTAGTGGTTTCAATATTTGAGTACAACATTAAATGTTAAATATTTATAAATAAACTTAAAAATACTACGACACCGTATTAAACAATTTTTTCTATATAAAACTTTTAGAGAGAACATCGGGCTTTCGTTTGTTCATTTTGCTGGTATGTAATTTAATTTTTTCTTATTCAGTTTTGCGGAGATATTTCGTATTGGGTTTTATTCTACACAATCGGTCTTACATTGTATTTTAATCAATGAAATATTCTGCTAGTTTATGACTTTAGCCGGAAACTTAAAACAAATTCCTTTGAGATTGGTGCTTAGTTTGCCAGTGTTTCGTTTTTCTTTTTATTATTTCAAAGCGACAGTTTTATTTATATTGAAATTCTTTTAATTAACAATTTTTGCTCATTCACCTTACTCTTAATAAGAACAATAATATAGGTGAACCTTTAATTGCGGAAAGTTGTTTCATTCCTTGTTTACAATTCTCATTATTGCTACTTTGACGCATCGTGAGTTTTGCTTACCTTTATGTTTTTTGCGTTTATGATTTAATATTTGTTAAAGAAAATTTATTATTAATAATGCTATTGCACTAAATTCTAATATGGTTGCCAAACATTTGTATTGGGGACTGTCCAAAATTCCAAAGCAGGTTTAAGTTATTTAATATGGTGATAATTGCTTCCTGATAATCGATTCCCTCCCAAATGGAGATCCACCTTTCTCGTGACCTCATTTCACAAATACAAAACCCATATCATCCAGAGCGATTGATTTTGCGGCACACATGTTTCATAATATTTGGAATCGTTTCGATTGGTAGAACCTTTTCTTTTCGATATCCAATTCTTTTTCATTAAATTCCATTTCGCTCCACTTCTTCTGTTTTCGTTTCCACGGGTGGCCGTTTAATCATAAAACGTTACGATTCAAAATTCGTTTCTGTTTGCGAAAGGGCTACCGAATTTCCATCAATAAAAAAATAATATTCCCCTCTTCCCTAAACAATCCAATCCAGTTACATCACGCCCTTTTAAAGCGACCTTCATCAATATCCTCCGCGAGTCATTCTTAATTCGCCACTGGTGTTATCGGAACAGTCAGTCAGCGAATTTGACCTTTTTGCAGTCAGAATATTTCCGAAAGATAAAATATTTGTATCTCATTTGTTAAATGGAATGAGAAAAGTTTAATTTACAAATCGTTTCCTCGCGTGTTTGTTTTGCTCGATTAATCACAAATAACCACCCACGCAGCACACCACGCATCGTGTTTGTTTCCTGAAGTTTTAATTAGCTTGTATGCGTTTTCGAAAATTCATCTAATTAATACCTAAATAATGTTTTTCTCGCTTCCTCATTCGTACATTTGTGATTTATTGGACGTTTAACTTGCTTAAAAATTTGTGTGGGATTCGTGTAATGAATAATTGGAGAAAATATTCCCTTCGCGTTTATCTTCCTGACAAAAGCCTTGCGATGGCCGTCCTCTCGTCACGAGTGCATACGTGACAGAGAGCCTCCCTTTGGCGCTCTGATCTTCTTTTCCAACTTTCGCTTTGGAGTGACGCGAGTCACTTGTCCCTCGACCCGGTCAAAAGCTCCATTTGATGTCATCCTCATATCCATAGCAACCTCTCTCCGCCGTTTCTCCTACAACCCCTTGCCGCCGCCTCCTCCCCTTCCGCCCCTCTCCCTCTCTTTCTCTCTCTACTCTCTACCCTCTTCTGAGCTGTCACCCCCAGAGTGGTGTCGCAACCCTCTAACAGAAGAGCATTGTTTGTATTACCTCGCTCCCATCTCCCCCTCTTGCCTTCCCTTCTCCCCCTCCTATCCTCCCTCCTCCTATCCTCTCTCCCCCTTCCTCCCTCCCCCTCCCTCCCTCTCTCTCTCACCTTCCCTCATCCTGTTCTTAACCGCCCTCTCTTACCTCCACTACCAACGCCCCATTCCGCCACACGTACTCCCTACCCCACCCTTCCTCACTTTCTCTCTCTCTCTCGTCCCCCGTGGCCCCTTCCGCCCCCCAGAACCCTTTTTCGCACCCCGCCTCTCCACGGCCCACTGCTCTCTCTGCCTTCGACCACGCCGCGTCCCCTCCTGTTTATTTTTTCGTTTGATTTTTTTCTCTGGTCGAATGCGTGGGGGTGGTTTTTTTACCCTGGATTTATTTGGTTTTGTAGGGTGAGAGTTAGGTGTTCCCACGGAAAGTTTTTTTTGTGCCAGCAGAGTGGAGAGGGGGGAGAAGTGGGGGGAGAAGAGGGGGGAGGGGGGAGGAGGGGTGGGGTGGGTGTCGGAGGGTGCGTGTTCTTCATCTCCGCCGTATTTACCACGTAAGAGAAAAGTCTATGTTTTAGTTCTGAAGAAGTATTGCCGCGCGTGGAAATCTCCGTGTATTGTCGAGTTTGGAAATTTAACTCTCCATCTGCTTTTTTTTTTTGCAGTTGGATATCGGTGTGTTCCGAGGAAGACAAATCGCCGCTTTCGTCCTTTTTTTATTCTCTATTTACTGCGAATGCGCTGTTAATTGCCGGTTTACTCTTCCTTCGTGGTACCCTTTCCACCGCGGGGTGACACGACCGCCGGTCGAAAACGCTTTCGGACTCATTCAAATCGAATTCCATACAACGATGCGCATTCGCGCCGGAATCGCGTTTTTGGGGACGAATACCAGCGAAGAAATGTAATGGCGAACATTTCGTATCTCGCCTTTGAAAAAACACTGCTTGTGTGATGTTGAGCACGTAGAGGCTTAATTCATTGTGTAAATGACGGGTTTTTGAAACATTGTTTATTTTCAATTAAGCACAATTATTTCAAAATAATCCAGCTTCTCTGAGCAGACATTTGGTTGCATATTTTGGAAAGTTATTATTATTGGACAGTTTACAGTAACCCTTTTAGTACTAAGTCCTTAAAATCCACACAAACCGGAGTTTGATGGCCAATATCGATTTGGAGGTGCCTTTGCAGTCTGCATCGTTGGCATTCCTCAAATTCATTTCCTACCTTTGAACCGCAGCTTACAAACCATTTCAGCTGTGATGTGAACAGATAATACAAGGGGAATAGAAGAATTTTTGAAAAAATTCTCTCGCATTTAGTCGAGTTTTTAAATTTAAAAAAAAACAAAAACAAAATAACTTCATTTCAATAACATGAGGTTTTTTAATAATCTAGGTGCATAATATATTTTTTAAAATATCAATTCATGCTCATATGAATTCTGTACATCAGTTGATGTTAAACCTGCTACTAATTCATCCTAGCTGCTTTCTTTTTTATTCTGTCCTGTGTTGTTTTTCTAAATCAATGCTCCTCATAACAAAGTGTTGTCTTAGCGAAACTGATGTTTTTATTATCTTATTATGCAATTTGCTTTGTTTGTACCTTTATGACTCCATCTGTCCTGTTCATAAATCAAATTTTCGAAAACTGTTCCTCACTTTTACCTTTTGATTTCGATTTACTCTTAGTATACGAGTACCTATAAGTTGGCCGTGTAAATTAACACGCCTTTTCGACACGAGGAGCATTTCGTTCCTTCGTTCGAATAAAATGGGAATGGGTTTAGCTTATTTTTTATGCATTTTAAAATTACATACATACATCGTACAAACACGAGACGAACCAAGGAGCACCTAATACAATGGAACTTCATTTTTATACAGGCTGTTTTCAAATTCGCGTCGATTAGGTCAAAAATTTTGTTTTGAGCATAAAATTTTTGCATTTTGAAAATCTTTCTTCATCAAGAGCAATCGCAATTTTGATAATTTTGCGAAGCTGCAGTTTATCGTATTAGAAAGAGAAAAATTCGCGAGTTTGTTATCAACAGGATTTTTATCTTAAGCATGTTCAACTTACTTTTAAATTTACACACACTTGAAGTTGTCTAAATTATATCTGAAAACAAATTGAACATTAAATTTTATTTTGGGTATCCTCCATTTCGCTAACAAGTAATAGAGAAATCCACATGGTTAAATCGTTGAATAACTATTGTCAAGGAGTATGACGAGGATATAGAGAGGGAGGGAAAGTGAGAGAGAGGAAGGGAGAGAGTTAGGCATAGAGGGAGGGGGAGGAGGGAGAGAGAATGCTAGAGAGAGAGAGAGAGAATATAGAATGAAGAGAGAGAGAGCTGCGTGTGTGCCAAGGTGTAGGAAAAGTCGAGAGAAGGATAGAGAGAATTCTCTCCCTCTCTCGCGCCTTTCCTACCCCTTGACGCCCACATACACACACACACACGCCGCTCTGTTCGGCCCTATCTCCATTTCTCCCTCTCCACACATCACTTCCCACCCTTCCCTCCTCCAAACTCGCTCCATTAAGCACACTATCCCGAAACCCTCCCAAACGACCCCTCTTTTCCCGCGCAACACCTCAGCTAGTCCTTCCCTCCAACACATACTACACTGTCCCCACAATTCAACCCCCATGCGACCCCCTCGTACATCTGCTGTGCACTCCCAGTGCCTAATTAGAAGAGGGGGGAGGAGGAGGGTTTAGAATGGAGGGGGGCGCATAACCCGATACGGGGGTGCACCCTCCTCCTCTTCCTCCCCTCCTTCCCTACCTTGCTGCTTGTTTATGGGATGTATCCCTCGGCGTGGGCAGCAGATTCGGACGACAGGTGGGGGCCGAGAGAGGCTTGGGTGCGGTTTAAGGGGTGGAAGATATAGTGGGGCGGGAGGAGAGGGTGTTGGAATGGTTTGAGGGGAGGAAGGAGTGGAATCGGCAATGGGGGAAGGGAGCGGGGGAGGGAGTAATGGCGTTTTGCGGGTGTGCGGATGTGAGCCTCGCGTTGCTCGCTCTCCTCTCCTTCCCCCAACTTCTTCCTCTCTTGTTCGCCCCTTTCCTATCCCCTCTCATTCACCCTCTCTCTTTCATTCACCCCCTTCTATCCTTCCCCTCCCCTATTCCCCCTCTCCTACCCTCCCCCTCCCCTATCCTCCCTCTCCTACCCTCCCCCTCCCCTATCCTCCCCCTATCCTATCCCCTTCTCATATTCTCTCTCATTCACCGCCTTTACTCGCTTTTTCGCCCGCCGTTCCTTTCATTTAAATGCGTGCCGCACTCATTTAGTATCCGCGCATTATTTCGCGTATTAACACAAACACGCACCCCCTCACAAAACGCTATGTGCGATTTCCCCTCGTGCGCGTAATTTCCGCCAACAATGCGACCTGTTACTGTTGCGGAGGCGACCATCGCGCACGACGACGCTCAAATGTTTATGGGCTCTGTTGGGGTGCGCTCGACCCGCAAGCTTTTAGTGGGCCCGTGCGATGATCTGGGCATAGCTGGGATACCGTGCAAAAATAGGAATTGGCGCGAATTACTAGGCTTGCTTGGTATGGAACCATTATATAGTGATATCCAATTAGGCCTGGACGTATTTTGTAGAAGGAGTTAAATTTCTTTTAGAGTAGGGTATTCAAGGCGCCAAATGTACTTGGAACTAATATTTTTTTAATGATGATATTGAGATTAGTTTAGAATATATCCTTTAGATATAAAGTCTTTAGTGGGTTAGATCAGTAGTTCTCAATTTTTTTTGTCTGCATCACCTTCTGTTCAGTTCGTTCAGTTATGCGTCACCCCGTTTACAGTTCCATTATCTTCAAGTCACCTTTAAAGATAAATTAGGATTTCCCTACCACATAAAGATAAAATTATGGAATTTAAATAAGCACGAGTGTTTATTCTCCTGGTTTTATTTGTATATAAGCCAGAAAGCTTCGAAATGTGGACATAGAGAAGAATGCTGAAGATAAAATGGACAGATAGGGTGAAAAATGAGGAAGTACTACGAAGAATAGGAGATAAGCGAACGATTATACAGACTATCAGAAAGAGGAAGGCGAACTGGATTGGACATTACCTGAGGAGAGAGTGCATGATTAAAGAAGTGCTAGAAGGAAAACTGGATGGAAAAAGAGAAAGAGGTAGGAAAAGGTTTCAGCTAGTAGACGACTTGAAAGGGAAAGAGAGCCATCAAGACATGAAGAAGACTGCGGAAAATAGGAGTATGTGGAGAACCAGGTTTAACCATGAATAATCACGGACCTGTCTACGGACAGACTACATATGAAGCCAGAATGTGATACATTGTGGTTTTATCAAATATTTGCGTCACCCCTCAATAACCGTCACGTCAGCCTGAGGTGTCATGTCACCCCAGTTGAGAACCACTGAGTTAGATAGTTCTGGACTTTATATGCCAGTTCCTTTATCGTTCACCAATTTTAAATGTGAGATTCATCTCACTGTAATAGCGTTAACAAATACGGAATGGGCTGATAACTGGGGCTTTTCACACAACTAATTGAATTGGGACCATTTATCACCAAATGCCGATAAAAACAACGCTCATTGCGTTTATTTTACAAGAAATATATATGTATATGCTTTTGTATTTTTATATAAATTAACCTAAAAATAGTGACTTACGAGGAGATCTTCCGATGTTTCTGATAAATAATATACCATTAAATTTAATTTTAGTCGTCGTTATAGTATTTTTCATCAGTTAGGGCGTCGTATGAATATTTCAATATTATAGGAAAATTCCAAAATTTTAACTCGGGTCATGACTGTTCTTCAATCAATAAGCATTTCCTTATGGCAGTGACGAGATGGATTTAAAAATCCTCAATCTTACTCATTCTGGCGTTTGTATATGAAATACTATAGTTATTTTATTCCGGAAATTTCAGTTTCTTATCGATTAACGCGCGAAAAAGAACCTATTCATGCATAATTGAACCCGAGTTTTTCTTGATTATTTTTAATTTTCACAGCAAACTATTTAACAATTAACTTGCATTATAATATGCTGAATTGCTACGTAGTTTGTTATATAATTTGTTCCGAATTATGGAATTCCACAAAATTAAGAATTATTCATTTTTTTTAATTCTCCCTCTACTTGTAGCAGATGTTGGTGTCTACACTTTTCATTGCACCCTCCGCTTCGTCCCTTCCTCTCACCATCTCGTGAATCGCGAGACTTAATATAATCTTGCCTCTCCCCCTTCCCCTATCTCTCCTATTCCGACAACAGAAAAAAAAACTTTTCTGGCTGCGAGATTATTTCCCCTCTCCTTCGTTATTTATTTTTCTAATTCCCGGCGCGCGCGTCTCTCTCAACCCGAGAACCCGACTCCTGTCACTTCCACTTGCATTCATATTTGATGCCGTAAGTCTTGGCTGCGCTGCGGTCACGTTCCCCTTCTATTTCACATATTTCCCTGTATTTTCTACTCTTTTACAAGTTACGAGACGTTTCGATTTAGAATTCGCATAGTGCCAAAAATTGTGGTTGCGTTGTGATTTCACGATTCGATTCATATTTCATGGAATTCTATTTAAATTTCGGCATGGAATTATACTCGTGACGAGCGTTTGACGTTTACATTAAATACGGACGCCTGCTGTTCCCGTGTGTCTTGAATTTGTAATAACATTTATTTTATAGAAACGTGGTTATTGTTTACGCGCACTCCAGTGCACACAAAGTGGATGCCTCTGTTTAGGGAAATAATAAACTTTAAAAGTTTATTCCTAGGAAGTATTGCTAATGAGTAAAAAATCGTGGAAACTATAATTTAAGGAGGAAATTTTGGTATTTCAAGCACAAAAGCATAACTGAAACTATATATAATACTTCAGATCGATTAATGTGTATCATTACGATGTTCCTATTTCCTAAATTTAAACTCTTAATAAGATTTAGCCACAATTAACGTCAATACCCTTATTATATTGTTCGTTATAAATAAACCACTTTCTTTCCGATACATTTCGTATGCCATTTTGTATTTATAAATAATTTATTTAAGTATATTATTTAAAGAAATGTATCTATTTTTGGACTTAATGTCATTTTTAACCTAGTTATATTACAGTTACATTCATGGGAGATGTGGGTCGCTGCGTCTCTCCCTACTTTCGTAATCGCTTAATTTATTATACATTTCACACAAATCGCATTGATTACCGGAAAGTAAAAAAATCAACGCGCATCGATAAAGGTTCGCTTTTCCAATCGATTTTATATCGCAGCGTCTCACTTTTGTTTGGGAGGGAAATCGCCGCGTGATCGAAAATCCGCTTGTGTGCCGCCACGACGCGCCGTCGCCCTGGGTTATTTCCCTCGAGAGGCTCTCCTTTGAAATATGGCCGCGGCCGAGCGTTTTTTTCCTCCCGTTCCTGAATTATGCTACGGATCGTCGGGGTTTAAAACGAACCGACCAAAAAGAGGGCGGAAAAAAATGACGCAAGAGCGGAGTTTGTTACCCTTACTTCCGAGAAATTGCGAAAATGCAACGGATTTCGTGCGCTTAAACCGATTTCCTATTTATTACTGGTCTCACGCGCTCACGCGCACACACACACACACGCGCGACCGCCGCATTAGCTCGCATGATAATACCGTGGCCCATTTCCCACGGTCGGTCGTTTATCAATGCTTTCGTAGCCATTCATCAGGCGAAACAAGTGGTGCATCGAGGCGTGCAACATGGCTGAATTTCAACCGCAAATTCGGTGGACATCTACATCAAATATAGCGGAAGAATATTGTTGCTACGTCTGAAAAAACATGTTTTATACTGGCCATCTTTCAAGTAATCGTACAAAGAAAAATATATTATGCAAATGAGTAATTTATTAGTATAATTGCTAATATTGGAAACTTTAAACGTGTTAAAGTGAAAGTATACTTTTACTGTCAGATCCTGCGTAATATATCGCCACTGTCTCTTTCTGAGCCAAGGAGACGAAGATGCAAAATTTGAATAGGAAACTGAAAAAGATTGGAACTTACACAACTGAATGTACCTGTAAACAAAGCGCGTAATTTCGCAGATGAAGCGATTTTAAGACCTCTCTTCTGAACGAATTTATCATATTTTCGATTTGGCTTTTGTGTTTGAAACAAAATATCGGTAAGATTTTGCAACATTATCTCGGAGACGGAATAATCAAATAATCAATAGGATAAAATTGTGTAGGAGGCAATTATATAATAATAGCCGTCATCCGTTGGTTGGTTGATCACGCTATGCAAACGCTAAAAACTCGAGAAATAATAATGATAGAAACTCGAAATTTGGTAGAGATGATTGATTAACACTTTTTCATGTGATGACGAATTTAAATCGCGAAAAAATTCCTTGGTTCTTCTCCAAGAGAGGCATTTCCTTTTCCCATTACTTAACATGTAAAACGCGATTTTTCGACGTGCAGGCTTTTATTCATTTGGAAATTAAAATTAGAAGAAATTAACAGACGACCTTCGGATTTGAACCATTTTGAAGAAAAAGTTAAAAAGTTTCTTATTCCGTTCGTCTTTTTTCGCCCACGGTTCCAAATATTCCATGTTAAACGTTTAATTTGCATATTTTGTGGAAATCAAGCCATTTTAACGTGGTGTTGCTATGTCGACCATTATCATTGTTTGCTTCAATACGAGAGGGGGGGGGGGGGGGGGAGGAGGATGGGGAGAGATTGGCGTGTTTTGTGGAAAATAAGTATATTAAGGTAAATATAAAAAATTTTAAGTATCAACAGTGTCATTTTAGAAAAATTGGAAATAAAAAGCATTCTTAAATTAAATTCTTTGTAAACCATACGTGCTTACGAATTTATATTTCGACGAAACAACAGTGGATCTTTGAATGAATTGATTTGTTTTTATAAAAGGAATTTTGGTGCTTATTTACTACAGAGTAAGTTCTAAGGCTTATAATCCATTTAAATCTAATAACAGTGGCTATTATAGTTTAAAAGAAGTACTTTATTTATTCACTTTACAGAGTGAATTAATTTTAGGCTAGCATTGCCTATTATAAAAGGAGTTACTTTGGAATTTACAGTATGTAAAGTGGAAGTTGTACTGAATTGACTCAAGTACATATATTTCAAATCAAAAATCAATTTAAAACTATTGAAAGTTGTTGTTTCGGAAACTGAGAAGTCCAGAGTGGTGAGCGGACGATAAACGATATTAAGGTACATTTTATTCCAAAATCTATTTAAAGTATTATCAGAGGCAATTGAAGATTTAACAAATGTTTTTGTTACCGGAATTCTGCTTATTTCATGAAATTGAAATGCTACTGCATTAATCCATTAAAATTTGTTAAGAGTGACTATTTTAGCTAAAAGAAATATATGTACTACATGATACTTTTATTCACTTTTCAGAATGAATGAATTCTAGGTTTACATTGCATATTATAAAAGGATTTTCTTTGGAATAAGAAGTTTGTTATGTGGTTATTTTAACTGAATTGACTCAAGGGTACTTTCCTGTTAACGGGAATACCTCAAAAAATAAACACGTATTGTTGTGATATGTTACGACGTATTTGTTTGTTAACAATGCGTAACAATGGGAGAATTACTTAAAAATCACACTTTTTGAAACTTATTTTTTAATAAAAGCAACATAATTACTAATACAATCTAAATTTATGTTACTAGGGAGCCAATATGTCTTTATGGCATTTAAAATAGCTGGGAATATGTCGATTTCTTTGTTATGTTGTCGCCACATGAATCTTCTGCTGACAGGCTTTCACGTTGCATTTCCAAAATGTTCTGTCTCAGAAGTAAAGTTTCATAATATGGCCCTTCTTGCACATTCGCCCTTTAGATAAATATCATGGTCTTGAAGCAAAGATACAGCTTCTTCTTCACTACTCGGCAAGCTCCACAAATTCATCATTAAGGGATCAACGTAAATATCTTAACGGGATTTGTTACGCATTGTTAACAAACAAAATATCACAACATATCGCAACAATACGTGTTGTTTATTTTTTGAGGTATTCCCGTTAACAGTAAAGTACCGAATCAAGTTCTCTTCTAAGTTTGAAATCCATTTAAAACTGGTGAAAGTGGTTGTTTCGGAAAATGAGAAGGCAAGAGTGCTGAGCAGACGATAAACGATATTGAGGTACATTATATTCCAAAATCTATTTAAAGTATTATCAGAGTCAATTGAAGATTGAACCGATTTTTTTGGAACCGGAATTCTGCGTATTTAATGAAATTGAAATTCTAATGCTATAATCAATTTAAAACTAATAACAATGGCTATTTTAGTAGAAAGAAAGATACTATTTTATTCACAAGGATTTTCTGTGAGATTTTAGTTAATTAATTAAAACACTAATAATATAGAAATATTCGATGGTTAAAACAGTGCACAATTTTATTCTTGCGATTTTTACGTTGCATTGACGAAAATTTAGATTCATTAAACCCGTTGAAATTCAACGGGCACTTATGCTAGTTTGTAAATAATTCATGATGATCTTTGATCAAAAGCCCGTTTTTATTAGGCGCGTTTCGCTTAGAGCGTGAGCGCCTATTATCGTCGGTCAGTCCGTCCGTCCGTCTGTCCGTCCGCATGTTCGTTCTCGGCTTCTACAGAACGGATTTTCATGAAATTTGATATTAAGGACTTTCAATCAAACATAATAAGAAAATCGCAAAAATGAATCACGTACGCCAATCAGGGGTACTCCTTTACCGGGGACAAAAAATTAAAATTTCGTCATATCTCGTAAAGTATTGCACATATCAAAATATTTTTCAAATAAAAGTTGTAGAACTGGTAAAGAAGAGTATTTCCTTTCCTATACAGTTTTATCGTAGGAGTAGCTTTTATCGAGAAAATCAAACAAGAAAGTCTTATATCGAGTTGAACTTACAATTAGAAAATTTCTTGCATGGTTACTTCATTGTTGCTAACATAAACAATCTCACAAACAAACGTTTAATTTCCTTACGTGTGCATGTAATATTATTAAATATGAAGAAAATGGATTATTTATGATGAGGAAAGGAACTTTAAAACGCTATTTCCCTTTCTAATACTCCATTGCACGAAACGCGCCCATTTTTGATACGTTGTACACTTTTCTAAGTTGTCTAGTCCTATCAAGTAATTTAATTAATATATTTTGCTGCCAGAATGTGTTTTTGAGTAGTTCTTTATGACAGCTATTTTGTGATCAATTTCAATATTACGGTTAGACGGTAGTGTCCATAACGTTGATAAAGCCGTTTCTTGATTGATATTTTCACTTTGATTAACTAGGCCAGGGATGGCAAATACGTGGCACGCGTGCCGGAAATGGCACGCGTGAGATTTTACTTGGCTCACGTAAGCTGGTATTTTCTGTTTAAAACATGAAGTTTATTAGAGGAGTAAACTAGTGGCAAGCAAAAAAAAATTCTGATGGTTCACACTACTTCCTTGGCACGCGACTCAAAAATCATTTGCCATCCCTGAACTAGACCCTCACCGACATTTAAAAATACATCAAATGTCTTTTACGAATTTCGAAGCATTTTTCGAAAGTTATTATGCCCTCGTCGCTCGCCCATTCACGTACATTTGGGCAGAAGAAGGTTTCGAATGCAAAAAAGCAACTTCTTATTAAACGCTCGAGGTAAAATTTAACTTTTTTTTCGGCAAGAGAGATCTCCTCACGAGGCGTGTATTTCAGTGACAAACTCATTCCATGTTCCGCTTTGTAATTCTTATCCTTCAATCCTGTGCCTCTCGCTTTATTTTTACCTTCTCCGAATGAGAGACGGAGAGAGAGAGCGGAGGATAATAAGAGCGTCTTTTGTTTCAAGCTACACGAGCGCTATATCTTCCTTCCCCGAAATAGAGTTGTTTTTTTTTGCGTTGGACCGCAAGAGCGAAGACAAACACAGAGCGAACTTTTGGCGTACTTTTTCCGTCGAAGATCTTTGTCTCGCGAGTCCTTCAGAAAAAGGAATAACGAGGGCTGCCGTTCAACCTCTTAGTCGCTTCATAACTCCAGTGATTTCTTTTTCATAAATTTTTACCTTTTATCCTCCTCTGCGCTTTGCTCAAAGGGAACCATTATCTTTTGTTGTCTAACAGACTTTTTTTCGTTATCGCTTTCGCTGCTTCTTCTTCCACGGCACAGAATTAATTTATTCCCTCAATTATTTCAGGAAGAACATCTTAATTTTGGAAACGAAACCGCACAAATTTCTTTAAAGGGTCATTTAGATAAATTACTGCCGTGGTCGGATATGTTTGACTATAATTTTACAATTAGAGTTTATTTTTTTTTAATTGTTTGTGATTCGACCCTCGTATTTTTTGTGTCTCTAATTAAACTTGAAGCGATAGGAATTTATAATTTTAAAATTTGAAAAAAATCACTCATTCTATCAAAGACGAACGCGAACTGCAGAATAATGTCGAAAAATTAATCGCGTCGCCATCTCGACGACGCATGACGAACTGTGTTCATGCTCTCGCTTTAAAATGAAATCACTCTCCTTTTAATCAATCTCATATTTTCCTTTATGTCACAAAGTTTGAAGTTTTTATTTGTGAGAAGGAATTTCCGGCTGAGTCCCGTATAGGCCGACATCATTTTCAAGTTCTTTTTTTATTTATTCCGCGCCGTGATGCGCTCCTCACTCGAGATGCGCGATACTCTTTCCAATTACATCCTCCCTGTGTTTCCCGCAGTCCGTGCAATTGCGCTCGCCCTTTCTACATCTCCCTCTCCTCCCGCTTGCTCATTCCCCTTCCACCAACGCCCTCAATCCCACTAATATTCCCACTCCCACCAGTACTCCCCCTCCCTCCGCCCCTCCCATTTCTTCCGTCATCTCGATGACACACCAACCCAACACACACTCCGCTATCTCCCTCATCGTCATCTCTACTCGTAAACTATTAGTGCACAACACTTCGACATTCCCTCTCCCCTCTTGCTCCTTTCCCTCTTGCACTCCCGCCAGATGGAGTTGTAATCCCTAAGTATCGCCCTTATCCTTTTCTCCTCTACACCCCTGCCTACCACCACCCAGTGTGCCAGTTTCGTCTTATGAAAAGCGATTACGTTACCCGTCTTCAAGTGGGTCAGCTATTAATTAAGTCTATTGAAACGCGCTGTGGTTGGTGTACTCGCGTATAAGCACTTCCGTCGTTTCACCTCAGGGGATAATATAGCTTTATTTTTTGCAATTTGATCAAATTTCGTTAATTTTATCTTTGTTACAATGCACTCTACAAATGAGCATGTTAGTATAAGGAAACGTATTTTTTTCGACGATGAATCTTTGTTTATCCTTATAATTAGGCAAAGCACTTACTACAGCTGTTAAAATGCTCTTGTTATCTAACTCATTCTGCATAAACGCTATTTTTACTGTTTGTTTTCGTTATCAACAATATGGTGTTATCTTTCCTTCTCGCACAAATATCTTCTTCAACCAATCGCGAGGTTTACTAATTTTGACCCTCCATGCAATTGATGACTTATCGTTTGGTAAACAATTCCTATATTTCGGTAATTCGGCCTCGCTTTATATGCTTTGGTTTCGCTTCCTGAAAAATGCTCGATGGCAGCGAAAAAACTTTATACGCCTATAAACTTATTATTCGGGGTTCATTGAAGTGCAGTATTTATCGTAATTAATTTATCCGATTATTCAATTTCTCAGAAATCGACTGCTAAATTTTCGTTCCAATAAGGGAAGAATAATTAAAAACGATGCCATTATTTCATTGTAGACATGGCGGATAATTTTTTGGTTAACATGACGTGTATTTATATATTATTTTAAATAGCTGTATTACGTCGACTTTAATCTGCCGTATTTCTTACACGAAAATTATCGTTACTTCTTTTCGAAACAACGTGTGAGTTACTATGTCCCGTGTTTATTTATGTAATCAATAATAATTTTTTAAATCTTAGAGGTCCAAAAAAGATCATTTTTATTAGAAATTTTTATTAATAATCGTAAAATACTACGATAAATATTAAAATTAACCTAATATTATCCGTGTTTATTATGCCATATTTCTTATAAAGGATATTTGGTAAAAGTCCAAACGCGCAGCTGTGAACGTGTCCAATAAATTTCATAGCACAGAAACTACCATTTTAATGGAAATGCAGTATTTAAATTTAAAAAATATCATTTTTTACCTCAGCAGGGTAGACGGCCAAAAATATTCTTATTTTTATAATAATATATAATATTCTTTCTATCAATGTATTTTCTTTAGAAATGAAAATATTCGGATTCACAGCGGTAGAAAGAATCTGTCTTCGTATGGAAGATGGAATAATTAATAATTCCTTTTCATTTATTTTCTCGGCCTCAGTCTACTCGTAACTCAGAGATTTGGGAAAAGCCGTCCACTTTGGGACTTGATTCCTCCGGCTGCCCCTCTACAAGCCATTTCCCTCCACCGACTCATCCCCACCCCCGCATCACCCTCCAACAAGTTCACCTCCACCCCCACCAACACTCCCTCCGGCGGTACTTACAACCGAGATAGTCGGCCTCCCTGAGTTAGAGGGCGTGCACGTGAGCCTTTAAGGAAGAAGGACCTTATGGCCCCGTGACCTCATCCGCGTGACGCTGACCCCGCTTCCTCCATGACGAGTTCTCCTTACGAGATAAAGAGAGGAGCTGGGTTTAAGAGTGTGCGTGGGGGCGAGGCTTCATAGCACGACATCCTATGGAGGATGGGTTGCTCTTTCTCTATCTCGAGACTAAGCTTATTGACTCTTTGTGGTGGAAAACGCGGAAGGGCAAAAATTCATTTATCTGGGGGTGAATGACCGAAGGAATGAAAGCTTGGAATGGCTCTTCTAGTTGTCTACCTGCTATATCCTCTTCCTCCTTTGGTTACGAGTTTCGCTTCAATCACACCTTAAATCAGTGGTTTCCAGACTGGAAGCAGGGTTGGGGCGCTAGAGATTTGATATGATTAATTCTGTTTAACCACCCTTATTGTGAGACTTTCAGCATGAGTTAAATTCCAGTCCTCAAGTGGCTAGGACAGGTGTCGTCAAGGTTAACTAAAATATTTCAAGGCACTAGGCCACATACATAGTAATTATTCATTTCAGCATATTAATATTGTTAAAATTAAATGTGCCTGAACAATACGGGAAAACAAAAGTTATTTTAGTTTTTAGAATCCTCGTGTAAAATCTGACATTTAATTTTATCAGCTAGGTTGGTGTAAGAAGAAACGTATTTCTTCCAAGTTATTCATACTGTCATTCAACTTTTGGTCAGTCAGAATTGATATGAATTGATTGCATTCAATAATTTTCATTCTATAAAATCTAGATTTATTTAATTGCATTGAAACAATACACAAATTGAGTCTATGAGTGGCGATTTTTAGAAGTGGTATTTCTAAATAGGCTATAGGTACGCCTAAAGTCAGAAAACGTTTGTTAGTACTTGGGACTTCAACTGCCTCGCGGGCAACATATTTGGGTTGGACAGGCCTGGACTAGGACCTATCGCTTGCCTCCATATTTTTCTTAAAGTGGGTAATCTAAACTGTAAGTTCAGTAGGTGTTTTTACGAATTGTGATTGCACATGACATAGAGAGGGGCACAAGGACAGTCTTTTAGGTCTTCATGATGTTTGGAAACCGCTGCCTTACATCATTTTCTCTTTTTACTAGACGCATATTATAGTTTACCTCCCTCTTTATCGGTTGCATTATTATTGGCTTCCCTTCTATTCTTCGTAATATTTCGTCATTTCTCACTCTGTTAGTCCATAAATACATTTCGCGGCTTTCCGAGTATTATATATCTTTCTTTTTAAGGTACAAATATACTATGCGAACGAAGGCGAACGAACGACAGCGAACGAAAGTTCGGCTGTTTCTTGTCATTCGGACCGTGCATTTGAACAGTCGTCTACACTAGAGCGAGTGTTTGCGTTCTTTGATGTTCGACGCTTTGAACAGTTTCTTGCTGAAGTTGCTGAGTTGTTTACTTAACCGTCCACACTGCGCACGAACTTCCTTTGATGTACCGCCCCGCCAGCGAACCGCGTCGAACGCATTCGTTCGCCTTCGTTCAACCGTACACGCTACATGAATTCATTCGTTCGCTGTCTTTCGTTCGCATAGTGTATTTGTACCTTTAGGTTTCCACCATTCTGTCCTCTACTGTGCGTTGCTTCGTACACTTTGGGTACACAAACATATGGAATGTCAGGTGTTAAATATTTGCCTTTGAGATACACTAAGTTCTTAATTATATATGCTAGGACTAGCATTAATGGTTTCTTCCTCTCTTCATGATTCTCAACGTTTTCTCTTTTCCTCAGTTTCTTGGAGCATAAATGTTGTCTTTTCCCCTCCTCTCGGGTCTCTCTTTCTCCCTTCCTCCTCCTCTTTGCCGTCGACGTCCACGACCTCCGATCCCACTGGACTCACTTCTCTTCGCCTCGCTTACCCTTCGCCGCAGCCTCGCTAACTCCACGCTGACGCGGCGTTATGTGCCCACCGATAAAAATGAACGCCTGGACACCGTGAAAAAGAGGGAGAGAGAGGGTGGGCTGGAAGTAAACAAACGAGAGTTTTTTGAGAGAGAGAAAGGAAAGAAAGAAAATGAGGAAGAGGTGGAGACTCGGTGAGAGAACCCGGAAACGTTTCGAGATGAGAAATACGGTGGAATGCGTCCGTAAGTATTTTTTATTTACTTTCTTTTTTAAAAAAACGACCTTCTGCTAGCGACCGCGTTCACGGAAACACACGACCCCTCCTCTCTCCTACCCTCTCTTGTTCAGACTGGCCTTTCAATGGCGGGGGAAGAAAAGGAGGCAGGGGTGAATGAGGGAAAGAGGAAGGGGAGAAATTAAAAACGGAAACGTTTCATTAGCAAC
This sequence comes from Uropetala carovei, assembly GCA_036926305.1. Classification (NCBI taxonomy): domain Eukaryota; kingdom Metazoa; phylum Arthropoda; class Insecta; order Odonata; family Petaluridae; genus Uropetala; species Uropetala carovei. The sequence goes on along the minus strand of JAXCHB010000172.1, from coordinate 282,076 downwards.
CGTGTGACAGCTCGGTTGGTCGCTAACGAGGTCCTCAGGTAATGGCGGCGCCTGTAACCACGGATACATTCAACTTTTCGCGCGCGCACACACACGCATACAAAAAACACACATACACGCTCATCTCGAAAAATCTTTTGCTCTCCCGTCACATCCTTTCCTCGTATCGCTTGGAAATCCTTTTTTGGAAAACGCTTCCTCTCTATCTCTCTATGGAATCGCCCTTTTCTATCGTCGTTTCGCGTCGAGATGAGACATAAAGGAAATCGACGTCGTTTCGCGTCGTTCCGAGTATCAACTCTTGTTTCCTCGCTCGCACAATGGCTTCGAGACTTGAATGCGGTAAAATCAATTTGAAAAAAAACAAGAAAAATGGTTGTTACTAGGAGAAGGTGGTCATTGCTAGGAGAATTGATATTTTATTTATATTTCAGGAAATGAATATACGAGATGAACGGCGTTATGTGCAAAAAGCCGTGTAACTCTAATTCAGTTTTTGTTACTTTTAACCATATGAAAGCTTTTCATTTGACATTTATTCTTTCCGCATCTTGAAAAACAAGGAAATCTTTGCAATTGTAAACTTGGTCATCCTAATACGTGCATTTTTTCATTGTTTAGAAATGTTTCTATCGAAATTTTGGGTAGAAATATAAGATTTATCCCCGTCATCGGTTTAGTTTGGCTAATAGTTTAATTATGGAAGAATTCCTTTCCGTATTTGAAAATTGTTTACAAGGATATAAAAACTTCATATTTTTCTCCTTTCCTGGATTCAGTTCTCGAATTCGTTCAGCGAATTTAAATAATTTTAAAATTCAAACAAAAATTATGCTATACCATTTTCCATATTGTTTAATTAAATGGATAAAAATAAAAAGGAAAACATTTCGTAATTAAAACTTTCAATCCAATCGGTTTGAAACCCATATCATTATTCTTTTTATTTCAGTTAAAAAACCTTCCTCTTGTTTCGACGTTTTTTGTAGTTGTTATAGCGGAAAAATCATCCAAACTTCATTAAAGTATATATTAGAAGATATATTTATTTTGTGCAACCGCAAAAGTATGTGCAGTTTGTTTTATTAACCATGGCTGCTTCTCCGACTTTCTCACCTTCCCAAACTCCGTCCATTCTTTTTCAGAGGCGTCATCATTTTTTCCTCCCCCACATCCGCCAAAGCTCTTTCTTCCGAAACAACCTTCCCTCCTTACACCGCATCCCATTCCACATATATCCATCCATTGTTCTTCGCCGCCCCTTCCACGTGCGATCCTGAAGCCCCCCTTCCCATCCCTCCGCCCTTGTGGTTCCCTTCGCCCTCCCCTCCTGCCTCCCTCTCACTGGCGAATCAACCTTCATCCCTCTCCTAACTCTCCTTCTTCTTATCCAGCCTGAAAAACCATACATCAAACGTTATAGAACCAGAATAAGGGCACAACTCTTCCGATCCCCAAGCACCTTTTCCCCCTCTTCCCGACTTCCTCTCTCTCTCTCTCCCTCACTCCCTCCCTCATTCCTCTTCGCTCTCGATTCTTCTTGAGACCACCGCCCGCACAACATCCTTCTTGCCCTATTGTTTTCCGGCGGGTTTTCTCAAGAGGGGTCAGAGGGTGATTGGTACAAGGGTTGGGCGGCAGCGTGTTTGGTTCGTAGGAGCCGCGGTCTCTCCCCCTCCGCGCAACTTGCCCTCGTGAACTCTCCACCCCTTTGTGATGTTTATTCCCCTCCCTATCCACAAATCTTTATCGTCTATTCCGCCACTATGAGGATATTTTCCTCTCTCATGCTTTACTTTCTTCTTTCTCTCTCTCTCTCTTTCTCTCACACGCCACCTTTCACTCTCCCGTTTCAAACATGTCCATCGCTGATGCTCTCTCTTATCCCTAATTGCTATTTTCTCTTGTTTTCTTTTCCTCGACTTATTCCTCAAAAAATCATTTATTCATCTCAACTTATTTCTCTCCTGGGAAGTTAGAATTTCACGAAACTATTTATTCATGAGTGGATTAAAAAGAAACGGAAGGAGCTTTTAAGGAACGGGAACGAAAAAGGTCTCGGCGTTGGAGCAAACATAAATCAGTTGATGAAGTACTGAAATATTAATGAATTAGTTGAAAGCGTATGTATTTCCCTTAGAACTGGTTGATGACGTAAGCTATTAATAATTCTCTCTGAAAAATGAGAAAATTTGTTTATTCGAGATAAAGCTTTTTGAACCAAAATTACATACTTATATCCGCATCTATGGGAAGCTCAGTTCAAAAAAATAAATTTATCTGAAATGTTAAAATGATACATATTCACATACCTTCGTAACTTCTAAGCAGTATACTATATCAAAATCGAACGATCAGAAATCATTACGAGTTATTTTGGTTTATTTCAGGTCAGCTCCATAAATAACAATCAACTATAGCTCTATTTTAATTTTCGAATCTTACTATTTATTATTAATTCATTTTCCTACATATTTATACCGTCAATTTTAAACGCGATATTTAATTTGCCAATATATTTTTAAAAACGAAAATTATTGGTAATTGGAGCATATACAATCAAAATGGTTTTTCTAGGATGTACGGATTCTCAAAGAACTTTCATCTCGTTTCCTGTTTCGAAGTAAATCCTGCTCTGACTCTATGCATCCGGATGAATTCTCTCCGTTTTTGAGTTAGCTCTTCTCGTAAAAAGATCGCATAAGGTATCCTTTTCCGTGAATGTTTTTTTTTTGCGACTGACCCTCCGAAGAGAGGTTCCCTCGGGAAACCCGCTCCTGTTCATTTATTTTCTCATCCATTCCCCTTTTCCGGGAACGGGAGTTTTCATCACCTCGGTCAGAACTGAAACCTTCGCTCAGACAGACTCGCGAAGGCTTTTGATCTCGCGAGATGAAAGTGATAAGCGACCGCCGACGGACAACGCCCTTTCCTCCTCTCCTCCCGACCTCTCTCTCTCCTCCCCTCCTCCCCCCTTCCCCCTCCGCACCCCCACACGCTCTCCATCATCCCGTCCTGCACGCTCTCCTCCACATCTTCCTCCCTTCTGCCATACATTATCTCTTTCGCTAACTTCCCAACCAGCTTCGTGTCTCTCCCTTCCTCCTCCCATTGCACTGAAATCTCATTACAACATATGCCTACGGACCGCGCACTTCTTCATTCTGAAAGTACGCTATGCTGAAAATGTTTACTATAAATCCTGCAGGATGGAAAAGCAAAAGAGATCGACATACTAAATCCTCCTTTATCGTTGTTACAAAGAACCGGTCATTTTATGGTTCGTTTTCTATGAAAATGGCTTTTGAGGGCCTCTTAAATTATGGCGGCCAACCGTCCCAAATTTGGACTGTCAGCCTTAATCACTTGTCCCGCTTTGTCAAATGCCTTCTTTAGTCCCGATTTTAAAATGAAATCGTGGTTTATATATGAAATTGTCATTTAAACCTCCCCGGAGCACCTTCACTGGTCACACCAATTTATATCTACTACATCTATCTATTCAGTGGCGTAGGGACCATGGATCCGATGGATCGGTCGATCCAGGGCCCGGAGCTCGAGGGGGCCCGAAGGCCCGTGGTCGACATATACAAATTTTACCCTTTGTGTCATTTTAAACCGCAAGAGTTGCTAAATACAGTGAAAAGAATCCGAGATCATGAAAATTATTTCATTAAAATTTTCCCCTTAAAAAATAAAATAACCAAAAAATATATATTGGAGGAGAGGGGGGGGGGGGGGGGGGGGGGGCGTAAAGAATTCTCGAACCAGGGCCCGGCTTCACCTTGCTACGCCACTGTATCTATTTAAGACTGAACCATGAATAAATGCAATATTTCTCTCCTTTTAGTGTGTATATATTTCCTTATCTCCTGAAAAGTTGTTCGACTTATCTTAAACCTTTCCTGACTGCAGTTTATATTTCCCCTCTCATCATTCTCTTTCGCTCAAGTTATCACAGCGATCGTCAACCATCAATTATTAATTGCAAAATGTAATCCGTTGGATAGGTACACAAATAAGCTATGTTCAAAGAGTGGTTCTGGATAATTTTGAATTTATAGGCAATCATGAAAACTACGTAATATCAAAGCTCTTTATGCTGAAATGTTTCTAAATCATTTATTTGTATGTAATATGCGACAGGGGTAAAGGAAACACATTTGAAACACATTATGATGATATTTGGCTTTGTACCTTTCTTTTCCATCCCGACTCATTTATTTTTTCCTTTGCCCTCTACTTCTATTCCTCATTACTTACACCTCCTCCTCCGTGCACATGTATGCCTCAGGATATTCCCATTTTATGCCTTTAAACATCGGAATTTTCTCTGCCGTTTTATTTGAAACTATCTACATATGGTTCTATCCCTCCAGCAAAAATAATGGAACGAATTGAAGAACGAAAACACACAAGATGCCGTTGTTTTTCATCTCTCTGAGATTCCGTCGTCGCATTAAGCCCACCTGTGCATTCCTTTTTATTTCTCGGCGACGCCTAAAAGGTTTTTCTCTCTTTCCCTCTGTAGATTCCGCAACGCCAACCCCCATGTTTGTATAACTTTGCAATCATTTCGGAATGAAATTAAGTTTCTACGAATATCTGGGCCGTTAGAATTAAAAAAAAAACAACCGTTTTCATAGGGCGTTTTCATTAGGGCCGAGGGTTTCCCCTCGGAACCTTTTTGTAAGATGAGATTGTTTCGGGCTCTTTCATTTCCCGCGGGTTTTCGAATTCCTCGCTGCAAAAGCTCGAGCCACTCGAGCGAATATTCCTTTTATTTTCCGCGCGTCTTCAGTCGGCGGTTAATTAAACTGCACTCCGCTTATATTAGAAATGACAAAGATTTCTATGCCATTTGTCTATTTTTGGTAACATCTTTGTTGGCTGTCGGCTTTTTTTTTCATGAAAATGCCATAAGCGGTGGTCTTAAATTAAAACGTACAGCGGATATTTCATCAGATATTATGTATTTTATATTTCGAAATTGTACGTGAAATAATTCCAGATATCGTTTTAAGAACGGAGGGTAACTCGGTTTCGATTCGCAATTTATCCTTTTATGTATATTCTCTGACGATATTATCGACAAACAAATGTAATGAGTTAATCTGCACAAAAATTATGAAATTAGTTAACTGCTGAAGTTTAAATAAAATTTTGTTTTGAAATATTCCTCGAAAGTACTTATTTCTGTCTCAACGGTAGAAGCGGATTTTACAAATAAGCTTCATAACAATGCGAAAAATTGAAAGCAAATGAATAATACGAACAAATTTAGATTTTAACTTCTAATCCATAGAAATTGAGTTTAAAAAGTGTCCCGAGAAGCGTCATTTGGCACTATTTTTGTTATTTTGATGTAGAGCGGATAGCTGGCGATTTTTTGTTGTTGAAAACTTTCGCCTTAATATTTTAAGATGTGGCACTCAATTAATATTGACGGATGCGCTACTTTTAGAAAGTTATGATATGCAAAATACAAAGTATATGTTATGTAACTTATTTCTTCCTAAATTGCGTTAGGTATTTCCTGATAATTTATTCATACTACCATTAATTGTTGTTGCATTTTTAATTTTATTATGGAAAAACCGATTTATGACATAATAAATATGCAAAAATTTTCCTTGCTTTAAATTAATTATACCCTTTGATAAAATAAATGATAACTTCACCGGATTATAATTATTCTCATTTTTCTCGGTGTATCTTTTCAACCGTTAAGTACAAAATTTCTATTAGCCTCGCTTTTTTCAGAAATGCCATTGTATAACTATTATATGAACACGAAAGATTAAATCCAAGTCGTTATTTTCGCAATTAAACTAAAATCCAGCAAAATGGCCGAGATAAATGCTCCCGTTTAATTGGCCGTAATAACCTTCCATATATTTTTACGCTCGAAATTCCACCCTTAGGCACGTGGAATTTTTTTGGCGATTGCGAAGATTTCCTTAACGACTTGAGGTTAATTCCCGTTTAAGGGCTCCGTTATATCTCCATCCCCTTTCCCTTCCGCGCACTCTCCCCCCCCCCCCCTCCCCCCTCTCTTCGGCCATTACGACCCCTGCTTCCCGATTTGTTTGCCGATGACCTCAAATCCCTCATCCGACCGAACCGCCGACCACCCTCTCCACCAATCCCTCCCTCCTTCCCTCCTCTTCTTCCCTCGCCTACGCATTTCTGGAAACCCTTGAACCGCACACATGCACGCACACGCACGCACGCATGGAGGCGGCGTTCCCCATCCTTCCTTTAAGAGCTTCCCCTTGTTTTCGGCTCGCCTTTAGCATGAACTCCCTGGAGAAGGCATCCGTCATCATTTCCAAGGTTTAATTTCGTAACAGGCAGGATTGAGTCTCGTTTAGTTTTCTCTCTTTCTCCCTTTTTCCGTTCCTTTTTCTCTCTTTCACTCCGCTTTCCAATCCTCGTCTTTATTTCTCTGCCCCACTGTTCCTCCTGCTTTCTCTCTTGTTCCCGCTCCCTCCTATTCTAACGTTCTTTTCTCTCTGCCTCAGCTTCTTTTCTAGTCCGCTCTTTAACTCTCTTCCATTCGCAGTTTTTCCTTTCTCCTTTGTAATCTTGCAAACCTAACCTTTTCCCTTTTTAATTATTATTTATTTCGGCGCAAATCAAAATGAATTTCACCCTTTCACTCGAACTTATATCTTATTTGAATACATTCCCTCGGCATATAATTTCTGCTCCCCTGTTATTTCTCAATCTGCTGCCTTTCTTTGTAATATTTGCTAACCAATTCATCCACAGATGCCCAGATTTGTTTAACTAGATATATTAATTACGTTTTCTCCATTTTAGTTTCGTCTTTTCGCTTTCTCCTTTCCTTCCCCCGTTCCCTTTCTTCAATTGCCCACGCATCTCCCCTTCCCATTCTGCCGCCTCCCACGACGTAATTCGTCGCCCTTCGCCGTCTCCTTTATCTCTCCACATTCGTCGGAATTCCCTCTTCCTCACTTGTCTACGACGTCTTATGCTCGCCGTGGAAGCTCCATACCTCCTTTTATCCCTCGCAGACCCCACCGGCAGTCGTACACTGAAAGCCGGCGGCGATGTAGGACCGTTCGTGGAGTGGGAGGAAGAGAGTAGGAATGCAGAGAAAAGGAGTGGGAAACAGTATGTAATTGGGTTAATAGGAAAGAGGAAGGGGGGTGGGCGAAGGGGGAGGGAGAAGGGGGAGGGGAGTGGGAGATGCGCGCCGCGAGAGAAGATCGCGCACTATTCGCGGTTGCGCCCTTTTTACTCGTGCGCTGAGAATTAGACTCGCGCCGTAACGCGTTCTTTAAGTGCGGAGTAAGTTGAAAAAGAAAATGTAGGCGTTACGAAGCGTACGAGGCGCTTGTGGAAGGCGGGGATGTTCGCACTCAAAATGGATGGTTTTTTTATGAAAGACAGGCGGCGTTGGCGTATGTCTGTTGGTTTCAGTGAGGACTTTGAAGAGCGAGAGGAGGTTTTCTCGCTTGTCGAGGGTCGCAGGGAGGGCGGGGGAGTGAATAAGGGAGGCGGGTGCTGCGTGAGGACGCGGTGGTGGTCGGGAGGGTGGGGGTGTGTGTTTTACGGAGAGTGTTTGGAGTGAGCAATGGGGCCCTCGTGACCTCTTTGTTATCGTTTATGAGGGCGCCCTAACACTGATTCATGGGACTCAATCCTGGCTTGATTTCTCTCCCGGTGAACCCTCCTCTCTCTCCCCCTTTCCTACTCTCTCTCTCTCTCTCTCTCTCTCTCTCTCTCTCTCTCTCTCTCTCTCTCTCTCTCTCTCTCTCTCTCTCTCTTTTGCCCCTCTCTGTAGCCACAGCAAATTCACCCTCTCCCCGCCAGTTAACTAATTCCCGTACAAACTTGCCATCCGTACTAGCATCTGATCCACTCAGCATCCATAACTCTCCCTCCATCTCCGTTTCTCTCCTCCCTTTCGTTTCTCTTCCTCTCCCATTTTCTATCTATCCGTATTACTATTTTTTATCTTTCTACATTTTTACTTCCACAGAATCTTCTATTCTTCTCCTCCCCTTTCATTCTCACTCCCCGTTACATTTCTCCCTCGTTATTTCTCTTTTTTCTCTCTATCCTCTTCTCATTTTCACTCCCATTTCTCTCTCTCTCTCCCTGCCTAACTCTATCATTTTCTCCTCTCCTCTGCTCGTTGCCGCACATTTGCTTCTTTTCCTAATTCATTCTTCCGAATTGGTTTCGGTCGGTTATTGCAGTTCTGTGCTGTTTACTGCTCGTTATCGTCCCTCTGCGTTCTTCATCCTCCGTGTCCCGTTACGACAGTGGTGTAGCACCGAGGTTAACGAAGCCGCGGGGTTAATGCGCCCCGCTGCCGTATTTTAATAACCCCATCTATAGGGATGTTCGGACGGAATGGGGCGGGGGATTACAGTCCGCGTTTGCTTTGTCCTAATAAAACCGGTTCACTTTCGTGGATATTTATATGGTATTAATCTAACAAATAACGTAAACTTCATCAAACCTTGATCTAGGAAGTGAGATGACATCGCTGTTGAATAAGATTACGATGCTCACCGTAATTATAGTAATCAGGTCAACATATCCGTCGTGCAAATACCGATATTTTTCATTATATCTACCCCATAATAAGGATTATGTTAATTATTTTTAATCTTACTTAAATTTTTCATGTTTGATTGGATAATACTATACTTCTCATTATTTAATATGAAAACATATACAAATCTATGTTATGGTTACGGTACCGCTGCTATAATGTGGCTGGTCCAATCTCTAGAAAACTCGATAAAAAATTAATGACAAAATAACATTTAATTATCACGAGAAAACACGTTATTTTTCTGATAATATGAGTGAAAATAAAATAAAATGTTGTATGTGCGCATATAAGCAGAAATAACAACATATGTGTTTCATGGTTGGCGTCGGCGTATGGGTTTTGCTAGTTCACTGATAAAATGTAAATTTCGAATTCAGAAAAAATATTTAACGGTGAGAACTATCAATCACTGCATGTTTCTGACTAATTTATCACATATGACGAGGCGCGAGCGCGTCGAATAAAAAGAATATAAAGCAAACAGTGTGTTTTCCGCTTCCGCTATTCAAAGCGATGGTTGACATAGTGACTGCGGATCGTTGACTTAAATTTGCCGTTTTACTTCAGTTGGAAGGAAAACATTGCGCTTTCGTGCCTTTGATTACTGCTCGGTTTAGTTTTCCTGCCATTATGTGATTATTGACCGTGTGAGCAATCATCATTTGATTATCAAATCGTGTACTCAATTTATTGCTTGTCTCTTTTTCGACCGTTTTATGGTCGACCTTCCCCGTATATTTAGGCTGCCAAGTTTTTTGTTTTTATAACGCTTTTTTTCTTATGTATTCAATTTGTCAGTCTGTGTGGGTAATGCAAATTGGAGAAGTCACATTTTAAGATAGGTCTGTCTATATGACAGCTAGAAATGGTAAAAATTTTGGCTGGGGAGCTTTTTGCATCAGAATTTTGCTAATAATTTGGGAAGGATTCATGGTAGAAAGAAAAGATTATTTTTGCAGCGAAGCATCTATTAATGTAACGGTGTAATGGATCATCAAAAAAATGAAGTACCTAGGTTAAATTTCGCGGGTGTTTATTTACAAATGTAAAATTATTTATTCTTATACTTTGTTCATTTTTGGCAAGGCACAATTATATATATATTTGCAATAGTTTTTGTGAGAAAAATAAAAAAAGTACCTCGGTTTTCCAGTTTTTCCATCACCTTTTTTGTTCTTTACTTTTTCATTTTTTATTTTTAGCGTTTTTCTTCATTTATTTAGCGAATAAATAACTTTTAGCAATACTTTTTAAAATTTTCAACTTTATCCAGTTTATTCAATACAGCACTCACGCATACTTTTATTTATATGCAATATTATTTGATTTGTTTTCTTTCATATCTCATTTATATAGTGTCTATTCTTGTGTTAAAAAAGAAAGAGATGTCATTTTGTAAGAAATGAAAGAACGAGATTTCGAGGCACTCAAATATTAAAAAATCAAAAGTAGTATTAAAGTGGATTATAATAGCCTATAACAGGTGGAACATTCTACTTAAAGTCAGCAAAACAACTGTACGAGTCAGGTTCTGAGAGCCGATGGCCTATTGAGGGCAGTTATCTCATTAGTTTGAAACTTAATTCTCAATTAAAATATTAAGATTTTTTCAAATTTTAGCAGCAATTAAAGTTTTGCTTTCAAGTAAATGGTTTAATGAGTGGTTATAATCTAATAGTTAACGAACTTATTTAATCAAAAGTGGTTCACTATCATTAAACTTCTATTCTGTTATTAAGTTATGTTTATGCTGTGATTTTTTAATTTTTTAAATGTAGTCTTTATGATGTCGGAAAAGTAACTTTTGCCTTTCAGTTTCGGTGTATGAAAGCCATTCAGAGAGTATGTAGATCATTAAAAGTATACAAGTTAAAAGACGGAAGAATTTTAATTAGTAAGTTTTCCATGCAAGACGCAGGATGCAGTCGTCGTACTCCAAGAAAGGAACGTATGCACTCAGCCGTGTTAATTGAGGAGCGTGCTTAGTCCACGCGTACCATCCTCTGAATAATTGAAGAGCTTACGGAATGCTTCCCACATTGATGTCACCAAAATGAGAATTAAGGAAAAAGTGCAGTGACAGTTATTTATAACTTGCGGAAGTAAAAAGCATAAAATGTTGTCTTTCCTCTCAGCACAGCTTATTTTCGCGTTTTATGTTCCCATCGGGGTCATGCGCAAAAACTTAATGGAAGATAGAATTTTAATCATATCAAGTGAGCAAAATGATGTTTTTACTTGAAAATTTATCGATGTAACTTCATAACAGTATTATTTATATTCGAAAAATATGAAGGTATCGCAACACTACTATATGAATAGATTTCAGAATTGTAATATCGTTTTATGGTAGGAAATGTTTTTCACTAAATCGAACTGTTTGCCAAATTTTCAAACTTTATCAGCAGCATTATGTATTGCTTCAAATAACTTTTACGTAAAATGTAGCATTTCAGTTCGTAGGGAATCCTCCATTTCTTGCCTTAACGCTTTGCTTCAATTGAGATAAAACTCGAATCGAAATTGGGAGAACAAAAAATCTTCGCTTCATTCAAAACTCACCCGAGCTGGCCGGAATTAGCGCTATCATCGGTAGTATATCACAATAGAGTTTTCAGATTTTTTGTTCCTTTATTTGAGGCATCGAATGAACATGAATGGGAATTGCATCATTAATCACTTCGAATGCGTGTTTTATTTCAATATTTTTTCCCCTCTTCCGAAACTCGTTTTGTGGTTTTACTATTTTTCCCAATTTCAAATCGGAAGAAGCGGGAGAAGGTGCGGGTGTCCCTCCCCTCTTTCATCGCCGTTCTTTAGTGCCGGGGGAGAGGAGGGAAAGGGAGGGGAGGATGGTGAAATACTGGTGGGGTGGGAATTTTCGACGATAGGGCGCTCGGAGCCGCGGGGGTTGGGAAAACTTACAACCTCCATTACATCTCATCTCCTTTCATCCCCCTTCTCTTAGAAAAAACCCTTACTCTACTACCCTCTTGGAATTCCCTTACCTGCACCCCCTTAAAACCTTCTCAGTGTGCCCCTCCCCCCTCCCTCCCATACTCCCAACCAAAACCCCCGCCCAATCCTACGCTCTCCCCTAATGGATAGCAGGTGTATCCTCGTCTCCGTGTTTTTCCTCTCCTCGCTCTCTCCCACTCCCGTTTTCCTCTCCCCCCTTTTCCCTATCCTCCTACTTCCTTTTCCTCCTTCCTCTTACCTCGCTTCTCTCCATTCAATTATTTATTTTGTACTCCATTTTGTCCTCGTCTCCTGCAAGGCTTATTTCTTGGGCATGATCCTCACTGAAAGAGGGAGACTAGGCTCTCTTATTTCGCCTCTTAAAACATTCTTAAATGATTCTCTTTGGAGTCCTCATTCTAGAGATCTCATGCGTTGGAAGCGCCATACATTGGAAGATGTACACGGTTTTTTTAATACTCAGACTTCCATATAACATTACTCTCTAATTAAATTTATTTTTGATGTTCGTAAACCATCCTCGTATTTTCTTTACACGATAATTTGCCTTATATGTATATTTGCCTTCGTAAATGGCTCTACTGTCACCTAAGATTGATATATTCTTCCAAAAATGCTCTCACAATAGATACAAGTTTGGGTATTAATTTAATTCGCAGTACTACAATTCTGTACGTTCATGCGAGGATGTTATGAACGCTATCTCCCGAAAACAGTTTTAACAACATATTTTGTTGCCATATTACTTTGATGATATTTATATTGAAGTCTTTGGCTGTTAATTTCATAAAAGTGTCCAACTTGCTTTAAAAACATTCAGTGAAAATACTGTCGTTCGCCAAGATAAACATAATTGATGCTTCACTTTCAAAAGGTTAAATTGCTAGCTAGCTTGCTATCCGATGCACTACGTCGAAAAATGGTAAATATGCCTTAGTAAACTAAGGGCATTGAAAAGTCCAGGCGAGTAGAATAAACTACGGAAAGAGGTCTTCAGATGCATAATTATATTCTAATAAACTACTTATTTCTAAATACGACTTATCAGTAAATATTAACTGATGAAGTTGAAGGAATTCACGAATCGCTGCAAGTGTGACATGAGTAGCCTAGGTTCCATTTTATAGCCGCGAAAAGTTTAACCAGTCTATTAAAATCGTATCTTGACGTTATGGTCCTGTTATTTGTTGCTATAAATATCTAGATGGAGTGGGTAATTCCATGGAATTTTTGTTGTCCATGCTGTTTGCCTAATCGTTAGGCATTCGGTAATAAATTCGAATGACGCGTATAGTTACCCTACATCTCTCTTGTACTTATTCCTGCGGTTGATCTAGCAATTTCGTTAATAGCCATTGTGCATACTTTTCAGCATTGATAAAGAATTTAGCTTTAGAATTCCCTGAAAATCGCTCCAATTTGAGTCATTATCGAATGTTAACCGAAGCGGTTCGAACTTAGGCGCTGCGACAGTTTTTTTCTTCTATCGGTTTCTTTCTCACAGGAATCTTCCTTTGATTTCGACTTATTCCTTACAGTGGATCGAACTTTCAATAACACGCGTTCGAGTGGCCGTGTTGTCACGCTTCCTTTCCTTCGTTTCTCGTCTCTCTCTCGCACTCAATTTTCTCTCTCCAATTTTCTCCACTTCCTATGTCTCTATTCTTATCTCCCTCTTATACTCTTTCCCAATAAATCTCTTCCATCTCCTGTTTCTCTCGCGTCCTCTTCCTCCGTCACACGGCGAGATACGCCGATTAAAGTCTTCGGAGGAAGAAGGAATAAGAAAAAACGAAAGGAACGATACAATTGTAAAATAGAGCTCTTCGGAACGTAACGTGTTTCTAAGAGATTCATCCGTATATCTGAATGATGGAATGGATTTCGAAAGACTTTAAACGAATCCCTACGGAAGAAACTTAATCGAAACGACCAAGAATAGAGCTACAGCAATTGGTTTGATCTTTGACTATGGAAAAGTCGTCCGTGTGTAAATAAAAACACCGTTGCACTGGGGTTAAATATAAACAGGCATTTAAGAATTGTTTTCTTTCGATACCTTCTGCGTGGTTTATTTATACGCAAAAACGTCGTTACCTTCTATCCTGGGTTCGCTTTTATCTCTCTCTCTCTCTCACATTAAAGGATTCTCTTACCTCTCTGCCTTACGCCTCACTCCTACCTCCCGAAACTTCCCTCGTTTCACCTCCTTATTCCCGTTTCAGTCACTCTCCCGTTCAGCTCTAAAATACGCTCTTCCCCCTCTCCTGCCCTACCTCCATCTCCTCTTCTCATCTTCCCTACCTCCACCCCTTCCTGCCTCCATCTCTTTCCCCTGCTCGCTAATGAGGGAGAAGGAGAGACCTTTCCCCTCCGACCAAAGGAATTGGAGAGTGGATGGCGGAGACGTAATTTTCCACCGGAATCGAGATGCGGCAAATATCTGGGACTTCAATCTTCCGCTCCAAATGCGAGATCGCTTCAAAACTCTATCTTATTCTTATCTGAAACCTTCCTCTTTCTATCTATCCCTCTCTCTCTTCATTTCTCTTTTTACGCACGCTGCCACTCAACTATCTGTGAGATGCTGTGGGATTTTTCCTCCTACTGTCGATATGTCGCTACTTGTTATTCTGCCCCTCTTCTTCTCTCCCTCCCTTTTCTGATTCTCCTCCTCGTCTACCTCGCCTTGTCATGTTTTATGTAAGGGCTTCCCGTCTCTCTTTCCTCTCTCCTTCCCTTTCTTTTTCTCTCTTCCTCTCCGCAGATGACGCAACAGGTACACGTGGCTGTTATCTTTCCGCGTAAAGAAGAGCGGAGATGAGGATTGGAGAAGGAGGGGGAAGGGTGTGGGAACGAGGAAGAAGAGAGAAAGAAAGAGGGAATAAATAGGTTGGAGATGGAAGGAGGAGGGAGCATGCGAGGATGTTAGTGGGGAATAAGAAGGACCGCGAGACTTAGGAAATTGGGTGGAAAAAGGGAATGAGAAAGCCGCTAGAGTAATAATTTTAAATGAACAAAAGATAGAGAGAAAGAATGTAGGTACCAGAAAACATAAACTGCACTGAGATTGGCGACGATATAGGAGAGAGGGTGGGAAAGAAGAAAGAATAGAACGGGGATTTGACGAAAGTATAAAACCGAGTAAGAAAATTGCGAATAAAGGAGCTTGTTTTCTTTGGCCGCGTATCGCTTCTTTGTTATTTTTCCTCATTCCATTCTTTCATTCCTCGACTTTTATTCCTTGTGTCGCTCTTCAAATAACATTACCTCTCATTCGACTCTCCAAAATGTCGTTTCGTGGAATGGATGTGGAGTTTCAGCGGCGGAGGCACGAAATACGATGTTGGTGGGAGCGTGTGTTTTCATGAGGTGGTTTTGTTCCTCCTCTGTTTTTATGAGATAATTAAAATTCTTCGGAATAAGGAAGAAGTTAATAATGCTACTCCCTCGTATTATTTATTATATCAATTGAAACTAAAGCAAATATTGTTTCTTATCTTCAAGAAGTATTTTTTGGAAATTCTTTCCTGTTTTAAGTAGGTTTCATCTTATATACCTTTAAAGTACCACTCATCGTTATGAAAAAAATCGGTCCTCATCCGTTCCGCTTAGTTTCATATCAATAAAAAAAGACAAAAATGGTAAATATAGGAATACCATTTCTTGATTTTAAAGGTAATTGATCTTTTTCCATCCTATTATGACTTTATTTATACGATGATCCGAAAAATGCCTTTTACAGTTATATTTTTGGATATTTTTCTGGATGATGGCATTCATCTATTTGGCGAATTTTAAGATCCACTTGTCAGAAGGCCATAGTGATTCCTAAAATTTTTGTCATTTCCTTTTAAACGCCCCCTCTTGTCATGGCTTTTTCTATGAAAATACCGAGCTATCTCTTTTACCATCTTCTGAAAAACCTCCCACTCTACTGCTCTCCGTAGCATATTATCATCCTCCTCATCAGTTAATTCTTAATATCTTCCTCTCCCGCTGAAATATTGCTTTTTCCTCCAGCCCATGATTGCCTCCCTTTCAACATAAAATTCTTAAAACCTATTCTGGTTGCTTGCTTGGTGAAAATTCATCTTGAAATAATTTGATTCTAACTGATAATATTCAGTATTCTGCGCGGTTTTACGATTTAATCTTCTAGGCTCGTACTTTAATATAGGTGATTATTCTTCTTATGATAAATATTTACCTTCTTTCGTATAATAGACCGCGTTATTTTTTTGGAGTAATACATTTTGCTTCAGAAAAGTTATCATTCCTATAGTATTCGTCCTTTAAATGTAATATTTGTACGAAATTACGCTATTATTACGTTTCCTATTCAACCGGCAGTAGCGGCATCGAGGATATTAACGCCATATTGGCCCCGAGTCATCTTCCGTTTTCCTCTCTCTCTCTCACTCTGTCTTCCTCCTCTCTTCTCTCTCTCTCTTCTTTTCTCTCCCGTTCGCCATCACCGAATGCCTCCCCTCCTTTCATCGTCATCCCCATCCGATTCTTCCCTATCTACTCTGGCCCCGGGCCATTTCATTTCCGCTGTTTCTGCCTCTATCTCCTCTCCGTCCCTAATCATCTCTTTTCTTTCTCCTCGTTCCAACGTTACGTTCCTCTCTCTATTAGCTATAATAATATAATGTATAAAACTCGCTTGCTCACCCTCTCCTCCATTTCGCTCTATAAGTATCTACGAACGCGACATTCGGTTAGAAGTCACTCGCCTTTCGTTTGAGTCAACTCAAGAAATCAACATTGACTAACTTCAATATCTTCCATTTTTCGGTTAAGTGCTTCGTTTCGCCAATTATAGTTGCTAGGGGGTAGAATTTTTTGTAAACGGACTTAAAAAATGTATAAAAAAGTTTCTAAGATTTTCCAATTTAGGTTTGTTCGAATAAATGATTACGTTTATTTTATTTCTTGTGTTATACAAAAATAAAATGCGTAAGACACTTTTATGTTTATAGTTACGGTGGAGCAGTATATTTGAAAATATGCTTTTCTTTGTGTTTCTTAATTTTAAATAATATGCAACGATTGTGGTATAATATATGGTAAATAAATGAATTTTATTGATGAATGTATTATAATATGCACATCTCCTTTTATTGCAGGTAATTTCTGGCCTTTTGATAGTCTTGGAAATTAGTTATAACGTGAGAGAGACACCCAAGGTTCTTGATAGGACAATTACTGTAAGTGATTTCTGTATTTTTTACTAACTTTATCTCTATCCGTAAGATTTGTTTTACAGAATTACGTTGACATCGTTAAAAATTAGTGTGTTATTAGTTTCAACCTGTTTTTATGAACAGTAATGACGGAGATTTTCCAAGCGATTAGTTTGGGTGAAAGAGGAATTTAGTTTCTTATCTGAACCTCCTATTTAAGGAATTTATGCCGTGTTCTATCATACAATTAGTTGCCACAAAATGGAGCTCAAGCGTAGTTTTCCCTATGCATCTCGTAATTTTGCAGTTTATATTCTCTTCTTTTCAGAAAATTTGTTCACATGAGAATTTTGTTTGAAGATATTTTGATCCAGTGAAACACTAGAGATGTCGAAATATAACATTTTTCTCCCATGTTTTTATCATATTAGAGTTTTGTCTGAAGACAATTTGACACAGCAGAAAAATAAGGCCCTCGGTATATAACTTAGTTTTTCCCTTATATGGTGGCGGTAAGAAAGGAGACGTGTATTTACATAAGTGTCATGCTTAGGTAGCTAAATTTTTATATTACACATGCCCCTTAAAACATTTGGACCATGATGTTTTATCCTTCGTTGAATAACCCTTCATAATTGAATCTCTGACACAGGCTCTACTTTAATGACTCTCTTACATATAAAAATGTAACTAGCGCGTAATTAAAACGATTCTTGCGATAATCGAACACCTAACACCAATGTACTTTCCACCCTATTTGTCCGACTAATGCTTGTATTGACTTCATTACCAAAATATCGACCTCTTTAGATCTGTACATAAAACCTACCTCTATCGATCAATGTAGAAGTACGTAAATTCTGAATTATTTCATTTGTTTATCGCTCTAACCTACCCATATCCATTTCATTCACATTTAGGATTTTTTAAAACTCACGCCTACTCTGTTATATATTTGATTAATATTGATTCGCATTTTTATATTATGTATTATAGATCTTAATTTTTGCCGAGTTTTAATGAAATATTTAGGATATTCTGTTTCCACCCGCCTCGGCTAACTTTGTAGTGTAACCCTCTGGGGCAATGGGAATGCACTCTCCCCCTTCATCTTCTCTCCCTGTCTCGCTCCTTAAGTTTCCACCGTCGTATTCCCACGAATATTATTCCTTCTTCCATTTCGCCTCTCCCTTTGCGAACCCCTTTCATAATCCTCGCTCCATCAGCTTCTAATCCTCTTCCTTCTCTTAATTTCTCCTCCCTTTCACACGCGCCTCCCTAAGTAGCCTCCTCCTTTTCCCTCCTCTTCCACGTGTACTATACTTTACGATCAGCCACGTGTAAAATTATTATTCTATTAACTAATGTAATTGTCCGTCATATAATTGAGTTTTTTACATGGAAATTTAAACAAATAAAATTCGAAAATCGTTTTATTTTAGTTAAGTATTTTATCAAAAGTATTTTATGGCGTACAATAATGCTTAAATTCGTGTATCCTGTTAATAAGTGCGAAAGAAATAAAGAATTCCTATTTGTCGATAACGATAACTATGTTAGGGTTTCCAAGCTATATATCCAAGGGTGACTAATTAAACTTTGTAATTGTTATTAAATTATAGAAATGTCAGATTTTTCTGATTCAAATAATGTATTATAATGTAATTATAGAATTGGAGATGGATTTAAGTTTTTGTTATTTGATCGTGTATACTTTAGTTCTTAAATTAGAATCTTATGTTAGGAGAAACAATAAGTACGCATTCCTGTTTAAATAATGCAGTAATTTTGAATGTTTGTTGAAATACTGAAAAAGTAATGTCCATATGAGAGTCAGGCGGTTTGAATAAATGATAAGATAAAAACGAATTTCTGAAAGTGCTTCAATAACAAAAACATTTCATTAATTAAAGCTGCTCTACAAAAAGAATAAGCATCGGAATCGTTTATAACAATTAAATGAAATTTAGCTTGATAGCTTTCATACATCTGTTACCTGTATCAGACTGCAACATTAATACACAAAATACAAAGTTCATTATAAAATGAAATGAAAATTTCTGATGTAGCATTTTAGAAATATTTTTTAAAATATCGATGCATGTAGGTATGTACATCGATTATTTCTTTCGTTGCAACTTATTAACTTAATCGCTATACTATTGGCGCGCGTCTAAATATCGTAATACAGAAATAAACTCATTACGACTTAACTTTAATCTACACAACTCGATAAACAGCATTCTTCGCCACGTAATAGTTACTTACGTAAACACGTAATGCTGTCCCATACCTAAATCCATTTGGGTATATTTAAGCGCTATTGCCCTTAACGACGATACATTTTCTCAGAGTGACAATCATATACAAAGGCCGTTCTTATAATATGGATTATCTTTAGTCACGGCAAAGACGGCATTGAGAGGTACAAAAAATTAATTTATTAATGGGCTGTAGCAACGCGAAAATACGTTATAACCTTTCCTTTGTAAGTGGCATTATAGTAATATTTTATTAATTTTAATTTCTTCTGGTCACGTAAAAACTCCTACCTCTTATTTCCTCCGACTTTCTTTTTCCGCGCGTCTTTCTCTTATCTCCTCTTCCGTTCGTTACACCCCTCCCTCTTTCGCAGTCTCTCTCTCTCTCTCTCTTTCCTCGCCATCCAATCTCCCTCCGAACAACCAACCTATCCCGCCCTCTACGTGCCTATCTTCCCTTCTTCCGCACATACGTACGTATTCCCTCCCGCCCTTATGCCAACCGTTCCCATGGAGATTCATTCATCTCCCGAGGGATCTTTGCCCTCCTGCTCTCCCGTAATCCCTCTCTCATTGCTCCTTAACTCACTCCTCATCCCTCTCACTTCTCTTTTTCTCTCGCTATCTTCCCATCTCTTCCTCTCCTCTCTATTTCTTCCTCCGTTTCTCTCGCTCTCTCTCGCCTTAATTTTCATTCCTACCCAACGGCAACTCCCCCTTCCCCCTCCCCTCCCTTACCCCTTTCCCCCCTCCCACCTCGCTCCTCACCTCTTAAGTAGCAGACGTATTATAGTCTAAATTAATGCCCAACCGCCGAGCTGCATTACTTCGGATCATCTCCTCTGTAGTCTCATCCTAAATTCATATCCTCCTATTTTTTCCTTTTTTTTAACCTTGGAAACGTCTGTCTACGATATTTATACGATTCGTTCAATTCGCTCAAACCAATTTCATTTCGCTCTGACTTTTTAATGTAATTAAACTTGTTTTGTATGGGCACCTGTCGGCGTAGCTTGTTTAATCTCTTTTGCTAATATAGAACTATTGAATCACACACATATTTCTAACACGTATTATAATTGATAAAAATTCTTTAGAAGATTAATGTGAATGCTTAAAAGTTACTTGAATTTTGGAATAACTCACATTGCCATCGTAATGTTCCTTTACTAATGGAAACAAGCATTAAGTCAATCACTAGAAAAAATTTTTAATCAAACACTGAAAGTAAATGAATTCAGTAGGTACAGCAACGCTAATGAATCTAGTTTAGTGCCAAACCGAGGTAGATAATGATATTCTCTCTGTTGCCTCAGGCAATTAATACAAAACGATATTTTGAGGAATGACCTACGCTTTTGTGTATGAATCACATTTAATAATTGTAAGAAAAATCAACAAATGTTCAATTATAGTGTGGGAAATTCTTTGCTTATATATGTAGAGGTTGAGCCAGTGGCGGATCCAAGGGGGCGATCGCCCCCTCCTTGGATAACCCCATTGCACTCCACTGGGCGCTTTCTTAAATTCATTCCGTGCAAAAATCCTCAATTATACGCCGCAGATTAGGTCTGTATAGCAAGAGAAAGGAGGAGTGTAATAGGGGTAGGGGTTTTCAAAATATAGGGCAGTTGGGAGGGGCGATCGCCCCCACCCCCGAGAAGTTTCTGGATCCGCTCTTGGGTTGAGCCATTGATTGATATTTCTTTTTTTAAAACACGGCGTTCCTGATCATGCATAATTACACGAAATTCGTAACAGGTGATGAAATAGCCATATGAATAGCTTCCAACACGTACGCACTGCAGTTTTCAATTAGAATTGTACTAGATCAACAAAATCTGCATCTGTTAAACACTGAATTATTGACTATGTTCCACTTGGTCTACGTAGTGATCGGGACAACTTTTCGCGATTGCTGTAATATGCAGAAAATATCTATGAAACCATCCAAATATATGAAATGGCTATGCTCCCTGTTGGACTCGTGCAAGATAAAGGTGGTCAAAAGCTCTTTTTTCTTAGAATTTCATCGTACTTCTGCTGTAAAAGAGTAAAATTAAAATAAAACTTTAGAGAGCGAAAGAAGAATTTGGGAGCGATAAGGATTAGAGAAGCAGGAGTTTAAAATCCCACAAAGGGTAAAGGTTGTTTGCTGTGAACAAAGTCAGAAGATATGAGGCTTAACATCTTTCGTTTGCTCAAAGAAAATGTTATAATCTTTTGAGAGTGAAAGAGAATTCCATTCTGTATTTGAAGCGATATTAACTTCTTGCGAGCCCCATGTAGAATGCTAACACATTATTTGGCCTTATTATCTTTCAAGCGATGTTTAAGCAGAATAAACCTTTTGCGTGTAATGGCCGTGTTATAAGGTAACGTCAGATAAGAAATTTCTTTTGGTAAATATTTTACCTCGAACGATTAAACAGGATTAATTAATTTCCGTGAATATTAATTGTTGGAAATTTGTTAGTTTCAGTCTAGATTAGAATGGATAGTTTAAAAATCAAAGTGTAATAACAGTCCAAAGCGCATTTCATTAAAATACATAGTATCTCCAAAAGCAACGGTCCTGTGATTTTTCAGTCCAAGTAATTAATATATCATTACGAAAATAACACTTATTTGCACGATTTTTTCAAGTCGCGTCGAATCGCCGACGTCGAAAATTTTCAAAATTGTCGCCTTCATAAGGGCAGGTTTATCGAAATCATTTGTCATTCCTCCAAACAAAAACCGCCCACATGTTCTTTCTAAATTTAAATATTCATCTGAATTTTCAATGTTCTCCATCTCGAGGTTCCATTCGACTGTCTGACGTGTAACTCAAGCGAGCGCTGCACGTAGTCATCATGGGTCCGCATGGAGGGCTGTGGTCATGCCATTGCAAAGGACAGGTGTTATTAGGGTTAGGAAACAGTTTGGCGAGAGAGAGAGAAAGGTGCGGGGGGGGGGGGGGGTGTAGCTGGAGAGGGTGGGCTGTCATTGTTAGAGAGAGAGAGAGAGGGAGATCTAGTCAGTTGCAGTGCAGTGGTCTTGGTGGCTGCGGAGAAACGATGAGCGGTTTTAATCGATATGGAGAGCAAAGGGCATGCAGACCCACCCCTCCATCCCCCTCTTCCCTCGCTGCTTCCCCCGGCCGCATTCTCTTCCTTTCCTTCCTCCCTCTTTCTTCTCTTCCTTTCTCTTTCGCTTTCAATTCCACTCTCCTCCTTCCTCTCTTTTTTATTCTCTCATTTCATACACCTTCTTCCTACTTCCTATACTCTCTTTACCCCTCATATTTTATTTCCTTACTTCCTCTCATGCATTTCTTTCTTTCCTTGCTTCCCTCTCGTCCACCTCCTTCCATTTCTATTTCTATTTTCTATCCTGTTTTCTTCCCTCCGCCTCATCTTTTCCTTTCTCTCTCTCGCCGAACTTTCGTTGTCCTGAGATTGCTGGATTCATGGCCCGGGTTAGTAACCTTTCCAGCACAGACGTCCGCGGTTTTCATTAAAAAGCTCCTCTAGGGACAAGAGGGTGAAAGTTTTCATTTCGAAATGTTTTGTTTTTTTGTGCGTCGGGCGTCATGTTTTTGCCGTCCAAGTTCTCTTTCAGCAATTCTAACATTTATGGTTGAAAAGAGGACATCTATTAACATTTTCACTTATTTGTGACAGTTCTACGCATTAATAAACGCTTGCCTGAAATAAAATCTGCCATATCTGTAAAATTTTAGTCAAGCTTTCTCCATCGCGTTTAAATTTCTAGCTTTTTCTATTGTTTTGCAATAGTTTCTGCAAAGGGGATGATAGCCTTGAAGCTACTTTGCATTACATTTTCAGGAAGCAATTAATTGAGATTGGAGAGGTTTAATCGTTCGAAATGTTTTTAACTTGATTAATATCAGTCTACGTTAAAATTCTGGAAAATTAAAGTATTTACTCAAACTTGTGAATGGGGTAGCCATGATTTGATGAGAGATCGACGTCCCCGATGACGTCATGAACTGCGTCAATGGCGAGTGGAACGTCCTCACTGGGTTATTTATATACATATATGCATTCTCCGAGGGTATTCTCAAAAAGGACCCTCGCGAGTGATTTCCGAAACGGAGCGCATCGCGATCGTGCTTTTTTCCTTCGCCAGCCGTCCTCTTCTCCGCGAAGAACTCATTTCTTCGCGAAAGAAAAAGAACGCCGCGACACCCACAGCAGCTCCTATCATTTGCTGCACTCGGAGACCATCGCGCTTTATGGGTGGGCGCCGCGAAAGGATGGCGGTGGGCTGCGTTTGGATGGGAGGAGGAGGCGGGCGATGTGGTGGGCGGGCGGTGCGAGAAGTGGAGAGGGTGACTCACTCCGTGGAGCGGAATATCTGGGTCCATGGGAAATATTTCGGGATGATAAACGGCGACGACCTGTCGAGCCCCTTCCACTCTTGCACTTGAGTAATGGAAGAAGTGCTTGTAGTTTTGGGCAGAGTAATGGCGCAATGTCTGGCGGAGACAGGACAACCGGCGCGCCATGTTTGCCCAAGCTTACAACGGCGTCTCTCTCTTTCTCTCTCTCTCTCTCTCTCTCTAACCCTCAAGGAGAGATATCCCCCTCTCCCGTCCTCCCTACCTCTCCCTCACTCCGTCTCTCCCTCTCTGTCTCCTTTATGAGTGAATCGTTCTAATCACGCGTTTGATAGAGACTGTCTGAAAGATCCCATTCGTGCGGGAACGCTACATCATCGCTTGGAAAAGAGAGAGATAGAGGGAGGGAGGGAGGAGTGGGGATAAGAGGAGGCGAGGAGAGATATATATGTTGATGTTCTCTTCCGCAAATGATTTTCGGATGACAGATTTCGCTCAGTTTCGTTCCACGGACGCAATATTTTATCTGTGCGGAGAAACGACAATGGCATCCCGCATGATATATAGCGAGCGAGAGGAGTAAATTAACCTCGGTTTCGGTAACTTCCTCTTGGCGGTATGCTTTTAATAAAGATGTTGTTTTTTTTAAACCGGGGAAAGTTAGAAGCAATTCGCCAGATCGAAGTAGATCATGTCAAGCTGTCGAAGGTTTTTGTGGATGGAATCGCTGAGCTTTAATTGAATGAACGTTTGCTAAACTGGCGGCGCATAAACTGACAGTATCTTTGCCAAATCTAATTTTAGACGGAAGACTCGTTACCTGAAGGAAGTAAAACACGCGGATCTTTTTCATTTAAAAAAGATAGGTAGCTTGTTGGTGAAATTTACATATCCATTGAAATCGTGTTCCCCTAAACAAGAAAATGAGGGATTTTTAAATTGTTTTACTCACGTTTTTTTAAAATCTCTTTTAGAACTGAAAAATGTACGTTTTAAAGATGGTTATAAAGAGAAACCCAAGTCATTTTTTAAGGGCCAAAATAACAGCAACTCTTATCAAAATGATCAAGTTATTTTCCACCAACGACTACTAGTCCCGAAATTGTGGACGAGAAGTCGTAATTTTTTACGCTAAAAATGCTTTGTCAAAGGCGAGATTACCGCCGCGCAACCGTGTCGCCGCTATCGCAACATCTCGACAAAGGGTCGACTTTCGAGGGATCGAGTAGAAGCGAGAGGGAGAGAAAGAGTTTTTGAGGGAGAAAGAGAGCGAGAGGGAAGAGGAAAGGATACGGAATAAGGAGGGAAAGAACGGAAGACGATAAAATTGGTAAAAATGCTATGAATGGAAATGTAGTGGAAATGCCGAATATTGAGCGGAGCGCAACTTCGTAGAGTAAATATAAGAGTCGCGTGAAAGCGAGAGCGAGACGGAAGCAATATACGAAATGGCGAGAGAGGGGGGAGGAGGGGGAAGAAGAGGAGGGAGGGAGGGAGAGAGAGAGAGAGAGGTAAAGGAAAGAAAAGACGATTTGTAGCGGATGGAGTATGAAAGAGAACGAGAGGTCCATGTGGCGCATTCGGAAGATGCAAAGGGAAACGAACGTGTCAGAAAGGTGACGAGGGAGAAGTGATAGATAGAAGAGATAGTTGTCTGCCCCTTCCCCTTTCCCCATGTGAGGTATCACCCGAGAGGGTTAGAAAGAGGAGAGGAAAGAGTGTGAGAAAGAGAAATAGATGTCTCACTCTCTCTCTTTATTTATCGTCCTCCATAAACTTCCACCCCATTCATCATTTTTCCTATTCCATTCGCTCTCTCCTTTCCATTCTCCACTTTCATCCTCCATTTCCACGCCGAAACAAAAGGGACGTTTAAGATAGAGAGAGAGAGAGAAAAGGATACAGCGAGGGCGGGGGGGGGGGTGGGGCGCTGGGATGTGGTTTCGGGGGCGGCGTAAGTGGCGATGGTGAGAAGGGGAGGGAAGGGAGGAATGAGATCGAAAAAGGTGAGAGAGAATTTTCGATGGCGACGGAGAGAGGGTTGTTGAGAGTGCGTGGGAGAAAATGCGGGCAGAGGGAAGAGGGAGAGGAGATTTGTCTATAGGAAACGAGGACGTGGGGAGGAGAGATTTTATTTTTTTTCTGTGGGATGCAGATTTCGGGATAGGGGAAGATATGGGGGAGGTGGGTTTGGGGAGGGAAGGAAACCATGGAAGGGGATGGATTTATATTTTGCCTAGAACGGAAAATATTTAAAGAAATTTTCAATTTCTTCACTTTTGTTGTCCCGTAATGAAAAGCACTCGCTTTTATTTCTCGTCGTGGAATTTATAGGGTCTCTTCGATTTAGAATGCCGAACTGAAGTCGCCAACTTCTATTTTGTAATTTTTAAGCTCACAATATTCACTTTTAAACTTCATTGGTTCGAAATTTAATGCGAATATTTACATAAACTCATAGTTTGTTTTCCGAATTCACATCGAATACAACAATAATTTATTTCGTGAATTCCATAATTGCGTTGTTTTCTTTAAGAAACCGCTTTAAAAAAGCACAGTTAAAAAAGATCGCATTAAAAGAAAATTGACGTCATCTATTTTCTATTGAAAATTCGCGATAATCCTTAAATTCCTTCCAAGCCCTAATCCGATGGGAAATATTGGATACGTGCGTAAATTTTGATCAATAGCAAATAATGAAGAAAGGAACCTCATAAATGGACGCAGGGAAAAGTTTGGAGAAGGAGTGGGGAGTGAAAGAGGGCAAGAGTGGGAGGCTTGGGGAGAGAGAGAGAAAGGGAGAACGAGAAATAGAGAATAAAGGAGAGGAAGGAGTTAGGAAGTATAGATGGTGAGAGATAAGAGGATTGTAGAGGAGAAAGTACTCGAGAGAAAGGGTGTCTGAGGATGTTGAGAGGGGATAAAAGGGGAGGCTGAGTCGCGTGGAAGGGAGGGAAAGGATCGGACGAGACGGGAAGTATAAAACAAGCGAGGAGCGGAGAGCGCAGGGAGGGAGTCTGGCGGAGAAAGGGTTTGTTGGCCGTCTGGCTCCGGAGAGGAAGAGAGCGAAGGGGAAGGAAGAGAGGAAGATGCTGGGAAGAGATGCAAAGCCTTTGGGGCTGAGAGCGTGATGGTGAGAAGAGGCGGAGGGGGAAAAGGGGGGGGGGGCACGGTCTGGGTCTGGTGGATGGGGAGGGGAATGAAGTGGAACAGGGGAAGGAGTGGGGTGGGTAGAGGGGGAAGGGGGTGCGAAAGGGCTCGCCACGGTCGTGCGAAGTATTCCTCGAAAGATCGACGTCTTCTCACAAAATAGACAGTTTAGCGCTTTTGATTTTATTGGGTAAATATTGAAATTTACAAATCATTCCCAGACGCGTCATTAAAAAAATCGTTTGGTGGTCAGATTTTCGTCCCTGTCAGTTGTTCGATTAAAATTTATTTTAACGCTTGAGAAATCACTTTCTTTGTAATTAATGGCATTTGTCTTACAATCATGTTTATCAACCTTGACGCATACCGTATAGTATATTTTTCCGTTCTTATTTATTATATATTTTTAATTATTCCATTATCGGATACATTTAATAACTTAAATGCGTATATCTTAAAGATTTTTTGTTTCTTAATTTAATCAAACACGAATGACTGATATGTCCATTAGTTAGCGTTATAAACGTATTTAGCGTTATATATTATATCCTCTTATTTGTGCTTTTTAAAGCACGTTCCTTTTTAAATAAATGTGTAAAACTAGAAACGTCAATCCAAATGAAAATAAGGCGCCCACATCTACGCGTGACACTTGGAAAGTCGAAATCTGAAACTAAGAGAGGACGGGAGAAGTTGAGAGTAGGTTGGCTCATAGAACATCGGAAAGCGGATTCAACTCGGCGTTTGAGAGGAAAAGGAAGATTTCGCAGCGAAAGTGTAGAGGGTGTCAGGGTCTGTACGGCTCGTGAGAGAGTTGGTAAGTAGTTGTCCTTAAGGATATATCCGGGAAGGGGTTCTGCTTTTTTCTTTGTGTGGGAGGGTGGTGCTCTCCGACTGTGCAAGAGGGGAGGAGGAGGCGGTTGAAAGTGGCGCGGGAACGAGCATTTCGTTACTCGAGTGTGGCTTAAAGAGGGAGAAAGAAGGGAGGAAATGAAAAGTGAGAAAGAGAGAAGGAAAGAGTTGCATAGAGAGAGAGAGAGAGAGAGAGAGATAGAGAGAAAGAAGAGTTATAGGCCCTGAGGGTTAAGGTGGGATATGAGAGGGGATGAAGAGGCGAAGGGAGAGAGTAAGGGATCCAGGTGTTGGGGAGAGAGAGGGCTGAATTGGAGGGGAGGGATGGAAAAGGGTTGAGAGAAGGTATCTGGGAGAGTAGTTAGGGGGAGGAGTGAGTGGTGGAGCGTTGCCAACTGCTTCGGGGGAGCGGAGAAGGATGTGTGTGTGTGTGTGTTAGAGAGAGAGGGTTACGGAGGAAGAAGGGAGAAGGGGAGTTTATAGGGAAAGGGAAGAGAAAGATAGTGTGAGAGATAGATGAGTGGCGGAGGATGGAAAATGAGGAAGCTCCGAATGACGATCGCGATGGGTTGGGAAAAAGGACAAAAAAGATTGAAGAGGATCCCTTTCCCTCTCTCTCTCTCTCTCTGCAGTGACGAATAACCCTGTGGCGTATGTTTTATGAGGATAATGTGGGGTAGATTTAAAAATGTTGGGAAGATAGAGTTAAAGGCAAAAAATGCATGCTTTATATTTTGTTGCCTTGACGCCAGTTCACATTTTGAGCATTATTCGTCTTTTTTATCGAAGCTGTGTAATAATTAACTACGAATTTCAAACGCAGCGTTATGAATGGTTTTGCTGATTTATAAGGGCCATTGTTATTTGAGTTATGGAATCAGAATACTGCTCGAAAAAATAGAAACGTTTTACATAATTTCACTAATTAATTCAGTTTGAAGGAAAAATAAAACATGATACCGTTAAATTATTTTGCTGGAAAGCTTATTTTAGGAATTGATTTTCATTATGTACTTTGAATCAAATTCTCATACATTGCAACTAAAATGATTCTCGTTAGATTATGTTTTATTAATCCGCTAGAGTTGCGCAATAAGTAATCGAGAAAATAGAAATAATTTTTAAAATCTTACCTAAAAAGCTACATTTAATTAAAGTGTATGTCGTTTTATCAATGCATCTGATTGTTGCACATTGGATAAGTACTTATTCTATTAGATTGTGGGATAGCAGAAAAAGTTACGACGGAAATGATGGTTCAATCGTTTCTTCATCGTCCTGATGGCGTTTCGAATCTTTTTTCATCGGTGAATTATAGTAAAAGGAAGGCATTGTTCGAAAATGCCATTGTTCGAACATGCATTGTAAAGAAGGACGTAACGTTCAGGAAAGTTTATTGTTTGGTTTTCCAAGGATTTATGAAGTTTTTCATTTTCTATTCCTTTTGCACTTGTGGTTGTGTGCGCGTTCGTGTGGCCGTGTATGTGGTTTTGTACGTGGCGGAGTCGTTCTTTTTTTTTTCCTCCCGCGTTCGGAATCATTCGTAACCGTGCGTTTTTGCTTTTATTTTTTCCCGGACGCGAATTGCGGGAAAAATAATCCGCGCGCGCGATTCTTCTGTTTTTCTCTCCTCCTGCTTCGATTCCCTCCCTTTTTTTTCGTTCACATATTTTCGGTCCGTGGAAGCCGGAATTCCTCGTCTGCGAGGAAAATAAAACAGCGACTGGAGCTTTAGCAGCGCTGCGATAAATAATGCGAATGACATTCGATTTCGATTCGGAAACGGAAAGAATAACGGCGAATTCAAAATGAATCACTTTATATGAGGCTTTTTTCATGCGCCCACATTAAGTTCTATAGCTTTTGATTTGCAGTCAATATCATTTCATATTTACACCCGACGAAATCCTTTCCAAACACGTTTTCCGAGAAAGAAGGATAAATTAGATATAACGGTCATGTTTTAATGTTATCTACAATGTTACGGTTTTAATAGGTTAATATAGTTAGAGAAAATTCAAGACTGCATTGCATATGATACTAGAAATGCTTGGTATTTGGATGCTGTTGCAACATTATGCTACTTTATTTATCGCGTGGAACACTTTTGTAATCATTTAATCGATGCCAATAAGATAAACAAAAACCTAATGGATTTAATGGCCGAATTATAATTTTATCGCCGCAACACATTGTGAATTATTATCCCTTATCTTTATGCAGCATTAATATAAGTGACGTGCCACCAAGATATACATTATATTTAGCGCTATGTAAAAATAAGTCAGCGAACGAGGGAGGCGAGTGATTTAAAAAAATTCGATTCGGGAACGACTGCATAAAATGACGGAAAGAACAAGCGGTTGGGTGCGCATCGCAACGGGGTAGAGGAAAAAAGAGAAAGGAAGCCGAATCGTATATACGTCGAACGACAAAAAAAAACGTATCGGAACGCGGGAAATAAAAAACATCGAGGGGCGGAAAAAACCGAGTTAGTACGTGCCTTTCCCCACCAAGAGGCATTGCTGCGGCATCGGCACGCGCATTGTCGTCGTCGTCGCCCGGAGCACGCCCGCGCGTCATCCATTATGCTCCGCGGTATGCTTTGCTCTCTCTCTCTTCCCCCACCAACGCTCGTTCGTTTGCCTCTCCCTCCGCCCTTTCTCTTTTCTCTCTCTCTCTCCATTTCCCTCTCTCCTCCCGTTCGCCGCCGCCCGGGACGCGAAGGTTTCACGTGCACCTCAATGGCACACGACTACGATTCCGTGGTCGCGTCTAGGATTCCAATCCCCTTCCTCATATCCCCCGCCACTCCTCTTTGGTTTCCGCGTCTTTTACGAGGCTGTTGGGTAATCCGCGGGAGTGGAATACCGCACCTCCGTTGCCATGCGTCGCATCCGTTGCTTCTGTCCTAGCGACATAGAACGCTATGCGATGCGGTCGTTAGCTTCGGCATGCGAGAGATCTTGTCATTATTGAAATACGCGCCTCCGTATGAAATATTATTGAAGGACCTAACATTAGGAAATGGCTTATTATTTTTTAAATCTACTTATGACGAAATTGTATTGATTTTATTTTTAGTAGCAGTATTTATTAATTCCTGAGTGCCAAGCTCTTCATAATATATTTCCTCTATAAGATAATTTTTAAAATATCGTTGCGCTATTTTTTGACGACGCAGGAGAATTATTCTGCGAAGACACGACTCCACGCTTTCAATTTTAGTGTTACATTTCTCCTTAATTATTATTTTGATTGCGTAGTACCTATGGAAAGCTACACGAAAAAGAACGAAAAGGAGGTGGTATTTTTGGAACAGATGCTATTGTTTGATTTAAGTTTAATTAAAATGTTAAACTCCGGGTATAAAAATAAGAGCAAAATGGAGAATTACGATGATGCAGTATATAGTTTTCATAAATGCTACACTGGATTCACATACATAAACGATAAAATAATTATTTACCTCTCATTTATAACTGGAATCCAATTATAATTTTTATAGCTCCAGAACGGCTATTAAGACTATCTAAGTTAATAATGATAATATATTTCAAATACTCGTAAAATAAATAACATATGCCAATGTGATACAAAATAAATGTAGCATCGCTATAGGACTCAACCAAATTGTATATTTGAAAAGGCTTAAGTTGAAATCTCTAATCAAGCTTTGGGCGGTTTTAGTAGATAAAGCCGGATGGATGAGCAGCATTGAATTTTTCGAACAGATGCATTTAATGTAAATAAGTTAAATGGAGCGAAATTAAAGTGTTTAGTATCTGAAAGCGGTATGATTTAGGCTGAAGGCAAATGCTATTATATTATTTTACATACAAAAAACCGAATTAATGGGAAGGGAGGCATAATTATTGAAAATGATAAGCAGCAAAAATGTGCGGGAATTATACTTGTATTTACCGTGAAACGTGAGAAATAAAATCATCTTATATAATTGTTAAAGGTTTTTTACTATTATACGAAAATGTAAACGTTTGATAATTTATATATATATATATATATATATATATATATACATATATATATATATATATTGGCATTCCAATTTTTTTTATTTCTAAACGTTCTTACAGTTTCCTGAAGGGTTCTTTCTGGTTGAACGGTCGGAAAATAAAATGTCAAAAGAAAGTACGGTCTGTTTTTGCGAATCGGGAGTTTCCATCTCCCTCTAACCCCTGCGTGAGAATGACCAGAAATCGTGGAGGGAAGAGGGACACCGTAGTCCTGACGCATAACCCCGGGAAACCAAGCCAAATAATGGGGAGAATGCTAGAGGGAAGGTTTAGAACCGGTGGATTTTTTTTAAAGCAAGGGAGAGATGAATAGAGGGAGAGGGACAGAGAGAGAACATGATAGCGGAGGCGAGATTGGTGGAGGAAATATATAAAGCGGGACGGATAAGCGGGAGAGGATAAGCTATGGTCCAGGGTATAAGGTTTTGCATAAGTAGAGGTTTTGTAAGGGACGCCAGCGCCAGTTCCCATCGTACCTTTCAATGAAATCCTCCTCGTGACAGACACCGTGCTTTCACTCACTCAGCTATTCTCTTTGTCTCTCCTATTGGCAACATCTTTATATCTATTCCACTAACTTTCTCTCTTTTTCCTTCTCCGTTGTTTGTTGAGGATTCGCATATTCAATGAATTTCACTCGTTGGCTATTGTCAGAATGTGCTTTCTTGTACAGCATTAAAGCATTCATTTGGGGTAACAATTCGTTGCAGAGACTTTAACTCAGAGGAAAGATTAAATATTTGGTAGTGTCTTTTTAAATTACGGATCCATTAATATTTACTAAGTTATAAGAAAATTTAAAGCGTAAGCTATTTTCAATTTCCTCAAAATTAAAACAATTCGTAAATTGAAGAACCGTTTATTATTGCGATTTATGAAATTGCTCAAAGGATCATTTCGTGAAGATTTGCTTTCCTTCCTCACTAGTTCTTTGTACGGCACCTCCTTTTCCATTCCTTTTCCATTTCTCTCTTTCTCAATTCCTTGTCTTTTACTCCCATCATCACTTGCCTTTTTCTCCTGTTTTTTCTTCCTCCACTATTGTTCCCTTTCTTCCCCTCCTTTAATCCCCCTTCCTTTCTCTCTCTGTCTCTCCCCGAGGGAGCGATTGATTGCGACCTCCTGACTCTCCCTTTGCTTCTTCCTCTGGAGGCTTCCTATTGAGTCGAGTCGCTTGTTTACGTCGACACGCTAGAAAGGTCTTTGAGGAGATCCTTCCTAAAGGGGGAAATAATTTTTTGACGTGATTAATGGGATTTCTTGCGTCGAAAAGAGAGTAACTCTTCATCTCTTGCCCTTTATTCTCCCAGAGAGTCCCTCACCGAGATTTTTCCACCCTTTCTCTGACGTGACCATCATGACATGCACTGAAAACACAAGGCTCCTCTCGAAGTTAACGTGTCCTTGACAGTTCATATCCCTCGTCAATCTCTATGGTAACTTTATAGATTTTACCAAAGAAAGTAAACTTTTTGGTGTTTCGTGTGTGTGTGTGTGTATACAGGACCGTGCCCAGACATTTTACCGCCTGAGGCGACATATAATATGGCGCCCCTTTAAATTTTTTACCAAGTAATTTTATTATATGTTAGTCGAAAACGATAGGATATAATAAAAACCTATTCATTCAAATCCATAATCACTTATATTTATGAAAAATCTCAACTATACATAGTTTAATTTTCATAGCATTTGAGTCAGAATCTATTTTAAAATTTTCTCTGGGATCAATGAAAAAATTATTTTCTTCGTGATCTAATTGCTTATGCTTATGCCGTACTCTTAGTCTTTCTTCTGTAACGAACACTGGATCAATTTCTAGTTCTTCCGCGATTTTTTCTGCTGCTACTATTATGTCGTTGAATCCTGTCTTGCGATAATCTTAAAAAAAATCAATAGTTCGAT
This sequence comes from Uropetala carovei, assembly GCA_036926305.1. Taxonomy (NCBI): domain Eukaryota; kingdom Metazoa; phylum Arthropoda; class Insecta; order Odonata; family Petaluridae; genus Uropetala; species Uropetala carovei. Next base: position 248,762 of record JAXCHB010000172.1, on the reverse strand, counting down.
CAGTGGCGAATAAATTTACCAAACGTTCATAAAATACATATCTTTAGAGACTGCATCGCCTACTCTTCGAAAGGAGATCATGTAAACTTCGTCCCATCCGAAGACTTTCACATCTCAAAGTTAACTGACCAAATCGGTAGAAAATTTCCCACCAAAATACCGCCAATATCTGGTAGGTGGGGGAAATGCCTTTCCTTTTGTTCTTTACTTTTACACCGTCAAATGTAGACAGATAAGTTTTTTTGAATGGCATTTCTTGTGGGTAGGCCAGTGCCTTTGGTTCTTTACTTTTACACCGTCAAATGTAGACAGATAGGTTTTTTTGAAAGGCATTTCTTGTGAGTAGGCCAGTGCGTGCATTTTTGCGGTTTCGTGGAGGGCATTCCGACTTCCTCTTCTACGCTAATACCTTTTATGGTCACAGTAAAGGCATTTTTCCCATTTCCCCCACCTCCCAGCACTTCATTATTGATTATTTAACAGTCCAAAGCACCACGGGTAAAATTCGTGACGTCTTCTGATATTGGCGGGAAATTTTCTATTTGGTCAGTTCACTTTGAGATGTGGAAGTGTTCGGATGTGACGAAGTTTGCGTGATCTCCTTTCGAAGAGAAGGCGATGCAGCCTCTAAAGATATGTAAGTATTTTATGAACGTTTGGCAAATTTATTCTCCGAATTAAGGCAATATATAATCTTAAATAAATGTTCTTTTGTTAAAATTATAATATAATTTTTAAATTCTCGCGAGAGTCAAAGCAGTTTCATGGTGTCTACGGAGAATTATTGCAATATAAGCTACATGAATGGTTTTCCTAGCCTTAAGTCTATATAAGACGCATCTCCTATCGTGTTTTCCCTTGCCATTATAGGTGATACGGAATTGTGATTCCCACCAATTTCTTCAATTTCCAATATTAAACCTTTACCCTTTATTTCATTCGTCAACCCCAAAGTGCTTTTCATTTACCCCCTTATGCACGTCCCTGTGTAGTGTAATGGTCATTCTCTGGGGAAGTGCCGTGTATATTTGAGTGTGAGGAATTTTTCTCATCGCTGGAGGAAAGGGATTTATTTCTTCTTCCACCACTGTAACGTTTACACCACAGCAAAGGTAGGAAAGTTCGTACCTCCCATCTAAGGAATAAAATCCTCCATATCTCCCTTTAATTTCAGGTCTGGTTGACTGGCGTTTAGGTCGTCACAGGCAAAGGTATCCGATTGATACGAAAATTAGTGTGCCCAGAATTTTCGATTTGGATATGACGTAATTATAAATGGGTTGAGTGAGTGTAAGCCTTTCGTTAAATATTGACGAATGGGTTTTATTATAGCAAGTAAAAGACGATTCGCCAACTATATCCCCGCACCGAATTAAATGAATTCAACTCACAATCTAATTCGTCCGGCGATATTTTATTTGTGGTGAGCTGGTCGACAGACACTTTACCTCTTAACTGCGTCGACCGCTTATACTCGTCAACCGCGCCGTTGCTTCCTGTTGAGTGGCAGTTTAAATGTGGAATATGCTGTCCTGCCGCCACTCAACAATGTTGCGGCTATGCCAGAAGACGCAACGGCTAATGCAATTTTCCCTTGCTCCCTAATCTTACCCAGAAGCAAATTAATTTTTAAAAAGTTTTTCCTGGCCCTCCTGGTGCATCAAGAAAAAACATTTTGCCCTGATTGTTATTTACGCTTTGCAATATTTTGTCTTAGGCATAGCGCTGATCAGCCACTAATTGCCTATGATTTTGTCTAACGAAATCTTGTAAGTGGTTAGTATTATATGACTGTTCTCTTAAATATTGCAGGTTATTTACATTTGAGTTGTCACGGCGGGGCTCGGGTAAATTTAACTCGACTAAACGTTTTTCACCTAATAACAGAACCTTGTCTTCGAGGAGTATAAGTCCTTCATTGAAAATTTCCTCGGAAAACTGAATATCGATGTTTGAGAGTTGTCGGCGCTCTCTGTGTAGAATATCTTCACACAAACTTTTTAAAAATCGTTTCCACAGGCTTTGCGGATCTGACATTTGACAAAATATTAACATTATAGCGAACAACTTTAATATATATGTATATATAGGGCTACCTTATATTAAAGGGTCAAAACCGGGACAAAACAATTTCTGAAGAAGAAAATTCGGGGCATAATCTAACATGACCAGAAAAAAATCTGGGAGGGCTACACGAACAGTGTATCTGTGGAAATATTTATATTTACGTTGATTCATACTTATTTTCCGGGACAAAACAGCAAACCGGCCGGGACGCCGGAACAAGGCCTAAAAACCGGGACAATTCCGGTCAAACCGGGACGTATGGTAACCCTATATACATATATAGGAAATTTTCTCAAGCTTTCTATATGAAAATCGTTTTATTTCATGAATTGATATCGAATTCCATACTAAATTTGTGTTAAGTAGGCGAAACCACACAACTAACTATTTAAAATCACTTTGTAACCACGCAAACATTTTCATTTATTGTGTCCTTTGAAAAACTAATCGGGGTAATAAATTATTTGTGAATAATTATTTACAACATCTGGACTTAAATGGGCGTCAGACTTCTGTTTTCATACATGGCTTCTTTATCCAGCTCTTTCTTCGAGCTGGCGCATCGCATTTCCAGCTTGGCTGCTTATTCGGATCTAAGTTGTTCTGCTGGCTTTGATCACTATTTGTGCCTTTTCGTGCGTTTAACTACTCCAACCTATGCCGCTTGTTCCTCGGAAGGGCTTCAGGTGTATCAAGGCCGGCGATGGTTCGCTTGTAGCGATCCCACCAACGAGCCCTGATTTCTCCTAAACGCTGCACCTCTTGATGCACTAATGTTGCAGCTTTGCTTTAGAATTCCTTTGCCATACTTGGTAGAAGGACGTCTAGGGTTTCAAGGCTCCCGTCTTCATGCAAACTGTAGTAGATCTTTATTCGAAGCGGTGTACCATTTTGAATTGTCCTTAAATTAAACAAAATCTATTTTTAGAATCGTGGGAAGTTATGGATATTGGAGAATGTTGTCATTGTTTCCTGTTTCATTCTAAATATTTCATTCAGGAGTTAACTTCAAGAAGAAATAATTTTCAAAATATGTGTCAAATATATGAAGTGATGGGATGGCATAAGGGGGTGTCATCTATCGCAAAGAAATCGAATATAGGAAACCATATATATACACACACACCACTAGAAATACCCGGCGTTGCCCGGGGAAATTTGGCTCAAATCTGATCGGAATTATAGATGATACATGGTATTTAAGAATTCACTCGGCCGCCGTTTTGAATAAAACGGGCAGAGAGGAACAAAAACCACGTATGAATTATTTCTGGGAGCCCTCTACAATCGTACCAAATTTGATTAAAATCAATAGTAGGACTTGGGAAAATACGCGTAGTTTAATCAGTCCCCGCCGTCCAATTACGGATAAGGAAGTAGTCGTTTCCTACCTTTCTCACTGTGTATAAGATGTAGAGTTACCTGTTCTTTGAGAACAGGAAGTTTATGAGAACAGTTATTTTATTGAACAGTTTAGGCATCAGAACAGTTCGAAAAGAACTGTTCCGTTCTTTCTGACCCATCTCTAATGTTAAAATATTTAGCATTAGCATACAAAGTTATTTTTCTTTTTGTACAATTAATATAAAACATTTGGGATTAAAAGTAGCCTACGGCCTTCCTATTTGTGAAGAAAGTATCTGTTGAAAGGTTGATTACTGTAGCTTTAACGGTGCGGAAATGTATAGGCACAAATAAACAAACAAACAAACAAACTTTCATAAATATATAGGATATATATATATAGGCCTCAAAATATGTTTACACTAAGCACAATCTATGTTAATTTACGGCATCAAGTACATAAATCCTTTAAAAAACTTTTCGGGAGCTTTTATCTTCTTAAGGAGAATATGTTCCGCTGAATTCCCTCTAAAGTGGCGCCTCCATTTCGCTGTCGACGTCCTTTTATCGATGCAGCCAGAGGAAAATGCTTCCGATGTAAACCGTGCTCCTGTATCCATTCGGTAGATATTAATTAGAGCGAATTAAGCGAGTGGAGTATATCGCTATTCCTCATTTTCATTCATCCTTGCTGCATTCGGTTTAGCAAAACATTTGGAATGACTGACTAAAACTGAAATAGACAGTGTTAAATCCAGTTTAATCCAGGTTAGAGTCAAAGCGAGGGAAGGATTGACTGTATAGAGGACGGGTGACTATGGAGGGAGGGAATACAGAGAGAAATAGGTGAAGAGGCGTCTGGATGAAGGGTCGTCTCCTTTTAGGCCTTCCGAGAGAAAGAGTTGTTTCAGTAGAAGCATTAGTATGGAGGGCGGAGAAAAAAGGGCGTGGGGAAAGTTGTGCGAAAGAGAGTGGAGGGAGGAGAGAGAGAGAGAAAGAAAGGAGGAGGGGAGAGAGGAAGATGGATGGGAGGAGGAAGGGCGGTGGAGAGGGAGATCGAAAAAACAGCGGGAATTGCCGGGAAGCGTGCTTGTCGGTGGGAGGGGAGGTGGATGGTAGGGGAGATTTAGAGGGAGGTGGTGTGAGAGGTGGGAGGAGAGGAAGAGAGAATTAGAATGAGAGCGGAGGAAAAAGGGCGCACGGAGTGAACGATACTGCGGATGGGGAAGTGCGGCAGAGGAGGGGGATGAGAGAGGAGGAGCGGGGGCGGAATTAAAACAACCTGTTCGCCGTGCATTCCCCCCCCCCCCACCCCCCCACCCCCCATCCGCCCGTGCGATGAACGAGGAGCCGAGTGAACGCACATCTGGGCTTGCGGTGAACTTTTCCGTCCTCTCCGCTCGCAAAGAGTGCTTGTGCCCATATCTCCACTTCCTCGACTTTCTTTCCCTCCCCCTTTCCTCCCTCCCCCCGCGTTCGCGCGTGACGGCGCACAGCCCTTTAAAACTAACTCGTTCTTAGGCGGATATAAATGCTAAAGCGGAGAGGAACGGGTTATTTTATTACGCGACCGTCGGATTTTATTTTTAATCCGCAACAGTTGGAGTCCCTGTAGGCTAGGGAATAAATAAACCTCTCCTTCTTCGGAGCCTTGCGAGGAGAAAATAGGACCCGTCTCGCGACACCTCTTTCTATTTTTCAATAGGCGCATCTCATCGTGTCGCGAAATTATTTTTTCGGAAAATTAGCTTAATCGCTTATAGTTTGGAACTCGGTTACATTTAAGTGTCGTATCTATTTCTCATTTATCAATTTTAGTCTAATTCCTACTAGTTTTATGTAATCACAGTTGAATTGAATATAATTACATAAAATGGGGAAGACTTTTATCCCAGTACGAAGAATTTAGTCATTTTCTTGTCAGCAATCCTTCTTTTTAAACCCTCCAAATCGTACTGTCAAAGTTACGGACGATTTAGCATATAATTTCCTGAACATGCAAATTGAGGGATCTATTCAACTCCTCTACCGGCAAAGCGATTTGAAATTTGTGCAAACTCTCGCTTCAAATTTTCACCTCAAGTAATAAGAAATTGTGCTTTGCAAATCGGTATTGATTCAGTTAAAAGCGAAATTAAGTTATATAATCCGTGGCCCTACTTGTTTGAGTTAAAAATATACTCCAATTCGTACTTTGTCGTACTGTATATTTTTATATATTTTATTTCATTGCTCGGATTTAATAAAAGTGAAAGTAGAATTAAGATAAAATTTAAAGTAAATTATTGAAATTTGAAAAAAAAATTAATTTACATACATTGGACTTGGTGTTATTCTCAAGAGCTGTGCGTAAAAAAATGAAGAAACTTTCACTACTCAAAGGAAGGTCAGGCATCATCCGAAGTTATTTCTCTTCCTTTGATATCATTGTAAACCTTCGCCGTTCCCAGAAGAATTTACGGACAAAAAAATATTATGACAAACACATCCATCTTCCTCGAAATTGCTTTGTCTAACTTTCTGTTTGTTCATTTTCCCATTTCCATTTTCCTACATTCCCGTCCATCTCACGCCCTCTCGTTGTAGCATGGCTTCTGCTTACATTGCACCCCGCCACATTTTGCTCACTGCGTCTTCGCCCCTGACCGACACGCCCTCACACACACACACCACTCCCTCACCTTCTCGCTTCACAAATTCGATTCCTTATTTTATCGTAATCCCTTTCCTATTCGTAATGTCTTCATGCGTAAGATTTGATCTTTATATTCCTGATACAAGGTTTTTATAAATATTTTATCTGTATTGTTTTTGGATTATTCATTTCAAAATGTGTCGCCATTGTTTTTGGGGATGTTTTTAGAAATGTCTGAATTTTATTTCGTAAAGTTTGTGTGCAAGTGTTTTCAGGATGAAATTCGCGTGTCGGTGGATTTAGTTTCCAGGGAGAAAACTTTTCGATGTGAAAGGATTAAGAACGCTACCCTCGCTAAGCCTCGTCTCTTTCTCTCTCTCTTCGTATATATTGCGTGTGTGTGTGTGCGTTCCTCTCCTCCTCCCCTTCTTCCCTCTTCGATTTGCCCCCCCCCCTCTCATTGCCCCCGCCCCCATTCTTAGTATTCCGTGTAGGTTCCGCCCCGCGCAACACCGCCAGCTTGATCACGTGCTAATGCAACATCCATCTGTGAGGTTTAATAGTGTGGAGCGGTGGCATAGCCGTTTGGCGTGTGACTCAAGGGGAGAAGGAAGAGTTAGTTGAACAGGAAAGCAGGCATTTGCGAGGGAGAAAATTCAAGAGTCGCTCCCGTTTATTCGTATAAATTAATGCATCGCTGAAAATCGCTGCATCGCGCGGTTAGGGGGTTTATACAGGCGAAAGGGAAAGATCGCAAATTTAGATTTTGAAAGAGAAAGAACGAATAGTTCTTATGAATGCAATGTCTTGATACGAAGAACTCATTGTTTAAAGTTAGAGGATGTGTTTGAAGTAGTTTTATCGGGATAATTTTAGTGCAAAGAACAGAATTACATCAGGAACATTTGGGAAATATTGTATAAAGAAATGTCGAATGTCATCGTTGAAATTTTAGGGGAAGGCAGAATTGGTAGAATATGAAGTGACGGCATGCTATACAATTGGATTAAAGTCTACCGTAGCATTTATATATACGCGTAAAACCTATTGTGGTTACTTTTTCCTTTCCATGTCTTTTCATGATAATAATGGAATTATAAATGGGTGGCATCGTTCAAAAAAAATTTTCCTATATTACTAATGGATAAGTATGGAGCTGCATGCGTTTAAAACCATATTAATTTGAAATTTTAAAACAAAGTTAAAAGTTTAGTGATTGAAATACAAAATAATCTTTTTTATCGCCGTATTGATTATTTAATAAGATAGCAATTTTAGTTGGAAATATTATGTCTATTTTGCTTGTTTCTTAATCTTTGTGGGCAGAATGTGAATTAAAATTATTTTGGGAACAATGGTTAAGGAAATTCATAGCGAAAGTTATGCCAAAGAAATTTTCGTATACTCTAATTCAAGCAATAGTAATGGTTTGGTACAGTTAAACTGTACTCTTTCTTGCGCTGCTTTATAATTGATTTTGTTCACGCCATCTTAATTATTTCAGCGAATTTTAAGTAATAATACATCACTAAATACTTAACAGTTATGTAAAAATCTCTGAAAAACACAGAAATATCTAGTATCCTTCGATTTTGGCGATATCTGGAGCGGTAATTACATGCTTAAACGGATAGCGTGCCTGTGAAACCAGGTCTGGTATCGTTCCTAATTGGTGCTCCGTTGCCGCTGAACGTTCAAATGCAGCGATGAAATAGCTGAACGCTGCGACTGAACCAGAGCGTTTGAAAGTTCTTTGGACCGAAACGCGAGGTGGAGGGCATTCAACGAAACCGGCAGCCAATGGAATATAATTTTATAGAGACTAATAATATCTTTGCGAAAATATATCCTCATGGAACGTAATAGGTTGGCGGTGAAATCCAGTCACCCTCGAAACTGGGCGAACCGAGGGGCAGAGAACGAACCGTTCATGCATAAAATATCCGCCGAAGATTGGTCCGGTAGGCGTACGGATCCGCAATAAGAGGCTGGCAAATGGACCGCGTGACGCAATAAACACCCCACAAGGAAGGATAGAGGTATTGGGAGAGGGAAAAAGGGAGAGGGAGGAAGGGTAGGGAGAAAAAGAGACGGAGAGGTGTGAGAGGGCGAAAGAGAGGAAAAGAAAGAGGACGTGAAAGAAAGGCTAGTAAGGATAGAGGTTGAGGCGGAATAATGCAGAGGGGAGATTCGAAATGGGAGAAATTGGAACTGCGGGACGGCGAGGAACGAGGCAGCAAAAAAATAAGCGATAGAAAGGATGAGAAGGACGGAAATGCGGAGAAGAATGGGAAGAATGAGACAGGGATAAAAATGGGCGTCTCTATCTCTCTGACCGTTCGTCGAGTTATCGATCCTTGGAATTCTCTCTCTCCGTTTTCTCCTCTTCTTCTTTTTCTTCCCTTTTTGCTCCTCATATTCTCCTCCCCCTCTCCATGCATGCGCCCTTAGGCCTCGTCTCCCGCCATCCTTCGCGAGAGAAATGAGTGAAATAGAGGCTGCGAATGCGCTCACGCACACACGCACGTATAAAAAGGCCGATATCCTCTCTCCCGCCGCCCGCACGTTCGCCGCTTCCTCCCACGCGCGTGTGTGCGTGTCCATTTCCCTCGCACTGGATATTCCCTTTTTACTCTCTCGTCCCGTGCCCTTTTTTGCGAGCCGTACTTTGAATTATTCGAGTCGGGCGTGATCTCGTTCCCCATTCGGGAGACGCGGTTTTTTCTCTCTCTCTCTCTCTCTCTCCTAGTCGTCCGCGGTTGACGCGAGGAGGGGGGAGGGGGGAGGGGAGGGAGAGAGAAGCGTGGCCGTGCCTTGTGCGTTTTGGCCTCTGTCACGCTCGGATTCTGTGGGGAATAATTCGTTTTTTTTTTGCTTCCTTATTATGTTTCCTCGCGGGCGATTTATTTTTTTTTCTCTGCCAGCCTCGCTCCGCAATATTAATGAAAGCTTTTGATAAAGTGTAACGCATGGAGTAAATAAAGAGAGAAAGGTACGTGAATTCTTGGACGGCAGTTTTGCTTCGGGGCCTCGATTTTTTCCCTGTTTGTTAAAAACCGGACATCGAACGCATCCTGTTGCTATGGTTTCTGGTTTTCGTCGTTTAATCCTCAGGAAAGATCAAAAGTGCTCGTTGACCGGAGGTGACATTTGTTACGGAGTAGTTATACCTAAATAAACGAACTGGGTAGAGGGCGGAGGAAAATTTCTCGAGGGAAATCTTTTCCTTTCCTCACGAAGTACTTATTTCTAGAGGTTTTTTTTCTTTCTTATGTCACAAATATATCGTATGTTACGCATTAACAATTTCTCTCAATTTATTATGAAACCGTTGGATGAATTTCTCCTTCTCGGAATATATTACTTTATTAAATGTTGTTATTAAATATCAATCTCGATCAAATCCTATTTTTCATATTTACATAATGATTGGCTGTCTCATTTATAAAGAAATATATATGTATGCTAGAAACTAACTTTTTTCTGAGGTATATACCTATACGGTTAAAGTTATTAATTCCTTCGTCTTTGTGGCAAGAATTTCACAGCCTTTTACTGACCCATAATTAATAACTTTTGCGTAGTGATGTCTCTGGTAACGTGCTTAAATCTCTCCCTTCATTGAAAATTATCGGAATGTTTTAGTTCAGTGGTTCTCAAACGGAGGGTCGCGACCCCCATTGGGGGTCTCGAGACAATTTTGGGGGGGTCGCGAGCGTCTTTGCTATGCCAACTGATTTTTTCCTCATTTTATCAATCCTTCAGTTTTAATTTATAGGTTATAAGTCTATTTGTTATGTTTGCTCGAGGATTGGAATCTTCAAAATAAAGCATTAGTTAATTTTAATATATTTATATTTAATATAATAAATCTAATTTAATAATAAAACTTTAATTAATACGACTACTTATACTAGCTTCGCTCAATTTCTTAGCCCTCACATTTCTCATCTTTATTGTAATTCATGGCAATATCTGAATTTTTGATGAAATAATTTCTTTTTGGAAAGTATTAAAACAAGTGAAAAAAATGACCGGGAATCGAACCCGGGACTTCTACTTGCATGGCGAATATTCTACCACCGAACTACCGTAGCAGACTATTTCTCCTCTAGTCATCTGTGTGCAACAACAAGAATATTCCAGACTATTTATAATGTAGTGAATAATTTAATCAACATATGCCGTGCGTCTTTTTTTTTTAAAGAGATTCATGATCATATATGCACAATGAAAATTTTCCTTAGATCCAGTTATTTTCTTGAACCCAAAATTTATTTTATACTTTTCAGTGCGCTTTATAAAAAAGTATAAATGAAACATTTAAAAATATATTTTTATTACCTCTCACAAAATCACGTTGGGTCGCGGCGACCGAACATCCACACGGAGGGGGTCGCATGGCAGATCTACCTGAGAACTACTGTTTTAGTTGAACAATGAATCGCAGCCAAGTGTTGGCGTCGACATCGGGGATTCACCCTGGAATAAACGCGATGATGCGAATGAACGAATAGAACGAATACAAGCCATCCTTACGTATCAGTGAATCCGAAAAACGTTCCGATCGGATGAATAATTGAATTATGGAGGGCCTTTCCATCATTTTAAAACTTTCGCAAACTGGCGCATTAAATTTCCACGGCATTAGTCGAGAAACAAAAGACTCGCGATCCCACCTCCCGGAGTATAGCGGGACAATACCTAGCGTGTTGTTCTCCATCGATCACTAACGTGCTTCGCGCGGATCTCTCTCTCCCTCTCTCTCTCTCTCTCGTCCTCTCCGCGGAGCGAGGACGTCGTGAAATATTCAAAAGGGTTCGAAAGAGCGAAAATAAGAGAGAAAAACCGCGCCCTTCCCCCGCCTTCTTTTTCTCATCCCCATCGTCGAACAAATCGAACCCTGCAATCTCAGTGGAAGTTTCAATCGAGGGCAAAACCTATAGCGCTCTCATTATGAACCGAACGATTGAAACCTTTTCATAAATATCTTTCGATGAATCGAGAATTCTGAGTTTTCTTTCCATTATTCATCTTCAGCGCGATTAATTTCGAGATCGCAAACGCTCTTTGGTGGGCGCTCTTCTGTCGGAGAGACTCCTCTCTCGGAAAATATTAAAAGTTTCCTTTTGATTTAATGGGATTAATTAGAGGAATGGAAGCGCGTGTTTTAGAAAAAAAAAGATGTTCGAAAACTAATGATGGCTGTAAAATGTGTATTACTTTCCTTTCAGTTCTATTTGGGAAACGTTGAAAACGCTAAAAAGTCCTGTTATGGAAATTTAATTTTAATTCGACAAAAGTTAGTCTTCTATTTGGTAATTTTTATTTATAAACACGTAAAAACATACACATTTATTAGAAATTGGTGTTTAGGTGTAGACAAATGTGTAAGAAATATATCCAGAGAGATTCCTGCAAATTTAGGTTATTCCGCTGTTGTTATGAAATTATTAAATATTGTCCACTCAATTTAAAGAAAACTTTTCATAACTACATTCTGCTGAACAGTATCTTTGTTTTTCTATCGATCCTGCAGACCACAAAAAATAAAAATTGCTAAGCATGTGCAGACTAGTAATGAGGTAGAGCATTAGCCAAATACAATGAATGCCATCGTTCCTTATTTTAATCATTCGACTTGAGTGAACATACTATACTCCCAGTATTTCTGTATAGTGTATATATATATATATATATATATATATATATATATATATATCCCTTCCAACTGCCTCAGTTCACTGCCTCAAAGTCGGCGGAAGGGTGTAAACGGAGGCTAAAGGGCGAAGAACAGTGGTGTCCTCGGACACCGGTAGGTTCAACCATGCTGTGAAGTCTTTCTGCAATATCTCCGGCCAAAGTGAAAGAGGTACTCACCAACCCGCTCTGGGCCAGCGTGGTGTTTTAAGGCCCACAATCCCCCCATGACATGTACACCCATAAAAAACGGCCCTCATTCTCCGGAGGCTGGATTGCCTCTGACCGTGGCAGTGGTCAGGAACAAGGCAGGAAGGCAGAGGGTGCTAAGAATCCCCGGAGGTTAAACGCCCACTGCCACTCTTTCTCATCCTTACCCAATTCCTTTAACCTCAACCTAACTACCTTTAACTGCCGGACTTTGTCCAGTGAAGATAAACTTCAAGAGCTCCAAGAACAACTGGAGAAGATCAAGTGGGACATTTTAGGACTTAGTGAGGTGAGAAGAAAAGGTGAAGGCCTATTGGAGTTGAAGAGTGGAGATATTTTTTATTACAGGGGAACTGACACAGGAAGAACAGGAGGTGTTGGATTCATCATCAACAAAAAATTGAAGAATAATATCGTGGAAATGGAAAGTTCATCCGAGCGGGCAGCTAGACTAGTGCTTCAAATAAATAAAAGATATCAACTTCAAATAGTCCAAGTTTATGCGCCAACGTCATCATACTCGGATGAGGAAGTGGAAGATTTTTACCAAGAAGTTGGAGAACTGCACGACAAAGGAAGCTGCCATCTAAAAGTGGTCATGGGTGATTTCAATGCCAAGGTAGGAGAACAAAAGGAAGACGACAGCGCAGTTGGAAAATGGGGCTATGGAGACAGAAATGAACGAGGGGACCGCCTTGTAGACTTTGCTGAATGTACTAGTCTATATATAATGAACACTTTCTTCAAAAAGAATCCCAATAGAAAATGGACCTGGAAAGGACCCAATGGTACCAAAAACGAAATTGACTACATACTAGTAAATAAGAAGCAATTGGCTGAAGACTGTTCCGTCCTCAACCAGTTTAAAACTGGAAGCGACCATCGCTTGGTAAGATGCAGAATAAAATTCAACTCAAAGTTAGAAAGACAGAAGCTTATAAAGAAGAAGCCTAAGTCTATTATCAACACGCAGGTGCTAAAAGAACGAAAAGAAGAATTTCAGCTCCAACTGAAAAATCGATTCAGTGCACTGGAGGACCAAGAAGTTGAATCCCAATTTATAGAGATACTCAAGGAAACTGCTGAAGAAATAGGCGGAACAGTTAAAACAAAGCCAGAGAAAAAGTTGACTGAAAAAACAAGACTGCTGATGGAAAAAAGAAGGAAAATGTTAATTACTAATGATCCTAAAGAAATGATCCATTTTGCAGAACTAAACAAAACTATAAGGAAGTGCATCAAGGAAGATGTGAAAAAATATAATTATGAACTAATCGAGAAAGCCATAGAAAACAATAGAAGTTACAAGAAAATGAAGCAACATCTCTCGATCGGAAAGAGACAGCTGGTGGCCTTGATGCTAGAAGACGGCTCCATAACCCATAGTAGGAAACTGATCCTGAAACGGGTACAAGAATTTTACACCAAGCTGTATGAGGATCCTCTAGGAAATGATGAAGTAAATGATGATGCAAACATGCCCACCGAAGAGGTCCCAGGTATCCTTCCGGAAGAGGTGAGACACGCAATCAGAAGTATGAAGAATGGAAAAGCATCTGGAATGGATGGTATCACAGCGGAAGTATTCAAAGCAATGGGGAATCATACGGAAACAATTCTCGCTAAGATTTTTAATTCCTGTCTGAGGAAGAAAAAGATACCAGAAACATGGAACCACGCATGTATTATCCTTCTGCACAAGAAAGGTTCCAAAGAAGACTTGAATAACTACAGACCGATCAGCCTACTCCCAACAGTCTACAAAATATTCACCAAAATACTCACTATGCGCCTTCAAAACCATCTTGATGCTGCCCAACCCAGAGAGCAAGCTGGATTTCGCAGTGGGTATAGCACGATGGACCACATCCAAGTCGTGAGAGAGGTAATCAGTCGGACCAACGAGTATGAATTACCTCTATGTATGTGCTTTATCGACTACGAGAAAGCATTCGACTCTGTCCGAACTTCGTCGGTGTTACGTGCACTAAAGAAACAAGGAGTAGAAGAAACGTACATAACCTTGATCAAGAATATCTACGAAAATGCGACAACATCTGTCCAGCTGCATGAAGAGACGAGTGCCTTTAAGGCCGAAAAGGGAGTGAGACAAGGAGATACTATGTCCCCTAAGTTATTTACAGCAGCTCTAGAGGAAGTATTCAAAACGCTAGACTGGGAGGAAAAAGGCATAAAGGTAAATGGAGAATATCTGAGTCACCTGCGCTTTGCAGATGATATCATACTGTTCGCAGGAAGCCCAGAAGAGCTCCTTAGAAGAACTGAAGAGCTTGAGCAAGCAAGCCGAGAAGCTGGACTTAAGATGAATCTTAATAAAACAAAGGTTATGTACAACCCCTTCACAAATTCTGAGAAGATACATATCAACGGAGCAGAACTTGGAGAAGTAACCAGCTATGTTTACTTAGGTCAACTCATCACTACTGATGGTTCGCTTCTTGGAGAAATCAACCGGAGAGTGAAGATGGCATGGAGTGCTTTTGGCAAGAATGCGAACATCTTTAAATCAAATATTCCAGTCTTCCTAAAAAGGAGACTGTATGACCAATGTGTTCTGCCTGTTCTGACATATGGTTGTGAAACATGGACCATGAATGCCAGAATGATACAGCGCCTGCAAACAACACAGAGGGGCATGGAGAGATGCATGTTAGGGATCACCCGAAGAGACCGCAAGAGGAACGACTGGGTAAGAAAGAAGACGGGAGTCTGTGACGTGATTAGAAGAGTGAAGGTGTTAAAATGGCAGTGGGCAGGCCACATTGCTAGAAGAAATGACCAGCGTTGGACGTCCAGTGTCATCGAATGGATCCCAAGAAACATCAAGAGACCAAAAAGAAGACCGAAAGACAGGTGGGACAGAGAGCTTGTTAAGTTCTTGGGGCAAACTTGGAGGAGGGAGGCAGTTGACAGGGAAAACTGGAAGAGTCTGGGGGAGGCCTTCGTCCGTCAGTGGACTGAAAAAGGCTGATGATGATGATGATGATGATGATGATATATATATATATATATGGGTGTACATGTCATGGGGGGATTGTGGGCCTTAAAACACCACGCTGGCCCAGAGCGGGTTGGTGAGTACCTCTTTCACTTTGGCCGGAGATATTGCAGAAAGACTTCACAGCATGGTTGAACCTACCGGTGTCCGAGGACACCACTGTTCTTCGCCCTTTAGCCTCCGAAGAAGACCGAAAGACAGGTGGGACAGAGAGCTTGTTAAGTTCTTGGGGCAAACTTGGAGGAGGGAGGCAGTTGACAGGGAAAACTGGAAGTGTCTGGGGGAGGCCTTCGTCCGTCAGTGGACTGAAAAAGGCTGATGATGATGATGATGATATATATATATAGTGTGACGGAATTATCAGAAATATGGTTGGTTCACATTCCACAAATGTTAACGCAACTCTCTCCCCCATTTCCAACATTTCCTCAATTATACGTGAGATTTTCATTTCTTGTTTCCCTTATATTTGCACTACTCCTTCAAAAGCGTTAACATCATCCTTTGAGATTCGGATGTCTACAGATTCACAGCTTCCTTGGCAACTATTCCCCTCGCGTGATAACGGTGTGTTGGCGTTGTTGCTATGTCGTCAGTTGCGCCATCAGCACTCCCATTGTCTCCCGATCTCTCCATCTCTCTCTTTCTCTTCTCATCCCAATTTCCTCGTTTCATTCCGGCAAACCGATCGCAGACTTTCCCTCTGTATCTCTCGTCTCTTCGCTTTTTTCTTTCGTCATCCTCCTCTTCCACTCTCGACTTCTTTTTCTCTCAGTTTCCCTCTTCCATACCACTTTTCGATTACTCGTTCCCTTCTCTCCTCTTCTGCCACCTATTGTGAGCGCAATCCCGCACGAATCTCGTATCCATTCTCCTCTCTTTTTCTCTCGCTTCTTCCTCTCATTCTGATTTTCCCCCTCGGATATCTCTCTCTCTCGCTCTTTGCCTCTCCAGAAGACAATCGAATGAAAGCCTTCGCTGCCTCTCCTTCCCCTTCCCCCTTTTCCTGCTCTCTCTCTCTCTTTCTCTATACCTCTTTTTCCCCGTATTCCTCCCTTTCTCTCTCTCTCTCTCCTTTCTCCCTCTCTTCCTCACAACCCTCACGCACTCTTTTTTTCCGAATCCAGCGCCGCAGATATTTTTGACGTTACTGGAAAGCGGGTGTGGTTTTCCGAATCGACCGAGCAATACGCGAGAATTGTTCCTACCTTTTCGCCATTTCGTTTAGATGGGGATTATCAGATCCGTTGACCAATTTCGGCCTACGTTACATAGAGTTATTTGGATTTTTTATATGTATTATATATATAGTTAGATAATGAAGATAAAAATGTAATTGAAATACATGTTGAGCTTTTTTGATCCTGATAGCTCGCTCTGAGCTATAGTGCTTTCCGAACCACGGGTGGCAAAGAATGACTGCACTTTTAATGTACAATCTACCTAAAACGTAATCAAGGGGTATTCCGGATATAGCGGTTCAATCTTTCTCTAACTGGAATCTAATCTTAATAATATGTGCTGCTGTGATAAAGTTCACTAGCTATATACAAATTTTGAAGGACCAAATTTGTGGTTCATATTAATTTATATTAATAAATCATTAACACAGGATTATGAAATGATATATTTCGGTCAACGCAAAGGAGACGAGAGGATGTAATTACTTTGTGATAAATTATTTGAATTAAAATTATTAATTATAACAATAATTAATTAATAATAAATGTTGAATTCTGCTATGGTTTATGAGAATTATCTGAGTTTTGAGTGAAAAAGAAAGTACTGAAAGTGTTTTGTCATTTAGTTATTTTCCAATTTTGCGCACCCAAAGTAGTTTACTCGTGGTAAATATTCGAATAGAGGACATTTCAGCATCAATCAGGGACATGAAATTGACATTCGAGTCAATTTCAGTACAATGATGAAAATTATGATTGTAATTCGAATCGAAAAGGGCGTAGCGCAGCGCGAATTAAAAGTTTTAAAGAGTTTTTTGTATATCTGTTGATTCTCTCCGACAAAGTTGGATCGAGGAAATGCTAGCAAATATTGAATAATTACTCGTGAAAATACGGTGGATAATTTAGGTCGAGTCTTCGTTTATATTTCATCCATCGATTCAGCGGAGTCTATTCTCAATTGTTCACTATTTATCGAATTTCCCTTACCATCGGAAGTTGGCGAAAAAAACCGCTTTTAAACTTTGTCGATCTCCATCCCCGCTTTCCTCCCACTCCCAGTTTTCTCCGTCCCCGTTTCCCCCCTCCCTTCTCCAACATCACTCCGACCACTTCACCCTTTCCACGCTTTACCAGCCAAACCGTTCACAATGCCATTCCTTCTCCTCTCTCCTCCCCCTTCCCCCATCCCTTTGCGCTCACCCTAAACCTCTCTCTCCGTGAGCTCTCCCGTATACTCCTCCCCTTATGCTGATTGGTCCAATAAATTGATTTATTATTGATAGGAACTCTCTCTCTCTCTCTCAAATACTCTAACGTCAAACTATTCCCGTTTTTACCCATCTGTATCTTGCTATACATCTTTTCTACGAAACTTCAACGCACGAACACACGCACTGATGGGTGGCGGACATGTCCACCGCACATATGTATGGATAGATATATCTTTCCGTAAGAATCGATTTTGAGGGTGGTGGATGAATAGTGGCCTTTCAATCTTTCTCTAAGCTCTCATCCCGACCGCTCTTTTCGGACATTATAACGCACACACTATTTCTTCCCTATATTTTGATTTATTCCTGTCCATATCGTTCCCTTCCCACAATCCAACGTTCAATATCCACCTCTCCTTTGCAAAATCGTAGCAGGGAAATTTATATCTCTTTCTGATGTGCTATATTTTATCGTCACACTTTCGGTGAACGTATGGGATATAATATATCGTATACCTTTCCATTTTACCCGTAAAAATTAATTAATTTCTAAAAGATGAAAAAACTCTTTCGCTTATGTTTGGTTTTACATTACGGGTAATGCGCATTCTTATAAGTATAACAACATAAATATTAACCAAAAGTATTTCTTAAGAGCAAGCCAGATATATCTTATGTCTATTCCCGGTACCTCTTACACCGACTCATCATTAAATTTAGTTTCGGATTAAATCATTTCTCTGAGCGTTTTCAATGGTACTAAATTCCGTACCTTTCATTTCTATCAACTTATTTTAAAATATAAAACTCGTACAAGTATTATAAAAGTTGTTAATCATGCAGTTGAAAAAGTTATTTTATATAAGTCCTTAAAAAATAGTTTCCCATTAATTAACCTCTTATTTTCTGTTGTATAAGAATTTAAATTTCCAGAGAGTACTGGATGAATTAACTTAATACTTTTCGCAAATTTTCTCTCCGCAGTTTCAGTAATTTTAACCTGTCATTTGGACCCGGACTACTCTTTGGTAATTCATGCATTCCAATTAGCAAAAGTAGGTTTATTTAATCGTAAGCCTAGTTGTTAGTTAGCGAGGCCGTAGGTGTCCCTCGAGGTAAAAGGGGAAGGGGGGAGGGAGGAGGCGTCCCACTTTCGAAAACTAAGCCATTCGCGGGACGTATTAATCACGCGTCTGAATTGCCCGCTCAGCCGGAAAGGATTTTAGGGGCACTAATAGCGCGTCCACTCGCCCGGATTATCCACGCGACGAGTATTGAGTGCGGCTGCAATGGGAATGAGTGGGGAGGGGTCAAGACAGGTCACGGGTCGCTTAATCCTTTCTAGCGTTTTCTTTTCTCTTTTCTTCTTCCCCCTCACTTTCCTTCCTCTCCCCTCGTTCCTCCCACTATTCTCCCGTCTCCCCGTAATCTTCCTCCGTCTTCCCATAATCTCCCTCCTCACGCCTCTCTCTCTCTCTTTCCTCATTTCTGTATTCTAATTTCCATCCCTTCTCAATTTCCTCCTCTCCCTGTGCGCATCATGTCTTCCCTCTCTCCTCTCCTTCTTCCGCCTTCCTTCTCATTTCCCTTTTCCTCTCCTCTTCTCATGTTTCCTCGTCCCCGTTCTCGCCCTCTTGAACACTCTTTATATCCATTGTCCGCCTGTCTTTTTTTTCCTGTTCCCACTCCTTCCATCTTAAAAATCTCTTCCCTTCAGAACTTAAATCCTCTCTCCAAGTATTCACGATGGAGGAATTTTTTTATTTGTTGTCCTTCGTGGACCCTTAGAGTGCTGTTCGGAGGGACAATGCAGAGGAAACGGGATCCAAACGCACGCACCCTTTCTCAGGCTCAAAATCGACGGATAGGGGTCGTGAAAATCCATTATTGTGATTATTGCACCTTTAGATAATCTATCAAATCTACTACGGGATTCACCACAAGTTATTTTGCTTAGTGCATTGAATTTGTTACCTTCGTGTCTGAAATGAAATATGTATTTCAGTAGGCGGCATTTGTATGTAAAAATAACAATGAATTTCACATTTATTATGTAATTTCGCAATTATTTCCTTTATCATTCTAACAGTAAATGGGTATAAAAAAATATACATCTTCAAGGTGATTTTACGCCGTGCTTAAAAATTTTAATTTGAAAATCTAAATTATTACCAGAAAAATACTGGGTCAAAATATAAGTTATATCCATATCTGTGTTAATCATTCCAATACTTAATGCTTCACTTTTTAATAGCCATATACATATAAAATTGCTTGGCAACATCATCATGTACCGTGATAAGTTTCGCCTGAAGATTGACTCGTTGTTCCTTTTGGTCAAGTTTCTCTTGCAAGCTTCAGTGTGAGAAATTTTACAGTTTTCCATTTATTAGCAAATAAAAATTCAACGTATTCTTAACCGCCGGCCGTATATGCGACGTGGCATCCCCGAAACAAGCTCCACTCTTGCACCAATGCAATATAATATGTGAAAATCAATACGAAGCACGAACCAAGGAAACAGGCTTTTGCGTGTACAAATTATTTCGTAAAATCGAAGTTACTGATCATGGAAATTAAAGAGTCGTGAAAATAATAACGCGTCATCTACTGCCATATATCCACTTATAGCGAAAAAAGTAAAAAAAACATTTCCTCATTGCATATAACCGACTTCGGTAAAGAGGTGTTTCGCCTCTCTGGTTCTTGTTATAATTCTGCCGAGTACTTGGTTCCATGTGTCTGTCATTGTTAATGTTTCAAAATTAAGAATAACTCCTTAACCATACAAAGTAGAATATTTAGAGACAATACAGCCGGTGAAAATTAAACAGGGTAATGAAAGAAAAAAAGAAACAGGTTTACGGGGATAACTCCTCGCTGGTGACTTGGTGTCAAATGTTCATGCACTCATTCATTCCCAAAAGAACTAATCCTGTCAGGTGAACACTCACTCACACACGCACTTACGCAACAAACGGGAATCTCTAAATATTCACTGAATATTTAGAGATTCCCGTGTGTGTAACATCTTTTTTTTCTCTTTTTTCCCTTCATTACCCTGTTTTATTTTCACCTGTTGTATTGTGTCTAAATATTCTACTTTGTACGGTTGAGGAGTCTTAATTTTGTAATATCCATCTCGCCGTAGTCTCCAACCCTTTTTAAATTTGTTAATGTTATTAAGTTCATCGTAAAAAGCTACCAAAAAATAAAAAATTTCTGCTATATGTAAATTTGTATGCATTCCTGTGTGCAAGACTCACAGTTTCATGCACACACACGTAGGATGTTACGTAGGCAAATACGCACACACGCAGGCTCCTTCGCGGCCTTTTCCGAGAGGTTTTGCGGAAAGCCTCGACGCCTGCCAATATAAAAATGAAGTCGAGTAATATTGAGGAAGAGAAGGTGGCGGATGGAGGGAGAGGGTTGGGTGTTGTGGAGCAGGTTGGGGGGGGGGAGAGGAATGCGGTCGTGACGAATGGCGCACTTTGCCCTTGATTGATTCCAGCGCCAACAGATGTGGATGGAAATTGAGAAAAAGGATTTCCGGGAAGGGGAGGCTGACACGCTTCCATTCCCTGTCAAAACGAATAAAATCCCTTTCCAAATTCCCTCTATTTCCATATATATCTTTTGTTCTCTTTACTCCTTGCCACTTTCTTTCTATTTGAAATAATTTCGCTGACGCCTTGTTCCTTTCTTTCTGTTTCGGTTGTTTTGGCAATCATTGGTTCAGTCCACGTGTTTGTTTTTGCTCTGCAACGATCCTCGGGTTTATCTTTATACCATTTTATGCCAAACGATTGAATGGAGCAATCAAGCTAGTGTTTCATCTAGCATTTTATGTTTCTCCATTTTACCTTTCCCATTTTCGTCCTCTCTCCCCCTTCCATTATAAATCTTCATTCTTCTATCCATTTTTGAATCTACTCTATTACTACCTTTAATCTTTACTCCTTTATCTCTTGCCTCTCCTTCCTTATTTTTTATAATTATTAGCCATTCCTCTTTCCACTAATTCTCCTATCCCTCTCTCTTCCTCCGCTTCTCTTTCTGTCTCATTAACCATCTCTACCTGCAAATTCATTCTCATTTATCCCTATACTCGTATTTCTCATTATCCCTCACTGCTCATTTATCCATCCCCTCCGTCTAACATCTCTTTAATTGTGCCCTCTCAACCCTCCTCCTTCCTTATCTCCTCTCCCCCCTTTATCCTCTCCGTGGCCGAGAATTGCCGTATTTCCCTCGAAATATCGAAGCCCTTCCTCATATCCTGCCGCGGACACCCAGCCCTCTTTCTTTATTGGACCGTAAAACCATTGGGTCGCGGGTCCCTTGGATAGGGTGATGCATGGATGGGAGGCTGGATGAAAATGGGGAGAGGGAAGGTTTTTATGCTCCCTGCGTCCCCCTCCCCCCCCTCTTCACGCATGGAGGGCTGTAATGACCCGCACCTCATTGCCCCTCCGATGTATTCCGCTGCCTCCGTCGCCTATCATCCGATAACTTGTCCGCTCCTCATTTACGACCTTCGGTAGGTCGGTATTAGGGGGTTTAGAGGCGGTGGCAGGAAGTAGCTGACACGAACTTCCTATTCCACTATATTTGTGGGAAATCACTCCACTCGCTGGATATTGCTATTTTCTTGCTTGCTTACACATCGTGTATGAACGTGCATAAAATGGGAAATCTGTCAGTCTTTCACTGCCGTGTAGAGCACTTGCGCTAGTGGTTTTTTAAGCTCTCTCTTTGTTATTTTAGGAGGGAACGTTATATGGACTAATTGCGCGTAAAACTTGATTCCGCAATCTTGAAGTAAGTTTTTCGTTTAAATTCCACTCGCCATGTAATCGACATTGATGTTTTCGTATTTAAATATGGAAATTTTTAAAATAAATAATTGTAAAATAAGGTTAATTATGGAAATTGATATTTCGCTCATCTATCCATTTATTTTTTCTAGTTCGTACATAAATCAGAGCTTTGGTGGATATTGTAAAACTCATGAATCCGATTCTGGAATTTTCTCCAAGAGACATTATCATCTCCATTTCGGCATCTAGAGTTGGTATAAAGCGACATATTCCACAGATAGCTGGGCAATTCATGCATATTCTCCAAAAATTATTTGAGAGAAACAGAATATAATGTCCGGCATGTGTGATACGTATATCCATAATTTTCTAAAAGGTATATTCGATATATAGGTATATATATGACATATTATTTTCAAGTAAATGGGCCAGAATTTACTGCATAGTACAAAATATGCTAACGTCTGCAAATAAGTTGCATTTAATATATTCTGCTTTTAATTGAATCGCATTGTCTACGTAAAAATGGGGAATATCTGCATGTGCGGAATTTTACTGTTATTACATACATATTAGGCTATGAAGCTACGAAATTTATTCTATTTCTGTTTCATTGCGAACGAAAACATTTTCAAATTCTCTCTCTGTCTTTATCTCATTACGCTTCGATATCACTTTCATTTGTATCGTCAGTAAATGGTTCTATCGCTCCATTTCGAATTTCGCCTCTCCTTACCCCAGTATCTTCTCCTCACGCTGCACCGAGAACAGAATCCTCTGAATTCCTCGCCAGCGGTGTGCTATTTGGGTTGATTCCCTGGCTGCATCGCTTATCACCTCCGTGTCAAGGAACAAGCGCCACTCGCCTACTCGTAATTCCTTCTTTTTTCCCCTCTTATCCTTCGCGAGCACGTCGTCTGTGTGATCTCCGATCGATGGAGCCAATCCCTTTGTGGGTGTTTGTTTCCTTGTATGTATGTATTTACAAACGAATACATATTGCTTCCTTCCCTTCTCGTCCCTATTTCGTACTGTCTTCCGTTCCCTCTCTTCCTCTTTTTTCAATTCTCGGGAGTCTGGTTAAAATTTCTGGTTTACGTGTCGAGGAAATCTCTCGGTAAATATTCCAAGCGAACGCAGCCTTGTTCCAGAGAAACTATCTTTCTTCATTTCTCCATTCTCCATTTCGTATCTCTAATAATCATATCGTAAAGAGGACGGCACAGAGAGAGAGAGAGAAGGTGAGGGAAATTGCGAAAAGTCTATGTTGGAAACGTTCTACCCGAGTGAGGGTGATAAATTTGGGAATATTAAAGTGCGAAATTCTATCCATAATTTCTTGTATTCACATTCCATTAAATTTCACTAGCACAAAAACTTAAATCCCTTTTTTTCTGTTTGATATCTTAAAGACTTTAAAGTCGGCGGAAATTAAAAAGTAATGATACGATTATTCAGAATATATTTGTGCAGTTCGAAGAAATAAAAACTTTAGTTTATTTTGTATTAACTCACGATTAGCATATGTTTTTGTTTTCTGTATAACTTCCAAGTGACTCATGCGGTAAATCATTGTGGAAATTTGATTGCTTTGAGTTGATTCGTGTAAAAATCGGCTACGTTGAAGATGCCGCGCCGAAGAAATTTATGAGACTAAATTTACCCGAAGAAATCACTATTCTTCCGAAGAAATTCCCAACTAGTTAACTTGGTTCGGATTCCATCTCTCTCTTCCCCGTTCCAGTCCTCCCCAAATTCCCTCCTTTAAACCTTCTCGCCTCCTCCTCCCGTCGATTCCAGAATACAGATTCGAGGAATTCACTCGCTTTTTGTTTGACTAATGAAAATTGGCTGCGCACCGTGTTCCGTAAGGAGGAAGAGTCTTTTGAATGAGAAACTTGGGCGAGCAAGGTGAGGTCTTGGCATTTCTTTCGCTCCCCTTACTTTCCTATTGCTCTCTCTCTCTCTCTACCCCTCAATCGGCCCTCGAATATTTCTCCAAAGGTACGCTTCCTAGCTGTGCTTCCGCTGAAGAGCGAAATTCGAGGAGTACGGCGCTGTTAGCCTACCTTTTCTTAATAGATCTATTGATCTATTCCATCAAATGCCTCACCTTCCTCTTTATCTTCCTTTTTTTGTCTTCGTCGTACTTCCTCTCTTCGTCTACATCCATATTCCTTCTTCGTAAGAAAACTCATTATGCCCACCTTTCCTGTCTCTCTCATTCTGCCTTCCTCTCGCATTAAAACCGGTTCGATTCACCTTTGATCGATTACATTTTATAAGCTTTATCCATGTAGTTCCTGCTAGCTT
Source organism: Uropetala carovei (assembly GCA_036926305.1). Lineage (NCBI taxonomy): Eukaryota > Metazoa > Arthropoda > Insecta > Odonata > Petaluridae > Uropetala > Uropetala carovei. Next base: position 224,256 of record JAXCHB010000172.1, on the reverse strand, counting down.
GTGGAAAATATTTAAAGAGTTACTTTGTATATTGACATCTATAGCTAAGAATACCTCTGGTTTCCGATGAGTGTTGCTTTCAATCCTGCACCGTCAAATTCCTGAAATTTTGAGCACATTCGACAAAGCAACTCTTACTCTTGTTTCTTGTATTTATAACTTAAATTTATGCACTCTAATATAAAATTTTTGTTAGAATCGCTTTAATTTAAGGAAACTTTTCAGTCTACTATATATTTTGAAATTGGCGTTCCGAATGCCAGTTTTCTTTAAATTTTTGCTGGATCGCTTTCTGGCATCGTGGATTCGGTTGGGCGATTTGTTCTTTCCGTTGACGGCATCAAAGCCTCGAATGTCCTTTGGTGATTTCGGCAGGAGTTGCCAAAGGACCAACAAACGCAATCTTCCCTCGCTAATCCTGACGATCGAGTGATTGTGTTTACCTGCATTCGTCTTTTTGTCTGCGTCGGGCATTTTGGAATCGGAATTTGGTTTCTGTGCTAATATCTTGAAAGGAACCGGTCAGCCGTGTCGCATTTTCTCTCGTGCGGCACAAATCCCACGTATTTACGGGAAATTTACTTCAGAAATACATTCGATGGATCAATTTCAGTCACTTGTCTTTTCACAAGAGAAGGCGTTAAATATTCTTTACTATTTTAAGAGAGTATAGTTATAAACAATCTTTATATAATTTGATATAAAAATTGGTTCGGCGCGACTATGGTGTATGATTTGTTGCGCTTAAAAAAAAAAGTAATTCGCGCATGTTTTCAGTTTGTCTGTTCGTCTTTCCTTCCGTCTGTACGGGCAATATATCTGGAATCCTTCAACCTGGAGAAGCCAAATATTCAAGTTGGCCTAGTGCTAGACACGAAACAAAATTGATAGATCTAGGATAGGAAAATTTTCTAAAAAGTACATGCTGCTATAAATGTAGGCAACCAATAATGCATCACACCTGCAATTGTTTACTCGTATGTAATGATAGCACTCGATGAAAAAAGCACCTTACGTAATTCGCTCTGAAGTTGTTAGTTCAGTTGTTCAATACTATTGCAGAAGTGTCATAATAAGAATTATTTATTTATGCAGTTTAATAGACAAAATAAATTAAGAGGGATGTAGCTAAACTGATTCTGTTTGCAAAAATCCTCAGTTAATTCCTTTTATATTATACGTAGATGACTTGAATGTTGCTTAAAACTTAAATTTATATAATTTAAATTTTCCCATCCTTTTCATTTGTGTTTATTTTCAGTTAATTGCTTCCCTTTTGTTCGTTTTTGTGTGGTTGTGATTATATTGAAACTTCGAAACCCATTGAAATTTTTGTTTAGCAATAATTTTAATTTAGGAAAAATTAGAACTTTGTTAGCAAACTTGATTTTTTTCCAGTCCAATTCTCACTTTGTTTCGAAAGCGACGTTTTATTTGTTCGTTTGTCATATATTTAGCCTTGCCAACTCTCTCGGTATAGGACTAGATCTCCCGATTTTCTCCAGCTCCCGCATTATGACATTTTCCTCCATTTTCGATGAAAAACAGTTGAACCTTATTTGATTTATACTATTCGTAGACCCTAGGAAGGGACATGTGATGCAGTGTGTACCGGCTGGTTCAGAGTTTAATAAAGAGTAACTCAAACAGGACCCCAAACAAAGATACTAAAAAATAGAAACGACAACTCAAACAGATGACCATGCTCCAACTCTGAATAACTGCCCACTCATTTTAAAATTAGTAAGCATATACCCCTTGGGAATCACAGATTCAATATATAGCTAAATTAGTCGTCTTTGTCATCGTCCTACAAAATATTGAATCATCGATTCAGAAATACTTATCTAGACTTTTTAAAAAGGATGTACTACACGGGTGTGGTTTATTGCTCGTGTATTTCGTGCGTGTGTGAACAAAGGGCCTCCCTCTCTCTCTCTATATATATCTCTCCCGCTCTTTCCCCAAATTCTTTTATTTTTTAAAGGATTACAGCATTTAAAAGCATTGGGCTCGTAGTATCAGATTTCTCATTGTTAAAATATTGAAAAACTGCTGTTTTTTTTCTAGCACCAAACCAACTTTTAAGTTAATATGTCTTAAATTCGGAATCTCACTCATATTTCGTTTTGTCGTGTGTACAACTGACCAAGTCTCACATTCGTATCTCAATTGTAACTAGCACCAGACCCGTCTTAAGAGGGGGCTGGGTGGGCAGCCGCCCCGCGCCTATGGGGGCTCCTCGTCTAAACCTTATTAAGTGAAGGGAAGGGGGCCCCGTAGCAGCCGTCTCGCCCTGGGCCCCGCGGATCCTTGAGACGAGCCTGACTAGCACGCTAGGAAAAATTGCTAAATAACATTAACTTTTAAAGATAACCCACTACGGAGTCTTGTTAGTGATTTAAGGGTTTTTATATTGTCATACCTTGATATGTACCTGTTATACGTCGGGTTCAAGGGAGAAAATTTCGCCTCGAACCGAACCATGATCTGATAGTAGGGGCCTCATTTTTTGGCACAGGTCCCTATAGTTTCCGCTTCGCCATTGCCGCCAATTATTTATCTGCCTTGTTGCATGGCTATTCAACGGCTGAAAAAACTACGGGAATTGTAATCTGTAACTTTTGTTATGAGCACCGTCTTCTATTTGCGCACTCACTTTTATCCAAGTATTTAGTTATGAAGAAACTAGGTAAATAGAACGTTTCGTTAAAAAGCTCTCTTTTCAATTCAATGCGTTTTCGTTGCCTGTAAATTTACTCAATGAATGAGTCTTTCGTTTAATTTGATGATAACGACGCATTACTCTAAATTAGCTGTGCAGAAATAAAAAATAATTAAAACTACTCGGGCATTATTTGGCGACTATTTTCTAACACAGCCAGCAAGTATGCATTAAAGATTGTTTCTCGAAGAAGCAAGTACGCTCGCGATAGAAAAAATATCGTTAAAAGTGGCCATTTTCTTTCAGACCATTTACTAAACTTTTCCCCTTTTCGTTGCTACCTTTTTCCCTTTTTCTGTCGCACTCTTTCCTGTCAATTACCCTTCCACTCCCTTTTTCACTTCACTACTCTCCGGATACACCTCCTCCTTTTCCTCCGACCACTCCTCCTGCCACCCTCCCCGTCACCCACCCCTCTCTTCTCTTCCCTTTCCTCTTTTCCGTTACCACCCTCATATATCTCTCTCTCTGTCTCTCTCCCTCTTTCTCTCCCTCTCTCTCTCTCCCAACTCTAAAAATCAACTCCCCGTCCTTGCGCACCCGCCCCTCTTTTTCCGCGGGCGTATTGCGAGTGACGAATATTCGGGGCGGTAATATCGCCATTTATAAAATGAGCACATTCTAGCGAGCAATCATTTCGGTTTATTGTCGTCACGTGCATCGCCATCCATTGCTCTCTTCCTTACTCTCCCCCTTCCTAACGCTGCTCTCTCTCTCTCTCTCTCTCCTACGTGCTTCCTGCCTCTCTCCATTCCTCCCTCCACCTTTACCCTCCACCCTCTCTCTTACTCCCTCCACCCTCTCTCCACCTCTGTCTCGTTCGACCCTCGTGGCATATCCGAGGTGTTTCGTACTCTTCCTCATCCAATAATGCTTTAACCAGGCCGATGGAGTGAAACCTTTATAATTTAAACGATGTTTCTTTTACGGTCATCTTTCTTTAATTGCGCTTCAAAATGAAATATCCATTTGAAAGTCGTTCGTACTCTTGATCGCATTTTATTGCGATAACTGTAATATTGACTAAAATAAAATGATTTGTAACCATATTTACGTTATATTTAACCGTGCCTCGATGTTTGGTTAAGTATTATACATAAACCACCCTTAATTTTAAAGGATTTGCAGCTGTGTTTTGCTCTCACACATCTATCCTCTACTTATTCGAAACCACGTGCAAAAGTTCATTCCATTTTTTGTAGTTGGGATATCTTTGAAAACTCGTATTTTATGTAATGTAATGCAAATATCACGGCAACTTATTTCCGAAATACTTGTAAAACATTACGTAGTTGCAGACAGTAAATTCAAATCAGTTCTTCACATTTTCAAATAAATTTTTTTACCAATTATGCTCTATATTATTTAATTTTAAAATAATTAAAATTACTGTGTATGCGGTTTTTAATTCTATGTCGATTTCGCGTATTCGCTATTTGGGTTCCACGAAACCATGAATATTTTTTTTGCTTGCATTCATATGAACTATGTAAAAAGAATTGCAAAAGTCGCTATCACTGATATTATTTTTTAGGTTTTCAGGTATGGAAATTTTTACGCTACCAAATTAAAGAAAGATTGATTACTCTAAGTACATACTCAATTGGTATCTCCATCCAAAGTTTTCCCTAGGTAATTTTAATTTTTATGTTTAAGGTTTTTCAAGATTTCAGACAATATTATACTTTCTAGCCGCAGCAAATTTGATAAATAACTTGTGTTTTGACTGTTATAGAATTTTAGCTTCTCTCTTATTTACGCCTGAACCAGATCTAATCCATTCGCATTCCTTTAGGAGGACATGTTTACGTAGTCAATTACTATTAATCCGTAATATTATTCCTAACTGAACAAAGTTGCTGTTGTCTTTTCATAAATTCATTCCTTCTGCCGTGTTTCCATTTCGTCGAAAATTTCCGATTCTCTTAAAGTGATCCATTCTCGTTCATTCTCGAGTAAAGTCCTATTCCCCAGACGCGCTCCTTTTTCCTTCCGACGCAGTCTACCCCGTTTTTGATTCGACGAGACACCAGTGCCTCATATCGGGCACATCATGAATTATGGAATTGAATCCAATGTGCCGCGCGTGGTCAAAGAGTTGTGCGACTCTCCAAAGCTGAAACTCATTTTGTTTTGATCAACTTGTTCATTTTGCAAGCCCCTCGTTTTCAACGGATTATCAAAACTATTTTCCAAGATACTGCTTATCGTTATTTGCTCACTGCTGTATTTTTAATTAAACTCTTTCCGTCGCCGAACGAAATTTTAAAATTCCAAGATGCTTAGCTCCTGAAAAAATATTTTACTTATTCAACAGCCATAGATTACTTTTTCTCCGCGCATGAGTTAACACACGGTCCCCTTCCCGCTTTTCTTTATTTCCCGCTAGAGAGCGCGGCGGAGGCCGTAAGGTAGCAGAGGCACTCGAGCTCCCCTATCGGCCATAATGGGAAGGGATGACTCCGTCACCACACGCTTTGCCGTAAAGAACACGGTTTCATTTTCTGGCGGTGGCTTGTGGGAAGAGTTCAGCCGGGGAGGCATTATTTTTCCGGAGGAGATCGCGTGGCTTTGGCGGATAAGGGCGACTTCAGAGATTGGACCAACGTCTTCATGGCGTGCGGGAAAATTGGCGATATCTCTTTTGTCGCGTCCCTGGTTGCTTGAATCCTAACATCATGGAGGGGATAAAGTTATATCCGATAGTAGCGAATAAGGTTGTTGTTTATCCGAAAGGTTTATGGAACGTAAAGAGGAAAATATATCTTATGAAAGATCAAATTACCGAACTGATGGCCATTTTTATTAGGTATGTGAAATATATATTGAAACGATTTATTGAGACCAGGTCTGTAAATACTACTATTATAAGTAACTTAATAGCGCTTTAAAAACATCGCAAAAAACTATTTGACAAAATAAAATCTGTACTTCCATACATTAGATCCATTCCACTTGCTATTTCCATCTCTTGTATTTTAGTAGAAATGCAGATTATGCATTGACCTTCATAGCATCGGAACAAAATTTATCAACGTTATAGCGTGATTTTTAATTTCAAAGCGCTAATACGTAGTCCAAACGTATGTAGTTATATAAAAATGTATTCGTAATTTTTGCACCTTATTCAAACAATGTAGTTTTTCTTACAAGAATTTTCTGTTTGAAGAAGTTCCTTGAATTTGTGTTTAATGTTATACCTACAATATTAAATTAAATTCTTCGATAAAATTGGTCAACATGAATACAAAAAAGATTTTTTATATTCTTCAGGCTAAAAGCATTGTATTATTATAAAGAAAAAATAAAAAACTATATGCATTTAAAAATCAAATTTTAGAACGTAATAAAAGACAAAAAATAAATTTTAGGATCCAAAAACCACGCGAATTATTCAAAGTTTTAAATTTGTGACAAACAGTCGTAAAGTAATCTTTCAGAAGTTGGAGCATCTTTTATCGAAATTCGTGTGGCTTTCGTTATTCATTACTAAGCCATGCAACTTCTAGATCACTTAAAAATTAGAAGAATTTTTTGTCGCAAATGCCGTATTTCTGAATAATTAGCGAGATTTTTTGAACCCAGGTTTATTTTCTGCCTTTCAATTCCTTGTAAAATTTTATTTTTTTATATTTTTATTAGTTTCTTGTTATTTTCTGAAAGTGATATTTTTATTCGCTTTGTTTTTATGTAAATTTCTGAGAAATTTTTAAATTAATATTCAGGCCTACTAAATTTCCAAATAGAGTTGATTACTCGATAGCTTTATATCTAGTAAAAATAATTAATCTCGTTCTAAAGTTTATCCTTGTGATTTGGTGACAGATTTCAAAACCCGTGGTCTTTGATGAAAGCGTCATGTAAGATTAATTTGTTTGCATAATTTATTATGGATTAAATGCATCCATTAGTATCCCTGCGTCATAAATTTTTATAATTAAAAGCGAATCGTTGTGAAGTGTACGCAAAGATTCTTATACTAACAAACGCTTTATATTCATTCGACTGTCATAGTAAGCTCCTGTGGCAACCAAAATAAACATTTCTTTAAAGTGTACTCTGCTAAATCAAGCTATCGTCACCACAGCTTGTAACACGTGATGAATATGTCACCATTATATGACATCTCACAATCAGTCCTTTATGGAGCCAGATAATTTATTCCTCCTCCAGGCAAGCCGTTTTCTTTATCGCATGTTCTAACGTTTTTTTAAACAACCACACCCCTGCCTGGAGGTTACGTTTATGTACTCATAATGTATCAAAATATAATATAAAAAATATCGCGGTTTCACTTTGAAATGTCACATAAATCATACAATTTCACCACATTTTATGCATAGATACTGACATTTACATAAACATTTAGCATACCTATTGATGTTAGGTTAGAAAACGTCTGATATCATCATATCTTTATCTAGAATTAATTAAAAACTAGTGCGCGTATGTCTAACAATAAGAATGATGAAGTATACCCACGTAAATCCCCTCCCCTGCGAAACGAGTAGTCTGAAACTTCTGAGGTTGTGTTAGACGTGGGATTACCTTCTCTTCCCCTCGGATGAACTCCTATGTATCGTGTTTCTGAGACTGCGAATATTTAAAAGATAGAGATTTGAAAGTTTGGCAACGGGAGGAGGATTATGATTTGAGGGAATATAAACAGTCTTGGATGGCTGGTTGATGGGCAAAGTGATGAGCAAGGAGAGGTCTCTTATGAAATGTGTCAAAAGGGTGACAGAGGTGAAAGAGGGTACAGCCGGCGCGGGGTATATGGCGTGTACGACGTTTTGTAGGAGAAAGAGAGGAGCGGAGTTTATACGCCAAAGGAATTTGATGAAAAGAAGAAGGGCAGGCGACGGCAATTAAACGAGGTACGAAGGGTTTAATGAAGGGTTTTGGTGCGAGCGTCATATCCTTCGGGAGGATGAGGGATGCGTTTGGAAGGGTGGGTAGTAGGAGAAGGTTGGAGGAAAAGGAGGTGATTTATTGAGGATGATGATGGGGTAAAAAGATATGGGTTGAACGCAAAGCTTTATTCTTTGTACCTATAATTATTTTAAATGTTCGAAACTTTCGAGTTATTATTTGAAAAAAGGCTCAAGTTAAAATTTTTTGCATGGACGTGGTTATCCCGATAGCCATGTAATTATTCGACTTCTCGATGTGGTAAAGCTTCGAGAATTTTCGTTGGATTATTGCAAAGGATATCAATCTTCTATTTATATTTTCTTGATTAAATAAGTTTATTTGCTAATGTTTTGCGAATTGATTTGTTTGCAGTAATAGTAAACAGGCATATTTACCAAATAAAATGTCATCGCCTACGTCGATTTTATGGATACTTTTCAAGTAAATTTTTGACCGGTTATAATAATACTTAATCGAACTTAATTTTCGATTGATTACTTTTATTTTCGAATATTCAGTTACATAAAATGCGACAGAATATGGAACCTCTAATTATTAAAATGCCTTAACATTAACTGTATATAAGTGAGAATTTTTAATGAATTTCGTCATTGCAGTGCTCATTCATTACTGCACTCGCCAGTCCCAGGAGTTCCGAAGTTTAATATCCCCTACCGTCCTCTCCGCCTTTCGTTTTCGCTTTGAATTTCTCTTCGTATCCATTTTAATGCGGCATTCATCGCGCCGCACCACTAAGCCTATCAGTTCGAACTTTTTATTTTAAGGGCCGGCAAATCAAGTACCGTTTGCTCGAGTCTTGTAGTCGCTCCAAATGGGGTGAAATAGGGTTCTCCCCTTGCTAGCGCCTCGTCCCTTTATCTTCCCCAAAAAAAAACCTCATACTCCCGAATCCTGCCGACTGAAATCTCTCCCGGGAGACGTCATCCAACTCGCTTTCCGCCCTTCTTTTTTTTTCTGGGACGCACAGACACGCACGGGAGAAGAGGCGGGAGTGGAATCGAGATGGGAAGGGGGAGGAGGGGTGGAGGAGGAGGAAAGGGACCACTTGGCCAACGCCAGCGAGAGAAAACGGATCCGTCTCTCCCTCTTTCCTTGCCTCCGCAGATTTCTCCGCCTCCCCATGTGGAACATAAAGGCTAAGGGGGCGGAGGGAGGGGTTGAAGGAGTCGTGGACTGAGTGAGACAGAGAGAAAAAGAGAGAGTAAATACATAAATAATTCAGCTCGACGGAGCCCTGCAGTCAATTTTCTTTCCCCTGCTCTCCCTCCTTCGGCCTTGGCGTTTTTGGCGGTCCCTGGCGGCGGCTCGGGGCAATTTTTGCGCCCGCATTACCTTTTCCCGTGAACCTCTTTCTCCTTATCACCGCGCCTTCCTCCCTCTCCCACCCTCCCCTCACTCCTTACTCGCCCCTCAACCTCCTCCGCCTCTCCTTTTTTTATCCCTCTCATCTACGTCCTCTTCTTGCACTTTTTCCTCTTCCCTCTACTCCCCTCCCTCTTTCTCCTCTAACCCTCGTTCCTTCCTCTTCCACTTCCTTCTTCCACTCTCTCCTTAACCGTCCCTCCCTAGGAGGGATGCGCCTTTATCTGTTCCCACCTATTTCTTTACCCTTTTATTTTTCACGCGTCCTGAGTTTCGTTCGACTTATTCCCCCCCCCTCCCCCCCCCTCCCCCCCCCCTTCTCCCCCTCCCTCACATCATGGGCCGATTGCTCTTTCCATACTGCATCATGACGTTTTGCCTTCTCGATAGGAGAGACGACGTCTCCTCCCATTTTCGCTGTCTCTTTCTCTGCCCCTCTTGTTTTTTTTTACCTTCTCCCTTCTCTTCCCTCTCTTTCTCTCGCATCTTCTCTTCCTCACTCACTTTACGGCCACTGTAACTCGCCCAACGGCCCTCACTTTGCTAAAACGGTTCGCCTTTTACTGCGACACATTTGCCCGTTCTTTTGGAATTCTCTCGCTCGTTTCGACCCCTATCATTTCGGATTTGAGACTTTCTATGCCTCTCCCCTTTCCCTCTCACCTTTTTTTTCAACCAATGCTCTCTTTCGCTGTTGTTTATCTTCCAATTGCTCTTTTCCAGTGTTCCAGCCGGATTCGTTATTTCGGAGTATTTAAATAAAATAACATTCATTCGATTTCTTGGTAAAGAGACACATCATTCAATACGTTTTCTTAACTGTGAAAATAATTAGTTTGGCGAAAGTTGTCATTTTAGCTATCGGCGTACGTGTTATAATAAAACGGAAAGAAGATGATTTTGTGCCACTGCCAGACAATAAATAGATTGATTATTTTTAAAAATGGTCAAATTTATTTCATTGAGGCACGTTTATTTATGGGAACGTAGAATGTGAGACAGCAAATAAAACAGTAACAAAATCTAAAATCTGAGATGTATAATCATAATTATAACAATGCTATAGTTAAGTACCATACAGTGTAAACTCGCTTAACGGATGTGGGTTGATTTCGCATAATTGAATCTCTTTGTATGATTAGGAGGAGTTTAAAAAGCAGGATAATACTTAGTATAGTGTTTTTATTAATACTGTAGCGGAACTGCCCTTTGAATTTCAACGGATTTAGTGAATCTAAAACTTCGACGTTGTAACATGTAAACATCTTAAGAATAAGATAGTACACCGTTTTAACCGTCGAATAAAGCAAAAATGAAGAAAACCTGTTCGCAATTACCTACTATTTAAATGAATGAAAGAAGAAAATCTTTCACTCTGAGAAATCGGAAATTACATGTAAACTTATGGGAAAATAATTATTGAATTAAGCACCCCCTCCCCTCCCCCCCAAATTTTTTTATCGCCATATGGCCTATGTTATCCGCAGGGTAAAATTATTTATCTATGCGAAGTTTTGTGACGATATCTTCGAAGGTTTGAAAATCCCAATTTGTGAAATATCTACCTCTAATTATTTAAGTTCCTACGTAGCTTTAAAAACAGTTTGCTTTGCGGAACTCTATGCCACACTTTGTGTTTCTTTCTTCGCTACTTTAGTTTATATTAGTTGTATATTATTTCTTTTAGTTTATACTAGCTGAAAGTACCCGGCGATGCCCGGGTTATGCCAGACGTCTTTGGCGAATAAAATTACGTATTATATGGTAATACAATCATTTCTCCCTTTGCGCACCTCAAAACGTGTATTTCCGTTGAAATCTCGATTTTGAATTTTTTCATGAAAAAAATATTTTCTCTATACTACGTATATTGGAGAAAGTAAAAACTAATTCTGAGATATCTCTGATAACTATGAATTGGGCCGGGAGGGTCCATGGAGGTCCGGAGAGAACGTGAGCATACGTGAGAGTAATAGGATTTCGAGTTTAACAATGTAATCGGTTGGCAGGGCAACTTCACGTTAAAAACGCTAAATTTTGTCAAAATATGATATTAAAACGTTAAATTCGAAATATTTAGATTCGAAAGCGATAAAAGACGATAAGAATAAGAAACTGCATTTTTTTTCTTTAATACAGTCCAAGTCCGAATATCGTAGGTCAAATATGTGAATTTTAATAAGCAAAATAAAATAAGGTCGCAGGTCGAAATATCGATTTTTCCGTGTTATCTTATGAGGAATGGAAATCATTCTCGGGAATTTTTTCGGAAATTGCTTCTACTTTAAGAACCGAACATTCCTACCAAATTTCAATCTTCTAGCTATTCGGAAAGTTTGTTAAAAATAGCATTACAGAGTTCCGATTTCCCACCGACGACGACAACGACGAAGTCAATTTTATATATTAGATTAGAAGATAATTCAGTTAAAAACAACAAATATTTGGATACCATGTAAACAAATTAAAATCGTACACAGAAATTGACAAACGCTATTACGTTAAAATTTTTCCCATATAAATGCATTGAACTCTCAATTTCGGCGACAGTGGGAATGCGTATTGTAATAAAACTGATAAAATCACGTATTTTATTTATTCTAAATGAATTTTTCTGCTAATTCGATCAGGATTCGGATTCTGCCTTCAATAAAAATGAACTGTTCTTTCCCGCAAAGAATTATCCAAGTCTCAAGTCCATACCATGTTTCTAAGTAATTTTAAAATTCAAATGAAAAATGAGCTGCACTCGTCCCTATGTTATTCAAATGGAGAAAATGAATAAAAGAAAATATTTCTGTCTGTCAGTGTGGGGTGGTTGTCTGGGTTCCCGGGTACCCTGTGTTACTCGTAGAGTCATATGAAGTCAATTTGCAAAGTTTGGCCCCGATAGCTCAAAGGGCGTGGGAATGTATAAGGAACAGACAGACAGATGGACAGACATTCAATTTTATATATATAGATTAGGTATTGTTTATAACGGTTGTCGTGTAAATTGTTAATCCAACAATACGCTCATTCCCGTCTTATTTAAATGGGAAAAATTAAAAGGAAAACATTTTTCTTATAAATAATGTATTTCAGTTCACTTTAAAAACCCTCCCATTTTGCTTAACTTTTATTGCTGTTAAAATGGCACCTTCTTCTTGCTTCTACTTTTTGTAGTTGTTGCGCTATAAATGCACAAACACATTCTTCAAAATATTTATAGTAGAGATAAGTCGCTCGTTTTGAATCACGTACGTTTGCACTAGTTTGTAAGCCATTTATAAAAGATAGCGTGTTTCTGTATAAGGACTTACGTAAAAAAAATGATTATATTTGCATTTGTGAAGGGTTGTTTAGAATTTCAAGTGATATTTATCATAAATTATTAAATTACTGGCGTATTACACCGTTATTATATCATAGTCATTTTACATGCACTAAACATTTGAAACACCAGGGAATCGCATTGACTAACACTTTCAACTATTTTTGCCGTGCATTACGTCCGTTTCTTTGCCATCGTTTCTTCTCATGTCGTTTACATCCTTTGATCAAAATCGAGTTTTTTTTCCCTTTCCCCTCTCTGAACCTCTTTCCTTTCTCCTCCTCTCTCTCTCTCTCTACCTCCAAATTCTCTCTTCCTCGTTCCCTTGGCAACTGATGCCATGCGAATATACCTGTTCCATGGCAACCCCTAATTTAGCCGAGTGAAAAGAGAGAGAGGGACACATTGCGGTTCGGCCTCATCTTTCGTCGCCCCCTCCCTCCCTCCCTCCCCCCACCCCCGACGCCCTCCCTCCCTCTAGGAAAACCTAACCCTCTCCTATCCCCTTTATTCTCCGAACTCCGCGGGGAATACTTGCGATCTTGCTGACGCCAGGCGTCTTCATTTGGTGTGTCGGACGCTGCCGGGGTCGACCGGGAGGTGGTCGCACACCCTCCCCTATGTGCCTCCGCCTTTCCGCCTCCTTTCTCCGTACATCAGTCCGAGTTTTCTCGAAGGACCAGAGAGGGTCGCTCTCCTCTCGCCCTCCTGGCCCGCCTCGAGGGCGAGAGGTCAGCGCGTAAATGCCGAGTCTTTTGAAATATGCTCCCTGCGGATGGGTCCATCTCCGATTCCCCATTTGCCACTGCCTCTGCGAATGTAACTCTTCTGCTGCCTCCGACCCTCTCTTTCCTTATTTCTTCCCTCCGGCGGGAGAGCAGTGGTGCGTGGAAAGAGTTGAGGCAGACCCTTTCGGTTCCTTTGATGTCTTTCGCCGGCAAACCGTTCCATTTCTCTTGTCCCCAGGAAGCGTGCTCTCATGTGGGAGGGGGAGTGGTCGTTACTACAACCCGCGCGATGACGTACTTCCCTCGCTCCGCGTCTATTAGCATAAGCTATCCCTTTCCCGGGATGTGTTTCTTCGTGTCGAGCGAAATTTTAAGGGATCCTTCTTCCGTAAGGAGGAAAATTGCGTGCTTGGTATTCCGTGTGCACGACACAGCAGCTTCTCTCGTTTTCTCCGCATTCGTATTCCCCTTATTCGGCTGAACATTAGTTCAGCTGCCGCGCGTAATTTATGGAATCTAGATTGATGTTGAAATTTTAATTTCCTATTCGGGTTTGTTTCCTTTTAATTCTGTTATCTGCCGTTCAATTTGTAATGGGATTCTGCTCGAGCCGCGTGTCTGAGTTGGCGGAAATATTTTTCATGCTGAAAATAATAAATATCTTCCTGGATTTAATAAAATAACTCCATGAATAATTAATGCACCAACATTTATGAAACGGATGATATATTTTTTTAAATCTCGGATTTGTATGATTTATCCCTCTTTCCCTCTTCACCGAAAAAAATATTTTATGATTTCACATTATATTGATTTCGACTGGATGTCATATTTTTCCATTTCTTAATTTCTTGTCGATACATTATATAACCCAGTTATAACCCAGAAATAATCCAAAATTAAATATCTTAACAATTTTATGTTTCAAGTTTTTAAATAAGGCCTTCAGTAATTTTCTTATTGAAAATCTTAAGTTCAAGGTAAAATTAGCAGTTCAACTATAAATTATACTAGCGGTTCTTATAAAATGACACCATATTTTACTCTTACGTTACACGATAGGCTTATTCAAGTAAAGATCTTTCACATTCATATTCAGGGCCATACGTCCCATTGAAATGCGACGAACAAAAAATACTCGAAGCCGCCTCTCTAATGCCTTAAAATTTGCCCACGTTCTCCGCGTAAGTCCTTCGCCGCATCTGTTACGGCTGCAATTTGATTTAATTTGACGTAAAAATCTCTACCTCTTTCTCCCCCGTTACGGTCGATAACTCCGTGTCATCGCTCACGTCCTCTTTCTTCCTCGGCGACCGACTTAAACGTCTCCTCGTGGGATTCACCAGTACGAAACTCCATCCCGATGGCATCCGGAATCCGCTGTTAGGCGTTCGCGCAAGCGAAGAGTCATTCCATCAAAGGCGAAACCGTCCCTCGCGTCTCCATTTCCTCGTGTGCCTTTCCATTGGGTCCTCGGAATAAGAGCACCAGAAAGGGAGGCAGGGTGGTGGAAGCCTGATGGGTGCTGGGGAAGGCCTTATCTCTTTAGAGCGAATCCCTCCCTTTTGCCCCTTCGCTATTTCCTTCTACAAACCCTTTCGCTCCGCTCGCCCTCAGACCCGCCCCTCCTCTCTCCTTCCTCCGGATGCTTCTCAACCGTATCCTCTCTCCCATCTTTCCCCACCTTCGCCTCCAGACGGATTACGTCTCATATAAAGCGCCCACGCACTCACCTCCATATCCCTCACTCTCCCACTCAACCAGAACACTCGGGTACATTCCCCCTTTCCCACTTTCCGCCTGCCCTTCTTCCTCCCCCGCCTCCTCTCTCTCTCTTTCTCTCTCTCTTCGGCCGTGCTTATTTTATGCGCTCCCTTGATCTTTCGTGAACATATTCCGCCGACCGGTACTCATACACCCCCGCTAACTCCCACCTCTTGCCTCCCTCTTTCTCTCTCTCGCTCAACCCACTCACGGTATACCTCTCCCTCTCTATCCAGTTACATATTTCAAATGCTCCATTTCTCTCTCCTCCACTCTCCCCGTCTACATTACATCATAGCCTAACCATGTCCCTGTTTTCCGCTCTCCCTTCTCTCCTCCTCTCTTTCTCCCTCTCCCCCGCTCTTCTTGCCTTTATTACCGTTCCCTTCCCTCTGCTCCTCCTCCTACGTAATTCCTCTCCCTTCCCACTCCCTTCTCCATTTCAATTCGCTTGCTCATCCGTCCGCATTCTTTTTAAAAAAAGACAACTTCCACTTCTTTTTTTTACTCATTTGACGTCCCGATTCGTGGAAATGACTACCTGGGTCTCTGAGCTTACCACTTTATCTCGCGTGTTCCCATTAACTTCTTTATCATCGCTTAACATTGATGTGCTAAAAATTAAATCTTAATTGTACTGCGTGTCTGTCGCATTAAACCTTTCGCTGTTTTCTATTGGCTCTGCAGAGGAATGGAATAGTTCTAATTAGATCGAATGGTTGAAAGTGAAAGCAGTAATGTTTTCTGTCTGTGAAGTCGTTTTGAATCCTTTTGAAATCGCTACTAAAAGATTATAACACTTAAGTTGCCAGTGTGATTATTCAACAACCTAATAAATCATTATCTTAAAATTGCGCTATTCCCATCTTATCTTTAATCTTTTTATAAAATTAAAGTAATTATAGTCAACTATTGTTTAAATTCCCAACTTTAACAAAATTAATTTTCCTATCCAAAATATTTTTATCGTTGCTTCAAAAGTAAGACTTTTATGTTTGGAAAAATTGCATGTTTTGGTTGTTTAATTATATAAAGCTGGCCATTTTCTCTTGAGTACAATCGCTCGGTATCTTACATTTAATATTATATTTATATATAAACTAAATCATCCTTTTAATTCGTTTGAGTTTTTAACAGCAAACTGTACATTTGCCGGGCACGATTTTTATTAATGAATTTCATTATCATGAAACAACAGGAATATTTTTTAATTTTTAAGGGGCATCGTTAGGAATGTTGATGTTGCCTTCCTTATCTTAACGACGTGATTATTTTACGTGACTCGAATTGTCATCGCTAATATTCTCCATGTTCTCCTCTTCTCCGCCTCTCTCCTTGCCCCCACTTTCTTCGCTCTCTCTCTCTCCTGCGTCTCGCCTAAAATTTCTACATCACATCTCACTCTCTCTCCTTTTGCTTCCTTTTTATTCTTTAACGGTCTCTTTATTCCTTCCCTTTCTTCTCTTGCTCCTTCTCTTTTACTCTTTCTCTGCTAAAACTTCCCCTCCACCTCCTCCGTTCCTTTCGCTTTTTCTCCCCTTTTTCTACCCCCTCCCTTTCCCTAACTTCCTCCTCACCGCACACCATTCCTCTCTTTTTCCTCTCCTTCTCTTCATAATATCCACTCCTCCCTATCCCTCCCTCCCTCCCTCTCTCTCTCTCCATTTCTGTCATAAATATATCTCTTCGCTCCCTTCGCTTGCCTTCGCTCTTTTTTCCGCGTCAAGTCCATTTGGAAAAAGCTTTTCATTTCAATCTTTCGAAACGTCGAATTCTTCATTTTTATTTTCGAGGGCAACGGATGGGGAAAGGGAAACGAGTCCCTCGAACAGCGTACATATTTTGTTTTTGAGCACATCAAAGGTCCCTCTTTTTCGGCAATTAAAAATAGCAGGGCGAGGTAGAACTTATCTTGTTCAAAAAATTTAACTCTTTCCGTCAAATCTATGGTCCAGATGAACTTTGTTAGCCCTCTGTTCACATATCTTGATATCATTTTTTCTGTCGTTTAGAGAAAACTTTTAATGTCATGTTTTTAATTGCCCTTATGAATACAGAATTTTATTTATTACCTTGTAATATAGTGAATGTTTATTTTGCTATCATAAATGTCAACTCTCTCATTTTTAGTTAATTAAAAGTAGGCATCTGAAGTCCTCTTATATAAATATTTATGTCCAATTCAACTTATCGTGATGAGAACCATTAGTGTTTACTTTATCGGTTTATTCATTTCGTATCTAACGAAAATACGTTGTTTATCGGTTAAACTATGAATAAAAGAGAAAAAGCGATATGTTTGAAACGATTATGCAGATGAATAACTACCAAAAATGTACAAACGGGAGTTATTTTTATTATTTTCACGGAAAATCGCTGTTGCCGTAATTTGATGTTTTTTAATTTTTGTAATGTCTGAAACGTTTAACCTTTCCCCGTTGAGGAAGGTACGCTAAAATTTTAGGAGAATAGAGGGAGTTTACGATAATGCCATCGGTCGGAAAAGGGGTTTAGATTGGGTGAAGTTTGTAATAGCCCACGGCACCCGAAAGTCGTGAAATATGAGTAAGTTGGAGATCATATGCCCAAATGGCGAGGAAAAAGATAGCTCATTGGGCAGGCAGTAGCTATTTGTCCTAAGTGCTGAAGCTAAAGGGGAAGAAGGAGGGAATGTCTTGCCCTTTGGGTTTATGGGAAGAAGGGAGGAAGAGGATGGTAGTGCTTGCTTTTGAGAGTAAAGGGCGGAAATGAGAAAATCATTCTCTCTTTCTCTTTCCTCCCTTCCTTAACTCCTCCCAGCCCTTCTACTTTCTTTCTCTCTATCAAACACTCCTCAAATATATTCTATCTCCCAATCTCCGAACTCCCCTCTTCCTAACCCTTCTCCTACTTTAAATGAACCGGAAAAAAGAGATAGGAAAGGGAGAGGATAAGAGAGTTGGAGAGAGAGAGAAGCGGACGGACGTTGTGCGTGTGTGTGTGTGTGTGGGTTAACCCATGTGTGTGCCTTACACAGCGTTCGAAGGGTTTGGGAAAAGTAAGGGCAGAAGTTGGGAAGTAGTAGGAGGAGGGATGGTTTTGTAAGGCCATGACGTAAAATCTTCTCCGAATGATGGCGTCGGAGGAAGCACTTAGAGAAACACCGGAGGCCACGAGTAAGAAAGAGACGTCCAACGTGGAGAATGATATAGCTATTTTCTATTCATCCCGACTTAGCCTAGAATCACTTTATAGTTCTCTCCTGGCGCCGAGTAATCACAAACATATCGGAAGGAGAAATTTTCCAATGATTCGTTTGTCTCGGTTGGATGGATATTTCGTAACGGAACCATTGGGTTGGTTTTCCGCTGCATGTCGATAGGTTATTTTGAAATCTGATCCCGCCAGATTAATTCGATTTCTTACCTTTATATTTACTTTCGTACTGTTTCTCGTCTGCCTATGTCGTGACAATCTTTATTTGCGGAATATATTCCTATCCTTGCCGATAATCGTACTTTTTCCGTAAATTGAAAATGTTGTGAATGCGCGTGGTCCGACGGGTTACCAGTGCAAAGAATGACTAGTTACGCAAGAGTATCATATTACTTTTTATATCGGTATATGATCACATTTTATTCCATGAATGTTCATTTTTTCGCCTCTTTTTAGCTTTTTACAAATATTTTTTTGTGTACGAGACAACCGTATTTCTTTGTTCTTCCTTTCCCACGGATGTTTCACAAGACTGGCTCGACACTCGAGCATCCGCTAAAATATCATCGGGAATATATTCGTTCCTTTCGAGTAATTTTCTCCGAATATTTTAGAGAAATAAAACGGATATTAAGCGTTTTCTACTTTAAATCACAAAGATTTTCAATTTCGCGACACCTATCAGGTTGACCTCGTTTCTCGACAACGCTCCAAGTGTCCTGACCTCTTATCCCAGGAAAATAGAGCATTAGTCGTTTTTGGTCCCTTCCGCGTCGATAGCGAAGCAGGAATAAAAAGAAGATGAAGGCCTTCGTGGCGAACCAGTTTGAGAGGTATTGGGAGAGGTGGCCGAAGGATTGGGAGAGCGTGTTTGAAGGGAGAGTGGGAAGGGGGAGATTTTTTAGGAAGAGGGAGGAAGAAGGGAGATGTTAGGGGAAAAGAAAGGAGGGGAGGGGATGTTAGGAAAATGGAGGGGAGGGGATGTTAGGAAAAATGGAGGAGGGGAGGAGATGTTAGGCAGCCGGAGCTGAAAGCAATTTCAGGGACCGTAGAGTGTTCGGATCTTTTTTCCACCCCCTTTTTCGCCCTTCACCTTTTTGCTTCCCGCGACCCCCTCCACCCACCCCACCCCCTTTCTCCACCCCCTCCCTCTAGCCCCTCTCTAGCCCTTCAACCCCAACTCACCCCATCGCAACCTCCTCTCCTACGCACACACACACACAGTATCTGGTGCCGGCTCCCGAACCCCATCACCGCACACCCTCGGGCTATTTCTCTTCCCTCTTCATCCTGCAAACCCTTTCCTTCTTAAACTCCCTTGCTCTACCCGTCTCTCTCCTTTTGCTATCCTATTATTCCCTCTCTCCATCTCTTTCTCGCCTCAATTTTTTCTCCCTCATCTCCCCTGACTTCTTAAACGCCTGAAAAATACGTATCCTTCCCAATCTTGTTGCGATCGCCCTACTTTTTCGTCTTTCCTTCCTTCGCCTCCTCTTTCTATCTTAGGCCACTCTCTTCCCCATGTTTCTTTCACCCTTTCTTCCGTTTCACGTATTTTCTTCCCTCCTCTCTCCTCTTGTTTCTTCTTTCGCGTTCGTTCATTATAGTAAAGTCAGATATTTGACGGAATCAGTAATCTAATTCCTGTAACTTATAAATGAATCGAAGAGAAGCTCCTTTTTCTCATTTGTTGTTACAATTCCCAGCTATTGTTCATTTTATTTGGAATTTTTAAGCAAAAACGGCAAAGGGGTAGATTGTGATATTAAAATCAAACTTTTATAATTCTTACGGAAATGTATAGCAACTATTTTTTGTTATAACTTCCTAACGCTTTAGTTTTAAGTAGAGAAGATTCGAAAAGGATTTTACAAATTCTAGCACATTTACCGATAATTGTAGCAAAAGCATGTGCAAAGCAAACTGAAGTGTGGATAAGTTTTGATTAATTTGTCGTAGGCATACTGCTCGAAAGAGAGGACGAGACTGACATGTAAACATCTTTATCATTTTTAAAAGTTTAAATAATTTGTCTTCCAATTTATGTACTCCATATTAAATACTTTATTGTGATATCTTGTTGTAAGCCTTCTATAGTTTCAGTTTTAGCATATTGTGTTACACAACATGAAGGGGCTGGATGAATCACTTGAAATTTTATGACTCAACGTGAAGTATACTTACGCCCAACTTTACTGGCCATACCACAGTGTGATATAAAGAAAAATAAAACTTTGTAAAATTAACGTCTGATCGATAAAACCATCAGACAACATTGGGGCAAATAAGTCGTATTTAAATAGTTTTTATCTCTTAAGATGTTAACTCCCAAAATACTATAAAAGCGCTGGCCTTCGCACGTGTCGGTCCCTTCCGCATCATGGGCTGTTCGATTCCGCCTTTTCTCCCCCAAAAACCTCCTCCCCCGCCCCCAATTCGCTTCCCCTTTCCCCGTCCCCTATGCATCTTCCCTTGATGGCGTTTGTGGATGGAGAGGGTCGGTCGACCGAGAGACATAGGCTTCGGGATAACACGCGAATTCGGACGATTGAACTCCGAAATGAAGTTGTCCCCTTCGGCAGAGTACAATGATCCGTGGGGCGGGAGAGGGTCGCTATTCTTTCTTTCTCTGGCCCCCTTTGAAAGGTCTCGGCCCCCGAGAGGGAGACAGGAAGCCATTTTCCCACTTCCCTTCCCACATTCTGTCCTCCCCCTCCTCATATTCCCTTCCAGCTTCGGAATATGAGAAAGAGTAATTATCTTTAAAAAAAAAACATTGGGCTAGTACCAATACCACTCAATCTGCACAGATAGATATAAGCAAGTAGATGTAATTATATATTTATTAATTTGAAAAAATATTGCTGTATATATACCTGGGTACTACAACGGTCCTGAGTAAGAAATCGATTCTGTATCTATATTTTTCAAACGCCCAATATGTAATTTGTTTTTCTTTGGACGGTACTTTAGTATGCACGCCTAACAAACAGTTACCGTTTATCTTTCCCTAACTGTAGGAGAGACTTAATAAAATTGATCATCGTCAGTTATTCATTCTTAGATTAATTTATCGACTTATTTCGGGGAATTATACATACAGAAAAATAGCGTGTTTTGCGACTGAATAATAAGAAAAATTTCAGGCTCCATTGGAACACCCGAAAAAATGACGCGGGTTGTAATTATGGTTTGTGAGGGCGAAGGCGGCGTGAACTCGCTTTAATAGAGTTGCACGAGACTAATCTCCGCCAAATGAGAGCCGTGGTGATTTGTGCATTGGCTCCGAAATCTTTCCAGCTGTCCGCGCAGTCTTCCCTATGAAATAGCGTCCCCGCTTCCTTCTTCTCCGGGGATTATTCGACCTTATCTTCTCCGGTGTCTGGAAGAATGACGCGAGATCGTTGAGGGATGTAATGATCGCCACAGCTCTTATCTCCGAAATCCACTTCTCACTCCCTCCCCTTCCAACTCTCAGTCCCTCCCCTTCCAACTCTCCCTCCCTCATATCCCCTCCGTCTTTTCTCATCCTTCTCCACCTTCCTCCTCCTCTATCCTCTTTCCTAATCTCTCCTATCTCTCCTCAACCCTATGTTTTATCCATGCCTGCGCATTTAGTTTCGGAAGAGGAAGCTTTTGGTGATATTAGGAGATCCAGGGAAGGGGTTGGGATAACCGCCGCATTAAACTTGGACGCGTAGCAGTACATTAAGGGGCGGCTGTGGATTCGGATGGGTAAGAAGAAGGGGTAGCAGGTCGAGAGTCAAAGAGAGAGATAGAGGGAGAGGGTGTTAGGTGGGAGGGCGGGGTGAGCAATGGGACTCCGAACACGAGCGGGGCTTTGTATGGTTTATGTGTTAGGGTGTCGCTTGATGGACGATTCGTGGGAGGCTCCTAATGCTGACCGCTCTCTCCCATCCCTTCTCTCTCTCTCTCTCTCTCTCTATTTCCTCTTCCCTCTCCCCTGTCCGCGGCTCCGACGCGCAATGGCCCGGGATGGAAGGGGAAAAAAGAAATGTGTTTCCATGGCGCGAGAGACATAAATTCCTTCGTCTGCTCGCCGCCATATAATTCCTTCCGCCAAAGAAAAGTGTGGCCGCACCATGTCCGAACTCAAACCGCCCTCTCCTCTTCTCCTTTTATACTGGAATTTAATTTATTCGAAGGGTCGAAAGCATGAATCATTAAGTAATGAGGTGCAAATTTTAGTTATATATTTTATGATACCTTTCTTTTGGTTTTTGCTCACAGTTTATCGGATTATATATTGAGATATGATGGGGCAATAAGGCAAAAATTAAATGATTCTTTTTGGAAGGTATTAAAATAAACTAATGTCTTTTTTAAGGTTCTCGTAAATTTTAAAAAATGTTATCTTGAAAGCATGCTGTGATTTTTAATGCTTACATTTGCTGGGGAAATCGTTACCAATCATATTGTTTTTGTTAAGTCTTTCTGTCTTTTTTGTGGACGTTGAAAGAGTTCGCTAAAAGTTTTATTTTAGCGGTTGTTCTATTTTTCAGAAATGTTTCATTTATTTTTTGTCGAATCCTGTTGCCATGAAATATTGCTTATGTATTTGTTTTAAGGTATCTAAAATAATTATAAATAATAATTATAATTATAATAATAATTATAAATAACTTATTTTTTCTCTTCACCAAATCCATTTCGCCATAAAAACAATAGATTTATTTTATAAACAGACTATTCGGCATTTATTTCTAAACGAAAGCTTATTAACTGTGTATAGCTACATCGAAATACGCGCTCCCGAATCATTATATACGATAAAATGACTTTTTTGGCAAGTTAAATGTATTTATCTGTTTTTCTTCGCTGTCCATATTTTTATAATTCTTGTATAAAAATATTGTCGAGTCGAAAAATAAAGTCCCATTATTTTGTTAAATTAAATGATGATTTAGATCGAAATGTGAAGAGCTTTTGACAATAAATTTGGTTATCAAAAATTGAATCAGGAACGTAAATGCTGCAAATCTTTGTCAGCCCTTAAATAATTTTTCCGTAAAAATTTGCTACAATCCCTTTGTGTAAGAGAATATATGGAAGTTATTTGTTTTTATAACATGCCACCAGTGACATTTTGCGTACGATTTATACTTGTTATTTTATTGGAATTTTGAAATAGATTTATAGTGTATTCATTGTGAAATGTTTTCCAACATTTCAAATTTAGACGCTTTTATGACTGCGCAGGACGTTAACGGAAAATGATGAACTCATATTTCCAATCTGAATTACATATCTTATAATCACTGTAGTTAATAAGTTTAAGAACAGAATCTGTTTTTCATAGGAATGTCAGAAGTTAAATTTCATTAAAATTAAAAACATTAAGGTACAAAAATATTTGAAAAAAGCTGAAATAAAACCGGAACGGCATAAAACCGATCGTTATAACTCATTTTAGCCATATTAGCATATTTTATTAATTTTGCAAATTACTCGCGCATTGATTTTACATTTTGAGGTATAAACTAAAATATTTCATGAATTGAGTGTATGTTTAATGAATGTGCTTTCTCATATGCTGTGCACGTGGAATAAATGATCGAACGAAAATATATATGGGAAAAGAACGGATTTCCTATTCAAAATGAATTAAAACTTCTCTTTTTCATTTCGAATACTAAATATTAATTATAATATTTTATCTTTTTTTACAGCAGACTTAAATGAGAGCGTTTTGAGTCGCATACGAATTGAATTTTAGCTCGTGATTCGTATCGAAACGGCTTTCTTTTCGTTAAGTTACTCTCGATACTCAAACCTTAGGAAATAAATCCGACCTATGTCTGGATCTAAAAGAAAAGATCATCTACTCCTAATCCACTCAACAGCAACGGCACTTTTTGTTCCTCCATTACCTCCCCCCTTCCTAATCTTCACTCACCCTCCCCCTCTTAATCTCGGGCGTCCTGCATTCTACGACGCCCTGGCCATTATTAAGCCTCCTTTGGTCCGAGCACTCCTTCCACCTCATCCTCACGTCTCCCTCTCCCAATTACGCCTCGCGGTCTCAATCACCTCTTTCCCCGCCCTCGCTCTCTTCCCGGCCATCCCTCTCCTCTTCCTCGTCTCCCAGGATACGCTACCGTCCCACATACCTCCTCCCATCCATCTCCATCCTCCCTTTCTTTCTTCTTTCTCCCGTCCGCTAACCCTTAACCCGTCTCCCTCTCCTCCCTTCCCGCCTTTTCTATCCCGCTCCTAGTGGTCTCGGACGTTTACCCGGTCTCCCAACGAGCGGTGATCGATCTTGAGAGATTACGCCGACAGCTCCCTCCGCCCTCTCTCTTCGGGGATATATGGCCCACTGAACGCCTTTGCCCTTGAACCTCTCCTCCCTTCCCCCTTTACTCATTAGCTGCTCTCCCTCCCCCTCCGCCCAAAGACCCGCTCTCCTCCTCCTCCTGCTGCTGCCGCAGGGCGTTATTCCATCAACCCCCGCTTAACCTCCTTCCGCCCTCTCTCTTTCCTTTCCCACCTTTCTCTTCCTCTCGCTCGTCCCTGTTTCTCCCACTACTTTCGCTCCATCTTCCTGTCAGAAACAACCCTTTTCTCCTCTTTCTCTTGTATTCCTAACTCCCTTCTAATATTACTCCTTCGCTCGCTCCATTTTTCTTGCCTATTATACTCATACTCGCTCGCTTTCTTTTATCATACTGCTATCGCTCCCTCTTTTTCGCTCTATTTTTCTTCCTATACCTTCTCTACAACTGCCCCTCTCTCTCTCTCTTTCTGGCTCAAGGGGCGGTAATTGCTGTGTAGCCGTTAGTGAGATCCGATTGATCTGGGTGATTGAATTCACCTGCCTCCGTCGCTCGTAAACTGATGCGAGCTCTGATGCTTTAATCCCTTGCTTCTCTCATCCCTTGTGTTTTCCTTTTGCACCGCTCTCCCCTTGGACCGACACTTTTTTCATTTATCGTTCTTCGCTAACGTCGATAATTTATCTCATGCGCAAATGGACGTGAAGTTTTAACGCGATTCAATCTGTTCGCGTGGAGCCTTCTCACGATTTCCGAATTAGGACGATTCTGTTACTTTTAAAAAAAAAGAAAAGGAAAAGGAATGATTCCCGCCTTTTGCCGACCGAGTCATTTTCGAAAACGAGATGTAATCCACGTGTCGTAAGTTCCCTTAGTTTATTTCTTTGTTGTTCATGATTTAATTCTCCTTTTTTATCGCTCTTGGAATGAAAATATTTTGACCGGGCTTCACGCTTCTTTGGGGACGTATTTACGTTCGTTTTTCTTTGTGGGATGGACGTGTCGTGGTTTCTTTCAATACATCAACGGAAGCATATTCTCAGTTAACGCATGCGTCGCACGATACCTCGAAAGGGAACGCCCGGATAACACCATGGAAAACATTTTCGGACGAAATCGTAGGGAATTGTGTCCCAGCATGCAACGGCGAAATTTTTTTTATATAATTGGACATAGTCGGAGTGAAATATATCCAACGCATACGAATTGCGAATTTGAATATTTTTATCGGGCGTTTGCATCGAAACGTGTTACGTTTTACCGGTAATCACTGGTAAAGTAATTCTTCCGTGTTTTCCAAAATGTTATTGAAACAATATTTCTCAATAAAAAAAATGTGAGAACGCTGCGCAAAATGACTGCGGAACACGAGAATCCTGTAACTTTCCCTTTATGTTTTGAATTTTAGGGAAATTTGCGCATCCATTTTGAGGCAGATGGTGAATGCAAAGGAGGCAGACCCGTAATAAACCGTTCAGACGTAATTTATAAAAATCTGTATTCCTCGCCGCGTGAAAACTCGTTCGCCGCGGTTGCTAGGCAACCGGCGCTTTCCAATTAGTAGTGCGGGTTGCCGAAGCGTCCGGCTTACAATTCAGTGCTCTCGTTTATTGACTCGTTTTCTCGTAATTTTTCAGTTCTTCAAAAAAGTCGTGGACGATACGTAATTGCATCCGCCATGATGATGAAGTTTTCATCGAAATCAATTATTATGAGCCTGTTATGTCCCACTGCTGGTCAAAGGCCACCCCTAATTCTTCCATCTTTTTCTGTTCATAATAGTTTCTGTCTATGTTCTTCCCGCATATGCTTTGAATTCATCCCTCCATCTTCTTCTTTGGCGTCCTCTATTTCTCGCATTTTCTTATGGGATCCAGCAGCTTATAAGCCTGGTTCATCTATTATCAGATCGATACACGTGTCCTGCCCATTTCAACTTTTTTACCTCCTGAACTACGTCTTTCATTTTAGTTCTTTCTCTAATGATCTCGTTTCCCACACGGTCTTTTCTGGGAAAACCCAAAAAACCTCTCCATTGATCTTTGACGTATTCTAAGTTTTTTTCTTCTTTTTGGGTATGTGACCATACTTGGTAGCCGTATGTTAATATTAGCAGTATAGACATATCCATTAGCTTCCTTTTCATGCAAATCGGGATATTTCCCTTCATGAATTGACCCAGGGACCATTATCCTTTCCGGGCATTCTTTATTTTTTTATTTATTTCTGCCTCTCGAGCATTTTGAAATTAAATAACCTTTCCCAAAAAGCTAAAATAATTCTCATATTCCATCCTCTCTCCATTCAAATATATATCTTCTTCCTGGGAATTTGTCATTATTTTTGTCTTTGATGTATTTATTTTGAGTCCTCTTTTCTTTCCTGCTTCAACTAGCTCTTCTAGCATCTTTTGCAATTCTCTATAATCTTCCGCAATTAGGACTATGTCATCCGCGAATCTTAGATTATAGAGTGATTCACTCATTATGTTTAATCCCTTCTCTTCCCAATCTAGGTCTCTAAAAACATCCTCCAAGACTAAATTAAAAAACTTTGGTGATACTGGATCCTCCTGTCTTACTACTCTTTTAATTTTAAAATCTTTTCCCGTTAGGTCAGTTTTGATCTTTGAAGCGGCATTTTCATATATACATTTTATAATCCTAATATATTTATTACTAGCGGAATTTCCCGTTGAATTTCAACGGATTTAGTGAAGCTACTACAGCACAATATACAAACTATTTAAAATATATGGTAGATACTTTTTAAATTACAATTAGCTTTTCTTAACAATTAATCATATTTGCTTGTAACAATCCGTTTCCGAACCTATTGCATTCAAATATAACGATAATTATATTTCCTATCATATTACTTTCGCCAAATCCAGCTTCATTTCTTGTGAAATTATGCCAATGAAATGTTTACATTTATTTCTTGTAAGCAAGAAACCCGTGGAAAAGCAACGTACAGTTCTCCATGATTGAACACTGACTGTTAAATTTACACCAGATACGTGAGCTTATTTACGTTAATAAACATTATAATGTAGAATATAATGATTTTACTTACAAAAAATGTAAGATTCCAGTATTCAATAGACGAAAGAAGGATCAATTAGTTTCATCAATCGTTATAAGCGCCTCCAGAATAATAATCAGTATCTATTTACGTTGCTATCTATAAACATCGATCGTTTCGTTGCTTAAACAAAAGTGCGAAGCGAATAACGCTAAACTTTCGTCTATTTGTAAGCTTCATTGAAGCTAATTGAATCGGAGGTAACAATGACGGCCGCCTTGGCATCGCCCGGGAGGGGTACGAAAAATCCACAAAATTTCGAAACAAAAAGCGTATTTCAGAAAACTTCGACCGTGTAACATGTAAACTTTGCAGGAATAAGATAGTATAGAGTTTTATTTGTCGAATAAAGCAAAAACGAAAAATCGGTTCATATTTACGTATTTTTATGCTTGAAGGAAGAATACCTTGCAAGTGAAGAAATGGATTCATACGTGTTATCTTATGGAAAAATGTTAATCCCCTATATAGGCAGCACTGATTAATCCCGGTTGACCAAGCCTTGACCATTCACTAAGTTAGGATGTAAGGAAGAATCGTACCAAATTTGGTTATTCTAGCTTTTATCGTTTAGGAGGAGTTCCGTGAACAAACACACACTTCCAAATATATTATAGTAGATTAATGCCTATATTACTTAGTGATTTAAGTATATAATTGTGCTCCACGCTGTCAAAGGCTTTGGGAAACAAGAGAAGAAAATCAGAAAACCATGGATCACTAAGGAAATGCTGGAGAAAATGGATGAGAGAATAAAATGGAAAAATGTTAACAGTGAAGGTAGAGCCAATTACAGACGCATAAACAATGAGTTGAGAAGGGTAACAGATAAAGCTAGGGAAATTTGGATTAAAGAAAAATGCGAGGAAATACAACAGATGGAGAAGTTAGGACGGTACGATATGATGTACGCTAGGACACTGAAGTTACAAGATAAGAAGCCTAATGGGATTCGTGGTAAAGGAATTATTAATACAGATGGGAAAATAGTCGCAGAACCAAAGGATGTAGCACAGGTATGGGAAGAATACATTATGGAACTATACAAAAAGCAGGCAGGATCGGTACAAATGGAACTGGAAGAAGAGAATTGCATTGAAAAAGACAACTTGGGACCAAGTATTATGGAAAGCGAAGTAGAAAAGGCGATACTGGAACTAAATGAAGGCAGCGATGGAGTACCGGCAGAGGTACTTAAAGTCATGGGATCGGAAGGACTAAAAGTAATTACGAAACTAATTAACAAAATATACGACTCGGGAGAGTGGCCTCAGGATTTCTTAGATGTAACGATGATCCCTCTAAAGAAGAAGCCAAAGGCAATGCAGTGTAAAGACTACAGAACGATATCCTTACTATCACACACTTCGAAGATCATCACGAGGATTCTTAATAAAATACTAGAGAAAAAGGCCGAAGAAATGCTAGGGGAAGATCAATTCGGCTTCAGAAAAGGACGAGGAACCAGAGATGCTATCAGTGTAGTGAGAATCATATCAGAAAGGGCAATAGAGTAAAGCCAAGATTGCTGCATATGTTTCGTTGACTGGCAGAAGGCCTTTGATAGAGTAAATGGGGTACTGCTGATGAGGATATTAAAGGATATAGGTGTAGACTGGAAAGACAGGAGACTGATCAGGAATCTATATATGAATCAAGTTGTAAAGGTCAGGTTGGAGAATGCGGATACCAGCGGAGTACATATCAGTAGAGGAGTAAGACAGGGATGTTGTCTATCGCCGATTCTGTTCAATATATATGGAGAGAGGCTAATGCAGGAAACATTATACTAAGGCACGGGAGATTTCAAAATCGGAGGAAGGATTATAAGAACAGTGAAATACACGGATGATCAAGTACTTCTAGCAAGAAAGGAAAACGAACTCCAGAAAATGATAAATAGACTACGGTATGGAATTTAATACAGAAAAATTCAAGGTTATGCGAATATCAAGTAAAGAAGAATAAAATTTGAACATAAGTATTGGAGGAAAGCAATTAGAACAAGTATCAGATTATAAATACCTTGGAAGCGTCATAACGAGAGAAGAAAAATGTACAGATGAAATCAGGACTAGAATAACAATAGCAAAAGCCGCTTTCAGAAGAAAGAAACTCCTGCTAACGGGAAATATAAAGCAGGAAATCCGCAAGACGTTGATAAAATGTTATGTATGGAGTATAGCTTTGTATAGGGCAGAAACGTGGACGCTAAGGAAAAATGATATTAAATACCTGGAAAGTTTCGAAATGTGGACATGGAGAAGAATGCTGCAGATAAAATGGGCAGATAGGGTGAAAAATGAGGAAGTACTACGAAGAATAGGAGAGAAGCGAGCGATTATAAAGATTATCAGAAAGAGGAAGGCGAACTGGATTGGGCATTACCTGAGGAGAGAGTACATGATTAAAGAAGTGCTAGAAGGAAAACTGGATGGAGAAAGAGAAAGAGGTAGGAAAAGGTTTCAGCTGGTAGATGACTTGAAAGGGAAAGAGAGCTATCAAGACATGAAGAAAACTGCGGAAAATAGGAGTATATGGAGAACCAAGTTTAACCATGAATAATCACGGACCTGTCAACGGACAGACTACCTATGATGATGATATATATAATATATGTGTGTGTTTATTGTACTCATTACATTTTTCTATTAATTGATTTACTGAATGTAAGTGATCGATTGTTGAAAAACCTTTTCTAAAGCCTGCTTGATCTCTAGTTTGACTTTCATCTGTCTTGTTATCCTGTTAAGAATTATTTTAATAAATATCTTATATAAGTGAGATAAAAGACTTATTGGTCTGTAGTTTTTGATGTTTTGTTTACAACCTTTCTTATGTAAAAGTGTGATCTCTGATTGTAGTCATTGATCAGGCACTATCTCTTCCCTTAAAACTTTGTTGAATAATTTTAGGTGTGTTATTTTATTTTCATTCACTAAGAGTTTTATATTGTCTACAGGAATTCAATCCGGTACTGGGGATTTATTATTTCTTGAATTGTTTAATGCATAAGTGAATTCTTATTCTAAAATTTCTGGTATTTCTCACTCTTCATAATTTAGATCTTGACTAGAATATTCATTTTGACTAAATCAATTACCGTAGCTTTATTATCGCGGCGTCACATATAAGAAAAAATGAAGTGACCTTTTTCTAAAATTTTCATTGGGACGAAGTACAAACACGTATGGGAAAACCTACTCGTATTTTTTTTATTAAAGCTTAACGTCTGTGACGATAATATGGGCCAATATTAACAAATATGAATATTCTGCATTCACTATAAGGTCAAAGGATGTGCAAGAGATTTCGTTATTTAACCTTTTCATATATGAAACATCTAAACGACTATAGTAAATTAGTACTCAAACCACATAATCATCTTAAACTGTCGTTTCACCCTCGGATTTTAGAACAATTTATGTTTTTTCGATGAGAATATAAAACATTCATGTGTACAAATTCATCTGATTCTAAATTTGAGGTGTTTGCATTTCATTTCGCTTTTAGTTACCTATTGATTTCTTTTGTAATTACTTCTATGTAGATAAAAGCCTAATTCTGTTGGTTTGTTTGTTGGGACGCTGAGGGACGCGCTTCTGGCAACCAATTTGATGACGCGAGTATCTTTAGAACAACAATTATGATTTCGATAATTTTTTTCAAAATGTGCTGATTATTTTAGACATATCATCGTCTTTCATAAATCGTGAGTTCTAATTCCACCATTATTTTCACCATTACTTTAGAATAATAATCATTTGAATTTTTAAATAGCTTAAAGGAACGGTAATTTGGACGGTTCTGTGCTTGAAAGAACAAAGTTTTTCTGCCCAATTAGTGTTTGTAATAAGAAAGAACGTGATTTTATAAGATATTTACATTCTCCAGAAGTTTTCATGAAAAAATTCGAATTCAAGGTTTCAACGGATATACCTTCACGTTTTGAGGTCCCTTGAACACGTTTTGACCGTTTTCTCGATGAATTCTGTGCCTGTCCATATGTATGTGACAGATATTTTATGGGAGCTCTAACTCAAAAACTATTCATCAGATCAGCATGAAATTCTATATTTGTGAAGTAGCGGTTTACCCCTGTCAAAATTTCGTTTTTCTTAAATATTTTCTGCAACTCTTGTTTGAAATAAATTTTCATATGAGGAATATTTCAAGAGATAATCAATTTTCTTCGAAATTGACGGTTAGTGGGAAGCTCGCGCGCGTCGTAGTGACAACAATTGAATCGTTAGCGCTGAAGTGTGTAAGTTGAACTGTTCCTATTGCCGTATTTATTTGATTTTAGTTGACAACTTACGTATGGAGAAAGTCATGTGTTGGACACGTCAATTTATTATTAATGTGAAGTGTAAGCTACTCTGATAACTTAAATTGTCTCAGAATTTGAAGGTCCAATCCTTTTTAAGGGAAATGCTTTTACATTACGTATTCTTACATTGTGTGTGATTTATAAAATGTTATTCTGTATGTAAGATTATACATACACAGATATGTCACGCAGAGAGAGTTAGCTAAATTTTAATGGAGGGAATGAGAAGAAGAGAATGGGAGGGAGAGAGGAAGGACAATAGAGACGATATAGTTTATTCATATATACCCGTCATTTTTACGGCCAATTTCTCTAATCTGAAAATAAGAAAGGGATTGAACTACTCCTTCCCGCTCATTATTTTTATTGACACATACAAAATTTTTGTTCTTCATATTTAAATGCAGAACCACATTCGAGATTCTTCTTTTGGAAAAAATAGAGATTTTCCTAGAAACGATCCGCTTACAAGATACTCATTTGGCTTGTTTCCCAAGAATCCCGTAAACCGCGTACTTTATGCTAGGAACGCTTTTTAGCTCGGAATACTTTCCATCCGTGGCGTATTTTTTCACACCCGAATACCTCTCCGAGGAAGAGCTGCTAGCGCCTCTTCCGGCCCTATTC
Source organism: Uropetala carovei (assembly GCA_036926305.1). Lineage (NCBI taxonomy): Eukaryota > Metazoa > Arthropoda > Insecta > Odonata > Petaluridae > Uropetala > Uropetala carovei. Next base: position 191,897 of record JAXCHB010000172.1, on the reverse strand, counting down.
GAAACTAACTCCTTTGTCTCTCCCTCTCTCTTACGCTTTCCTCTTCTCTCTCTGCCTCCCTCGCCAACAAATAATGCCTCTGTTCTAAGCTCGTACTCGCTGTTTTTTCTATTGCTCCAAACTTGAGTGGAGAAAAACGACGCGAGGTAAGGACAAAGGATTCTCGAATTCCATTAGTCGATGACCCAGTTTCTCTGAGGAAGTACACGCTTTGTAATTTGTTTTAACAAAGTGCGGTAAGCCTCAGAAATCTTTTGAGATGCCCTGTGGTTTGCTATTCCTTTGCGCATCACATTGAAGGAAATACTAAGTTATTAAATCAGAGTAACTGAACTCACTGTGAGTTGTATGCTACGGCTCAATCTTAAAAAAAGTGAGGATAATCCACAATGTACACACTCATGCAGGTGATACCGAATTTTGGTTTTTTCCTTGTCGATATCTTTGAATTATTAAAAATGGACAATACATATTAAACGAATATAAGGAAACGGAGAAATTATAATGATTTTTATATATGTAATCAAAGATCCGACATTAACAAAAATTTGTAAATAAAAATAGGTACTGTAATTGCAAAAACGATTTTTACATTCATATATATTATTTGTGTCGTTTATCTTATAAAGTTAAAATTATGGTCATTTTCTCTCTTTATCTCGTTGATAAATCTCAAGAAATATTTTAAATCCTTTTCCAGACGTCGCCAAGTTATTATACATTTTTCGTAGGCTTCTTTCGGTATTTCTTTATGAAATATATATTTTCATTATTTATAACTTAAATTTTGGACCACATTGGACTGTTTAACTATCAGAACTAATGTTTCTGCTCCCACGCATATATAAAAGACACTTTTCAAATTCTTTCTCTTTAAAGTGGGAAAAGTATTACAAGAAAAGTTAGTGTAATTATATCGAGTGAAAATAGTCGTAATAATTGGGTGCGATGATTGACTTTTATCACAGGAGCCTGAGGCAATCATACTCTGAATCTATCTTTTCCCCACGCACAGAGTCTAAACTGCGGCGTTCTATTATACAAAGTCGAAGAAAGGAGGTAGAACGCTTTGATCTTCTTTCGAATCTTCCCTTTTCTCGTATATACCCATTCCCTATATATCTCACTTTCTGAAATTTTCTTCTGTCTCACGCAACATTCTCTCCTTTTCGCGCGATTGGTCGGTTTCCCGTTGCTTGTTAGGCGAGGAGGAGGGCGGGAGGGGGATGCGCAATCAGCCTCCCTCGTCGAGAGAGAGAGAGGGTGCTGTTGGGGTTAAAGGGGAGGCAGGTGGAACACCACACGATCCTCCGGCTAACCCTTTGTGCAGACCGGCAAAGCGGTTGGATTGCACCCGAGGCGCGCGCCAACCGATATAGTTAGAACTATTGGCAAAGGAGAGAGAATAAAAGAGAGGGAGAGAAAGGGTGAAAAAGAAAGTGGATGCGAGGGCAAAAGGAAGGGCTGTGGCGAGGAATGAGAATGGTAGTCGGTGGTGGTGCCGCGATTTTCTTTTTTAGGCATGTATTTGTTAAGAAATCAGTATCGCAACTGTTTTGTTTTTTCTTTGCGTTTGACCTCAAAATCAAACTTTGGATGTAGTATTTGAAAGGATTTTCCTCGCCTCAATTTCACAACCATCTTTTCTTACCGTTTCGATATTACAAAAAAAAGATGCCGTATCACAGCTACCGATTATCATTCACCATTTAGTTTTACTATCATTTTTACCACCTTTTTGTAGTATATTTAGGCGCTTAGCATTTAGATGCGGTTATTAAAGTTTTCATTAACGTTCGTAATGTACTTCGAGATATTGGCTTATTTCTGTAGTTAATAATCTCAGTTAAGCAAGAGTATTATGTCTTTTGGAAGTTTTAGTTTATGATACTTTCGTTGGACTAATGACTTGAGAATAAAATAATTGCATTTTGATTATAATATTTTCTGTCTAGGATTATTTATTCTAATGTATTTCAGAATTATGTGTATTAAGATTGTTAATATTTTATGAAATCTCTTTTACGCCATTGTTATAATTTTTGTAAATAGACGGTAGAACGTAAGAATATAAGCTCGTGAAATATTTGGCATGAATATCTTAATGTTGATCTATGTATTGTTACTATGTTAAGTATTTTAACTTGAGTGATTAATAAACGCTTGCATGCTATCTTATAACAGTAATTAATGTTAATACTAAACGGATGTAGCATATTTAGCAACTTCATTTTCATTTTGTTCAATCCGTTGTTTAGGTTCTTAATTTTCTCCATCTGTTTCTTGCTTCACTCGCTCATTTATGCACCACCGCTTCGCCTGTTACATCTGCTTATGTTTACCCACTCATTGGTGTGTAAACTCCTCGTATTTCACTTCCAACCAAATTGCAACTAGAGTAAACTCCGGTAAGGCCTTGCTTTATACATACAACGCCCCTGATAGTCAATCCTCGAGCAACACCCTATACCACCTCCTAAGCCTCAGTTTACAATCCCTCTCCCTATTTTCTCCCCTCTCTTTGAGGCCCCTCCCACTCCTAACCCTTTCGTCCTCCTACACCTCCTCTGTCGTCCTTTCTCCCTCAATTGAGGTCTTTTCCTCCGCCTCGCTCTCCTTTCCCTCTCTTCCCGCCCCTCACCCTCCCTAACTCCCTCGGTTCGTAGGATCTTGTGAAGCCCGTCCCTCAGATCGGACGCCGGATTGAGGCTAGGGAGTCCTCCTCTTCAACACGCGACATGCGCCTGCCCGAAACCGAATCGCCCAAGGCGGGCACACAACAAACTGTTGGACGCCGGCCCACCCTCCCCTCTCGTCTCCTCCCTCCCCCCGCCTACGCTTCCCTCTCTCCTCTTTCACGCCGTCCTCCACACCGTCCGTAAAACCCTATCCTCCTGTGGGCTTCACCCTTTCTTCCTGCTCCTAATCAAATTTCGCAGCCCACTTTCCGGGCCGCATTCGCTCCTGGGATACGGATTGGCCCTATGCAGCCACACGGGCCTTTAATTAAAGGCCCTGGTATGGGAAGGATGGGGAGAAAGTGGGAAGAGTGAGGGATAGAGAGAGAGAGGGGGGGATGGTCCGCGTGGGGGCTGTGTGGATGAGAAGGGAATATTGGCTTCGGAGGAAAATGCGGTAGGAGAGGGAAGGGTCGAATCAAGTTGTTGGGCGTTATTGTGCCGCTTCTCCGATCATGCGTTATATTCGTTCCTCAAATGAAACCCTCCGATGCCGGACAAGCGGGAATTAGCTGACTTCATATTACATCTCACTTCTTATTGTTAGTTATTTGTTCACTGGTTCAAGCGCTTAGTTAATCATTTCTTGGTCCCAGATAACTATGGCGACAATTATTGCCGCGATTTGCTCTTTCGAATTTTAAAGTCATCGTTTCATATAAATTAGCTGGGTATTTCAGGTTTTCGTTCCTCGAGAAATTATTAAACGATATTAAATTAAAACAAGTCTTTCATTTATTATAATTGTTGAAATTTATTTAGTGCATATTATCAGAAATTCTCACTTTGGGCAAACAAAGCTCTTAATATTGAAATTTCTATAGACTAAAGAAATGACGATGTAACTTAGAAATTTACTTCAGTGAATTTTTACATAATTGAAAATAGTATCAGAATTACTGTGTCTAAGTTTTCCTTTAAGAATATTTTATTATTCGAAAATCTGAAGTTTCCCTTCAATTTTTAGATACAATTAAATCCTCATCTCGTGTTCTGGACCAATGGGAGAGGGCATTCACGTGCGTGATGTCACCATCTTGCATAACTTTAGGGTTTCTTTAGCACGACGCCAGATTAAATTTCACAAAAAATTCTTGTAATCCTCATAAAAATGCTCTATTTTGTAAAACCTAAATTCTTTTATCATTACTTACCTACATGATCTTGGTTTAAAAATAATGTAAAATCGCGGTATTTGTGGCATAGGTTTTCTTTGATATAAAAATGTTTACAATGTTACAGCTAAGGTATGGCGCCAATTCACTTATCTCTTCCCTCTTTTGCCCCTTTTTTTCCTCTTATTTCTTCTCTATCCTTCGTCCTCCATATCTCTCTCCTCTTTTTGTCCTCTCCCTTCCTTCCTCACTTCTTTTATCTGTCTTCTATCCCTACGCACTTTTCCATTTTCTGCACCCTTTTCTCGTTTTCTCGTGCTATTTCGCAACGGGAATTCTTCTGCACCTGTGGAATCCACATCCAATGTTCACAACTGCAATACTATAACTGTTTATTTTCCTACTCGTAGACCCTTCTCTCACATTCCAGTTGAAGGTATTTTTAATTTCCTCCCGAATTTCCCTTCTTTCCTCCATTTCATTCGGGTATCAGGCAGATTTTGTCCGAAGCTCCCTCATTATTGCATACTTTTCCCTATTCCTATGTCTCAACATTGTTTTATCATCTTTCTTTTACATGCGAGGAAAGCTGAGATCTAGGTTTTTATTTTAAATGTTTTAGGTCTTATTGTTCTTCGCTTCCTCTGTGCTACACTCGGCCATTGTGTACTGGTCACTCCCTATCAAAATGGATCTCATCAATTATTTTGAATATCGATGCATAGAGGATCTAATCTATTGGATAAGCATTCATTTTGTGCAACCAATTTTAGTTAAAATATTGACACACTCCATTTGGTCAATAAGAAAAGAAATACACCATTAATTTATTTTAAAAGGCACCACGAATGTTATTGATGCGCTAGGAGTAATCCCTGCTGCCTCAAATGTAGTGAGTACGGAATTATTTTCTGCTGAGAGTAATTGATAGCATCCTTTGCATTGTATATGAAATGTCTAAAGGATTCATGAACAATTTATGTGAGCCAGAACCACCTTAATATTTTTTTACTTTATCATATATTCACGTCCTAGTATTGGAGTATTTTACTATACTTCTATAAATATTGAATATTCGATCTTTCAAAACTTGTTTAAAAGTCGGTAATATGTCATTCTGTACAACATTATCCACGAGAAAAAAACAAAATACCGTAAATGAACCTATATTTTGTGTTGCTCAATCGAACGGTGACATTTCGCAGTAACGCTGCCGACGAATGATGTCTTATTTGTACGTTAATTAAGCGGTCGCGTTCCTCATTACGACGTCCGAACAATCTCAACCCGCGTCTCAATCTCGGGAGCCGTTTTCCTCTCTTAACCGCACCACCAAATCGGAGATCCACTTATTATAGCCAAGCCGCCTCTTTCTATCTCCCTCTCCACCGAAATCCCTTTTCATTGTATTATCGCCTCCCTTTTTTTATTTCTCCTCCCTCCTTTTCCATCCGAGCCCAATCTTCTACCACCCCCCCCCCCTCGCCCCCTCCTACCTCCACCCCCTTCACCCCTCTTTTACGCCCCCTGCTCCGCCAACTGAAAACCGTCAACCCCTAATCTCTCGGGACGCGGCAATTTGCGCTTTTCCCATTAAAACTCCTGTAGAAGTGTTTTATCCCATCCTTCAAGTCCCCCTCTCGCGTCCGTGGAAAGGGTGTGAGGCGCCCCCTTTCCTCTTTTTTTTATCCCTTCTACTTTCCTCCTTATTCCGACATTTCCCTCCATTTCCAACCTATCTCTGTCTCGCCTTTTCTTCCCACATACATTCTCACCACCTCTTTCCTCTCCATTTCCTCCTTTCTATTTCCTTCTCTACTTGCTTTCTCCACGCTCTCCTCCTGCTGCGACTTACCCTCTTTAGACATCATTCTATCTAATTTCCTTCCATTTCTCTATTTCCCCTTTGCACTTATTTCTTCCCTTCCTCCTGCTCTATTCTCCATTTCTCTTCCTCCCTCTCTTAATTCCTACCTCCCCTGATTCCCCTCCTCACTGCCTCTCTCTCTCTCTTCCTCCCTCCATCCCGCTATCTCTTTTTTATATCTCCCTACCACTAACTCTCTCTCTCTCTACAATCTCATTTCGGATTTTTTATATTCCCCCTCTCTTCCCTTCCCACTCAAAATCCGAGACGCCTTAAACTCTGAAAGAAAACTCGCCTCTTGTTTTCCACGCCAAGTTCTTCGCTTCGCCCTTTTTCTCCATTTAATTGTTTTTTCTTTTGAATTTTCAATTGTTTCTTATCCCATTGGTCTTGAATACCTTACTTCCGCGACGCTTTTGTTGTCTCTTCACTAAATAGATCGGAACATTCTTCATGATTTTTTCTTTGGTTTCAGGAAATTATTTGAAATATCCTGAAGTTTTAAATATGTTTGTGTGTGTGATTATTCAATCTTTTAATCTCTGATTTCCGTATCTTCATCTCTGTGTTGTGAGACCTAAACGCTTGCGTATACTTTTTATGTAATGATTTTCTGGTAATTTTGATGCTTCAGATTTTGACTTATTCCGTTTGGGTCACCTCCGGTCGTGTTTTCTTGATAAAACAATACAGTACTGTAGAGATATTCGTTAACTTTGATCTTGGGATATAAAAATATTGAAGTTTCCTTTGCTACATCTCACTCTCTTATGACTTTATCTACCTCTAGTGATGTGGGCTACTGTCGCATTTATACTATTTTCACGTGATTATTTAAATTTATTAACGTCCTAATATCTTTTTCTAATGTCTCCTTTGCCAATACATTGAAGAATATCAGTCTAGCACATCCTTTTCTGTACGATATTAGGTCTCCAACGCGCGCTCGAAACTTCGAATTCCCTGCGTCAGTATCAGTCACCTCTCATAAATTCTAATTTAATTTTTATTAAGTGTTTTACCCCAGCAACTCTATGAAAGGGCCGTGCTCTCTGTGTTTGTCGCTCGCTGCATATTCATCCCGACAGAAACACCCCTCTGGCTCTCACTTCCGCATAATGTTTAGCGATTTGCATCGTTTATCCCTTCCATCCCCTTCAAACTCTCCCCCCCCTCCTCCTCCTTCACGCTCCTCCACTCCCCCCCCCCCCCTCGTTATTCCCTCTTTCTGTAGCGACCATTTGACTCGCAGGCCTGTTTTGTAAATTTGAACGATATGGCTTTTGAAGGCGGAAAGCGTGACCTTGCTTTAACGAAATGGATTACTCTCCCTCTCCTTAAAGCGTCGTATGAGTGGTGCGAGATAAGCATGTTTTGCAGACATTTTTGAGGGATCTTGATTGCTCATCCACCTCTCCCCTTTCTCTCCCTCCCTCTCTCGCGGTTTTTTTACACCTCCCTCCTCTTCGTAGGTGTTTTTCCGCAGTGGGACTTTTTTCTGTGTCAAAAGAAGTGATCACACAGTTTTTTTCCAACCCACAAAACTAATATTATTCTATGGTAACTAACAACTAACAAAATTTGTAATCAATATGTATGTTAACGTATGTAATTTAACTTGTATATAATCCTCAATCCTGACGAAAGGGTTAAATGTAAGAAGGAACTTCACAGTCTCAATTTCGACCTAAATAAAGTCGTTTGTCTGTCTGTCTCTCTCTCTCTCTTTTCTTCACTCCCTCTCTCCCTGTCCGATATCAAGCATCCCACAATGCAAACCCTCCTTCACTGCGCAGGCCGTGTGGATTCAAGCTTCGCCTCCACTTTCTCACCTTCTCTATACTCCATATGGCAAACACAGACCCAGGAGCCATATCGTCATCGTCTCTGACTCGTTCTTTCCTCATTTCTTGTTCTACTCTTGAGATCTTTACGGAAATCCAAATTTAATGTACATTCAATTTTTTCACCGCGAGAAAATGGCGGGATTTCCTGGGGCAGAGTTTGGTTGGTTTTCTGCTTGGGTTACTGATTTTTACAGTTCCATTTCATACAGTTAACGATATATTTATATATCTAGAATCACGAGGTAATAAACAACATTTGACTAGATCACATTTAATTATTTTGGAATTTGAAATTCTGGTTGTGTGGTTTTTATGTCATTCACCATTTTTCGGTTAATTTCTTCGATTTCACAGCATATTTGTAAATAAATGTTTAAATTCGGTTGTCATATTACGCTTTTTAACGAGCAATTACCGTGACTCCGCAATTGAATAATCATCTTCGTTGGCTCTTTTATAAATAATATATCGTTGATTTATCAGTTAGTAAATAAAGGATTCTAAAAATTATACACTAATTGCACACGAGAAAATTTCCATTTATCCATTTTTATAGACGAAATCTTATTTAATTGCTGATTGTACATTAATGATTCAAATGTTTCCATCTCAAAGGTATCTTCTCTCAGATATGGGACCCATGTAAAGCTTTTTATTCCTTCATAACCAGTTCAGCGGAATGTATGCAAATTCAATGCAGATGTCCCCGTTTCACGAAACAACCCATCCGGGCGCAGGGCCACTCTCGTCGTTCATTGGACGAATCGTGCTATAAAGAGGGCTTAAACGTGGTCCCTCTCCCTTCCCTTGACCTCATTCCGCCCATTGCCCATCGCCTTTAAATGGGTATCACCTGCCTGCCGTCGATGAGATTACACCATTGAGATGGGTTGGTCCATCTCGTAACCAAATGATATTCCCGTATCATGCTAGTTAGAGTCCACTCTATCAATCCATGCGCATATTTTGCTAATAATACCAAACCCTAGTGTTATATAAGCACAGTTATCGGAGAGGATTTTAAACATAAAATATTTATTTTTCAAAGGCTCACTGCTTTGACTAGTATTTTAGATTTTTTCTGTGAAAAGATATTGGAATAATCACATATCTTTTACCTTTACATGTTAACGTCTTATATCCGTAGCATTAGACTCTCGTTTAATCACGAAAAGACTAATCTCTATATTACAGCACTGCAACGGAATTTTTTGATTAGTTAAATGTGTAAGTTAATGCTTCAACGACCACTATCTTTTCATTCCAAGAGATAAGTCAAAAACCTTTCGGCGCTAGCTGGATTGTGGAATTTTCAGTCCTGAAAACTCCGCTTCCTCTGCCAATCCTATTCCAGACTTCCATTTGTTTCTCTTCATCTCTCATCCTAATCAACTTCCGTCTTATTCTATTTCACTCTTTCTCTCAATCTCCATTTCTACCGCATTTCCACGTCTTCCATTCTCTCCTCTCTATATCACTTTCTCACATGCTTTTACCACGCCATTAAATATCTTCCTTTCGTCAAACCGCTTCAACATCCTCCACTGCTTTTCCTTTATGCGCACCGTTGAATTCTCCTTGCCCCTTCCTCCGCACACCTTTGGCTCTTAAGTTCCCTTAGAATTGCGCTAGGACATTCTTAATCAACCTCTGGCTGTCGAAATTAGTTTAGACCGTGTCGCCCCCCTTTCGCCTTGTACCTCTTTCTATCTATCAAAGCCAGTGAAAGGAAATCATTCCCTTCATTCTCTGTTTAATTAGGCCGCATTCTCTCTCTCTCTCTCGTCTTTGAGGAATCTCAGTTGCTCTGTAAATTTCCTCGCCCGCTGCCTCGCACAATCGCTCGTTTCCTCCACTTTCACTCGTTTCCTTTCTTCAAATCCTCTCCGCGTCCTTCGAGGTTTTCGATCGTAATTATTTTCCTATTGGCATTGCGGGTGCCAGGTACACAATTTAAAATTAATCAGCAAAGTTTGCAAGGCACTCTGATTAAACAACTAATAAATAGATTATATGCGTTTGTCATTCCAACTATTTCCAGATGAGGGCATCTATATTTCTCTTTCAGTTTCTCCAACATCTAACTTTCTCCATATTGATTTGGAAAACTTGTCAAGTGATCTTCATTTAAATCTCTCCGAATCGATGAATCCAAATATTTTTCTGATTATTCCGTCTTGCACTATAATACCCGCTACCAACCCAACTTCTCTATTGTTTTAATAACATATCATAGACTCCTTCTTGATTCCCAATTCTTCTGTTCCTCCTGAATTATGTCTAGCATACATCTTTCCATGTGTCTCTGTGTAACTTGTATGCGCTTTCATTGTCCAGCTATTATTATCTTGGTTTCAAACGATCGTAACGTACTAGTCGTATAATTCGCAAAGCGAGATTACTTTGGAGTGTTGATAATCGAGGTATTGTGTTATTGTCCACGATGAATACATTGAAAGGTACCTATTTTTGCAGTTATCGATTAAAAGAGCGTGTTATTTTTCGGGTAATAATATAATTCGGAATTTGTGTTATTTTTCAGTTGTACTGTTTATCTTTCGGGGATTTTAATTTCCCGTTTCTCTTATGTTTTGATGTCATCCATTTCTGTATCCATAGAAACATTTATGTAAATTTGTAACTATCATCACCTCCAACTGATGCAAAAATATTATATGTATATATATGTATGTATGTATATGTATGTGTGTATATATGTGTGTGTGTGTGCGTGCGTGCGTGTGTGTGTATATGTATTACCTCAAATACAAAGAGCGAAATGGCATTGTCAGGACTCTACACAATAAATTTACTGCACCTTTTATAGAAATTTCCAAATATATATTTGGTTTCTTCTGTTTTATCGGTTGCTACATACTATATTTGTTATGGAATACTGAACTTTTTATATAGTATTTCAGAGATATTGATTCAGCTTTAATATTAATACCAAAATAAATTATTTTAGAGCAACACTACTTTATCTGATTTAATTTAAGTGTTTTGCTTCGCGAGATATGTAATATGTGGCTGTACTAAACGAAAGTAAAAATTCCGATCAATAATTCTAGTTCAATAAATTTTTATTTTCAAAATAATTTTATATTAAAAATTTAAATCCACCATTTATTTCACAAATAACCGTTCCGATTACATTTTTACGCGATAACCTCTTCTTTAACGTATTTTCACGATATATCGGTTTATGATATTTTTCGTAAAATCCTCTTCTTCCTCTTTGGAAAAGCACTTACCTTTCCTTCTTGTTAAGTTAGGATTAAGTTCACTTTTAGCAAAAACACGATTAGTTTTTTTTTTCGGCCTCCCATCGATATTCAAGAAGATAGATCTACAAGTGAAATTGTAAAGCATATTTCACGGTGGGTGAAAGACACGTCAATAAGCCGTTTTAAGCTCATCGGTTTCGATGAAGGTTGTTTCTTGAAACTCTAGTACGGACCTTGTCGTTCTACCGTTCGATCTCATCCTGTTAAAACTGTTTCTCGCCGCCCTCCCTTCCGCCCTATCTCTCTCTCTCTCTCCCCCCCTCTCCCTGCCTCACTCTCCCCCCCTCTCCCTGCCTCACTCTCTCTCTCTCTAACTCACTTCATCTCTCCCTCACTCCATCCCTAGAGAATCCCCTTCTTACCTTCAACCTTTCATTCCACGCCTCGAGGGACACACGCCAGCCCTCGCAGTTCATTCCAAGTGTTTGCTCTTGACTCTTCTCTTCCATTTGCCCCATTTGCGTACGCCTAAATCTACATTTCTCCAGTACGTAATTCGAGGATGTTGCGTTCACTATTGCTACACTTCATCCGTCATCCAGACCCATCGACTATTTCATTCCTTCACGGAAACAATTTCCGCCCGAGCTTCGTCCTAAGGGTGTGAGTGTCCATTATTTTGTGCCAAAGAATTCCAATCAATGTAAGAGTTGCTAAAAACTACGTAATGAATTATTTAGAGATTGTATCGTTAATGAGTTTTCAAATTGTAGCCTTTTAATGCGCTAGTATTTATTTAATTTATGCGTTCTTCCGCTGTAGTATCGTTGCAAAAAGAAATTTATTTATGCATCGCTACCTGCCGAGCAGAACTTGATGACTCTATACATTGAGCATTTAAACAATAAGAAAGGCAAGCACAAACTCCTAAAGAACTTGATAGATTCGACCTGCCAAGTAACTTTCGATCAAGGCTGAAAGGTGTTTCCATTGGTGAAAATTTCTGTTTACGTAGTCTAAGCTACACCATTCATAAAATTTTCTTTAGCTATTCGTTAGTATCGCGAAAATTTACATCCTGTTAATTTGATATTACTTGATTCACCGGCTTCCTTCGTATCGTCGTCCATTTTCATCTGTATTTGCCTTTATATTACCTTTCATATTACAGTTTCCACCCTCTGTGTTTAGTTTTCATCCAAGTTTATGTTTCTCCCTCCTTTCTATCTTTCTCGCCCGCGAGCGGCCCACGAACTATTCAATATTGCATTCCGCGAAGGGTGTCATATATACGTCTCTGTCATCCCCCTTCCTCCATCCGTCTTGCCCCCTCTCCCTCCGGGAATAAGAAATCTAAAGATCTCCACGTTTTAGATACAAAGTTTCTTCTAGTTTATTTGATCCTCTTTTATATTCCTTCCGAAGAGTTGCTGTTCGATTGCGTCGTCTCTTTCTCACTATTAGTCGTTATTACATTTTCATTGCTTTTTTTATTATGCACGCGGCGGAGATTTCCTCTGTTTTTAGGACGTGCGCTTTTTCTCCTTGTTCGTATACCCTTGGATGTTTAACGTTTCTCATTAATGAACGGATATATCAGGATATTGATGAGTTTAAAATTAAATTAGATATTGTTTATTTTTTAATTTGTTTCGTTTTCATTAATTTAAAGTGCATCATAATGGTTTACTTCCGCAAATATTTGGCTATTATCTGTATTGGTTAACGTTGCAATTTAAAAGTAGAATTAATGATTTTGTCTAAAATATTCTCTTATATTCACAATTTGAATATATTTGGATGTTATATTCCAATCTTTCAGCAGTTATTCTTAATTTATCAAGTAATTTATGTGCAACTATAAATGCTTTTATATTTTGTTTTAATCGCAGAATTCAATACTCATTAATGAGTATATATAGAATCCTAATATTTTGCTATATGACAAATCAAGACCTAGTCTATAACGCGTAAATAGGAATGGCGACAAAAAAGCGAAAATATTTACCGTGAGGCATCCTAAACGTTAATTATCACCATGGTGTAGCAATTCAGCGCTGAAGTGACATTTAATCAAAAAAATTATTTCATTATCTGAAAATCACTATAATTTGTACTCGTAGAATTCACAGCAACTCCTTCAACTCATAGGTTAACGTGCGACTGCTGATCGCTCACTCTTATGCATAAAATCCCTAGTTTTGTTTTTTCATTCCGTTTCTTTGGTAAAGAAATCCGTGTTAGAAAGGGATGCCTGAGTTTTTTTTCGACTCTACTTCCTCTCTGTGCGAGACTTTCGTAGAACACTGAATGTTTCATAAGTGTTTCGCCTCTGGGAGTGTTTGTTGTCGGGTTTGGATCCTAAGTTTTTGCCCCTTGGGCCATACGCGCCCTCTCGTTGCGAGTCTCCCCTCCCTCTCTCTCTCTCTGAGGTGGGAAAGACGGACAGAGGAGCGAGGAGATGGAAGGAGGGAGGAGATAGAGGGAGTTGAGTTAAGGTCGTCTTGGGGCGTGTGCTCAACGAGAGAGAGAGAGAAGTCGGAAAGTTTCGGAGACTCTAGGATGGAATGGGGTTCTGTGAGGTTCTTAGGAGAGGATGAGGTGTGGTTTTTGCGGTCGAAAATACGTCGAGTCGAGAACAAAAAGTAAGCCTTTAAAAATGCGAAGCGAAAGAGGGCGACAAAACAGTTGATGGAGTTGGGGGTGGGCGTGGCGGGAAGTGAGCAAGTTGCGAAGGCAACACTCAAATTTCTTGTTTCGAGGGAACAGGTCGATGCGTTGCGCAACTCAGCTCTCGGACAAGAAAATGCGTTTGCGTATACTTTGGAGCCGCAACATGAGATGCAATATCTAAATGTGTTTGGTCCTAAGGTGGAGTTGCGTAGTCATTTTCATTACTAAATTAATAAATTGAATGCACAGCGGCATTGGGAGGAAAATGGTTAGCGTGTTCGCCTCCCAGTGTCGCGGTTTCGATTCTTGCAGAGGGTACTCTTTTATCTGTTTGTGTTTTTTTATTTTATTTTGCGCTTTCTGTAAAAGGCCTGTAATTGTTATTTATGAGCTGCTTAAAATATATAATCAAACATATTAATCAACGGGCCATAAATGTGTGATATGGACTAATAGGCCGTGAAATCACTTAAGAGTTTTGATTCGGTTTAAATAAAAATTTTAACTAATTTCATCAAGGAATTTTATAACAAAGAATACGTTAGGTATTGTCTAAAATTTCTCCGATTACAGAGTTAGTCATACAAGGTTAACACGTGACAGATATTGCAGACAAAAAATGTTCATAGTTAACTAATCAGCCGTTGTCACAGGTCACCTCAACTAATAGAAAAAGTTATAAAACTACATTAAACATTTTTTGTGAATGAATTTTACTGTAGTTGTGTCAGGGAGCTCAGGGATTTTGTTGGAGAGAAGTAAACAAATCGCAGACCAATAACTTTAAATCTTTTCTAATGCCCAACGAGTTATTGATCGATGGCACTATAGTTTTTAAATCTGCTGACGTGATCGTGGCTATCAGTCATAAAAATTATATAAAGATTTTGTGTGGTTCAAAGGAAAACGCTTATGCATTGAATTTACACCCGCTCGAGTTTTCATAGTTTTCGCATTACTATCTTTGTTTCTTATTGGATTCATTAGCTTTTTGCTATATATGGTTCTTTATAGTTAATCAGCACCAATCCGCTCTCACTGTCTGCCTATTAATGTTACATTTCAAAGTAAACCCATTTAAAGATTCGCTATTGGAGTGGCAGATGGTAATGGTTGAACATTAATGCGCACGAATTAAACCACCTGTTCCAGTGGTACGAAAGTGCAACTGCTTATTTTTCTCCCAAAAATTTAACTTTTTGGGAAAAATGCAACAATTAATTTTCTACTTGAAAACGATTTTTGCTAGGTATACACCGTAGAGGAACGAAAGTCCTATTACACGTCGTTTCCCCGTTAATATTCCTACTTTAATACCAGTCAAAATTGCTCCCGTACAACGTTCGCCGCGTCCCTTTTTAACCTCATAACCGACCCCGCGTGAATCACACCCGAAATTGAGGTCCAGGACTTTTATCGCACAATAAGCAGTTTCAGGCAAGGGCGAATACTTTGCTGTCGGTAAATTGGAATTTCTTCCTCTCATCCACGTCCAGTTTCCTCCCCTTCCACCTTCCTCCTCTTTGCTTTCTGTTTGGCGTCTCGCAAATGCCTTGTACGGAGTGAAAATACTATCGGGTCGAGTAGGCGGGCGGGGTCATGGCGAGGAGCGGAAGCGGCTGCCTCCACGACGGGGTGTCGAGAAGGGCGCGTCGAGAAGGACGAGGGAACGTAAAGTGATGCCTCAGAGAGGTTGTCGTCATGGAGTCGAGTCACGAAGAAAGCGGAAAAATGGTTCGGATCGCGGGCAAACAGTCGAACGCATTTGACTGCCACGTGATCGCTTTCCTTCAAGGTCCAACTCTCCCCGGAGAGGAAGGGAAAAAAAGAAGGGCGGAATCGCGGTGACTGAGAAATGGGAGTTGGTGGTAAAAAAAATACGAGGGGCTGCCATTCGACCCTACATACGGGGACCTGTGTACATGTAATCGTTCTTTTCCTTCGATCCCTTCTTAAAAATCAGAGTTACAAGGGAGAATGGATTGAGCGACCCCTATTGGTTAGTGTCTCTTCCCCACTTCATTTCTAACCCGCTCTCTCCCTCTCCTCTCTCTCCCACCCTCTCTTCCTCTATATATAGGTATATATATATATATATATATATATATATATATATATATATATATATATATATCCTCCCCACTCTCGTCCAAGCCGCCTTTTTCCATTCTTATTCATGGCCGCCGGAAGCGGTAACGTATTTATATTCCGCATTTGTTACTTTATCTCGCGGGTGACGATAATCCCGAGGGCAGTAAATATCTTTACAGCAACATTTTCTCCAGTCTGAATCAATACCCAAGAAGAGGAGACTTGCCCTCACGCGTTCTTTTTCCTTCACTTTTTTTACGACGCGGGGGGTTGTTCGCTGCGTGATGGGTTGGGGCGCGCGTGCTTTCCTTTGGCGTTTTGCTCCTTTCGGTCGATTTTTCTTTTCCGAGGGCCGTTTGCTGTCCTCACGCAGTCACATTTTCGATCCATTTTTCCGTGAACATTTAAATTTTGCGTTGGCTTTTTCTAAGCATCGTTCGTCTAAAGGATCTTTTATAATGTGGTATACTTAGTCTTTCGGTGATATATTTGTCTTTAAATCATCATTATTGGTATTATCACCAAAATAAAATTTTCTTCTATAGTAGCTGTATTTCGCCACGGGATCTGTTTTTATTTCTTTATGCGAAAAATTAACGAATTCTGCGTGAAATATCCTAAATATTTCAAAAGACATTTCGTGTAACAGCATAATCCTGAAATAAAAAGTTGCTCGTGTATCTCTTTCAAAATAAAAAGGATAGTACCCGCCGTGAATATAGGCAACCAACATATACTGTCTGCGCTGTGGGGTGCATACATCGAAGGGGACACTCTTTGTCCCCTCTACTGGCTATACGATATATTGAAACTTATCGAAACAATACAGTATGGTCTCTTTTGAGATTTACGTTTTACGTGTATGTGAATGTCTCGAGCATGCATATAAAATGTTCTTGGAATTGTAATTTTCCGTCATAAACCACTCAATAGTCAGTTTTAGTACAATTTCAAAACCACAAGCACATTATACCGAGGCGGGTGTAATTTATTTCGTGATGCTAAACAACTTTCTTTGGAGAATTTAAGGGATACATTTAGATGTATCACGATTTAAATAATTATTTTATCTGATTTTAACTTGCATGAATGATTCTACATTGGAAACTATTCCATGTTTATTATCATTGTTTAGTAGTTTAATTACGATATATGCATGCGGAGTTCAAATATTTTGGTTTATAATTTCATTCGGTTTTTAATTATAAAAATGACAATGACTATAAAAGATTCATAAATATATTGTTTACCTTCTTTATTTGATTGCTATTGAGGGAAAAATTCTTTAAAAACTTCTCAAAAACTTTAATGATGGGTTATGAAAATAAAAATAAATCAACAAACAAATTCTTTTGCCGAAAGTATAATAGATATTTTATATGCCAGTTCTGAATTAAACTTCCACTACCATGTTGTGTACTACTCTGTCGTATTCTTATACGTAATAGGCAATCATTGTAACTATATTCCGTACCAAGATGCGACTTCCGGAAATGCTTTGATTCGAAGCTTAAAAGGAGTTGGATTGCCTGCTCTCAGTGACGAAAGGATTCTCGGCGTCCTCAGGGAACTCTGTTCACCTTGCTTCAGAGCCTCTCAATTTCCTGCGTGTCTACATTTCTCCCCATGTTACCCTCCCACCCTTCCCTCCCTATCTCCTCCATCTCCCTTTCTCTCCCTCAATACCCTTCTCCCTCCGAAATGGGAATAGTACTTCCTCGCGGTTTCTCGCACTCAGCCGACTAAGTTGCCATATTCATCGCTCCCTCTGCCTTTCCAGTCCACGACCACGAGTAAACTTTCATCCTTCTCTGCATCCTTGCTAGCTCAATAATTACCTATCCGGGCCACCATTTTGAAGTTAATCGGCGTTGCGGCATCGCTCACCCACTGCTTCATTTTATCCAGGGCATCGAACCGGATCCGAAACGAAAACCCGAACCGAAAACCGATATTTCTGACCGGAGTGTAACCGAACCCGAACCGAAAAAATTAAATGTGTTGAGCCCGAACGGAAACCGAAAACAGAAATCTATTTATTTCTCTCCTTTATTTCGGCTCGGATAAACAGTGTAAGCGAAAGGCAGAATTTTCCCACCTCTCAGTAACCTTCCATGATCAAATGGTCATCGCCTCCCTCACGCTACCATACCATTCGCCATGGGGTCCAAACCCCTACCAAGTTCACCAATCCTCAATTCCCTTGAGTCGTTCCACGAATATGACCTTCAAGTTTTTTGTAAGATAATATCTACCCACTTCCGGAAATTCCACGGGGAAATTTACCCATTTGAGAATTCCTTGAACCTTATGCATGCCTAGTGGGAGAAGGGAAGTTTCCCCAATGTTTCGTTTGCTACAGATGCCCACAACCTTTCATTCCTTCATATGAACTGTGCGTAGCTAATTATTGAAGAAGGATCGTTCTACGTTTGTTTCTTGCATTAGTTGCCCTTTGTTACAGGTTAGTAATTTTAAATAGGTATATATTGTGAACTCGAAAAATTCATTTTTACATTGGACGTTAATCGTTCTTGAAAATCGGAATAAAAAATTAATGTATATTTGTTATTTCCATTAAAATGTTTAGCAATTCGGTGTGAATAACGAAGTGTTGCCAGCATTAAGGAGATGATAAATCATCCAGCGCGAATGCAGAAGCTATTATTTATGCAAATAAGTGTCTCAGAGTTTATGTGAATGCATCCCTGGTTTCGACAAGTCAGCGTCAAAAATATGCAAAAACGTGTT
This sequence comes from Uropetala carovei, assembly GCA_036926305.1. Lineage (NCBI taxonomy): Eukaryota > Metazoa > Arthropoda > Insecta > Odonata > Petaluridae > Uropetala > Uropetala carovei. The sequence continues at coordinate 173,588 of JAXCHB010000172.1, read as the reverse complement.
GTTTATAATAATTATTTGCACTATTGTTACTAACAGTCAGTTTGTTTGGGAGGCTAATGTGCACACATTGTACGTTAAGGGCTAGGCTTGGATTCCTGGTGATAATATTTTTTTCTTCTTTTTTCCTCGATTCTCAACACGTTATTAGAAAATAATATTATCCTATAATTTAACTCTTTTTGATTTTCATTTTGAGAAATCTTGTTAATAGAGGGCTTTTTTACATAAAAATATTATCTTGCAGTTCACCATATTGGTGGTTGACCGGGACTGCGATGCATCAAATTTTTCCTAACGGCTATCCCTTGTAACAATATTACTCCTGTTATGGTCTCTGAAAGTAAAATGTAAAGGGGATATATATTTAACGGTATATTGATGGATAGATAAAACATGACATTCATTCGCATATTTGTATGTAAGTAACTTACGTAGATCAGGAATCACAATTGGAGGCGTACCCGTGACAATAAAAATCGCTTAGTGCACGGCACTTCCTGCCACCCACCAATTGCAAGGTAATATGTAGATATATGTACGTAGATGTTTTTATTTGCTGCCGGGTGAAAATCACATGCTTTCGCATGGTCACAATTTTTCGAAACGGTACGTATTTCAGTTTCATGAAATAATGAACTTGAACATTCTCACACTACTTTAGTGATTAAAAATATTCAGTCATAGTAAATATGTATCATGTTAACAAAGATTTCTTAGCCTTTCTGGATTCTCGGACCGTCAATTTCAGCGGGCTTCTTCCTCGTAAAAATTTTATACATTTTTTCATGCATTTACGTGATCTTTGAATGACAAAATAAAGCCGTGCATTTACAGTTTTTACTATAATATGAGCAGTGGACGTTATCCACAAATTGTTAATGAAATAACATAGTCTTATTTTGCCGTACGATTTGTGAATAAAAATACTAATAATTCATTATCTTGCATTCCAGCTTTAGCGCATATTAGCTTCGGTCTGTCCGTTCTCCTATCCGAAGGCAATTCTTCGTAGCTATTCGGCGGATTTTTATTAAATTTAGTACTCAAGACTAAGCACAGTAAATTAGGGCATGAGATGGATGTTTCACAAAGCATAATAAGTTTAGAATGTTCTATCGCAGGAAACGTGCTGATTTGTAATTTACTTTACACTTTCATAACCTTGTTGAAATCATTTGCGACGCATGTATAGTTTGTAATTATTCATTTCTAAATATAATTTTAAATAAATAAAATACATACTAAATATTTACGTTTAAATAATTTATTTTCGTATTTTGAGTATTAGTTTTTTATAATATCACTAGTGCTGTAGTGTAGACGTATTTGATTTAAATAGAAATTTTCGTAAATTAATAAATGAGTTCTTGAAAGTTTCTTTAAAATATTTTAAGGTCGGGGCTAAAAAAATCGGTTCGAACAGGTCCACTGATGGTTGCCGGAGCGAAACCGGAACCGAACCGAAATTTTGTATTTTGAGTGAACCGGGACGAAAACCGGAGCGAAAAAAATTACGGCTCGATGCCCTGATTTTAACGCTCACGACGGACATCCGAGATGGAGTCAAAAATCAAGTGCCTCCTTCACCCCTCTCCCCCACCGCTCTTCTCTCTCTCTTCCGCCTCCAACACTGTCTTCTCTCTTCCGCCCCCACCACTGGCTTTTATCTTCCGCCCCCACCTCTCCTCTTCCGAACGAAATCTCATTTGCTTATTCCTGGAAGTAAAAAGAGGGAAATAGGCAGGTGTGGTCAATCGTGAGAGCGGCATTAGTGTTCGATAGGGAAACAAAGTATTCTAGAATTTTGTCGGAGCGATTTATTGCCCTAATGGATCGTCTTGTGTCTTGGAAAATTGGGTACTGCCAGACATGCGAGATAACGTTGTCATTTGAAGTAATTATTACTATGAAAAAAATGAGTGCACTGGCTTTTGGCGTTTCTGGTGTTAAAGCTCCAAAAATGAATTTTATTCGATTAGTGTAGACTAAGTATTTGTTGAGAAAATACCTTTTATACGTAACTACTTATCAGTAATTTATTAATCTCATCTTATGGCTTGAATGCGATTTACGGGTGAGGTAAACCGGTTGAATAATAAGATACGCTTTAAAATTACAAATTTGCCTACCTCTTCGTTAATTCACCATATCCTATAATAAGACAGCATATTTTATAAACGTCTTTTTATTTTGCTTGATAAGGGAATTACTATAGTTTTGTTTCTGCTATTCTCCTTTTAATTGTTACTTTTTAGAGACTGTTTCTTCAATTAAAAAAACCGCATAAAATTTTATATAAAAATTTATTCTCTTTTTATCAATTTAGAAATAATTTATGCATATTGATGAAGTTAGTCTTCCTTAACGCCCGATTCAGTTTTTGTTAAGGTGCCACTTTTATGACGAAACTTAAAATTTTGTATTTTCTATAATAACAAATAAATCTCCTGCTTTTATACTTTTTATAAGAACATGAAACGTCACCTTTCAACTATTATTGCTGTGTAAAACTGGAGAATCACGCCTTATGTTCCTCTGAAATTCTAATTAAACGAAAGTTATCTCAACAAATAACAATATAGAGCATTTTAAAGAGATTGCTTCTTGCGTGCTTGAATTTTAGAAAGCCAAATCTCCCATCTTGAATTAATAAACGTCAATTTACGATTGAGGAGTCACATTAATTGCTCTTCGCGAGCGAATCTCTCTTTTAGGTCCGATTTTCATTATTTCACGAACAAATAAATCGCCTTCGCTCGTTTCCATTCCTCTTATTTGAATTCGCACTTCCTCCTTCGTCTGTGTCATTTTTGAAAGGCGACCTTTCTCTATGGTTTTGTCCTCTTCCCTTCTTCCCATACTTCTGTCCTCTTCTGGTGCAGTCGTCAGTTCAAACACTTTTTCTTCCTTCGTCCTTTTTTTCGTATTCATCTATTTTTCTCCTACCTCTCTGTTATAAGTGCCTTTTTATTTCATCCTATCATTAATTGTTTTTCTTATCTATCGCTCTTTGCGGCTATTTTACATTATAAATTTTATTTCACTCTTAATCCGATCTTTCCCCCTAGACATACTGTACGTACCATACTATGTTGCTGTATTATTCTATAATTAATTGTTTCTTTCTCGTTTTATTCGTTCTCTTTTTACACGTGCCCTACTCCGGAGCCGGGACAAGGCATTTTTGCGCCCTAGGCAAGGTTTAAAAATTACTCAACCCTCTTTAATGAAAGTACACAGTTTCACATCTCAATATAGTTATTTATTTACAGGTTAGAAGTAAAATAAAATATATTTTATAATATTAAACTTTGCATTTAAAATTTTAACTTGACATTCGTATCGTCCATAAGCGTTCTGTGCCCTATGCGTGTCTTACTCGCCCAGTTCCTGCCCTGGCTCTGATTTACTTACTCTCTCCTAAACTTTCACAGTTTTCCCCGCTCCATGACATTATTTTTACCATTTCCTCATTTCTCACATCCCAATTTACCTCTTTTCTATTTCTCAATTTTTATTCTTTCCCTCTCCGTATTCGCTGTATCTTATATTTTCTTCGGAAGTCATATTTTAATCTATTGCACTTATCTTTATTTCTTCCTCTTCCTATTTTTTCTCTATCACTCCACAACCATCCACTCCCTTCCCATTTGTCTCCTCCTTTCTTTGTCTCTCTCTCTCTCCATCCATCTCTCCATCTCTTCTCCCTCTCTCGTTTTTTTCTTCATTTTAATTAATTCTGTAGAAGGAGGCTGGTTGGCGTCAGGGAGCTAATACCCTGGAATTAAGCGGCTTTTCTGCCCCTATTCGCTCCCTTCTTCTGTCGCCCCCTTCTCCTCCCTCTCTTTTCCTCATTCCTCCCCTCACTCCTCTCTTTTTTCTCCCTCCGCGTTTTCCATCCCAAAAACTCTCCCAGATCTCTTTTTCTTTCGTCCTCTCATCCTTTTTTTTTTCGGAAAATATTTAAGTTTTTTTCAAATCTTCGCTCTCCACAAATCTCCGAGGCATAACTCTCAACTAACCAACAGTTGGCAAATTATTCCTTTCGAGAGAGAACGAATTTAATTGTAGTATTTATTAATTACGAAGCCTAGTTTTATTTGTGCAAAATTTACGTGGGAGGGATTAATAATGGAGGAGAATAATAGCTCTTTTAGTACGTTACACGCTTAATAACGAGGATTCTTGTTGAAGGAATAAAGTATATGTACTTGAAGTCTATACTGCCTTTTCCTAAATATAGTGTTTTTTACTGCTATTTCGTTCTGGTGGCTGTATAGTGATGAAGATATTAGCAAAATACGGTTAAATAAGAATTGTTTGAAATGTGATGCTAGAGTAACAAAGCTAATTGAAAGTGGACACAGTAAGCATTTATAATAATTTGTCGATCAGAAAACGATTTACCAAAAGTAATCCACAACTATTATTGATACACATTTAACCAACGATATTTCTGTGCCTATTGCTCTTCCCATTTAGTACTGTTGAATCCATTTCTCTCCGCCATTTCTCCCGACCCTCATTCCTATCTCTCTGCTTCCCAATTCCTTTCTTCCGCTTTCCTGCTATTTATCTCCTGCTCTTTCACTTTATCTGCCTTTCTTTTCTATATTCTTACAATTTCGAAGAACCATTTAATGCTGGAAAATCACCCAAGAACCGAAACGGCCACCCCATTCATTTTTTACCCTCCGTCCTGCGCTAAGAACACTCTTTTGTTCCTCTATAGGCTGGGACGCGTTCTCCCTCCTTCACTCCTCTCCCTCCCTTTCGTCCTCATCTCCTCCTCATCCACTCGCTTCGTGTTTTCTTCTCTGCTCTTCTTCCTCCACTTCTCTCTCCATTACTCTCCTTAAGTCCACGACTCCCACGATCCTATCCCTCTCTCATTGTCACTTTTTCTCTTTCGCTCCTCTCCACCTCAACTTGCTCCTCTCCTGTCTCCGTTCTTGTTTTGAGATGCACCGCCTCTTCACCTTTCCTCTCTCCGAACCTCTTCATTATTCTCCGATTTTTACTCTTTCTCGTCGCATCTCAAATTACTTCCGTCCAGTTGGTTTTTTCTCTCCCTCCCCCCCCCCCTCCATCCTCCCCTCCTCCCCATCTTTCCCCCCTCTTCACCATACCTTCCCCCCCTATTCACCCCTCCCTCCCTCATACCCAACCCTTCTCTTACGCAACCGCGCAATTCTTCGACAAGGCTCCTTTCCCGTCTTCCTTCTCCGAAACTCATTATCCCTGCGATTCTTTTCCACGTTGCTTTGCATTCTTCTCCCTCTTCCTCCGAAATTTTCCACTCCTTTTCCTTAAAAAAAAAAAAAAGACGTCGCAACTCCTCCTTAACATTTCCGTATCGAAATTACGCTCGGGCATTTGCATCTTCCTTATTATTCTCCCTACTTAATACGTTTCCCTCCCCCATCTTCTTCTTTCACTCCGACGCTTTTTTGCGCATTTTCTTCCAGACTCAATCTCTCTCTCTCTCTCCCTCCTCTTTCATTCGTTTCCCGTTAGCCTCTCTCGCACACCTTTTTGAGTTGAAGGAAACCTCAAACTCTCGAATTGCAAGCCGCGTAATTGAAACTGCTTCGCTTCGTCGGGCCCTCGAGTCTCAGTCAACATTACCACTCATACCTCTCTCTCTCTGCTCTCTCTCTTTTCTCTCTCTCTCTCTCTTTTCTCTCTCTCTCTTCTCTCTCTCTTTTCTCTCTCTCTTTTCTCTCTCTACTCCCTCTCTCTCTCTCCTTCCTCCCCTGCGACCCTCTCTTTCTCGTTGTCTTTTTCCTTCTTCTCATCTCATTATTCCGCAGGAATTGTTTTGAGGGGACGAATAAAGAAGGCCAAAGGGAGGAGAGAATAAATAGAGGGAGGAGAGCAGTGAAGAAAGGGTGTAAAGGAGGAGTGGTAGAGAAGGGTAGAATGGATAGGAGGAGCGTCCTCCGGGAGAGAGAGAGAGAGAGAGGAGGGGGAAGGGAATTCGATGGCGGACGATATATATCTATGGCTTGAGGACTTCTGATTGCGGAATCGAAGCGGGCGATGTAAGGCGTGGAAAAGGGAATTTGCGGCAAATTTATAGCCGGGATGAAGAGCTTGACACGAAAAGGGAAAAATTGGGAGAAAATAAGAGGCATTAATGTAAATCCCCTGCCCGGAGAGAAATCTTTTCTTATTCGAAGGAATTTGTAAAAATCTCGGAAGGAAGATTAGATTACTAGGTTAAAGAGGACTCTTATATAACTGCTTTGTTTCCAAAAAGTTAAATTACGCTGCTGTGAATGGATTAAAGCGGACTTATATATCATTTTTGTTGTAGTGATTGTTTGGTGCTTAGAATTTCCTTTATCATAAATCTTTCTAAATATTCTTTGGACCGACAGAGTTACTCGATTGAGATATTCTTTTTTATTTTAAGAAAGAACTAACATTAGCATCGAAAGTGATAAAATTATTTTGTTAAATCATTATTAGTTCTCAAATATAGTTTATATTTAATAAATGAAAAAATATAAACCTTAGAAGTAATTTTATTAGCGAAAATGTAAAATATTACACTGCTCTGTTATACCACAATTTTCTTCATCAAAGGTATCATCGTCAGTGGCTGCCGCAAATCTTCGTTCAGTGACGAGCAAACGATAGCAAGCTTTGGGAGGCCTATTAATTTCTATTGATTCCAGCGATGTTTTGCCTGATTTCGAGGGGAGGAAGAAAATCCCGTCTCATTGCTCTCCCGACCACCACTATCTAACGCTGGAACAAATAAAACAAGGGGGAGAATAGTTGGGAGGTAGAGAAGGGAGGATAGGGGAGGAAAGAAGACAACAGCCTCAATAGATAATTCGGTGACGCCGATGGATACGTATTTACTTTACCGCGGCCATACATCTTGTGGAAGAGGGATATGAAGCCCGGAGTGCGTGTTTATGAGGTGGTCCTCGTGGAATGGAAAAGAGAATGGGAGTATATAGGGGGCGGAGAGAATTATAGAGGAGCGGGAAGGAAGGAAAGAGGAGGAGTGGATGGGGAAAGAGAGGTTGATGGATGGTAAGTGGCGAAGAAGAAGAAGGAGGGAGAGAAGGAGCGGAGGGCGGTCGGTTGGAGATGAGGGGTTGATGGAGAGCGCGAAAGGGGATGGGGAATTGAGGGGAGAGGGGGAGATAAGGGTGGGGGAAAGTAGGGAGGAAAGTATGGGGTACTTAAGGGTTGGAACACTGGGGAGAGATGGAATAAGGGTGGTGGGAAACATGAATTCTCCTCCTCGCTGTAAAGGAGCGCCTTTTACGGTGAGTTTAGGTGGAACTGTTAAATTAAAAAAAATCTGATGTGTTCAGCACATGACTTTCTGTATACAGAGTAATGAGTATGATTGCTCTCGATATAAGAGTCCTCAAGAATAATTATCGACTATTACATTCGTGAGTAATTTTCACATTGAGAAATGCTTTGAATCAATTTTCACATTAAAAAAAACAATAAGTAAACAAAATTGTTAGCTGTTAGCAGAAGCAGCTAATCAGTGAGAGGGAATTCAAGAAGAAATAATGATAACGTGTATTGTTGGCAATAATATTGTCTTCATTTTGAAAATAAACCTGATTTAAAACTGCCCTTTGAGTATGATTACTACGCCATAACCATGGATAATACGAAATTCTCTATATATTCCTGAATATTCGAATGGATTCGAATGATTAGTTTTTCATCAGAAGAATAAATTTTGTTGTTTCGGCAAAATGTGACACGTTTAAGATAAATAATTTCAGTTCGTAATGTTTTGGCATTAGACAAAATAATTTTAAAAGTCGGTGATAGCGAAAACGTAAGAGTAACAGTTTAATCGACGTAACATAACGTGCAAATAGTTTGCATCACTTTCGAGTACATAAAGAAAGACGATAAATATGCGAAATGTAAATTAAGATAAAGATAGCAAATGTTCAATTTCGAAACAATAAATCTCGAAATTGATTTTTTTGATGCGTGTATGGCATCCCGAGAAGAAATATTTATAAAGCCCATTAAAGATGAAAAATCAGCAGGATGCGAACCTACGGCCTCGCCTCCCGCAGTCTGACACGCACTCTTACGATGAAATGGAGGCGGAGAGACGAAGTTGGGGAGGCGTGGTATATTGGAGAATGGAGTTGGAGAAGGGAATGGAGGGGGTGCGCGGATGAGAGGCTGGGGGAGGGATCGGCCGAGATGGATGGCGGAGTGAAAGACAGTGAGAAATAGTGCTTTTCCCTCCCTATGTTTCTGGGAAAACAGGGCACCGACATGTGCCCCCCTCCCCATTGTCTCTCTTCCTCAAAACCGCTTCTCCCACTTCACTTTCTCTCTCTCTCTCTTCCTCTCCGTTACGTAAATATACTTTACGTGAGGGTTTTTCTTATCTCCTTTGTCTCCTTGCTTTTCTTTACATCATGTTCGGATTCCTATTTCCCATTTCTGAAGTTGTTGACACATCTAATTCCGATTCTCTCCTTTTTTGTAAGAGAAAGAGTTTGAGTCGATTTTTGATGACATTTAATGTGCTCTGAAATGCACATACTCTTCTTCGGTTTTATTTATCCGTATATTGGTTTACGTGTTCTTGTTTTTATGTGTCCGTTAGTATGTGAATGTAGTCTTTACGTCTCTTTGGTTGCTTTGTCGCAGCATTTACGTGAGTCGGATCGAGGTCTTTTCATCGCCGGCTAACTCGAGGGACGTGTTGTCCCCAGTCGTCGTTCGATATGACGTATCGCGCTGATGTCGTCGGAGAGGTCGTCGAACTACCGAAAGAGGACGTCTACATCTCAGCTCTGCATTTGTCTACCGTAAATTCAAATATGGAAAAATAAATATTACCAAGGAGTACATCAAGAAGGTAATATCTAGAAAAAAAACTGGACGCAACGATAGTTGTCCGAAGTAATGTGAATAGTGATAGCAAAGGTCACATTATTATCGCGATTTACCGAGAGAGCGAAAGAGTTACAGAATGGCAACCGAAATTTACGATCTTCGGATCATAAGAAAATCACTATTTATATTCTCTAAATCCATGAGTAATTTAACGATAAGATTAGATTTGATGGCGAATAACTGGAAGAAGTCCATCTAGGTCAATTATCAATGGAAGTAGATATTTAGAAGACTTGGCGCCTTAGGAAAACGCGAATTTCCTCTATTTCCAAAGAGGAAAATCTTCGACTACTGCAGTCTGCCAAACTTATTCAAGAGGAAAACGCTTCCATTGTCAAATAATTTGTTAAATTTTACGGAACCTTTATATCAGTCAATTTAGTTATAATTTAAACGAGTGCATACATTTACTGTCACGTTCAATTAATGCAATGTTTTTTACTTGCAGTAATTTTCACCATCGTTTTCATTAAAAAGCTTGTGATGAAAGCATGGTATTAATTTGCGTATTTCATGATTCATTTTATTCTGGTTTTAGTTTACTGCAGTACTGTAAACGAGGCCAAATAATAATAGTAGCGTTGGCCAAATAAAAGTAGCAACGTTAAGATTTGTATCTTTCCCTTCTATTTCTTGCGCTCTATCTTGTGACATTAGACGCTTTTTCCTCTTTAAGTTCGTATCTCTCGAGTTTTTCGCGTTTTCCGCGATCCCTCAGCGCTTGTTCACTTGACATATATATGTCTTACTCACACGTCTCTGCCTCCATTTGCTTCCATTTTTCTTTTTAGTTATAAGCACTCGGGACTCCACCGAGTCTCAAAAACTGTGGCGACGGATTCTTCTCTTTTCTAAAGGATTGCATTTTCCTTTTAGAGAGAATCCCATGCTTCCAATATATCTCTCTTTAAATTAATGCGTGCCAAACTTCTTCATCTCGAGTTTAACTTTAAGCATGGAAATTATTTTGTTGTGGCAATTTTTCTAATTTTGCTTCCTTCTTCATTTCCAGGTGGGTAAACCTCTCCCATTACTATTGTGGTCTGTGATTGCAGCTCGCAATCGGAAACTCAGTGAGTACCTTTTTGATATAATCATTTCCTTTTTTTATCACGTTTTTATTACAAAATTTTCGTTATTCCACTGTGGACCAGGAAAACGGAAGAAACACGATTTGGGTTTATACCAGGGTTGCCAGATTTCGGTTTGGAAGATGCGAGACATACAACCAAATTCTTCTTTAAAATACGGGACAAATACGGGACGCTTAAAAAATCCGAAACAGTCTCTTTTCTTGTGCGTTAAAACTATTCTTAGCGTCAATCTTTATTTTAAGTAATAAAAAATCAAGAAAAACACAATTTAAAATTGTTTATATATACTGTAAAATTAATCTGTGGCTTCAAAATGCGAAACACAATTTTGAAAGGGTATAATAAAAAATAAATTATTAATTCACGTTGGCTTATATTTAGAAAATTTATATTGACATTCAGCATTGTAAGATTAAAAAGATGGAAAATTAGCAATACTAGTTGGCTTACATTTAGGAAATTTTTATTGGCATTTAACATTATAATACTAATTAAAATATTAACTGGAATATTTATTTTATAAGTTTGCAAATTATGATTTTTCTGATGATTTTGTGCCTCTCTACAACTGTTTGATTTAAATTATATAATGATAAAACTCGTTCTACGACACATTTAAGTTTACAAAGCACTGTAAAAAGGACTCCCTGTAGATATATCCAGTCGGTTCCTCTATTTGCTCTATTCGCTCTATTCGCTGGTCATTAGGTAGAAAATGCGTTCTACATCTGCATTGTGCGCCGTAATACTGAATTAAGACTCGCATATGAGTAGTAGCTCAGAGAATTGTCCGTGGGATTCGATTTTCTGGAGAACACCTGACTACTTGTCATGGTAAAGTTTCTTATTCCAATTTTCACCATTTGGCCGGAGCTCTTGTTCTGTGATTTTCTTCAGAATGGTACACTGACTAAACAACTGTGTATCATTTCCGGGACAACGGGGCAAGGCAATGAAATACGGGGCAATCCCGTATAATACGGGACGTCTGGAAACCCTAGTTTAAACAGAAATTGTCTCATAGTTAAACTTATTGATGATGTATAGATAAGATTTCTCTCATTGACTATTGGGATTGTTGTAAGATTGTATTCTCTTGTGTCCTCATTATGTACATATGACTGAAGTAATCCTTAGCATGACGTTATCGTGGTAGCTAATCGGAGGATTCATAAAATCTAAAATACGTCAATTTTGTGAGAAAATTTTATTTGTTGAAAATGTTTTCAGTATAATGGAGAATAAATCCATTAAAATTAATTACTCGTAAATTATACAGGCTTAGCTGTTTGTTAGGCATATTGTATTTCAGGAACGCTTAACAACAGCACGGAATTAAATTCGAGTATTGCGGTAATTATTCCGGAGCTGCGCATTCCCTTTGAGACACCCGAAGAAGTAAACTCCTCCTCAAACAGGTTTCCTTTGGCATTCATTTCAAAGATTTCTTTGGAACATCCAAGACAGCGTCTCCGGAACGAAATTCCCTTTTTCCAGTGTGTGTCCAATTGCGAAGTTTGAGCGAGTGATGACTTCTCCAATTACATCACGCGAAATCTGCTCCGGTTACACATTCGTGGGAAAACCTTCGTCACCGAGGGAGTCGAGTCTGTCTTTCCCTAAACTACGTACATAGTTAGGGAGAGAAAGAGAAGGAGATAAGGTATGCGAGGGAATTCCCCATCTTCTTTCGACCTCCTCTCCCTCCTTTCTCCTCTCACGCGCCCCCTCTCCATCCCTTCGCTCCAGTCTCTGTAAGAAAACAAGAAGATGGAGTGGGACGCAAGGCTTTACTCCGCCCGCATAACCCGATACGTTTGCATAAGCCTAGAACAGCGTTCGGGTGGAAAATTGGTCACAGGGCACAAGGGGATGGCTGACGATGTTCTGGGGCACTCCAATCGGGGCGATGGGTCTCCGAGAAAGTGTGCAGGAGAAGGGGGAATAGGAAATGAACGTTATGGAGAGAAGAAGCAAAGAGAGGAAGAGGAAGCGGAGGAAAAGAACACGGAATGGAGCTTTTGTTTCGAAGGAATCATACGAGAGGGCATCGTCTCGAAATTTATGCCGCGTTGTAGTTACACGTATTCGAGTAGATTGATTCTGCGAGAGAGGATGTGTTCTGAACGGAGTAGGAGTTTGGTTTGAAGAGCGGGAGGGAAGGGAATGGGAGGGGCGGGAGAGAGGGGAGAGGGGAAAGGATGTTAATTGTGAGTGATAGGATGAGAAGGAGGGATTGGGAGATGGAAACGGAAGAAAGGAGTAGTTGGGTCCTTCAAGGAGATTGGCGGGGACACCTATTCTTGCATCTGTACTTAAGCATCTTTGCTTTGGAAGTTAACGAAGAATTTTTTCGTAAGAAGTAAATTAATATTTTAACTGAAATACTTCGTTTATATCTATACGGAACATTTTTAAAGATACGATATGAATAGATCTTTGATACGATTTGGTCAATATATCCTCCACTTAAGCCCGTTTGACACGGTCGCATATTAGCTAGCAATGCTAGGAAAAATGCTATTCAGGAAATGTGGTCGTGTCACACGAAAATGCCATGGCATTTTGACGTCATCGCATTTTACTTCGCATTTTTTATCGCATGGAAGGTAAATACAACAGGTCCGATTTTTGATAACATTTTTCTTCGCATCACCAATCAGGAGCGACCTCCAATTCTAATATGGCGTATCGTCTGCTTCTCGATTTCTTCGCTTCGGTTGGAAATATTATGTAAAATAATTAAAATACTGTTCATTGGTCTATATATAATTATTTAAAATGTAGCAGAAACTAATTAAAGTTGAATGTTGAAGATAAAACTGCATATTCAATTCAACACGTACACATACAACACTAGCGCTATAAGCCATTCAGTGTTTGATGATCGTACGGTGTGTGGATAGATTGACTATTGTGTAAATACAAGAAACGATATATATTTTTATAAATATAATATTTATAATAATATATAAATATATTTTTATAAATAAAATTGCAATATATATAGTAAACAAATCGTCATGGCAGAAAAGACGTATTGTAGAGATTCCGTCAAGACCTTGATAGAATTGTACAAAGCACATCCCAACTCTAGAGTGGATCCGCTTGTCGATTTTACTTTGTTTCTCTCTCTTTCTCTCGCATTCATGCTATCAGAAATTCGACAGTGTAAAATAGTCGATTCGACAGAAAATTCGATGGTAGATGTGACGAATCGTAAACGAGATATGCGTGAAAATATGCTATCATTTATGCTAGCAAATATGCGACCGTGTCATATGATTACGATGAGGACATTTTCCAAGGTACACATTAGGAAAAGCTCTCTGTAACTGTTAGTCATAAAAATATTTGGCATGATTCGTTTTCTCGTATCTCTGTTGCTTCCTAATTCAGTTTATTAAACTATTATAAAACAGTCTCTTTCATTTATATTAACCACTTATTCAGCTCAAAATTATGCCAGATAAGTTTGACAGGCTTCTGTTTTTCTTTAAAATGGTATCCTTTTTCACTTACGATATTTTTACCTAAACTTATCATTAAGAAACAAACTGAATATAATGAACGTAATTTTAGTAATTTACTAGGATAATTTCGCTTTTTGAATTGTGATGTAAACGAAAATGGTGTATGTTAAACTGATTCCCAATGACCTTTTATTCAGTTGTTTTTCTGACTTGTATCGTGTCCGCCACTCCCTCCTTCACTTTGCCTTATAAAATGTCCCTTCTTTTTTTCCTTCACTTCCTTTTTCCTTCGTCCCACTTCTTTCTCCCGCCTCTCCTAACTCCGTCTCTCTTTCCTCTTCTTTCTTCGTAAGCTTGCCTCAGGCGTTGATGTTCTGTCGTAAACATGACAGCGACATCCAAGCTCCGAAACGCCTTCTTGAGAAAACACGCGCTGCGTTCGCATCCAAATCATTCGATAGACAACTCCCGGCGGAAGAACTCCCAATCGATTATGTCGGCCAGAGCTCATGAATACTACAGTTTGTGGCAACAGCCAGTTTGAATGATTTAGAGGCTGTCTCACCTCTTCCTTTTTTATATATTTGAATACGGGTGGTAATTTGAAATTTTATGGGCTAGAATTATGAAGGATAAAAATTTATTTCCCAATTTTCCAGATAATAGGCAAAAATGTGTGACATTCATTTCTGTAGACATGGTTCTTTTTTTCCGCCGCGCTGGAGCTATTGAATAATCTTTTCTAAGGCTTATTATCAAGGAAAATTCGGGAAACAAATAGAAACCATTGGAAAATGTTTCAGTTCATCGATAAATGATGTATAAATGCAGCCGTGATGTATATATCGAGCAAAGTTAAATCTGATTATTGAGTCCCTTTAATCTCATCAGAATTTTACTTCAATATAATTTAAATTAATAGATTTTTGTTAGTTTTTTCTTTGTGTGAGCCAGATTGAAATAACCTTTTGATCTATGCTTCATTAATTACTCTGCTGTTTTTGGTTCAGCTTAGGTTTATGGAATGAAAAATCTTTCAATCAATTTGGTCAACTAGATGTAGAATATTTTATTCCTTTTTTTAATAATCAATATCTTTCTCATAATTTCTCATTTTAAAGTTGTATTTCGAGTTTGTATCGCAGGGAGTGGCGTCATTTTTATCTTATTTCCTTAATTTCGAAACCTTTATCTCCCTACTTTCGAAACCTTTATCTCCCACTATTCTTCTATTTTATTCCTCTGCTATTTTCATTCCTCATTGAAAAAAACGTTTACATATCGTGTACGTAATATTGTCTTTGGCACTCAGCGGTTTATCCTCCCAAATCCTCTGTATTCATTTCTATTTGTCGTTTTCGCTTACTTTACCGTTCTCTACCGTTTCAATCCACGGCATTGTTGATTAAATCACTCGCGAAACTCACCGTAGGTGGACAAAAGAATCTTTTTCTCGCAGAGAGTGTTCCCCTCCTCCCTCTCCTCTCCCAGCCTCCGCTTTCCTTCAATCTCCAGTTGCTTTCATCATCGTGTGGCAATAAATCGATCCGAACGCGTCTGTGTTGCCGAACGCTAAGGTATCTTTAAATACTCAGAGATAATATTTGAATGGATTTTGAATAGATCCACTCCAGTTCATGCGCCAAAATTCATTTTCAATATTATCTTCTAATTTGTTTTACTCTTATTTTAGACGATTTTGCGAATTTTGATATTCTTTCGTTTTTTATCGAATGGATGTTTTAATTAGAACTTTCAAATTCCCAAAGTGATTAATTTTTTATGTTTCGTTAGTGTTCGGAATATTACTGATTTTTTTATGACGACAAATTTCTAATCGAAGGTCATTGTGACGCATTACATCAAAATATAGCTATATTTCAGTTTATAGAAAGAAACTTAAATCTGAGTACTTTAATAGTGTTTTCCTGTATAGCTCGTTAGTATTTTTGTATCAGATAATAAAATATT
This sequence comes from Uropetala carovei, assembly GCA_036926305.1. Taxonomy (NCBI): domain Eukaryota; kingdom Metazoa; phylum Arthropoda; class Insecta; order Odonata; family Petaluridae; genus Uropetala; species Uropetala carovei. Next base: position 158,137 of record JAXCHB010000172.1, on the reverse strand, counting down.
GCGACGACTTTTTTATCAATTTCCTTAAGTTTTGAATTATTTACTTTTTGAAACTGTAATATTTATTTCTTAGTCATCTATTGACATTTTGTAAGATAAAATATGCATGATAAAATATTTTATTTTTTCTAGTTAATATCCATTTATCATCCTCGTAGTAACCAGTTTTCCACGATTTTACCTCATAAACACTATCCCTTTCAAATATGCCCATAAAATTACATTATTCATTGATCGAGCTAATGTTTTTGTCAAAATTTTGAACGAAATGGAACAAGTTTGTTTACGCCACGAAAATAATTCTTTCTTACTTTGGTGCAAAAAAGATCAATCATGTAGCTTTTTTTAAAGGAAGCATTGTTTGGATATCAGATCTTTGCTATCATATCTGCATTATACATCTTTTTTTTAGCATCAAATACCCTGCCTTCTCTCTCTCTCTCTCTCCGTCTCTCCGTTCCACGTTAAGAGCGCCACCCTGGAGACCGAGTAGGAAAAAGGGGAGTGATATTTCACAAAGATAAATACACGTTTAATATTAATGAGGAAGGAAAAGTTTTCCGGGAAAAAGGAAGAAGCTGGAAGAGGATGGAAGGGCGACGTTTTTCAACATCTCGTCTTCCGCCTCGCCTCTCCCCATTCCTTCCTCGGTCTCCTTCCAATTCTCTCTCTTCCTCTTTACACTTTACTCCCTTTATGTCTTTTCTCCCCTTCTCCCACCTCCCATTCCCCATTCTCCTCCCTCGTTCTACTTCCTCCTCTCTCCAATCTACAATTTCATGTCTTTTAAATAACGGATAGCATTTGGTGAGCGTCCAGGCATTTCGAGCTTTCGCCCGTCTTATTTGTGCAGGTAAACGAAACGAGATTACCAATGACGGCAGTACAACCATGAAACTAAAGAACCAAAGCAAAATGAATATAGCGCAGTTGGCAAATTTTCTATTTAAAAAGTGTCTCTCCGAGAATTATATGCAACTGATACTACAAATTGGATATGCAGAATGCATAATAAGGACGGAATAGTCTTTTCTTAGAAATATTGGCTCTTTTTATACTTATTTGTACATTCTGACAACAAAATTACTGTGATATATTAAATTATATTGTCTATTTCACTATACTGTTCTTATTTCTGCATAGACGGTAAAAATTGATCGATAGTAATCAACAGTTCCATTAGAAATAATCTGTTGCTTAAACCACTATAGCAATTCATTAAGCTTATCCAGTCATAACAAGTGATATTGAAGAAAGTGTTAGTTAAATCGTTGCATGTTTGTTTGATTTTTAGTAGAACGATTAAGTTTAGGGTTCGAAGAAAGAAAGAGTGTCGGACATGATCGCAAGAGAGAGTAAATGGGATAGAATAAAGAAGGATAAAGGCGAGACGGTGGAAGTGTAGCCTTTTAGGAAGAGAGACAGACAACGACTTTATTTCAGCCATAATGAGACTATTGTGTCCCTTCTTACGTTTAATCCTTCGTCCTCTGATGCAATTTACATGGTATAATGCAAATAGAGAAAGGGAGTAGAAAAGATGTCTTATTGTTTTGTTTTGTAAGAGGGAGAAAATATTTTTTTCGGAATGATCAAACTAGGGTTAGTTATGTGTAAGGATATGTAAAGGTTGTTGGAGGATTTACTTTACACTAGAAATATTATAATCCATGAAACTGTGCTGTACAGCACTAGGAAAGTTAAATATTAGACAGTAAAGTAATTACCCTTTTCTTGCTATTAAAAAATTATAACGCTATTAAAAATTTAAAGTAGGTACCTATGTTAACTGTGAAAAGTACCTTCTGTTGTACGTTAGCAATTGATACCTTAAATAGTACAAAATAGAAATGTATTAAAATTGTTTCATGTGAATTATTTAAATTTTACTTAATTTTTTAGTCTCCTTTTCTCTCTTCGATTTTATAATCTAGTGCAAACGAACCTTAAATATTTGGATTTCGATTTTTACGATACTTCACACTACCTCGGATACTCTGCGGGAATTGGTAATGTTGTCGTGCGGTAGTTTTGGCTGAAAAACCAGTCCCCTGTTGCACCATACGCTTCTAATTTGAGTATAAATGTTTTATGGGAGAATGAAATAAATTTAAACTTATATAAATTCCTTGTTTTTTAAGGCAAAGAAACGGAAATGCCTGAAAGTTTTTTCAAGTCCATCTTAAACTGTCAGCACTTGAAAAAATAACCATGCGCAATTTGATTTCAACTTCCAATGGTTTGTAGCAGGTCATTACTTCAGTAGTTGAGCCATCCCTTAACTGGGATCTGAATAACAGCATAATAACTGCATAGCATTTTGGTATTCCTGGAAATACTCTTTTACGGCTTAATACGTAATTGTAGGCCGCAGAACGGCGAGGCTTAAAAAATAATCTCTTATCTGGAGGAATAATACACGATTCTAGAAGAGCGGATAACGTATAAAAAAACTCGAGAAGGAAAAGGGGATTAAATGTTGCCAAGTAGGAATAAGTGGAACGGAAGGAAGGAAGGAGGGAGGGAGGAAGGGAACCTTGATTAAGAGATAAGGAAGCGAGTGGGGAAAAGAGACGGAAGGAGAAACGGGCAGTATACTCTTGCAACATAGCTCTCGTAAACTCTAAACTCTATGGCATTCTATATCTCTCTTTTTCCCCCTTCCCCCTATCACTCCCCCCTTCCCCTTCACTCCGAGCACCCACGTCAACCCTTTTTATCCAACTGCGTCACGCGAAGGCTTTTCACCGCGATGATTACGAATCGTGTTGGTTTGGGGATTCGAGGCGGGGACCTCACTCACGGATCCGATCCTCGAAGCGAATGCCCGCAGAACTGCGGCCACCGGTGCCTTTGGAGTGGTTTCAGAAGGAATCTCTTTGAAATTTACTCGTACAGTTCATGAGATCGCAGCTTCCGCGCTGCACGCTATGTTATTGCGCCTTGGTTAATAAATGGCCAGTGAAATCTAGGCAAGGGCAGAGTAGACTGGAGAGATTGCGGCCATTTTCGCGTAGAAAAGGAGTTGGAGGAAATCAAGCCACGTATTCGCGGTAAATATTCATGAAATGAATTTATCTTTTTCGATATAACAATTGGGATGTTTAGAACGATTTATTATATATTATTTTAAAACTTAGAAAGATTGAGAGATTATTTCCTTATTGATCATGAATATTATTCGATAGCATTAATAGACTTGGAAATAAAATAAAACTTTCAACCAATTTAATATCAATTTGTCACAGAGGAAACCTTTTTTGTCGTTACTGTAGGTTTTAGGCGTGGTTTACAAGCGTTAATTATTACTACTTGTCTGATTCTCTCTAATATTCTTCCTCTAGCATTTTTCTAGTATCTTGACGGGTATTCCTGATTGACCTCTTCACTGTCTGCCTGGCTTTCAATCGCACGCTTCCTCAGGGCTTTAATTGGCAGTGCATTTTTTGAACTTTGTTTTCCTTCGTAGCTTCTCCACGAAGGGTTTACAGATTCAGGGAAAGAGATCGAGACGTAACCGAGCCTCCCGCCTTTTAAGCTCTGTAGGTTTTATAAAGTAGACCGCGCTTTCAAGTCACACCAAAGAAACGTTTGCTGCCTTGGATCGTAGGAGCTGTTTCTCCGAAACTCCGTAATCCGCAACCACGTGACTCGTAAGGAACGTCTCCCTCGGCATATCAAACCCCCATCGAGGGCGCACACGCCCATTCACCAGTTCTCCTTTCTCTCGCTTATTCTTCCCACTATTTCTAATCCATTGAACTTACGTGGAGTTTACTCTTAACTCAAGGAAAATTCGAGGAATTGGGTGAAATTCCGGTATAATTGATGACATTTCACTTCGTTGTTGGAGTTATTAGTCGAATCGAGGGCGCGGCCCTTTGCCCTGCACGATAATTCCGACTCGTATTATTTTAGTGTAATAATGCAATTAGAAAAGAGGCAGGACATTTTATATGTATTTCCAGTTTATTTGTCTTGCAAGAATTAAACGAAGCTTTCATCCGCGTAAATCCTCCATTAGACAGAATCATACGCGTTTGTGAAGAATTGTATTGCATTGACAGCGAGACATAACGAATAGGGCGAACATGTAGTGAAATGATGAGAGGAGGAGCGTATGGAGATTAAATATAAAACTTCAACTGAGATATTTGGTCTTCAAAATTACGAAATATTGAAATGGAATGTTAAAACGAACTATACGATATACTTTGAGTTGCATAATTCTCTTCTTCGAGTAAAGAAGCTAGAAATCATCAAAAATGTTTAAATTTTCCATCCCACCCATTTTTTTCCATCTTTAAGGAAAACCAATTCCGGTTTCTCAGGGTTATGATGAGAGTACGTATTTCGCGTCGCTGAATCTCTGCAGGCGACGGCATTTCAATTTCGGCGCATTTAAGAATGGAAATTCGTGAGCGATCTTTTAAAAGTTTTTAAAGGGCGTTAAAAGATCTCACGTTAAACCGTCCCACAGAGCCTCACTTTTGCGGAAGCTCCTCGATTCGGAGTCAAACTCTGATCTGCTGCGAGGATTTCTTCGTCTCTTCGCCCTCGAAAGCGGAAGTGTGCGGCTCTCGGAGTCGCACCGCATCCCCGTTTTCCCTCTTTTCTCTTGTTCCGTGCTTTCAGAGAGAAGTTTATCCCGCGGAGTGAGCTACTTGCGGTGCGCTTCTCCAAACTTCATAGAGCCTTCCTCGACCCTTCTGCCTCTTCCCTCCCACCTCCTCGACCCTTCTCCCCCCTCCCCCTCCGCAACCCTTCTCCTGCCTCCCCCAAACCCTCATTCCTCCCACAACCCTCCTACAGCCTCCCCCCACTCCTACCCTCGCCTACAAACTTACTAGAAGACGATCCCGAGGAATCTTCTCAGCCATACCATCCTCTCCTTTGAGGTCTTCCTCTATCTCTCCTTCTGCATGCTTGTCTAGCCACGACTCCTATCTCGCCTGCCTTATTGTCCCGCTGGCTATATCGAGTGAACGACAAACGCAAGCGTTTTTTTCCTCCAACCGAATATTCCGTGAAGGCTCCGAGCTCGCATGCCATTTGATTTGAGTTTTTGTTTTCGATGGAATCTTTCGCGAGGTATCGGCTTTTTAATAAAAATATAAGAGAGGAAAATATTTTAGTCCTGTTCCTTAGAGCCTAAGTGATGGCCATACCTCTAACAGATGCTGTTAAATCTTATGAAATTCCTCCTTTAGAGTTATTTTATATGAATTGTAATAAAGATTAAAGAAGTGAAACTTCCTTTAGGCTTCTTCATGTTGTTTTCTGTTACATGAAGGTATTTTCGTTCAGAAATGTCATTGGAGATATAATTGAAATGGATGATGAAGTATTATTGTAACTTTTTCTTGCTCTCAAAGAAGTGTTTTTCTCCGTGTAACTACTCGAGATATATATATATATATATAAGGTTCGTTGACCTCCGCCTTTACTCGCGTCTTTCTTAGCCGCGAGCATGAGATTAAAGAGTCGATACTGTTTGACAGTACTCCCTTAAAGTGTAATTTATTTACTTGAGAGGTCATTAAAATTGAGTTTCTCTGGCTTTTTCCATGCATTAGAAAAGTAAGAGTATTTTTTATCCTTCTCTGGAATGCATCGCCGAAAAAGAAATAGGACGAGCGTGATGTATACACAAGACCGCGTCAGATTAAAAAACTACATCGAAAATGCCTAGCCAAGAAAACAGCAAAAAGCTTCTCTTAGCGAAAGTCAGACCGGAGGAAAAACCCTCTGAGGGATTTTTTTGGGCTCAATGGCGTTTAATTTAATTTAATTTTTCTGCCGGAATATGTTACGGGGATCCCTCCGGGGAGAGAGCTGCTCCTTTTCCCAAGAGGATCACGGAGAGAGTTTGCTCAACGGCCTCAGAATCCGCGCGTCCTCCTACTTACCCCCCCACCCCACTTCCTCTCTCATACTCTCTCTCTCTCTCTCTTACTCTCCCTCCTACTCTCTCCTACTACCCTACCCACGACGGCTAACACACCCGTCACGTAGTAACTAAGGCGGGCGCTCGCGGGTCGGCGGTCTGCTCTAGGAGGTGGGAGTGGGCGGAGGGGCGAGGGGGAGACGGGAGATTGGCATTGGGAGCAGAATCTACTCGCGGGTAGGGAGCGATGAGAAAGGTGAAAGGAGCGGTTGGTATGGGAGGAGTTTGGGAGAGAGGTTGGGAGGGAGTTTGGGAAGGAGGTTGGAATCGACCTGCGACCCCACAGCGAAGACCTTTTCTCTAGCGTGCTTGATCATAATCTTGCAGCAGGTCTCTCGTGCCCTCTTTCCAGCCTCCTCTGTCTATCTTTCTCTTTCCTATCATTTATAACGTTATTTCTTCCCCCATCGGTTACGCAACAAATCTTGTCTAAACCTTATTTTATTAAGTCATTTTTATTGACTTCACTTTACATTTATTCTTTATCTAGTAGTATTAATGATGATTGTTTTGCACCCATATATTGTAAAGAACATAAGCAATGCGTTTGTACTTGTACTTGTTATTTCATACAAGGTTTAGTTGAAGTAGTTTAATAAGTAAATGAAGCCTTCATCTTCATAAAATTCATGTACTTGTACCTTAGACATATCTTGTATTATGCGACTAATGAACTCCTAAAATTCATAACTGCGTTTATTATGGCGTACTGGAAGATGTTTAAGGCACTCCAATTCCAGGAATCTCATATTTTCTTAATATTTCAATTAAAACTTCGTATATCTATAATGTTTATGGAATTGTCTTCCTTATTAGTGCGATTGCTCCTTTTTTTAGAAACATTTTTCGCACCGGAAATTCATTCCGTTTCTTCTCTCATTCCATACCGATGCACTCGCTTTCTGAAAATTTCTTCTTTTTTTTCCCACCGTGATTTTTTTCTCGCTCATTTCATCTTCCCCTCGCCCCCCATCCTCCTCCTCCCTCTCTCCCGGATTTCATTAATTATTTCATCGCTTTTTCTTCATTTGCCGGATTCTTTCGCAACGCACCTCCCTCATTAATCTTTGTAATTTTCCTCGTCATCCTGCTCCCTACTTTCCCACTCCTCGCTTGCTCCACTGTTCGCTCACTTGTCCCTTAACTTTACCATCCATCTCCTACGAACACACACACGCACGATCCCTCATTCGCGCGCCATCCAACTTCGAGAGACCTTTCTGTCACTCTATACTCCTTGTCGCCCAGTGACTCCTTCATCCAAAATGCTGCGCTCCTCTCCACATAAATCCTTAATTGGCTCTCCACCAGCGCTCTCTCTCTCTCCTTCCTTATTCTCTCCTTACTCCACTCTCCTCATACGTTACCTTCTTACTCCTATGCTCTTCTTTGCCTCCTCTCTCTTATTTCTCTCTCTCCCATCTCATCTTCGCCAATCTCTTCCCCTCTTTATCCCTTCTTCTCTCTCGCAATTCCATCTCTCGTCAAATGTCTCCTTCTCTGTTCCATTCCCTCCTCTTTCCTCCCCGATTCACTCTCTCTCTCTCCTTCCTTCCCTCGGAGACGGCGCCGCCTACCCGACTCGATTTACCCAGTATCTCATCTCAGGAGTAAACTCTACCACTCCCTCTCTCAATCTTCTCATCTCCTCTCGCTCCATCTTCCACCCTCTCTCTCTCCGTATTCGGCTCTCCTCATCTCTCAAACTCCCCTCAAACTCGGTCTCTTCCGCGTCGTATGGATTGACAGCATGCCGGACTCGTGTTACCAGCTGTGGGAATACCAATTTACTCATGATATCCTCGGAACGGCGAAGTTATCGGGCACTTTGCGCTCATCACTCTGTTTAAGCTCTTTTTTTATATATGAAGTAATTGCGATCCTTCCGACAAACAAATTAAAATTACTACATTTTTGGGATATTTATGGACCATATGGCTTTTTCGCTGACTTTGGTGTTAATAAGATGATTAACGAGGATATTTTAATTTATAATGCAAAGTTTTGTTCGATGGATCCGTAATAACTTAGGTGTATCTACTACTTTTAACTTTTGCCTCTTTAAAATTAAGTACAGTTTACATCTTCTTCGGAAAGCTAATTTGCTGATTTAAAATGTAGTTTTATGTATGTACGTGAAATGAACTATTTGCTAACTGGTTCCATTAATGGAAATCTATCGATACTGTAGTGAGTTACGCTATCATACATAATAAAATGCAATAATTAAAGTGGTTAATAAATACATTTTTCTTATTCATACAAGTTGCCATAAAATATGAGATTAACGTTATATGTCATTTATCGCTCTTAAGGTTTAGAAAGGCCCGTTACCATGATCAACAGAAGTCATTTTATACATGCTCAGTATGTCGTAGACTAGAGATGGCAAATACGTGGCACGCGTGCCAAAAATGGCACGCAAGCGATTTAACTTGGCACGCGAAAGCATGCATTTTCTGTATAAAATATGCAGTTTCTTAGAGGAGTATAATAGTGGCAGGCAAAACAAAAAATTCTGATGATTCACATTACTTTCTTGGCACGCGAGACAAAAATCATTTGCCATCCCTGTCATAGACTGTTTCACGTCACATAAAATAATATTTCGGGTAAATATCTTCTTATGTGTTCTTCCAGAGAGAGAATTGAAAAAATCTTCGATTTTTAGCATCATCTATTTTTCAAATTCAAGTCCGATATATGGCGCTGCAATGAATATTATACGCCCCATCCCTTATAGGCTGGCGGCGTCCCTCGTGACGCATCTTCCCTTCATCCTCATGGGTCTCTCTCTTACCTACGCACTCCATCTCTCTCCCTCCCCGTCCCCGTCACTCAGTTTGTCACTCCATTATCCGCAGCAGTCTCCTTTCCATCTGACCTGCAATTGCCCCACCCTCCTTCGACGCTTTACGGGAGATTAGCAAGTGGTCCAAGAACCAACCCCTGTGGAACCATTTGCCAATGACTGCGCTGATCAATCTCTCCTAGGACGGGACTTCGTATCCCCCCTTCTCTCTCTCCCGAGGGAGGTTTCCTCCCCCACCAAGGCCCTTAATTCTCTCCCTCTTCCCCCCTCCTCCCACTCCCTCCTCTCCTTTCCTGCCCCCTCCTCCCTTACGTCCTATCTCCCTCCTCAGTGATCAACCGAAACTGCCTCCCTCTTCATTTTCTCTCTCCTTCTTACTTGTCCCCTTAAGTCCGGTTATATTTCTCAGTCAGTCTTCCTTCGAGATACTCTTTTCTCTCCGGGATCGTGATTCAATCTCCGAAGAAGGTGTGGCTCACTTGTGATTCCCGTCACAATGCCAATTGCAATACATAATGCATAATATGACGCACTCTCTAATCCTGTAATTACTCCTTGGTAGTTAAATCTGTGAACACCGCAATTGTACGCTTGGTTGCAGTTACTTACTTAAGTATACTTTTAGTAGGTATATATTAGAATTAGAAAATGGAAAAACGTATGACATGCTTTAAAGACAAAATGCATTTTGCAGTGGAAGGAAAGTTGTATACGAATTTCATTGCAAAGTTGAAATATTTAAAAGAAAATTAGAATCTTCAATATTTAAAATGCTCCGACTCCCGTTACGGTAAGCTTAGAAAGTATTGGTTTATCACATGACTTACGGTGACAATACACTGCACACGTTATTGAACGATTTATAAATATGTACTCATATAATACTGATTATGTAAGATCCCTGTTATTTTTTCATTCACTGCCTTTACGCGCCAAAAAAAAGCGGCCATTCAGAGAAGAGGCAGAAAGGAGACTTCCGTCTGTCTCTCACATTTCCAGTTGATAAGTTAGGATTTCAATGAAACATGATTTGTGGCTTTTTTCTGCGCTGGATATCTCCTCAACCTTGGGAGGAGAAGGATGTTTCATCCACTCGCTACAACTCCCTTTCCAATTCCGCCCCCGACGCCTCCAAAGTGAGTGGCGTTTGACTCGCGCGGTGGAAGGGAGAACGGCGAAGCGGCGAAAAAATACGCGGCGGAGGATGGAAAGAGAAAATATTAAGGATATATATGTTCGTGCCTTCGCTCGTCATCTCGCCCCTTTTCCGCGTTATTTTATCGAGGCGTACATCTACTCCTACATCGCGGTAGCTCAGGAGAGGCTGAAAAAGAGAGAGAGAGTGGATAGGGAAAAGGAGAGGCGAGAGAGAGCTTTGGCTGTTATTCAAGGTGAAGTCTAAATGAGAAAAATCATAATTCCGAAAAAGGGAAGAATCTCGAAACAGGAGTTTCTCTGAAGAATATTACGGAGAGGAGCGTGATAATTCTTTATCTTTTCACCTGCTTCTTCCTCTCTCTCTCTGTCTCTTTAGCTCCTCCTCCTATGCCTCTTCTTCTATGTCTCCTCTTCTGTGTCTTCAAGGTGTGAGATGGGCAAAGGGGTGGGAGGGATATAGTAGTGCCCTTCGCTTCAATATCCCCTTTTAGAAGATGAGTTCTCTCAGACTTCTCTCCTTTTGAAATTCCAAGTCTCACTTAAGCGGAGAAGTCGCCTAAATGTATTCTCTCTCACTCTCTTTCTCTGGAAGGCGGTGATAAGTTCCATTAGAACTCGGTTTCGCTCTTTCTCACAAATGAGTTTCGCAGTAAGAGGAGGGCAGTTCTATTCGTTGTTATTTTCTCTGAAATATTTTATTTTTAATTAATGATAATATTTGAGAGCATAACGGTAGCAGAGGATTTCTAGTTCTTAGAATGATTTTTTAAAAATTAAGTTTAATTTCGTTGTTAAAGAGGTATTTTGGGTGGCGATGTGCCTTTCGTTTTTAGCAATGCGTTTTGGGGTTCAAAGGTTCAATTTGGGATTTCTCCTGGCGAGACTTCACGAAAATAATATAGACAAGTAAAAGATCGATGTTTGTAATAGTTCGTATAAATTCAAGGTTTGAAAAGTGAAAATTGTCTTTTTAAGTTGTTGCCTGACAAAATGGAAGGTTAAATAGACATTTCACACTACTACCACGGCCGTGCGTGTGAAAATTAATTTCTGTGCACAGAAGTATGTAAAATTCCCTCTAAAATTAGATATTTTTTACGTTCGTTACTTTTAAAATAAAAAATCCACACGTTGGTTCATGATCAATTATATTTTATCCTTTAGCATAGATTCTCTGAGATGCAGGGAAAATCGGGGAATTGGCAAAGAAAAATAGAAAAGTATATCGCAGTTACAAACGGACGGTACAAATTAGCTTACGAAATCAGTAGCGGGAACGAAGCGATACTTTTTATTGAGTCATAATCTTTGGTTGAATTCACTAGAACAACTTATAAGGTAGTATTTTATAACTGTAAAAAAATCTCTGTGTTCCGTATTTTGAGTTTAGCCAAAAAATGTACCATCCATCATTCGCGCAGTAATAGAATTACTCTCGAATAGCATTAAACGATTACCTCGAAAGCAGCCGTGAAAAAGAATCCTTCGCCGCGGTTTGATCGACGCGAAAGAAAATGCGAACGACGGCGAAACGTTTAATTCGCCGGGGAAAAACAGAAACAACTGACGGTTTAACTTGTGGAGAGAGCGTTGAACTCTTACATAAAACTTTCGTAGGAAAGAGTTTCAATCCTTTCTTCGACGCCATTGCTCCTTTTGCAGGTCGAATGGAGTGGAAGAGAAGACAAACTGTGGCCGTTCCCCTTTCTCTCTCTCTCTCTCTCTCTCCCTCTCTCTCTCTCTCTCTCTCTCTCTCTCTCTCTCTCTCTCCCTCTATCTCTCTCTCTCCCTCTCATGCTTTTCGTGAATTCGTTCTCTGGGGATTACCCGAATGGAAGAATCTTGAAGACGAACGATAATAGGTTCAAAGCATAGGGATGAGAGTAAAGAGGAGAAATGAGGGGAAGGGATTAGATGGCGAGAGAGAGTTTTGGACGTGTTGAAAGCTTTTGAGGAGTGGCGGATTTATTTTTTCTTAGCAACAAAAATTTGTCTTTTTCTTGTTTTAGTACGACCAAGTTTCTCTTGAAAATTAGCAGTGAGTTCTGGAAGAATTTGGATTAGCATTCAAACCTTGCACGCCGTAGTTGATCCTGTTGTACGAAGGGCTATGAAAACGCTACAGCGAGAATTTCGGTAGTCTTTCGAATTTGATTGAAAAATCTCAACGTTGGAATTGTTAATGCTCCACATTTCCTCTTTTGAAATTTTTGTTAGGCATCATTGAAATAATTTTTACTTGCCCGTCATTCGTATTTGTATTATTTTTTAGCAGAAATCCATTAATAAACAATGAAATGTAGCAAAAACTAACAAAATAGGAAAAAAGGATAAATATCTGAATGTTGCTTAATTATTTTGGTTGCTTTGCCGCATTTCTTATGTTGTACACTTTAGCACGGCCCAGCGCAGAATATTTTTCTTCGCAAATTTTACGTAAGTTTATAAAACGACAGAATATTCGAAATAATTTGAACTAGCTGTTAAAATCGTGAAGTTTTCATGATTATCCAGGGTATAGTCTGAGAATATGAAAACTTCTGAATTCCAGTGGATGAAAATTTTTCTCGACCGTTTTATAAATTTTGTTTGCGTTTTTTTTTTTTAGCGTTCTATTTTGAGATGAGGTGGCGGTAGAAGCGTAGGAAGATGGGACTTCGCAGGGGACAAAAAAGGAAGGAAAAAAGTTAATTGTTTCGAAGGAATGAGGAGGAAAGGGGCGCCGCCGAGATTTGCATGATGCTAGGAACGGAAGTTTGCTAAAATGGAGTTATTCCTCGCTGAGAGATAAAAAGAATTCGCTTCAAGACGATCCGTCCCCTTTCCGCATATTACCTCGGCTCATATCTACTCTTCTCTTGGTCTCCCACCCCACGGGGCACGGTCGGGATGAGAGGAGCGAGAGGGAAGGGCAGAGTCCATTCATGCATTTAGCAGATCTCGAGACGGCGGCAGCTGTTGCAGAAGTTTAGACTGGTGCGGCCTTTTGAGAGAGGACCCATGGGAGACGTGGGCGGCAGCGTAGAAAAATTGCGGTGCAACGAGACGGAGAGAGAGGAGATAGGGAAGGAGAGAATGTGGGGGACTTCTCCGGTGGGATAAAGAGCGAAGGGAATTTTCTTCTTGCCTTGTTGTGCGTCTGCTCCTTAAATAGGGAGAGGGGTCTTAGTGAAGTCCGAAGGGATGGGGTTGTGCTGTGGGAGGCCCTTAAGGGTTTTCCAAGAGACGAATTTTAGTAGGATTGCTTAGAAGTTGTTTCCGCTGGCAGTGAGGGGGAGGAATGGTTTGTGGGGATAGTTAGGGACAGGTGGAGAAGGACGGAAGAAGTAACATGGTTCCGTATAAGGGAAGGAGGGAAGGAATGGAGCGCCGGGATTGGAGAGAAGACTGTTGGAAGTAATTATTTTTCTCGGTTTAAGTATTCTCTCTTTTAGGTGCGAGAAGGGCTGATTTTGAGGATTCTTTCGTCTCCAGGACTGCATTGAATGTTGCATTTCACTTCAATTTAACTTTGTGATCAAAGAGTATAATTGGAAATTAAAAACGTAAATAAAATAACAATATCCAACGAATACAACATATGTAACTCAAACAATGTGCAGATGTCAACCCGCGCACAGATATTCGTAGAAAAACGTGATTCTCCCTTTTCGTAACTCAGAACCGTCAATGCTTTGAGGAAACTTAGCTCCATTTTCGAGTGTGCTACTGTCGATGTGAGCACCGCTAATTATTGTACGGTAGCATATACTTAAGCTGCAAGGCGATCGCTGATTCGGAGGCGCAATATGGCCCCGGAGGAGAGCGAAGGAAGCAGCAGAGGTCGTGATGGCGTGCTTCATGGACTCGGAAGAGCCGCAGTTAAGGGAGTGGGAATGCCTCTATAGAATGAGCGGAGGGAGTGAGAGCGGGGTGGGAGGAGAATGGATGGAGAGAGAGAGGAGGAGGAGAATGGATGTAGAGGGAGGAGAGACGCCGGAAATATGTGGCTTCGTGACTGAGAAGCTGGACCATTTGGAGGGTTGTAAGAGTGTTGGGAGTGTTAAGAGAGTTTGGTACAAGGGTGGGAGGTATAGGGAGGGCGTTGTCCAAACAGCATCCGCCCGATATTATTGGCTTGGTTTGTGCTCTCCCTTTCTTCTCCTCGCAAACCCATTAACTGCGTAGGAATTGTTATCTGGCTGCGTGGAACTGCGGCACGTGGAAATTCTGGACTGGTACGCGGCTGAAATTGATATCTTTTATTCCCGGAATGTGGGGATTATTGAATTGAATGGCAGGTAACGTACGATTCGATATTTTTTTGGTGCCTACGATTTTCGTTTTATTTTTTCCCTTATAGGCTTTTTGACTGTATAGAGATTCTATCATTTAATTTTCGCATACCCTCTAAAAGATGGAAATGCCATATTATTCTGACATTAGTATAAATATTATATTCATCCCACTGTTCTTTGCTTTGTGGATTTCGACGCCCTACAGAAATATCTTTTGTGGGAATCGATCGCTTTTCTAGAATTTTTTTCAATGCAGGCTTTTTTCTGATGATGTCAACTTCGTAAAAATCTTCAGAATCACAAGCGGCAATTTGCAATTCATTTTCGTTTTCAAATCAACCGAGGAGCAATTTTCTCTGCATGAAATCCATCGAACGATCAGAACTGGTCTTCGGTTTATAATAATGGACCAAATTATTTCGGTCGCTTTGTCGTAAGTACGGATGAATGCACGGCTCGCGTTAGGCTCGACTTTACGTTTCGGGACAAGGAGTGGTAGAGGAGGAAATGGATGGAGTCCCTGGTGGTGGACGTTAGAGGAAGGGGAGGGAGCCGTATTCCGGAGAGGCACTTTCGTCCGACCGACCTGCCTCCGGGACCATCTCTTTCGTTCTCCACTCCCTTCCGACATTCCTCCGGTCTCCTCCGGACCCTTCCCGGAACGACCGCCATCAACGCAGTAGCTCGCAATTGCAGCGCGAGGAAAAGTGGTGTGATCCCTCGAGAAGGTGTGGGAGGAGGCGGAGGGCGTGGCAGAAGAGTTTGCCTCCCCGCCCCCCACCTCCCCCCTCCAGTCTCTGAGTCCTGCGAAGGATTGCCCCGCTGTTCCTTTATTTCTCTGCGTTATTTTTATGTCCCCCTCTCGCCGCTAGAAGCCTTTTCCCTCTCTCTTTTTAAAAGTATGAAGTTTCCCTTTGGGGAGGCTATCCTTGGGGGAGACTGCCTTAGAAGAGTGAGGGGAGTTAAGGAGGGAGGGAGATGCCTGTGGATTCTACAGAGGACATTCTTGTAGATAGGTTGTGTATGAGGTGTTGTAATGCTAGGTGAGTGAGAATTTCCCTCTCTATGTAGCTTTATATCTGCGTTATTGTGGATCTACATTTTTTGCGACCGGACCGATATATTTTTATAATACGGGTGCAGGATAGTTATTAGTTAGTTGCTGATGCAGTTTGTTCCCCAGGAGATCCAGTCTCTTCTCGTGAGTTTAACGAGCAAAGTTGAATCGTACATCTTCATGAAACGCTCTTTCGAATTTACGATTTCGGTCGTGGTTAATTAACCCTTTGAGTGCCAAGAATTTTCCTAAAAATATTGCGAAAAGTGCCAAGCGATTTTAATAGAAAATGCAGGAAGTTAGGGAAATTTCATTAACTTGTAAACCTTTTGTAATATTTTATAATTTTTTCAGGGAATGTTTTTTCTATATAGTATTAAATTTTGTAAAGTTACAGGCAGGGCCGGCTCTAGGCGGTAAGCGAGGTAAGCAAGGCATCGGGGCGCCGAAAATCAAGGGGCGCTCAAAAGGTTTTCGGCGGTTCCCCATTGTCACTTTGAATCGATACATTATTGGAGAGTGTTGAGTGAGTCTCCTTGTGGGTTTTACTTAAGAGAAAGATACTATGTAATTTGTTGTAGGTTTCGCTTGCGAGGTAGACAAGTATAAACATGTTCAGTTACTTTGCGCCCACCCTGTACCTTGATGGGAAGGCGTTCTAGGAAAGTTGGCGCCCTTATGCGACGCGCTCTTTGCACCCAGGGTGATTGATTTCAGAAAGGCCGCGCCAATCCGGGACGCAATGGATGCAAGGCACCCGTGCGCCAACATGACAGAGGTACCATCACATGATAGTATTTGTGTCTGTGTATTATCGGAATGCGAGTTATAAGCTGGATGGGCGATCTATGTTCGTCGCCGATCTTTTCGAAGCCATGTGTTAATGCGAAAAGTGTAAATTGAAAATGCCAGAGAAGCAAATCTCCGTCGCAAATTCTGCCCCCGAACCCTCGAGGTACAGGGTCGCATCACTCTAACGTAGATAAGATACGTATTGGAGGTGGCCGAGAATAAGGGCACCGAAGGATGTAGGGGCGCTACCCTGCTAATTGCCATTCGTCCTCCATTCGGTCCTTGCATTCATTTCATATCAGTTTATTGATATACAGAAGATAATTTTTAGAATAACATGTGAAAGATTTATTCCACAATAAAGAGGGTCGCCGGAAGGCAGGGCGGGCGAAGACCTTAACCTAAGCCGTAGCAATGGATATATAATCGAAATTTTGTTTTCTATTAAAAACCGTATCTGACAGTGCTAGTAAATCTAAAGAAATACGCGAAATCCGATGGGAATCTTCGAATGATGCGTTGTGGACTTTTAATCCCATATGTAGCGAGTTTCATGTTTCCTGTGCGCAAATATGTTACAGGTTATACAATAACCCTTTAACTGCTAGCCGACCGATCTGTCGGCCCACGCTGCATCTACGACAACTGTCACCGGCAGATCTATCGGTTAAGCTTCTTAATAAAGATCAGATGGGTTGGTCAACCAGTTTTACCTTATCTGTGATACTTGTGCTTTTGAATCACAATGAAATCATTAAGGAAAGCCTGACTTGCGATTTTTTTTACTTTAACAGTAAGATCCTAGTCTGTCTGTAGCTTGTCGGGTGTATTGGAGTGCACATTGGAGCGGTGATTTATAGTTCCTTTTTTGCGATTGATCTGTAGTGTTGGGTTAAACAAATCAGTCTTATCATCTGTCACAGTGTTTCTCAACTGATGTGTCGCGACACTTGTGTGTCGTGGTCGAGGTCCAGGTGTTTCGCGAAAATTTAGAAAAAAGGCTCAAATTTCACATTAATTTTTTTGAAATTGTTATTCGACAGATTTTTATTTCTTTTTGTTTATTTTGTTAAATAATGAATTTTATTTATATACTAGCAGGCCTACGCAGATATTCTGCGTGTAAACAGTTGATAATCATCCCATTTGGTAAATACAAAATCTACAGCTTGAGTGCGAAGTTGTAAGTGATATTCCACAGTACCAAACAAATGCATGGAAACAAAATTAAACAAACAGTTGTGTTTTCATAAGTAAATCTCTCATAAGGTACACCTTCCTCAACTGCATTGCTCTTTTCTTCCAGTTAAGCTTCGTTTTCGTCTTGGGACCATTATATACTTACAAAGAAAAACTAAAAACAATTTTAACTTATTAAATCAAACCAAATAAACAAATTTGTAACTGAAAATTCCAATATATGGCCTTTCCTTTTATATAACAATCAATGCAACCGTTTATGTAGATTATCAATGAAGAGAAGATAACCATGTAGTATGTTAACAAAAATAACGTATGTCCCTATTCTTATTTAATTTTAAATGTATGCGTGTGCCTATTTGCGTTAATAAGCAGTACATATGTATAATATAATGGTTCTACTTACAAAGGGATAAGATTCCAGCATTCAAACGATGAAAGGAAGATTCAATTGCTTAGAAATGCTTGCCATACGCAGTTGTCCGCAGTTTTAACCACGCCCGCGACACTCAACGCTACAGAATGAGGCACGAGTAAACACTCCTCCGTCGCCTCCAGTTTTAACTGAATAATTATCCCTAAATATTTATGTTGCTATGTATAACTGCATAAGTGCCTGAAATTTCATCTAGTACAGGGGTTGGATATCTGACTTCATCAGACACTAAAATCCACATATATAGTATCCTCGCGGAATAGATATTTAATCTGGTATGGTAGCTCATTGTTAGTTGGTTAAAGCACCTACCTCGCAAGTGGGAGACACGGGTTCGATCCCCGGACAAGTTCGAAATCTATCTCTATCTTCACATTACCCTCGCGAACTATACAATAGCAAATGTTCTCCTCTATCCGATAGAATTTTATTTAATCCCTTACAGGTCACAGGGAAATTAAAATCCGTTTTCTTAATGACGTATTCCGAAGCCTACGGTGTGATAAGAACATCCTCGGAAAATATCACGAGTCCTAGTTAGAATAGAACGCTTCCTTAACGACGTGGTTACACACACACACGCACAAAACTCGACCCAAATTTAAGAAATGAGGTAATTCACAATCTAGTGATAATTTTAGGTTATACTTTGCCGAAAGGGAAACGTATTGGTTGGTTTTGGAGACACATTTTATTGAAAGCGGAAGGGACATAAAATGAATGCACTGATAATAGAATACGAACTTTATTTAACATAACACTACATTAAACATTCATAAATAAATTTAAGGAAATGTGCGGCTGTATATTCTGCCGCTTCTCGTCCGTGAGGGCGGTTCGGGTGGATACAGTTGAATGATTGGTTTCTTCCTCACTCTACCCCGAGGATTTTCCATCGATGGACCTTCTGAGATGCACGACGTCGTGGTTGAAAGTCGGCTGGTTAATCAAACACGATGCGTACACCGGAAATAAAGAAAAGCGAAGTTTGATGAGCAAAGATAAAACGGCCAAAGCGCCAATGTTCTCAAATTTTCTCTTTCCCTGAGTGCAGCGAATACGCATTATTGGACTCTTGATCCCTTTCATACAGAGGTTTTCACCCGGTGGCACGCGTGTCCCTTTGGGAACGTCAAGTGCTATGAAGAGGTATGCGAAAGTCTTAAAGATTATAACTTTTCTTCTTACTACGTCTTTCTTGACTTCGGAATCGCGACCATTGAAATAAGTTCTAAGTCAACCGGGGTGACCCCAGGGTCACGCGAATATTTGATAAATTCATCAGAATTTGGCTTATAAAAGTAAATAAAACCAGGAGAATACACATGCGTGCTTATTTAAATGCCATAATTTTACTTTTATGTGTTAGCAAAAGCCCAATTTATCTTGAAAGAGTTTACTTGAAGGTAATGGAACTGTAAACGTGGGTTACGCATAAACTTAAAACGTAGACGTTTTTAATTATTTGGCAACTCGATTTCGATATCGACCCCATCTGCCTTAGTAATATTATAACTATCGGCTGAGGCAGACTTACCGGAATAATCATTCCGTTAATGAACTGGTTCATTTTAAGACAACTCAATTGAGATAATTACGGAACTCAACAGTGGGAAGTACTACTTCCATTTGAATTTAATTTTATTCTAACGTTATGCAAATTTTCTGTAACAGTAGGTATCTTTAATTTTTCTTGACGTGCTTTGGTAGGATTTAGTCAATAAAATATAAAAAGGACGCATTTACATGCCGGGGGCGTGGAGTTTTTTACGCGACATAATCTCCCTTTATTTCATCTTCAAGGGAGGTTTATTTTGATGAAATTTGTGGATTATTATTACGTGATTTCCGGACCAATGAGACAACATCAGCTACATCATGGGGTCAAAAGAGTATTATGTTTAAGCATAATAATATTGCGTGTAATCGAAAATTACTTGTGTGAATTAAGTGGGTGAACACAAAAAAGGCACACACCTCACAAACGGCCTGTCCTCTGAGAAGATGATTATAAGGATCGCTATGATCCCACTGAGCACCATATCAAATACAGGAATCATGTTCCTACGTCTTCTATTGCGAGTAATATGTCAAGACTATATTCGTGTCCATGGCAACGCGATAGTGTTGTTGCGAAATGCGGCAGACAACAATGGAATTGAAACTTATGGGGTGGAATATAGGTATGTAAAATACCCAATGCCCAACCACGTAATATAAATGTTATTTCGACTTCTGTATGGGTAACAAAAGAGTAATTGAGCTGAACCTTTTCCGTATCGACTTTTAAATGTATGGCTTTCCCTCTCCGTACCAAGCCGGCCGAAACTGGCCGCTCCACTTCGTTTAGATCCGCGTCATCTATTTGGGCTTATGAACTTCTTCTTCGCGCTATGATGGTTTAGCCTAACATATGTTTGTGGATTTCGTTATTTATTTAATTTACATATTGCTACTAGTAGTTATGGACAGGGCTCGAAAAATACGGTCGCCCGCTCGCCGTGGCGAGTTGATATTGCCAGCTGGCGACAATCTATTCGCGACAATAATTTTTATTTGTAAATTTAGCTCTGGGTCGATCGAATCAACTTCCCCTGCTATTCAAATAGATTCGTCTGTCGCAATTGTCGCTGGAACGTCTGTGAAGAACGTAGTTAACACTCCACCGTTTAAAAAGCGTCTCGTTCGACTCGCCTCCATAAAATAAAACGCATTGGGTATCTTAATTTTTTTGTTTATTATCTTATTATTATAACTAACGTTTAAATAACATTCTATGCATTTCATTTAATATTCACTATATTACAGCGTGTAATATCATGAAGAGATGGGCTAGGATTAGGTACCTCCCGTAAC
The DNA here is from genome assembly GCA_036926305.1 of Uropetala carovei. Classification (NCBI taxonomy): domain Eukaryota; kingdom Metazoa; phylum Arthropoda; class Insecta; order Odonata; family Petaluridae; genus Uropetala; species Uropetala carovei. The sequence continues at coordinate 137,602 of JAXCHB010000172.1, read as the reverse complement.
CCGGCAAATTCCTTAATCCGGCTTCGGTGAGGTCCCAAGATTGCCGGATTAAAGAGGTTCAACTGTATTCGATATTACACTTATCATCGGACCTTTAATTAGGGAAACTTCATTGGCAAAGGAAGTCATCTCGCCAGCAGAATGTTTAAGTGTAACACTGGGGTAGGTTCATTTTTCTGCCCTAACCTTTTTTAAAGTGGCAACTTTGGATGAAGTTTAGATTATGAAGTTACTAAGTTGTAGTTTTTTAAAGTATTTCTTGTGCATCTTTAACGTGCAGGTATTTAGCTTCTGGGAATAGCATGGCCAGCTTGTCCTACCAATACAGAATAGGAATCTCCGAGATTTTACATGAAACGGCAGGCGCACTGTGGATAGGTCTGAAGGACGTAGTTTTCCCATTGCCCCATGCAGATATGTGCAGTCTTATGATAACGCAAGAAACATGTCTGGAGCTTATTCAGGATTGCAAGCTCGGATCAAAAATTTAAATAAGTACGCAGATTATGTTCCTTGTTCTGCGCATTCTTTGAATTTGATCGGAACACGTGCAGCAGAATCATGTAAGAAAGCTTCTTCATTTTTCAATTTCTTACAGGTGTTATACAATATTTTTCATTTTCAACTAGTCGTTGGTTAATACTGACAAATTGTTTGAAGAAAGGAAGTCTTAAAAAAAAGTAAGCGATACTCGATGGGCATGCCGAGTTGATGCATGTAAAGCTTTAGCTAACAACTGGGAGGAAATATTTCAGGTATTGCCGAAAATTGAAATTAAGGATGAAATGCAACCTCAAGTGAGAAGTCACTCTTACGACATTCGCAAACAAATGGAACGTTTAGAGTTTGCGTCCATGGTCATCCCATTTGGTCAAGACAAAATCTACAGCTTGAGTGCGGAGTTGTGATGTTCCACAGTACCAAACAAATGTATGGAAACAGAATTAAACAAAGAATTTCCATCGTCTAGAATAGAAATTATACTAAACACTGTGTTTTCATAAGTAAATCTCTCATAAGATACACCTTCCTCATTTGCATTGCTCTTTTTTACCACCTTTCGTTTCTTATCAGATTCTTTTCTTCCAGTTAAGTTTCGTTTTCGTCTCGGGGCCATTATATACAAAGAAAAACTAAAAACAATTTTAACTTATTAAATCAAACCAAATAAACAAATTGTAACCGAAAATTCCAATATATGTCCTTTCTTTTTATATAACAATCAATGCAACCGTTTATGTAGACTATCAATGAAGAGAAGATAACCATGTAATATGTTAACAAAAATAACGTATGTCCCTATTCTCATTTAATTTAAAATTTATGCTTGAGCCTATTTGCGTTAATAAGCAGTACATATGTATAATATAATGGTTCTACTTACAAAGAGATAAGATTCCAGCATACAAACGGTGAAAGGAAGATTCAACTGCTTTGATTGAATCGTTAGAAACGCTTCCCATGCGCAGTTAACTGAATAATTATCCGTAAATATTTATGTTGCTATGTATAAATGTTGACAATGCTATAGCAATAATTTCGATGATTAAAAGTGAGAAGCGAATTCTTTCACCCATTTGAAGGTATAATTGAATCGGAGGCAGCAATGACGTTCGCGTTGGCAACGTCCGGAAAGAGTACGAAAAATCCGCAAAAGTTCAAAAAAGAATGCGTATTTCTGAAAACTTCGACGGTATAACGCATAGACATGGCAAGAATAAGATAGTATAGAGCTTTATCCGTCGAATAAAGCAAAAACGAAGAAAATCAGTCCATATTTACGTGTTTTAACGAACGAAGGAAAAAACCTTGCACTTTGAAAAATCGAAAATCCCGTGTAAACTTATGGAAAAATATAATTGTCTCCTGGATTCGAACCCGCGCATTTTCTCGAAATTAGAATGAGAACGGACAAATCTACACGGAATTTGGAAACGACATGTGAAAACCGCGTCTCTCTAGCTATCGTAGTTGTCGAGTTCTGACTGGAATTATGTGAATGCCAGGCGGCCACATAGACATCGACGGATTTTAATATATAAGATATATATATATAGATTTCGTTGTACATACTCTGAAATGACCTCGGTCATATTTGTACTAATTTAATGTTAACAAACAAACATTTTCTTATAGTTTTTGTTATATTTATGTTTTATTGTTAAATAATGAATTTTAGGTATTTTTGTTATGTTTTAACCAAAAAAATTGAATTTTTATGTCATGGTGTGTCGCGAGAGCTGGATCATTTAAAAAGTGTGTCGCCAAAGCAAAAAGGTTGAAAAACACTGATCTATCATATTAGGTATTGTAAAACTTTATTTTTCATAAAATTTATCATAAGTTCCTCTAAGAAAATAATAGGAGTTGGAATATTTTGACTACACATACCTAAATGCTCATTATGGTTTTGGATTAATGTTGAGTTGATGTTAAAAATTTGTGGTTTCCTTTTTGTTGCAGATTTTAGAAGTTTTATTTTAAAACCCAGCATTTATTATTGTTAGCATCAATGGAAAAAAAAGTAAATTGTCCGGTTTTAAAATAAGAAAATAAAATCTGTGGAAGAGTTAGAAATAGAAAAACAGAAAGGCAGATCATTATCCTGAAAATATGAATTTCTTCCCTTATTTGGGAAAAAATGGGGTTGGGGGCACTTCCAAATGACTTTGCATCGGGGCGCCAATGTAACTAGAGCCGGCCCTGGTTACAGGTCAGTACGTTAAATAGAAGACACATAATAATATCATTAATAATAAACAAAAAATAAAAAGATAAATTTAAAGGTAAAATAACAGCATTAATCCTTTAAACATTAACAAATAATTTTAATGCAAGGTGAAACAATAATATTGATAAATTACAATTATTTTTATGTCGATATCCTTAATACACCAGCAAAATTAAAAAATCCTAAGATTTTTCTTTTTAGCACTAAACCATTTAAAACATACAGAGTTATTTATTATACAATTTTCAATAACACTTGTGCTTTTTGACACACCCAAGATGAAGTTCTTTACTACATTTAACGAAAATAGTTTTTGATCGTCACTTTTTCGTGTTTGTGGAGCACTCGCGACATAATCTTTCTTTTTTATCTGGAAATAATACCACAAACTCACGTGAAGGACCAGGAGAGCTCTCGTCCTCAAGTTTGTTGCCACTTCCAGATACACCTCTAGCTTCTACCCATTCCTTAGCCAGTGAATTTGTGAATGAAATATTAAATTTCAATCGGTTCATAGGCTTTTAGCCTCCAGGTATATTCTCATAGAGAATATACGCATTCAATAGCTTTCGCGAGACTACGTTGAAAACTACCTTTTTTCAATATTTGAAAGTTCTCTCATCTAGATCAGCGTTTCTGTTGCTTCGCGGAGCAATGGTTCTCCGTAACCATTATGTAGGTGCTCCCGCAAGCTTTTCATCCTTCATCATTTTGTAACTATATATTGTTGGTTTGCACGTGATGCCCATATTGATAATACAGGCAATGAAGGCCTTCATTTCAGCAACACAGGTATCCTGCCACATATTTGTACGAGATCGTAGGGTAAGACATTCATTTGATTCGAAAAATTGCTCTGCATACCTGTGGGTTAAGAGAACCGTCATCAAAAACATCGCTTTCGTAAAAGATAAATTAAAATAATCTATTGATGCAGTATCGGAAGGTGGAGCATATTTTGGCCATTGAAGCTCTGCATACTTAATCGGTAGATTATCGAAAACATCTTCGTGCCTAGCAGATATGTCCTTCCAGTCAGAATCACTTTCGTCGCTCTCCGACACTGATGGACGTGCAACCCTTTCCTTGGAGGAGAACTGCTTTCGGAAGATGAGACATCAACCGCGGAGGCGGCAAATTCATAATAACTACCATCTGAATCATCACTAATAGAAAACTACTATTAGATTCATCTAGAAACTCAGAAATGCCTTCCTCTCGATCACGCAAAGAATCCCTTCCGAAAGACTCCATAGCAAAGACCAAGGGTTTTAGGAAGTGGGCATTTTCGTCCTACGTAAATAAAGTGCCCATAGATACTCAAAATACGCAGGGAAGGGTCTTAGGAGCACGCAGGAAGAAGGATAACACCATCTTGCGATGAGAAAGAAAACTAGATGAAATAGATCGAGGATCGATCTAATCGACGCTGGCATTTTCGCAAGGGAATGGAGCGTCGGTCTAATCGACGTTGGCACTTTAAGGTTAATCACGGGGATAATGATGTAAATTTCTATAAAAATATCAATAATATTTCTTTTTAATTTTTTTTTCAAAAATTATAGTTCATATTATTTACTTTTGTAGATAGATAACAACTCTTTTGTTTAGGAAAATGTCGTTTTATTCGTGAGGAAGTATTGTTCCATTTAAAATGGGTTTCTTGAAGTCTCCTCCTCTACCTAAATTACTTTTTTTTATGATTACTTAAATCCACTTATGTTTATTTTCTTCGACTTTCCTTTTTTACCCTCTTCTCTCCACTTTTCCCAATATATTTCATTTGTGTGCTTTATAAAATTCCTCCTGGATTTTCCTCTTCCGCTCTCATCGTTTGTGCAAACTTTGCTTTTTCGTTACCATCTTGAACGCACTTCGAAGCATTCTCCAGTATCTCCTGCGATAACGAATCACCCATCCGGAGTCTCATCACGCAGAGTTAGAGTGATGCGAGGCAAAAACTCCTTCAGTATTTTACCCCGGCACCCTAATAATTTCGATTTCACATAATATGTTTTCGTTCAGAAACATAGACATACAAATGGTGACGGAACACAATTACGCGTCGCAAATAATTCGAAATGGTCTCCTTTTTTTGCTTATAAAGAAAAGGTTCCGTATCTAGCACGGACGAAGACATCGTAGTTTTTCAGAAGCGAAAAAGATTGGACACCTTCAGGTTTACGAGAAAGAGAGAGAAGGAAAAGAGCTGCAATGAAGTGGTTTAATTGGATTTCAAGACGAGCTGAGCTGCTTTTCGACGAGTCTGTAATTGGAAAAGTGCTGCGCTAGTATAAAACCTTAACGGAACTTGTGAGCGAAGGAGGATGAGTGGAGAGGGATAAGCGACAATGGCTAAAGGTCTTGAGGAAGACAAAGAGTGCTGAGATACGCGGGAGGAGAAATATATATGTGCATTTCGAGCGAGAGAGGAGGGGAGGAGGTAAAGAGGGACTAGTTTCAGAAGCGTAGTGGGAGGAGAGGTGAAGAGATTGAACAAGAGAATTTGGATTGAAATGTGGATGGGAGAAGGTAAGGGAGGGATGCTACGGAGTGGAGTGGAGCGGAGGGCGTGGAGTTGGCGTGTCGGAAAGAGGCTCGCAATGAATTCGGATGTGGGAGTGGTGTGTTCTTGGTGGATGTGCGGGAGGAGATCGATACCTACATATATATATATATAGGGAAGAGGGGCGATGGAGGTGAGGGGTGGGTGATGATCGACTTTTGAAACGGAGTTTCTTTGTATAATAGCGGGGAATTTCCGTCGCCCATCAACGTCATGGGGTGCGATTGTGACAAAGGTTTTTCGAGCGAGACAATTTCTCCTTGGAACGAACGCGCTTTCAATTTTATTGTGTAAAAAATAGTTTTTTTTTCTGCTAACTAGCTGATACATAGCCGAAAAGCTGAGCGTATAATGAATCAACGTTCGCTTTTTCCTTAAAATCTTCTTTGTAGAGTGCTTGAATACTAATGGAATTGTAAAAATGTATCCATCGCCCAAGACATCCAGAATCATACAAACATATTATTTGTCTCCGTTTCAAGTAGAAGTGGAAATTTGGCTGCGTTGGAATTGAGCTTTCATCGGATGTTATAATTTTAAATTTATTTAGGTATTCTGAATTTGCAGCCAATGTAATCTCGCATTGAGTTAAATACAGAATACAAGATGCATGAGTTTCTGTATTGTAATTGTAGCTTTACTGTGTTGCAAAATTAGAACATTGAAGCCCTCAAAACTAGCTGCTCTCATCAAATTGAAGTGGCATTACGGAACATTGAGATTTCGCTTTATCAAAGAGAGTTATTTGATAAGTTTCTGCGTAATGGCGATTTGTCATTCGTTATCTTTCTCATAATTCCCTTTCCATTTGAAATGTATGTACCATCATTCACTCAAAACATTAATCTTTAGATGCATCGAATTTTTTTATTCTTTCGCATGAAATTCAACGTTGTTCAAATGGTTAATTATTTTCTATATTTTACTCACACTATCAAAGAATGAAATATTTGCGTCGAATAAAAATAAACCGGACTTGGAAAGGTGCGTATTTCCAATTGTGAGGGTGAATTTTTCTGCATCATTAACAGCGAAGTGCTTTTTATCCCAGGAGCAAAATTTCCATAACAGCAACTGCGGAAATAGGATTGCTCCCCAGAGTCGGATATTTATTCGATCCTCCTTAGCACACGAACGAACCTTCTACGCTTTTACAGTGAAAACGATTATTCGACGAGCGCGCACTCGTATTCGCTCGGCAGTGATTAATTATCGATTCCTTTTGCGCGCGTTAAATCGTCTATGACGGCGCGGTTACCAAATGAGCTCTGCCTGCCTCGGGTTCTGATGGGCAGTGATGCGCAATCAATAACCGTCAACCGAATGACAAGGTCCTTGCGTGCCACTACTGGATTTGACGTCGCGCGGCCCTTCACACGGGTTTATCGCTGGCACGTGTGTTCATCTGCCGGCTCAACACTTCATCTTTAATACCTCGTAGGTTCCGCTCCTGATGTGGAAATTAACCGTTTTGAGCAACGGAAACTCTTCCCCGCGCCTCCGCTCTTTATTGGTGGGCGAGAAATGCTCTCCGCGATACGCTCGTTTTAAGAATCGCTCCGTTTGTGCCAATTCCCCTTTCGATAGGGTTCGTCCTGATATGAAGTAAATTACTTTTCCGAGTCCGTGTCAATGTTGGCACGCATCATTTGGAAACGGGCGTTAATGGTCTGTCGCCGTTATGCTTTTGGGTTCTTATCTGGATCCCGTTTTGCGCATTCACGGTCGAAATGCGACCATTCGATATTTCGAGTGACGGAATGATAAATTGATGTATAGATTTTATAAAACGGTCGCTGATTTTCGTTTAAAAAATACATCAAATTCGCAGGTTTTAATTCAGTGGCTCGTCGGAAATGGTAATCGTTTTAGCCTCAAAAAATAGTTTTTTTCCTAAAATTTTCGTTCTCGTAATATTTGCATACTTTTTGTCGCATGCTTCCTGGTTAAACGTACGATATTTTTTCCGCGTTATTTTTTTTTTAAGTGCGCGGGGCGTGGTTGTATTTTTGTCCTTCAACCTCCCGTTGCGCTCCAAATGGACACTTGCGAATGATTGATGGTCGTGCGCTCATCCTATCGCGGGTAATTAAGCGACCTTTGTGAATCATCGCTAATGACTTCGCCGTGAGGATGATTCGAATAAAAAAGTGAAAAGCTTAAGCGAAACCGGTCGCATGGAAGAGCGCGCGTCGAGAGAGAGAGATAGAGAGAGAGAGAGTGATAGATAGAGATAGAGAGATAGAGAAACGTGTTGGAAAGAATGACATGTGCCTCGGTTAAAGAACAGAAACTGCCCTTTCTGCCTTTCAGCTCCGACTCCTCCATTTCCTCCCCCTCCGTCTCCATTGCGACGAAATTTGCGTCAAACCCACGCGCGTGCAGTAGATCGGCGTGCGCTCCTCTTCCCCCAATCGCCTCGCGAAAATGTTGCAGAGGTGATTATCGGCACAACAGCGACGTAACAATATCCGCTCCGCACCCAATTGAACTTCCCAACTGCCTACATCCCCATCCACCTTTTCCTCTTCCCCCCCCCAACTCCCCCCCCAACTCCCCCCCCCCAACTCCCCCCCTCCCAACTCCCCCCCCCCCCGGCCGCTCGCTCACCGCCGACCCTCATCCTCGCCCGGGACGACACCAATCGATTCCTAAATTCATTCGCGGCCACGTTCCGAATGATTCTGGTGACGCGTCGAGAGCGTTATTCAGTCCACGCTCTCGTATTTTTGCGCTCAAAGTCCTCGAGTTTGTTTGGCAGATATTCGAATCGAAGCATAATATTTAATGTATTTCCATTTTCTTTCCGTTCTGCCGCATGCTTTTATTATTCGTGCAACGTTTACAACAACTTTAAAGCGGTAAAACGTACGTTCGATATCCTTCCATTCTCACTGTCTCCCTTCCTCCTCCAGTGTTTCTAACTTTAGTCTTTTTCTTTGCTCACCCGGATTGGCATCCACCTTCTAATCCGTTATAAATTCGATGTCTTTGTCTATTTTGTATGCTTCCATTTCCTCAGAGGGAAAATTGGTTCCCTCTTAATTGCTATCGGATTCACGGTATACTAGTTTAGCCCTTATTATCTCCTGTTATCTTATTTTCACTCATCCTCTAATCCAGCGTTGTCCAACAGGATTTCGAGGTTTGCCATTTTTTGTCGAACAGATCAACACATTCGCCACATAATATCAAATATATAAAATATTAATGAGAAAAATTATTATTACACAAAATAGGTTTAATAATAATAATATTTTGTGCACATTGGGCAAAACAGGTACAGAAACATTTGAACTGATCAAAAGTGCATTCAACGAGGAACCGACCTAAGTATAGTTTTTCCGTTGTACCTGTATCTCCAAGGGTACCTCTGATTGTATGACACCAACTTACATCCAACTGCCTCTAAAACACACTACTACAAAACACAAAAAATGACTCCTAATTTTATGCAAGCAAACCAGGGAATCGAACGAACCCGAACCGAAAAAAAACGATATTTTTCGAACCGAATTCGAACAGAAAAAACTGAATATGTTGAACCCGAACCGAAACCGAAAACTGATATATTTATTTCGCTCCTTTATTTAGGTTCGCATAAACAGTGTAAGCGAAAGGCGGAATTTTCCCACCGCTCAGTAACCTTCCATGATCAAATGATCATCGCCTCCCTCACACTACCATATCATTCGCCATAGGGTCCAAACCCCAACCAAGTTCACTAATCCTCAAGTCCTTTGGTCCGTTCCACGAATATGACATTAGGATAATATCTAACGACTTCTAGAAATTCCATGGGGAAATTTACCCATCTGAGAATTCCCTGAACCTTATGAATGCCTAGTGGGAGAAGGAAAGCTTTCTCCAATGTTTCGTCTGGTACATATATGTCCACAATCTTTCATTCCTTCATATGAACTAGCATCCATCAGTCTGGCCTTGCTAATTATTTAAGGATTGTTCCACGTTTGTTCCTTGGGCGTATTTCTGCATTAATTGCCCTTTGTTAGAAGATAGTAATTTTAAATAGGTATATATTGTAAACCCGAAAAATTCAATTTTATATCGGATATTAATCGTTACTGATAATAGGAATAAAAAATTTATGTATATTTGTTATTTCCATCAAAATATTTAGCTTATCGGTGTGAATAACGAAGTGTTGCCTGCATTAAGGAAAAGATAAATCATTCAACGCGGAATAAGTATGTCTCATTCTCTATATAGTATGTACTTTAATTTCAAGAGAATATTTGGTATAGTGAGAAATTAATTCAATGTAATTCAATGTTATGGCTTTGATGCAACTATGTACTTGCGTATTTGATAATGATTTTGAAATCAAAGCAAAGTTTCAACCGTCAAATTTCTGTTTTAAGTGCTATTTTCAAGAATCTTCCATTTATCCTGTTGCTTTTAAGTTAGTGTCAGTGAATGTTTTCTTCGTGTGTTTATAAAATTCCGTCATAGTAAATATATATCATGTTAATAAATATTTCTCAGCCTTTCTGAATTCTCGGACCCTCAATTTCCGCGGGCTTCTTCCTCATAAAAATTTTATACATTTTTCATGCATTTACGTGATATTTGAATGAAAAATTAAAGCCGTGCATTTACAATTTTTATAATATGAGCAATGCACGTGATCTACAAATTGTTAATGAATATAACGTAATATATTATTCAATTTACTGACACTATTGAGACAACGCGGTCTCTTATTTTGCCGCACGATTTGTGAATATAAATAATAAGTCATTGTCAGCAGGGGCGGATTGGGAGCAAAAATCGGCCCTGGCAAATACTCGGATATCGGCCCACCTAACAACTAAAATAATGTTGCGGCCCCATAGGAGGCCGCGGTCCATATTTTGCGAAACATTTCTTTAGAATACGGAAAAGCACCAGCTCCTGGCCGAGGCATCAACCTCAAAGGCAGCATCGGTCCACCGGGACTTTGTCTTAAATAAATAAAATACTAAATATTTACATTTGAATTATTTATTTTCGTGTTTTAATATCAGCTTTTTAATATCACTATTGTTATAGTGAAGGTGAATTTGATTTAATTAGAAAATTACATAAATTAATAAATCAGGTAATGATAGTTTCCTAAAAATATTTTCAGGTCGAAGCGAAAAAACCGTTTCGAACCGGTTCACTGATGATTGCCGGAGAAAAACCGGAACCGAACCGAAATTTTGTGTTTTGAGTGAACCGAAACGAAAACCGGAGCGAAAAAATTACGGTTCGATGCCCTGAACCAAACACAACAGACTGCCCCTGCAACGTATACCACCAAATCTACATGTGGCATACCCTGCTACGAACTATATATGTAATGTCTAATTCCCAATGATTGTATGTCACCCAACCTACACCCGGCTCCCCCTTCAATCTATACTGCCAAACTTAAATCAAATTCCCTCTGATATGATGCCACAACCTACACTTTCTGCTCCTGATATCATCAAAACAGCAAAAGATATCATGAAAGCTAACACCAAAATTTAAACTGAAAATCTTAAAACAAATTTCTCACGTTTTTATTCCGTCCAAGTGTACTGTTTTGCCCTTGATCGTATCACCATTCATACACCGTTGGACCCTACAAATTATGCCACTCAATTTATTCGCATGAATGGTCCAGGACACGGGATCCAAAATGAAAGAGAATAAATTGATCTAGATGAGGGATATTCATCTCAGTGAGCGCATTGACATTTTCAGAAAATGTATTCACAAAAATTTGCAATGAACGGTTATCACCAGGTTTTACTGACTTATGATCAATTATATTACAGCATTACAGGTGAGACATGTAAGTAGCACCTTCGAGATCCAATGTTTTTGGACAAAGTTAATAGTGAGTACATCACTACAATTCTAGCTGAAATTCCAAATTTACCCGTGAAAACTCTCAGGAAGTCCAATACCTCAGAACTTCAGAGGGTGAAGTCTAGTCAAAGTGCCATAAAAGTCATGTATCTTATTTTTTCGAAAACATCGGGGTTCGTTATGTCCAAATGTGTACGAAGGGGTCAATGAGTAATTGGCGAGTACTATTGCTATGCAATGAGAGGGCCACTATTAGCATAAATCAAGGTAAAACGTCCTCATTTTGTTCAACACCGTTGGTTCCTGCGCCACATTAACGTACCTTCGCATATCTTAAAACGTTAACCGCCTGCACGCCCTTACAAGATGATTCTCGTTGAAAATCGTGATTTCCTCTTCCTTAATGGTGCAAGAGCACTGAAGAAACGGGGTTGTGTGGATAATCGATCAATCTTAGGAAATGATAGTAGGATCTATTTGTGCGGGTAATACCTGTCATTTTAGAACAAGTCTTTTGACCTCTACCTCCCCAGAGAAGTTTTCCTTTTTCTCCTACCCTGCTCTTTCCCCCTGCCCTCTCCTCACTCCTCTCTATCTCCCACTCTACCATTATACGTATTCTTTCTTCCTCCACATTGTCAGCTATTTCTTCCCTCCCTTTTCCATCCAACATGGAGTAATCCTGATCCATTATACTCTCGCATCTCGACTCCACCCTCCAAAAGCAATGCCCGCCATTCTGCTCACCTGGAATCCTCTCTCAATTCGCCCTCGTTTACATCGCCTGCTTCCCCCTTTGTTTTTCCGTTCTTCCACACAAAAATAACCTCGTTTAAGAGTGTATTGCGCCAATAATTTTTTTCGAGCCAATTGCGTATCGTATCCCTCATTCTGTCTTCCGATATTGATGTCGAGGCGTATTTCCCTCTACAGGAGAGTTCCGTGAGAAATGATTCGGCTTTCAAAAAGAGGGGGGAGCTTTGCTTTGTTTTCCCTGCGTCTCCATCTTCCTCCCCAAAATCTCCTCCTTTGCGATGATTGATGAGTTTCCGGAGACGCGATTATGTTTCTTTCGACTGTTTTTCCCGCTCCCGATTTCTGCTTTCATGCGTTTTCATACCGAGGTCATCAGTGAGATTGCCTCCCCCCTCTCCCCCTCCCTCTCCCCGCCCTCCCCCGCACGCTTCCTTTCACTTTATCCCGCTCGCTTTGCGTGTTGGTGTGTGTATGTGGAATCGTCTCCGTCTCCGCAAAAATGTGCTTTTATTCTCCGTCGCGCCGTCTCCCCGCCTCCTTCCTTATCCATCATCACTCCCCTCATCTTCTGATTCACCTCTCCTCTTTTCCTCCCCTCCTTTCTTCCCCATTCTTCCCCGTCTCTCCCCTTTCTTCCCCGCCTCCTCCCCTTTCCCTTCTCTATCCTTACGACGCAGGCCTTCACATCTTCAGGATACTTTTATCTGCTATTCGTCATGGTTTGTGCCTCTCCTCTCGCCTGTGCCGTTAATGGGGGCTTCTCTCCTCCCACAGCGTAGAATTAAAATCTTCTAATGGGAATCGCACTATTTGAGATCAAATATTTTCGTCGGAGTGGTAATAATTCATTTTGGGGACGAAAACTTTCTTGTTGATCTCAAAGTTCAAATATTTACTCTTGACGGATTATTAATACGAAAAAATTAATTTGTTCTGTGAAGACGCTCGAGATATCTTGTGTTTCTTTGACAACTTTCCCTACTTAACATTTTTTCACAAAACTCTTCGATTAATAATGTGAGAGCCGAAGATTAAATTGTTTATCTAGGGATATTTTTTCTTCGACCTCCATAGAACGCTCTCGTTTACGTACAGGTGCTGAAACCCTCAACAAACCCAAACGAAATAAACTCATTTACCCTCCTATTCTCCGTTTCGCAGAACCACAAATCAGCTTAGCTTTGATTAAATCAAATCTCGTCGCAAAGTGTGCTTAAAGCTTCATCAAACCGTTACTTAAAGCCCAAAAGAGCTTTTCTGAAGGTTTTTTTCTCATGCGTGTTTCCAGCTGCGTTAATGGGATCGCAACATTTTGAGCTGCTAATTCCCTTGGATGGATCACTTGCCCGCCTTGCGCCCTCTCCCCCAAATGCTACGGGCCTCCCTCTTTCCCTCCCCCCACTCCTCCCTGAGGAAAGAGGTTTCCGGGTGAGAGAGAGCTGGGTAGGAATGGGCGGATGCAGTGGACTGAGGGGAGGTCGGTCGCCGAGACAGCGTGATGAGGAGAGCGGAGGAGTTGGGGGGGAGGGGGGGGTGGAGTAGTTAGACGGCGGAAGGGGTTAAAAGGCGAAGTTAGAGTCTATGGAAAAGGCTCTTGTCTATGTGAAACAATCGAAGCAGCGGAGGGTGAAGAAAGGGTTCCTGGCGTTCTCAATCTCCTCAACACCCGACCTCTCCTCCCTCTTTCTCGCCTTCTCACTCTCCGATGCTCTCTCCCGGCCCTTGCCCTTCCCGGTAACCCTTCTCCACGACCTTCTCCTTTCTTTATCTCGAGCGCATTGGAAGGTTGAAGGGTTGCCTAGAGTTTTAGCGGGAAAGGAAGAGGCAAGTAAAAGAGAAAAAGGGAAAGAGGGGGATAAAAGTGGGAGGGGATTAAAGAGAGTGAGAGAGAAAAGAAAGGGAAAGAGATGCAGTGAGATGGGGAGGTAGAGAGAGAGGGATAGAGAGAACGAAAAACCTCGCTATGAGAGTTAATGGGGGAAGGGGTTGGGGGAAATTTGTGGTGTCAGACGCCTTCTGCTTGAGGCTGCGTCTCCTTCACACCTCTCTCTCTCCCTCCCTCTTTCTCTCTCTCTCTTTCTCTCTGGCAGAGGAGAAGATGTTTGGGATGGAAGGGGTTTAGAGAGTTGTGTTGTGTCGGTTGGAACGTGAATCGGGGGGAGGGAGAGGGCAGGGGAGGGGCGGGAGGTGTGGAATGGATGAGGGGGGAGAGAGAGTAAGGAAAGGGGCGGAGTTTTAGGGCGTTAAAAGGGTCGATCCTTGGAAAGAGGTGGTTCCGCGCAATGGGGACGAGGCCCTGATTGCCGAAGTCAATTAGAGATCTCCCCTTCCAACTACTATGTGCTGCCGTCTCCTCTCTATCCTCCAAACCTTCCTTCTCTCTCACAACACCTCGCTGCACTACCATCCTCTCTTTCTCTGCTTTTCTCTTCACCGTATCCTTTACCTCGAACCATTGACACAAACTTTTTCACCTGTTCAATATACATTCTCTTTTAATTGAACGATATTTACTGTGACTTTTTTTTGTCATTACATTTGTTAACATTTTTGACAAGCCTGTTTTCTTAAAAAATCTTTTTCTTCGACTTTGAAAGTTTCCTTTCTTTTTTTCATGCTTTCTTACTCTACTTGGCACATTTATTGGAAATGATTTCATCCATTAATTATTTGGTATCATGCGTCAAAGTGAAATCTCGTAATGTGTCCCTGTATTTGTCTGTCTTCTCCATCTTCTCGATTCAATTCGATACTTCCTCTCTTCTTTCTGTGGACGTATTATTTTTATTGCCGTCTCTTTCCCTCAACTTACCTCCTACGTAGCCACTAAATTCCTCAACTCTAATGTCTACCTCCCGCTTTGCACTTATTGCCTCGCCACCCTCTTTTAGCTCCTCAATCTTCCGTCGCTTCTCCTCCTGCGCCTTTCTCTGCGCAAATAAATCGTCTTCCTTCAACCTCCCAGCCGTCAAACGCTCCCTTTCTCCTTCCCGTTCTCTCCTCCCATTTTACACTCCTCTCCGTACCTATCTCCCACGCTCATTTCTACAAAGTGCGCCCGATCCACTCCCCTCGAGAATTCCTCCCTCCTCTCTCTCTTTTCCCTTCTCATCAGCCGCTTCCTTTCATCGTCCATTTACTCTCTTCCCTCCATTTCATCATCTTTCCCTCCTCCCCTCCTAACTACTATTCTTGTCCCCATTTGCCCCTACGTATATCATCTCATTACTCTACCTCTCCCTTTCATCCCCACTCTTATTCCTCCTCTTCTTCATCTCTTGTAATGTTGTTTCCCTGTTCTCCTCCTCACTCTCTCCTCATCG
This sequence comes from Uropetala carovei, assembly GCA_036926305.1. Classification (NCBI taxonomy): domain Eukaryota; kingdom Metazoa; phylum Arthropoda; class Insecta; order Odonata; family Petaluridae; genus Uropetala; species Uropetala carovei. The sequence goes on along the minus strand of JAXCHB010000172.1, from coordinate 122,385 downwards.
AGAAGACGAAAGCCGCAACGGAAAATGAGGACTTAATTCGCTTTGAGAACGTCTCATCTGATACATTGTCGCGTAAATTATTACCGTTGATAAGTTTACGGTCTGCTTGAAAGAGAAATTGCTTCGCCGTAAGTGGAGTTTTAAAGTGGGGATGTAAAGAATTATTTTCAATTGAATTGTATAATGGGGTAGAAGTGAGGGATTTTAGCGTTAACGTTTTCTGATTCCCTGTAAAATCTCCCGTTTGTATTTTCTGCTTTTGGTTTCACAGATTTCATCAAGACGCCATTACCCCGCGGTTCCCATCATAATTACATTTGAGATACATGTTTAAATCACAAAGTGTTGGTTTTATGTTCATTCTAAGGATTCTTTCATTTTCATGATTCTGCTTTTGTGAAGGTTTGCGAGTAGGAATTTTATAAGTTCATTTTATTGTTTTTAACCAGTTATTGTAGCTGATAATCTATATAAACCCTGCTTGCTCTTTTAAAACCTTTGTTTAACGAGACAAAGAAACATTGAAAGCATTTTTATAACAGTAATTCCATTTTTCTTCGAACTTTTCTAAATGCCAATTCGATAAAAAGGCAGAAGCAATTTTGATTTAGTATACGCATGTTTCGTTTCCCATTTCTCGACTTTCTTTGTTGGTTGTACACTTTTCCTTTTAACAATCAAATCGTTAACGGGGCGTTATTCAAATGTTCGCCGTAGAGGGGGGCTCTTTTTACGCCTTGGCGACCCTTTTATAAACGAGAGACGTGACATTTATTGTTTCTCCCAACATGAATTTCGTGCGAGGAGACACGTTTCTCTTTCTTGCATCTCACAATTCGCATCTCTCGAATCCATAGCGCGCTCGATTTTTTTCCCGTTTTCCAAGATGAATAACGCGACGTTTTGGCGTGGTGGTCGAGCATTCACTTAGCAACGAGCTCCTCTCCTCCCTTCCTTTTGTCTGACAATAGCTTGAAAGTAAAAACGAGGCTTCCTTAGGCGTCCCGTGTGAATTGCGCCATCTTAATTATGCCCGTGTCATCTTCGCATCACTTTAATCCTCCGAATGCGATATATTTTTACCTTTTCAGTTTCTGTTGGCTGTGAAATGGCAATTGCGTATGTGTGAAACTCCAACCCTATTCTCACTTTTCTCTTTGTTTGAAACAAGTTTCTCAAATGGGTTTTTCATCCAGTGAAGTTGTAACTGTACGTAGACAAACACGAATAAAAAGTTTATATCTTAAAATAGCCTTTTTTCTCTAATTCCTTAGCTCTTTATTCTCTTCTTCCATCTTTTGTCATTCTCTACATCTTCACGATTAGAGAGGCCTTTTTCTAAGGTCCTGTTTTTCGCGTCTCGAGTGGATCTGAATGACGGAAAAGGACGTAAAATGTAGAAAATTAAGCAATATAGGCCATCATCGCCAATTCTTAGGACTCCTCCATCCTATATACTATATACTATATAGTATATATGCAATTTTTATAGCCTCTACCCACTCGACGGATAGAAGGACATTATTCTTTCGTGGTCGGAAGAGAGTTTTTGAGCCGATATCTTTTTTATTTCTTCCACTCCTCGTTCGCCACATGCTCAATTTTATGGGAATATACCTCCTGAAATAGGCATTTTTATGAACGCCTTCTCCTCGCAGGGCACCGCCTGGCACACACGAACTCAATTTCAGCCTCCTTTTGCTAGAAAGTCAATCTCGGATGAAATTCAGGGGGCGTGACTTTGGCTATGAAAGAGAAATATTTTTCCTTTACAAATTCTTTGATAGAATTGGTTTTGAAATTGAAGCCAAGATATTTATGTTCTGAAAAATTTTATATCCATAGTTCATCTACTGATATTAAGTCAACGGTTCAAAGAACTTTAAAAGTCCTTTGTTATAAGGAGGAAGGCGGCCGTTGAATATTGCCCACAAAAAGAATAACGTGGTATTTGATATTATCTTCTTCTCTTAAATTCCCTCGGGCTTTAATGAGGTTGAAAGCCATCGATGCACTCGACACAGCAACTCATTTGCTTCGAAAAATGGTTTAATATTGTTTTTAGCGTATAATTTAATTTTGGTCCCAGGTTATATTTTTCGATGCAGAACTCAGTGACGGAAACAACTTTTCACTCGATTGATTTCAATCAGTTCTGCGTGCTATATATTATGCCACGGCTACTTTCTTTAAATTTTAAAGGTAATTAACGAGAAATATTAGTTTTACAAAGCTTAACATTTAACGGTGCGTGATCAACGCTGACTTTTTCGATGGCAATCTCTATTAGATCATAGGTCTTGGTCAGATCATATCTGAATCATCTTATGTTAGACAAAATTACGAATCATATCAATAAAAGCCTTAGCAAACGTTGTGTGTAATGCTTTTTGAAGCTTAATATCGCGCAAACGACTGAACCGAATTTGATTAAATTTTCAGGATAACATAATAACAGAACGTATTAATGTATCGAACTGGATATCAAAGACCCGGGTTCGACTCCAGGGAATAATTTCCATTTCCCATAAGGTAACATGTAAAAAATGGACATTTCGACGTGCAGGCTTTCATTCTTTTTTAGATTAAAATTAGAAGGAATTGACCTACAATCATCGGATATAATCCATTTTTAAGAAAGCATTATAAAGTTTCTTATTCTTTTCATCTTTTTTCCGCCTACAGTTCGAAATCGCTCAATGTAAACGTTTAGGTCACACAGTTTGAGGAAATCTTGCCTTTTTTAACAGGATGTTACCTTGCCTCGACCTCGATATCATATTGTTATTTCAATCCTTATGGGTATAAACGTGCTTTGAATGCTTTTAATACGCGATAGAGGAGGAGAGAGTGGGGGAGAAGGAGGAGGGATATAGAGAGATGGTGAGGGAGGGAAGGGGAAACGATTTTCAAGATAGTTGAAGTTTCTGATGTTAATATGATCTCCCTAAATAGTTTGAACGATCGTATCTTTCCTCCCGTCATTTTTGACGGGCATTACGCTAGTTATCATATAAACATAATTATATGCTACGTACATTTACGTCCCTTCTATCCGTTGACCAGAGTAGGGGAATTTCCGAATCGATTCCAGTGAAGCTAGAGTTCTTCTTCTTGTCAAATTGTCTAGATTCTTTTGAGATACGAATCCACCTCTTCGATTGATTCCGTGTTTCACATTATAACCGGCCTGTCTTCTTTGTCTACACCGTTCTCTATATCTCTCTCTCTCTCCTGCTCCCAATCTCGCCTCCCTCTACCTTTATCTCGTCTCGCCGTCACAACCCTTAAAATCTAAAAAGAAACACGAGGACGCACTCTAGTCTCTCCCGATCGTCCGACGGCCCTCTCTCACCATTCTCTCCCGCTTTCTCCTTTCTATTCCTCTCCCTTGCGTCTTCTCCGCATTTCACTTTACATTTTCCTTTATATTTTTATGCTAATTTTTCATTCTTATCCCTAGCTCATAGTTTTCCCCCATTCTCCGTATTATTTTCCTCTCTCTCCTCTTATCCCACTCACTTTAAAGTGTTAGATGTAAAAAAAACTCAACAATCTCAATCTCTTCCTCAATAAAGAGTTTTTACTTCTTTACATCTCCCTGTCAACACCAACTCACTCTCCCCTATTCGCAATCAAATTCGCCCTCTATTCCACTCCCTCATTCTTGTCTCCTCCCCATCCCTCCCTCCCTCTCCTCCCCTTCACTCCTTCATTTCGCGAGACGAGCATAATGCACTCTCTCCACACACACACACACACACACCGGTCGCGTCTGCTCCTGCCCGCCCCTCTTTCGCCCCTCTTATCCCTCGATTCACCTCTCTCACTCCCTTCCCACATTATAAGCTCCACATGGTAACAGTGAGGCGACCCTCTCCGGCTCACTCCGCATTGTGCTTCCTTTCTATGAGGAGGGTTGTGTGTGTGAGAGAGAGAGAGAGTCTCCTCCCTCCCTCCCTCACTCCTTCGTCCCTCGCTGTCTCCCCTCTCCGTTCAAACAAACCTCGAGCTCTTTTTTCTAGTGGTATTGTGCGAGGTGTTTGTGATTCGTGGGGCGAGGGCGTGTCGGGTCGCTTGGATTGAGGGGTTGGGCGTGGTGGGCGAGCTGAATCGGGTTTGAGACCTCGGACGGCGGCGCGCGAGTTCTCTTCGAGAGAGAGAGAGAGAAAGGTGGCGAATAAAGGAAGCAAACGTCTGCGGGATTTTTAAAATTTTTATTTATTTGCCTTCTTCATCAGTTGAAAGCTTTGAGTGTGAAATTTTCTTTCAACGGGAGTTTTGTTACGTTAGTAACCTTTCACTCTTGCTTATCAAGGAGACGTACTTGGCATTAGTTGTTTGTTTACAATCTAGTTCACCGACTTTTATAAGTCGATTGCAACGCACGCTCGCATCGTTTCATACGTAATATCGATATTATTGTCTCTGAAATTTCTTAAGAAGTTTTTTTTTCGTTTGAACTGAAATTAACGCTAGATCTTTTCTCATTGTCACCCTGCGCAGTTTTTTGTCTAATATTGCTATTTTTCTTGTATTAATAGATCATTAAAGCACTTTTCCTCTTTGTAGGCTACTTATACGATTCGCACATCCATCAGAGCACACGAAGAAATTATGTTTACGTCCGTAAAATAAACGATTGAGAGAGTTTTAAAGTTAACTTTTGTAGGAGAAGTGTTAGAGAGGACTCAGAGATCTGCTCTTACGAAAAATGAGTCATTATACAATGCGGAAAAATTTAATGCGTTACTGGAACGTTATCATTAGGCAATCAGGAGACTTGACTATTACGAGCTGTATATAACTTCAGTTATGTTACCTTTTCTTATGCTTAGAGGCATTTATTGTGCTTTTGATAGATCAAATTATTGATCATTTTATCTAAAGATAGTAAGCGACGCTTACTGAATAGATGCATAGAATGAGGACATACGATAAAAGATTAAGTTAAAGAACACAGAGGTATTTAATAGGTAATGCAAGAAAAATGCTTTATCCGTATTTTAGGAAAAGGAAAATTTTATATAACATACGAAGTTTAATGATGATTAACCATGACAAGTTTTAATGTAGAAATTGATACAAGCAAAGTTGGTATTAAATATGTTCAGGAGGGTATTTTTGTAGAATATGCTGAACCCTTTATTATTAGTATTTTATCAATAATAAAAACCCATCCGTTTAGAATGATTCTGAAGATAAATGTCTTAGGATTTGTACAAACAACAAAATAACGGATGATTCATTTATATAATGCATAAGAGACTGAATGTACAGTATTGGTCTAAAAGTTGCTGCAAACTAATTCTATGAAATCTATAATAACAAAAAATTTTACCAGCGATCACAATATAAATCAAAAATAAATAGTGAATCACAAAATACTGTTTTGGGGACTTCTTACAACAGCGATGCCATTGGGCATTGTACGCCCTAAAGGGATAATATCTATGCAATCATTCAAAGAGAATCAGCAAAGTTATTTTTCATTACGTGTTAATGTCCTCTTCTCTCATAATTTTAGAATGAAGAAGAATCCCACAGACTTATGTATGGTTGCGGTTATCTCCGAAACTCCGACTTCTCTAATGAAATTACCTCCAACTGAGATTTTCGCATCACCTGAAACGAGCATTGTCACTAGGTCACGGGTGAATCTTTTAAAAGATAAAAGGAGAGTCGTGAGGACGAAATAAGAAATGAGAGACGCGAGTGAGAGAGAAGGAGATAGATATGCGGGTAATTGATGAATAAATGGAAATTTGACGCGGCGCACGTGTGAAGCAAGGGAGGCAGGTGCGAAGACAGCGTTCGCTCTCTATATATAAAGAGCTGGGGGTAAATATTTCAGTGAAGTCGTGTGTTAACGAGTAAGAGAAGACAAGGAGGGTGTGATGGATTGGTTTTATTTTTATTAATGGAAGAAGTTTGAGGCATGATGTTCTTTCTGGCACACAATCATAATAAGAGCAATGTTCGAGATGTCAACAGAGGGCGGGGAGCGGCGAGGTGGGTGTTAAGGAGAGATGGAGTGGGAGTAAAATGAAAAATTTAAGGTGATGGGAGGATAAGGAGGAAGAACCGATGGAATATGAAGGAGATAATGAGGAGTATAGTTTGCGAGGAGAGAGATTGGAAGGGAGGCGGCGGCAAAGAGGGCGGAGGGGATGATAGCTTCGGAATGTGGAGGCGGGGAATGGGAATTTTGGAAAATTGATATGGAGTTGAACCGGGAACGTGAGAGCGGGATGCGTGAGGTGGATGGATAGAGGTTAAAAGGTAAAAGAAGGAATGAAGAAATAACTTCATTAATTGAACAGAGAAAGTGTGGAAGACGCGAAGTAAGGGATGGCTTTTGGCGATCTTTCTTTATAGCTGGAAAATTTTTAATAGAACCTTCCGTCTTCTGCTGTATAACTCCGGAGATTAGTATCGTCAGTCAGTAAAATAACATACATGATTTACGCCATCAATAAATGCAAAATAATGACCTTATGAATCCAATATTGCTAAGAAAGATACGCAGTTGTGGAAAAAATATATTCGAATAATTTCTGTTTGATAAATTTAGAATCAGAACCATTAAACATTTACCGCAAGTAATAAAATTAAAATGCGCCCAAACTCTTATACAAGAGCGGTTATAATAAGGCTTGTGTATAGCAAGGTTCGCCAACCTTTTTCGTGGGAAGTGCTACTGCGACATTCCTGCGACTTTTATAAAAGAGGTTCAGATTCTCTATTTGAATGAAAATGCAAATCTTTATTCTAACTTGGTGCATAGTTACATCCCGGCACCACTATGATTATCATCGTGAATCACTTGCTCCTATTTATGGAGTTGAAAACATTACTTCTGACCGATTGATGTAATTGGCGCCTTCAAACTCTTTGAATACAAATAATGACTATCAATAGAAAAATATAGAAATTGAAGCAATTTCGAAGACGGAAATTCAGCGAATGCCTAAAAACTATTATTTTTAATACGTGGTGGACTATAGGAAACGGTGAGACAGAATGACCAGCAAAATTAAATTGACGGAAAACGCCTTCTTCGTCTGTTTTTCCTTCATCACTCACTTTTCCTGGAAAACTGTCGTGGAATTGCGAATTCATTAAGCAGTCGCCGGAGATGGAATGCCTGGGAAAGAGGACGGAGAGAGAGAGAGAGTGGGTTGGAGGCGGATAAGGGAGATGTAGTTGGGCGGAGTAGGGGGTGGGAAAGGGGTGGAGGCGGAGAGGATAGGAGAAATGATGGCCAGGAGGGAGCGAGTTTGCCAGGATGAGCACTCTCTCCCCTCGTTCCATTTATCGCACTATCCTTTTTATTGTCTTTTCCATTCTCTCTCTCCATCTCTTCCACTCTGCCATTCGCAGCGTTTCGCCGTGGACCCACCACAAAAATTAACGGCGTTATTTTTTAGCTTCGCACGTCCGCCAGGAACCTCTCCCCAATTTCATTATCCCTGCGAAAAAAAACGAGTTGGATGCGGTTTTATAATCCGTGGCTTTTTATTCTTATGTCGCACCCACCCTCACTCACTCCTCCCCTTCCTTTCTCCCTTCCCCCTCCCCTCTCCCCTTCGCCCCGATTTCCCTGATCTTGTTAAGCGGAGACGTTAACTTGTCAGCTGACCCCGCTCTGCGCAAACTCCCCCTCTCCCATCCTTTTCAACCTCCGCCTCCTTCGTCCGCACCGCCGCGTTATTAGTTTATTGTTAAACCCCATCCGTTGTTATTTCGCGGCGTATGTGTCGTCCTCGGAGGCGTTTAATGGAATAATCCTTCGGGTCCCTTCGATGCGGTGATTTATGCGTCCCGGGGCTCTTATCGTCCCTATCTAAATTATCCCTCGTCTCTAATCTCTCCGCGTCTCTTAAAGCCGTTAGCCGCTGGAGTCCATTGTCTCCGGGATCGCCTCTTTTCTTTTCCTCGCAGAGAGGGCGTATTTTGGTTTTCACCGCCCGAGTTAATTTCCCCTCGGAAAACTCCCGGATTCCGCCGTCTGCTCTCCGCCGCCGCCGCCTTTTAAAATTAATCGCACCTCGTCCCAAAAGGACACAAATCGTTCCTCTTCTCTTCCACTCCCCTGTCGCCCACTCGCGCTAGCGTTCTTTTGGTTATTACGCCATGTTAGAAAGCTTCCCCGCGAGGAGGAGTGAGACAGATGACGGGTGAGCCGGCGTGACGTGTGTAAACCCGACTTGATTGGACGAGTCGTTAATCTTAGGATTTTCAAAAGTTTTAAGTTGCATCACTTTTGGAAGAAAGACATTATGGCAGCATGTCATTAGCTGAGCGATTTGAGTTGAGATTTAATAGTCGCCATTTAACCATAAATAAATCCTAATGCTGTAACTCCATTTGTATGTTCTTTATCTAAAACAAACCGAAATAACTTTATGGACATTGCTTTCGTACGTACAGTTAAAAGCTTATAGAAATGCGCTTGTAGTTTTCAAAATTCTTTTGCGACCATTTTCGAAATTTCGATATAGGTAAACCATAAATCCAAATTGTACTGATTTAATATTTATCTCTTTGTATGTCTTGATAACGTGCCTGATTGTAAAACTTGTTTTATTTACATAACATTTTGAATATCGAACTCTGAACTTCGTAGAGTGAGTCACTATCTTAATCCACTTCAAAATCACCGAATAATGCAACGAGCTTCCATGATATTAGAAAGCAGAATTAAGCCATTCGTTTAAATGGCTCATGTTGATAAAATATGTTGAGAAATTTTGCTGCCTAAGAAGTAATCGGCATTCACGTAAATAAGAAACCAAGTTTCGTTTGGGATAACAATATTATATAAATAAATAAATAATCTAAGATGAAGGATATCAGGAGAGGATTTTTCTTGAGTTATTAATATTGTCTCCGCGGTGAGATAATTTATAAATTTTACATTAATTTAAGTAAATTATTATTTAAACTCTGCGATAATTACAAGTACCTATTTAAAAAAACCCCATATGCTCTATGAAGATGGAAACTATTCAGTCGTTATTTCTCTCAAAAAAATCAAACGTTCGTCACGAATTTTCAGTACTGAGAATATGTTGTGGGTATAAAATTTTTCTGTATTTCACGAGCAGATCATGACACAATTTATCATCCATATTATTTACGACTCGACTAACAAGAATTACATTGGGTCCCCTCTCGTTAAAAAACGATGTCTGCGGCTTCTACCTTTTCGATATTTTTGCGGTGCAAAATATCGTTGTGGCTGTAGTTGGAAAACACTAAGTTTTTTGCACCCTCCCTTTAAAATCATTTTGCTTGCTTTCACCCATACCTTGTTACGTTCAAGAACAACTGAGTGGCAAACAAGAGAAGAGCTCTGAAAAGGTTTTCGTTTAGCTTGGGAGCAAGACTTTATGAACGCCCGGTGGAGTTTTTTGCGGTTTCTGTTGTTTTATCCTTTGTAAGGAAAAAGGATTGCAGGGCCTAAAATTACAGCATTAGCAGCCAAAAAAACAAAACACTCTCTCATTTGTCGTGCGAGAGAGGGAAAAGATAACGGAGGAAGGATAATGAACCACGCGCCGCCTTTTCTACTTCTTTATTTTGCGACTCTTATTAATTCCGACGAAAATGTCATACTTCTGGTATTGTTTTGTAAGCGGAGAGTTGGAAAAGGGTACGACAGTAATTGTTCAAAATCCAAACGTTAGCAGGAAAAAATGTAACGCTAAGTTTAAATTGACTTGGCGTAAACCTGGATGAGAAAGAATGCGATTAACGACCTGAAATGGTCTAGTTTCGTGAATGGGATGCATAACTCAGCATAATGGTCGCGAGCGCCCTCACCAAGGGGTCGGGGAGTTAATCAGTTTGGTGCGCAATTACCCTAATTGCACAAAAGTGCCACTGGAGCTATGCGACGAGTACTCTTTTTAAAGGGAACGTTCAGCAGATTTCGCATGGCTGGACGTAATTTTCAATAAGAAAAACAACTATATATGGTATCGGCGACTTCTTTATCCACAAAACCGTTGACCAATCCCATTATTTGATGTCTTAAATGGTTTCCTAGACTATAAGTTGGATACGACCCTTAAATTGAGCTTATTTAATGTTTTTTAATTTAAAAAAATCCTTCGACCAACTTAGTCTCTCGCAATCGTAAATACAATTACTTAAAAGGAAGATAATATCACGTCTCCGTTTCAGAAATGTAAAACTGAATAAAATAAATAAATGATTTATTTCGAAACAGGTGAGCTAAAATCAAATAGTAATTTTACTGTTAAATATGGTAAGTAAGTTTTCACTTTATTGTTTTAAAGTAGCTTCGTCAATCTCGATTCTTATTTATACATTTCTCTGCCATAAAGTATAATATTATTATTATAGTTATGCTTTTTGCCACGCTCAAAATAATATGCAGTATTTGCAATTTGCTTACGGGTTTGCCATTCGATTTGTAAACTATCATTTTCATGTCATTTCGTCTTAGGCGTTTCCTCCTAATAAACATTTAAATGCCATTTTATTTGAAAAAGTTTTCCCTCTAATCGCTGCTCGGATCTCGTCCAAATTTTATTCCGTCTCCTTCGTCTGGTATCTAGACGGCGCTGTGAACTCCTCCCCCTGGTGTGCGTGCATTCCTTAGGGAGCCATTCCATCGTCTTCCCACGGTATGTGCCCATCGAGTCCAGCCATTAATCAACGCCGCACATCCAGTCGCGAATTAAGCCACAAATTACGCGCCGTTCCGATCTGTGAACTTGCTCTCACACGAGTGATACCAGATATCAGAGATTAAATAGGACTATGGCGAAGACTAAAAATCCGGACAACACCATATCTACTGGTATAATCCTCTCTCCGACATAATTCGTGTGGCCATTATCTTTGGAATTCTATAACTTAGAGAAGCCAAAATTTCAGGTTAGATCGGTCCATCCGTAGACATGGTAACAAATTTGATTGATTTAAGATCAGTTTCTGGGGAGTATTCGCTGTCTATATCAGAACTTTGCTAAGATGTTGGAACTAATGCTGGTGCTGGACGTGCTAAATTGTATCGCGCGTGTAGTGTTTTGCACGATAGGAATGATGAAAGGTGGGAGGAGATAGAAGTGAATGGATGAGGAAGGGAGAGAGTATCGGCGTCAAGAAGCGTAAAATGTAAGGCGTACCAGACGGAGCAAAGACTTCCGGGTCGACAGATTCTTTTTTTGTTATTCAGACGGAGCTGTTTAGGGTCAATCCGGAAGGAATGATGAATTTAATATTTTACAGTGATAAGATCTATTCATCTCGCTAATCATGCTTGTGGTCTACTCTAAAGAAAGCTCGATGAAACGGAACGATGATTTTAACTTTTTTTCTCTTCCATTCACGGTTTCATTTAGATCTATTCGCGCTTATCCTAATTTCTATTCGCGCTTATCCTAATTTAATCGCGCTTTTTAATTTAATCCACACGCTCGGGATACGATGTCGTTTGTCGCAATCTCGTAAATTCAACGACAAAAATAGTAAACATATGTAAATTTCGCTCCTTATTTCATGCACTTAACGCTTCTCAGGAAAGTTTATGAGACATTTTTGTGCAAATAAAAATCCTCAAATACCAGGAGAATTTCAAATGAATGTCGCCGGTGATTTGTGAATACGGCAGAGTGTAAGGACCAGCGTCCTTCGATGACGATAAGATAAAAAGATTAATGCGCGTAATGTTTTGCAATGCAGATAGTGCGAAGAAAGAGTATCTGGCGCTCGCTTTCACGGGACTCATGGATGGCCGTAGATTACACGCAGCGCCGCTTCAAAAGACGGCCATATATCAATTTTGAGTGGATGTTGCTTCCACAATGGCTATCTGTTATAAATGGCTGTAGCTACGAACTGCGGTCACAGGAAGGAAGATGAGGGATAGGCAACGGTAGAGGGGGGAGTGATGTGCGTGGTGGTGGGGGTTAGGATGGAAAGGGGGTTTAAAATATTAGCGGTAAAGGGTAATTTTATATCATAGTAGCCTGGTGAAACTAATTTTTGTTTTGCTTGTTAATTACTAGCGTTAGGGCCTGAGAGAGGTGAGATGGGGCCCGGGCCAGTCACAGATGTGGGGTCCCACCCCACTCCGAAAGCCATACAAATATATGAATAAAAAACCTTTAGAATAAATTTTGGAGGCCCCTCTGGGCCCGGGCCAAATGGCCCTGCTGGCTCCCCTCTCTCTTGCTCTGACTAGCGTAATATTAATTTCTTGGAAGAAAAGCGAAGTGCGACCAAAATCGTTCTAGATTAACGTTCTTCTTTTGTATTATAAAAACAACCACATTTTTATTAAAAGCTACCTTTGTCGTGGTTATATTTGATGAAGCTTTTGTTTCAGCTTTTTTCCGCAGTTTTTATAGTACTAAATTTGAAATTTAATAAATTTTAGCGTTTATTCCTAAGCTATCAAAAACCATAATTGAATTGAAAAAATGAGACCTAACCACACACTCACTCAATCACTCGGTTTACGACTATTTCTACAACACCAAGCATCGCCTTATTCACATGACAGGTTTTCAGGATTTTATCCGCTGCACCCGCATTCATACACACACTCAGGCACGCGTAACCTATGTTTGCAACGACCTTATGGTACGAATTAGCGCACCCAAGTAAGTTAATACTCCTTTTTAAGCTCCTACTACTTGGTTATGCATACACTTTTTTCCTGTAAAAAATTACATTCTTCTGTCTTGACAGCTGCTATGTATCATTTACATGCAATAAATAATTAATATATCCGTAAGCGTTAATTTTAATAAAACACAATGTCAACGCTTATTTCCTATCGTGATTCAGGACTAAAGTTTAGTCTGTATAATTTTCTTAGCGGCATTTTTATGGTGTTACTTTATAAATAAAAGTTTTTAAATGAAAAAAATGAAGCTGTAATACCTTAATCGTATGAACTGACTGTAATGATCACTTTCCAGGGCAGTGGAATGTAATTTAATCCATCAACTATAATCGGACTTTTGCGGAAATTAGTCGGAACACCAGCGATGATCGAAATTCGAGATAGAAATCAGCAACAAACCTCGCATTTCTCTCCGTGGTCGAATGGCGACCGCGCATTGCGATTCCTCGTTCAACACTGGAGAATTCCATTCGCCACGTCCTCATCCCCGCTTTACGGATTCCAATCTCCTCCGAGGCTCACTGCTTACGACCCCTTTGACGCGAAACAAAGGAACATCAGTCAACACACGCAGAGGACGCGCGGCCAGCGCATCTTCCCAGCCTGTTTCATAGAGAGAGAGAGAGAGGATCACATTCACTTCTCTCCATCCCTCTCTCTCTCTCTCCTCAATCCCTAAACACAGCGTCCAATATTCTAGAGTAATTTTTTCATGCCTCTTCGCCAAATTGACGGCAGAGGACAAAAAAAAGGGAAAGCCGAGGGAGCGAAGGTCTCGCGCCACCTGCCCTCTCATCTTCCCCTCTCCGTCCTTCTCCCGCCATTTTTCCCTCCACGCCCCTCTCTCGCTGTCGAACCATTGACTCTCCTCGCGTCGCGTCGATCATTTTTCATTCTCCCCGCCTTCCTTCGTTATGTCCCTTCCGCCACTCTCTCTCTGCCTTATGGAGGAGAGAGAGAGAGAAGACCGCATTCCCCGGTTTCCAAACCTCCTTCCTCATCTCCACCCAATTCTCCCTCCTGCCTCATATTTTATTTTATCAATCACCCTCTCTTGCCTCCTCTCCATCACTCTCGGCCCCCGCCTACACGCACGTATCTCTCTCTCTCTCTCTCTCTCTCTCTCTCTCCCTTTGTCACTCTCACTGTCTCCCTCTCTTTCTCTCCCTCTTTCGCCTCCCACGGGATTTTCTTTTATTATTATTATTTCACGGCAGTGTCAATTTTTTATATCGGTATACCGAATGTCCCTCGATGTGGAACCTCATATTCCGTTATCAATGCCGGATATTTTCTCCGTTAATGTAATTTCTTTCCTCCCACACTAAATTGTCCAAGTTTCAAATTTCGGAACGACTGGATGAATTCCGATGTTTTCAGGTAGCGCTGCCAATCGTGATCCAACTACGATACAGTGCGAGAAATTATATCTGTATTAGAGTTGTCAATAATCGATTTTCGAAAACCGATTCTCCTTACCGATTTTCGACCGCCATTTTAAAAGTCGAAAACCGAAAAATCGAAATCGATTTTTTTTACCGAAATGTCGAAATCGATTTTTTTCACCGAAAAGCCGAAATCGATTTTTTTTACGGAAAAGTCGAAATCGATTTTTTTCACCGAAAAGTCGAAATCGATTTTTTTACTGAAATGTTGAAATAGATTTCTACTGAACTATTGAAGTCGGTCTCCTGGATGTCTACATCGATTTTCTCAAAAAAGCCTACAGTATGTGACTGTGGAACGAAGTGACACCGCATCGTGTCCGTTGTCTATGGTAACCCGATGTGCTACGGATCTGAAATTTGGAATGTAGGTAGAACTCCGGGTGAAACAAGTCCGAAAAATAAAATTCTGAAATTCATACTCCAGAACAGACATATAATGTAATGGTGAAGGCTCACTTATAAATACTGCTCCTACTATTTTATATTATTTGGAGTAAGATTAAGTAATGATTAAGTTATAATTAAGTAAAATTAAGTAATGTATATGTATGATTGTAGCAGTAAATGTAAATCATCTTCTGTGTTTTTCATCCTATTATGAAAATATTACTGCTGTAATAATAAAATGCAGCTTACGAACAAGGATTACTGTAAAGTGCTTCCTTTTCAAATCCTAGAAGAATTTGCCGTTTCTTATTTCACCGCCAAGATGAAAACGTCGCCTGCTGGGAAACGGTAAGGTCCGAAATAGCCTTGAATATCCACGGGTCCATCTGCAATTGTCCGCTTTAATTATCCTTTATGTTTTATTTATAATGGTATTTGTCAGACCAAAGGGCAGTGGGGTATCAGCGTCACACCGCCTTGATTGTTTTTGTGGAATGAGAAAATGGAAGAAATGGAAACCTCGATGCATCCTTTGTGTAGAGATTGCCATAATCGAATGATTTCCATAATAGTATGTTTTTTAATTATTATAAATCGGAAAAAAATAGTGTTTTTTAATCATTTTAAATCGAGAGAAACGACATAGACATCCAAAAGACTGACTTCCCCAGTTCAGTAAAAAAAATCGATTTCGACTCCTCGGTAAAAAAAATCGATTTCGACTCCTCGGTAAAAAAAATCGATTTCGGCTTTTCGGTAAAAAAATCTATTTCGACTTTTCGGTAAAAATCGATTTCGATTTTTCGGTTTTCGACTTTGACTTACCGACTTTTCGATTTTCGACGGTCGAGTTACCGATTTTCGAAAAAAATTGACAGCCCTAATCTGTATATACATATACGCGCACTATATCCAATGTAGAATGTAACAGTTTATATTTTTTGTTTTAATAATGGCGATGCCTTCCGCTTTTGTCGTACATTGAAAATAACGCATAATTTACTTAAATAATGACCGTTCATAGGATTTATTGTCAAATTAGGTGATAAAAGAAATATTTTTCGTTATTGGAAATGAGTGAGATTTGTGATAAAATGTTATTCTTCCTAAAGTGTCTATACTTGCTTATCATGGAAACTATTGAAAATGAGGAAGTATGAACTTATCAGAATTTAATTATTTCTTTTAAGAGGTTTATATTAAATATTTAATTTTAAAAATTTAAATAAATCTTGAAAGAGAAAATTACAGTGAAAAGTGAGCTATGGAAACGTTAATGTATAAGCAATTGTATATTAACTCAGACATAATCATTTATCGCGTTGAATATAATCGTAATTTCAACATTTCATTCCAAAGAGTATCTTATGTTTCATTTTGTTTTAATATTTTGTTTGTACTATGTATAGGAAGCTGTAGCTGTTTTTGTCTTGTCATGCAGTGTAAGTACATGTGTGTTTGTGTACTTTTCGTTCATGATTACAGAAGTTGTCTCATAGGTGAACGAGGACTAAGGTCTAATTAAATTTTCCATCATCCATCTGCTTATTGCTTCTGCAATTTGGGTTTTTAGTACCCTATATAAAAGTTGCTTAAATTGATAATTTTTATAACATTACTCTAATAATGTCCTCTATAAACTAGCTATTCCGTGCCGGCCATTAAATCTACTCCGTTATTTGACCCAGGCTTTCTTACGTGTTTATGACCTCTGAGCTCCGGGTTTCTTTCCTCCGGAGCCACCCTCATTTCATTTCTCTGCCTCCCCCCCTTTCCCCCTCTACCCTGAGGCTCTACTGTTCTTAGGGGGTTGCCGTACTATGTCCTCACCCTATAAACCGCTGACCAGTGGGATGTGTGCCCACCCCCGCCCTTACCCCCTCCCCTCCCCGCTGTCCTCCCTTCCCCCTCCACCCCCACACGAGCCACCCTCCCATCCCACGAGTCCATCATCATCCCTTCCGACCCGATCTTCAACTTCCTCATCTTTTTAGCTGGAATGTTTTTCTTTGTTTGATATTTTCAGTTCCTTAGACTTCCGTTCCTTCTTCTCCCCCTATTTCTTCTCTTCCTCCCTTCCTCTTCCTCCCTTCCTCTTCCTCTCTCGGAATCCGTCTCTCTTTCTCTCGTTCGGTCATTCATGGTGCTCGGATCTCAAAGGAGCGAGAGCAGCTCTTTCTCCTCTGTTGGTGGAGAAGTTTTCATTAATGTGAAAGGTGCATTCGAAGAGTGAAATGTAATTCCTCCCTCTCTCTCTCTCTATATATATATATATTTCTTCCTTTCTCCCTCCCATCTCTTCATTGTCCGCATTTCATTGATGGAATGTGATCTTAGGCGTGTCGCATCGTGGCCATCGCCGCAAAAGAAACAATGGTCATGGCTTATCCTCCCATTTCTTGCTGTCGGCGAGCGTCTCAGTATCGATTTCTTCCACGTCTCTCCGGTTTCGGTCTTTGTTTTTTACGGGATTGTCGGAATATTTCCGTGCGTTTACCGATAAAGCAAGTTACAATTTATGCGAAGAATTTAATATTTTGGGATTTTTTAATTCAAATTTTGCATTCTCAGACGAAGGAAGAACATTAACTTATTTGAAAGAGGTGAATTTTATAAGCACCGCATTTACGCTTGCTTCCACTTACGTTGAATGAAATGACGCTGCTCACAAAATCAGTCATGTTTTAGAAGAATAAAACCGTATGTATGAAATCTAGATATATTAGGCATTTTTCAATCTTTCTACCTATAAATATCCTGCAAAGGGAGCTTTTAAGGTAAAACGTGACCTAATTGTTTTTTGAAGTTTTATTCTAAAAACACATTGTAGTTCTATCTTGATACGAAAAGGTTACTATAAAGCCAAATTAACGCGTCCGTATCTGATTCTGCGAGTAAAATATATCTGCCATCAACTATGTATTTAATTTTGTAACTTCAGTTGCAAGCAGACTATGAAGATTTGCACGTAATTCTCGTGTGGCTCGGCGTTTCTAAATGGGGTAATAACTCAACTTTATGGGCTGTAAAGCATCGTTAGTAATTATTCTAACTCCCGACCTAATTTCTCATTTATGTTCTGTTTTAGAATTTATCTCCGTAAATCCACTCGTAAAGGAGAGCGAGAGAGAACAATATACTATACACATTTCCCAGAAAACTACTGTATAAGGATATTTGATCTTTAAACGATTTAACCTTTTGCACTATGAGACGGTTAACGCGGGCCTGAAAACCGGTTCTTTCCGACTCCCGCCTCGTCCATCTCCACGGCCGGCGATATTGAATCAAGCGATAAAAATACGTTAACGGGCTTTCGCGATGGAACCACGGCACGAGGAAACATTACTTGATCCCCTCCATACGTTCCTTTTATAATCCCTCCTCTTGCTTTTCTCTCTCTCTCTCTCTCTTTATCCTTTTCTTTCCAACAACTCTCCTCCTTCCTCGTCCTCCTTTTCTTCTCGCTCGCACAGCGAGTAGAAGGCACATATGTACATAGCCCTCATATCGCTCCAGATAAAATACATATCGATCGAGAGGTGCGATCACTTGATGAGGCGATGGATGAAAGGGAAGAATAGAAAGGAGAGAGAGTCATTCGGAGAGTGTTCGTGTGTCTATTTTATATCCCTTTTATATAAGTATCCCTAATCGATTTCCACCGAGAAAATAGCACTTCGTGGATATTCGGGAGCTTCGTTCGGAAATTAGTTTCTCACGCCTGTCTCGGATGCACTCCAAACGAGTCTGCCTCTTTCCCTCTCTCTCTCTCTCTCTCTCTCTCTCATCCTCCCTCTTTTCTTCCACTTTCCTCTCTTTCCTCGGCACAGATGACCTCCTTAGGGCTGAGGTGCCCATAATCGGTTATCGACCTCCCCAACAACCTCCGCCCCATAAGCGACCTTTAAGGCCCGCTGTTCTTCTGCTGCATCGATTCTCAATCGCCGAGGGTGTCAGTCCGAAGCCCCGTGATGCTAGGTTGGCACCCCTTTCCACGGTCGGACCCGTGCCTCCTTCCTTCTCCTTTTGCCTCTCTTGTGTCATCCTTGCGTTGTATCCTTCTCTCTCTCTCTCTTTCCTCTCTCCCTATTCCATTCTTTCTATCTATCTAGATGCACCCAGATACAAAGCTATGCGCAGTTTGGCAAAGAGGGAGGCGGAGATGCTCCTACTTTGCTCAAAAGTCTTGGTTTGCTGAGACCGTGGAAAATTTTCTCTTTCTGTTTATTATCACAACACATAACATTTTCTCTTCTTGTGGAAATTATATTTTTTATTCTTATAAAATGTCGAATATTCCCACGTCGGGAATTAAGATAATGGTTAATATTAATAATGTAATTAGTGGCGTAGGGAAGACATTCGACTTGAGGCTTTTGCGGAACTGACATTTCAAAATTATAAACTCATTTTATTCGGTGACTCTTTTGGGTTAACTCATCTTTAATGTCTTCAATCCCACCTAAACGTTTATTCGTAAGGAAATGTCTTATAATATATTAAAATTACAAATGCAAACGAAGAGTCTTAATTGTTTTATTACAAAAATTTTCTAGGAATCGAATCTCTCAGCAATTCCATATTTTCATAAATAAGTTTTGTCTTTTACCACTATGCATTTTTTATTAATTGTGATAGCCGTTAAGGATAATACACTTCGAAAGAAATTTACGGAGATTTCATATTTATTCTTAAATGTTTGTTCTCTCTTACATTTTTCAACCCGAATATGTATTATTATTTAAAATTATTTTTGCCGACTTATATTACTGAGATTTACTAAAGGACATTTTTCAGTCATTAATTTATATGTGGTAAAGTTCACATTAATACACCCAATGAACATTTAAATTTACATGTATTTTTAATTCTCTCGCTTATTGGATCGTAAATATTTTATTGTGTTTCAGTTTAGCGGCGTAAATAGTGAAATAGACCCCAGACACTTTTTTTATTCTTCCTTACCTTTCCGTCAAAGTTGTGTTTCAACAAACAGAACTACAACGTGAGTTTTGTTCCAATGAAAATCTCGTAGGCCACGTGATTTTCTCTTCAAATCCGCTAATCTCATTAAACTTGCACCGTGAAGGATTTCGTGTGTCAAGTGAGAGAAAGCCTCGCGCACACCTCTCCCATTCTCAGTTTCCTCTTTTTAACCGCAGAACTACATACAAGCTCGTCTGTCTCCTTGTCTACTCTCTCTCTCTTTCTTTGCCGAGAAATTTCTCCAGATAAATAATAATAGATGGACTAAACTAGTGAATCTGAAAACTTGCGTTAAAATAATTATCTTTTCTCTTCGTGCGATTTTTTCCGTTGATCTTACCCATGTTTCTTTTTCATTTCAGGTAAGTGCACATGGTTTAAAATGGAAATGGAGTTATCAGCTCGCCCAATCAACAATCGAATACGGTGAGAAAACATTGTGACAATCATGCGTGACTCTCGCGTATTATTTGGTTATCAGTTTTTACCCTTTCATATTTTTCGTGCGAATTCCTCATTATAATCAGACATTTCAAAAAGCTCGATGTTAATGTGAATTCCTCTTTAAAAGAAAAAAGTATGACATCCATTATGAAACAGTTTGGCGATTGGTTCAAAAAATCCTTATCTGAAATGCTTTTTCAACATAAGAACGTAGAGTAATTAACGGAAACCATATGAATACATAGAAAGGAGTATATGTAGGTCCTCTTCCGTAACTGATATTGATTTTCTTTCTAAAACGTTCCAATCTCGTTAGAACCTCTCAAAGTCCCCGAGATGTAACATGCGAATTTGATCGTTTTTTTTTTTAAATTGCCTCTCAGAATTCTATTTTGGCAGCCTGTTGGTTGTATGCACGAGATGATGGGGAAGGGGACTGCTTGAATTTTTATAAGGGCGTGTTTTTAATCGAATCGAGCGCATGCGTGGAATTTTATTTTCGTGCCAGCGTGAGTACGCGTGGGCTGTATAGAGATTGCATGCACTTCCGACGGAGTTGAACTTTTTCTGATCCTCGGAATCGGGAAGTTTTTGGTAAAGCCGTAAAGTGAATCCAAACAAGATGGCGAGAGAGGAGAAAAACAACTGAAATGACTTTCCTTTTGAGAACTAGTGTTTGGACGTCATCGGATGTCCTTTCTCTCTTTTTGGCCTCGAATTCTTTCCTTCGCAGAGGAAATGATACCGTTAAATACGCTAAAAATCTCCGAAATGCTACGGAATTCACTTTTGGAATGCTCTTCCGAACGATATCGGAGGAATTCACCGTCCGTGACCGTAGAATTAAAATGAAGGTAGTTTAGCGCAGCTGTATGCCGAGAAAGGATTTCTTGTGCTTGTATTTCACTTATAAAAATTCTGGCCTGTATAATAATCTGCGTATAAATTTCATCACTTGTGTATTTTTTTAAGTAGACAAATGGTATGGTATAGGTAATTTAGTTTGCATTAATACCGAATACAAAATCTTGGTTTTAATGTTCGTTGACAGTAATTTTAATTACGTTAATCTTGAGGAATTACTTCAAATCCATTACTGAAATTTATGACTTTTTACTAAGATTTTCTGTTTAATTGTTTATTTTGTACTTAAATGCATGTGTTTTAATTTACATGGCTAAAATTTAAATAATACTCGCATCTTAACCATAGAAACTCAAATTAACTCTTAAACGAAAGCATCAAAGGACATTTTTTCAAAATTTTCCCTTGTAATATTTTAAAATAACCACTGCCTTTTGTATCCAAAATTATCATGCGCGAAAACTATTTTCCTACGAAATTTCCATCTCTTGAGATTGAGCAGTAGTTTTCCAAGCATCCACCCATTCGGAGACGGAGAGCGATGTTATCGAGTAGCATACTTCACTTTTTTTGCTCTGCTGAGGCTCAGCGCTTTCTAAGCGCTCGCCGTCGAGCGGATATCGTTTTCCGTTACTCCACCATTGTTTTATCGGCGTGAAAGAGATTCGAAAATTGTTTCTCCAACGGGAGAAGTTCTGAAAATATCGACAGACTCTTACAGACACGCCGCTGCCTCCCGGGGGGGAGTCGCGAATGATCGAGACGTAGCGAGTTCCCTTCTACTATAACCCTTCCGTCTCTTCGGGAAGAAAGAGGTCGACGCTTACTACGCAACGCAAGGTTGTTTCTTAGCAGCCACTATAATGCAAAAGTAGCGAAAAGTGGGAGTACGGGGTAAGCTACCGTGGGGTATCGAGCAAAAGGAATGGTTTTTATAAGAATTTTCGCTGCCTCCGTGATAAGGGGTTTGTGGATTGGGAGTTTTCAGGATGACGAGATAAAATTCGATAAGAAGCATAGGAAGTTAAGTGGCTAAGGCAATAAAAATCTCCCCCATGACTCCCTCTGCTCCTGCTTCCCCACGAGTGGAGGTAGGGGATGTGGTTGGAGTGGAAGGACAGTGGGGGAGGAGAAATCGGGAAGGAGGTAAAGAGAGTTTAGGAGAGGCGTGGACGTAACTAAAGTGATGGCGGTAACTTTTTAAGGCCGACGAAAAAGGGGGATGCGTGCGGTTTGAGGGAGGGGCAGGGAGAGAGGCCAGAATGATGGCCACGTGGAATTAAAAGTTAGGGACCGGAAAGTGATAAGAGGCCGTGCGATGGTTTTTTTTTAAGGGGATGGATTTTCGTGGTCCGAGGTGGTTTTTAAGGAGAAGGCTGTTAAGGAGAGGGCGGCGCAACGATGCTTGCCTTAAGTTTTAGGATGCGGTCGTGCTTTCCTTTTTCGAGGGCCGAGTGAATCATAGGGCTCGACGAAGATGGCTTCTTAAACCGCTTTTGAAGTGGAAACCCATTTACAATGGATTGATTAATGGTATTGCTTAAAGATATAATGTTTGGAGACCCGAATAACTTGATAAAATTACCGTTAGACGTAATTGTTCACAGATTTTAAGTATATATTTTTGAAGAACAATTTTCGGCTTATATGTATTTAATTCACTCTTTGTTGACGATATCTACCAAAGCGATGACTGCAGTAACACAAAGTTTCAAGATTTGATGTTATGTTCGGTAATCATTGGCACATCGCCTAACGTGCTGTAGAAAAAAATATTAAAATGAGCAAATGCAAATGTCTCCTGCCTTACATTACCTATTATTTTCATACATTGATTAATAATTTTCTTAAATATTTTGCGTTAGGATATTGAATTCGTGGAATAAATTCAAACTTGAAAGGATATAGGCCATAATTAGTGACGATTCCCTATTAAACATGTATCATTAAAAGAAATAATTTTGCAGTCTTTTAAACACTTTAAGAAATGTCGTCGATTTCATAACTAGTCATTTCCCGGGACCTAGAAAAACTTGTGTGTCCATATAAATCAAGGGTGGGGAACCTTTTCCACATGGCGAGCCGCATAAGTGGTGGTGGTGTATCCTTCGGGGGGCCGTAATGAAAGTTGCCAATGCTTTGGCGGGCCTGATTAGTTGAAATTTAAATTACTGAAAGATATTAAGGTATAATATAAGTGGAAATCAATTCTAAATTAATGTATTTAGGATTAACAATTCTGCATTAAATGCTTTATTATCATTATTTTGATTAAAAATATGAGTTTATGTGTTACATTTTATGGATCTCTTTTTCATCACTGCTTCGTAGGCCGCACAAAACGCTCTCGAGGGCCGCATGCGGGCCGGAGGTTCCTCACCCATGATATAAATCATTATGTTATGGTGGATTACATTTCATTTTTAAAATCTGGTCAACTGTCCCATTAAATTTGCGTTTTCTCCTGTTTTTTTTTTAAATATCAAACACCGTATACTCTGACTGTACAGCCGTATTTTCGTTTTATCTACGAGTGGAAGTTCTTTCAGACTAAGTAGCTCCGTCCCATTGAGTCCCCTTTTCTTCGAGATAGCGACTCCTTTTCCCTGCTGTTATTCACGTCACACGCGTGCCGAGTACTTTGAAAGCGGTTTATTAGAAGTGAGGAAGCGAGGCAAAGGTAAAGAGTACGGGGGATGGGTAGTATAAAACTGTTTAAGGATGCCGAAAAGGTAAGAGGACAAATTTGACGCAGTAGAGCTTTTTTTTTAAAGAGGTTTGCTAACTGTAGTAAGGCAAAATGATGTGAATGAGAGGTTTGCGGAGGGGTCTTAAGGAGGGCCACCGGTGGATGTGAGCGTGCTCGCCCATCCGATGAGCTCCGTGGTTTATCTTGTCCGCGGCACCGGCCATCATCCCCTTCCCTCTTTCTTTCCCTCTCTCACCCCCCTTTCTGTTAATCCTCCCCTTATTCCCCCCTCCCCCTCCCTACCACCCTTGGCCCTGCTATCGCGCTTTATCTTTCTCGACGCGCGGAGACGAGAAAAGGGAGAGCGAAGTGAAGGAGAGGGACCCTTCCAGCAATTTAAACGCGCAAACACACGCACGCTCTAGCCTCTTTCTCCTTCTTCTCTTGCACACTCCTTATTCTAAACCCCCTCCCCCTCGCAATTCACTTTTTTCCCCGGAGACAATCTCCGAATTACCCTCTGTGAAGTTGGAGGGAGTTGACTTGCATACGGACGTCTATATTTCATTCCGTCTTGAACTCTTCACATTTCTTTTTACTTTCTCATATACGTAGTATACTGAGAAAGTATAGTAATCGCGAAAAAAGTAGATATCGACATTCTGATGGAAATAAACTTTTTAAATACACCTGAGCCCGAAAAAGTTGTTTTCTCCATGCCGTCTGTGTGTCTGTCTGTTCGCGGATCTAGTTAAATTGAGTGCTTTCTCAGCGCGATACTCTATATGTACTCAGTATTCGATGACGACGTGTTCGGAAAATGGGACTTCATGACAACATACGTAACTCTTTGAGCGTTTGACCTATTTTCTGTATATTTTCGTTTATGTATGAAGCGTAGAATGTTTCTTGAAAACAAAGGTTGATGAAATTTCTGAACTTTTATATCATTCATAAATAATGATAGAAAAGTTTGTGCACTGTCGCTGCCTAGCAAAGTAAATTTCGATAGAAAATTTTAAATGCATTTTTAGAGGATGAATTAATGTAGGTAACCGTATTACAGCCGATAATGCAATCTCAAAGTAGTTCGTTATTTTGCGCTCTGTTTTATTTTTCTAATGCTCAAGATGTAAGAACGTTTTTTGCCTGAAATGTTTCCGATTCCTCTAGAACATGATTGCACAAACTTTTCACATACTTATCCGAGGGCCGCACTTCATTAAAAGCTGAATAATGTAAATTAAAGAAGAATAAATTTTTAGCTCACAAGTTAAAGCATTTTTACCTATCAATAATCAAACGCAAAATTATCACGAACATGCAATGCAGTGCGAGGTTGAAAAGGTATACCTACAACTCTTTTAAAAGAAGCAGTAAAGGAGTAAAATTTTTCAGGAGTACAAATTTTCTAAAATTAGTGCGTTTGGTTAACGTTAGTTTTTTCTCTATTATAATTTTCAATTTATGATTTACCAAATTAACATAACCTAAACATTGTTCAGTGTTAACCTAATGATGCAAAATCTTCGGTGGGCCGCACAAACATCAACGGAGGCCCGCGAACCGCACTTTGTGCACCCCTGCTCTATAGGATTTTTTTCGGTTAAGCGTTATAAAATAATAGCAGATAATAGCGAAAATTGTGCTATTTTATTGGACGAGTTATCAAGATTGAATTTTTTTATCATCTTTAGTTATTTAATTTGTCCAAACAAAGTTAGTTATAAAAAGATTCCACGTCAATATTTGAAATCCGAACGCATAATTTTCCTTCTTTGATGTGCTCGTTCGCGTCGCTTTTCAGGAGCTGCCAACTTCTCGTTATAGGTGTTATTATGTCAAACTTGGCAGTACAATTGGCACAATCTTCACCCATGTTAACGGTAGTGACTATCTTTCAGTCATTCATCGTCCACTTGTTGGCGAAGAAATGTTAAAACAGGTTACCAACGCTAAATACCTAAGTTTCTTTTGTTAGACTGATAGGCCTTACCTACGGGTAACAACGGCTGTTTCATTTCCATTGGCAAACTGTATTGCGATTACCTGCCACTTCCATTAGGTATGCAGGGAATGCATTCGAGCCTAAGAGAGTTAGTTATCGGAAATGAAGAGGAGGGGCGTCGATGAATCTCTCCATTGAGGAAAGATAAAGAGGTCGACAGACACAAGGAACACCTCGCAGCGAATCCCTTTGATGCAGTCGAACCGCAGTTGCGACTACATTCACTTAGTCTAAGGAACTAATCACTTACAGCGCTCCTCCAAATCATATTAACGTGTACCGAATTGATTCGAAATAAGAAGTTTCTCCTTCCCCCTTCTCAGCCCTCTTCCTCAACTCCACATCCCTCTCTCACTCCAACCAATTTCCTTTTATCGTTCCCTCTCGTGGAGAATCGATACTGCAGACGCCGTTTGCGTCCTTATTGCGTTTTCGAGTCTTAATTTCCTGTTAACTGCGCCTTTGAAATCTGTTCCGTATCTGGGGAAAAAATTACCCGTAATGCGATGGCTTCAAAAGGAAAAAATCTCATTTATTTCCGATGAAATTTAATGTATAAAGCTTACTTTTAATTGGAAATAAATGTAATTTTCAGCTTATTTTGAGTACAAGGGCGTAAAATTTCAAACCATTTAAGTTCGAAACTAGGAAGCAAGACCCTTAATGAACTTGGTTTATAGTAGTTATTTAGTGTTTTTAATGTAGAATTTTCACTTTTTTAATCTACGAATTTTAATAGTTATTGGGACAGAATTCGTATCATAATTTGACTTTGTTTTTATAGATAAAAATGGAATTTCCTTTATTATAATTGCCTTGACTTGCTAGCGTTTCCAATTATGTCTGAACATATTCACTAAACTAAAACATTCTTTATAAAATAAAGAACTTGGCCTGACTCGTTTCTACAATGTTACTTCGAGATTGTAGACTTACGTATACACTACAATATATATTGGTTTGGAGTCGTGTTTCCTTCAATGAATACCTCACACTGCTTCTATACAAATTCCTTCATAGGGTGACTTCGAGCGCAGTCTATGAAAAAGCACGTACATAAAAATTAAGTACCTATTCGGAAATAATTCAGTAGAATTTGTTTTTATTCATACGTTTAAAATAGTTTTGCCACGAAAAGTTCTAATATTTACCAAATGAGTTGACATTCTTATGTAACCGTTCGTTGCATAAACTCAAACCGGACAGACGTTTATATTTTAAGGAGCTATCAATTTTGGGACATACCTATTAAGAAGTCGTTTATCCTGTTCAAGTCTAAATAGATATCAACTTTGATTTGTGGCGATGGTTGCTAACATGGAATCGGTGTGAGTCCCCGTTTTCGCTCTCTTCATATCTCTCCCCTTATCTATATACCTATCTATCTATCTCTCTATCCATCTATCTATTTCCCTTCCTAGGGTGAGCGGATGGAATACGTCGCTCACAGGCGATGGATGTCGGAGGACAGCGCCTCGCGTGGCGTTTTAGTGTTAGGAGAAGGGAAGAGGATGGCACGAGGGAATCTATATAGAGGGACGCCTTACGGAAGGCAGGAGGGGAGGCGGGAGGGAGAGAGCGATAAACCAGTTAGGTGAAGGGAAGGAAGCAAATGGCCTCGAAGAGAAGCGAGCGCTAGGATACTGATTTTATTATTGCCCAAATGCTCGCGATGTCGGGCGACATACGGAGTAAGGCGCACACTTGCGTCGACTGTATTCTCTTGGTAGTGATACGGTATTTGCGAGGAAAGTCAGATAAAAAACATCTTCATCCAGCGTCTTCGATTTTAAAATATCTGCGTACCTTGAAATGTATTTGTCCCGTGAGTTTGAATGTTCAACTCATATAAATAATAAATTTACCCTTGTATATGTCCGCTCCAAACCTCCCGTATGTTTCATTTCACAAATGATTCCGTTGTTGATCGGCCAATATTTTTAAACTGCGCATTTATTTTTGTGATTTTTCATTAATGGGAACCTATTTCATAATAAAAAAAATGCTTCAAAAATAATTTTTTGACTGGAAGAATAGGGACACTTAAATTTAATCATCATATAAATAAAAGCCTTAGTCGGTAACAAACGTTGTGTGTAATGCTTTTTGAAGCTTAATATCTCGCAAACGACTGAACCGAATTTGATAAAAACACTTCAGGATATCATTATGATATAATAAAAAAATGTTTTAATGTATCGAACTCGAGATCAAAGGCCCGGATTTGACTCCAGGGGATAATTTCCATTTCCCATAAGGTAACACGTAAAAATGGACATTTCGACGTGCAGGCTTTCATTCTTTTTTAGATTAAAATTAGAAGGAATTGACCTACAATCTTCGGATATAAACCATTTTGAGTAAAACATTATAAAGTTTCTTATTCTTTTCATCTTTTTTCCGCCTACAATTCGAAATCGCTCAATGTAAACGTTTAATTCACACAGTTTGAGGAAATCTTGCCATTTTTAACGGGATGTTACCTTGCCTACCTATTCCATTGTAAGACCTCGATATCATATTGTTATTTCAATCCTTATGGGTATAAACGTGCTTTGAATGCTTTTAATACGAGATAGAGGAGGAGGGAGTGGGGGAGAGGGAGGAGGGAGAGGGGAAACGATTTTCAAGATAGTTGAAGTTTCTGATGTTAATATGATCTCCCTAAATAGTTTGAACGATCGTAACTTACCTCCCGTCATTTTTGACGGGCTATTCACTAGTACTTACATAATTACCTTATATAGAACATAATATCTTTTGATGATATCCTCTTTTCGATCCGCATTATCCGAATTTGTTACATAAATCCACCGTTTTTCCTTTGTAGTTCCTTCAGAGGCAATGAACATCTCTTCTGAAAAGAGGCTTTAGTTTCCTTTGAATAAAGAAGCCTTCGAGCTTATCGCAAGGGAAGGGAAAACATCGAGAGTCAAAATTCCCGACATTCGAGGAACAGTCCAATCAAAGTGAGACTCCGGGAAGAGAATCAACGGCCGTCCTTGTAAATTCCGCGCCGTATTTTTCACTCTGGACCTTTTCCATCAAGTCTCACTCCTTCGCCCCTCCCTCCTCCTCCGACTCCCTCTTTCTCCCCCGTCCCTCTCTCCTCCCGAGGCGTTCCTCCCCGAAATCTTCACGGGCGAATGAAGGGTCTCGGATTTGAAACACGGCCTGATAGAAGTTGTCAGCGGATGAAGCGAGGCGGAAGAGGGCGTGGCGTTTATAGGTGGGGAAGGGAGGAGGCGTAGCGAGGAAGATAAGGGATCGTGGAGTGAGGCCTGACGGGGGAGATCGGGTGGGATGGATTGATAGGTAGAGGAGATAGGGGAGTGAGGGGTAGGAGAGAGCGAGCGAGTTAGTGAGCGAGCGAGGGATAGATATGAGGGGGAGATTGGAAGCAGCGGCGAGGAGTCGCGACGTTGAAGGGATCAGGGCAACGGGAGGACATGGGAGAGGTTGGAGAGAGTAAGAGAGAGACTCGAGGGAAGAGGAAGTTGAAGAAAGATTGGTTTCGATAAGCCTTAGGGTTCTTTCCTCCTCCCCCCCCCCTCCTCTATCTCTCTCCGTTACTATCTTTACAGTCTTTCCAACCCATCTCCTCCTTCCCCTCAATTCCTGATTCCCTTTCGCTTACTCTTCCATAGCGTACGCAACAGTGAGTGTCACCTCCCCCCTTTCGCCTCACTACCTCTCCTATTCGATGGACCCATCCGCTGCGAAATCCTAGCCGCGAATTCATGCGTCGCTTCCATTCCGTGTTTCTTTATGATGTTGGTTGGAAGAGAGAAGTTGAGAAGTTTAGTTGTGAAAGAGAAGAAGAGGCTTACTCTCCCCCTTCGCCTCCTCTGTTCCCGCTTTTATCTCTCCCCACCCATTCCTTATTCCGCTCTCTTCTCATTACTTATGTGAGACCTGGGAAATCTGTATCCTTTTTTGCCCATCCAAACTTCCTTTATAATGCGGAAGATATTATGTACAGATTCACCCTTTTGTCAGTCAGACGATAGAATATTATCTGTACTGGACTTTTTGAAAAGCCATCGTGGTAATTGTATTTCGATGCGATGAAATTGTATTGAAGAAGGCTCTTAACTCTTCTTCTCGGTGTTATCAAAAGCCATTTAGAAAATATCGCGGTAATTGTATTTCGATGCGATGAAATGGTCATGAAGAAAGCTGTTAACTCTCTTCGGTGTTTTCAGAGCCATTTAGAAAATCGTTTGCTGTTTTCCATTTACTCTACAGTACTTGAAATTCTTTCCGATACGTTGAGAAGAGAATTTTTTTACAGCTTTGTATTAAGTTATTATTTTGTGATCATCCTTTTCATCGAAAAAGATTATGAAACCTCATGCTTTATATTATTAATTTTTTTTATCTCATAAGGTTATAATCAAGCAAAGTCGTATTGATCTAGAATTTCTTCCCTCTTTGAATGAGGAGCAATTTCTTATCACATTTTCGATATTTATTACTACGAGTATAATAGGAGCTGCTATGTCACTTAATCGAACCTAAATTATGCTAATTTTCGTCGAAATTAATGTTATTTTCATAAAAGTAATGGCTGAATTTTAAGGGCTTTTATATATGTATATATTTCTATAAGTTTCTGGAGTTTTATCCCTACATAAACCGCCAAACCGTCTCTCTTCCTCCCCCGAACTCTTTTCTGCACCCACCTCCACCCCTCATCCACTCTCTACGTGCATCAAAACTCATCATTATCTTCTTAGCCACTCGACCTTGTTTTCTCAGCGCCTCATGACCTACTCCTCCGCGGATCTTCGAGATGCGATGTTTAGTTCCCGCTACACTTGAAATGTTCTATACGTGGTGGTGGTTTTTTCTCTATTGATTAAACATGTCCCAAGCTGTGTTCACTTCGCTTTATAACGATAAGGCTCCATCTCGTTAGAGTAGTAGCGTAGACAGTGACTAGTAAGAATATCACGGAATTACGCAATCCTTATTTGCAAAGAGAAACCCTATAAACGCATTTCTTTCTTACGCCAAATGGCTTCCCTGTTCATCCTTTGGTCTGATGTCGGCCAAGGGGCTAAAGGGAGACCTAGTCCCGTGGATTATCCCCGTGAAGGCTTCACTTCTCTCCCTCCCGATGATCTCCCGTATCCTAAGGGCTTCGCACGTGGTTCTCGGAAAGAGAAACGAGAAAGAAGGAGTTCATCAGTTCATCAGCTCACGGGACGTAATGACCGCCTTGCTGCCGGGGTCACGACCTTCTCAACTGCCACGCACCTTCTTCCCCTCTATCTGTCCCTCGGGGCGTGCTATTTTGGCAGAGGAGAGAGCCCTCCCACTTCCCTCGTCAATCCTGCTTTGCATGCTTGCACACCGGAGACGTACCCTCTCTATTAATTCTTCTCCTCCTCTCTTTTCTCCACTTTATTCCTCCTTCTCTCTCTCTCCCTCTTTTCTTCCTCCCTTATTTGCCTTCTCCAGCCATTGCTTTCACTTCTCCCTTTCTCCTTTCTGCTCTACCTTATTCCCTTAAGCCCTACGCCCTTTTCCTTGGGCACTCAAATATGGTCTTCCATAAAACGCCCGAGGCACGTTTTGCTGGCGTCATAATATGTTATGGGATGGGCTTTGAGTGTAGTTTTGTGGGTGCGTTGTTGGCTGTTTGAATCACCGATTCGTTGTCGGCCGTATTATTCCTCTGGAACCACAGTAGAAGCGCCTGAAACAGAAAAATTCGCACGCAATAAACCTCGCGGTACATCGGTCACTTACGTGGGAGGGATGTCACTTGTTAGATCCTGAAGTAAACTAGAGAGTGAGCGTAAGAAATTTAACGAGCGAAGACTTCTTATGCTCCATATATCATTCCTGCACGGTAGATTACTTCAAATTACCGGAGATTAAATATAATAAATTGAACAGTTAAGAAAATCTCAGGCAGAACAAAAGGCCTCATATGAAAAAATTACACGGAATAAGAAAATGGACATCTTATTGTTTCAAATGTTCAAGGCGGTCTTATCATTTATTGAAAGCAGCTTCACCATTGCGCCTACCTAACAACAGAAGCCACCAAAATCAGCATGTTTTACTAAAAACCTAACCCTGAATAGCACATTTTTCCAGCTCAAACTAATATAGAGTTGTATAGGAATACAGCAAACGTTTTTATTATACCCATAACCCAAAACGGCGCACATTCTGAGAGAAAGGAGGATTGAGAATTAATAAGAGAACAACAACTCAGGCCGAAAAAAATGACATCTAAGAACGTTTTTACACTTTTTCTCAAAGCTAAATTGTATCGGACGAGTCGTTAATTTTAAATTATTTCCTACGATTGTTATTGAAAAAAATATCAATCCAACCCAGACATTCTGAATTACTTCTGAGTGATAACGTTTGTTCTTCTGACGAAATATTATAAGAAATAATCACGATAAAATTCGAAAGAGCCGAGAGTGGTATAAGGCCTTAATGCCTTAATAATAACCTTCGGCGTAATTTATTTCCGATTTTCAAATTATGTAATATTATTTAGTTTATATACATATATTTTCGAATTAGCTCTTTCGAAATTTGAACTGCATAGCTGGTATGTACGTAACCTTAATCCGTCCTTCATTACCACTCTTTCTGCTAAAAAAAAGTTATATGTTTTGGGCTGCCTCGAAAGTGTGCTGTTTTTGAGCAACCACGCTGCCAAAGAGTGGAAAACAACAAAAAATACCACAGTTTTAACCATTAGTTTTATTAAATAATATATCTGTAAGAAAATGCTTTTTGGTACATAAGTGTGTTATGCCTGAGAAATTGGAATAGTGGTTTTAATTCACCCATAGAAATAAATTTATCGAAGCTCTGCTATGTTAAGTAAAAGAAAAGTTTTTAGACCTCCATAGTAATAATATGTTTTTAGACTTACGCGTAAGTATAAAAACCTCCATAGTAATATATTTTAGCTAGATATTTCATGTCATCGCATATTACGCTACCATCCTGAGAATGTACCTTTACGCACATGAAATAGCTTCACCAAGAAAATATTTCATTTCATGTCGAAGCACTAAAAATATACCACTGCTTTCATTTGTTATTCCTACCTTTTAGCAAAGGATTTTGATTCCTTAATTGGGCTAATATAGAATATAAGTATTTTCAGAGGTAAACATATTTTCATAAATGGCATCATTCAACAAAAAAGCCATGCTGTGCATAAATATCTAATAAAATGTAAACCTTCTATTGGTCGTTCTCCGCAATTTAAGCATATCTCTGAAGTAACTGCTACAAACGATTATGAGGACCAAAGTGAATTTCAAATGTGACTCGCGCCTCATTCCCGTATAAATCGCGGTCTGTACCGCTCTCCTCCACATTCTCCGGTGAATCTTTTGTCGATTGTTTACCCGCTGTTTAGGCGGCCTACTGTTTGAGGATTGGAATTGTGAGTCTTTATGGAAATAGACGGGAAGGATTCGGAAGAAGCGTTTTAGTGCTCTCTTTCAACGAGTTGAAGGTTGCCAAGAAAAAAGTTAGCGATGAAAAGAGAGAAGGGCGAGAAAGGAAACGAGGCAAAAGGAAAATGGTTGATTCGTGGAGCGAATGAACCCTTTAGGGCAATTGAGGCTCGCGAGAAAGTGGCCCGTGATGCCTCCGGAAGGACCTCTACCGGAGAGTGTGTGAACTACGCCTTCATCAC
Organism: Uropetala carovei; assembly: GCA_036926305.1. Taxonomy (NCBI): domain Eukaryota; kingdom Metazoa; phylum Arthropoda; class Insecta; order Odonata; family Petaluridae; genus Uropetala; species Uropetala carovei. The sequence goes on along the minus strand of JAXCHB010000172.1, from coordinate 89,202 downwards.
TGTGTTTCTACGGTGAGATGATGAAGATAAAAGCGTGAGCGGAGGAGGGATAAAGTGGGAGAGAATTTGGCGCTCTTTATCTCCTTTCTCTCTTTCTCTTGACCCGAAACACAAGAGGAGGAGGGAAAGAGTGTGAGGAATGGAGAGGAGTTGGGAGGGAGAGGTAACGAGAGGAAAGGAGAAGGTTTCGAGAGCGTTTTATATGTGTGTGTGCCGAGAGAATGAGAGAGGCAGAGAAAAAGAGGGAGGGAGAAAAAGGTAGAGGGAGGGAGAATGAAAATATTTGTATCAGGTGGTTTGGTGTTTATTCTGCGTCACGCCCACACAATCTGACAGGTTGCTTTATACCAAGTAAGAGACGCGTAAACGCATGGCGGTTGTTTGTCTATCTGCGCGTGCCGGGTTTGCGTTGTTTTCTATTCATCAAGTGGGGGAAATGTGCATTCGGGAAGAAGGAGCGGAGGCGGGAATGCCTACACTTAACTACTTAATTTGGTTGCCGCGAATGAACGTGGAAAGAGATTTGTCTTTAAAATGCAAATTTTTCTCTAAAAATACAAAACGAAATTTAAATAGAAGTTGGATATAGAATAGGATTTAATTAAAATTCCGTCATTCTTAGAAAAGCTGAAAACAACAATTCCTTGTTGGGGAGTAAAATTCACCACGAAATTTAAATTGGTGAAATTCCATTAATCGGGAAAATAAAGAGAAAACAATATTTTTGCTTTAAATAACTGTGTTAAATCCTTAAACCTTTAAAAATATTTATTAACTAGGATTAGATACCATCATCGGAGTTGGTCTTATTGTTGATGATATCAATTATTCGGAACAAAGATTGACAAAACACCAGAAGGTGTTACTTACTTGTTCTTAGAAGCACGCATTGCCTGTTTGCTTCTCATGAAAATCGGCTTACATCAGTATCTAGTCCTTCAGTTGTTCGAAAAAACATTAATGTTGTTTATTTTGCTATAGTATATGTTATTACTATATAACGACAGCTCTCGAAATTAGCTTCGTTTTTTTTTGTTTCAGAAACGAGTTTCTCGCTTCAAAACCTTCAAACTAGCCTTTCTTCTCCTTTTTTAATGTTTCCACAAACTTGTGCTCCATTTATCTGGAGGAGAGTATTTTTATTCAAAAGTTGTGAATATTTCTGTTTTCTACATTTATAAAATTAAAATTGGTGTTATCATAGGCATATCCAGTTAGAGAAGACTGTAAGGAAATCAACATTGATTAAAATTTGAAGGAAAATTACGACCAACCGCTGTCCATACCAATATTATCGTGTATAATAGCCATTACTTCAAATTGTTACGGAAAGGGTAATGTTGATTCAGTTCAATTAAGTCGATCCCTTAAACACAACTGCCCCTAGTTAAAGAGAATTTATCTTACAGGTAAACTTTCTGAGAGTTTATTTTATAACGTAGCTTTGATCGTAAATTGAACTCTTATTGGGTCGCGATATTTATCGATGGAAAAGGACGCGAGGATTATTTTTGTTTAACTATATCATATAATATGATAGGTTTTACAAACATAACTACTCGAGCTGGATATTGATAGATATCAAAATCTTATTTTTTAGCTTTCTTTTGCCAGAGTTTTAATTTGAAAATCATTTGTGTGTGAAAAACATAAGCACTTTTCAGATGCTGTATTTTATCTTTGGAACGTACAAAAATAAGTTTTATCATAGGTATTTCTTAAGGATAATAGTTTTTCATTATTTAATTCCTTCATTCGATTTGATTTTATTATATTTCTTAAATGATTTTCCGCGTACTTCTCCCAACAACGAATTTCATGATCAGATACATAGTATCCACTATAACTGCAACTATTACAGCAGCACAAATTCGGTAGAACTATGTATAGTAAAATCTCGTTAATACAGAAATCATCAGACTGTAATATCTCAGGTTTGTGGTAACAAGGTCGTTATAATAACCCATACATAACTATTATATCATATAACTACGTTATAATTAATATAAAAGAGAAGTTTGTGTTAGATGAATTTGTATGGCTATTTGTAGAAATACGAACACTAGAAAAGGAAAAGATGTTTTGTAAAGAAATATATCAGGCCGAAGAAGTATTTGTAAGAAAAAATTCTAATAATAACAACATTTTTTATATTAACAATACATATATCGTTAATGTTTTAGGGTTTTTAAAATTCATTTTTCTTATGGTTCGAATGATCACTGTCTTCACTTGCTTTGCACTCGGAAATAGATTTCATTGCTATAGGTTGCGTTGAATAGTTGTTATAAGAGAAATCAATTCAACACTTCCTGAGCTGCTCCGTCCACGCCTCTTCCTCTCTCTCTCTCTCTCTCTCTCTCTCTCTCTCTCTCTCTCTCTCTCTCTCTCTCTCTCTCTCTCTCTCTCTCTCTTTCTCTCCCCCCTCAACATCTTCCGAGGCCTTGGAGCCGAAGGTACGGAGGCAGTTTTTTGGGCGGGATGAGAAAAGAGGGATGGGGAAGATAAATAGGATGGAGTAACTTATGTATTGCCTACCTTCCTCTCTTCTTTCCTCCAGGGAAAAGAGAGATACACCCTCAATACTTTATCCCTCTCTATCTTACTTTTTATTTATTTCTCAACCCATCCGACAAATCATAATAAATCCGGGCCGTTGATATCATCGCGTGTCAAACTTTCCCACACATTTCATTTGGGCCTCAACTAATGCGTACACACATCAATTCCAAAGAAACTCTCTTCCTCCTACTCCTGTGAGCTGTTTTCTATATATATATGTGCGTCTGTGTGTATATATATTTGCGTTGCGTGTAATATGTAACTTGCATTATGTAAGCAAAATTCAAATCTCAGTGACTACTGTGAGAATGTTAATATCCTTTTTATATAATTATTATTTATGTAATTCTTTGAAGTTATCCCTAACTTCTTAGAATTATCACAATTTCAATTAATACTGAAGAAATTACGATGTAGAAGAACTGAACTGAATTATTTGACTTTTCGTTATTTTTCATTTTTTGTCGTTTTGTCGTGAAACGCAATTCTAGCTATTTTTCTAATTTTTTTCCTCTTTCCCACAGAAACACACCCGCTCCTTTCAATCGCTATCTTTTCACTCTTCCTCCCTTCCTTTTCCCCTATTTCTATTTCCTTGTTTTAATTCAATCTCACTCCCTCCCCAGAAATCTTCTCCGATCCATTTTTTCTCTCCCCTTACACCTACTATTTTCCTCTCTTTATCTCTTCATCCCCAACTCTGCTTTTCCCCTCTTTCTTTCTCCCTCGCCTAAGTATTCCCATCCCCTTATCTCGCCTTCCTTCCCACCTTTTCTTCTCTTCCTATCTTTCCTTCCTTCGTTTCGCTCGTTTTCTCTCCTTATCTCCCTCTCTCTCGCTCACACGCAAACACACACGCGTGCACACACACTATCGCAGCATTTCCTTTCGCTTCCACTCGGACACCTTTTATTTTCTTCTCAGAGGTAAAGGGATAGGCAAGAAGAGTTGGGTGTTGGTTGTAGCGAGGCCTTCTCGGAGGGAGGGGGAGGGGGGGGGGGGGGAGGCGGGTGAGGTTTGGCGTCACCTTCGGATAAGGAAGAAGGGGAAAAGGGGGTGTTTGGGGAGGAGGAGGAGGAAGAAGGGAGGAGGCGTATCGGTGGGTTTTGTGGGAGGCATTAGGGGATGGAAAAATAAGGGGTTAAAAAGAAGGGTGGGGAGAGGTGTCAAGAGGAGATAGGGAAGAGGGAGGAGAGGAATGGAGGATGGAGGGAGCGACGGCAGTCAAGCGGAGGGAAAAGGAGGAAGATGAGCGAGGGAGGGGGGAGGAGGATTTGGCGGTCGTGGAGGAGTGGGAGAAATGGAAGGAAGGAAATGAAGACGCGAAGAAGTGGACCTGGTGGATGGGCCGCCGGGACGTTTGGGATAAAGAGGGAGCTTCCGGAAAAGAAATTGAAAGCAGCGGAGCGAGGAAGGAAAAAGGGAGAGGGGAGGAGAGGAAGATATAAAGAGGGGAGAGAGAGAGAGAGACTGTAGGGAGGAGGAGCGTGGGAAAGAGGGAGTGAGGGAGGGAATGGGGGGGGGGGAGGAGGGGAGAAGCGGAACGTACAGGGAAGAGGTTGCCGTGGATTCCGTTCTCGTAGATGGAGTATAATGTTTGTTATCATTTTCACCCAATTCGATCTTCCTTCGCCATAACAACAGGGATGTAAAAAAAAGTGGACGAGCAAATTTTTTGACTCGATTTGGCGAACGAGACTTGAATTAATATCGAAGGAAAATCCTCTCTCGATCGCGGCTAAAGTAGGTATAGCGTTTTCTAGCGGCGAGTAGGAGTTTTTGCTCCTAGGTCTCTAAGCTACCGGTGAAAATGATCTTGGAAAGAGATTGGTGATTGGCGAAGAAAGAGAGAGGTGGGTTTTGGCGATGTGCGGCGTACAAGGAGAAGCAGGTCCGAGAGGTTGGAGAAAAGAAGGCAGGAGGAGGGAGAGGGTGGCGGATGCGTGTTTGGGAGTCTGAAAGGAAGATTCCGGAGTAGTATTGAATATAGGGGAACGGGATGAAAGATAAGGGGGAGAGAGAGAGTTGAGTTTTCTGCCTAGTGGAAAGGGGGGGGGGGAGGGAATGGGGAGTTTTTTTAAAAAAGGAAATATGTATATATGATCAAATATTCCTGCGTCTTCATCCTCCGAGTCGAGCTTTTTGAATTCATCCGCCCCCTTCATTCTCAGGATCATCCTCCCTCTTTCCCGTTTCTACTTATCTGCCATTTCCCCTCTCACTATCTCTCTCTCTCTCTTTCCTCCCTGCCTCGTTCGGTATGGAAAAGTTATTTTTTTCTCTCCACCATGAACTTCTGATGTTTGCAGGTTGGCTGTTTTTTTTTCACTAAAGAGAAACAAACCCTAGTGCTGTGGCAGCCTTACGAATATTACTAATTAGGCGAGGCTCGGGAAATTTTACCGGTTACATCTTTATTTTCCTGAATGAATCCAAAAGATTATCCGCTTATTTCTCATGTGAGAGTGTTAGAGATAAAAGCAGGATATCGTTTGCGTTTCCATATCAGTTGTTTCCCTGGTAGCCACTGAAAAACATCTATAACAGTAGAACTAGTTGCTGTTGATTTTTTTATATTTGTCTTATGGTTACAATCTTTTGAGACATACCGTTCTAATAATAATTTTTTGGCGCAGAACTTTATTATTCTTGGATAAAAATGTTAGATTTATTCCGGTAAGTTATATCACCGTCTACAACTACAGCGCTTCAAACATTAAAAGCATAAGCAGTTTATGAAAATATAAAGTTCAGTAGGGAATTAAACCTTTAGTCCATACTTGAATTTCCGTGTTTATAAACCATAGACACGGAATTCAAGTATGGACTAAAGCTTTAAATCTCTACTGTACTTTATATTTCCATAAATTGTTTATGCTTTTAATGTTTGAAGCGTTTTAGTTACGTCGCCATGCAATATGTATTATCCAAGAAGAGCATCACTCTTTCAGAATGGCCGTACATATTATATATACAAATCTTCGCCATTTTGGATTGCAATAAATAATAATGTATTATTTTTAACTTTTATGAGCAGCAGTCGTTATTTTCACTGTGCTTAGATCATTATAAATTATTATTATATATAATAATAAATTTTATTTAAACCAAAGTTCAACTAAGCGTTTAATTATTGCTGCATAAAACGAAAATATTCAGAGTTTCATTAAAAGAAATTCTGTACATGTAAAAATCTCTTCTCTAGGTCATTTTTTGTCGTACTTTTTCCATCCGATGTCTACTATAAGTTTTCTCATATTCGCTGAGATTCCTCGAAAACACGTTACCCATGCGTAAAATGTTTTTGAGGAACAAATTATGCGTAAGTGCGTCCACCGCTCTTTTGTACGAAACTTTAACTAATCCTACTAATCCAAATATTCATCCTTATCTCGATCCGTTTCACATTAAAAGGTTTCTAGGCTACTTTCCGGAAATTTTTAAACTTGTATCTTTGTATACATACAGTAATACAAGTGGTTGTGTATTTTAACATTTAACTATTTCCACGTCAAGATGTTCGTACTTCATATCGGTTCATTTTAATTTCACCTCTTTCTTTATTTAAAAATTCCAAGAATATTAATACATTTTAACGCTTTTTCACGATTTAGTTTGATATCTCTATTTCGTATCTATGAAGATGTCCAAATTTCACTCGCAAACTACTTATATTGATCTTATTACCTTGAAATATACTGTTAAATCTTTTTAAATGAAAATGTAATTAATTAATCCATTGTATTTTCATTATGATTTTAGTTTTTGATAACATTTTTATTTTTCCTCTGTCTTCACATTTATTCTGAATGATTACGTTAAATTATTTTTTTATTTTTTCCATAAACAAAATTTGTAAAATGCTGTAAATGGAAAACATGAGCAGCAGTCGACAAACGTGTTCACACAAAAAGAAAAAATACACTCACAAGGAAAGAAATACAAACAGGGTGTTTAAAATTCAATCCCTGTCTCTTTGAACCTTTCTCAACGTTTTGGCACATTCTTTTCTCATTTCCTTCTTTATATCCCAGTTCCTATGATTCATGATTTTTGAAACATCCTGTATACACTCCATACCTCGCTCTTACCATATTCAATGCAAATAAAACTTCATTTGAAATGTCTTTGTTTTTACGCCAAAATTCTTAAAATCTCGGATTGTTTGTCACGAGTGAGTCTGATACCTTTGAGATGTTTCGCGGTGCCGAGGGGCGTATACGACAATACCATAAGCAAAATAGGATCGCAGAGAAAGATGGAGGGCAAAGGGAAGAGAGGGAAGTAGTAGAGGAAACGTGGAATAGGATAAGGGCGCAAAAAGGGAAATGAAAGAGAAAAGAAAGAAGAGTAGGAGAGCGATAGAGGGGGATGCGAAGGGATTGGAGGATAAAGGGACGAAAGTCTTTTTGCGAGAAGGAGATCGAATGGGTGAAAAGGAGGAGTGGAGATCACTGCGAAGCTGCGGATCTTCCTTTGCGAGGGTGTTGGAGTGGGAATGGTGCAGCGGAGTCTGATGGGGGAGGGGGGGGGGGTCAGGAGTTGGGGGGGGGGAGGAGGAAGGGGAGAGGTGGGAGAGGGAATTGGCAACGCGTCTCTTCCGATCGGATTTCAATGGTCGTTTTCATTTTGGCCGAAGAGGATGGGTGGAGGTGGTTTTTCTCAGTCCTGGAGAGGAGGAGGAAAAGAGGTGAGAGAGAGAGGGAATGCAGGAGGAGGTGCCGTGGATGCCATCCGGAGGGAACGGCCGGGAAGAGACGTGGTCCTTCTCACTCTCTCTCTCTCTCTCTCTCTCCTCTCATCGTACGCAATGGGATCGAGATGAGGTTTGGGAGAGAAGAAGACGCAGAGCGGGGTTAAAAAAGAAACAAATGTGTCGCGAAGTCGCTGTTTTCTGAATTAGTGAAACGACTCATTTATGACCCATACACTGGCTGAATGATACGCCGCTCCATAATTATTTCTCCTCATGCATTGAATGCATAAATCAGATTTTGAAACGTCGTGTTTTATGTTTATGAGACAAAATCAGACACGTTTGTTTTATGCATTGTGTGAATGAAGAAACAGAGATTGAGTAAATAGAAGAATTTTAACCACTTTTAATGGATGAATACAAATCCAGAGTTGAATTAAAAGAAAAATATATGTATTACATTAAATTACATTCAATGAGTGGTCAGATGCATGGCAATAAGCGAGCAAGAGAACATGGCGTCAGGAGAGTTGTTAATTAGGTGTAATTTTGGCAATGTAAATGTGGACCTTGCATATGGCAAACGTGAGAGCATCAGGGAAAGGAAGGAAGGGAGAAAGGAAGAGGGCGTGATAAAGAGAGGAAGAGGCTGTGCTTGGGTGTGGGAGAAGAATGGGAAATATGGGAGAGGTAATAAGTGGAGGTCGAGAGAGTGTGTATGTGAGAGAGAGAGAGAAAGAAGAAGGAGGAGCAGAAACAACAGCGCAGGGTATAGCCATTCTGATTGAAACACGGCAAGGGGGTCGTTTTCGGGGCGCCGGTGGGGGAGTGGGACGGGTGAATCGGCTCTTTTCCGGATTGTGTGTGTGTGTGTCTGAGGGGGAGAGGCGTTGCAGGTTGGGAAGGGAGCTGGAGATGCGGCATCCTGCGATACACGAGAGAGAGATGGGAAGGGGGAGCAGGGGTGCGGGAGGATAAGAAGGGCTCGCGGCTGCATTGGGCGGCCGGTGTTTCTATTTTCATTCCGGGAGAGGTTGGAGTAGGGTGGGGCAGGAGGCGCTGGAGGAGGGAATCTGGGTGTGATCGTGATGGGAAACTTGAAGGGGCTCTTCTCTTCTACGCCATTAGGGAAGTAAAGTGAAAAGGTTCCAGGGAAGAAGAGGGAGAAGTTACGTCGATTGCATTTTCTACCCACCTCCTCCTCCTCTTACTCGCTGGGAATAGTTTTTTTTGCGTCGTGACAGTGACTACCCTCAGGGTCTTGAATTATTAGGTTCTTTAAGTATGAGCGTGAGTTAGGCTCAGAATTTAGGAATGTTCGACAGAGTAGATTGCTTCTTACTGTTTAAAAATTGTACGCGAGGCAATATTTTGATGTGGAAAAAACGCAAGTTAATGACATTTTCGATACATTTAAAAATAATAGGTTGCGTGGTGTTCATTTTGGAACGCGTGATACTTATAGCTGAAACTGTTGAAATTCATTATCGTTGAAAGACAAAAGTGGAAACTAACTTTTCCACGCATCTGGTTATGGCTTCTTCCGCTGAATTACTGATATTATTTATACTTATTCAATAAATCTGAGCATTTAACTAAGTTTACAAGGTTCTACTTTTATTTATTAATAATTTTCTGAACACAAAACTTTGTTGTTTTTCTGAATTGTGCGTGTGTATTTTTGTGTATTTTTCTGTGCTGGATTTTTCAAAGGAAAATTAAAAACGAACATGGAAATGTCTTCGAGATCTAAAAAAGCATTCATATGTAAACATCAAACTGTCGCATATTTAAGATTAGTAGATAGAATTTCCCTTTGAGTTCATATATACAATTTTTGTGACATGCGTAGAGGTTATATTGATAGAAGTTTAAAAGAAATCGATGTAGAGAGACTTAACACAAAAGAAGAGACACGTCAGATGGATGCTAAAGGATTCAGCTTCATCATTTTTATTACTGATTCAATAGACAAATCTATATATCAATTTTGTAGTGTAGCTTCGTGCGTGCATGCGACACACCTACGCGAAAGTGGTGAATTCGGAATATGTGAGAATCTGAATCGTTGCATATATGTAGATATAAACGTGAATACCTTTGGAAAATCTGAAGCAATTATTTTTAAAATAAACAATTTCCCATAAAATTCCTAGTCATTGCTTTTTCAAGCCATTTATAATTAAATACGAACTTGAGACTTTTACGTTGTGTTAGCGAAAGAACGATGTGTTTTTTCTAGAAGAGAGAATTAGAATCCATACCGAATCAGCAAAAATTTCAAACTCGGGTGAAACCATTCATTCTTGGTTATATCACAACATTTCGAAGCTCTATTCGGAACGCGAGGGTGTAGTTAATGAAGAACTTGAGAAATTTAAATTTGAAATATAAAATTCTATTTTCTATTCCTAATTTAACGTATGATTTTGAAATCGTTCATTTCAAAATCTTAAATTAGTATTTTATATTCCTGTGCAGTTATCTTTACGTTTTTAATCTCTAGAGGTGATGGATTAAAAAGTCCTCCCGATCATTTGCCGTGTTTCTATTAATGGATTAAAATTCCTGGGATTTGCGTGATTTAGCTTGAATTCCATACTTTAGTTCATTTCAAAGACGGGAATTTCAGTGTACAAAGACAATAAAATGAAGCACAAAAGAGACCCAATAATTCGTTCGCTGCAATACAGGACTCTTGATGAATTCGCTCATGATTCATTCGCCTTTCGTCGTTTTTTATGGTATCTCATCGGTTTTTCCGTGAATGCAGTTTATTTTGTTACGGAAGTTAGCTTGTTTGAGTCACGAAAACAGAATTCCCATCGTTTTGCATGTGTTTAAATCCACATACGTAAAAAATATTTAACTGTGAAATACGACACGTGACGATAGAAGTAATCGGTTTCTAGAAAAAATTATAACATGAAATTACTTTAAGCGGAAATCGTACTTAGGTTTAAATATATTATGCATCACTATAAAGCATCGGGGGAAAGGAAAGGTAAATTATACTTAATGTTCTTCCACTAATTGCACGTCATGATTTATTTTAGTGAATTTTATTTGTAACAATTGGATAAGTGCAAAAATTTAAATGGAAAATGGTATTTTATATTTTGGGAAGTTATGTGCAAAATAATGATTCACTACGGTAAATAAATATTTCGCAGAAATTTCTTGCATATGCTTATCAACGTGCTTATCTTGTAAAGAAAAGCCCTTCAAGAAAATGAAAATTTATTAATTATGATGAAATATTTTAATAACCGGCTGGTGTTATTATAACTTATATACTTTTCATTATATCGTCCTGTAATTCTACTCTTTTCAAGAGAGGGGCGGATTTTTTAGTACCGGTTAGGGTGAAATTCGGAAAGGAAACTTATAAGCGTCTCTTGGATTGCTAAACTCTAATATTATATCATATATTGATGCATAAAATTTTTTCCCAAAATTGCTGCCTGTAATCGTCTTTATCTGTATTGTCTTCACCACCTCATCAGTGAAAACCATAACATTAGTAGTATATATGCAGTTCTTGGTTGAATTTTCACGGCGTATAAATAATCCATTTCAATACCACCAATTCATAAATTTCCAAGAAACAGGATTCCGCATCATATTTCCAAGTTACTAATTATTCTCTCTATTATAATGAAGAGAGCATTAAGAATCCGGCGGGTGAATTATCTTCTCCTAGCAACGAATAAAATTTCACGTACAACAAAAAGCTTCTTACGATTCGCGGAGAAAAATTATCTTTATAACAGTAACGTTCCTTACTGCTTTTTAGCGGAAACAAGACAAAAACGCAAAAAGCGAGCAAAATCCATCCATCCTCCGCCCTTCTTGAGAATTTGGCAAAAGTTCCGCGACTACAGTCGTAATTCTACTCTAAGTTCCTCTCTCTCTCTTTCTTTCTCCCTGCCACTCTGTTTCTCTCTCTCTCTCGTCGTGATTCTTTCTCTCCCTTTTCTTCTTTCTCTTTTACATATGCATTCCGTCTGTCGGTAAAAAAAACCCGCGGGAGAAATATGGACTCCCGTTCGTTTAGCAAAAATTGCGAGAGAGAGAGAAGGAATAAAATTACAAACGGAGTAAGAAAAAATCAACCCAAGAACACACCTGCCACCGGTGGAAGAGGAAGAAATTGTCTCTAACCCTCTCTTTTCCTCTCTCTCTCTATCCCCTTTGAATCATCCGAAAAACTTGGGCAACCCTGATTGGAACCCTTAAAACGGTCGCTCCTCCGTCCTCCTGGCAGATATATGGCGCGGTAGGGTACCTCTCTCTCTATCCAGGGAAACTCCTGGAGAAGTATTTTCCTCCTCCTCCTCCTTCCCCCAACCCACCCCACTCCCCTCCATCTTATTTTTTCCAACCCCTCCCTCTAGCCGAACTCCTTCTCCCCAGCTAGGCTCTGAGACTCCCCTTTCCCCTCATTTCTCTCCCGCTACGCAGCTCTCCCTCAATGTGTTTATTGCCCAGCAGCACGCGACGGGTTTAATGGATTGAGCAACCGAGGTTTCTCTCGCCCCCTCTCTCCACCTTTAGGAACCTCCTTCCCTCCGATCCTCTTCTTCCGTCCCCCCTCCTCCTACCCCCTCTCAACCCTCCTTTCAACCTCCCGTCCACCCCTTCGGCCGCCATCGCCATCCTCTGATGAAAGAGATATCGAGTGACGGCGGCACGAGGTTTCCCGGTTGGTCGCTTCTTAGGGTCGCCGAGAGGAGAGCATCCGATGGGGTCTCCGCTGAAGCGGTCGCTTGTGAGGGGATTAAGATAACTCGAGGGAGAGAGCGTCAGAGTTTCGAAAGAGTAACTTGCCGGGAAATTTATGAAACATTTCTTTTAAAACATTTTTAATCCGGAGTAGCTACACGGGTCCTGAATATGGTTTTGGAGTTAGGATATTTCCAATCAACCCCTCTCTCTGTATAATTTGCTTGTTAATGCGTGATAGTGTAATGCTCAGTCGGCGTTTTCATTGGTTGAATGGCATGCCAATCAGGGTTCTGGACATCACTTATGGCAGTGACGCTCGACTGCAGCTCCGTTTCTGAGGTGTGGAAGACATTGGAACTAATAGAATATATGTGATGACATAAAACGCGAACTAATAGAATATATGTGGTGATATTATTCGAAGTTATGTGCCACTAGAATTTTGAATACATTTTTGATATTTTAAAGATATAAAAAAATTGTTTATAAGAATAATATGTACGAGATTATAAGTTAAGTAATGTATTCCTTCATGTCATATTGACGGGCGTATATACGTGCTTATATACATACTAGTTCTGTAAACAATTCACCAGGAAAAAATTTTCAGTTACTTAAACTCGATAGAAGAGTGTTTTATTGCGGTTAACGCATCTATATTTTGCATTTACCATTCTTTTAGGATAATATTTTCCGCTAATTCTTTGCAACTTAACATTAAAAAAGTATTGTAAATGTGTCCTCAGATGAGTGCACTATATTTTCATTATATTTGTTTATTTTCGTCTACGAAGTTTCGAAAAATCGAAAAGACTTTCAAAGCTGTCATTCAATAGTAAATTTAGATTATTTCAGCCAAGTGACCTCGTTGTCATTGCAGAACGACGTTGGAAATTTATTCCGGGAGTGCAAGAGGAGTGCGCTAAATTACCAGCAGTCTTGTTTATTTTCACTCCGATTTGTTTAAAGTGATTCGATAGATTTTCAAGCACGATGCTGCTTGAAAATCAATCGAGTAATAGCAGAATTTAATGTTTTGTTGACGTGGCTACTTTTTTGTTCATTTTATTCAGCGAAACGAAAAATACATCATTGCCAAATTGAATCGGAACAGGGGTTCTGTGTAGGGACTTAAATTCATGTCCATCTTGTCGCAGCCTTTGTTTTTATTTTTATTGAAGTGTTAGCACTCATTGTTTAAAAATAATTTCTCCTTCAAATTTAACGATTGGTTTTTATAAATTTTTATATAAAACCAAATCACTCCTCTGAAAGTTGAGTTAGAATTTCAAATGTTTATTTACATTATTTGAATTAGCCCGATTGAATAAAATATGCTGTTTTCCATTCCGTTAGTTTTAACTTGATTATCAAATTCCATAAAACAGTCAAAATATTTTTGATTATCAGATGAAAAATTGCTGAAATAAGTTTCACTAATGAAGCTTAAAATTGAAAGAAAATACTAAATAGTTACTGTTGCCGAGAGAGTTATTTTTAGCTTATGATACAATATAGAATATATTTTTGAAAGGTATATTTGTTATATAAGAAAAATTATGAAAATATGCGGAACAAAAACATTTATGTATCTTGCTTAATTTCAGAGAAATAACGACGATTTTATTTCACTGTAAGACTAAATCCTTTTTTAATGTTTTCGTTAAAAATAAAATTAAGAGCATAAAGCGATTCAAAAGTGTAAAGTAACTGAAACCTCGTACTTAAAAAAGTCGACGTTGTTTAAGTAGGTACCTTTTACTGTATTTGTCTTCTAATGAGGAGTATTTTAACAGATATTACATTAAAATTAAAGTATTTTATGTAAATACTTTTGGAAACACTGTATGAGTTATGTTTTTCCTGCTATACGTGTATATATCGCGAGTTCTAATTCGATAATCGAACAGACATCAATTTCGGAGTATCTTTTATATACGAAATAACTTATATTTTTTATATTGAAGTTGCAGGCGTGGCCTTAAAGAAATATTTCACGGCCACGTTTTAAAGCTCTATCTCCATTTACATCAATTTTCAGCATAATCGACGATTTTTTACCCCTCATCACGGATTTAAAAAAAAACTCAATCGGACGGCGCTCGTCGATTCGCACCTTCATCTTCACGTGTTTTTGAGCGCCGCACAGCGAGTGCTCTCGAAAGTGAGAGAGGAAAAAAAAGAGAAAGGTGAAAAAAGAGAGGGGGGGGAGAGAGAGAGAGAGAGATGAAGCCGACGAAAGCGTCTCGCGAATTCGTCCTTTTTCAATGGCCCTCTCCCTCTCGTCTGCTCCCTCCGCCTCTATCCCTCGCTCCCTCCTCCCATTCCCTCCACCCACCCACCTCCCTCTCTCTCTCTCGACATGAAGTGGTTGTTTTGATTTTGCAAGGCTCTCCTACCTCGCCGATCTCCTCCCCCTTCCTCCTCTATTTCACTCTCTCCCTCCCTCTCTTCCATTCCCATTGCCTCTTTCCAGAGCTCCCTACTTTCAGATCGAAACATTAAGCTTTAAATATAAAAGTTTGTTTGAGAGTGCGTTGGACAGAAAGAGTGATGAGTTGGAAAGAATAATCTGGTCGGAATTTTTCGAAACTTGCCGTAATTCGTTGTAAAAAAAAGACGCGTTTTGAAATTATTCTAAAAAAATCCATTAATTAATGTATTTCTAGAGCGGAAATTACATTTTGTATGTTTAATCCTCTGCATTCATTTTGCTTTTAATGCAAGCTTATGTAATATAAAGTTTAGCAGTCGTAAATCTCGTGCGAATGAACTGAAAATATAAATTTCTACAGTTTTCTGTGAATTCCTTTTTATATCTGGAATGCCAACTTTACTAATCAAATTTTTGAACTAAATTGGTCTAGGCGACATTTATTTATTGTTATATGACGTTTACTACAAATTTCATGTGCAAAGGCAAATGAATTTTCCGCTTTGTATTCCTTGGAAGTTGTTCTGACAGATACATGATTTAATACTTGATATACTGTAATTAATTATATATATTTGAAGGTTCGAAATTAAACGTACATTTTTATTAAATTTTTACTTTCCAATTTAGAATTATTCACAGCTAAGTGTTAGCTGACTTCAGTTTCTACATATTCAGAAATTAAAAACTTTGTCATATTGCCACGTCGTCGATAGCTTGGCAATGAGCGCGAAAATTTAAAATGTACAGAAATAGTGAGGGTGAATAAAAGACAAACTACCCTTAATTTACCTTTTATTCTTATAAGCACCCAAAGAATCCCTACAGCAATTGTATTTCTAAGTACTAAAATAATACTGATGAACGCAAATTATCTTTCGAACCGAACACTTTAGAGTTTCCGGAGGAAAACTGCACCGATGATTATGTTGGCGTATAATAAGTAATTTCCAATCGTGTGACATGCAGAATCGGCTTTATCTCCGCTGTATATACCTCATGAAATCGGAAGGAGATGATGCGATTGTCTATCTACCTGCAGAGATACCAGTTTGTTTTAGTGGAATGGGTAGAGAGAGAGGGAGGAGTGAGTATGTGTGAGAATATGGGAGAGAAATACACAAGAGGGAGAGAAAGAGAAGAGAGGGAGAAGCAAGATGAGGAAACAGAATGATAGGAGAGTTGGGTTGGAAATGAACAAAGGTAGAGGGGTTTGAGATAAAAGTAGATGGGAGGAGGGAAAGGGATGCATTGGCGCGCCTGGGCTCGATCTGGCTTAGGGGACGATTCCCCGCTTCAGAACGCAGGCCCAACTGAGGGCCTCCGGATATCGGTGATATGTTGCACCGATGGCGATGCTCCCTCATCGCGTTCGAAGCCCTATCGCCCTATTTCCCTAGCAACTGCTCTTTCAGCCCTATTACGCATGGCTGCCTACGCAAAAAAAAGTGCCGTGATAGGAACGAGGTCGGGTCGTCGTAGGTAATGACTTTTTTGGGCGAACGCTGCAACAAACAGATTATAGTTCTGTTCTGTTGCGAACGGCGGCTCTCATTATTCCGTGATTCCCATTTGAAAATGATTTTCTTTCCGGTTGACTGGTCAACGCGATTTGATGGCGCCTGATGGAATCCCAACAGATGAGGCGACGCTGTTTTATTTCTCCTGTTACGTCGATAGGAAAGGACTAATCTAACTAAAGAGACACGAACTGTGAATTTAGCTTAATGTTATTGTCGTTTGCTCTGCGAAGCGATGTTATTTCCTCCTCTATTCCTGATAATGATTCGTT
The DNA here is from genome assembly GCA_036926305.1 of Uropetala carovei. Classification (NCBI taxonomy): domain Eukaryota; kingdom Metazoa; phylum Arthropoda; class Insecta; order Odonata; family Petaluridae; genus Uropetala; species Uropetala carovei. Next base: position 72,990 of record JAXCHB010000172.1, on the reverse strand, counting down.
TAATTAAAGTCTAAATGCAGAGTTTTCCAGTGGAATGCTCAGAAACCAATTCCTTTGTTAATTTCGATGTTGCCATTGTCCTTTTTATGTTTTCACTAAAGGTTATATCAATATCAATTTACCAAAGGAATTTTATGCTGCAGAAATAGTTTTTATTTGTTTAAACAATAGGTACTTAGGTTAGTTATTTATTCACAAAGCCAATTTCGCCATATTTTTCGCGTAAATGTAGTTGTCTGGTATACGCCTATTTTAATGTATCTTTTTAAACCACTGATTAGTAACATCTTTAACGATCGGTATTAATATCATTTATGAGTTTTCTATTAAGTGTACCCGTTTAGTGATTGTATTTTCACCATTTTGACGTTTTACAATAAAAAAATCTTCAGTATGTCGACCTACAGTTCTAAACTAGTGAAAATGCACGATGAACATAGTGTATTGATGTTGTTGTAATTATTTTGAAATAATTAACTCTTTCAAAAAATGTATTTGGTCTCATTAAATGTACGCATAGGTACTTTATATATAAATACGTATACTTTAAGGGGGTCAAAGGTTTCTTTGTCCGTGGATTTTGTATTTTCAAGATTAGAAATTTTAATAAATGCTCACTATGTCCTACTAACTTTAGGCTTTATAATTTATATATGTTGAAGACAACTTGACATCACAAAAAAATGTTTTATTGAAAATATTAGTAATCTTGAAAATTTTGTTGTGTTGAAGATCTTTGAATTGGCATTTCGCTTTTACAAATTCACGAAGTAATTCTATTGATAAGTAGTATAACAAAATCTTAGGGTTTAAAATATCATCTAGTGGGATTGACTTTTATATGCAAATCATATTAAATTATGTTTCTCTCTTTCAGGTAAATGTGTTGACTGTCGCTGCTACTCTGCAGTTGTCCAAGTCATGAAGGTTTCAGTCGGTGAGAATAGATTAGTCCATTATTTATTTTATTTTGGCATTTACTAAAGATATTTTTTTAATTTGCTCGTAAAGTAATATACCTTCTTAAAGTACGTATTGATTTGTTGCTGACATTAAAATTGATCGCTTGCAGTCACTGGCCATATATGTTTGATATCAAATCCAGCTTTAATATTTCAGTCACACATTTTAGCGCTTTCTTAATCGCTTACGTTTTCACTTTGGTCGTACGTACTTGCGAAAGTTTTTAAGAAAACGCGAAGAGTCGGTAAGCTTAAGGTTTTCGCATTAGGCTGGTGACAAGCATATTGATTTAGGAGTCCCTCTGTTTGTGCGTTTGCCTTTTAATAGGATTAAAAAAAGCTTATGAACTATCTATACGGGTGAATTACTAGGTATAGAAAAGTTTCCTTTTGTGTACAATGGTAAAAGTGACGATACATACGTTCAATTTAATTTTGATCATTCTAAAAGAACACTTTTGGAATCTGTTTTTGCATTTCTGTTTTGACTTGTTATTTCTTTGCCAAAAACTATAACTTCGCTGTAGTTTCTTTTTCACCTTATTTGCCTTAAGTAAATCTTTTAAAATGTTATTTTCCAACTATTCAAGCTCGGAAACTTTCAATTTAAATCTAAAATTTACAAATCTGTTTCTATCATTGCAATCGAATAAAATGTGAACCCATTAGCTGACTTGTGAACTTGGTGAATTTATGAAGACTAGGTCCGATGTTATTTGAGGGCCCTTAATACAAATAAACTGAATATAAGGGAAGAAAATGCGATGAAAATGGATTCTTTACGTGTTAACTACCGCTTATAATAATGTTTTGCATAATTTTTCTTTTATATGATTTTAAAAGTAGTTTGGGAAACGGAGAACCAGAGCTGTAACTATTTTATCCCGTTGATAGGTTTTCCGCTTCTTGTGTGTGTGTGTGTGTGTGTGTGTATATATATATATATATATATATATATATATATATATTATTCCAATTCAAAAAGTAGCCCATAATGCATTACATGACAATTCTAGATAGTAAAACGCGCTTGCACATCTCCGCAAACCAATATGGAAAATCTGAATTCTCTGTGGAAGCGGACGATGCTGCAGTTTCCAATTCTCCAAGCGCGGCCGTTTCTTCCCTCCAGCATCCAACCTAACATCCACAGACTCTCTTTATACATTCTCTGACTCCTCTCTCTCTTCGCCTTCTGTCCAATTGCTCTCCGGATGGGCAGTAACCTCCGTCGCGGTTTGTCCTCCATCTATCCGTCCTTCCCCTCCCACCCATATACTAGGTATATATTCCTCTTTCCACCCAGCCTCTTTTTTATCCATTCCCTCTTACCTCTCGACCTGCACCCTCGCACCACCCCTCTTTCCCCCTCTCGTCCACTTGCTTCACGATGGGACATAACCTCCATAGCGGTCTGCCTCCCGCACCTTCGCCCCTCATTCTCCAATCCTCTTTCCCTCCGCTCGCATATTCTGCTGAGCTTTCACACATTCTTTTTCCACGGGAGGCGGAGGGAACTCTCCCGGGCTTTTAACCGTGCGTCCTGCCACATCCACTCTCCTTGACCGCTGCCCCGAAAACCGCCTCCTACACCCCCATCCACCTCTACCTGGCACAGCCTGCTCTTCCTCCTCTCTTCTTCCCTCTCCTTCCTTTTCTCTTCCCTGCTTCTTTTCTCTCTCTCTGTCTCCTCCCAAGCGCTATGGGACAACCCATTTAAAAAAAAAACCTTTTTCCCCGGCGTGCGCCATTACTCGTCCAACTGCGATTTCTCCTGTCTCACACTCCTTATTTATTCTTTCCCCTCAACCTCTAATGTCGTACGTCTCTCCCGTCGGAGTTTTGGGGGGAGTGCGTGTGTGCGTTGGCCTCGCCTTCTCCCCGCTTTTAATATGGTTTTTATTCGAAGAACTCCACTTTCGCGACGTCCTTATCGAGTGCGCGCTCTTGCTCTCATTAAGTTATCCTATCGAAAAGGAAAACAATTTTCTTTAAGATGCGAAATCGGATTTCCGATGCCTCTCTTTCGTCGCGAATCATTCCTCCGATAATCGATGATTCTAAGAAGGAATACATGATTATTCCGCAAGGAATGAAGAAATGCTTTGAGGCGTGGTTTTGAAGTGCTGGTCGCGTAAGGAAACCGAAAGAAGAGATTCCCTCGACTCCTGGGACCGCTTCCATTCTCCCACTCGTCGTCTCTCTTCTGTTTGTCTTCCTATACCGGCGTAATGGAAGAGTCGCATTTTTTTATTCGGTTTTTCCCTCTGTGTTCGTTTCCGTCTCTTGTATTTGGTAGTGTAATCGCACTAATGGATGGAAATGCGTGTACTCTTCTCTTTTTTCCCCCCGTTCGGTGTTCGTCACCGTGGTTTCAAACGTTCGTAAATTCCGTTTAAAATCTACATTCTTCGAGTTATTTGCGTTACCTGTCTCGTAAAATTTTCTCTCTCGTGTTCGTCTGTGGAATGGCTTTGAATTGGCGAATGGCCTCCTTTGACTTGTTAATTAACGAAGCGATGATGTGGATCCTGTTCCAAAAGGATCGTATTAACGAGCTCGTGTAAATATATATATAGCGTGGGATCGGGTGGAGGTCACATCTCCGGAAATCTAATTTACATATTTATTGATTCGTAAAAGTTATTCCGAAATTATTTACTATATTTTTTTAAAGGATGATTTATGCTACGCATCAGTGTGTATTATGAGAGCGTGTTTAAATAAGTTTCGTATCTTCATTTGGCAGAAAAAACTGGAAACTTGAAATATTAAATTGCGACAGCGGTTCTAAAATTTATTTTTTTCCGAATTTTAAATAGCTTTCGGCTGATTTCCCCTGGAATGTATTGCTAAATAATATGTAATTAAACTTCGCTTCATCTGTTTGTCAAATCTTGGTTTTTCTCTTTTTAACATATTGAAGTTCTCAATTTCGATGAGAAAACATTGTTCTGATGTGAAAATGTCACATAAAAAGAATCATAGTACCCGTGGGTAGCGTTAAATCTCTTACACATTTATTCCTACCTCTCGTGGTTTCTCGTGTTGCCTCCAAAATTTATAACTTACCATCAGTTGAAGTCTTTTTATGGGGAAATTTCTGAGGCATAGACAATTTATTTATAAATCGGAATGTTTTCATGCCCACATCAGGTTTTCTGCGTTATTCAATATTATTTAATTTATTGTTTTTTATCCTCTTAATAAAAATTATTGTTATTTCCAAATAGAACATGATCAAGGGGCCTCCTTTCGTTTGGTATGGTTATATTAAGTGTTACTGTATCATCATTAAATAACGTATAATATTAATAATTGCATGTATTTTATGTAACAAATTTACGTTTTAAAACTCAGAAAATTTTCCATCATTTATATTTTGATTTATTCACTATTAATGACAAACCAATTAAAAATGTCTCCGTGACATGGTTTATTCTTTTGTCAAAACTGATATTTCCCGCAAATTATCATCACTGAATATTAGTTTAGTCTACATTTCCTGCATTCTACTACGCTGATTCTTTTATTTCATTAATAAACCCGCAGGAAATATTGTTGTTTGCTTTATTAATCGTTAACCATTTATTTTTCGCCGATATCCCTCAAAAGAGGATACAATCAATTTAATTTCCTGTAGAGCATACAGGAGGGACATCTTTATTGAACTAATTACGCCGCTGAATCATTTATCAGATTCCGAATTGGTTTCCGCTGCCAGAGTGATTTTTAAAACGGATATCAATCAGTCCGAGTAGACCGATTCGTCTCTCGAAGATCAGTTTTGATTCCGTCGGGTGATTCTTCTTCCTGCTCCATGTAAAATCAGATTTGCGTGGTTCTTTTATGCCCCTAAACAAGTTACTCTCGATATACCTATGTACGACCATAACGAGCATTCAAGGTTTTATTTATACGAGCAAAGTGCCCGACCGAATCCATAAGATCTCTTTACCTAAAATACACACATTCATAAATACTGTCCTAATGTCAATAAATAAAGAAATAGAATTCTAGTATAAAGAATGACGTCAGGTGCATAATAACATTAGTGAGTAATATTTCCTGAATATTCTAGCAATGGTTGACATACAAGTTCCGTTGCACCTTCTTCATAATTATGGAAATTGGAGTAAAAATGTTAATTGACAAAAAAGACATGCAAGTTACCCGTGATTATCAGTGGCAGTGTTAAGTGTATCCTTAGAGACAAAATGACTTGAAATGTTACTATCTGGTCGCTTTTAAATACTCGTTTTGAATAGAAGAAAGTTAGAATCTGTTATAGCGAAGCATCTCCAATGGCTTTCTTCTCACTGTTCGATTCACTCAATACAGGAAGTCGAACGTGTCCTCTCTCTCTCTCTAACTTCACTCCCTCCACGGCACGCACACGATATCCCTTATCCACTCTCTTCTCTCCCGCACTTCCTTATTGTTCTTGTCCCTCAAAGGGGGACTCTGACCGCAAGTGTCTGTAATGGCCCGCCTCTCGAGCCTACCCTTCATCACCCCCTCCCCCCTTCTTCACCTCTCCCTTGGTCACCACCAGCACCTCGCCCATTCGGTCCCATCTCCCGCGCTTCAAGTCCTCACGCTCTGACGCTTCCTCACTTCCGTCCACTCACCTCCCACTCCACCGCGCCCAAATACTGCCTTCTATACCTCTCCCCACCTTTTCTCTCTATGAAACTTCCTCGCCATCCTCTCCAGCCACCTTTTTCCTCCTTCTCACACACCTATTCGTCCACCTCCCCCACTCCATCTCATCCTTTCCCCTGTTTCCCCCTCTCCTCCCACTCCCGTTTCTATCTCCTTCTCCTCAACTTTCCCACTCCTCTCTATACCCTCTGCCAATTCCCACCTTCGCACTCGAGCCAAACTCTCTGCGGAGTCGCATACGATACTCCGGCCACTCTTGTCACATAGCCTCCATTCTTCCTATCCCTTGCGTACTCTTTCTCCCTCCCTCTCCCTCCCTCCCTCATGCCTTATCTCCTCCATCATCTGCCCTCATCTGTCCCTTCTAGTCGCCCTTTGTTCCTCTATGACGTCCCGCCCATTGAGGAGCTGCGAGGCGGAAATAGCTCAGCAGTGGAAACATCGCAGATATTCGTAGTCATCCAGCACGAAGCCGTGCGCGAGTGCTTCTCATTTAACTCTGCTGTATTATTCCATTTAGGGTTTGTTAGCGCAAGTGAATACCTCCGTGCATTATACGATATATATGTCCTCTCTCCTCTCTATCCTCCTGCTATCCTCACACTATTCTCCCATTAACCATGAAAATTGGCGGTCCGAATTAATGCCTTTTTCCACTCGATTCTGAATTATTAATTTGTGTCGATGTTGAACAAAATGCGATTCCACTTGATATGTGTTTTTTGGTGGTCTCGCTATATCTTTATACACAACGGCAAAACTAATTAATGCATTTTTCGCGCGACTGCAAATTTAATTTCTCCCGTGTAAGGAAATAGAGGTCTTTTCGCTTCAACTTTATGAAAGCTTTGCTTTTTTATTCTCTGGCCTCTGAATCCCTCGTTTTTACTGCTTCTTAAACTTACGGAGTTTTAATTATAGATTTTCTGCCTCTCTTCTTATGACCTCCCTGACCTGGGGGTCTTTAATTTTCTGTTTTCTTATGATACGTTCAGTCCTTGGGACGTATTCTTCTCTTCTTTCGAGCTAATTTCCTGCGTCAGGTGCTTTGAAAGGGGAAAATAACGCGAAGCGCCCTATCTTCCCCCGCTTAAGTCCCCACTTAGGCGACATCTAAGGCGACGAGAAGAGAAAAAGTCTGTAATCTGCGCTCTACGTTGCGCTTCGCAGCGCCTCTCGTGGCGCTTTTGCCACAGAGACTTTTGCGATACTCAACTACTCAAAGGTCAGGGAAAATACAATATGTAACATACGACCGCTCTCCAGATGGTATTCTTTCTGGACGTCGACTTTTAATTGCGAGTTGCCTCATCGAGTTCTCGGTAGCTAAATTTACAATGAGGACTCGCGTTCTTTTGAGTTTTGTTTAAAAAAAAAACAAAGTACTTCGTTGTGAATATCCATTGTGCGGCATATAATAAAGTATTAAAGGGGTAATTTATTTTTATATCTCTTGTATTCTATAATATAAAACATATAATGAAATACTACTGTCTCTTTAAGATTGCTAGTTTGATTCTCTTAAACTAGGAAAATGCCTTACACATCCCTACTGAAAATCATGTTTGTAAGTAGTGGTGAGAATCCTGAAGTAATAGGTTTAAGTTTTAGTTTTACGACAATTATTTTTAAAATTTGTAATTATTTATCTGATGTGATTTTCATAAAATTACTATCACACCCATGAGATTTAACGCACATTCTAGTGATTTGTAAATGTAACATTCTAAACCATTGATACTGAAGATTCCTCTTTGGAATTCCTTCCGTCTTCCCGCGATATTGTCTAACGCTGTCTGCATCGCAGTAGACAGGCAAAGTGAACCGTCATCTCTCCTCTTTCTTTCCTCATCTTTAACGGGAAGCAGCAATTGTCTCCCGTTTCTTAATAGCATCGTTGCAAATGCTTGGTCCCTTTGCACAGCTCGCTGTTTTGAAAAAAATCCTTCTGTTCATCTGAGGTGGAAGGAGACAGTCAAAGAATCGCCGCTTCATTCGGCTAAATTTGTTAATTTTTTCCGTTTTAATAACGAATAAACACTGCGAATAACCACTCCAGATCCAAAACCCTAATACCCTTCAGGTAAGTTAGTGAGCACCTTTCACCTAAGTTGCGAAAATAATGGCTTTGCGTGTGGCTTGCATTAAAAATTCCTTTTCCTACATGCCTCTACTAAGTCAGACCCTTGGTTTCCGACGGAAAGACCTGCCTGAAAATTCGCACGGAATGTTTACTATGTAAACGCATTGAACGAAGGGCGAAGCCAAATTAATACCGCACGAGGGCGTTCTTTTCATAGTCGACCTGATAACTTGCGGAGAATTCATGTTCCCTTTCCTCCCCTTTTTCTGGCTGCCTTTGAGGCCGGAGCGCTGCTTCCTTATCTCCTAACATCCTAAACGTTTTGACGTTATCTCTCGAGAGCACATGTTGTATACATAAAGAAGCGCATCGCCCTTCTTTTCTCCCTCTTCCACCTCCGCCTCACCTCTCCCTCTTTAATGCCTCACCTCCACCGTAATACCTTCCCCTTCCCTTCCCTCGCTCCGAACCTTCCCTTCTCCGCCCATCCTCTCTCTCTTTAGCTCTATGAAAAGATTCTACTCCGTCCTCGCGCGCCCGCGCAAACAAAAGCCGTGAGATTTTTTTTAATTCCGCGCCTTTTTTTAATCTCCAAAGCCCCGAGAATACTCCGTTACAATGAAGGGCACACACAGACACACGTTCTCTCCGCGGACGGGACAAGAGCGAAGGGGGGAAACTCATCAGCCGCAGGGTGCGATTCTGCGGGACAAGGAAGCGCTCTATCGGGGAGCGGTAGAACTAATTCTCTGGGAAGTAAAGAGACGGAGAGAGGGAAAGGACTGAGGATGCGACAGACATGCAGAAACTATCTCGGTCGGTCTCCCGGGCAGACTGGCACAAGGTCTTAGTCAAGGACGCTGGGATGTAGCAGATAAGGAATCGATCTCTGCCTAACCGTTTACGATTCCGAAGAAGAAAAAATGAAAGAGCGAGCGTCTTGAATCGCATTTTCGCAAGTTTTCAGAGAAGGGTGGATGCCAATTTCAAATAATGAGAGTGGTTTCCACATTAACCTGAAATTGGGTCTAAAAAAAGTTCGCTTGTTAAATACGGATATATACGAGTAAGAATCTGCCTAGTCCCTAGGGCGATTCTCGAATCCGGACTTAACGTATTCTTTAAAGTTTATTTTGCTATTAAAAATACCTCATTTGCCTTCCATCTATTTCTATGTATCTGAAAAAGAAGCTTCCTGAGCTTAGTTCCAGTCATGGAATAATTTTATTACCTTTTTCTGCAATTTCGCTCCATGGCTTAATTAATTTGTTATCAGCTATTTGATGTTTTGTATTTTGTCTATAATTAGCAGTATCTCTGAAAATGTAACTTTTTTATATTAATAATTATTTACATAACGAAATATTCTCTTTCAATCTAATTGAGTCTGTCTTGCTGTACATAATTAATCCATAGTTATGAAAATGTTAGATTGATTCTTTAATATTTAGCGTCAATTTCCCTTTAATTCAATACTATTGCAAAATTGAGTTAAAAATTATTGTACAAGTAGATTTTTTTCTGAAAATAATTATTTTTGTAACTTTGGTTATTGTTACTACGGATCATAATCGCTACAAGCCGTTTTCTTTCCATCTTAAAGTTGGCTGTACCAATTTCGCAATTTCTGTCTCGTTCGTCTTTCGCTCTCTTAATGTTCCTTGGAATCCAGTCAATAACGTTTTACGTCCAAAGCTGGTTATTTCCTCTTACGGTTTGACCTATCCACTTCCATTTAACGCCCACTAACTGTTAATTACTATTCTACTTTCGTATTGAGACATTTCGTAGGAGAACTCTACTGATTAATATGGTACTGTTCAAGGATAAGTCAAGTTTAATATTGAATTTTTCTCTGTTGTAATTTTTTGGATTATAAATATTCGACAAAATAAACTCTGTCGTTCAACATGCAAGTTATGAATTCAAATTTGTTAATTAATGTCTGAGCGAATTTTCTCGGAATAACGGAGGTTTTCCGGGCTTTCTGGAGCCTTATAAGTAAATCTAATTAATATTTAAATATTATTCGCTTGATATCACCGTTGCCTCTCCTTCTATTTACATTTTCGGTTTCCTTACCTTTGCATCCCGGAAATCTCATATCCTTTTTCCATTTTCTGTAAATAGATAACGGCAAAGAATTAATCTTTGCTTTTTTCCGGGCGCCGGAAGATTCGAATTCGACCTCTCCCCGTCCTCCCTTACGCCCCTCCCCACGCCCACACACTAGTTCCGCCGCGACCTTTCGCATTCTAGGAAATAGAGTTTAAGCATCCCCCTCCTCCCTTGTCTCCTTTCCTCTCTTTTCTCTCCTCCGATTCCCCATCTCTCTCACCCCTTCGCCTTCTAGTGACCCAGTTTCCTGCCAAAGCCGCGGCAGTTGGGCTTGCCCCGTCGCGAATGAAAGGGCAAAAGGACACGAGGAGGAGAGGGATGGAGAATACGGAGAGAGAAATGGGCAAGAGAGGGTGGGCTGCAAATGGAGAGAGGAATACGCAGAGAATAGAGAGGAAGAGAGTGGTTAAAATTGGAGTGAGACGGACGATCGATAATAATAGGAATATAATTGAAGAATTAAGATAGATTTAAACGTAAGGCGAGTAGAAAAGAAGGACAGAAAGCGAAAAATATGGGAAAATGATACAAACAGAAATGATAAATAATGAGGATTAAAACGAAAATAAGCAGTTGGATTACGAGGTGTATATGGCGGAGTATCAAAGCGACCGTGGAGTTGGAGATTTTATATTGCCTGAGATTTTCTCATCATTATGCCACACGTGGAAATGCGGTAGAATTTTAATGCATTTACGAGCGAGGAATTTTTTTTACTTTCACAGATTTTGTCTGCACTCGCTTCGTATAAGAGATTTTGGGTCGACCTGACCATTATCTTAAACATGTTGACAGTCATTTCCTTATATCTCGCAACAAATTCCCTATCCTATCTCGTATACCCTTTCCCTGTATGCCGCACCCCTTTATAAGGAGATGAGAACCCTCACTCCAATCTTTTCCTTCCTGTTACTCGCTGGTAGCGACCCGCGTCCGAAGCTCGCGTCCTCGCGTGTCTTTCGAGAATAACTCCCTCTGACCTGCTTGATCGGGGGCTTATAACGCCGCCACACGCTCCCAGATGGTGGTAGCCCTGCTGCTGTCTGTATTGTTCCTTTAACGTTCTCTTTCTCTAAATCCTTCCTCCCGCAACGCCATTGCGCCTCGTGAATGATGTGCTTTAGTCTGTGTTCCCGTTTCGTTAGGTGCATAAAGTCCACGGAGTGTTAATCATCCCCGTGTGCTCTCGAGGTTTTCCCAGATAATTTTCGCCTCCCCGCCGCACGATCGGAGCAGCTTCGCAAGTGTGCCACCGATGTTGTTAACGGTCTTGTCGAAAACAGAGTGAGAGATTAAAATCGTGTTATTATCGCACTTGAAATGTTGGTGCGAATTTTCTTTTTCGGGTTTTTTTTTGCGAATACCTTTGACTTTTATATTGCGTCGTGATTCACGTGTTTATCTGGCTGTAATTGGTTGCTGCGAAATTAAATTCTTCGTAAATGGAACGAAATTTTTTTACATTAACGCATGGCAGCCTGCAAATAAAATATATTATTATATTGTGAATAATAAAGTATTAAATTTATATGCAATATTATTTCGCTTAGCGCGGTATATTTTGTGATTTTATCTTCGATTTTCACGGTAAAAGATAATCGGTTTTATTATCTTCTCGAAATTCTTAAATATTTTTTTATTTATTATTTTATTTTATTAGCAAGAATTCAGAAACAGCACAAAGGCCAATTACACTGAATATCATAACAACATAAAGTACAAAACAAACAGGTAACATATAAATAAGATAAATAATATAAAACAAACAGATAACATATAAATTAAATTAACAAAAATTAAAATAAAGAGGAAGAAAAAAGAAGAAGAAACAGTAAATATCATAAATGGAGGAAAAGAAAGATTCTTTAAGGAGAGAACAGACATCTTAAATTAAGTTCTATTTTTAAATATGTCGTGATCAAATTTACTGCTGAAGAGATTGTATGAATTTGGAAGACGAAGGAAAACAGAGCGTTGAGCTATGGGAAGAGGAGGTGTATGCAAGTGAAAGAGTGCAGATGGTCTAGTGGATCTTGATGGAATCCTTAAAGAAAAGAAAGAGAGGAGCGTAGATTACCATTCATTATATTGTGAAGGAAAGAAAGATCGCAAATGGTTCTGCAAGATGAGAAAGTTGGAATTTTGAGGGAATTTATTATACCTATCAACTTTGGGTAAATGTCGCAGATGAGGGCAGCGGTAACGCACTATGGCCAAAAAGAAAGACGATATGCGCTCCAATTTATCAATATTAGATTTGGTGGCCATACTCCAAATAGGTGAACAGTAAGTCACAATAGGTAAGATGCACCCGAAAAAGAAAGAAGGAAAGAAAATTACGAGATTAAGGCTGGTGTGCCTGTAAATAATGCCCAATAAGGACATTCACTTTTACACTGTATGTTCGAGATGATCACAAAATGACAGTTTATCATCAGTAATGATGCCGAGGTCTTTCAGATGGGTAACCTTTTTTTTATATTCACATTCATAATAGAGTAAGTGTAGTTAAATACGTTTACGCATTGTAATAGAAAGATGGGAACATTTAGAAGGTTGATGCTTGAGGCCCCACAGAACACTACTCGCAAAATTTATGAAGACACCTTTGCTTTTAGGTTACAACATAGCAAATCTATTGAAAATGACGCTTCCATCCACTTAGATTTAATCTAGAGGAGTTCAATTTTGTTTCAATTTAGAAATGCGATGTTTGAGTACCCAGCATCGGAAAAATATTTCTGGAGTTTTTTTCATGACAAAAATGTTGCCAATAACGCGCGCCCGTAAAAAAATGAGGATTCTGAGACAATTTTGATACCTCGATTAAATTATATCCTACCCGGTGCCGAAGACTTCCAGGATATGAGGCTGCATAACTCTGTCAAAGGAATGGCTGGAAATTACGAGCATTCCTAAAACTCTTCGTCGTTACGGAGCATTTTCAAGCGCAGCCGATGCGCTTCGGCGTTACATTATTTTCGAGGTAAGCGGAACGCATATTAACGCGATAGACGTAATTTGGTCCATATATATCCCGCTTGAAAGTCTCCCGACCCCATCTGTCCCCCTTCGATTCGCCCCTCCACTAAAGATCCTTTCCTTGCATCATCGACCTAGAGTATTTATTTGGTTAATCTCCCCCTGTCCGATCCCCGCTATACTTTTCTCGAATTCGGTTTTTTTTGCCAGCCGGTGTGACCACGACCCATCTTGGCGTTTTTTAATATTTGTTTTGATATCTGCATTGCAGTTAAGGGAGTTTTAAGGACCGCGAGGAACTCGTGCGACTCGGTCTTAAAGGATTAAGGAGGAGGAGGGGACTCCCCCGTCCCCACCCACCGCCACCGGAACAGCCCCCACCACCCCTTCACTTTGGGAAATCCAGTCCGAGGCGAAGGCTTTCAAATCTCGCCTACGTCATCTCCGCCCCCGCGCCGCCACCTTTTTTACTCCTATCGTTTTTCGTCCCATAGTGCTCGTAGTAAATTTCATTTTGAGACGGTCGCCATTTTAAATCACTGAAGCTCCCGATCTCTGAGATTTTTACTTATAGATTTCTTAACTGAATGGCTCCCTTTACGCGATTGCCTCTTGGCGTTTATGCATCTTAGGTTTTTGCATCTTAAGTTTTGTACCCTTATATGCAAATATTGATTTTGTTTGGGGAGCATGGAATCCCGAGAAAAAAATGATTTAACGATGAAGAATTTTACGCTAAACTTGATAAATCACGCCTCATCCGAGAGCCTAAGATCCATCCTCGCTTGCTATATAAACGGTGTGAGAAATAACGATTTCTCTAAAAAAAAAAAAAGCAGGAACATGTCGACGTCATTTAAGGAATTTCTTACAATAGCGGTAGAGGCGGGAGGGCAATGTTTTATCGTGCGCTAACTGAAACGCCAACCGGAAGTGGACGACTTCAAATCTAGACGTGTCCCCGTTCGAATATAAATGGTGGTTAGAAATGGGCCGCGAGGATAACGCACCTTGCAACGCAAGGGTCGTTTGTATAATCAAGGATTAAAGCGGTAATCCCTGAAATTATTGCGAAGAGTTATTAGATCATGCGAGCGGCTATGCAGTCCTCCGTGTCCCAGGGAATTAATAACCATGACGTACACCGTGGACCGCAGATTATCTCCCCCCCGAATATTATCCGTGTTCGAGACGTCTGTTTTTTTACACTCCCTCGCCACGAATCACTCTGTCGTCATGACGATATTTCCATTCTCTTTTCCGCTGCTTCCAAGGGGACGACTTCGAAGCATTAGCATACAAATGATCCGAGGTAGGCACGGAATTCTCCCCTTTTATCTATCCTGGCTTCATGTTCCCAGTCCGTCTTATGTTTCTCTGCCAGTGCTAAGGTGCTTTTCTTCTTTCCTTATTGCAAACGAACCGGAGCGAACGGTTTAAGAGATGTTTTGATGAAATCTAAAGAGATTTCACCAAAAAATCTTATTAAATACATATCAATCTCATGTGTGATGATAAGCATTGATTTTGTACATTAGCCGAGAATATTTCATGCTTTTGTTTGTGATAGTTGGAATCTTAAATTTTTGTCTTGTTTTTAAGTTGTTTTCCTCTCAGAAACCGTTCTATATCAGTGTATAAATGGCCAAATATTACCTTATTGTAAGCTAAAAGGAAACTTGGAAACAAATCTGTCGAACCAACTAAATTATGCTGAACTTTGCAAAATCATCTTGAACAATTATGTAAATATTTACATATTATGTGTACATTATATTATAATATTCCTAGTAAAATTTTAGTCAAGGTGCATACATTTACTATAAGTTTTATTAGCTAGTCGCAAGCATAAACTTTTATGTGTTGCAGGGTTTATGTAGAAATTGTAAACATTATCATACAATTCAATCGACCCTCGAAGGGAATCATCCTCACGAAGAAATTCGGAAGCTCTCATCCGTAGCGCGCCTTCGCAACGAATTGAAAAGGAAGTAAACGCGCAGCACGCAACCGGTTTCGTGCATGTCTCCCCTCGCACACTGGTGTTTAGCGTACTCGTGCAGGATTACGAAAAAAATGAAACCTGGGATACGATCTCATAAACACGTGGCATGTGGCCGCCCTGGTCGCGACAACCCTTTCGGGAAAACTCTTCGTCGATCGTCTGCCCTCTCCCCTTCCCTCTCGATTTGCAACTCCGATGCCTTCAGTCATCTGCCACGGACAGGGCGCACGCTCTCCCCTCTCTTCCTATGCCTCCCTCTTCGCCCCGCGGCCTTCGTAGGCAAATCATAGGGGCAAACCCCGGAGGGAAAGCCATTCGACTTTCGTGCTTGCAAACCCTTTCGCGAGAGCACGCGCGGGTCCGACCGCTCCGAGGGGCCGGTGGAGAGTGGACGGCCAAGTGCTCGCCTCCTTCGTTGCCGGCGCTCGGACGGAGGGAGGGGAGGAGAGAGGGAGGCAGGAGGAGGAGGAAAGAGGGAGAGAGGTCGTGAGGGAGGGAGAGGGGTCCGGTTTATCGATCGCGAGGCGCGCCGGCGCGCGGGGTTTAATTTTGAGTGCGAATGCGTGCGTGCGTGTCTCTTCGTAACCCCTTCTCTCTCCTCCCCCTCCAAGCACGCTTCCCCCGCCCCCTCGCCCGTTACGTACTCTCCCCTCCTGCGTGAGCCGTGCGTCTGTGCGTGGCGCAGCAGCTGGCCCCGCAGGGAGGAAAGGGGTGGGGGACACCGCAGGCGAAGGCAGGTTTGGGGGAGAGGGAGGGCGAAGGGAAAGGAGGGGAAGAGGTTAGGGTCGCGAGGAGAGAGGGGGAGGTGAGGGAGGTTGATGCGAGATCCCGACGGCGAAACGGAACCGCCGTCAGATCGGCGTTAGACACCCGGTGTTGCGGTCGTTCTCTGGCGGGAGTTTCGCTGTCCCTCTCCGACTCCGCGAGTCGACGTGAGCGAGTCCGTATCTCCGTGCGATCTCTCTCTGGAGGCGTAGGAAGGCGGGCGGGCGCACCTGCCGCCGGCGATCCCTATATCTCGACGGGAGGCTTCTTGTTCGTCGCCTGTGGCTGTCCACGTGGGAGAGAACGTTCCTTCCTTTTCCTTGATCGCTCTTCAGAGAAAAGGGAGGCATTCCTCTTAAGGCGGGATATTCCCTCCTCCCAAACCTTCTGAACTTTGCTGTCTTCCTGGTATCTAAATACGGTGGAGGGAAAGGTATTTTTCGGATCGGAGGCTTAACATTCGTCTCAAAACCTTTGACCGAGAGACCTCTCGGTCAAATGGTGGTCTTCCCTGCAGCTTGAAAGGGCGAGTCCCTAGGGAGGCGCGCACTATCCGCGGCCCGTGGTTCCTTCCGCGGCCAACATCGCGGTGGAAGAAGAGGAATAGTTCGAAGATGTGGGGAGCGGGTTAGTGGCGACCGCGGGCGTCGATCCCGGTGCATCTGTGCGAAAGGATTTTGTTGCGAGTGCGATTTCTGTTGGGAATCGTAGATCAGGGCGACAGCGGGCGGCGAGGCGCCCTTCTCGTCGTCGCGAAGTGGTCCAAATCTCCACGTGCGTGTCGCCAAGTGGTTAAAAGAAAAGGGTGTCCCTCTTTGGTGCCGTAGAAGATCCGTGGTGCTTCGGAGGGTAGGGTACGAGAGGTTGCGTCCGAGGGTGATCTTCGGGTGCACATGGTACGGCAGCCGAGTCTGATGGGCAGCAACGACCCGGCGGGGACCGCCTCTGCCAGCATGGAGTCCCTCGAGGAACTGCTACGAAAGGTCAGAGGTCGAGACGGACCCTCTTGCTTTCTTGTCCTCTCTTTTCCGCCCCATATCTATCTGCTTTTACCGTTCGGCGATGTCGGGGAACATGCCAGTTGCGTGGCCGTTAAGAGCTGTTGCCATTGGGATCTCTCCTAAAGGGGTTTCCGCGTGGCTGTTTTATTTATTTGGAGTGATCATACCACGATGATCCCTCGTAGTAGTGTTTTCGTTTGCTCGATAGGCTTTCGTTTCAGTATCTTCTTCGGTGTCGCCGATCTAAGTAGACATTGACTCATTTGAGGACAGGAAATCCATGCTTTCAGACAGTTTTATTTTTAAGTTAATATCTTCTTACGTTTTATTTGGAAATTCATTTCCTGCCGTTCAGATTGGTATAATAAAAATAAGGTAATCTGGAGCTTGTTTCATAGAGTTGTCGGTTGTTGTTAGTATGCTTCTGCCTCAGACGTTTAGGAAATCGAAAGCATTTGGAGCGTATAATCTTAATTTTTAAATGTTTATAATATTTACAGAAATGACGCAGGTGACAGGTAGCGCAATCTCCTTTGCAACTATTTTTACATTTGTGAGGTTTTGAACTCCTATTATGGAGTCGCGCCGATGTTAGATGTTTGCTACAACTTATACGGGATTTCTTATCTCCTGGTAGAAAACTCGAGTGGGAAAATTGAAAACAGCGAATGACAAACATATATTGTAACTTTTGACCTTCGTTGCCTTTTACGGGTTATGCATTCGGAAGAATAATTCATGCCAAGACCTTTAAAGTAAAACGCAATGGATTTACCGAACTTGAATGAAGGTTAGCTAATCACGATAACGCGAGGGTGGATTTTAATACGTCCATGTTCTTTTTTTGTATTCAAATGATTGTTTATTTGTTTATTCAAATGATTTTTATTTTGGACAACGTAAAGGCCCAAAATGTTAATTTGGAATAATTAATCTGTCCCATACCAAAAATATAATGTCATCAGAATGTGCTAATAGAAATTATTACACTGTTCCGTTCATACACACACAATCACAAGTGTATATGAAAGAGTAAAAATTGCATAATATAAATTTTAATCATAATAGGTATAAGATCTATTATAATCTCCGAGTTTCACCTACATTACTATTATGTCCCACGGGATTGAAATGTTGAATCTTTCTTTCCTTCGTGGATTTTTTCTGTTCCTTTGACTCTGAATATTACATTTCCACGCCCTCGCTCCAGATCCGAATCGTATTCCGACCCCATAATGGGCGCGATGGGAAGGCAGCCCATCTTCTTCCGCTGATTCTCCCGACGGCCCGCATCAAAACATTCGAATACTGAGTCTTCGACTCTCCCACCGTTTTTCAAAGCTACATTTCCCCCCTCCCCCTCCCTCTCTCTCTCTCTTTCTATGGACGACCATTAAAAGCCATTTCGTATCTCATGAGATTTTTGTTTGTGTTAAAGAGCGTTGCTAGCGGTGGAATTCTTTACGTTGCCATGAAAATCTTTTGTGTTTCAATTCAAGACCGCCCCTACGAAGCAGCCGCTCTAAATACTGCGTAAACATTTTTCCAAATGGTTCCTTGCAAGAGGCTTTGCTTTTTAGAAATGGGCGCGAGAGAGGTGATTACTGTGAATAAAGTAAATGACACGGAAGTTTCGCATCTAACAAGAGAAGCGCCATCCGAGGTGCGTGGCGAACCCCCTTTAAAACTGCCGCTGTCAAAACAATAACGTTTATTCTTCTTGTTTAGCGGTTTTGCGACAATAATGAACGTTCTTGTTTTGAGCTCGCTGCCGTTGAGTCATAAAATGCACGCTGATATTCCACTCCGTGTAAAAGCCTCTTCTCCTGGGCGCTTTGTTTCCCCTGTAACTGCTTATCACATGCACCGTTTCCTCCTTTCATCATCAACATCATCGTCCTCGTACACCGATCCTTTCCTCTCCTCTCCCCTCCTCCTCCTCCTCCTCCTCCTCCATCCCGCCGGAGGAATTATTTTTCGGAGACCCTCTTTAAGAGGTAGGAATCTCCCTCTAACACCCCTTCCGCCTACCTCTCCCCCGTCGTCTCCCTCTTTCTCCTCTTTAGCGATCCCTTTTGTCGTCAACACACATTATCCTTTCTCCGGATTTAAATTTTTATCTTTTCATACTCTCCGTCGGAAATATATGCAAAAAAATGAGGGCGGAGGGTTTTCCTCTTTTTTTTTAGTGTGCGGTTCCCTCTCTTTTTTTTCGTCCCGGTCTTCCGCCCATGAATTATAACTCCCCCCAAATACCTCTCTCTTTTGCAGACGACAAAAAGTCAGTCTCAGATCCTCTATATGTTCCAGAACCCTCTTTCTCCCCCCCCCCCTCTTTCTCCCCTCTAACCCCCTCCCTTTCATCATCCTTCTTTGCATCTCTTTATCTATCTTCCCGTATACTTTCTCTCTTTTTTCTTTCTCCGCACCCGTTGTCTCTTCTGGTGTCACCTCTTCCTCTTTAAAGAGAGAAGACTCTTTAATAAAAGCTCCTCCCCTTTCTCCGACGCCTCCTAACCCGGAAAGAGCCTCCTCCTCCTCCCCTCTATCTCTTTCTCCCTTCCACCTCTATCTCCTATCGCCACGCACATCCCATCTTACAAATCTGACGTCACGGATTCCCCCACGCGTCCCCTTCCCCTCAGCCCTCCCTCCCTCCCTCCCTCCCTCCACTCCCTCGGCTCGACTCTCGGAAGGAAAAAAAACAAATTTTCCCACCTTTAAGAATATATCTTTCGCGTCACATGGTGCCTCGTTACTTCGACGGAAGTATATTGAAAGCACCGCTGATAACTACGTTACTACGATACGTAATTCGACCAACCTCTGAAATAACAGGCCAGAGGTGTAAATTTCAACAAACTCGTTTGATTGGACTTCAGAATTGCGCATATATTCACTCATTTGCCTTTAAAATTCTTCGTTGCGCCGCCCTTATTTGCACCCGGGCCATGTTTGTTCACGCTGTAGTTTACATTCGTTGTCGTTAGCATTTAACAAATTTTATTCTCTCTTACAGAAAACAAAAATAATTTTTTTATTAAGTTTTTAATGTCCATAGTAAAACTTTTCTTTCCTTACAACGGGAAGCAATTATTTTGTTATAAGTGCAACGGGAATTGATAGCATTACTTGTACTTAGGCACTTTCAAAAGAAAAGATTTATCGCACAAATTTTTAACACAATCGCCTAAGGGGCTATCAATTTCATTTAATGATAAGCTTAATAACGATCGAATGTGTTTCATCAGGAAAATCGCGATTTTTTGCCTCCCCTTGAAGATCAGGATAACATTTTACAAATTTGACCGCTCCAAAGGAACCTTTAGGTGATAAAAATAATCAGTCTGCGCATTAAGGCCGAGATACTCTTTTTCGGAGAGAGGGATGGAGATGACTTCAATCAAAGAGGGAGGGTTAAATACAAACGGGAACACGGTGAAACTTTCGCCCCGTGGAGCGACGGTGCGCCTTTCCGTTCATTTACTTCCGCCAAAAAAAATATCCCAGGGCCAGAGCTTTTGATCTGCGCGCCGCACCCTCTACATCCCTCGCTCGCACCCCCCATCCCCAACACCCCTATGACTAATCCTTAAGAGCGAGGAAAGCAAAGGCACCCTAACGCATCCCTCTCAAGTACGCCTCGATGCGTGGCGTAGGGTTATTGGAGGGCAGCGAGCGAGAGAGAGAGTGGAGGAGGAGGGGTTATTGGGCCAGAGGGATCACTGGCGATGAAATATTTGGCGTGGGAGTGAGAATCATGCGAAGCGGTCCAGACTGAGAGGCTGTGGGTGGGTTGGGGGCGTGGAAGGAGGCGGGTGGCGACGCGGAGGGATGTGGCCATGGTATTAGTTGGCGAGGCTGGTCTCGATATGATAGCAAAGGCCGCGTGGGGTGGAGTGGGGGAAGTGATGGGAATGGTTAAGGGCGGGGCGAAGGTGGTGGGAGTGGCGACTGGGGTGCGAGGTTTTTTTCGGAGGATTCTGGCAACACGTGGTGCCGCCTAAGGCGCCGAACGTGACCTGGCTCCCGGAATCCCACGCTCTCGACCTCGTGACCTTCCCCTCCCCTCTTTTCCCCTCCCCTCTCTTCCACTCCCACCCACGCTCGACCCACCACTCTCCGCTGCTGGCCGCGGCCCCCGACTTCGCCTTTCTTCCTCCTACTTCATCATAATCCGCCTCTTTAGCTCCCTTCTTTCTCTCGCCCGTCCTATCCCTTTTCTCCCTCTTCGTCTATTTCACGCCTTTCTCTCTCTCTCTTTCCCTCCCTCTCTTTCCCTCCCTCCCTCTCTCTCTCTCACATACCGTCCGGAGGAAATGTGGTAACGACTGCGCCGTAGGCTTAAAACAATTTTTCTTATTTACTCTTACGTAATTTTATAAATTTATTCCTCTTTGAAATAGTTATTTCGGTTTGAATTTTCAACTTCGCATTTTCTTTCTTCTATGCCATTATAATCTTTATGTGTATTTTTTCCTTTACTTCAAATATTTTTGTCTGAGAATTAGGTGGAAAAGTTTTCAACTTCGTCTTCGCCGAATAGTGTAGATTTTATTTGTTTATATAATCGCCTTCCTCTCCAATCTTATTGATTCTATCATCTGAATAACACGTAAACGTCTTCGGAATATGCACTGCCCTGAAAATGTAAATTTCTCTCTTTTATTTTCCCCTCATAGATGGCTCCCCATTTCCCCTCCCTTTCAACCCCTACTCATCTTCTCTCCCTCTCAAGGGGATGAGATGGACTCGTTTCGTGATTCGTGGCCCTTATTTCTTCTTTTGTCCTCACGGTCGAGAATTCCTCCTTTTTTGTCCAAATCGGGTCTTTCGGTGTCTTGTACTCTATGACAGGTTTTATGTATCATTTACAGTGGTTTATGAACGTTTACCATGAGTCTTGATTTATATAAGCTTATAAATATTTGATTCGAAAATATATATTTTAAAATGTGTGTTATTAAATTGAAATTCCGCGCAATTTGCTGGCCGAATACTACCTTCACCATGAAAGGTGCTGTAACTTTATCTTTGGTAGAGTTTTTTATAGGATTAGTTGTAAAATGAACACAAAAGAGAATTATCGATCTTATCTTTATGGTTGGAACGAAACGGTTCGATATTTACGCCAGCAGATATTATTTCATTTAGTTATAAGGAGGCAGCACATTGCAGAAGCTGCAGACAAATGACCATTCTCGCACGATGTATCAATTGAAACAGAACGGAAACCCAGAGAAAAGTGCAGCGACGCAGTAGAGAATAGAAAGAGAGATAGATGATTCGGAACGTGATAAGAATGAATCCGGAGAAGGAATCGCAGGGAAGGGTTCGTTCTTGTGCTTTGCAGACGGTGGGACGGCACCGGAGAGCGAAGCGAGCGTAAACACGCGCCCTTCTGCTGGATTTGGGCTTTTCTAGGAATGCCAATAAAGGAGAGAGAGAGAGATTGCGGCGGGGTAACCGCAGAAGAGAAAGGGATAACGGAGGTCGACGATCGATTGATTTATTGTCAGAAATCAGATTCGTTTTCCAGCTTCTGGAGAACGTCGGACCCAGATCGTGCCCGACGAATGGCCGAGGCTTCGAGAATGCCCTGTTTCTCTGGAGGGTCTTTAACGAAAGGAGAAATCCGTTTGGCGATACGGAGAACGACTCTTTTACGAGATGGAATAGAAAGATAAACCGAACGTTTCGTATAATCTCCGTCGACGGTCACTTCAGGGAAAAATATCGCTGTCCGTTCGATTTGATAAGTTTTCTGCAAACGTCATTCGGCGATAATTGATAAAGAAAATCCGTCCCTCATGAGTTTGGTGGCGCGCGGTTTGCACGAGTAATTATGATTCTAACGCGGAAGTTGGCGAGTTAATTAATTATCGGCTTTTTTTTGGAGAGGGAAGTAGGCTACATTTGCGGTAACTAGTCGAAATGGCGTTGGAGCAATTGGAGAGCGACCTCCTTAACGATTGTCGTTTGAAGGAAGATTGGGATCAACCGAACCGAGCTCAAAAATAAGTAAAATGGGTATGAAGTCAAATGAAGCTTTGTTTTGATCAAAGATGCAACTGGTGTGCGATAATTCGTCTTTCAAATGTGATAAATGTGGCCGAGTTCGCGACTGCCACATTCGTTTCCATGTTCACTTTGAACCCGGAATCGTCTCCAAGAGACTGATACGGGTTTGATGACCTTGCGACCGCATGCGGATTCGATACGTGGTTTGATTGCCAATTATTTCTCGTCCTTCAAGTTTGGAGAAATGGCAGTTATCAGGCGAGTAAACACGTTGAGACGGACTCTTAGACTCATAAATATCGATTTAAAAACTGAACTAAATTCTTCTTTGCCGAATTATACGGAAAACAATTATCGTCTTGCTTGTTATTAATATAACCGAAGTGAGAAACAGTTTTGCACATTCTCATCAAAGTCAACCTCGAATGGTGCACGGTATGAAGTTTCTAACGCCGTCACGCCCGATATACACAATCGTCAGACCGAAAACCGAATTCGAACTCTTTTTTTGCCGTGTGGTGCCTGGAGTTCACTGTCGATTTTTCTCCTGCGGTTAGCAGTAAACATCGCCATCTGAATCCAATGATTCATGGTCTCGCTTTTAAGAATCGTATTTCGTTACTTAAATTATCCACGCTAAAAGATTTTCGGTGATATTTGAGCAAAAATACATAAATTCACAAGCCGTACTTCTAAAATAAATTAACAGACACTTATGATTATTACTACGCAGAACTACGTCATAAATAAGCGAATGTCGATAATAATTCGTCTTTAATACGGTAAAAGTTTATATCTATAACAATTGTTATAAAGTATAATCTAATATTACTTATTTCCTTTGTGATTGATTTAACAATTTTGTTAACATTTCGTTCCATAGAAACAAACAAAATAAATCGGTACTTTTTTTTTACAAAACGGCCGAGTTTCATGGTTATAACCTGCAGTATTCATTGAAGTTTGATTTAGATGTAAGTCTAATATTTTATTTTGATTTGTTTAGGATAAAAGTAGTACTATTTTGTGATAATTGCTTTGTAATCCTCACTTTATTATAGCGTCTGTATTATTACGCAAAGCCAACTTTATTCAGAAAAGATTTCAAATCAATTTTTCTTCGATAAATTCTTCACTGAAATTTACATTTTCAAGCAAATTCAAGCACTTGAAAGATAATATTTAGGTAATTTTGGTGTGTTACCAGTTTACAATGCTGACATAAATTGGTGATTTGTTTTCGTTCAGATAGTTTTCAAAGAAATTATTCCGCCGATTAATTAGTAAGCTCAATTTTTTATTTCAGTGTCTCCATAAAATAGGCTTTATTTATTTATAGCAATGGATGGAAATGATGAGACACAATCAGATAGAAAACGAAGATTAGCTAGAGAAAGGGGACAGCGTTGGGTTGTAAGGCAAAGTCAGGAGACGTTAGAAAGAATCAGAAGAGAGAACGCTGCACGGAATGCATTGAACCATGCAAATGCAAGTCAGCAAGCAACCGACGAACCACGAAGATTAATTAAAATTATTAAAAATAAATAATTGGTCTTTTGAGAGAAAGGGAGTGAGAAGGGGAGGGAAGGAGGTAGTATAGCGGCGAGAGGGGGAGGGAGTGACGGGGAAGGGTAGGAAGGGAGAGAAATACAGTTAACCAAAGAGAGATTTCACAACACCTTTGCTTTCAAAGAAATGCTCAATTAATATAAAAGATTTTAAAAATGTGAAAACCGCCGTTTGCGTAGCGCGTCATTCAAACGAAAAGGAGCATCAAAACAATTTCAGAGTCCAGGAAGGATTTTCATAGTCCGGAAGACTATAAAAGGAAGCGGCTAACCAACTCTGTATGTGCATTGTCCGAATTTATGGCCACTCAATACATTTTTATTTACTGTGAACCGTGCCAATTAACCAAATCACTCCCCGTCATTTTTGACGGGCACTTATACTAGTTATGTACTAAAAACCGTATGCATTTATCAATACCCAGCGCTATAGGTCAAAATATTTGACAACGAAAAGGAATCAATGTGAACGTTTATTAAAAGAGACACGTTATTCTTCTTGCGCTCATATATTTCTTTATTTGTGCCATTCTCACCTCCTCCGCAAATCGGTGGCAATCGATTTTGCTTCGTGACCATGGCCTACATTATGAGCATGGAATACCATTCAATGAATACGATCGTATGGTTTTACTTTATGGTCACACTTTTCGGGAAATGCATAAAATTGCTTCATTTATACATTCATTTACTTTTATTTCGTATGAGTAATAGAGAGTTAGACTCAAACTTCGCATGAGGTCTTCTCAATTCTCCATTTCTCTCTTAGCTCTGAAAAACATATTTTCCCTTATTTTCTTCTATTTTCTCTCCGCAATCAATTTCAACTGCCTTTATTTATTCTTTTTGCATGCCCTTCTTATCCTAGATTATTATGCCCCATTCGTATCAGTCCCTTCTCTCATTTAATCACATTCACTCATCACCGGAGAGTGGTTCTCCCAATCTTCTTTCTCTGTTCCAGCTGGACCTCTCTCCTCTCCCATAGTATCCTTCTAATTATTTATTTCTTTACTTCCACTATCGATATATTGATATTTACATCGCGAAGAGCTTTTCTTTGATGAAATGACATCTTAAAACACATAGCTGCCCGTTTAGTTCCGAAATTGGAGCTTTGTTGCAGAATTTTGGTAAGCAGGCTCTCCGCTGCCCTACCCGCGCACCCTGAGTTCTACGTTATGGCATTAATTACGCTCGCCTTTGTGCCCCCAAAGAACTGAGCAGTGAGCCTCGGAGCCCTATTCAATCTACTCGCAGGACCTCTTTCCTCTCCCGTAGTATCCTTCTAATTATTTATTTCTTTACTTCCAGTATCGATATATTAATATTTACGTCGTGAAGAGCTTTTCTTTGATGAAATGACATAACACTGGACCGCCCCGCGCATTACCTTCCTCTCCACTTGCCCTCAAGCGTGGCTGATCTAAAATGGAAGAGATGATTTTACTTACGAAATGGGTACGATTTCAGTATTCAAATTGAACTGCTTTGGCCAGTACTTTTCTTACATAATAATAATTTAAGTCGCTGCCGCCGCCGCGAACTGAGGCTCGGAGCCCTATTCCAGGTACCCGCAGGCCCTCCTTGCACCCCCGCATTACCTTCCACTCCACTTCCACTCAAGCGTGGCTGAGTGAAAGTTGAGGGGAAACTTCGCTTTGGATTGTGACGGACATGACCTTCCTTTACTCAATTAATATATAAATTGATTATGTTGACATGTATGCGTCTATTCTTAACTATCGTAAAGGATGCATTTCTTTTTGAATCCCTTACAATTATATACTGTTATCTTATAAATTGGCATCAGCTATACAAAAAGGTCATTTCTATTGCTGAATGCCGAGGACATTCCTCATTTAATTCAGCCGTGTATTATTTTTTACCTCTTATGACATTTTAAATAATAAGAATATTACTGCTGTCATTAATTCAACTTCAGACGCTTTTTAAAAATAAGCTTGCCATGAAGACATTAAGGGAGTATAACAGTCATTTGAGAAATTGAAAGAAATTAAGCAATTAGTTGCATTGCACAATTTCTTCATAAAAGATCTTATTCCCTGTTACCATTATTATTTCACTCTTTAATAAAGATTCTCCGAAAGTCCAGCATTGATTACATAGTGATATTCTTATCATACCGGTGAAATATTCGCCTTATATATTGCTCTTTGATTAGTACATATTCTTTGCTTTTACTTTCTTGGGGGTGAATTAATTTGCAATACGCTACGTTCCTCAAATATACCTTTTCCTGCTGTTTTTTCTCCGATTTGGATTTCACCGCCACGACGGTATTGAACCAGCGTGTTCCCTCGCGTCCAAAAACCAACGAACTCTTCTCTCACTGACAAGTGTATGCCTTTCTATTCCTCCGACACCCTTCTTTTCATTCCTCCCACCTTCGCTACTCACCCGAATTTCCTCCTGCCTCACACCCTCTTTCCCAGCCATTCCCTTACCTCCTCCTTCCCCCGTATATCCCCCCCCGCCCCCCTTGCCACTTTGTCCCGCAATTGATTGAAGTCCGTTTATGTCAATAAGTGAGTAGTTTGGGAGCAACCGGAGGAGGAGTGAGGAAACAGAGGGGGAAATGTAGGGAGGGAGAGAGGGACCTGCGTGATTTTGATTAATATTGCCCGGGAGGCTAAACATCGGGGTTCGTTCCGATGACGATTCGAGCGTGTCTCTAAGGGAGGCGGGGGCAGAATGGCGGGAAGCATTAGTTCGGAGGGAGAGGCGCTGTTGTCGCAATGTATTTATTTTCTCCCTCGTTTTGTTTGCTCCTGTCGGCGCCAAAGACGTTTTCCGAACGGGATTCTTCCAGAAGTAAACAAGGAAGCTTTACTATGCATGTCTGTGTGCGTCGGCGTGTAACAGAGCATTCTGAATTTAAAATTAAGGGAGGGAAATCAGAGTATTTGTCGTCTTAGTGAAACGGATTCGTTCCTCTTATGAATCAAGAATTTAATCATGATGACGTGGATGGATGGCTTCGTTTCACAATGGTTGCTTTCATATCTCTACAGAAAACCTTATTTAATCGAATATAACGGTTTTAATCTTGGTTATACAAATAAAGCATTGAAACCTTAGCTCGTGAAATGCGAGCTAAATTTCTCTTAGTATGACATATAAGAGATTACGCAAGGTTTTCATAAAGTCCTCTTTCAAGTTTTTTAATCGATGGCTGATACAATTTTACAGTAAACTACTTGATAAAAACCGCATCTACGGGTTGCGAGGTGTTTGTTTTCAGTATCACTTTATTTCCGTCATTAAAATTGCTATTAAATTTGTTTTATTTTTGAGGCATTATTTTTATGGTATTTAAATGATATTATTACCATTGATGAGGATACACACTATGTTAAAAGAATATCATTGAGTTGCAAAAGTGAACGATTTCCCTCAGCATAACTAAAAATGGTCGATATTTGAAAGCGTAATTATTCGCAATAAAATTTTACAAACGGGTTTAACATCGTAGATTATGGCTTGTTTCAACGTGTGTTTTCAAACTTTTAGATTTAGAAATTTTTAACAGATTTATAAACAACTTGCACTGGAGAACAACGTATGCAATTCTTTCAGGTGCATCTTACGTCATTTTTCCTAGCTCAAAACGATCGCGAAGAAGATTGACATTTACCCGGATGCGTTTCCTACTTATCGGTTTCGCTGTTGACCGCGGTGCTTTTATGTTGGTCCGCGCTCTAATGGAGACTTCCATTAACAAGTTCGCGTGAGCCAATATGGCAACTCCTCGATAGCTATTGCGTCTCAACACATACTCACTACAGATCTTTCGAGAAACATCTCTTAAAGCGACCTGTTTATTTATATATTCCTCCATTCTGGCAATCGGTCGGCGTTTCAAATGATACCCAATTGAAATCATAAATTATTACGCAACACTTTTTCTTCTGCCATAGGTTTACTTTTCAAATCTAAATAGTGTCAACTGAGTTTTTATAATTCCCCTCTGAGGACTTTCTCCTGCGGATCTCATGTGCATCACGCGTATTATGATGTTCTCAAATTTTAGGAAATTATTTTTTGCTGTGAAACTCCAAGAAGGAAATATGGCGCAACCATCATTTTATGCAGTAGAAGTTATTCTGAACATGGAGGACAAACATTGTAAACAGATATGACGGAGATAAGAGATTGTATAGACTATGATAGTAGCTAGTCATATTTAGTTAAAATGGAAACTTGTAACAAATTATAACTTAAGAAAAATCGCGAATCTGGCCTAGAAAAGCTGTCCTTATATCCGGGCTATTAAAGATGTTTCGTGTATTGGAAGCATTACAATTAATAGTAATTAAACAATTAAATAATCGGATAAATAATTAATATAGCTATTAGGTGAACTATTATCGAGTAAAAATAAAAGATATGCTCGCCTGAAATAATTGATTTATTTTTAAAGAGACTGTCGAAAGGCATAACCATAATAAAACATATAAAAGACTGTGTCCCTTTGTCATGTAATGCTCGCAAACGACTTAACTGAATTTGATAAAATTTTCAGAATAGCATTATAATATAATAACGAAACATTTTAATGTATCGGTAATATATAAAAGCCTTATTCTGTCCCTTTGTCCTTTTGTCACTCCCTCTGTCACGCTCTGAAAAACATAAATATACCTGGCAAGAGGGGACTAAGGTCAACTTTTTAAGCACAATAGATACGGCGAGGGTACACGTACAGCGACTCTGTCCTTTCAGATATCCCTTTCAAATAGTCTACAGGGCCCAGAAAATATTAAACGTAAAGCAACGACGATGAAAATATGATTGTTTTCATTGTCATTAGTCTATGTTTCATGATTTTCTCGGGATTTCAATTTTTCTTCTTTGGAGGAAACATAGGCAGGGTCTGCTAAACGTTTCTGTTGCGCTTTTCTAAGACGATAAAGTAGACCTTCAGGAGATGTGAAATGAGAAAAAGTCTCATATGCGCAAAATATGAGAGTTTTACACCAGACCAGACAGTTTTCTGTGGATCACCATATGAGGGGTGTGAGGCAAAAACATGGTAACCAACAAACTTATCTATTTGGAGATAGGTTGCGTACAGAAAAGAAAAACCTTAAATTATGATTTTGGAAATTTGTTTATCATTTGTTATAGTTCATATTTCGTAACTTGCGGCTATTTCTGATGATAATATAATTTTGAACCAATAAATTGTCAATTTTCTCAAAACAGCATAAGTGTGGGTTATCACATTTTTGCCTCACAGCCCTCATATCGCTTTGAAATGAGGAAATTCGAGTGTTTCCATAACTTCACGTTTTTACAACATGCGGTAAAACTTGGTCCCAGTTTTTTGGATTTTACTCGCAAAGAGATCAAAAATTAATAGTTTCACCCTTCATTCTAGGCTGAGGTAAAATATTTTAATAATGCTTTCCCCTTGTATTTTAATAGTTCCTCCCTTCTATGTAAGATTTGGACTTCCTTTATAATACGATTGCTCTTATCTTAATTTATTGTCATTCAGATAATAATTACATATTTCATCCTCAAGAGCGCTAAGGAGCGCTGTACGTGTTGTAATTCGGAAAGGTAATGTCGATTTCAAATTTCCCTCCTAAAAAGCTTAAGACAAGTCAAAGCGCATATGTTGGTACCTCTATCTCTCCCTTCAGTTTCTTTCCTCCACCACCCTCTAGTTCGCTCGTTTCCTAACTCCGTTGATATGTATCATAGAATTTCGTTAAAAAACGCCAATACTCAGCATTTTCACCGCAATGCAATAATGTAACTTTCAATCATGTTATTTGCAGAAAGTATTGCAATTTTGCAATGGTAGATCGGTAATTTCACAACTGGCTGTGAAGGTAGACTACACCGAGCTATGGTCGGGGACTGAGTCCGAGCAAGGAACCCAAATCCTCACTAATGACGGTCATACGCAAGAGCAGGTAGTCTTCAGAGACATGGCCCCCGATCTGCTACATAAACTGATTTAGATTAGCGGGTGGACTTCGCCTAACGTCCAAGCTGTTGCGAGAGGATGTCTTTAAGTTTTCTGCATTGCGTATAAGGGTCAAAAACACAAGAGGTATTGTTACACATAGACAGGAAATCGTGCTGAAATTTCTTGCGATATCGCTCTAATTATCCAGCGAAATCTTTCGGTTTGCCAGAGACTCGAAGGGACAAAAACACTGCCATTCAATCTTTCAGATGGATGTCTTTACGGGTTGTTGAGGAAGGTAGAGGGAGAAGAGAAAGGAGTGGGCCGGAGTTGGAAGTGAGATGGATGGAGTCGCTTATAGGGTAGGAAGAGTCATTGGCGTCGGTCTGTGGAGAGCGGGTGGGTGTAGAAGGGGAAAGTGGGGGGAGGGGAAGTAGGGGGTGGGGATTCGGCAATTCGGGGTGTGTAAGGGGAAAGGAGGATAGTAGTTGGGGGGAGGATGTTTCGGAGGGAGGGTAGTTTTTGTGGCTCCTTGGATGGATAACCTTCGGAAGAAGGACGGCTTTCGGATTTGGGGTTATATTGCCCTTGAGCGATGCGTGGCGGTTGCTAAGCATTTTGAAAAATTGCACCGCAGGATGTGACGTCAGGATGCGTTACCGGTCGCCTGACACAAAGGAGTGCGTGGGAGGACAATCTTTATTATGTTTTCCCCTTTCTCCAATTCTTTGTTCCATTTCAAAATTAATCTGTCGCTTTGTAAAGATTTTTTATGGAAACCACGTCCATCGCCGGATTTCTGTTCAATTAGTCTTACGCCTGTACAAGTAATCTTACCTAGATCTATTATTTATCTTTTCTATCTTTCATAATTGAAATATTTTAAGTGACCCGAAAAAATATTAATCGAATTTGGGTCGCATTTGAGTAAATATTAAGACAGTCCTCAAATATTCGATTCGAATTTTCTGATCTTTATTTTATACTAAAATTATACGATCCTATTTTTTAAGTTTTATTATTCGTTCTGTGCTTAAATTAAAAAAATATGATAATTGACTATCGAATTTTTTCTCTGGCTTGTATATGAATGACACGTTTTCCGATATGGCTATACATGTATTAGATTCTCATATTGGTTTAAATCTTGAGCAAGATGTCGTCCATGAAAGATTTCATTATTAAATGTAACGAAAGAATTTTAAATCGGGTACATAACCTCATCGAAATAATTCCAGAGGTAGAATCACGAATGTCGTTCTTGTGTCGTCTGTTTTATTTGTTCTCCCATGGGAACTTCGCTACTCTTGGAAAACGACAGTTTCATCCCGGAAGCACGGTGCGTCGCCAGGCACTGATGTGTACCCTACTTTAGGTGACTCGTTGGTCTAATTTAGGCTTCCTTATACCCGGAATAGTCCGAGTGTACAGCGACACCACTCGATTCCCCTCCGATCCGATATTAGAGCTCTCCTGATACCCGAATGATTTATCGATCTTTCTTGCGCCTACGTTACAAATAAACGTTTACAACGAACTGGTTTTAAAATCTTGTTCATTGCAAGCTAAACTTTTGTTGAATGTTGTTTTAGGTGTCCGATGTTTTACAACTTAGTGTTGTCTATCATTAATATATATATATATATAAATAATACTATAATTCTTTAGTCTAGCTCAGTGGTCTTCAACGTGGGCGATAGTGCCCACCAGTGGGCGTTTTAGGGTTTTTGGTGGGCGTTAAAGAACTCACCATATGCTATTCTAATTTTTACACTGAAAAATAAAATTCTATAAGAAAGTTTAATGATACGCGCACACATCCTCAAATGAGACAATGTACAATGGAGGCATGGATGGTGACTCCATTCATCACAAGTGTGTGATGTGGATATTAAATACCAAGAGGAGCTAATAGAATTACTTCATGATGAGGAGTGTAAAGCCAATTTCAACCAAGGTGGATATGTGCAATTATGGCAGAACAAGAAAATGCCCTCTCTGTATCCACGATTGTGGAAGAAAATATCGTTGCTCTTGTT
The DNA here is from genome assembly GCA_036926305.1 of Uropetala carovei. Taxonomy (NCBI): domain Eukaryota; kingdom Metazoa; phylum Arthropoda; class Insecta; order Odonata; family Petaluridae; genus Uropetala; species Uropetala carovei. The sequence goes on along the minus strand of JAXCHB010000172.1, from coordinate 40,837 downwards.
AGCTTTCCCAACCTCATCTAGTCGAGAAGGGATTCAGTGCAGTCAACAGTCTTCTGTCCAAAAAAAGAAATCGCTTACAAGTATCAGAAAGAGGAGATCTTCGAATGACCCGTACAGACTTGAAGCCTGACATTGAATCCCTGGTTTGTAGGAACCAAGCACAAAGTACGCATTGAAATGCCTGTGAAACGTTTATTTTAATATTTGTTTTGGTATTAATAAACATGGTTAAATTTGATGTATTTTCGAACATATATTTTATCAAAAATTTTATTGCTAAGTTGACACGGAAGGTGGGCGGTGAACTTATTTCAAATGACAAAATATAGTAAAAGTGGGCGGTGAATCAAAAAAGGCTGAAGACCATTGGTCTAGCTGATCACAGGTGGAGTCAAAATACAGACCACAAAAGTGCATGCGCAGAAGAGATTTTGAACTAAAGATTTTGCTGTTGCGGGGATTTTGCTTACCTCATATTACGTTAGAATGATTGTGTCGCATTTTACATTGCCGTGATGTGATGTGTGCCTTGGCGTTTTTTCGGAATATTTTCAGTGATTAGCGTGAATGTTTATTAAGGACGGATCCATAACTTCCCAAAAGTAAGGCGATTGCCCCAACTGCCCTCTTGAATTCGCCACCTCCGACGACCCCTTATTCCTAAAATCCCACTCCTCTCTGAATATTCATTTCCTTTGTACTATAAACGTAATCTATGGGGCAGATTACAGAAATTTTTCGCGGAACGGGTTTAAGAGTGCATCCAATGGGGGTCAATGAGGACATCCTAGGGGAAGGGGAGTCGATCGCCCTTCTTGGATCCGCCCTTGAGATGTGTTTCATAGTTATTCTCTCATGAGTAGACTTGTATTTCTCACGTGGGTCAATGCTGTTGAAAAACGCCGTGTCTAACACCTAAGAAGGTATCATCTATGGGGAATTGGGACGCCAGTACTTGGATCGTACTGCATTACATCTCCCAGAGGTTCAAAGAAACACTACAGGATGCACACACACACACGCGAAGACACCTCGGAACCCTAACTAACAAATGGCCCGTGGCCATCTCTCTAACACACAAAGGGTTTTCCTGCTTCATCTTTTTCATTACTCTCCATCGCCGTTTTTCTTTTGTCTTCTTTATTTTTTGCCCCGGCGACGTCGCTGGCGTCTGTGGTTCTCGGCTATAGCTATATAGACGCCGCACCGCCGCCTCCCTCCCCTTCTTTCTGTCTCTGCAGAGGGGCGCCTGCGAGTGACTCAATGGGTCTGCCCGCCCCTCTCTCCGCCACCGCCTCCCTCCCCAAAATCTCCCGCCCACTCAACTCTTTTGTTGTCATACTTGTCCACATTCCATATCTCCCTCCTCCTCCTTCCCCTCCTTCTCTTCCCTCCCTCTTTGTTTCTCTCTTCCTCATTTCTCCTGACTTCTTTCTCTCTCTTCTCTCCCACGCGTAGCCTTTTCAGCTACGCCGTTATCTCCGCGCGTAGCCGAGTGCCCGGAAACCCGTAAACTGATATACGGGCTTTAACCCGCGGTCCTGGCAATCCTGGATTTTAATACGTCATCCTGGCGGATGTGGCTTAACAGGGGATTAATTCCATGCCGTTAATTCACCGCTGGATAACGACGTCCCTCGAACGGTGACTGAGCTATATGTCTTGTTTCTCTTCCTCCGCGTAGAGCCCTCCTCTTCACCCTATCCCTTCCCTCACTAGAAATACCCTCCTCTCATGCTCCTTACCCTCGTTCCCATCCCTCCAAGGCATCACGTCCTCGTCCTAATTTTAATCTCCGCGTCACCGTTTATCGGTATTATTGCGGAGATAAGGGATGCGAGCTCCGTTTCGAAACGTGGGAAATAATGCGTCTCGGAGACACGGCGAAAGCACGAGTCGAGGTCAAGGGAGTCTCTTGTGCGCTTCCGTTCCTTTTACATCCGCATTGAACGCTGCGCGTATTCGAGACGTTTGCGATGTTATCTTTTTGAGAACAACTTTTATTGTATATAATACCTTTCCACATTTAGAGGGAGCAATGCACCAATTGGTGCATTACCATCGCGCTTAGAGGCTTAAATGTCTTGTTATGATATTTACTAGAAAAAGATAATGTCTTTATCGACCTACAACCTATCTCACCTATTTCTGTCTGTCATCACTGTGTAGATCAAAGTTTAAAATAATCCTATTTGCTATGTAGCAGAATCCGTCCACTTATTCTTCTCAATCTTTAGTCGACCATTCAATTTGTATACGTATGAATTTGAAAGGAATTGCTCTTGGGTCACATAATATTTATAACGTATAGTTAATGTATCGAATGAAATTTGTAAACGTTGGAGCTCGTTTATTCCAGATATTTTTTCGATTACTTACATTTAAAGCACGACAAATTTACAAATTTTAAATTAACGTGTCATTGGAATACTTGATTGCTTTGGAAAAATGCTCATTCTTGATTACTCTAAATTTCATTCTCGTTTATGAGAATATAACTTTTCTGTTGTGTGGCTTTTTACTCACGATTTTTGAATATATGAGACAATTTGTGCTCAAGTTCATGACTTACATTATGCATTCATTTTTCAAGTAGAATTTCATAAGAATATATCACAAGCTATATATATTTTCCGAAATTTTGCATATGACACATTTTGTTTTTTTATGTTAATCAAAAAGTAAAATGTCAAGGAAACGTCATTTTTTCATATTAATCGTTCTTGACTTGAAAGAGTAACCTTTTCAATTTTTTTACGTCTGCCGCCGGCATTTTTCCCCCGCCCTTTTTTTAAATGCCTAACATTTGATTTTTTTCTCTCAGGATTCTGTCAAGAAATCATATATAAAATGCTTTGAAATAATCTTTACTTTCTGAGCTTAAAAGAGGAACTATTTCGAATTATCTTTCCTGTCAGTTGAATGCCCTTTTTTGTCCAATACATTATTAAACTAAAACTGTAGCTTAATTCAAACAAAGTGTAATGGAGCGGGACAAATTACAAAAATTATAGCTGAGAGCTCTTATTAAAATGTCAGAAGTTGATAAAAACTACATACATTTTAATATTTTGAATGATGTGTAGATGCACTTGTGTGGATGAACGTAAGAGTGACATAATATTAAATTTAATTAAATTATCAATTTTTTGCTCGTTTTAAACTCGACAAAATTAAACAAAAATTCTTTAAAAAATAAAATTTTTATCGTAATTAAAAGTCCCGAATTTGCAACATGATTATTAGTAATTTTGAAATGCAAAAAAATACACTTCATCAATGTCCATGCTAATCAAATGGAAAAACTTAACTCTTCTGGAATCGAACCCCTGCCCTTACGTTGGACGATTACCGTTTTATAATCTGCAAGGGGACGTGGCGAGCATCTGGCTAAAGGTTCTTCAAAATCGAATATAACTTTCTTGTGGTGTTCGCATAATTCTTGAAATCTTAAACACGGAATGACAGAATGAGATTGGCTTTTGTAATAGGGTGATTGCTTTATCTATTTTTCGATCTTTTAAAACTCGATGTTCTCCTAATAGCTCATTGCTCGAAAGTCTTTGGACCCTATTACAACCAATGATTTTCAACGCCAACTAAAAATAGTAACTTGTTTGTAGTAAAACTGTAATATTCTTCATGAAATAAAGATAACTGTAATTTTAATATTTTTCGAACTATACGAAACTTATCATAACATGTTTTATCTCTGACCTCCTCCACCTTCAACCTCCTCCTTTATTCATGGAAACCGTTACTCCCTCGTTCCCTCCTCTCTTCCCCTTTTCTGCCCCCCCTCCCCAATCTTCTCCCCACCCTCCCCCCGCCGCAGACGCATTCCCTCCCTCGGGTCACATCCGACACATACTCTCAACTCCAAAAAAAGTGGCAGAGTAGAAAATAGTGGCGCTTTTTTCCTACCGCCGATTGCCTGCCTGCGTGTGACTTATTGTGACGTTCTGGCGGAGAGTGAGTCCTGCAACGGGTTCGAATCGCCAGATATTTCATACAGCGTGACATACGGGGTGGCAATCTCCTCTCCATTCCTCTCTCTCCCTCCCTCGTCGATTTCAGATGGACGGCAGCGGGAGAAATGGTTCCCCCACCGCCCCTTCTCCTCACTCCCTCCTTCCTCCTCTCTTCCCCTGGGCTTTTCTTCCTTCACTCCCTTCATCTCTAGCCTCTTTTTCATCCACCCTTCCCCTTCCCCTAACATAGCCATACTCATACGGAAATCACTCCGTTTTTACCGCTTTGGTATACACGCAACCGGTACAGATGTCCTCCATACCGTACTCTCTCTCTCTCATCCAATTTTCCTTTATCTGGGAAACTTTATCGTCGCCTATGCGTTGCAAAGTAGTGTTTGCTATCAGGAAATGATTCACCACACGTATCAACACGGTGTTCTCGAAAATTAAAAAAATCGCGTTGTTGCAAATATTCACCGTTTCTCCAGGTCAGTATTTCAGCTCCTGGTCTATCTTCACAGATATACAAATTATTTTTAATATATGATAACTGCATTTAAGATGTTTAAGCTTGAGTTTTTAGTCTTATCTTTGAAAAAAAAACTATTCCGTTTAACCCGTCCGTATTTTGGTGCTATAGATCCAAGAGATTTTCATTCAGTTCTGTTAAAGGTTCATGCCCAACACTATGGCATTGATCTCTCGTGGAAAACAGAGTTATAATTAATTTTAATTTACACCGAGGGCGTTAACTTTGCAGCAGATCTACTTAGAGGTTATAGAAGATATTCGGATCTGTTATGATAAATTCCGAAAAATTACAGCCAGTGTTTAGATATGTTGCGAGTATGATCCATTCATGAGATGATAATGTTAACCGGGTGAGGTGACTAAAAATCGTGTACCGGTAAATTGAAATTATTAATTTAATCCAATACAGTTTTTCTTTATTGAGCATATTAATTGTAACAGAGAATGTTTGTTAAATTAAAATATTCAGAAAGATTCATCTATCGCTCTCCGGTAATTTAGGCCGTAAAAGATTACTTAGCTACATAATATGGAATTAAAACAGACTAAATAATGAGGTACTCCTTTATTGGGCTCGGAAAAACCGAAGGATGTCGGCAAGGAAAAGATATTCTCTTAAATATAGATCCGATTGTATGCGGATACTTAAATAATTGCTCGGGAATATAGCGTTCACTGTTTTTGATGTAGATGACACCTATTCCAGAAATAATATTTCATCTTTTAACATTATATACGCTAAGCAAAGAACAACATACGACCAGTCTATCCCCGTCTCATTCGGCACCTATCTTTCGCTCCATAGTTTCTGCTCAACAACCATTCCACTCTGGTGTCTCTTGTTTAAACTTCGCCTCCTTTGATATTGCCGCAGGAATTTCTCCGTTTACAGTAAAGCTTATTTTAGATTAAAAAAGGTTTCCATGCTGTTAAAAAGAGAAAGTGTAATTAATCGCATCCTCTTTCCATCTCGTTATGCGGCACGCTCTTATAGCACGACCCTTGGCACCCGTGCGAATCTAGTTCAGTGCAGCATTTAGGAGGATCCAAAGCGGACGCCAGGATTTTTTGTAATTCTTCTCGGAAAACTGCCATAAAAATCCTTATTACCGAAATAAATCGGGAACGACGAATTACGTATAATTTAATTCCCTCACACTGTTTTTACTCTGCGGCCATCCTTTAAAAAAGACCTAAAATGAACTTTCAAGTTTCAGTCCAATAATGGTAGCCATAAAACGGTAAACAAGATGCGGAGTTCACTTGCTGGGTTTCAGTCGTAATTTGTGGATCCTAGCTCAAACGTGTTCAATCGACTTTTTGATGATTAAGGATTTATATCTTTTGCTGCAACTCCAGTTACATAAAAGTTCAAATTTCTAGCTGGTTTGAAAACAATTTGTTAATGCGTCCACCCTATCCTCGAACAATTTCAGGAAAGTATACTATAAATTCCTTAAATTAGCCAAGGCTAACATAATTACGACCTAATAATTTACTTTGCTTGGATATTTGCTCACATGTTTAGGTACAATCGAGGCATCATGTATACCGTTTAGCAATAGGACACAACTTTCCAAGTTCAGTCACAGAAATCCAATGCCAAATGAAATCTTTTTCTTTCCAGTTAGAATGGCAGGGAGACAGGCGAACGTGCCTTTCAATGCCGAGTTTTATTTAAGATCTATAATATTCGCTAGTTATCAGCTGGAAAAGCAAATGGATTTTTAAAGGAAGCCGCATTGTTTGGCTCTGCTACAAACTCACTAAATCTAAAAAAGGGAAATCATCTACGACAGCTTCAAATTTTATCTCTTACTTGACATTTTTACCATTTTCCATCGTTCTCTCTTTCAAGTTATGAAAATTGTCAACATCACTCAGAGCAATCGGAATTTCGCTCAAAGTAAAATAAGTTACAGCTTCTGAGCCAAAACTCGGATAAAAAGTTTTGACTAAGGGAAAAATCCACGGGATGCCCTCTTCCCGAATGACCTTTCTCTCCATTTATTCTTTTTTTAAAGAGCCACTAATCCGCCGCCTCATATCCATCCCCTCCTGTTTAACCAAGGAATTGCGAAAGATGTTAGCGGTGCCAGTGTTGCCGTAGACGAGGGACGGAAGAGAGAGAGGGAGGGAGGGAGGATGAATCGAGGCGCCAAAATGTTGACTCCCCTTTCCGTTGATATTTCTCTCTCCTCTCTCTCTCTCTGTCTCTCTCTCTCCTCTCTCTCTCTCCTTTCCCAACACCCTATTTCTTTCTCCTTCCCATGCTTCCTATCCCCTTTTGCTTGTTTTTCTTTCCGTAGTATCGAGAAAAACGGCTTATCCTCTTGCTAAATCCATTCTCTCCCTTTCACAATCTCCTCTTCCGTTACTTCCCACGCTCTTCCCTTTCGCTTTCTCTTGCATCCATTTCCGTTTGTCTTTCTTCCCCTCCCGTGCCTTTCCTCCCGTTTTGTGGCTCTTTCCTTTCCCCTTTCTTTTCTGCGTCACCGTCTGCCCGAAGCTCGGGTTTTCCGTTCTCTAATTTTGGCCACTCGCCTTCCGTATCTCTCACTTGTTATTTTTCGTGCATTTTAGCGAGAATCATTTCGACCCATGTATCGCGTTTTTTTCCATTTTTCCGAATGACCAAGGAACAGTTATCGTTTCGGTTTCTTTTTTCGACCGTGCATTTCCATCACGTGTCGCTATACCTTCCCTGGAAATATAGTGGCGTGTTATACTTTTCACGAACCGATGAAGCGATTTTGGGTTGTCTGAACTTTTTATCCTTCCGAAAAGCGATTCGATATGAACTCCTTTATACTTTGTAGGTACATTTATTATTTAAATCGATCGTTCGTTATTTCGATCGATTCGTTAGAAGTTAATAGAGAAGGTGAAAATATACGAAATATGATGTCGCCTAAAGTTAGAAAATAAAATTTCTCCGACCCATCTCTCGACACACGACTCCGAGACTACGAGCCCTTTTGTTGGCACAGTCGCACTTCGTCAAATAAGCGCTTTTCTACTCCTGTTTCTCTCTACATTCCCTCGTGGGTGTGTGCGTGTTTGTGTGTGTGTGTGTACCCCTCGGACTGTCGCTGGGTCGTTGTTTCAGGAGATCGAACCGAGGACCATAGCAATCCTCTTTCCAACCTCCTTGCCCATTTTTCATTTCCCAACTCCACTTTCCCTACCTCCCTTCCTCTCACACTCTCCCTCCCTCTCACTCCCTCCATTCCCCTCACTCCCTCCATCTATCTCCGCTCCTTCTGCGCTACATGACGGTGTCCGCATCCCCCTGAGCGGCGTGTACTCCATTCCCGGGAGAGAAAGTTTGAGGATCCAAAGCCATTGTTTGGGAGTCGGAAGTGGATTTGGTCCTAATGGTCGCTCTGTTGTTCCCTCGCGGAGGAAGAAAAGGGGAGGCGAAAGGGGGGAGGAATTAAGGGGAGGGGGTGGCGTACATCGTTTAGAAACGGCTGGAATTCAAGGTCTCGGCCACGCCATTTTTTATCGCAATCTCTTCCCCGCCTTGTTCATCTTCCCTCTCTCTCTCTCTCCCATCTATTTCGCTTTTACGTATTCCTTATAAATATGAGGTATCGGATAGCCAGGAATGGTGGGGGAAATGGGAGAGAAAAAGGAGAGTATACTGTCTAGGTCCCGCATTCTAATTGCCGTCTCCCATCTATGCCCCCGGGGGAGGGAGGATGAGATCTTCCCCCCCTCCCTTGCCCCTTTCGCCCCTTGCCCCTTTCTCCCAATCCGCTCCTTTACCCCTTCCCCCCCCTATCCACCCCTTTTCCCCCTCCCACGTCCGATTTGCACGTCTCCCTCGTCGTTGGAATACATTAAGTGCGGGCGTCGGCGAATGTTTCGTTGTCGGAAGCTTATTGCGAACTCCGCTCTCGTAAGTATGAATCACGGGACGGAAATTAAAAGTGGGGGGTGGGGGAGGGAGGGAGGGAAAAAGGTTTGGAGGATGCATTATTTGCTGTCCCGTCAATTGTGAGCACTTGTCTACAGCTCGATGCGTTATTATTATTCGCTGTCCACTCGATGTTCGAACGACTCGGGCGATTGTTTATTGCGACGTTGAGGATTTCGGAGGGGGAAGAGGCTCATGGCGAACGAATAATGAATTTTTATGAAAGTATCGTAGAAAATTGCACGAAGAAAAATAGTTTGGTGAGTTATTAAGTGGAATTTTTGAATTTTTATCGAGTGTAAAATCCTCTTAATTGTTTCCATAAAAAGTTAGCTATTTAAAAGATTGTTATTAATAAAAGAATATACGATATTAGGAAGAAGTTTTCTTTTTAAAATTTATTTAAACATAAGCTGTAGTTGGCAAGGATAATTAATTTTTGTTTAACGAATTTGAGGGAAGAGATTTACTTAAATTTTATCGTGTTTCATCTACCGCTTAGACTTTCTTTATATCTTTAACCTTGCAAAACTTACTAAAAATGATTATTGTTATAATATAGATTGATATCGCAAAATATTTTGCTCAAATCCTTTTCAAATGGCAGTATTTAAAATTATATTATAATTGTAGACTACTCATCATCCAGTTCCAGAGACTGTGTCACTGAAAAAACAATGCATTTTTTATTCAATATATTTGAAGTTTATTGCGCTGGTCAAACAAAAGATATCTCTTATTGATTATATACTTTTTTATTTTTATAAGAATAAGAATTTTAAAAGTTGAGCCTTTTTAATTCAAATATTGCGAGCTACCGATGGGAATTCATTTACATGGCAACCTGTGACAAAATAGCCTATCAGTACGTCAAACATCGATTCAATTTTTCCACAGTATTTTCCGAAATCGTCTAGAAAACTTAGGGACGCCAGAATCCTAAAATTGAATCCACGTAGTCCAGCACTTTCACAAATCCATTTATTGGCGCTGAAATGTCTCCTTAAAAACTGCTCTGGAAGCTGCGTTTAATGGATTTCAGCGTGGATAGGGTAAGGGCCTATTAGTCTTTCCCGTCCCCATCCCACCTCACCTCCACTTATTCCGAGGCCCTTCGGTCAGCAGAAGGACCGGAGGGAGGGGCCGCAGAGCATAGGGAGGGGCCAGGGAGAGGGAGGATGCGACGGGGGAGGCCATCTTATTCATTCATTGGGTGTCCGCCTGCGGGGGGGCCGAGGTCCCTTTCGGTTGCGGCCGCCACACCCCCACCACCTACCCCTTAAAAATCCTCACGCTCTCTCCCGCCTCACCCCATCCCCTCTCAGCCTCTTCACCCTCTCTCCATGAGCACTCACTTCTTCTCCCCTCTCCCCCTCCCACCTAACCGCCCACGCAAACTCCACTCCCATTTCTCTTATCCTTCCCCAAGTCCAGTTCCCTCGCTCCTATTCTTTTCCGAACCTCGGCCAATCCCTCCCTCCCTCCCTAATTCCCTCCCATTTCCTCCCACTCTCCCGTCTATTCCACTCTCTCTCTCCTTCCCTCTTTTTCACATCCTCTCTCTCTCTCTCTTCCTGCCAACGTCTTTGTTCATTCCCAATCCATTCATCTCACTCTTCCCTTCCCATTCCCCTTCTCCTTGCTACGCTCCAACCTTTCCTCTTCTATAACGCAGAATGTCTCTTTCTAATCATAGGCGGTACGATATGTGTAGTCCTCCTTTGCCCGTTAGGTTTCTCAAGAAATTGTCACATTTTTATCGGTCGCTCCCTCATTAGATTCTTCGCCTCTATCCGTCCCTCTCCTGAGTTGATCTATCCTCGCTCCTTACCTACTCCTCTCCCTTCAAATCCGCCTATTCCATACTTTCGCGTTCCTTATCTCTCCCCTTCCTTCGCATCCGCCCTATTCTCTCCCTTCTCTTTATACGCGCACGCCTAATGTCCGTCGCGTATATACCGCCTCCTGCCTGTCTGCCTCCACCTCACCGCCCCGCAACAAAAGCGCCTCCCTCTTCCGCCTCCGTCGTAACCTCCGTCTCTCCTTCTCCTCTTCCGTCGCAACACTAGCATTATTTGCATAAGCCGTTCCATCTTTCTCATTCGTCTTCTCATCCGCCATCGTTTTTATGTATTTCTTTTTACAATCGCTTTTCCCCTGGCTCTTATTGCGTTTTTTGTAATTCTCGCTCAAATATCGTCCCGTTCGTCTGTCCTGATTATCAATCTATTTTACTCCTCATTCCTATTGTTTCGTTTTTATTTCAGCGAAGTTTAGGGTTATGGTTTCCCATCCATTGCGAGAGGATTGAATTTCTGCGCTAGAAAAAGGTCTCATAACGTTCGGCAGCGGCGGGTTTCCTTCCGATTCGCTATAAAATAAAACTGAAATCCCTTTCCCATTGGAGTATTATGATTCTCTTTTCCCCTCACTTTAAGAGACACGTATTTTCTCTCCCTCCTTCCCTGTGTCGAGATCTGAACTGATGCTCCATTTCCCTTCCTCCAGACGTCATCCCTCTCCTCCTCCCACTCCTTCCCTCCTCCTCCCACTCCCTCCCTCCTCAAATTCGCCTTCCTCTCCCTCTCTACTATTTTCAGGGCCGACGTATTCCGTTCGCTTTCGGTTTCTCTCCGTCCCCCTTTCTTCCTTCTATTTCCTCCTTTCTCTTGTTCCCTTTTCCCTATCTCCTGTTCCTCTTACCTCTTCTTTGGTCGTTCTCTTTCTCTCTTTCCTCTCATCCTGAATCTTTCCTCTTCTCTGCAAGCTCTTGTCTTCCTAATCTTCCCCTTTTCTCACGCTTTCTCTACTTTCCGCTTTTCCCATTGTCTCCTCTTCCTTTTTCTCTCTCTCTTCCCATCTCCATCCCGAATACTCAGTCCTCTCTATCCTTTCTCCATTCCTCCTCTTCTCATTAATTCTCTTTTGACATCACCTCCTTTTCTTATGGTATACGGTTTACACGATTCGTCGCATCGGATACCTCGAATTTTTTCTTATCCATTTCGATGCCATCAAGTTCGCAGACACCAACTTCCTCTATCTCAAAAGTTTAAGCGCCTCTCTATTTCATTCCAAAACAAATGAACGATATATTCTTCCTTTCGATTTTCGGTTTCTCCGTATCCTTATCCGAACTGTAATTTTCTTCGCTAGGGTGAAAAATTTGTCCTTGAAATGATCGCTCATTTGAGAAACCATTGTTATTTTTTTTTCGAAAGTATCTCGAGTCTGTTTCAGAAGTGAATGTAAAGTTAAAAACGTCCCCTAACTATTTTTAACATAATGAAAGTACTTTTAAATGCTATTATTTTTCTGAAATTTTAGCATTTCTCCAATAAGAAGATTATAATTTGCTTTGATACTTTATCACCATTTCTGAGCAAATTTGCTTATTTTCGGTAACTAAATTTTACCGAAGGAATTCAAACGCATGAATCCACAAGTAAGTATTTTCATGGGAAGAATTGTGAAAAGGTTATGAACATGAATTGGCCTGAAACCTATTTTTAGCTAAATAACATTAAACATTTAGCAGTAAAATATAAAAAAATGATCTAAGACTATTAATGGATCGGAATTGATTTAAACTTTATCTCTCTCTCTCCAACTCTGTTTTCCATTTCACTGAGCTTTATTGGACCATATTATACCGCTTTAAAGAAATTATCTCCGAGTCTCCAAGTGTCGCTCTACGCTCCTTTCCCATAACCTTTGCTTCCTCCAAATAGTTTCCTGCCTAGCGTTAATCAGTTTGCTCGTTGGAGTGCGTTTCGCAGGGTCTCTTCGCATTCAGCACCTCCTATTCCGACCACTTAAGCCTCCCTCTCTCCCTTACCCTTCTTCCTGTCTCCTTTACCCTTCTCTCTCCCTCCCTTCTCCTCCCATTTCTCCCTCCTTTACTTTTTTCTCCTTGTTTATCAGGTATTCACCCTATTTCATCCAGCTTTTATCTCTCGTCCTTTTGCTACCTCCAGCCAGTTAGTAGTTCCTCTCCGTCTTTCTCCTCTCTTCCGCCAGTGCTCTTTGTAATGCTCCAGACGAAGGACAGCCTTTCATCCCATTCCCACACCCCCTTCTCCTCCCCTCTCTCTCTCTCTCCTCAGCACTCCCATTCTCTTGTACCGTCACTCCCTCTTCTATCCTTCACAACCCTCCATTATTCTACTCCTTTTCCCCTCCCACCCTCTCCTCTCGCTCTTTATTTACTCGGCCACCCTCCTCCTCCTCCTCCTAACACTTCATCCACTGGCTCCCACATTTTTCATTCTCTTTAACTGGTCCAGCCTCCAAATCCTATTAGGGGTCAAGTTTGGTCCTAGCGCACACACACACACACGCTCTCTCTCTCTCTCTCTCTCTCTTTCTTGGTCCTTCACTTTTCAGACTCTGTCTCCGCGCACTATTTCTCTCTTTGCTCGTTTTCTCGCATCTTTTTCGTCTCCTCTTCACTTATTCGCTTCCACTTCTCCTACCCTTCCTCGTGGTAATTTCATTTCCTCCTCGGATTCTCTCTCCCTTCGCTTCCTTTCCGCTTCCATTCCCACTTCCGTCTACCATTTTCTTGTTTTCGCCGTAAGGGAGAGTGTGTGTGTGTGTGCGATTTGGTTACTCTCGAGCCGTGAATTTATCGTCGACTTACTCCGTCTGGAAAGGCTTCTCTCTTTCATCAGGGATTCCATTCCTGTTTTTTTTATTTCTAACTCGATGTTCAGTCGGCGTGTCTTTCTCCCGAAGATGGGTATTATTATTTTAAAAGATGTTTCTTCTTTGGAATGAGAGCAGGTGTTACTGACTCAATTGCCTCGCACTCCCTGGTTATTGCTGATCATTTCGCCTGGTTTTTTCATAAAATTATTTTTTTTAATGAACCATTGCTCACAGCTATCCAGAGAGACTGATCACTTTTATTTTAGCATCTCAATTCATCTAACCATAAATTATAGAAGTAAGCATACACGATTTCCTAAGATCTGAAGTTAAATCGCGATGTTTGATCTCTTGCGTAGGCACATACCTATATTTAAATGAGTAATATAGTATAATGAGGTAATTTTCAGTGGGATACAATCCCATTCTCCAAAATGATTCCTTTACCATTGATAGTAAATTGCCCACTTTAATGTAAATTTCCTATTTAAAGCGCTGTAGTCTTGGCTCTCCAGGAGTGCGCCACTCGCCATGATTCAGCAGCGTCGATTAAGATTCATAAGCTCGAATGCATTTGGCTGAAAGCGCTGGAGGCGATTAAGTTCCCTCCCGCGGCATTTATCCATCCTTCTCGGTTCCTCGAATCCGTTTCCCTCTCTCTCTCTCTCTCTCTGGGGCGGCTGCTAGCCTCCCCCGCCCCCCACCTTCCCCTTCCAGATATCCTTCTCTCGATTCCCCCATGCACGCACGCCTCCCCGTGCCTTTCCTTCCTTCCAAACCCTCCTCCAACTCTCCTCTCCTTCCGCTGTCTCCTTCCGCCGCGCGCCAATGAATGGTATTAGCGTGGGAGGGTGGACGGGACTCGAGCGAGAGTGTACGTTGGGCGAATGGAGGAGGGAGAAACTGAGGAGGATATATAAATGGGGATATATAAAGGAGGAAAGATTCGCGTGGCCTTGGAAGGGTCGTTTTGTCCGAATCGCCCTCTCGAAAGAGTTCGCCAAGTTTAACGGTGGTTGCGCTAATATCGCGCCTTTTACTCCATTTTGGGAACGTTTTCCCTTATTATTATTGAAAGGGAAGATCATCTTTCTCGTTAAGGCCCTCAAGATAACTTGTTAATGCCGCAATTCGCTTTACTTGTGTGGATTTGTTGAAACGAAAGCTACTCCATAACATTTGTGTTTTCACCCGCTATTTTATTTAAAAAGTTAAAAGTAAGGTTTACAATTTCAAACGCTAGAATCTTTACCAAAATTGTACACATGATTTAAGAAAACATTTCTTTATCATTTAGTATCCTCAAATAGAATTATTCCGAAATTTTACGATTTCAAATACTTAATCGCACTTGTACTCCTAATATGAATGTGGAAACGTATTCACAATGAAAACTTAAATTTTTTTATGAATGGTTATTCATTTAGAACATAAAATTGTTTATTTTCACTTATTTGTTTTATTAAAATCTTGTATGACGATATCTATTATTTTATTCTACTTAACCTTCATTGTCAACATTGGCTGAGAATATTTCTTTTTTTCGACAATGTTATGCCATATGCACTTACAGTCATCAAAATAGATTCTACCTATGAGTAACATAGCGAGCCATACCGTATTTTAGAATTCGCTGAGGTTTATTTAATACTTTAACGAACATTACCTATTACATACAACAAATAAAACTTCCTATCTGCAAATTGGTGGTTGTTGCGAAAGCTATCCATCGAATATTTCAGCTGGTTTCGCTGTCAAACTCTTTTCCGTTCCTGTTGTCTATCATGAAAAATCCCTTAGGCGATTCTCCCGTGGAAAACTAAACGTTGTTCTACGGCCTTCGTCCTTCCTTTTTACTTTCTCATACCAAGTATCGAGAAAGTATTGTTATCGCGAAAAAATTCGACCTCGAGATTTTTACGGAAATATACGTTTTAGGTGTCGCTGAATCCGAAAAAGTGGTTTTTGCAATGCCGTCTGTCTGTCTGTTACTGGCTCTGGAGCCTAAACGGTAGAGCGGAAATGAATGAAATCTCGTATTTAGGCATTTTTATCATACTGAGCAGAGTATATATAGAAATGGTTGACATTGCTCAATAATTAAGGGAAGTTTATTCTACGTATTTTTTTTTACAACAATTTGATTTTCTCGAAAACGGCTCGAACGATTTTGATCAAATTTTGTACAGTTGCTTGAGTTTACGTCTTCAATAATACCAAATAGTTCATATTTCTCAAAAAATGAATATAAGGCTAGTTTATTCTAGGCAACTTTAACAATAATTTGATTTTCTCAAAAACGGCTGTAACGATTTTGATAAAATTTCCTACCTTTACTTGAGTATACGTCTGCAATAATTCATTTTTCTCAATGAATGAATATAAGACTAGTTTATTCTTGGGCAACTTGAACAAAAATTGGATTTTCGAAAAACCGGCTGATACGATTTTTATTTTCTCAAGATAACTAAACGACGCATTAATATATGAGAAAGTTTTTACAATGTATGTTGTACCGATTTTTTATCAAACCGGTCGAGTTCGTGGAATGCGCTTTTCTTCTTGTTCATCACAAATAACATTTCGCTTTTATTAATAATATGGCCCCCTAGGGGAGAGGCGAGGTTGGCGGAGGAGGAGGAGACGAAGGGGGAGGCTAAGGAAGGGAGAGATGGGGTGGAGAGGTGGGAGGAGACGACATGGCAACGCCGACCGTCCTTCTCTTTCCCTCCTCCTATTCCCCTCACCCTTTTCCCCTCCCTCTTCTCCTCCCTCTCTCCTCACCGCCCTCCGCGATTTTCGGTCTGATGACGCGCGACAGCGGACAGGTCGTGACATACGACCGAACGAATTAAAACAAAGACACAACGATTGAAAACAAAACCCACGAGAAAAAAATGCGCCGCGCGCTCACAAAACGTACGAGTATGCAGAGAGAAGAATGGATTGGACGTCACTTCCGCGCCCCTCTTTCTCATCTGTAAAACACCCAACCGCCGCCACACTCACGTGGAGTAGCAGAGAAAAAATTAGAAACGCATTCCATCGGTTGTTTTATAATATAGGGGAAAAAATATCGAGCGTGATGCAGTTCGACATGAGTGAAATATTTTTTCTGGCCCCGAATTCGGAGGCTGGCGCATTAGAGGGGGTAAATTAGCATTTTTCATATATGCTTCGTTATTAATTGTTTTTTCTTATTTTTTTTTGAGAGAACGGAATTGGAAGGAGATGAGGGTTGCGGGATGGAAGTAAGAATATAGATAGATTGATAATCGTCTTTAATATCTGGGCGACATTGAGACCCTAAGCCCCGCTAAAAGAAGGGAAAGGGGAAGGTTGCTGGTGGATTTAGATTGGAGTGGGTGATGAAAAGTGTGATATGAAAGCTAGGACGAGGATGAAACATATCGTCTAGAGCAGTGGTCTTCATGGTGGGCGATAGCGCCCACCAGTGGGCGTTTTTGGATTTTTGGTGGGCGTTAAAGACCTCACCAAATGCTATTCTAATTTTAACACTGAAAAATAAAATTCTATAAAAAAGCAAACATATTCTGTACAACTATTTTATGTAAAACTATTACAGTTCGTTTGTCGTTAACTATAGTATCATATCATACTATACTAGCGACAATGTATCCATGCTGCGGTAAAATCGAAAGGTCCATGAGGGTGGTCGGAGTCTCTCACAGAAGTAGCGAAGCGTTTAAGGTTAATTTTATCAAATGTATAAAATCAAATTTTTAAACACTGTTATTACCACTGAGACCGTATTCGGTAATCTCATCTAACGACAATCCCACCAGTATTAGGGTTGCCATACGTCCGGATTTTCTGCAAATTTACCGAGATTTTAGCAAATAAAACTCATTTTTTTCTGATTATGCCCATCAAAGTCTTAACACTATAGACTTAAGCAATTAGATAGATACCTTGTTTTTTAAAAAAATTATACTACATTTTAGGTTTAAAATTAAATTTGTCCGAGTTTTATTATCAGACTATGGTAATCCTAACTAGTACGTGCCATTTAGGAAAGAAATGCTGAAAAGCGGCCAGTGCGCAGTGGTTTAAAATCCCCAACGGGATACCTTCACTCAGATATTTGAAACATTATATGGAGAACGCAGCGAAATGAAAGAGAAGCGATATTAAGAGGTACTAACTATACTCTCTCTTCCCACAGACACTCATTGATTGCAAAAATGTTATTTCGGTATTCATTGACAAATTGGATTTATTCAGAAAAAAATCCTGCAAAAAGAATTTTACCAGTTTCCGGAACTACACAGCATCAAAGATGATCTTACAGCCGAAGACATAGACAAGTTTGCAGATCACCTTTCTGTCATTAGAATTGATATGATGACTCATTTTCGCGATGTAATAGACTTGAAAGTGGATGCCTGGATGGTGACTCCATTCATCACAAATGTGTGTGATGTGGATATTGAATACCAAGAGGAGATAATAGAATTAATTCATGATGATGAGTGTAAAGCCAATTTCAACTAAGGTGGATATGTACAATTTTGGCGGAACAAGAAAATGCCCTCTCTGTATCCACGCTTGTGGAAGAAAATATCGTTGCTCTTGTTAGCTTTCCCAACTTCATATCTAGTCGAGAAGGGATTCAGTGCAGTCGACAATCTCCTGCCCAAAAAAAGAAACCGCTTACAAATTACAGAAAGAGGAGATCTTCGAATGATCCTTACAGACTTTAAGCCAGACATTGATTCCCTGGTTTGAGGCACCAAACACAAAGTATGCATTGAAATGTATGCCAAATGCTTATTTTAACATTATTTTGGGATTAATAAACATAATTACATTTTGTCTTTTTAAGCATTTATTTTATTAAAAACTTTACTGTTAAGTTGATACGGTAGGTGGGCTTAGTGGCGTAGTGAAGGGGAGCAAGGGGGTGCAGTTTCCCGGGCGCCGAGTTCAAGGGGGCGCAAAAATATCAAATTAGCACCCGTCGGGTGCGAGTTGAACCCCTCCCCCCCCGTAAATCGCTTTGCTACTGGGGGCGCAAAATTATTCTTTGCCCCGGGCACCAGAAACCCTCAATACGCCACTCGGTGGGCAGTGAACTTATTTCAAAGTACAACATATGGTAAAAGTGGGCGGTGACTCAAAAAAGGTTGAAGAC
This sequence comes from Uropetala carovei, assembly GCA_036926305.1. Taxonomy (NCBI): domain Eukaryota; kingdom Metazoa; phylum Arthropoda; class Insecta; order Odonata; family Petaluridae; genus Uropetala; species Uropetala carovei. The sequence goes on along the minus strand of JAXCHB010000172.1, from coordinate 22,605 downwards.
CACTGGTCTAGAGTGAGAATTAGGCGTGGGATGTGAACGAAGTGCGTTTGAAAGATGTTGCTAAAATAAGGTGCAGGTGGGGTAGGAAAGGGAAGTTGGCTGAATTATACTCAAGTGAGATTTAACTTGTGACGTCTTGTTGTTAATGAGTGTAGAGTGAAATTAGTGTGAGATGACGCTGAGACTGAAAGTGAACTGAGTTTGGATGGAGTCGTAGAAGCTTAAATACCATAGGGTCGTGCAGTGATTAACTTGAATTTTAAATGGTCTTAATTATGGTAAAACTGAAAATAGATAGCCTCTTTTTTCCATCTGATGCATAGGTTATCATCTGTAGATATCCGTTATTTCCCCCATTGGATGAATGTGACAATATTATAGGGTATTATTTTTAATCTTCCATCAGCTGGACGTCTTTGCTTCCAAAATAATGCATGCATGATTGTGGATGCAAAGACTGGAGGAATAGGAAAGTTATGAAATGCTTTTGACAAAAAGAGACATCGCAATGAAAAAATTATTTCAATAGTTACGTTTATTTCTTCAAAAAGGCGTACATGACAGTGAATTTAACTTTTTAGAAATCGCATGGCCTCTTTTGTATCCAAAATGTCGCGCGCGAACTTTTTGCTATTATTGGAAAATTTAATGAGAGAGAAATGTATCTCATTATTTAAATTTATGAATATATTTCAATAAGAGGATTTTTAAATTTAATTATCATTATAAAATATACCTGACTTAAGCGATTATCTAAAATATTCTCCAGGGGGGTACGACAGCATAAAATTGTAAATCTAACTTCCTGGTCGAATAAGGAAAATAAATGTTACTTCATAAATTTGGAAATTAAAAGTGGACATTTTTTATGTTAAATCCATAGATATTCAAATGACTACACATTAGGGAAAACTTAGTAAAGTATAACACCTCACTGAAGAAGGGGGTTCGTTTGGAAAGGTTGTTGTTTGGTTTGATGCTTGGAGTTGGGTGACGTTGAGATTGATTTTGGTTTGGAACGGGAGTAGAATGATAGTATGATGGTATCTGGTTGGAGGTGGAATTAGGAATGGCTCTTGGAGGTTGCGGTTGCCGGTTACGAGGCGGTGCGAGCAGAATGGTGGATGAGGAGGGCGGGAGCTGCGTTGTGAGACTGCCAGGAGGGGATATTTTTTCTGGGAAAAAAGGGAAATGAGAAAATCTTGTTCCCCATAACTCTCGTCCTCGGAACGTAATGAAAGGTTGATATGATCGGATGGTCGCGATGGAAACCGTTGGAAATAAAAGGAATGCGAAAAAAAAGATCGTCCGAACGGAGAATAAAGAATCGCTGCTCGTTTGTCTCTAAAATGTACGTGAAAACCCTTGCACTCATTCCTCGTGGAAAAGTGTCGGTTTCGGAGAAGATAAATGTGGCGCGGCCATAGTTTTGTCTGTTTCAATTGGAAGCATGGAGTGGCGAGACCACCTTGCTGTAAATCACCGTGAATCTAGTTTACTAGAGCCATTTCCGCTATTTAACTGCCAGTTAGCGATACGGGCAAATGGAAAATACCTATCTAATTTTCCATGTAACTGATGCAGTGGATTGAAAAAAATAATTTGGAGCAAAAGTACGAATTCGCTATAGGTAATTATTTGATAAAATCATTAACAACTTCTGGTATTAACTGTAGGAGTGTTATTATTGTCTGTGGCAAAATAATTTGTTTTTTGAAGTGTGCTATGACTAGTTTCTCTTAAATTGAGTTTCTTGAAAATTCTTTTGAATAAATAGGCTACAGCTAATAATGTATTTAATCATATTATCATCTGTTGATGCTGAATGATGAGACCGTGGTTCCGAACGTTTTTAATCCTTTAGTTTGCTCTCTATGCTGGTGTTAGTAATAATTGTATAATGGCTTTAAGATACGATTCCCGCTAGACGCTTGCTTTAGTCAACGTCTTCGTCATACTTTTGCTATGAGAAAATAGCACATTAAGTTACGGTTAAGGTAAGAGGAGAAAACTTAGGTGATTCGTGAAAGATTGCACTTGCTAACTTATAAGTCGGTACGTTTTGGCACCAAATTAATCCCTTCGGCACGCAACGCGATTGCTTTCCTTGACCGAGGAATGGTGATCACAGTAAACAACCAACCAATGTCTTCAGCAAACATCCCCACAGCCCATGTTATTCATATTCCATGGTTATTGACAAACTACCGAAATCCCTTTACGTCCCTCGCAACCATTCCGTGCGTCCATTCCTCTTCCCCCTCTCCCCCCCCCCCTCCCCCCCCCCATTCTCCACCCCATATCGCACAACCCAATGCACACACTCCCGCGCCTTCCTTCTCTCTGTTTTTTTCCTCCGCTGCCTTTCCTATTGTTGTCCCTCGCTCCCATTCCTTCTCTGCCCTCCTTCCTCTCTCTTTCTCGGCATACATTTTCCCTTCTGCTCTTCTTTCTTTCGTGTCTCGATTTTCAAGGTTTCTTTTCCGATTCCCCCTTTTCTCCATAAAACTCAAATCCGAACCCATACTTTTTATTATCTGGCACAATACCCTCGGCTGAAAAAATATTTTCCTCCCCTCGTCTAGAGGCTATTTTTCCGTCAATACCGTGTTATTTTCATGGCGGAAAAAATGAAAGCGGCCCAGGAGGAGGAGAGGTTTATTTTTCTTTCTCTTTGTAATAATTTGCATGCGTGTTTTTCAAATGCGTCGAAGTAAGTAATGCCAAGGCGTTAGTGTAATGTACTTTACTAAAACAAACCGTGCGATGAGCCAATGAACCACGCCTCGATCTTTGTCGTTTAGTATAAGAAAATGTAATCCTGTTGTATGATAATATACAGACGATGCCGCTTGCTGTGATCACATTGGGTTAAACTTAATTGATGATATTGGCGAAGTTTTAATTCGACGCCGGACATGAAGTCTTACTCCGTTGTCTACCTCGGTAATGCACTTCCACCTGGAATATTACGAGGTAGATTCCATATAATTTCCAACTCTTCCCGTGTAGTATTTAAACTATCAGCTCCGTAAGATATACTTCTAGCCTTGAACACTGTTTAATCATTTTCCAGGAGTCTTCCTCGACATCATCGTATGTATTCCTCTTTCAATATCTCAGCTCAGCTCGCCGGTTATCAGCCTCGTTGTTGAGAAGTTCCACGGAATTAAGCTGAAATTCATAATTCGGGACACCTCAACGGAGCGTGAATTTTGTCCGTAATTCGCGTACTCTTTCGCGAAATATTAGTAATCAAGGTGGCAAAAGGATAAGTCTTAGGATATCACGTTCTTCCATTTATTGTTGCAAGTGGGAGTTGGTCCATAAAATCCTTGGCGTCTCTTTACTGTTGGACATAATAACTCCGTTATAAGGGTTTCAGCACATTAAGGGCCAAAAGACGAATCCAGAGGGTTTGGTCCCTAGGGTAATCAGTGTCTCATTTAGCCCGTTCTAATGTTCATCTGCTAAAGAGTTAGTCATTTTTCTTCTTCTTGGAAAAATTATTTCGTCACATCCGCCGCCTAGAAGTACGTGTCCTGGGACGCCATCCTTCCTCGCCTCTCGTTTCTCTTCTCCAGCCGCTTGCGACCCGAAACCCAGACAGACAATCCTCCCATACCACCCACTGAAATCCGTAACACCTGCGATAGGATCGTGAACGGCGACAGAACTGGCCTCCGATTGGCGGAAACTGATTCGTTTTGCTCTAATCAGCGCCACTCAGCCACGAATTATGCATTAATTCCCATCGATTCTGAATCCGCCCCCTCCTCTCTCTATTTTGCCGGATTTCGGATTCAATTTGCGCCTTATGGCACCTGCGAAGTTTCCTCGCCTTCATTAAAGGATTGATTGCCTCTCTTAACTTCCTCCTCTAATGACAGGTGTACATGGAGATTACTCATACCCTCCCAACTCGAAGCGCTTTTAGTCAAACTAATTTCGCGATGAATTTAATTTCACAGGTGAAATAAATTAGTAATGCATTTATTCTCAAACACAATGAAACAGACTGAACTAAAAGAGAAAGGATTTTTCATAAAATGCCATCGATGTAAAGGTTATATTACGAATATTAGTCAAAACGAAAATAATATTACCTCTGTATGAAAATCCGTCATGGACTATGATTATATAGTGAATATTTTTATATTTACAATTGAAATAAGGATAAAATCCATATTGGTGTAAATTCGTTTAAAGATGGTACCAATGAATTTGAAGACGAAATATGGTTCTCCCAAAAATGTGGGTTTCCTAAAGGAACTATAATTATCAATTAAAACAGAATGTAGAATGTGCCAGGGCGATTATTAAAATGGTAAATATTCTTCAATGTTTAAGCTACTTAGTGTAGCAGTGTGTCACAGGCAACCTTTGTTAAATTTATTTAAAAACAGTGACATTTCTAAGGCTTGCTTCGACATTGCGTTTGAATTTAACATAAGATTCTTCTATATATTCATCTTTAGCATTTTAAAAGCGTAAAGGGAGAATATTTATTCGTATGAGCACTGAGGATAACTAAGATCATAATATGCGTTGAATTGATCGGAACTCGCGAAAAAGCACCGGGAATCGAATTACTCCGCAGAAAATTAAGGTTTTTAATGTTGCATGGACTGATATTCGATTAAAATTTGTACAGTAACAAAACTCCATAAACTTAAAATCAAAATCCGAAGCGACCTTTCGTAATTTAATTATTCTTCCTCTCTTCAATCTGAACGAATGGAGACGTTTCATATTTTGACCTCTCGATGGAACATACACGAAGCCGCTAATGACAGGCGTTATCGCCGTCAACACGTTTTCCCATCCCAACCCCCTCTGTACGCGACCCATGTCATCATCTCCTTCCCGCGTCACTTTCCTCCTCTCCCTCCCTCCCTCCCTCCCCATCATCCCACTCACCCTCGGTCCTTCCCAATGGACAATAGCCGTCCACATACGCAGCGTGAGATCGATAAGCAATTAGTGACTTCGAATGCTGCCGGGGAGATATCCTCCTCCCCGGTTGCAATACCCTCCCCCTCCCCACCACATTCACCTTCACTCTGTCCCTCACATCGATTGCCGGAGGTGTGCCGCTCTGCGAGGCCCCATTCTGCGCGGGCCCCTTAATACGTATATGGCCCGAGGTCTCCGCTTCACCAACCACCGGTTAAATTTTCCTCGCAAGGAGGGGAAAATATCTTCGTACTTTTGATCTACGTCCGAAAATGAACGGATCTTTATAAATGTAAATATTTCCGATCTTATATTCGAGATTACCTTTTTCTTCGCTGCGATCATCCTCTTCGCTTCGCGAAGGAACTGAACTCCGTTTACATCCTATTCCCTTTTGAAATCCGTCTCATATTCGCAAAAATCTTATTATTTTCTTTTTGAGTCCATGGAATGACGATACTACTGCTTTGCTTTCATTTTCACCTCTTATCCTTTACGCCTCGACTATATTTTATTATTTGTATGGATTTTATCAATTCTTTCTTTATGGAACTTCGGAAGATGACACTATTCTTACTAATAATTAGCGTATAATAACTAAAAATCTCTGGGAAGATTTTCGGTCGCGAAGTGGATTGCAAGTGCAAACTAGGTGCATTTTTTGAAACAATTTAATATTTCTGATTTTTTATAACTTGCATCAGAATTCATCTTAGGATTTTAAAAATAATGTAATTGCACCACAAAACGTCGCATTAACATAATTCCAAAAACTTGATTCAATTGACTGAGGCAATGCGGTCTTTTGAATACATATTCCTAAAATATTTTCATTCCTAGGCGTTAGATTGAAATTTTAACTCTCGAGATTGTACTTCTGTGCATAATTTTACCTAACAAGGTATTCTTCTGTTTCAATCAAGACCTGCCTAGGAATTTTAAAAGATATCGTATGAATTATCTGAACCTTGGAAATATAGCGTCTAGAAAATAGGGATGTAAATCTTCGTTGCCTCAAAAATTTGTTCCAATGTGCTTATAGCTTCAATTTAGATTGGTAGGGGTAGTACATACGATAGTACTTTCGAGAAGTTAAGATGTATGAAAACCGGAATTGGAGAAGGTGGCGACGGAGTAACTACGCGAAGGCAGGTCTAGATTGGGAATAACGTAGCGGGAGTCGTGTAGAACGAACAGATATGAAGTAAACGGCCGCGAGGCGATTAGAAAAATCCGATTTCCGAAAAAAAAATAAGGAACCAGGGCTCGTTCTTCAGATTTGGCGCCGTCGCAGATAACACGAACTTCGTTAACGCATGCAAATGCATTCGTCGGAGTCTCTTTAGCAGCCGAAGGAGCGCATCGTTCCCTCGGGAAGTGCGTGCGGGCTCTTAAGAATGGGGAGGGGAATCGGGAGAGGTTATGCGTGGAGTGGGAGGAGGAAGAGGAGGGGATGGGAAGAGTCGGAAGTAGGTGAAAGAGGAGGAGGAGGAAAAGGGAGGAAGGGGTGAATGAGAAAAGACGGTATCGGAGGGGTAAGAAGCGGGTTTAGATGGAGAGGAGGATGATGGCGATGAGATGGTGGACAGGAGATGGTTCCACGTGGGATACGAAGGGAGGAACAGAAGGAGGAGGAGGCCAGTAAGGGAGGGTGAGGTTGACCGAATAAGAGGCAGAGAAGAGGGACGAGGTGGAGGAGGTGGGATGGAGGGGCGAATGAAAAGGGAGAGGAGTTCCCTCGTGTCAATCTCACTCGCCCTGCAAGGGTGTAGAAGTGATTACGTTATGCGTGGCTCCGTTTGAAGAATCGCATTCCTTCTAGCGATCCAAATTTCAGCCTCGCAAGAACTTCAGCCTCTTTCCGCCTCTCTCCACCTCAATATCTCCCTCTCTCGCTATCTCTCTCTCCCACGCGCTCTCATATAATATGGTTGTATACTTCAAACCGAAAAATGGTTATATTGCGGGTGGAGAAAGGAAAAGAGGGATGTTATGAGAGAGAAATGAAGAGGAGGAGGAGACGAAGAGAGGAGGCGGAGCTGTGAAAAAAGTAGGAAGAGGAGAGCCATTACAAAACGAGGTCCTAAAACCGCGATTGTTGCCCTCCCAACCTCTCCTCCTGCTCCCTCTCCCCCCGCCTCCCTTTTCCATTCCCCAGTCCTCTCGCTGCTGCTGCAGTTTTGCGGTTATCGTTATGGCGGCCATAAACAGGGGGCGGGGGGGGGGGGGAGGAGGAGGGAGGAGGAGGTCTTGGCGCGTTCATAATGCTGCCGCGCATCAGTAGGAGTGGGGCGGAAGAGGTGCGGAGTCGGAGGTAAGGCGTGGGAGGGAAAGAAGGACGGAAGAAGCAGAATGGTGAGGAGGGTTAGGGAGAGGGAGGGTTTAAAGGTGGTAAGGTTTTGGAGGAGAGGTTAGGGGTCGCTTTTGAGGGATTGAAGAGGGTAGGAAGGAGGGAGTAAGGTGGCTCCAGGGCGCCGGGGGTGCCATCTGGCGTAGAATTGCATTAGCGGGAACAGAAGTGTTCTCCAAGGTTCATTCCAGCGCAGGCTCTTCCGCCATCACGATCCATCCTCCCACCCCCTTGTCCTCCCATCATCTGAATCCTCCCTTCCTCCTTCCCTTTGATATATCTCGCCTCCCTCCAACCCCAATAGCGCCCCTCCGCATATCTCTCGATCCTCCTAACTCGATCAGCACTATATCCGACCATATTTTATTTCCCCCCGTGACCCCGCCACGCCCCCGCCCCGCGTAAGCTTTACCTCCACGACCGATAGGACAAAGGGGGGGGGAGGGGAGGGGGCGGACAGAGAGCGAGAGAACGGGTGGAACCTCGGGTGAGAAGGTAGAGAAAGAGAGTGGTTGGTTCTGCAGTGAAAAAGTAGACTACGAAATCATCGATATTCCATCATCTTAAAAGTTCTCGAGGCTCTTTGGCGACGAACGCTTCTGTACGTGGATTCTTATCGATTTTAGCAGAAAATTCTCCGCGGTTCGTAATATTTGCCTGATAATGTTAGTCTCCCCTAGTCAATGCACATTTCCCGCCTTTTACGCCAAACATTAATTTTCTCAGTTGGAGATTATCATTATTGGATATTATAGAGGAGAATTTTAGTCAAACTTACGTACAGACCTTGTGGTAATTGTAAATACTAAGTTTTAGACATAATATAGGCGCCGCCGAAGAGTCGCAATATGTATATGTACAGATAATATATATACAATATATAAATATATGCATATAGTAATCTCCTTGCTAAAATTTCCTGAGTTAATAGCCATATTCACACTTATTGAACAATGCGGCCTAGGCTTAATTTTTGGTTTGTTTATTTTACCTAATGCTAGCTCTCTTTTTCATTCGGTTCTTTGACACCTCTTTCATCCCCTTCGCCCCTTTTTGCTCTCTTTGATTCGCACCCTTTCCGCAATCCCGATCTCCGTTCACGCCAACCCCCTTCCATTTCTCCCTCGGATGACGGTTTCCTGATGATAGATCAGCATTCTGTGGGTGTAATCATTGCTCTCTGGGTCTGCGTTGGTCGGTGGATGTGGGTGTGGGAATATCCGAATTGGAGGGAAAGAGAGGAGAGCGGGAAGGTATTCAGGGAGGATGGGAGAAGGGACCAGAAAAAGAGCCTTTGAAGGGTTTGGATCTCTGGTTTTGATGCCGACAAAAATTAAGGTGTAGAGTTGTTTTTTTGGGAGAGGGGAGGGGAATAAGTTTGAGGTAGAGGGAGGGATAAGGAGAGAGAAGAATGAAAAGAGGACAAAAGATGGCGCTCTCCCGCCCTCTCCCCCCGAGGCCATCCGACTCCGAAATCCCCACTCCCCCTCCTCCACTCCCTTCCCCCCCTCCCCTCACTTCTTCCCCCCTCCCCTAAACCACCAACACCACTGCCACCTCACTCCCTCTCACCCCAAATCATCTTCTCTTTTCATCTCCGCTCTTATTTCCTCACCTCCTCATCCACCTCTCTCTCTTAATTTTTCTCTTTCGTTCTCTCGATGCCACGCGCGTGCTGTTTATTCGAGATTTTTGATTTTCTGCTCTGATTAGTGAGTGAAATCCTAACAGGAAACTTTATATTTACGATCCGCATGGGACTGAAGCTTATTTATACATTTTACCTTCAGTGTTTTGGTGCTTTTTTAAAGGAGGATCGCTCTTTTAAGTGCGAGATGGCGGTCTCCAAGTTTACTGATTTTGATTTTTTGATTTTCTTGCCGACAACAGATTTTTCATATCGCGCCTTGTTTTTTCTTCGTAATCATATATAAAAATCACTAAGTATTACTGCATTAAAACTGGGAAAATCCAGGGGCCGCATGCGATCTTATCCATGCCTTTCTGTAGCCCTCATATCAATTGTATGGAAACAAATCATAGGAGATTTAATAACAGAACAAGTTTTAACTACTGGAAACTAGACGATTTTTTCGTTTTTATTCTGCCATAAAACGAATTTCTTTAAATAATGCACCGTTATAAACTATTAGTAACTCAATCATGAAAAGTTGTTATTATTTGCACTGCTGCCTCTTTAAAAATTAATAACTCTAATGGGAATCTTCGATAGCCATTTTTGAATCAGTAACCCTGACGCATCTTCGAGTTGGAAATTCCTTCGCTAAGTGACATGCATACGTTTTTTATAAGAAGGTAAGTTTAAAATCGAGTAGATTGTGAGAAATATCGTTAATCGAGGTGTTCCATATTATACTTTTCTAAAATTTGTTTTGAGAGGACCCTCACCAAGTGTACCGCTATAAAAAATATAATCCACATTTATTCACTTGGTATTTCATCTTTAGTTTGGCGCTAAAAGTTAACATTGTGTATAAAGGTTTAATAAATTTTCAAAATTGAATAAATCATCAGGAAACCTCAGCAGCATACAGCTGACATAGTTATCTCTTGCTGAAAATTACGCAACAATCTTGAAAGATTTAACTGTCGGTATATACTTATAAATTTTCAAATTATTTTATATGTAGTGTAAAAACTAACACACAAATAAACCTATAATAGAGCCGTTCACGCTGATATGGGGAGAGCTTTGCTTGAGAGAAGTGAAAGACTCGTTTTCATCTCGACTGCTGTATAGGTAGGAAGCGAGTATTCGTGGATGCGGCTGATGCCCCTTAACGCACTCTCTTCAAATTGAGCGAGGCAAGTACATATTCAAGTTTTAGAACTAGCTCAGAAGTAATCTGGTTAAGCCCTCCGTGCAGACGCTGGGGAAATTCCATCCCGCGAGGTTATGAGGACTCTCTCCTCCTTCCCTCCTCCTCTCACTGCCTCCTCCTCTTTCGCCACTCAGAACATGGCCATCACTCGCAGGCAGCGTCCGAGACGAGAGGACGAAAGAGAGAAATGTACTGGCGTCGTCCCTCTTTATCTCCCTCTCTCTACCTCTCTCTCTACCTCTTTTCTCTCTCTTTCTCTTTTTCTTCCACTCTATCGGATCATTCCTTCAGATCGCCTTCTTTCCACTTGGAGATTATCTCCACCCACCTCTTGCTTCATCCCCAGAGAATGTTCTCTCCTTTCTACCCATCCCTCTTATCTGTCCACACCCTCTCTCTCTCTCTGTCTCTCTCGCTCTTTTGCCAATCTCTTTCTCCTCATTCGCCTCCCCCTTTCATCTCCTTCTCTCCCTCCTTCCTCTCTCCTCACCTCCCTTCCGACTTCCAATCCAGCTTCTCCCTCATTCATCGCCTTCGTCGCCGCCCTTCCGCTCCAAACCAAGCGCATAAACACGCTATTTCCCTCCGACTGCCATTCTGTCCAGTTTCCTGACCTTTTCCCTCCCATACCCTTCTCTCCTCCTCTAGTCCCTTCCCTGTCATGAAATTTTCATTTTGACTTTAGATTTTGTGTAATGCTGATAAAATTCACAATTAAAAAGAAAAACAATTGTGAGGAATTGCTCTTTAGAAAAAGAACAAGGCACGTGGCACTTATTCTAATGAAATTTCTTTGGAGAATATAAATATATAAAAGTCTTACAGCTTCAATTTTAAACAAAACATTGTCTATATCAACAAACAACCTTATTTTATCTTTTCTAGTTTTAGACTAATAATAATGTCGAAAATTCTTATTTTCTTAGCAAATATTGATGGATGTATTTTTCACAAGGTTAATGTATTTATTTTTCTTAATCCTCCATCCTCCTAGGCAATGAAATTTCTTTTAGCGTGATTCACAAGTCTTGGGAATATAAAAAAGATTTTGTATGAAAAGCAGTTTTTCTTTAGATTTGTAAAATGTTAACTTCTTAGTAGCGATGTAAAAATTAAAAATTTCATAGTTGCTAATTACTTAAACCTGCATTGCTCTATTACTAATGACGTCGAGGGTCGCGGAGATCTTTACCACGTAAACGTGTCTTGTAAGGTGTGGATTTGTTTCGCAGTTTCATTAAACTTATTAGGATGGACAACTTTAGTACTGACCTTCATTTTCGTCAATATATGTAATTTTATTGTTAGAAAGAAAATGTAAATGCTTATGAAATAGGGAAGTTTTTCTTTCATGTTGAGAAAATTCGTCCGCAGAATATGATCACACTAAATGCGCTCGATTCACAGGTCTACCTTAAAAAGCTTAGTCGCGTGAGGTTACATGTGAAGATGTTGAACATGTGTCACCCCTCTCCTTCCATAAACATGCGATTCATCCCCACTGATGCATTATTTATGTAGTTATCGAACGAGGAAAATGATGGCCATTTATCCTGACACGTTGTTTTGACAACTTCGCAAAATCGAAAGCGATTAATCGGCAATCGACGGATGTTTTATTCATTATCGGTCGCGTAAAATATACCGCTGAAAGTTTCGTATTTTTTTAGCAGTCCTTTATTGAGTCTTTGACATGATGATTAAATTATGATTCTCTACCTTCGCAACCACTAATTTTCGGCCCAATTATTCTTCTCCGTGCGATAACATGAGAGAGAATTAGGGGAAGGGGTTTGTATGTGAGAAAGAGATGTGGGCCATGAAAAGGGGCGATAGTGATGTACTAGTGGAATAGAGGAACAATAAACATTTGGCCGGAAATGGAAGGAAATCTATATTTGCTCCAAGATCCGCCTACTTCACAATTCTCCTTTTCTCCCACTTTCTACCCTTCTGGTTCTCCTTTCTCTATCTTGCCCACTTTTTCCCCGATGCACTTCTGTATCTACAACTCGTCTTCCTCCTTAAGGTCTTTCGAAAATATTTATTCAATTTTGTAATCAAACTCGACAAAGTTAAAAGACTAAACAATGTAGAGAGATCGATAGAAAGTATGTAAAATTGCAAAAATTCTAAAACTTTGCTAAGCCGATGGTAGCAATTCTAAGCTCAGAATTATGTCGTGATTACGATTGAATGAGGGTATACGGGCATTTTTTCATTCTATTTCCAATCGATTTAGATAAAACGAATGTACATATTTCTTAATAATTATAAAGAGAGAGGAATAAATAATGGCACTGCGATGGTATTATATTTGCTGAAGCTGACAATGATTAATAGGAAGCAATGCACTTGCAATAACAAGATTAATTATTTAAAACCTACATTTTCATGTGTATTATATTTAAAGGTTATTCAAATTACATTAATATGATACATATGTCTCCTTAATTATATGGATTTTTTGCTGCTTAGGAATTGTGTATATGACGATGAACGGTGAGGGGGAGAAATAATACCATAAATTAGTTTGGTTTCATTTTTTGTTCTGACAACTATGCTTCGTTTATACCATTTTTCTTCTAAAGCGACCTTCGTTATTCCATATTAATAAATAATTCGTGGTCGTGGCGTATTACCTCCAATATTACTAAATTTTATTGTTGCATTTTTACCTTCCAAGAAGTTTTCTATATCGAATGCGGAAATAATTCGAATACACATTCTCCTGACTCATAATTTGAGAAAAAGGAGAATTTCTGATAAAGTAGTTGAGAGAGAAAACGAGAAGTAGGGAGAATGAACGACAAGATGAAACGGAGTAATGTTGAAGAGAGAGAGAGAATCAGAGAGCGAGGAAGAGGGTTTTAAGAATAATGATATTAGCTCGAATCAGAAAAAGGAAATACGCGAGACAGAAAGTGAGAAGTAAAAAGAGAGCGAGAGAGAAAAACAGAAATTAAATAAGAGTACGAGAAGGAAGTGACAGGTAAGAGGCAAAAGAATTCTTGTTCCACTTGAGGAAAAGGAGAAAAAGGTTGTCTTGAGAGAGTGAGAGAGAGAGATATATATAGGTATATATGACGTGGAAATATCCTACGTCTCCTTCTCCGCCACCTCCAGCGTCCTTTTTCCTGTCCCCAATATACGTCCGTCTCCACCCTTCACTCCCTCCTCCTCCTCCTTCCCCCCCACCCTTCTCCCCTTTCCCTCTCCGCTATTTCCGGAATGACCCTCCCCCATGCATCCATCCCGAGTGCGACGGAGGTTACTGCCATGTGAGAGGCAGTTGTGAAGCGGCGCGGGTATTCGTCGTCGCATACGACGTCTCTGGAGAGACTATCACGCGACGACGTCACGTTTCTGTCTAACAATAAAAATGATTCGTTTGTTTCTCTAGTTTTGTCAGAGTCCCAAAAGAGTTCTTTATTGCGTGCTTCCGAATCTCGCTGCAGCAGGAAGAGAATTGTTTAAGACAGCATTGTGTGACGCAAGCGGCTTCCGCGTTTAATTTTCTCTCTCATCCTTAAAACAGTTTAATCAGCATTATGCTAATTTTATTGGGCCGAATTGTTTTCTGTCTGTTGCGTTCCGGTGCTTTAAGTTAATTATTACGCCTATTTTTTAAAAATGTATGAGGAAATGGAATTTTCATTAATAAGTTCATAGTATATGTTGCCAAACCCGTATTAAATCTGCGCCCTGGCTAAAGAAGGTTTAAATAAAATACAAATGGGAATATAAAAATATTCTTTTACATTTTTAAAAGAAATTTTTTGGCCTTACAGTTGAACACCCATCTCTGGCACATAAATCGCGGCAAACGTGGAATAGCGCTGCATGAATCAAGAAATTAGGTCGCAGTTCCATATTGGACTATAACTTGTATTCTTTATAAATTAAACAAAGTTGATAAACCATTTTGAAATATGATTTTTTACTGACATACGGTACGAAGTCCCACAACTGCCAATCTCGGGGTTTATGGGTTGTCGGTTTTTAAATTTTTTGGGGGTTTTTGGATCATATATACACACGCTCCTCAATGAGATACAGTAGTTTTCCGCATATAACAGACTACTTGAGCAATTATTTAGTTCGCGAACTGATTGCAGAGTCATATGCATAATTGTTGATACGGTAATCAATACGAAAATAGCGCCGTTAAATTCCGCCGTACGTAAGGTTCTTGAACGGCTAAAGTGGAAACTCGACCGTTCTGTCATTAGACAACATTGAGATATAAGAGGACATTTTTTAGTATTGATTTTTTTAAATTTGCTGTGGAAGGTATAGCTTAAGGATCTTGTGTGATGCCTGTGCATTCAGCTAAAGAAACTGTAACTGTACTACAATAATTTATTCATTAAATACTATGATTGACAGAATAGTCTATTGAATGTTAGATGGTAGATTTGTCAAGTTATATAATTTTTTATTTGGAGCATCATAAGATCCAATAATTAAGAAGTTAAATAAATTTAGTGAATGCTGCAGGTCTTTTTAAAAATATTTTTTCATAGAAGACATTTTCTTCTAATAAAAAAAATTCATTGCGCTTTTAATATCATCCTATTTGGCTCTCCAATTCTTCTTTTTTGGCTGAATGTTATTCACTTTGATGAGTAAGCTTTGGTGAGTACACTTCAAAGAATATTCTGGTGCTTGATATTTGATCTTGAATCTCTGCTGTATATTGCAGTAAAACTTTTGGTTTAGTTTAATGACCCACTGCAACTTGCATTTTAATAAGCCTCTTCTCGGTTCACAGAGAGTTGAATGTAATTTAATAGGCAGTTTTTTATTACTTCTAAACTTTGTCTGTAGACCTCGTCACTTTATTTCCTCATCCATTGCGGCAAATAGGATGCCTGACGTCTTAGTTTCCATCAAGTTACATTTTTTTAATTTCACCATCTGCACGGGAGATAAAAATCCTTTCGGTATATGTATTTATCTTGTCACAAAATTTTGCTTTGACTACCTAAATCAATCCAGTATAAAACAGTTAAATGCATTCAAATCCCAAATATTGTTTTTTTACCAAAAGAAACGTGTTCTGCGTCTGAAGGAATGTCCCGTGGCTATAAAAATACAAAAAGTGCGGATTAGTACCTACTTGAAGTTTGGAATGAAAAAGTCCATCTAGGAGTCCTTCCTCTTTATATCTCTCTGTATCTATTCTCATGTCTTTCTATCTACTTTTCTGCATCGAATCTTCATCCAGCGCGCCATTCCATTTAAATGCCATTAAAAATCGCTCTCGGAATTTGCATAAATACGAGAAACGGCTGAACTTCTCCCCGTCGTCATTCTCCGTTAGTGTCTTTAGTTCGTGAATCTGTGTCACTTGTCTAATCTTCCACTCCTTTCGGTGCTATAGTTAACTATATAGAGAGAGAAAGAAAGAGAGCAAGAGTGATGTAGGGAAAGATAGAAGTCCATATCCACGCATTGATCCCGGCGATAACCTTCCTTATCCCGCAGAATTCCGTCCGCATACATATGTATGGAAGAAGAACGAGGATTTATGTAACTCTCTCTCTTTTCCCTCCTATCTCCTTTCTTTCCCTTTGCACTTTACCCTTGTCCCCTCTTCCACTGTTCATCCATGCGAATGGCAAATAAAGAACCGATGCCAATGGACTTTTTGGCCCCTCGCGATCAAACCTTATCGTTACTCCAGTCCCTTCTCTCTCTCTCTCTCTCCCCTCTATCCTTCACGTTCTCTCTCTTTCTCCCTTTCTGGCCCTCACTCATTTCCTCGGTCCTTTTTTCTTAAATCTACCTGACGGTCCATCTTCTTCTAGTATCTTCTTAAGTCTCTCTCTCACTCTGTTTCTCTTTTGGCAAATTTTATAAAATTTCGAGACTTTACATTTTGCTACTGTTTTCACTTTAAGAATAATACTAATGGGAGAAAGCGCTTAAATGCATCAGTATAGGGTCAGCGCATAAACTGATTATTTTTTCATTGCATGGAAAACAAAATGTAAGTGGTTTAACGCTTTTTAATGGCTGTTATATGCACATCTATTTGGTAATTTATATTTTTGTTCTCTTGTATTCAAATCTCAAAGAATTTCGAATAACTCGAAAAGAGTTGAATCTACTTACGTGCATTGCATTGCATGGGATTAAGATTCTCCAATTAAAATTTAATTATATGTTTTATATTTAACTCACCCTGATCA
Organism: Uropetala carovei; assembly: GCA_036926305.1. NCBI lineage: Eukaryota > Metazoa > Arthropoda > Insecta > Odonata > Petaluridae > Uropetala > Uropetala carovei. The sequence goes on along the minus strand of JAXCHB010000172.1, from coordinate 6,259 downwards.
AGTCTAGGCCACACTTTCTCGAGTAAGAACTCTTGGTGGAATAGAGATCTCGAAAAAAGTCATGTGGGTTAACATGTGAAACCAACCAACCAACTAAAAAGACTTCGTGTTTCACAATAGTTCAATGTAATATTGTAAATAATGTAGCCGAAGTTAATGCAAATAAAATTAACTTAATGTATATAAAGATATTATTTATGTATATGTATATATATATATAAGTTATTTATAAAATTCATTTTTATATCATCACTTGTTTAAAAATTCAATCTTCATTTTAAAATTTAGAACGAAAAGTAAATTATATTTTTATTACAATGCTGACGGTTCATCACATATGCTTTTGATTTCTAATTCCGAGGAACCGCTTTCATAAAATTATATAGGCCGTAGTATTCGGGCATTATTGCTCCAACCATTATATCCTTCAGTTGTCGATCTTCCTCTCCTCTCACAGCTACTTTCATCCGTCCATCTGTTTTTGTACGCGAAGCACTTGTTTCTGAGATCACGGACGATAAAATCAGGAATACATTTTTCTGAGATCCTCGGAGGACGTATGCGGTCCTCATCAAGTGTACGACGTGGTGCGCGTGAGACTGAGGAGCCGCATGAAAGCTTCCCCATTCACGGCTCTGATCCTCAGGTTTCCACAGATGGACAATGTTATACATTCCATGCGGATATCTCCTCCTCCGCTCTCTCCCCCTACTCCCCCTCTCCCCCTACTCCCCCTCTCCCCCTACTCCCCCTCTTCCCCTACTCCCCCTCTCCCCCCACTCCCCATCTCTCCCTTACACTCCCACGATGCTTCCGCTTCCCTCACGATTCGCCGTAGCTTCCATGATTTCCTCTCTCCCGTAGCGCCCATCCTAGCAGAACCAAAAAAAGAAGCCGTAAGGTTTTGAAGACGACGGTGGGATCCTTTACTTTCTTTTTCTTTCCATGCTTCGGGCAGAGTGTGCGTAGAGGAGTGACACGGGAAGGAGAAAGAAAGGGATAAGGAGGAGGAGAAAAGTGTAGGGTCCGCTTGAGCTTGACGGCGAAGATGTGCTAGAGTTTTTGGACGAACGAAGCCCGCATTATACGTAGGCACACAGGAGAGAAATGGGGAAAACGGAGGAGAAAAAGAGTAAGGGAAGAAGGGCCTTTTATAGGTGAGGGAGAAGCGATGCTTAAATTTAGGAAGGGGATGGGTGGCGATGGGGTGCGAAGGAATTCTCCCTCTCTACGGTTTATACCGTATTTCTGCTCCCTCTCTCTCTCTATCTTCATCTACCTCTCTTTCTCTCATTCCTACACGATCCCTCCACAGAGGAGTGGGAAGTTTCATTTCCCCTCTCTTATGTATTTTTCGGAAACGTATGAAAAATCTCCCCTTCCCCATCCCAAACCGCTCCTCCCAATCTCTCGCATAATAGCGCTCGTCAACGCGTTTACTTCTGGAGATTTATGTTCCTTCGGTTGAGAAAGAGAGAGGTGGGAGGGAGAGGAGGGGGAGGTGGAGGGATGATCGAGAAGGGAGAAAGAGAGGAAAGTGGGAAGAGAGAGGGTAGTAGGAATGGAGCATTGGAATATATAGGAGGATGATGGGAAGAGGGAAGGGGGCAGCCAACCAATGGGTGAAATGGAGGACGGAGGAGTTGGATCGGGACGAGAGAATTGCGTATAGGGTGCGTGTCACTCTTTCGTCTCAATTTTCTTTAACGCTTCACTTATCGACCGTGAATCGAATTCGCGAGAAGTGAGTGTGCGCCACACGCGCCATCTGTCTTCTTTCCGCCGAAACGATTAAGACTTTTTTATTCGCGTTAAGTCTTAAAAATGCGGAAAAAAGAGTTTTCCACGACATTTTTAAGGGAAACGAGTAAAATCAATCAATAAAATGAGTATAAGCCTCTTATCTCCCTTTTAATTAGAATAAGTTAGATTTCTTTGAAATTCCAGGTATTTGATTTATTTTTCTTCCCAGAGTACAATATAACGATTGCTTTTAGTTGGATGTCAAAGACGATATATTTTCATATTTCTCTTCTTTGTGAACTTTTATGAGTATGTATTAAAACAAATTAGACTTATTTGTGCTATTTCAAGCAATGAAATATTTCTCGGTTTTCTGTGTTGGCTGTGCTAATCATCTCTGAGTAATATAGGTTTGAAATAATTCGTCGCACGTAAAACAGATCGATACCACAAGCTTAGAACGTCTATTTGACTTATTGACGAACAAAAATTATTCATATTAAGATTTTTGAACTGGTTAACTATAATAATGAACGTCGGGTATGTCACTGCTATAAACTAACGGTGCAAAATAATAACAGTGTGAAAAATCGAGCTGCAGGGTAAGATAACAAAATACCCTTCCGTATGTCTGTTTCGAATCACGAAACTCAATTCTCCAATCAATCTCGCAGGAGCAAAATACTAGTTCTAATAAAAACAGAAAGAGAGAGAGCAAGTCCTAAAATAAAGCAAGAATTCCTGCAGATGGGAGAGGATTGGGTTGACTGCTGCGTTTTAAGTTTCATTTATTCAATCGCGCAGGCGAGAGAGAGGGTGGGGGGAGAGGGCTGCTCGTCAACGCCGCAGTCGCACCGCTCGCGTCCCTCAACATCAACGCCCCTCTCCCGCCCCCGCTTGCCCCGCCGCCGCCTCGGCATTCATGACCCCCTCGTGCCTCCTCCACCTACTTTCCTCGGCATAGAAAAAAAAACCCTCTCCTTAATGGCTCGCCTTTTTATCTTTATGGTGATTGAGATGGCTGTCGCATGCTTTCGGGGGGTCGGGGGTCTTTCCCTCAGGAAGGGTTCATTGCCGCCCTCCCTCTTCTCCCTCTCACTCACTCGGGATGGTTTCCCGAGGTGCAGGAATGCGAGGGAGTGTGGGTGCGTGGAGCACGGGAGGCGGCACCGAATGGTCTAGGGGAGGGGGGAGGAGTCGTGGGCGTGCCGCAGTGGGGGAGAGGGAAAAGAGGGAGGAGGAGGGAGCGGAGGGACTCTCAGGACGCCTGCATTCGGCTGCAACGTGGTGGGAGAGAACGCATTACCTTAATTATTCCCTCTCGAGGGAGAATGAGAAGCGGGGGGGGGGAGGGGGGGGGAGAGGGGGAACAGTGCCCATTAGCGTTTTGTACCGCGGGGACCTGTTCGGGGTCACGTGCGCGGGGCGTGATGACACCTTCTCCTCTTTCCTTCCTTCACATTATCCCGTTTCATTTTTCGCTCCCTTTGATAGGCACGCATTCGCCTCGACGCTCGCTTTTTCCCCGACCGCACGCACAGTCGCGTGAGCGCTACGTCAAAAGTCGGCCAATGAGGTCGTCTAATCGCCACCGAGCATCAAAAACGCGAGGCGATTTGAGTTTTTTCGGTTTCTATTTTTTCGTTTGATTAAATTCTTATGTGACAGTTTGAAATTCGTGGTTGACTAAGCTGAGATCGTGATATAAAAACATCAGTTAATCATTCAATTTGCCTTTCTGAAGATCTCGTGTTATCTCTGTTTAGCAAAAAGGTATTTTTTCTTGAAATGGCGTTATAAAATGTTCGCGAGTTAAAATTTGTACATGATATATTCAAATTTATATGAATATATGCTTACATAAATATATACATTTCATGCATGAATGTGAACGTGGCCAAATTCGTGAGACTGATTATTCAACCGTGGCTTCCCCAGTGACTCCTGGCGCGCGAGCAGATATCTATTTTACGCTAAACCAACGCTCCGTCGCCTCGTGCCAGTCTGCAGCCGTGGCAACCAGTTTTCGGGTGCGTCCCCGAGGCCCCTTGCCCTCTCCCGTCACCTGCGCCCTCACACTCCCGTGTCTATCTATCTATCGCCCAGAAACACACGCACGCACCCACTGGTCTCCCTTCATCTCCCATTTTCCCATTCTCTCGCTCCTCAGCACCTCTCACGGGAACCCATTCGTCTGTCTTTATCTCCTTCTGCACGCGCACCGTGGAGCATTCTTTCGTTCCATCCACATTTTCCCCTCCTCCCCTCCCCTCTTCCCCCTCTCCTCACACCCCTCCCTCCCCTTCTACCAACTGCCCCTTCTTCGCCTCGTCTCATATGCATCCTGTTCCAGCATAACCTTCTCCATGCTCTTCTCCCTTCAATCTCTCCTTCCTTCTCTTTCTCTTACTACACCAACCCAACCTACGCCCTTTGCCTCTCTTTCTCTGCTTGTCGCTTAGCTTCTTAGATTCCAACCTTCCTTTCTCGCCATCCTTTTCTCTTTATCCAAAGATTCTCTTTCCCTTGTCTCTCTCCTTTCCTTTCTCTCTCTTCTCTTCGTCCCCTTGCTCATTCCATCAAACTAGTTGTCTCTCATTTAAAATATTCATTTCGAATCCGTCTCCGCGTAATCTGTTCATTGACGCGTTTTGATATTTTCACTCTGCTTGTTCCAGCAGAATTTTGGATGAACGGATTCCGGAATCGCTTTTACGTTTGATAAGCTATTCAGACAAAATTTTCTCTGCTTCTCTGTTTTAGCCTGGTACTGAAGAATTGTTATACTAGTTTAAATAATTATTAATAAAAGATATTATTATTACTAGAGTAAAATTATGAGAAAATATTTAATTGTTACGAAGAGCCAAATCATTCTTGTTAGACGATAGATAGTCTTTGTATTCACGGCGAAATTGAGACCATAAGGTCCCCTCTTCCATTTAATGAGAGTATAATTAAAATATAACTAGAAACGGCTTTTTCTCACGAACTCTCAGTAAATTCGGTTAAATTAATGTAATCCGTAGTAATATTCCTATGGAATATAAATACTTTAGTGTCCTTGATAAAATAGAAAATTTAGTTAATACTTTTAGTGAATATCATAATTATTTTTCAGTCTCAGTAGTGAAATTGCCCCTTCCATGAACTCTCGTAAAGGAACGATGTTAGCAAGTCTTGGTGTAGATAGCTGAACTGAGCACCGGCAATGAGGAGAACAACTACTCTAACTAAAAATAATAGTCGAGCTATTATAAGAATTATATTTTCTGTCGTTAAAGCTTTTTGCTCGCCTCTCTTATAAAAAAATCCCTTTCCCTCCTGTCTTTTCTCGAACGTCGCCAAGATTTTTCGCCAAGTGTATGCCACGCGATACATCTCGGGAGTCCTCTTCCCCCTCTCCATCTCCTCCTTCTCTTCCCCCTCTCCCTCTCCTCTCCTCCTCCTCCCCTCCCCAATCTCCTTTGTTTCTCTCCTCTCCACTTCGTTCTCTCTTCCCCATCCGTCTTCTTCATCGCCTTCTCATCTTCCCTCTCTCGCGACGCGCTCCTCTTTGTTATCACCCTCCCCCTCCGTCCTCCCTCCCTCCCTCCCTTACAACTCATCTCCCTTTTATTCTCCCCTCCTGATTCTTTTTCATTATTAAATACCCTCTCCACTCCATATTCCCTCCTACACTCCCAAATCCCTCTACTTCCCCTTCCTCAACCTCCTCATCTCTCTTTACTAGAGTATCCCACCGCCGCCCCCGCCGCCGTCGCTAGGTCTCCTGTTTTCTCAGACGTAACCTCTCATTATTCATCGCGAACCGAGTTGGACCGTGTTCCAGGAAGCATCAGAAGAAAAGTGGTCGATACGTCTTTATTTCGAGGCGGTTTAATTGCTTCTTCCCCTTCTCCACCCACGATAATACGGAAAATGATTATTTTTCTCATTAAATATGGATTGCAGAGCGAAGCGGCTTTAGACGTAGAGTTCCCGTCTCTCAGAAGAGAGGATCTTTGAAGCGCCACCGCTGACTAATTCGCCGCAACATCACTCTTCCATTTACGTTGATCAATGTCTTCGTTTCAATTTTTGGTTAACCTTTCAAGCTCATTGAGATAAAAAATGTTTCCAGATGTAATAAAACCCTAATTTGTGGAACGCAGTTGTTGCAGATAAGTTTTTTAGGATGGAAAGTCACCATTTTGAACATACGTGTTCTTATCGGTGAGCTTATTTTGCAACATTTACACGCTCAGTTTGTTCATATCGACAGAATTATTTACGATCTGATTAGCGTAGCTAATTTATTGTACATCAGAAACAATTATTTCTCTGAGTCGAGTCGAGTCGAGTTTAAAACCCAAATTACTTATTTACATATAATCTATTAACATTTTAATGTTAGGATTGACATCAACTGTAACCACTGTAACTAAGAAAAAAAATGATTAAATCTTACTTAATCTCTTCGGTAAAGGCTAACAATTTTTTTGCTATGCCAACACCAAGTCATAGATTCAATTCA